>OX451739.1:705974087-708836145 GCA_948472305.1 Vicia faba
GACAGATATAGTGAGTTCTGGTTTGATTTGGTCTTTCTTTATTCATTGCAACCTAGGGGATGGATAAAACAAAGTCCGATAATACATTATTGCATAGAAAAAGTTTCGATAAACAACATTTCTGCATGGAGACTGATGCAATGGGACAAGTTTTGATAAAGACATTGCTGCATGGAGACTGACGCAATGAATTGAATTGTTGTGCCATTTGTGCCTGGGGTCTGACACAACGAGCTAAGAAAGAAACATATTGTTGTGTAGAGACTGACATAATGAGTTAAATGTAGAAGAATTCACACTTTTTCGCGTAGAGACTGACATAATGGGTGGAATTGTTGACTTTGTAACATTATTGTCTGGGGTCTGACACAACGAGCTAAGAAAGAAACATATTGCTGCATAGAGACTGACGCAATTAAGTATAGAAAAAAATCACACATTGTCGCATAGAGACTGACACAATGGTTGGAATTGCTGAATTCGCAACATTGCTTCCTGGGGTCTGACACAATGAGCTAGGAAAGAAACATATTGCTGCGTAGAGACTGACACAACATGTTCGAAAAGACAAATTGTTGCGTGGAGGCTGACACAATATGTAGAATAATTCACACATTGTCGCTTGGAGACAGACACAACATGTTTAAATGAAGAAGAAATTATCGTGAGTGATCATATCTTAGTTTAACCGAAACTGAGAACGGATTCTGCTGGTTATTTGCTTCTAACCGAGGTAAGAATTGATTGGAGGATCCTTAAGGTGTGGGCTTTGTTCGAAGTGGATTTCGAGGAATGCTATATGCGATGTGGATGTAGTATGATGGATTGATGTATGTGATGTGATGATTGGATGCGATGAATGACTTGGATAACGCGTGAATGGATGTTGGATTTTGAAATGCGAATGCAACGAGTGAGCGCATGTCCTAAACATATGTTGGTGTAAACCACATGTCTTAAATGTTGAGGAAACTCTTTTGTATTCTCCTCTTTAAACCATTGGTTTTTTTGAGATGCCAACCCCTTTTTCGACGTTGTGGCATTTTTTGAATTTAATTTGAACATAGGTCTTGATATTTGTGGCACGGGCACAAGTGTGGGTATAGATGTAGACATGGACATTGTCGTCATGAATATTGACATAGTTGCAGATTTAAGCGTGGATATTCCTTTAATGTTCTTATAACCAAAATATTTTTCGAAGTTTTATCGAGTGCTTTTATTGGTATGTCAATTCCTCAACATGATTTCAAACGATATTTACAAAAATAAGTACAGTATTTTGCAAACAAGTCTTAAAAGAAAGAAACATATTTGAAATATTTGAAGGAGACTTCAATATTTTTATTGATAAATATGGCTCTGAATAGGCGAGTATATAAGATGTAATCCCTAAAAAGAGGTAATTACAAAAAGTTTGATAAAAAGTTGTAAATGGCAATAAAAATGATGGTTGATATTGCTATTTCCCCAATGTTCTCTCGATAGCTCCAATCTTCTTTGCTTTTGAGTCGGATGATTTAGACTGATTCCTCCCTTCGTGGTTTGTAAACGTGGCTCGTAGATTGCAGTCTTTTTGTTATTTATTTCTTTGAATGAAATCCCTAATTTTTGTCTAGGTCGCCCTTTCGGGTTTTCAATCCACCGGGATAGTTTTTTTGTATGTCCCTAATTTTTTATTGGATCGCCCTTTTTATGGTTTTCAATCCAACGAGACTCTCATTTTTGTCTAAGTCGCCTTTTTTAGGGGTCGATCTTAGCGAGCTTTCTTATACATAGTATTTTTTTACTGCGTCTGTATTTTCTAGGTGCGGTAACTCTTCCCCATCCATTATTGTGAGGATAAGACCACCACCAGAGAATGATGTTTTCACCACAAATGGACTCTCATAATTGGATGTCCATTTTCCATGCAAATCGATATGGGCTAGCATAATATTTTTGAGTATTAAGTCCCCTTTTTTGAATATACGAGGACGAGCCTTCTTGTCAAAGGCTTTCTTTATCTGTTTTTAATATAATTGAACGTGGCACACAGCTGTCAAGCGTTTTTCTTCAATGAGGTTGAGTTGATCAAGTCGTGTTTAAACCCATTCGGCTTCTTCGAGCTTAGTTTCCATTAGCACTCGGAGAGATGGAATTTCTATCTCGACTGGGAGTACCGCCTCCATGTCGTATATTAGAGAAAAGGGAGTTGCACCAGTTGACGTACGTACAGAGGTATGATAGCCATGTAAAGCAAAAGTAAGCATTCCGTGCCAATCTTTGTATGTCTTTACCATCTTCTGTATGATTTTCTTGATATTCTTGTTCGCAGCTTTGACGGCCCTATTCATCTTGGGTCGGTATGGTGAGGAATTATGATGCTCAATCTTGAAATTTTCGTAGAGTTCGTTCATCATTTTGTTATTTAAATTAGACCCATTATCAGTTATGATCTTGTTTGGAACCCCATATCTGCATATGATATTTTGCTTGATGAAGCGAGTGACCACTTGGCTCATCACATTTGCGTATGATGCGGCCTCTACCCATTTGGTGAAGTAATCGATGGCGAACAGTATAAATCGGTGTCTGTTAGATGCCTTAGGTTCGACCATACCTATCATATATATTCCCCACTGTTGTACCCCAAAATTTTCCCTCCCATTTTATTCAACATATATTCATTGAGATCCTCAACTTGCTTAAGGATGCCCAAGAGTTGATCAGACAAACTTTCTCCTAAAGCAATGAACCTCCAACTAGGGTTTTCATTTTCATCAATATGGGTGAGCTCCAAAGGACTCATATGCTCTCCATAGTCCTAATATGTTATCAAGACCCTCCATGTCAAGTTTCAAGCCTTGCACAAGAAATTTGTTCAGTCAGCTGCTCAGATGCTTGAAAATCAACTATATTAGATCAAAAGTCAATTGTGGCCCACATATAGTCAAACTTCAAGATTTTTGGTCAACATAAACATTTTGAACTTATATTAATCATTTGATCAAGGTTTTACCATGATTCCCCAAGTAATTGTCCTAATTCATCAAAACTCAAAAGTTGCTAAATTAGGGTTTCTTAGGAAAAGTCAACCAAACTTTGACCTGGCATAACTTCCTCATACTTTAACAGAAATATCTCATCCAAGGCTCATTTTTAAGATAATCCAATTCCCTACAATTCATCTTCATCCCTCAAGTTCAATAAATACACTCATCAAAAGATATGGATTCAGACATTATAGGTCATTCCAAAAAGTCAACAAAAACACCTTGTGGGTCAAAGCTTCTTACATGAAAATGGAAGACCCAATTGAGATGATACCAAAAAGGTTGTTTATAGGACATCCTAAGCTTTCTAAAAAGTCCAAGAACACCCTCTTAAGGTCAAAATTGAGATAGATATGCATTGTCAAAGTTGGCCATTTTTGGAAATTTGCACAAAGTCAACCATGCCCAAAATGCATTTTTCTTCAAATGGACCCAACTTTTTATGCTTGTATCTTGTTCCTAACATGGTCCATGACCCATGAACCACTCCATGCCTCATTCACTTATTTATTTGATTTATTGTGATTTTATTCATCTAAAATTCAAATAAAACCAAAACAAATCATATAAGTTGTTTTTGGGATGATTTTGGCATTAATGAAGATGATATATGCTGTCAAACAAAGACCAAATCTTGCAAGGGATGATTGGAATAAAAACAGCATGTTTTGGCCAAGTATAGAAAGAAAAGAATCAAGTTGAAAATCAAATCTTTTTCTCATCAATCTCCAAGATTTGTTCCAAATTTGTTGACCTAATGCCTTCTAATACATATACACAACATGGCCAGACCTAGGAGACACGAAAAAGCTTCCTCCACGTGTCCAGAAAAAGCTCCAAATTTTGACAAAAAGTGGTGATCAAATTTTGATTTAGAAGGCGATTCAAGGTGTTTCAAGGCCAGCAATCCATTCCTGGGAACCTCCTGAAGCTAGCAGCACCATTTGCACGTATCAAAGCTCCAAGAATCAACCTACACAAGCATCACAATTTGCCTTTATTTTTGAATTCGATTCTGATTATACACGCATGATTGACAACTTCTTAGCATACCTTCATGTTTATATCATTATTTAGAATGCATTTGTATGGTTAATTGTGAGTTTTGACGCATATATGGATAACTGCCATTATTAGGGTTTTAACCTCCGTTTTAGGGCTTTGAGATGTAGGGAAAATTGGACCAAAAGAAGGTTACCATCATACTCGTGAGATCAAAATGAGTTGATCTGTATGCTTAGAATTTATTTATCATGCATGGCTTTGATTTTTGAGGTTTGCAGGGTTGTAGCTACAGACATCGTCTGTAGGTAAAGGGGAGTTATCTAAAACGACGGTGCCAGGAAGAAGAAGAATAGGTGGCATGATCCCAGTGGCCAATTTGAATTCATGCGCGTTTTTATTATTACTGACCATTATTTCAATATAATACATTTTGTTCATTTATTTAAACAAATGACAATATGGCCAGGTGGTAAAGGGAAGCACTTGCAAAGGGGAAGACCTAGGTTCGATACGCAGGTCTGGAGTTTTTCATTTTCTCATCTGTTTCGTTGCAGATCCCATACACCTCCTCGCCTAACATCCATCGTGTGCCCCAGATCTCATCCCTGAGATCCATCATCATGTAGATCTCACGCTCTAGCCTTGAAGGACCACCATGAACCATCAGAAGAGAGGTGCATTGGATCAGGCACAGACTTTGGGCCTCCAGCTTTGGGCCTGACAAGAGATTTGGCAGCATACCCCCTATGATACGGTGGGAGAACTGACTTGAGGTTTTGTGTTTGTGTTTGCAAATGTTTCGGTTTAGCAAGAGTCGCCACCGACTTTTTATTTTATCCTAAGGAAAGGTCAAAAAGCACAGGAAAGACCTTTGAGATATTTTCTTGGGTTCGGGGAGTAGATTGTGAAAAGGGAAGGTGCAAGCACCCTTTTCATCCATGGTTATCCATGGGCTCTTAGTTACTTGTTTAGATCACTTGCTTTTCTTTTCAATTGTTTGAAATGGTGCTCTTCAATTGTTTGAAATGGTGCTTTGTGTATGGTTTTAAAAGATGTTTTGAAAAGAGGCCATCGTTGTGGCAACCTTTGTAATGATTCTTGTTTGAATGTATACAAAGATGTTTTTGTCTTTTGAAATGATTTGAATGTTTTTGAAAGTTTGTTTGGGAAATGTTTTGAAATTGTGTTGTGAAGTGTGTTTGAAAATAGCAAGGATGTTTTGCAAGCTTTTGATCAAGCAACTAAGAGCTATCTACCCTATTTTACTCAAATATCCTTCCTAATGTTTTTAACCCTTTTGACAGTGTTGCTTCACCATTGCATTTGGTGAGCAACCTTGTGTTATGATGTTAAACGGGACAGGCGCGGGTCATCGTATAGACCATGATAGCAATTGTGTTAGGTATCTTTGGAAATTTTCTTGAGGGACTTGATCATTTTGTTTTAGGCAACCAAGATAGCATCATCGAGGGACTATGATCTTTTGTTTTGTTTTTGTTTTGCCAAAGTACCCAACATGCATACCATGGCCCATTTTTAAAGGCAACAAGTGGATTATAACCCTAGGGGGTGCAAGTGTGCATTGTGTTTGATTTTCATGCATTTTTGTCTTTGATCAGGTCAAACTATTTGTTAATTTGATTTTTTGCATCCAAACCCTAATTCTCTAATCATGGCATAATTGAAAGCATAAAGTGAGAGAATTTAAATTCTAAGCTATTACAACATGATTATGGGGATGGGGGTACAATTTTGAATGAGAGGTATTTGACAAGAAATATAAACCTTAGTTTACTATTACATCCAAATTGAATTTCCAAAGCATAGGTATTAAATGGACAATATTTAAATAACCAAAATAAATAAATATTAAATAAAATTTATTATGCAAAAAAAAAGAAGAATTTAATTTGTTTATGTATGTAAAAAGTATTTTTAGTGTAAAAAGTATAAAGAAATAAATAAATAAAAAAGATTAATTTTATTTGTTTTAAGAGTAAACCCCAATTACTTTAAGAGAATAAATATTATATATTATTTATATACAAAAATATATTAATATGTGTAAAAAGGGAAATATACTTAAAAGGGTATTTTTTAGTATAAATAATAATGAAAATAAAAATGTAATATTTTATATTTTTATTCTAAGTATTTAATAAAACAAAAGTATATATTTTTATTATGTGTATATTAATCAAATTAAATATGTGCAAAAATATAATAAAATATGTACATAAATAAAATATATTCAAGAAAATATTTTTAATATAAATAAGAGTAAAGAACAAAAATAAAAGTATAAAATGTAAATATTTTTCAAGTCTTAATAATATAAAAGAATATTTAAATACTTTGAATGTTAGAAAAAATTAGAATAAAATGCCAAATAAATTTAAAAAATTATGAAAATATTTTTTGAGCATTTATTATATTTGGAAATAAAATAACAAAGTCAGAAAAGAAAACAAAAATTCAAAAATGCAAAAATATAAGAAATTGGGCCAGGGGGTGTGAAACTGAAAAGAGGGGTGTTAGAAGCAAAACTGGCCAGGTCCAGCCCAAGCCAACTTCATCTTCTTCCTCCAGACAAAAAACGCGCGCTTGCCCTGCTCAAATGCTACATCATGTATACGTGATCTTTTGCCAAAACTCACAACATCAAACTTGTAGAGAATTTCAATACAATTCTAACCATATAAAGCATTAATCCTAACTCTCAAAGAGCATAGAGAATTTATCTGGCCCTAAAATCTGACCTAGTTTTTTCAGCATGTTCATGGATGAAATTCTCCTAGCACACTTAATATAAATGAAAGCTGAGCATATGTATGGCTTCCTAGCATTGAACACTACATTTTTTATTCACAAACCTAAAGATAAATGTTTCTAAATAGAGAGATAGAAAGTGAAGAAAAACCTGTTTCAGTTGGATTCGTGTAGGGAAATACAGTGCTTCTCAACAAGTTTTGAGGTGTCTGGTAGCTTGCCTGAACTTCACTTGATCTTTTTCAACAGCTAGCTTGCCTTGAAAATCCTTGAATCAGCCTCTAGAACTCAACCTGCATAAGCTTGAAATGAAAATGGTGGTCACTGTAAATGGAGTTACAGTTAGCAATGGAGGTTTGGGATAGCTTGAGTGAGTTGAATGGAAGGTGTTTGAAGCAAAAAGGAGCAAAACGCACGTGCCAAATGAGCTATGGCACTCTAGTTTCAGCACCTGCCCTATTTTGCCAAAGAAGAGTGATTTCTGGCTATGGAAGGTTTTGAGGCTCAAGTGCTCGTGTTTCTTGCTCAAAGGGTTGTGTGAAAGTTGTTTGTAATGTTTGTGTAAGCTGTTCTTTGCTGGTTTTCAAGTTGGCAAGTGTTTTGACAATTTCTTGTTTTTGAAGCAAAGATGTGTAAGTTGGTATTACAGGCCTGTACAAGCCATATAATATGATGCATACAATCCTATTGGTTGCTGGAATTTATGGATTTGATTTGGCTTCTGATATCTTGGCCCTATGCTTCAAATATCATGGTTTGACATAAAGTATACCTTTTCAAAAATGGAAATGTGCCTTTTACCATTTAGGGATTAGTTTTGTGTGCAATGTCCAAATAGCCAAGATAATGCATTAGCTCAGTGGATTTGCATTCAATTAAGGAGTGTAAAATGGTTTAGAGGCATGCAAACTAGTACAAAGCATGCTGGTTTGAAAATGCCACTTGAGTGAACATGAATTTGCCATGGATACAAAGTGAGTTTTTGCCAATTTCAAGCATTCGATTCTCCCTAACCACAAATGTTTTTGAGGAGTTCTTGGATAATTTGGAAATATTGCAACAAGCTCTATAATCTATCTTTGAAATGAAACTTGAGACTCCAAGTGGAACTATGTGAAAAATGGCCAAGAAGATGGGTCAAAATCCTGCCTAAACTAGGGCAAAATTTCTCTAAGTTAAAAGTTTTAGGGACCCTTGTTCCAAAAATCATAACTTGAGATCCAAGCTTCTTTTGAGAAAACTTTGTGAATCAAAGTTGTAGAATTTGTGGAGGACTACAACTTTTATGTTGAATGTTTTGTTTGAATCCATTTTCATCTTGGTGAAAATGTGGGACAAAGTTAGGAAAAATTAAGAAAATTTCATAACTTAGAAAAATTCTAAGTTATGAAAATTTTCAATTTCAAACCCTAATTTGCAATTTTGGGTTTCTTGGTGAACAAGTTTCATAATTTGACACATCTTGATGAAAAATGACCCTTGGCACTTGATTTTGACCAAAAAGTCAAAGTTTGACTTTTCAGTGTACAGTCAAATTTTGATCAGTTGACTAAAAAATTCATCTGTCAATCCCATGCATTTGAGATATTTTGAACTTGTTGAATAGGTCAAGATGATGTCATTGAGTCCTTGAGTCCATGGTTGAGCTTGATTTGCCATTGGCTAGGTCAAACAGTCAAAAATTGCCTTTGTACAATCAAAACCCTAAAAATGACCATTTTGCCCTTTTGGTGATCTGATTAAATTTCTTGTGGGATTATGGTCCAAAATTGATCACATGGTTCATATGAGTTCATAATGTTTATGTGGGTCAAAATTCATGAGGTTTGACTGTAAATTGGCCACAGTTGACTTTTTCCCCAATACAACTGATTTCTAGGTCAATTGTCCAATTGACTGGGCAAAAATTTGATTCAAGGCTTGAAACTTGGTATGGACAAACTTATGAGTCCAACATGAAGTATGAAAGTCACTTTGGGCATTGAAGGTCAAGAAATCCCTGTGCAAACTCAAACCCTAATTTAGGTCAACAGTGCAATGAGGTGTCTTGAGCAGAGCAAACCCTAGCTTGATCTTGAGTTCCAAGAGCCTTGTGATGAGAAATGTTGATAAAATGAGAGGGCAAATTTTGGGGTACAACAGTTGCTCCTGTTCAATCTTCTTGAACCTGAAGAGTTAGATTGGCAAGTTTGCCTTTCGTGACTCGAAGGTAAAAGAGGATTGGACACTAGAGTGCCCGTAAATTTGCACTCGTCAAAATGTATCTGAGGGAATAGGCTTTAAAATGCCATTTGGAGATGGTAGAATCTTGCTGGAGATGGGCTTAGAGATGCCATCCAAAATTGTTTGTTGAAAATCAGTAGAATGAACATCAGAATGGTATCCTTATTTGGAACGTATCTGAGTTGTATCAGAATGGCGTCCGTGTCTAGAGCGTATCCAAGCTACAATTGTATTTGATTCTTGAATGAATGTCAGAATGACTGACGTGTCTGGAGTGTATCTGTATTCTGAATGGGTAACAGAGAAACATCTGTGTATGGAGCATCTATGTGCTGGGGATAAATTCCGAATGAGTGGCAGAATGGCAACCGTATATGGAGCGTATCTGGATTGTATCTGAAGTTGAGATCTGTATGAGTAGCAAAATGACTTATGTGTCTGGAGTGTATCTGAACTTGAAGTTGATAGTTGAATCTGAATGAGAAATAAAATAGCCACCATGTATGGAGCGTATCTAGTTTGTATCTGATTGCTGAAGACTGAATGAGTAATAGAATGACCGCTGCGTCTGGGGTGTATCCATACTGTATCTTGACTTGAAATTCTGAATGAGTAATAGAATGACTGCTGTGTCTGGGGTGTATCCATACTGTATCTAAAATCTTTGAACATTTGTTAAAGGTAGCTTTTAATCTTATCCTGAAAAGGGTAAAATGTTAGCTAAAACACAAAGTTATATTGTATGATATGTATGATGCAATAAAATGTGTTTCATCAATGTTTATGATATATGAATGTAACGGATGCACATGTAAGCTGATTAACTGTCTTGCTGAGGAAAATAAATCCTAGGTAACTGGAGATAATGAAATCTTTGACTGCTGTCGGGGAAAATAAATCCTTGACCGATGCTGGAGATTCCAAAAATCTTTGATTGTTGAAGATGAGAAATCCTGGGATCACTGTTGGGGATTGAAAATCCTTGGTGACTTACGGGGATTAACAAGAGTTTTGACAACTTTTGTGGGGATGTGAGAATCCTTTATGACTTTCCTGGGGAAATAAGGAAAAATCTGACGATCTCTACTAGGGGATTAAAACCTGGGAGGCTTCAAATGGAGAAACAGGAACTAGAATATTCGTTCTGTTGGGAAATAACTCTGTGGGGAGAGTGTTTATTCTGCCGGGGAAATCAGGAGCTTGGGTTGTATGCCAATCCACTGGGGATTCCTAGTTGGGGATAAGACAAATAGTTAACTGTTATTTGATTGATTCTCAGACTTTTAAGATAACCTGCTGGGGAAGTTGGGGAAAGCTGAATGGTTCCTGCTGGGGATTGATAGTTGGAAATTTGAATCCGCTGGGGAAGAAAGTTTGGAGTATTCTAGCTCCACTGGGGAAAAGTATTTCAGGGTTTTTGGGCTCCACTGGGGATCGAGAGTTTGGAAACTTAACTCTGATGGGAATTTTGAAACTTAACTCCGCTGGGGATATATACTCCAAGGTTTTAGCTTTGTTGAGGATCTGAATGACATACTGCGAGGAATTTCTTCTGGAATAGCACAAAGACGTCCTCCTATACCTTCAACCTATCAGTAATTATCCTTTCTCATTTCGTTTTATTTGTAAGCAAAGATTATATTCAAATGCATATGCTCATTTAACAAATTAATGGACGTTTTCAAATAAAACATAAGTGTAAAAAAGAAAAGAAAGGCAAGCAAATTTCTGCACTTTGGAGTATTTTTGTATTAACTTTTGTAAGTATCTCTGTACAAAGGAGACAGACATCCTAGTAAGAGAATGTTGTCGAAAAAATTGAGAAACAATTTATACAAAAAGAAAGATGGCTATGTGTAACAACTCCATGGGGTTCCCATTCTGCTATAGCCTTCACAACTCTGAGTATCTTGTCCATTCGTTGCTTCGTCTGCAGATGATTGGATTGATCAGAAGCTTGGAGTTTGATTGTGAAGAGATTGTCCTTAAAGTGATCCGACGAGACATAGTCATACGCTTTAATTTCCTTAACTTTGGCCTGGACCTCCCTTTTGGGTTTTCAGTCCACCGGGAAACCCTTTTTTGCCCAAGTCCCCCTTTCGAGTTTTCAACTTGCCGGGTGTACACATTTTTTTTGTTTGTCCCTAATTTTTGCCTGAACCGCCCTTTCGGGTTTTCGATTCACCGGGATGCCCATTTTTGCCCAAGTCTCCCTTTCGGTTTTTCAACTTGTCGGGTCGTTTTATACGTAGTATCTTTTGACTATGTCTGTGTTCGCAGGGTGTGGCAGGTCGTCGTCGTCCATGGTGGTCAGAATCATTGCCCCACTAGAAAAGATGTTCTTGATCATAAATGGTCCTTCGTAAGTAGGAGTCCACTTGCCCCTGGGATCACTTTGCGGCAAGATGATCTGATTGATTACAAGATCTCCGACTTGATATACCTGGCGCCTGATTTTCTTGTTGAATGCCTTGATCATCCGTTTTTGATACGTCTGACCATGACAAACAGAAGTAAGTCGTTTCTTGTCGATCAAATTAAGTTGGTCAAGCCGGGTCTGAATCCAATCATCTTCACTCATACCAGTATCCTTCATGATCCTTAAAGAAGGAATCTGAACTTCCATAGGTAAAACAGCTTTCATGCCATATACCAAAGAAAAGGGGGTTGCCCCTGTTGAAGTATGCGCCGTGGTACGATATCCATGGAGAGAAAACGGTAACATTTCATGCCAGTCCTTGTAGGTGACTGTCATCTTTTGAATGATCTTCTTGATATTTTTGTTCGCAGCTTCAACATCACCGTTCATCTTTGGCCGATAGGGAGATGAATTATGATGTTGAATCTTGAACTGCTCACACAGAGCGGTGATCACAGTATTGTTCAAATTTGTACCATTGTCCGTGATGATCCTGTCAGGGATACCATACCGGCATATGAGGTTCTTCTTGATGAAGCGGGCAACCACATTCTTTGTAACAGAGGCGTAGGAAGCTGCTTCGACTCATTTGGTGAAGTAATCAATAGCCACTAGGATGAAGCAATATCCATTGGATGTCGTGGGCTTGATCTCTCCAATCATGTTGATTCCCCACATCGCGAATGGCCAAGGAGTTGTTAGGACGTTAAGAGGAACTGGAGGAATATGTACCTTGTCAGCGTAGACTTGGCATTTGTGACAAGTACGAGCGTATTGATGACAGACAACTTCCATGGTAGACCAATAGTAGCCTGCTCTTAGAATCTTCTTAGCCATTGTATGTCCGCTCAAGTGGGTGCCAAAGGTGCCACTATGTATTTCAGTCATGAACAACTCAACTTCAGCTTTGTCCACACAACGAAGTAGAACACAATCATGGTTGCGCTTATATAGGATACCGTTGCTCAGGAAGAACTTGGCAGCAAATTGCCTCAAGAACTTTTTTTCATTGACTGAAGCTCCTTCAGGATATTCTCTAGTCTGGAGATACTTTTTGATTTCATGAAACCAAGGTTGTTCCACTACTTCTTCGGTATTAATCTCATGATAATGCGCAGGTTCGTTCATTCGCTCAATGGTGATTTGGGGAGCCTCATTATCCCAGTTGAGTTTAAACATGGAAGACATTGTAGCTAGAGCATCTGCTAGCTGATTTTCTTCTCGCAGAAAGTGCTCGAAGGTAATCTGCTCGAAATGAGGTAACAATGTCAGGACATGTTCTTTGTAGGGGATAAGATTAGGATGTTTAGTGTCCCACTCTCCTTTGATTTGACTGATGACCAAAGCTGAGTCCCCAAATACAACCAAAGATTTGATTCCCAAGTCTATAGCAGCCTTGAGACCAAATATGCAAGCTTCATATTCAGCCATGTTGTTGGTACAGCTGAAGCAAAGTCAGGCAGTGAAGGGTGTATGGCAACCTTCCGGAGAAATAAGTACCGCACCAATACCGTTGCCAAGTGCATTTGAAGCACCATCGAAGTACAGGGTCCATCGGGATCCTTGTTCAGGTCCGTCATACGGTCCGTTACCTTCAATGTTGTCCAAAGTTATAATGTCCTCGCCAGGGAAGTCGAATCTCATAGATTGGTAATCTTCGACAGCTTGATGAGCTAGATGGTCAGCTAGTACACTCCCCTTTATAGCTTTTTGGGTAGTATACTAGATATCATACTCAGTCAGGATCATTTGCCATCTAGCGATTCTTCCAGATAAAGCAGGCTTCTCAAAGATATACTTGATCGGATCCATCTTGGAAATCAGCAAAGTGGTATGCATCAACATATACTGCCTTAGCCGGCGAGCAGCCCATACCAAAGCGCAACAAGTTTTCTCGAGCAGTGAGTAGCGAGTCTCACAGTCGGTAAACTTTTTGCTAAGGTAATAAATGGCATGCTCTTTTCGACCAGACTCGTCATGTTGGCCCAGTACGCACCCCATTGAATTATCCAAAACAGTCAGATACATGATTAACGACCTTCCTTCGACGGGTGGCATCAAGATAGGAGGTTCCAGCAAATACACCTTGATCTTATCAAAAGCAACTTGAAAATCGTTGTTCCATTCAACTACCTGATCTTTCTTCAACAACTTGAAGATTGGCTCACAGGTAGATGTTAGGTGAGAGATGAACCTCGCGATATAGTTTAAGCATCCCAAGAAACCTCTAACCTCCTTTTCAGTACGGGGGGCAGGCATTTCTTGTATAGCTTTGACTTTAGCAGGATCAACCTCAATGCCTTTGTTGCTGACGATAAATCCCAAAAGTTTACCAGACCTGACTCCAAAAGTGCACTTGCTTGGGTTCATTCTGAGCTTATACTCCTTCAACCTGACAAACAGTTTTTGCAGATGATCAAGGTGTTCTTCTTCTGTCTGTGAACGGGCTATCATGTCGTCTATGTAGACTTCAATCTCATGATGTATCATGTCATGAAACAAAGCTACCATGGTGCTTTGATAGGTTGCCCCGGCATTCTTCAATCCGAATGGCATCACTTTGTAGCAGAAGGTACCCCATTGCGTAACAAAAGTAGTCTTCTCCATGTCTTAGGGGGCCATTTTGATCTGGTTGTATCCCGAGAATCCATCCATGAAGGAAAATACCTTGTGTTGAGCTGTGTTATCAACCAAGATGTCGATGTATGGTAGTGGAAAATCATCTTTAGGGCTAGCCCTGTTTAAATCCCGATAGTCCACACATATTCTGACTTTGCCGTCCTTCTTAGGCACAGGCACAATGTTAGCAACCCATTGTGGATAGGAAGTAACAGCCAGAAAGCCATCATTGAATTGCTTCATTACCTCAGGTTTGATCTTCTCAGACATGTCGGGCCTCATTCGGAGGACCTTTTGTTTGATCGGTGGATAGTCTTCTCTTGTAGGGAGATGGTGAACCACGATATTTGTGTCTAGTCCCGACATGTCTTCATAGGACCAGGAGAAGATTTCAACATATTCATTCAACAACTACACTAAGCGCTCTTTGACACTTGGTTCCAGGTTGGCACCCACCTTAACCTCTTTCTTGTCTTCCTCTGTTCCCAAGTTGATGGTTTCTAGCAACTCTTCATGGGGCAGAATAGCCCTCTCTTCTTGTTGCAAAAGTATGGCTAACTCTCCAGGCACTTTACAGTCTTCATCACCTTCGTACTCGGCATGATTGACCAAATCTTCAGAGTCACCGAAGGCTAAAGCAGAATAGTCACCCATGGAATCCGGAATGGATGGGTACCTTCATTTTGTGAGTGTGAGTGTGTGTAAGGGATATCCATCCTTAAACAAAAACAAAATGTAAAAGGAAAGAAAATGAACACAACAGTTTATAGATGAAAATGCCCAATGATTCATTAAACATGGCATATGATAATGAAGAAATCAAGCCCTTACAAATGGACCTATATGCCCCGGGTAAGGCATAAGGTGAAAATAGTGTATGAATTGTTTAATTATTACAGACCCAAAATAGGAAATTGTTCAAAGATAAATTACTGGTTGACGAAAGTGATGGGAACGAAGTCTTTCGCTTCCCAGTTGCTTAATCCTCCTTTAACGGTTGGAAAGATCCAATCTTTCAAAGTTGTCTTCTTCATCATCATCTTCTAAGGAATTAATTCCATGGTGAGTGATTTTTATGGGTGGTCCTCCAGCCCTGGAGCGACGCACAGCTTTTTGGCCAGCAGTAGTAAAACCTAGTCTGAACTTGTCCGTTTTGTGAGAAAAAATAGGCAGTTGCCCCCACACTGTACTCCTTCCTTCTTTGATTACGGCCTCCGCATCTTTGAGGGATGTCATTCTAGATACAGGCTTGGAAATGATAGGCACATCAGTCATTGTCTTTGCAACTGCGACCTCAGGAGAAACCTCTTCAAAATGTTGGAAAGGCGTTTCTATGAATTCGCCATCCAACTCCACATAGCGGAAGGAGTTGAGGTGACTTATCATGTACTCTTCCTCACCGTGCACCATTATAATCTTACCCTGAACTGGATACTTTAGCATTTGGTGTAAAGAGGAAGTGACTGCCCCAACATTATGGATCCACGACCTTCCTAACAAGCATGAATATGAAGGACGTATGTCCATCACATAAAAGGTAGAGTTGAAAATTTCTGTGCCCACCTTGATTGGAATGTCCACTTCTCTATGAACCATCCTCTTAGAACCGTCGAAGGCTCTAACAACGATGTTACTGGGCTTTAGGGTCAAACCCTCGCAGTCTAATCTGTCCAACGCCTTTTTCAGTAGCACATTTAAAGATGAACCGGTGTCAATCAGAACATGGGCAAGTGTAGTTCCCCTGCATTCTACTGAGACATGCAGTGCGTCGTTGTGCTTCCTTCCCTTGGGGGTCAAATCAGCATCGGAAAAACCAAGACCATTATCAGCAGTAAGGCTAGCCATGCACTCTTGAAACTGGTCAGCCGAAGTTTCTTGAGGCACGTGTGCCGTCTTTAGAAATTTGATTAAGGCCTTAGCATGAGCCTCAGAGCAGAGTAGGAGAGCCAACATGGAGATTTTGGAAGGGGTCTGCCCTAGCTGATCCACGACATCGTAATCGCTCTTCTCGATTATTTTTAAGATTCTTCCATCTCTTTCTGGGTGGTCTCGAGGATTACCACAGTCTGAGCCTTCATCCTGACAGGCGCTTCTAGTATCCCCTTACCTTTGGTAGCAACATCAGAGGGTCTATCTTCAGGAGCATCAAGTTATTCAATTATCGGGCTTTGCACAGATGGCTTGACAGGCACAGAAACTCTCGAGGGTCCGAAGACTACCCGTGGAGGAGCAATCTCCAAAGAGAAGATCCTTCCGCTGCGAGTTATCTTGCTCGTTCCCGCAATATTCCCTATATCATGGGTTTCACCATCGAAATTCTCTTGGACTGATTCAATCTGTTTGACACCATGGTAGAAGATTTCTCCTCCATAGTTCCATGATATCGTCTTGTTAGATTTATACGGGGCAGGCCCCGACATGGTGATTTTCAACGGAACAAACTTAGGATCAGGCGTAATCTTGACAGGCCTTTTGCAAGTCTTGGGAAGATTGTCAGAGATGGTTATTATGGCAATGTCATTGGTTGGAGTATCAAAGGTAGCAGGAGCAACATGAGTGATAGTATCAACATGAGTCTTTTGGAAGAGGATCTCTTGGGTATCCATCAGGCGTTGGATGCCTGATTTCAACAGTGGACAGTCACCTTGTAAGTTTGAACAAAAGTAGAAGTCTTTTCCACAGCCTGGGAATATCCCGACTCTCATCAAATTCACTTTAATCACTGGTAACAGAGTCGAAAGGTCAGCAACATTGGTAACATGAAAGTCTTCCATAACGGCATGAACATTATGACCGTGCTTGGGCATTGGGGCAGAAATCACATTCGGCTTTTCGGCCACATCAAATTCTACCTCCTTGGCGTCGATTAAGTCTTGGATCTTGTTTTTAAGAGCCCAGCAGTTGTTGGTATCATGCCCTACACTGTCAGAGTGGTAAGCACATTTTGCATTGGAGTGATAATAAGGAGAAGAGGTATTAGGGTTTTTCGGTGCTTCTTTCAAGTTGGTGAGATTCAGCTTTAACAGATGAGGGAGGACTTGAGTTGGTGTCATGCTGATTCAGGTGAACTGTCGTTGTGGCCTTTCTACCCTTTGCGGATTAACTCTTGGTTGATTGCTGCGAGGTTGATCGGTTGAGGAGTTTTGGATCATAACAGCCCCCACCGTTGGTCGGCGCTCTGTTCTTCCTTGGTTTCTCTGGTTGTGAACAACAGAAACTTCCTTCTTAGCTGGGAAGGTCTTCTTAATAGCAATAGAAGCGGAGGCATCTTTCTGAATTTTACCACTTTTAATTCCATCCTCGACCCTTTCACCGGTCAAAATTAGTTCGGTGAATCCTGCAGATGAACTCCTGATTAAATGATTGAAGAATGGGCCAGACAGGGTCCCCAGAAACATGTTAACCAGCTCTCTATCCGACAATGGTGGCTGCACCCTTCCAGCCAAATCACGCCACTTCTGGGCATACTCTTTGAATCCCTCATTAGAAGCCATACCCATACTCTGTAGTTGAGTATGAGTAGGCGCTAAATCTGCATTGTATTGGTATTGTCGGTAGAAAGCAACAGCTAAATCTTCCCAATTATGAACATCCGATCTCTCAAGTTAATAAAACCAGTCCAATTGTGTACCTGACAAGCTATCTTGGAAAAAATGGACCCAAAGATCCTTATCAGATGAGTGAGGTTGGATCTTTCTGACGTAGGATCTCAGATGCATCTTTGGACAGGACAAACCGTCATACTTAGCGAAGATAGGTACTTTGAACTTGGGAGGAATGACGATCCCAGCGACCAACCCTAGTTCTTCGAAATCTAAACCAGGTACCTTTTGCAACTCCATGGCCGCCAACCGATCCTCAAGATTTTTATACTTATCATCCGCAGGGGGATATTGCTGTTCGGAGTAATCTTCGTCCTCTTCCTCTTCTTCCTCTTCAGCTTCAGATTCAGAAGGCATTGCAGTGCCTTTTCCTTTACCAACCCCTTCGTCAGACGTCGAGGGGAACTCTAGAACTCTCCTAGCCTGATGCTCAAATCTCCTTCCCATTGTGGCTACCCCAATTCTTTTCTTTTTCTTCCTTCCCGGTTCCTTCTCTTTCTCTAACAGTGCTTTGAGATCCTCCTGACCCTTTGCTAAGGTCATGAGGAGTTGCTGGAATTGTGAATTCTGTGCTTGCAGATCCTTAATCGTCTGCTCCAAATCCATCTTGCTGAAATAAACAGCAGAAAGATAAGGAAACCTAGTGTGAAGACCTGTTTGTGCATATGATGAATGATATGTTATTCATGTAATGCATTCAAGGATTCAGAAATTCAAATTTGTTGCAAACAAAAAGAACACACGTCATATTAAGAAGAAATTTGTTAGTACATAAATTCCCCATGGGCAAAATATTACAAAATTCTTAATGTAAAAAGACATTGTGCATCCTCTTTGGCGCAATGTAAGTGTTAAGAGTCTCCTCTTCATGAAGTCGGCAGGTGAGCTCCAAAACCTTCTTCTCACTGGCATAGAAGCTGGCTTCAAAAGTATTCTGTTCTTCTTTGAGTTGTATCCAACTCTTTTGTAATTCTTCCAATGATGTTGGCATGTCTGGATGTAGGAGGGTGTATGGAACCTCTCCTTCCATAATAGGCTCTTTGGTCACGGGGAGAATATGAGGATATGGCATCATAAGATTTTGGGCGCGGGTTCGTACCCACTTAAGATAAGGCTCAAGGGGGATGGAATTCCTGTGCCTCAGTGTCTTACTATCAACTTTGTTGTGCATTCTCCAAGCTCGAATGAACCTTTGTTAAAGTCCTTGCGCATCGTTATCGAAGTTAAAAACTAGGTCAGGAATCAGCATGTCATGAGGGCCATCCCTTCGGGCATACCCAAATTGCCTCAGAGTTAAACAGGGGTTATAGGTAATGCCTCCCCTAATGCCAAGTAGTGGGACATTAGGGAATTCCCCACAACGATCAACGATGATGACATTTTCTCTGGACCGAGAACACCAATGAACATCAGAATGTGTGAGAGTCATCAACCATTGTGACTACCTTAAACCCTGCTCATTCTTCTGAACTGATTGGGGAAGGTGAGAAATAAACCACCTTGCTAGAAGAGGAGTACAACACATGAGAACACCTCTTTTCCTCATTGTTCGTGTGTAAAATGAGTGTAGGATGTCCCCAAGCAATGTAGGCACAGGATTCCGAGATATGAAAATCTTGACAGCGTTCACATCTATAAGTTGATCAGGGTTTGGGAACAAGACCAACCCATAGATGAGGAGTTCCACAATCTCTTCAAAAGCTTGTAGATCTAGAGAATTCCAGCAGTCTTGTGCCTTCTCAAACAGAAACTTTGCCAAGAAACCCTTGACACCACTTCTGGTTTCCCAATGTCCTTTGATATCAGATGGCTGCAAGTGTAATGCTTGAGCAACGTCTTCAGGCTTTGGTTCTCTTTCCGTGCCGTTGTAGGGTAGTTGATGGAGAATAGGAATCCTCAGGAGTTGAGAAAATTCCTCCAAAGTAGGTACTAGTTGGTAATCAGGGAATGTGAAACAGTGGTGTAGGGGGTCAAAGAACTGGAAGAGAACTTTCACCATGTCTTCTTCAATGTTGGAGTTGACCAAGTTGAGAAGTCTACCATGTCTTTCACTGAAGAGAGAATTCTCTGGGATTTTGGAAGTAAGCTCCTTGAGTTGAGGAGGGATTCTCACAAGGTTGACTTGAATGGTTTTCCTGCGAAGAGATTCCATGACCTACAAAACAAGAACATAGATGAAGATCCAAACCCTTGAAATGGTTAGTGGATGCATATGATGCTTTATGATGTTCATGATGTATGCACAAACATATGTACAAACAAGTCACACAAGATCCTAGTTTTAGGCTTGCATGAGGTTTCATAGGTAAGTACCCTCTTGAAGTTAGTTGGCTCAACCTGTCCTATAAATAGTAACCGGGTGCTAAGGAGCTCAATATCACTGGATTATTTTCTGTGTTCATTGTTTTGGTTTAGCCACTTAACTGGCGACCAAAATATTCCAAGAAAACAACCCTCAATGAGTGTAGTATCGAGTATCTACCAACTTCGGACTGCACCAAAGCCGGTCATCTCACTACCCCTAAAAAAGGCCAAGATGGTCAAGTAAGGTTCTAAGAGTTCATTAGTGCTTCATGACATCACTCAGCGGCCCCGTATTCTCTTTGATTGACTCAAAGGCTACCGGTACTCACAAATATGTCGCACTAATATAGCTATTGCTTCAACCATGTCGGTATACCCCGCACAGTTTCCATAACGTATTGCTATTTACCTATGAATGTTTCCCAAAAATCCAGGTAGAGGATTCAAAACCCAAACAAGAGAACCAAATGTAAAGCAATCAAAGCAAACAAGATAATCATACAAAAGGTGATCTAAACCCTAAGGTTACTCCACTTTTAAAGTAGTCCCCAGCAGAGTCACCAGTTCTGTGATACGGTGGGAGAACTGACTTTAGGTTTTGCGTTTGTGTTCGCAAATGTTTCGGTTTAGCAAGAGTCTCCACCAACTTTTTATTTTATCCTAAGGAAAGGTCAAAAAGCACAGGAAAGACCTTTGAGATGTTTTCTTGGGTTCGGGGAGTAGATTATGAAAAAGGAAGGTGCAAGCACCCTTTTCATCCATGGTTATCCATGGGCTCTTAGTTACTTGTTTAGATCACTTGCTTTGCTTTTCAATTGTTTGAAATGGTGCTCTTCAATTGTTTAAAATGGTGCTTTGTGTATGGTTTTGAAAGATGTTTTGAAAAGAGGCCATCATTGTGGCAACCTTTGTAATGATTCTTGTTTGAATGTATACAAAGATGTTTTTGTCTTTTGAAATGATTTGAATGTTTTTGAAAGTTTGTTTTGGGAAATGTTTTGAAATTGTGTTGTGAAGTGTGTTTCAAAATAGCAAGGATGTTTTGCAAGCTTTTGATCAAGCAACTAAGAGCTATCTACCCTATATTACTCAAAGATCCTTCCTAATGTTTTTAACCCTTTTGACAGTGTTGCTTCACCATTGCATTTGGTGAGCAACCTTGTGTTAGGATGTTAAACGGGACAGGCGCGGGTCATCGTATAGACCATGATAGCAATTGTGTCTGTTATCTTTGGCAATTTTCTTGAGGAACTTGATCATTTTGTTTTAGGCAACCAAGATAGCGTCATCGAGGGACTATGATCTTTTGTTTTGTTTTTGTTTTGCGAAAGTACCCAACATGCATACCATGGCCCATTTTTGAAGGCAACAAGTGGATTATAACCCTAGGGGGTGCAAGTGTGCATTGTGTTTGATTTTCATGCATTTTTGTCTTTGATTAGGTCAAACTATTTGTTAATTTGATTTTTTGCATACAAACCCTAATTCTCTAATCATGGCATAATTGAAAGCATAAAGTGCGAGAATTTAAATTCTAAGCTATTACAATATGATTATGGGGATGGGGGTACAATTTTGAATGGGGGGTATTTGACAAGAAATATAAACCCTAGTTTACTATTACATCCAAATTGAATTTCCAAAGCATAGGTATTAAATGGACAATATTTAAATGAACAAAATAAATAAATATTAAATAAAATGTATTATGCAAAAAAAAGAATTTAATTTGTTTATGTATGTAAAAAGTATTTTTAGTGTAAAAAGTATAAAGAAATAAATAAATAAATAAAAAAGATTAATTTTATTTGTTTTAAGAGTAAACCCCAATTTCTTTAAGAGAATAAATATTATATATTATTTATATACAAAAATATATTAATATGTGTAAAAAGGGAAATATACTTAAAAGGGTATTTTTTAGTATAAATAATAATGAAAATAAAAATGTAATATTTTATATTTTTATTCTAAGTATTTAATAAAACAAAAGTATATATTTTTATTATGTGTATATTAATCAAATTAAATATGTGCCAAAATATAATAAAATATGTACAAAAATAAAATATATTCAAGAAAATATTTTTAATATAAATAAGAGTAAAGAACAAAAATAAAAGTATAAAATGTAAATATTTTTCAAGTCTTAATAATATAAAAGAATATTTAAATACTTTGAATGTTAGAAAAAATTAGAATAAAATGCCAAATAAATTTAAAAAATTATGAAAATATTTTTTGAGTATTTATTATATTTGGAAATAAAATAACAAAGTCAGAAAAGAAAATAAAAATTCAAAAATGCAAAAATATAAGAAATTGGGCCAGGGGGTGTGAAACTGAAAAGAGGGGTGTTAGAAGCAAAACTGGCCAGGCCCAGCCCAAGCCAACTTCATCTTCTTCCTCCAGACAAAAAACGCGCGATTGCCTTATTCAAATGCTACATCCTGTATACGTGATCTTTTGCCAAAACTCACAACATCAAACTTGTAGAGAATTTCAATACGATTCTAACCATATAAAGCATTAATCCTAACTCTCAAAGACCAGAGAGAATTTCTCTGGCCCTAAAATCTGACCTAGTTTTTTCAGCATGTTCATGGATAAAATTCTCCTAGCACACTTAATATAAATGAAAGCTGAGCATATGTATGGCTTCCTAGCATTGAACACTACATTTTTTATTCACAAACCTAAAGCTAAATGTTTCTAAATAGAGAGATAGAAAGTGAAGAAAAACCTATTTCAGTTGGATTCGTGTAGGGCAATGCAGTGCTTCTCAACAAGTTTTGAGGTGTCTGGTAGCTTGCCTGAACTTCACTTGATCTTTTTCAACAGCTAGCTTGCCTTGAAAGTCCTTGAATCAGCCTCTAGAACTCAACCTGCATAAGCTTGAAATGAAAATGGTGGTCACTGTAAATGGAGTTACATTTAGCAATGGAGGTTTGGGATAACTTGAGTGAGTTGAATGGAAGGTGTTTGAAGCAAAAAGGAGCAAAACGCACGAGCCAAATGAGCTATGGCACTCAAGTTGCAGCACCTGCCCTATTTTGCCAAAGAAGAGTGATTTCTGGCTATGGGAGGTTTTGAGGCTCAAGTGCTCATGTTTCTTGCTCAAAGGGTTGTGTGAACGTTGTTTGTAATGTTTGTGTAAATTGTTCTTTGCTGGTTTTCATGTTGGCAAGTGTTTTGATAATTTCTTGTTTTTGAAGCAAAGATGTGTAAGTTGGTATTACAGGCCTGTACAAGCCATATAATATGCTGCATATAATCCTCTTGGTTGCTGGAATTTATGGATTTGATTTGGCTTCTAAGATCTTGGCCCTATGCTTCTGTTGTACCCCAAAATTTTCCCTCCCATTCTCTTAACATTTTTCTCATCACAAGACCCTTGGAGCTCAAGATCCAGTTAGGGTTTCCTCTGCAAGACTTCTCCTAGCACTGTTGACCCAAATTAGGGTTTGTGTTTGCACAAAGATATTTTGACCTAAAATGACTAAGATGACTTTCATGCTTCATGTTGGACTCCCAAGTTTATCCATACCAAGTCTCAAGCCTTGATTCCAAACTTTGCCCAGTCAATTGGACAGTTGACCTAGAAATCAGCTGTATTGAAAAAAAGAGTCAACTATGGCCAATTGACAGTCAAACCTCATGATTTTTGACCCATATCAACATAATGAACTCATATGAACCATTTGATAAAGTTTGGATCACAATTCCACAAGAAATTTGATCAGATCACCAAAAGGGTAAAATGGTCATTTTTAGGGTTTTGACTGCACAAAGGCAATTTTTGACTGTTTGACCTAGCCAATGGCAAACCAAACTCACATATGGACTCAAGGACCCCATGGAATTGTCTTGACATACTCAACAAGTTCAAAAAATCCCAAATGCACAAGATTGACAATTGAATTTCCCAGTCAATTGATCAATTTTGACTGTATACTAAAAAGTCAAACTTTGACTTTTTGGTCAAAATCAAGTGTCAAGATTAATTTTTCATCAAAACATGCCAAATCATGAAACTTGTTCATCAAGAAATCCAAAATCACAAATTAGGGTTTGAAATGAAGATTTTTCATAACTTAGAATTTTTCTAAGTTATGAAAAACCCTAATTTTTTCCTAACTTTGCCCCACTTTCTCATCAAGATGCATTTGGATTCAAGGAAAAGTCAAAACATGAAAGTTGTAGTACATTGCAAAATCTACAACTTTTATTCACAAAGTTTTCTCAAAAGAAGCTTGTAGCTCAAGTTACAATTTTTGGAACAAGGGTACCAAACCATTCTTAACTTAGAGAAATTTGACCTATTTTAGGCAGGATTTATGCCTAACTTCAAGACCATTTTTCACATGCTTCCACTTGGAATTTCAATTTTCATTTCAAATATGGATTGTATTACACATTCCAAGATTTCCAAAATGTCCAAGAACTCATCAAACAACCTCATGGTTAGGGAGAATCGAATTTGGCAAGTTGGGAAAAACTCACTTTTGTTATGGCCAATTTTCATGTTCATACACTTAGGCAATTTTGAACTCAGCTTGCATTCCTTGATTACAGGTCCTATATCCCTTTTGCACTCATAAATTTAATGCTAACTCATTGTGCCAAGACCTTATTTTGTGTGTTCAAGCATTGTATGCAAAACTAAGCCATAAATAGAAAAAGCAAATTAGCCATTTTAGAAAAGTTGAACTTTATGTCAAATGCAAATCCAAGCAAGTACAATGCAGATCCTTTTGGCACAAGTTTATGAACTAATCCCACTGATCAAGGAGAGATTATGCAGCATGCTTGAGGGGCCTGTACAAGCTAGAAACACCACTTGACATTTTCTTGCTTAAAGTTGAAGTAACCTTGCATAACAACACACAACTCTCATTCCTGTAAACCAGAGCTTAAGCAAAGATTGTGAACATATTCTAAACATCCACCCTGACCTAAAACACGGGACAACCATCTCCATTGCCTTCTCAAACGCAGAAACACCATAGAACTGCCAAAACAGGGCACCTGCTGCAGATTGAGTTCCATAACTCAATCCATTCGTGCATTCTTGCTAAAACCACTTCAAACACTTTCCCTACCATCCATACAAACTGTCCAAAGCATTAGAAGCAGACTGTAACACCCCTAACCAACATCACCATTTTCATTTTTCTGTTTTGCAGTTGAAGTGCCATAACACGATTCTCTTGGTTTCCAAGCAAACTAAAGGTTGGAATAGCATCCTGAGATATCAAGGAAGCTATACAAATCATTACCTTGCCTTGTAAGCATCTCCATTGTTGCACACGTTTCCAACTGAACAGGTAAGTTCATGAACTTGTATCTCTCTATCCAGGCATTGTTAGGTTTAGATTTGTGAAGAAATTATGTCACATTCATAGCCCTGAACATGCCCATATAATTAGTTTTCATTTATGTTATGTGTGCTATGAGAATTTGATGTCTGAACATGGAACAAAAACTAGGTCAGGAATTGGGGGAGAAGAAATTCTCTCTCATTTCTGAGAGTTAGATTGATTTCTTTATATGTCTAGAATCGTGGCTTCAAGCTCTACAGGTTTCATGTTGCAAGATTTGGCAAAAGATCAAGGAATCTGGAGATAGAAAACGCGTGTTGTTGTTGTTCATACAGGTTCTGAGGTTGAAGACAAAGTCTTCATGGGCTGGGCCTGTTTCATTTTTCTATTTGCACATTGTTTTTACTTTTGAACCCCCCTGGCCCATTTTGAGTTTCATTTGCTATTTTTAATTTTTTTCCTTTTGATTCTGATTTGTTATTTTTCATTAAAGCATAAAAATATAAAAAAAAACATTTTTCCACATTTTTTTGCATTTTATTTGATATTTATTTGCTTTAGTTAGTTATATATATAAATAAATACATAATGCTTTTTGTTTAGAATATTAGGAATAATACCAAATACATTTATTTTCTAATTTTTATTTTATTTTATCTTCTGAAAATATTTTATATAAAATATACTTTTTTATAAATATTAAATATCATTATTTTGTACATATTCAATATATTTAGTAAATAATACAAATACATACATATATATTAATATATTTAGGTTAAAAAATATAAAATATATACATTTTTATTTTTATTAATATTTAACATTAAAAATACCTTTTTGACAAATATACTTCTCTTTTATTTATTTTTTGTATATAATTAGTAAATATTGCATGTAATACATAATAAAAAAATTAATACCTTTTATTTAGTAAAATTAGGGTTTTTGCCCTAAACATGAAAAATACCCAAAATTAATACTTTTTATTTTTGTTTTCTTGACACATAAAAAACACTTTTTACATACACATAAAAAATCATTTTTTGCATCTTGCATATTTATCTTATTTTATTTAATTATTGCACATTAATTAATTTGTATAATTCCATTTGGATTGTAATAATTTAGGATTTAATTTCTTGTCAAAATATCCCCATTTGAACATTTGTACCCCCCATCCCATATATTATGTTGTAATAACTTAGGAACTTTATTTTTCGCATTTACAAGCTTTCTAAATATGTCATGCTAGAATTAGGGTTGTATGCAAATCAATTAACCAAAATAGTTTGACCTAACTTCAAGATAATCAAGCATGAAAATGGACAACACTAATCAAACTTGCACCCCTAGGGTATTCCACTTGTTGCCTTCAATAATGGGTCATATTGCATGTTAGGTCTCTTTGGGCAAAACAAACACAATTCAAATGATCATAGTCCCTCGATGACGCTTTCGAAAGTTGCCTAAAAAATGATCAAGTCCCTCCAAGGAAAAATTGCCCAAAGATACTTGGCACCATTGCAATTATGGTCTAAACGATGACCCGCGCCCGTCCCTTTCATATCCTAACACAAGATTGTCCACCAAATACAATGGTGGAACAAAATTGTTAAAAGGGTTAAAACATAGCAAAGATCTTTGAGAAATTTAGGATAGATAGCTTTTGGTTACTTGCCAACTTGCAAAACAAAACACTTGCCTATTTTTTTCAAACCACACATCACTACACTTTCAAAACAACTTTCAAAAAAATAATGAAAACCTTTTCAAAAGACATACACCTTTGTATACATCCCAACATGGATCATTACAAAGGTTGCCACCACATTTGCTTCTTTTCCAAACATTTTCAAACCCACACACACAAAGCACCATTTCAAACAATTGAAAATTAAGGCAAGTTGATCTAAGCAAGTAACTAAGAGCCCATGGATAACCATGGATAGAAAGGGTGCTAATACCTTCCCTTTCTATAATCTACTCCCCGAACCCAAGAAAACATCTCAAAGGTTTTTGCTGTGCTTTTTAGCATTTCCTTAGGATAAAATAAAAAGTCGGTGGCGACTCTTGCTCAACCAAAACATTTGCAAAAACAAACGCAAAACCCTAGTCAGTTCTCCCACCGTATCACAAAACTGGCGACTCTTCTGGGGAATATTCTTAAAAGTGGAGTAACCTTAGGGCTTAGATCACCCTCTTGCATGACTAATTGTTTGATTTAATTGCTTTATATCTTGGCTCTCTTGTTTGGGTTTTGCAATCCTACACCCGGATTTTGGGAAACATTCATAGATAGCAATACGTTATGGAAACTGTGCGGGGTATACCGACACGATCGAAGCAATAGCTATATTAGTGCGACATATTTGTGAGTACCGGTAACCCTTGAGTTCAATCAAGGAGAGTACGGGGCCGCTGAGTGATGTCAATAAGCACTAATGACCTAGAACCTTACTTGACCATCTTGGTCTTTCATTAGGGGTAGTGAGATGACCGGCTTTGGTGCAGTCCGAAGTTGGTAGATACTCGATACTACACTCATTGAGGGTTGTTTTCTTGGAATATTTTGGTCGCTAGTTAAGTGGCTAAACCAAAACAATGAACAATGAAAACAATCCAGTGATATTGAGCTCCTTAGAACCCGGTTACTATTTATAGGACAGGTTTTTAAGCCAACTACACTCAAGAGGGTACTTACCTATGAAACCCCATGCAAGCCTGAAACTAGGGTTTGGTGTGAATTGCTTGTACATATGTTTGTGCATACATCATGAACATCATAAAGCATCATATGCATTTACTAACCACTTCAAGGGTTTAGATCTTCATCTTTGTTCCTGTTTTGTAGGTCATGGAAATTCCTCGCAGAAAAACCATCCAAGTCAACCTTGTGAGAATCTCTCCTCAACTCAAGGAGCTCACATCAAGAATTCCAGAAAGCTCACCCTTCAGTGAAAGACATGGTAGGCTGCTCAGTTTAGTCAACACCAGCATTGAAGAGGACATGATGAAAGTGCTATTCCAGTTCTTTGACCCTCTTCACCACTGTTTCACTTTCCCCGACTACCAGTTGGTTCCCACTTTAGAGGAATTTTCTCAACTCCTGAGAATTCCTATCCTTAATCAACTACCTTTCAACGGTACGAAAAAGGAACCAAAGCCTGAAGATGTTGCTCGAGCATTACATCTACAGCCTTCTGACATCAAGGGGCACTGGGAAACTAGAAGCGGTGTCAAAGGTTTCTTAGCAAAATTCTTGTTTGAAAAGGCACAAGAGTGTTGGAATTCATTGGACCTACAAGCCTTTGAAGAAATTGTGGCACTCCTTATCTATGGGTTGGTCTTGCTCCCAAATCCGGACCAGCTTGTAGAGGTCAACGCCGTCAAAATCTTCTTGTCCAGAAATCTAATACCAACATTGCTTGGGGACATCCTTCACTCATTTTACACACGAACAATGAGAAAGAGGGGTGTTCTCATGTGCTGTACTCCTCTCCTTGCAAGGTGGTTTATTTCGCACCTTCCACAATCTGTCTTGAAGAATGACCAAGGCTCAAGGTGGTCCCAACGGTTGATGACTCTTACTCACTCTGATGTACATTGGTGTTCTCGGTCCAGAGAAAATGTCATCATCGTCGATCGTTGTGGAGAGTTCCCTAATGTTCCATTACTTGGCATTAGAGGGGGCATTACCTACAACCCTTGTCTAACTTTGAGGCAACTTGGATACGCACGAAGAGATGGCCCTCACGACATGTTGATTCCTGAACTAGTTTTTGACTTCGACAACAATGCGCAAGGACTTCGCCAAAGATTCATCAGAGCTTGGAGGATGCCCAACAAGGTTGATAGCAAGACACTGGGGCACAAGAACTCCATCCCTCTCGAGCCTTATCTCAAGTGGGTACGAGCCCGAGCCCAGAGTCTAATGATGCCTTATCCTCATGTTCTCCCTGTGATTAAAGAGCCCGTTAAGGAAGGAGAGGTTCCCTACACCATCCTACATCCTGACATGCCTACATCGTGGGAGGAGATGCAGAAGAGTTGGATCCAACTCAAGGAGGAACGGAACACTTTTGAAGCCAGCTTCTACGCCAGCGAGAAGAAGGTTTTAGAGCTCACCCGCCGACTCCATGAGCAAGAGGCCCTCAACACCTACATTGCGCCAAAGAGGATGTGCAACGTCTTTTTACCTTGAGCAGTTGTTTTTTGTAATATTTGGCCCATGGGGAATTTATGTACTAACAAATTGCTTCTTATTAATATGACATGCGTTCTTTTTGTCTGCAACAATTGTGAATTTATAAAAAAAACCTTGAATGCATTGCATAGAAAGCATCTCATGCATCATGTGCATAACATGTACCCCTTTTTCTATAGGTTGCTTAATCTTCTTCACTGTTTATTTTGAACAGTCATCATGAATCCAGAATCATCCAGTGAGCAAGCAATCAAGGCCCTCCAGGCCCAGAATGCCCAATTTCAAGATATGGTCATGAGCTTGGCCCAAGGTCAACAAGAGTTGAAGGCTTTGCTCTTAAAGAAGAAGAAGAAGAAGAGGACTGCGTTGTTCAATACTGGACGCAGGTTTGGGAACACACTCCATAACGAGGCTGATCCAACTACTTCCTCTGCAGAAAAAGATAGTCCCCAAGAGGGAGGAGCTCCTAGTCCTGCAGTCTCCGACAACGAGACGGATTACAATGACGAACAATACCCTCCTGCTGCTGACAGGTACAAGCAATTAGAGGACCGCTTGAGTGCCATGGAGATTCAAAATGTGTCGGGGCTGGATTTCGGATATTTAGGGTTATCTTCTGGGGTGGTAATCCCACACAAGTTCAAGGCGCCTGCCTTTGCCAAATATGACGGGGATTCCTGTCCAAAGCTGCATCTCAGATCGTACGTAAGGAAGATCCAACCTTACACGGCAGACAAAAACCTTTGGATCCACTTCTTCCAAGATAGCCTTTCGGGGTCACAACTTGAGTGGTTCTATCAGCTAGATGGAACCAGTATCCGACATTGGGAAGATTTGGCTACCGCATTTTATAGACAATATCAATACAATTCTGACCTCGCTCCTACGCGTACCCAACTTCAGGGTATGTCATTAGGAACGGGCGAAGGATTCAAAGAATATGCGCAAAAATGGAGAGATTTGGCTGGCAGGGTGCAACCTCCATTGACTGACCGTGAACTGGTTGACATGTTTCTAGGGAGCTTGTCTGGTCCATTCTTCAATCATCTGGTTGGTAATTCCTCCGCTGGGTTTACAGATTTGATCCTAACAGGTGAAAGGATAGAAGCTGGCATCAGGTCAGGAAAGATACAGAAAGGTGCCTCCGCAAGTACTGAGAAGAGGCCTTTCAAGAAGGAAGCTAGTGCCGTCTATGGTCCTAGAAGACAAGTCAAGCCAGAAAGCCGCCAAGCCGTCAATGCCTTGGTGATTTCAAAACCTGCTGCTGCTCCTCAGCAGTACAATCAACAAAGGGGTGAGAGGCCCAAAAGGCAATACACTCGGCTGAGTATGACCTTGTCACAAATCTTACCGCAACTGCTATCAACCAACTTGGTGACCATCAAAGAAGCTCCAAAGGTCGTGAATACTGCATCTCCTAAGTATAACCCAAATTCCCGTTGTGCTTATCATTCTGATAGCCCCGGGCATACTACTGATGATTGCTGGGCCCTGAGAAATAAAGTTCAAGACCTTATCGATGCGAAGGAAATTCAGTTTGAGGCGCCTGAGAGGCCAAATGTTGTAACTTCTCCTATGCCCCAGCATAGAGTAAATGCCGTCGAGGAAGATTTGTATGCTGTTTCGGTGAATGATGTTGCTACCCCTCTATTGACTGTTAAGAGGAACCTACTGCTAGCCGGTTTATTTCCGGGTTATAGTAAGGGTTGCCTCTTGTGTGCTGTTATCCCTACCGGTTGTCCGCTGCTGAAATCAGGCATCCAAAGCCTGATGGATAGCAAAGAAATTCTGTTCAAGAAAACCGATGTTCCGTTTGTTTCCGCTGAAGAAGTATCTGTCCTCACAATTTTCAACAATCCTACCAAGGCTCCCCCGAGGAAGCCAGTCCAAATTATGTATGTTGCACCCATTACCATTACTGTTCCGGGGCCCCTCCCCTATGAATCTGACAAGGCTGTCCCATGGCACTATGGGGCAGACGTGTATGTGCTTGGAGTGAAGCAGGAGTTCAACACCGGTACCAGTATCAGTAACATCACTGGTCCCGCCAAGATTACTCGCAGTGGCAGGCTCTTCTCTCCTGACATTGCACCGTCAGTTATCCGAAAACCTCTTATCATCACACCCGCAAGTGTGCATGTTTCAAATCAAGTTCCTGTGTCTACTACCGCCGCCGAGTCCTCTGATGCTCGGGGAAAAGAAGTTGCTACCGATTTGCCTGCCCGGACGGAGGCACCAAAAAAGACCGCTGTTGAAGCCTCCCAGCAAGAGATGGAGGAAATCCTTAAAATCATTAAAAAGAGTGACTTCAATGTCGTTGAATAGCTGGGGCATACCCCCTCCAAGATCTCTATGCTATCATTACTGCTGTGCTCAGAGGCCCACGCCAAGGCCCTAATTTCGTTTCTGAAAACGGCCCATGTGCCGCAAGAGACATCTGCAGATCAATTCACTGACTGTGTGGCTAATTTGACCGCTGACAATGGTTTGGGTTTCTCGGATGCAGACCTTACCGCCAAGGGAAAAAACCACAATGATGCCCTGCATGTTTCCATAGAATGCAGGGGCACTACTCTTGCACACGTGTTGGTGGATACCGGTTCTTCCCTGAATGTATTGCCCAAGAAGGCCTTAGATCGGTTGGATTGTGAGGGCCTGGAATTGAAACCTAGTAACATCATTGTTAGAGCCTTCGACGGTTCTAAGAGGATGGTGCATGGTGAGGTAGACATTCCTATCCGTGTGGGTTCCCAAGTCTTTGACTCAACGTTCTACGTGATGGATATTCGTCCATCTTATTCCTGTTTGCTGGGTCGACCTTGGATTCACAAGGCTGGGGCTGTAACATCCACTCTACACCTAAAGCTCAAATACCCCGTCAGAGGGAAGATTGTTACTGTGCAGGGAGAGGAGGAATATATGGTAAGTCATCTGAATTCATTCCGGTATATTGAAATGGACGGGGAGTTTATTGAAACCCCCTTTCAACATTTTGAAGAAGTACCTCCAACATTGGCGTCAGCTGAGACAGTGGTTGAAGAAGATTTTCCTCTGAAGATGGCTTCCCTGAAGGATGCCCGGGCAGTGATTGAGAAAGGCAAGTGCGCAAACTGGGGTCAACTTCCTGACTTCACTCAAAAGACCGACAAACTTGGGCTGGGCTTCACTGCAGAGGGATGTTCGCAAAGAAAGGATCAGAAAGCCTCCGGTGTTCATCACCAACCCAAGAGTGAATGCTATCGAGGAGGACGTAGAGGAAGCAGAATTTGACAGTTGGATCTATCCGACAACCAACAACGGACCAAGCAACTGGACGGCCAAAGATTTTACACCTATTACATTTTCACGCAGTAATTAACTCTTTTGTTTTCAATTTGTAACAAACAATATGTTGAAACTTTTATTGGCTCGGTGTCCTACCCGGGGCACCGTGGCTCCATTTGTGAGGGCTTTTTGTATGACATTTCCATATATCATTAATCAAAACATTGGACGTTTGTTGCATTTCAAATCTTGTGCTCTTTTTCTTTCTGTGTTATATATTGCAAAACAGCTATATTTACACACACTCACTTATACAGGTTCCAATCCACTCTGGATCTCACTGGTAACAGCTCTGCTACTGCCAGTTATGACTTCGAAAATCCGATCAACTTGGCCGAAGACGAAGGCGAAGATGATTGCGAAGTGCCTGGTGAACTCGCAAGACTGCTACTCCAGGAAGAGAGGGTCATTCAGCCACATGAAGAGCCAGTGGAAACGATAAACCTGGGTACTGAGACAGATAGAAAAGAAGTCAAGATTGGTGCCAATCTAGAGCTCAGCATGAAGCAACGATTGATTCAGATGCTGCATGATTACGTGGAAATCTTTGCTTGGTCTTACGAAGACATGCCTGGTTTGGATGCCGACATTGTAGTTCATCACCTGCCTACTAAGGAAGACTGCCCTCTGGTAAAACAGAAGGTCCGCCGCATGCGCCCAGAGATATCCGAGAAAATCAAGGCTGAGGTTATGAAACAATTTGATGTCGGGTTTCTAGCAGTGACTTCTTACCCTCAGTGGGTGGCCAACGTGGTTCCAGTGCCGAAGAAAGATGGTAAAGTCAGGATGTGTGTTGACTACAGGGATTTGAACAGGGCCAGCCCTAAAGATGATTTCCCTTTGCCTCATATCGACATTCTTGTTGACAATACTGCCCAGCACAAGGTGTTCTCCTTCATGGATGGTTTTTCAGGGTACAATCAGATCAAGATGGCTTCTGAAGATATGGAAAAGACTACCTTTGTTACTCAGTGGGGCACCTTCTGCTACAAGGTCATGCCATTCGGGTTGAAAAATGCTGGGGAAACCTACCAACGTGCCATGGTTGCTTTATTTCATGATATGATCCATCATGATATTGAAGTGTACGTCGATGATATGATTGCAAGGTCCCAAACTGAGGAGGAACACCTTGACCATCTGCGGAAGCTGTTTGACCGACTGAAGTTGTACAAGCTGAGGTTGAACCCAAACAAATGCACCTTTGGGGTGAGGTCTGGAAAATTGCTAGGTTTCATTATAAGCGACAGAGGTATTCAAGTGGACCCTGCCAAAGTGAAAGCCATACAAGAGATGCCGACTCCCAAGACAGAGAAAGAAGTCAGAGGTTTTCTGGGACGACTGAATTACATTGCCCAATTCATCTCACATCTAACTGCTACCTGTGAGCCAATCTTCAAATTGCTGAAGAAAGATCAAGTAGTACGTTGGAACGATGAATGTCAGGCTGCTTTCGAAAAGATAAAGGAATATCTCCAAGAACCACCCATTCTTATGCCTCCGATTGAAGGGAGACCTCTAATACTATACTTGACAACTCAATGGAGTGTGTGCTGGGGCAGCATGATGAGTCTGGCCGAAAAGAGCACGCTATTTATTACCTGAGCAAAAAGTTTACCGACTGTGAGTCTCGGTACTCACTGCTCGAGAAAACTTGCTGCGCTCTGGTATGGGCTGCTCGCCGGCTGAGATAGTATATGTTGACTCACACTACTCTGTTGATTTCAAAAATAGATCCAATCAAGTACATATTCGAAAAGCCTGCTCTGTCTGGAAGAATAGCGAGATGGAAAATGATCTTGACAGAATATGATATCCAATACACAACTCAAAAAGCAATCAAGGGAAGTGTATTGGCAGACCATTTGGCACACCAACCTGTGGACGATTACCAATCATTGAACTTCGAATTTCCAGACGAAGATATCATGGTAGTAACTAATTATGAAGTACCTGGACCGGATGAAGGACCTGAGGAAGGATCCCGATGGTCTATGCATTTTGACGGAGCTTCGAACGCTTTGGGTAACGGCATCGGCGCTGTTATCATATCCCCTAAAGGTACTCATACTCCACTCACCGCCCGACTGTGTTTCAACTGCACCAACAACATGGCAGAATATGAGGCATGTATTATGGGTCTTCAAGCTGCAATCGACTTAAGGATCAAGTTTCTGAGTGTCTTCGGAGATTCCGCTCTCGTGATCAACCAGATCAAAGGTGAGTGGGATACGAAACACCCAAATCTTATTCCTTACAAGGAGTATGAGTTGGCTTTGCTTCCCCACTTTGAAGAGATAACTTTTGAACACTTCCCAAGAGAGGAGAATCAGTTAGCGGACGCACTAGCTACGATGTCTTCAATGTTCAAAGTCAAATAGGACAACGAGGCTCCCCGGATCATTATCTGGAAGTTGGACGAACCTGCATACTGCTGCGATCTTGAGGTCGAAGAGGTGACCGAAAAACCCTCGTATCATGAGGTGAAGAGATACTTGGAAGCTCAGGAATACCCTGAAGGTGCGTCTGTCAACGATAAGAAGTTCCTGAGAAGGTTCGCGGCGAAATTCTTCCTCAGCAACGGCATTCTCTACAAACGAAACCATGATTCAACTTTACTGCGTTGTGTGGATAAGGCTGAAGCAGAGAAGATCATGGTAGAACTACATGAAGGTACATTCGGAACATATTCCAGTGGACACACCATGGAAAAGAAAATCCTTCGAGCAGGATATTTCTGGTCCACAATGGAAGCCGACTGTTACCAACATTCTCGAACTTGTCATAAATGCCAGATCTATGCTGATAAGGTGCACATCCCTCCGGTTCCTCTGAACGTCCTGACGGCACCTTGGCCTTTTGCAATGTGGGGCATTGATATGATCGGCGAGATCCGACCAACAGCATCCAACGGGCATCGCTTCATCTTGGTAGCAATTGATTACTTCACAAAGTGGGTGGAAGCAGCTTCCTACGCCACCATAACCAAGAGCGTCGTGGCACGTTTCATTCGGCATAACCTGATCTGTCGGTACGACGTCCCGGAAAGGATCATTACGGACAATGGTACCAATCTTAACAACAAGATGATCGCTGAGCTCTGCGAGCAATTCAAGATACAGCACCACAACTCTTCTCCTTACCGGCCGAAGATGAATGGGGCTGTAGAAGCAGCGAATAAAAACATCAAGAAAATTGTGCAGAAGATGACAGTGACCTACAAAGATTGGCACGAGATGTTACCGTTCGCTCTTCACGGGTACCGTACCTCAGCAAGAACGTCAACCGGGGCAACTCCCTTTTCCTTGGTCTATGGCATGGAGGCAGTTTTGCCGATTGAAGTCCAAATACCCTCTCTCCGGATAATGAAGGATGCAGACTTGTGTGAAGATGACTGGATCCAGACTCGACTTGATCAATTAAACCTAATTGACGAAAAGAGACTCACCGCTATCTGTCATGGTCAGACGTACCAAAAACGGATGATCAGGGCATTTAACAAGAAAGTCAGACCACAAGAGTATCGAGTTGGGGACCTGGTAATCAAACGCATCATCCTTCCTCAAAGTGATCCCCGGGGCAAATGGACCCCTACGTACGAAGGGCCATTTGTGGTTAAACATGTGTTCTCAGGAGGAGCCATGATTCTAACCACCATGGATGGTGACGACCTTCCTCACCCCGCCAATGCAGACATAGTAAAAAGATACTACACATGAATAAAAGACCCGCTAGTTTGACATACCTAGGCAAAAATAAGGGCTTCCCGGCGAACCAAAAGGGTTCGGGCAAAAATAAGGGATGAAATGAAAAAGAATATGTACACCCGGTAAGTCGAAAACCTGAAAAGGCGGCTAGGGCAAAAAAGGGTATCCCGGTGGACTGAAAACCCGAAAGGGCGGTCCAGGCAAAGGTTAGGGATAAAGCGTAACACTATGTCTCATTGGATCACCTTGCATCCAGAATTCGGCATCAACTATCGGGCTCAGACTTTGGCATCGATCAATCAGCTTCATCTTCAACTAAGCAGCAAAGTGATGAGACGCTTGAAGACATAAAGACAATAGCAGAGTTGGAACCCAGTGGGAATTTTTGTTCACATAGCTGTTTTGTTTCCTTTTCAAAATTGTATAAACTTTATGATATTCGGCGGCGTTCTCTTACTAGGACGTCAGCCTCTTGTACAAAAAAAAAAACGCCTATTTACAGGCAAATTTCAAAATCAATACAAGTTCACTTTTCCAAACAAATTGCCAATTGTTTTTTTCCTTTTTTCTGTTTTGTCTTGCGAAGAACGTCCAATGTTCATTTTTGATATATGCATTCGACATCAAATTGCTAATTCACAAATACTTGCATATGAAACAAAAGACCAATTACAGGTAACATCAGAAACATGGGCAAGGTAGAATTGTCCAGGCAGTCTAGTTGCTTTGTCCGCCAGGGTACCAAGATAGATTCAACTGAAGAATGTGACCAAGTTACCTCAACTCCCCACAGAGTAAGACAAGAGTCAGCAATACTCTCCCCAGGAAGAGTTAGTCTATCATCAGCCCTACAATAGGCACCCAGTTCCCCTAGCAAGTCAACAATACTCTCCTCCAGCAGAGTTAGTCTACGGTCAGCCTAAAGGGAGTTGGGTATCCCCAGAAGATATCAACATTCCCCAGCGGAGAACAGGCATTCGTCAGCAAGCATCCCATGTAGTCTTGATCTAAGATTGTTCCCCGACAGAATACCAACACCCCAGTACAGTCTGAAGAGCTTCCCCAGGAAATTGGAATCCATCTCCCCAGCAGGTCTTGGAGCTTATCCCCAGTAGATTCTGGAAGCTTATCCCCTGTAGAGTACGGACGTCTCTCCCGGGCTTTATTCAAAGTTATTCCTCACAAGGGCTTATAACTGGGTTATCCTCAGCTAATTGCCATGGAAGATCGCCCTCGGCGAAGTTCTTCCAATCCCCAGCGGAGTCCATCAAAGTTCCCCAACATAACTTATCAACACAATCCCCAGCGGAGTTTATCATGGTTATCCCCAACGGAGTCCATCATTGAAATCCTCAGCGGAGCTCTCATCAAAACTTCAGCGAAGTATCTCTTCCCACAGAGCAATTCCCCTCAGGGTAATCTCTCCAACAAGTTTATTCCCCAACGAAGTTATCTTCTCCTACCGGTGTACTCTCGCAACCATCATCCCTAGCGAAAACGAAGAACTCTACTCTTCAATGTCAGCCCAGGATTTAATTCCCCGGCCGGTCGTCAAGGATTTATTTTCCTAGACGAAAACACATTCATAAACATTTCACATTTCATACATCTTGCTTACATACATGATAAAGTGCATACAACACTATCTCATTTTGAACATCATGACGTCATGCATTTCATACATCATGACTTTGCATATAACTGATGTGTTGCCTTTTCAGAGAAAAAGACAATCCATAAGACAATTACTTTCAACTGTCACAATTCCAGATTCGATTCCTGTATCTAGCCAGGGCACATCTGTGAGTGATCAATTTCCAGATTCAATTCCTGTATCTAGCCAGGGCACATCTGTGAGTGATCAATTTCCAGATTCGATTCCTGTATCTAGCCAGGGCACATCTGAAGAGTTTGAAGATTCGATTCCTGTATCCAGCCAGGGCATATCTGTTGACAACTAATTCCAGATTCGATTCCTGTATCTAGCCAGGGCACATCTGAAGAGTTTGAAGATTCGATTCCTGTATCCAGCCAGGGCATATCTGTTGACGACTAATTCCAGATTCGATTCCTGTATCCGGCCAGGGCATATCTATCGACTGTTACAATTCCAGATTCGATACCTGTATCCAGCCAGGGCACATCTGTGAGCAACCGATTGTAGACTCGACACCTGTATCTAGCCAGGGCATGTCTGCATGATGAGATTGAAGATCAACACCTGTAACAAGCCAGGAAAACATCTGTCTTTCTCAAAATACACAAGTTCTCGCTAAGGAATCTCTTATGCGATCAACACTTCCAAATGGCATCTATAAGCCCATTCCCGACAAAGTTCTGTCACGCCTTCAAATGGCATCTATAAGCCCATCTCCCTATCCACCATCTCTCCAAACGGCATCTATAAGCCCATTCCCGACATCACATTTGCTGATACTCCAACATGCGAGTGCAAATTTCCGGGCACTCTAGTGTCCAATCTCCTTTTACCCTCGAGTCGCGAAGGGCAAACTTGCCAATCTAACTCTTCAGGTTCAAGAAGATTGAACAGGGGCAACTGTTGTACCCCAAAATTTTCCCTCCCATTCTCTTAACATTTTTCTCATCACAAGACCCTTGGAGCTCAAGATCCAGTTAGGGTTTCCTCTGCAAGACTTCTCCTAGCACTGTTGACCCAAATTAGCGTTTGTGTTTGCACAAAGATATTTTGACCTAAAATGACTAAGATGACTTTCATGCTTCATGTTGGACTCCCAAGTTTATCCATACCAAGTCTCAAGCCTTGATTCCAAACTTTGCCCAGTCAATTGGACAGTTGACCTAGAAATCAGCTGTATTGAAAAAAAAAGTCAACTATGGCCAATTGACAGTCAAACCTCATGATTTTTGACCCATATCAACATAATGAACTCATATGAACCATTTAATAAAGTTTGGATCACAATTCCACAAGAAATTTGATCAGATCACCAAAAGGGTAAAATGGTCATTTTTAGGGTTTTGACTGCACAAAGGCAATTTTTGACTGTTTGACCTAGCCAATGGAAAACCAAACTCACATATGGACTCAAGGACCCCATGTAATTATCTTGACATACTCAACAAGTTCAAAAAATCCCAAATGCACAAGATTAACAGTTGAATTTCCCAGTCAATTGATCAATTTTGACTGTATAATAAAAAGTCAAACTTTGACTTTTTGGTCAAAATCAAGTGTCAAGATTCATTTTTCATCAAAACATGCCAAATCATGAAACTTTTTCATCAAGAAATCCAAAATCACAAATTAGGGTTTGAATTGAAGATTTTTCATAACTTAGAATTTTTCTAAGTTATGAAAAACCCTAATTTTTTCCTAACTTTGTCCCACTTTCTCATCAAGATGCATTTGGATTCAAGGAAAAGTAAAAACATGAAAGTTGTATTCCATTGCAAAATCTACAACTTTGATTCACAAAGTTTTCTCAAAAGAAGCTTGTATCTCAAGTTACAATTTTTGGAACAAGGGTACCAAACCATTCTTAACTTAGAGAAATTTGACTTATTTTAGGCAGGATTTTTGCCTAACTTCAAGACCATTTTTCACATGCTTCCACTTTGAATTTCAATTTTCATTTCAAATATGGATTGTAGTACACATTCTAAGCTTTCCAAAATGTCCAATAACTCATCAAACAACCTCATGGTTAGGGAGAATCGAATTTGGCAAGTTGGGAAAAACTCACTTTTGTTATGGCCAATTTTCATGTTCATACACTTAGGAAATTTTGAACTCAGCTTGCATTCCTTGATTACAGGTCCTATATCCCTTTTGCACTCATAAATTTAATGCTAACTCATTGTGCCAAGACCTTATTTTGTGTGTTCAAGCATTGTATGCAAAACTAAGCCATAAATAGAAAAAGCAAATTAGCCATTTTAGAAAAGTTGAACTTTATGTCAAATGCAAATCCAAGCAAGTACAATGCAGATCCTTTTGGCACAAGTTTATGAACTAATCCCACTGATCAAGGAGAGATTATACAGCATGCTTGAGGGGCCTGTACAAGCTAGAAACACCACTTGACATTTTCTTGCTTAAAGTTGAAGTAACCTTGCATAACAACACACAACTCTCATTCCTGTAAACCAGAGCTTAAGCAAAGATTGTGAACACATTCTAAACATCCACCCTGACCTAAAACACGAGCCAACCATCTCCATTGCCTTCTCAAACACAGAAACACCATAGAACTGCCAAAACAGGGCACCTGCTGCAGATTGAGTTCCATAACTCAATCCATTCGTGCATTCTTGCTAAAACCACTTCAAACACTTTCCCTACCATCCATACAAACTGTCCAAAGCATTAGAAGCAGACTGTAACACCCCTAACCAACATCACCATTTTCATTTTTCTGTTTTGCAGTTGAAGTGCCATAACACGATTCTCTTGGTTTCCAAGCAAACTAAAGGTTGGAATAGCATCCTGAGACATCAAGGAAGCTATACAAATCATTACCTTGCCTTGTAAGCATCTCCATTGTTGCACACGTTTCCAACTGAACAGGTAAGTTCATGAACTTGTATCTCTCTATCCAGGCATTGTTAGGTTTAGATTTGTGAAGAAATTATGTCACATTCATAGCCCTGAACATGCCCATATAATTAGTTTTCATTTATGTTATGTGTGCTATGAGAATTTGATGTCTGAACATGGAACAAAAACTAGGTCAGGAATTGGGGGAGAAGAAATTCTCTCTCATTTCTGAGAGTTAGATTGATTTCTTTATATGTCTAGAATCGTGGCTTCAAGCTCTACAGGTTTCATGTTGCAAGATTTGGCAAAAGATCAAGGAATCTGGAGATAGAAAACGCGTGTTGTTGTTGTTCATACAGGTTCTGAGGTTGAAGACAAAGTCTTCATGGGCTGGGCCTGTTTCATTTTTCTATTTGCACCTTGTTTTTACTTTTGAACCCCCCTGGCCCATTTTGAGTTTCATTTGCTATTTTTAATTTTTTCCTTTTGATTCTGATTTGTTATTTTTCATTAAAGCATAAAAATATAAAAAAAACATTTTTCCACATTTTTTTGCATTTTATTTGATATTTATTTGCTTTAGTTAGTTATATATATATATATATATAAATAAATACATAATGCTTTTTGTTTAGAATATTAGGAATAATACCAAATACATTTATTTTCTAATTTTTATTTTATTTTATCTTCTGAAAATATTTTATATAAAATATACTTTTTTATAAATATTAAATATCATTATTTTGTACATATTCAATATATTTAGTAAATAATACAAATACATACATATATATTAGTATATTTAGGTTAAAAAATACAAAATATATACATTTTTATTTTTATTAATATTTAACATTAAAAATACCTTTTTGACAAATATACTTCTCTTTTATTTATTTTTTGTATATAATTAGTAAATATTGCATGTAATACATAATAAAAAAATTAATACCTTTTATTTAGTAAAATTAGGGTTTTTGCCCTAAACATGAAAAATACCCAAAATTAATACTTTTTATTTTTGTTTTCTTGACACATAAAAAACACTTTTTACATACACATAAAAAATCATTTTTTGCATCTTGCATATTTATCTTATTTTATTTAATTATTGCACATTAATTAATTTGTATAATTCCATTTGGATTGTAATAATTTAGGATTTAATTTCTTGTCAAAATATCCCCATTTGAACATTTGTACCCCCCATCCCATATATTATGTTGTAATAACTTAGGAACTTTATTTTTCGCATTTACAAGCTTTCTAAATATGCCATGCTAGAATTAGGGTTGTATGCAAATCAATTAACCAAAATAGTTTGACCTAACTTCAAGATAATCAAGCATGAAAATGGACAACACTAATCACACTTGCACCCCTAGGGTATTCCACTTGTTGCCTTGAATAATGGGCCATATTGCATGTTAGGTCTCTTTGGGCAAAACAAACACAATTCAAATGATCATAGTCCCTCGATGACGCTTTCGAAAGTTGCCTAAAAAAATGATCAAGTCCCTCCAAGGAAAAATTGCCCAAAGATACTTGGCACCATTGCAATTATGGTCTAAACGATGACCCGCGCCCGTCCCTTTCATATCCTAACACAAGATTGTCCACCAAATACAATGGTGGAACAAAATTGTTAAAAGGGTTAAAACATAACAAAGATCTTTGAGAAATTTAGGATAGATAGCTTTTGGTTACTTGCCAACTTGCAAAACAAAACACTTGCCTATTTTTTTCAAACCACACATCACTACACTTTCAAAACAACTTTCAAAAAAACAATGAAAACCTTTTCAAAAGACATACACCTTTGTATACATACCAACATGGATCATTACAAAGGTTGCCACCACATTGGCTTCTTTTCCAAACATTTTCAAACCCACACACACAAAGCACCATTTCAAACAATTGAAAATTAAGGCAAGTTGATCTAAGCAAGTAACTAAGAGCCCATGGATAACCATGGATAGAAAGGGTGCTAATACCTTCCCTTTCTATAATCTACTCCCCGAACCCAAGAAAACATCTCAAAGGTTTTTGCTGTGCTTTTTAGCCTTTCCTTAGGATAAAATAAAAAGTCGGTGGCGACTCTTGCTCAACCGAAACATTTGCGAAAACAAACGCAAAACCCTAGTCAGTTCTCCCACCGTATCACAGCTTCAAAGATCATGGTTTGACATAAAGTATACCTTTTCAAAAATGAAAATGTGCCTTTTACCATTTAGGGATTAGTTTTCTGTGCAATGTCCAAATGGACAAGATAATGCATTAGCTCAGTGGATTTTCATTCATTTAAGGAGTGTAAAATGGTTTAGAGGCCTGCAAACTAGTACAAATCATGCTGGTTTGAAAATGCCACTTGAGTGAACATGAATTTGCCATGGATACAAAGTGAGTTTTTTTTCCAATTTCAAGCATTCGATTCTCCCTAACCACAAATGTGTTTGAGGAGTTCTTGGACAATTTGGAAAGCTTGCAACAAGATCTATAATCCATCTTTGAAATGAAACTTGAGAATCCAAGTGGAACTATGTGAAAAATGGCCAAGAAGATGGGTCAAAATCCTGCCTAAACTAGGGCAAAATTTCTCTAAGTTAAAAGTTTTAGGGACCCTTGTTCCAAAAATCATAACTTGAGATCCAAGCTTCTTTTGAGAAAACTTTATGATTCAAAGTTGTAGAGTTTGTGGAGGAATACAACTTTCATGTTGTAAGTTTTGTTTGAATCCATTTGCATCTTGGTGAAAATGTGGGACAAAGTTAGGAAAAATTAAGAAAATTTCATAACTTAGAAAAATTCTAAGTTATAAAAAATTTCAATTTCAAACCCTAATTTGCAATTTTGGGTTTTTTGGTGAACAAGTTTCATAATTTGACACATCTTGATGAAAAATGACCCTTGGCACTTTATTTTGACCAAAAAGTCAAAGTTTGACTTTTTAGTGTACAGTCAAATTTTGATCAGTTCACTGAAAAATTCATCTGTCAATCCCATGCATTTGAGATCTTTTGAACTTGTTGAATAGGTCAAGATGATGTAATTGAGTCCTTGAGTCCATGGTTGAGCTTGATTTGCCATTGGCTAGGTCAAACAGTCAAAAATTGCCTTTGTATAGTCAAAACCCTAAAAATGACCATTTTGCCCTTTTGGTGATCTGATCAAATTTCTTGTGGGATTGTGGTCTAAACTTGATCACATGGTTCGTATGAGTTCATAATGTTGATGTGGGTCAAAATTCATGAGGTTTGACTGTAAATTGGCCACAGTTGACTTTTTCCCTAATACAGTTGATTTCTAGGTCAACTGTCCAATTGACTGGGCAAAAATTTGATTCAAGGCTTGAAACTTGGTATGGACAAACTTATGAGTCCAACATGAAGTATGAAAGTCACTTTGGGCATTTAAGGTCAAGAAATCCCTGTGCAAACTCAAACCCTAATTTAGGTCAACAGTGCAAGGAGGTGTCTTGAGCAGAGCAAACCCTAGCTTGATCTTGAGTTCTAAGAGCCTTGTGATGAGAAATGTTGATAAAATGAGAGGGAAAATTTTGGGGTACAACACCCCCCTTTTCCCTTCCAACAGCAGGCCCAAATTCCGTTCTCTTTTAACTTTTAATTATTTTTTTTTAAATTATTTTACAAAAAATCATTTGACTTAATTATTTCACAATAAAAATATTTTTTTTATTATTAAATCAAAAAATCAGAAAAATCACAAAAAATGTTAGATTTAGTTAATTATTTTCATAAAATATTTATTTGCACTTAATTAATTAGCTTAATTAGGTTAACTTAAACATCTTTTTGTAATTAAAATTTAATAGGAATTAGGATTAACTCGCAAATCTCAAAATTTATGTTATTTTCCCAATAAAAAATACAAAAAAAAACATTTTTAATTAATTAGATTTTTAGCACTTTTCAACTTATTCCCATCTTAATTCTCCGCGCGTTTATTTCTTTCCGTACCATTATTTCTTCAATTAATGTAACTGTTGATAGTTTGTAATAGTTTCAAATTAGGGTTTTATTTATTGTTTATTCCACGATTTTTGATTATGTAATCCCCTCCCCAAAGCCTTGTAATAGTTAGGATTTTAAGTTCTCGCTTTTAATTGCCGCAACTATTTGACTGTTAGATGTACGGATAATAGGCTTGCATGTGAAAGATAAACGATTAATACAGTAGAAAACCCTAATTATGCAAAGATAATTAATTGGAAAAAAAACACACATGCACATGTTCACTCCTAGGGTTTTCCCCACTTGGTTGCCTCGGAAATAATAGTCTTGTCTCTCGAATGTGGGGATACCTTAGCAATGACCCGCGATTCAAAATCGTCATAAAGATCATAGTCCCTACTTGTCCCTCGAGTTGCCTACGAATTAATCTTATGATGATAGTCCCTTCGAAATGCTAAGGTATCTTTACTTGTCGCCTTCAGAGACCATTTCGTCCCTTCGAACGTCCCTTTAAAAGTCCAACGACGGAGCTACCTACTCCTTAATAGTAGGATATCGCTGTCTAAAGGAATCGAAAAATTAACAGACTTTTTTCGAGTAGATAGAAATCTTAAGTACTTGCTCAAAATAAAAACCTTTTTTTCACAAAAACACTTTTTCAAAACAGTTTTCATAAACAACTTCGCCACACTCTTGAGGACCGATACAAGGGTTATCACGAAGTAAACAAAACTTTTTCAAAACAAGCACACACAAGCAATTTCAAAATGACCAAGTACCTAAGAGCCCGTGGAAAACCACAGATAGAAAGGGTGCTAACACCTTCCCTTTTTATAATCTACCCCCTGTTGTACCCCAAAATTTGCCCTCGTATTTTTTCCACAAGAAATCACAGCCTCGGGCGTTTCCTGATTTTTCAGATTGGCATAAGAATCAGTCAAACAGACTTTTTCTTATCAGTCTATCCAAATTAGGGTTTTCATGGCTCTGGAACAGTTCACACAGTTTGCTTAGGGTTTGGTTGATTTTGGCTCAGGTTTTGATCAAGCGGACGCTTCTTTGGCATTTAACCAAGAACCAGGGTTTTGTGCGCGCATTCTCAGAAAGAATTAATTTTGCAGTTCTTTTCAGTTTACTCTGATATTTGGATTGAGGCATATGAGTTGAGAACTTGCAGTTGTTTTGTTCAATCAGTAAAGGCATATGGACATTGTTTGATTTAACTGTGCATTACTGTGGCTATTTGAAACGCCAGGTTTATTAATTGATCGATGCTAAAACCACAGTGTTTATTAATTGTTTGTTTATTCTAAGTTAGGATAATTGGAATTTATTTCCATTTATTATAATTTAAGAATTTGTAAGTAATTAAATAGACAGTTGAAAAAAAGGAATTAACTGATTAAGATTGGATTTTATTCATCTTTAATTATTTGTTACAATTGTTATTTGAATACAGTATTTATTTACAAAGTATTCATGATAATAATGGTTACAATGATTAAATTTGAAATGAAATTTCATCCTAATTCCTAAGTCTTCATCTTCTATCCAATGCTCCCTCTGCTTCATTTGATTTTATCTGGGAAAAAAAAATAAGAAACAAAAGAAAAGTCAAAAGCAGATAAAATTAAAAAAAGACAGACAGATAAAAAAATGGATTCATCATTAAAAGCAGCTGGCCGGAATCAGATTGCCCTCTCTGCAAATCATGAGATTTCTCCCGGTTCACAAAGAGGGATGAAAAATGCTTGCAAAAGAAAAAGACATGAAATGCACAAAAGTTGTAATTGCACAATTTCAAAAATGGTCAAAAAGTTGCATAGTTCATAAATTGCCAAACAAAATCCAAAGGCAAACTGAACTGAACTGAACTAGAACTACAAAGTTCCAATTTCAAACTTTCCACAAGATATCCAAAAAGCTGTCCAAAAAGATATCAAGATATCAAAGTACAAAGGGCTGTCAAAGAAGCATAAAATCTGGAAGAAGAGATAAAGTATGTAGAGTAAACCAATATTGCAAGCAATGTTCAAATCACATCACTTTCCAAAGGCCAGCTACCTTTTCAGAACATAGGACAAACATAAACAATATAAAATTGATGTCTAGTCTGTCAAGAGAGAGAGAGAAGAGAGAAAGAGAAGATAGGCTTACAGGCTTAGGCTTGAAGAAGAAATATATAAAACAAACTGTTATCAACACAGTATAGAGGGCAGAGATATCACAAAGGGAGAACACAAACTATATAAAAAAAATATACAAAATTGCCTCCAAAAACGATTCAAAGCTTTCACTTGTCCAAAATCTGCATTAAAGATTCAAACACAAACTGAAGCCCAAACATCTCAACCTGCAAAAACCAAAAAGCACCAAAGCCTTACCTGATTCAAATATTCAAAGCCTTTCAAACTGATTTTACCAACACATAACAAAAAGAAACCCAACCTGTAAAAGGCCAAGCCCCTTCAAGAACACAAACATTAAAACCTTCACTTGTCCAAAACACAAACTAAAGCTCATAAGCTCAAAACTTCAACCAAAACACAAGTTCTGAACCTGGCCTGTAACCATTCAAAACATCTAGCCTGTCAAGCCTCCAGCCTTTCAGCCTGTCAAGCCTGAAGCCTGCAGTAAAGGCCTCAAACAACATAAAATGTGTTAAGTCCCAAAGCCTAAAGCATACTAAGCCAAGGCCTGAAACCTTTGTAAAGCACCAAAAGCCTATAAACTGTCTAAGACAAAAAGCCTCTAAAGCCTGAAGCATCAAAACAAATAAACCAACAGCAAGCCAAGCCTCAAGGCTTCAAGCCTGTAACCTATTTTTCAGCACAGCAAACCTAAACCCAACGCAAACAACACAAATTCATACCAAGCTTGCAAGCCTAAGCAACAACCAACACGCCCTCAGAATTGCTTCATCATTGGGCTAACAACAACATTAATATCTCTCAGAGTCAGAGGCTAACAAGAGAAGAAAGAAACTCAGTATCTCAGAGATATTCAAAGAATACAAAGCATACGAAGCATACAAGGCAACTGAGGCAAAAGGTAGAAGAGGAAAAGGCAACTCAAGCGCACAGAAGCAAAAGAACCAGCATATCAAAGATTCAGAATATCATCATAATCACTCAGAGGCAAAGAGATAAGAAGAAGAAAATAAGTGATACCCAACTAAGGTTCTCAAGCATCATCATTGAACCAACCCTAGAAGGAAAAAAATACAGAATACCAGGGTTTCCAAGCAAAGCACGCATCATCACTGCTTCCTCCGCCCTCAACCGCCTGAGCGCCTCCACATCCACCATCCTCCTCCAACGAAGGTAGTATCTTTTCTTCTCTTTCCTTTAACGCTCCTCAAAAAGAATAAACAAACAATAAACATCAAAACCAGAACATATAAGAATCAAAGCATACGTAAACGTGAAACCCTCAAAGGATACGTTGGGATAAAAGTCTTACCTTTTTACCGTTGCTTGAGAAAACGCGAGGAGGAGGATGAGAGGTGGCGATCGGTGGCCCTTGGGCGAAGGACGTAGTTCAGTTTTTGGCTTGAGAGATGAAGAAGACAAAGAAGTGACGAAGAGAATGAACGGCGCGCCTCTGTGTTCTCACAAACCCTAAGTCCCTTTCTGAACGAAACATCAAAACCCTTGCAAAATAATTTGTAAAAACAATGGGCCTTGCCCTTCAAAACACCTAAGCCCATTACATTTGCACGCCTCACCTCCCCATTTTCTTCTTCTACTTGTTTTTTTTAGTTTGGGCCAAAACCCTTTCCGGCCCATTCAATTTATTCTTTTTTTTAACACTCTTAAACTAACATTTCTTTACTTATCATTTTATTTTTTTTAGTTTAAACTAATATAATATTGTTTTTGTTTTGTTAAATAAAATAACACCTTTTTTATGAAATATTGTTAATTGTTACATTTTAGAAAATATACAAACATTAATCTTTTTTAAAATTTGAAACATTTTTCTTTTCTTTTTTGTACATAAAAATACTAATTAAGTACATTAATTTTAATACATAAAAAAATAGAACTTAAAACACCTTTTCTATTATTTTATTAAAACTTGTTTTGCTTTGTACATATTAACAAAAATACGAGAATACAATTAAATAAACAAAACACTTAATTTTTCATTAAGTTAAACACATTTCGCACTTGTAAATAAATCCTACACTTACACATTTACAATACACAAATACATTGGTACCCTTTACATTGCCTTTATTCTTGTACCTCATTACATTTTTACATTTGATCGCAATTCGATTTGGTTGTAAATTATTTGGACACTACTCTCCTAAAGTCTCATCCCCATTTGTAAATTTGTACCCCCACTCCCGGATACTTATTTGTAATAGCGTAGACTTTAAATTCCCGCAATTTATCGCTTTCAAATATACCATGTTTAGACCTAGGGTTTGTATGTACATAAAATCAAATGCTAGATAACCTAATACAAGACAAATACATGAAATCAATACACAATCACACTTGCACCCCTAGGGTAATCCCGCTTGTTGCCTTCCAAAATGGGCCATGCTTGCACGTCGAGTTTCTTTGGCAAAACAATTCAATTAATCATAGTCCCTCGATGACGCTTTCGAAAGTTGCCTAATCAAAATGATCATAGTCCCTTCAAACAAAATTGCCAAAGACACTTGGCACCATTGCATTCATGGTCCATACAATGACCCGTGCATGTCCCGTTAAACATCCTAAACGCAAGACTGTCCACCAAATACAATGGTGGAACAAAATTGTTAAAAGGGTTAAAACATGAGAAAAACCTTTGAGTACAATAGGGGTAGACAACTCTTAGTTACTTGATCAACTTGCAAAAAACGCTTTCCTACTTTTCAAACCACACTCCACAAACACTTTCAAAACAAACTTTCAAAAACATTTGAAACATCTTTTCGAAAAGATACACACCTTTGTGAAACACTCAAACACGAGTCATTACAATGGTTGCCTAAGACAAGGCATCTTCTTCAAAAACATTTTCAAAACACACACACACACACCACAATTTCAATCAATTGAAAATCAAAAGGCAAGTGATCTAAAACCGAGTAACTAAGAGCCCATGGATAACCATGGATGAAAAGGGTGCTAATACCTTCCCTTTTCATAATCTACCCCCGAACCCACGAAACATCTCAAAAGGTTTTTCCTGTGCTTTTTAACCTTTCCTTAGGATAAAATAAAAAGTCGGTGGCGACTCTTGCTAAACCGAACAAGTGCGAATACAAACGCAAAATCCCAAGTCAGTTCTCCCACCGTATCACAGAACTGGCGACTCTGTTGGGGAATAAACTTAAAAGTGGGGTTACCTTAGGGTTTAGATCACATTTGTTTTCAATTGTTTGCTTTGTTTGCTTTTATATTTGTGGGCTTTGCATCGGAGTTTCATAGATCCTAACCCGAATCTGGGGAATACCCTTTTAGGTAGCATAAGCTGTGAGGGACCTGTCCGGCGTATACCGACATGGGTGAAGCAGTGGCTACGTTGGTGTGACACCTTGGTCTGTACCGATATCCCTTGTGTTGAAACGAGGAGAATATGGGTCTTCCAAGGAGTCATTAAGCACCAACCGACCTTAGAACCCTAAATTGACCCAACTTGGCCATAGAACGGTAGCAGTATCCTACACTCATTGAGGCTAAACTCTCGCGATGGTTCCGGCTGCAAGAAAAGATAGCGATGCTGGAGTTATGACCGATTGAGGGTAGTCAGTGATATTGAGATCCTCTAGAACCCGGTTACTTTTGATAGGACAGGTCTTAACCAACGAAACTGAAAGAGGGTACTTACCTACAACCCCATGCAAGCCTAAACCTAAGGACTTGTTTGCTTTGTGTGAATATGATTACCTGTATATACACTCACTTGCTTTTGCATACATGTCCATAACATCATGACATCATACCATAGCATTTTCAATAACCATTTCAAGGATCTCGAGGGTTCTTTTGATGCAGGGTTACGTTGAACCAGACGTCTACCAAAGGGCAAGAGGTTTCTCCTCTAAACAAATGCCATCAAAGATCAAGTGCAACAACTTGAATCAGGGGCTATGACCCACTTGACATGGTGAGCTTGATTCTCGTGGAAAGACATCCACCGATGCAAAGTTCTCCAATCAAAAAATCAAGTGCAACAACTTGAATCAGGGGCTATGACCCACTTGACATGGTGAGCTTGATTCTCGTGGAAAGACATCCACAGGTGCAGAGTTCTCCAATCAAAGATCGAAGTTTAACCTCTAACATTCTCTTGTGTTTACCCCAAGAGATCCTTGAAAGCATGCATCCACATATCATGCATTGCATCTTGACAGTTTTTCCTTTTTCAGGTTTCCTTACTCTCATACTGTTTATTTCAGTAAGAGATGGCTCTAGAAAGGACTGTCAAGGATATCCAGGACCAGACTGCTCAGCTGCAGGAAATGTTCTTGAACCTGTCTCTGGGCCAAGAAGAAATGAAAGCTCTCCTCACAAAGGGCTTGGTCCAGGAAACTTCAAACAATGCCAGGAGCGATCAGTTGGAAGCACTGCAGTTTGATTTGGAAACATTGAGGATCCAAGTGATGGGACAGCTGGTGGGCCAGATGGCTCTCATCCAAGACTTGTCTCAAAGACAAGAGGAACTCAGAGTTCTCGTCAACCAACTGCTTCAGAACAACCAACTGGGGAAAACATCTGAGGTTGAAGAGCAAGTCACCACTCAACCCCCCTCCAGCCAAGAAGACAAGGGGAAGGATCCTCTGCTTGATTCAGGGTCACAAGCCCAGCAACAACCTCGCCAGCGTCAACGGGGTAATCGGCGTAAGCAAAAAACGTCAGAAAGACAGTTCAGAGACTGACATACCGTCATCTCTGATCCTAGAGCGCTTGTTAGAGGTCAATCTGACTGCTTTGAGGGATCCTATCCGGAAGCCTAATACCACCGCTCCTAACTATCATCCCGATGCATTTTGTGTTTACCACTCCTATAGTCCGGGACATGACACCGACGATTGTTGGGCCTTGAAGAACAAGATTCAAGATCTGATTGACATTGGAGTGCTGAGGTTCACGCCAGACGGCAAGATGAAAATCTTCCGTTAAGGGTTTCTCCACCTGAAGTGACAAAGCTCAAACTGAGAGATTCTTGCTTCATTCGAATTTTCAAAGTTGTAATTTCTTTTGATTCAAACAATTATCTGTTGATGTTAAACTCTGTTTCATTAATGCATTGCATATGTTTGTCTTGAATTCATCCATTCGTTTTCACTACTCTTAAGCTTTCTTTATGATATTTGACTCTTGATAAAAAGCTGCAAGCCTTTAGAGGGAGGATGACGAAACAATATCGTAATCTCACACAGTATGCTTTTGAACAGACCTTGTTGATGATGTACAGACATTTCTTTCAATTCCTAAACACTGGAGTTATAAGGAAGATAATCCCTAGTCAACCCCTTCGAGCCAAATAAGTAGGAGTTTTCTGTTCTAAACAATCAAAACCTTTGATATAAACCTGGGGCAGGGTAGTATCTCAGTTAATTCAAAAGAAAATGCGCATTGAAGTCGCAAACTCTCAGTTCGTAACACAACGAACGACGTCAACAAAAGAAAGCATTCCTTTGGAATCAAGAGACAAGGGTGGTTCCCTATCACATAGGCAGCCAATCTCTCAAAAGAGAAAAGCCCACCAAGCCAAAACCTGTAAAGGAGGCTTAAGAAAGCTGGGGTATCCCGCTGACTGCGATCTCGAAAACAGAAACAGTCAGGCAAAAGTTAGGGATAACAAATCAAAATCAAAATAGAGAGGTCATTACAAATCCTCAACAACATGAAAAATGTTGCAAAAGAAAAAAGGAGATGATGACTGTCTCCCAAACTCAACTGGTGAACCATCACCCAAAAGTCGTTCCAAACTCGAATAGAGCTCGATGCACAATTAACTGAGCTTAGGGTTGAAGAACATCACGAAGAGCGGGTGGGTACAAATACACTTTGAGCCTTTATCCTTTGTTTCTTAAACCGTGAACCAGGCCACGTTACAACCCTTCAAAAGTCCTAATTGAAGCTTGGGTTAATTCGAAAGCATACTGTTCAAAAGGTATCCTGACTCCTGTAAGGCTTTGCTCTAAATCTTGTGTTGATTTGTCTTATAAAAAGTTTTCTGCTAAAAAACGCATTTTTCAAAACTTCAAAAGACAGACATAAACTTTGCATTGCTTGAATATCACTGTTTGCATTTGGCTTTTTTTGTTTGACAGCGAAGTAATTCATACAACGAATGTTCGGAGGAACGAAAACTCTCTCAGTGAGTAAAATCATTTCAAAAGGACGACACTTCCAACGACAAGTCTCCTATCAACAAGGGGCATGACATGTCACTATCCAGTTAACCTGGGGCAGTCCAGTCAAGGTCAACAGATATTTCAAAGTTCAGTTAACCTGGGGCAGTCCAGTCAAGGTTTCAACAGATCTTTCAAAGTTCAGTTAACCTGGGGCAGTCCAGTCAAGATTCCAACAAAATCTCTCAATTACAGAGTAACCTGAAGAGACTCCTTCATCACCACTTGGGGCATTCGAATGTCAAAAGTGTTCAACAGTTCCTTCATCACCTGCTGGAAATTACAAACACCAACAAAATAACTATCACAATTCCAGATTCGATTCCTGTATCTAGCCAGGGCATATCTGTGAGTGATTGATTGTAGATTCGATACTTGTATCCAGCCAGGGCATATCCGCATGAAGAAATTCTAGATTTGATTCCTGTATCCAGCCAGGGCATATCTGTAGACGACAAATTCCAGATTCGATACCTGTATCTAGCCAGGGCATATCTGTGAGTATTTGATTGTAGATTCAATACCTGTATCCAGCCAGGGCACATCTGCATGAAGAGTTTAGAGATTCGATACCTGTATCCAGCCAGGGCACGTCTGTAAGCAACTCTTAAGTTCCAGATCAACACCTGTAACAAGCCAGGAAAATATCTGTGGACGACTGATTGTGGATTAACACCTGTAACAAGCCAGGAAATCATCTACATGAAGAGATTGAAGATCAACACCTGTAACAAGCCAGGGAACCATCTTTCTTTCTCAGGTCAGAGATCAACACCTGAAACAAGCCAGGACAGTATCTCCTCGACCAACATTTCTTAAGTTCCAGATCAACACCTGTAACAAGCCAGGAAAATATCTGTGGACGACTGATTATGGATCAACACCTGTAACAAACCAGGAAATTATCTACATAAAGAGTCTCTTTCATCACCACTTGGGGCATTCGAATGTCAAAAGTGTTCAACAATTCCTTCATCACCTGTTGGAAGATGCAGTTTTACACGGACTCATCATCAGGAAACCCTACACCATTTCCTTCTCAAACTCAAAAGATTCTTGTAATCCCCGGTGGATCCAAAACTGTCAATCCCCAGTGGAGCCAAAATTGTCAATCCCCAGCGGAGCTTTCATCAAAACCTCAGCGAAGCATCTCTTCCCACAGAGTAATTCCCCGCAGAGTAATCTCTCCAACAAGTTTATTCCCCAACGGAGTCGGCTTCTCCTACCGGTTTATTCTTGCAACCATCATCCCCAGCGGAAACGAAGAACTCCAGCCCAGGATTCCCCAAGCTCCCGGCACTCGTCAAGGATTTATTTTCCTAGACGAAAATACATTCATAGACAATTCACATTTCATACATTTTGCTTACATATATCATAAAGTGCATACAACACTATCTCATTTTGAGCATCATGACATCATGCATCTCATACATCATGACATTGCATACAACTGATGTTTTTCCTTTTCAAGGAAAAGGACAATCCAAAGATGATTACTATCAACTGTCACAATTCCAGATTCGATTCCTGTATCTAGCCAGGGCATATCTGAAGAGTTTGAAGATTCAATTCCTGTATCCAGCCAGGGCATATCTGTTGACGACTAATTCCAGATTCGATTCCTGTATCTAGCCAGGGCATATCTGAAGAGTTTGAAGATTCGATTCCTGTATCCAGCCATGGCATATCTGTTGACGACTAATTCCAGATTCGATTCCTGTATCTAGCCAGGGCATATCTGAAGAGTTTGAAGATTCGATTCCTGTATCCAGCCAGGGCATATCTGTTGACAACTAATTCCAGATTCGATTCCTGTATCTAGCCAGGGCATATATGAAGAGTTTGAAGATTCGATTCCTGTATCCATCCAGGGCATATCTGTTGACGACTAATTCCAGATTCGATTCCTGTATCTAGCCAGGGCATATCTGAAGAGTTTGAAGATTCAGTTCCTGTGTTCAGCCAGGGCATATCTGTTGACGACTAATTCCAGATTCGATTCCTGTATCTAGCCAGGGCATATCTGAAGAGTTTGAAGATTCGATTCCTGTATCTAGCCAGGGCATATTTGTGAGCGTTTGATTGTAGACTCGATACCTGTATCCAGCCAGGGCATATCTGCACGAAGAGTTTGAAGATCAACCGGTAGCAAGCCAGGAAGTTATCTTTCTTTCTCAAGTATGCAAATTCTCGTTAAGGAATCTCTTACGCGATCGACACCCAATTCCAAATGGCATCTATAAGCCCATTCACGAAGTTCCGTCACACTTCCAAACGGAATCTGTAAGCCCATCCCCACAACTATCCATTACACTTCCAAATGGCATCTATAAGCCCATTCCCGACAAGGTTCTAGCAATTCCCTAGATGGCATCTTTAAGCCCATCCCCAAATGGCATCTGTAAGCCCATTCCCTCTACCATCACATCACAAAGTGCAAATTTTTGGGCACTCTAGTGTCCAATCTCCTTTTACCTTCAAGTCGCGAACGACAAACTTGCCAATCTAACTCTTCAGGTTCAAGAAGATTGAACAGGGGCAACTGTTGTACCCCAAAATTTGCTCTCGTATTTTTTCCATAAGAAATCACAGCCTCGGGCGTTTCCTGATTTTTCAGATTGGCATAAGAATCAGTCAAACAGACTTTTTCTTATCAGTCTATCCAAATTAGGGTTTTCATGGCTCTGGAACAGTTCACACAGTTTGCTTAGGGTTTGGTTGATTTTGGCTCAGGTTTTGATCAAGCGGACGGTTCTTTGGCATTTAACCAAGAACCAGGGTTTTGTGCGTGCATTCTCAGAAAGAATTAATTTTGCAGTTCTTTTCAGTTTACTCTGATATTTGGATTGAGGCATTTAAGTTGAGAACTTGCAGTTATTTTGTTCAATCAGTAAAGGCATATGGACGTTGTTTGATTTAACTGTGCATTACTGTGGCTATTTGAAACGCCAGGTTTATTAATTGATCGATGCTAAAACCATAGTGTTTATTAATTGTTTGTTTATTCTAAGTTAGGATAATTAGAATTTATTTCCATTTATTATAATTTAAGAATTTGTAAGTAATTAAATAGACAGCTGAAAAAAAGGAATTAACTGATCAAGATTGGATTTTATTCATCTTTAATTATTTGTTACAATTGTTATTTGAATACAGTATTTATTTACAAAGTATTCATGATAATAATGGTTACAATGATTAAATTTGAAATGAAATTTCATCCTAATTCCTAAGTCTTCATCTTCTATCCAATGCTCCCTCTGCTTCATTTGATTTTATCTGCAAAAAAAAAATAAGAAACAAAAGAAAAGTCAAAAGCAGATAAAATTAAAAAAAGACAGACAGATAAAAAAATGGATTCATCATTAAAAGCAGCTGGCCGGAATCAGATTGCCCTCTCTGTAAATCATGAGATTTCTCCCGGTTCACAAAGAGGGATGAAAAATGCTTGCAAAAGAAAAAGACATGAAATGCACAAAAGTTGTAATTGCACAATTTCAAAAATGGTCAAAAAGTTGCATAGTTCATAAATTGCCAAACAAAATCCAAAGGCAAACTGAACTGAACTGAACTAGAACTACAAAGTTCCAATTTCAAACTTTCCACAAGATATCCAAAAAGCTGTCCAAAAAGATATCAAGATATCAAAGTACAAAGGACTGTCAAAGAAGCATAAAATCTGGAAGAAGAGATAAAGTATGCAGAGTAAACCAATATTGCAAGCAATGTTCAAATCACATCACTTTCCAAAGGCCAGCTACCTTTTCAGAACATAGGACAAACATAAACAATATAAAATTGATGTCTAGTCTGTCAAGAGAGAGAGAGAAGAGAGAAAGAGAATATAGGCTTACAGGCTTAGGCTTGAAGAAGAAATATATAAAACAAACTGTTATCAACACAGTATAGAGGGCAGAGATATCACAAAGGGAGAACACAAACTATATCAAAAAAATATACAGAATTGCCTCCAAAAACGATTCAAAGCTTTCACTTATCCAAAATCTGCATTAAAGATTCAAACACAAACTGAAGCCCAAACATCTCAACCTGCAAAAACCAAAAAGCACCAAAGCCTTACCTGATTCAAATATTCAAAGCCTTCGAAACTGATTTTACCAACACATAACAAAAAGAAACCCAACCTGTAAAAGGCCAAGCCCCTTCAAGAACACAAACATTAAAACCTTCACTTGTCCAAAACACAAACTAAAGCTCATAAGCTCAAAACTTCAACCAAAACACAAGTTCTGAACCTGGCCTGTAACCATTCAAAACATCTAGCCTGTCAAGCCTGAAGCCTGCAGTAAAGGCCTCAAACAACACAAACTGTGTTAAGTCCCAAAGCCTAAAGCATACTAAGCCAAGGCCTGAAACCTTTGTAAAGCACCAAAAGCCTGTAAACTGTCTAAGACAAAAAGCCTCTAAAGCCTGAAGCATCAAAACAAATAAACCAACAGCAAGCCAAGCCTCAAGGCTTCAAGCCTGTAACCTATTTTTCAGCACAGCAAACCTAAACCCAACGCAAACAACACAAATTTATACCAAGCTTGCAAGCCTAAGCAACAACCAACACGCCCTCAGAATTGCTTCATCATTGGGCTAACAACAACATTAATATCTCTCAGAGTCAGAGGCTAACAAGAGAAGAAGGAAACTCAGTATCTCAGAGATATTCAAAGCATACAAAGCATACGAAGCATACAAGGCAACTGAGGCAAAAGGTAGAAGAGGAAAAGGCAACTCAAGCGCACATAAGCAAAAGAACCAGCATATCAAAGATTCAGAATATCATCATAATCACTCAGAGGCAAAGAGATAAGAAGAAGAAAATAAGTGATACCCAACTAAGGTTCTCAAGCATCATCATTGAACCAACCCTAGAAGGCAAAAAATACAGAATACCAGGGTTTCCAAGCAAAGCACGCATCATCACTGCTTCCTCCGCCCTCAGCCGCCTGAGCGCCTCCACATCCACCATCCTCCTCCAACGAAGGTAGTATCTTTTCTTCTCTTTCCTTTAACGCTCCTCAAAAATAATAAACAAACAATAAACATCAAAACCAGAACATATAAGAAACAAAGCATGCGTAAACGTGAAACCCTCAAAGGATACGTTGGGATAAAAGTCTTACCTTTTTACCGTTGCTTGAGCAAACGCGAGGAGGAGGATGAGAGGTGGCGATCGGTGGCCCTTGGGCGAAGGACGTAGTTCAGTTTTTGGCTTGAGAGATGAAGAAGACAAAGAAGTGACGAAGAGAATGAACGGTGCGCCTCTGTGTTCTCACAAACCCTAAGTCCCTTTCTGAACGAAACATCAAAACCCTTGCAAAATAATTTGTAAAAACAATGGGACTTGCCCTTCAAAACGCCTAAGCCCATTACATTTGCACGCCTCACCTCCCCATTTTCTTCTTCTACTTGTTTTTTTTAGTTTGGGCCAAAACCCTTTCCGGCCCATTCAATTTATTCTTTTTTTTAACACTCTTAAACTAACATTTCTTTACTTACCATTTTATTTTTTTTAGTTTAAACTAATATAATACTGTTTTTGTTTTGTTAAATAAAATAACACCTTTTTTTATGAAATATTGTTAATTGTTACATTTTAGAAAATATACAAACATTAATCTTTTTTAAAATTTGAAACATTTTTCTTTTCTTTTTTGTATATAAAAATACTAATTAAGTACATTAATTTTAATACATAAAAAAATAGAACTTAAAACACCTTTTCTATTGTTTTATTAAAACTTGTTTTGCTTCGTACATATTAACAAAAATACGAGAATACAATTAAATAAACAAAACACTTAATTTTTCATTAAGTTAAACACATTTCGCACTTGTAAATTACACTTACACATTTACAATACACAAATACATTGGTACCCTTTACATTGCCTTTATTCTTGTACATCATTACATTTTTACATTTGATCGCAATTCGATTTGGTTGTAAATTATTTGGACACTACTCTCCTAAAGTCTCATCCCCATTTGTAAATTTGTACCCCCACTCCCGGATACTTATTTGTAATAGCGTAGACTTTAAATTCCCGCAATTTTTCACTTTCAAATATACCATGTTTAGACCTAGGGTTTGTATGTACATAAAATCAAACGCTAGATAACCTAATACAAGAAAAATTCATGAAATCAATACACAATCACACTTGCACCCCTAGGGTAATCCCGCTTGTTGCCTTCCAAAATGGGCTATGCTTGCACGTCGAGTTTCTTTGGCAAAATAATTCAATTGATCATAGTCCCTCGATGACGCTTTCGAAAGTTGCCTAATCAAAATGATCATAGTCCCTTCAAACAAAATTGCCAAAGACACTTGGCACCATTGCATTCATGGTCCATAAGATGACCCGCGCCTGTCCCGTTAAACATCCTAAACGCAAGACTGTCCATCAAATACAATGGTGGAACAAAATTGTTAAAAGGGTTAAAACATGAGAAAAACCTTTGAGTACAATAGGGGTAGACAACTCTTAGTTACTTGATCAACTTGTAAAAAACGCTTGCCTACTTTTCAAACCACACTCCACAAACACTTTCAAAACAAACTTTCAAAAACATTTGAAACATCTTTTCGAAAAGATACACACCTTTGTGAAACACTCAAACACGAGTCATTACAATGGTTGCCTAAGACAAGGCATCTTCTTCAAAAACATTTTCAAAACACACACACACACCAAAATTTCAAGCAATTGAAAATCAAAAGGCAAGTGATCTAAAACCGAGTAACTAAGAGCCCATGGATAACCATGGATGAAAAGGGTGCTAATACCTTCCCTTTTCATAATCTACCCCCGAACCCACGAAACATCTCAAAAGGTTTTTCCTGTGCTTTTTAATCTTTCCTTAGGATAAAATAAAAAGTCGGTGGAGACTCTTGCTAAACCGAACAAGTGCGAATACAAACGCAAAATCCCAAGTCAGTTCTCCCATTGTATCACACCCCCGTACTCAGAAACATCTCGAAAAAGGTTTTTTCTGTTCTTTTTCCTTTTCCTTTGTTGGATGAAATAAAAGTCAGTGGCGACTCTTGGTTACCGTGACATTTGCAAATACAAAATGCAAAACCAGTATAACAGTCGGTTCTGCCACCGTATCACAGAAGTGGCGAATCTGCTGGGGATGATTATAAAGTGGGGTTTACCTTAGGATATGGGTCATTTTTAAAATTGCTTTCTTGTTTTTTTTGTCTGCTTTATCCTTAAGGGTTTTTGTTTGGGTATTGTTAAAGATCCTACACCCGGATCTGGGGGACACTTTTTAGGTAAACAGCAATAGATCGTGGAGACTGTACGGCGTAGACCGGTATGGTTTAAGCGATGGATGTGTTAGTGTGACACTTTGGTTGGTACCGGTATCCTTTGTGTGGAAACGAGGAGAATACGGGGCCACCGCATGGTGTCGTGAAGCACTAAGGGACCTTAGAACCTTAGTTGAACAAACTTGGACATTAGAAAGTAGTGAGATAGCTGGCCTCGGTATAAAGCTGAGGATTGGTTGATACTCGATGCTACACTCATTGAGGTCAAACTTTCGGGATATTTCGGCCGCAAGAAAAGATTGCTTGAGCTAAAACAATGCCTGATAAAGGATGATCAGTGATATTGAGAATCTTTAGAACCCAGTTACTTTTCTAAGTCAGGTTTGAAACCAACTAATCTTCAAGAGGGTACTTACCTTTAACCTTATGCAAGCATTTGAACCTAAGGTCTATTGTGTGTTTTTCTTGTGTGTGATTTATTCTGTTTGAACATAACATCATGAATCATAACATAACATCCATTCTTATCACACTAATCATTTAAAGGACCAAGGGAATTTATCTTTGTTATGTTTTGCAGATTATGGCTTCCGCTCGTAGAAACACTATCTGAATCAGCTTTGTGAGAATACCTCCCCAACTCAAGGAGCTAGTATCAAGGGTTCCTGAAACTTCCGCGTTCACTAAGAGACATGGTCGACTTCTCAACCTGGTTACTTCAAACTTTGATGAAAAGATGATGAGTGTACTCTTTCAGTTCTTTGATCCCAAGCAGCACTGCTTCACCTTCCCATACTATCAGTTGGTTCCACCATGGAAGAGTTCTCTCAGCTATTGGATATACCCATTCTTGAATAGTTTCCTTTCACAGGTTTAGAAGAGGTTCCTAAGCCAGAAGTCATTGCCTCGGCCTTGCATCTGAAATGGGCCGACGTGGTATCCAATTGGGAAACAAGAAGCAGAGTCAAGGGTTTGCTAGCCAAGTTCCTAATAGACAATGCCCAGTTGTTTTGGAATTATATGGACTTTCAGGCTTTTGATGAGGTCTTGGCCCTTCTAATCTATGGGTTAGTACTATTCCCTAATCCAGACTCACTCATAGATGTGAATGCTGTCAAGATTTTCCTCTCTCGCAACCTTGTGCCTACCTTGCTCAGAGATATCTTGCACACTCTCCATACTAATACCATGAAGAGAAGAGGGGTTCTTATGTGCTGCATGCCATTGCTGTCGAGGTGGTTTATTTCTCACCTCCCTAAGTCCGTACTGAAGAATGAAGAAGGTTTGGGTTGGTCGTAAAGGATAATGTCACTCGCTCACACGGATATTCTCTGGTATTTCCGAGCTATGGGAGATACTGCTATTATTGACCGCTGCAGGGAGTACCCTAATGTCCCATTACTTGGCATTAGAGGAGGCATAACTTACAACCCTTGTTTAGCTCTGTGACAATTTGGTTACGCTCGAAGAGATGGTCCCCAATGAATTACTTATCGAGGGCATTGTATTTAACTATGAGGATGATGTTCAAGGGTATCACCAAAGGTTCATACGATCTTGGAGCATGGTAAACAGATCTGGCGCCAAGGACTTGGGGCTGAAGGCTTCCATTCCTATGGAACCTTATCTCCAATGGGTACGAGCTCATACCCAGAAACTTATGATGCCCTACATGGCTGTTTTACCAGTGATTGTGGAACCCACTACTGAAGGGGGTATTCCTTACACGGTTCTCCATCCTGATATGCCCACTAATCTTGGAGAACTACAGAGGTCTTGGATTCAGTTGAAGAAAGAGCGTGATACTTACAGGGATCAGTTATATGCCCAGGAGAGGAAGGTTTTAGAGCTCACAAAGCAGCTTCATGAGGAAAGAAGCCTTAAAGTCTATCTCGGCACGAAAAGGAAGCATCCATGGGAAATTTTATTTTTTCTAGTTTTTTAGAATTGTTTTTAATTGTAACGCCTAAAAGGCGATTGAACTTTGAATTCTACTAATAAAATCTTTGTTTCATTTTGGTTCGCAAATTTCAATTTCCCAAAGTATTTGAAAGCATTACATACGCATCCCATCCATAGCATTGCATATACAAGTACAATTACAGGCTTCTCATCTTCTTCGCTGTTTATTTCAGCATAAATGTCTTATGAACAAAGCATCAAAGATCTTCAGGCGCAAAATGCCCAATTCCAACAGATGTTCATAACTCTGGCAAAAGGGCAGGAGGATCTGAAAGCCCTCATCCTGAAAGAGAAGAAGAAAAAGAAGAAGGTCTCTGGTATTCTGAATATGGGCAGAAGGTTCAGGGGGCCGTTAAAGTAGTCAGTCGATCTGACCTCCTCATCCAAAGAAGGGGAGAACCAAGAAAGAGAGACAGGGGAAAAGGACCTCAGTCTTGAAGTTTCTGACAATGATACAGACTACAATGATGAGAAGTATCCTCCTACTAAGGATAGATACAAGCAGTTGGAAAATCGTTTGAGTGTTATAGAAGTCCAGAGGATACCTGGGTTGGATTTCGAAGAACTGGGATTGGTGTCGGGAGTGGTCATCCCGCAGAAGTTTAAGGCTCCAATTTTTGAAAAGTACGATGGGGTGTCTTGCCCAAAACTCCATCTCCATTCCTATGTAAGGAAGATCCAGCCCCACACTACTGATAGAAACTTGTGGGTTCACTTATTTCAAGACAGTCTGTCAGGGACTCAGCTTGAATGGTTCTACCAACTAGAAAGAACCAATGTCTGAAACTGGGAGGATTTGGCCGCTGCTTTTTATAAGCAGTATCAACTCTAGAGTAAGACCATGGGTGCAGGTGAAGGCTTTAAGGACTATGCGCAGAAGTGGAGAGACTTGGATGGAAGAGTCCAACCCCCTTTATGTGACAGGGAGTTGGTCAATATGTTTCTTGGGATGTTGTCTGGTCCTTTCTTTAAACATTTGATTGGCATCTCATCAGCCGGTTTCACCGAGCTGATATTAACAGGAGAAAAGGTAGAAGTTAGGATTCAGAGCGGTAAGATACAGAAAGATGCCTCTTCAAGTTCGATAAAGAAGCTTTTTACTGGTAAAAAGGAAGTCAGTGCCATCTATAGCCTGAGAGGCCAAAGCAGAGCCGAACACCGTCAGACAGTAAGTGCTGTAATGATACCTAGACCTGCGACTGCTCCACAACACAACAATCAACAAAGGGTGGAAAGACCAGAATGGAAGTTTACCCAGATTAACATGACGTTGGTTGAAGTTCTACCACATCTGCTAAGATCCAACTGGAAACCTTGAAAGAGGCTCCCAAGAATCTGAATACCACATCTCCCCGATATAATCCAAATGCTCGGTGTGCCTATCATTCTGAGAGTCCCGGCCACGATACAAATGACTGCTGGGCTCTGAGAAATAAGGTACAGGATCTGATCGAGTCCAAGGAAATTGAGTTCGATGCTCCGGAAAATCCCAATGTCATAACTGCTCCCATGCCTAAGCACAATCGTGGAGTTAATGCATTTGATACCGATTTGTTTGTAACCTCAGTTGATGAAGTTTCTACTCCTCTTATGACTATTAAGAAGAATTTGTTGTTGTCTAGTTTATTTCTGGGTTGTGGTGAAGGTTGCCATGTGTGTTCATCTCTGCCTTCCGGTTGCTATTTGCTGAAAACAGGTGTCCAATGCCTGATGGACAACAGAGAGATTTTGTTCGAGAAAACTTTGATTCCAACTATTCCATGTGAAGATATTGCAATTATAACCATTTCCGCCAATCCTTCAAAGGTCTCCTCAAGAATACCTGTTAGGATTACATCTGCTCCAAGAGTCGCTCCGCTAATAATCACCCTTCGGGGTCTTGTCCTATACGCCTCGGACAAAGCTGTCCCTTGGCACTATGGCGCTAATGTCTATTATTATGGAATTAAACAAGACCTGAAGAATGAAGAGGCTGATTCTGATGTCAGTAACATTGTCGGGACCAGTAAAATTACCAAAAGTGGAAGGGTTTTCTCCCACGAGATTTCCCTAAGGACTGTCAATAGACCTGTTGTTATTTCACCTGCTATTCCTACCGATGCTTTAATTACTACCCCTGTTCTTACTCCAATTGTTACCCCTGCCGGCGAGTCATCTGGTACCCAAGGCAAAGAAGCTATAGGTGAGCCTTCCCGGACGGAGGCATCTAGAAAAATTATCGTAGAAGCCTCTAAGCAAGAGATATAGGAAATATTGAAAATAATAAAAAAGAGCGACTACAATGTGGTCGAGCAGCTAGGGCAGACCCCCTCAAAGATATCTATGTTGTCTCTAATGTTGTGTTCCGAGGCCCATGCAAAGGCTTTGATCGCATTCCTCAAGACTGCGCACGTGCCGCAGGAGACCTCAGCTGATCAATTCAAAGACTGTGTGGCCAGCCTGACTGCTGACAATGGGTTGGGTTTTTCAGATGCAGATTTGACATCAAAGGGGAGGAAGCATAATGATGCTCTGCATGTCTCGATTAAATGCAATGGCACCACTATGGCTCATGTGTTGGTAGATACTAGGTCTTCACTGAATGTCCTGCCGAAGAAGGCTCTCGACCGACTAGATTGTGAGGGCTTGACCTTAAAGCCTAGTAACATTGTGGTAAAGGCTTTTGACAGGTCAAAGAGAATGGTGCATGGGGTGGTGGACATCCCTGTCAAGGTAGGTTCTCGGAAATTTGAGTACACTTTCTATGTAATGGACATCCGGCCGTCATACTCCTGTTTGTTGGGTCGTCCTTGGATCCATGTAGTTGGGGCTGTTACTTCTACACTGCACCAAATGCTGGAGTATCCAGTAAAGGGGAAGATTGTCATTGTACGTGGTGAAGAGGAGTGTATGGTGGGCCACCTCAACTCCGTCAGATACATATAGATGGATGGGGAATTCATAGAGACTCCTTGCTAGAATTTTGAAGAGGTTCCCCAGATCTTGGCATCGACTGAAACTACTACCATCAACAAACCTCCTCTGAAGATGGCTTCTCTCAAAGACACCAGAGCAGTGGTTGAAGAATGTGGGTATACCAACTGGGGACAACTCCCTGATTTTACTCACAAAAATGACAAGTTTGGTTTGGGCTTTACTTCAGGAGCTCAAAGGGTTGTTCGACGCGCTCGAGCTGGAGGACCTCCCCTATGCATCAGCAATCGGGGAATTAATGCCATTGAAGACAGTGAGGTAAACTCTGACATTGACAGCTGGATCTACCCAACTACCAACGGTGGACCGACTAACTGGACGACTAGGGATTTTATACCAGAATCTTTTATTCCGCAGTAATTGTCTTACTTGTTTTTTAATATTGTAATAAAAAATTTAAACTCTACAGCCTTGTGTCTTGCCTGAGGCACATTGGCTTTGTTTGTGAATGCTATTATGTGTCATTTCATATATCATCAATAAAGCATTGGACGTTCCTTGCATACAAATTTTATGCTCCCTGTTTTTATTTTCTGCTTTCACTTTATCAAAATAGCTATGCTCTTACACACACTCACATATCATACTGCAGATCCATATCCATTATGGATCCCATTGATAACAGTTCTGCTACTGCCGGTTATGACTTCGAAAATCCGATCAACCAAGCCGAGGACGAAGGTGAGGACGATTGTGAGGTGCATGGAGAACTTGCTAGACTATTACAGTAGGAAGAAAGGGCCATACAGCCTCATGGAGAGCCAGTTCAGACGATAAACTTGGGCACGGAAGTGGACAGAAAAGAAGTCAAAATCGGAACAAATCTGGAAGCTAAGATCAAACAGCGGTTGATACAGATGTTGCATAACTATGTTGAGATCTTCGCCTGGTCCTATGAAGACATGTCTGGTTTAGACACTGATATTGTGGTACATCGTCTGCCGACCAAGGAAGACTACCCTCCAGTTAAACAGAAGGTCTGCCGTATGCGCCCTAAAATGTCAGAGAAGATCAAGGCAGAGGTCATGAAGCAGTTCGATGCAGGGTTCTTAGATGTCACCTCCTATTTGTAGTGAGTTGCTAATGTTGTTCCGGTCACAAATAAAGACGGTAAGTTACAGATGTGTGTGGACTACAGAGATCTGAACAGGGAAAGCCCCAAGGATGACTTCCCGCCTCCCCATATCGATGTTCTGGTTGACAATACCGCTCAACATAAAATATTTTCCTTCATGGATGGTTTCTATGGCTACAACCAGATCAAGATGGCTCCTGAAGACATGGAGAAGACAACCTTCGTCACACAGTGGGGTACCTTCTGTTACAAGGTGATGCCTTTTGGGTTGAAGAATGTTGGGGCAACTTATCAGCGAGCCATGGTCGCCTTGTTCCATGATATGATTCACCATGAGATTGAGGTTTATGTTGATGACATGATAGCTAGGTCTCAAACCGAGGAAGAACACCTAGATCATATACAAAAGTTATTCGACAGGTTGAATACGTACAAGCTGAGGTTAAATCCAAACAAGTGCACCTTCGGGGTGAGGTCTGGTAAGCTTCTGGGCTTCATCGTCAGTGACAAAGGTATTCAGGTAGACCCCGCAAAAGTAAAGGCCATACAAGAGATGTCGGCTCTCCGTATGGAGAAGGAAGTTAGAGGTTTCTTGGGACGCTTGAATTATATCTCCAGGTTCATTTCACATCTAACTACTACTTGTGAGCCCATCTTCAAGCTTCTGAAGAAAGATCAAGTGGTAAAGTGGAATGACGAATGCCAAACGGCCTTTGAAAGAATCAAAGAGTACCTTCAAGAACCACCAATTCTAATGCCTCCGGTTGAAGGAAGACCTTTGATACTAAACGGTACTAGACAATTCAATGGGGTGTGTGCTGGGGCAGCATCACGAGTCTGGTCGAAAAGAGCACGCAATATACTACCTTAGAAAAAATTTTACCGACTGTGAGACAAGATACTCAGTGCTCGAGAAAACTTGTTACGCTTTGGCATGGGCTGCTCACTGACTAAGATAGTATATGCTGACCTACACTACTTTGTTGATATCTAAGATGGACCCAATCAAGTACATCTTCGAGAAACCCGCTCTCTCCGGAAGAATAGCGAGATGGAAGATGATCTTAACTGAATACGATATACAACCCAGAAAGCAATCAAAGGGAGTGTATTGGCTGATCATTTGGCTCATCAGCCCGTGGATGACTACCAGTCCATGAATTTTGAGTTCCCGAATGAGAATATTATGCTGGTGAATGACTCGAAGAACCTGGACCGGATGAAGGACCTGAGGAAGGTTCCCGATGGACCATGGTTTTTGACGGAGCTTCAAACGCACTTGGTAATGGCATCGGTGCATTAATCATATCTCCTGAGGGCTGTCATACTCCTTTCATTGCTTGGTTATGTTTCAACTGCACTAACAACATGGTGGAATATGAAGCCTGCATCATGGGTCTCAAAGCCTCTATTGACCTCAGGATCAAGTTCTTAAATGTCTTTGGGGATTCAGCCTTGGTGATAAGTCAGATCAAAGGAAAATGGGATACAAAACATCCGAATCTCATCCCATACAAAGAGTACGTGCTGAAATTTCTCCCACACTTTGAGGAGGTAACCTTTAAACATTTCCCACGAGAGGAGAATCAGTTAGCGGACGCGTTAGCTACCATGTCTTCTATGTTCAAGGTCAGGTGAGACAACGAAGCTCCCCGAATCACCATTGAGAGGTTGGATGAACCAGCACACTGCTGTGAAATTGATACTGAAGAGGTTGCAGATAAACCCTGGTTTCATGAAGTGAAAAGGTACCTCGAGACTCAAGAGTATCCCGAAGGGGCATCTGTCAACAATAAGAAGTTTCTGAGAAGGTTCGCTGTGAAATTCTTCCTCATTAATGGAATCCTCTACAAGCGCAACCATGACTCTACCTTACTGTTGTGTGTAGACAAGAGAGAAGCATAGAAGATTATGACGGATCTACATGAAGGTGCCTTTGGAACCCATTCCAGTGGATATACCATGGCTAAGAAGATCCTACGGGCAGGATACTACTGGTCTACTATGGAAGCGGATTGTTATCAGCACTCACGAACTTGTCATAAATGCCAAATCTATGCTGATAAAGTTCATGTGCCTCTGGTCCCTTTGAACATTTTGACAGCTCCGTGGCCCTTTGCAATGTGAGGCATTGACATGATCGGAGAAATCAGGCCTACTGCGTCCAATGGACATCGCTTCATTTTGGTGGCCATAGATTACTTCACAAAATGGGTTGAGGTGGCCGCCTTTGCTACTGTGACCAAGAACATTGTGGCGCGGTTCATCAAGCATAATCTGATATATCGGTATGGTGTGCTAGAAAGAATTATTACTGGCAATGGTACAAATCTCAACAACACGATGATCACCGAGCTCTGTAAGCAATTCAAGATACAGCACCATAACTCTTCCCCCTACCGGCCGAAGATGAATGGCGATGTTGAAGCGGCTAACAAGAACATCAAGAAAATCATACAGAAGATAAGGCTGACATACAAAGACTGGAATGAGATGTTACCATTTGCTCTTCATGGGTACCGTACCTCAGTACGGACGTCGACAAGGGTAACACCCTACTCTATGGTATATGGCATGGAGGCAGTCCTGCCCATCGAGGTCTGGATACCTTCTCTCAGGATTATGAAGGATGCGGGTTTGAACGAAGACGACTGGATTCAGACCCGACATGATCAGCTAAATATAATCGATGAGAAGAGACTTACCGCTATTTGTCATGGTCAGACATATCAAAAGAAAATGATCAAGGCTTTTAACAAGAAAGTCATACGTCAAGAATATCAAGTCAGAGATCTGGTAATCAAGCGCATCATATTGCCGCAAGGTGATCCCAGGGGAAAATGGAACCCCACCTACGAAGGGCCATTTGTGATTAAAATCACTTTCTCGGGTGGAGCCATGATTCTAACCACCATGGACGGTGACGACCTTCCTCACCCTGTCAATGCAGACATAGTGAAAATATACTACGCCTAATTAAAAGACCCGCTAGGTTGACTGGCCTAGGCAAAAATAAAGGCTTCCCGGTGAACCAAAAGGGTTCGAGCAAAAATAAGGGATGAAAATGAAAAAATTTATACACCCAGCAAGTCGAAAACCTGAAAAGGCGGCTTGGGCAAAAAAGGGTATCCCGGTGGACTGAAAACCCGAAAGGGCAGTCCAAGCAAAAGTTAGGCATGTAAAGCGTATCACTATGTCCCATTGGATCACCTTGTGATCAGACCTCATTATCAACTATCAAGCTCGAACGACACCAATCAATATAATCAACTTCAGATAAGTAGTAAAGTGATGAGATGCTCGAAGACATAGGGGAAATAGAATAATTAGAACTCAATGGGATTGTTGCACATAGCTGTTTTCTTTTTACACAAAATTGTATAGCTTCTATTTTTATGGCGGCGTTCTTTTACTAGAGCGTCAGTCTCCTTGTAAAAAAATGCCTATTACAGGCCAACTTCAAAAATCAATACAAAATCATTTTCACAAGAAATTATGAGTTTTTCCTTTTCTGTTTTGTTTTACAAGAACGTCCAATGATTTATTCTTGACATATGCATTTGAATATGATTGCTGCTCATAAATATTTACATAGGAAATGAAAAGACAATTTCTCGTAACTTAAGAAACAGGGGAAAAAACAAGAAATGTCAAACCCGACAGTTACTCTGTCCAGCAGGCACTAGGACAGAGATAGCTTGAGAGCGCAGTCATCAGTACATACACTCCCCCACAAAGTAAAAGTATTCAAATCATTGATGCCAGCTTTGCTGAAGCAGGAAGTAAGCTCCCCGACCAAGATCTTTAAGAAACCTGACAGCTATATCCCCCAGCCAAATGTCATAATCGCGAGTGGGTCATCATAATTTTTATCTTCCCAAGTAGAGTTTATTTCTCTAGATACAGAAGCTCAATCCCCGATAGAGCTCATTACTTCAGCTACGGAAATTTACTTTCCAAGTTGTTCCCTGTTGTACCCCAAAATTTGTCCTCTCATTTTATCAAGATTTCCCCTCACGAGACTCTTTGGACTCCAGACAGGATTAGGGTTTGCTCTCCTCAAGACATCTCCTTGCACTGATGACCTGAAATTAGGGTTTGAGTTTGCACAGGGACTTTTGGACTTCCAATGCTCAATGTGACTTTCATACTTCATGTTGGAGTTATAAGATTGCCCATACCAAGTTTCAAGCTTTGAATCAAATTTTTGCCCAGTCAATTGCACAGTTGACCTAGAAATCAGTTGTATTGGGGAAAAAGTCAAATGTGGCCAATTTACAGTCAAACCTCGTAATTTTTGATCCACATAAACATTATAGACTCATATGAACCATTTGATCAAGTTTGGACCACAACTCAAGAAATTTGATCAGATCATCAAAAGGGCAAAATGGTCATTTTTAGGGTTTTGACTACAGAAGGGCAATTTCTGATTTTTAACCTAGCCAATGGCAAATTGGGTGCAAGAATAGATTCAAGGACTCAATGTCATCATCTTGACCTAATCACAAGGCTCAAAAGCATTAGATTGACAGATGAATTTTCCAGTCAACTGATCAAAAACCAATTGTACACTGAAAAGTCAAACTTTGACTTTTTGGTCAAAATCAAGTGCCAAGGGTCATTTTTCATCAAGATGTGTCAAAACATGAAACTTGTTCATCAAGAAACCTAATTTTGCAAATTAGGGTTTAAGATTGAAAATTTTCATAACTTAGAAATTTTCTAAGTTATGAAATTTTCTTATTTTTTCCCAACTTTGCCCAACATTTTCACCATGATGCAATTGGATTCAAAGAAAACTTCCAACATTAAAGTTGTAGTCCTCCACAAAATCTACAACTTTTATGCACAAAGTTTTCCCAAAAGATGCTTGTATCTCAAGTTATGATTTTGTGAACAAGGATCCATGAAACTTTTAACTTAGTGAAATTTTTGCCCTAGTTTAGGCAGGATTTTGACCTATCTTCATGGCAATTTTTCACCTAGTTCCAATTGAAATCTCAAAATTCATTTCAAAGATGTATTGTAGAGCATATTACAAGCTTTCCAAAATGTCCAATAACTCTCCAAAATCATTTATGGTTAGGGAGAATCGAAGGTTTGAATTTGGAAAAATGTCACTTTGATCCATGGCATTTTTCATGTTGCTACAAATTGCAAATTCTATCCAGCCTTGCTTGTACTTATTTACAGGTATCTAAACCCTTCCACACTCAAAAATTTAATGCAAACACAAAGGATTAAGGCATTGTTCTGAACTTTAGAGGTTTACACATTGAATTAATCTAAAAATGGCAAAAAGGCAACATTGTCATTTTGATAAAGTTGGCTTTATGTTAAGTTGTTCCTCTTGAACCAAGGACCCAATCTTTTGCAGCAAACAAAGTTCACTAATATCAGGAAATTGTTACCAACTCTTGGCAGACCCTAAGCTAGATGGTACAGCCTTTTGCATTGTCTTTTCACACTTTTCTTCAAAACCAAGTCAGCTTGCAAAAACCACATAACTCTTGTATCTGATATAACCAAGTGTTGTAACCATTCCAAACAAGTTTTGCACATCACACTAAGTCAGAAGCACGATCTAGCCAGTCCTCAAACACCCTTGAACACCAAAACACCAAAAACTTGCAAAACAAGGTAGCTTCTGCATTTTGACATCCAAAGTAAAATCTACTCGTGCGTTTTGCTTGCAACCACTTCAAACACCTTCTAAACAACACACCTAAGCTATCCCAACCATTGACCAGTAACTGTAACCTTGTTTTCAAGCTTCACCATTTTTGAATTCTGATTGTGCAGGTTGACTTCTACAAGCTTATTCAAGCAAGTTCAAAGCAAACTAAGCATTGGGGAAGGCCAAAGGAAGTTCAAGCAAGCTCACAAGCATCTCAGGCCTCACTGAAAATCCCTACATTGCCATACTCGAGCTCAACTGAAACAGGTAAACTTCAAACTTCTATCTCTCTATTTAGGAAACATTAGGCTTAGGTTTGTGAATAAAAAATGTAGTACTCATTGCCCTTAAGCTGTACATATGCATAGATTTCATTTAAGTTAATTGTGTTGGGAGAATTTGAATAATGAACTTCCTGAAAAAGTTAGGTTAGAAATTAGGGCCAGAGAAATTCTCTTTGGTCTTTAAGAGTTAGATTAAGTTTTTTTATATGGTTGGAATCGTATGATCATGCTCTATAACTTTCATGTTGCAAGTTTTTGCTTTAGAGCACGTATGCAGGATTTCCAGGTTTGAATACAGGGCGCGTGTTTTCTTGTTCAAAGGTTGAAGACGAAGGAAAATCTGGGTTGGGCCTGGTTGTTCATGCTTTTTGCACCCCTGACTTGCTTCTTACACCCCCTTGGCCCATTGTTTTATATTTTTCATATTTTTCTATTTCTTTTTCATTTCTGACTTTATTTTATTTTTCTAAACATTAAAAATTCCCCAAAATATTTTCATAAATTTTCATATTTTATTTTATTATTTTTATTATTTTTTCTAGCAGAAAAATAATTACTTTAATAATATACTTTTATTTTCTTTAATAAAAACTCATAAATAATACAAAAAATATCATATACTTTTATTTTTATTATTTATATACTCAAATAATATTTTCTCACATATTTTCATTTTTTAATATTTGTATATATTTTATTTTATTTACTTGTACATGAATAAATAATACATATAATATATATATTTTCTTAATACAAATTAGGGTTTCCACCCTTAATAAAAATAATCTTTTTATTTTAATATTTTTGATACATTAAACAACTTATTTTTACATACATAAAATAAAAATACAAAAAATCACTTTTGCATATTCATATTTATTTGCATATTTAAATATTGTCTATTTATTTATTTGCAATGAATTCAATTTGGTTGTAATAGTTGATTTAGGGTTTTACATTTTCTTGCAAATATCCCCCTATTCAAATTTGTATCCCCCTCCCCCTATCAATATTGTAATAGCTTAGATTACTTTTACGCATTTATTACTTTCAAATATGCATGATAGAAAGATTAGGGTTTTTATGCAAAAATCCAAGATCAAACAAATAGCTTGACCTAATACAAGACAAAAAATGCATGAAAATTAACAACACAATGCACACAAGCACCCATAAGGTTTCATCCACTTGTTGCCTTTAAAATGGCCATGGTATGCATGCTAGGTATCTTGGCAAACAAAAACAAAACAAAAGATCATAGTCCCTCGATGACGCTATCTTGGTTTCCTATACAAAAATGATCTAGTCCCTCAAAAAATTGCTAAAGATACTTAGCACTATTGCTATCATGGTCAATACGATGACCCGCGCCTGTCCCGTTTAACATCCAAACACGAGGTTGTTTACCAAATACAATGGTAAAACAACAATGTAAAAGGGTTAAAAATGTGTAGGAAAGATCTTTGAGTAGATAGGGTAGATACTCCTAGTTACTTGATCAAACTTGCAAAACATCCTTGCTATTTTCAAAAAAACACAACACATTTCAAAACAATTTCCCAAAACAAAACTTTCAAACATTGAAATATTTTTCAAAAGACAAACACCTTTGTAAAACATTCAAACAAGAATTGTTACAAAGGTTGCCTAAAACATAGGCCTCTTTTCAAAATATTTTGAAAACCACACACAAAGCACCATTTCAAACAATTGAAAAGCAAAAGCAAGTGATCTAAAACAAGTAACTAAGAGCCCATGGAAAACCATGGATGAAAAGGGTGTTAGCACCTTCCCTTTTCATAATCTACCCCCCGAACCCAAGAAAACATCTCAAAGGTCTTTCCTGTGCTTTTTGACCTTTCCTTTGGATAAATAAAAAGTCGGTGGTGACTCTTGCTAAACCGAAACATTTGCAAACACAAACGCAAAACCTCAAGTCAGTTCTCCTACCGCATCACATTCCCCGTAGAGTTATTCTCAAACAGAATCTCTCCCTGACAGAATGTTCATAAACAACAAAGAGTAAATCTCCAGCATAGTCATTTCCATTCACCATTCCCAGCGGAAGTAAAAGGACTACAATACTCTGCAACAGTCAGGAACGCTATACTCTGCAGCAGCAGTCAGGGATTTATTTTCCCAAACTCGGATATGTCCCAATAGCATTTCATGTTCATACATCATGGCATGCGCATGCATATCATATACAACATAATCTCATTTATTTTGAGAACATCATATGACAAAGCATTTCATGCATTACACATATAATTAACCCTGTTATCTTTTCAGGGAAGACAATTATCACCAACAATCCCAACAGTTATACATGTCATATCTACAAACAGCCAGTGGAAAATCAGTTCCCGAAGATGAAACGGGTCAACTAATCTCTATAACTAAAAACGAAGAAACCCTACGACCCAGGTTCCTTCTCATATGCCCTGCTATCCAGGCTTTCATCCCGAAGAAACCCTACTATCCAGGTTCCTTCTCACAACCCTATTATCCAGGCTTTCATCCCAAAGAAACCCCACGACCCAGGTTCCTTCTCACAACCCTACTATCCAGGCTTTCATCCCGAAGAAACCCTACGACCCAGGTTCCTTCTCATAAGCCCTACTATCCAGGCTTTCATCCCGAAGAAACCATACTATCCAGGTTCCTTCTTACAGACCTATTATCCAGCATTTCATCCCGAAGAAACCCTACAACCCAGGTTCCTTCTCATAATCCCTACTATCCCGGCTTTCATCCCGAAGTAACCCTACCATCCAGGTTCTTTCTCATAGCCCTACTATCCAGGCTTTCATCCCGAAGTAACCCTACCATACAGGTTCCTTCTCATAGCCATACTATCCAGGCTTTCATTTTGAAGTAACCCTACGACCCAGGTTCCTTCTCATAGCCCTACTATCCAAGCTTTCATTTCGAAGCAACCCTACTATCCAGGTTCCTTCTCATAACCCTACTATCTAGGTTCCCTCCCATTAGCCCTACTATCCAGGCTTTCATTTCGAAGTAACCCTACGACCCAAGTTCCTTCTCATAGCCCTACTATCCAGGATTTCATTTCGAAGTAACCCTACTATCCAGGTTCCTTCTCATAACCCTACTATCCAGGTTCCTTCTCATAGCCCTACTATCCAGGCTTACATTTCGAAGTAACCCTACTATCTAGGTTTCTTCTCATAGCCCCACTATCCAGGCTTTCATTTCGAAGTAACCCTACTATCCAGGTTCCCTCTCATATCCCTAATATCCAGGCTTTCCTTTCGAAGTAACCCTACTATCCAGGTTCCTTCTCATAGCCCTACTATCCAGGCTTTCATCTCGAAGTAACCTTATGACCCAGGTTCCTTCTCACAGCTCTACTATCCAGGCTTTCATCTCGAAGTAACCCTACAACCCAGGTTCCTTCTCATAACCCTATTATCCAGGCTTTCATTTCGAAGTAACCCTACTATCCAGGTTCCTTCTCTCTTATCTCCAGACAACAGGTTACAACAATGTAAGACCTGGACCCGACCAGATACGGTCAATTTCACATTCCTCCAGTAAGTCGATGTGCAGCCAGGACCCTGGCCAGATATGCAATTTACTCCTACTTCTTTAATCAGGAGTTAATTCCCCAATAGAGTAATGGACAACTGAAGCTCCTATACTCTATTACCCAAGACATAAACCAACATTCCCCGATGAAGTCCTCCTCAACAGCGGGTACAGGCATTTTTACAAAGAAATCTCATGCGACTGATATCTTTTCTGGATGGAATCTTTAAGCCCATCTCTGACGACTCTCTGTCGACTCCCAAATGGAATCTGTAAGCCCATTCCCGATATCACCAATCAGTATTACTTCATTGTGAGAGAAAATTTATGGGCACTCTAGTGTTCAATCATCTTCTACCTTTAGATCACGAAAGACAGACCGGCCAATCTACATCCTCAGGTTTAAGAAGATTGAACAGGGGCAGCTGTTGTACCCCAAAATTTTCCCTCCCATTTTATTCAACATATATTCATTGAGATCCTCAACTTGCTCAAGGATGCCCAAGAGTTGATCAAACAAACTTTCTCCTAAAGCAATGAACCTCCAACTAGGGTTTCCATTTTCATCAAGATGGGTGAGCTCAAAAGGCCTCATATGATCTCCATAGTCCTAATATGTTCTCAAGACCCTCCATGTCAAGTTTCAAGCCTTGCACAAGAAATTTTCTCAGTCAGCTGCTCAGATGCTTGAAAATCAATTGTATTAGGTCAAAAGTCAAATTTGGCCCACAAACAGTCAAACTTCAAGATTTTTGGTCAACATCAACATCTTGAAGTGATATTCATCATTTGATCAAGGGTTGATCATGACTCCCCAAGGAATTCTCCTAATTCATCAAAACTCAAAAGTTGCTAAATTAGGGTTTCTCAGGAAAAGTTAACCAAACTTTGACCATGCATAACTTCCTCATACTTTATTAGAAATTTCTCATCCAAGGCTCATTTTGAAGAGAATTCAATTCCCTACAACTCATCTTCAGCCCTCAAGTTCAAGAAATACACTCATCAAAAGATATGGATTCAGACATTATAGGTCATTCCAAAAAGTCAACAAAAATACCTTGTGGGTCAAAGCTTCTTACATGAACATGGAAGACCCAATTGAGATGAGACAAAAAATGTTGTTTAGAGGACATCCTAAGCTTTCTAAAAAGTCCAAGAACATCCTCTTAAGGTCAAAATTGAGATAGATATGCATTGTCAAAGTTGACCATTTTTGGAAATTTGCACAAAGTCAACCATGACCAAAATTCATTTTTCTTCAAATGGGCCCAACTTTTTATGTTTGTATCTTGTTCCTAACATGGTCCACGACCCATGAACAACTCCATGCCTCATTCACTTACTTATTTGATTTATTGTGATTTTATTCATCTAAAATTCAAATAAAATCAAAATAAATCATATAAGTTGTTTTTGGGATGATTTTAGCATTAATAAAGATGATATATGCTGTCAAACAAAGACCAAATCGCGCAAGGGCTGATTGGAATAAAAACAACATGTTTTGGCCAAGTATAGAAAGAAAAGAATCAAGTTGAAAATCAAATCTTTTTCTCATCAATCTCCAAGATTTGTTCCAACTTTGTTGACCTAATGCCTTCTAATACATATACACAACATGGCCAGACCTAGGAGACACGCAAAAGCTGCCTCCACGCGTCCAGAAAAAGCTCCAAATTTTGACAAAAAGTGGTGATCAAATTTTGATTTAGAAGGCGATTCAAGGCCAGCAATCCATTCCTGGGAACCTCCTAAAGCTAGCAGCACCATTTTCACGTATCAAAGCTCCAGGAACCAACCTACACAAGCATCACAGTTTGCCTTTATTTTTGAATTTGATTCTGATTATACACGCATGATTGAAAACTTCTAAGCATACCTTCATGTTTATATCATTATTTAGAATGAATTTGTGTTGTACCCAAAAATTTTCCCTCTCATATTTCTCAAAACATTGCAAGAAAAATCTCCAAGTGGCTCAAGATTGCTCAAGAGTTGGACAGTCAAATCATCTCCTAAGGCAGTCAACCTCAAATTAGGGTTTTGTGTTGCATCAAGATCCTTGAGTCAAAATGACCTCAAGTGATACCTAATGTCCTAATACGTTCTCAAGTTCATCCATGTCAAATTTTAAGCCTTGCAGAGGAAGTTTGCTCAGTCAATTGCTCAAAGGGTCCAAAAATCGACTATGCTAGGGCAAAAGTCAACTGTGACCTATAAACAGTCAAACTTTAAGATTTTTTGTCAAGATTCTCATTTTTAAGTATATTTCATCACTTGATCAAGGTTTGATCATTATTCATCAAGGATTGCTCAAAATTCATCAAGACTCAAAAGTTGCTAAATTAGGGTTTTGTAGGAAAAGTCAACTCAATTTGACCAAGCATAACTTTCTCATACTTTATGAGAAATGACCCATCCAAATCTCATTTTGAATAGGATGCAATTTCCTACAATCCATCTTCATACCACAAGATCAGAAAATTCACTCACAAGAAGTTATGAATTTGGAGATTATAGGTCATTTTTGAAAGTCAACAAAAACACTTTTTTTTCCAAAGCTTATAACTTGATCATGGAATATCCAAATGAGATGAGACCAAATGGGTTGGTTATAGTACATCTCAAGATTTCTAAAAAGTCCAAGAACACTTCCAAAAGTTCAAAATTGAATAAGTTATGCATTGTTTAAGTTGGGCATTTTTGCAAAATTGCCAAAAGTCAACTATCCCCAAAACTTCAAATTTTGTCAAATGGGCCCATTCTTTTCCACTTGATTTTAACTTGCCACATTGCACACGTGTCCTAGCTTCAGCCTTGTGTCCATTTATCAATTTTATTATTTGATTTGATTTTTTATTGAATTATTTCATTTTAAATCAATTTAAATCAAATAAAATCCCAAAACTTGATTACATGAGATCTTTTTCTATTTTCAGGACCTAATCATCATCAACATCATCATCAAACTCGTATCAAACATTCCATGTGCAAAAAGATTGGATTTTTGACAAATTAGGCAAGCTTTCAATGGTGGATCAAATCAAATCTCATGGCATTGATGTGCAAGGATTCAATCCACAAATGTTAACCTAATACATCCCACATTACATATACAAGTGAAAGGGCACGAAAAATTGGTTAGAGGCTGCAAGAACACTGAAAACAAACGTGGAAAAAGTGGTGAAAAGTGCAAAATTGAAATCACACTTAGAGGCAATTTCAGAAGCAAAGCTTGACACAAATCAATTGCTGGAGGTTCACCGAGTCAGAACCAACCCCTAGCAAGCTCTCATACACGCCCAAAAGCACTGTAAGAGTCACAAAAAATCGCTTCTTTCTTGAATTCGTATATCCTTATTTCTGCATCTTTTGCACAAACCATTTGTATATTCATAATCCTCATCAAATTTCCAAGCTTTCTATATTATCCAATTGCATTTATCTGATCTGTGAAACCAAGAACCGAATCTAGGGTTTTGTGGTTTGTTTTTTGGGCGTTTCTTTTACAGGCAAAATTAGCTCCATTGATGGCCATGGACATGACCGGAAGAGAAGGACGAACTCAACCATGCGCTTGGAATTGATTTTCATGGCCTATAATTGATTTTGGGAACGACCTGCAAATTTAGCTGCGAGTCTAAATCCGCAGGTAAATTTACAGGGTTTGAAGGCCAGGGACTACAAACGTGTCTCCCTCTGATTGGACCATTCAAACTTGGCGCGTTTTTTTTTATATTTTCTGGCATCTGATTGATTTCCCTTTATTATTATTACTATGTATGTTATTGACAATTGAAACAAAGTGGCTGAGTGGTAGTGGCGTGCATCCAATATCCAACAGGACCTGGGTTCGAATCCTAGGTCCCCCATTTTCCTTGTTAATTTTTCTCTTCATGTAATCAAGTGCAGATCCAGGTTAGGGGCACACCATACACCATCAAATAAAAAGCGCTAGATGGCCTAACGCCAAATCTGGCAATCCAGGGATGATGGTCTACTATGGGATCTATTCAACCAGCACACACTGAATCAGGAAAGTCAACAAGGGGCCAACTCAATTGGGCCATAGAATTGCTATCCAGACCTCCAAAAATCAGGCCCAAACACTCTCTTCTCTATATTTATTTTATTCTTGTTTTATTTAACTATTTTCATTATTTTCTAACCAATCAATTTTCTTTGTTTTCTTTAATAAAATTAAAAACCAAAATATTTTCTTTATAAAATCAAATTGTACTTTTTATTAATAAATACTAACTTAATTAATTTAGGCCATTAATTAGGATAACTTTAATATATTTTGTAAATAATTAAATTAACTTAGAATTAATTAGGTTTTTACTACTATTGATTAATTTTATTTTATTTCTTTAAATATAAAAAAACCCAAAAATATTTATTTTATTAATTAGTTTAATTAATTTAATTTAATAATTAACTTAGTTTAATTTCTTTCTTAATTTAAAAATAACCAAAAAAATCTTTTCTTCAATTAAAGGGTCAAAACCCTAGAACTTGCGCCCGATTTACTTTTTTGCATGCGATCTATTTATCCAATATTGTACTTATTCCCGAAATGTAATAGCTTAATAGGATTTTAAATATTTTTATCGCTTTATTTATTTTCCGCATTTAAATTTAAAAGGGTTATTTTTGGCGATGTAAATACCCAACGCCTTGTAATTTAATTTCCGCAATTTATTTTCCACAAAATATAACTGTTAGATGTTTGATAATAGGAATGCATGAGAAGAATGAATGTTTAACCTAAAATAAATCTAGATAACCATTAACATGTACAAAGACAAAATTAACTGAAAACGACACACTCGCACATGCGCATTCTTAGGGTACACCCCCACTTGGTTGCCTTCGTACGCGGTCATTAAGTATAGGTCACTTTAGAGGTCGCCCTCTTGTCCAAAGATCATAGTCGCCTCGAAACGGTTGCCTCGGATATTTTTGCCTCAAAACAAATGATCTAAGACATTAGGGTTACCACTAAGGCATCCTACCATTGCTTTGGTGACTGCATGTCCCTTATTCGAATTGACCCTTAAACTCCAACGACGGTGCTACCTACTCATCAATAGTGGGATAGCATTGTCTAAAGGAAGATAGCATAAAACGACTCCTTTTTCGAGTAGGTAGATGGTTCTCAGGTACTTGCTCACTCCAAAACAAAATCTTTTTCACACTTACACTCCTTTTTCAAACAAAGACTTTTTCAAACCCACAAACACAAAGAAAGCAAAATTTTGAAAATAATATGAGCAAGTACCTAAGAGCCCGTGGATAACCACGGATAGAAAGGGTGCTAACACCTTCCCTTTCTATAATCTACCCCCCGAACCTGAGAAATATCTCGAAAAAGGAATTTTTTTGTGCTTTTTTCCTTTCCTTGTTGGATAAAATAAAAGACGGTGGCGACTCTTACTTACCGCGACATTTTGTGAAAACAAACGCAAAATGCAAACCAGCATTCCAAAAACAGTCAGTTCTTTCCCACCGTATCACAGAACTGGCGACTCTGCTGGGGAGCTTAATAAGTGGGGTGTACCTTAGGATTAGATCATTGTGTTTTCAATTGTTTTCTTTGTATTCTTTATATTTGTGGGCTTGTATCGGAGTTACTATAGATCCTAACCCGGATCTGGGGGATACTCTTTAGGTAAGTAACAATAAACTGTGAGGGAACTGTACGGCATAGACCGATACGGTTGAAGCAGTAGCTACGTTGGTGTACCACTTTAGTTTGTATCGATATCCCCTGTGTTGGAACGAGGAGAATATGGGTCTTCTAAGGGGTCATTAAGCACCAACTAACCTTAGAACCTTTAAATTGACAAACTTGGCCATAGAACAGTAGCAGTATGCTACACTCATTAAGACTAAACTCTCGCGATGATTCCGGCCGCAAGAAAAGGTTGCTAAACTGGAATTATGACCGATCGAGGGTAGTCAGTGATATTGAGATCCTCTAGAACCCGGTTACTATTTTTAGGACAGGTTTAAACCAACTTAACTGAAAGAGGGTAGTACCTAAGCTCCTTGCCAGCCTAAAATCTAAGGGCTCGCTGTGTGACTTGTGTGCCTTTACCATGTTTGCTATTTGTGGATACTTGTGGTATGTTTTCTATCATGACATCATGACATCATAACATTGCATACATCTTGCATTGGACTAACCTATTTCAAAGACAGAAGGGATTCATCTTTGTTCTGTTTTGTAGGTCATGGCACCTATGCGTAAGAACACCATCCGGATCAACTTTGTCCAGGTTCCCACTATGCTTAAAGAATTGGTTGCGAAGATGTCTGATACCACCTCCTTCATCAGAAGACATGGGCATCTTCTTAGTTTGGTCACCTCCAAATTGGACGAACTGATGATGAGTGTTGTAGTCCAGTTCTATGATCCACTGTACCATTGCTTTACTTTTCAGGACTACCATATTGTCCCTACCTTGGAAGAGTTCTCTGATCTGCTCGGTATCTCTATTCTGGAACAGACCCTGTTCACAGGTTGGGAGAAGATCCTGAGGTCGGAAGAGATTGCTTCAGCCCTTCATATGACAAAGGATGAGGTAATGGCTATTTGGGAGACTAGAAATGGAGCAAAGGGCTTTCTCACTAAGTTCTTGGTTGGTAAGGCTAATCATTTCTGGGATAGTCTAAACTTCAAGGCATTCAAAGATATTATGGATCTTCTAATATATGGCTTGGTATTGTTTCCTAACTCTGACTCCTTTGTTGATGTGAATGCGGTAAAAATCTTTATCTCTGGTAATTCTGTGCCCACTCTCTTGGCTGACATTCTTCATCAGCTTTATGCCCGTACTGCTCGAAAGCGGGGAACCTTGATGTGTTGTGCTCCATTATTGGCGAGGTGGTTTATTTCGCACCTCCCCAAATCAGTGTTGAAAAACCAAGAAGGCATGGGTTGGGCTTATAGGGTTATGTCTCTCTCCCACAATGACATCATTTGGACTATTAAGGGTATGGACGAGGTGGCCGTTATTGATCGCTGCGGAGAATACCCCAATGTTCCACTGATAGGAACCCATGGAGGAATTATTTACAATCCATGCTTGGCCTTACGTCAGTTTGGGCGAGCCAGAAGGGAAGGACCTCATGAGCTGCTAATGCCTAGTATCATCTTTGATTTTCAAGGGGATAGTGACGAGCAACGCCGCAGATTCATAAGGGCTTGGGATAGAGTTCATAGATCTGATCCACACGAGTTGGGCCTAAAGACTTCACTTCTGATGGAGCCATATCTCAGATGGGTTCGCATCCGTGCCCAAAAGCTGGGAATGCCTTACGAAGCCTTCCTGCCTATCATTGTTGAAGTTGCTGATGAGGAAGGGGTTCCTCCTACTATCTTACACCCTTACATGCCTACTGACATTGGGGCATTGAAGAGGTCCTGGTTGCAGCTAAGGGAAGAGCGGGATACTTATAGAGAAAAGTATCACGAGCAAGAACAAAAGATCCAGAAGTTGACTAGGCAGCTGGAGAGGGAGCAGATCATCAATGACTATGTTAGCACTAAAGGTAAACGACCATGGGAGCGTTGATGTCCTTTGATTATTTTCAGTTTTTATTTAATTTCCAGTATTTCCTTTCTTGTAAAGCCTTAAGGGCATTTGTTGAACAATTTGAATTTCAAGTTTATCTAATAAAAGCGTGCTTCATTTCTTGTTTACGAATTTGAATCTCTCGATGTCTTTGAAATCATATCATACGCATTTCATTCCATGCACCTCATAACAGGTACCTTTACAGGTTTTCTCATCTTCTTCGCTGTTTATTTCAGCATCATGTCTTCTGAACCATCAACTGAACAAGCAATCAAGGCTCTACAGGCTCAAAATGCCCAATTCCAAGAGTTGTTCATGAATCTAGCTAAGGGTCAGCAAGATCTGAAGACCCTTATTCTGAAAGAGAAGAAGAAGAAGAAGAAGAAGAGGACAGTCCTGTTTAACACGGGTCACGGGTTTGGGAATAGGCTACGAGATGAAGTTGATTTAACCACCTCATCTGGAGGGAAAGATAGTCGGGAAGAAAGGAGGGCTCCTAGCCCTGTGGTTTCAGACAACGAGACGGATTTCAACGAAGACCAGTATCCTCCGGCTGAGGATAGATACAAGCAACTGGAAGACCGGTTGAGTGCGATGAAAGTTCAGAAGGTGCCTGGTCTGGACTTTGGAGATCTGGATCTATCATCTGGGGTGGTGATTTCCCATAAATTCAAAGCACCAGCCTTTGCTAAATACGACGGAATTTCTTGCTCGAAACTGCACCTCCGGTCGTATGTAAGGAAGATTAAGCCGTACACCGCTGATAAGAACCTATGGATCCACTTCTTTCAAGACAGTCTCTCAGGGACTCAGCTTGATTGGTTTTACCAGTTAGAAGGAGCCAGTATCCGCAGTTGGGAAGATTTGGTTATTGCTTTCTACAGGCAGTACCAATACAATGCCGACCTCGCTCCTACGCGTACCCAACTCCAGGGTATGTCTATAGGAACGAGTGAAGGTTTCAAAGATTATGCTCAGAAGTGGAGGGACCTCGCTGGAAGAGTGCAACCACCCTTGGCTGATAGGGAGCTAGTGGGTATGTTTTTGGGGACCGTGTCTGGTCCGTTTTTCAACCATCTGATTGGAAGCTCTTCGTCTGGGTTTACAAAGCTAATTATGATCGGTGAAAGGATTGAGGCTGGTATTAATTCTGGTAAGATACAATAGGGTGCTTCATCGAGCACCGAGAAAAAGCCTTTTAAGAAGGAGTCCAGTGCTGTTTACAGTTCGAAAAGCCAGAATAGACCCGAACGCCACCAAGCTGTTAATGCGGTTGTTATTTCAAGACCTGTTGGGGCTCCTCAGCGCAACAATCAACAAAAGGCCGAGAGACCTCGAAGGAAATTCACCCATCTCAACATGACTTTGTCTCAGATTCTGCCTCAGTTATTGAAAACCAATCTAGTAACTCCAAGGGAGGCTCCGCAGAATCCCAACACTGCATCGCCTAAGTACAACCCAAATGCCCGTTGTGCTTTTCACTCTGATAGCCCGGGGCATGATACGGATGATTGTTGGGCTTTGAATAACAAGGTACAAGACTTGATCGATGCGAAGGAGATTGAGTTCGGAGCACCAGAAAAGCCTAAACAGGATGTGGGAGTGAATGCTATCAGGGACGACGATGATGAAGAGTTTGATATTGACAGTTGGATCTACCCAACTGTCGATGGTGGATTAAGCAACTGGACAGCGAAGGATTCTATGCCCATTTCTGTTGTCACCCAGTAATGAGACTTTTGTTTTGAATTTGTAACTGACAATGTTTTAAACTTTACGGCCCGGTGTCTTACCCGGGGCACTGTGGTTTCATTTGTGAGGGCTTTATGTGTGTCATTTTCATATATCATTAATAAAAGCATTGGACGTTTTTGCATTTCAAATTTTGTGCTCCTTATTTTTCTTTTGTTACATATTGCAAAACAGCTATTTTACACACACTCACATATACAGGTCTACATCCACTCTGGATCTCACTGGTAACGACTCTGCTACTGCCAATTATGACTTCGAAAGTCCGATCAACTTAGCCAAAGACGAAGGTGAATATGATTGCGAAGTGCCTGTTGAACTTGCTAGACTGTTACTTCAGGAAGAGAGGGTTATTCAGCCGCACGAAGAGCCGGTGGAGTCAGTAAATCTGGGTACAGAGATAGACAAGAAAGAGGTCAAGATCGGGGCAAATCTGGAGCTTAGTGTGAAGCAACGGTTGATTCAGATGTTGCGTGACTATGTTGAGATCTTTTCCTGGTCTTATGAAGATATGCCTGGTTTGGATACCGATATTGTGGTTCATCGATTTCCTACCAAGGAAGATTGTCCTCCAGTGAAACAGAAGGTTCGCCGAATGCGCTCGGAAATGTCTGAGAAAATCAAGGCTGAAGTTATGAAACAGTTTGACGCCGGTTTTCTAGCAGTTACTTCTTACCCTCAGTGGGTTTCCAACGTGGTTCCTGTGCCGAAGAAGGATGGTAAGGTTCGAATGTGTGTCGACTATAGGGATCTGAACAGGTAAAGTCCCAAGGATGATTTCCCTCTGCCTCATATCGACGTTCTGGTTGACAACACAGCACAACATAAGGTATTCTCCTTTATGGATGGTTTTTCCAGTTATAATCAGATTAAAATGGCTCCCGAAGACATGAGAAGACAACCTTTGTTACTCAATGGGGTACCTTTTGCTACAAGGTCGTGCCTTTTGGACTGAAGAATGCTGTTGCAACGTATCAGCGCGCTATGGTTGCTTTGTTCCATGACATGATCTATCATGAGATTGAGATATACGTTGATGACATGATTGCAAGATCCCAGACGGAGGAAGAACATCTTGACCACCTTCAGAAGCTGTTTGACAGGTTGAAGTTGTACAAGCTGAGTTTAAACCCGAACAAGTGCACCTTCGGGGTGAGATCTGGTAAGTTGTTGGGCTTAGTCATAAGCGATAAGGGTATTCAAGTGGATCCGGAAAAGGTGAAGGCTATACAGGAAATGCCAGCTCCCCAAATAGAGAAAGAAGTCATAGGCTTTCTGGGACGACTAAACTATATTGCCCGATTCATCTCGCACCTAACTGCTACTTGTGAGCCAATCTTCAAGTTACTGAAGAAAGATCAAGTGGTACGATGGAACAATGAATGCCAGGAAAATTTTGAAAGGATCAAGGAGTATCTCTAAGAGCCACCTATTCTGATGCCACCAGTTGAAGGAAGACCTCTGATCTTATACTTGACAGTACTCGACAACTCAATGGGGTGTGTGCTGGGGCAGCATGACGAGTCTGGCCGAAAAGAGCATGCTATTTATTACCTTAGCAAAAAGTTTACCGACTGCGAGACCCGATACTCGTTGCTCAAGAAAACTTGCTACACTTTGGCATGGGCTGCTCGCCGGATGAGACAGTATATGCTGACTCACACTACTTTGTTGATATCAAAGATGGATCCAATCAAGTATATCTTTGAGAAGCCTGCCTTGTCCGGAAGAATAGAAAGATGGAAGATGATCTTGACTGAGTATGACATCCAGTATACGACCCAAAAGGCAATCAAGGGAAGTGTGTTGGCAGACCATTTGGCACATCAGGCAGTGGATGATTACCAGTCTATGAACTTTGAATTCCCGAACGAGAATATCATGATAGTAACCGACTGTGAAAAACTGGGACCGGATGAAGGACCTGAGGAAGGATTCCGATGGTCTATGTACTTTGATGGAGCTTCGAACGCTTTGGGCAATGGCATTGGCGCCGTAATCATATCTCATAAAGGCTCTCATACTCCATTTACCACCCGACTATGTTTCAACTGCACCAACAACATGGCGGAGTATGAAGCGTGTATTATGGGTCTTCGAGCAGCAATTGACCTAAGGATTAAGTTTGTAAGTGTTTTCGGAGATTCCGCTCTCGTGATCAGTCAGATCAAAGGCGAGTGGGATACGAAACACCCAAATCTTATTCCTTACAAGGAGTATGTATTGACGTTGCTTCCACATTTCGAGGAGATAACCTTTGAACACTTCCCTAGAGAGGAGAATCAGTTGGCGGACGCGCTAGCTACGATGTCTTCTATGTTCAAAGTCAATTGGGACAACGAGGCTCCTCGGATTATCATTGAAAGATTGGACGAACCTTCACATTGCTGTGACATTGAGACTGAAGAGGTAACAGAAAAGCCCTGGTTTCATGAAGTAAAAAAGGTATCTTGAGGCTCAGGAATACCCCGAGGGTGCATTTGTTAATGACGAGAAGTTTCTGAGGAGGTTCGTGGAGAAGTTCTTCATCAGCAATGGCATTCTTTACAAGCGTAACCATGATTCAACCTTACTGCGATGTGTGGATAAGAACGAGGCAGAAAAGATCATGGCAAATTTACATTAAGGGACTTTTGGAACTTATTCCAGTGGACATACCATGGCAAAGAAAATCCTACGGACATGATATTATTGGTCCACAATGGAAGCTGACTGTTATCAGCATTCTCGGACCTGTCACAAGTGCCAAGTCTATGCTGATAAGGTGCACATACCTCCAGTTCATCTAAACGTCTTGACGGCACCTTGGCCTTTTGCAATGTGGGGCATTGATATGATCGGTAAGATCAGACCTACGGCATCCAACGGGCATTGTTTCATCTTGGTAGCTATCGATTACTTTACGAAGTGGGTTGAAACAACTTCCTTTGCTACTGTAACCAAGAATGTTGTGGCACGGTTCATTCGGCACAATCTGATTTGTCGATACGGTGTACCAGAGAAGATCATTACGGACAATGGTACCAATCTCAATAATAAAATGATCACTGAGCTCTGCAAGCAGTTCAAGATACAGCATCATAACTCTTCTCCCTACCGGCCGAAGATGAATGGGGCTGTCGAAGCAGCTAATAAGACCATTAAGAAGATCGTGCAGAAGATGATTGTGAAATGCAAAGACTGGCACGAGATGTTACCATTTGCTCTTCATGGGTACCGTACCTCAGCACGGACGTCAACAGGGGCAACACCATATTCCTTGGTATATGGTATGGAGGCATTCTTGCCCATCGAAGTTCAGATACCCTCTCTCCGAATCATGAAGGATGCAGGTTTGAGTGAAGATGACTGGATACAGACCCGACTTGATCAGCTGAACTTAATCGACGAAAAGAGACTCACTGCTATTTGTCATGGTTAGACGTATCAAAAGCGAATGATCAAGGCGTTTAACAAGAAAGTCAGACGACAAGAGTATCAAGTTGGGGATCTGGTGATTAAGCACATCATTTTACCTCAAGGTGATCCTAGGGGAAAATGGACCCCTACTTATGAAGGGCCATTTGTGGTTAAGAACATTTTCTCAGGAGGAGTTATGATTCTAACCACCATGGATGGTGACGACCTTCCTCACCCCGTCAATGCAGACATAGTGAAAAAATACTACGCATAATCAAAGACCCGCTAGGTTGACTGGCCTAGGCAAAAATAAGGGCTTCCCGACGACCCAAAAGGGTTCGGGCAAAAATAAGGGATGAAAATGAAAAAATCTGTACACCCGGCAAGTCGAAAACCTGAAAAGGCGGCTTGGGCAAAAAAGGGTTTCCCGGTGGACTGAAAACCCGAAAGGGCGGTCCAAGCAAAAATTAGGGATCAAAGCGTAACACTATGTCTCATTGGATCACCTTGCATCCAGACTTCGGTATCAACTATTAAGCTCGTACGACACTAATCAATCTGATTCATCTTCAACCAAGCAGCAAAGTGATAAGATGCTCGAAGACATAAAGGCCATAGCAGAGTTGGAACCCAGTGGGATCATTCACATAGCTATTTTGTTTAGTTTTTCACAATTTGTGTAAATTCTATCTGGTCGGCGGCGTTCTCTTACTAGGACGTCAGCCTCTTGTACAAAAACGCCTATTTACAGGCCAAACTTCAAAATTAATACAATTCATTTTCAAAAGAAATTTCAAACTGTTTTTTCTTTATCTATTTTGATTTGCAAAGAACGTCCAATGTTCATTTTTGATATATGCATTTGACATTAATTGCTGCTCATGAATATTTACATGCGAAGCAAAAGACGATTACGGGTAACATCAGAAACAATGGCAATAAAAATTGTCCAAACTATACAGTTGCTTTGTCTACCAGGTACAAAGGTAGATTCAGCTGAAGAATATGGCTAGGATACCTTCACTCCCCGCAGAGTAAGACAGTAATGATAGCTCTCCCCAGCTGAGACTTGCAACTGTGAATGAATCGGTAATATTCTCCCCAAGCAGAGTTTATCTACCATCAGCACTAAAAAGGCTTGATATCCCCGGCAGTCTTAATATTCCCCAATGGAGTATAAGAATGCTCCCCGACAGGGTACAAGATATCCCCAGTGGAGTCAAAATTTTCCCAGCGCAGTCTGAAAAAGCTTCCCCAGCGGAGTTGGGAGAATCATCCCCAGTAGACTCTGGAAGTTTATCCCCAGCGGAGTACAAAAATAAATCTCCCCATCCGAGTTCAAAGGATCATTCCCAGCAAAGCTCAAAGGATTATCCCCACAAAATTCTAACAGGTTATCCCCAGTGAAGTCGCAACTGAGAGATCGTCCCCAATGGAGTTCTTTCCTTTCACAAACAGGAATTCAATCCCCAATAGGATTCAATGCCACCAGCAACGATAATTCATCCTGACGGAATTTATCAGTGGAATCTTCAGCAGAACATCTCTTCCCCACAGAGTAATCTCCTTATCAGTTTATTCCCACAACGGAGTCATCCTCTCTGTTGTACCCCAAAATTTGCCCTCCCATATTCTTCAAGATTTGCAAAGAGCATGCTTCAAAATCTCCCCAAGGGTTGCACAGTTCAAGGGCCTCCTAACAGTCAAAAATTAGGGTTTTGGTTCTGACAAAGAAGTTGAAGTTTTCAAGGGTCCAAACAAGTCCCACATGCCTACAAACATTGTCAAGTATCCTCATGTCAAGTTTCAAGACTCACAGCACAAAATTGCACAGTCAAAAACCCTAATTGCCCTACAGTCAACTGCAGGGGCAAAATGGTCATTTGACAGTCAAAAGTCCAAATTTTTGATCAACATCTTATTTTGAAGCCACAAACATCATTTGATCAATTCTTGATCATGATTCTCAAGGCATGGCTCAAAAAGTCTCAAGATGCAAAAGTTTCCATATTTGGACAGTTGAAAAAGTCAACTGTAACTTGACCAAGGCATAACTTCCACATGGTTCATCAGAAAAATTCCATCCAAAGCTCATTTTTAAGAGAAAGACATTTCCTACAACTCCTCTTCACACTTCAAGTCCAAGAAATTCTCTCACAAAAAGTTATCAATCTCAACATTATAGGTCATTTTCAAAAGTCAACAAAAAGGCACTTTAAGTCAAAGACCATAACTTGAGATTGGTAAATCAACATGACATGGGACCAAAGGAATTGGTTAGAGGACTTCAAGACCTTTCCAAAATGTCCAAGAACATGATCAAAGCTTAAACATTGAGCAAGATATGCCTTGTGGAAGTTGGGAAATTTTTGGGAATTTTGAAAAGTCAACTTTGCTTCAAATGCCTCAAAATTGCTAATGGGCCACAATTTCTTCCAAGAATCATTATCCAAAAGTTATGCACGACCCATTGACCCAAAGGGGAGTTATTTCATCATTTTTTTATTATTTATTTGAATTTTTATCACCATTAATTCATTTAATTAAATAAAATATGACAAAAATACTCAAGCATGCATTTTAAATCTTTTTATGCAACTAATAGGTCTATCATAACTCCAAGATTTCGTGCACACTCAATATGGAAAGATTTGGCCATGATTGGTATCAAAAGGGCATGGAAAATATTGAAAAAGATTCATTGAAAATCAAATATTGGATTCATGAATGCAAAGGTTTTTGGCTTGAATTCTTACCCTAGTTCGTTCCTCATATAAACACAAACCTAAACCTAAGCACAAGAACCTGAAAAGCTGCGCTCAGAAGAACATACAAACCTTGCATTTTTGTCAAAAAGTTCAAAACTGAAAACACAGTTCCAGCGTAATTCAAAGCAAAATAATCATTCCAATAGCTTGCCAAGGCATCAAGTAAACTTCCTGAATCAAAACCACAGCTTCTAACCTCAAGAATCGGTAGAACGAAGTCGTCCTGTTCTTGATATTTTGCATACTCGTGTTTTGATTTATATGCCATATTCATACATTCTAATGATTGTTTTGTACTAACATGAACTCAACGAAGCTAATGGTGCCATTGAATTGGATTAATAATGCTTGTATAGAAAAATGCCATTGATGTTTTCTAGGTTTTCAGAGGTGTAAATTTGGGGCTTTCTTCTTCTGGAAAAATCAGACAACAAGACCAGTACCATCAAAACCAGGGCATCTGGACGAAACGATTGATCCTATCGCGCCTAATTTATATTACGTGATACTCTATTCGCTATTTTTGTAGGTACCACTTAGTGGGGGTTTAAAACCCCTGCTATATGTTCTATATTTTCAGTCAAAACAAAGGCGTGATGGAGAAGATGCTGAGGTGTTGGACATGGGTTGGCCAGTTTGAATAGCTGGCGCGCTTTTTGCTTGGTTAATACTATAAGCGCTTGTTTCATTTATATTATTTATATTCCATTGGCTAACAAACACGCTGCATTTGGCAAACATTGGGACCTGGGTTCGATTCCCAGGTCCCCTCCCTTCTCAATATTATTTTGCTTTCCATATTTCTATGCAGCGTATCTTTCAGGGACCACCATACAACTCTACCTCTGGGCACGCCACATGTCTCAGGAGATGAATCCAAGGGCCAACACAGGATCTCCACCATGCACCTTGGTCAACGCCTCCACACACAAGCCAGGAAAGTCCACGTGGGCTAGCATTTCATGGGCCAGATTGCCTGCAATATACCTCCAAAAGGGCCAACAAACCCCCTATGGTTTGCATTTTCCTTCTTTTTTTTAATTCTCTTTTTTTCTTTTGATTAATTATTTTATTTAATTCCATCAAAATAATTTTATAACACAAAAAATATAAAAAAAAATCAGAAAGTCAAATAATAAATATATTTATTGTTTTATTTAATATTATTTTGTAAATAAATTTTGTTAAGCTAATTTAGTTTTAATTCTAGGTTTAATTCAATGTTTTTTTTAATAAATTAAAAAATATAGAGATTAGGGTTAATGCTTTTATTCTTTTTCTTTTCTTTTTACCATTATTAAGTATTAATTATTTTTATAAATAAATATGCCATGTAAATAATTAATGTAAATTAGGGTACAATTTAAACATTTTTCAATAAATTAAAAATAGTTTAGAATTAGGGTTTTAATTAATTTTTAAATTCCATTTAATTTTCTCATTAAAATTCCATAAATACAAAAAAAAACTCCAAAAATAATTTCTTTTTCTCATTTAATAATCTAATCATTAATTCCAATTTAATTTCCTTAAAAGGGTCCAACGCCCTCGCATTCCCGATTTTATTTCTTTTCGCATTTACTTTTATTTCTTTTTGTGAATATAATGTATTTATCCCAAAGCCTTGTAATAGATTAATTAGGGTATTTATTTTCCGCATTTTATTTTATTTCAAATCGGGTCTTGGATTAACTTGGCGATGTAGACCCGCGCCTTTGTAATAGCGTAAGACTTTTACCTTCTCGCATCTTTTAACTGTTAATAACTTGCATGAAAGAATGAATGCCCAAAAATAAAAACAAAGCGTAGATCACCAATGTATGAACAAGACAAACATAATTGAAAATGACACACAAATCACACACCACCCCTAGGGTACGTCTCACTGTTGCCTTGCCCCTCGAAAAGTGGTCGTCGAGTAGAGGATGTTTTAGTAAGTCCTCATGCCCATGAACATGGCATGAGGGTAGCTTCTAAGGTGTCTTCCTATTGCTCTGGTGACCACAATGTCCCGAACCCTCGAATTGACCCGAACACCTCCAACGGTGGTGCTACCTACCTCTCAATGGTGGGATGGCACTACCTTAAGGACATTTACACAGACTAATTCCTTAGGGTAGGTAGATGACTCATAGATACTTGCTCTAACTCAAAACAAATCAAAACTTCTTTTCACACCGACACTTTTCAAAAAGCTTTCAAAAACAACTTTTCAAACACTCTTGAGGACTGATACAAGAGTCGAACTGAAATTTTAAACGAAACTTTTTTTAAACCTACAATTGAAAAGCAAACAAACAATTTTGAAAACAAAAATGAGCAAGTATCTAAGAGCCCATGGATAACCATGGATAGAAAGGGTGCTAACACCTTCCCTTTCTATAAATCTACCTCCCGAACCGAGAGCAATCTCTATAAGGAATTTTTCTGTGCTTTTGTCCTTTCCATTTGGAGAAAATAAAAGACGGTGGCGACTCTTGCTTCCGCGACATTTCGCGAACTAGCGTTAAACAGTCAGTTCCAGATCCACCGATCACAGAACTGGCGACTCTGCTGGGGATAAACTTTTAAAGTGAGGGGTACCTTAGGACTAAGATCACTGTGTTTTCAATTGCTTTGACTTGTTTGCTTTAAATTGTGGGACTGTCTTGGGAGTTCTATAGATCCTAACCCGGATCTGGGGATACCTTCTTAGAAAGTAGCAACAAGGCTGTGAGGGAACTGTGCGGGGTATACCGACATGGTTGAAGCAGTATGCTACGTTGATGTGGCACTTTGGTGTGTACCGGTAACCCTTGAGTTCAGTCAAGGAGAGTACGGGGCCTCCATGTGGTGTCGTGAAGCATCAACTGACCTTAGGAACCTTAATTGAACTATCTCGGCCTCTTTAGGGTAGTGAGATAACTGACTTTGGTGCAGTCCGAGGTTGGTTGATACTCGATACTACACTCAATTGAGGGTTGCTTTCCTGGAATATTTCGGTCGCCAGTTCAGTGGCTAAATCGAAACGATGAACAATGAAAGCAATCCAATGATATTGGGACCCTTAGAACCCAGTTACTTCTAATAGGACAGGTTGAGCCCACTAACTTCAAGAGGGTAATACCCAGACCCCATGCTGGCCTAAACTCTAAGGGCTTGTCTTGTGTGCCTTACATGTTTGCCTTTGTAAATATTTGTGGTGTGTTTAATCATAGCATCATGACATCATCCAGCATCATATGCATTGACTAACCATTTCAGGGGTTCGAATCTTCATCTTTGTTCTTGTTTTGTAGGACATGGAAACTGTTCGCAGAAAGACAATTCAAGTCAGCCTTGTAAGGATCCCTCCTCAGCTTAAGGAGCTTATATCCAGGATTCCCGAGAGCTCTTCATTCAGTGAAAACATGGAAGACTCATCAGCTTGGTCAATACCAACATTGAGGAAGATATGATAAAGGTCATGTTCCAGTTCTTTGACCCTCTGCATCACTGTTTCACTTTCCTGGATTATCAGCTGGTACCTACATTGGAAGAGTTCTCCCGGCTTCTGAAGATCCCTATCCTTGATCAACTACCCTACAACGGTACAGAAAAGGAACCCAAGCTTGAAGAGATTGCTAAAGCCTTACACCTACAATTGTCTGACCTCAAGGGACATTGGGAAGTTAGAAGTGGCATCAAAGGGTTCTTAGCCAGGTTTCTGTTTGAAAAGGCCCAGGAATGTTGGAACTCCCTTGACTTACAAGCTTTTTAAGAAGTTGTGGCCCTCCTTGTCTATGGTTTGGTGTTGTTCCCTAACCCAGATCAGCTTATAGATATCAGTGCTGTCCAGATCTTCATGTCCAGGAATCCTATACCTACGTTGCTGGGGGACATCCTTCACTCATGTTACACTCGAACCATGAGAAAAAGGGGTGTCCTTATGTGTTACACTCCTCTCCTGGGAAGGTGGTTTATTTCGCACCTTCCACAATCAGTTTTGAAGAACGAGCGGGGTTTGAGATGGTCACAACGGTTGATGACTCTTACACATGCAGATATACATTGGTGCTCTCGGTCCAGAGAGGATGTCACTATCATTGATCGTTGCGGGGAGTACCCTAATGTTCCTTTACTTGGAATCAGAGGAGGTATTACTTACAACCCATGCCTGGCTTGGAGACAGTTTGGTTATGCTCTGAGGGACGGCCCTCATGACATGTTAACTCCTGACATAGTTTTTGACTTTGACAACGATGCACAAGGACTTCGTCAGAGATTTATCAGAGCTTGGAGGATGCCCAGTAAGATAGACAGCAAGACACTGGGGCACAAGAATTCCATCCTATTGGAACCTTATCTCAAGTGGGTACGAGCCCGCTCCCAGAAGTTAATAATGCCTTATCCTCATGTGCTCCCTGTGATCAAAGAGCCAGTCTTGGAAGGAGAGGTGTCCTACACCATTCAACATCCTGACATGCCCACGTCCTGGGAAGAGATGCAGAAGAGCTGGATCCAGCTTAAGGAAGAACGGAATTCTCTTGAGACCAGTCTACATGCTAGTGAAAAGAAGGTCTTGGAGCTCACCCGCCTATTGCACGAGGAGAGGAATCTCAACACCTACATAGCTCCAAAGAGGACGCGTAGTGTCTTCTGGGATTGATTTGCTTTTGTAATATTTTGCCCATGAGGCTTTGATGTACTGAACAATTATTTCCTTAATGATAATGTGTGTTCCTTTTTTGTCTACAACAAAGTTTGAACTTTCGAACCCTTGAATGCATTACATAAACACATATCATTCATCATGTGCATAGCAGGTTTTCTTCCTTTCAGGTTGCTTACTGTTCTTCGCTGTTTATTTAAGCATCATGAACCCTGACTCATCATCAACCGAGATGTATATCAAGGCCCTTCAGGCGCAGAACGCGCAATTTCAGGAGCTGATCATGGGTTTGGCTCAAGGCCAAGAAGAGCTGAAGGCTTTACTCCTGAAGAAGGAGAAGAAGAAGAAGAAGAAGAGAACTGTCCTTTTCAACTCGGTCCGAAGGTTTGGCAACACTCTGCAGAATGAAGAGGCTGGTTCTTCTGTAGGCAAAGGCAGTCCCTAGGGGGGAAAGGCTTCAAGTCCAGTAGTCTCTGACAACGAGACTGACTTTAATGAGGAATAGTATCCTCCTGCTGAAGACCGGTATAAGCAGTTGGAAGACAGACTGAATGCAATGGAGATCCAACAAGTGTCTGGGCTGGATTTCGGAGACTTGGGCTTATCTACTGGTGTGATTATTCCTCACAAGTTTAAGGCACCATCTTTCACCAAGTATGACGGGGCGTCTTGTCCCAAGCTATACCTCAGATCTTATGTGCGGAAGATTCAACCGTACACAGTGGACAAGAACTTGTGGATCCACTTCTTCCAGGAGAGTCTTTCAGGGACTCATCTCGAATGGTTCTATCAGTTGGATGGGACCAAAGTTCGTAACTGGGAGGAGTTGGCTACTGCTTTTTATAAGCAGTATCAATATAATGCCGACCTTGCTCCTACATGTACCCAACTCCAGGGTATGTCGCTAGGATCAAGCGAAGGTTTTAAAGAGTATGCACAGAAGTGGAGGGATCTGGCTGGCAGGGTGCAGCCTCCGTTGACTGACCGTCAGCTGGTGGATATGTTCTTGGGGACCCTATATGGGCCATTTTTCAATCATCTTATCGGTAACTCATTTGCAGGGTTCACTGATCTTATTCTGACTGGGGAGAGAATAGAGGCTGGAATGAAGTCCGGTAAAATTCAGAAGGGGGCATCGTCAAGTTCTGAGAAGAAGCCCTTTAAGAAGGAGTCCAGTGCTGTGTATGGGCCTAGAAAACAAGAGAAACCAGAACGCCTCCAATTTGTCAACGCGGTGATGATTGCTAAGCCTGCTGCCGCTCCTCGGCAAACTAATCCACAAAGGGCTGAAAGACCCAGAAGAGAGTTTACCCGGCTGAGTATGACCCTATCACAAATCTTGCCGCAGTTGCTGTCCACCAACCTAGTGACTGTCAAGGAGGCCCCGAAGGTTGTGAACACTGCCTCTCCCAAGTACAATCCAAATGCCCGCTGTGCTTATCACTCCGATAGCCCGGGGCATTCTACTGATGACTGTTGGGCCTTAAGGAACAAGGTGCAGGACCTTATTGATGCCAAGGAGGTACAGTTTGAGGCACCTGAGAAACCCAATGTGGTGACAGCTCCCATGCCTAACCATGGAGTGAATGCTATCAGGGAGGGTGATGAAGTGGATGAAGCTGAGTTCGACAGTTGGATTTATCCGACGGCCGACAGTGGACCTAGCAATTGGATTGCAAAAGGCAACCTGCCTGTTACTTTTGTTACGGAGTAATGAATTCCTTTGATTTTGTTATTTGTAATAAACATTGAATTAAAACTCTATGGCCCGGTGTCTTACCCGGGGCACCGTGGCTTCATTTGTGAGGGTATATTAATTGTCATTTCATATATCATGAATAAAGACCTTGGACGTTTTCTCGCATTTCAAATCTTATGCTCCTTTTCGTTCTTTCCTTGCTTTATATATTGCAAAACAGCTGTATTTACACACACTCACTCATACAGGTTTCAATCCACTCTGGATCTCACTGGTAACGACTCTGCTACTGCCAGTTATGACTTCGAAAATCCGATCAACTTAGCCGAAGATGAAGGTGAAGATGATTGTGAAGTGCCTGGCGAGCTTGCAAGACTGTTACTCCAGGAAGAGAGGGCAATTCAACCACGCGAAGAGCCAGTGGAAACAATAAATCTGGGTACTGAGACGGACAGAAAGGAAGTTAAAATTGGTGCCAACTTAGAGCTCAGCGTGAAGCAACGGTTGACTCAGATGTTACATGATTATGTGGAAATCTTCACCTGGTCCTACGAAGACATGCCCGGGTTGGATACCGACATTGTGGTCCATCATCTGCCTACCAAGGAAGACTTCCCTCCGGTTAAGCAAAAGGTCCGCCGTATGCGTCCAGAGATGTCTGAGAAGATCAAAGCCGAGGTTATGAAACAGTTCGATGCCGGGTTTCTTGCAGTAACTTCTTACCCTCAGTGGGTCGCTAATGTGGTTCCAGTACCAAAGAAAGACGATAAGGTCAGAATGTGTGTCGATTACAGGGATCTGAACAGGGCCAGCCCCAAAGATGACTTCCCCCTATCTCACATTGATGTCCTTGTTGACAATACGGCTCAGCACAAAGTGTTCTCTTTCATGGATGGCTTTTCAGGTTATAATCAGATCAAGATGGCTCTTGAAGACATGGAGAAGACCACCTTTGTTACTCAGTGGGGCACCTTCTGCTACAAGGTCATGTCATTCGGGTTGAAAAATGCTGGGGCAACCTACCAACGTGCCATGGTTGCTTTATTTCATGACATGATCCATCATGAGATTGAGGTGTATGTTGACGACATGATTGCAAGGTCCCAAACTGAGGAAGAACACCTTGATCATCTGCAGAAATTGTTTGACCGTCTGAAGTTGTACAAGCTGAGGTTGAACCCGAACAAGTGCACCTTCGGGGTAAGGTCTGGAAAGTTGCTAGGCTTCGTTGTAAGTGATAAGGGTATTCAAGTGGACCCTGCCAAGGTTAAGGCCATTCAAGAGATGCCAGTTCCTAAGATAGAGAAAGAGGTCAGAGGCTTTCTAGGACGCCTAAATTACATTGCTCGATTCATCTCGCATCTCACTGCTACTTGTGAACCAATCTTCAAGCTGCTGAAGAAAGATCAGGTAGTACGTTGGAATGATGAATGTCAGGCCGCTTTTGACAGAATCAAGGAATATCTCCAAGAACCACCCATCCTTATGCCACCGGTTAAGGGGAGACCTCTGATACTATACCTGACAGTACTTGACAACTCAATGGGGTGTGTGCTGGGGCAACATGACGAGTCTGGCCGAAAAGAGCATGCCATTTATTACCTTAGCAAAAATTTTACCGACTGTGAGACCCGATACTCACTGCTCGAGAAAACATGATGCGCTTTGGTATGGGCTGCTCGCCGGCTGAGACAGTATATGCTGACTCACACTACCTTGTTGATTTCAAAGATGGATCCGATAAAGTACATATTTGAAAAGCCTGCTCTGTCTGGGAGAATAGCAAGATGGCAAATGATCTTGACAGAATATGACATCCAGTACACAACCCAGAAAGCCATCAAAGGAAGTGTATTGGCAGACCACTTGGCACATCAGGCAGTAGACGACTATCAGTCAATGAACTTCGAGTTTCCGGACGAGAGTATCATGATAGTGACTGATTGTGAAGTACCTGGACCGGATGAAGGACCTGAGGAAGGATCCCGATGGTCTATGCACTTTGACGGAGCCTCCAACGCTTTGGGTAACGGCATCGGTGCTGTGATCATATCCCCTCAAGGCACTCATACTCCACTCACTGCCCGGCTATGTTTCAATTGCACCAACAACATGGCGGAGTATGAGGCATGCATCATGGGTCTCCAAGCTGCGATCGACTTAAGGATCAAGTTTCTGAGTGTCTTCGGAGATTCTGCTCTCGTGATCAACCAGATCAAAGGGGAGTGGGATACGGAACATCCGAATCTTATTCCTTACAGAGAATGTGTGTTGACCTTGATCCCCCACTTCACAGAGATAACCTTTGAACATTTCCCAAGAGAGGAGAATCAGTTAGCGGACGCGTTAGCTACGATGTCTTCCATGTTCAAAGTCAAATGGGACAATGAGGCTCCCCGGATCATCATCTAGAAACTGGACGAACCGGCATACTGTTGTGATCTCGAGACTGAATTAGTGACTGAGAAACCTTGGTATCATGAGGTGAAGAGATATTTGGAAGCTCAGGAGTATCCTGAAGGTGCATCTGTCAACGATAAAAAGTTTCTAAGAAGATTCGCAGCCAAGTTCTTCCTTAGCAACGACATTCTGTACAAGCGAAACCATGATTCGACCTTACTGCGTTGTGTGGATAAGACTGAAGCAGAAAGGATCATGGCAGAGCTACACGAAGGTACCTTCGGAACGCACTCCAGTGGACACACTATGGCGAAGAAGATCCTTCGGGCAGGGTATTTCTGGTCCACAATGGAAGCCGACTGTTACCAACATTCTCAGACATGTCACAAATGCCAGATTTACGCAGACAAGGTGCACGTTCCTCCAGTTCCTCTGAATGTCTTGACAGCGCCTTGTCCATTTGCAATGTGGGGCATAGATATGATCGGTGAGATTAAACCTACGGCATCCAACGGGCATCGCTTCATCCTGGTAGCGATTGATTACTTCACGAAGTGGGTTGAGGCAGCTTCCTACGCCACAGTAACCAAGAACGTTGTGGCACGGTTCATTCGGCATAATCTGATCTGTCGATACGGCGTCCCTGAAAGAATTATTACTGACAAAGGTACCAATCTTAATAACAAGATGATCACTGAGCTCTGCGAGCAGTTTAAGATACAGCACCACAACTCTTCTCCTTACCGGCCGAAGATGAATGGGGCTGTAGAAGCAGCAAATAAGAACATTAAGAAAATTGTGCAGAAGATGACAGTGACTTATAAAGATTGGCACGAGATGTTACCGTTTGCTCTACATGGGTACCGAACCTCAGCAAGGACGTCAACCAGGGCAACTCCTTTCTCCTTGGTCTACGGTATGGAGGCAGTCTTACCGATCGAAGTACAAATACCCTCTCTCCGGATAATGAAGGATGCAGATCTGAACGAAGATGATTGGATCCAGACACGACTTGATCAACTCAACCTTATTGATGAAAAGAGACTTGCTGCTATTTGTCATGGTCAAACGTACCAAAAACGGATGATCAGGGCATTTAACAAAAAGGTCAGACCACAAGAATATCGAGTTGGGGATCTGGTAATCAAGCGTATCATCCTTCCTCAGAGTGATCCAAGGGGCAAATGGACCCCTACGTACGAAGGGCCATTTATGGTTAAGCATGTGTTCTCAGGAGGAGCCATGATTCTAACCAACATGGATGGTGACGACCTTCCTCACCCCTCCAATGCAGACATAGTAAAAAGATACTACGCATGAAAAAGACCCGCTAGGTTGACATACCTAGGCAAAAATTAGGGCTTCCCGGCGAACCAAAAGGGTTCGGGCAAAATGAAGGGATGAAATGAAAAGAATCTGTACACCCGGCAAGTCGAAAACCTGAAAAGGCGGCTTGGCAAAAATGGGTATCCCGGTGGACTGAAAACCCGAAAGGGCGGTCCAGGAAAAAGTTAGGGATAAAGCGTAATACTATGTCTCATTGGATCACTTTGCATCCAGAATCCGGTATCTACATCAAGTTCAGACGGCATCGATCAATCAGCTTCATCTTCAACTAGGTCATCAAGTGATGAGACGCTCGAAGATATAAGGGCGATAGCAGAGTTGGAACCCAGTGGGATTCCTCTTTTCACACAGCTGTTTTATTTTCCCTTTGTACAAATTGTATAAATTCTTTTGTTAGGCGGCGTTCTCCTACTAGGACGTCAACCTCTTGTACATGAACGCCTATTTACAGGAAAATTCAAAAATCAATATAAATACACTTTTCAGACAAATTGCCAATTGTTTTTTTCCTTTTTCTGTTTTGTTTTGCGAAGAACGTCCAAGGTTCAATTTGTGATATATGCATTGACAATAATTTGCTAACTCATGAATATTTGCATACGAAACAAAGGATTAATTACAGGTAACATTAGAAACAAGGGCAATAAAGAGTTGTCTAAGCGATCTAATTGCTCAGTCCGCCAAGGTATCAAGGTAGGTTCAGCTGAAGAACATAACCAGTATATCTTAATTCCCCAGAGAGTGAGTCAGCAAGTCAATCACTCTCCCCAAGCAGAGTTATTTATCAGCCTTAAGGAAGTTGGGTATCCCCCGCAGATCTCAACATTCCCCAGCACGATATACAGCCATTCTTAACAAGCATCTCCGGCAGTCTTGACCTAAAGATTGTTCCCCGGCGGTATATCAAACATTCAATGGAGCCACTTCCCCAGCATATCAAATCAATTTCCCCAGGAGAGTCCAATCCAGATTTCCCCAGGAAAGTTTGAATCATCTCCCCAGCAGTAAGCTTATCCCCAGTAGATTCTGGAAGCTTATCCCTCGCAGAGCACGAACGCGTCCCCCGGCTTTATTCGAAGGTTATTTCCCTACCAGGATATAACTGGGTTATCCTCAGTCAAAAGCCACGAGAAGATCGTCCTCGGCGAAGTCTTCTTATCCCCAGCGAAGTCTATTAACACTTCCAACATAACAACGGTATCCCCAGCGAAGTCATTATCAACATCTCCACAGAGTACCTCTCTCCCCACAGAGTATTGCTCCCCAGCAAGATCGCTAGAGTAATTTTCTCCCTGCAGAGTGTTCTATTCGCCAAGTTTATTCCCCAACGGAGTTATCTTCTCCTACCGGTATTCTTGCAACCATCACTCCCCAGCAGAGACAACAAAGCACTATTCTCCAACATCAGCCCAGGATATGACTTCCCGACACCCGTCAAGGATTTACTTTCCTAGACGAAAACATACATGCAAAAACATCACATACACCAAGATACATGCATAAACGCATCATACCTTACAATCTCATTTATGTTGAGAACATCATTGCTTAATCCATATCATTCATTGCATATGACTGACCTTTATCTTTCAGGAAAGATCCAGTTAAGTTCTCAGCCATATTTCAAGACTTTAGTCTGGTTCAGCTAAATCGATTCTAAGATTTTTCTGATTCTTATCCAGTCAAAGGCCTTCTCTGGTTCAGTCAGATCGACCCTAAGATCTCCCTGATTCTTATCCAGTTGAAGATATTCCAAGACCTTGTCCGGTTCAGTTAAATCGATTCTAAGATTTTTCTGATTCTTATCCAGTCAAAGGCCTTCTCTGGTTCAGTCAGATCGACCCTAAGATCTCCCGGATTCTTATCCAGTTGAAGATATTCCAAGACCTTGTCCGGTTCAGTTAAATCGACCCTAAGATTTTCCTGATGCTTATCCAGTCAAAGGCCTTCTCTGGTTCAGTCAGATCGACCCTAAGATCTCCCTGATTCTTATCCAGTTGAAGATATTCCAAGACCTTGTCTGGTTCAGTTAAATCGACCCAAAGATTTTCCTGATTCTAATCCAATCAAAGACTGGCACGAGATGTTACCATTTGCTCTTCATGGGTATCGTACCTCAGCACGGACGTCAACAGGGGCAACACCATATTCCTTGGTATATGGTATGGAGGCATTCTTGCCCATCGAAGTTCAGATACCCTCTCTCCGAATCATGAAGGATGCAGGTTTGAGTGAAGATGACTGGATACAGACCCGTCTTGATCAGCTGAACTTAATCGACGAAAAGAGACTCACTGCTATTTGTCATGGTTAGACGTATCAAAAGCGAATGATCAAGGCGTTTAACAAGAAAGTCAGACGACAAGAGTATCAAGTTGGGGATCTGGTGATTAAGCGCATCATTTTACCTCAAGGTGATCCCAGGGGAAAATGGACCCCTACTTATGAAGGGCCATTTGTGGTTAAGAACATTTTCTCAGGAGGAGCTATGATTCTAACCACCATGGATGGTGACGACCTTCCTCACCCCGTCAATGCAGACATAGTGAAAAAATACTACGCATAATTAAAGACCCGCTAGGTTGAGTGGCCTAGGCAAAAATAAGGGCTTCCCGACGACCCAAAAGGGTTCGGGCAAAAATAAGGGATGAAAATGAAAAAATCTGTACACCCGGCAAGTCGAAAACCTGAAAAGGCGGCTTGGGCAAAAAAGGGTTTCCCGGTGGACTGAAAACCCGAAAGGACAGTCCAAGCAAAAATTAGGGATCAAAGCGTAACACTATGTCTCATTGGATCACCTTGCATCCAGACTTCGGTATCAACTATTAAGCTCGTACGACACTAATCAATCTGATTCATCTTCAACCAAGCAGCAAAGTGATAAGATGCTCGAAGACATAAAGGCCATAGCAGAGTTGGAACCCAGTGGGATCATTCACATAGCTATTTTGTTTAGTTTTTCACAATTTGTGTAAATTCTATCTGGTCGGCGGCGTTCTCTTACTAGGACGTCAGCCTCTTGTACAAAAACGCCTATTTACAGGCCAAACTTCAAAATTAATACAATTCATTTTCAAAAGAAATTTCAAACTGTTTTTTCTTTATCTATTTTGATTTGCAAAGAACGTCCAATGTTCATTTTTGATATATGCATTTGACATTAATTGCTGCTCATGAATATTTACATGCGAAGCAAAAGACGATTACGGGTAACATCAGAAACAATGGCAATCAAAATTGTCCAAACTATACAGTTGCTTTGTCTACCAGGTACAAAGGTAGATTCAGCTGAAGAATATGGCTAGGATACCTTCACTCCCCGCAGAGTAAGACAGTAATGATAGCTCTCCCCAGCTGAGACTTGCAACTGTGAATGAATCGGTAATATTCTCCCCAAGCAGAGTTTATCTACCATCAGCACTAAAAAGGCTTGATATCCCCGGCAGTCTTAATATTCCCCAATGGAGTATGTTGTACCCCAAAATTTGCCCTCCCATTTCCTCAACATTTTCTCATCACAAGACCTTTGAAGATCAAGATCCAATTAGGGTTTCCTCTGCTCAAGACTTCTCCTTGCACTGTGGACTCAAATTAGGGTTTGTGTTTGCACAAAGATGTTTTGACCTAAAATGCCTAATATGACTTTCATGCTTCATGTTGGACTCCCAAGTTTACCTATACCAAGTTTCAAGTCTTGATTCCAAGTTTTACCCAGTCAATTGGACAGTTGACCTAGAAATCAGCTGTATTGGGGAAAAAGTCAACTATGGCCAATTGACAGTCAAACCTCATGAAATTTGATCCACATCAACATTATGAACTCACATGGACCATTTGATCAAGTTTGGATCACAATTCCACAAGAAATTTGATCAGATCATCAAAAGGGCAAAATGGTCATTTCTAGGGTTTTGACTGCACAAAGGCAATTTTTGACTGTTTGACCTAGCCAATGGCAAACCAAGCTCACATATGGACTCAAGGACCCCATGGAATTATCTTGACATGTTCATCAAGCTCAAAAGATCCCAAGTACACAAGATTGATAGTTGAATTTCCCAGTCAATTGATCAATTTTGACTGTATACTGAAAAGTCAAACTTTGACTTTTTGGTCAAAATCAAGAGTCAAGATTCATTTCTCATCAAAACATTACAAATCATGAAACTTGTTCACCAAGAAATCACAAAATGCAAATTAGGGTTTGAAAATGGAATTTTTCATAACTTAGAATTTTTCTAAGTTATGGAAAACCCTAATTTTTTCCCAACTTTGCCCCATCTTTTCACCATGATCCATTTGGATTCAAACAAAGGTCAAAACATGAAAGTTGTAGCTTGTTGCATAGTCTACAACTTTGATTCACAAAGTTTTCTCATTTGAAGCTTGTATCTCAAGTTATGATTTTTTGAATAAGGGCACTAAACCATCTTTTAACTTAGTGAAATTTGACCTATTTTGACAAGGTTTTCTACCCTACTTCAAGGCCACTTTTCATACCCTTCCACTTGGAATTTTGATTTGCATTTCAAAGATGGATTGTAGTACACATTCCAAGATTTCCAAAATGTCCAAGAACTCATCAAACAACCCCATAACTTGAGAGATTCGAATTTCACAAGTTGGCAAAAATCCACTTTTGTTCTTCATCAAGACATGTTCACAAACTTGCAAATTTGAATTCAGTTTGCTTTATGCTTAATTACAGGTCCTTGAACCAATCCATACTCAATAATTTAATGCATATTCTTTGTACTAAGACCAAGTTCTTTGAGTTCAAGCTTTGTCTAATGGTTTAATCCTAAATTAGATAAAGTAAACTATCCATTTTTGCAAAAGTTCACTTTATGTCAATTTGAAAATCAAACAAGTACAAGCTAAATCTGAATGGCACAAGATTATGGACAAATTGCTCTGATCAAGAGAAGATTATGCAGCCCATTAGGAGGTCCCCTACATGCCTAGAACATCAACTTGCATTTTCTTTGCTTCACATAGAAGAAACATCCATAACTCATGCCAACTCTCTCTTCAGCTTAGAAACACAAGAACAAAGTTGTCAAACACATTACACATAACATATCCAAGCTAACACACGAGCTTTTGACCTCCAATACACCCTCCATCTCAGAATCATCCTCAAACTTCACAAACAGGGGTGCCCCTGCAGTTTGAGTGCAAACTCCCAATCCCTTCGAGCATTTTGATCAAGACCTGTTCCTCTACCTTCCCTACAACATATGCAAGCTAACCATGGCCTAAAACCTGACCTGTAATCACTCTAACAGTTTCGACCATTTTCATTTTTTCCTTTTGCAGTTGAAGTTCCATAGCTTGATTCAGAAGCTCTCAAGACAAAGTAAGCATTGAAACAGCATCCCTGGACCTCAAGGAAGCTTTTCCAATCATCACATTGCACTGAAAGTTCCTCATTCTCCAGATTGAAGTTCAACTGCACAGGTAAAAGTTTGAATTCGTATCTCTCTTATTAGGCATCTTTAGTCTTAAGTTTGTGAAGAAACAAGGTCCTACTCATAGCCCTGAACATGTATATAGCTTTACTTTTCATTTCTTTTGTCTGAGTAGAGAGAATTTGAGCTCTGAAAATGGTAGAAAAATTAGGTCAGAAAAGAGGGGGAGAGAAATTCTCCCTCATCTTAGAGAGATAGGTCAAGTTCTTTATATGGTTAGAACCGTCTCTTCATGCTTAACATCTTTTGTGTTGGAAGTTTGTTCAAAAAATCAAGGAATCAGGAGTTAGACATTGAAGCAAGAGGCGCGCGTTTTTTCAAAAGTTTGAAGCTGGAGGTTGAAGACAGTGTTTCATTGGGCTGGGCTTTTGTTGTTCTTTCTTTTCACACCATCCTTTTTGGCTTACACCCCCCTGAGCCCATTTACTCATTTTTTGACATTTTTGACTTTTTCCTTTTTTGCTGACTTTGTTTATTTTTCCTCATGCCATTTAAAAATTAAAAATATTTTTTTTTTCATCATTTTTTGCATTTATTGCATATTTATTTGTTTATTTTCTCTATTTGTACATAAATACATATATATGATTATTAGAATAAAAAATGTAAAAATAATGTAAATACACTTTTTATTTTCCTTTACTCTCTGAAAATATTTCACACAAAAAAATACTCTTTTATTTATTTTATTAAAATATTAAATAAATATTTATTTTTTGTATAATACATATTTAGGGTTTAATATAAATATATATATATATATATGATTATTAATATATTTAAGACAAAATATAAAAATACTTGATTTTTTCATTTTATTTAATATTTGATACAAAAAATACTTTTTTTTTCACAATACACTTCATTTCATTTTATTTTTATAAATAATAAATAAATAGTAGAATTAAATTAGATAATAATACCTTTTCTTTAAAAATTAGGTTTTTTTACCTTAAGTTCAAAATACTCAAAAAATAAATACATTTTTATTTTCTTTTCCCTTTTACATAAATAATATTTTCTCATACATATAAAAACTTTCTTTTTGCATTTCACATATTTATTTAATTTACATTTAATTATGAATTATTTAAATTGCAAATACTCAATTGATGTAATAATTTAGATTTAAATTCTTGTCAATATCCCCCATTTGAACATTTGTACCCCCCTTCCCATATTTGGTTTTGTAATAGCTTAGTAATTTTAATTTCGCACTTTATCGCTTTCTAATGATAACATGTTAGAATTAGGGTTTGTATGCAAAAAACGATAAAAAATAGTTTGACCTAATAACAAGATAAACAAGCATGAAAATGGACACACAAATCACACTTGCACCCCCTAGGGTATTCCACTTGTTGCCTTCAAATAAATGGGCCATATTGCATGTTGAACTTCTTTGGGCAAAGCAAACAGTTTGAATGATCATAGTCCCTCGACAAAAACTTTTCAAAACAAACAAAAACAAATGATCAAGTCCCTTAGAGAAATTGCTCAAAGACATTTAACGCCGTTGCAATTATGGTCCATACGATGACCCGCGCCTGTTCCTTTCACATTCTAACACAAGGTTGCCCACCAAATACAATGGTGGAGCAAACTTGTTAAAAGGGTTAAAGTATAGCAATGATCTTTTGAGAAACTTAGGAGTAGATAACCTCTTAGTTACTTGAATCAACTTGCAAAACAAAACACTTGCCTAATTTCAAAATCACACATCACTACACTTTCAAAACAACTTTAAAAAAAAAACAAATGAAAACCTTTTCAAAAGACATACATCTTTGTATACATCCCCACATGGATCATTACAAAGGTTGCCACCACATTGGCCTCTTTTCAAAAACATTTTCAAAACCCCCACACTCAAGCACCATTTAAAACAATTGAAAACAAAAGGCAAGTGATCTAAACAAGTAACTAAGAGCCCATGGACAACCATGGATAGAAAGGGTGCTAATACCTTCCTTTTCTATAATCTACTCCCCGAACCCAAGAAAACATCTCAAAAGGTTTTTGCTGTGCTTTTTAACCTTTCCTTAGGATAAAATAAAAAGTCGGTGGCGACTCTTGCTAACCGCAACATTTGCGAATACAAAACCTCAAGTCAGTTCTCCCACCGTATCACAGAACTGGCGACTCTGCTGGGGAGAACTTTTAAAGTGGAGTAACCTTAGGGTTTAGATCACCTTTGTTTTCAATTGCTTGCTTTGTTTGCTTTTACATATTGTGGGCTTTGTATCGGAGTTTTATAGATCCTAACCCGGATCTGGGGAAACCCTTTTAGGTAGCAACAAGGCTGTGAGGGAACTGTGCGGGGTATACCGACATGGTTGAAGCATTCTGCTACGTTGATGTGGCACTTTGGTGTGTACCAGTAACCCTTGAGTTCAGTCAAGGAGAGTACGGGGCCGCCGCGTGGTGTCATGAAGCATCAACTGACCTTAGGAACCTTAATTGAACCATCTTGGCCTTTTAGGGGTAGTGAGATAACTGACTTTGGTGCAGTCCGAGGTTGGTTGATACTCGATACTACACTCAATTGAGGTTTGCTTTCCTGGAATATTTCGGTCGCCAGTTCAGTGGCTAAATCGAAACGAGGAACAATGAAAGCAATCCAGTGATATTGGGACCTTTAGAACCCGGTTACTTTTGATAGGACAGGTTGAGCCCACAAAACTTCAAGAGGGTAACACCCAGACTTCATGCAGGCCTAAACTCTAAGGGTTTGTGTGACTTGTGTGCCTTACCATGTTTGCCTTTGTGAATGTTTATAATGCATTTAATCATCACATCATTACATCATACAAACATCATGAGCATTGACTAACCATTTCAAGGGTTTCGAATCTTCATCTTTGTTCTTGTTTTATAGGACATGGAAACTGCTCGCAGAAAGACAATTCAGATTAGCCTTGTAAAGATCCCTCCTCAGCTTAAGGAGCTTCTGTCCAGGATTCCCGAGGGTTCTTCATTCAGTGAGAGACATGGGAGACTCATCAACTTGGTTAACACCAACATTGAGGAGGACTTGATAAAGGTCCTGTTCCAATTCTTTGACCCTCTGCATCACTGCTTCACCTTCCCGGATTATCAGTTGGTGCCTACATTGGAAGAGCTCTCCCGACTTCTGAAGGTCCCTATCCTTGATCAACTACCCTACAACGGTATGGAAGAGGAACCCAAGCTTGAAGAGATTGCTAAAGCCTTGCACCTACAGACATCTGACCTCAAGGGACATTGGGAAGTTAGAAGTGGTATCAAAGGATTCTTAGCTAGATTTCTGTTTGAAAAGGCTCAAGAATGTTGGAACTCTCTTGACTTACGAGCTTTTGAAGAAGTCATGGCCCTCCTTGTCTATGGTTTGGTGTTGTTCCCTAACCCAGATCAGCTTATTGATATCAGTGCTGTCCATATCTTTATGACCAGGAATCCTATACCTACACTGTTGGGGGACATCCTTCACTCATGTTACACTCGAACCATGAGGAGAAGGGGTGTCCTTATGTGTTGCACTCCTCTCTTGGGAAGGTGGTTTATTTCGCATCTCCCACAATCAGTTTTGAAGAACGAGCGGGGTTTGAGATGGTCACAACGGTTAATGACTCTCACGCATGCAGATATTCATTGGTGCCCTAGGTCTAGGGAAGACATCACTATCATTGATCGTTGTGGGGAATACCCTAATGTTCCTTTATTTGGAATCAAAGGAGGTATCACCTACAACCCATGCCTGGCTTGGAGACAGTTTGGTTATGCTCGGAAGGATGGCCCTCATGACATGTTAATTCCTGACATAGTTTTCGATTTCGACAACGATACTCAAGGACTTCGTCAGAGATTTATCAGAGCTTGGAGGATGCCAAGTAGGATAGACAGCAAGACATTGGGGCACCAAAACTCCATCTCGTTGGAACCTTACCTCAAGTGGGTACGAGCCCGCTCCCAGAAGTTAGTAATGCCTTACCCTCACATGCTACCTGTAATCAAAGAGCCAGTCTTGGAAGGAGAAGCATCCTACACCATTCAACATCCCGACATGCCCACCTCCTGGGAAGAGATGCAGAAGAGCTGGATCCAACTTAAGGAAGAACAGAATTCTCTTGAGACCAGTCTACATGCTAGTGAAAAGAAGGTTCTGGAACTCACTCGCCTGCTGCACGAGGAAAGGAATCTCAACACCTACATCACGCCAAAGAGGATGCGCAATGTCTTTTTACCTTAAGGAGTTATTTTGTAATATTTGGCCCATGAGGCATTTATGTACTAACGAATTCCTCCTTATTAATATGATGTGTGTTCCTTTTTGTCTACAACAAATTTTGAATGTTCTAAATCCTTGAATGCATTGCATACATACGCATTCCATTGCACCATATGCATAGCAGGTACCCTATTTCACAGGTTGCTTAATTTTTCGCTGTTTGTGTGCACAGTCATCATGAATCCGGAGTCCTCCAGTGAGCAAGCAATCAAGGCCCTTCAGGCCCAAAGTGCACAGTTTCAAGAGATGGTCCTAAGCCTAGCCCAGGGTCAGCAAGAGTTGAAGACTCTACTCCTGAAGAAGAAGAAGAAAAAGAGGACTGCATTGTTCAACACCGGACGCAGATTTGGGAACACACTCCACAATGAAGCTGATCCAACCACTTCTTCTGCTGAGAAAAATAGTCCCCAAGGGGGAGGAGCTCCTAGCCCCGCAGTCTCCGACAACGAGACGGACTATAACGACGAACAATACCCACCTGCTGCTGACAGATACAAACAATTGGAGGACCGCTTGAGCGCCATGGAGATTCAGAATGTACCGGGATTGGATTTCGGAGATTTGGGGTTATCTTCTGGGGTAGTCATTCCGCACAAGTTTAAGGCGCCTGCCTTCGCCAAGTATGATGGGGTCTCCTGCCCAAAGCTGCATCTGAGGTCGTATGTAAGGAAAATCCAACCTTACACGGCAGATAAGAACCTCTGGATTCACTTCTTCCAAGATAGCCTCTCGGGGTCACAACTTGAATGGTTCTACCAATTGGATGGAGCTAGCATCCGGCACTGGGAGGATTTGGCAACTGCATTCTACAGACAATACCAATACAATTCTGATCTCGCTCCTACGCGTACCCAACTTCAGGGTATGTCTCTAGGAACGGGTGAAGGGTTCAAAGAGTACGCTAAAAAATGGAGAGATTTGGCTGGCAGGGTGCAGCCTCCATTAACTGATCGAGAGCTGGTTGATATGTTTCTGGGAACGTTGTCTGGTCCGTTTTTCAATCATTTGGTTGGTAATTCCTCCGCTGGGTTCACAGATTTGATATTAACGGGAGAAAGAATTGAAGCTGGCATCAGGTCAGGCAAGATACAAAAGGCTGCCTCTACAAGTGCTGAGAAGAGGCCGTTTAAGAAAGAAGCAAGTGCCGTCTATGGTCCTAGAAGACAAGTCAAGCCCGAAAGTCGCCAAGCCGTCAATGCTTTGGTCATCTCTAAACCTGTTGCTGCTCCTCAGCAGTACAATCAACAAAGAAGTGAAAGGCCCAAGAGGCAGTATACCCGATTGAGTATGACATTATCTCAAATTTTACCCCAACTGTTATCCACCAACCTGGTGACCCTCAAAGAAGCTCCTAAAGTCGTCAACACTGCGTCTCCTAAATACAACCCAAATGCCCGGTGTGCTTATCATTCTGATAGTCCCGGGCACACTACTGATGATTGCTGGGCCTTGAGAAACAAAGTGCAAGATCTAATTGACGCAAAAGAAATTCAGTTTGAAGCGCCGGAAAGACCGAATGTTGTAACGGCTCCTATGCCCCAGCATAGGGTAAATGCCATTGAGGAAGAAGTGTACGCTGTTTCGGTAGATGAAGTTGTTACCCCTTTGAAGACTGTTAAGAAGAACCTACTGCGGGCCGGTTTATTTCCGGGTTGCGGCGAAGGTTGCCCATTCTGTGCTATTTCCCTATCTGATTGTCCCTTGCTAAGGTTAGGCATCCAAGGCCTAATGGATAGCAAGGAGATTCTATTCAAAAAGACTGCTGTTCAATTGGTTCCGATGAAAGAAGTTTCCGTGATTACCATCTTCAAAAATCCAATCAAGGCTCCCCCAAAGAAGCCTATTCAAATCTTGACAGTTGCGCCTGTGATCATTACTGTTCCAGGACCCCTCTCCTACGTGTCTGATAAAGCTGTCCCCTGGCATTATGGGGCAGACGTATATGTAAATGGAATCAAGCAAGAATTTGATGCTAGTGCCAGTATCTGCGATATCACCGGTCCAGCTAAAGTCACCCGCAGTGGCAGGCTCTTCTCGCCTGACATTGCGCCGCCCGCTATTCGAAAACCCCTCCTCATAAAACCTGCAAGTTTACCAAGTCCTGTTGCTGATCAAATTGTGTCCCCTGCTGCCGAGTCATCAAATGCTCGGGGCAAAGGGATTGAAGAAGAGCCTGCCCGGATGGAGGCACCAATACCCGTAAATGCTGAGGCCTCCCGACAAGAAATGGAGGAGATTCTGAAAATAATAAAGAAAAGTGATTTTAATGTTGTCGAGCAGTTGGGGCATACACCCTCCAAGATCTCCCTGCTATCCCTATTGCTATGCTCCGAGGCTCATGCTAAGGCCTTAATCTCATTTCTCAAGACGGCCCACGTGCCGCAGGAGACGTCTGCAGTTCAGTTCACTGACTGCATAGCAAATCTGACGGCGGACAACGGCTTGGGCTTTTCAGATGCTGACCTGACCGCAAAAGGGAGAGACCACAATGATGCCCTACATGTCTCTATTGAATGCAGGGGCACTACTCTGGCACATGTATTGGTGGACACTGGTTCTTCCTTGAATGTTCTTCCGAAAAAGGCTTTAGATCGTCTGGATTATGAGGGCCTGGAGTTGAAACCCAGCAATATCATCGTCAGGGCCTTTGACGGTTCCAAAAGGATGGTTCATGGAGAGGTTAACATCCCTATTCGTGTGGGCTCTCAAGTGTTTGACTCTACCTTTTACGTGATGGATATACGTCCATCATACTCTTGTCTGTTGGGTCGACCTTGGATCCATAAAGCTGGGGCAGTGACCTCCACCTTACACCAAAAGCTGAAGTATCCCGTCAGGGGGAAGATCGTCATTGTGCAAGGAGAAGAGGAGTATATGGTGAGCCATTTGAATTCCTTCAGGTACATCGAGATGGACGGAGAATTTATTGAAACTCCCTTCCAACATTTCGAGGAGGTACATCCAATTTCAGCAGCTGCAGAGACAATGGCCGAAGAGAATGATTCCTTGAAGATGGATTCCCTAAGGGATGCCCGGGCTGTAGTTCAGAAAGGCAATTGTGCACACTGGGGTCAGCTTCCTGGCTTCACTCAGAAGAACGACAAGTTTGGGCTAGGCTTTACTGCAGAGGCTCAGAAGGCGGTGCGCAAAGAGAAGATCGGAAAGGCTCCGGTGTTTATTTCCAGCTCAAGGGTGAATGCTATCGAGGAGGATGTGGAGGAAGCTGAGTTTGACAGTTGGATCTACCCGACTGCCAGCGACGGACCGAGCAACTGGACAGCAAGGGATTTTACCCCTATCACATTTGTCACGCAGTAATTGATTTCTTTTGATTTCCAAATTTGTAACAAACAATATGTTAAAACTTTGTTGGCTCGGTGTCCTGCCCGGGACATCGTAGCTCCATTTGTGAGGGCTTTTTGTATGACATTTTCATATATCATCAATCAAAACATTGGACGTTTGTTGCATTTCAAATCTTGTGCTCTTTTTCTTTCTGTGTCATATATATTGCAAAACAGCTATATTTACACACACTCACTTATACAGGTTTCAATCCACTCTGGATCTCACTGGTAACAGCTCTGCTACCGCCAGTTATGACTTCGAAAATCCGATCAACTTGGCCGAAGACGAAGGTGAAGATGATTGCGAAGTGCCTGGTGAACTCGCGAGACTGCTACTCCAGGAAGAGAGGGCTATTCAACCACATGAAGAGCCTGTGGAGACAATTAACTTGGGTACTGAGACGGATAGGAAAGAAGTCAAGATTGGTGCCAATCTAGAGCTCAACGTGAAGCAACGATTGATCCAGATGCTGCAAGATTACATAGAGATTTTTGCTTGGTCCTATGAAGATATGCCTGGTTTGGATGCCGACATTGTAGTTCACCACCTGCCAACCAAGGAAGACTGCCCTCCGGTAAAGCAGAAAGTCCGACGGATGCGTCCAGAGATGTCTGAAAAGATCAAGGCCGAGGTTATGAAGCAATTTGATGCCGGGTTCCTTGCAGTAACTTCTTACCCTCAGTGGGTTGCCAATGTTGTGCCAGTGCCGAAAAAGGACGGTAAGGTCAGAATGTGTGTTGACTACAGGGATCTGAACAGGGCCAACCCCAAAGATGACTTCCCCCTACCTCACATCGATGTCCTTGTTGACAATACAGCTCAACACAAGGTGTTCTCCTTCATGGATGGCTTCTCAGGGTATAATCAGATCAAGATGGCTCCTGAAGATATGGAGAAGACTACATTTGTGACTCAGTGGGGGACCTTCTGTTATAAGGTCATGCCATTCGGATTGAAAAATGCTGGGGCAACCTATCAACGTGCCATGGTTGCTTTGTTCCATGATATGATCCATCATGAAATTGAGGTATACGTTGATGACATGATTGCAAGGTCTCAAACTGAGGAGGAGCACCTTGACCATCTGAGGAAGTTGTTTGACCGACTCAAGTTATACAAGCTGAGGTTGAATCCCAACAAATGCACCTTTGGGGTAAGATCCGGAAAGTTGTTAGGTTTCATTGTAAGTGATAAAGATATTCAGGTAGATCCTGCCAAGGTAAAAGCCATACAAGAGATGCCGACTCCAAAAACAGAGAAAGAAGTCAGAGGTTTCCTAGGACGACTGAATTACATTGCCCGATTCATCTCACATCTGACTGCTACTTGTGAGCCAATCTTCAAATTACTGAAGAAAGATCAAGTGGTACGCTGGAATGATGAATGTCAGGCCGCCTTTGAAAGAATAAAGGAATATCTCCAAGAGCCACCCATTCTTATGCCACCGGTGGAAGGAAGACCTCTGATACTTTACTTGACAGTGCTTGATAATTCAATGGGGTGTGTGCTGGGGCAGCATGACGAGTCTGGCCGAAAAGAGCACGCTATTTATTACTTGAGCAAAAAGTTTACCGACTGTGAGTCTCGTTACTCACTGCTTGAGAAAACTTGCTGCGCTCTTGTATGGGCTGCTCGCCGGCTAAGACAGTATATGCTGACTCACACTACCTTATTGATTTCAAAGATGGATCCCATTAAGTACATATTTGAAAAGCCCGCTCTGTCTGGGAGAATAGCGAGATGGCAAATGATCTTAACAGAATATGACATCCAGTATACAACTCAGAAAGCAATAAAGGGAAGTGTATTGGCTGATCATTTGGCACACCAACCTGTGGACGATTATCAATCATTGAACTTTGACTTTCCGGACGAAGACATCATGGTGGTAACTGACTGTGAAGTACCTGGACCGGATGAAGGACCTGAGGAAGGATCCCGATGGTCTATGCATTTTGATGGAGCCTCCAATGCTTTGGGTAACGGCGTCGGCGCTGTAATCATATCTCCCAAGGGAACTCATACTCCCCTCACCGCCCGATTATGTTTCAGCTGTACCAACAATATGGCAGAATATGAGGCATGTATCATGGGTTTACAAGCTGCAATCGATTTGAGGATCAAGTTTCTAAGTGTCTTCGGAGATTCCGCTCTCGTGATCAATCAGATCAAAGGCGAGTGGGATACGAAACACCCGAATCTCATTCCTTACAAGGAATATGTGTCGACCTTGCTCCCTCACTTTAAAGAGATAACTTTTGAGCATTTCCCCAGAGAGGAGAATCAGCTAGCAGACGCACTAGCCACGATGTCTTCAATGTTCAAAGTTAAATGGGACAATGAGGCTCCCCGAATCATAATCTGGAAGTTGGATGAACCGGCATACTGCTGCGAGCTCGAGGCTGAGAAGGTGACTGAAAAACCCTGGTATCACGAGGTGAAGAGGTACTTGGAAGCCCAGGAATACCCTGAAGGTGCATCTGTCAATGATAAGAAGTTCATGAGGAGGTTTGCTGCAAAATTCTTCCTCAGCAACGGCATTCTCTACAAACGGAATCATGATTCAACTCTGTTACGTTGTGTGGATAAGGCTGAAGCAGAGAAAATTATGATGGAACTGCATGAAGGAACGTTTGGGACCCATTCCAGTGGACACACCATGGCCAAGAAAATCCTTCGGGCAGGATATTTCTGGTCCACGATGGAAGCCGATTGTTACCAACACTCCCGAACTTGTCATAAGTGCCAGATCTATGCTGACAAGGTGCATATCCCTCCAGTTCCTTTGAATGTCCTAACGGCACCTTGGCCTTTCGCAATGTGGGGCATCAATATGATCGGTGAGATCCGACCAACGGCATCCAATGGGCACCGCTTCATCTTGGTGGCGATCGATTACTTCACGAAGTGGGTTGAGGCAGCTTCCTATGCCACAGTAACCAAGAGCGTCGTGGCGCGTTTCATCCGGCATAATTTGATCTGTCGGTACGGCGTCCCAGAAAGAATCATTACGGATAATGGTACCAATCTCAACAACAAAATGATCACTGAACTCTGTGAACAATTCAAGATACAGCACCACAATTCTTCTCCCTACCGGCCGAAGATGAATGGGGCTGTAGAGGCAGCCAACAAAAATATCAAGAAAATTGTGCAGAAGATGACAGTGACCTATAAAGATTGGCACGAGATGTTACCGTTCGCTCTTCATGGGTACCGCACCTCAGCAAGGACATCGACCGGGGCAACTCCTTTCTCCTTGGTCTATGGCATGGAGGCAGTCTTGCCAATCGAGATCCAGATACCCTCTCTCCGAATAATGAAGGATGCAGACTTGAATGAAGATGACTGGATCCAGACTCGACTTGATCAATTAAATCTGATTGACGAAAAGAGGCTCACTGCTATCTGTCATGGTCAAACGTATCAGAAACGGATGATCAGGGCGTTTAACAAGAAAGTCAGACCGCAAGAGTATCAAGTTGGGGACCTGGTAATCAAACGCATCATCCTTCCTCAAAGTGATCCCCGGGGCAAATGGACCCCTACTTACGAAGGGCCATTTGTGGTTAAGCGTGTGTTCTCAGGAGGAGCCATGATCCTAACCACCATGGATGGTGACGACCTTCCTCACCCCGCCAATGCAGACATAGTGAAAAAATACTATGCATAAATAAAAGACCCGCTAGGTTGACATACCTAGGCAAAAATAAGGGATGAAATGAAAAAAATCTGTACACCCGGCAAGTCGAAAACCTGAAAAGGCGGCTTGGGCAAAAATGGGTATCCCGTTGGACTGAAAACCCGAAAGGGCGGTCCAGGCAAAAGTTAGGGATAAAAGCGTAACACTATGTCTCATTAGATCACTTCGCGTCCGGAATTCGGTATCAACTATCTGGCTCAGATTTCGGCATCGACCAATCAGTTTCATCTTCAACTAGGTAGCAAAGCGATGAGACGCTCAGAGACATAAAGGCAATAGCAGAGTTGGAACCCAGTGGGATTGTTCACATAGCTGTTTTGTTTTCTTTTTCAAAATGTAAACTCTATACTATTTGGCGATGTCCTCTTACTAGGATGTCAGCCTCTTGTACAAAAAACGCCTATTCACAGGCAATCAATACAAATTCACTTGTCCATACAAATTACCTTTGTTTTCCATTTTTTCTGTTTTGTCTTGCGAAGAACGTCCAATGTTCATTTTTTTTTATATATGCATTTGATATTAAATTGCTGATTCATAAATATTCGCATATGAAACAAGAGATTAATTACAGGTGACATCAGAAACAGGGGCAATGTGAAGTTGTCTAGTGCAGTCTGGTTGTTTTGTCCGCCGAAGTACCAAGGTAGATTCAACTGGAATGTGACCAAAACATCTCAACTCCCCGCAGAGTACAAACAGATTCAGCAATACTTCTCCCAAGCAGAATTGATTCCCCGACAACCTTGAAAGAGCACAACATTCCCCAGTAAATTCTGGAAGCTTATCCCCTGCGGAGCACAGACGTCTCTCCCGAGTTTTATTTAGAGTTATTTCCTCACAAGGACTTATAACTGGGTTATCCTCAGCTAAAAGCCACGGAAGACCGCTCTCGGCAAAGTTCCTTCATTCCCCAGCGGAGTCTATCTGTGGTATTTCCAAGCAGAGTTTATCTTCGGAATTTCCCAGCGAAGTTTATCACCATCATCCTCAGCAGGCCTCTCATCAAAACTTCGGCCAAGTATCTCTTCCGCAAAGCAGCTTCCCGGCCATTCGTCAAGGATTTATTTTCCTAAGATGAAATTACACTCATAAACATTTCACATTTTCATACATCTTGCTTACATACATGATGAAACACATACAACATCAAATGTTGAACATCATGACATCATGCATATCATACATCATGACATTGCATACAACTTACGTCTTTGCCTTTTCAGGAAAAAGACAATCTCAAAAACGACTACCTTCAACTGTCACAATTCCAGATTCGATACCTGTATCTAGCCAGGGCACATCTGAGAGTGACCAGTTTCCAGACTCGACTCCTGTATCTAGCCAGGGCACGTCTGAAGAGTTCGAAGATTCGATTCCTGTATCCAGCCAGGGCACATCTATCAACTACAACATTTCCAGATTCGATTCCTGTATCCAGCCAGGGCATATCTGTTGACCACATTTCCAGACTCGACTCCTGTATCTAGCCAGGGCACGTCTGAAGAGTTCGAAGATTCGATTCCTGTATCCAGCCAGGGCACATCTATTTGACGACTATTTCCAGATTCGACTCCTGTATCCAGCCAGGGCACATCTGTGAGCCACCAATTGTAGATTCGATACCTGTATCCAGCCAGGGCATATCTGCATAAGGAGATTGAAGATCAAACACCTGTAACAAGCCAGGAAAGCATCTGCCTTTCTCAGATACATAAAGTTCTCGCTAAGGAATCTCTTGTGCGATCAACACTTCCAAATGGCATCTGTAAGCCCATTCCCGACAAAGCTCTGTCACATCTCCAGATGGCATCTATAAGCCCATCTCCCTATCAACCACCTTTCCAAATGGCATCTATAAGCCCATTCCCGACACCACATGGTTGAGACTCCAGCATGCGAGTGCAAATTTCCGGGCACTCTAGTGTCCAATCTCCTTCTACCCTCGAGTCACGAAAGGCAAACTTGCCAATCTAACTCTTCAGGTCCAAGAAGATTGAACAGGGGAAACTGTTGTACCCCAAAATTTGCCCTCCCATTTCCTCAACATTTTCTCATCACAAGACCTTTGAAGATCAAGATCCAATTAGGGTTTCCTCTGCTCAAGACTTCTCCTTGCACTGTGGACTCAAATTAGGGTTTGTGTTTGCACAAAGATGTTTTGACCTAAAATGCCTAAGATGACTTTCATGCTTCATGTTGGACTCCCAAGTTTACCTATACCAAGTTTCAAGTCTTGATTCCAAGTTTTACCCAGTCAATTGGACAGTTGACCTAGAAATCAGCTGTATTGGGGAAAAAGTCAACTATGGCCAATTGACAGTCAAACCTCATGAAATTTGATCCACATCAACATTATGAACTCACATGGACCATTTGATCAAGTTTGGATCACAATTCCACAAGAAATTTGATCAGATCATCAAAAGGGCAAAATGGTCATTTCTAGGGTTTTGACTGCACAAAGGCAATTTTTGACTGTTTGACCTAGCCAATGGCAAACCAAGCTCACATATGGACTCAAGGACCCCATGGAATTATCTTGACATGTTCATCAAGCTCAAAAGATCCCAAGTACACAAGATTGATAGTTGAATTTCCCAGTCAATTGATCAATTTTGACTGTATACTGAAAAGTCAAACTTTGACTTTTTGGTCAAAATCAAGAGTCAAGATTCATTTCTCATCAAAACATTACAAATCATGAAACTTGTTCACCAAGAAATCACAAAATGCAAATTAGGGTTTGAAAATGGAATTTTTCATAACTTAGAATTTTTCTAAGTTATGGAAAACCCTAATTTTTTCCCAACTTTGCCCCATCTTTTCACCATGATCCATTTGGATTCAAACAAAGGTCAAAACATGAAAGTTGTAGCTTGTTGCATAGTCTACAACTTTGATTCACAAAGTTTTCTCATTTGAAGCTTGTATCTCAAGTTATGATTTTTTGAATAAGGGCACTAAACCATCTTTTAACTTAGTGAAATTTGACCTATTTTGACAAGGTTTTCTACCCTACTTCAAGGCCACTTTTCATACCCTTCCACTTGGAATTTTGATTTGCATTTCAAAGATGGATTGTAGTACACATTCCAAGCTTTCCAAAATGTCCAAGAACTCATCAAACAACCCCATAACTTGAGAGATTCGAATTTCACAAGTTGGCAAAAATCCACTTTTGTTCTTCATCAAGACATGTTCACAAACTTGCAAATTTGAATTCAGTTTGCTTTATGCTTAATTACAGGTCCTTGAACCAATCCATACTCAATAATTTAATGCATATTCTTTGTACTAAGACCAAGTTCTTTGAGTTCAAGCTTTGTCTAATGGTTTAATCCTAAATTAGATAAAGTAAACTATCCATTTTTGCAAAAGTTCACTTTATGTCAATTTGAAAATCAAACAAGTACAAGCTAAATCTGAATGGCACAAGATTATGGACAAATTGCTCTGATCAAGAGAAGATTATGCAGCCCATTAGGAGGTCCCCTACATGCCTAGAACATCAACTTGCATTTTCTTTGCTTCACATAGAAGAAACATCCATAACTCATGCCAACTCTCTCTTCAGCTTAGAAACACAAGAACAAAGTTGTCAAACACATTACACATAACATATCCAAGCTAACACACGAGCTTTTGACCTCCAATACACCCTCCATCTCAGAATCATCCTCAAACTGCACAAACAGGGGTGCCCCTGCAGTTTGAGTGCAAACTCCCAATCCCTTCGAGCATTTTGATCAAGACATGTTCCTCTACCTTCCCTACAACATATGCAAGCTAACCATGGCCTAAAACCTGACCTGTAATCACTCTAACAGTTTCCACCATTTTCATTTTTTCCTTTTGCAGTTGAAGTTCCATAGCTTGATTCAGAAGCTCTCAAGACAAAGTAAGCATTGAAACAGCATCCCTGGACCTCAAGGAAGCTTTTCCAATCATCACATTGCACTGAAAGTTCCTCATTCTCCAGATTGAAGTTCAACTGCACAGGTAAAAGTTTGAATTCGTATCTCTCTTATTAGGCATCTTTAGTCTTAAGTTTGTGAAGAAACAAGGTCCTACTCATAGCCCTGAACATGTATATAGCTTTACTTTTCATTTCTTTTGTCTGAGTAGAGAGAATTTGAGCTCTGAAAATGGTAGAAAAATTAGGTCAGAAAAGAGGGGGAGAGAAATTCTCCCTCATCTTAGAGAGATTGGTCAAGTTCTTTATATGGTTAGAACCGTCTCTTCATGCTTAACATCTTTTGTGTTGGAAGTTTGTTCAAAAAATCAAGGAATCAGGAGTTAGACATTGAAGCAAGAGGCGCGCGTTTTTTCAAAAGTTTGAAGCTGGAGGTTGAAGACAGTGTTTCATTGGGCTGGGCTTTTGTTGTTCTTTCTTTTCACACCATCCTTTTTGGCTTACACCCCCCTGAGCCCATTTACTCATTTTTTGACATTTTTGACTTTTTCCTTTTTTGCTGACTTTGTTTATTTTTCCTCATGCCATTTAAAAATTAAAAATATTTTTTTTTTCATCATTTTTTGCATTTATTGCATATTTATTTGTTTATTTTCTCTATTTGTACATAAATACATATATATGATTATTAGAATAAAAAATGTAAAAATAATGTAAATACACTTTTTATTTTCCTTTACTCTCTGAAAATATTTCACACAAAAAAATACTCTTTTATTTATTTTATTAAAATATTAAATAAATATTTATTTTTTGTATAATACATATTTAGGGTTTAATATAAATATATATATATGATTATTAATATATTTAAGACAAAATATAAAAATACTTGATTTTTTCATTTTATTTAATATTTGATACAAAAAATACTTTTTTTTCACAATACACTTCATTTCATTTTATTTTTATAAATAATAAATAAATAGTAGAATTAAATTAGATAATAATACCTTTTCTTTAAAAATTAGGTTTTTTTACCTTAAGTTCAAAATACTCAAAAAATAAATACATTTTTATTTTCTTTTCCCTTTTACATAAATAATATTTTCTCATACATATAAAAACTTTCTTTTTGCATTTCACATATTTATTTAATTTACATTTAATTATGCATTATTTAAATTGCAAATACTCAATTGATGTAATAATTTAGATTTAAATTCTTGTCAATATCCCCCATTTGAACATTTGTACCCCCCTTCCCATATTTGGTTTTGTAATAGCTTAGTAATTTTAATTTCGCACTTTATCGCTTTCTAATGATAACATGTTAGAATTAGGGTTTGTATGCAAAAAACGATAAAAAATAGTTTGACCTAATAACAAGATAAACAAGCATGAAAATGGACACACAAATCACACTTGCACCCCCTAGGGTATTCCACTTGTTGCCTTCAAATAAATGGGCCATATTGCATGTTGAACTTCTTTGGGCAAAGCAAACAGTTTGAATGATCATAGTCCCTCGACAAAAACTTTTCAAAACAAACAAAAACAAATGATCAAGTCCCTTAGAGAAATTGCTCAAAGACATTTAACGCCGTTGCAATTATGGTCCATACGATGACCCGCGCCTGTTCCTTTCACATTCTAACACAAGGTTGCCCACCAAATACAATGGTGGAGCAAACTTGTTAAAAGGGTTAAAGTATAGCAATGATCTTTTGAGAAACTTAGGAGTAGATAACCTCTTAGTTACTTGAATCAACTTGCAAAACAAAACACTTGCCTAATTTCAAAATCACACATCACTACACTTTCAAAACAACTTTCAAAAAAAAACAAATGAAAACCTTTTCAAAAGACATACATCTTTGTATACATCCCCACATGGATCATTACAAAGGTTGCCACCACATTGGCCTCTTTTCAAAAACATTTTCAAAACCCCCACACTCAAGCACCATTTAAAACAATTGAAAACAAAAGGCAAGTGATCTAAACAAGTAACTAAGAGCCCATGGACAACCATGGATAGAAAGGGTGCTAATACCTTCCTTTTCTATAATCTACTCCCCGAACCCAAGAAAACATCTCAAAAGGTTTTTGCTGTGCTTTTTAACCTTTCCTTAGGATAAAATAAAAAGTCGGTGGCGACTCTTGCTAACCGCAACATTTGCGAATACAAAACCTCAAGTCAGTTCTCCCACCGTATCACAGAGTATAAGAATGCTCCCCGGCAGGGTACAAGATATCCCCAGTGGAGTCAAAATTTTCCCAGCGCAGTCTGAAAAAGCTTCCCCAGCGGAGTTGGGAGAATCATCCCCAGTAGACTCTGGAAGTTTATCCCCAGCGGAGTACAAAAATAAATCTCCCCATCCGAGTTCAAAGGATCATTCCCAGCAAAGCTCAAAGGATTATCCCCACAAAATTCTAACAGGTTATCCCCAGTGAAGTCGCAACTGAGAGATCGTCCCCAATGGAGTTCTTTCCTTTCACAAACAGGAATTCAATCCCCAATAGGATTCAATGCCACCAGCAACGATAATTCATCCTGACGGAATTTATCAGTGGAATCTTCAGCAGAACATCTCTTCCCCACAGAGTAATCTCCTTATCAGTTTATTCCCACAACGGAGTCATCCTCTCTGTTGTACCCCAAAATTTGCCCTCCCATATTCTTCAAGATTTGCAAAGAGCATGCTTCAAAATCTCCCCAAGGGTTGCACAGTTCAAGGGCCTCCTAACAGTCAAAAATTAGGGTTTTGGTTCTGACAAAGAAGTTGAAGTTTTCAAGGGTCCAAACAAGTCCCACATGCCTACAAACATTGTCAAGTATCCTCATGTCAAATTTCAAGACTCACAGCACAAAATTGCACAGTCAAAAACCCTAATTGCCCTACAGTCAACTGCAGGGGCAAAATGGTCATTTGACAGTCAAAAGTCCAAATTTTTGATCAACATCTTATTTTGAAGCCACAAACATCATTTGATCAATTCTTGATCATGATTCTCAAGGCATGGCTCAAAAAGTCTCAAGATGCAAAAGTTTCCATATTTGGACAGTTGAAAAAGTCAACTGTAACTTGACCAAGGCATAACTTCCACATGGTTCATCAGAAAAATTCCATCCAAAGCTCATTTTTAAGAGAAAGACATTTCCTACAACTCCTCTTCACACTTCAAGTCCAATAAATTCTCTCACAAAAAGTTATCAATCTCAACATTATAGGTCATTTTCAAAAGTCAACAAAAAGGCACTTTAAGTCAAAGACCATAACTTGAGATTGGTAAATCAACATGACATGGGACCAAAGGAATTGGTTAGAGGACTTCAAGACCTTTCCAAAATGTCCAAGAACATGATCAAAGCTTAAACATTGAGCAAGATATGCCTTGTGGAAGTTGGGAAATTTTTGGGAATTTTGAAAAGTCAACTTTGCTTCAAATGCCTCAAAATTGCTAATGGGCCACAATTTCTTCCAAGAATCATTATCCAAAAGTTATGCACGACCCATTGACCCAAAGGGGAGTTATTTCATCATTTTTTTATTATTTATTTGAATTTTTATCACCATTAATTCATTTAATTAAATAAAATATGACAAAAATACTCAAGCATGCATTTTAAATCTTTTTATGCAACTAATAGGTCTATCATAACTCCAAGATTTCGTGCACACTCAATATGGAAAGATTTGGCCATGATTGGTATCAAAAGGGCATGGAAAAGATTGAAAAAGATTCATTGAAAATCAAATATTGGATTCATGAATGCAAAGGTTTTTGGCTTGAATTCTTACCCTAATTCGTTCCTCATATAAACACAAACCTAAACCTAAGCACAAGAACCTGAAAAGCTGCGCTCAGAAGAACATACAAACCTTGCATTTTTGTCAAAAAGTTCAAAACTGAAAACACAGTTCCAGCGTAATTCAAAGCAAAATAATCATTCCAATAGCTTGCCAAGGCATCAAGTAAACTTCCTGAATCAAAACCACAGCTTCTAACCTCAAGAATCGGTAGAACGAAGTCGTCCTGTTCTTGATATTTTGCATACTCGTGTTTTGATTTATATGCCATATTCATACATTCTAATGATTGTTTTGTACTAACATGAACTCAACGAAGCTAATGGTGCCATTGAATTGGATTAATAATGCTTGTATAGAAAAATGCCATTGATGTTTTCTAGGTTTTCAGAGGTGTAAATTTGGGGCTTTCTTCTTCTGGAAAAATCAGACAACAAGACCAGTACCATCAAAACCAGGGCATCTGGACGAAACGATTGATCCTATCACGCCTAATTTATATTACGTGATACTCTATTCGCTATTTTTGTAGGTACCACTTAGTGGGGGTTTAAAACCCCTGCTATATGTTCTATATTTTCAGTCAAAACAAAGACGTGATGGAGAAGATGCTGAGGTGTTGGACATGGGTTGGCCAGTTTGAATAGCTGGCGCGCTTTTTGCTTGGTTAATACTATAAGCGCTTGTTTCATTTATATTATTTATATTCCATTGGCTAACAAACACGCTGCATTTGGCAAACATTGGGACCTGGGTTCGATTCCCAGGTCCCCTCCCTTCTCAATATTATTTTGCTTTCCATATTTCTGTGCAGCGTATCTTTCAGGGACCACCATACAACTCTACCTCTGGGCACGCCACATGTCTCAGGAGATGAATCCAAGGGCCAACACAGGATCTCCACCATGCACCTTGGTCAACGCCTCCACACACAAGCCAGGAAAGTCCACGTGGGCTAGCATTTCATGGGCCAGATTGCCTGCAATATACCTCCAAAAGGGCCAACAAACCCCCTATGGTTTGCATTTTCCTTCTTTTTTTTAATTCTCTTTTTTTCTTTTGATTAATTATTTTATTTAATTCCATCAAAATAATTTTATAACACAAAAAATATTTAAAAAAATCAGAAAGTCAAATAATAAAATATATTTATTGTTTTATTTAATATTATTTTGTAAATAAATTTTGTTAAGCTAATTTAGTTTTAATTCTAGGTTTAATTCAATGTTTTTTTTAATAAATTAAAAAATATAGAGATTAGGGTTAATGCTTTTATTCTTTTTCTTTTCTTTTTACCATTATTAAGTATTAATTATTTTTATAAATAAATATGCCATGTAAATAATTAATGTAAATTAGGGTACAATTTAAACATTTTTCAATAAATTAAAAATAGTTTAGAATTAGGGTTTTAATTAATTTTTAAATTCCATTTAATTTTCTCATTAAAATTCCATAAATACAAAAAAAAACTCCAAAAATAATTTCTTTTTCTCATTTAATAATCTAATCATTAATTCCAATTTAATTTCCTTAAAAGGGTCCAACGCCCTCGCATTCCCGATTTTATTTCTTTTCGCATTTACTTTTATTTCTTTTTGTGAATATAATGTATTTATCCCAAAGCCTTGTAATAGATTAATTAGGGTATTTATTTTCCGCATTTTATTTTATTTCAAATCGGGTCTTGGATTAATTTGGCGATGTAGACCCGCGCCTTTGTAATAGCGTAGGACTTTTACCTTCTCGCATCTTTTAACTGTTAATAACTTGCATGAAAGAATGAATGCCCAAAAATAAAAACAAAGCGTAGATCACCAATGTATGAACAAGACAAACATAATTGAAAATGACACACAAATCACACACCACCCCTAGGGTACGTCTCACTGTTGCCTTGCCCCTCGAAAAGTGGTCGTCGAGTAGAGGATGTTTTAGTAAGTCCTCATGTCCATGAACATGGCATGAGGGTAGCTTCTAAGGTGTCTTCCTATTGCTCTGGTGACCACAATGTCCCGAACCCTCTAATTGACCCGAACACCTCCAACGGTGGTGCTACCTACCTCTCAATGGTGGGATGGCACTACCTTAAGGACATTTACACAGACTAATTCCTTAGGGTAGGTAGATGACTCATAGATACTTGCTCTAACTCAAAACAAATCAAAACTTCTTTTCACACCGACACTTTTCAAAAAGCTTTCAAAAACAACTTTTCAAACACTCTTGAGGACTGATACAAGAGTCGAACTGAAATTTTAAACGAAACTTTTTTTAAACCCACAATTGAAAAGCAAACAAACAATTTTGAAAACACAAATGAGCAAGTATCTAAGAGCCCATGGATAACCATGGATAGAAAGGGTGCTAACACCTTCCCTTTCTATAAATCTACCTCCCGAACCGAGAGCAATCTCTATAAGGAATTTTTCTGTGCTTTTGTCCTTTCCATTTGGAGAAAATAAAAGACGGTGGCGACTCTTGCTTCCGCGACATTTCGCGAACCAGCGTTAAACAGTCAGTTCCAGATCCACCGATCACACTCTCCTTCAGGTTTATTCTCTTCGTTCGCCATCCCCAGCAGAAACGAAGAACCCAACTCTATTCTTCAGCTGCTATCCGGGATTTATTTTCCCCAGCTAGAAACATTACATTTCCATACGTCATGATACATGCATATACGCATCATACCACACAATCTCATTTATTTTGAGAGCATCATTGCTTGATATATATCATGCATTTCATACATCATGACATTGCATATGACTAACTCTTTACCTTTTCAGGGAAAGATGAATCAATAAACACAGTTGACTACTTATATGACCTGGTAGTCCCCTTAAAAACTACATCTATTAAGGGCTATTTTAGCGGATTCCTCAGAAAGATGCTCTCACAAGACTTTCGTCTGGTTCAGTTAAATCGATTCTAAGATTTTTCTGATTCTTATCCAGTCAAAGTTAATCCAAGACCTTCTCTGGTTCAGTTAGATCGACGCTAAGATCTCCCTGATTCTTATTCCAGTTAAAGATATTCTAAGACTTTTGTCTGGTTCAGTTAAATCGATTCTAAGATTTTTCTGATTCTTATCCAGTCAAAGTTAATCCAAGACCTTCTCTGGTTCAGTCAGATCGACGCTAATATCTCCCTGATTCTTATTCCAGTTGAAGATATTCTAAGACTTTCGTCTGGTTCAGCTAAATCAATTCTAAGATTTTTCTGATTCTTATCCAGCCAAAGTCAATCCAAGACTTTCTCTGGTTCAGTCAGATCGACGCTAAGATCTCCTTGATTTTTATTCCAGTTGAGGATATTCCAAGACTTTTGTCTGGTTTAGTTAAATCGATTCTAAGATTTTTCTGATTCTTATCCAGCCAAAGTTAATCCAAGACCTTCTCTGGTTCAGTCAGATCGACGCTAAGATCTCCCTGATTCTTATTCCAATTGAATATATTCCAAGACTTTCGTCTGGTTCAGTTAAATCTATTCTAAGATTTTTCTGATTCTTATCCAGTCAAAGTTAATCCAAGACCTTCTCTGGTTCAGTCAGATCGACGCTAAGATCTCCCTGATTCTTACTCCAGTTGAAGATATTCCAAGACTTTCGTCTGGTTCAGTTAAATCTATTCTAAGATTTTTCTGATTCTTATCCAGTCAAAATTAATCCAAGACCTTCTCTGGTTCAGTCATATTGACGCTAAGATCTCCCTAATTCTTATTCCAGTTGAAGATATTCCAAGACGTTCTTCTGGTTCAGTTAAATCGATTCTAAGATTTTTCTGATTCTTATCCAGTCAAAGTTAATCCAAGACCTTCTCTGGTTCAGTCAGATCGACGCTAAGATCTCCCTGATTTTTATTCCATTCGAAGACCTCCTATCGACAATCTCCAAATGGCATCTGTAATCCCATTCCCGACATCACAAGGCTGATACCACTTCATGCGAGTGCAAATTTTTGGGCACTCTAGTGTTCAATCATCTTCCACCTTCGGATCACGAAAGGCACGAAAGCCAATCTACATCCTCAGGTTTAAGAAGATTGAACAGGGGAAGATGTTGTACCCCAAAATTTTCTCTCTCATATTTCTCAAAACATTTCAATAAAAATCTCCAAGTGGCTCAAGATTGCTCAATAGTTGGACAGTCAAATCATCTCCTAAGGCAGTCAACCTCAAATTAGGGTTTTGTGTTGCATCAAGATCCTTGAGTCCAAATGACCTCAAGTGCTCCCTAATGTCCTAATATATTCTAAAGTTCATCCATGTCAAATTTCAAGCCTTGCAGAGGAAGTTTGCTCAGTCAATTGCTCAAAGGGTCCAAAAATCGACTGTGCTAGGGCAAAAGTCAACTGTGACCTATAAACAGTCAGACTTCAAGATATTTTTGTCAAAATTCTCATTTTGAAGGATATTTCATCACTTGATCAAGGTTTGATCATTATTCATCAAGGATTGCTCAAAATTCATCAAGACTCAAAAGTTGCTAAATTAGGGTTTTGTAGGAAAAGTCAACTCAAACTTTACCAAGCATAACTTTCTCATACTTTATGAGAAATGACCCATCCAAAGCTCATTTTGAAGAGGATTCAATTTCCTACAATCCATCTTCATACCCCAAGATCATAAAATGCACTCATAAGAAGTTATAAATTTGGACATTATAGATCATTTTTGAAAGTCAACAAAAACACCTTTTTTCCAAAGCTTATAACTTGAGCATGGAATATCCAAATGAAATGAGACCAAATGGGTTGGTTAGAGTACATCTCAAGATTTCTAAAAAGTCCAATAACACTTCCAAAAGTTCAAAATTGAAGAAGTTATGCATTGTTTAAGTTGGGCATTTTTGCAAAATTGCCAAAAGTCAACTATCCCCAAAACTTCAAATTTTGTCAAATGGGCCCATTCTTTTCCACTTGATTTGAACTTTCCACATTGCACACGTGTCCTAGCTTCATCCTTGTGTCCATTTATCAATTTTATTATTTGATTTGATTTTTTATTGAATTATTTCATTTTAAATCAATTTAAATCAAATAAAATCCCAAAACTTGATTACATGAGATCTTTTTCTATTTTCAGGACCTAATCATCATCAACATCATCATCAAACTCGTATCAAGCATTCCATGTTCAAAAAGATTGGATTTTTGACAAATTAGGCAAGCTTTCAATGGTGGATCAAATCAAATCTCATGGCATTGATGTGCAAGGATTCAATCCACAAATGTTAACCTAATACATCCCACATTACATATACAAGTGAAAGGGCACGAAAAATTGGTTAGAGGTTGCAAGAACACTGAAAACAAACTTGGAAAAAGTGGTGAAAAGTGCAAAACTGAAATCACACTTAGAGGCAATTTCAAAAGCAAAGCTTGACACCAATCAATTGCTGGAGGTTCACTGAGTCAGAACCAACCCCTAGCAAGCTCTCATACACGCCCAAAAGCACTGTAAGAGTCACAAAAAATCACTTCTTTCTTGAATTCGTATATCCTTATTTCTGCATCTTTTGCACAAACCATTTGCATATTCATGATCCTCATCAAATTTCGAAGCTTTCTATATTATCCAATTGCATTTATCTGATCTGTGAAACCAAGAACCGAATCTAGGGTTTTGTGGTTTGTTTTTTGGGCGTTTCTTTTACAGGAAAAATTAGCTCCATTGATGGCCATGGACATGACCGGAAGAGAAGGACGAACTCAACCATGCGCTTGGAATTGATTTTCATGGCCTAGAATTGATTTTGGGAACGACCTGCAAATTTAGCTGCGAGTCTAAATCCGCAGGTAAATTTACAGGGTTTAAAGGTCAGGGACTATAAATGTGTCTCCCTCTGATTGGACCATTCAAACTTGGCGCGTTTTTTTATATTTTCTGGCATCTAATTGATTTCCCTTTATTATTATTACTATGTATGTTATTGACAATTGAAACAAAGTGGCTGAGTGGTACTGGCGTGCATCCAATATCCAACAGGACCTGGGTTCGAATCCCAGGTCCCCCATATGCCTTGTTGTTTTTTCTCTTCATGTAATCAAGTGCAGATCCAGGTTAGGGGCACACCATACACCATCAAATATCAAGCGCCAGATGGCCCAAGGCCAAATCTGGCAATCCATGGATGATGGTCTTCTATGGGATCTAGTCAACCAGCACACACTGAATCAGGAAAGTCAACAAGGGGCCAACTCAATTGGGCCATAGAATTGCTATCCAGACCTCCAAAAATCAGGCCCAAACACTCTCTTCTCTATATTTATTTTATTCTTGTTTTATTTAATTATTTTCATTATTTTCTAACCAATCAATTTTCTTTGTTTTCTTTAATAAAATTAAAAACCAAAATATTTTCTTTATAAAATCAAATTGTACTTTTTATTAATAAATACTAACTTAATTAATTTAGGCCATTAATTAGGATAACTTTAATATATTTTGTAAATAATTAAATTAACTTAGAATTAATTAGGTTTTTACTACTATTGATTAATTTTATTTTCTTTCTTTAAATATCAAAAAACCCAAAAATATTTATTTTATTAATTAGTTTAATTAATTTAATTTAATAATTAACTTAGTTTAATTTCTTTCTTAATTCAAAAATAACCAAAAAAATATTTTCTTCAATTAAAGGGTCAAAACCCTAGAACTTACGCCCGATTTACTTTTTTGCATGCGATCTATTTATCCAATATTGTACTTGTTCTCGGAATGTAATAGCTTAATAGGACTTTAAATATTTTTATCGCTTTATTTATTTTCCGCATTTAAATTTCAAAGGGTTGTTTTTAGCGATGTAAATACCCAACGCCTTGTAATTTAATTTCCGAAATTTATTTTCCGCAAAATATAACTGTTAGATGTTTGATAATAGGAATGCATGACAAGAATGAATGTTTAACCTAAAATCAATCTAGATAACCATTAACATGTACAAAGACAAAATTAACTGAAAACGACACACTCGCACATGCGCACTCTTAGGGTACACCCCACTTGGTTGCCTTCGTACGCGGTCATTAAGTATAGGTCACTTTAGAGGTCCCCCTCTTGTCCAAAGATCATAGTCGCCTCGAAACGGTTGCCTCAGATATTGTTGCCTCAAAACAAATGATCTAAGACATTAGGGTTACCGCTAAGGCGTCCTACCATTGCTTTGGTGACCGCATGTCCCTTATTCGAATTGACCCTTAAACTCCAACGACGGTGCTACCTACTCATCAATAGTGGGATAACATTGTCTAAAGGAAGATAGCATAGAACGACTCCTTTTTCGAGTAGGTAGATGGTTCTCAGGTACTTGCTCACTCCAAAACAAAATCTTTTTCACACTTACACTCCTTTTTCAAACAAAGACTTTTTCAAACCCACAAACACAAAGAAAGCAAAATTTTGAAAATAATATGAGCAAGTACCTAAGAGCCCGTGGATAACCACGGATAGAAAGGGTGCTAACACCTTCCCTTTCTATAATCTACCCCCCGAACCCGAGAAATATCTCGAAAAAGGAATTTTTCTGTGCTTTTTTCCTTTCCTTGTTGGATAAAATAAAAGACGGTGGCGACTCTTGCTTACCGCGACATTTTGCAAAAACAAACGCAAAACGTAAACCAGCATTCTAAAAACAGTCAGTTCTTTCCCACCGTATCACAATTTGTATGGTTAATTATGAGTTTTGACGCATATATGGATAACTTCCATTAATAGGGTTTTAACCTCCATTTTAGGGCTTTGAGATGCAGGAAATATTGGACCAAAAGAAGGTTGCCATCATACTCGTGAGATCAAAACGAGTTGATCTGTATGCTTAGAATTGATTTATCATGCCTGGCTTTGATTTTTGAGGTTTGCAGGGTTGTAGCTACAGACATCATTTGTAGGTAAAGGGGCGTTATCTAAATTGACGGTGCCAGGAAGGAGAAGAATATGTGGCATGATCCCAGTGGCCAATTTGAATTCACACGCGTTTTTATTATTACTGACCATTCTTTCAATATAATACATTTTGTTCATTTATATAAACAAATGACAATATGGCCATGTGGTAAAGGGGAGCACTTGCAAAGGGGAAGACCTGGGTTCGATACCCAGGTCTGGAGTTTTTCATTTTCTCATTTGTTTCCTTACAGATCCCATACACCTCCTTGCCGAGCGTCCACCATGTGCCTCAGATCTCATCCCTGAGATCCGTCATCATGTAGATCTCACGCTCCAGCCTTGAAGGACCACCTTGAACCATCAGAAGAGAGGTACATTGGATCAGGCGCAGACTCTGGGCCTCCAGCTTTGGGCCTAACAAGAGATTTGGCAGCATACCCCTTTTTTTCCTTCCAACAGCAGGCCCAAATTCCGTTCTCTTTTAACTTTTAATTTTTTTTTGTTTTAATTATTTTACAAAAAATCATTTGACTTAATTATTTCACAATAAAAATCTTTTTTTTATTATTAAATCATAAAATCAGAAAAATCACAAAAAATGTTAGATTTAGTTAATTATTTTCATAAAATATTTATTTGCACTTAATTAATTAGCTTAATTAGGTTAACTTAAACATCTTTTTGTAATTAAAATTTAATAGGAATTAGGATTAACTCGCAAATCTCAAAATTTATGTTATTTTCCCAATAAAAAATACAAAAAAAAACATTTTTAATTAATTAGATTTTTAGCACTTTTCAACTTATTCTCATCTTAATTCTCCGCGCATTTATTTCTTTCCGTACCATTATTTCTTCAATTAATGTAACTGTTGATAGTTTGTAATAGTTTTGAATTAGGGTTTTATTTACTGTTTATTCCCCAATTTTTGACTATGCAATCCCCTCCCCAAAGCCTTATAATAGTTAGGATTTTAAGTTCTCGCTTTTAATTGCCGCAACTATTTGATTGTTAGATGTATGGACAATAGGCTTACATGTGAAAGATAAACGATTAATATAGTAGAAAACCCTAATTGTGCAAAGATAATTAACTGGAAAAAAACACACTTGCACATGTTCACTCCTAGGGTTTTCCCCACTTGGTTGCCTCGAAAATAATGGTCTTGTCCCTCGAATGTAGGGATACCTTAGCAATGACCCGCGATTCAAAATCGTCATAAAGATCATAGTCCTTACTTGTCCCTCGAGTTGCCTACGAATTGATCTTATGATGATAGTCCCTTCGAAATGCTAAGGTATCTTTACTTGTTGCCTTCAGAGACCATTTCGTCCCTTCGAACGTCCCTTTAAAAGTCCAACGACAGAGCTACCTACTCCTTAATAGTAGGATAGCGCTGTCTAAAGAAAACGAAAAATGAACAGACTTTTTTCGAGTAGGTAGAAATCTTAAGTACTTGCTCAAAATAAAAACCTTTTTTCACACAAACACTTTTTCAAAACAGTTTTCAAAAACAACTTCGTCACACTCTTGAGGACCGATACAAGGGTTATCACGAAGTAAACAAAACTTTTTTCAAAACAAGCACACACAAGCAATTTCAAAATGAGCAAGTACCTAAGAGCCCGTGGAAAACCACGGATAGAAAGGGTGCTAACACCTTCCCTTTCTATAATCTACCCCCTGTACTCAGAAACATCTCGAAAAAGGTTTTTTCTGTTCTTTTTCCTTTTCCTTTGTTGGATGAAATAAAATTTTGTGGTGACTCTTGCTTACCGCGAAATTTGTGAATACAAAACTCAAAACCAGTATAACAGTCGGTTCTGCCACCGTATCACACCCAAATTGAGAGTGGCCAAGGAGAGCTCATGACATTCAAAGGAGTAGGCGGTACATTCATTTTATCAGCGTAGATTTTGCATTTGTGATAGGTTTTTGTATAATGATAACAGTATGCCTCCATTGTTAACTAGTAGTACCCTGACCATAGAATCTTTCTTGCCATAGTATGCCCATTTGTATGGGTTCCGAAGGTGCCTACATGGATTTCTCTCATAAGTGTGTCTGCTTCATGTTTCTCTATGCGCCTGAGCAGTACCATATCATAATTCATTTTGTACCATACATTACTGCTCATAAATAATTTTGACGCTAACCTTTGCAGGGTTCGTTTGTTGATGATAGAGGCATCTTCAAGGTATTCTTGCTTTTCAAGATACCTCTTGATGTCATAGAACCAAGGTTTGTCATTTGGCCCTTCTTCAATAGCGAGGCAGTGTGCTGGTTCTTCAAAATGTATGATAGTTATGTGTGGCTCATGATTGGGCCAAGTTACTTTAAACATAGCCGACAAGGTTTCTAAAGGGTCTACCATTTGATTTTCTTCTCGCGGGATATGATTGAAAGTGATTTCGATAAATTCTGCTGCCAGCTTTAAGACTTGATCCCGATATGGAATTAAGTTTCGGTGTTTGGTGTCTCATTCACCTTTGACTTGGCATATCAACAATGTGGAGTCTCCAAATACTTCAAGATATTTCATTCTCAAGTCAATGGCAGCTTCCAGACCTAGAATGCAAGCTTCATAATCAGCAATGTTATTGGTGCAGTCGAAACATAAACTTGCGGTATAAGGTTTGTGATAGTTCTTTGGGGAAGTTAAGACTGCCCCGATACCATGTCCCAATGCATTTGAGGCTTCGTCGAACATGAGTGTCCACCGTGCCCCTAACTCAGGTCCTTCATTGGGTCCTGGTATTTCATAGTCATCGATAGCCATAACATCTTCGTCTGGGAAGTCAAATTTCATGGGTTGAGATTCTGGAAATGTTTGATGGGCTAGATGATCAGCCAATACACTACCCTTGATGGCCTTTTGGGTAACATACAGTATTTCGTACTTTGATAGTAACATCTGCCATCGAGCAATCCTTCCTGTAAGAGTTGGTTTCTCGAACACATATTTTAAAGGATCCATCCTTGCTATTAGCCATGTGGTATGCATTAACATGTATTGCCTCAATCTTTTAGTGGCCCAAGCCAAAGCACAATAGGTTTTCTCAAGGAGTGAGTACTTAGTCTCGCAGTCAGTGAATTTCTTACTAAGGTAGTAGATTGCATGCTCTTTTCTACCTGTTTCATCTTGCTGGCCCAATACACATCCCATCGATCCTTCAAGTACAGTTAGGTACATAATGAGAGGTCTCCCCGGGACTGGTGGCATCAATATTGGTGGCTCTTGCAAATATTGCTTTATTGCGTCAAAAGCTGTCTGGAAATCCTCATTCCATGTTATCGTTTAATCTTTTCGCAGTAATCTGAATATAGGCTCGCATGTGGTAGTTAGGTGTGATATGAACCTTGAAATGTAGTTCAAACAACCTAAAACCCACGAACCTCTTTTTCTGTTCTTGGTGCCGGCATTTCTTGTATAGCTTTTAATTTGGCAGGGTCCACCTCGATACCATGTTTGCTTACAATAAAACCTAATAACTTGCCTGATCTGACACCAAAGGTACATTTGTTTGGGTTCAACCTTAGTTTAAACCTTCACATTAGATCAAATAACTTCTGTAAATGTATGAAGTGGTCCTTCTCTGTATGAGATTTGGCGATCATATCATCTACGTACACCTCGACCTCCTTGCGAATCATATCATGGAACATGGTCACCATTGCTCGTTGATAGGTTGCCCCTGCATTTTTCAAACCTAATGGAATTACCTTGTAGCAGAAAGTTCCCCAGGGTGTCATGAAGATAGTTTTCTCCATATCTTCAGGTGTCATTTTGATTTGATTATAACTTGAGAAGCCGTCCATGAACGAAAATACTGAAGCCTGAGTTGTGTTGTCCATGAGAACATCTATGTGAGGTAACGGGAAGTCATCTTTAGGGCTTTCCCTATTTAGATCCCGATAGTCCACACACATGCGTACATTACCATCTTTCTTGGGTACTGGCACAATATTAGCTATCCAAGGTGGATAGTCTGCCACTGCCAAGAACCCTACGTTGAATTGTTTAAGAACCTCTTCTCGAATTTTGCTGGACATATCTGGACGAGTTCTTCTAAGCTTTTTCCGGACCGGAGGACAACCTTCTTTGAGAGGTAACCTGTGTACCACAATATATGTATCCAACCCTGGCATGTCTTTGTAGGACCAGACGAATATATCTACATACTCGTGCAATAACTTGACCAATATCTCTTTGACGCTTTCTTCTAATGCTGCCTGTTGTACCCTAAAATTTTCCCTCCCATATTTTTCAATACATTTCAAGTGAGGTCCTCAAATTGCTCAAGGAAGTCCAAGGATTGACCAGACAAACTCTCTCCTAAGGCAATCTACCTCAAATTAGGGTTTCAGTTTGCATCAAGATGCTTGAGTCCAAAGGATCCAAAATGCTCACCATTGTCCTAATATGTTCTTAAGATCATCCATACCAAGTTTCAAGCCTTGCAGAGGAAGTTTGCTCAGTCAATTGCTCAAAGGCCTGAAAATCGACTATGCTAGGGCAAAAGTCAACTGTGGCCTCCATGCAGTCAAACTTTAAGATTTTTGGTCAACATCCTCATTTTGAAGTATTATTCATCATTTGATCAAGTTTTGATCATGATTCCTCAAGGATTGCTCACAATTCATCAAAACCCAAAAGTTGCTAAATTAGGGTTTTGCAGGAAAAGTCAACTCAAATTTGACCAAGCATAACTTTTTCATACTTTATCAAAAATGACCCATCCAAAGCTCATTTTTAAGAGGATGTAATTCCCTACAATTCATCTTCAGCTACCAAGTTCAAAATATGTACTCACAAGAAGATATAAATTTGGACATTATAGGTCATTTTGAAAAGTCAACAAAAACATCTTTTTTTTCAAAGCTTCATACATGAACATGGAAGACTCAATTGAGATGATACCAAAAGGGTTGCTTATAGGACATCTTAAGATTTCTAAAAAGTCCAAGAACACATCTCTAGGGTCAAAATTGAAGGAGTTATGCATTGGTAAAGTTAACCCTTTTTGCAAAATTGCCAAAAGTCAAATGTGCCCAAAATTGCAATTTTTGTCAAATGGGCCCAACTTTTTATGCTTGCACTGAGTTTGTAACATGACCCACGATCCATGATCCTTCCCATTAGTCATTCTTTTATTTTTGTCATTTATTTTGATTTTATTTCAATTAAATCAAATAAAATCAAAATAAAATCATGAAAATATCAAAAACTAATCAAAGCTTGAGATTTTTTACATGTTTAGGTCTATTATACAGCTGGAGATGGAATCAAATTGTGCAAGGATCATTTGGACACAAAAAGATTGAGTTTTGCTTAATTTAGAAAGATTTGGCACAATAATCAAATCATGAATCAATGATCTTAATTGGAAAAGATTTGAAGCAAATTTTAACCTAATTCTTTCTAGGGTACATAAGGAAGAGGTTCAGATCAAAAGAAGGAAGATGGGAGGCGTGCAAAGAAGAGAACAAATCTCAAAATTTCAAGGAAAAGTTGCAAAATGATTTCCCAGTTCCAGGCTTCCTCAAGCCATTCCAGGCACACCAATCGATTGCTAGACATCTAGGGATCAAGATTCAACCACTAACAAGCCTCATAACATTAAAAAACACATTGTAAGAGTCCCACGATATCCATGTTTTTTTGAATTCGTATATCTTAATCCTGGCATTGTTAGCATGTTTTATTGACATATCCTTAATCCATGAGTTATTTGCAAGCTAATGGTGATACTTAATTGCATTTTCGTTAACTGAACAGCAAGATGCCATAGTTAGGGTTCTTGCTTCCTTTTTGGGGTTTTTGTGTACAGATACAATTGGCCATGGATAAGGGTACCATGATGCTCGTGAGGTTGCCACGAGTTGATTGGTACCACTGGTATTGATTTATCATGCAGGGATGAGATTTTGGAGAAGCCCGGGGTTATACCTACACCCTTAGTCCATAGGTAAAAGATCTTTATCTAAAACGACGGAGACGATGAGGAAGATGATAACGTGGCGCCCCATGAATGGCCCATTCAAATTTGCGCACGTTTTGATAATTGTTATTTTGTTTTTTTCATATAATGATTGTTTGTCATTCTTTGTACAACTAATCAAGCCAGCCCAACTGGTAAGCGCGTAGTATGATTATGCCAAAAGGCCTGGGTTTGATCCCCAGGTCCCCAACTTTGCTTTCTATATTTTTTCTATGCATAATCAGGTACACATGTATACAACAAGTCCACCATACGTCCTCAATATCCAACCAATCAGGTCATCCACATGCTAGATCCAAGGCTTCCCAATGAAGGTCCACCATGGGCATCAGTCAAGCGTGTACACAGGATCTGGAAACCAAAGCAGGCCAAGTGTTGTTGGGTTTGATATTTGCAATCAGCACCCCCTTCTTGCTAGCAACTACCAGGCCCATCCTATTTCTTTTCTATTTTTATTTTTATTTAATTTCTTTTATTTAATTATTTTATAACCACAAAATTAATTTCTTTTTTACAAAAAAATGATAAAATCAATTTCACCAATTTAGAATTTAGGTTTTATTTTATTTTATCAAATTTAATTTTATATTAGTTTTAATTTAGATTTAATTCTAACCTTTTTTTTGTAAATAAGTAAAATCAAATTAGAAAATTAGGGTTATCATGTGATTTAATTTTTATTTCTATTCGCAATAAAAATAAGAAATACCAAAAATAGGTTCATTTAATTATTTTTCTTAATTCTAAATTAATTAGTAATTAGGCTTTTATTCATTAAATTAAAATCTTATTTTCTTAAAACAATCAAAAAAACAACCAAAAAAATGATTTTTCTTTTAATTAGGTTTAGTCGGGGTCAAAACCCTAATTCTCTCGTTTTCGTTTCATCGCGCGCGCTTATTATTTTTACAATATTAATGTAACTGCTCACAGTATGTAGTAGTTTAATTAGGATTTTCTTTATTTATCGTTTTTACGGGTTTTTTGGCTATGTGATTAATCCCCTCCCCGAAGCCTTGTAATATCATAGTCTTATTTCTCGCATTTTAATTTTCGCAAATATTAACTGTTAGATGTATGATAATAGGATTGCATGACAAGATTGTATGTTAATTTAAAATGGCTAGAAAACCCTAAATGTGCAAAGATAATAACTGAAATCAAATCAGTCGCACATGTGCACTCCTAGGTATACTCTCACTTCGGTTGCCTTCGGTAAATGGTCACTAAGTATAGGGTGTTTTAATGGTCGCCGTCCTGTCTAAACAAAGATCAAAAGTCCCGTTCGGAAATGTTGCCTCGGAAAGGTTGCCTTGGAAACGTTGCCTCGAATATGATCTTAAGACATTAGGGTTATTACTAAGACGTCCTAACATTGCTTTAGTGATTGTACGTCCCTTACGAATTGACCCTTAAAATTCCAACGACGGTGCTACCTATTTCTCAATAGTAGGATAGCGTTGTCTAAAGGAAACAAGAATAGAAACAATCTTTTTTCGAGTAGGTAGATGCTAGTAGGTACTTGCTCAAATCAAAAACTTTTTCACACCAAACACTTTTCAAACAAAGTTTTCAAAAACAACTTCGTAACACTCTTGAAGACAAAAGCAATGGTTAAAACGAAGTAAAACAAAAACTTTTCAAAACAAACACACACAATAAATTTTTAAAATGATGAGCAAGTACCTAAGAGCCCGTGGAAAACCACAGATAAAAAGGGTGATAATACCTTCCCTTTCTATAATCTACCCCCCATACTCAAAATCTCGAAAAAGGAATTTTCTGTGCTTTTTTTCCTTTCCAGTTGGATAAAATAAAAGTCAGTGGTGACTCTTGATTACCGCGACATTTTGCGAACACAAACGTAAAACGCAAACCAGCATTTTTTCAAAATAGTCGGTTCTACCACTGTATCACACTGCCCCTAGTTTGACTTCTTTCGGATCTTCTGTTGTGCCGAGATTAATGGTCTCGATAGGTTCTTGATATGGTTGTAATCTGTCAGCCTTTTGTTTTATGCTTCTCGCCAGTTCTTCAGAAAGTTCAAGATCCTCAACATCTTCCTCTTCAGCTTGGTTGACAGGGTTATCAAAATCATATCGGATAGTAGTAGTAACATCATCGGTGGTTTTGGGCATGGATCTGCATATTTATCATGTTTTGATGCAGTTTTTTGTTTAGTACGGTAATTTGGAAGATGCATATGAGAAAATGTATTGCCATTTTTATGAAACGTATAGGATAAATGCAGGAAAAAAAACAAGGATCTTAATTGAATACAAAACACATTTTTATTAGTCATAGATATTGATTGAAACATATGGGGACCCTTACGAACAACCCCTATGCCTCAGGCTTGACATATGTTCTTTCAAAAACAAAGAAAATTACTTTGGAAAGAAAATTTCGGGAATTTCCACAACTGTCCAGTTCTTTAACTCTTCGTCTGGGGCGCATTCACGAATGAAATATGCCGCCTTTTTGATGGTATCTTTATGGGACACCATTGCCACTTTTTCGCCATGCTCCACTCCTTTGCTGATGAAGACTTCGTGGATTGGTGGAAACCTTGCTTTCCCTTTGAGAGTAGCCTTTGACAACTCAAAACACAAGCCAAAACGATTATTCTTCTTAAGTATCTCGGGGAGTTTTCCCCAACCTTTTGAATCACCATTATCCACTGCCATTTTTAAGTCTCTCCATGTTGTCATATTGGGCTTGTTGATTTTTTTCTATCGGTAAAGTTATTGCGGAAGCAACCTCCAGTACCTGAAATGGTGTAGCTATGCAATCTTCGTCAGTACTGATATACCTGTAGGACTCAATGTGACTTAAGAAGACGTCTTCTTCCCCACCAATTATGACCAATCTCCCTTCAATAAAGAATTTCATCTTTTGATGTATGTTCGAGGTGACTGCCCCTGCCGCATGAATCCAGGGTCGTCTGAGTAAACACGTATATGTCGGTTCTATACCCATGACTTGAAAAGTGATGTAGAACATGTGCGTGCCAATCTTGACAGGGAGGTCTACTTCTCTGAATATCGTACTCTGAGAACCATCAAAGGCTTTGACTATCGTGGAACTCGGTCTTATCATAATACCGCCCAGTGTTAACTTCGTTAGGCTAGATTTGGGTAACACGTTGAGAGAAGAACCAATATCAGTAAGTACCCTAGATAGACTTGTAGTACCTATTTGTAATGATATGTGTAGTGCTTGATTGTGAGCTCGGCCCTGTGGCGGTAACTCACTGTCGTTGAAACCTAAATAGGACCCAGACGTCAGATTTGCTACCACATTATCAAATTGGTTTACAGTGATTTCTTCTACAACATGGGCAAAACTTAGGACCTTCATTACAGAATCCCGATGTGCTTCTGAATTGATGATTAATGAGAGTATGGAGATCTTGGACGGTGTTTGGTGCAATTGGTCTACCAGCCTATAATCACTTCTTTTAATTATCTTCAAGAATTCGTCGACCTCTTGGTTGGTGAAACTTTTATTTGCAAGCTCTTGATTCGCCTCTTCTATTACTTTTCCTTTTTCTTTTCTCAGCAAGTTATTTTTATTTTTCAACACAATGTCGTTCTCTTCCGCTGGTTTAGATCCGAATACCCGACCACTACGAGTCATGCTCCATGTCCCTACTATCTTTTGAGATTGCAGGTTCTTGACTTGATGATGACTCACATTCTTGTTTCGAGCCATTGATATACGCAGTAGGATCATAATCCCATGGCACTGCCTTATCAGTTTTGTAGGGGGTAGGAGATGGCCTTTTAATTACCATTATAGCCTTTGGTACTACCGGAAAAGGAATTTTTCTGTGCTTTTTTTCCTTTCCAGTTCGATAAAATAAAAGTCGGTGGCAACTCTTGCTTACTGCGACATTTTGAAAACACAAACGCAAAATGCAAACCAACATTTTTTCAAAACAGTCGGTTCTGCCACCGTATCATAGAACTGGCGACTCTACTGGGGAGATAATAAGTGGGGTATACCTTAGGATTAGTTCATCATAAATTGCTTCTCTTGTCTGTTTTGGTTGCTTTACTGTTAAAGGGTTTTGTATTGGGAGTTACTATAGATCCTAACCCGAATCTGAGGACACCTTTTAGATAAGTAGCAATAAACTGTAAGGGAACTGTGCGGCATAGACCGATACGGTTGAAGCAGTAGCTACGTTGATATGGCACATTGGTTGGTACCGGTATCCTTTGTGGAGAAACGAGGAGAATATGGGGCCGCTATGTGTGTCGTTAATCATCAACTGACCTTAGAACCTTTAATCGACCAACTTGGCCATTAGGAAGTAGTGAGATTGCCAGCCTCGGTGTAAAGCTGAGAACTGGTTGATACTCGATGCTACACTCATTGAGACCATACTCTCGATATAGTTCCAGCCGCAAGAAAAGATTGCATGAGCTGAAACCATGATCGATGGAGGATGGTCAGTGATATTGAGAACCTCTAGAACCCGGTTACTTTTTCTAGGACAAGTTGAAACCAACTGAACTTTAAGAGGGTAATACCTTTGACCCCATGCAAGCCTTAAACTTAAGGGCTTTTGTGTGACTTGTTTGCCTTTACCATGTATGTTATCTGCTATACCTGTTGTTTGTTTTATCATGACATCATGCAGCATAACATAGCATGCATACTTCATTATACTAACCATTTTAAAGACCGAGGGGATTTATCTTTGTTCTGTTTTGCAGATTATGGCTTTCATGCATAGAAACACCATCTGAGTTAACTTTGTGCAAATACATGCTCAACTCAAAGAGTTAGCCTCAAGAGTTTCTGAGACTTCTTCATTCATTAGGAGACATGGTCAGCTTCTTAGCTTGGTTACCTCAAAGTTTGATGAGCAGATGATGAGTGTGCTTTTCCAGTTCTTCGATCCTGTGCATCATTGCTTCACTTTCCCAGATTATCAGCTAGTTCCCATGTTGGAAGAGTTTTCTCACTTACTGGGCATATCCATCCTTGAGCAGATGCCCTTCACAGGAATGGAAGAGACTCCTAGACCAGAAGGCATTGCTTCAGCTCTGCATCTAAAAAGGTTTGATGTAGTATCCAATTGGGAAACACGGAGCGGGGTTGAAGGTTTCTTAGCCAAGTTTCTGATAGATCAAGATCAGCTATTCTGGGATAACTTGGATTTTTAGGCTTTTGAAGATATCTTGGCTCTCCTTATCTACGGTTTGGTTCTCTTCCCGAATCCAGATTCCTTTGTAGATATGAACGCAATCAAGATCTTCCTGTCTCGCAATCCTGTGCCTACTTTACTGGGTGATATCTTGCATGCCCTCTACACTCGTACTGTGCGAAGAAGAGGGACTCTCATGTGTTGCATGCCATTGCTATCGAGGTGGTTTATTTCTCACCTCCCTAATTACGTGTTGAAGAATGAAGAAGGTTTAGGATGGTCTTACAGGATAATGTCACTTGCCCATACAGACATTCTTTGGAGTTCCAAGGCCATGGAAAGCACTGCTGTCATTGATCGTTGTGGGGGATACCCTAATGTCCCATTACTTGGAATCAGAGGGGGTATAACCTACAGTCGTTGTTTAGCTTTGCGACAATTCGATCGTGCTTGGAGAGACGGTCCTCATGAGCTACTTCTTACGGATATTGCATTTGACTACAAGGAAGACGTTGACGAGCATCGCCAGAGGTTTTACGAGCTTGGGGCATGGTGAACAGATATGACCCCCAAGATCTAGGACCAAGGACTTCTCTCCCTATGCAGCCTTATCTCTAGTGGATCCGAGCTCGAGCCCAGAAGCTTGGGATGCCTTATGAAGTTGTGTTGCCAGTGATTGTGGAGCCCACTAATGAAGAAGGCATTCCTTATACAGTCCTTTATCCCTATATGCCCACTGATCCTGGGGCATTGAAGAGGTCTTGGATTCAGCTAAAAGAGGAAAGGGATACTTATCGGGAGAAGTACCATGAGCAAGAAAGGAAGATCTTGAAGCTCACCAGGCAACTCGAGAATGAAAGAACGATCAATGACTACGTCAGCACAAAGGGGAAGCGTCCATGGGATTTTTTATTTTGCTTTTTCTAGTTTAGATTTGTTTTCCATTTATTTCTTTGTAATGCCTCAAAGGCATTGTTGAACCTTTTTACCAGTTAATCTAATAAAGTTTGTTTATTTTTGGTTTGAAAATTTAAATCTCCCAAAGTCTTTTAAATCATTACACACGCATCCTATTATCATGCACACCATTACAGGTATCATTACAGGTTTCTCATCTTCTTCGCTATTTATTTCAGTAGAAATGTCTTCCAATCAAGCTATCAAAGATCTTCAGGCACAAAATGCCCAATTCCAAGAGATGTTCTTGAGCTTGGCTAAAGGGCAAGAGGATTTGAAAGCTCTCATTCTGAAAGAGAAAGAGAAGAAGAAAAAGAAGAAGAAGGTCGTTCTTCTGAGAATGGGCAAAACGTTTAGGGATAGGTTGAAACAGCAAGCTGATCTGTCCTTTTCATCCAAGGAAGGGGAGAACCAAGAAGAAGAAAAGGGCCCTAGTCCTGCAGTTTCTGATAATGATACGGATTATGATGAGGAGCAATATCCTCCTGCCGAGGATAGGTACAAGAAATTAGAAGACTGTCTGAGTGCTATGGAGATTTATAAGATCTCTGGTTTGGATTTTGGAGAGCTGGGACTGGTATCGGGAGTGGTGATCCCTCATAAGTTCAAAGCTCCGGTTTTTTCTAAGTACGATGGAGTATCCTGTCCAAAACTCCATCTCCGCTCGTACGTCAGGAAAATCCAACCCCACACTGCTGATAGAAATTTGTGGGTACACTTCTTTCAAGATAGTCTGTCAGGGACTCAGGTTGAATGGTTTTATCAACTGGAATGAGCTATGTCCGAAACTGGGAAGACCTTGCTGCTGTTTTTTACAGGCAGTATCAGTATAATGCCGACCTTGCTCCCACTCGTACTCAGCTTTAGGGTATGTCTATGGGTGCAAGTGAAGGTTTTAAGGACTATGCTCAAAAGTGGAGAGACTTAGTTGGAAGAGTCCAACCCCCTTTGTCTGATAGGGAGTTGGTTGACATGTTTCTAGGGACGCTATCTGGTCCATTTTTCAATCATCTGATCGGTAGTTCATCATCTGGGTTTATTGAGTTAATCTTGACTGGGGAGAGAGTAGAAGCCGGTATCCGAAGTGGTAAAATACAGAAGGATACTTCATCAAGTGCAGTAAAGAAGCCTTTTACTGGTAAAAAAGAAGCTAGTGCAGTCTATGGCTCGAGGAGCCAAAGCAGACCTGAACACCGTCAAGCAGTAAACGCGGTAGTGATATCAAGACCCACCATTGCTCCACAATGCAATAATAAATAAAGGGTGGAAAGACCACAAAGACAGTATACTCAGCTTAATATGACCTTGTCTCAAATTCTACCACAATTATTGAAGACCAATCTGGTAACTCTGAGGGAGGCCCCGAAGAATCCCAACACCACATCTCCGCTATATAACCCGAATGCCCGCTGCGCCTATCACTCTGATGGCCCAGGTCATGATACAAACAACTGTTGGGCCTTGAAGAATAAGGTGCAAGACTTGATCGAAGCCAAAGAGATTGAGTTTGATGCTCCGGAAAAGCCCAACGTCATAGATGCTCCTATGTCCAAACATGGTCATGGAGTGAATGTTATGGACGATGATTTATTTGTGACCTCCGTGGAAGATATTTCTACTCCTTTGATGACAGTTAAGAAGAATTTGTTGTTAGCCGGTTTATTTCTGGGTTGTGGCGAAGGTTGCCACCTATGTTCAATCCTGCCTGTTGGTTGCCATTTATTGAAATCAGGTGTTCAGCGCTTGATGGATAATAAAGAAATCCTGTTCGAAAAGACTATGATTTTGTTAGTTCCAGTTGAAGATGTTGCCATCATAACCATTTCCGCCAATCCTTCCAAGGCTTCCTCGAGAAAGCCTGTTAGGATTACATTCGTCCCAAGAACCGCCCCGTTAATAATTACTGTCCATGGTCCTATCCCTTACACTTCGGATAAGGTTGTCCCTTGGCACTACGGGGCTGATGTGTATTACCATGGAGTTAAACAAGACTTAAAGAGTGAAGAAGTTGATGCTTATGTCAGCAATATTATCGGGGCTAGTAAGGTCACCAGAAGCAGAAGACTCTTTTCTCCCGAGATTTCTCCTTCGACTGTCCACAAACCTGTTGTCATTCCATCTTCTAGTACATCAGCTACTATCCCAGTTCCTATTCCAGTTATCACCCCTGTCGCCGAGCCATCTGGGGCTCGGGGCAAAGAAATCACAAGTGAGCCTGCCCGGACGGAGGCACCTAAGAAGATCATTGTAGAAACCTCTACGCATGAGATAGAGGAAATTCTGAAGATTATCAAGAAAAGCGACTACAACGTAGTCGAGCAGCTGGGGCAGACCCCGTCAAAAATCTCCATGTTATCCTTGTTGTTATGTTTTGAAGCCCATGAAAAGTCTTTAATTGCATTCCTCAAGACTGCACATGTGTCGCAGGAAACTTCTGCCGATCAATTCAAAGACTGCATAGCTAGCTTGACTGCCGACAATGGGTTGGGTTTCTCAGACGCAGATCTGACTGCTAAAGGAAGAAATCATAACGATGCTCTGTATGTCTCGATCGAGTGCAGGGGCACTACCATGGCCCACGTACTGGTAGATATCGGATCCTCATTGAATGTTCTGCCAAAGAAAGCATTAGATCGTCTGGACTGTGAAGGTTTGATTCTAAAGCCGGGAAATATTGTGGTCAGGGCTTTCGACGGGTCAAAAAGGATGGTGCACGGGGAGGTGGACGTCCCTGTTAAAGTTGGCTCTCAGACTTTTGCATCTACTTTCTACGTGATGGATATCCGACCATCATATTCTTGCTTGCTGGGTCGTCCTTGGATTCATAAGGCTGGGGCATTGACTTCGACGCTCCATCAAATGTTGTAATATTCAGTGAAGGGGAAGATCATCACGGTACAAGGTGAAGAGGAGTACATGGTGAGTCATCTCAATTCCTTTCGCTATGTGGAGATGGATGAAGAATTCATCGAAACCCCTTGTCAGAACTTTGAAGAGGTCCCCCAGACTTTGGCGTCAACTGAAGCTGCTACTGACAACCCTCCGATGAAGATGGCTTCCCTCAAGGATGCCAGGGCTGTAACTGAAAAAGGTGGGTGTGCAAATTGGGGTCAGCTCCCTGATTTCACGCACAAAACTGACAAATTTGGTTTGGGCTTTACTACAGGGGCTCAAAGGGCTGTTCGGCGTGCGCGGATTGGAAGACCTCCTCTGCACATCAGTAATTAGGGAGTGAATGCAATTGAGGATAGTGAAGAAGGTTCAGATATCTACAGCTGGATCTACCCGAATACTAATGGTGGATTGAACAACTGGACGGCGAAAGACTTCATACCTGTTTCTTTTATTCCACAGTAATTAACTTTTGTTTTAAGGATTGTAATAAACAGTTTGAAACTTTATGGCCCGGTGCCTTGCCCGAGGCACCTTGGCTTCGCTTGTGAGGGCTTATTATTTGTCATTTCATATATCATCAATAAAACATTGGACGTTTCTTTCATTACAAATATTGTGCTCCTTGTTTTTCTTTTTATGTCTCTCGCTTTATTCAAAAAACAGTTATTCTCTTACACACACTCACATATCATAATGCAGATCCATATCCACTCTGGATCCCATTGATAACAACTCTGTTACTGCCAATTATGACTTCGAAAATCCGATCAACCAAGTCGAGGACGAAGGTGAGGATGATTGTGAGGTACTTAGAGAACTCGCTAGACTGTTACAACAGGAAGAGAGGGTCATACAGCCTCATGAGGAGCCAGTTGAATCAGTGAATTTGGGTACAGAGGAAGACAGGAAAGAGGTCAAGATAGGTGCAAATCTAGAGCCTAGTGTCAAACAACGGTTAATACATATCTACACGACTATGTTGAGATCTTCGCTTGGTCTTACGAAGATATGTCTAGTTTGGACCCTGATATTATGGTGCACCGCCTACCAACTAAAGAAGACTGTCCTCCGATAAAGCAGAAGGTTCATCGTATGTGCCCTGAGATGTCTGAGAAAATCAAAGTTGAGGTCATGAAACAGTTTGACGCCATATTTCTAGTTGTCACTTCTTACCCGCAGTGGGTCGCCAATGTTATTCCGATGCCTAAAAAAGATGGTAAGGTACGGATGTGTGTGGACTATAGAGATCTGAACAGGGCGAGCCCCAAGGATGATTTCCCGCTTCCTCACATCGATGTTCTGGTCGACAACACCGCGCAGCATAAAATCTTCTCCTTTATGGATGGTTTTTTTGGTTACAATCAAATCAAGATGGCTCCTGAGGACATGGAGAAGACAACCTTCGTTACACAGCGGGGCACCTTCTGTTACAAGGTAATGCCTTTCGGGTTAAAGAATGTTAGGGCAACTTATCAGCGCGCCATGGTCGCTTTATTCCACGACATGATTCACCATGAGATTTAGGTTTATGTTGATGATATGATCGCAAGGTCCCAGACTGAGGAAGAACACCTTGACCATCTCCAGAAATTGTTTGACAGGTTGAAGACGTATAAGCTAAGGTTGAACCCGAACAAGGGCACCTTCAGGGTAAGGTCTGGTAAGCTGTTGGGTTTCGTCGTTAGTGATAAGGGTATTCAGGTAGACCCTGCCAAGGTAAAAGCCATACAGGAAATGCCAGCTCCCCGCACAGAAAAGGAAGTTAGAGGCTTTTTGGGATGTCTGAATTACATCGCCCGATTCATTTCACATTTGGCTTCTACTTGTGAGCCAATCTTCAAGCTGCTGAAGAAAGATCAAGTAGTAAAATGGAATGATTAATGACAGACCGCTTTCGAAAGGATCAAGGAATACCTCCAAGACCCACCTATTTTGATGCCTCCAGTTGAAAGAAGACCTTTGATCTTATACTTAACAGTGCTGGATAATTCAATGGGGTGTGTGTTGGGGCAGCATGACGAGTCTGGCCGAACAGAGCACGTTATTTACTACCTTAGAAAAAAGTTTACCGACTGTGAGACCTGATACTCACTGCTCGAGAAAACTTGCTGCGCTTTGGCATGGGCTACTCGCTGGCTGAGACAGTATATGCTGACTCACACTACCCTATTGATATCAAAGATGGATCCAATCAAGTATATCTTCGAAAAGCCTGCCTTGTCCATAAGAATAGCAAGATGGCAGATGATCTTAACTGAGTACGACATCTAATACACAACCCAAAAGGCCATCAAGGGGAGTGTATTGGCAGATCATTTGGCACATCAAGCCGTGGATGACTACCAATCTATGAATTTCGAGTTCCCGGATGATAACACCATGTTGGTGACTGACTGTGAAGAACCTGGACTGGATGAAGGACCCGAGGAGGGATCTCGATGGTCTATGTATTTTGACGGAGCTTCAAACGCGTTGGGTAATGGCATCAGTGCTGTGATCATATCTCCAAAGGGTGTCATACTCCATTCACCGCCCGATTATGTTTTAAGTGCACCAACAATATGGCGGAGTATGAAGCATGCATGATGGGTCTTCGAGCAGCTATTGACCTGAGGATTAAGTTCTTGAGTGTATTCGGAGATTCTTCTCTAGTGATCAGTCAGATCAAAGATGAGTGGGATACGAAGCATCCAAATATTATTCCTTACAAGGAGTATGTACTGACATTGCTCCTGCACTTTGAGGAGATAACTTTTGAACACTTCCCGAGAGAGGAGAATCAGTTAGCGAACGCGCTAGCTACCATGTCTTCTATGTTCAAGGTCATGTGGGACAATGAAGCTCCCCAGATTACCATTGAGAGGTTGGAGGAACCCGCACATTGCTGTGACATCGAGACTGAAGAGGTAGCAGATAAACCCTGGTTTCACGAGGTAAAGAGGTATCTTGAGGCTCAGGAATACCCCGAGGGTGCATCTGTTAATGATAAGAAGTTCTTGAGAAGATTCACTGCGAAGTTCTTCATCAGTAATGGTGTCCTTTATAAGCGTAACCTTGATTCAACCTTATTGCGATGTGTGGACAAGAGCGAAGCAGAAAAGATCATGGCAGAGTTACATGAAGGTGCCTTCGGAACTTATTCCAGTGGACATACCATGGCAAAGAAAATCCTATAGGCTGGATATTATTCGTCCACTATGGAAGCCGATTATTATCAGAACTCCCGGACCTGTCATAAGTTCCAAGTCTATGCTGATAAGGTGCATGTACCTCCGGTCCCTCTGAATGTTTTGACAGCTCCTTGGCCTTTTGCAATGTGGGGTATCGACATGATTGGCGAGATCAGACCTATTGCGTCCAATGGGCATTGTTTCATTATGGTGGCTATTGATTACTTTACGAAGTGGGTTGAGGCAGATTCCTTTGCTACAGTAACCAAGAACGTCGTGGCGCGGTTTATTCGACACAACTTGATTTGTCGATACGGTGTACTAGAGAGGATCATCACGGATAATGGTACAAATCTCAATAATACAATGATCACCGAGCTCTGTAAACAGTTTAAGATTCAGCATCATAACTCTTCTCCCTACCGGCCGAAGATGAATGGGGCTGTTGAAGCGGATAACAAGAACATCAAGAAGATTGTGCAGAAGATGACAGTGACATACAAAGACTGGCATAAGATGTTACTATTCTCTCTTCATGGGTACCACACCTCAACACAGACATCGACATGGGCAACACCCTACTCTCTGGCGTATGGCATGGAGGCAGTCTTACCCATTGAGGTCCAGATACCCTCTCTCCGGATTATGAAGGATGCAGGTTTGAGCAAGGATGATTGGATCCAGACCCGGCTTGATCAGCTGAACCTAATCGACGAGAAGAGACTTACTGCTATTTGTCATGGTCAGACGTATCAAAAGCGAATGATCAAGGCTTTTAACAAGAAAGTCAGACGACAAGAATATCAAGTTGGGGATCTGGTGATCAAACGCATCATACTACCGCAAGGTAATCCCATGGGCAAATGGACCCCCATATACGAAGGGCCATTTATGGTTAAGAACATCTTCTCAGGAGGAGCTATGATTCTAACCACCATGGATGGTGACGACCTTCCTCACCCTGTCAATGCATATATAGTAAAAAGATACTACGCATAATCAAAGACCCGCTAGGTTGACTGGCCTAGGCAAAAATAAGGGCTTCCCGGCGAACCAAAAGGGTTCGGGCAAAAGTAAGGGATGAAAATGAAAAAACTGTACACCCGGCAAGTCGGAAACCTGAAAAGGCGGCTTGGGAAAAAAAGGGTATCCCAGTGGACTGAAAACCCAAAAGGGCGGTCCAGGAAAAAATTAGGGATCAAAGCGTAACACTATGTCTCATTGGATCATCTTGCAACCAGACTTCGGTAACGACTATCAAGCTCGGATGGCGCCAATCAATCTGATCCACCTTCGACCAAGTAGCAAAGTGATGAGACGCTCGAAGATATAAAGGCAATAGTAGAGTTGGAACCCGGTGGGATTTTTTTCACATAGTTGTTTTTCTTTCTTTTACACAAATTGTATAAATTCTGTTCTTTCGGTGGCATTCTCTTACTAGCACGTCAGCCTCTTATACAAAACGCCTATTACAGGCTAACTTTAAAAATCAATACAATTCATTTTCACAAGAAATTTCAACTTGTTTTTCTTTTTCTGTTTTGTTTTACAAGAACGTCCAATGATTCATTTTTGATATGTGCATTTGAAAATAATTGTTGCTCATAAATATTTACATAAGAAACAAAAGACAATTACTCGTAATTCCAGGAACAGATGCAAACAAGAAATGTCCAAACCTTACAGTTGCTCTACCCACCAGGTACAGGGATAGAGCCAGCTTAAGAATATAACTAAAGGTACATACACTCCCCGCAGAGTAGGAAGTATCTGAAGACAGTGGTGTTAGCTCTCCCCAGCCGAGGTTCATAATCACAAATAAGTCGGCAAAATTCTCCCTAAGCAAAGTTTATCTATCACCAACAATAGAAGTTCACCATCAGTGGATTTATTTCTTCCACAGCCAGAAATTCAATCCTCGACAGAGTTCATCATCACCAGCAACGGTAATTCATCCCCAACGGAGTGGTTTCTCCAAATCGGCAAATCATCCAGCAGAATATCTCTTCCCCACAGAGTCTCTCCCGACGCAATTTTCTCAAGAAGAATGGACACAAGTCTCCGGCTAAACATCTTTGGTCACTATCCCCAGCGAGAACGAGGAACTTAACTCCTTGTACTCTCAAATAGCAGTCCAGGATTTATTTTCCCCAACTAGGGAGTATCACAAGAACATTGCATAGCCATACATCATGGCATATGCATAAGCTTCATACAGCACAATCTCATTTATTTTGAGAACATCATTACTCAATACATGTCATACATCATGACATTACATATGACTAACTCTTTACCTTTCAAGGAAAGATACAATGAAATTCTCACAATTTTTCTCTAGTTCAGTCAAATCGATGCTAAGATTTCTATTCCAGTTCAAGCTATGAAGCCCGGATCCGACCGAATAATATCTTGATTTCTCCATCATACTGTGAAGCCCGGAGAACAACCGGATAATAGTACCAAAATACTACGAAGCCTGGAATCGACCAGATAGTGGTATATCCCAAATTCAAAGCTATGAAACCCAGAAATTGATCGGAAAATAGTTGAATCCCCAGCAAGTTACTATGAAGCCTGGAAATCGACCAGATAGCAGTACAAGACACCATGAAGCCTGGAATCGACCAGATAGTGGTATATCATAAACACAATCTATGAAACCCGAAAATCGACCGGAAAACAGCTTAACAAGGTATTGTGAAGCCTGGAAATCGACCAGATAGCAATACAAGATACCATGAAGCCTGGACTCGACCAGATAATGGTATAAGACACCGTGAAGCCTGGATTACGAACAGATAGAGGAAAGGGATACTGAAGAATGGAATCGACCAGATAACAGTATAAGACACTACGAAGCTTGGAATTCGACCAAATAGCAGTTTACTCGGCCAATTACTAAGAAGCCCGGAATTAACCGGATATTAGTATTGCCTTAAATTTAAGTTGAACCCTGAATGCGACCGGATAACAACCTGATTCCTTCTGAAGCCTGGAGCACGACCAGATAAGAAGTGATAAATTGCAAAGCCTAGAGAACAACCAAATAGCAAGTTTAATCTCATCCCCTCAGTAAGTCGCTGTGAAGCCTGGAGCACGGCCAGATAGCAGACAGACTTATTTTCCTCAACACACTATGAAGCCTGGAGCACGACCAGATAGCAGTTCATTTTCATCTCCTCGACTAAGAAATGATTCCCCAGTAGAGTAACAGACAATTGAAGTTCCTAAAACTCTATCTCTCTCAAGACAAATAACAACGTTCCCTAGCGTAGTCCTCCTCAATAACAAGTATACGGGCTCTCGCAAAGGAATATCTTATGCGATCGACGCCTCCTCTGATGGCATCTTTAAGCCCATCTTCCGACATCAACCTCCAAATGGCATCTATAAGCCCATTCCCGATATCGCAAGACAGATACCACTTCATGCGAGTGCAAATTTCTAGGCACTCTAGTGTTCAATCATCTTCCACCTTCAGATTACGAAAGGTAGACAAGCCAATCTACATCCTCAGGTTTAAGAAGATTGAACAGGGGAAGCTGTTGTACCCCAAAATTTTCCCTCCCATATTTCTCAATACATTTCAAGTGAGGTCCTCAAATTGCTCAAGGAAGTCCAAGGATTGACCAAACAAACTCTCTCCTAAGGCAGTCTACCTCAAATTAGGGTTTCAGTTTGCATCAAGATGCTTGAGTCCAAAGGATCCCAAATGCTCACCATTGTCCTAATATGTTCTCAAGATCATCCATACCAAGTTTCAAGCCTTTCAGAGGAAGTTTGCTCAGTCAATTGCTCAAAGGCCTGAAAATCGACTATGCTAGGGCAAAAGTCAACTGTGGCCTACATGCAGTCAAACTTCAAGGTTTTTGGTCAACATCCTCATTTTGAAGTATTATTCATCATTTGATCAAGTGTTGATCATGATTCCTCAAGGATTGCTCACAATTCATCAAAACCCAAAAGTTGCTAAATTAGGGTTTTGTAGGAAAAGTCTACTCAACTTTGACCAAGCATAACTTTTTCATACTTTATCAAAAATGACCCATCCAAAGCTCATTTTGAAGAGGATTCAATTACATACAATTAATCTTCGGCTCCCAAGTTCAAAATATGCACTCACAAGAAGATATAAATTTGGACATTATAGGTCATTTTGAAAAGTCAACAAAAACATCTTTTTTGTCAAAGCTTCATAAATTAACATGGAAGACTCAATTGAGATGAGACCAAAAGGGTTGCTTAGAGGACATCTTAAGCTTTCTAAAAAGTCAAAGAACACATCTCTAGGGTCAAAATTGAAGGAGTTATGCATTGGTAAAGTTGACCCTTTTTGCAAAATTGCCAAAAGTCAAATGTGCCCAAAATTGCAATTTTTGTCAAATGGGCCCAACTTTTTATGCTTGCACTGAGTTTGTAACATGACCCATGATCCATGATCCTTCCTATTTTTCATTCTTTTATTTTTGTCATCTATTTTGATTTTATTTCAATTAAATCAAATAAAATCAAAATAAAATCATGAAAATATCAAAAACTAATCAAAGCTTGAGATTTTGTGCATGTTTAGGTCTATTATACATCTGGAGATGGAATCAAATCGTGCAAGGATCATTTGGACACAAAAAGATTGAGTTTTGCTTAATTTAGAAAGATTTGGCACAATAATTAAATCATGAATCAATGATCTTAATTGGAAAAGATTTGAAGCAAATTTGTAACCTAATTCCTTCTTGGGTACATAAGGAATAGGTTCGGATCAAAAGAAGGAAGATGGGAGGCGTACAAAGAAGAGAACAAATCTCAAAATTTCAAGGAAAAGTTGCAAACTGATTTCCCAGTTCCAGGCTTCCTCAAGCCATTCCAGGCACACCAATCGATTGCTGGACATCTAGGGATCAAGATTCAACCACTAACAAGCCTCATAACATTCAAAAACGCACTGTAAGAGTCCCACGATATCCATGTTTTTTTGAATTCGTATATCATAATTATGGCATTGTTAGCATGTTTTATTGACATACCCTTAATCCATGAGTTATTTGCAAGCTAATGGTGATAATTAATTGCATTTTTGTTAACTGAACAGCAAGATACCGTAGTTAGGGTTCTTGCTTCCTTTTTTGGGTTTTTGTGTACAGGTACAATTGGCCATGGATAAGGGTACCATGATGCTCGTGAGGTTGCCACGAGTTAATTGGTACCACTGGTATTGATTTATCATGCAGGGATGAGATTTTGGAGAAGCCCGGGGTTATACCTACACCCTTTGTCCGTAGGTAAAAGATCTTTATCTAAAATGACAGAGACGATGAGGAAGATGATAACATGGCGCCCCATGAATGGCCCATTCAAATCTGCGCACGTTTTGATAATTGTTTTTTTTTCATATAATGATTGTTTGTCATTCTTTGTACAACTAATCAAGCCAGCCCAGCTGGTAAGCGTGCAGTATGATTATTCCAAAGGGCCTGGGTTCGATCCCCAGGTCCCCAACTTTGCTTTCTATATTTTTTCTATGCATAATTAGGTACACAGGTATACAACAAGTCCACCATGCATCCTCAATATCCAACCAATCAGGTCATCCACATGCTAGATCCAAGGCTTCCCAATGAAGGTCCACCATGGACATCAGTCAAGCGTGTACACAGGATTTGGAAACCAAAGCAGGTCAAGTGTTGTTGGGCTTGATATTTGCAATCAGCATCCCCTTCTTGCTAGCAACTACCAGGCCCATCCTATTTATTTTCTATTTTTCTTTTTATTTAATTTCTTTTATTTAATTATTTTCTAACCACAAAATTAATTTCTTTTTTACAAAAAAATCATAAAATCAATTTCACCAATTTAGAATTTAGGTTTTATTTTATTTTATCAAATTTAATTTTATATTAGTTTTAATTTAGGTTTAATTCTAACCTTTTTTTTTGTAAATAAGTAAAATCAAATTAGAAAATTAGGATTATCATGTGATTTAATTTTTATTTCTTTTCTCAATAAAAATAAAAAATACTAAAAATAGGTTGATTTAATTATTTTTCTTAATTCTAAATTAATTAGTAATTAGGATTTTATTCATTCAATTAAAATCTTATTTTCTTAAAACAATCAAAAAACAACCTGTTGTACCCCAAAATTTGCCCTCCCATATTCTTCAAGATTTGCCAAGCCAAAGCTTCAAAATCTCCCCAAGGGTTGCACAGTTCAAGGGCCTCCTAACAGTCAAAAACTAGGGTTTTGGTTCTGGCAAAGAAATTGAAGTTTTCAAGGGTCCAATCAAGTCCCACATGCCTACAAACAAGGTCAAGCATCCTCATACCAAGTTTCAAGACTTACAGCACAAAATTGCACAGTCAAAAACCCTAATTGCATTACAGTCAACTACAGGGGCAAAATGGTCATTTGACAGTCAAAAAGTTCAAATTTTTGGTCAACATCTTATTTTGAAGCCACAAACATCATTTGATCAATGCTTGATCATGATTCTCAAAGCTTGGCTCAAAAAGTCTCAAGATGCAAAAGTTTCCATATTTGGACAGTTGAAAAAGTCAACTGTAACTTGACCAAGGCATAACTTCCACATGGTTTATCAGAAAAATTCCATCAAAAGCTCATTTTGAAGATAAAGACATTTCCTACAACTCCTCTTCACACTTAAAGTCCAAGAAATGCTCTCACAAAAAGTTATCAATTTCAACATTATAGGTCATTTTCAAAAGTCAACAAAAAGGGACTTTAAGTCAAAGGCCATAACTTGATATTGGTAAATCAAATTGACATGGGACCAAAGTAATTGGTTAGAGGACTTCAAGACCTTTCCAAAATGTCCAAGAACATGATCAAAGCTTAAAAATTGAGCAAGATATGCCTTGTGGAAGTTGGGAAATTTTTGGATATTTTGAAAAGTCAACTTTGCTTCAAATGTCTTAAAATTGCTAATGGGCCACATTTTCTTCCAAGATTCATCATCCAAAGCATATGCACGACCATTTGGCCCAAAGGGGATTTATTCATCATTTTTATTTATTTATTTGAATTTTTAATTACAATTAATTCATTTAAATTAAATAAAATATGGAAAAATACTAAACCAAAGTTTTTAAATCTTTTTGTGCAAGATAAACTCTTCTTAAAGGCTCAAGATTCGTGCATAATCAAAATTGGAAGGTTTTGCCATGATTGGGATCAAAAACATGTGAAAAAAGATTTGGAAGATATGCCATGAAAATCAAATATTGTTTTCATTAATGCAAGGATTTGTGGACTCAGAATTTAACCCTAATACATTCCATACATAAGCAAGATGCAAACCTAATGCCAAGGGACCTCTAAGTTGCGCCCTATCTGAAGAACAAAGTTGGCATTTTTTCCAAATTTTCAAAAAAACTGAAATCACGATTTCAAGGAGTTTCAAGGCAAAATATTGACTCCATTACATTCCTGAAGCATCAGTGAACATTCCTGGATCAAAGCCACTAGTTTTAACACAAAGAATTGGTAGAAATATGTTTCACTTTCCATGAAAATATGCATATTCGTGTTTCAGTTTTTAAGCATTCTCATTGCATTTTCTTTGTGGATTTATACTAATTGACTCATTCTAAAGCTAACCATATATTCTAATTGAGTTTTCGTGCATCATATGAGAATCCACCATTGGAGTGTTTTAGGGTTGCAGGGGTTCAAAATTGGGGCTTTGCGTTTAAGGAAAAATCAGGCTACAAGACTTGTACCATTGGAATGAGAAACTTCACATGAACCTAACCATCCTATCGCGCCTAATTTCTGATCAAAGATGGCCTATTCGCTATTTTTGCATATATCATATAGTGAGGGTTTAAAACCCCCGCAATCTTGTTTATGTTTTTTCAGGCAAACGCAGGACACTTGGGGAAGATGGTGATGTGTAGGCCAATGATTAGCGCGTTTGAATTTCGCGCGGAAAAATATCACTAACTCATGTTTTGACTGATATTATTTATTGGTTATATTATATACAAAGCGTTCAGGTGGTTCAAGTGGCAAGGCGTTGGGTTGGTAATCTCTGGGACCTGGGTTCGAATCCCAGGTCCCCCTTTCTTATTCCATATTATTTTTCTAATCATGCTTCTGTGCAGCTTCAATCCAAGCGCCCACCATACGCTCACAATCCAGGCACGCCACTTGTCCTATAGTCCTAATCCAAAGGCCAATGTTGGAGGAGTACCATGGGCATAAGTCAGAGGTGCCACATACGCGCAGAAAAGTCAACAAAAGGCCTCCAAAGATGGGCCAAAAATGCTGGACAACACCTCCTGATTGGGGCAGAACCCCCCCCCCCCCCCCCTTGTATTGTATTTCTTTCTCTTTTCTTTATTCTATTTTTCTTTATTATTTGTTTTAATTTAATTATTTTCTTTTTAATTCAATAAAAATTAATTTCACATAAAAATAGTAAAAAATCAGAAAGTCCCAAAAATAAAATATATTTCATTTAAACCTTTTTTTAAAATAAATCTTGTTAATTAATTTAGTTCTTTAATTCTAGGATTAATTTTGACATTTTTTTCATAAACTTAAAAATTGTAGAATTAGGGTTTTAATCACTTTTTTATATTTTCATCCTTTTTTCTTTTTCACCATTATAATAATTAACTATTATTTTTGTAAATAAAATCGCATTAATTAATTAGGTTAATTTTAGATTCACTTTCAACATGTTTTTCTTGATAAATTAAAAAATAACTAGAATTAGGTTTTAAATTTCATAATCTTCTCATTAAAATCCATAAATATGAAAAAACTCAAAAAAATAATTTCTTTTCATGTTAATTTAATTAATTTGTTAAGTCGTAATTTAATTTCATTAAAAAGGGTCCAACGCCCTCGCTTTCGATTATTAGTTCGTTTCGCGCATTTTTGTCCTTTCTTATAATTTTTTTATGTAATTCTCCCAAAGCCATGTAAATTAGATATTTATATTTCTCGCATCTTTATTTTGTGTCAAATCGGGTCCTGGATTTAATTTGGCGATGTGGACCCGCGCCTTTGTAATAGTTTAGGAACTTTATATTTCTCGCAACTTTTAAACTGTTAATAATTGCATGCAAGAATGAATGTCAAAATAAAAGCAACGCGTAGATCACCCCCGACATGAACAAGATAAATGTAAATGAACATGACACACAAATCACACACCACCCCTAGGGTACGCCTCACTGTTGCCTTGCCTCTCGAAAGGTGATCGTCGAGTAGAGGATGTCTTAGTAAGTCCTCATGATCCGGGAACCTGGCATGAGGGTAGCTTCTAAGGTATCTTCCTATTGCTCCGGTGATCATCATGTCCCGAACTTCGAATTGACCCGAACACCTCCAACAGTGGTGCTACCTACCTCTCAATGGTGGGATGGCACTGCTTTAAGGACATTTACACAGACAAATTCCTTAGGGTAGGTAGACGACTCTAGATACTTGCTCTAATTTCAAAACAAAAATCAAAAATACTTTTCACACCGACACCTTTTCAAAAAGCTTTCGAAAGCAAATTTTTCAAACACTCTTGAGGACCGATACAAGAGTCGAACTGGAATTTTCAAAGAAACTTTTTTAAAACCCACAGTTGAAAAGCAAACAAACCATTTTTTGAAAACACAAATGAGCAAGTATCTAAGAGCCCATGGATAACCATGGATAGAAAGGGTGCTAACACCTTCCCTTTCTATAACCTACCTCCCGAACCGAGAGTAATCTCTATAAGGAATTTTTCTGTGCTTTTGTCCTTTCCATTTGGAGAAAATAAAAGACGGTGGCGACTCTTGCTTCCGTGACATTTCGCGAACCAGTGTTAAACAGTCAGTTCCAGATCCACCGATCACAGAACTGGCGACTCTGCTGGGGATAACCTTTATAAAGTAAGGTGTACCTTAGGGATAGTTCATAACTGTGTTTTCAATTGCTTTCCTTGTTTGCTTTATTATTGTGGGAATGTCTTGGGAGTTCTATAGATCCTAACCCGGATCTGGGGGATACCTTCTTAGAAAGTAGCAACAAGACTGCGAGGGAACTGTGCGGGGTATACCGACATGGTTGAAGCAGTCTGCTACGTTGATGTGGCACTTTGGTGTGTACCGGTAACCCTTGAGTTCAGTCAAGGAGAGTACGGGGCCTCCGCGTGGTGTCGTGAAGCATCAACAGACCTTAGGAACCTTAAATGAACTATCTTGGCCTCTTTAGGGTAGTGAGATAACTGACTTTGGTGCAGTCCGAGGTTGGTTGATACTCGATACTACACTCAATTGAGGATTGCTTTCCTGGAATATTCCGGTCGCCAGTTCAGTGGCTAAATCGAAACGATGAACAATGAAAGTAATCCAGTGATATTGGGACCCTTAGAACCCGGTTACTTCTAATAGGACAGGTTGAGCCCACCAACTTCAAGAGGGTAATACCCAGACCCCATGCTGGCCTAAACTCTAAGGGCTTGTCTTGTGTGACTTGTGTGCCTTACATGGTTGCCTTTGTATATATCTGTGGTGTGTTTAATCATAGCATCATGACATCATCCTGCATCATATGCATCGACTAACCATTTCAGGGGTTCGAATTTTCATCTTTGTTCTTGTTTTGTAGGACATGGAAACTGTTCGCAGAAAGACAATTCAAATCAGCCTTGTAAGGGTCCCTCCTCAGCTTAAGGAGCTTATATCCAGGATTCCCAAGAGCTCTTCATTCAGTGAGAGACATGGAAGACTCATTAGCTTGGTCAACACCAACATTGAGGAGGATATGATAAAGGTCCTGTTCCAATTCTTTGACCCTCTGCATCACTGTTTCACCTTCTTGGATTATCAGTTGGTACCTACATTGGAGGAGTTCTCCCGGCTCCTGAAGATCCCTATCCTTGATCAATTACCCTACAATGGTACGGAAAAGGAACCTAAGCTTGAAGAGATTGCTAAAGCCTTGCACCTACAATCATCTGACCTCAAGGGACATTGGGAAGTTAGAAGTGGTATCAAAGGGTTCTTAGCCAGGTTTCTGTTTGAAAAGGCCCATGAATGTTGGAACTCCCTTGACTTACAAGCTTTTGAAGAAGTTGTGGCCCTCCTTGTCTATGGTTTGGTGTTGTTCCCTAACCCAGATCAGCTTATAGACATCAGTGATGTCCAGATCTTTATGTCCAGGAATCCTATACCTACGTTGCTGGGGGACATCCTTCACTCATGTTACACTCGAACCATGAGAAAAAGAGGTGTCCTTATGTGTTGCACTCCTCTCCTGGGAAGGTGGTTTATTTCGCACCTTCCACAATCAGTTTTGAAGAACGAGCGGGGTTTGAGATGGTCACAACGGTTGATGACTCTCACGCATGCAGATATACATTGGTGCCCTCGATCTAGAGAGGATGTCACTATCATTGATCATTGCGGGGAGTACCCTAATGTTCCTTTACTTGGAATCAGAGGAGGTATTACTTACAACCCATGCCTGGCTTGGAGACAGTTTGGTTATGCTCGGAGGGATGGCCCTCATGACATGTTAATTCCTGACATAGTTTTTGACTTCGACAACGATGCACAAGGACTTCGCCAGAGATTTATCAGAGCTTCGAGGATGCCAAGTAGGATAGACAGCAAGACATTGGGGCACAGGAATTCCATCCCATTGGAACCTTATCTCAAGTGGGTACGGGCCCGCTCCCAGAAGTTAGTGATGCCATATCCTCACATGCTCCCTGTGATCAAAGAGCCAGTCTTGGAAGGAGAAGTGTCCTACACCATTCAGCATCCTGATATGCCCACATCCTGGGAAGAGATGCAGAAGAGCTGGATCCAGCTTAAGGAAGAACGGAATTCTCTTGAGACCAGCCTACATGCTAGTGAAAAGAAGGTCTTGGAGCTCACCCGCCTATTGCATGAGGAGAGGAATCTCAACACCTACATAGCTCCAAAGAGGATGCGTAGTGTCTTTTGGGATTGATTTGCTTTGTAATTTGTGCCCATGAGGCCTTGATGTACTGAACAATTATTTCCTTAATGATAACGTGTGTTCCTTTTTGTCTACAACAAATTTGAACTTTCGAACCCTTGAATGCATTGCATAAACACATATCATTCATCATGTGCATAGTAGGTTTTCTTCTTTTCAGGTTGCTTACTGTTCTTCGCTGTTTATTTCAGCATCATGAATCCTGACTCATCATCAACCGAGATGTCCATCAAGGCTCTTCAGGCGCAGTATGCGCAATTTCAGGAACTAATCATGGGTTTGGCTCAGGGCCAAGAAGAGCTGAAGGCTCTGCTCCTGAAGAAGGAAAATAATAAGAAGAAGAGAACTATCCTTTTCAACTCGGGCCGAAGGTTTGGTAACACTCTGCAAAATGAAGAGGCTGGTTCTTCTATAGGCAAGAGCAGTCCCCAAGGGGGAAAAGGTCCTAGTCCGGTGGTCTCTGACAACAAGACTGATTTTGATGAGGAACAGTATCCTCCTGCAGAAGACCGGTACAAGCAGTTGGAGGACAGACTGAATGCTATGGAGATCCAACAAGTGCCTGGGCTGGATTTTGGAGACTTGGGTTTGTCTACTGGCGTGATCATTCCTCATAAGTTCAAAGCACCATCTTTTACCAAGTATGACGGGGCGTCTTGTCCCAAGCTACACCTCAGATCCTACGTGCGGAAGATTCAACCGTACTCAGTGGACAAGAACTTGTGGATCCACTTCTTCCAGGAGAGTCTTTCAGGGACTCATCTCGAATGGTTCTATCAGCTGGATGGGACCAAGGTTCGTAACTGCGAGGAGTTGGCTACTTCTTTCTATAAGCAGTATCAATATAATGCTGACCTTGCCCCTACACGTACCCAACTCCAGGGTATGTCGCTAGGTTCAAGCGAAGGTTTTAAAGAGTACGCACAGAAGTGGAGGGATCTGGCTGGCAGGGTGCAGCCTCCGTTGACTGACCGGGAGTTGGTAGACATGTTTTTGGGGACCCTATCTGGGCCATTTTTCAACAATCTCATTGGTAACTCATCCGCAGGGTTTACTGATCTTATTCTGACTGGAGAGAGAATAGAGGCTGGGGTGAAGTCTGGTAAAATTCAGAAGGGTGCATCTGCAAGTTCTGAGAAGAAACCCTTCAAAAAAGAGGCCAGTGTTGTATATGGGTCTAGAAGACAAGAGAAACCTGAGTGCTGCCAATCTGTCAACGCGATAATGATTGCTAAGCCTGCTGCCGCTCCTCGGCAAACCAATCCTCAAAGGGTTGAAAGACCCAGGAGAGAGTTTACCCGTTTGAGTATGACCCTATCGCAAATCTTGCCGCAGTTGCTGTCCACCAACCTAGTGACTGTCAGAGAGGCCCTGAAAGTTGTGAATACTGCTTCTCCCAAATACAATCCAAATGCCCGCTGTGCTTATCACTCCGATAGCCCGGGGCATTCCACTGATGACTGTTGGGCCTTGAGGAATAAGGTACAAGACCTTATCGATGCAAAAGAGATACAGTTTGAAGCGCCTGAGAGGCCAAATGTGGTGACTGCTCCTATGCCCCAGCATGGAGTAAATGCCGTTGATGAAGATGTATACGCCGTTTCTGTGGATGATGTAGCTACTCCTTTGAAGACTGTCAAGAGGAACCTACTGCTGGCCGGTTTATTTCCGGGTTGTAGTGAAGGTTGCCTTTTCTGTGCTGATTCCCTATCTGGTTGTCCTTTGCTGAAGTTGGGCATCCAAAGCCTAATGGACAGCAAAGAGATTATGTTCAAGAAGACCGCTGTTCAATTTGCTCCGGTAGAAGAAGTTTCTGTTGTTACAATCTTTAATAATCCAATCAAGGCTCTCCCAAGGAAGCCAGTTCAAATCATGACTGTCACACCCGTTGTTATTACTGTTCCGAGGCCTCTCCCCTACGAATCTGATAAGGCTATCCCCTGGCACTATGGGGCAAATGTGTATGTGAATGGAATCAAACAAGAGTTCAACACTGGCACCAGTATCAGCAATATCACTGGTCCAGCAAAGGTTACCCGCAGTGGCAGGCTCTTCTCGCCTGACATTGCACCGCCCGCTATTCGAAGACCCCTCACTATAACACCTACAAGTGTACCTGTTCCTGTTTCTGATCAAGTTGTTTCCCCTGCTGCCGAGTCATCTAATGCTCGGGGCAAAGGGATTGAAGATGAGCCTGCCCGGATGGAGGCACCAAGACCTGTAAATGCTGAGGCCTCCCAACAAGAGATGGAGGAAATCCTGAAAATAATCAAGAAGAGTGACTTTAATGTTGTCGAGCAGCTGGGGCATACACCCTCCAAAATCTCCATGCTCTCCTTGCTACTATGCTCAGAGGCCCATGCTAAGGCCTTAATTTCATTTCTCAAGACGGCCCATGTGCCACAAGAGACATCTGCAGTCTAGTTTACTGATTGCGTAGCAAATCTGACAGCGGACAATGGTTTGGGTTTCTCAGATGCTGACCTTACTGCCAAGGGAAGGGACCACAATGACGCCCTGCATGTCTCTATCGAATGCAGGGGCACTACTCTGGCGCACGTGTTGGTGGACACTGGCTCTTCCCTAAATGTGCTACCCAAGAAGGCCTTAGACCGTTTGGATTGTGAAGGCCTGGAGCTGAAACCTAGCAACATCATCGTCAGAGCCTTTGACGGTTCCAAGAGGATGGTCCATGGAGAGGTGGACATTCCTATCCATGTGGGTTCTCAAGTATTCGACTCTACCTTCTATGTGATGGATATCCGTCCATCTTATTCTTGTCTACTGGGTCGACCTTGGATCTACAAAGCTGGGGCAGTAACCTCTACCTTGCACCAGAAGCTAAAATACCCTGTCAGAGGGAAGATTGTCACTGTGCAGGGGAGGAGGAGTATATGGTGAGCCATTTGAATTCCTTCAGGTATATTGAGATGGATGGGGAGTTTATTGAAACCCCCTTTCAGCATTTCGAAGAGGTACTTCCAACTTTAGCAGCAGCAGAAACAGCAGTCGAAGAGGATGTTCCTTTGAAGATGGCTTCCTTGAAGGATGCTCGGACTGTGGTCAAAAAAGGTGAATGTGCTAACTGGGGCAGGCTCCCCGATTTTACTACGAAAACTGACAAGCTCGGACTGGGTTTTACTGCAGAGGGTCAGAAGGCTATGCGGAAGGCAAAGATCAGAAGACCTCCTGTGCTCATCACCAACCCAGGAGTGAATGTTGTGGGAGATGAATATGAAGTGGGAGAGTCAGAGTTCAATAGTTGGATCTACCCGACAACTGATGGCAGATTGACCAATTGGATTGTCAAAGATCATACCCCTGTTACTTTTGTTACGCAGTAATAAACTTCTTTGTTTTGTTATTTGTAATAAACAATTAAAACTCTATGGCCCGGTGTCTTACCCGGGGCACCGTGGCTTCATTTGTGAGGGCATATAAATTGTCATTTCATATATCATGAATAAAAATCTTGGACGTTTTCTCGCATTTCAAATTTTATGCTCCTTTTCTTTCTTTCCTTTCTTTATATACTACAAAAACAGTTGTATTTACACACACTCACTCATACAGGTTTTAATCCATTCTGGATCTCACTGGTAACGACTCTGCTACTGCCAGTTATGACTTTGAAAATCCGATCAACTTAGCCGAAGACGAAGGTGAAGATGATTGCGAAGTGCCTGGCGAGCTTGCAAGACTATTACTACAGGAAGAGAGGGCAATTCAACCACACGAAGAGCCAGTGGAAACAATAAATTTGGGTACTGAGGCAGACAGAAAGGAGGTAAAGATTGGTGCCAACCTAGAGCTCAGCGTGAAGCAACGGTTGACTCAAATGCTACATGATTATATGGAGATCTTTGCTTGGTCCTACGAAGACATGCCCGGGTTGGATACCGATATTGTGGTCCATCACTTGCCTACTAAGGAAGACTGCCCTCCGGTTAAGCAAAAGGTCTGCCGTATGCGTCCAGCGATGTCTGAGAAGATCAAAGCCGAGGTTATGAAACAGTTTGATGCAGGGTTCCTTGCAGTGACTTCTTACCCTCAGTGGGTTGCTAATGTGGTGCCGGTACCAAAGAAGGACGGTAAGGTCAGAATGTGTGTCGACTACAGGGATCTGAACAGGGCCAGCCCCAAAGATGACTTCCCTCTGCCTCACATTGATGTCCTTGTTGACAATACTGCTCAGCATAAGGTGTTTTCTTTCATGGATGGCTTTTCAGGCTATAATCAGATCAAGATGGCACCTGAAGACATGGAAAAAACTACCTTTGTTACTCAGTGTGGCACCTTCTGCTACAAGGTCATGCCTTTTGGACTAAAAAATGCTGGGGCAACCTACCAACGTGCCATGGTTGCTTTATTTCATGACATGATCCATCATGAGATAGAAGTGTATGTTGACGACATGATTGCAAGGTCTCAGACTGAGGAAGAGCACCTAGATCATCTGCAGAAATTGTTTGACCGTCTGAAGTTGTACAAGCTGAGGTTGAACCCGAACAAGTGCACCTTCGGGGTTAGATCTGGAAAGTTGCTAGGCTTCGTTGTAAGTGATAAAGGTATTCAAGTGGACCCTGCCAAGGTTAAAGCTATTCAAGAGATGCCAGTTCCTAAGACGGAGAAAGAGGTCAGAGGCTTTCTAGGACGCCTGAATTACATTGCTCGGTTCATCTCACACCTAACTGCCACCTGTGAACCAATCTTCAAGCTGCTGAAGAAAGATCAGGTAGTACGTTGGAATGATGAATGTCAGGCTGCTTTTGACAGAATCAAGGAGTATCTCCAAGAACCACCCATCCTTATGCCACCGGTTGAAGGGAGACCTCTGATACTATACCTGACAGTACTTGACAACTCAATGGGGTGTGTGATGGGGCAGCATGACGAGTCTGGCCGAAAAGAGCATGCCATTTATTACCTTAGCAAAAAGTTTACCGACTGTGAGACCCGATACTCACTGCTTGAGAAAACTTGCTGCGCTTTGGTATGGGCTGCTCGCCGGCTGAGACAGTATATGCTGACTCACACTACCTTGTTGATCTCAAAGATGGATCCTATAAAGTACATATTTGAAAAGCCTGCCCTGTCTGGGAGAATAGCAAGATGGAAAATGATCTTGATGGAATACGACATCCAGTATACAACCCAGAAAGCCATCAAGGGAAGTGTATTGGCAGACCACTTGGCACATCAGGCCGTAGACGACTATCAATCAATGAACTTCGAGTTTCCAGACGAGAGCATCATGATAGTGACTGATTGTGAAGTACCTGGACCGGATGAAGGACCTGAGGAAGGATCCCGATGGTCTATGCACTTTGATGGAGCTTCCAACGCTTTGGGTAATGGCATTGGCGCTGTAATCATATCCCCTCAAGGCACTCATACTCCATTGACTGCCCGGCTATGTTTCAACTGCACCAACAACATGGCGGAGTATGAGGCATGCATCATGGGTCTCCAAGCTACGATCGACTTAAGGATCAAGTTTCTGAGTGTCTTCGGAGATTCCTCTCTTGTGATCAATCAGATCAAAGGAGAGTGGGATACGAAACATCTGAATCTTATTCCTTACAGAGAATGTGTGTTGACATTGATCCCTCACTTCACAGAGATAACCTTTGAACACTTTCCAAGAGAGGAAAATCAGTTGGCGGACGCGTTAGCTACGATGTCTTCTATGTTCAAGGTCAAATGGGACAATGAGGCTCCCCGGATCATCATCTGGAAACTGGACGAACCGGCATACTGTTGTGATCTCGAGACTGAATTGGTAACTGAGAAGCCTTGGTACCATGAGGTGAAGAGATACTTGGAAGCCCAGGAGTATCCTGAAGGTGCGTCTGTCAACGATAAGAAGTTTCTGAGAAGGTTCGCAGCAAAGTTCTTCCTTAGCAACGGCATCCTGTACAAGCGAAACCATGATTCGACCTTACTGCGTTGTGTGGATAAGACTGAAGCAGAAAGGATCATGGAAGAGCTACACGAAGGGACCTTCGGAACACATTCCAGTGGACACACTATGGCAAAGAAGATCCTTCGAGCAGGGTATTTCTGGTCCACAATGGAAGCAGACTGCTACCAACATTCTCGGACATGCCATAAATGCCAGATATACGCAGACAAGGTGCATGTTCCTCCAGTTCCTCTAAATGTTCTGACTGCGCCTTGGCCGTTTGCAATGTGGGGCATAGACATGATCGGTGAGATTAAACCTACGGCATCTAACGGGCATCGTTTCATCCTGGTAGCAATTGATTACTTCACGAAGTGGGTCGAAGCAGCTTCCTACGCTACGGTAACCAAGACTGTTGTGGCACGGTTCATTCGGCACAATCTGATCTGTCGATACGGCGTCCCAGAAAGAATTATTACAGACAACGGTACCAATCTCAATAACAAGATGATCACTGAGCTCTGCGAGCAGTTTAAAATACAACACCATAACTCTTCTCCTTACAGACCGAAGATGAATGGGGCTGTAGAAGCAGCAAATAAAAATATCAAGAAAATCGTGCAGAAGATGACAGTGACTTACAAAGATTGGCACGAGATGTTACCGTTCGCTCTACATGGGTACCGTACCTCAGCCAGGACGTCAACCGGGGCAACTCCTTTCTCCTTGGTCTACGGTATGGAGGCAGTCTTACCGATCGAAGTGCAAATACCCTCTCTCCGGATAATGAAGGATTCAAATCTAAACGAAGATGATTGGATCCAAACCCGACTTGATCAATTAAACCTTATTGATGAAAAGAGACTTGCTGCTATCTGCCACGGTCAGACGTACCAAAAACGGATGATCAGGGCATTTAACAAAAAGGTCAAACCACAGGAATATCAAGTTGGGGATCTAGTAATCAAGCGAATCATCCTTCCTCGGAGTGATCCAAGGGGCAAATGGACCCCTACGTATGAAGGGCCGTTTATGGTTAAACATGTGTTCTCAGGAGGAGCCATGATTCTAACCAACATGGATGGTGACGACCTTCCTCACCCCGCCAATGCAGACATAGTAAAAAGATACTACGCATGAAAAAAGACCCGCTAGGATGACATGCCTGGGCAAAAGTTAGGGCTTCCCGGCGAACCAAAAGGGTTCGGGCAAAATGAAGGGATGAAATGAAAAAAAATCCGTACACCCGGCAAGTCGAAAACCTGAAAAGGCGGCTTGGGCAAAAATGGGTATCCCGGTGGACTGAAAACCCGAAAGGGCGGTCCAGGCAAAAGTTAGGGATAAAGCATAATATTATGTCTCATTGGATCACTTTGCATCCAGAATCAGGTATCTACATCAAGTTCAGACGGCATCGATCAATCAGCTTCATCTTCAACCAAGGTCATCAAGTGATGAGACGCTCGGAGATATAAAGGCAATAGCAGAGTTGAAACCCAGTGGGATCATTCATTTCACACAGCTGTTTTATTTCCTTTTGTACAAATTTGTATAAACTCTTTTGTTCGGCGGCGTTCTCTTACTAGGACGTCAGCCTCTTGTACATAAACGCCTATTTTACAGGCAAATTCAAAAAATCAATACAAATATACTTTTCAGTTAAAATTGCCAATTGTTTCTCCTTTTCTGTTTTGTTTTGCGAAGAACGTCCAAGGTTCAATTTGTGATATATGCATTGACAATAATTTGCTAACTCATGAATATTTGCATACGAAACAAAGGATTAGTTACAGGTAACATTAGAAACAGGGGCAATAAAGAGTTGTCTAAGCAATCTAATGGTTCGGTCCACCAAGGTACCAAGGTAGGTTCAGCTGAAGAATATAACCAGACATCCCAATTCCCCAGAGAGTGAGCCAGCAAGTCAGTACACTCTCCTCAAGCAAAGCTATTATCAAACTTAAGGAAGTTGGGTATCCTCCCGTAGATCTCAAACATTCCCCAGCAGTATATATGCATTCTCAACAAGCACCCCCGGCAATCTTAACCTAAAGATTGTTCCCCGGCGGTCTATCAAACATTCAACGGATTCACCTCCCCTGTACAGTTCAAAACTTCCCCAGGAGAATCCAATCCAGTTCCCCAGGAAAGTTGGAATTCATCACCCCAAGCAGTAAGCTTATCCCCAGTAGATTCTAGAAGCTTATCCTCGCAGAGCACGAACGCGTCTCCCGGCTTTATTCAAAGAGTTATTTCCCTACCAGGATATAACTGGGTTATCCTCAGCTAAAAGCCACGGAAAGATCGTCCTCGACGAAGTCTTCTTATCCCCAGCGAGGTCTATTAACACTTCCAACACAACAATGGTATCCCCAGCGAAGTTACCATCAACATTTCAGCAAAGTATCACTCTCCCCACAGAGTACTGCTTCCCAGCAAGATCGTTAGAGTATCTTTTCTCCCCACGGAGTAATCCATTCGCCAAGATCATCCCCAACGGAGTTATCTTCTCCTACCGGTATGCTTGCAACTATCATCCCCAGCGGAAGCAAAAATCTATTCTCCAACATCAGCCCAGGAGTGACTTCCCGGCACCCGTCAAGGATTTACTTTCCTAGACAACAAACATACATTCATAAACATCGCACTTCCATACATTATAGCATGCATATACGCATCATATCTCACAAATCTCATTTATGTTGAGAACATCATTGCTTGATCCATATCATGCATTGCGTATGACTGACCTTTACCTTTCAGGAAAGATCCAGTTAAGTTCTCAGCTACATTCCAAGACCTAGACCGGTTTAGTTAAATCGACCCTAAGATTTTCCTGTTTCTTATCCAGTCAAAGGCCTTCTCTGGTTCAGTCAGATCGACCCTAAGATCTCCCTGTTTCTTATCCAGTTGAAGATTTTAAGACCTAGACCGATTCAGTTAAATCGACCCTAAGATTTTCCTGTTTCTTATCCAGTCAAAGGCCTTCTCTGGTTCAGTCAGATCGACCCTAAGATCTCCCTGTTTCTTATCCAGTTGAAGATTTCAAGACCTAGACCGGTTCAGTTAAATCGACCCTAAGATTTTCCTGTTTCTTATCCAGTCAAAGGCCTTCTCTGGTTCAGTCAGATCGACCCTAAGATCTCCCTGTTTCTTATCCAGTTGAAGATTTCAAGACCTAGACCGGTTCAGTTAAATCGACCCTAAGATTTTCCTGTTTCTTATCCAGTCAAAGGCCTTCTCTGGTTCAGTCAGATCGACCCTAAGATCTCCCTGTTTCTTATCCAGTTGAAGATTTCAAGACCTAGACCGGTTCAGTTAAATCGACCCTAAGATTTTCCTGTTTCTTATCCAGTCAAAGGCCTTCTCTGGTTCAGTCAGATCGACCCTAAGATCTCCCTGTTTCTTATCCAGTTGAAGATTTCAAGACCTAGACCGGTTCAGTTAAATCGACCCTAAGATTTTCCTGTTTCTTATCCAGTCAAAGGCCTTCTCTAGTCCAGCTAAATCGACCCCTAACAGATTTTTCTGATAAAGACTCAGTAGAAGATATCCAAGATTCTCTCAGCGTTACTGTTGAGGTAGAAGTCGCCCAAGATTCTCTCAGCGTTCCTGTTGAGGTATTAATCGTCCAAGGTTCTCTCACCGTTCCTGTTGAGGTAGTAACCATCCCTGGTTCATTCATCACCTTTTGAAGACCCAGATCCAGCTCATGTAACCAGTCAGGACACATCTATACAAAGAATCTGAAGACCATCTCCTGTAACAGGTCAGGTAATCATTTTCTTTTTCAGGTACGCAAGCTCTCGCTAAGGAATCTCTTACGCGATCTACATCCAGATGGCATCCATAAGCCCATCCACCATCCATCATCTCTCAGCATGGCATCCATAAGCCCATCCACCATCCATCATCCTATCCATCAATCTCCAAATGGCGTCTATAAGCCCATTCCACCATCACACGGCTACTATGCGAGCGCAAATTTCTGGGCACTCTAGTGTTCAATCATCTTCCACCTTCGGATTACGAAAGGCACGTCAGCCAATCTGCATCCTCAGGTCTAAGAAGATTGAACAGGGGCAACTGTTGTACCCCAAAATTTGCCCTCCCATATTCTTCAATATTTGCCAAGCCAAAGCTTCAAAATCTCCCCAAGGGTTGCACAGTTCAAGGGCCTCCTAACAGTCAAAAACTAGGGTTTTGGTTCTGGCAAAGAAATTGAAGTTTTCAAGGGTCCAATCAAGTCCCACATGCCTACAAACAAGGTCAATCATCCTCATACCAAGTTTCAAGACTTACAGCACAAAATTGCACAGTCAAAAACCCTAATTGCATTACAGTCAACTACATGGGCAAAATGGTCATTTAACAGTCAAAAAGTTCAAATTTTTGGTCAACATCTTATTTTGAAGCCACAAACATCATTTGATCAATGCTTGATCATGATTCTCAAAGCTTGGCTCAAAAAGTCTCAAGATGCAAAAGTTTCCATATTTAGACAGTTGAAAAAGTCAACTGTAACTTGACCAAGGCATAACTTCCACATGGTTTATCAGAAAAATTCCATCCAAAGCTCATTTTGAAGATAAAGACATTTCCTGCAACTCCTCTTCACACTTCAAGTCCAAGAAATGCTCTCACAAAAAGTTATCAATTTCAACATTATAGGTCATTTTCAAAAGTCAACAAAAAGGGACTTTAAGTCAAAGGCCATAACTTGATATTGGTAAATCAAAATGACATGGGACCAAAGGCATTGGTTAGAGGACTTCAATACCTTTCCAAAATGTCCAAGAACATGATCAAAGCTTAAAAATTGAGCACGATATGCCTTGTGGAAGTTGGGAAATTTTTGGATATTTTGAAAAGTCAACTTTGCTTCAAATGTCTTAAAATTGCTAATGGGCCACATTTTCTTCCAAGATTCATCATCCAAAGCATATGCACGACCATTTGGCCCAAAGGGGATTTATTCATCATTTTTATTTATTTATTTGAATTTTTAATTACAATTAAATCATTTAAATTAAATAAAATATGGAAAAATACTAAACCAAAGTTTTTAAATCTTTTTGTGCAAGATAAACTCTTCTTAAAGGCTCAAGATTCGTGCATAATCAAAATTGGAAGGTTTTGCCATGATTGGGATCAAAAACATGTGAAAAAAGATTTGGAAGATATGCCATGAAAATCAAATATTGTTTTCATCAATGCAAGGATTTGTGGACTCAGAATTTAACCCTAATACATTCCATACATAAGCAAGATGCAAACCTAATGCCAAGGGACCTCTAAGCTGCGCCCTATCTGAAGAACAAAGTTGGCATTTTTTCCAAATTTTCAAAAAAACTGAAATCACGATTTCAAGGAGTTTCAAGGCAAAATATTGACTCCATTACATTCCTGAAGCATCAGTGAACATTCCTGGATCAAAGCCACTAGTTTTAACACAAAGAATTGGTAGAAATATGTTTCACTTTCCATGAAAATATGCATATTTGTGTTTCAGTTTTTAAGCATTCTCATTGCATTTTCTTTGTGGATTTATACTAATTGACTCATTCTAAAGCTAACCATATATTCTAATTGAGTTTTCGTGCATCATATGAGAATCCACCATTGGAGTGTTTTAGGGTGGCAGGGGTTCAAAATTGGGGCTTTGCGTTTAAGGAAAAATCAGGCTACAAGACTTGTACCATTGGAACGAGAAACTTCACACGAACCTAACCATCCTATCGCGCCTAATTTCTGATCAAAGATGGCCTATTCGCTATTTTTGCATATATCATATAGTGGGGGTTTAAAACCCCCGCAATCTTGTTTATGTTTTTTCAGGCAAACGCAGGACACTTGGGGAAGATGGTGATGTGTAGGCCAATGATTAGCGCGTTTGAATTTCGCGCGGAAAAATATCACTAACTCATGTTTTGACTGATATTATTTATTGGTTATATTATATACAAAGCGTTCAGGTGGTTCAAGTGGCAAGGCGTTGGGTTGGTAATCTCTGGGACCTGGGTTCGAATCCCAGGTCCCCCTTTCTTATTCCATATTATTTTTCTAATCATGCTTCTGTGCAGCTTCAATCCAAGCGTCCACCATACGCTCACAATCCAGGCACGCCACTTGTCCTATAGTCCTAATCCAAAGGCCAATGTTGGAGGAGTACCATGGGCATAAGTCAGAGGTGCCACATACGCGCTGAAAAGTCAACAAAAGGCCTCCAAAGATGGGCCAAAAATGCTGGACAACACCTCCTGATTGGGGCAGAACCCCCCCCCCCCCCCCTTGTATTGTATTTCTTTCTCTTTTCTTTATTCTATTTTTCTTTATTATTTGTTTTAATTCAATTATTTTCTTTTTAATTCAATAAAAATTAATTTCACATAAAAATAGTAAAAAATCAGAAAGTCCCAAAAATAAAATATATTTCATTTAAACCTTTTTTTAAAATAAATCTTGTTAATTAATTTAGTTCTTTAGTTCTAGGATTAATTTTGACATTTTTTTCATAAACTTAAAAATTGTAGAATTAGGGTTTTAATCACTTTTTTATATTTTCATCCTTTTTTCTTTTTCACCATTATAATAATTAACTATTATTTTTGTAAATAAAATCGTATTAATTAATTAGGTTAATTTTAGATTCACTTTCAACATGTTTTTCTTGATAAATTAAAAAATAACTAGAATTAGGTTTTAAATTTCATAATCTTCTCATTAAAATCCATAAATATGAAAAAACTCAAAAAAAATAATTTCTTTTCATGTTAATTTAATTAATTTGTTAAGTCGTAATTTAATTTCATTAAAAAGGGTCCAACGCCCTCGCTTTCGATTATTAGTTCGTTTCGCGCATTTTTGTCCTTTCTTATAATTTTTTTATGTAATTCTCCCAAAGCCATGTAAATTAGATATTTATATTTCTCGCATCTTTATTTTGTGTCAAATCGGGTCCTGGATTTAATTTGGCGATGTGGACCCGCGCCTTTGTAATAGTTTAGGAACTTTATATTTCTCGCAACTTTTAAACTGTTAATAATTGCATGCAAGAATGAATGTCAAAATAAAAGCAACGCGTAGATCACCCCCGACATGAACAAGATAAATGTAAATGAACATGACACACAAATCACACACCACCCCTAGGGTACGCCTCACTGTTGCCTTGCCTCTCGAAAGGTGATCGTCGAGTAGAGGATGTCTTAGTAAGTCCTCATGATCCGGGAACCTGGCATGAGGGTAGCTTCTAAGGTATCTTCCTATTGCTCCGGTGATCATCATGTCCCGAACTTCGAATTGACCCGAACACCTCCAACAGTGGTGCTACCTACCTCTCAATGGTGGGATGGCACTTCTTTAAGGACATTTACACAGACGAATTCCTTAGGGTAGGTAGACGACTCTAGATACTTGCTCTAATTTCAAAACAAAAATCAAAAATACTTTTCACACCGACACCTTTTCAAAAAGCTTTCGAAAGCAAATTTTTCAAACACTCTTGAGGACCGATACAAGAGTCGAACTGGAATTTTCAAAGAAACTTTTTTAAAACCCACAGTTGAAAAGCAAACAAACCATTTTTTGAAAACACAAATGAGCAAGTATCTAAGAGCCCATGGATAACCATGGATAGAAAGGGTGCTAACACCTTCCCTTTTATAACCTACCTCCCGAACCGAGAGTAATCTCTATAAGGAATTTTTCTGTGCTTTTGTCCTTTCCATTTGGAGAAAATAAAAGACGGTGGCGACTCTTGCTTCCGTGACATTTCGCGAACCAGTGTTAAACAGTCAGTTCCAGATCCACCGATCACAGAACTGGCGACTCTGCTGGGGATAACCTTTATAAAGTAAGGTGTACCTTAGGGATAGTTCATAACTGTGTTTTCAATTGCTTTCCTTGTTTGCTTTATTATTGTGGGACTGTCTTGGGAGTTCTATAGATCCTAACCCGGATCTGGGGGATACCTTCTTAGAAAGTAGCAACAAGACTGCGAGGGAACTGTGCGGGGTATACCGACATGGTTGAAGCAGTCTGCTACGTTGATGTGGCACTTTGGTGTGTACCGGTAACCCTTGAGTTCAGTCAAGGAGAGTACGGGGCCTCCGCGTGGTGTCGTGAAGCATCAACAGACCTTAGGAACCTTAAATGAACTATCTTGGCCTCTTTAGGGTAGTGAGATAACTAACTTTGGTGCAGTCCGAGGTTGGTTGATACTCGATACTACACTCAATTGAGGATTGCTTTCCTGGATTTCCCCTCCTCGAAGCCTTGTAATAGCGTAGTCTTATTTCTCGCATTTTAATTTTCGCAAATATTAATTGTTAGATGTATGATAATAGGATTGCATGACAAGACTGTATGTTAATTTAAAATGGCTAGAAAACCCTAAATGTGCAAAGATAATAACTGAAATCAAATAACTAGCACATGCGCACTCCTAGGGTATACTCTCACTTTGGTTGCCTTCGGTAAATGGTTACCAAGTATAGGGTGTTTTAGTAGTCTCCCTCCTGTCTAAACAAAGATCAAAAGTCCCGTTTGGAAATGTTGCCTCGGAAAGGTTGCCTCGGAAACGTTGCCTCGAAAATAATCTTAAGACATTAGGGTTATTACTAAGACGTCCTAACATTGCTTTAGTGATCGTACGTCCCTTACGAATTGACCCTTACAATTCCAACGACGGTGCTACCTATTTCTCAATAGTAGGATAACGTTGTCTAAAGGAAACAAGAATAGAAACAATCTTTTTTCGAGTAGGTAGATGCTAGTAGGTACTTGCTCAAATCAAAAACTTTTTCACACCAAACACTTTTCAAACAAAGTTTTCAAAAATAACTTCGTAACACTCTTGAAGACAGAAGCAAGGGTTAAAACGAAGTAAAACAAAAAAATTTCAAAACAAACACACACAAGCAATTTTTAAAATGATGAGCAAGTACCTAAGAGCCCGTGGAAAACCACGGATAGAAAGGGTGATAATACCTTCCCTTTCTATAATCTACCCCTCGTACTCAAAATCTTGAAAAAGGAATTTTCTGTGCTTTTTTTCCTTTCCAGTTGGATAAAATAAAAATCGGTGGTGACTCTTGCTTACCGCGACATTTTGCGAACACAAACGTAAAACGCAAACCAGCATTTTTTCAAAACAGTCGGTTCTGCCACCGTATCACATTGCCCTTAGTTTGACTTCTTTCGGATCTTCTGTTGTGCTTAGATTAATGGTCTTGATAGGTTCTTGATATGGTTGTAATATGCCAGCCTTTTGTTCTATGCTTCTCGCCAGTTCTTCAGAAAGTTCAAGATCCTCAACATCTTCCTCTTCAGCTTGGTTGACAGGGTTATCAAAATCATATCGGATAGTAATAGTAACATCATCGGTGGTTTTGGGCATGGATCTGCATATTTATCATGTTTTGATGCAGTTTTTTTGTTTAGTATGGGAATTTGGAAGATGCATATGAGAAAATGTATTGCCATTTTTATGAAACATATAGGATAAATGCAGGGAAAAAAACATGGATCTTAATTGAATACGAAACACATTTTTATTAGTCATAGATATTGATTGAAACATATGGGGACCCTTAAAAACAACCTCTATGCCTCAGGCTTGACATATGTTCTTTCAAAAACAAAGAAAATTACTTTGGAAAGAAAATTTCGGGAATTTCCACAACTGTCCAGTTCTTTAACACTCCGTTTGGGGCGCATTCACGAATGAAATATGCCGCCTTTTTTATGGTATCTTTATGGGATACCATTTCCACTTGTTCGCCATGCTCCACTCCTTTGCTGATGAAGACTTCGTGGATTGGTGGAAACCTTGCTTTCCCTTTGAGAGTAGCCTTTGACAACTCATAACCCAAGCCAAAACAATTATTATTCTCAAGTATCTCGGGGAATTTTCCCCAACCTTTTGAATCACCATTATCCACTTCCATTTTTAAGTCTCTCCATGTTGTCATACTGGGCTTGTTGGTTTTTTTCTACCAGTAAAGTTATTGCGGAAGCAACCTCCAGTACCTGAAATGGTGTAGCTATGCAATCTTCGTCAGTACTGATATACCTGTATGACTCAATGTGACTTAAGAAGATGTCCTTTTCCCTACCAATTATGACCAATCTCCCTTTAATAAAGAATTTCATCTTTTGATGTAAGTTCGAGGTGACTGCCCCTGCCGCATGAATTCAGGGTCGTCCGAGTAAACACGTATATCCCGGTTCTATATCCATGACTTGAAAAGTGATGTAGAACATGTGCGTGCCAATCTTGATAGGGAGTTCTACTTCTCTGAATATTGTACTCTGGGAACCATCAAAGGCTTTGACTATCGTGGAACTCGGTCTTATCATAATACCGCCCAGTGTTAACTTTGTTAGGGTAGATTTGGGTAACACGTTGAGAGAAGAACCAATATCAGTAAGTACCCTAGATAGACTTGTAGTACCTATTTTTAATGATATGTGTAGTGCTTGATTGTGAGCTCGGCCCTGTGACGGTAACTCACTGTCGTTGAAACCTAAATAGGACCCAGACGTCAGATTTGCTACCACATTATCAAATTGGTTTACAGTGATTTCTTCTGCAACATGGGCAAAACTTAGGACCTTCATTACAGAATCCCGATGTGCTTCTGAATTGATGATTAATGAGAGTATGGAGATCTTGGACAGTGTTTGGTGCAATTGGTCTACCACCCTATAATCACTTCTTTTAATTATCTTCAAGAATTCGTCGACCTCTTGGTTGGTGAAACTTTTATTTGCAGGCTCTTGATTCTCATCTTCTATTACTTTTCCTTTTTCTTATGTCAGCAAGTTATTTTTATTTTTCAACACAATGTCGTTCTCTTCCGCTGGTTTAGATCCGAATACCCGGCCACTACGAGTCATGCTCCATGTCCCTACTATCTTTGAGATTGCAGGTTCTTGACTTGATGATGACTCACATTCTTGTTTCGAGCCATTGATATACACAGTCGGATCATAATCCCATGGCACTTCCTTATCAGTTTTGTAGGGGGTAGGAGATGGCCTTTTAATTACCATTATAGCCTTTGGTGCTACCGGAATTCTTAGAGTGTGTTTTACCAGAATTTCTATCGAATCTCCCCATGGGATCACGAGAGTTTTCTTGTCATGATAAGGAATCACCAATGGTTTCTTCGTACTTCCTTCGATTGCTGCTATATCTTCCACCTCAGGGTATGGTCCGAACTGGACTATCCCCTGATCCACCAATGTTGTAAGGTCTTCTCAAGAACTATGTTATGTTCCAACAGGAACCCACATTCTAATAAGTATTCCTTCAATAGTCTTATCGGAGACCTTGCTTGTCTTCCAGTCCTGCATTTGGTGACTGCTTTAATTGCATTTATTGTTGGACCACCATGTGAAGGCATGGGGTTTGATTTAATGTTTGGTTTTTCAAAATTGATGTCTTGGAAGTCTACTAGATCTTGTAATTTATGCTTGAAAGCCCAGCATTGATCTATGGTATGCCCCGGAGAATTGGCGTGGTACTCACATTTGGCATTGGCGTTGTACTTGGGAGGCAATGGCCCAACTGGGGGAGCTAAAGGTTTTAGATCTATTAAAGATGCTTTGATCAGATGCTGTAGAAATTGGCTGGGTGGCATAGGGAGTGGATCCAATTTTCTTAGCGGATTTTAAAATTAGTTTTGTTGTGGTCCCCGCGGGATGATTAACGATTTTTGTGTCCTTGGTTGCGAAGCCACAACATTAACTTCACCCTTTTTCTTCTTTGTAAAGTTAGGCATCGACCTCTTTATGTTAAAAGGAGCATTTGATGAATCCCCTTGAATCTTTCCATTTTGTATCCCTGCCTCAATTCTTCCTCCAATGGTCACTAAGTCAGAAAGGCCTGAAGAAATGCTTCCTACCATCTTATCATAGTATACCCCTTGTAGAGTTCCCATGAACATGTCGACCAATTCCTTCTCCAGAAGTGGTAGATATACTCGAGATTCTGTCTCTCTCCACCTTTGAGCGTATTCTTTGAAGGAATCTTCCTTCTTATGGGATAGGTTTTGGAGTTGGGTGCGGGTAGGTGCCATATCCAGGTTGTACTTGTACTGTTTTAAGAATGCATTGGCAAGATCCGCCCAGGTTTTTATATGCATCCTTTCTAACTGCATATACCAATCTAGTTATGCTCCACTTAAACTATCCTGAAAGCAATGGATCATTAGCTTCTGGTTCTGAGCGTAGGCATGCATCTTCCTATAGTACATGCGCAAGTGATTTCTTGGACAAGTGAGCCCTTTATATCTTCCAAATTCAGGTGCTTTGAACTTCGGTGGAATTATCACATCTAGAACGAGACCCATCTCGAGGGCGTCGACGTCAAAAGCATTATATCCTTACACAGCTTTCAATCTTTTTTCTAGAGCTTTGTATGGATCCAGTTCTGATGAGTTTTCAACAGCAGGGGTGTTGGTTACCTTCTGCGATGTTTGATTAACGTCCTCCAAATTGAGATTTTTGTATTGTAAATCCAAGTAATCGTCAACACGATTAACCAGAATTTGCAGGGTATGAGATGCCCCCGCCTTTGGTGGGGGTGGGATAAACCCTTCAGATTCTTGTCTGGTCTCGTGTTGAGCCATGACAAATTTATGTGGCCCTGCTTCTAGTCCTTTTCTTGGTTGGTGACGGCCCGATGCACCAATAGCTTGGGTTATTTCTTCGAAGGCTACTCTGGGAATCTACTCTTGCCTATCAATGATGTTCTTCAAGGCTAGAAGAACCTGACTCATATCTCCCCTCATTGAGTCGACGTTGCTCTTAACTTGTTCCAGATCTAACTTAAAGGTTGCCTGATTTTCTTCTATTTGTTCCATGGCTCTTAGTTGGTGAGCTCTTGTTTGATACGGCGGCCAAGGAGGTGGTGGTTTCCTTCTACCAATGGTTCAACTGGAGAATATTTTTTAAAGACGATGAGTTTCTGAATGAAAACACATGAGATGTAATGTTTTATGAATGCATGATTATGTGTGCGTGATGTTTAAGATTTATGCCTTGCGTGCCTTATTCACCTGGGTATATATATATATATATATATATATATATATATATATATATATATATATATATATATATATATATATATTAGGTTTTTTTCTTTTTTCATTTTTATTTAGTAAGTATCTGAAAAATGAATACACAAACAAAATAGGAAACACAAAGCTTTTATTGAAACATCAACTGCCTTTAAAAGATAATACATCTCAGATACTGAAAAATATTACAATTGTAAAACAGTAAATTTGCTGGAAGGAAAATACACCAAAGGAAAACAATATTCTAAGCCTGTTTACGAATATCATCTCTGAAACGATCCACCATTGTCCTACACAGCCTGAGAAAGTGGTTGACATCCTCTGGGAGAGGGACCATTACACTTTCTGCGTCTTTTAAGCTTCTGGGAATGTCTTCGATAAGGTTGTTAGCCAAGAACGCGAGCTTCTCGTGCTTATCTTTGTAGTATCGGTACTCTTGATAGAGGTGGGGAATTATCTTGTGGTTATCCCTTCCTGCTTGGGAAATTTTTTCATATTTCCCTTCCCAATACATCTTTTCATCTCTCAGCTCTGTGTAGAGTCTTTGCTGTATCAGGAAGTTCTTCCAGAGCCCCTCCAGTTCGAGGCATACTTGCTCATACTCATTAGTCTTCTGGGTCAGATGTCTTCCTGCCCTCATTTTCATCAGGCGCTCTTTGACTTCTGACTCTTGGCTATCCTGTAGTCTAGTAGTGAGGTACTTCAATTGTTCTTCTTGGTATAAGGATGCTTGGGCCAAGCTTTGGATTTGAGCCCTTAACTCTTCCTCTAGCACTTTCTTCTCCTGCACAACCTTTTCATACCATCTATTCAACTTTCGGATTTCATTGGCAGCATCTTCCAGCCTCTGGTTATTGGAATCCAGATTAAAGGTAGTACTTAAAATCCCTTCGATTCACCACTTCCTTTTCAAACTTTCCTTTTCAAATGCTTCATGCTTCTTTTGGATCTGTTGATCTTTTGATTCGAATATGAGTTGCAGTTGTCTTTTCTCCTTGGTCAGATTAAGGAACTTAAGCTCTAGTTCTTCCTTGTCTCTCTGAGCCTGCTTTAGTGCCTTCTTTAGATCATCTACCTCTTCTAAAGACATAGGAGGAGTAATCGGGGCCTCTTGCTTATACTCGGGATCTATATCAAAAGGAAGTTTGATAATCTTCACTCTGTTTAGAACCCATTGAGTATAAGTTTCTTTTTCCACTGCATTCTTCTTCTCTACTTTTCTTTTGTTGATCCTACTCCAATCTCGGATAATTTTGTTGAGTATCTCTCTGTCATTTCTGCCCATGTCGTGAACAATTAGTTGCTGAAGTTGCTCATCCGAAGGTTTGTCTTCCATAGGTAAACCTAGTTGTCGTAAGTCCAAGGTGGGATTGTAATTGATGCAGCCTTGTGACCCAATTAGTCAGACAATATCCCCAATATCTAACTTCCTAGCATACCACAACACCGAGCTAGCAGTGAGAGACCCTAACTTTTGAGGCCATTCATACCTTGTCAGACTTGGGATTAAGTAATCCTCTTTGTAAAGGTGAGTCATGAACCAAGAGTATAGTAATGGAACACAGCAGGTCAGAGTACCTCTCTTCTTTTCGTACCGCGTATGAATTGCATAGTAGATATTAGTAAGTAGAGCCGGAGTGGGGTCTATATTAAAAGCCTTCGTACCCCAAAACACACTGATGACTGCAGGGTCAATATAATATATAGTGCGTGGAAACAAAACGACACCAAATATCAGCAAACCAAGGAAGTCGACACAGGATTCCCATTCCTTATTATTTGCCAAATCAAGGGTTTTACTTTCTAGATAACACCTTTTGATCCCTTGCACTTCTCCCTCTTTCTTATAGTTAAGGGCAAACTCAGGATAAGGGATTCACAAACCTTCAGCCAGTATCTTGGTATCAATGGTTTGTTAAATACCTGTATAAGCCTTCTCCTTGGAGAAGTTCTGAATTCTATCCAGTTCCTTTAAGGTAGGGGCTAACTGGAAATCTTGAAATGTGAAGCATCTTAGTGGAGGATCATAGAACTGTACTAAAGCAGAAATGGCGTCCAACTGTACTTTGACTTTAATCAAGTCCAAGATATCCCCATAACGATGAGCAAATGTTTCCATGGCCCTTTCAGACAATCTTTCCTTTACAGGTTCGATTTGAGTTACATCTGGTTTGGTAGCGTTGATACGGACAAGCTGTTTTCCTCTGGCATTCATTTTCAGATACTTACACAAAAACATTTACTCTTTTTTTATACCCTGTGAATAAGACAAGCAAACAATGTATGATGAACATGTGAAATGTAGATCTGTATGAACATATGAGTAAAATGTTTAAATGACGGGATTTGGTGAATAGTAACCCTTAGAAGGTGGGATCTAGTTTGGTTTTATGGATGTTCTACCCTCCCCATACGGTAATTTCCTTAAGGGTATCATAAATAACGCTAGAGGGAAAGGCGCAGGGGGCCTCTCTTAAGAGGAGTCTCTTTGCAGACCGAAACTTTCGTCTCTAGGTCGTGAAAGGTCTCATCATGAGATTTTAGTTTAGGGTTATACAAAGAGCCATAGGTGTCGTTCCAAAGTCCTACTTCCCAAGAGGATGTCTCTTGAGATGTATTTCTTTTGTAGAATTCCATCGACTCTAGGCGAAGTCGTCACATAAACTCATAGAGATGATATATCCCCTTGGTTAATATACAAACCTTCTTTCTAAGGTTTATTTAAAAATATTTTGCAAAAGATTTAAAATCCTGCAACAGATAAATAAATATAATGAAAAAAAATCAAGACAATAAATAAGTAAAATAAAATAAGTAAACAATAATTAAAAAAATCAAAAATAAGAAAACCCTAAGACTAATGAACGAGGCCTCTAAACCGAGGGTTGAGTCCCCAACAAAGTCGCCAGCTGTTGTAACTGGTTTTTAATCAAAGTCGCCACCCTTAATTTTTATCCTAAAGGAATAACCCTAAAAAGAAAATTAGAGATTCTAGGTTTGGACTCGGTTCTAGACGAGGGGAAGGTGTTAGATACCCCTCCACTACCTTGTTCACAAGGATACTAGGTTTAGAAGCATGATTTTAAAAAATAGGGTTTTTAATTGTTTATTTGGGAGAAAGATTTGAATTTTAGATAGGGGACTCGCCACGATTTGACTGTATGCCTATGTATTCTCTTATGAGGAATCAGAGTCCCATTTCGTAGTTCGCGGTTGGTTTGTATTTTTTATGGATTAAGTATATATTTTAATTTTCCACGCACTTAGTTCGAATGTGTAGATAGCGGAGATTTTGAACTAAGCGCGAAGTTAATTAAAAACTCTTTGTATTCTTTTTTGAAAGTTGATTGTTTGATTTAATTTATTACAAAAATAGTTTGACGTTTGTTTGCGTATTTTTTAGAGGTATATAAACGAAGAGTCTGATATAGCTCTCTTATCATGTGGCCAGATATTGGCCACGTGTCGCTTATAAATACTATAGTTTGAATGAAAATGCGGGTTCTAATATTCGGGTATAAAACATTAACCTAAATTATACCCCGAAAATTACTCTTAAGCGCGAGGTTTTAACATCAACAAATCAATATTTTTTACTAAGTCTAAAAATCATTAATTAATTATGATAATAAGTAAATAATATATATATATATATATATATATATATATATATATATATATATATATATATATATATATATATATATATATATATATATATATATATATATATATATATATATATATATATATATATATATATATATATATATATATATATATATATATATATATATATATATATATATATATATATATATATATATATATATATATATATATATATATATATATATATATATATATATATATATATATATATATATATATATATATATAATTATTAAAAATAAAATATAAATAAATAAATACAAAGATGTAATTAAATAAGTAAATATAGGAACAAATCTATAAAAGAAATAAAAGAAATAAATAATTGGAGAGAGGGGGTGTAGTTTTAGTTGTGTAGTAAAATATAGGGGCGCTAAAAGAAAACTGGGCTAAGCCCAAAACGGTTCTGGACAGGGGGGTGTGAATCATTATGCGGTTTAGTAATTCAATATTGGGGGTGTTAAAAGCGCTTGGCCTAGGCCCATTATGTGAGTTAGAGAATGTCGGTTGGGTTGGGTGCTTGTAAGGGCGTAGGGGAGCATGGTAAGGACTCGGCCTATGACCGTCCAATTATGATCGCGCGGTAAAGAATGAGGGACTACATTAATTATCATGGACGTAGTGTATGTGATTGGGATGGACAAAACATTTGATTGAATCCAATCCTTATTATTTTGTTTCAGCTACAACAAATCATTTCTCTCTCTCACGCCCCTCACCTTAACCTTTCTCCTTATCTCTCAAACCCATGTAACCCTAATCCTCCCACTACCGACGGTGCCGCTCGCCTCTCCCCCTCTCCATCACCCTAAAACAAAACGAAAATTCTCCCAGATCCAAATATACGACACTCAAGTTACACAAAACAAGAAAGAGATAAAAAAAGATATGTAATTCGCAAACTCACTGCGGTTCTTCGTACTATCTCCGATTCGGGATTCCTCTGATCCTTTCTCTCTTGTTTGGATAGGTACCAAGGGATGGAAGCTTGGAGAAGCTGTGATTCGAACAAGGATGGCGAATAGGGAAATTAGAGTTCCAGATTATTGCCTTTATATCCTCGAGCATCTCATCACTTTGCTACTTGATTGAAGGTATATTAGATTGATTAGTGTCGTCTGAGCTTAATAGTTGATACCGAAGTCTGGATGTAAGGTGATCCAATGAGACATAGTGTTACGCTTTGATCCCTAATTTTTGCCTGGACCGCCCTTTCGGGTTTTCAGTCCACCGGGATACCCTTTTTTTCCCAAGCCGCCTTTTCAGGTTTTCGACTTGCCGGGTGTACAGATTTTTTTCATTTTCGTCCCTTATTTTTGCCCGAACCCTTTTGGTTCGCCGGGAAGCCCTTATTTTTGCCTAGGCCATTCAACCTAGCAGGTTTTTGATTATGCGTAGTATCTTTTCACTATGCCTGCATTGACGGGGTGAGGAAGGTCGTCACCATCCATGGTGGTTAGAATCATAGCTCCTCCTGAGAAAATGTTCTTAACCACAAATGGCCCTTTGTAAGTAGGGGTCCACTTGCCCCTGGGATTGCCTTGAGGCAGGATAATGCGCTTAATAACCAGGTCCCCAACTTGATACTCTTGTCGTCTGACTTTCTTGTTAAATGCCTTGATCATCCGTTTTTGATACGTCTGACCATGACAAATAGTAGTAAGTCTCTTTTCGTCGATTAGGTTCAGCTGATCAAGCCGGGTCTGAATCCAGTCATCTTCGCTTAAACCCGCATCCTTCATGATCCGAAGAGAGGGTATCTGAACTTCAATAGGCAAGACTGCCTCCATGCCATATACCAAGGAATAGGGTGTTGCCCCTGTTGACGTCTGTGCTGAGGCACGGTACCCATGGAGAGAAAATGGTAACATCTCGTGCCAGTCTTTATATGTCACTGTCATCTTCTACACAATCTTCTTAATGTTCTTATTAGCCGCTTCGACAGCCCCATTCATCTCCGGCCGGTAGGGAGAAGAGTTGTGAAGTTGTATCTTGAACTGTTTGCAGAGTTCAGTGATCATCTTGTTGTTGAGATTGGTACCATTGTCCGTAATGACCCTCTCTGATACACCATGTCGACAGATCAGATTGTTCTGAATGAACCGTGCCACGACGTTCTTGATTACAGTAGCAAAGGAAGCTGCTTCAACCCATTTCGTAAAATAATCAATTGCTACCAGGATGAAGCGATGCCCGTTAGATGTCGTAGGTCTGATCTCGCCGATCATATCAATGCCCCACATTACAAAAGGCCAAGGTGCCGTCAAGACGTTCAGAGGGACTTGAGGTATGTGCACCTTATCAGCATAGACCTGGCACTTGTGACATGTCCGAGAATGCTGATAACAGTCAGCTTCCATTATGGACCAATAATATCCTGCCCGAAGGATTTTCTTTGCCATGGTGTGTCCATTGGAATGAGTTCCAAAAGTACCTTCATGTAAATCTGCCATGATCCTTTCTGGTTCATTCTTATCCACACATCGCAGTAAGGTTGAATCATGGTTACGCTTGTAAAGAATGCTATTGCTGATGAAGAACTTTGCTGCGAACCTCCTCAGAAAATTCTTGTCATTAACAGATACGCCCTCGGGGTACTCCTGAGCCTCAAGATACCTCTTCACCTCATGAAACCAAGGTTTTTCTGTTACCTCTTCAGTCTCAATATCACAGCAATGTGTAGGTTTGTCCAATCTTTCAATAATAATTCGGGGAGCCTCGTTGTCCCAATTGACTTTGAACATAGAAGACATCGTAGCCAGCGCGTCCGCGAACTGATTCTCCTCTCTAGGGAAGTGTTCAAAGGTTATCTCCTCGAAATGGGGAAGTAACGTCAATACATATTCCTTGTAAGGAATAAGGTTCGGGTGTTTCGTATCCCACTCGCCTTTGATCTGACTGATCACGAGAGCAGAATCTCCGAAGACACTTAGAAGCTTAATCCTTAGGTCAATTGCTGCTCGAAGACCCATGATACATGCTTCATACTCCGCCATATTGTTGGTGCAGTTGAAACATAGTCGGGCGATGAATGGAGTATGAGAGCCTTTAGGAGATATGATCACGGCGCTAATGCCATTACCCAAAGCGTTCGAAGCTCCATAAAAGTACATAGACCATCGGGATCCTTCCTCAGGTCCTTCATCCGTTCCAGGTTCCTCACAGTCAGTTACCAACATGATATTCTCGTCCGGGAATTCAAAGTTCATAGACTGGTAATCATCCACGGCCTGGTGTGCCAAATGGTCTGCCAACACACTCCCCTTAATTGCCTTTTGGGTCGTATATTGGATGTCATACTCAGTCAAGATCATCTGCCATCTTGCTATCCTTCCGAACAAGGCAGGCTTCTCGAAGATATACTTGATTGGATCCATCTTCGATATCAATAGAGTAGTGTGAGTCAGCATATACTGTCTCAGCCGGCGAGCAGCCCATGCCAAAGCGCAACAAGTTTTCTCAAGCAACGAGTATCGGGTCTCGCAGTCGGTAAAATTTTTGCTAAGGTAATAAATAGCATGCTCTTTTCGGCCAGACTCGTCATGCTGCCCCAGCACACACCCCATTGAGTTGTCGAGTACTGTCAAGTATAAGATCAAAGGTCTCCCTTCAACTGGAGGCATCAGAATGGGTGGCTCTTGGAGATACTCTTTGATCCTTTCGAAAGCGGTCTGGCATTCATTGTTCCAACGTACTACTTGATCTTTCTTTAGTAACTTGAAGATTGGTTCACAAGTAGTGGTCAAGTGTGAGATGAATCGGGCAATGTAGTTTAAACGTCCCAGAAAGCCTCTGACTTCTTTCTCTATTTAGGGAGCTGGCATCTCTTGTATGGAATTCACCTTTGTCAGATCCACTTGAATACCTTTGTCACTTACGAAGAAACCCAACAGCTTACCAGATCTCACCCCGAAGGTGCACTTGTTCGTGTTTAACCTCAGTTTGTACAACTTCAACCTGTCAAACAGCTTCTGAAGGTGGTCAAGATGTTCTTCCTCAGTCTGGGACCTTGCAATCATATCATCGACGTATACCTCAATCTCATGATGGATCATATCATGGAACAAAGAAACCATGGCACGCTGATACGTTGCCCCAACATTTTTCAGTCCAAAAGGCATGACCTTGTAGCAAAAGGTACCCCACTGAGTAACAAAAGTTGTTTTCTTCATGTCTTTGGGAGCCATTTTAATCTGATTATAACCGGAGAAACCATCCATAAAGGAGAATACCTTGTGTTGAGCGGTGTTATCAACCAGAAGGTCGATATGAGGCAGAGGGAAATCATCCTTGGGACTCGCCCTGTTCAGATCTCTATAGTCAACACACATTCGAACGTTACCATCTTTCTTCGGCACAGGAACCACATTGGCAACCCACTACGGGTAAGAAGTTACTGCTAGAAAACCGGCATCAAATTGTTTCATAACTTCAGCCTTGATTTTCTCAGACATCTCCAGACGCATTCGGCGGACCTTCTGTTTTACTAGAGGACAGTCTTCCTTGGTAGGCAATCGGTGAACCACAATATCGGTATCCAAACCAGGCATATCTTTGTAAGACCAGGCAAAGATCTCAACGTAGTCATGCAGCATCTGAATCAACCGTCGCTTCACACTAAGCTCCAGATTTGCACCGATCTTAACTTCTTTCTTGTCTTCCTTTGTACCCAAATTTACCGATTACACCGGCTCTTCGTGCGGCTGAATAGCCCTCTCTTCTTGGAGTAGCAGTCTTGCAAGTTCACCAGGCACTTCGCAATCATCTTCACCTTCTTCTTCGGCTAAGTTGATCGAATTTTCGAAGTCATAACTGGCAGTAGCAGAGTCGTTACCAGTGGGATCCAGAATGGATGTAGAACTGTATATGTGAGTGTGTGTAAAATAGTTGTTTTACGATATAAAATAAAAACAAGGAGTGCAAAATTTGAAATGCAAGAAACGTCCAATGCTTTTATTAATGACATATGTAAATGACACACATAAAGCCCTCACAAATGAGGCCACGGTGCCCCGGGTAAGACACCGGGCCGTAAAGTTTAAAACATTGTCTGTTACAAACTCAAAACAAAAAGTTTCATTATTGGGTAACAAAATAAATTGGGATGAAGTCCTTTGTTTTCCAGTTGTCTAGTCCACCATCAGTAATAGGATAGATCCAGCTGTCGAATTCAGACTCCTCCACATCGTCTTCAATGGCATTCACTCCCGAATTGCTGATGAACACGGGAGGTCTTCCGATCCGTGCATTCCGAATAGCCCTTTGAGCTTCTGCGGTGAAACCCAAACCAAACTTTTTAGTCTTCTATGAAAAATCAGGGAGTTGGCCCCAATTTGAACACCCACTTCCTTGATAACATCCCGGGCATCCCTAAAGGAAGCCATCTTCATAGGAGAATCTTCAACAACAGTCTCAGTTGATGCCAGTGTCTGGGGAACCTCTTCAAAATGCTGAAATGGGGTCTCAATGAACTCCCCATCCATCTCTACATATCGGAAATAGTTGAGGTGGCTCACCATGTACTCCTCCTCTCCTTGCACTGTCATAATTTTCCCTTTGACCGGGTACTTTAGCTTCTGGTGGAGCGTTGAGGTTACGGCCCCAGCTTTGTGGATCCATGGGCGACCCAGCAAACAAGAATAAGATGGCCAAATGTCCATCACATAGAATTTAGAGTTGAAAATCTGAGAACCAACCTTAATCGGGATATCAACTTCTCCGTGGACTATCCTCTTAGACCCATCAAAGGCCCTGACGACGATGTTGCTTGGTTTCAGCTCCAACCCTTCATAATCCAACCGGTCTAGAGCTTTCTTAGGCAAAACGTTCAATGAGGAACCAGTATCCACTAATACATGAGCAAGAGTATTGCCCATGCATTCAATGGAGACATGCAGGGCATCGTTGTGATTCTTCCCTTTAGCAGTTAAGTCGGCGTTAGAGAAACCCAACCCATTATCAGCAGTCATACTAGCTACGCAATCTTTAAACTGATCAGCTGATGTTTCTTGCGGTACGTGTGCAGTCTTCAGGAAGGCAATCAGAGCCTTGGCATGGGCTTCTGAGCATAGAAACAGAGATAACATAGAGATTTTGGATGGGGTTTGTCCCAGCTGCTCGACTACATTGTAGTCGCTCTTTTTGATAATCTTTAAAATTTCTTCCATCTCTTGTCTAGAAGCTTCAACAGTAATCGTCTTTGGTGCCTCCGTCTGGGCAGGCTCATCAGTGATCCATTTGCCCCGAGTGTCAGATGAATCGGCGACAGGGGTAAGAATGGGAACTTGAGCAGGAATAGTAGCAGGTACACTGGCAGGTGTGATAACAACAGGTTTTCGGGCAGTTGGTAGAGAGATATCAGGTGAGAAAAGTCTTCCGCTGCGGGTGACTTTAGCAGGTCCAACAATATTGCTGACGTTAGTATCAACATCTAACTCTTGTTTAACTCCATGAAAATAAACATCAGCCACGTAGTGCCAAGGGATAGCTTTATCAGATGTATAGGGGATAGGCCCAGGAACAGTGATGATCAATGGTGCGATTCTTGGAACAGATGTAATTCTAACAAGCTTTCTCGAGGAAGCCTTGGAAGAATTATCGAGAATGGTGATAATAGCAACTTCTTCATTACGAACTAGAGGAACAACAGTCTTCTCAAACAGAATCTCCTTACTATCCATCAGGCGTTGGACACCTGATTTCAAAAGATGGCAACCGGTTGGTAGGACAGAACACATACGGTAACCTTCGTCACAGCCCGGAAATAAACTGGCTAGCAAAAGGTTCTTCTTCACAGTCATCAAAGGGGTAACAATGTCGTTCACAGAAACCACAAACGAGTCTTCATCTATAGCATTCACTCCATGCTTGGGCATAGGAGCAGTCACAACATTAGGTCTTTCATACGCCTCGAACTCAATCTCCTTAGCATCAATTAAGTCCTGTATTTTGTTCTTCAAAGCCCAACAATCATCTGTATTATGTCCCGGGATATTAGAGTGAAAAGCACAGCGGCCATTAGGATTGTACTTAGGTGATGCAATGTTGGGATTTTGCGGAGCCTCCCTTAGAGTTACTAGATTGGTCTTTAATAACTGCGGTAGAATTTGAGACAAAGTCATGTTGAGATGGGTGAATTGCCTTCGAGGTCTCTCGGTCTTTTGTTGATTATTGCGCTGAGTAGCACCAGCAGGTCTTGAAATAACAACCGCATTAATAGCTTGGCGGTGTTCAGGTCTATTTTGGCTTTTCGAACTGTAGACACCACTGGACTCTTTCTTAAAAGGCTTTTTCTCGGTGCTTGATAAAGCACCCTTTTGTATCTTACCAGACTTAATACCATCCTCAATCCTTTCACCGGTCATAATTAGCTCTGTAAACCCAGACGAAGAGCTTCCAATCAGATGGTTGAAAAACGGACCAGACAAGGTCCCCAGAAACATATCAACAAGCTCCCGATCAGCCAAGGGTGGTTTCACTCTTCCAGCGAGGTCCCTCCACTTCTGAGCATAATCTTTGAAACCTTCACCCGTTCCCATTGACATACCCTGGAGTTAGGTACGCGTGGGAGCGAGGTCGACATTGTATTGGTACTGCTTGTAGAAAGCAGCAGCTAAATCTTCCCAACTACGGATACTGGCTCCTTCTAGCTGGTAAAACAATTCAAGCTGAGTCCCTGAGAGACTGTCTTGAAAGAAGTGGATCCATAGGTTCTTGTCAGTGGTGTATGGATGAATCTTCCTAACATACAAACGGAGGTGCAGTTTCGGGCAAGAAATTCCGTCGTATTTAGCAAAGGCTGGTGCTTTGAATTTGTGGGGAATCACCACCCCAGATGACAGACCCAGGTCTCCAAAGTCCAGACCAGGCACTTTCTGAACTTCCATCGCACTCAACCGGTCTTCCAGTTGCTTGTATCTATCCTCATCCAGAGGATACTGGTCTTCGTCGAAGTCCGTCTCATTGTCTGACACCACAGGGCTAGGATCCCTCCTTTCTTCCTGACTATCTTTCCCTCCAGATGAGGTGGTCAAATCAACTTCATCTCGTAGCCTGTTTCCAAACCTGTGACCTGTGTTAAACAGGACTGTCCTCTTCTTTTTCTTTTTCTTTTTCTTCTCTTTCAGAATCAGGATCTTCAGATCTTGCTGACCCTTAGCTAGATTCATGAACAGCTCTTGAAATTGGGAATTTTGAGCCTGTAGGGCCTTGATTGCTTGCTCGGTTGATGGTTCAGCAGACATGATGCTGAAATAAATAGCGAAGAAGATAAGAGACATGTAATGGTACCTGTTATGAGGTGCATGGAATGAAATGCATATGCTATGATTAAAGACATCGAGAGATTCAAATTTCTAAACCAAAAAGGAAACACACTTTTATTAGGTAAACTTGAAATTCAAATTGTTCAACAAATTGCCCTTAAGGCGTTACAAGAAAGGAAATACTGAAAAGTAAATAAAAACTGGAAAGGAAATAATCAAAGGACAATCAGTGCTCCCATGGTCGCTTCTTGTCGGTGCGGACATAGTCATTGAGGATCCGCTCGTTCTCCAGTTGCCTAGTCAACTTCTGGATATTCTGCTCTTGCTCGTTAAACTTTTCTCGGTAAGTGTCCCGCTCTTCTCTCAGCTGTATCCAAGACCTTTTCAGTGCCCTAATGTCAGTGGGCATGTAAGGATGGAGGATGGTCGGAAGAACCCCTTCTTAATTAGAAACTTCAACAATGATAGGCAAGACGGCTTCATACGGAATTCCCAGATTTTGGGCACGGATACGAAACCATCTAAGATATGGCTCCATTGGAAGGGAAGTCTTTGGACCCAGCTCGTGGGGATCAGATCTGTGAACTCTATCCCAAGCCCTTATGAATTTGCGGCGTTGCTCGTCACTATCCCCTTGAAAATCAAAGATGATACTAGGCATTAGCAGCTCATGAGGTCCTTCTCTTCTGGCTCGCCCAAACTGACGTAAGGCCAAGCATGGATTGTAAGAAATTCCTCTGTTGGTTCCTATCAGGGGAACATTGGGGTACTCCCCACATCGATCAATAATATCCACCTCGTCCATACCCTTGATAGTCCAGATAATGTCATTATGAGAGAGAGACATAACCCTATAGGCCCAGCCCATGCCTTCTTTGTTCTTCAACACTGATTTGGGGAGGTGCGAAATAAACCACCTCGCCAATAATGGAGCACAACACATCAAGGTTCCCTGCTTCCTAGCAATACGGGCATAAAGCTGATGAAGAATGTCACCCAAGAGAGTGGGTACGGGATTACGAGAGATGAAGATTTTCATTGCATTCATATCAACAAAGGAGTCAGGATTCAGAAACAATACCAAGCCATATATCAGAAGAGCCAGAATATCTTCGAATGCCTTGAAGTCTAGACTATTCCAGAAATAATTAGCCTTACCAACCAAGAACTTAGGCAGAAAGCCCTTTGCTCCACTTCTAGTCTCCCAACTAGCCATTACCTCATCCTTGGTCATATGAAGGGCTGAAGCAATCTCTTCTGGCCTAAGGATCTTCTCCTAACCAGTAAACGGGGTCTGCTCCAGAATAGAGATACCGAGCATATCAGAGAACTCTTCTAAGGTGGGAACCAACTGGTAGTCCTGAAAAGTAAAGCAATGGTACAGCGGATCATAGAACTGGACTAGGACACTCATCATTTGCTCGTCCAATTTGGAGGTAACCAAACTGAGAAGATACCCATGTCTTCTGATGAAGGAGGTAGTATCAGGCATCTTTGCAATCAATTCTTTAAGCATGGTTGGAACCTAGACAAAGTTGATCCGGATGGTATTCCTACGCATGGGCATCATGACCTACAAAACAGAACAAAGATGAATCCCTCCTGTCTTTGAAATAGGTTAGTCCAATGCAAGATGTATGCAATGTTATGATGTCATGATGTCATGATAGAAAGCACATCACAAGTATCCACAAATAACAAACATGGTAAAGGCACACAAGTCACACAAAGAGCCCTTAGATTTCAGGCTGGCAAGGAGTCTAGGTACTACCCTCTTTCAGTTCGGTTGGTTTAAACCTATCCTAAAAATAGTAACCGGGTTCTAGAGGATCTCAATATCACTGACTACCCTCAATCGGTCATAGTTCCAGTTTAGCAACCTTTTCTTGCGGCCGGAGTCATCGTGAGAGTTTAGTCTCAATGAGTGTAGCATACTGCTACTGTTTTATGGCCAAGTTGGTCAATTTAAAGGTTCTAAGGTCAGTTGGTGCTTAATGACCCCTTAGCAGACCCATATTCTCCTTGTTGCGCCACAAGGGATATCGGTACATACTAAAGTGCCACACCAACGTAGCTACTACTTCAATCGTATCGGTCTACGCCATACAGTTCCCTCACAGTTTATTGCTACTTACCTAAAAGGTATCCCCCAGATTCGGGTTAGGATCTATAGTAACTCTGATACAAGCCCACAAATATAAAGCATACAAAGCAAGCAATTGAAAACACAATGATCTAATCCTAAGGTACACCCCACTTATAAATTCCCCAGCAGAGTTGCCAGTTCTGTGATACAGTGGGAAAGAACTGACTGTTTTTGGAATGTTGGTTTGTGTTTTGCGTTTGTTTTTGCAAAATGTCGCGGTAAGCAATAGTCGCCACCGTCTTTTATTTTATCCAACAAGGAAAGGAAAAAAGCACAGAAAAATTCCTTTTTCAAGATATTTCTCGGGTTCGGGGGGTAGATTATAGAAAGGGAAGGTGTTAGCACCGTTTCTATCTGTGGTTATCCACGGGCTCTTAGGTACTTGCTCATATGTTTTCAAAATTTTCTTTTCTTTTTGTTTGTGGGTTTGAAGAAGTTTTTTTGTTTGAAAGGTGTAAGTGTGAAAAGTTTTGTTTTGGTTTTGGAAAGAGCAAGTACTTAAGAACCATTTACCTACTCGAAAAAGGAATCGTTCTATGCTAATGTCCTTTAGACAATGCTATCCCACCATTGATGAGTAGGTAGCACCGTCGTTGGAGTTTTAGGGTCAATTCAAATTTAGGGACTTACGATCACCAAAGCAATGTTAGGATGCCTTAGCGGTAACCCTAATGTCTTAGATCATTTGTTTTGAGGCAACAATATCCCAGGCAACCGTTTTGAGGCGACTATGATCTTTTAGACAAGAGGGCGACCTCTAAAGTGACCTATACTTAATGACCGCATACAAAGGCAACCAAGTATGGTGTACCTTAAGAGTGCACATGTGCGAGTGTGTCGTTTTCAGTTAATTTTATCTTTGCACATGTTTAGGGTGATCTATGTTGATTTTAGGTTTAAACGTTCAATCTTGTCATGCATTCCCTATTATCAAACATCTAACAGTTTATAAGTTGCGGAAATTAAATTGCGGAAATTAAACTAATTATTACAAGGCGTCGGTTATTTACATCACCAAAAGCAACCCTTGAAATTAAAATGCGGAAAATAAATAAAGCGGTAAAGATAGTAAAGTCCTATTAAGCTATTACATTCCGGAAACAGATACAATATTGAATAAAATGGATCGCGTGCGAGAAATTAAATCGAGCGTAAGTTTTAGGGTTTTGACCCTTTTTGAAAGAAAGTATCTTTTTTGTTATTTTTTAATTAAGAAAGAAACTAAATTGGATTAATTATTAAATTAGTAAATAAAATAATTAATAAAAATATTTTTGGGTTTTTGATATTTAAAGGAATAAAAATTAATTTAATCAATGTTAATAAAAACCTAATTGTCTAAGTTAATTTTAATTATTGCAAAATATATTAAAGGTTATTCCTAATTAAAATTAATTAAATTAATATTGTTAACAAAAAATAAAATACTGAAATTTAATTTTAAATAAAGAAAATATTTTTTGGTTTTTAATTTTATGAAGAAAAAGATTTAATTGGTTAGTTAAATTATGAAAAATAATTAAACAAAACAATTAAATAAAATAAGTGAAAAATGAAATAGAAAGACTTAGGAGCGGTTTGGGCCCAATTCGGAGGTCTTGATAGCAATTCTGAGGCCCATCACCAGCTGGCCTCGTTTGACTTCTTGGATCCCCTGTGCATTGGTTGACTGGATCCCATGGTAGGCTTTCATTTTGGATCACCAGATCTGGCCTGGGGCCATCTGGCAAATGATTTGGTGAGGGAGCATGGTATGCTACAACTTCCTTAAGCGCGCTGGAATACTTGAAGAAAAACAACAAATGCAAATGGGGGGACCTGGGATTCGAACCCGGGTCCTGTTGATCATTGGATGTACACGCTCACCACTCAGCCACTGCTTCTCAATTGTTAATTAAACACAAACAAAACATAATATATCAAAACACGTCATTATGCCAGAAAATAAATAAAAAGTGCGCGAATTGTTTGAATGGTCCAATCAGAGGGAGACACGTTTGTCGTCCCTGACCTTCAAACCCTGTAAGTTTACCTGCGGATTTAGATCCGCAGCTAAATGCGTAGATGCATCCTAAAATTCATTCCAGTCCATGAAAATTGATTCCAAGCACATTGTTGAGTTCGTCTGGGCATCCTGAGTGAACCTATACCCTTATTGAGTCTTGATTTCCCCTGAAAAAGAAAGCCCTAAAACACAAACAAAGAACCCTAGATATGGGGGTTCTTCATCTAGGCCAGAAAAATGCAATTGGCTAATGCAGAATGCTTATAAATTGGACGAGGATTAGGAATATGCCAGTAGTTTGTGCAAAAGATGCAAGAAATAAGAGTTGCGAATTCAAGAGAAGGGCGGTTTTTTGAGATACTTACTGAGCTTTTGGGAGTGTATGGAGACTGGCTTTGGGTTGGTTCTGCTTCAGTGATCCTCCAGCAAGCGATTAGTGTTGAGTTTTGCTTCTGAAAATGCCTCTAAGTGTGATTTTGGTTTCACACTTTTTCCACCTTTTTTCAAGTTTGGTTCTTGATGTTCTTGCAGCCTCTAAGTCTGGTTTCGTGTGCTTTAGCTTGTATATGTATAATAGAATGCATTAGGTCAACAAATTTGTCTTGATTCTTTCCACATCAATGCTTTGAGATTGGATTTGATTCACCGTTGATAACTTGCCTAATTTGCCAAAAACTCAATCTTTTTGCACATGGAATACTTGATACGAATCTGATCATGATATTGATGGTGATTAGGTCCTGAAAATAGAAAAATATCTCATGTAATCAAGTTTTGGGATTTTATTTGATTTAAATTGATTTAAAATGAAATAATCCAATAAAAAATCAAATAAATTAGTAAAAGTGATAAATGGACACAAGGCTGAAGCTAGGACACGTGTGGAATGTGGAAAGCCCAAATCAAGTGGAAAAGAATGGGCCCATTTGACAAATTTTGAAGTTTTGGGGATAGTTGACTTTTGGCAATTTTGCAAAAATGCCCAACTTCAACAATGCATAACTTCTTCAATTTTGAACTTTTGGAAGTGTTCTTGGAGTTTTTAGAAATATTGAGATGTCCTCTAACCAACCCTTTTGGACTAATCTCATTTTTATATTCCATGCTCAAGTTATAAGCTTTGGAAAAAAGGTGTTTTTGTTGACTTTCAAAAATGACCTATAATGTCCAAATTTGTAACTTTTTGTGAGTGCTTTTCTTGATCTTGGGGTATGAATATGGATTGTAGGAAATTGAATTCTATTAAAAATGAGCTTTGGATGGGTCATTTCTCATAAATTATGAGAAAGTTATGCTTTGTCAAAGTTGGTTTGACTTTTCCTACAAAACCCTAATTTAGCAACTTTTGAGTCTTGATGAATTTTGAGCAATCCTTTATGAATCATGATCAAACCTTTATCAAATGATTAAATATCCTTCAAAATGAGAATGTTGACAAAAAATCTTGAGGTTTGACTCTATTTGGGTCACAGTTGACTTTTGCCCTAGCATAGTCGATTTTTGGACCCTTTGAGCAATTGACTGAGCAAACTTCCTCTGCAAGGCTTGAAATTTGACATGGATGACCTTGAGAACATATTAGGACAATTGGAAGAACTTGAGGTTATTTGGACTCAAGGATCTTGATGCAACACAAAACCCTAATTTGGGGTTGACTGGCTTAGGAGATAACTTGACTGTCTAACTCTTGAGCAATTTTGAGCCACTTGGAGATTTTTCTTGAAATGTTTTGAGAGATATGAGAGGGAAAATTTTGGGGTGCAACACTTACCATTCAGAAATCCCAGACCATGATACCAACAATTGTTGGGCTTTGAAAAACAAGGTGCAAGACCTTCTTGAAGCAAAAGAAATTGAATTTGATGCTCCTGAAATCCCAAATGTTATCACCGCTCCTATGCCCAAGCATGGTCGTGATGTTAACGCTGTTGAAGATGATATGTTTGTTACTGCTATTGATGAACTTGTTACTCCTCTCCTAACTGTCAAGAGGAACCTGTTGAGGGCCGGTTTATTTTCGGGTTGTGACGAAAGCTGCCACCTCTGTTTATCCTTACCAACTGGATGTCATTTATTGAAAGCATGTGTTCAACGCCTAATGGATGACAATGAGATTTTGTTTGAAAAAACTCCAGTTCCAACCATTTCTTACAAAGATGTTTCAATAGTAACTATTTTCGCCAATCCTTCTAGGGTCTCCACCAAAAGACCCGTTAGGATTACATCAGTTCCTAAAGTAGCTCCACTGATAATTACTATGCACGGACCAATCCCGTACTCATCAGATAAGACTGTCCCATGGAACTATAGGGGTGATGTCTACTATCACGGTGTCAAGCAAGATTGGCTGGCTGATGAAGACTCGATTTTTGAGAAGGCTGACCCCGACATCAGCAACATTGTGGGAACCAGCAAGATAACCCGAAGTGGCAGAGTTTTCTCTCCCTAGATTGCTCCTCTGAAGACTGTTACCGGTCCTGTGATCATCCCTATTTCTATTCCTGTCGATATTACTACTACAATCCCTATGGTTACCCCTACTGACACTCCTACCACCGAGTTGACTGAGACTCGGTGCAAAGGCATTCTGGTTGAGCCTGTCCGGATGAAGGCGCAATCAGTATCTATCCCTGAGGCCTCCCAAAAGGAGATGGAAGAAATTCTGAAAATTATAAAGAGAAGCGACTACAACGTAGTCGAACAGCTAGGGTAGACTCCGTCAAAGATTTCCATGTTGGCTTTATTGTTGTGCTTCGAGGCTCATGTGAAGGCCTTGGTGAAATTTCTTAAAACTACCCATGTACCACAAGAAACCTCTGCTGATCAGTTCCAAGATTGCATGGCCAGTTTAACGGCTGACAATGGTTTAGGCTTTTCTGATGCTGACTTGACACCTAGAGGGAGGAAGCACAATGAGGCATTGCATGTCTCTGTCGAATGCATGGGCACAACTTTTTTCCCATGTCTTGGTTGATATCGGTTCGTCATTGAATATGCTACCTAAGAAAGCTCTTGATAGACTCGATTGTGAAGGTTTGACCTTAAAACCCAGCAACATAGTGGTAAGGGCCTTCGACGATTCAAAGAGAATGGTACGTGGGGAGGTGGACATTCCCATTAAAGTTGGAACTCAAACCTTTGATTCAACTTTTACGTGATGGACATTCGCCCTTCTTACTCCAGCTTATTGGGCCGACCATGGATTCACAACGCTGGTGACGTCACCTCTACATTACATCAAATGCTGAAATACCCGACCAAGGGGAGAATCATTATTGTCCATAGAGAAGAGGAATATATGGCCAGTCACTTAAACTCCTCCAGATACGTGGAATTGGATGGTGAATTCATTGAAACTCCATTTCATCATTTCGAGGAGGTCCGACAAACCATGGTAGTAACCAAGGTTGTTTCCCAAGTCTCGAAGATTACAAGACCCCCACTAAAGATGTCTTCTCTGAAAGATGCCAAGGTCGTAATCGAAGAATGTTGGTGTACTATTTGGGGCCAGCTCCCGGATATCCCATACAAATCTGACAAATTTGGTTTTAGTTTCACTTCAGGAGCCCAGAAAGTTGTACGTTGTGCTCGTTCCAGGGGACCACCCTTGAAGATCAGCAACCACTGAGTCAACACAGTGGAGGATGATGATGAGGATAGCTACGACCTAGAGGAATGGATTTTCCCAACTGTCAACGAAGAACTCACCAACTGGGAAGCTAAAAATCTTGTCCCGATTAATTTTATCCAACAGTGATTGTATTTAAATTTTTGTCGGACCTGTAATAATTAAACAATTCAGACTTTTTAAACCTTGCGTCTTACCCGAGGCACAACGGTCCATTTGTAAGGGTTGTTACCTCATTTTCATATGTCATCAATGAATCATAGATGTTTTTGCATACAAACTTTGTGCTCTTTATCTTTCTTTTTCTGCATTTTTATTCATTCGGGATCCTATGGCCTTCTGTGACTCTGAAAATCTGATCTACCAAGCCGAAGACGAAGGTGAGGAAGATTGTGAAGTTCCGGGAGAACTTGCCAGGTTACTACAACAAGAAGAGAGGACCATACAGCCTCATGAAGGACCAGTGGACACAGTTAACCTAGGCATCGAAGAGGACAAGAAAGAAGTCAAGATGGGTTCCAATCTGGAACCCAGTGTCAAGAAGCGTCTGACTCAGTTGCTACATGATTATGTTGAGGTCTTTGCCTGGTCGTACGAAGACATGCCAGGACTTGATGCTGATATCGTGGTACATCGTCTACCAATAAAAGAAGACTGCCTTCTGGTAAAACAGAAAGTCCGTCGCATGCGACCAGACATGTCAGAGAAGATTAAGGCTGAAGTCATGAAACAATTCAACATCGGATTCTTGGTTGTCACCTCCTATCCATAATGGGTCGCCAGTGTTGTTCCAGTGCCTAAAAAGGACGGAAAAGTATGCATGTGCGTGGACTAAAAATATTTGAATAGGGCAAACCCTAAGGACAATTTCCCACTTCCCCACATCGATATTCTGGTTGATAATACCGCACAACATAAAGTGTTCTCATTTATGGATGGTTTCTCAGGCTACAACCAAATCAAAATGGCACATGAGGACATGGAGAAAACGACCTTCGTCACACAGTAAGGCACATTCTGTTACAAGATTATGCCATTCGGGTTGAAGAACACTGAGGCAACCTATCAGCGTACCATGTAACGCCCATAATTTAATTAATTATTTAGTTAAACTATTTTTGGAATATTTGAGAAGATGTGTTGTGATTAATTGGATTTAATTATTTTATTAAGTGGAGAAATAATATTAGAAGTATAATATTATTTGATGTGGGCTTGTTTTAAAGGAATAGAAGTAATAAGGGGTGTGTGTTAGTTTTAAGCCCAATAAGAAATAAATAATAATAGGTTATTTTATTGTTTCTAGAAAGAATAGAAAAGAGGAGGCATTAGAAGAATAAGGATTGAGAAGAAGAACGTGAAGCTGCTGGAAAAAGAGGAAAAACGGCAGAACGAGGTTTGAACCGGAAGATTATAGAGCGACCTTCAATCCAAGTTAAGGCTGGGGTTCTGAATCTATAATTGGGTTCATGATAATTGGTATGTGGGGTTTAGAGGTGATTGTTGTCCTGTTCATGAATTGAATGTATATTATGTTGTATGAGGAAATTGATGAATTATAGATGAATAATGATGTACCGATGCGGTTTAATTGATTTAAAATTATAGGATAACTGTAAGTGATGATTATCCATGATTATATCAAGTTTTTAGGGCTTAAAGTATGGAACCCGTAGTGAAAACGCGGAGAAATCGCATAAATTATGTAGGATAGAGCAGTATGCGTCGACCCCAAACATGATGTGTCGATACATGAAGGTTTAGAGACTCAGGATGAGTCGATACAAAGAGGTTTTGCATCGATACATGAAGGTTTAGAGACTCAGGATGAGTTGATACATAGGAGCATGTGTTGATACATGCTGTGTGGTAGACTCAGTATGAGTCGATACAAGAGAGGATGTGTTGACTCATGTTGCGAGTTCAGTGCAGTACGCGTCGATCCAAGACGTTATGCGTCGATCCATGTTGTTTGGTTTTTTGCATAATCAGTTTGAGAATGTTGTAACTTGAGTTTTCGGACTCCGTTTGTGATGTCGTTTGAAGCGTTGAATAGCTAACGCGATGAGTTTTAATTCTTGAGGATTAAAATGAATAGTAGGAAGGATAACCCTAGTAATCCCAATTAGGACTAGAGTTAATTCCCGCGTCAATCGTTATGCTGGTTTTTATGCAGAATGATGAGGATGAAATGTTTATAGGATGTTGTTTGATTTGTAACAGTATGAGTAATGATAGTAATGATATAAGATTACAGAATAGCAGTATGAATTACTGTCGTATTTATGTACAACTGAGTTGTTGATGAGATGTTATTAATGATGTTGTGTTGATAATTTATGATGAATAAATGATTTGTTTGATGAATTATTATGATGATACGAGATGTTTGATGAAGAGATGTTGAGATGCTTTTGAGATGTAGGCCTTTGGTCAACGATGATGTTGTATTGAGATGTTGTTAATTATGGTGTTGTTATTACATTCATGATTGTGTCGCATACATTGCATTTTGAGATGGAGCTTATGCTCGTTGAGATGGCCAGTATTGGCGAATATTGAGATGAAGGCTTATGCCTTGTTGATGCCTCTATTAATTGGAAATTTTTGAGATGGGAGTTCTGTTCCAAATGGTACCACATGCATTTTCATAGTATTGAGTCGCATTATATGACTGCATAAAGAAGTGTGTATTGATGTGGTGAATGTGTATTATTATTATTCATTATGATATGAGAAGTGGTGATGTTATATGATCTAATTTAATATATTAATTATCATGTGCTTTATTATATTGTTATATATCTCACCCCTTTTGTTTGAATGTTGCCCTTATGTTGGTAACGTGCAGGTAATCGAGAGTGAAGGTTGTATACCTTCAATAGTTTGAGTCGGTATCATTTCTCTGATATGTAACACTCGGGGGGATGAGCGCTTATTACTTTTGATTGTTGATTATTTAGTTGTTGAACTTTAAGTTGATTATTATTAAATTATGTTGTTTTGATGTTTCTGTAATGATGATAGAGATGTTATTAAGAATTTCCGCTGCGTAGATGTTGAATTATTTAATTAAAGATGTCATGATGATGGTTCATCTGATGTTTTAAAAGTGTTATATATCCACGATGAATGCAATGTGTTTTGAAAGAAGAATTTGTGGCATCCCGATTCGTTTGCATGAATGATTTTATAACTCTAATTTATTTATATAAATGTCGGGTAGAATTGGGGTGTTACAAAGTTGGTATCAGAGCAAAAGGTTGGTCCGACCTTGTCGTCGAGTCGTAGTTGTCTAACAATAGAGTATTGTTAATTTGAGTTCTAACCGTTGTTTATGTTGTAGTCAGAAGTTGAGATGGCTGGAAGGAATGATGTTGCACTTGTTACTGCTTTATAAGCAATGGCTCATGTGATGCAAAATCAGCCGAATGCTGATGGGAATGCTGGATCTCATAGCTTGACGACTTTCCAGAGAGAGAATCCACTTACGTTCAAGGGAAAGTATGATCCTGACAGAACATTGGAGTGGTTGAAAGAGATTGAGATAATCTTTCGTGTGATGGACTGCACTCCAGCGCAGAAGGTACATTATGGTACTCATATGCTAGCAGTTGACGCTGATGACTGGTGGCTAGAGACTTGTCAGAAGTTGGAGGCTGCATGTGATAATGTCACTTGGGCTGTGTTCGGTAGGGAATTTTTGAGGAAGTACTTTCCTGAAGATGTTCGTGGTAAGAAGGAGATTGAGTTTCTTGAGCTGAAGCAAGGAAATATGTCAGTTGTTGAGTATGCTGCCAAGTTTTTTGAGTTGGCTAAGTTTTATCCATATTATGCTGATGCAGATGCTGAGTTTTCAAAGTGTATCAAGTTTGAGAACAGGTTGCGCCCGGAGATCAAGAAGGCAGTTCGATACCAAAAGATCTGTGTCTTTGCTGATTTGATTGATAGTTGCAGGATTTATGAGGAGGATAATAATGCTCATTACAAGATTATCAGTGAGAAGAGGGGTAAGCACCAACAGAATCGTGGTAAGCCTTATGATACCCCAGCTGGTAAAGGTAAACAAAAAGCTGCTCAAAGTCAGAGGACTAGTGGGGGAGATGCTCCTGCTGGTGTGGTTTGCTTTAAGTGTGGCTGGGCACAAGAGTAATGTGTGCACTACTGAAGTGAAGAGATGTTTCGGTTGTGGCAAGAACGGACATGTTGTATCTGAGTGTGAACATAAGGATGTGATTTGTTTCAATTGTAGAGAAGAAGGGTACATTGGTAGTCAGTGTTCGAAACCGAAGAGGGCTCAGACAAGTGGTAAAGTGTTTGCTCTGGTTGAGGATCAGACGGCTGCTAAGGACAGACTTATCAGAGGTACATGTTTCATTAATAGTACTCCTTTAATTACTATTATTGATACCTGTGCTACTCATTGTTTTATTGTTGTTGATTATGTTGAAAGATTGGGTCTTGTGTTATCATCTTTGAATGGGGAAATGGTCATCGATACTCCAGCCAAGAGGTCGGTGACTACTTCTTTTGTGTGTTTGAAGTGTCCCTTGTCGATCTTTGATAGAGACTTTGCTGTCGATTTGGTTTGTTTACTGTTAAGAGGTTTGGATGTGATTTTGGGTATGAACTGGTTAGAGCATAATTGTGTTCATATCAACTGTTATGACAAGTCTATGAGGTTTTCTACTCCTGAAGAAGAAGAAGATAGTTTGTTATCTACTAGACAGTTGAGGAAGTTGATGCCAGAGGGAGTACAGATGTTCTCGTTGATGGAGTTTCTATTTGTAGAGACTCAAGCTATAATTGAGGAATTGCAGGTGGTGTGTGAATTTCCTGAAGTTTTCCCTGACGAGATTCCTGATGTACCGCCGGAGAGGGAAGTTGAGTTTGCCATTGATCTTGTACCTGGTACCAGACTTGTGTCTATGGCACCATACAGGATGTCTGCATCTGAATTGTCAGAGTTAAAGAAGCAATTTGAGGAGTTACTTGAGAAGAAGTTTGTAAGACCAAGTGTGTCACCGTGAGGAGCTCCAGTGTTGTTAGTAAAGAAGAAAGATGGAAGTATGAGGCTTTGTGTTGATTATAGACAGTTGAATAAAGTGAAAATTAAGAACAAGTATCCGCTTCCAAGAATAGATGACTTGATGGATCAATTGGTGGATGCTCGTGTGTTTAGTAAGATTGATTTGAGGTTGGGTTACCATCAGATTAAAGTGAAGGATGAAGATATCCAGAAGATGACTTTTAGGACGCGTTATGGACATTATGAATATTCAGTGATGCCTTTCGGTGTTACTAATGCACCGGGAGTATTCATGGAATACATGAATTGTATCTTTCATACTTATTTGGATCGGTTCATAGTGGTGTTCATTAATGATATTTTGATTTACTCTAAGTCAGAAGAAGAGCATGATGAACACTTAAGAGTAGTATTGCAAGTTTTGAAAGAGAAGAAGTTGTATGCAAAGCTGTCCAAGTGTGAATTCTGGTTGAAGGAGGTTAGTTTTCTTGGTCATGTGATTTCGGGTAGTGGCATTGTTGTAGATCCATCGAAGGTTGATGTTGTGTTGCAATGGGAAACTCCAAAGTCAGCTACTGAGATTAGGAGCTTTTTAGGATTAGCTGGTTATTATAGAAGGTTTATCGAAGGGTTTTCTAAGTTGACACTTCCGTTGACTAAGTTGACTTGTAAGGGTAGAGCTTTTGTATGGGATGTTCAGTGAGAAGAAAGTTTTGCAGAATTGAAGAAGAGGTTGACATCGACTCCGATTTTGTTGTTGCCTAATCCAGGAGAGCCTTTTGTGGTGTATTGTGATGCTTCTAAGATGGGTTTAGGAGGTGTGCTTATGCAGAATGGTAAGGTAGTTTCTTATGCGTCAAGGAAGTTAAGGACTCATGAGAAGAACTATCCTACGCATGATTTAGAGCTTGCTGCAGTTGTCTTTGTGTTGAAGATTTGGAATCTTTATGGTTCTAGATTTGAAGTGTTTAGTGACCATAAGAGTTTGAAGTATTTATTCGATCAGAAGGGGTTGAATATGAGGCAACAAAGATGGTTGGAATTGTTAAAGGATTGTGATTTTAGTTTGAATTATCATCCAGGAAAAGCGAACATGGTAGCTGATGCGTTAAGTCGAAAGACTTTACATATGTCAGCAATGATGATTAAAGAGTTGGAATTAATTGAGCAGTTCAGAGATATGAGCTTAGTTGCAAGGTTACTCTGCGAAGTATTATGTTGGGTATGTTGAAGATTAATAATGAATTTCTAGACAGTATCAGAGAAGCTCAGAAGTTGGATGTTAAACTGGTAGGTTGGATGGTTAAAATCGATTAGTCTGAGAATAGTGATTTTAAGTTAGATGTGCAGGGTGTGTTGAAGTTTTGTAACCGGATTTGTATTCCTGATGATGCTGAGATGAAGAAGGTGATACTGGAAGAGAGCCATAGAAGTAAGTTAAGTATTCATCCAGGAGCTACAAAGATGTATCAAGATTTAAAAGGTTTGTTTTAGTGGCCTGGAATGAAGAGTGATGTGGCTCGATTTGTGTATGCATGTTTGACTTGTCAGAAGTCGAAAGTTGAACATCAGAAGCCTACAGGGTTGATGCAACCGTTAGAAGTTCCAGAATTGAAATATGATAGCATTTCAATGGACTTTGTGACGGGTTTTCCTAATACTTTAAGAGAACATGATTCGATTTGGATGATTATTGATAGGCTTATGAATTCAACTCCTTGTATTCCTATTAACATCAGTTTTCCAGTGTCGAAGTTGGCTGAGATTTACACTGGTGTGGTTGTGAAGTTGCATGGTGTTCCTTTGTGCATTGTGTCAGATAGAGATCCAAGATGTACTTCTAATTTTTGGAAGAGTTTTCAAGAAGCATTGGGTTCTAAGTTGAGATTGAGTTCAGCGTATCATCCTCAGACAGATGGTCATACTGAACGGACGATTCAATCGTTGGAAGATTTGCTGAGGGCATGTGTTCTTGAGCATGGAGGTTCGTGGGATACTTATCTTCCGTTGATAGAGTTCACTTATAATAATAGTTACCATTCCAGTATTGGGATGGCACCTTTTGAGGCGTTGTATGGTCGAAGATATAGAATTCCGTTATGTTGGCATGAATTTGGTGAAAGTGTAGTACTTGGACCTAAACTTGTTCGTGAAACTACTGAGAAGGTGAACTTGATTAGAGAAAAGATGAAAGCTTCCCAAAGTAGACAGAAGAGTTATCATGACAAGCGAAGGAAGGATTTAGAATTTCAAGCTGGTGATCATGTGTTTTTGAGAGTTACACCTGTGACTGGTGTTGGGCGAGTATTGAAGTCTAAGAAGCTCACTTCTTGTTTTATTCGACCATATCAGATTTCGGAGAGAGTGGGGAATGTTTCTTATAGAGTGGCTTTACCGCCTAATCTTTCGAATTTGCATGATGTGTTTCATGTGTCGCAACTCCGGAAGTATATTTTAGATCCATCTCATGTGATTCATGTGGATGATGTGCAAGTACGGGATAATCTTACGGTGGAGACGATGCCTGTACGGATCGCGGATCGTGAAATAAAGACTCTGAGGGGCAAAGAGATTGTTTTGGTTAAGGTGGTTTGGCTAGGAGCTACCGGAGAAAGCATGACTTGGGAGTTGGAGAGCAAGATGCGAGACTCCTACCCTGAGTTGTTTAATTGAGGTAAATTTTAGAGGACGAAAATATTCTAAGTGGAGGAGAGTCGTAACGCCCGTAATTTAATTAATTATTTAATTAAATTATTTTTGTAATATTTGATAAGATGTGTTGTGATTAATTGGATTTAATTATTTTATTAAGTGGAGATATAATATTAGAAGTATAATATTATTTGATGCAGGCTTATTTTAAAGGAATAGAAGTAATAAAGGGGGTGTGTTAGTTTTAAGCCCAATAAGGAATAAAGAATAATAGGTTATTTTATTGTTGCTAGAAAGAATAGAAAAGAGGAGGCAGTAGAAGAATAAGGATTGAGAAGAAGAACGTGAAGCTGCTGGAAAAAGAGGAAAAACGACAGAACGAGGTTTCAACTGGAAGATTATAGAGCGACCTTCAATCCAAGGTAATGGTGGGGTTCTGACTCTATAATTGGGTTCATGATAATTGGTATGTGGGGTTTAGAGGTGATTGTTGTCTTGTTCATGAATTGAATGTATATGATGTTGTATGAGGAAATTGATGAATTATAGATGAATAATGATGTACTGATGCGATTTAATTGATGTAGAATTATAGGATAACTGTAAGTGATGATTATCCATGATTAGATCAAGTTTTTAGGGCTTAAAGTATGGAACCCGTAGTGAAAATGCAGAGAAATCGCAGAAATTATGCAGGATAAAGCAGTATGCGTCGGCCCCAAACATGATGTGTTGATACATGAAGGTTTAGAGACTCAGGATGAGTCGATACGAAGAGGTTTTGTGTCGATGCATAAAGTTTTAGAGACTCAGGATGAGTCGACACGAAGAGGTTTTGCATCGATACATGAAGGTTTAGAGACTCAGGATGAGTCGATACGTAGGAGCATGTGCCGATACATGCTGTATGGTAGACTCAGTATGAGTCGATACAAGAGAGGATGCGTCGACTCATGTTGCGAGTTCAATGCAGTACGCGTCGATCCAAGACGTTATGCGTCGATCCATATTGTCTGGTTTTTGGCAGAATCAGTTTGAGAATGTTGTAACTTGAGTTTTCGAACTCTGTTTGTGATGTCGTTCGAAGCGTTGAATAGCTAACGCGATGAGCTTTAATTCTTGAGGATTAAAATGAAGAGTAGGAAGGATAACCCTAGTAATCCCAACTAGGACTAGATTTAATTCCCGCGTCAATCGTTATGCTGGTTTTTATGCATAATGATGATGATGAAATGTTTATAGGCTGTTGTTTGATTTGTAACAGTAGGAGTAATGATAGTAATGATGTAAGATTATAGAATAGCAGTATGAATTATTGTCGTATTAATGTACAACTGAGTTGTTGATGAGATGTTATTAATGATGTTGTGCTGATAATTTATGATGAATAAATGATTTGTTTGATGAATTATTATGATGATATGAGATGTTTGATGAAGAGATGTTGAGATGCTTTTGAGATGTAGGCCTTTGGCCAACGATTATGTTGTATTGAGATGTTGTTAATTGTAGTGTTGTTATTACATTCATGATTGTGTCGCATACATTGCATTTTGAGATGGAGCTTATGCTCGTTGAGATGGCCTGTATTGGCGAATATTGAGATGAAGGCTTATGCCTTGTTGATGCCTCTATTAATTGGCAATTTTTGAGATGGGAGTTCTGCTCCAAATGGTACCACATGCATTTGCATAGTATTGAGTCGCATTATATGACTGCATAAAGAAGTGTGTATTGATGTGGTGAATGTGTATTATTATTGTTGATTATGAGATGAGAAGTGGTGATGTTATGTGATCTAATTTAATATATTAATTATCATGCACTTTATTATATTGTTAGATATCTCACCCCTTCTGTTTGAATGTTGCCCTTATGTTGGTAACATGCAGGTAATCGAGAGTGAAGGTTGTATACCTTCAATAGTTTGAGTCGGTGTCATTGCTCTGATATGTAACACTCGTGGGGATGAACGCTTGTTGCTTTTGATTGTTGATTATTCAGTTGTTGAACTTTAAGTTGATTATTATTAAATTGTGTTGTTTTGAAGTTGTTGTAATGATGATAGAGATGTTATTAAGAATTTCCGCTGCGTAGATGTTGAATTATTTAATTAAAGATGTCATGATGATGGTTCATCCGATGTTTTTAAAGTGTTATATATCCACGATGAATGCAATGTGTTTTGAAAGAAGAATTTGTGGCATCCCGATTCGTTTGCATGAATGATTCTATAACTCTGATTTATTTATATACTTGTCGGGTAGAATTAGGGTGTTACATACCATGGTAGCTCTATTTCACGACATGATACATCACGAAATAGAGGTCTATGTGGACGACATGATAGACAAATCTCAAACTAAAGAGGAACATCTTGACCATTTACAGAAACTCTTTGAGAGACTAAAGAAATACAAGCTGAGGTTGAACCCGAATAAGTGCACATTTGGGGTGAGGTCCGGTAAACTCCTAGGCTTTGTCGTCAGCGGTAGAGGTATCAAAGTGGACTCCGCCAAGGTGAAAGTGATACAAGAAATTCCTGCTCCTCGCACTGAGAAGGAAGTCATAGGATTCTTGGTCCGACTAAACTATATTGCCAAATTCATTTCTCACTTAACCGCTACTTGTGAACCAATCTTCAAGCTACTGAAGAAAGATCAAGTAGTCAAATGGAATGATGAATGTCAAACTTCTTTCGACAAGATCAAAGAGTACCCGCAAGAGCCTCCTGTTTTGATGCCACCATTCGAGGGAAGACCCTTGATCATGTATCTAACTATTTTGGAAAATTCAATGGGGTGCGTGCTGGGGCAGCATGACGAGTATGGTCGAAAAGAGAATGCTATTTATTACCTGAGAAAAACTTTTACCGACTGTGAAACCAGATATTCACTACTCAAGAAAACTTGTTGCGCTCTGGCATAGGCTACTCGCCGACTAAGATAGTATATGCTGACCCATACTACCTTATTGATATCCAAGATGGATCCAATAAAATACATATTCGAGAAGCCTGTCCTCTCTGGGAGAATAGCAAGATGGCAGATGATCCTGACGGAATATGACATTCAGTACACTACCCAAAAAGCAATAAAGGGAAATGTGCTAGCCGATCACATTGCTCATCAAGCTGTGGATGACTATCAGTCCATGAAGTTCGAATTCCCGTATGAAGACATCATGATGGTAAACAACTATGAAGAATTCAGACCATATGACGGACTTGAACAAGGATCTCGATGGACCCTGGTTTTTGATGGGGCGTCCAGCGCACTTGGCAATGGCATAGGTGTTATACTCATATCCCTTGAAGGATGTCACACTCCCTTCACTGCAAGACTCTGCTTCAACTGTACAAATAACATGGAAGAATACGAAGCGTGTATTTTTGGTCTCAAAGTTACCATAGATTTGGGGATCAAGTCCTTAAGTGTATTCAGATATTCAGCCTCAGTCATCAGCCAGATCAAAGGATAATAGGACACGAAGCACCCTAACCTTATCCCCTATAAAGAACATGTGTTGACATTAATCCCACATTTTGAGAAGATTACCTTCAAGCATTTCCTGCGAGAAGAAAATCAACTAGCGGATGCACTAGCCACAATGCCATCTATGTTTAAACTCAAGTGGGGAAACGAGGCTCCCCAGATCACCATTGAAAGGATGGATGAACCAACTTATTGTCACGAGATCAATACTGAAGAAGTAGTGGACCAGCCTTGGTTCCATGAAGTCAAGAGGTACCTTGAGGCTCAAGAGTATCTGGAAGGAGCTTCAGCTAATGATAAGAAGTTCTTGAGAAGATTCTCTGCTAAATTCTTCATCAGTAATGGCATTCTCTACAAACACAACCATGACTCTGTTTTGCTTCGTTGCATAGACAAGGTTGAGGCAGAAAAGATCATGGCTGATCTAAATGAAGGAACTTTTTGCACCTACTCCAGTGGGCATACGATGGCAAAGAAGATCCTGCGGGAAGGTTATTAATGATCTACCATGGAAGCAGATTGCTATCAACATTCGCCAACTTGTCATAAGTGTCAGATCCATACTGACAAAGTGCATGTACCTCCAGTTCCTCTGAATTTCCTGATTGCTCCCTGGCCATTCGCGATGTGGGGCATCAATATTATTGGAGAAATCAAACCTACAACCTCTAATGGACACCACTTCATCTTGGTGGCCATCGATTACTTCACAAAGTGGGTTGAGGCAGCTTCTTTCGCTTCTGTAACCAAGAATGTTGTGGCCCGATTCATCAAACAGAATCTCATCTGTCGTTACAGTATCCCGGAGAGGATCATCACAGACAATGGTACAAATCTCAACAATATTATAATCACCACATTGTGCGTGTAATTCAAGATCCAGCACCATAATTCTTCCCCTTACCAGCCAAAGATGAATGGCGTTGTCGAAGCTGCAAATAAGAACACCAAAAAGATCATACAGAAAATGACAGTAACCTACAAGGACTAGCATGAGATGCTACCATTCGCTCTCCACAGTTACCGTGCCACGATGCACACATCAACCAGGGCAACACCTTACTCTCTGGTATACGGCATGGAAGTTGTCTTGCCTATTGAGGTCCAGATCCCTTCTCTGAGAATCATGAAGGATACAGGGTTGAATGAGGATGACTGGATCCAAACTCGACTTGATCAACTGAACTTGATTGATGAGAAAAGGCTTACTTCTGTCTATCATGGTCAAATGTATCAAAAACGGATGATCAAGGCTTTCAACAAAAAGGTCAGACGCCAAGTGTATCAAGTCGGGGATCTGGTCAGACGCCAAGGTTGTCTGCAAGGTGATCCCAGGGGCAAGTGGACTCCTACATACGAGGGACCATTTGTGATAAAAAAACATAATCTCTGGTGGAGCAATGATCTTAACCACTATGGATGGCGACGACCTGCCGCACTCTGTGAACGCGGACATAGTCAAAAGATATTACGCATAAGAGACCCGCTAGGTTGACACACCTAAGAAAAATAAGGGCATCCCGGCGAACCAAAAGGTTCGGGAAAAAATTAGGAATAAAACAAAAAAATTTGTACACCCGGCAAGTTGAAAACCCGAAAGGGAGACTTGGATAAAAAAGGGTATCCCGGTGAACTGAAAACCCGAAAGGACGGTCCAAACAAAAGTTAGGGAATTAAAGCGTATGACTATGTCCCGTTGGATCATCTTACAGACAACCTTTAGCTTCGACTGACAAACTTAGTTATTCTGATCAATCCAATCAACTTCCGACAAGGCAGCAAGTGGACAAGACGCTTAGAGACACGAAGGCTATAGCAGAATGGGAACTCCATGGAATTGTTGCACATAGCTATCTTTTCTTTATATCAAATTTTTATTTTTTTACGACGACATTCTCTTACTAGAATGTTTGTCTCATTGTACAAAAAATACTTATTCAAGTTAATACAAAGATATCCCTTTAAAAGTGCAAAGCTATCTGTTTTTTCTGTGTTTTGTTTACAAAAACGTCCGATGTTTATTTTTGAACATATGCATTTGAACGTAACTACTGTTTACAAATGAACAAAAAGGAACAGAAAATAGAAAGACAATCACTAATGGCTTTCAGAAATAGGATAATATCTTTAGACTATTTCATAAAACTCCCACAGTTGCGGCTTAATGATATCAAGCTCTCTCACATCCCCGACGGAACAAAACTTCCAATTATCACTCCCCAGTAGAAGTCGCCCAATTTCTCAGGATTCCCCAACAGGATTTCACAAGCAATACGCGGCGTTTCCCTTACAACAAAGTTTATTTCTCTAACAAATAGAAGCTCGTCAACTCATCAGCACTTCAAAACATGAAGACTTACACTCCACATTTCCAGCAGCCGTCAGGGATTTATTTTCCCTAAAGTATTACAGCAGAGTAGCTTACATGCCCATACATCGCATCCATACGTCATAACATTGACAATACAAATATATACAATATAATTTCATTCATTTTTTGAGAACATCATTGTACAATGCATTTCATACATCATGACATTGCATACAACTAATCTTTCAGGAAAGATCAGTCAGTAGATGGCTATCATCAATGATTTGCAAAAGGTCAGAGATTAATACCTGAAATAAGCCAGGATAATCATCTACATGACCAGCTGAAGCAATCCCGCACGAGTTTCTTCTGATTCAGCTTTCAGATACAGTTCAGATACGCTCCAGATACGGACGCCATTCTGATACTCATTCAGATTTAGCTTTCGGATACAATTCAGATACGCTCTATATACGGACGCCATTCTGATACTCATTCAGATTCAGCTTTCATATACAAATCATATACGCTCTAGATACGGACGCTATTCTGATACTTATTCAGATTCAGCTTTCAGATACAGTTCAGATACGCTCCAGATACGGATGTCATTCTGATACTCATTCAGATTCAACTTTCAGATACAGTTCAGATACGCTCTAGATACAGACACTATTTTGATACTCATTCAGATTCAGCTTTCAGATACAATTCAGATACGCTCCAGATACGGATGCCATTCTGATACTCATTCAGTTTCAACTTTCAGATACAGTTCAGATATGATCCAGATACGGACGCCATTCTGATACTCATTCAGTTTCAGCTGTCATATACGAGTCAAATACAATCCATTTATGGATATTATTCTGGTACTCAACCCAACACATCCATTATTTCAGTATAAATCAACCAGAGATTTATTCTGACACTTCTTCCATTTCTACCAACAATCATTTTTGGATGCCATCTGTAAGCCCATATCCAACAACTTTCCATCACCTCTCTAAATGGAATCTTTAAGTCCATTCCCTACACCATCAACCACCACATCCTCGAGCATAAATTTTTGGGCACTCTAGTGTCCAATCATCTTCCACCTTCAAGTCACGAATGGCTGATCCGCCAATCTAACTCTTCAGGTTTAAGAAGATTGAACATGGGCAGCTGTTGTACCCCAAAATTTTCCCTCTCATTTATCAAATATTCTCTCACAAGATCTCCTTTGGTTCAAGACTGCACAAGGTCTGATCAGCTCAAGACACCTCCTTAAGCATTAATGACTGAAATTAGGGTTTGAGATTGCACAAGGATAAATGAACTTTCAATGCCTCATATGACTTTCATAGATCATTATGGACCCCCAAGATTACTCATGTCAAGTTTCAAGCCTTGAATCACATATTTGCTCAGTCAATTGAGCAGTTGACCTAAAAATCAGTTGTATTGAGGAAAAAGTCAATTGTGGTCAATTTACAGTCAAACTTCATAATTTTTTATCCACGTCAACATTATAAACTCATATGTATCATTTGATCAAGTTTGACCACAATTCCTCAAGAAATTTGATCAAATCATCAAAAGGGCAAAATGATCCAAATTAGGGTTTTGACTAAGAAGGGGCAATTTTTTATTTTTTGACCTAGCAAATGGTTAATTGGTTTGAGGCATAATCTCAAGAGTTCAATTGCATCATTTTTACCTAATGGCATGACTCAAAATATTGCTCAAGATCAATTGAATTGATAGTTGATTTCCAGTCAATTGATCAAAAGTCAACTGTACACTAAAAAGTCAAACTTTGACTTTTTGGTCAAAATAAAGTGTCAAAGATCACAATTCATCAAAACATGTCAAAATATGAAACTTGTTCATCAAGGAATCAAAAAGTAAAGATTTCATTTTGAAAAGTCAAAATTTTCAAACTTAGAAATTTTTCTAAGTGTTGAAAACTTCATATTTTTTCACAACTTTGAGCCAATTTTTCACCATGATGCAAGATGATTCAAAAGAAACTTTCAACATTAAAGTTGTAGATATCCATGATATCTACAACATTGTTTTACACAACTTCTCCTAGAAATGCTTGGATCTCAAGTTATTAATATATGAAGTCATGGTCTTGAAACTAAACACTTAGTGAAATTTTGAACATTTTGGTCAGGATTTTGACCTAACTTCTGACCAAAGTTTCACCTAGTTCCATTTGGATTTTGAAAAAGTAATTCAAATAGAGGTTGTAGAGCACATTACAAGCTTTCCAAAATATCCAAGAACTCCTTGAGATCATTTGTGAGCAAGGATAATCGAAGGTCAGAAGTTGGAGTTTCAAGTTATTTTACAAGGCAAATTTTGTGATGAACAAAATTCAAATCTCAAACCTATGCTGCATAATTTTTGCTTTGCAGACCTCAAACTTATTAGGAACTCCATAATTAAATGCTTGCACAGATGTTAGAGGCCTCAACTCAAGCATTCAATGCAATGCCATGCTTTATATCCATTTTAGGAAGAAAGTGCACAATGCCATTTTGAAAAAGTAGCTTTATACACAAAACTTGTTCTTGAGTCTTGCAATTGTTTTCTTCTGATCATACACATCCTATAACTCAAGAGAAGTTTGTCTCATGCCTTACAATCACTCAGCCCATGCTTGTACTTCATCTTGGAACCATACTCACACCTTTCTTCAAAATCAAGTAACATAGCATTCAACATATATTTTGTACTTCTGACCCTCTCAAGCACAAAAACTTTCTCATTACTTATGTACAAGTCCTTGGCAACAAAACACACGCATGCTTAAGCCCCAAAACTCCCAAGAACTCAGAATTGTATCACATACCTCTATTTTTGCATAACCTGACCAAAAGTTTGAAACTCACATCTCCCTCGTGCGTTTTCAAGTCTTTTTGTTCCTAAAGCTTCTAAACATCATTTAAAACTCATCTCACACCCTGTTACAAGACTGTAACACCATTAACACCATCCTCCATTTTAAAAAACAGAGCTTTGCACTTGGACTTCTCCAGCACGATCCATCCACCTCCAGCACAAACTAAGTATTGCATTAGCTTCCTGGGACCTCAGTGGAGTTATTCTGATCATCACAACACCTTGAGGAGTGCTCAAACTCAGAACACGATTTCCAGTTTTGAGGTAAGTTTCCTTAACTTGGAACTCTTCATACAAGCATCATTAATGTTTAATTTGTGAATGAAAAATGTAGACACCATTGTTCTGAAGCTAACCATGTCTTTAGATTTCATTTATATTGCTTAAGTAGTTAGAATTTTGAATCTGAACATCCTGGAAAAATTAGGTCAGAATTTGGTATCATTCAAAAATCATGCTCATTTTTTATCTATAGCTTTAGTTATTTACATTTTTGGAATCGTGGTGAAATTTGTCACAAGTTTCATGTTTACATTTTTGTAAATGGATGAGAAATGAACAAGATGCAGGTGGTCCGGCCAGAGGTTGAAGATGAAGTTGTTTTCATGAAACAGTTTCTAATATATATTTATGGTTTGACATAAGTTAACGGATGTGTCACCACCCCAGTGGTTAAAGCGTGCGCCTGTCACCCTTAGGTCTTGGGTTCAAGCCCCAGCGTGACCTATTGCATTTTTTTTTTTACATTTTTCTCACATTTTCTGACTTTTTGCAGCGCTTGAGCCAACAGTTTGGGTCTGACTTTTTTTCTTACAATACTCCTTATTTCACTTATTAACCCCCTGACTTTATTTTTTATTTTATTTTATTTTTACTTTTTTACCTTTTATTTATTATTATTATTATTATTAATATTATTATTATTACTATTTTCATTAATAAGAAAATATATAAAAATATTTATATTTTATTATTTATATTTATTTAGTTTATTTTTCTTTACAAAAATAAAAGAACAAAAAGCATTTTCTTTAATTAATTTTTTTTTAATACTTAGATAATTTAATTTTATTTATTATTATATTATTTTATAAATTAAAATCAATTTAGAATTTATGATTTTTATTTAATTATTTTTATTAAATTCACCAAAACCCTAAAAAACTTGTTTTCTTTAAATTAATTTATTCTACTAACTTAATATTAATTTTCTTTTTTTAGTTAATTATTTTATTTTAATTAATTATGTCAAAAAACCCTTTTTCATGAAAACCAAACAAAAATCATATTTCTTCTTACATTTTATATTCTTGCATTTTTACTTATTTATTTTGTACATTTATTCAAAAATTCAATATGGTTATAATAATTATTTAGATTTATTTTCTTGCAATATTCCCCATTTGTAATTTATACACCCTCTCCCCTAAATGATGTAATAGCGTAGTAATCTTAAATTCTGTAATTTATCGTTTTATCTAAGAATGCTAGTAATTAGGGTTTTGTATGAAAAGACTAAAACCAACAAATAACAAACCCTAATCAAAGACAAATCAAGCATGAAAATTAATACACTTACACACATACCCCCTAGGATAAATCCACTTGGTTGCCTTACAAAAATGACCATATTACGCATGTGAAGTATCTTAGCAAAAACAAGCAAAATACAAGATCATAGTCCCTCGATGACGCTATCTATGTTGTCTTTCAAAATGATCTTAGTCCCTAAAGAAAAATGCTAAGATATTTTGCAACATTGCTAATCACGGTTATACGATGACCCACGTCCGTCCATTTTACATCCAAAAATAGAGTTACTTACCAAAGCAAACAATATCAAAGGAAAAAGGAAATGAACATGAAAGACTTTTGAGTAAGTAGATTGTTCCTAGTTACTTACTTCATTTCAAAACAAAAACATCTTTGTTATTTTCAAAACAAACACCAACACTTTCAAAACATCTTACAAACTTGAAAACATTTTCAAAAAGATCAAACACTTTGTATACATTCTTACAAACGAGAATCATTATAAAGTTTGCCTAAACAATAACATCTTTACAAAATACTTTCAAAAACCACACAAAACACATTTTCAAACAAAAGCAAGTGATCTAGCAAATAACTAAGAACACATGGAAAACAATGGATGAAAAGGACGTTATATCTTCCTTTTTCATAATCTACCCGCAAACTCAAGAAATAATCTCAAAGGTCGTTCATGTGTTTTTTCACCTTTCCTTTTGGATAAAAGAAAAGTCGGTGACGATTCTTACTAACCACAACATTTGCAATCAAACGCCAAAAAAACTAAGTCAGTTCTCCCACCGTATCACATCACCATTACGTTATTCCTCTATTGTGTGCTATTGAGGACATACATTTGAATATAAAATTAAAAAACTCAAACTAAGTTGCCACAAAGGCTACAAGTTTCATAAATTCCAACTGTAAAATTGTATTAAACCAGTTTGGATCTGAATGTCATAAGTGAATGTCATAAGTGAAAGATTGGAATGAAACGAAGAATCTAATCAATGAAGAGTACTTTCAGGGTCTTGTTTAATTTAAGGCAACTACACTAGTATCACAAACTTAATAAATAGGGTGAATACTAAACAGCTAAAATTTAATGATCACAGCTGTTTCTCAAAAATGATAATACAAATATTTACTTCTTACAAAAATCTCTCATGAAGTTACCATGGAGGCCAAGTCCAATTCTCCGTCAGAGTCGATCACTTCTTCATAATCATAATAGGGATTCGCCTGCACCTCAGAAGACAAAATTAAAAATTTTACACAATTTTTAACAAATTGTAGAAGATATCTTGTGTAATAATAAAAGTTTTCTTTATATGTTTAGGTGATTATATATTCCTCAACACGAAGATGAGTGAGATTTTTTTACCTTTGGTCTTGGAGTTACAGCTGAAAATCCATGAAAAATGGGAGTGTCGAAATTTGGGGGCTCAAGGACAACATAAGCACCTTTGTTGTTGTACCTCTCCTCCGTTGCCTGCAGCAGGAAAAAACAGTTAGGAAAATCATCAGCAGCAGCATTTGAAGCAATGCCTAATAAAACACCAGTTTGAACTCAAAAAAGCAAAGAATGGGAAAAGATAAGTAAATGAATGAATGTGATACTACCATACTTAAAATATGCAAAAGAGAATGCAGCAAAAAATGTGGTGTGAAATTTGAAAAACAAGATTTGTCTCCTCAGACCTTATTCTCAGGGAATGTCATTCCTAAGCCTGGTCACGGTTACCAAAAGATTGAGAGAAATTATCAAATCGAAGTGATGTGTTAGACAGAGTTCAGTGACCTCACTTATAGCAGTTCAACTCGGCGTCCAATTCGCTGACGTAAAACACGGGGCTGAAGGTTCCCTGTGAGTGTCTGCGGTATAAGGCAATAGATGCAGAAAGGGAGAGAAAAAGGTAATACTTTTTTAAGGATGAGGGGTAGATTTATTATTTGTTTTAGTTTAGTTAGGTTTAGGCTCAGATGGAACAACAAGAAGGAATTCAAGCAGCTAAAAATAAACACGCATCTCACAGTTTGGTGTTTCAATTCAGACTACAAATTCTGGAAAGTTGCAGTACGCAGCGACTAAATCGGTTCATATATTCCAGTACAGCAGTGCATTGAACCTCAAAACAGATTAGTTTGGTTATCGTAAATTTAAAACAGTTAAATTCTGTTCATGAAAACTATTTTTTGAGTTCAGTTTGGTTTTTCTATTAACCGAACTATAGTCATTCCCCAACATAGAGTTTAGGAATTGTCTGAACTACTTGATCATATATGCAGGCGAGGATGATGAGTAGAAGAGATTTGCAGTGGTCAGCCATAGACACAGATCACAACAGAAGAGTTAACATCAGAAAAATCTGTCTATGCCTATTAAGGATTGTAATTCACAGCTAGTTATAAGAACAAACAACTTAAGTTAAACATTGGAGTGTAGATCATGCATGTGTAGCCAATATAATTACCTGAAACTGCGGGTAATCTGGAGCACTAAAAACGGTGACCAGCTTTCCAGAATCTACAACATGATCAATAGTGTATCCTTCAGCCATTCCCTCAAAACCATCCCTCTTCTCCCTAGCATCAGGACCTTCATGAGACCTGATGATTAACTGAAATGAAAAATATGTTACAACTTACAATCCATCTACCGATAAATTCTAGCAAGAAAATTAAGTGTAGCCAAGAAGTTAAAAGTAACTTGCTTATTACCTTCAATTGATACTTCTTCAAAAATTGTTCGGTACAATCGGGACCCCACATCAAACCAATGCCTCTTTCTTTGTTTGGAGAAAGGCCGTTGCTTTGTGAAGGGTCAGACCACAAAACATCACCAGGAATCAAGTTTTGTCCTTCCCAAGGGGGGTCAAGAACAGAACGTCGAGCCCTTGACAACTCTTCCAAAGAACCAAGCGATAGCTTTTTGCTGTCGGTATTAACATTAATCCTACGATTCTTCTTTCCTTTTAATCGCTTCGCAGGCGTCACAGTTGCACTACGGAAAAGTCCTCCGTGAGCCGTGTATACACACCCTGCTATAATAGAAGCCAAAGGAAGACCTTCAAAGCATCCTAAACATTTTCTGTATACATGTTTACCACTGTCACTATACTTTACCATAACTTCTTTCTCAAAACCATAAACAGATGTGCAATATTTTGATTCGTGATTCCCTCTTAATAAATATATATTCTCCGGCATGAATACCTGATGAAAAATAATGATAGTAAAGTAAATAACAAAGTGAAAATAAAACATTGTTTCAAACCAAAGCTCCTAAACCTTTCGGAAATAGCAGTTGCATGCATTAGCAGTCTCAGTCAACAACAACCACGCCTTATCTCACTAGGTGGGATCAGTAACATGGATCAAATTTCGCCATAATTTTCTATACATAACCATGCTTCTAACCAAATGGATATGTTGAAATCAGCTAAAACTACATTGCAAAACATAAACAAGACCGAAAAGCTGAAGCCTTTTTAACGCAGTAACAGGGAATCCATTTCCAAACCTTTCCAAGAACACACTAAAATAAACCCTAGCTTAATCAAGCTAGTTAGAAAAATTAACATAAAAGTAGTACTATTACAATTTCTAAACAGGTAGCACCGACACCTCTGAAAAAAGTAGCACCTACACCTCTGAAAAAAGGTGTATGAACACCTGCACAGACATTACACATGCGCAGACATTTGTGTATGTGTCTGTGTCGAACACCTGCAAAGACATTTGTGATTATGTTTAATTTATTCATTTTTTAAAATTATTATTGGTGTGTACGCGTCACCATCATATTCGAGGTTTCCAGTGCATGATATAAATCTAACTAAACTCTCCCCATTCAATCACTTGAAACTATTATAGCACATTATACAACAAAAAGCACAAAATCGAGGCATTAAAAATTGAACTTTCATTACAATAATAAAGAGAAAATTAAAAACTCCAACTTTACCTTCCAAGCCAACAAGAGTAAGAAAGTTTCGAGTCCCCAAGCTCCACGATCAACATAATCACCATTGAATACAAAGATTCGATCCCGAGAAGGGTACCCAGCTTCTCGGAAAAGGAAAAGCACATCATGCAATTGACCATGGACGTCTCCAACAACCACAACCGACGCAGAAGAATCAGGTTCGGGGCGAAAGGGTTGTATAGGGATGCAATTAGGTTCCTTGTGAAGCATCTTGGAAGCGATGAGAATGAGAGAATCGAAGACTTGAACGGGGAGAACGGAAGGGAATTGGGAAGGTAGGAGGTTTTTGGAGGACCAATCGAAGCAGAGTGTTAGGTTTTGGATCCATTCTATGGTTAGAGTTCCGTTTTCTGGCCAAGATATTGGGAAATGAAGTTCTGGTGGTGGTGGTGGTGGTGGCGGTTGTGATGGTGGTGGTGGTGGTGATGGTGGTGGTGGTTCTAGGTTTTCATCCAATGAGGCTACACCGTTGATAGTGGTGGTAGCGGTGGCGGAATCTGGTGGTGGTGGTTCTGGATCAGTGTAAAGGTCCATTGTAAGAGTGACGAGACAATAGATGCAAAGAATAACGAAGAGTCTTAAAAAGTGTTGTTAAGGAATGATGTATATCGTATACTCCCTTCATTTCAAATGGACAGGCATTTTAACAAATACATTTTATTTTAAAAAGACTATTATTTACATTTTTTTTAATATGATAATAATTATTATTATTTTAATTGTGTCATTTATTTTTTATTTTCTAAATTATTTTTATTATATTAATAAAATTAATTTTATAAAAATATAATATTTTAAAACAATATTATTGTATTTTTTAATTTATATACAAAAATTTTAAATGATAATATTTTTGAAATGGAGATAATATTATCTTCTCTTGTTTTTCGATTTTTGTCTTTGGAATATACAATGTAATAATATCCTTAGTAAAAATATATAAATTATGTATAATGAATATTACATTTAGTCTTAATTGTTTAATTTAAAAATTACGTTTAAATTTTTTTAAATGTGTGTTTGGTGTCTTTGTCTAGTGTTTGATATTGGTATCCTCCTATAAAAATGATTTATATCATTTAGTAAAGACAAACTTGTGAATAAGATTATTTGATCTTTCTAAACTTTGCTCATTTTTCCTTTTAGTTTATAATGTTTTCAAATGAAGTACAATTCTTTTGAATAATTGAGTAGGTCAATCTTACAAATTCTTTTGGGCCTCTTGACATTTTTTAAAAGAATTATTTGTCTTTCATTTAAGATATTGAAATTCATTAAAACAAACGCAGAAGATCATGTCTTGGCATACATTTGCTGTCATTTTTATGGAACTCTTAAAAATAAATATCTTATCGTAACTGATACATGTGTTTATAAAACTATTTAAAAGAAAAATATGATCATCAAAAGTAATTATTCTACCACAAATTTGTTATGATTTGTCGCATTTGTGTTTTTAAGATTTTAAAAGTGTAAGGATTATAATTATGCAATGTTTAGAATAACTTCATAGTTGATATTACAGGGGTGTTTGTATCAAGGATTTATAAATGATATCCAAGAATAAGTTACCCGAAAATAAAAATAGAAATATATAATTCCTATCGTTATAGATGAAATGATTATGAATGTTCATCGATTAAGATATTTCATATTGATTTTCTATTTATTATATATGTCCTACAATAAGACTTATATTGTACTTGAAATCTAGACTGATAATGAGAATAATACGATATTATCTCTCTCTTTTCTTTCTCTCCTCCATCTCTAATATCCCATTATATTGCTTCTTATTGATTTCATAACATGTTATCAGCACGAAACTCTACCAAACTTGAAAAGAAAAATAAATAAAAAAATTGAAATCTAACTATTATAGGCAATATTGATCCTTTCTTTTATTTTTATTTTTTTAATTTATTCACTTTGAATTTTAATATGATGTTATATGAAGCATTCCAGAAAGATAGCAAAATAATAGTTTATTATATAGTTCATGAAGGACTCAGTAAACACCTCATAAGGATAGTAAAATAACAGTTTGTTATATAGTTTCTGAAGAACTTATCAAGCGGATAGCAAAGTAATAATTTATTATATAATTTTTGAAGAAATTATCAAATATCCATGAAGGATAGAGAAATAATAAATTTATATTGTTCCTGAAGAACATGTGAACCATCCCCGAAAGATCGAAAAAATATTGATTTTCTTATATAATTCCTAAAGAACATATAAAGCATCTCTTAATGATGGAAAAATAATAAATGTGTGATATAGTTCACGAAGAACATATAAAGCATCCTTGAAGGATGGAAAAATAATGAATTTCTGATATAGTTCTTGAAGAACATATAAAGCATCGCTGAAGGATAACAAAATAATAAATTTGTTTTATAGTTCCTAAATAACTGAAGAATTGCAAATATTATTATTTTTATTAATAAAAGATTTGTGATTGAGTTCTTAAATAATATTATAGTAAGAATTATGTAAATGATGATATTCTAATTTTGATTGATGAAATTATTTATAGTTCAAGAAGAACTTAAAATTTAATATTTGTTATGAAATTAACAAAAACAACATAGAGATGAATTAGAGATGAAAAACAATATGAATGTGAATGAGAGAAAAAGAAGAAAGGAAGCGATATTATATTATATTCTTGAAGTAGTTATATTTACATTGCAATATGGTCCTTATTTATAGGACACTGAGAAGGTGAGAAATCATAGCACTTAATAGAGAATAGGAAGATGAAAGATGAACATCCACTTTGTATTTATTCATAACACCCCCCCTTGGATGTACGTTGAGGACATGCCTTGTTAAAACCTTACTAGAAAAAACTCAGTGAAAAAAAATCTAGTGAAAGAAAAAAAGTACAATATCCTTTGAATGTGAACTGCCTCATTAAAAACCTTACCAGGAAAATCCAGTGAGAAAAAACCATGATGAAGGGAAAAAGAGTGTAGAAAATAATTTATTTCTCCCTCTCATGCATATATTTATATGTGAGACGATATTCTTTATAGTAGTTACTTAAAATGTCTTCTTCGAAGTGACTTCATGTAGCGCAAATAGTTATGTAAGATTTTATGAAGTCGTTGCCATAAGTTGTTTCATAGATATTCATGAAATGGTTGTACAATCATATGTAAACAAATAACCTATTTCTGATCTATCATTGTGAGAATCTGATAAGTAACATGCATCTCTAAGATAGCGAAGTATATGTTTGACTTCATTCCAATTTCTTCGTGTAGGTGAATAATTGTATCTTACTAATAGATTAACCACAAATGATATATCAAGACATGTATAATTAGAAAGGTGCATTAGTGCTCCAATTGCACTGAGATATGGTACTTCGTGACCAATCAATTTTTCATTCTTTTCTCGAGGCCTGAAAAGATCTTTCTCTACATCTAATGATCTAACAATCATATTGGAGTAAGCAACAAGTGATATTTGTCCATATAGAAGCATTTCAAAACTTTTCTATATAGCCTTCTTGATGTACAAATATTCCTTTGTCCAAATGCTCAATTTGCAAACCTAGACATATTTTGTCTTTTCTAAGTCCTTCATCTCAAACTCTTTATTTAAGCTATTTATAGCTTTTAGAAACTCTTCAGAAGTTTCAATAATATTTATGTGATCCATATAGACAACTATTATTGCAAATCATTTTCTACATCATTTTATGAAAATACAAGGACAAATTGAATTATTTGTATATCCATCTTTTAGTAAATATTCACTGAGATGATTATACTACATGCGACCATATTGTTTCAACACATAGAGAAACTTGTTCAATTTGATGGAGTAGTTTTTTCGAGATCCAAAATTACGTGCCTCTGGTATATTAAACCCTTCAGGGAGTTTCATGTAAATATCACTATTAAGTGAATCATATAAATAATATGCCATAACATTCATCATGTTCAAATTAAGCCCTTAATATTCTACAAGGCTAATTAAATATCAAAGTCCATTTAATCCATTACAGGTGGATATGTTTTTATCAAAATCAATCTTAGGTCTTTGTGAAAATCATTGAGCAATAAATCAAGCTTTATACCATTCTTATTTTTCTTTTTCACAAAAACTCATTTATATCCAATTGGTTTCACACCTTGAGATGTTCGAACTACAGGTCCAAAATTGAGTCACTTATAAAGTAAGTTTAATTCTTCTTCAATTGAATATATTCATTTCGGTCAATTCTCACTTAGTCTACAATCTTTAATAGACTTTGACTCATGATCCTCGTTATCATTGATCACTTTTAGCGTTATATTGTATACAAAGATATTGTCAATATTGACTTTATTTCGTTATCTCAATTTCGGCTCCATTACATTTCATCCATGACATAATTTATCGATATCTCTTTATTTCATATTTCAAGTACTTGATTTTTTCTTCTGGAACTGAAAAAAAATTTATGTCAAAGTGCTCTTAGAATTTTCATATCCTCACTTGGGTCATCTTTATCTTTAGTTTCTTTTCTTGGTAGAGGATTTTCGACATTCCTATCATGCTTCGTGCATGGTTTCAATTCATTTGCAATATTAGATTATTCAACAAGAGAATCCACTTCAATTATAGTATTAGCAGCTATAATTGATTGTATAAAATTTGCAAATGAATAATATTTTAAACTTCTGATTCATATTGGTTCGTACGAGGATCAAGATATAAAATTGTTCATTGAACTTCTTCTTCATGATTCCAGATGCTTATTCCCTCCCCCTAATATTGAAAAAAATAATTTATTAAGTGATAATCAGCCCACTGAACTGTAATCAAGTATTTTATTATTTACTCAAATTATATCCTCAAAATTGGGATTCATACCAGTTATATTTTTTTCAATATTCTTTCATGACTCATCTTAATGTATTATATTGGAGCAATTGAAATATACACAACACGTCCAAATATTCACTTAGATGAGAAGTATTAGAATAAATTGTAAGTTAAGGGAGGATTAAGATATCTTTTTGGCTTAGTGCGAATAAATATTTTAATGTACTTGATTGCATGTTCCCAAAACATAATTTAGAAGGTATAATCTCATACGTACCAATCATACAACTAACTTTAGACGTCTAAAGAATGGATCTTCAAGTCCTTTTTTTAATCATACAAACATATGCTACAAGATGTTCAATATCAATTTTTAATAATATATGTGATACTTATCAAGAAAGTTCTGGAAAGAAAAAAATTCAGAAAATGAGATTGTTGTCTGAGAAAACAATTTCACAAACTTCTGGTTGTGGGTAGACAATAAATATTTTGCATGATATTTTAGTCGATGCAACAATTAATGTCATGAAAAACTCAATTTCTTTGATTTTTATTTTCCTTTAGAAACACACAAGAATTTACTGGATTGAAGAAACTTATGGTTCTTCAATACTAATTATTCGCATCATATTATATCTGAAATGATCCAACTGGTTTTACCAATGACACATTTAAGTGTAATTTGTAAAATCCTGGTTTATAATGACACGTGTTTCAATTGTACTAATATAAGTGTAGTACAAGCCCGAGGAAAAAGCCGATAACTTTTCTATTATTCATTTTATGACCAAATTCTTTTGTGTAATAGAAAGATGTTCAATACCTCTAATATAATTCATGTGAATTATTTATAATGAAAATATTTGGCAAGACATAAAGAGAACACACAAAAAGAAAATATAAAAGATTAAAGTTCATTTGAATCTCGACTCTATCACAATAGAAGCTTACTTCCGTGTGCCTTTAAGATGGACTAACATATGTCATCCATACATTATACTTGTAAAAAGAAAAGAATAGTATAATCAATATTTATATGAGAAATCTAAGAACTATTATAACAACTTTAAAATATGTAGCAACTTTAAACTATTGATATTTTCTTTAATAGGTTGCAACATATTTTTACTATATAAGTCTATACAATAAAAAAAACGATACAGGTTAAAATATCTGACTCTTACCGTCCCGAAGGAGACCTTTTTATTTTCTCCTCTAGTAATCAATGTTTCAATTCTCTTGTTAAAATATCAATATTTAGATATAATATGAATAAAGAAATTGTATCAATAAGACTTTGTTTAATATGAAGTATTACAATTGAGGACACAAATTAAACACTGATCATCCTAATTTTGGAGCATTTAGAACTATATCTAATTTGTGTAATGGTTGACAATATATTTAAAATCAATATAATAGTATCGCATGATTAAACACTTTAATCCTACACATACATATGAATATATTATCATATAATTATCCAAATCGTACAAAATCATATCATTAAAATTATATCATCATATAATTAATTTATTTTACTATCCTTCAGAGATGCTTGATAAGATTTTCAGGAACTATATAAATAATTTGTTTTGTTATCATTCAGGGATACCTGATAAGTTCTTCAGAAACTATATAAATAATTTGTTATAAATAATGATCTAAAACATATAACCATCCTTCTAGGATGCATTAAAATTATTTGCTCATTCTTCTGAAATGACAATCTTTTTATGAGTATTTTACAAATTATAAATTTTTTTAGATCGATACAACAAATTTTTTTTAAGAAATCCTTCTGAAATACTTTAATATTATTCTTGCAATCTTTTTGAGATGCATGAAAATCACAATTGATATAATCCTGAGACCTTCATTGTACTAAGAAAATTACAATATTTGAAATCCTTCAAAGATGCATGCCATTAAATTATTGGAAAATAAAATGGACGATTTTTATTCAATTTTATTTCTCAAAAATATATGTTACAAATCTTTATATCAATAAAAGAAAAATTAAATTTCTTTGTGAAATTCTTCTGAAACACTTCACTATTATTGATTCAATCCTTCTAGAACTCGGTAATATTATTGAAGTAATTATTTTGTTAATTTTTAACATAATTGATACAATCCTTCTGAGAATTAATAATATTATACATGCAACCTTTTAAAGGTGCTTAAATGTTGAATTCTTCTAGATTCATCATTTATTGATAAATACAATAATCAATTAAATTCAATCTTTGAACAATAATATGGAGATAGTTTAATAGTTCTATAAAGATCACATCACAAACTATTTCCATAAACAACGGTAAAGAAAAATTATTCTTTGTGCAATCCTTCAGGGATGTTTGAATATTAAATTAATATTTTTATGTGTTAAAATTCAATTATGGACAAACATATAAAAATGATTTAATGTTAAATCCTTCTGAAATTTAACAAAAATGATCAAAGAAATCTAATATGACTGTATAAGGTAGATAAATTTCTCTACAAAATATATAGAAAATAAACATATTTATATGAAGAAAAAAATAGTAACAAGATCATGAATTATATTATATTGGTTCAAATATATTGAGTATAAAAATAACGTAGAACTTGACTATAATTCATGGTCTCGTACTGATAACGTGTTATGAAATTAACAAAAACAACATAGAGATGAATGGGAGATGAAGAACAATATGAAGGTGAAGGAGAGAAAGATAAGAAAGGAAGCGGTATTATATTATATTCTTCAAGTAGTTATATTTACATTGCAATGTGTTTTTATTCATAGGACATTGGGAATGTGAGAAATCATAATACTTAATAGGGAATAAGAAGGTGAAAGATGGAAAGATGGAAAGACAGACATCCACTTTGTATTTATTCATAACAATATTGATCGTACCTGACCAGAATGAACCATCACAGCTTACGTCGAGTAGAACTTGAGAGTTAGGTGAGAGGGGAGTACCTGCAAGACACTCCGATGGCAAAGTAAGTTTCGGAATGAGCAAGCAAGAAAGTAAGAAAATGTTGAATACCCGACTCTCTCGAAAGAGAGGGTATTTATAGCCCCCAGCGCTGGGCCAAGGTCTCCTCATTGGGCTGGTCAAGCAGGCCCAAAGTGGAGACTGCCAGGTCCTACGTGAGTAGTGGGGACCCGCACATAGTCCCCCACTTGGATGACTTCTTCCGCAAGATCAAGAGGATATGGATACGGTCTTTCTGGGGCCACGAAGACTCCATGATATTCGAAGATATTGATAGTCAAACCTACGAGGAGGATGCTCGTGAGGTGCTCCAGCTCGTCGTGGATGCTCCCCGCCAAACACGAGGTCGTGTGGAGGTATAAGGCTTGGTAGAGGAGGATCAGAGGATGTCCTCGAGATCATCCTGATCAGCGTGCGAGCTCCCTGAGATTAACTGGGTTTTCTCCCGTACAATGAGGTCGCTTCCTTATAGGGAGTGGAAGTTTCTTCCCGACGTGGGTTGGGCCTCACGTGGAGTTGGGCCAAGGGCAGGCCCAGTCCAGAATAGGAGCCCCCCCCCAAGTCGTTGCTTCTGATGAAGGAGTTGTGACTTAAATCTAGCCTCTTCTTTTCATGAAGTGTGTTACTCGACGAGAATCTTTCAGTGCGTGGACGGAGAAAGTCGTCGGTATATGGGTTTATCCGAGCAACATTTAAAATAGACTCGAGATGGGGTCGTTCTCGACCCGGGGAGAAGAAAACCGGCGGGGTGTGGGCACATGGCGTGACCTTTGGGGTTTTCATGATGGCCTAGGGAGTATGGGCCATCATTAGCTGAATGCGTAGGTGTCGAGGAGAAAGGCGGTTGTTGGGATGTCCGACATGACGTTTCGTATTCCACGCCAGCTCTATAAATAGTGCCCCAAGGCCCATTGTTCACTTTACATTCTTGCGCTCCTCACTTTCCCTACTGTCAACACCGTGCCGTTTTCTACAATCGCTGATGCCGCCACCTAATTCGCTGCTTGTTCTGCATCTACCATCGTTATACTTCATCTATATTTGTTCAAGTAAGTATTTTTCGTGATATTCTTTGTTTAGATTGACTTTGATGTCGTCTTAGTAGTATGGTTTAGCCACTGGGGGGTCTTGCCTGGGGGATTCATGTACTTAGGCTTATTATTTGTGATTAAGCCCACAATATTTAGCTTGTGCGAAGGTGCGAGGTGCATGTCAGCGTGTCTCTGGCACTTGTCGCACCTCTTGACATGTTCTTTGGCATCTTGTTGCATGGTCGGCCAGTAGTACCCTGCTCGTAGCGCTTTTCGCGCTAGGGACCTTCCGCCCATGTGCTGGGTGTTGATTCCTTCGTGGATTTCCCGTAGTATCTCGGGGATTACAGATTCTTTGACACATTTCAAGAGCGGGATGGAGAATCCACGGAGATACAGCTTGCGCTCGAGCACCACATATGAGCATGCTCGTCGTTTGGTCGTGGATGCCTCTCTTTAGTCCAGAGGAAGTTCCCCTTTTGTCAAAAAGTTGAATACTGGGGTCATCCAGCATGAGTTGTCCCCGATGGCATTCACTTCGAGTAGCATCGTGGGCCTTTCAATGCTCGGGAGAGAGAGAGAGAGACTCTTATATGATTGATTTATTTCCACCCTTCTTCTTCGTACTCGCGAGCTTTAGAAGTATGCCGGCTCGCGTGTTCTGTTCGTGTGGTACGTGTGTGATTTCTGCTTGGTCAAACTTTTTCATATGTTCTCTGACCAAGTTCAAATATTCAACGAGGTTGTTGTTCTTAGCCTGGTATCTCCCTTGAACTTGAGATGTGACAAGTTAGGAATCAATAAAAATGTGTATCTCTCGCGCGCCAAGATCTTCGGCTAGCCTTAATCCTACGAGCAAAGCCTCGTATTTCACCTGATTGTTCGAGGTCGGAAAGGAGAGAGTAAGGGAGTGTTTGATCACGACTCCTTCCTTGTTTTCATGGAGAATTCCGGCTCCACTCCACATCGAGCTGGAAGCACCATCCACAAAGATGGTTCACTTGTGCTCCTTCCCTGCAGGGGGTTGTGAGCGGTCATCTCCGCAACGAAGTTGGTCAGAGCTTGGGCCTTTAGGGCCTTCCTAATTTCATACTGGATGTCGAACTCCGAAAGCTCCAAGGACCACTTTAGCATTCGACCTTCCATGTTTGGTCGGCCTAAGAGTTGTCTCACGGGTTGGTTTGTCCATATGACGATCATGTGTGCGAGGAAATAGTGTCTAAGCCTTCTCGCCGCGTTAACGAGGGCCAAAACCACCTTCTCGATCTGTTGGTGTCTGACCTATAGTCCTTGAAGTGTTTTTCTCGTGAAATACACAGGTTTTTGATTGTCAGGACTATCGCAAATGAGGGTCGCACTAACAACCTCGACGGAGACGGCCAGATACAGGAACAAGGTCTTCCCGTCTAATGGTCGTGATAGTATGGCGGTTGAGAAAGGCTCTGCTTGAGATGGAGGAGGTCTTGCTCGCATTCCTTGGTCCACTCGAAATTTTCCTCCTTGCGCAGGAGTTTAAAAAATGGAAGGGCATGTTAAGCGAATTTCGCCATGAAACAGGAGAGTGAGGTGAGCATGCCATTCAGGACTTGTATAGATTTTTTTGAATTAGGTGTAGGGAGCTCGGAGAACACCCAACATTTGTCGAGGTTGGCTTCAATTCCCCATTCTGTTAGATAAAAACCAAGGAACTTGCCCACCTTAACCCCGAAAGTGCATTTCTCGGGGTTGAACCTCATTCTACATTGCCTTGCTTGGGTGAAGACTTTCCTGAGATGGGCAACATGGTCGGTGTCTGCTCGAAATTTGAAGATCGTGTCATCCATGTATACCTCGAGCATATCTTCGATCTCGTTGCGGAATACTTTATTCATCATCCGCTGGTATGTCGCCCCTGCGTTTTTTAGACCGAAGGGCATTACGTTGTAGTAGTAATTGTCTAAGCTAGTCATGAAAGCGGTGTTGTGCTTGTCGCTCATCGCCATTGGGATTTGGTTGTAGCCCGAATAGGCGTCCATGAAAGATAGAATTTTATAGTCGGCCGAATTTTCGACCAGCATGTCAATATTAGGCAAGGGGAATGCATCTTTGGGGCATGTTCAGTTAAGATCGGTATAGTCAACACACATACGCCATTTTCCATTATTCTTTTTAACAATTACAACATTTGACATCCAGGTTGAATGTCGGGCTTCAGAAATAAAATTTGCCTATAGGAGTTTTTTTACAACTTTTTCAGCAGCCTCTGTTTTCTCGGGGGACTGCCTACGCCTATGTTGTACTATTTCCCTAGGGGCTGGATCGATGGCCAGGTGGTGACAGACGACCTCGGGGTCGAGTCCGTGCATCTCCGCGACGCTCCACACGAATAGATTTGTGTTTTCCCTCAAACAAGCCTTGATCTGCTTCCTTGCCAGGTCGGGGAGTCCAGTGTCGATCTTCACCCCTTTGTGCGGGTCTTCACCGAGGGGGACGAGCTCAAAGTCTCCATCCGGAATTGGTCTAAGGAGTCCCTTCTCACCGTTGGGTGCTTCTTCTTGGTCAAAGCGGGTGTCCAGCAAAATGTCGTCGACCTTTGGAGGAGCTCTTTGTTCTTCTGTCTTGACGGGCTGTGGTTCTGGTCGTACTACTGTGACTCTCTTTGCGGGTCGTGCTCTAGTGTCGACCGTACTCGGTCCCTTTGATGATGCGTTGAAGCATCTTCGGGAAGCTGCTAGGTCACCTTGGATGGTGGAGACACTTCCTCTCTTTGTGTAGAATTTCATTTTCAGATGGATGGTGGAGGGAACAACGGTCAATTTCGCCAGTGTTTGTCTCCCTAGGATACAGTTGTAGAGAGACGGGCAGTCAATGACCAAAAAGCACACCTTGACTTTCCTGGTGGATGTATCCTCGCCAAAGGTGACAAAGAGCTCCACGTACCCCCAAGGGTTAGAGGCCGAGCCATTAAAGCCCTGTAGGTCGGATCCCACGTATGGTGAAAGGTGGGTGTCACCGAGCTGTAGGATTCAGAAGAGTTCTCTATACATTACATCGACAGAACTCCCTTCATCGACCAAGACGTGGTGAACGTCAAAATTAGCCATCCTCACTCTAACCAGAAGGGGAATTCTTGAGTTAGGGGCCCCTCCGAGAAATTCTTCGAGATAGAACATGATTGGCTTCTATATGCCCTTGACCCTCTCGAATGTCACCATTTGCACACGCGGGGGGGGGGGGGGGGGGGGGGGGGGGGACCAATACGTCCAGTTTCCTCTCCACAGAGTTTTTAGTTATATCATTGAATCCCCCGCCATTTATGACCATGGTGGAGGGGAACCTTTCCCACCTACTATGCATGGACAAAGGCTCTTCGATATCGTCGGGGACATAAAAGTCCTCTGGTCTTGTAACGGAGAATGTTATCTAGATGGGGACCGTATCGTCTGATGGTCGGGCATCCTCCTCAATCTCCTTTGTGTCGCGGGCATCTCGACGAGGGTCGTTGATGCACCAATATTTCCCGAGTCTTCCCCCTTTAATGAGGGTCTCAATATCATCTTTGAGATGGACAAAGTCTTTAGTTAGGTGTCCACGACTTTGATGATATTGGCAGTATTTGCTCTGATCAACCCCAGGCTTAGCAGGAGCGGAGCGAGGATGCTTGACACTGCCGTCCTTGAAATCAGTATTAGCGCACTCCACCAAGATGCGCTCGCAGGAAGTTGTCAGCAAAGTGTACTCGGTAAACAGCCCCGAGGGTCCTCTTTGCTCGCGAGGATCTCGTGGTTTATCATCCCTCCTCTTCTCGCTCGTTTGTCGAGGAAGGCCCGAATCTTGTTGTCGTGGATTGCTGGTGGATCCATGATTCCTTTGGTCCCGGGATCTATTGGCCTCTTCCCTCTCCTCATAATCCATATAGGCCCTAGCCTTTTCGAGGAGAGCATCGAATGTCTGCAGTGGTTCGATGCCTACGGCTTTTCTGAACTCCGTGCCTGGGAGGAGTCCCCTCTAGAGCAGGACTCTCTTCATATGATCGATGCAGGGGACCTGAATGGCTTCGCGGTTGAACCAATCAATAAACTCCTGGAGGGTCTCGTCGTGTCTCTGGATGATTGCCTCGAGGGCCGCTTCAGTCTTTGGATGTCGACGTGAAATAATGAATAAACTGATGAACTGGTTTTTTAAATTTCTCTAGGAGGTAATTGACCCCGGGGCGAGGCTCTTATACCAGTACATCGCAGCCTTTCTCAAAGTCGTGGGGAACAATCGGAATTTGATCGGTCCCCCGATGTTATGATAATACAGCATTGCCTCGAACTCGTCGATATGGTCAATTGGATCGACAATATCGTCATACTCCTTCAAATGGGGAGGTTTCTCCATACCCGGAAGGATATGTGCCACCATAATAGCTTGGGATAGAGGACCACGGAGGTCGTCCTCATCGCTTCTGTTTGGAGATCGAGAAGGCGACCTGTTGTAATGACGGTCGCGGTGGCGACCCTGGTCGCACGGAGGATTCCTCAGGGGGGTTGTCGTTCGTCATTTCCCTTGTTCATATTTTTAGGGGGGTTTTGCTCTTGATGCGGGGGGATGTGATCACGGATCCACGTATCTACGGGTTGGTCCCTATCCAACGCGGGGCATTGCCCGATTGGTCGGAGAGAGGGGCTTCGAGAGGCATCCCGTCTGCGTCTCCGTGGGGGAGATTGGGGACTGTCCACTATCTGGCGAGGAGGATGAAAATGAGGCCTCCTATGTCTTCTAAGGGCTCTCCGAGAATATTTAAGCGCCCTTAATCTCTCCCCTTGGGAAAAGATCAAGTAGTTTGTTTGGTTTATTGCCGCGAACAGTGCCCTTGTCATGGCATCAGCACCCGCAGGAACGGGGACCTCCTGGAACGCGGGTGGCTGGTAGTTATGGAGAGGACGACGATCGCCTTCGAGCCGTCGGGACAGTGACGACGAAGAGGCAGTCAGCCCATCTCTATACTCTGAGGTGTCGAGCATATCACTGGTGTAGCTGTTGTTGTTATCAGCGTTGTTATTGTTACCGACATTGAGGCCAGCGGGACCAGCGTTGTTGACGTTAGTGTTGTGGTCGGCAACATTGTTGTTGATGTTGGCGACATTGTTGTTTTCTACCGTGTGATCATCCATGACAGTCAAAAAGTAGTTGAATTAGCTTTTGTCTCGTGCGAATGGAAGACGGGGGAGCAAGTTTCCCACAGACGGGGCTACTAATCATACCTGACCAGAATGGACCGTCACAACTTACATCGAGTAGAACTTGAGAGTGAGGTGGGGGTACCTGCAAGACACTCTGATGTCAAAGTAAGTTTCGGAATGAGAAAGCAAGTAAGAGAGTAAGAAAATGTTTAATACTTGACCCTCTCGAAAGATAGGGTATTTATAGCCCCCAGTGTTGGGCCAAGGTCTCCTCATTGGGCTGGTCAAGCAGGCCTAAAGTGGAGACTGTCAGGTCCTACGTGAGTAGTAGGGAACCGCACATGGTCCCCCACCTGGATGACTTCCTCCACAAAATCAGGAGGATATGGATGCGATCTTTCCGGGTCCACGAAGACTCCGTGATATTCCGAGACGTTGATAGTCAGCCAAATAAGGAGGATGCTCGTGAGGTGCTCCAGCTCTTCGTGGATGCTCCCTGCCAGACGCGAGGTCGTGTGGGGGGATAAGGCTTGGTCGAGGAGGATCAGAGGGTGTCCTCGAGATCATCCTGACCGGCATGCGAGCTCCCTGAGACTAACTGGGTTTTCCCCCGTACAGTGAGGTCGCTTCCTTACGGGGAGTGGAAGTTTCTGCCCGACGTGGATTGGGCCTCACGTGGAGTTGGGCCAAGGGCATGCCCAGTCCAAAATAAATATTATTATTAATAACATATTTTGTCTCCATGATCAAAAAATCAATGATGTTTTTTATGCATCATAAAACAAGTGTATCAATCATGTTAAGCAATCTCAAACGAATTATATCAATAATATTTAAAAATTTCAGAAGGATTAAATCAATAATGTTGAAGTTTCTCGGAGAATTGCAAATATTATTATTTTTATTAATAAAAGATTTGTGATTGAAATGCTTAATAACTACTAAAATATATTCATGATTGTAAATTTATTAATATTAAAAAAAATATATTTCATAACTACTATTTTTTTGTATAATAGATATATTTTTTTGAAATTTTTATATTGTAAAGATAAGTCTTAATGGTGATTTGATTGAATAAATTATCTTCTTAAAAATAATACATTTTATAATATACATATATTTTCTTTTGTTTAATTTTCTAATGAACACATATATATTTTTTTATTTCAAATTTGTTTATTAAGTACAATTCTTCGTAAAATATGTAGAGTTATTTATATTTATTGAACAATTTTTGTACTCTACATTTTATATATATATATATATATATATATATATATATATATATATATATATATATATATATATATATATATATATATATATATATATATATATATATATATATATATATATATATATATATATATATATATATATATATATATATATATTTATTGTATAAGAAAATATAATAATGTATTTTATGTACTATATGATTATAAGCAAAATTTAGAAACTTTTGATTTAAATACCGAACTTGTAATTAAATTATATGCCATCGGTCTATATGAATATATTTTATATAAATATTTTTATTATTTACTATGGATTGATACAAATTAGAAGAATAGAATTATATGTATTATTGTAAATCAAAAGTTTACGTATCACACTTAGGTGTGTTGTTGGCAAAATCGGTTGAGTCATCTCGAATGAATTATGATGCAAAAATTAATATTGAAGAATCTGAAGTTTCTTCAATTCCATAAGTTTTGTATGTTACTAAAGAAAATTAAAATTTTATAAGTTTAAGTTTTTATATAACATATATAAGGTGATATTTGTGAAATTGTTTTCTCAACTAAAAGATCATGAATATGTTTATGATCCGAAAAACTAGTAATGTAGAACCAGAAGTTTCTTCAATCCAATAAATTTGGCGTGTTTCTAAAGAAAAAATAAAATTCTAAAAAATTGAGTTTTTTATGACATTAATTATTGCATCCACTAAAATATCATGCAAATATTTATTGTTTACTCACAACAAGAAGTTTGTGATGTTATTTTCTTAGACTAATATCTCAATTTCTGAATTTTTCATAACTTGCTTGATAACACATATTATTAAAATTAATATTGAACATCAAGTAACACATGTTCATAAAAAATAGACTTGAAGATACATTCCTTAGACGTCTAAAGTTAATTTGTATGGTTGATACTTGTAAGATTATAAATTCTAAATTAGATATTTGAAACACACAAAACATAAATATTGACATATTTATTCGTATCAAGTCAATACATTGCGATACATTTCTCCTCTCTTGATGTATAATGTATTTCAGGTTAATAACTTGTTAATTCTCGTCTAAGTGAACTTTTGGATGCGTTGTGTATTTTTCAATTGCTCTAATATAGTACACCAAGATGAGTTTTGAAATAATGAAAAAATGTATTTTATATCAATTATGTATTTGAAGATATATCTTGATCCAATAATTGGATACTTATTTGAAGCCTAGTAGACTGATTATCAATTGATAAATTAATTTTCCCAATATTAGGAGGAGAGAATAAGCAACTCAAAGTGTGAATTAGAAGTTAAAATGAACAATTTGAAATAAATATTATTATACTATTTTGATCCTCGAAGTTCGAAACACAATTCAGTTGCAAAGTGTATGAAAAAGATTATTAAGTGCTAATACTCCACTCAAAGTGAATTTTTCTATTGGACAATCTAATATTGCAAATGAATTGTAGTCGCATCTGAACTATGGTAGGAAAGCAGGTTTCAATGTTAAAAGTCATCTACCAAGAAAAGAAACTAAAGTTAAAGATAACTCAAGTGAGGATATGAAAATTCTAAGAAAATGTTGACATAATTTATTTTTTAGTTTCAGAAGAACTAATCAAGTACTTGAAATATTAAATAAAGAAATCTCTATAATTTATGTCACGAATGAAATATGATGGAGCCGAAATTGAGTTAACCAAAATAAAGTCAATATTTGTTGGAGCACAAGGAAGATAAAAGGCAAAAGGAATATTTAGTGATAACTTCAAAAAATAAGGATTTACAATGAATTACAATAACCTACTCCACTAGGCTATTTATACACACAAATTAAATCTAAAATATATCTTCTACAAAGATATAAAAAGATCTAAGATATATATCTTCTAACAAAGATATAAACAATCTAAAAGATATTCCTAAATATAAACTAATATCTAATTAAATCTAAATTAATTCTAACACCATCCCTTAATTTATATTTACCCAAAACTGACAACACCAATTTCATCCCTTGAACCAAGAAATTGATCCGTTTTGATAGCCTTTGTCAGAACATCTGTCAGTTGCTTCTGAGTGCTACAGTGCACAACCTCTATTATTCCATTCTGAACTTGATTCCTCAGAAAATGACACTTGGTCTCAATATGCTTGCTTCTCCTATGCAACACTGGATTCTTGGCAAGATTGATTGCAGACTTGTTATCAATCATCAGCTTCAGAGGTTTATTCACCTCAATCTTCAGATCTTTTAGCAAGTTCAGAATCCACACAGCTTGACATGCAGTCAGAGCACCTGCAATATATTCAGCTTCACAGGTTGACAGAGCAACAACAGGTTGCTTCTTAGAACACCAAGAAATAGGACCTTCCAGAAATTTGAATAAGTACCCAGAAGTACTTATCTTGTCAACTTTATCTCCGCACTAATCAGAATCAGAATAACTTAGAGGTTCTGATTCAATCTTTCTTCCAGACGGAAATAACACTCCATATTTCAGAGTTCCCTTCACATACGTCAGAATCCTGACTGCAGCTTGGTAATGGGACCACTTTGGTTTGTTCATAAATCTGCTAACCATTCCAACTGCATAGCAAATATCAGGTCTGGTATTACACAAATACCTTAGAGAACCAACCATCTGTTTGAAGGTTGTAGCATCCACATCCTCTCCATCAGAATCAGAATCCAACTTCTGATTCGTATCAGCAGGTGTGATAGTAACCTTGCAATTTTCTAGCTCAAATCTCTTCAGAAGCTCTACTTCATACTTCATCTAATGTAAAATGATTCCTTTCTCAGAGTATATAAATTCCATCCCTAGAAAGAAACTCATTTTTCCAAGATCTGTCATCTCAAACGCATTCATCAGAACTTTCTTGAACTCAACTATCTCTTGTTTAGAACTTCCTGTGAGTAATATGTCATCAACATACAAATAGACCAGAATCATATTACCTTCTGAAGTGTGCTGAACATAAACACCATACTCCATCTCACACTTCTGAAACCCTTATTCCTTGAAAAATGAATTAATCTTCAAGTTCCAAGCTCTGGGCGCTTGCTTCAATCCATACAATGCTTTGTGTAATTTGAAAACCATCCCTTCCTGATTCTTTTTCTAAAATTCAGGAGGTTATGAAGCGTGTACCTTTTCTTGTAATGGACCATTCAGAAATGCAGATTTTACATCTAAATGTATTATAGGCCAATTCCTGTTAGCAGTTATTGCAATCACTAGTCTGATTGTTTCATGTCTCGCTATAGGTGCAAGCACTTCAAAGTAATCCAGCCTAGGCTTCTGTAGGAAGCCTCTTGCTACTAATCTCGCTTTGTGTTTGCCAATTGATCCATTTGGCTTTAGCTTCTGCTTGAAAACCCATCTGACGCTGATGGCTTTCTTGCTTTTTGGAAGTTCTGTCAGCTTCCAAGTCTTGTTTCTCTCTATAGCATCAAGTTCTTCTTTCATGGCCTGTAACTAAACTTGGTGCTTAAGAGCCTCTTTTGTACTCACGGGTTCAGAGTCTACTAACATTGCACACTGAATAACTTCTCCTTCATAGTTTACTTCAGTGTCTAGCAACATGTCAAACTCTGCAAATCTTCTTGGAATGCTTCTAACTCTTTGTTGCCTCTGAACTGGACCTTCATAACTTTGGACACCAGAACTTTCCCCTTCAGAAGCACTTGCTTCAACAATTGGACTTTCTCCAGAACTTTCCTCTTCAGAAATTGGACTTTCTCCAGAACCTTGACTGTCTTCAGAGTCTGGATCACCATCGGAGTCAGAGTCAGAATCATCTTCTCCTTCTGTATCTTCTTCAGAGTCAGAGTCTTTACTAGCTTCAGAAACATGTATTTCTGACCTTTCTTCAGAAGTTCTGTCATCAGAGTCAGGATGAGACTTTTCCCAATTCCAAACTTCTGATTTCTCTACAATGAAGTCTCTGCTGAACTCAACTTTGTTAGTTTTGGATAATAAAGTTTGTACGAACCTGTACTGTGATACCCCACCAGCAACATCACTTTACTTCTATCGTCCAGCTTCTGTCTTCTGGCTTCTGGGACATGTTTGTAACATACAGAACCAAATACCTTCAGATGACTAACACTTTACTTATCTCTAGTCCACTTCTGAATAGGAACTATTTCCTTTAATTTCTTTGTTGGACATTTGTTGAGCATATAACATGCAGTTGCAACAGCTTCTCCCCACATAGTATGAGGAAGCTTCTTCTCTTTCAGCATGCTTCTCACCATATATAGCGAAGTACGATTTCTTATTTCAGCAAGACCATTATGTTGAGGAGTATATGGAGCAGTAACCTCATGCTTAATTCCATTCTCCTCACAAAAACTTCTGAATTCTGTGGAGTTATACTCACCACCACCATCAGTTCTAAGAATTTTCAGAGTCTAGTCACTCTGATTCTTAGCCTTCAGTCTGAACCTTTTGAATTCAGCAAACACCTCATGTTTGAACTTTATGAGAGATACCCATGTCATTCTGGTGAACTCATCAACAAATGACACACAATATTTAATCCCTCCAGTCGATGCTATTGGAAATGGACCACACACATCAGAATGTACTACTCCCAAGGCATGTTTTTCTCTTGGAGCTACTTCTGATGCAAAGGGTAATATCGGTTGCTTCCCTTCCATGCACACCTTGCATGACTTTTCAGGAATTCCATGTACCAGATTCTTTGATTTCAGATGCCCTAAACTTCTGAAATTCAGATGACCAAATCTTTTGTGCCATAACTCACTCTCCTTGATAACACTTGTTACACTAAGACATTCAGAGTCTGCAGTTCTAACATTCACCTTGAATGTTCTGTTCCTTCCCTGGTCTGACTCCATAATCATCTTCTGATTACAGTCATACAACTTCAGAAGATTGTCCTTCATGGTAACTGAAAAACCTTTCTCAACCAGTTATCCCACACTCATCAGATTGCTTTTCATGTCAGGTACATACCAAACATTCTGGATCACAGCTGCTTTCCCATTGTTTAGAATGATTCTGACATTTCCCATACCTTTTGCATTAAGGTATTTATCATCAGCACATCTGATCTTTGTACTCTTCCCAGAGTCAAAGTCAACCAACCACTTCTTGTTTCCAGTAAGATGGTTTGAACACCCTGTGTCCATATACCACCATTATGATGAATTCAGATCATCAGGTTCAGAAGCCAACAATAGGACAGGTTCATCATCAGAGTATCCTCTTGCTATATTTGCTTCTTTTGACTTCCTTTCTTTGTTGGACCAGTAATCTCTGGCATAGTGACCAAATTTCTTACAACAGTAACACTTGAGCATTCTTCTTGTCAGACTTCTCCTTTCCCTTCTAGACATTCTTTTGCCTATCAGAGTTTGAAGCTTCTGACTTTTGACCACCATTAGTTCTCTTCCTGGCTTCTGACCAAGTCTGCTTCTGATGCTTCTTACCAGAAGTTACTTTCAGAGCCTGCTGCTCTACTTTCCTCTTAGAAGTTCTTGCAGTCATACGCAACTCATGCGCCTCTAGACTACTTTGCAGCTCTTCAACTCTCATGGTGCTCAGATTTTTGGAATATTCAATTGCTACAACAATATAATCAAACTGAGAAGTTAAAGATCTCAATATCTTCTCAATAATTACTTGTTCAGACAGAGTTTCTCCGCAAGCTTTCATCTCATTAGTGATCATAATCACTCTAGAGATGTATTCAGAAACCTTCTCGTTGTCCTTCATGTTGAGATTCTAATATTGCTTTCTGAGAGACCGAAGCTTCACCTTCTTCACTGATGCGTCACCAACGTAACATCTTACCAGTGTGTCCCACGCAACCTTTGTTGTTTCAGAATCAACAATCTTCTCAAACACATTCACATCCACACATTGATGGATGTAGAACAATGCTTTCTGATCTTTCTTCCTCAACACCTTTTGTGCTATCTTCTGGTCCTCTGTTGCATCTGCTTCTAACAGATTATAGCTATTGTACCCCAAAATTTTCCCTCCCATATTTCTCAAAACATTGCAAGGAAAATCTCCAAGTTGCTCAAGGTTGCTCAAGAATTGGTCAGACAAGTCATCTCCTAAGGCAGTCTACCCCAAATTAGGGTTTTGTGTTGCATCAAGATCCTTGAGTCCAAATGACCTCAAATGCTCAACATTGTCCTAATATACTCTCAAGATCATCCATGTCAAGTTTCAAGCCTTGCAGAGGAAGTTTGCTCAGTCAATTGCACAAAAGGCCCAAAAGTCGACTGTGCTAGGGCAAAAGTCAACTGTGACCTATATACAGTCAAACTTCAATATTTTTTGTCAACATTCTCATTTTGAAGGATATTTCATCATTTGATCAAGTTTTGATCATGATTCATCAAGGATTGCTCAAAATTCATCAAGACTCAAAAGTTGCTAAATTAGGGTTTTGTAGGAAAAGTCAACTCAACTTTGACCAAGCATAACTTTCTCATACTTTATGAGAAATGACCCATACAAAGCTCATTTTTAAGAGGATGAAATTTCTTACAATCCATCTTCGTACCCCAAGATCAAAAAATGCACTCACAAAAAGTTATGAATTTGGACATTATAGGTCATTTTTGAAAGTCAACATAAACACCTTTTTTGTCAAAGCTTATAACCTGAGCATGGAATATCAAAATGAGATTATACCAAAAGGGTTGGTTAGAGGTCATCTCAATATTTCTAAAAAGTCCAAGAACATTTCCAAAAGTTCAAAATTGAAGAAGTTATGCATTGTTGAAGTTGGACTTTTTTGCAAAATTGCCAAAAGTCAACTATCCCCAAAACTTCAAATTTTGCCAAATAGGCCCATTCTTTTCCACTTGATTTGAGTTTGCATCATTGCCCACATGCCCTAGCTCCAACCATGTGCCCATATATCATTTTTATTATTTAATTTGATTTTTAGTTGAATTTATTCATTTTAAATCAAATAAAATCATATAAAATCCAAGGAATTGATAACTCATGATTTTATGGTTGTTTTAGGCTTTGTTCACAGCTAGCATCACAATCAAATTCGAATCAAGGCTTGTATGCACAAAAAGATCCAAATAAAATCAAATTTGAAAGGTTTTAATGGTGGAATCAAATCCAATTCATGAGCATTGATATGGAGAGATTTGTACCAAGTTTCTTACCCTAATGCAGTACACATTACATGAGGAGGCTAAAGCACACGAAATAAGGGTTGGCAAGCATTGGTAGAGGCAGAACAAAAAGTGAAAAAAATCATAAAAAAGCTTGAGATCGAAATCCATGTTAGAGGTGTTTTCAAGGATCGAGACTTGTTCCAATCGCTTCCTGGGCATTCACACAAGCTATCCCAACCAAAACCAAGCATTTTCAGACTCCCTAACACACTGTAAGTCGCACGCTATTAACCCCTGCTCTTGGTTTCGATTTGAATTATCCTGGCATCTATTGAACAAACTAATGGCATATTCATAATCACAAGAACATTTCCAAACTTTTTACATCATTTAATTTCATTTATATGATCTGTATTGCAAACCACCATTGTTAGGGTTTGGTCTGCATTTTTGGGTATTTTTATTTCAGGTACAATTGATCCCCATGAAAGACATGTTTGTGACCGGGAGGGTAAGACGAACACGTCCATGCCCTTGAAATTCATTTTTATGGCCTGTACAGGATTTTGGAGATGGACATGCCTGTAGCTACGGACTTCTGTCCGTTGGTATAGGTGTTTGGCGTTTTAGCCACGAATGAGAGGTTGGGGATGATGCGTGGCATCCCTTTACTGGACCATTCAAATATTACGCGCGTTTTTATTATTTTCTGGCAATGGTTTTGTTTTTTATATAATATATATCATTTGTATTATTATAACAAACACAACAACATGCCCCAATGGTCAACACGTCAGCTTCCAAGGCATTAGTGGCTGGAGGTCAGGGGTTCGATCCCTGCCTCCGGCACTTTGTATTTTCTTATTTCTTTTCAAGTTATCGCATGCGTACGCTAGCTTGCAACCTACCATGCTCCCTCGTGATCCAAGCGCCAGATAGCCAAGGAGCCAGATCTGGTGGTCCACATTGAAAGTCCACCATAGGCCAGGTCAATCCATGCATATTGGATCAGAAAAAGTCAAAAGGGCCAGCATTGTTGGGCCTACACAATTGCTACCAACACCCTTCAAAAGCAGACCCTATTCTTCTTTTCTCTTTTATTTATTTATTGTTTAAATACTTTAATTGTTTTATTTAATTTTCTAACCAATCACAAAATTCTATTTTCATTAAATAAAATCACAAAAATATTTTTTATTCAACCTAATTTTAACTTTTATTTTTCTTAATAAATTTATTAATTAATTAGGTTTTTAGTTAGAAAAATTTAATTCATTTTTGTAAATAATTAAAATTAATTAGATTTAATTAGGTTTTAACTACTATTTTAATTAATTTTATTTTCTTTCTTAAAATAACAAAAAAATCAAAAATATGTCATGATTTATTTTTCAATTAATTTATTTATTTCATAATTAATTTAGTAATTAATTTAGGATTAATTTCTTTTCTCAAATAAAAACAACAAAAACCAAAAAAAGACATTTTCTTCAACCAAGAGGGTCAAAACCCTAAATTTCGCACTCGATTTAATTTGCCGCGCGCTTTATTTATTTTTATCCAATAATGTACCTGCTTCCGAATTGTAATAGTTAAATAGGACATTTAATTGTTTTTACCGCTTTATTTTATTTTTCAAAGGGTTTGTCTTTGGCGATGTAAATACCCGATGCCTTGTAATTTAAATTCCGCATTTTAAATTCCGCAAGTTATAACTGCTAGATGTTTGATAATAGAGTTTGCATGACAAGACTGAATGTTAATCTTAAAATCAAATTAGATCACCCTTAACATGTACAAAGATAAATATAACTGAAAATGACACATTCGCACATGCGCACTCCTAGGGTACACCTCACTTGGTTGCCTTCGTACACGGTCATTGATTATAGGTCGCTTTAGAGGTCGTCCTCCTGTCTAAAAGATCATAGTCGCCTCAAAACGGTTGCCTCAGATATTGTTGCCTCAAACAAATGATCTAAGACATTAGGGTTACCGCTAAGGCGTCCTAACATTGCTTTAGTGACCGTATGTCCCTCATTCGAATTGACCCTCAAACTCCAACGATGGTGCTACCTACTCATTAATAGTGGGATAACACTGTATAAAGGAAAATAGCATAGAAAGATTCCTTTTTCAAGTAGGTAGATGGTTCTTAGATACTTGCTCACTCAAAAACAAAACAAAACTCTTCACACTTACACTTTTACAAACAAAGTTTTCAAAAACACTTCATTACACTCTTGAGGACAGAAGCAAGAGTTAAATCGAAGTTTCAAACAAAAACTTTTTTCAAACCCACAAGCACAAAGAAAACAAATTTTGAAAACAATTGAGCAAGTACCTAAGAGCCCATGGATAACCACGAATAGAAAGGGTGCTAATACCTTCCCTTTCTATAATCTACCCCCCGAACCCGAGAAACATCTCGAAAAAGGAATTTTTCTATGCTTTTTTCCTTTCCTTGTTGGATAAAATAAAAGTTGGTGGCGACTCTTGCTTACCGCGACATTTTGCAAAAATAAACTCAAAACGCAAACCAGCATTCCAAAAACAGTCAGTTCTTCCCACCGTATCACAGAACTGGCGACTCTGCTGGGGAAACATCTTATAAGTGGGGTGTACTTTAGGAATAGTTCATAATGTTTTCAATTGCTTGATTTGTATGCTTTATCTTTGTGGGTTTGAATCGGAGTTACTATTGATTCTAACCCGGATCTGGGGGACACCTTTTAGGTAAGTAGCAATAAACTGTGAGGGAACTGTACGGCATAGACCGATACAGTTGAAGCAGTGGCTACGTTGGTGTGGAACTTTAGTATGTACCGATATCCCTTGTGGCGCAACGAGGAGAATATGGGTCTGCTAAGGGGTCATTAAGCACCAACTGACCTTATAACCTATAATTGACCAACTTGGCCATAGAACAGTAGCAGTATGCTACACTCATTGAGACCAAACTCTCGCGATGATTCCGGCTGTAAGAAAAGGTTGCTAAACTGGAATTATGACCGATCGAGGGTGGTCAGTGATATTAAGAACCTCTAGAACCCGGTTACTATTTCTAGGATAGGTTTGAACCAACTGAACTGAAAGAGGGTAGTACCTAGAATCCTTGCCAGCCTGAAATCTAAGGGCTATCTGTGTGACTTGTGTGCCCTTACCATGTTTGCTATTTGTGGATACTTGTGGTGTGTTTTCTATCATGACATCATGCATCATGACATTGCATGCATCTTGCATTGGACTAACCCATTTCAAAGACAGATGGGATTCATCTTTGTTTTGTTTTGTAGGTCATGGCCCCCATGCGTAGAAACACTATTCGGATCAACTTTGTCCAGGTTCCCACTCAGCTTAAGGAATTGGTTGCAAAGGTTTCAGATACTTCCTCCTTTATCAGAAGACATGGTCACCTCCTTGGTTTGGTCACCTCCAAGATGGATGAACAGATGATGAGTGTCTTAGTCCAGTTCTTTGATCCATTGTACCACTGCTTTACTTTTCCGGACTACCAGTTGATCCCTACATTGGAAGAGTTCTCTGATCTGCTTGGTATTTCTATTTTGGAGCAGACCCCGTTCACAGGTTGGGAGAAAATCCTTAGGCCGGAAGAAATTTCTTCAGACCTCCATCTGACAAAGGCTGAGGTAATGTCTAATTGGGAAACTCGTAGTGGAACAAAGGTCTTCTTGGCTAAATTCTTGGTTGGTAAGTGTGATACGGTGGGAGAACTGACTTGAGGTTTTGCGTTTGTTTTTGCACTTGTTCGGTTTAGCAAGAGTCGCCACCGACTTTTTATTTTATCCTAAAGGAAAGGTTAAAAAGCACAGGAAAAACCTTTTGAGATGTTTTGTGGGTTCAGGGGGTAGATTATGAAAAGGGAAGGTATTAGCACCCTTTTCATCCATGGTTATAACTGGGCTCTTAGTTACTTGGTTTTAGATCACTTGCCTTTGATTTTCAATTGCTTGAAATGGTGTGTGTGTGTGTGTGTGTGTTTTGAAAAATGTTTTGAAATAGACACCTTTGTTTCGGCAACCATTGTAATGACTCGTGTTTTAGTATATACGAAGGTGTGTATCTTTTCGAAAAGATGTTTCAAATGTTTTTGGAAGTTTGTTTTGAAAGTGTTTGTGGAGTGGTTTGAAAAGTAGGCAAGTGTTTTTGCAAGTTGATCAAGTAACTAAGAGTTGTCTACCCCTATTGTACTCAAAGGTTTTTTCTCATGTTTTAACCCTTTTAACAATTTTGTTCCATCATTGTATTTGGTGGACAATCTTGCGTTTAGGATGTTTAACGGGACAGGCGCGGGTCATCGTATGGACCATGAATGCAATGGTGCCAAGTGTCTTTGGCAATTTGCTTGAAGGGACTATGATCATTTTGATAAGCAACTTTCGAAAGCGTCATCGAGGGACTATGATCATTTGAATTTGTTTTGTTTTGCCAAAGATACCTAACATGCAACATGGCCCATTTTGGAAGGCAACAAGCGGGATTACCCTAGGGGTGCAAGTGTGATTGTGTATTGATTTCATGCATTTGTCTTGTATTAGGTTATCTAGCGTTTGATTTTATGTACATGCAAACCCTAGGTCTAACCATGGTATATTTGAAAGCGGTAAATTGCGGGAATTTAAAGTCTACGCTATTACAAATAAGTATCCGGGAGTGGGGGTACAAATTTACAAATGGGGATGAGACTTTAAGGAGAGTAGTGTCCTAATAATTACAACCAAATTGAATTGCGCCAATGTAATATGTAGTGTATAGCAATGTATAAGAATAGAATAATGTAAATGTGTCAATGTAAAGTAAATGTATCAACGTATCTGTGTGTTGTAAATGTGTAAGTGTACGTAATTTATTTACAAGTTGAGATGTGAACTTAATGAAAAATTAAGTGTTTTGTTTATTTAATTTTGTATTCTCGTATTTTGTTAATATGTACAAAACAAAATATTTCAAGAAAAGAAAAGTATTTAACTTAAAGAAAAAAATTATGTATTGATGTCTTATATTTAAAGAAAAGTATTTCTTATGTATTTACAAATTAATGTATTTTAATACAAGAGTTTTAATTAAAAGAAAGAAGTTTTAAGTTTGAGAAAAAAAATTAATGTTTGTATATTCATGTTAAAATATATATATATATATAAAAAGTGTTATTTATTTATTTGAAACATTAATTATGTTAAGAAAAGAGCATTGTTAATCAAAATTTAATGTAAAAAAAAGTTAGTTTGAAAAATGATAAAAAAAGGAACTAAAGGGTTAATTGGGCCTTTCAACCCAAATAAAACGTATCAGGCTAAGTCAAAAGGGGGGTGCATACCCAAAAACAAATGGGCTTAGGCGCTGAAACGGGGCAAGGCCCAAGCGTTGACACAAGTTTTGTCTTAGGGTTTCTTTGGTTTTGCATCATTTTGGATGTTAGGGTTTGTTTGAACACAGAGGCGCCGTCGTCGTTCGTCTTCGTCTTCGTCCTTCTCGCCATAGCCACTGAATGAACTCCTTCGCCCATGGCCACCAGGCTTCACCCTTCGTCCTCTTTCCTCCATGGTCGCTCAGTGATGTTCAAGGTGACAATTTCTAACTTGACGCATTTTAGGGTTTTTAACTCTTGCATGTTTAGTTTGAGTTCTGATTTTGTATGTTATTGTTTGCTATTTGAAATGCATGAAAAGTGTATAAGGATACTACCTTTGATCTTGGAGACGGAGGAGGATGAATCGGAGGCACTGAGGATGGCTGAGGGCGGAGGAAGCAGTGATGATGTGCGCTTTGCTTGGAACCCTGGTATTATGTATTCTTCCTTCGCCTTTTAGGGTTTCGTGATGATGCTTGAAAACCCTAGCTTCTTTTGCTTCTGTCTTTCTCTTTTGAATGCTTGTTTGCTCGCCCCTGAAACACTTGCTTCTGTACCAACTTGCTTCTGTCGCCTCGTATGCTTGACCCTTGAATGCTTGCTATACTGGGTTGCCTTGCTTATTGTTTGCCCAAAGATTATTTGATGATGATATGCTTGAAATGTTTGATATCTGATACGTTTCTGAGTATGCTTGTGACTGTATGCTTGTTGGTATGTTTGGTTGCCTTGTATGCTTGGATGATTTTGGTAGCCCAATGATGAAAATTTTCTGAGGGCTTGGTGGCTTTGATCTGACCCTGGTATAAACTTTATGTTATTTGAATGGGCTTGGCCTTTGACAGGTTGATATTCAGCAGGCTTTAGGCTTAGTGTGCTTACAGGCCTGTGTTGTGAGTTTGACAGGTGAAGGTTTTGAATGATTTTGGCTTGGGCTTGAAGCTTGATGCTTCAAGTCTTCCCGAAGCAGGTTAAATGCAGGTTTTTATGTTTGATGTGAGGTTAACACAGGTTTTGGCCTTTTGATGCTGAAGCTTTGACACAGCTTGTGACTTTTTATTTTGTGTTGGAGCTGTTAGTTTGGTGTATGCAGGTTTGTATGGAGGTTGTGACACAGATTTACAAGCAGGTTCAGGGCTTGTGTTTACTGAGTTTTAAACACAGGTTCTAGGCTGGACAGATCTGGGCTTTGGCTTGCTGTTGAAGTAGGTTCAAAGCTTTTGTTTGAAAGGCCTTTTGAGGTTTTAGAGGCAGCTCTATGTGTTCTTTCTGAGTTTGCCCTTTTGGTTATGTAACCTGCCCTCTCTTTGTATTGTGTTATTACAGTCTGTTTTATATATTTCTCTCTTCAAGCCTAAGCCTGTAAGCCTCCTTTCTTTTTTCTCTTTTCTCTCTCCAGTACAGATTAAAGCATAAAATATTGTTTAAAATCTGTCCTTTTACTGAAAAAGCACTGGCCCGAAAATGATGATATTGAATCTTTGCTTGCAATAGCTGCTTTCCTCTGCATAACTCTTATCTTTTTTTTCATATTTTCTGCTTCTTTGTGACAGCATTTTGTACTTGTTTTGAATAGCCTTTTGATAGCTTCTTTGGCAGCTTGTGGAAAGTTTGAAATTGTGAATTTCAGTTAGGCAATTCAGTTCAGTTTGCATTTAGACTTGTACATGCTGTTAGGAATTTTTGAAATGGGCAAATTGTTGACAATGCAATATGTTTGACAAATTTGAATTTGTGCAATTACAACTTTTGTGCATTTCATGTCTTTTTTCTTTTGCAAGCATCTTTCATCCCTCTTTGTGAACCGGGAGAAATCTCGTGATTTGCAGAGAGGGCAAACTGATTCCGGCCAGTTGCTTTTAATGATGACTTTTTAAATTAACTGTCTCTCTCTTTTACCTGCTTTTGACTTTTCTTTTCTTTTTTTGCAGATAAAAAATCAAATGGAGAGGAGTAGCAGTAGAAGCTGAAGATTTGAAGACTTAGGAATATTTAGGATAGTTTTATTTCAAATTTAATCATTTGCAAAATTATTATTATAAACAAAAATGTAAATAAATTTACCGTTGTTCAAATAATAATTTGTAACAAAACAATTAAAGATGAATAAATAAAAATCCTTTTGATCAGTTAATTCCCTTCTTTTTTGCTGTCTATTTAATTACTTATAAATTCTTAAATTATAATAAATGGAAATAAATTCCAATTATCCTAACTTAGAATAAATAAACAATTAATAAACACTGTGGTTTTAGCATCGATCAATTAATAAACCTGGTGTTTCAAATAGCCACAGCAATGCACAGTCAAATCAAACAAACGTCCATATGCCTCTTTTCACTGATTTAGTCAAACACTGCAAACTCAATCCAAATGCTTCAGTCCAAATCTCAGAGTAAACGGAAAAGAACTGTAAAATTAATTCTTCCTAAGAATGCGTGCACCAAAACCCTAGTTCTTGATTAAATGCCAGAGAAGCGCCTGCCTGATCAAAACCTGAGCCGACCCAACCAAACTTTAGCAATCTGCCTGAACTGCTTTAAAATCAATGAAAACCCTAATTTTGTCTGACTGACGAGAAAAGTCTGTTTGACCGATTCTTGAATCAGTCTGAAAAATCAGGAAAAGCCCGAAGCTGTGATTTCTTGTGGAAAAATACGAGGGTAAATTTTGGGGTACAACAGTTGCCTCTGTTCAATCTTCTTGAACCTGAAGAGTTAGATTGGCAAGTTTGCCTTTCGCGACTCGAGGGTAAAAGGAGATTGGACACTAGAGTGCCCAAAAATTTGCACTCGGTGATGTGATGGTAGAGGGAATGGGCTTACAGATGCCATTTGGTGATGGGCTTAAAGATGCCACCTGAAGATGTGACAGAATCTTGTCGGGGGATGGGCTTAGAGATGCCATCTAGAAATGTTGAACTGTATATCATTGGTGAGTGGACGAGTATCAGAAAGGCATCCATGTTTTGGAACATCTCTGAACTGGGGGTCTGAACAAGCAATAGATTGACATCCATGTTTGGAGAATCCGTAAACTGTTTTCAGGAGTTGGAGTTGAATAAGCGATAGAGTAGCATCCGTTGTTGGGAAGCGTCCGTAAACTATTTTCAAAAGTTGCATCTGAACAAGCGATAGATTATCATCCGTTGTTGGGAAGAATCTGTAAACTATTTTCAGAAGTCTTGAAGTGGAAAAGGAACCGGTGTAGGGTTTCCTGATGATGAGTCCGTGTAAAACTGCATCTGGATGAATCTGGAATAAGTATCAGAATGTCGCCGTGTCTGGGTCACATCTGAACTATCTCTGGGTGAAGTTGGAATAAGTATCAGAATGTCGCCATGTCTGGGTCACATCTGAACTATTTCTAGAAAGAATCTCGGAAGATGATGATCTTTGTCTGTCGATTGATCTTTCCTGAAAAAGTGAAGAGTTAGTTGTATGTAATGTCATGATGCATGATGCAATGTATGTTATATCAATGTTTATGATATGAATATGATGAATGCGTGTGTAAGCTGATGAGCTATCTTGCTGAGGATAGATGAATCCTGGACGACTGAAGATAAAAGAATCTTGACTGCTGCCGGGGAGAATAATTCCTTGGCTGCTGCTGGGGAGGGCAAGAATATTCTGATCGCTGCAGGTGTTGATCTGGAATAAGTTACTGAATGTCGCCATCTCTGGGTCACATCTTGAACTATCTCTAGAAGCAAATCTGGAAAGAGTATCAGAATGTCGCCAAATCTTGGGTCACATCTGAACTATTTCTGGAAGGAAATTCTGAATAAGTTATATAACGTCGCCAAATCTGGGTCACATCTTGAACTATCTCTAGATGGAAATCTTGAATAAGTTATAGAATGTCGCCAAATCAGGGTCACGTCTGAAACTATCTCTAGAAGGAAATCTTGAATAAGTTATAGAATGTCGCCAAATCAGGGTCACATCTTGAACTATCTCTAGATGGAAATCTTGAATAAGTTATAGAATGTCGCCAAATCAGGGTCACATCTGAAACTATCTCTAGAAGGAAATCTTGAATAAGTTATAGAATGTCGCCATCTCTGGGTCACATCTTGAACTATTTCTGGAAGGGATCTTGAATAAGTTATAGAATGTCGCCAAATCAGGGTCACATCTGAAACTATCTCTAGAAGGAAATCTTGAATAAGTTATAGAATGTCGCCATCTCTGGGTCACATCTTGAACTATCTCTAGATGGAAATCTTGAATAAGTTATAGAATGTCGCCAAATTAGGGTCACATCTGAAACTATTTCTAGAAGGAAATCTGGAATAAGTTACGGAATGTCGCCAAACCTGGGTCACATCTGAACTATCTCTAGAATGAAATCTTGAATAAGTTATAGAATGTCGCCATCTCTGGGTCACATCTTGAACTATCTCTAGATGGAAATCTTGAATAAGTTATAGAATGTCGCCAAATTAGGGTCATATCTAAAACTATTTCTAGAAGGAAATCTGGAATAAGTTACGGAATCTCGCCAAACCTGGGTCACATCTGAACTATCTCTAGAATGAAATCTGGAATAAGTTACGGAATGTCGCCAAATCTGGGTCACATCTGAACTATCTCTAGAATGAAATCTGGAATAAGTTACGGAATGTCGCCAAACCTGGGTCACATCTGAACTATCTCTAGAATGAAATCTGGAATAAGTTACGGAATGTCGCCAAACCTGGGTCACATCTTGAACTATATCTAGATCTTGATTTTGCTAAGGGTCAGAAATTGGGAGTATACCAATCTTCTGAGGTGATGAGAATCTTCATGCTGTCAACGGTCAGAAACTGGGAGTATACCAATCTTATGAGGTTTTTGAGGATGAGAGTCTTCATTCTTGAGAGAAACAGATTTTTTAGTTGTCTGTTATCTTGTTAGTGGTTGTAACTTCCAGCAGGTGATGAAGGAATTGTTGAAAACTTTTGACATTCGAATGCCCCAAGTGATGATGAAGGAGTCTTGAATCAGATTACTCTGCGAATTGAGAGATTTCTTGAAATCTTGACCGGACTGCCCCAGGTTAACTGAATTTTGAAAGATCTGTTGAAACCTTGACTGGTCTGCCCCAGGTTAATTGAATGGTGACATGTCATGCCCCTTGTTGATAGGAGACTTGTCGTTGGAAGTGTCATCCTTTTTGAAGTGATTTTACTCACTGAGAGAGTTTTCGTTCCTCTGAACATTCGCTGTATGAATTTCTTCGCTGTCAAACAAATAGCCAAATGCGAACAGTGATATTCAAGCAATGCAAAGTTTATGTTTGTCTCAAAGTTTTGAAAAATGCGTTTTTTAGCAGAAAACTTTTCGTAAGACAAAATCAACACAAGATTTTAGAGCAAAGCCTTACAGGAGTCAGGATACCTTTTGAACAGTATGCTTTCGAACTAACCCAAGCTTCAATTAGGACTTTTGAAGGGTTGTAACGTGGCTTGGTTCACGGTTTAAGAAACAAAGGATAAAGGCTCAAAGTGTATTTGTACCCACCCGCTCTTCGTGATGTTCTTCAATCCTAAGCTCAGTTAATTGTGCGTCGCACTCTATTCGAGTTTGGAACGACTTTTTGGGTGATGGTTCACCAGTTGAGTTTGGGAGACAGTCATCATCTCCTTTTTTCTTTTGCAACATTTTTCATGTTGTTGAGGATTTGTAATGACCTCTCTATTTTGATTTTGATTTGTTATCCCTAACTTTTGCCTGACTGTCTCTGTTTTTGAGACCACAGTCAGCGGGATGCCCCAGCTTTCTTAAGCCTCCTTTACAGGTTTTGGCTCAGTGGGCTTTTCTATTTTTTTTTTCTGGGAGATTGACTGCCTATGTGATAGGGAACCACCCTTGTCTTTTGATTCCGGAGGAATGTTTTTTTTCTTTTTTTTGATGTCGTTCGTTGTATCACGAACTGAGAGTTTGCGACTGCAATACACACCCTTTTTTTTCTCGAATTAACTGAGAGACTACCCTGCCCTAGGTTTATATCAAAGGTTTTGAATGTTTAGAACAGAAAACTCCTACTTCTTTTGGCTCGAAGGGGTTGACTAGGGATTATCTTCCTTATAACTCCAGTGTTTAGGAATTGAAAGAAATGCCTGTACATCATCAGCAAGGTCTGTTCAAAAGCATACTGTATGAGATTATGGTATTGTTTTGTCATCCTCCCTCTAAAGGCTTGCAGCTTTTTATCAAGAGTTAAATATCATGAAGAAAGCATAAGAGTAGTGAAAACGAATGGATGAATTCAAGACAAACATATGCAATGCATTAATGAAATAGAGTTTGACATAAACAGATAATTGTTTGAATAACAAAAGAAATTACAACTTTGAAAATTCAAAATGAAACAAACACAATCTCAATGAGCTGGCATAGGAGCAGTGATCATGCTGGAGTCTCTGGAGGGCCAAACTCGATCTCCTTGGCATCAATCATATCTTGGATCTTGTTCTTCAAAGGCCAACAGTTGTTGGTGTCATGCCCCGGGCTATCAGAGTGGTATGCACACCTTTCATTGGGATGATAGGTAGGAGCAGAAGTATTTGGGTTCCGGAGAGGAGCCCTCAATGTAATCAGATCCCTCTTCAATAAGTGTTGCAGTGCCTGAGACAGTGACATATTGATCTTGGTGAACTGTCTCTTAGGTGCGACCTCCTTATGCTGATGCCCCTGTCTTTATTAAGCAGGCATAGGACTGGAGATCAAGATTGCTCCTACGTGTTGGTCATGACGACTGTTGTACCCCAAAATTTGCCCTCCCATATTCTACAAGAAATTGCCCAATCAAGTCTCACATGCCTACAAATATGGTCAAGCATCCTCATATCAAGTTTCAAGGCATTCAGCACAAAATTGCACAGTCAAAAACCCTAATTGCACTACAGTCAACTGTAGGGGCAAAATGGTCATTTGATAGTCAAAAGTTCAAATTTTTGGTCAAACATATCATTTTGAAGCCACAAACATCATTTGATCAATGCTTGATCATGATTCTCAAAGCTTGGCTCAAAAATCATCAAGATGCAAAAGTTTCCTTATTTGGACAGCTGAAAAAGTCAACTGAAATTGACCAGGGCATAACTTTCACATGGATTATCAGAAAAATTCCATCCAAAGCTCATTTTGAAGAGAAAGACATTTCCTACAACTCATCTTCATACTTCAAGTCCAAGAAATGCTCTCACAAAAAGTTATCAATTTCAACATTATAGGTCATTTTCAAAAGTCAACAAAAAGGGACTTTAAGTTAAAGGCCATAACTTGAGATTGGTAAATCAAAATGACATGGGACAAAAGTCATTGGTTAGAGGACTCAAATACCTTTCCAAAATGTCCAAGAACATGAAGAAAGCTTAAAAATTGAGCAAGTTATGCCTTGTGGAAGTTGGGAAATTTTTGGATATTTTGAAAAGTCAACATTACTTCAAATGACCTAAAATTGCTAATGGGCCCATTTTTCTTCCATGATTCATCATCCATGACATATGCACGACCACTTGGCCCAAAGGGAAGTTTTTATTCATTTTTTATTTATTTATTTGAATTTTTATTTATATTAATTCACTTAAATCAATTAAATATGTGAAAAACACTTAACTTAACCTAACAAATCTTTTTGTACATGTTTTAGTCTCAATAATTCGTGCACATTCAAATATGGGAAGATTTGGTTTGATTGGATCCTAATTGATACAAAATTGTATGGAAAAGATTGAAAAAACAAAGCTTGAAAATCAAATCTTCAAAACCATGATTGCAAGAGATTTTGAGCAAGTTTCTTGACCTAATCCATTCAGTACATAAGCCTAAAGGAAACCCTAATGTTGATACACGCACAGCTGCTCCAGAAAGCCATTATCAAACTTGAAACTTTTCTCTAAAAACTCAAATCTGAAAACCACTTTTTAGGTGAATTCAAGACACGAAACTTGTTCCATTAGCTTGCCAGGGTTGTCCAGAAGCGATTGCAATCAAGAACATCCATCAAAACCTCAGGAATTGGTATACTGAACTGGGAATATCTCATGAAAAATCCATGGTCGTATTTTAACTTCTAGGCATTCTCATGGCATTTTAATGGTTGATTTACATTCCTTGTGAAGTTCTGAAGCTAACCAATATATTTAATTGCTTTTTTATGTGCTACACGCGATTATGCCATGTTTGTTTTCTAGGGTTTGCAGGATGTGAAATTAGGGCTTTTGAAACAAAGAAAAATTGGAACCCCTGACCACCATCATTCAAACCAGCGCATTTGGACAAAGGCAATGGAACCCTCGCGCTCAATTTATGAGCGTCAGAGGGCTAGTCGTTATTTTTCCAAAACGTACCTAAAACAACGCGTAAAAAACCGTTGCCCAATGTTTTTGTTTTCAGGAACATGAAGAAGACGAAGTCGTGGCAAAACGTGATTAGCTGGTTTGAATTTTCGCGCGTGGATCCACTAACCCTTTGCTTTATTTTTATAATGATTGTTAGTTGCTTATTAATCAAACGCGTTAGTTGGCACAGTTGGTAAGCGAGAACGTTAGCAACATCCATGACCTGGGTTCGAGTCCCAGGTCTGTATTATTTCCCATATTATTTTGCTATCTATGTTCCCATGCAGCGCCAGCATCAAGACGCACCGTATGCCTTCAAGAATCCCACATCCACGTGCCCCTGGAGATCAAATCAAAGGCATAGATTGGAAGCGCATCATAAGCCTGGTCAAGGTGCTAACACGCTACCTGGAAAAGGTCAAACGGACCAAGGTTGTTGGGCCAGAATTCTTGGATTAAACCTCCTATTTGGGGACTACCACCCCCCCTGGTTTGCAATTCTCTATATTTTCCTTATATTTTATTTTCAATTATTATTTTATTTTCTTTATTGTTTTGATTTAATTAATTATTTCTACAAAATATAAAAAATGCATAAAAATTAGAAAAGATAAAAAAATATAATAAATATTTTATTTTAATATTTCTTGTAAATAAATGCATGTAAATTAATTAGTTTAAATTAGGGTTTTAATTCCCTTCATAACAAAAATCTAAAAAATATAGAACTAGGTTTAATTAATGTTTTATTCCTTTTTAATTTTTCTTTTTTCACAATAATATTATTTATTTTATTTATTTTCATAATTAAATTTGTATATAAAAATTAGTTTTAATTTAGGTTAAAAACTTCAACATTTTTCTTAATAAATAAAAAAAATAATTAGAATTAGGTTTAGCATTTTATTTTAATTTCAATTAATTATTTTCTTATTAAATCCTAAAATACTAAAAATACCAAAAAGTAATTCCTTTTTCATTTTTATTAATTAATGCCATGTAATTTAATTTTTGCAAAAGGGTCCAACGCCCTCGTTTCGTTTAATTCTCATTAATTCGCGTATTTATTTTATAATACTTATGTATCTCTCCCGAAGCCTTGTAATTATTTGTCGCACTTCTTAATTCTTTATTTTCTTTTCTTTATTTATTTTTCTGTCAAAACGGGTCCTGGTTAATTTTGGCGATGTGGACCCGCGCCATTTGTAATAGCTTAGAATTTACTTTTTCCGCGACTTTTAACTGTTAATCAAAAGACATGAAAGAATGTATGGACAAAATAAAATCAAACGCGTAGATCACCAATAAACATGACAAGATAAATATCTGAATCTGACACACAAATCACACACCACCCCTAGGGTACGCCTCACTGTTGCCTTGCCTCGAAAGGTGATCGTCGAGTAGAGGATGTCTTAGTAAGTCCTCATGATCCGGGAACCTGGCATGAGGGTAGCTTCTAAGGTGTCTTCCCATTGCTCTGGTGATCACCATGTCCCGAACCACGAATTGACCCGAACACCTCCAACGGTGGTGCTACTTACCTCTCAATGGTGGGATGGCACTACTTTAAAGGACATTTACACAGACGAATTCCTTAGGGTAGGTAGACGACTCTAGATACTTGCTCTAATTTCAAAAACAAATCAAAAAATACTTTTCACACCGACACCTTTTCAAAAAGCTTTCGAAAGCATTTTTTCAAACACTCTTGAGGACCAATACAAGAGTCGAACTGAAATTTTCAAAGAAACTTTTTAAAACCCACAGTTGAAAAGCAAGCAAACCAATCTTTGAAAACACAAATGAGCAAGTATCTAAGAGCCCATGGATAACCATGGATAGAAAGGGTGCTAACACCTTCCCTTTCTATAACCTACCTCCCGAACCGAGAGCAATCTCTATAAGAAATTTTTCTGTGCTTTTGTCCTTTCCATTTGGAGAAAATAAAAGACGGTGGCGACTCTTGCTTACCGCGACATTTCGCGAACCAGCGTTAAACGGTCAGTTCCAGATCCACCGATCACAGAACTGGAGACTCTGTTGGGGATATAAACTTAAAGTGAGGTGTACCTTAGGGTTAGTTCATAACTGTGTTTTCAATTGCTTTTCTTGTTTGCTTTAAATTGTGGGACTGTCTTGGGAGTTCTATAGATCCTAACCCGGATCTGGGGATACCTTCTTAGAAAGTAGCAACAAGGCTGTGAGGGAACTGTGCGAGGTATACCGACATGGTTGAAACAGTCTGCTACGTTGATGTGGCACTTTGGTGTGTACCGGTAACCCTTGAGTTCAGTCAAGGAGAGTACGGGGCCTCCGCGTGGTGTCATGAAGCATCAACAGACCTTAGGAACCTTAATTGAACTATCTTGGCCTCTTTAGGGTAGTGAGATAATTGACTTTGGTGCAGTCCGAGGTTGGTTGATACTCGATACTACACTCAATTGAGGGTTGCTTTCCTGGAATATTTCGGTCGCCAGTTCAGTGGCTAAATCGAAACGATGAACAATGAAAGCAATCCCGTGATATTGGGACCCTTAGAACCCGGTTACTTCTAATAGGACAGGTTAAGCCCACCAACTTCAAGAGGGTAATACCCCGACCCCATGCTGGCCCTAAACTCTAAGGGTTTCTCTTATGTGACTTGTGTGCCTTCGTACTTGACTATTTGCATGCTTGTTATCTGACATCTGAACTTCTTGCAGGTTTTGTTTATAGTCCTTAACTAGGGCTCATAACAGGGTTTACTGAATTTCCTGCAGGTTTTGTTCATAGTCCTTAACTAGGACTCCTAATAAGGTTTACCGAGTTTCTTGCAGGTTTTGTTCATAGTCCTTAACTAGGACTCATAACAAAGTTCACCGAGTTTCTTGCAGGTTTTGTTTATAGTCCTTAATTGGGACTCATAACAGGGTATACTAAGTTTCTTGCAGGTTTTGTTTATAGTCCTTAATTGGGACTCATAACAGGGTTTACCGAGTCTCTTGCAGGTTTTGTTTATAGTCCTTAATTGGGACTCATAACAGGTTTTACTTGAGTTTCTTGCAGGTTTTGGCTTGCAGTCCTTATTTGGGACTCATAACAGGGTTACCTACATTACCCCATGCATACCATAACATCATACCATTGCATACATCCTAACCCATTTCAAGGATCTCAAGGGCTTGTGATGCAGGTCATGATGAATCAAACATCTAGCAAGGGGCAAATAGGATTTATTTTCCTCTAGCCAAAGTTGTCAGGGGCTATGACCCACTGGATATGGTGAGCCTTTGACCCTTGAAGAAGGACTCTCAACTATATGCAGTGCCTTCAATCAAGCTACCGGTTTCAAATTTTAACAAATTTCTTGTTTATCCCATGAGGCCCTTGAAAACATTGCATGCATGTCATACTCATCATTGCATAACAGGTATCTTTGTTGCAGGTCACTTACCTTTCTCGCTGTTTATTTCAGCAATGACCTTCCAACCAGATAACCAGGACCTTCTCGCTCAAGAAACCCGGTTTGGGGAAATTCTCCTGAATCTATCCAAGGGGCAGGAAGAGCTAAGGACACTTCTCATGGGGACCTTTGTCAGGAACAGTGCTGAGGATGAAAGGTTGAAACACCTACAAGCTGAGATGGATGCAATGAAAGCCCAAATGCTGGGGCAGAGGAATGCCATTCAAGGCTTAGCTCAAAGACAAGATGAGCTTCGGTTTCTCGTCAACCAACTGCTTCAGGGTAACCAACTGGGGCAAACATCTAAGGGTAAAAAGCCAGTCATCGTTCGACCATCTTTGAGACAAAGAGGCAAGGAGAAAGCTCCTCATATGGCTCCAGTATCACCAATTCAGTATCAACCTCACCAGCTTCAACCAGACAAGCCCCAAAGGCAATTCACCGAGCTCAACGTGTCGCTGCCTCAAGCCTTACAACAACTGCTGAGGTTGAACTTGGTAACTCGAAAGAATCCTCCTAAGAATCCCAACAGGACACCTTCGAGATATAACCCCAACGCTCACTGCGCTTATCATTCTGACAGCCCGGGGCATGCTACAGAGGATTGTTGGACTTTGAAGAATAAAATCCAGGACCTGATCGAGGAAGGAGCTGTGGAATTCACCCAAGATGGCCAGGCTGAATGCTTCTACCATCCCTACAGGAGGCACCATTTGAAGTAACAAGCCCTGAGATGAGAAGACTTTTGTTCGTTAGGATTTTCAAGTTGTAATTTCTTTCTGTTCAAACATTTACTCATGTTAAACATTGTTATTTAATTAATGCATCGCACATGTCTATTTTGAATCAATATATTCGTATTCACTCTATGCAAATTATTTTCATATTTTTTTTCTGATGTCAACTCTTGATCTAAAATTCTAAGCCTCTTGAGGGAGGATGACGAAAACGATACCGCAATCATTACAGTATGCTTTTGAACGGACCCCGCTTATGAGGTACAGGCATTGTTTCAATTCCTAAACACTGGAGTCATAAGGAAGATAATCCCTCGTCAACCCCTCTGAGCCAAAGAAGTAGAAGTTTTTATTTTCGAAAATCAAAACCCTTAATCATAACCTGGGGCAGGGTAGTTCTCTCAGTTGATCCAAGTGTATAACGAATGGCACCGAAGAAGTCATTACGAGACAAAAGACAGTGATGGTTCAGAACAATCATAAAGAAAGGCAGTCATTATCTCAAAAATAAATAAATAAATGAAAAGCCCAAGAAGTCTAAACCTCCAAAGGGGACTTACGAAACTAGGGCATCCCGCTGACTGTAATCACAAAAAAACAGTCCAGGCAAAAAAGAAAGGGATAACAAAATCAAAAAAGAAAGAGGTCCTACAAACCCTCGACAAAAAAAAAATAAAAAAAAAATAAAAAAATGATGACTGCCTATTCAGAATAAATCATCAATGACTGAACCATCGCCGGAAAATCAGAGCAAAGACTCAAACGAGGTCTAACGTATGATCAACTGAGTTTAGGTTTGAAGAACATCACGAAGAGCGGGTGGGTACAAATAAAATTTGAGCCTTTATCCTTTGTTTCTTAAACCGTGAACCAGGCCACGTTATAACCCTTAAAAGTCCTAGCTGAAGCATGGGTTAGTTCGAAAGCATACTGTGACGAAAGGTATCCTGACTCCTTAAGGCTTACAGTAAATACGGAGTTGACATCACGTTTTACAAACATTCACTGGTTTTATGAAAAAGAATGCATTTTCAAAATCTTCAAGACAGACATAGGCTTTGCATTTTTAACATAACTTTGTTTGCATATGACTTTTTGTTTGAACAACATAGAAGTTCGCACGACGAATGCCTAATGAACAGAAGTACCTCCAATCAAGGGGCAGACATGACCATGGTCCATTATCTGGGGCAGTCCAATCAAGATTCAAGGAATCTCTCAAGATGCCAAATAGCCTGGGGCAAATCTCTGCTTGAATCACTTGGGGCACTGCAACAACGAATCTTGCCTGATCAAACATCTTCTGGTAGCATGACGAAACACTTCAAACAGGGGCAACTCCCTACATCCTGAGAGCGCGGACATAGTCGGAAAAATACTACGCATCATCAAAGACCCGCTAGGTTGACACACCTAGGCAAAAATAAGGGCTTCCCGGCGAACCAAAAGGGTTCGGGCAAAATGAAGGGATGAAATAATATAAAAAAATCTGTACACCCGGCAAGTCGAAAACCTGAAAAGGCGGCTTGGGCAAAATGGGTATCCCGGTGGACTGAAAACCAGAAAGGGCGGTCCAGGCAAAAGCTAGGGATCAAAGCGTACGACTATGTCCTGTCATCTTATCATCTGCCTACCAGAAGAAGGTTTGTCCATCAACAACTATCAACACCTCACAGGTCTTCCTCTCATACCTCAGAAACAGGGGCAATAAAGAGTTGTCTGAGCAATCTAATTGTTCCATCCTCCAAGGTACCAAGGTAGGTTCAGCTAAAGAATATAACCAGTACATATTAATTCCACAAAGAGTGATTCAGCAAAACAGTACATTCTTCTCCAGACAGAGTTATCAAGTCTCAAGGAAATTGGGTATCCTCCAGCAGATCTCAACATCTCTCCAGCAGCGAACATATATTCTTAACAAGCATCCCCGGCAGTCTTGGTCTAAAGATTGTTCCCCGGCGGCAGACCAACATTCAAAGGAATCGCTTCCCCGACATAGTTCAAAACTTCCCCAAGAGAATCTAATCTAGTTCCCCAGGAAATTTGGAATTCATATCCCCAAGCAGTAAGCTTATCCCCAGTAAATTCTGGAAGCTTATCCCCTCGCAGAGCACGAACGCGTCGTCCGGCTTGATTTAAAGAGTTATTTCCTTAACAGGATATAACTGGGTTATCCTCAGCCAAAAGCCATGGAAAGAGCATCCCCGACGAAGTCTTCTTACCCCAGCGAAGTCCATCAACACGTCATACAACAAAGATATCCCCAGCAATTATTATCAACACTCAGCAAGGCATCCCTCTTCCCACAGAGTATTGCTTCCCAGCATGGTCTCTAGAGTATTTTTTCTCCCCGCAGAATCTTCCATTTGCTAAGTTTATTCCTAAACGGAGTCATCTTCTCCTACCGGTATTCTTGCAGTTATCATCCCCCAGCAGAAGTAAAAGCTTATTCTCCAACATCAGCCCAGGATATGACTTCCCAGCACCCGTCAAGGATTTAATTTCCCAGACGAAAATATACATTCATAAAACATCACATACATCATTATAGCATGCATAGACACATTATATCATACAAATCTCATTTATGTTGAGAACATCATTGCTTGATCCATATCATGCATTGCATATGACTGACCTTTACCTTTCAGGAAGGATGCAATTGAAATTCTCAATCATATTTCACGACCTAGACCGGTTCAGTTAATCGACTCCAAAGATTTCTTATCCAGTCCCAAGCCTTCTCTAGTCCAGCTAGATCGACTCCCAACAGATTTTTCTGATAAAGACTCAGTAGAAGTTATCTCAGACGGTTCCCTCTCCGACGGCGAGTGAGGTGATAATCTCCTATGGTCCCCTCTCCGACGGTGAGTGAGGTAATAATTCTTTTTCAAGATGTTTCCCTCTCTGACGGTGAGTGAAGTGATAATCTCCTATGGTTCCCTCTCCGACGGTGAGTGAGGTAATAATTCCTTTTCAAGATGTTTCCCTCTCCGACGGTGAGTGAGGTGATAATCTCCTATGGTTCCCTCTCCGACGGTGAGTGAGGTAATAATTCCTTTCAAGATGTTTCCCTCTCCGACGACGAGTGAGGTGATAATCTCCTATGGTTCCCTCTCCGACGGTGAGTGAGGTAATAATTCCTTTTCAAGATGTTTCCCTCTCCGACGGTGAGTGAGGTGATAATCTCCTATGGTTCCCTCTCCGACGGTGAGTGAGGTAATAATTCCTTTCCAGATGTTTCCCTCTCCGACGGTGAGTGAGGTGATAATCTCCTATGGTTCCCTCTCCGACGGTGAGTGAGGTAATAATTCCTTTTCAAGATGTTTCCCTCTCCGACGGTGAGTGAGGTGATAATCTCCTATGGTTCCCTCTCCGACGGTGAGTGAGGTAATAATTCCTTTCCAGATGTTTCCCTCTCCGACGGTGAGTGAGGTGATAATCTCCTATGATTCCCTCTCCGACGGTGAGTGAGGTGACAATTCCTTTTCAGATGATTCCCTCTCCGACGGTGAGTGAGGTGATAATTCCTTTTCAAATGGTTCCCTCTCCGACGGTGAGTGAGGTGACAATTCCTTTTCAGATTATAATTTCTTATTGGTTCTCTTCCCGATCCTGCGAAGATGGTAATTCTCACCAAGATTTTCTCGACGAGCGTTGTTGAAGTTAAAGTCACCCAAGGTTCTCTTATCGTTCACGCTAAGGTAGTAACCATCCCTGGTTCATTCATCACCGTTTGAAGCTCCAGACTCAGCTCCTGTAACCAGTCAGGACACCTTTATACAAAGCATCTGAAAACCAACCCCTGCAACGTGCCAGGTAATCATTTTCTGTTTTGCAGGTATACAGGTTCTCGCTAAGGAATCTCTTACGCAGTCAACATCCAGATGGCATCTATAAGCCCATCATCCTATCCATCAACCTCTAAATGGCATCTGTAAGCCCATTTCCACCATCACCACTACTATGTGAGCGCAAATTTCTGGGCACTCTAGTGTTCAATCATCTTCCACCTTCGGATTTCAGGTCTAAGAAGATTGAACAGGGGCAACTGTTGTACCCCAAAATTTGCCCTCCCATATTCTTCAAGAAATTTCCCAATCAAGTCTCACATGCCTACAAATATGGTCAAGCATCCTCATATCAAGTTTCAAGGCATTCAGCACAAAATTGCACAGTCAAAAACCCTAATTGCACTACAGTCAACTGTAGGGGCAAAATGGTCATTTGACAGTCAAAAGTTAAAAATTTTGGTCAAACATATCATTTTGAAGCCACAAACATCATTTGATCAATGCTTGATCATGATTCTCAAAGCTTGGCTCAAAAATCATCAAGATGCAAAAGTTTCCTTATTTGGACAGTTGAAAAAGTCAACTGAAATTGACCAGGGCATAACTTTCACACGGATTATCAGAAAAATTCCATCCAAAGCTCATTTTGAAGAGAAAGACATTTCCTACAACTCATCTTCATACTTCAAGTCCAAGAAATGCTCTCACAAAAAAGTTATCAATTTCAACATTATAGGTCATTTTCAAAAGTCAACAAAAAGGGACTTTAAGTCAAAGGACATAACTTGAGATTGGTAAATCAAAATGACATGGGACCAAAGGCATTGGTTAGAGGACTCAAAGACCTTTCCAAAATGTCCAAGAACATGAACAAAGCTTAATAATTGAGCAAGTTATGCCTTGTGGAAGTTGGGAAATGTTTGGATATTTTGAAAAGTCAACATTACTTCAAATGACCTAAAATTGCTAATGGGCCCATTTTTCTTCCATGATTCATCATCCATGACATATGCACGACCACTTGGCCCAAAGGGAAGTTTTTATTCATTTTTTATTTATTTATTTGAATTTTTATTTATATTAATTCACTTAAATCAATTAAATATGTGAAAAACACTTAACTTAACCTAACAAATCTTTTTGTACATGTTTTAGTCTCAATAATTCGTGCACATTCAAATATGGGAAGATTTGGTTTGATTGGATCCTAATTGATACAAAATTGTATGGAAAAGATTGAAAAAACAAAGCTTGAAAATCAAATCTTCAAAACCATGATTGCAAGAGATTTTGAGCAAGTTTCTTGACCTAATCCATTCAGTACATAAGCCTAAAGGAAACCCTAATGTTGATACACGCACAGCTGCTCCAGAAAGCCATTATCAAACTTGAAACTTTTCTCTAAAAACTCAAATCTGAAAACCACTTTTTAGGTGAATTCAAGACACGAAACTTGTTCCATTAGCTTGCCAGGGTTGTCCAGAAGCGATTGCAATCAAGAACATCCATCAAAACCTCAGGAATTGGTATACTGAACTGGGAATATCTCATGAAAAATCCATGATCGTATTTTAACTTCTAGGCATTCTCATGGCATTTTAATGGTTGATTTACATTCCTTGTGAAGTTCTGAAGCTAACCAATATATTTAATTGCTTTTTTATGTGCTACACGCGATTATGCCATGTTTGTTTTCTAGGGTTTGCAGGATGTGAAATTAGGGCTTTTGAAACAAAGAAAAATTGGAACCCCTGACCACCATCATTCAAACCAGCGCATTTGGACGAAGGCAATGGAACCCTCGCGCTCAATTTATGAGCGTCAGAGGGCTAGTCGTTATTTTTCCAAAACGTACCTAAAACAACGCGTAAAAAACCGTTGCCCAATGTTTTTGTTTTCAGGAACATGAAGAAGACAAAGTCGTGGCAAAACGTGATTAGCTGGTTTGAATTTTCGCGCGTGGATCCACTAACCCATTGCTTTATTTTTATAATGATTGTTAGTTGCTTATTAATCAAACGCGTTAGTTGGCACAGTTGGTAAGCGAGAATGTTAGCAACATCCATGACCTGGGTTCGAGTCCCAGATCTGTATTATTTCCCATATTATTTTGCTATCTATGTTCCCATGCAGCGCCAGCATCAAGACGCACCGTATGCCTTCAAGAACCCCACATCCACGTGCCCCTGGAGATCAAATCAAAGGCATAGATTGGAAGCGCATCATAAGCCTGGTCAAAGTGCTAACACGCTACCTGGAAAAGGTCAAACGAACCAAGGTTGTTGGGCCAGAATTCTTGGATTAAACCTCCTATTTGGGGACTACCACCCCCCCTGGTTTGCAATTCTCTATATTTTCCTTATATTTTATTTTCAATTATTATTTTATTTTCTTTATTGTTTTGATTTAATTAATTATTTCTACAAAATATAAAAAATGCATAAAAATCAGAAAAGATAAAAAAATATAATAAATATTTTATTTTAATATTTCTTGTAAATAAATGCATGTAAATTAATTAGTTTAAATTAGGGTTTTAATTCCCTTCATAACAAAAATCTAAAAAATATAGAACTAGGTTTAATTAATGTTTTATTCCTTTTTAATTTTTCTTTTTTCACAATAATATTATTTATTTTATTTATTTTCATAATTAAATTTGTATATAAAAATTAGGTTTAATTTAGGTTAAAAACTTCAACATTTTTCTTAATAAATAAAAAAATAATTAGAATTAGGTTTAGTATTTTATTTTAATTTCAATTAATTCTTTTCTTATTAAATCCTAAAATACTAAAAATACCAAAAAGTAATTCCTTTTTCATTTTTATTAATTAATGCCATGTAATTTAATTTTTGCAAAAGGGTCCAACGCCCTCGTTTCGTTTAATTCTCATTAATTCGCGTATTTATTTTATAATACTTATGTATCTCTCCCGAAGCCTTGTAATTATTTGTCGCACTTCTTAATTCTTTATTTTCTTTTCTTTATTTATTTTTCTGTCAAAACGGGTCCTGGTTAATTTTGGCGATGTGGACCCGCGCCATTTGTAATAGCTTAGAATTTACTTTTTCCGCGACTTTTAACTGTTAATCAAAAGACATGAAAGAATGTATGGACAAAATAAAATCAAACGCGTAGATCACCAATAAACATGACAAGATAAATATCTGAATCTGACACACAAATCACACACCACCCCTAGGGTACGCCTCACTGTTGCCTTGCCTCGAAAGGTGATCGTCGAGTAGAGGATGTCTTAGTAAGTCCTCATGATCCGGGAACCTGGCATGAGGGTAGCTTCTAAGGTGTCTTCCCATTGCTCTGGTGATCACCATGTCCCGAACCACGAATTGACCCGAACACCTCCAACGGTGGTGCTACCTACCTCTCAATGGTGGGATGGCACTACTTTAAAGGACATTTACACAGACGAATTCCTTAGGGTAGGTAGACGACTCTAGATACTTGCTCTAATTTCAAAAACAAATCAAAAAATACTTTTCACACCGACACCTTTTCAAAAAGCTTTCGAAAGCATTTTTTCAAACACTCTTGAGGACCGATACAAGAGTCGAACTGAAATTTTCAAAGAAACTTTTTAAAACCCACAGTTGAAAAGCAAGCAAACCAATCTTTGAAAACACAAATGAGCAAGTATCTAAGAGCCCATGGATAACCATGGATAGAAAGGGTGCTAACACCTTCCCTTTCTATAACCTACCTCCCGAACCGAGAGCAATCTCTATAAGGAATTTTTCTGTGCTTTTGTCCTTTCCATTTGGAGAAAATAAAAGACGGTGGCGACTCTTGCTTACCGCGACATTTCGCGAACCAGCGTTAAACAGTCAGTTCCAGATCCACCGATCACAATGACCCTTTTGACTGTTCGCAGCATTGAACTCTTTCTTTCCGTTGTAGGGAATTATCTGAGTATCCGAGGATGTAGTTCCTTGGATCTTTCCACTTTTGATGCCAGCTTCGACCCTCTCGCCGGTCAGTATTAGCTCGGTGAACCCGGCTGAGGAGCTTCCAATTAAGTGATTAAAGAAATGCCTCGTCAACGTCCCCATGAAGATGTCAATCAGCTCTCTGTCAGTTAAAGGGGGTTGCACCCAACCAGCCAAATCTCTCCACTTTTGGGCATATCCCTTGAAGCTCTCGTCGGAACCCATGGTCATGCTCTGCAATTGCACACGAGTTGGTGCAAGATCAGCATTATACTGATACTGCTCATAGAAAGCAAAAGCTAAGTCCTTCCAGGTGTGGATACGAGAACTCTCCAATTGATAGAACCACTCGAGTTGAGCTCCTACCAGGCTTTCTTGGAAGAAATGGATCCAAAGCCTTGGATCAGCTGTGTATGGTTGAATCTTGCGAACATAAGACTTTAGATGCATCTTAGGGCAAGAGAATCCATCGTACATGGAAAAGGTGGGGACCTTGAACTTTGGCGGGATGACCAATCCAGGAACTAAACCCATGTCTCCCAAATCCAAGCCAGGTATTTGTTGGACCTCCATGGCGTTGAGGCGATCCTCCAACTCTTTGTACTTGTCATCAGCGAGAGGGTATTGTTCCTCGGAGTAGTCAGCTTCCTCTTCAACAATCTCCACACCGTGATCTTCTTCAAGACTATCCCCTATGTTGGATGGAGTTGCAAGGTCCAGGGGTTTAGGTCTTCTCCTCAAGTTTAGGATGCGGGCTGCCTTCTTGGACTTCTTCTTCTTGTCTTTGAGAAGAAGAGCTGTCAGATCCTCTTGCCCTTTACCCATAGCCAGCAACATTTGTTGGAATTGAGCATTTTGAGCCTGGAGATCTTTCACCGTTTGTTCCATATCCATCTTACTGAAATAAACAGTAGGAAGAATAAGAAGACCTGTATGAGAGAAACCTGTTATACAATGATATGTGTGATATATATGCAATGTTTTCAAGGATCTCTTGGGGTAAACACAAGAGAGTGTTAGAGGTTGAACTTCGATCTTTGATTGGAGAACTTTGCACTAGTGGATGTCTTTCCACGAGAATCAAGCTCACCATGTCAAGTGGGTCATATCCCCTGATTCAAGTTGTTGCACTTGATCTTTGATTGGAGAACTTTGCACCGGTGGATGTCTTTCCACGAGAATCAAGCTCACCATGTCAAGTGGGTCATAGCCTCTGATTCAAGTTGTTATACTTGATCTTTGACTGGCATTTGTTTAGAAGAGAAAACCTCTTGCCCCTTGGTAGACGTCTGGTTCAACGTAACCCTGCATCAAAAGAACCCTCGAGATCCTTGAAATGGTTATTGAAAATGCTATGGTATGATGTTATGATGTTATGTACATGTATGCAAGAGTAAGTGAGTGTATATACAGGTAATCATATTCACACAAAGCAAACAAGTCCTTAGGTTTAGGCTTGCATGGGGTTTTTAGGTAAGTACCCTCTTGATCCGGGTTAGGATCTATGTAACTCCCATGCATCCCACAATAATAAAGCAAGCAAAGAAGACAATTGAAAACACAGTGATCTTAGCCCTAAGGTACACCTCACTTTAAGTTTATCCCCAGCAGAGTCGCCAGTTCTGTGATCGGTGGATCTGGAACTGACTGTTTAACGCTGGTTCGCGAAATGTCGCGGAAGCAAGAGTCGCCACCGTCTTTTATTTTCTCCAAATGGAAAGGACAAAAGCACAGAAAAATTCCTTAAAGAGATTGCTCTCGGTTCGGGAGGTAGGTTATAGAAAGGGAAGGTGTTAGCACCCTTTCTATCCATGGTTATCCATGGGCTCTTAGATACTTGCTCAATATGTTTTCAAAATTGCTTGTTTGCTTTTCAATGTGGGTTTAAAAAAGTTTCTTTGAAAAATTTCAGTTCGACTCGTACGTCAGAGTGTTTGAAAAATTTGCTTTGAAAGCTTTTGAAAATGTGTTGGTGTGAAAAGTCTTTTTGAGTTTGTTTTGAGATTAGAGCAAGTATCCTTGAGAACCTACCTACCCTAAGGAATTCGTCTGTGTAAATGTCCTTTAAAGTAGTGCCATCCCACCATTGAGAGGTAGGTAGCACCACCGTTGGAGGTGTTCGGGTCAATTCGAGGTTCGGGACATGGTGATCACCAGAGCAATGGGAAGACACCTTAGAAGCTACCCTCATGCCAGGTTCCCGGATCATGAGGACTTACTAAGACATCCTCTACTCGACGATCACCTTTCGAGGCAAGGCAACAGTGAGGCGTACCCTAGGGGTGGTGTGTGATTTGTGTGTCAGATTCGTTTGTATTTGTCTTGTCATGTTTGTTGTGATCTACGCTTGATTTTATTTTAAGTCCATACATTCTTTCATGCTTTTTGTTAACAGTTAAAAATTTGCGGGAAAAAGTAAATCTAAGGCTATTACAAATGGCGCGGGTCCACATCGCCAAAATTAAACCGGACCCGATTTGACAGAAAAATAGATAAAGCAAAATAAAAGTGCGAGAAGTTAAATTGTTACAAGGCTTTGGGACATGTACATAATTGTTTAAAAGAAGGAAATAAATGCGCGAAATTAAATAAATTACGAACATGGGCGTTGGACCCTTTTTGCAAACAATTAAAGTTAATGAGGAATTAAAATTAAAGTCAAATGTTTTTGGTATTTTTTAAGATTTAAAAGAAAAAAGAGGATTAATTAAAATTAAAATAAAATGTCAAACCCTAAATCTATTGGTTTTTAAGTTTATTGTGAAAATATTAAGTTTTAACCTAATTTGAATCTAAGTTAATTTACATGCAAAATTTAATTATAGAAAATAAATAAACTAAACATTATTATTGTAAAAAAAAGGAAAATTAAAAAGGAATAAAAAGAATTCATTAAACCTAATTCCACATATTTTTTGTATTTTTAGTTATTAACAAGAATTAAAATTGTAACCTAACTAAAACTAAGTTTATTTACATATTAATTTATTTATGAGAATATTAAAATAAAATAATTTATTATATTTTTATCTTTTTCTGGTTTTTCTGTATTTTTATGTATTTTAAAAATAATGAATTAAATTAAAACAATAAAACAAATAAAAATAATAATTAAAAAAAAGATATGAGAAAAATAAAAACACTTGCAAACCAGGGTGGGGGTGTAGTCCCAAATGGTGAGGTGTTGGTCCAAGAATCCAGGCCCATTAAGCATTGAATCCATTGACTTTTGTGCAAGCACGTGGCAACGTTGACTATGGCTTAGCGTGTTCTTCAGATCCATGCCGTTGATCTGAATTTGTTGGACGCGTGGACCTTTGGATTTTGAGGCAACATGATACGCTTCAGTGCTTGTGCTGTATAGGAACTGCAATGAAAAATTAATAGTGAAATATGCAAGACCTGGGACTTGAACCCAGGTCATAGGAGTCACCAACGTCACACTTGGCCAGCTGAGCTACAACGTTTCAATTAACATATTATAGTAAATAAATAACAAAAAGAAAAACCAACGCGTAGTGGAGATAAACGCGCGCAATTCAAACGGACCAATGGCTACTGGACACGAAATCATCTTCTTCACTTTTCCTGAAAACACAAAACAAAGGCCACGGTTTTTTATGCGTGGGTTTAGGCAGCTTTAGAAAAAATAGCGAATAGCGCTATGTAGCTCATAAATTAATCGCGACTAATGCTTCTTGTTCGTTGGAGTATGCTGATTGCAATGGTCATAGCCCTGAGTCCTAATTTCACTTGGTTTGGGAAACCCCAATTTTAAAACCTGCAAACCCTAGAATCTCAAACATGGTGGAATCAAATATAACGTGTAATAATTCAATCAAAGGCATTGGTTAGCTTAGAAACATCACACTGAACAAGAATCCATGAATAAAAATGCAAAAGGATGCGTGAATTATGAGATACGATTTCAAAAATGGCTTGATACAGTTTGAGTTCAAACTACCAATTCTTGGAGCTTTGGTTGTTGTTTGTGATTGGCACCCGTTCAGAGAACCACAATGAAGCTATTGAAATCAAGATTAAGGCTTGAATCGTCCTCCAACAATGAATTCAGTTTTGTGTTTTATGGAAAAAAATTCAAGTTTGCAAAGTGTTCTTGGGCGCAGCTTTCAGTCTTCTTGCAATTAGGTTTGTGTTCTAGGTTATGTACTGAGGCAATTAGGTCAACAAAATTCATAGAAATCTCTTGCAATTATGGATTGAATATTTGATTTTCTTCCATTATGTTTTCAATCTTTTTCTATGCAATTTGATACCAAATCTTGCCAAAACTTTCCCTAATTGATCATGCACGATTTTGAGTGTTCAATGAGAATAATTTCTGCACAAAAAGATTTTATTTCATTAGTTTTGTATTTTTCATGCATTTTATTTAATTAAATGAATTATAAATGATAAAAAATCCAAATAAATAAATAAAAATGGAGAAAAACTTCCCTTTGGGCCTAATGGTCGTGCCTATGCCATGGATGATGATTTGTGGAAGAAAAATGGGCCCATTAGCAATTTTAGGTCATTTGGATCAAAGTTGACTTTTCAAAATATCCAAAAATATCCCAACTTCCACAAGGCATAACTTGCTCAATTTGTAAGCTTTTCACATGTTCTTGGACATTTTGGAAAGGTCTTTGAGTCCTCTAACCAATGCCTTTGGTCCCATGTCATTTTGATTTACCAATCTCAAGTTATGGTCCTTGACTTAAAGTCCCTTTTTGTTGACTTTTGAAAATGACCTATAATGTTGAAATTGATAACTTTTTGTGAGAGCATTTCTTGGACTTGGAATATGAATATGAGTTGTAGGAAATGTCTTTCTATTCAAAATGAGCTTTGGATGGAATTTTTCTGATAATCCATGTGAAAGTTATGCCCTGGTCAATTTCAGTTGACTTTTTTTAGCTGTCCAAATATAGTAACTTTTGCATCTCTGATTATTTCTGAGCCAAATTTTGAGAATCATGATCAAGCATTGATCCAATGATGTTTGTGGCCTCAAAATGATATGTTGACCAAAAATTTGAACTTTTGACTGTCAAATGACCATTTTGCCCCTATAGTTGACTGTAGTGCAATCTAGGGTTTTGACTGTGCAATTTTGAGCTGAATGCCTTGAAACTTGATATGAGGATGCTTGACCATCTTTGTAAGCATATGAGACTTGATTGGCCCTTTGAAAACTTCATTTTCTTGATCAGAACCCAAACCCTAGTTTTGACTGTATAGGAGACAGTTGAACTGCACAACCCTTGGGGAATTTTGTGACTTGGCTTGGCAATTTCTTGAAGAATATGGGAGGGAAAATTTTGGGGTACAACAGTTGCCCCTGTTCAATCTTCTTAGACCTGAGGATGCAGATTGGCTAACGTGCCTTTCGTAATCCGAGGGTAGAAGATGATTGGACACTAGAGTGCCCAGAAATTTGCGCTCACATAGTAGCAGTGTGATGGAAATGGGCTTATAGATGCCACTTAGAGGCTGCTGGATAGGATGATGGGCTTATAGATGCCACTTAGAGGCTGCTGGATAGGATGATGGGCTTATAGATGCCATCTGGATGTTGATCGCGTAAGAGATTCCTTAGCGAGAACCTGCATACCTGCAAAAATAGAAAATGAGCACCTGACACGTTGCAGGAGTTGGTTTTCAGATGCTCGGTATAGATGTGTCCTGACTGGTTACAGGAGCTGAGTCTGGAGCTTCAAACAGCGATGAATGAACCAGGGATGGTTACTGCCTTAGCATGAATGATAAGAGAACCTTGGGTGATTTTAACTTCAACAACGCTCGTTGAGAAAATCTTGATGGGAATTATTATCTTCACAGTATTGGGAAGAGAACCATAAGCAATTATAATCTGCAAGGGAATCACCTCACTCGCCGTCGGAGAGGGGAATCATAGGAAAAGGAATTGTCACCTCACACACTGTCGGAGAGGGAACCACAAGAGACTATCACCTCACACTCATCGTCAGAGAGGGAAACATCTGAAAAAGGACTTACCACCTCACGCACCGTCGGAGAGGGAACCATAGGGGACTATCACCTCACACTCATCGTCGGAGAGGGGAATCATAGGAAAAGGAATTGTCACCTCACACACCGTCGGAGAGGGAACCACAAGAGACTATCACCTCACACTCATCGTCGGAGAGGGAAACATCTGAAGAAGGAATTATCACCTCACGCACTTGTCGGAGAGGGGACCATCACTTCTGCTGAGTCTTTATCAGAAAAATCTGTTGGGAGTCGATTTAGCTGGACTAGAGAAGACTTTGAAATATGTTTGAGCATTTTAACTGCGTCTTTCCTGAAAGGTAAAGGTCAGTCATATGCAATGCATGATATGGATCAAGCAATGATGTTCTCAACATAAATGAGATTTGTATGATATAATGCGTCTATGCATGCTATAATGATGTATGTGATGTTTTATGAATGTTTTTTTTTTTTTTTTTTTTTTCGTCTAAGAAAGTAAACTCTTTGACGGGTGCCAGGAAGTCGTATCCTGGGCTGATGCTGAAGAATAAGCTTTTACTTCCGCTGGGGATGATAGCTGCAAGAATACCGGTAGGAGAAGACGACTCCATTGCGGAATAAGCTTGGTGAATAGATTCTGCGGGGAGACAAGATATTCTAGCGACCATGCTGGGAAGCAATACTCTGTGGGGAGATGCTTTGCTGAGTGTAGAAAATAACTTGCTGGGGATATTTTTGTCGTTGGAAGTGTTGATAGACTTCGCTGGGGGTAGGAAAGAACTACGTTGATGACGACCTTTCCGTGGCTTTTGGCTGAGGATAACCCAGTTATATCCTGTTAAGGAAATAACTCTTTGAATAAAGCCGGACGACGCGTTCGTGTTCCGCGAGGGATAAGCTTCCCGAATCTACTGGGGATGAGCTTACTGCTTGGGGAGATGGATTCCAATTTTTCTGGGGGAGCTGGATTGGACTCTCCTGGGGAGATTTTGAACTGTAATTTTGTAAGTTGAAAGAGGGAACATATGTAGGGTTGCCTGCTGATGAGCTCGTGTAAAACCGCATCTGAAATGGAGAGGGAACCTGTGTAGGGTTACTTTGATGACGAGTTCGTGTTAAACTGTATCTGAAGTGGAGAAGGAACCTGTGTAGGGTTACTTTGATGATGAGTTCGTGTAAAACTGCGTTCTTGGAAAGGGGGAACCGGTGTAGGGTGTCCGGGTGACGAGTCCATGTAAAACTGCTTGATGAACCGGGGTGAGGTTATCTTGAACTAAATCCATGTAAGACTTCTGGAGGAACCGGGGTTAGGTTACCTTGGGGTAAATCCATGTGAGATTTCTTGACGAACCGGGGTAAGGTTGCTGGAGACGAGTCCATGTGAGACTTCTGGGGGAACCGGGGTTAGGTTACCTTGAGATAGATCCGTGTGAGATTTCTTGACGAACCGGGGTAAGGTTGCTTCGGGATAAGTTTGTGTAAAACTTCGGGATGAACCGGGGTAAGGTTGCTTGAGATAAACCCATGTAAGATTTCTAGAGGAACCGGGGTAAGGTTATTTGGCGAGTTTGTGTAAAACTTTTTGATGAACCGGGGTTAGGTCATCTTGAGCTAAATCCATGTAAGACTTCTGGAGGAACCGGGGTTAGGTTACCTGGATAAGTTTGTGTAAAAACTTCTTGATGAACCGGGGTTAGGTCATCTGGATAAGTTTGTGTAAAAACTTCTTGATGAACCGGGGTTAGGTCATCTTGAGATAGGTCCATGTGAGACTCTTGGAGGAACCGGGGTTAGGTTACTTGGATAAGTTTGTGTAAAACTTCTTGATGAACCGGGGTTAGGTCATCTTGTGGAGGAGGAGTCTGTGTATGACTTTGTTTGAAGGTTGAGAAGAAACCGGTGTTGGGTTGCATGATTTTGATTAAGTGGATGATTGTCCTGTTTGGTCTCGGACGTTAGCCCACGATCTGGAATTCATAAAGGTAGATGGTAATCATCCTTATGTTGATCTGTCCTTTGTACTTTGGTTGACAGAGCAGTTGGATCGCCTGGATAACTCATTACTGCCCCTGTTTCAGAGGTGAGGGAATAGGGTATCTGTGTGGGTGATTGCCAAATCTTCGAGTAGACAAGTGATGAGATATCGGAACATAGTCGTACGCTTTGATCCCTAACTTTTGCCTGGACTGCCCTTTCTGGTTTTCAGTCCACCGGGATACCCATTTTTGCCCAAGCCGCCTTTTCAGGTTTTCGACTTGCCGGGTGTACATATTTTCCGTTTCATCCCTTATTTTTGCCCGAACCCTTTTGGTTCGTCGGGGGGCCCTTATTTTTGCCTAGGTGTGTCAACCTAGCGGGTCTTTGATTGTGCGTAGTATTTTTCGACTATGTCCACGCTCTCAGAATGTAGGGAGTTGCCCCTGTTGGAAGTACTTTGCCATGCCCCAGATACTGGGCAATGCTCCTACTGTGCCCCTTGATCGAGGGTATTTCTGTTCACAAGGTGTTCATCGTGCGAATTTCCCTGCTGTTCAAACAAATAGTCATATGCAAACAAGGTTATTTTAAGAATGCAAAAGTCTATGTCTGTCTTGGATATTTTGAAAAATGCATTTTTTGTAATACCGTGCGGTGTCAACTCAAGATTTTACAGCAAACCTTAAGGAGTCAGGATACCTTCGTAACAGTATGCTTTCGAACTGACCCATGCTTCAGCTAGGACTTTTAAGGGTTATATCGTGGCCTGGTTCACGGTTTTTAAGAAACAAAGGATAAAGGCTCAAATTATTTGTACCCACCCGCTCTTCGTGATGTTCTCCAAACCTAAACTCAGTTGATCATACGTTAGACCTTATTTGAGTCTTTGCTCTGGTTTTCCGGTGATGATTCGGATGTTGATAACTTATTTGAATAGGCAGTCAATCCTTCTTTGTTGAGGGTTTGTAGGACCTCTTTCTTGATTTTTGTTATCCCTTTCTTTTTTTGCCTGAACTGTTTCCTTTTTGGAATTACAGTCAGCGGGATGCCCCAGTTTCATAAGTCCCTTTTATAGGTTTTGACTTTTTGGGCTTTTTGTTTATGATTTTTTTTTTGATAACAACTGCCTGTCTTTATGATTGTTCTGAACCATCACTATTTTTTTCGTAAGGATCTCTTTGGTGCCATTCGTTATGCACTTGGATCAACTGAGAGAACTACCCTGCCCCAGGTTATGATTAAGGGTTTTGATTTTCGAAAATAAAAACTCCTACTTCTTTGGCTCTGATGGGTTGACGAGGGATTATCATCCTTATAACTCCAGTGTTTAGGGGTTGAAACAATGCCTGTACCTCATCAGCGGGGTTTGTTCAAAAGCATACTGTAGATTGTGGTATCGTTTTCGTCATCCTCCCTCAAGAGGTTTAGAATTTTCAATTAAGAGTTGACCATTGCAAAAATATGAAAGCAGTTTTAAGCATAGTAAATTAAATCAAGACAGACATGTGTAATGCATTCATGAAATAAAAGAGTTTAACATGATAATTGTTTATCTGAACAAGAAAAGAAAAATACAACTTGAATTCAAATGAACAAAAATCTCTCGATCCTAGCCATGTTTTGGCAATGGAGCAGTGATCACGTTGGGAGTCTCAGCAGGCTCGAACTCGATCTCTTTGGCGTCGATCATGTTCTGAATCTTGTACTTTAGTGCCCAACAGTCCTCAGTATCGTGCCCCGGGCTATCGGAATGATAAGCGCATCTGGCTTCTGGATTGTAGCTAGGAGAGGAGGTCTTAGGATTGGCAGGAGGGTTGATCACTGCAATCAGGTTCATCTTCAACATGTGTTGCAGTGCTTGTGAACATAGCATGTTAATGTTGGTGAACTGCCTTTTAGGCCCGTCCGGCCTTTGCTGGTTTCCCCTTTGTGGTTGGCGGCGTGGTGCAGAACCAGAGATCATGACTGCCCCTGCATGTTGATCACGGCGACTCTTTTGACTGTATGCAGCATTAGATTCCTTCTTTCCCGTGTAAGGCTTTTTATGAATATCAGAAGGTGTGGCCTCTTGAATTTTCCCACTCTTGATACCAGCTTCAATTCTTTCGCCGGTCAGGATGAGGTCGGTGAATCCAGCAGATGAATTACCAATCAGGTGGTTGAAGAATGGCCCGGATAGGGTCCCCAAGAACATATCAACGAGTTCCCGGTCATTTAATGGAGGTTGTACCCTTCCAGCAAGGTCCCTCCATTTCTGTGCATACTCTTTGAAACCTTCGCCTGCACCTATAGACATTCCCTGAAGCTGAGTGCGTGTGGGAGCAAGGTCGGCATTGTACTGGTAATGCTTGTAGAAAGCAGTGGCTAAGTCTTCCCAGGTACGGATGTTGGCTCCATTCAATTGATAAAACCACTCGAGCTGAGTCCCTGAAAGACTCTCTTGGAAGAAATGGATCCATAAGTTTTTGTCAGCTGTATAGGGTTGGATCCTCCTTGTGTAAGCCCTGAGATGCAACTTAGGACAGGATGCCCCGTCGTATTTAGCAAAGGTAGGTGCCTTAAACTTGTGCGGGATTACTACCCCAGAAGACAGACCTAGATCCTCGAAGTCCAGGCCGGGCACTTTTTGTATCTCCATAGCACTGAGCCGGTCTTCCAACTGTTTGTATTTATCCTCAGCCGGAGGGTATTGTTCGTTGTTGAAATCTGTCTCGTTGTCGGAGACCACTGGACTAGGCACCTCCCTCTCATGGTGACTGCTTTCCCTCACAGATGGAGTAGTCCTCTCAGTTTCAGTCTGCGGTGTATTCCCAGATCTGCGTCTAGGGCTGAACAAAACAGTCCTCTTCTTCTTCTTTTCCTTCTTCAAGAGGAGAGCTTTCAGATCTTGTTGCCCCTGGGTCAAGTTCATGATTAGCCCTTGGAATTGGGCATTCTGAGCCTGGAGGGCCTTGATAGACTGCTCAGCTGATGATTCAGGATTCATGACGATCGGCTGAAATAAACAGCGAAGAAGGTAAGTAACCTGCAGAGAAAGGGTACCTGTTATGCAATGATATGTATGTAATGATTTCAAGGACCTCACGGGGTAAACAGAGAAACTTGTTAGAGTTGAAAACCGGTAACTTGATTGAAGGTACTTCATGTTGTTGAGAGTCCTTCTTCAAGGGTCAAAGGCTCACCATATCCAGTGGGTCATAGCCCCTGACAACCTTGGCTAGAGGAAAATAAATCCTCTCTGCCCCTTGCCGGGATAGTTGATTCACCATGACCTGCATCACAAGCCCTTGAGATCCTTGAAATGGGTTAGGATGTATGCAATGGTATGATGTTATGCTATGCATGGGGTAATGTGAGTAACCCTGTTATGAGTCCCAATTAAGGACTGCAAACTAAAACTTGCAGGAAACTCAAGTAAACCTGTCATGAGTCCCCTTTAAGGACTTGAAACATAACCTGCAAGAAACAAGTGTCAGGTAACAAGCATGCAGATAGTCAAGTACGAAGGCACACAAGTCACACAAGAGGAAGCCCTTAGAGTTTAGGCCAGCATGAGGTCTAGGTATTACCCTCTTTCAGTTCGTTGGTTCATACCTGTCCTAATCAAAAGTAACCGGGTTCTTAGAGGATCCCAATATCATTGACTAACCTCAATCGGTCATAACTCCAGCATCGCAATCTTTTCTTGCGGCCAGAACCATCACGAGAGTTTAGCCTCAATGGGCGTAGCATACTGCTACTGTTCTAATGGCCAAGTTATGTCATTTAAGGTTCTAAGGTCTGTTGGTGCTTAATGACTCCTTGGAAGACCCATATTCTCCCCGTTTCAACACGAGGGATATCGGTACAGACCAAGGCGCCACACCAACGTAGCCACTGCTTCACCCATGTCGGTATACGCCGGACAGGTCCCTCACAGCTTATGCTACCTAAACAGGGTATCCCCAGATCCGGGTTAGGATCTATGTAACTCCCATGCATCCCACAATAATAAAGCAAGCAAAGAAGACAATTGAAAACACAGTGATCTTAGCCCTAAGGTACACCTCACTTTAAGTTTATCCCCAGCAGAGTCGCCAGTTCTGTGATCGGTGGATCTGGAACTGACTGTTTAACGCTGGTTCGCGAAATGTCGCGGAAGCAAGAGTCGCCACCGTCTTTTATTTTCTCCAAATGGAAAGGACAAAAGCACAGAAAAATTCCTTAAAGAGATTGCTCTCGGTTCGGGAGGTAGGTTATAGAAAGGGAAGGTGTTAGCACCCTTTCTATCCATGGTTATCCATGGGCTCTTAGATACTTGCTCAATATGTTTTCAAAATTGCTTGTTTGCTTTTCAATGTGGGTTTAAAAAAGTTTCTTTGAAAAATTTCAGTTCGACTCGTACGTCAGAGTGTTTGAAAAATTTGCTTTGAAAGCTTTTGAAAATGTGTTGGTGTGAAAAGTCTTTTTGAGTTTGTTTTGAGATTAGAGCAAGTATCCTTGAGAACCTACCTACCCTAAGGAATTCGTCTGTGTAAATGTCCTTTAAAGTAGTGCCATCCCACCATTGAGAGGTAGGTAGCACCACCGTTGGAGGTGTTCGGGTCAATTCGAGGTTCGGGACATGGTGATCACCAGAGCAATGGGAAGACACCTTAGAAGCTACCCTCATGCCAGGTTCCCGGATCATGAGGACTTACTAAGACATCCTCTACTCGACGATCACCTTTCGAGGCAAGGCAACAGTGAGGCGTACCCTAGGGGTGGTGTGTGATTTGTGTGTCAGATTCGTTTGTATTTGTCTTGTCATGTTTGTTGTGATCTACGCTTGATTTTATTTTAAGTCCATACATTCTTTCATGCTTTTTGTTAACAGTTAAAAATTTGCGGGAAAAAGTAAATCTAAGGCTATTACAAATGGCGCGGGTCCACATCGCCAAAATTAAACCGGACCCGATTTGACAGAAAAATAGATAAAGCAAAATAAAAGTGCGAGAAGTTAAATTGTTACAAGGCTTTGGGACATGTACATAATTGTTTAAAAGAAGGAAATAAATGCGCGAAATTAAATAAATTACGAACATGGGCGTTGGACCCTTTTTGCAAACAATTAAAGTTAATGAGGAATTAAAATTAAAGTCAAATGTTTTTGGTATTTTTTAAGATTTAAAAGAAAAAAGAGGATTAATTAAAATTAAAATAAAATGTCAAACCCTAAATCTATTGGTTTTTAAGTTTATTGTGAAAATATTAAGTTTTAACCTAATTTGAATCTAAGTTAATTTACATGCAAAATTTAATTATAGAAAATAAATAAACTAAACATTATTATTGTAAAAAAAAGGAAAATTAAAAAGGAATAAAAAGAATTCATTAAACCTAATTCCACATATTTTTTGTATTTTTAGTTATTAACAAGAATTAAAATTGTAACCTAACTAAAACTAAGTTTATTTACATATTAATTTATTTATGAGAATATTAAAATAAAATAATTTATTATATTTTTATCTTTTTCTGGTTTTTCTGTATTTTTATGTATTTTAAAAATAATGAATTAAATTAAAACAATAAAACAAATAAAAATAATAATTAAAAAAAAGATATGAGAAAAATAAAAACACTTGCAAACCAGGGTGGGGGTGTAGTCCCAAATGGTGAGGTGTTGGTCCAAGAATCCAGGCCCATTAAGCATTGAATCCATTGACTTTTGTGCAAGCACGTGGCAACGTTGACTATGGCTTAGCGTGTTCTTCAGATCCATGCCGTTGATCTGAATTTGTTGGACGCGTGGACCTTTGGATTTTGAGGCAACATGATACGCTTCAGTGCTTGTGCTGTATAGGAACTGCAATGAAAAATTAATAGTGAAATATGCAAGACCTGGGACTTGAACCCAGGTCATAGGAGTCACCAACGTCACACTTGGCCAGCTGAGCTACAACGTTTCAATTAACATATTATAGTAAATAAATAACAAAAAGAAAAACCAACGCGTAGTGGAGATAAACGCGCGCAATTCAAACGGACCAATGGCTACTGGACACGAAATCATCTTCTTCACTTTTCCTGAAAACACAAAACAAAGGCCACGGTTTTTTATGCGTGGGTTTAGGCAGCTTTAGAAAAAATAGCGAATAGCGCTATGTAGCTCATAAATTAATCGCGACTAATGCTTCTTGTTCGTTGGAGTATGCTGATTGCAATGGTCATAGCCCTGAGTCCTAATTTCACTTGGTTTGGGAAACCCCAATTTTAAAACCTGCAAACCCTAGAATCTCAAACATGGTGGAATCGAATATAACGTGTAATAATTCAATCAAAGGCATTGGTTAGCTTAGAAACATCACACTGAACAAGAATCCATGAATAAAAATGCAAAAGGATGCGTGAATTATGAGATACGATTTCAAAAATTGCTTGATACAGTTTGAGTTCAAACTACAATTCTTGGAGCTTTGGTTGTTGTTTGTGATTGGCACCCGTTCAGAGAACCACAATGAAGCTATTGAAATCAAGATTAAGGCTTGAATCGTCCTCCAACAATGAATTCAGTTTTGTGTTTTATGGAAAAAAATTCAAGTTTGCAAAGTGTTCTTGGGCGCAGCTTTCAGTCTTCTTGCAATTAGGTTTGTGTTCTAGGTTATGTACTGAGGCAATTAGGTCAACAAAATTCATAGAAATCTCTTGCAATTATGGATTGAATATTTGATTTTCTTCCATTATGTTTTCAATCTTTTTCTATGCAATTTGATACCAAATCTTGCCAAAACTTTCCCTAATTGATCATGCACGATTTTGAGTGTTCAATGAGAATAATTTCTGCACAAAAAGATTTTATTTCATTAGTTTTGTATTTTTCATGCATTTTATTTAATTAAATGAATTATAAATGATAAAAAATCCAAATAAATAAATAAAAATGGAGAAAAACTTCCCTTTGGGTCTAATGGTCGTGCCTATGCCATGGATGATGATTTGTGGAAGAAAAATGGGCCCATTAGCAATTTTAGGTCATTTGGATCAAAGTTGACTTTTCAAAATATCCAAATATTTCCCAACTTCCACAAGGCATAACTTGCTCAATTTTTAAGCTTTTCACATGTTCTTGGACATTTTGGAAAGGTCTTTGAGTCCTCTAACCAATGCCTTTGGTCCCATGTCATTTTGATTTACCAATCTCAAGTTATGGTCCTTGACTTAAAGTCCCTTTTTGTTGACTTTTGAAAATGACCTATAATGTTGAAATTGATAACTTTTTGTGAGAGCATTTCTTGGACTTGGAATATGAAGATGAGTTGTAGGAAATGTCGTTCTCTTCAAAATGAGCTTTGGATGGAATTTTTCTGATAATCCATGTGAAAGTTATGCCCTGGTCAATTTCAGTTGACTTTTTTTAGCTGTCCAAATATAGTAACTTTTGCATCTCTGATTATTTCTGAGCCAAATTTTGAGAATCATGATCAAGCATTGATCCAATGATGTTTGTGGCCTCAAAATGATATGTTGACCAAAAATTTGAACTTTTGACTGTCAAATGACCATTTTGCCCCTACAGTTGACTGTAGTGCAATCTAGGGTTTTGACTGTGCAATTTTGAGCTGAATGCCTTGAAACTTGATATGAGGATGCTTGACCATCTTTGTAAGCATATGAGACTTGATTGGCCCTTTGAAAACTTCATTTTCTTGATCAGAACCCAAACCCTAGTTTTGATTGTATAGGAGACAGTTGAACTGCACAACCCTTGGGGAATTTTGTGACTTGACTTGGCAATTTCTTGAAGAATATGGGAGGGAAAATTTTGGGGTACAACAGTTGCCCCTGTTCAATCTTCTTAGACCTGAGGATGCAGATTGGCTGACGTGCCTTTCGTAATCCGAGGGTAGAAGATGATTGGACACTAGAGTGCCCAGAAATTTGCGCTCACATAGTAGCAGTGTGATGGAAATGGGCTTATAGATGCCACTTAGAGGCTGCTGGATAGGATGATGGGCTTATAGATGCCACTTAGAGGCTGCTGGATAGGATGATGGGCTTATAGATGCCATCTGGATGTTGATCGCGTAAGAGATTCCTTTGATCCCTAATTTATTTACAAGAAAATACCAAAATAAATAATCATTATATTTTTTTTATCTTTTTCTGAGTTTTTTATGATGTTTTTGTATTTTGTTAAAAAATAATTAATTAAATCAAAACAATAAAGTAAATAAAATAACAATTGAAAACAAAATAAAAAAAGAAAATTGCAAACCAGGGGGGTTCAGGCCCCAAAGTGGAGGTAGGACTTTGAATAATCTGGCCCAAAAACCCTTGATTCGTTTGACTTTCCAGGTGGCCTACGGACATGTTGACCAGCGCTTATGGTGTTCAGCAACCTTGAGCCTTTGATCTGGATATGCTAGACGCGTGGCTGGCTTGATGGTGATGGAATATGGTGTGCCTTAACGCTAGCGCTGCATGGAAAGATTTATAGAAAAATAATATGGACATATGTAAGACCTGGGGCTCGAACCCAGGTCATGTGTATTACCAGCGCCTTCTCCCACCAACTATGCCAATCAACGTATTTGATATATAATAAACGAATAAACATAATAAAGGAAAACAATCCCTTAATGCATCCAACGCGCGAAATTTTGAATTGGCCTATCCTCGCTTGACATGGCATCGTCTTCTCCATTGTTTCATTCTTCCTGAAAAATAATAAACATGTAACGGGGGTTTTGAACCCCCTCAAAACAGGCTTAATTCAATAATAGCGATTAGACCCTGAAGGCCTATAAATTGAGCGCGAGTACGTTAATCTCTTCGTCCAAGCTCCCTGAATCCATCCATGGCATTGTGGTGGTCGAATTTTACGTTATTAGGAAACCCCTAATTGGGAGCTCAAGAAACCCTAGACTACATCAATGGCAAAATCACGTATATAGCACAAAAACGCAATTAATTTGCATGGTTAGTTTCAGAAACTCATAACAAACATTAATCAATGAATAAAAATTGCAAAGTATGCACAAATCATGATGCACGATTCTGAAAATTTCTTGACACAGTTTGAGTCCTAGGTACCGATTCTTGGCGTTTGAGTGGAGGTTTTTGATTGGAACGTGATCAGCAATCCTTGAGGAAGCTATTGAAATAGTTTTTGTACCTTGAATCAACCTCTAACACTGATTTCAGTTTTGCTTTTTTTGACAAAAATTCCAAGTTTGCAATGGGGTTTCTTGCGCAGCTTTTAGTGTATGGGCATTAGGTTTATGATCTAGCATTTGTACTGAAGCTATTAGGTTAACAAAAGTAGAACAAATCCAATGAATTAATGGTTTTTGAAAATTTGATTTCATAAGATTTTCCATATCTTTTTCATGTGTATTTTGTATCAATTATGCTCAAATCAAACCAAATCTTTCCCTATTGACCTATGCACGAAATATTGAAGGCAAAATATGCATGAAAAGATTTATTAGGTCAAGTTAGATATTTTTCATATATTTAAGTGATTTAAATGAATTAATATGAATAAAAATTCAAATAAATAAATAAAAAATGAGAAAATACTTCCCTTTGGGCCAAGTGGTCGTGCACATGCTTAGAATGATGAATCATGGAAGAAAAATGGGCCCATTAGCAATTTTAGGTCATTTGGATCAAAGTTGACTTTTCAAAATATCCAAAAATTTCCCAATTTCCACAAGGCATAACTTGCTCAATTTTTAAGCTTTTCTCATGTTCTTGGACATTTTGGAAAGGTCTTTGAGTCCTCTAACCAATGCCTTTGGTCCCATGTCATTTTTATTTACCAATCGCAAGTTATGGCCTTTGACTTAAAGTCCCTTTTTGTTGACTTTTGAAAATGACCTATAATGTTGAAATTGATAACTTTTTGTGGGAGCATTTCTTGGACTTGAAGTATGAAGATGAGTTGTAGGAAATGTCTTTCTCTTCACAATGAGCTTTGGATGGAATTTTTCTGATAATCCATGTGAAAGTTATGCCCTGGTCAATTTCAGTTGACTTTTCCAGCTGTCCAAATAAGGAAACTTTTTGCATCTTGATGATTTCTGAGCCAAATTTTGAGAATCATGATCAAGCATTGATCAAATGATGTTTGTGGCTTCAAAATGATATGTTGACCAAAAATTTGAACTTTTGACTGCCAAATGACCATTTTGCCCCTACAGTTGACTGTAGTGCAATTTAGGGTTTTGACTATGCAATTTTGAGCTGAATGCCTTGAAACTTGATATGAGGATACTTGACCATATTTGTAGGCATATGAGACTTGATTGGGCCTTTGAAAACTTCCTTTTCTTGATCAGCACACAAACCCTAGTTTTGACTGTATAGGAGATCTTTGACCTGTGCAACCCTTGGGGAATTTTGTGACTTGGCTTGGCAATTTTCTTGGAGAATATGGGAGGGCAAATTTTGGGGTACAACAATGGTCAATTAAGGTTCTAAGAGTTCGTTAGTGCTTCACGACATCACTCAGCGGCCCCGTACTCTCCTTGATTGAACTCAAGGGTTACCAGTACTCACAAATATGTCACACTAACATAGCTTACTGCTTCAACCATGTCGGTATACCCCGCACAGTTCCCTCACAGTTTTATTGCTATTTACCTAAGAAGGTGCCCCAAATCTGGGTGTAGGATTTACAATAAACCCAAACAAGGAACTAAAAAAGTAAAGCAATCAAGGCAATCAACGCAAGAATGTAAAGGTGATCTAAACCCTAAGGTAACCCCACTTTTAAATTTGATCCCCAGCAGAGTCGCCAGTTATGTGATACGGTGGGAGAACTGACTTGAGGTTTTGCATTTGTTTTCTCACTTGTTCGGTTTAGCAAGAGTCGCCACCGACTTTTTATTTTATCCTAAAGGAAAGGTTAAAAAGCACAGGAAAAACCTTTTGAGATGTTTCGTGGGTTCGGGGGGTAGATTATGAAAAGGGAAGGTATTAGCACACTTTTCATCCATGGTTATCCATGGGCTCTTAGTTACTTGGTTTTAGATCACTTGCCTTTGATTTTCAATTGCTTGAAATGGTGTGTGTGTGTGTGTGTGTGTGTGTGTGTTTTGAAAAATGTTTTGAAATAGACGCCTTTGTTTCGGTAACCATTGTAATGACTCGTGTTTGAGTATATACGAAGGTGTGTATCTTTTCGAAAAGATGTTTCAAATGTTTTTGGAAGTTTGTTTCGAAAGTGTTTGTGGAGTGGTTTGAAAAGTAGGCAAGTGTTTTTGCAAGTTGATCAAGTAACTAAGAGTTGTCTACCCCTATTGTACTCAAAGGTTTTTTCTCATGTTTTAACCCTTTTAACAATTTTGTTCCATCATTGTATTTGGTGGACAATCTTGCGTTTAGGATGTTTAACGGGACAGGCGCGAGTCATCGTATGGACCATGAATGCAATGGTGCCAAGTGTCTTTGGCAATTTGCTTGAAGGGACTATGATCATTTTGATAAGCAACTTTCGAAAGCGTCATCGAGGGACTATGATCATTTGAATTTGTTTTGTTTTGCCAAAGATACCTAACATGAAACATGGCCCATTTTGGAAGGCAACAAGCGGGATTACCCTAGGGGTGCAAGTGTGATTGTGTATTGATTTCATGCATTTATCTTGTATTAGGTTATCTAGCGTTTGATTTTATGTACATGCAAACCCTAGGTCTAACCATGGTATATTTGAAAGCGGTAAATTGCGGGAATTTAAAGTCTACGCTATTACAAATAAGTATCCGGGAGTGGGGGTACAAATTTACAAATGGGGATGAGACTTTAAGGAGAGTAGTGTTCAAATAATTACAACCAAATCGAATTGCGCCAATGTAATATGTAGTGTATAGCAATGTATAAGAATAGAATAATGTAAATGTGTCAATGTAAAGTAAATGTATCAACGTATCTGTGTATTGTAAATGTGTAAGTGTACGTAAATTATTTACAAGTTGAGATGTGAATTTAATGAAAAATTAAGTGTTTTGTTTATTTAATTTTGTATTCTCGTATTTTGTTAATATGTACAAAACAAAATATTTCAAGAAAAGAAAAGTATTTAACTTAAAGAAAAAAATTATGTATTGATGTCTTATATTTAAAGAAAAGTATTTCTTATGTATTTACAAATTAATGTATTTTAATACAAGAGTTTTAATTAAAAGAAAGAAGTTTTAAGTTTGAGAAAAAAAATTAATGTTCGTATATTCATGTTAAAATATATATATATATAAAAAGTGTTATTTATTTATTTGAAACATTAATTATGTTAAGAAAAGAGCATTGTTAATCAAAATTTAATGTAAAAAAAAGTTAGTTTGAAAAATGATAAAAAAAGGAACTAAAGGGTTAATTGGGCCTTTCAACCCAAATAAAACGTATCAGGCTAAGTCAAAAGGGGGGTGCATACCCAAAAACAAATGGGCTTAGGCGCTGAAACGGGGCAAGGCCCAAGCGTTGACACAAGTTTTGTCTTAGGGTTTCTTTGGTTTTGCATCATTTTGGATGTTAGGGTTTATTTGAACACAGAGGCGTCATCGTCGTTCATCTTCGTCTTCGTCCTTCTCGCCATAGCCACTGAATGAACTCCTTCGCCCATGGCCACCAGGCTTCACCCTTCGTCCTCTTTCCTCCATGGTCGCTCAGTGATGTTCAAGGTGACAATTTCTAACTTGACGCATTTTAGGGTTTTTAACTCTTGCATGTTTAGTTCGAGTTCTGATTTTGTATGTTATTGTTTGCTATTTGAAATGCATGAAAAGTGTATAAGGATACTACCTTTGATCTTGGAGACGGAGGAGGATGAATCGGAGGCGTCGAGGATGGCTGAGGGCGGAGGAAGCGGTGATGATGCGCGCTTTGCTTGGAACCCTGGTATTTTGTATTCTTCCTTCGCCTTTTAGGGTTTCGTGATGATGCTTGAAAACCCTAGCTTCTTTTGCTTCTGTCTTTCTCTTTTGAACGCTTATTTGCTCGCCCCTGAAACACTTGCTTCTGTACCAACTTGCTTCTGTCGCCTCGTATGCTTGACCCTTGAATGCTTGCTATACTGAGTTGCCTTGCTTTTTGTTTGCCCAGAGATTATTTGATGATGATATGCTTGAAATGTTTGATATCTGATACGTTTCTGAGTATGCTTGTGACTGTATGCTTGTTGGTATGTTTGGTTGCCTTGTATGCTTGGATGATTTTGGTAGCCCAATGATGAAAATTTTCTGAGGGCTTGGTGGCTTTGATCTGACCCTGGTATAAACTTTGTGTTATTTGAATGGGCTTGGCCTTTGACAGGTTGGTATTCAGCAGGCTTTAGGCTTAGTGTGCTTACAAGCCTGTGTTGTGAGTTTGACAGGTGAAGGTTTTGAATGATTTTGGCTTGGGCTTGAAGCTTGATGCTTCAAGTCTGCCCGAAGCAGGTTAAATGCAGGTTTTTATGTTTGATGTGAGGTTAACACAGGTTTTGGCCTTTTGATGCTGAAGCTTTGACACAGCTTGTGACTTTTTGTTTTGTGTTGGAGCTGTTAGTTTGGTGTATGCAGGTTTGTATGGAGGTTGTGACACAGGTTTACAAGCAGGTTCAGGGCTTGTGTTTACTGAGTTTTAAACACAGGTTCTAGGCTAGACAGATCTGGGCTTTGGCTTGCTGTTGAAGCAGGTTCAAAGCTTTTGTCTGAAAGGCCTTTTGAGGTTTTGGAGGCAGCTCTATGTGTTCTTTCTGAGTTTGTCCTTTTGGTTATGTAACCTGCCCTCTCTTTGTACTGTGTTATTACAGTTTGTTTTATATATTTCTTTCTTCAAGCCTAAGCCTGTAAGCCTCCTTTCTTTTTTCTCTTTTCTCTCTCCAGTACAGATTAAAGCATAAAATATTGTTTAAAATCTGCCCTTTTACTGAAAAAGCACTGGCCCGAAAATGATGATATTGAATCTTTGCTTGCAATAGCTGCTTTCCTCTGCATAACTCTTATCTCTTTTTTCATATTTTCTGCTTCTTTGTGACAGCATTTTGTACTTGTTTTGAATAGCCTTTTGATAACTTCTTTGGCAGCTTGTGGAAAGTTTGAAATTGTGAATTTCAGTTAGGCAATTCAGTTCAGTTTGCATTTAGACTTGTACATGCTGTTAGGAATTTTTGAAATGGGCAAATTGTTGACAATGCAATATGTTTGACAAATTTGAATTTGTGCAATTACAACTTTTGTGCATTTCATGTCTTTTTTCTTTTGCAAGCATCTTTCATCCCTCTTTGTGAACCGGGAGAAATCTCGTGATTTGCAGAGAGGGCAAACTGATTCCGGCCAGTTGCTTTTAATGATGACTTTTTAAATTAACTGGTTGTCTCTTTTACCTGCTTTTGACTTTTCTTTTCTTTTTTTGCAGATAAAAAATCAAATGGAGAGGAGTAGCAGTAGAAGCTGAAGATTTGAAGACTTAGGAATATTTAGGATAGTTTTATTTCAAATTTAATCATTTGTAAAATTATTATTATAAACAAAAATGTAAATAAATTTACCGTTGTTCAAATAATAATTTGTAACAAAACAATTAAAGATGAATAAATAAAAATCCTTTTGATCAGTTAATTCCCTTCTTTTTTGCTGTCTATTTAATTACTTATAAATTCTTAAATTATAATAAATGGAAATAAATTCCAATTATCCTAACTTAGAATAAATAAACAATTAATAAACACTGTGGTTTTAGCATCGATCAATTAATAAACCTGGCGTTTCAAATAGCCACAGCAATGCACAGTCAAATCAAACAAACGTCCATATGCCTCTTTTCACTGATTTAGTCAAACACTGCAAACTCAATCCAAATGCTTCAGTCCAAATCTCAGAGTAAATTGAAAAGAACTGTAAAATTAATTCTTTCTGAGAACGCGCGCACCAAAGCCCTAGTTCTTGATTAAATGCCAGAGAAGCGCCTGCCTGATCAAAACCTGAGCCGACCCAACCAAACTTTAGCAATCTGCCTGAACTGCTTTAAAATCAATGAAAACCCTAATTTTGTCTGACTGACGAGAAAAGTCTGTTTGACCGATTCTTGAATCAGTCTGAAAAATCAGGAAAAGCCCGAAGCTGTGATTTCTTGTGGAAAAATACGAGGGCAAATTTTGGGGTACAACAGTAAGGCTAATCAGTTATGGGACAGTCTAGACTTTTAGGCATTCGAAGACATCCTGGCTCTTCTTATTTATGGTCTGGTTCTGTTTCCAAACTCAGATTCCTTTGTTGACGTGAATGCAGTGAAGATTTTCATGTCTGGTAATCCAGTACCCACTCTCTTGGGTGATATTCTGCATACCCTATATGCCCGTACTGCTCGGAAACGGGGAACCCTTATGTGCTGTGCGCCATTGCTGGCGAGGTGGTTTATTTCTCACCTCCCCAAATCAGTCCTGAAGAACAAGGAAGGCATGGGTTGGGCCTACAAGATTATGTCCCTTGCTCACACTGACATCATCTGGACTATTAAAGGCATGGAAGACGTAGCTATTATTGATCTTTGTGGGGAATACCCCAATGTTCCACTGCTAGGAATCAATGGAGGGATCACCTATAACCCTTATCTGGCCTTGCGACAGTTTGGGCGAGCTAGGAGGGAAGGACCTCATGAGTTGCTGATGCCGAGCATTGTCTTTGACTTCCAAGGGGATAATGATGAGCAACGCCGCAGGTTCATACGAGCCTGGGATAGGGTACACAGGTCTGATCCGCACGAGCTAGGTGCGAAGACTTCCCTTCCGATGGAGACATATCTCTGATGGGCTCGAATCCGTGCCCAAAAGCTGGGAATGCCGTACGAAGCCGTCTTTCCTATAATTGTTGAGGTTGTTGATGAAGAAGAGGTTCCTCCTACCATCCTCCATCCATACATGCCTACTGACATTGGAGCATTAAAGAGATCTTGGATGCAGCTGAGAGAAGAGCAGGATACTTACAGAGAAAAGTATCACGAGCAAGAGCAGAAAATTCAAAAGTTGACAAGGCAATTGGAGAATGAGAAGATCCTCAACGACTATGTCTGCACCGACGGGAAACGACCATGGGAACGCTGATTGTCTTTTGCTATTTCTAGTTTTGATTTACTTTTCAGTTTTTCTTTCTTGTAACGCCGTAAGGGCATCTGTTGAACAATTGAATTTCAAGTTTGTCTAATAAAAGTGTGTTTCATTTTGGTTTACGAATTTGAATCTCTACAGTCTTTGAAATCATATCATGCGCATTTCATTCCCATGCACCTCATAACAGGTACCCTTACAGGTTTTTCTCATCTTCTTCGCTGTTTATTTCAGCATCATGTCTTCTGAGACATCAACTGAACAAGCCATCAAGGCTCTGCAAGCTCAAAACGCCTAGTTCCAGGAATTGTTCATGAGTTTGGCTAAGGGTCAGCAAGATCTGAAGACCCTTATCTTGAAAGAGAAGAAGAAGAAGAAGAAGACGGTCCTATTGAATATGGGTCGTATATTTGGAAACAATTAGTGAGAAGAGGTTGATTTGACTCACTCATCTGGAGGGGGAGATAATCACGAAGAAAGGAGGGCTCCTAGCCATGTGGTTTCAGACAACGAGACTGACTTTGACGAAGACCAATATCCTCCGGCTGAGGATAGATATAAGAAACTCGAAGACCGGTTGAGCACGATGGAAGTTCAAATAGTGCCTGGTCTGGACTTTGGAGACTTGGGTTTGCCATCTGGGGTGGTAATTCCCCACAAGTTTAAAGCACCAATCTTTTCTATATACGACGGGGTTTCTTGCCCAAAGCTGCACCTCCGTTCATATGTTAGGAAGATTCAGCCATACACCATTGACAAGAACCTCTAGATCCACTTCTTTCAAGATAGTCTCTCAGGGACTCAACTTGAATGGTTTTACCAGCTGGAAGGAGCTAGTATCCGTAATTGGGAAGATTTGGCCGCTGCTTTCTACAAGCAGTACCAATACAATGCCGACCTCGCTCCCATGCGTACCCAACTCCAGGGTATGTCTATGGGTGCGGGCGAAGGTTTCAAAGACTACGCTCAGAAGTGGAGGGACCTTGCTGGAAGAGTGCAACCTCCCTTGGCTGATAGGGAGCTAGTGGATATGTTTCTGAGGACCTTGTCTGGTCCGTATTTCAACCATCTGATTGGAAGTTCTTCATCCGGGTTTACGGAGCTGATTATGACCGGGGAAAGAATTGAGACCGATATCAAATCTGGCAAGATACAGAAGGGTGCTTCATCAAGCACCAAGAAGAAACCTTTTAAGAAGGAATCCAATGCGGTTTACAGCACAAAGAGCCATAATAGACCTGAACGTCGCCAAGCAGTCAATGCGGTGGTTATATCAAGACCTGCTGTTGCTCCTCAGCGCAACAATCAACCAAGGTCCGAGAGGCCACGAAGACAATTCACTCAGCTCAACATGACTTTATCCTAAATTCTGCCGCAGTTATTAAAGACCAATCTGGTGATTCCGAGGGAGGCCCCGAAGAGTCCCAACACTACATCACCGATGTACAATCCGAACGCTCGCTGTGCTTTTCACTCCGATAGCCCGGGGCATGATACGAATGATTGCTGGGTTTTGAAGAATAAGGTACATGACCTGATTGATGCTAAGGAAATTTAGTTTGAAGCGCCGGAAAATCCTAATGTCATAACAACACCTATGCCCAAACATGACACATGAGTGGATGCTATTGAAGACGATGATGAAGAGTTTGATATTGACAGCTGGATCTACTCGACTGCCAATGGTGGATTAAGCAATTGGACGGAAAAGGACTTCGTCCCAATTTCTTTTATTACCCAATAATGAGACTTTTGTTTTTGTAACAGACAGTTTTGAACTTTACGGCCCGGTGTCTTACCCGGGGCACCGTGGCTTCATTTGTGAGGGCTTTATGTGTGTCATCTACATATATCATTAATAAAAGCATTGGACGTTTTTTGCACTTCAAATTTTGCGCTCCTTATTTTTCTTTTATTATATATTGCAAAACAGCTATTTTACACACACTCATATATACAGGCCTACATCCACTCTGGATCTCACTGTTAACGACTCTGCTACTGCCAGTTATGAATTCGAAAGTCCGATCAACTTAGCCAAAGACGAAGGTGAAGATGATTGCGAAGTGCCTGGTGAACTTGCTAGATTGTTACTTCAAGAAGAGAGGGCATACAACCGCATGAAGAGCCGGTGGAATCAGTAAATCTGGGTACAAAGATAGACAAGAAAGAGGTCAAGATCGGTGCAAATCTGGAGTCTAATGTTAAGCAACGGCTGATTCAGATGCTGCATAACTATGTTGAGATCTTTTCCTGGTCTTATGAAGATATGCCTGGGTTAGATACCGATATTGTGGTTCACCGCCTGCCTACCAAGGAGGACTGTCCTCCAGTGAAACAGAAGGTCCGCCGAATGCGCCCAGAGATGTCTGAGAAAATCAAGGCTGGGGTTATGAAACAGTTTGACGCCGGTTTTCTAGCAGTTACTTCTTACCCACAATGGGTGGCCAATGTGGTTCCTGTGCCAAAGAAGGATGGTAAAGTTCGAATGTGTGTTGATTATAGGGACCTGAACAGGGAGAGCCCCAAGGATGATTTCCCTCTACCTCATATCGACGTTCTGGTTGACAACACCGCACAACATAAGGTCTTCTCCTTTATGGATGGTTTCTCCGGTTATAATCAGATTAAAATGGCTCCCGAAGACATGGAGAAGACAACCTTTGTTACTCAATGGGGTACCTTCTGCTACAAAGTCATGCCTTTTGGATTGAAGAATGTTGGGGCAACGTATCAGCGCGCCATGGTCGCTTTGTTCCATGACATGATCCATCATGAGATTGAGGTATACATCGACGACATGATTCAAGATCCCAGACTGAAGAAGAACATCTTGACCACCTTCAGAAGTTATTTGACAAGTTGAAGTTGTACAAGCTGAGGTTAAACCCGAACAAGTGCACCTTCGGGGTGAGATCTGGTAAGCTGTTGGGTTTCGTCGTAAGTGATAAAGGTATTCAAGTGGATCCTGCAAAGGTGAAGGCTATACAGGAAATGCCAGCTCCCTGAACAGAGAAAGAAGTCAGAGGCTTTCTGGGACGTCTGAACTATATTGCCCGATTCATCTCACACCTGACTGCTACTTGTGAGCCAATCTTCAAGTTGCTGAAGAAAGATCAAGTGGTAAGATGGAACGATGAATGTCAGGCCGCTTTCAAAAGGATCAAGGAATATATCCAAGAGCCACCCATTCTGATGCCTCCAGTTGAAGGGAGACCTTTGATCTTATACTTGACAGTACTCGACAACTCAATGGGGTGTGTGTTGGGTCAGCATGACGAGTCTGGCCGAAAAGAGCATGCTATTTATTACCTTAGCAGAAAGTTTACCGACTGTGAGACCCGATACTCACTGCTCGAGAAAACTTGCTGCACTTTGGCATGGGCTGCTCGCCGGCTCAGACAATATATGCTGACCCACACTACTCTATTGATATCAAAGATGGATCCAATCAAGTATATCTTCGAGAAGCCTGCCTTATCCGGAAGAATAGAAAGATAACAGATGATCTTGACTGAGTATGACATCTAATACACAATCTAGAAAGCAATCAAGGGAAGTGTGTTGGCAGATCATCTGACACATCAGGCAGTGGATGATTACCAGTCTATGAACTTTGAATTCCCAGATGAGAACATCATGATAGTAACCGACTGTGAAGAACCTGGACCAGATGAAGGACTTGAGGAGGGATCCCGATGGTCTATGTACTTTGATAGAGCTTCGAATGCTTTGGGTAATGGCATTGGCGCCGTGATTAATCTCCTAAAGGCTCTCATACTCCGTTTACCGCCCGACTATGTTTCAACTGCACCAACAATATGGCGGAGTATGAAGCATGTATCATGGGTCTTCGAGCAGCAATTGACCTAAGGATACAGTTTCTGAGTGTATTTGGAGATTCCGCTCTCGTGATCAGTCAGATCAAAGGCGAGTGGGATACGAAACACCCAAATCTTATTCCTTACAAGGAATATGTATTGACGTTGCTTCCACATTTTGAAGAAATAACCTTTGAACACTTCCCTAGAGAGGAGAATCAGTTGGCGGACGCCCTAGCTACGATGTCTTCTATGTTCAAGGTCAATTGGGACAACGAATCTCCCTGGATTATCATTGAAAGATTGGACGAACCTGCACATTGCTTTGAAATTGAGGCTGAAGAGGTAGCAGATAAGCCCTGGTTTCATGAGGTGAAGAAGTATCTTGAGGCTCAGGAATACCCCGAGGGTGCATTTGTTAATGATAAGAAGTTTATGAGGAGGTTCGCGGCGAAGTTCTTCATCAGTAATGACATCCTTTACAAGCGTAACCATGATTCAACCTTACTGCGATGTGTGGATAAGAACGAGGCAGAAAGGATTATGGCAGATTTACATGAAGGTACTTTCGGGACTCACTCCAGTGGACACACCATGGCAAAGAAAATCCTTCGGGCAGGATACTATTGGTCCACAATGGAAGCCGACTGTTATCAGCATTCTCGGACCTGTCACAAGTGCCAAGTCTATGCTGATAAGGTGCACGTACCTCCAGTGCCTCTGAACGTCTTGACAACTCCGCGGCCTTTTGCAATGTGGGGCATTGACATGATCAGAGAGATCAGACCTACAGTGTCCAACGGGCATCGTTTCATCCTGGTAGCAATTGATTACTTTACGAAATGGGTTGAAGCAACTTCCTTTGCTACAGTAACCAAGAACGTCGTGGCACGGTTCATTCGGCACAATCTGATTTATCAATATGGTGTACCAGAGAGGATCATTACGGATAATGGTACAAATCTCAACAATAAGATGATCATTGAGCTCTGCGAGCAGTTCAAGATTCAGCATCATAACTCTTCTCCTTACCGGCCGAAGATGAATGGAGCTATTGAAGCGGCTAATAAGAACATTAAGAAGATTATGCAAAAGATGACGGTGACATACAAAGACTGGCACGAGATGTTACTATTTGCTCTTCATGGGTACCGTACCTCAGCACGGATGTCAACATGGGCAACACCCTATTCCTTGGTATATGGCATGGAGGCAGTCTTGCCCATTGAAGTTCAGATACCCTCTATTCGGATTATGAAGGATGCAGGTTTAAGCGAAGATGACTGGATTCAGACCCGTCTTGATCAGCTGAACTTAATCGATGAAAAGAGACTTACTGCTATTTGTCATGGTCAGACGTATCAAAAACGGATGATCAAGGAATTTAACAAGAAAGTTAGACGACAAGAGTATCAAGTTGGGGATCTGGTAATCAAGCGCATTATCTTACCTCAAGGTGATCCCAAGGGCAAATGGACCCCTACTTACGAAGAGCCATTTGTGGTTAAGAAAATTTTCTCAGGAGGAGCTATGATTCTAACCACCATGGATGGTGATGACCTTCCTCACCCCGTCAATGCAGACATAGTGAAAAGATACTACGCATAATCAAGGACCCTCTAGGTCGACTTGTTGGTGTAAGCCCTAGAGGACAATACTTTTGGTACTTGTATCGAATTATTTATTAATAATAAAAGGCATTTCTTTATTATGTTTTCTTTCCAAAATAATAAAGTCCCTAGAATGGTTTATTTGTTTAATGAAATGTTAAGTGTGACTTAATCATGAGATCCCATTAAACATAAGATACTATTCTTAAAGTATCCGTAGTCAAGCTTTAATGTGAAGTGGGATAACATTAAAGCATTAAGATTATTATGAAGATAGATTGATGATCACATCTCATGGATCATAGATAAGGAGTTATCAAGTCTTGACATAAGTATGAATATTAGGAGTAATATTTATACTGGATTGACCCGCTATGAGAATAATACATAGAATGTTATGCAAAGTGTCATAAGTTATTCTCATGATGATAATGGTGTATACCACCCTTCGACCTGAAACCACTATGGACCCTAGATGTAGAGTCAAGTACTTTATTGCTGATCAAACGTCATCCGTAACTGGATGACTATAAAGACGGTTGATGGGTACTTCACAAAGCATGCTAAGGGACGTGAGTGACCTAGATGGAATTTGCTCATCCTGCATAACAGGATAAATGTCTAAGGGTCCAATATTGAACTGGACAAGGGTGACACAATGTATGCCTTGTGTTCAATATAGACATGAGGGCAAAAGGGTAATTGTACAACACAAATATTATTACGGAAAAGGTTTGGTCAGATCACATGACATTTTCGTGACTTGGGTAACAGTGATGTGTTGCTAGATACCGCTCACTGTTTATTATATTAAATGTGTGATTTAATATAATTGCCAACATCGCGAAAACCTACAGGGTCACACACATAAGGACAGGTTGATGAGAGATAGAATAAATAAGGAACACCGTAAGATACGGTGCACTTAAGTGTAATACGGAAAGTGGTAAGGTACCACGTGGATAAGTGATATATGGTACATCATAAGGTATGATGTCCATAAGCTTAATTGGGCTTTTAGCTTATAGCCTTAATTGGGCTTTTAGCTTGTAGCCCACATGAGTGATTCTATAAATAGATCCCTTGTGATGAAGCAATTTCACTTGATGCAATTTCGTTTTTGATTCTCTCTCTCACTTAAGGTTTCCGTTCGTGATCAACTAGCACTGTGACCAAAAGCGATCTGTTCGTGTGGACTGAGTAGAGGCGTTGTTCTTCATCAACGCTCGTGATCACAACATCAAAGGTCTGAATCACCACAAGAGGTAAATATTTCTATCACTGACCATGTTCATTCGTAAGGATCGCTAAAGGAAAATTTTAAAATTCCGCTGCGCTTTTGATCGCAATTTTCCTTCAGTGGTATCAGAGCCACTTATGAAACCATGGATCTGATAGTTGTTTATGTTCTATATTTTCTGTTTTGATTCGATTAAAACCAGAATGAATTGAATAATAAACGAGTAATTAAATTTGGCATTTGTTGTGTACAATTTGGATGATTGATGTTGACTATGCTTCGGAATCCGACATTAGTATGGTGAAGCAGCGATACATCGATCGTCCATAGGTTACACAAATAAGATCGATCACTTTTATATATGATATAAGTAAATCTGATGCAACGATGGTATATGGGATATACTGTTTCTGTTTCGTTCATTCAAACACTTGATGATTGTTATTCCTTTGACCGATCACTGTTCATATGCTTCGGAATACGACATTAGTATGGTGAAGCAATGGCATGTGATTAATCATACTGAATTATCAATCGAAATGTGTTTGACAGCATGAAACTGTTGCATTAGGGTTCATGACGGCACAAGGGTTGTGTTGTTGCAGAGTTATGCGATTAGGGTTGTGAATGCACAAGATTTATGCGAAAATGACGCCGATTTCAAATGAATTGTTCATTAAAATTTTGCGTCAGGGCGCTGCCCCTAACAACCCCGCAAAGGGGCGCTGCCCCCTTGACCCGCGTCCGCTGAACGGTCCGCTGACCGGGCAGCGGAACCCCCGGCTAACTCTGCGTAGTGTGATCAATCGTCGAAATTTAATTTGCCTTTTTTTTAATTAACAAAATTTAAACTAATAATAAAAGTGTGTTTATTATTATTGTCTTGTGGTGATCAGTTATGGCCTTAGTTTTTTTCCTTTATATTGTTTTGGGATTGTAAAATACGGCTTGCGTGTCGTGCCTCTCTCTAAAATTCTTGATGTAACTTCTTTTCTCATCTCACTCCCTTGTATGTAAAACGAGTTTCTTTTATGTAATGTAATGTTATGAAGAAAGAGAAGAATACAATATCAAAGGAGGATAACCTTGGAGATCTTGCTTGGAGAAGTTTAGATCGTTATTAGGTTAGCTTAGGTTCTCTCATTGGCTTGGGAGAACAATTGCGCTAGGGGCCATAACTGTATCCTTTTATGTATATTGATGCATGTGTTTGTATGTTGATGCTTGAGAGAGACGAATTACATGTTAAGCCGGTGAGATCAAACTAATAACAAAATCCCTCAAGTTAAATATTAAGTTCATGCTTTCCAAGTTTTAGCACTCATCAAGACTAGTATCGAACAATGTAGGTTTCGCCTACGCGAGGTGCATGTTCTATATTAGTAAGGTGCGATGGGATAATTGTAATATCCAACTGCTAAAACAATGGGTCAAACTTAACTAAACACATTATAATAAGATTATACATGTTTAGAAGCGAGAGTTGGGAATGATTCATATGATGAATTAGAATAAGGAGTTATTCACCCAACTGAAAATATTCGAGAGTTATATGAGATACAATTGGAAGGAGTTCCTACCTAAATAACCTAGTTTTATGTAATCAGCCTAACGCTGATTTAGAACGAAGTGAAATATGGATCTCGACCCACTAGAAAGTCTTCCAACGGGATTTTCCGAATCAAATGATGAGGGTCATTTGGTTTGAGTAAAATAGTGGGAGCATATTTGATTAAAGGCCTAATTAAATATGTTGTTTTAATGATACTTATATTTTCATTTTTTTTGTAGATTACCATGACAACAAACAACCATATTTTGCAATCAATCCTAGATAAGGAAAAATTGTCTGGGACAAATTTCCTGGATTGGCACCGAAATCTGAGGATTGTCCTCAAGCACGATAAGAAGCTGTATGTCTTGGAGACACCTGTTCCTGAAGAGGAACCGCCTAGTTCGGCACCTAAGGCAGAAAGAGATGCTTATAAGAAGCATTTTGATGATGCTAACGAAGCCGCTTGTCTCATGCTAGTTATTATGAACTCGGAGTTGCAAAAGCAACACGAGAACATGTCAGCGTTCGATATGATCGGACATCTGAAAATGCTCTATCAAGAGAAGGCAAGAAACGAGAGGTTTCAGGTTTCAAAGGCCCTTTTTAACAGCAAGTTATCTGAGGGAAACCCTGTAGGTCCCCATGTGCTCAAAATGATTGGGTATGTGGAGAACCTTGAAAGATTAAGGTTTCCGCTTAGAAAGGAACTTGCAACTGATTTTATCTTAAAATTGTTGCCAGATAGCTTTAATCAGTTTGTCATGAATTTCAACATGAATGACATGGATAAGAGTCTTCCAGAATTGCTAAGCATGTTGAAAACTGCTGAGCAGAATATGAAGACAAAAGGGAAGTCCATTCTGATGGTCAGTAATGGAAAGAAGTTGAACAAGAGGCCTACCAAGAAGGTTGGTAAAGGGAAAGGCAAGGAAGTTGCCAAGCCTAAACCTACTATTCATGCTTTGAAGCCTAGTGGAGGCATAGCAAAGGAGGGCACTTGCTTCCATTGCGGTAAGACCGGACATTGGAAGAGAAACTGCCCAAAGTACCTGGAAGATATGAACAATGGAGTAGGGACTTCAAATTCAGGTATTTTTGTTATTGAAATTAATTTATCTACTTCTGCATCATGGGTATTAGATACTGGATGCGGTTCTCACATTTGTACTAATGTGCAGGGGCTAAAAAAGAGTAGAGATTTGGCAAAAGGTGAAGTTGACCTACGAGTTGGAAATGGAGCAAAGGTTGCTGCTTTAGCCGTAGGAACTTATGTTTTGACTTTACCTAGTGGTTTAATGATTCAGTTAGAGAACTGTTATTATGTACCTGCAATTAGTAGGAATATTATTTCTGTTTCTTGTTTGGACAAGTTTGGTTTTTCATTTATAATAAAGAACAATTGTTGCTCTATTTATTTGAATGATATATTCTATGCTTCTGCACAAATGAACAATGGACTATATGTCCTTGATCTTGAAATGCCAATTTATAACATTAATACTAAACGGATTAAACATAATGAGTTAAATCCAAGCTACCTTTGGCACTGTCGCTTAGGCCACATAAATGAGAAACGCATTTCCAAACTCCATAAAGATGGACTCTTGGACTCTTTTGATTATGAATCATATGAGACATGCAAATCTTGTTTAATTTGAAAGATGACAAAGTCCCCATTCACAGGAAAAGGTGAAAGGGCTAATGATCTTTTGGCCCTCATACATACTGATGTATGTGGACCACTGAACATACCAGCCAGAGGAGGTTTTCAATACTTCATCACATTTACTGATGATTTCAGTAGATATGGTTATGTGTATTTAATGAAACACAAATCTGAAACCTTTGAAAAATTCAAGGAATTCAAGAATGAAGTACAAAACCAACTAGGTAAGAATATTAAAGTTCTTCAATCAGATCGAGGCGGTGAATATTTAAGCCTAGAGTTTGATGACCATCTAAAGGAATGTGGGATTTTATCCCAACTTACTCCTCTCGGAACACCACATGGAATGGTGTATCTGAGAGAAGAAATCGAACCTTGTTAGACATGGTCCGATCCATGATGAGTCACGTCGATCTTTCGAACTCCTTTTGGGGACATGCACTATTGACTGCAGCTTACACACTTAACCGGGTTCCATCCAAAAAGGTTGAGAAGACACCATATGAGATATGGAGTGGTAAGAAACCACATATGTCTTACATGAAGATTTGGGGTTGCGAAGTTTATGTGAAACGACAAATTTTAACTAAGCTTGAGCCCAAATCTGACAAATGCTTATTTATGGGGTATCCTAAAGAAACAAGAGGGTATTACTTCTATAATCCTTCTGAGGGCAAAGTGTTTGTCGCTCGAACTGGAGTTTTTCTGGAAAAGGATTTTATTTCCAAAAGAATCAGTGGGAGGAAAATAGAGCTTGAAGAAATTCAAGAACCACAAAGCATTGATACACCTATGGAGGAATTAGAGCAGGAAACACAAGTAGTTGTGGAAGAGTAACCTGCTCAAGTAGAACAAGACCATCGTAGGTCAAGCAGGATACGTCAACAACCTGAGAGATATAGATATCTCATAAGTGATCAGGGTGATGTATTACTCATGGATAAAGATGAGCCTGTGACCTACCAAGAGGCCATAACTGGTCCTGAGTCCGAGAAGTGGCTAGAAGCCATGAAATTTGAAATAGATTCCATGTACACAAACCAGGTTTGGACCTTGGTAGAGCCTCCTATAGGAGTTAACCCTATAGGATGCAAGTGGGTCTTCAAAAAGAAGACTGACATGGATGGTAAGGTACATACCTATAAGGCAAGACTGGTTGCAAAAGGCTATAAACAAATTCATGGGGTTGACTATGATGAAACCTTTTCACCAGTTGCAATGCTTAAATCTGTTCGGATTTTACTTGCTATCACTGCATATCATGATTATGAAATATGGCAGATGGATGTCAAAACTGCTTTCCTTAATGGGAATCTTCTTGAGGATGTGTACATGACACAACCTGAAGGATTTGACATACCAGAAGAAGCCCAAAAGATATGTAAGTTACAGCGATCAATTTATGGATTGAAGCAAGATTCTAGAAGCTGGAATCTTTGTTTTGATGAAACAGTAAAACAATATGGATTCATCAAGAATGAAGATGAGCCTTGTGTCTACAAGAAGGTTAGTGGGAGCATGACCGTATTCCTGGTATTATATGTAGATGACATATTACTCATTGGAAACGATGTCCCTACCTTGCAACAAGTGAAGACTTGGTTAGGGAAATGATTTTCAATGAAGGACCTAGGTGAAGCAGCCTATATATTAGGAATCAGGATCTATAGAGATAGGTCACAAAAAGCTGCTTGGCCTAAGTCAGAGTACATACATAGAAAAAGTGTTGAGACGCTTTAATATGCATGATTCCAAGAAAGGATTCATACCTATGCAACATGGCATGTGTCTGTCAAAAACACAATCCCCTTCAAGTAAGGAAGAAAGGGATCGCATGGATAAGATTCCATATGCATCTGCAATAGGATCTATCATGTATGCCATGCTATGTACTCGACCAGATGTCTCGTATTCTTTAAGTGCAACGAGTAGGTACCAGTCTAATCCCGGTGATGCTCATTGGGTAGTTGTCAAGAATATCCTTAAGTACTTGAGAAGGACTAAGGACTCATTCTTGATATATGGAGGTCAGGAAGAGCTTGCTGTAATTGGATACATCGATGCTAGCTTCCAGACAGATAAGGATGACTTTAGATCGCAATCTGGTTATGTGTTTTGTTTAAATGGTGGCGCTGTGAGCTGGAAAAGTTCAAAGCAAAATACAGTTGCTGATTCTACAACCGAGGCTGAGTATATTGCTGCCTCAACTGCAGCAAAGGAAGTTGTTTGGATCAAGAAGTTCATTAGTGAACTTGGCATAGTCCATAGCATTGTGGATCCCATTGATCTCTATTGTGATAACAATGGTGCTATCGCACAAGCTAAGGAGCCTAGATCTCACCAACGATCCAAACACATACTTAGGCGTTATCATCTCATTCGAGAGATAATCGATCGGGGAGATGTGAAAATATACAGAGTACCTACACTTGACAATGTTGCTGACCCATTAACAAAGCCTCTTGCGCATCTGAAGCATGATGGACATACTAGATCTATGGGTATTAGGGGTATGCCTGATTGGCTCTAGTTCTAGTGGGAGATTGTTGGTGTAAGCCCTAGAGGCCAATACTTTTGGTACTTGTATCGAATTATCTATTAATAATAAAAGGAATTTCTTTATTATGTTTGCTTTCCAAAATAATAAAGTCCCTAGAATGGTTTATTTGTTTAATGAAATGTTAAGTGTGACTTAATCATGAGATCCCATTAAACATAAGACACTATTCTTAAAGTATCCGTAGTCAAGCTTTAATGTGAAGTGGGATAACATTAAAGCATTAAGATTATTATGAAGATAGATTGATGATCACATCTCATGGATCATAGATAAGGAGTTATCAAGTCTTGACATAGGTATGAATATTAGGAGTAATATTTATACTGGATTGACCCGCTATGAGAATACTACATAGAATGTTATGCAAAGTGTCATAAGTTATTCTCATGATGATAATGGTGTATACCACCCTTCGACCTGAAACCACTATGGACCCTGGATGTAGAGTCAAGTACTTTATTGCTGATCAAACGTCATCCGTAACTGGATGACTATAAAGACGGTTGATGGGTACTTCACAAAGCATGCTAAGGGACGTGAGTGACCTAGATGGAATTTGCTCATCCTGCATAACAGGATAAATGTCTAAGGGCCCAATATTGAACTGGACAAGGGTGACACAGTGTATGCCTTGTGTTCAATATAGACATGAGGGCAAAAGGGTAATTTTACAACACAAATATTATCACGGAAAATGTTTGGTCAGATCACATGACATTTTCGTGACTTGGGTAACAGTGATGTGTTGCTAGATACCGCTCACTGTTTATTATATTAAATGTGTGATTTAATATAATTGCCAACGTCGCGAAAACCTACAGGGTCACACACATAAGGACAGGTTGATGAGAGATAGAATAAATAAGGAACACCGTAAGATACGGTGCACTTAAGTGTAATACGGAAAGTGGTAAGGTACCACGTGGATAAGTGATATATGGTACATCATAAGGTATGATGTCCATAAGCTTAATTGAGCTTTTAGCTTATAGCCTTAATTGGGCTTTTAGCTTGTAGCCCACACGAGTGATTCTATAAATAGATCCCTTGTGATGAAGCAATTTCACTTGATGCAATTTAGTTTTTGATTCTCTCACTCACTCAAGGTTTCCGTTCGTGATCAGCTAGCACTGTGACCGAAAGCGATCTATTTGTGTGGACTGAGTAGAGGCGTTGTTCTTCATCAACGCTCGTGATCACAACATCAAAGGTCTGAATCACCACAAGAGGTAAATATTTCTATCACTGACCATGTTAATTCGTAAGGATTGCTAAAGGAAAATTTTAAAATTTCGTTGCGCTTTTGATCGCAATTTTCCTTCACGACTGGCCTAGGCAAAAATAAGGGCTTCCCGGCGAACCAAAGGGTTCGGGAAAAAACAAGGGATGAAAATAAAAAACTGTACACCCGGCAAGTCGAAAACCTGAAAAGGCGGCTTGAGCAAAAAATGGTATCCCGGTGGACTGAAAACCCGAAAGGGCGGTCCAGGAAAAAATTAGGGATCAAAGCGTAACACTATGTCTCATTGAATCACCTTGCAACCAGACTTCGGTATCGACTATCAAGCTCGGATGGCACTAATCAATCTGATCTACCTTCAACCACGTAGCAAAGTGATGAGATGCTCAAGGACATAAAGGCAATATCAGAGTTGGAACCCAGTGGGATTATTCACATAGCTGTTTTGTTTAGTTTTTCACAAATTGTGTAAAATCTATTTGTTCGGCGGCGTTCCCTTACTAAGACGTCAGCCTCTTGTACAAAAACGCCTATTTACAGGCCAAACTTCAAAATCAATACAATTCATTTTTAGAGAAATTTCAAACTGTTTTTTCCTTTTTCTGTTTTGTTTTGCAAAGAACATCCAATGTTCATTTTTGATATATGCATTTGACATTAATTGCTGCTCATAAATATTTACATGCGAAACAAAGACGATTACTTGTAATATCGGGAACAGGGGCAATAAGATTTGTCCAAGCTTTACAGTTGCTCTATCCACCAGGTACAAAGGTAGATTCAGCTGAAGAATATGGCCAAGGTGCATTCACTCCCCGCAGAGTAGGACAGTAATGATAGCTCTCCCCAGTTGAGACTTACAACTGTGAATGAATCGGTAATATTCTCCCCAAGCAGAGTTTATCTATCATCAGCACTGAAAGGTCTTAATATTCCCCAACGGAGTATAAGAATATTCCCCGACAGAATACAAGATGTCCCTAGTGGAGTTTGAAAATTCTCCCCAGTGCAGTCTAAAAAAGCTTCCCCAGTGGAGTTTGAAGAATCATCCCCAGTAGACTTTGGAAGATTGTCCCCAGTAGAGCTCAAAATGTTATCCCCATTAGAGTCTAAAAGGTTATCCCTAGTGAAGTCGCAACTGAAAGATCATCCCCAGCGGAATTCTTTCCTTTCACAAACAAGAAATTTAATCCCCAACAGGATTCGGTATCACCAGTGACAGTAATTCATCCCCAGTGGAATTTATCGGTGGAATCCTCAGCAGAACATCTCTTCCCCACAGAGTAATCTCCTCATCAGTTTATTCTCCAACAGAGTTATCCTCTCCTGCAGGTTTATTCTCACAATCATCTTCATCCACTATCTCCAGCGGAAACGAAGAATTCAACTCTTTTCTCCAGCCGCTATCTGGGATTTATTTTCCCCAGCTAAAACATTACATTTCCATACATCACGATACATGCATATACGCATCATACAACACAATCTCATTTATTTTGAGAACATCATCGCTTGATACATATCATGCATTGCATACAGCTAACCTTTACCTTTCCGGAAGGGATCAGTTAAATTCTCATAAAATTCAAAGCTATGAAGCTTTTTCATCAGTCGAATTACTGACCAGTTCTTAAATCTCAACAGAATTATCCTCAGTTGAATTACAGATAAGGTTCTAAATATCGACAAAGTTCCTCCGTCGAATTACTGATAGTTCTTAAATCTCAACAGAATTATCCTTGGTTGAATTACAGATAAGTCCTAAATCTCGATGAAGATGTTTCCCTCAGTCGAAGTACTGACCAGTTCTTAAATCTCAACCGAATTATCCTTAGTTGAATTACAGATAAGGTTCAAAATCTCGACAAAGTTCCTCCGTCGAATTACTGACAGTTCTTAAATCTCAACAAAATTATCCTCGGTTGAATTACAAACAAGTCCTAAATCTCGATGAAGATGTTTCCCCTCAGTCGAAGTACTGACCAGTTCTTAAATCTCAATCGAATTATCCTCAGTTGAATTACAGATAAGGTTCTAAATCTCGGCAAAGTTCCTCCGTCGAATTACAGACAGTTCCTAAATCTCAGCAGAGTTTTCTCAGTTGAATTATGGGCGAGTTCTTAAATCTCGATGAAGATGTTTCCCTCAGTCGAATTACTGACCAGTTCTTAAATCTCAACAGAATTATCCTCAGTTGAATTACAGATAAGGTTCTAAATCTCGACAAAGTTCCTCCGTCGAATTACAGACAAGTTCCTAAATCTTAGCAGAGTTTTCTCAGTTGAATTACGGGCGAGTTCTTAAATCTCGATGAAGATGTTTCCCCCAGTTGAATTACGGGCAAGTTCTTAAAACTCATCAGAGATGTTCTCTCAGTTGAAGTACAGGCAAGTTCCTAAATCTCAACAAAATTAGACTTCCCCAGCGGAATCTTCCATAATAACAGGCATGCAAGCTCTCGCTAAGGAATCTCTTATGAGATCTATACACCTCCAAAGGGCATCTGTAAGCCCATTCCCGACATCACAAGTCTGATACCACTTCATGCGAGTGCAAATTTCTGGGCACTCTAGTGTTCAATCATCTTTCACCTTCGGATCACGAAAGGCATGAAAGCCAATCTACATCCTCAGGTTTAAGAAGATTGAACAGGGGCAACTGTTGTACCCCAAAATTTTCCCTCCCATATTTCTCAAAACATTGCAAGGAAAATCTCCAAGTTGCTCAAGGTTGCTCAAGAATTGGTCAGACAAGTCATCTCCTAAGGCAGTCTACCCCAAATTAGGGTTTTGTGTTGCATCAAGATCCTTGAGTCCAAATGACCTCAAATGCTCAACATTGTCCTAATATAATCTCAAGATCATCCATGTCAAGTTTCAAGCCTTGCAGAGGAAGTTTGCTCAATCAATTGCTCAAAAGGCCCAAAAGTCGACTATGCTAGGGCAAAAGTCAACTGTGACCTATATACAGTCAAACTTCAATACTTTTTGTCAACATTCTCATTTTGAAGTATATTTAATCATTTTATCAAGGGTTGATCATGATTTATCAAGGATTATTCAAAATTCATCAAGACTCAAAAGTTGCTAAATTAGGGTTTTGTAGGAAAAGTCAACTCAACTTTGACCAAGCATAACTTTCTCATACTTTATGATAAATGACCCATCCAAAGCTAATTTTTAAGAGGATGCAATTTCCCACAATCCATCTTCATACCCCAAGATCAAAAAATGCACTCACAAGAAGTTATGAATTTGGACATTATAGGTCATTTTTGAAAGTCAACAAAAATACCTTTTTTGTCAAAGATTCTAACTTGAGCATGGAATATCAAAATGAGATTAGACCAAAATAGTTGGTTATAGGAAATCTCAAGCTTTCTAAAAAGTCCAAGAACATCTCCAAAAGTTCAAAATTGAAGAAGTTATGCATTGTTGAAGTTGGACTTTTTTGCAAAATTGCCAAAAGTCAACTATCCCCAAAACTTCAATTTTTGCCAAATGGGCCCATTCTTTTCCACTTGATTTGAGTTTGCATCATTTCCCACGTGCCCCAGCTCCAACCATGTGCCCATATCTCATTTTTATTATTTAATTTAATTTTTACTTGAATTTATTCATTTTAAATCAAATAAAATCATATAAAATCCAAGGAATTGATAACTCATGATTTTCTGGTTGTTTTAGGCTTTGTTCACAGCTAGCATCACAATCAAATTCGAATCAAGGCTTGTATGCACAAAAAGATCCAAATCAAATCAAATTTGGAAGGTTTTAATGGTGGAATCAAATCCAATTCATGAGCATTGATATGGAGAGATTTGTACCAAGTTTCTTACCCTAATGCAGTACACATTACATAAGGAGGTTAAAGCACACAAAATAAGGGTTGGCAAGCATTGGTAGAGGCAGAACAAAAAGTGAAAAAAATCACAAAAAAGCTTGATATCGAAATCCAGGTTAGAGGTGTTTTCAGGGATCGAGACTTGTTCCAATCACTTCCTGGGCATTCACACAAGCTATCCCAACCAAAACCAAGCATTTTAAGACTCCCTAACGCACTGTAAGTCGCACGCTATTCACCCCTGTTCTTTGTTTTGATTTGAATTATCCTGGCATCTATTGAACAAACTAATGGCATATTCATAATCACAAGAACATTTCCAAACGTTTTGCATCATTTAATTTCATTTATATGATCTGTATTGCAAAACACCATTGTTAGAGTTTGGTCTGCATTTTTGGGTATTTTTATTTCAGGTACAATTGATCCCCATGAAAGACATGGTTGTGACCGGGAGGGTAAGACGAACACGTCCATGCCCTTGAAATTCATTTTTATGGCCTGTACAGGATTTTGGAGATGGACATGCCTGTAGCTACGGACTTCTGTCCGTTGGTATAGGTGTTTGGCGTTTTAGCCACGGACGAGAGGTTGGGGATGATGCGTGGCATCCCTTTACTGGACCATTCAAATATTACGCGCGTTTTTATTATTTTCTGGCAATGGTTTTGTTTTTTTATATAATATATATCATTTGTATTATTATAACAAACACAACAACATGCCCCAATGGTCAACACGTCAGCTTCCAAGGCATTAGTGGTTGGAGGTCAGGGGTTCGATCCCTACCTCCAACACTTTGTATTTTCTTATTTCTTTTCAGGTTATCGCATGCGTACGCTAGCTTGCAACTTACCATGCTCCCTCATGATCCAAGCGCCAGATAGTCAAGGAGCCAGATCTGGTGGTCCACGTTGAAAGTCCACCATAAGCCAGGTCAATGCATGCATATTGGATCAGAAAAAGTCAAAAGGGCCAGCATTGTTGGGCCTACACAATTGCTACCAACACCCTTCAAAAGCAGGTCCTATTCTTCTTTTCTCTTTTATTTATTTTTTGTTTAAATACTTTAATTGTTTTATTTAATTTTCTAACCAATCACAAAATTCAGTTTTTATTAAATAAAATCACAAAAATATTTTTTATTCAACCAAATTTTAACTTTTATTTTTCTTAATAAATTTATTAATTAATTAGGTTTTTAGTTAGAAAACTTTAATTCATTTTTGTAAATAATTAAAATTAATTAGATTTAATTAGGTTTTAACTACTATTTTAATTAATTTTATTTTCTTTCTTAAAATAACAAAAAAATCAAAAATATGTCATGATTTATTTTTCAATTAATTTATTTATTTCATAATAAATTTAGTAATTAATTTAGGATTAATTTATTTTCTCAAATAAAAACAACAAAAACCAAAAAAAGACATTTTCTTCAACCAAGAGGGTCAAAATCCTAAATTTCGCACTCGATTTAATTTCCCGCGCGCTTTATTTATTTTTATCCAATAATGTACCTGCTTCCGGATTGTAATAGTTAAATAGGACATTTAATTGTTTTTACCGCTTTATTTTATTTTTCAAAGGGTTTGTCTTTGGCGATGTAAATACCCGACGCCTTGTAATTTAAATTCCGTATTTTAAATTCCGCAAGTTATAACTGCTAGATGTTTGATAATAGGGTTTGCATGACAAGACTGAATGTTAATCTTAAAATCAAATTAGATCACCCTTAACATGTACAAAGATAAATATAACTGAAAATGACACATTCGCACATGCACACTCCTAGGGTACACCTCACTTGGTTGCCTTCGTACATGGTCATTGAGTATAGGTCGCTTTAGAGGTCGTCCTCCTGTCTAAAAGATCATAGTCGCCTCAAAACGGTTGCCTCAGATATTGTTGTCTCAAACAAATGATCTAAGACATTAGGGTTACCGCTAAGGCGTCCTAACATTGCTTTAGTGACCGTATGTCCCTCATTCGAATTGACCCTCAAACTCCAACGACGGTGCTACCTACTCATTAATAGTGGGGTAGCACTGTCTAAAGGAAAATAACATAGAACGATTCCTTTTTCGAGTAGGTAGATGGTTCTTAGATACTTGCTCACTCAAAAACAAAACAAAACTCTTCACACTTACACTTTTACAAACAAAGTTTTCAAAAACACTTCATTACACTCTTGAGGACAGAAGCAAGAGTTAAATTGAAGTTTCAAACAAAAACTTTTTTCAAACCCACAAGCACAAAGAAAACAAATTTTTGAAAACAATTGAGCAAGTACCTAAGAGCCCGTGGATAACCACAGATAGAAAGGGTGCTAATACCTTCCCTTTCTATAATCTACCCCCCGAACCCGAGAAATATCTCGAAAAAGGAATTTTTCTGTGCTTTTTTCCTTTCCTTGTTGGATAAAATAAAAGTCGGTGGCGACTCTTACTTACCGCGACATTTTGCAAAAACAAACGCAAAACACAAACCAACATTCCAAAAACAGTCAGTTCTTCCCACTGTATCACAATAGCCATCAGTAACAAGTTCTAACACATCTTGAAAGTCGAATAACACGCGCATCTGGATCTTCCAACAATTCCAATTTTTGCCATCAAATACTGGAAGCTTGGAATGAATATCGTTGTTTTCGTTCATCTTCTACCTTGTGCAATTTACGCAGAAACTCAATCAAAAATCAATGTTTCCTAAATTCCAGAGTTTCTAACCAGGAGCTCTAGATACCAATTGTTGGAGCACAAGGAAGATAAAAGGCAAAAAGAATATTTACTGATAGCTTCAAAAAATAAGGATTTACAATGAATTACAATAACCTACTCCAATAGGCTATTTATACACACAAATTAAATCTAAAATATATCTTCTACAAAGATATAAGAAGATCTAAGATATATATATTCTAACAAAGATATAAACAATCTAAAAGATATTCTTAAATATAAACTAATATCTAATTAAATCTAAATTAATTCTAATAATATTCACGATGTCTTTGAATACAATATAACGCTAAAAGTGATAAATGATAATGAAGATCACGAGTCAAAGTCGATCATAGATTATAAACTAAGTGACAATTGTCCAAAATGAATATATTCAATTGAAGAAGAATTAAACTCACTTTACAAGTGACTTATTTTGGACCTGTAGTCCGAACACCTCAAGTTGTGAAACCAATGAGATATAAATCAATTTTTGTGAAAAAGAAAAATAAGAATAGTATAAAGCTTGATTTGTTGCTCAACGATTTTTACAAAGACCTAAGATTTATTTTGATGAAACATATCCACTTGTAGTGGATACAATTCAATTTTTGATATTTAATTATCCTTATAGCACATGAAATTTAATTTGAACATTGTGGATATGGTAATAAATTGTTAGCATGACTCACTTGATAGAGTGACATTTAGAAACTCTCTAAAGGGTTTAATATAGCACATATACATAATTTTAGATCTCGATAAAGTTAGTCCAACAAATTGAACAAGTATCTCACTGAATTTTTTCTAGAAAGGTTTTAACGAGGCATATCCTGAACAAACATCTGAGGAGGATATATATGAGTAATTGATGGTTGTCTCCCTATAATTTTATTTTTTAATAATTTGTATTGATTGTAACGAGGTAGTTCACTCATAAAGAATGTTGTACTCTTTTTCCTTCACTAGAACTTTTTCCACTGAGTTTTTTCTAGTAAGGTTTTAACTAGACATATTGTTTATGAACATCCAAGAGGAAATGTTATAAATGGCATGATTATGAATGTCCATCAATTAGGATATTTCATATTTATTTTCTATTTATTATACATGTCTTATAAATAGGACTCATGTTGTACTTAAAATCTAGACTGATAATGAGAATAATACAATATTATCTCTCTTTTCTTTCTCTCCCCCGTCTCTAATATTCTATTATATTGCTTCTTATTAATTTCATAACACCTATGTATTTTTTTCTAAAAATATGTTTGACATATAATTTGACGTTCTTAAGAAAATGAGTTGTTAAATGTTTAAAAAAAAAGTGAAATGTCATGAAAATGAACATTCTCACATTCTACTCATGGGAATAAAACAATGGGAATTGAAGAAGTTATGAAATTTATTTTTCCCAACCTAATAACGAACATGTGAATAATTATTTTCTTCCCACGTATTCTTGAAAATGTAATTTATAGACTTGAAACAAACACTCCTTATGTGGAAAAAAAATATTGATGAAAATAAGTTAGAAAAAATATTTCACTTTTCATGCATTCAATGTGCTCATACACTAGCAATATCAATAAAAAGGAATTAATAAATATTTTGACTTAATATCTCGTCTTCTTGTGGCGAAACAAAATAATGAGCTCATGATAAAATATTTAGACGCTCGTTCCATTAGTACCACTCCATTCCCAAAAGTGAATGGAGTAAGACACATTCACTAGATTGGTGACTTCTTTATTGATCTAGATGAAAAAACTAATCACCTTATTGGAGGAGGAAATGTCAAGAAATTATGGATATTTTTATTTATCATAATAAGTTGTATGTAATATTTTGAATTTTATTTTCTACCGATAGTAAAGTGTGTGTGAAGTTTGTATGTTACATAATTTATTATTTAAATAACTTATATGTATAAATTTGCTTATAATTCATTGTTACAATTTATTAGAATGAATATTGGCACTAGCAGCAATAATGAAGATATCAGTCTCACCGATAGTGCAACTATTCACGCCAATATTGAATATCGTCCCCTTTTATTTATTTATGCATTCTTGAACCTTGGTCAATAAATTGCCTTATTGTCGAACAACTTTTATTCATAGTGCTTATGTGATTTTATGTGTTATGTATGCAATATCATCAAATGGTTTTGATTATGACAAATCTTATGGTTTGTTAGGTTGACATTTGATCAAAATGTCGTAATCGGTAAAAAATATGAGTCGTCATCATTAATTTTTTTGTCTTAAGGACGGGAGAATAATAGATAACCCTAATTCGTACAGAAATTCTAAATTCGTAAGTCAATTAGATGAAGGGAATGTGTTAGGCACCCTTCATTTCCCTTGTTCTCAAGGGGTTCCGCTTTTAGATTTAAGGGTAAAATGAGAATTTGGTAATTAGTATTTCTATATATTGAGAAAAGGAGTTTTTTTAGCTGTGAACTCGCCTTGGTTTTAACAGCGTGCCTATGTATCTCCTTGCGAAGAATCAGAGTCCAATTTCATAGTTTTTATGGTTTGATTAATTTTTTTATAAGATTACATAGAACTGCTTTCGAATTTATTCTTGAGCCTTGTCTGAGTTTGAAAAGAGTGATCGTAGACGCAATTAAAGTTGATAGCAATTTTATTTATTCCTTTTTTGAAAATATCTTGGTTTTTATTATGTTAGTAAAAATTTTTTTGTTGTTGTTGGTTAGCTATTTTAAGTTTTATTGATAAAGAGTCGATCTTCATCGAAATTAAATCGAGTTGAGCGAAGCAATTGATTTTGGTTGATAAGGAGTTGATCCTTATTAGAATTCGATCGCTCTAGGCGAAGGAACTGATTTAATTTGTTTATCACGTTGAGCGATAGCGTTGAGCAAAACCAAAATTCGCGTGAATTTTAATATTTTAAATTGAATAATTAATTAGTAAGACGTTGAATCAATCAATCGATTATTCGAGAATGTGAAATTCTATTATTTATAAAAATGTTAAAATAATTTAATTTAAAAAGTATTTGAATTATGTATAAAATTATTAATTATTATATTTTTAATGTTTTTGATATAATCCTTAATATTACTAATAATATAGTAATATACAAACAAAATAAAATTAGAGAAAACAGAAGAAACGATAAGTAAGGGTGAGAACCGCCTATCCTCTTCATCCTATTTTTTAGAGATGAAAAAAAAAACAAAAAACAATGATAATATAAAAAAAAAACTAAAGAATACAAAAAGGAATTTACAGGGGCATCTCACTTTTAATTCATTGGTCATTTATTTATTTATTTATTATTAAAATCTAAATAATTTAAGTGCGATAAACATAAAAACAGATAAATAAACCGAAACTCTAGCTAACCCAAATTAGAATTTTTCCTATGCAAAAAACAAAGAGGCCATAGCGTTTCATCTGGTTTCTCATCTAAGTATCATGTTTAGTATTTTTGGTTATAATAACAATGAGAACTATAAAACAAATAGAATAGATCCAATCAAATGGGTGTTAATAGAAAACTTAGGGCCAATGTCTACACTAAACCCTAATAGTACGAACCATCAAATAGTATGATAAGACTTGGCATTTAAATGAAAAATAAATAAAACAACAATAACAACATATACATATACGCTGTCAAGAAAGGATAACAAAACCTGAATCCACTTTCTCTCCTCCTTCTTCGTATTACCTCTCCTTTCTTTCCTCTTTTCAAATTCTTTCTTCGTATTTGTGCAGGTTGTTTAATGTCGGCAAGATGAAGCTTGTTAGTTGTGATGGATTCTCGGTTTATTGAGGTTTAAAGAGGGCAGTTTTCTGGAAAAAATGCACATGTGGTACGGGAAGTTGATGTTACTGTATAAAGTTGGTCTATGTGAAAAGGGTTTCGGTTGAAAATTATGTATGAACGTATGAAATTGTTTTAATAGATATATACAAGAGTAATCTCCAAAGAAAACAAGGGTTAAAGAGAAGAAAAAAAATACATTACTACTATTTTGACTCAAAGATAAACCACAGGTTTGGCGGATGGAAATCGTTGGGCAAAATCGTGGATGTTTAGTCGGTGAATGAGTGTTTGTGTAGTGTAACTTGTAAATATTGTATGTAAATTGCTCATAAAAAATACATGATTAAGAAAAATAATCAGTGGTTTTAAAAAATGTACATGGAATAGAAAATGAACGGGCCTCTTGGCCAAAGAAAATATTGATACAAAAAAGCGTAGTAGTTGAAAGCGCTAAAAAAATATTTGTGAAATTATGAACGATTGTGGGTATGTGAAATCGCAGAACTCGTGTGTGTTTATTGTGTGTAATTGTTTGTTCAAGACAACAACATGTTCAAGTGTGACAAAACTAAAAAATAAATTAAAAAAATTGCATAGAAAAATGTGTGTGTGAGAGATAGAAAATTGTTGATCTCTCTTAATAGTGTGAAAGAATGACCTAATTATAGTGATAATTTGGTCAACAAATTAGGAAATAAAATTGATTGGTAAATCAGATTTTTCTTGATCAGTAAGCTAATCAATCAGAAACTGAGTGTGACAGACTGACTAATAAGAAACAACTAATTAGAAAAGAAAATATTTTTTATATTTATTATAATTATTGCACTCAATTTTGGTAAAAAATGCATAAAATTTAATAAATAATTATATTTAAAAATGCAATAACTAAAAATACGAAAATAATATTTAAATAATAAAGAAATGATTTTTTTTTGTGATTTTTGAATATAAATGAAAATAAAATTAGTAACAATAAACAGAAAAAAATATCCAAAGTGCACTAAGTGAAACTCGAACCATGACCCTATGCTTTCAAACTTTGTTTTCTTACCAATTGTGTTATGTTATTAATTCAAAATAAAAGTCAATTGAAAGTGTACGAAGAGTAAACAAGTTTTTGCTATTTAAGAAATATAAATAATTTAAACTAAACTATTATATGTTTTTTAAATAGACAAAATAAATTGAAAACGAATATTTATAAACACCAAAATATTTGTGTAAATAAACCAAAGAAATTGATGAAATCCAATTTTCAAAATCATGTGATTGTAGAATAGGGCGGGCAAATTTGGGGTATGACAAATGTCCCTATTTAATTACTCTTTAATTGAAGGGTGCGAGAGGGCGCGATTCTCGCATATTCGGATCAGAGGGTTATTAAATAATCGAAGACCCCAAATTTGACCCAAAAGATTTGAAAAAAAAGATAAACTGTAAGATAAACCAAAGAGTAAACAGACAAGGATGACACAAATAACTTATCAATGTCTGAGAAATAGAAAATGCGGATAATCAAGAGATGATGACGCAAATAACTCATCAACACCTGGAAAAAATAACAGTACATTTTTTATGTATTTACCAAAACCTTAGGGATAAATAAAGTGAGGTTGAAAATTCATCGTTGCTCCGAGACTAACACAATAACTTATATCGTAAATTTTTGCACATCTACTACAACCTAGGGAGTAAATGACGCGAGATTAAAAATAAATTACTTATTGCTGCTTTGAGACTGACGCAACGAGTTATATCACAGATTTTGTACATCTACCACAACCTAGGGGGATAGATAATACAAGTTTTGAAAAGAATAACTTACTAAGGCTTCGAGACTAACATAGTAAGATATATCGCAGATTCGCATATTTATCACAACCTATGAGATAAATATCACAAGCTTGGTAATTCATTATTGCTTCGAGAGTGACACAATGAATTATATCACAGATTTTCGCATACCTACCACAACCTAGGGAGTAGATAATACGAGTTGAAAATATCTTACTAACGCTTCGAGACTAACATAATAAGCTATATCGTAGATTTGCAACATTTATCACAATATCTATTGCTGCTTTGAGACTGATGCAACAACTTATATCGTAGATTTTGAATATTTTTCACAATCTATGGGATAAATAATGCAGAGTTAGAAACTGGATATTTGGAATTCAGAATAACAACGTCGGTTGTGTCTGTTCTCAACCAAGACTCGATTAGCATGAAGAACGTTAGGTTTGAAGATTGAAATTGAAGTTTCGATGATGATGTCGGTTGTGTTTGTTTTCAACCAATGCTTGATAATATAATAACCAAATGAAGTTGAATGTTTGAAAGGTTTGAATTTGAAAAGTTTAAATTTGATAATTGAAAGTATAGCGCCCGAAGGCTGGTGATGACTAGGCCTTGGATATGAATCGTAGGTAAGCTGCCTAGTGAAATTTTGATAGCGGTACCTTTGACAGTTGTGTCTATTCTCAACCGAGGTGTCTATAGTGATAGTATGAAGAATGGATAGTGTTGAGCTCGAATTTGAAATTGAGTGTGTCTTAGCTGGTAAGCATGCCTTGAGATTTTCCGCAGTTTTCATGGGCATATATGATTGGATGTAATGCATGTATGCATGTTTGATATGATTATGCTTGATGTAAGCATGATGCATGGTATGTATGCTTGATATGATAATGTTATGAATTGAAATGATGTGATGATTGATAAATGTAATGCCCATGTTATTTGAACTACAAAACCAGTGCTTAAGACATGTTACTAGGCAGGAACTGGGGATAATAATTAGCTTCCAAACGGGAATTGGAACACTACCAGACGAGAACTGGTTTAAGTGATATGCCAGACAGGAACTGAGCTTAAGGTGATATACTAGATAGGAACTGGGTTTTATACAAATATATATAGGGTTATGTTGTACCCCAAAATTTTCCCTCTCATTTCTTAAGTAATCTCTCACAAGATCTCCTTTGGTTCAAGACTGCACAAGGGTTGATCAACTCAAGACACCCCCTCAAGCACTGATAACTAAAAATTAGGGTTTGAGTTTGCACAAATACAAATGTACTTTTAATGCCTCATATGAATTTCATGGATAATTTTGGACCCTCAAGATTTCTCATGTCAAGTTTCAAGTTTTGGATCACATTTTTGCTCAGTCAATTGATCAGTTGACCTAAAATCAACTGTATTGGGGAAAAAGTCAACATGGTCAATTTATAGTCAAACTTCATAATTTTTGGTCCATATTATGAACTTCATAATTAATGTCAATTGATCAATTTTGTACCATAATTCCTCAAGAAATTTGATCAGATCATCAAAAGGGCAAAATGGTCAAAATCAGGGTTTTAACTGAGAAGGTGCAATTTATGATTTTTGACCTAGAAAATGATTGATTGGTTTAAGTTATGATATCAAGGTTTCAAATAATTCATTTTGAACTAATGACATGGCTCAAAACATCTCTCAAGATCAATTGGTTGACAGATGAATTTCAGTCAACTGATGAAAAGTCAATTGTACACTAAAAAGTCAAACTTTGAGTTTTTGATCAAAATCAAGTTCCAAAGATTACAATTCATCAAGACATGTCAAAATATGAAAATTGTTCATCAAGAAATCAAAAATTCAAGATTTCATTTTGAAAAGTCAAAATTTCTAAACTTAGAATTTTTTCTAAGTGTTGAAAAATTCATTTTTTTTCATAACTTTGAGCCAAATTTCCACCATGATGCAAGATGATTTAAAGGAAACTTCCAACATGAAAGTTGCATATCTCAATGAGATCTAAAACATTGGAAAACACAAATTTTTCTAGAAATGCATTGATTTCAAGTTATGATTTTGTGAAGACATGTTCATGAAACTTGAAAAACTTAGTGAAATTTTGCCCTAGTTTAGGCAGGATTTTGACCTAACTTTATGAAATTTTTTCACATAGTTCCAAGATGAATCTTCAAAAATTAAAAAAATAGAGGTTGTATAGGATGTTACAAGATTTACAAAATATCCAAGAAGTCATTGATATCATACTTGAGCAAGGAGAATCGAAGACAAGAAGTTAGGGTTTCATTCTTGTTTTGCAAGACAAATTTGTGAAGAACACTTGATCCAATATTCAAGCATGCTGTAAAAATATTGCTTTGCAGGATTCAAACTTGCTAATAACTCAATAGTTAAATGTTTACACAACTGATAGAGCCATTGTCCAAGCATTTGAGCCATTATCTAAGTTGCATTTCCATTTATGGCACAAAGTTACCATTCCATTCTTGAAAAGTTGCTTTAATTACAAAGTTAACTTGTCTTGAGCTTCTAACTTGTTTGTTCAGCACACACTCAACATACAAAGTCAGATAAACATGTTTAAAGTTTGTAACCACTCTAGATAGCCTTGTACTATGCATTGGGACAATGTGTATCAAGCTTGCTTCAAAAACAAGCCAAAGAGCCATAACATGTGAACTTGTACTTCTGATCACCCTAATCTCTCAAACCTTTTCGTATAAATTGAGACACTATTATGAAACTTAGGACACAGTTTTGCAAGTCTGAAAATTCTCCCAAACTCCCTCTAGCCAGAAATTGCACACAAACTTCATTTTTATGCAGGTTATGACCTTGAACTTGTATCTTCTATTTCCATCGTGCGTTTTCACTCAAAATAATTTTCAAAGCTTCCTTACATCAAATACAACTCATCCCTGTCCTTGTTTCCTAACTATAACACCATCTTCTTCATCTTCCATAACCAAAAACAGAGCATTGCAAGTGGACTTCTCCAGACCATTTCATCCACTCTCCAATCAAGCTAATCATTGCATTAGCTTCCTGAGAACTTGAGGAAGCTAACCTGATCATCACAACAACTTGAATCAAGCTCTAACTCAAAACACGATCTCCAGCTGCAAGGTGAGTTTTCTGACTTTTCATCTCATTATTTAGGCATTGTTAGGCTTGCATTTTCAAAGACAAAATGTAGATATCATTGCCCTGAAACTGTACATATTCATAGATTTCATTTATATGGCTTGAGCTTAGAGAATTTTAAGATTGAAATTTCTGGAAAATTTAGGGTTCAAATTAGGGCCAATAAAATTCACATTCATCTTTGATTTATAGCTTTAGTTATTTACATGGTTGGATTTATGAGAAAAAATGGAATAACTTTCATGTTGGCAATTTTAATTTTCATTGAGAAATGAGCAAGATACAGGTTGTCTGGCTGGGCGTGAGGTTGAAGATGAAGTTCAGGCCATGGACTTGATTTGTAATATATGTTTATGGTTTGATATAAGTTAACGGATGCAGCCACCCCAGTGGCAAAGGTAGCGCGCGTGTATGTGGGAGGTCATGGGTTCAACACCCAGCGCTACCTTTTGTTCTATTTTTCACATTTTCTCTCTTTTTTGTTCCAGCCAGTAGCTCTTGGGCCTTCAGTTTGGGCCTTTCATTTTTTGCTGACTCTTAACCCCCCTGCCTGCTTCACACACCTGAGCCAAACCTTTTATTTATTTATTTATTTTCTTTAATAGTTTATATTATGTTTTCTTTAATATTTTTTATTATTACTATTACTATTATTATCATTATTATTATTTTTATTAATAAAAAATCCAAAAATATTTTATTTATTTATTTACGTATTTAAAAAAAGCTCATTTATATGTTTTATTTTCTTTATAAAACAAAAAAGAACAAAAAATATTTTCTTAAAAATTTAATTTCCTTTTTTTTAATAAATAATAATTATATTTAGGTTTTGATTTCTTAATTAAAATTAATTTAGAACTTAGATTTCTTTTAATTAATTAATTTTCATATTATTTTTAACTTAAAACCTTTTCATCAAAAAACCCTAAAAAATATTTTTTAATTTAATTTCTTTCTTAATTAGTTTAGGTTTAAGTTTTGTTTAATTTTAATTATTTATTCTCTTTAATTAGGTTAAAACCCTTTCATTAAAAACCAAACCAAATAGAAATCATTTTCTTTTTCCATTTATATCCTTGTACATTATTTATTCAATTCTTGTATATTATTCAATATGGTTGTAATAGATAATTAAGTTTGATTTTCTTGCAAAATCCCCATTTGTAAATTTGTATACCCCTCCCCTAATGATGTAATAGCGTAGTAATTTTACTTTTTGCAATTTATCGCTTTATATAAATGCTAGTAATTAGGGTTTGTATGGAAAGATAAAACCAACAAGTAGCAAATCCTAATTCAAGACAAAACAATACATGTAAATCAAGCACATTTACACACTTGCACCCTTAGGGTAACTCCAATTTGTTGCCTTACCAAAATGGCCATGTTATACATGTGGGATATCTTAGTAAAAAGCAATAAAAAATACAAGATCATAGTCCCTCGATGACGCTATCAATGTTTCCTTTCAAAATAATCTTAGTCCCTCAAATAGAAATGCTAAGATATCTCACAACATTGCTATCATGGCTATACAATGACCCATGTCCGTCCCTTTACATCCAAAGATAAGGCTTCTTACCAAATCAATGGTAAGATAGAAATATCAAAGGAATGGAAGAAATAAACAAAAGACTTTTTAGTAGGTAGATTGTTCCTAGTTGCTTGCTCATTTTTAAATCAAACACTCTTGCTTATTTTCAAATCAAACACCCTTGCTTATTTTCAAAAAACGAACACCACCACTTTCAAAAAATACTTTCAAAACATTTTCCAAAAATAAAATATTTTCAAAAGCTCAACACTTTATATACGTTCTTACGAACGAGAACTATTACAATGTTTTCCTAAATGAAGGTGCCTTTTCAAAATACTTTCAAAAACCACACAAAGCACATTTTCAAACAAAAACAAGTGATCTAGCAAGAAACTAAGAGCCCATAGATAACTATGGATGAAAAGGGTTCTAATACCTTCCCTTTTCATAATCTACCCCCCGAACTCAAGAAATAATATCAAAGGTCTTTTCTGTTCTTTTCAGCCTTTCCTTTTGGATAAAAGAAAAGTCGGTGGCGACTCTTGCTAACTGCAACATTTGCGATAAAACACAAAACATCCCAAGTTAGTTTCCCCACTGTATCACAGAACTGAAGACTCTACTGGGGAATATATTTAAAAGTGGGGTTACCTTAGGGCTAGATCACCTTTACTTGCTTTCATTGTTTGATTTGTTTGCTTTACATTTTGGTTCCTTGTTTGGGCTTGTTTTAAATCCTCTACCCGGATTTGGGATACCTTATAGGTAAGTAGCAATACATTATGGAAACTGTGCAGGGTATACCGACATGGTTTAAGCAATAGCTATGTTAGTGTGACACATTTGTGGGTACCGGTAGCCCTTGAGTAGTCAAGGAGAATACGAGGACGCTGTGTGGTGTCATGAAGCACTAACCGACTTTTAGAACCTTTACTTGACCAACTTGGCCATTAGGACATAGTGAGATAACCGACTTTTGGTGTAGTCCGAAGTTGGTTGATACTCGATACTACACTCATTGAGATTTGACTTCTCGAGATATTTCGGTCGCCGTGAAAGAGGCTTGCGTTGAAACAATGCCTGATAAGACAGATCAGTGATATTGAGATCCCTTAGAACTCGGTTACTATTTCTAGGACAGGTTTGAGCCAACTAAACTTCAAGAGGGTATCTACCTATGAGACTCCATGCAAGCCTAAACCTAAGGACTTGTTTGCTTTGTTTGTATATATTTACTTGTACATAACATCATAAACATCATAACATCATACTCATTCTCACTAACCATTTCAAAGATTTTTGGGATTTAATTTTGTTCTGTTTTATAGGACATAACTTCTATCTGCAGGAATACTATCCGAGTCAATCTCGTAAGAATTCCTCTTCAACTAAAAGATTTAGCATCAAGGGTCCCTGAGAATTCTTCATTCACCGAAAGACATGGTCGCCTCCTAAACTTGGTTACCTCCAACACTGACGAAGATATGATGAAGGTGCTTTTCCAATTCTTTGATCCTCTACACCATTTCTTCTCTTTTCCTGATTATCAGCTTGTACCAACTTTGGAAGAATTCTCTCAACTCTTGAGGATTACCATTCTCAATCAACTACCCTTCAATGATACATAAAGAGATCCAAAACCTGAAGAGATTGCCCAAGCATTACACTTGCAATAATCTGATATCACAACTAATTGGGAAACAAGGAGTGGTGTCAAAGGTTTCTTGGCCAAGTTCTTGTTCGAGAAATCTCAATATTGTTGGAACTGTTTGTACTTACAAGCTTTTGAAGAAATCTTGGCCCTTCTCATCTATGGTATGGTTTTGTTTCCAAACCCTGACCAACTCATAGATGTAAATGCTGTCAAAATCTTCAAGTCTCGCAATCTAGTGCCTACTTTATTGGGAGATATCCTCCATTCTTTCCACTTTCGCACTATGAGGAAGAGAGGGATCCTCATGTATTGCACTCCTCTCTTGGCAAGATGGTTTATTTCGCATTTTCCCCGGTCTGCATTGAAGAAAGAGCAAGGTTTGAGGTGGTCCCATAGGCTGATGACGCTCATACATTCAGATGTTCATTGGTGTTCTCGATCCTTGGAGAACGTTACTATCATCGACCATTGTGGGGAATTCCCTAATGTCCCTTTGCTTGTAATTAGAGGATGTATCACTTACAACCCCTGCTTAGCTTTACGACAATTTGGTTATGCCCGAAGAGATGGTCCACATGAGATGCTCATTCAATGAGTGGTATTCGACTACGAGAGCAACGATCAAAGCTACCGTCAGAGGTTTATACAAGTTTGTAGGATGGTAAGTGTTGTACCCCAAAATTTGCCCTCCCATATTTCTCAAAACATTTCAAGAAAGATTCTCAAGTTGCTCAAGGAAGTCCAAGGGTTGACCAGACAAGCTCTCTCCTAAGGCAGTCTACCTCAAATTAGGGTTTCATGTTGCATCAAGATACTTGAGTCCAAGGGATCAAAAATTCTAACCAATGTCCTAATATGTTCTCAAGATCATCCATGTCAAGTTTCAAGCCTTGCAGAGAAAATTTGCTCAGTCAATTGCTCAAATGCCTGAAAATCGATTGTGTTAGGGCAAAAGTCAATTGTGGCCCACATACAGTCAAACTTCAAGGTTTTTGGTCAAAATACTCATTTTGAAGTATATTTCATAATTTTATCAAGGGTTGATCATGATTCATCAAGGATTGTTCATAATTCATCAAGAACCAAAAGTTGCTAAATTAGGATTTTGTAGGAAAAGTCAACTCAACTTTGACCAAGCATAACTTTCTCATACTTTATGATAAATTACCCATCCAAGTCTCATTTTGAAGAGGATGCCATGATCTGCAATCCATCTTCAGCTCCCAAGTTCAAAATATGCACTCACAAGAAATTATGAATTTGGACATTATAGGTCATTTTGAAAAGTCAACAAAAACACCCTTTTTGTCAAAAATTCATACATGAGAATGGAATATCAAATTGATATGAGACCAAATGGGTTGCTTAGAGGACATCTCAAGATTTCTAAAAAGTCAAAGAACACCTTCAAAGAGTCAAGATTGAGGAATTTATGCATTGGTGAAGTTGACCTTTTTTGCAAAATTGCCAAAAGTCAACTATGCCTAAAACTTCAAATTTTGCTTAATGGGCCTAACTTTTTGCATTGGTTTTGAGTTGGCAACATGGTCCACGAGCCCTAGCCTTTTCCACTTTTCATTATCTTGTTTTTATTATTTATTTTGATTTTTATTTGAATTTAATCAATTTAAATCAAAACAAATTATAGAAAATCCAAAATATTGAAAACTCAAGATTTTTTTACATGTTTCAGGTCTTAAATTCCAGCTAGCATGAGATCAAATTCGTGTAAAGGCAAGGAGTGCACAAAAAGATTGGATTTGGACTACTTTTGGAAAGATATTCAAGTGTATCAAATCAAAATCAAATGCAATGATGGAGGAAGATTTAGCACATTCTTTCAACCCTAATTCATTCCTCAGTACATAAAGAAGGTGTGCAGACCAAAAGAGAGGCGAGAGAGAGGCGCAGCATCAAGAACAAAACTTGGGAAAAACAAGAAAAAGTAGCAATTTGAATTCATAGTTCCAGGCTAATTCAATACCCTTTAACCATCCCAATCGCTTCCTGGGATCCCCAGCAAGAAAAACCAATCGAGAGCAAGCGTTTCCAAACCCTGAAACTCGCTGTAAGACATTCACGATACTGGAATTTTCTTGAATTCGATTTGCATAATTCTGGCACATATAGCATGATATAATCATACATTCTTATTCACCATCACATTTGCAAGCTTTCTGTGTTATTTAATTTCATTTTCATAGACTGAATCAAAAGCTGCCATTGTTAGGTTTTTTGGTTCCGTTTTAGGGTTTTTGTTTGCAGGTAAAATTAGCCTTCATGAAGGGTACCATCATGTTCAGGATGACCAGACGATTCGATCCATGGCATTAGATGTCATTTATATTGCTCATGGAGGATTTTAGAACGAGCTCAGTTTGTAGTGACGGACAAACGTCCGTAGGTAAAAGTGTTTCACTTTTAGCAACGGACCAAGGACGGGGATGATGGCGTGGCATCACCTCACTCATCCGTTTGAAAATTCGCGCGCATATCTTTTTATTTCGCTTGCTTATTATATAATAATTGTTGTTTGTTTTGTATACAACTAACACAAGTGGCGTAGTTGGTAGCCAGGCGAGTGTATATTGCTTCAGGACCTGGGTTCGAATCCCAGGCCCCCCATTCTTCATATTATTTTCCTTTTTAGGATCCAGCGCGCTTACAAGTCCAAGGCCTATCATACACCCTCATCATCCAGCCTGCCAAGTGGCCAGATCCAAGGGCCATCACTGAAGGAACACCAAAGGCATGGTCAAAGCAAATGCATGGGATTCTGGAAGTCAATGTGGACTTCCTTACTTTGGGCCCAGAAATCTGATTTTCACCCCCCCCCAAATTGCTATTCTCAGGACCAATTTCTTATTCCTTTTCTTTTTATATTTTACTTAATTAATTAATTTATTTTATTTACTAACACAATTAATTATTTTCTTTTATAAAAAAATCATAAAAAATAATACTTTTCACAAATTAGGTTTAAATTTTATTTTTTATCAAAAAATTAATTAATTAAATTAGATTTTAATTTTAGGTAAACTTTAATTTCTTTTTGCAAATAATTTAAAATCAATTAGAATAATTAGGGCTTTGTTTCTAATTTAATTATATTTTCTTTTCCTAAAAATAACCAAAAACATAAAAAATAGGCCATTTCATTATTTTCATTAATTAATTTAATCACTAGTTATTTTTGTATTTAATTTAAAAACCTAACTCTTTTTCTTAAAAAAATAATTAAAAACAACAAAAAACATTTTTCTCTCGATTAGGTTAGAAAGGGTCAAAACCCTAGTTCGCTCTCGTTCTTAATTTTCCTCGCGTGCATTTTTATTATTTATTTTTATCCAATTAATGTAATTGCTCACAAGTTGTAATAGCTTAATTAGGACTTTTACTTTTCATTTATCGCTTTATTTTTAAGGGTTTTGTTTTTGGCTATGTAAATACCCGAAGCCTTGTAATAGCGTAGTTTAATTTCCACACTTTAAATTCCGCAAAATATTCAACTGTTAGATGTATGATATTAGGATGCATGACAAGAATGTATGATTAACTTTAAAACAGTTAGATAACCCTAAATGTGCAAAGATAAATAATCTGAAATTGAATCACTTGCACATGCGCAATCCTAGGGTACACTCCCACTTGGTTGCCTTCGATAAACGGTCGTTGAGTATAAGATGCTTTAGTGGTCGTCCTTTTGTCCAAAGATCAAAGTTGCCTCGGAAAGGTTGCCTCAGATATTGTTTCCTTGGATAATTGATCTAAGACATTAGGGTTATTACTAAGACGTCCTAACGTTGCTTTAGTGACCGTACGCCCCTTTCGAGTTGACCCTCAAACTCCAACGACGGTGCTACCTACCCACTAATAGTGGGATAACGCTGTCTAAAGGAAACGAACATAGAACGATTCTTTTTTCAAGTAGGTAGATTAGCTCTTAAGTACTTTCTCAAACGAAACAAACTTTTTTCATACTTACACCCCTTTACAAACAAAGTTTTCAAAAACACTTCATTACACTCCTGAAGACTGAAGCAAGAGTTAAATCAAAGTCAAAACTTTTCAAAACACACAAGCACACAAAGAAGCAATTTTGAAAATGATGAGCAAATACCTAAGAGCCCGTAGATAACTACGGATAGAAAGGGTGCTAATATCTTCCCTTTCTATAATCTATCCCCCGTGCTTAGAAATATCTCGAAAAAGGAATTTTTCAGTGCTTTTTTCCTTTCCTTGTTGGATAAAGTAAAAGTCGCTGGTGACTCTTGCTTACCGCGAAATTTTGCAAACACAAACGCAAAACGCAAACCAGCATTCCTAAAAAAATAGTCCCGGTTCTGGCCATCGTATCACAGAACTGGAGACTCTGCTGGGGAGTTAATAAGTGGGGTGTACCTTAGGATTAGTTCATCATATTGTTTTCTATTGTTTGATTTGATTGCTTTATTTTTGTGGGCTTTGTATCAGAGTTACTATAGATCCTAACCCAGATCTGGGGGATACCATTTAGGTAAGTAGCAATAGACTGTGAGAGAACTGTACAGCATAGACCGATACGGTTGAAGCAATAGCTACGTTGATGTGGCACATTAGTTGGTACCGATATCCCTTGTGGAGCAACAAGGAGAATATGGGGTTGCTATATGGGTCATTAAGCATCAACTTACCTTAGAACCTATAATTGACCAACTTGGCCATAGGCAGTAGTGAGATGCTACACTCATTGAGACCATACTCTCGAGATGGTTCCGGCCGCAAGAAAAGATTGTGTGAGCTGAAACTATGACCGATGGAGGATGGTCAGTGATATTGAGAACCTCTGGAACCCGGTTACTATTAACTATGACAGGTTGAACCAACTAAACTGCAAGAGGGTAGTACCTAGACTCCATACAAGCCTAAACTTAAGGGCTATTGTGTGACTTGTTTGCCCTTACCATGTTTTCCATCTGTGATACCTGTGGTGTGTTTTTATCATGACATCATGCATCATGACATAGCATGCATATTTCATTAAACTAACCATTTCAAAGACCAAGGGGATTCATCTTTGTTCTGTTTTGCAGATCATGGCTTCTATTTGCAGAAATACCATTCGAGTCAACTTTGTGCAGATACCTGCTCAGCTCAGAGAGTTGGTTTCAAAATTTCTTGATACTTTTTCCTTTGTTGGAAGACATGGTCATCTCCTTAGCCCGGTCACTTCAAAGTTGGATGAGCGAATGATGAGCGTGTTGTTCCAATTCTTTGACCTGTTGCATCACTGTTTCACCTTCCTGGACTATCAGTTAGTCCCTACTTTGGAGGAGTTTTCTGACTTACTGGGCATATCTATTCTAGAGCAGACACCCTTTACAGGTTTGGAGATAGCTCCTAGGCCAGAGGATATTGCTTTAGACCTACATCTAAAAATGGCTGATATAGTATCTAACTGGGAGACTCAGAGCGGGGTTAAAGGTTTCTTGGCTAAGTTTTTGATCTATCAAGCTCAACAGTTCTGGGATAGTTTGGACTTTCAAGCATTTGAATAAATCCTGGCTCTCCTCATCTACGGCTTGGTTCTGTTCCCGAATCCATATTATTTCGTCGATGTGAACGCAGTCAAGATCTTCATGTCTCGTAACCCAGTGCCTACTCTTCTAGGTGATATTCTACATGCTCTTTATACCCGTACTGTGCGGAGAAGGTGAACTCTCATGTGTTGTATGTCGTTGCTGCCGAGGTTGTTTATTTCGCACCTCCCCAAATATGTATTGAAGAATGAGGAAGGCGTAGGTTGGGCTTACAGAATCATGTCCCTTGCTCATACGGACATCCTTTGGAGTTCTAAAGATATGGAAAGGGTAGCTGTCATTGATCTGTGTGGGGAATACCCCAATGTCCCATTGCTTGGAATTAGAGGAGGAATAACCTATAATCCTTGTTTGGCCTTACGACAGTTTGAGCGTGCTTGGAGAGATGGTCCCCATGAGCTGCTGCTTACAGGCATTGTCTTTGACTACAAGGGGGACGTTGAGGGACATCACCGCAGATTTATACGAGTCTGGGGCATGGTGAACAGGTCTGACCCACATGAGCTAGGAATGAAGACTTCTCTCCCAATGCAACCATATCTCCAGTGGGTTCGAGCCCGTGCTCAAAAGTTGGGGATGCCTTATGAAGCTATTTTGCTGGTGATTGTGGAGCATACTGATGAATAAGGTGTCCCTTATACAGTCCTCCATCCTTATATGACTACTGATCTAGGGGAATTGAAGAGATCTTGGATCCAGTTAAAGGAAGAAAGGGATACCTACAGAGATAAGTATCATGAGCAGGAACGGAAGATCTTGAAGCTTACAAGACAGCTTGAGAATGAGAGGACAATCAACGATTATATCAACACGAAGGGGAAACGACCATGGGATTTCTGATGTCTTTTATTGTTTCTAGTTTAGATTTGATTTTCAGTTCATTTCTTTTGTAACGCCTTAAAGGCATTTGTTAAATATTGTTTCAAGTTTTAATCTAATAAAGTGTGTTTTATTTTGGTTTACAAATTTGAATCTCCCTAAGTATTTGAAATCATTTCATACGCATTCCATTACCATACACCTCATTACAGGTACCATTACAGGTTTCTTATCTTCTTCGCTGTTTATTTCAGCATATAATGTCTTCTGAAACACCTACTGATCAAGCCATCAAGGCTCTTCAGGCTCAGAATGCTCAGTTCCAGGAGATGTTCTTGAACTTGGCCAAGGGTCAACAAGATTTGAAGACTCTCTTCTTGAAGGACAAGAAGAAGAAGAAGAAGAAGAAGAAGAAGAAGGTGGTTCTGCTGAATATGGGTCACAAATTTGGGAATAGGTTGCGAGAGGAAGTTGATTTGTCTCATTTATCTGGAGGAGGAGAGAATCAAGAAGAAAGGAAGGGTCCTAGCCCTGTGGTTTCTGACAATGACACTGATTTTGATGAAGACCGGTACCCTGCTGCTGAGGATAGGTACAAGCAACTTGAAGACCGTCTGAGTGCCATGGAGGTTCAGAAGGTTCCCGGTTTGGATTTTGGAGATCTAGGATTAGCATATGGGGTGGTGATTCCTCACAAGTTTAAAGCTCCTGTCTTTGCTAAGTATGACGGAGTGTCCTGCCCAAAGCTCCACCTCCACTCATACGTCAGAAAGATTCAACCATACACTGCTGATAGGAATATCTGGGTTCATTTCTTTCAAGATAGTCTGTCAGGGACTCAACTTGAATGGTTCTATCAACTGGAAGGAGCTAATGTCTGCAACTGGGAGGACCTTGTTGCTGCTTTTTACAAGCAATACCAGTATAATGTCGACCTTTCTCCCACACGTACTCAACTTTAGGGTATGTATATGGGTGCAAGCGAAGGTTTTAAGGACTACGCTCAGAAGTGGAGAGATCTGGCTGGAAGAGTACAACCCCCGCTGTCTGATAGGGAGTTGGTAGATATGTTTCTTGGGACTTTGTCGGGTCCGTACTTCAATCATTTGATCGGTAGTTCATCGTCTGGGTTCACTGAATTGATAATGACTGGGGAGAGAGTAGAGGCTGGTATCAGAAGTGGCAAGATACAGAAAGGTGCTTCATCGAGTACAGAAAAGAAGCCTTTCAAGAAGGAATCTAGTGCAGTTTACAGCTCGAGGAGCCAAAATCGACTTGAGCGCCTCCAACTAGTTAATGCGATAGTAATATCAAGACCTACTGTTGCCCCACAACGCAATAATCAACAAAGAGTAGAGAGACCACAAAGACAGTATACTCGGCTCAGTATGACCTTGTCTCAAATTTTTCCGCAGTTATTGAAGACCAACATGGTAACTCTGAGGGAAGCCCCGAAGAATCCCAGTACCACCTCTCCGCTGTATAATCCAAACGCCCGCTGTGCCTATCACTCTGTTAGCCTAGGGCATGATACCAATAACTGCTGGGCCTTGAGGAATAAGGTGCAAGATTTGATTAAAGCTAAGGAGATTGAGTTTGACGCACCAAAAAAGCCTAATGTCATAACTGCTCCTATGCCAAAACATGACACGGGAGTCAATGCAATTGGAGATGATGATGAAGAGTCAGATTTCGACAGCTGGATTTACCCGACTACCAACGGTGGCTTGAACAATTAGACGGCGAAGGACTTCATGCCCGTTTCTTTTATCACACAGTAATAGACTTTTGTTTCGAGACTTGTAACAGATAATTTGAAACTTTTACGGCTCGGTGCCTTGCCCGAGACACCGTGGCTTTATTTGTGAGGGCTTATTATGTGTCATTTCCATATATCATCAATAAAGCATCGGACGTTTTCTTGCATTAAAAATTTTGCGCTCCTTGTTTTTCTTTTCTATCTTGCACTTTATAAAACAACTATTTGTCTTACACACACTCACATATCATAATACAGGTCCATATCCACTATGGATCCTATTGATAACGACTATGCTACTGTCAGTTATGACTTCGAAAATCCGATCAACCAAGCCGAGGACGAAGGCGAGGATGATTGTGAAGTGCCTGGGGAACTTGCCAGATTGTTACTTCAGGAAGAGAGGGCCATACAACTGCATGAAGAGCCAGTGGAAACAGTAAATATGGGTATAGAGGAAGACAAGAAAGAGGTTAAGATTTGTGAAAATATGGAGCCTAGTGTTAAGCAACGGTTAATACAAATGTTGCGTGACTATGTCGAGATCTTCGTCTGGTCTTATGAAGATATGCCTGAGTTGGATACTGATATTGTGGTACACCGCTTACCAACTAAGGAAGACTGTCCTCCAATAAAGCAAAAAGTTTGTCGAATGCGCCAAGAGATGTCTGAGAAAATCAAGGTTGAGGTTATGAAACAGTTTGATGCCGATTTTCTAGCAGTTACTTCTTACCCGTAGTGGGTTGCCAACGTGGTTCCGGTGCCGAAGAAAGATGGTAAAGTCCGTATGTGTGTAGACTATAGAGATCTGAACAGAGCGATTCCCAAGGATGATTTCCCTCTACCTCATATCGATGTTCTGGTTGACAACACTGCACAGCATAAGGTCTTCTCCTTTATGGGTGGTTTTTCCGGTTACAATCAGATTAAGATGGCTCCTGAAGACATGGAGAAAACAACGTTCCTTACATAGTGGGGTACCTTTTGCTACAAAGTCATGCCGTTTAGGTTGAAGAATGTTGGGGCAATGTATCAGCGTGCCATGGTCGCTTTGTTCCATGACATGATTCATCATGAGATTGAGGTGTATGTTGACGACATGATTGCAAGGTCCCAGACTGAGGAAGAACACCTCGACCATCTTCAGAAGCTATTTGACAGGTTGAAGTTGTACAAGCCGAGGTTAAACCCGAACAAGTGCACCTTCGGAGTGAGGTCTGGTAAGCTGCTAGGTTTCTTCATTAGTGATAAAGGTATTCAAGTGGATCCTGCAAAGGTGAAGGCTATACAGGAGATGCCATCTCTCCGAACAGAAAAAGAAGTCAGAGGATTTTTGGGACGGTTGAATTACATTGCTCGATTTATTTCACATTTGACTGCTACTTGTGAGCCGATCTTCAAGCTGCTGAAGAAAGATCAAGTGGTAAGATGGAATGATGAATGTCAAGCCGCTTTCGAAAGGATCAAAGAATATCTCCAAGAGCCACCTATTATGATGCCTCCAGTTGAGGGGAGACCTTTGATCTTATACTTGACAGTACTCGACAATTCAATGGGGTGCGTGCTGGGCAGCATGACGAGTCTGGCCGAAAATAGCATGCTATTTACTACCTTAGCAAAAAGTTTACCGACTGTGAGACCCGATACTCACTGCTCGAGAAAACTTGCTGCACTTTGGCATGGGCTGCTCACCGGCTGAGACAGTATATGCTGACTCACACTACCCTATTGATATCAAAGATGGACCCAATCAAGTATATCTTTGAAAAGCCCGCCTTGTCCGGAAGAATAGCAAGATGGAAAATGATCTTAACCGAGTATGCCATTCAATACACGACCCAGAAAGAAATCAAGGGAAGTGTGTTGGCAGATCATTTGGCGCATCAGGCTGTAGACGACTACCAATCCATGAACTTCAAATTTCCGGATGAGAACATCATGTTGGTGACCGACTGTGAAGAACCTGGACCAGATGAAGGACCTGAGGAGGGATCCCGATGGTCTATGTACTTTGATGGAGCTTCAAACGCTTTAATGGAATTGTCTCTGTGGTCATATCTCCTGAGGGCTGTCATACTCCGTTCACCGCCCGATTATGTTTTAACTGCACCAACAACATGGCGGAGTATGAAGCATGCATCATGGGTCTCCGAGCAGCTATTGACCTAAGGATAAAGTTTCTGAGTGTATTCGGAGATTCCGCTCTCGTGATCAGTCAGATCAAAGGCGAGTGGGATACGAAACACCCGAATCTTATTCCTTACAAGGAATATGTATTGATGTTGCTTCCACACTTCGAGGAGATAACCTTTGAACTCTTCCCAAGAGAGGATAATCAGTTAGCGGATGCGCTAGCTACTATGTCTTCTATGTTCAAGGTCAGGTGGGACAATGAGGCACCCCAGATTACCATCGAGAGGTTGGATGAACCCACACATTGCTGTGACATCGAGACTGAAGAGGTAGAAGATAAACCCTGGTTTCACGAGGTAAAGATGTATCTTGAAGCTCAGGAATACCCCGAGGGTGCATCTGTTAAAGATAAGAAGTTTCTGAGGAGGTTCGCGATAAAGTTCTTCATCAGTAATGGTATCCTTTACAAGCGTAACCATGATTCCACCTTATTGTGATGTGTGGATAAGAACAAGGTAGAAAGGATCATGGCGGAGTTGCATGAAGGTACTTTCAGAACTCACTCCAGTGGACACACCATGGCCAAGAAAATCCTATGGGCGGGATATTATTGGTCTACTATGGAAGCCGACTGTTATTAATATTCTCGAACTTGTCATAAGTGCCAAGTCTATGCTGATAAGGTGCATATACCTCCAGTTCCTCTGAATGTTTTGACGACACCTTGGCCTTTTGCAATGTGGGGCATCGACATGATCAGCGAGATCAGACCTACTGCGTCTAACGGGCATCGTTTCATCCTGGTAGCTATCGATTACTTTACGAAGTGGGTTGAAGTAGCTTCCTTTGGTACAATAACCAAGAACGTCGTGGCACGGTTTATTCGGCATAATTTGATCTGTCGATACAGTGTACCAGAGAGGATCATTACGGGCAATGGTACAAAACTCAATAATACGATGATCACCAAGCTCTGTAAGCAGTTCAAGATACAACATCACAACTCTTCTCCTTACCGGCGGAAGATGAATGGGGCTGTTGAAGCGGCTAATAAGAATATCAAGAAGATTGTGCAGAAGATGACGGTGACCTACAAAGATTGGCACGATATGTTACCATTTGCTCTTCATGGGTACCGCACCTTAGCGCGGACGTCAACAGGGGAAACTCCCTATTCCTTAGTATATGGCATGGAGGCAGTCTTGCCCATTAAAGTCCAGATACCCTCTATTTGGATTATGAAGGATGCAGGTTTGAACAAGGACGACTAGATCCAGACCCGGCTTGATCAGCTGAACTTAATCGACAAAAAGAGACTTACTGCTATTTGTCATGGTTAGACGTATCAAAAATGGATGATCAAGGCATTTAACAAAAAAGTTAGACGATAAAAGTATCAAGTCGGGGATCTGGTCATCAAGCACATTATCCTCCCTCAAGGTGATCCCAGGGGCAAATGGACCCGTGATACGGTGGGAAGAGAACTGACTGTTTTTTGGAATGCTGGTTCGTGTTTTGCGTTTGTTTTCGCAAAATGTCGCGGTAAGCAAGAGTCGCCACCGTCTTTTATTTTATCCAACAAGGAAAGGAAAAAAGCACAGAAAAATTCCTTTTTCGAGATGTTTCTCGGGTCCGGGGGTAGATTATAGAAAGGGAAGGTGTTAGCACCCTTTTTATCTGTGGTTATCCACGGGCTCTTAGGTACTTGCTCAGAGTGTTTTCAAAATTTTCTTTTCTTTGTGTTTGTGGGTTTGAAAAGAGTTTTTTGTTTGAAAGGTGTAAGTGTGAAAAGTTTTGTTTTATTTTGAAGAGAGCAAGTACTTAAGAACCATCTACCTACTCGAAAAAGGAATCAATATGTGCTAATGTCCTTTAGACAATGCTATCCCACTATTGATGAGTAGGTAGCATCGTCGTTGGAGTTTTAAGGGTCAATTCGATTACGGGACGTGTGGTCACTAAAGCAATGTTAGGACGCCTTAGCGGTAACCCTAATGTCTTAGATCATTTTTCCGAGGCAACCGTTTCGAGGCAACTATGATCTTTGGACAAGAGGACGACCTCTAAAACTTCCTATACTCAATGACCACGTTCGAAGGCAACCAAGTGAGGTGTACCCTAAGAGTGCGCATGTGCGAGTGTATTATTTTCAGTTAATTTTATCTTTGTACATGTCAATGGATGAGCTATGTTGATTTTAGGTTAAAGATTTGATCTTGTCATGCATTCCCTATTATCAAACATCTAACAGTTTATAAGTTGCAGAATTTAAATTGCGGAAATTAAATCTAATTATTACAAGGCGTCGGGTATTTACATCGCCAAAAACAACCCTTGAAATTAAAATGCGGAAAGTAAAATAAAGCGATAAAAAATGTTAAAGGTCCTATTAAACTATTACATACCGTGAAATAATTACATCAATATCATAAATGGATCGCGTGCGAGAAATTAAATCGGGCGAGTTTTTAGGGTTTTGACCCCTTTTTTGAAAGAAAGCATTTTTGGTTATTTTTGGATTAAAGAAATTAAATTAGGTTAACAATTAAATAAATAAATAAATTAATTAAAAAGATATTTTTGGATTTTTGGATATTTAAAGAAATAAAATAAATTTGATCAAAGTTAGTAAAAACTAATTATCTACATTAATTTTAATTATTGCAAAAATATTAAAAGTTATACCTAATTAAAACTAAATTAATTGAATTAATATTTATTTACAAAAATAAAATGCTGAACTTAATTTAATATATTTTTTGGTTTTTGATTTTATGAGGAAAAAATTAATTGGTTAGTGATAATAAAAATAATTAATAAAACAAATAAATAAATAAAATGAAAAGAAAGAAATATAAATACTCAAGAGGGTTTGGGCCCAGATCAGGGGGTAAGATTGACAAGTTTGTGGCCCAATTATGCAAGCCTCGTTTGACTTTGCTGATTCTCCACGCATGCGCTGACTTGATCCCACCATAGGCCTTCATTCTGGGCCACCAGATTTGGCCTGGGGCCATCTGGCAAATGATCGGGTGATGGTGTATGATATGCTGCGCCTTGGATGTTGCATGGAATGACCTGAAGAAAAATAATACAAATGCATTGGGGGACCTGGGATTCGAACCCAGGTCCTATGAGTCACTGAACAACGCGCTTACCACTACACCACTGCCTTTCAATCATTAGTGGATTAAATAGCAATTATTATATGGGAAACAAATAAAATTCCAGAATTAAAAAATAAAAAAGCGCGAAAGTTTGAATGGTGCAATAGGATGGGGACACGTCTTCGTCCCTGTCCTCAGATTTACACAGAGGTTACCTGCGGATTTAAATCCGCAGCAAAAGGCATAGGTCCAATCCAAAATCCATCTCAGGCCATATAAATAGAGGGTGATACCATGGATGAACTCGTCTCGTTCCCCTGAGTAAGATAGTACCCTTCTCACAAGCCAATTGTCCCTGTAATGGAAAACCCTAAAAAAACCCTAAAAAACCTTTCAATGGTGTTTTGGATTATAGGTCAGATAAATACAATCAAATAATATATAAAGCATGGAAATTGTTTGGTGATTGCAAATATGCCATTAGTTTCTTGTAATGATGCATAAATCTTGAAACACGAAAGCAAGTCCAGAGGGAGGTCGTATGTCACTTACAGCACGTTTGAGGAGGTGAATGGCCTTGCTTTTGATTGCTACAGACTCAGTGGATGTCCAGCAATTGATCCATGTTGAGTTTTGGTTCTGAATTGGCCTCTAAGACTGATTTCAGTTTCAAGCTTTTTTTGACAATTTTCCCAGTTTGCTTTTTGATGTTTATGCAGACTCTCCCTCTGATTCGTGCCTCTTTAGCTTGTATAAGTAATAAGAAATGAATTAGGTTAACATTTGTGGACTCAATCCTTATGCATTGATGTTTGGAGATATGATTTGATTCTCCATTAAAAAGCTTCCAAAATTTCCAAAAATCCAACTTTTTGTTCATGATATGGTGAGATACGAGTTTGATCATGTCCATGATGACAATTAAAGCCTATATCAATCAAAAAGATTCCAAGTGATCAATTTTTGGATTTTATTTGGATTTAAATTGATTTAAAATGAATTAATTCAATAAAAATCAAATAAAATAGAAAAATTAATAAATGGATACAATACTGAAGATAGGACACGTGTGGAGTGTGATAAGATCAAATCAAGTGGAAAAGAGTGGGACCATTTGACAAAAATTGAAGTTTTTGGGATAGTTGACTTTTGGCAATTTTGGAAAATTGCCCAACTTCAACAATGCATAACTTATTCAATTTTGAACTTTTAGAGGTGTTCTTGGACTTTTTAGGAAGCTTGAGATGTCCTCTAATCAACCCTTTTGGTCTCATCTTATTTTGATATTCCATTCTCAAGTTATAAGCTTTGGCAAAAACGGTGTTTTTGTTGACTTTCAAAAATGACCTATAATGTCCAAATTTGTAACTTCTTGTGAGTGCATTTTCTGATCTTGGGGTATGAAGATGGATTGTAGGAAATTGCATTATCTGAAAAATGATATTTTGATGGGTCATTTATCATAAAGTATGAGAAAGTTATGCTTGGTCAAAGTTGAGTTGACTTTTCCTACAAAACCCTAATTTAGCAACTTTTGAATCTTGATGAATCTTGAGCAATCCTTGATGAATCATGATCAACCCTTGATCAAATGATGAATTATCCTTCAAAATGAGAATGTTGACAAAAAATCTTGAGGTTTGACTATTTATAGGTCACAATTGACTTTTGCCCTAGCATAGTCGATTTTTGGACCCCTTGAGCAATTGAATGACCAAACTTCCTCTGCAAGGCTTGAAATTTGACATGGATGACCTTAAGAACATATTAGGACATTGGGGAGAACTTGAGGTCATTTGGATGTAAGGACCTTGATGCAACACAAAACCTTAATTTTGAATTGACTGCCTTAGGAAATAGCTTGACTGTCCAACTCTTGAGCAACCTTGAGCCACTTGGAGATTTTTCTTGCAATGTTTTGAGAAATATGGGAGGGAAAATTTTCGGGTACAATAGCTGCCCCTGTTCAATCTTCTTAAACCTGAGGATATAGATTGGCTTTCGGGCCTTTCGGGATCCGAAGGTGGAAGATGATTGAACACTAGAGTGCCCAGAAATTTGCACTCGCATGAAGTGGTATCAGCCTAGTGATGTCGGGAATGGGCTTACAGGTTCCATTTGGAGATTGTTGATAGGTGGTCTAAACTTCGAATGGAATACGAATCAGGGAGATCTTATTGGCAATCTGACTGAACTAGAGGAGATCTTGGATTAACTTTGACTGGATTGGCATCAGAAAAATCTTTAGGAATCAATTTAACTGGACCAGAAAAGGTCTAATGACTTCAACTGGATCGGAATAAGAAACATCTTTAGGAATCGATTTAACTGGACCAGAGGAGGTCTTTGATCAACTTTGACTGGATCGACATCTAAAAAATCTTTAGGAATCGATTTAACTGGACCAGAGGAGGTCTTGAATTAACTTTGACTTGATCGACATTAGAAAAATCTTTAGGAATCGATTTAACTGGACCAGACAAGGTCATATAACTTGAACTGGATTGACATTAGAAAAATCTTTAGGAATCAATTTAACTGGACCAGAGGAGGTCTTGGATCAATTTTGACTGGATCGGCATCAGAAAAATCTTTAAGAATCGATTTAACTGGACCAAACAAGGTCTAATAACTTCAATTGGATCAGCATCAGAAAAATCTTTAGGAATCGATTTAACTGGACCAGAGGAGATCTTTGATCAACTTTGACTGGATTGGCATCAGAAAAATCTTTAGTAATCGATTTAACTGGACCAGACAAGGTCTAATGACTTCAACTGGATCAGCATCAGAAAAATCTTTAGGAATCGATTTAACTGGACCAGAGGAGGTCTTTGATCAACTTTGACTGGATCGGCATTAGAAAAATCTTTAGGAATCGATTTAACTGGACCAGAGGAGGTCTTTGATCAACTTTGATTGGATCGACATCAGAAAAATCCTTAGGAATCGATTTAACTGGACCAGACAAGGTCTAATAACTTCAACTGGATCAGCATCAGAAAAATCTTTAGGAATTGATTTAACTGGACCAGAGGAGGTCTTGGAATAACTTTGACTGGATCGACATCAGAAAAATCTTTAGGAATCGATTTAACTGGACCAGACAAGGTCTTGGATCAACTTCAAGTGGATCGGCATCAGAAAAATCTTTAGGAATCGATTTAACTGGACCAGAGGAGGTCTTCCACATAGTTGAGAATTTAACTGCATCTTTCCTGAAAGGTAAAGGTCTGTCATATGCAATGCATGATATGGATCAAGCAATGATGCTCTCAAAGTAAATGAGATTATGTTGTATGATGCGTATATGCATGTATCATGATGTATGGAAATGTGATGTTTTAGCTGGGGAAAATAAATCCCGGATAGCTGCTAGAGAATAGAGTTGGGTTATTCGTTTCCGTTGGGGATGATGAACGAAGATGATTGCGAGAATAAACCTGCAGGAGAAGATAACTCCGTTGGGGAATAAACTGATGAAGAGATTACTCTGTGGGGAAGAGATGCTCTCTTGAGGATTCTACTGATAAACTCCACTGGGGATGGATTACTGTTGCTGGTGATATTGAATCCTGAGGATTAAATTCCTGTTTTTGAAAGGGGAGAACTTCGCTGGGGATGATCTTTCAGTTGTGACTTGTTGGGGATAACCCTTTAGACTCTTGTGGGGATAACCCTCTGAGTTCTACTGAGAATGATCTTTTGAACTTAGCTGGGGAGATGTATCTTGTACTCCGCTGGGGATAAACCTCCAGAGTCTACTGGGGATGATGCTTCAACTCCGTTGGGGAAGCTTTTTTCAGGCTGTGCTGGGAAAATTTTAACTCCACTGGGGGTATCTTGTATTCTGCCGGGGAACATTCTTATACTTTGCTGGGGAATATTCTTATACTCCGCTGGGGAATATTAAGACTGCCGGGGTATCTAGCCTTTTTAGGGCTGATGGTAGATCAACTCTGCTTTGGGAGAGCACTGCTGATTCATTCACTGTTGTAAGTCTCAGCTGGGGGAGAGCTACCATTACTGTCTTACTCTGAGGGGAGTGAAGGTATCTTGGTCATATTCTTCAGCTGAATTTACCTTGTACCTGAGGGACATAGCAACTATACAGTTCAAACACTTCTTATTGCCCCTGTTTCTGATATTACCCGTAATCGTCTTTTGTTTCGCATGTAAATATTTATGAGCAGCAATTAATGTCAAATGCATATATCAAAAATGAACATTGGACGTTCTTTGCAAAACAAAATAGATAAAAGGGGAAACAATTTTGAAATTTCTCTGAACATGAATTGTATTGATTTTGAAGTTTGGCCTGTAAATAGGTGCTTTTGTACAAGAGGCTGACGTCCTAGTAAGAGAACGCCGCCGAATAATAGAATTTACACAATTTGTGAAAAGAAACAAAACAACTATGTGAACAATCCCCCTGGGTTCCAACTCCGCTATTGCCCTTATGTCCTCGAGCATCTCATCACTTTGCTACTGGTTAAAGATGAATCTGATTGATTGGTGCCGTCCGAGCTTGATAGTTGATACCGAAGTCTGGATGCAAAGTGATCCAGTGAGACATAGTGTTACGCTTTGATCCCTAATTTTTGCCTGGACCGTGCTTTCGGGTTTTCAGTCCACCGGGATACCCTTTTTTGCCCAAGCCGCCTTTTCAGGTTTTCGACTCGCTGGGTGTACAAGTTTTCATTTTCATCCCTTATTTTTGCCCGAACCCTTTTGGTTCGTCGGGAAGCCCTTATTTTTGCCTAGGCCAGTCAACCTAGCGGGTATTTTATTACGTGTAGTATCTTTTTACTATGTCTGCATTGACGGGGTGAGGAAGGTCGTCACCGTCCATGGTGGTTAGAATCATAGCTCCTCATGAGAAAATGTTCTTAACCACAAATGGACCTTCGTAAGTAGGGGTCCATTTACCCCTGGGATCACCTTGAGGTAGAATGATATGTTTGATTACCAGATCCCCAACTTGATACTCTTGTCGTCTAAATTTCTTGTTAAATGCCTTGATCATCTATTTTTGGTACGTCTGACCATGACAAATAACAGTAATTCTCTTTTCGTCGATTAAGTTCAGCTGATAAAGCCGGGTCTGAATCCAGTCATCTTCGCTCAAACCTGCATCCTTCATAATCCGGAGAGAGGGTATCTGAACTTTGATGGGCAAGACTGCCTCCATACTATATACCAAGGAATAGGGTGTTGCCCCTGTTGACATCCGCGCTGAAGTACGTTACCCATGGAGAGCAAATGGTAACATCTCGTGCCAATCTTTGTATGTCACTTTCATATTCTGCACAATCTTCTTAATGTTCTTATTGGCCGCTTCGACAGCCCCATTCATCTTCGGCCGGTAGGGAGTAGAGTTGTGATGCTGTATCTTGAATTGCTCGCAGAGCTCTGTGATTATCTTGTTGTTGAGATTGGTACCATTGTCTGTAATGATCCTCTCTGGTACACCATATCGACAGATCAGGTTGTGCCGAATGAAACGTGCCACAACGTTCTTGGTTACAGTAGCAAAGGAAGTTTCTTTAACCCACTTAGTAAAGTAATCAATTGCTACCAGGATGAAATGATGCCCGTTGGATGCTGTAGGTCTGATCTCGCCGATCATATCAATGCCCTACATTGCAAAAGGCCAAGGTGCTGTCAAGACATTCAGAGGAACCAGAGGTATGTGCATTTTATCAGCATAGACTTGGCACTTGTGACATGTCCAAGAATGCTGATAACAGTCGGTTTCCATTGTGGACCAATAATATCCTGCCTGCAGGATTTTCTTTGCCATGGTGTGTCCACTGGAATGGGTTCTGAAGGTACCTTCGTGTAACTCCGCCATGATCCTTTCTGCTTCAGTCTTATCCACACAACGCAGTAAGGTTGAATCATGGTTACGTTTGTAAAGAATGCCATTGCTGATGAAGAATTTCGCCGTGAACCTTCTCAGAAACTTCTTATCATTTACAGATGCACCCTCGGGGTACTCCTGAGCTTCAAGATACCTTTTCACCTCATGAAACTAGGGCTTTTCTGTTACCTCTTCAGTCTCAATGTCATAGCAATGTGCAGGTTCATGCAATCTTTCGATGATAATCTAGGGAGCCTCATTGTCCCAATTGACCTTGAACATAGAAGACATCGTAGCTAGCACGTCCGCCAACTGATTCTCCTCTCTAGGGAAATGTTCAAAGGTTATCTCTTCGAAACGGGGAAGCAACGTCAACACATACTCCTTGTAAGGAATACAATTAGGGTGTTTCGTATCCCACTCGCCTTTTATCTGACTGATCACGAGAGCGGAATCTCCGAAGACACTCAGAAACTTAATCCTTAGGTCAATTGCTGCTCGAAGATCCATGATGCACGCTTCATACTCCGCCATATTTTTGGTGCAGTTGAAACATAGTCGGGCGATGAATGGAGTATGAGAGCATTTAGGAGATATGATCACAGCGCCAATGCCATTACCCAAAGCGTTCGAAGCTCCATCAAAGTACATAGACCATCAGGATCCTTCCTCAGGTCCTTCATCCGGTCCAGGTGTCTCACAATCAGTTACCAACATGATATTCTCATCCGGGAATTCAAAGTTCATAGACTGGTAATCATCCACTGCCTGATGTGCCAAATGGTCAGCCAACACACTTCCCTTGATTGCCTTTTAGGTCGTGTACTGGATGTCATACTCAGTCAAGATCATCTGCCATCTCGCTATTCTTCTGGACAAGGCAGGCTTTTCGAAGATATACTTGATTGGATCCATCTTTGATATCAACAGAGTAGTGTGAGCCAACATATACTATCTCAGCCGGTGAGCAGCCCATGCCAAAGTGCAACAAGTTTTCTCGAGCAACGAGTATCGGGTCTCGCAGTCGGTAAACTTTTTGCTAAGGTAATAAATAGCATGCTCTTTTCGGCCAGACTCATCATGCTGCCCCAACACACACCCCATTGAGTTGTCGAGTACTGTCAAGTATAAGATCAAAGGTCTCCCTTCAACTGGTGGCATCAGAATAGGTGGCTCTTGGAGATACTCTTTGATCCTTTCGAAAGCGGCCTGACATTCATCGTTCCAACGTACTACTTGATCTTTCTTCAGCAGCTTGAAGATTGGCTCACAAGTAGAAGTTAGGTGCGAGATGAATCGGGCAATGTAATTCAGTCGTCCCAGGAAGCCTCTGACTTCTTTCTCTGTTCTGGGAGCTGGCATTTCCTGTATAGCTTTCACCTTTGCAGGATCCACTTGAATACCTTTGTCGCTTACAACAAAACCCAGCAGCTTACCAGATCTCACCCCGAAGGTGCACTTGTTCGGGTTTAACCTCAGCTTGTACAACTTCAGCCTGTCAAACAGCTTCTGCAGATGGTTAAGGTGTTCCTCCTCAGTTTGGGACCTTGCAATCATATCATCGACGTATACCTCAATCTCATGATGGATCATGTCATGAAACAGAGCAACCATAGCACGCTGATACATTGCCCCAACATTCTTCAGTCCAAAAGGCATCACCTTGTAGCAAAAGGTACCCCACTGAGTAATAAAAGTTGTCTTCTCCATGTCTTCGGGAGCCATGTTAATCTGATTATAACCAGAGAAACCATCCATGAAGGAAAAGACCTTATGATGTGCGGTATTGTCAACCAGAACGTTGATATGAGGTAGAGGTAAATCATCTTTGGGGCTCTCCTTGTTCAAATCCCTGTAGTCAACACACATTTGAACCTTCCCATCCTTCTTCGGCACAGGAACCACATTAGCCACCCACTGCGGGTAAGAAGTAACTGCTAGAAAACCACCATCAAACTGTTTCATAACTTCAGCCTTGATTTTCTCAGACATTTCCGGGCGCATTCAGCGGACCTTCTGTTTTACTAGAGGACAGTCTTCCTTGGTGGGTAGGCGGTGAACCACAATATCAGTATCCAACCCAGGCATATCTTCATAAGACCATGAAAATATCTCAATGTAGTCACGCAACATCTGAATCAACTGTTTTTTTACACTATGCTCCAGATTTGCACCGATCTTAACTTCCTTCTTGTCTACCTCTGTACCCAGATTCACCTATTCCACCGACTCTTCGTACGGCTGAATAGCCCTCTCTTCCTGAAGTAATAGTCTTGCAAGTTCACCGGGAACTTCGCAATCATCTTCACCTTCGTCTTCGGCTAAGTTGATCGGATTTTCGAAGTCATAACTGGCAGTAGCAGAGTCGTTACCAGTGAGATCCAGAGTGGATGTAGACCTGTATATGTGAGTGTGTGTAAAATAATTGTTTTGCAATATATAATAAAAAGAAAAACAAGGAGCGCAAAATTTGAAATGCAAGAACGTCCAATGCTTTTATTAATGATATATGAAAATGACACACATAAAGCCCTCACAAATGAAGCCACGGTGCCCTGGGTAAGACACCGGGCCATAAAGTTTAAAACATTGTCTGTTACATATTCAAAAAAAAAAGTTTCATTACTGGGTAACAAAAGAAATAGGGATGAAGTCCTTCGCTGTCCAGTTTCTTGGTCCACCGTCGGTCGTAGGATAGATCCAGTTGTCGAACTCAGACTCTTCCACATCGTCTTCAATGGCATTCACTTCCGAGTTACTGATGAACATGGGAGGTCTTCCTATCCGTGCATTCCGAACAACCCTTTGAGCTTCTGCAGTGAAACCCAAACCAAACTTATTAGTCTTCTGTGTAAAATCAGGGAGTCATCCCCAATTTGCACACCCACCTTTCTTGATAACAGCCCGGGCATCCTTGAGGGAAGCCATCTTCATAGGGGAATCTTCAACAACAGTTTCAACTGATGCTAGTGTCTGGGGAACCTCTTCAAAATGCTGAAACGGGGTTTCAATGAACTCCCCATCCATCTCTACATATCGGAAAAAGTTAAGGTGGCTCACCATGTACTCCTCCTCTCCCTATACTGTCAAAATCTTCCCTTTGACTGGGTACTTCAGCTTCTGGTGGAGTGTTGAGGTTACGGCTCCAGCTTTGTGGATCCATGGACGGCCCAGCAAACAAGAATAAGATGGCCGAATGTCCATCACATATAATGTATAGTTGAAAACCTGAGAACCAACCTTAATCAGAATATCAACTTCTCTGTGCACCATCCTTTTAGACCCATCAAAGGCTCTAACAATAATGTTACTTGGTTTCAACTCCAACCCTTCACAGTCCAACCGGTCTAGAGCTTTCTTAGGCATTACTGTTGTACCCCAAAATTTTCCCTCCCATTTCCTCAACATTTTCTCATCACAAGACCCTTGAAGTTCAAGAACAAGTTAGGGTTTGCTCTGCTCAAGACTCCTCCTTGCACTGTTGACCCAAATTAGGGTTTGAGTTTGCACAAAGATGTTTTGACCTAAAATGCCCAAAATGACTTTCATGCTTCATGTTGGACTCACAAGTTTATCCATACCAAGTTTCAAGCCTTGATTCCAATCTTTGTCCAATCAATTGGACAGTTGACCTAAAAATCAGTTGTATTGGGGAAAAAAGTCAACTGTGGTCAATTGACAGTCAAACCTCATGATTTTTGACCCACATCAACATTATGAACTCATATGGACCATTTGATCAAGTTTGGATCACAATTCCATAAGAAATTTGATCAGATCACCAAAAGGGCAAAATGGTCATTTTTAGGGTTTTGACTGCACAAAGGCAATTTTTGACTGTTTGACCTGGCCAATGGCAAACCAAGCTCACATATGGACTCAAGGACTCAATGACATGGTCTTGACACATTCAACAAGTTCAAAAGATCCCAAATGCACAAGATTGACAGATGAATTTTCCAGTCAACTGATCAAAATTTGACTGTATACTGAAAAGTCAAACTTTGACTTTTTGGTCAAAATCAAGTGCCAAGATTCATTTTTCATCAAAACATGTCAAATTATGAAACTTGTTCATCAAGAAACCAAAAATTACAAATTAGGGTTTGAAATGAAGAAATTTCATAACTTAGAAATTTTCTAAGTTATGAAATTTCCTAATTTTTTCCTAACTTTGTCCCATCTTTTCATCAAGATATATTTGGATTCAAACAAAACTCAAAACATGAAAGTTATAGTCCATGGCAAAATCTTCAACTTTGATTCACAAAGTTTCCTCAAAAGAAGCTTGTAGCTCAAGTTATAATTTTTGGAATAGGGGTGCAAAACATTCTTAACTTAGAAATTTTTTGACCTATTTTAGGCAGGATTTTTGCCCAACTTCATGGCCACTTTTCACATGCTTCCACTTGGAATTTCAACTTGCATTACAAAGATGGATTGTATTACACATTCCAAGCTTTCCAAATTATCCAAGAACTTCTCAAACACCCTTGTGGTTAGGGAGATTCGAATTTGTCAAGATGGGCAAAAGTCACTTTGTTCATGGCCAATTTCATGTTCATAACACTTTGCATTTTTCAAGTCAGCTTGCACAAGCTAGGTTACAGGCCTCTAATCCCATTTGCACTCAATAATTCAATGCTAAACCTTTGTGCCAAGATGTTATTTTGCTCATTTGGTCATTACATGGAAGTTTAACCTTTAAATGGAAAAAGCATTTTAGCCATTTTTGAAAAGGTGCACTTTATGTCAATTTCACAAATCAAAGAGGTACAAGGAAATCTTTGAGGCACAAGTTCATGAACAAATTCCACTGATCTAGGAGGGAAGAGGCAGCATGCTTGGGGGGCCTGGGGTAGCCTATAATCTAAGTTGACAACTTTTGCTTAAAGGAGAAGAAAGCTTGCATTTTGTACAACAATTCACATTCCTGCAAGAACCAACAAAAACCAACTTTATGAACACACTTCATATTCCCTAACTAACCTGAAACACGACCAAACCATCCCTAAAACTCCCTCATCCACAGAAACACCATTTTTCTGCAAAACAGAGTCCCTGTTGCAGTTTGACTTGGCCAGTTCATTTCCCTCGTGCGTTTTCATCCAAACCAGTTCAAACACATCCTATATCATCCATACAAACTATCCCAAGCCCTAGCTACAGACTGTAACACCTCTAACCAAGTTCACCATTTTCATTTTTTCAGTTGTGCAGGTTGAGTTACATAGCTCGATTCAGTTTGTTTCAAAGCAAGCTAGAGGTTGGAAGAGCATCCTTGGACCTCAAGCAAGCTGTACAAGTCCTCACACTGCATTGAAAGTACCTCCATTGTTGCACACGATTCAAGCTGAACAGGTAAAAGTTTGAACTTCTATCTCTCTATCCAAGCATATCTAGGCTTAGGTTTGTGAAGAAGTTATGTCCTACTCATGGCCCTGAAGCTACCCATATCATTACTTTTCATTTATGTTATGTGTACTGAGAGAATTTTGAACCTGAATATTGAACAAAAGTTAGGTCAGGAATTGGGGGAGAAGAAATTCTCTCTCATTTCTGAGAGTTAGATCAAGTTCTTTATATGTATGAATTCGTGGTTTGATGCTTTACATTTTTTGTGTTATAAGTTTCTGTTAAAAATCAAAGAATCAGGATGTTTGAACAAGGTAGGAAAGGCGCGCGTTTTTGACAGAAATGTTGCTGGAGGTTGAAGAAGCTTGCTTTGGGCTGGGCCTGACTTGTTCTTTCTATTTGCACCACTATTTCCCACATACACCCCCTTGGCCCATTGTGTATTTTTTTAATTATTTTTGACTTTTTATTTTTTCCTCTGACTTATTATTTTGTCAAAACATAAAAAATATTAAAAATATTTTTTCAACCATTTTTGCATTTATTTTGAATTTATTTGTTTTGTTTACACTTGTATATATAAATAAATATAATACTTTTATGTAAAATACTAAAAAATAATACAAAATACATTCTATTTTCTGATTTTATTTTATTTTATCTTTTGAAAACATTTTCTAAAAAATATACTTTTTTTGTAAAATAATTAATATTTTTTTTGTGTATATTTAATATATTTAATACATAATATAAATACTTACATATTTATTAGAATATTTAGGATGAAAATATAAAAATAATACATTTATTTTTATTTTTATTAATATTTGACCTCAAAAATTACTTTTTTACAAATATACTTCTCTTTTATTTATTTTTGTACATAATTAATAAATATTGTATATGATGAATAATAAATATCATTTATTTACAAAATTAGGGTTTTGCCCTAAACATGAAAATATCCAAAATTAACCTTTTTTTTAATTATTTTTATTTCACTTGTAAATAAATCACATACACTTACACAAATACATTTACACATACACATTTGTTTATTCTTGTACATTTGATACATTTTACATTTGCGATTAATTTGATTTGATTGTAAATTTATTTGGACACTACTCTCCTATTAAAGTCTCATCCCCATTTGAACATTTGTACCCCCATCCCCATGATTATTTTGTAATAATTTAGGACTTTAAATTCCGCATTTTAAAGCTTTCTAAATATGCCATGATAGACTTAGGGTTTGTATGCAAAAAATCAAATAACAAATAGCTTGACCTAATTCAAAGACAACAAAGCATGAAAATGGACAACACCAATCACACTTGCACCCCTAGGGTTACTCCACTTGTTGCCTTCAATAATGGGCCATGTTGCATGTTGGGTGTTTTTGGCAAAACAAAACAATTCAAATGATCATAGCCCCTCGATGACGCTTTCGTAAGTTGCCTAAAAATGATCAAGCCCCTTAAAGGAAAAATTGCCAAAGACACTTGGCACTATTGCAATCATGGTCTAAACGATGACCCGCGCCCGTCCCGTTAACATCCTAACACAAGATTGTCCACCAAATACAATGGTGGAACAATACTGTTAAAAGGGTTAAAACATAGAGAAAACCTTTGAGTAAATTTAGGGGTAGACAACTCTTAGTTACTTGATCAAACTTGCAAAATAATCCTTGCCATTTTTCAAAACACACATCACAACACACTTTCAAAACAACTTTCAAAAACATTGAAAACTTTTCAAAAGATAAGTACACCTTTGTATACATTCAAACATGGATCATTACAAAGGTTGCCACAACAAATGGCCTCTTTTCAAAACATTTTCAAACCCGCGCACAAAGCACCATTTCAAACAATTGAAAACACAAGGCAAGTGATCTAAGCAAGTAACTAAGAGCCCATGGATAACCATGGATAGAAAGGGTGCTAATACCTTCCCTTTCTATAATCTACCCCCCGAACCCAAGAAAACATCTCAAAGGTTTTTGCTGTGCTTTTTAACCTTTCTTTAGGATAAAATAAAAAGTCGGTGGCGACTCTTGCTCAACCGAAACATTTGCGAAAACAAACGCAAAACCTCAAGTCAGTTCTCCCACCGTATCACAGAACTGGTGACTCTGCTGGGGAACAATGTGAAAGTGGAGTAACCTTAGGGCTTAGATCACCCTTTTGCATGGCTAATTGTTTGCTTTGATTGCTTTATATCTTAGTTCTCTTGTTTGGGCTTGAAATCCTACACTCGGATTTGGGGAAACATTCATAGATAGCAATACGTTGTGGAAACTGTGTGGGGTATACCGACACGGTTGAAGCAATAGCTATATTAGTGCGACATATTTGTGAGTACCGGTAACCCTTGAGTTCAATCAAGGAGAGTACGGGGCCGCTGAGTGATGTCACTAAGCACTAATGACCTAGAACCTTACTTGACCATCTTGGCCTTTTATTAGGGGTAGTGAGATGACCGACTTTGGTGCAGTCCAAAGTTGGTAGATACTCGATACTACACTCATTGAGGGTTGTTTTCTTGGAATATTTTGGCCGCTAGTTAAGTGGCTAAACCAAAACAATGAACATGGAAAACAATCCAATGATATTGAGCTCCTTAGAACCCGTTTACTATTTATAGGACAGGTTTTTAAGCCAACTTCACTCAAGAGGGTACTTACCTATGAAACCCCATGCAAGCCTGAAACTAGGGTTTTGTGTGAATTGCTTGTACATATGTTTGTGCATACATCATGAACATCATAAAGCATCATATGCATCCAGTAACCATTTCAAGGGTTTGGATCTTCATCTCTGTTCTTGTTTTGTAGGTCATGGAAATTCTTCGCAGGAAAACTATCCAAGTCAACCTTGTGAGAATCCCTTCTCAACTCAAGGAGCTCACATCCAGAATTCCGGAAAGCTCTCCCTTCAGTGAAAGACATGGTAGACTGCTCAGCCTAGTCAACACCAGCATTGAAGAGGACATGGTAAAGGTGTTGTTCCAGTTCTTTGACCCCCTTCACCATTGTTTCACATTCCCCGACTACCAATTGGTGCCCACTTTGGAGGAATTTTCTCAACTCTTGAGAATTCCTATTCTTAATCAACTACCCTACAACGGTACGGAAAAAGAACCAAAGCCTGAAGATGTTGCTCAAGCACTACACTTGCAACCATCTGACATCAAGGGGAATTGGGAAACTAGAAGCGGTGTCAAAGGTTTCTTAGAAAAATTCTTGTTTGAGAAGGCACAAGAGTGTTGGAATTCATTAGATCTACAAGCCTTTGAAGAAATTGTGGCACTCCTCATTTATGGGTTGGTCCTGTTCCCAAATCCTGACCAGCTTGTAGATGTCAACGCCGTCAAGATCTTCTTATCCTGGAATCCAATACCAACATTGCTTGGGGACATCCTTCACTCATTTTACACACGAACAATGAGAAAGAGGGGTGTTCTCATGTGCCGTACTCCTCTCCTTGCAAGGTGGTTTATTTCGCACCTTCCACAATCTGTTTTGAAGAATGACCAAGGCTTAAGGTGGTCACAACGGTTGATGACCCTCACTCACTTTGATGTACATTGGTGTTCTCGGTCCAGAGAAAATGTCATCATCGTCGATCGTTGTGGAGAGTTCCCTAATGTTCCATTGCTTGGCATTAGAGGAGGCATTACCTACAACCCTTGCCTAGCTTTGAGACAATTTGGATATGCACGGAGGGATGGCCCTCATGACATGCTGATTTCTGACTTAGTTTTTGACTTCGACAACGATGCGCAAGGACTTCGCCAAAGATTCATCAGAGCTTGGAGGATGCCTAACAAGGTAGACAGCAAGACACTGGGGCACAAGAACTCCATCCCTCTTGAGCCTTATCTCAAGTGGGTACGAACCCGAGCCCAGAGTCTAATGATGCCTTACCCTCATGTTCTCCCTGTGATTAAAGAGCCCGTTAAGGAAGGAGAGGTTCCCTACACCATCCTATATCCTGACATGCCAACATCATGGGAGGAGATGCAGAAGAGTTGGATCCAACTCAAGGAGGAACGGAATACTTTTGAAGCCAGCTTCTACGCCAGTGAGAAGAAGGTTTTGGAGTTTACCCACCGACTCCATGAGGAAGAGACCCTCAACACCTATATCGCACCAAAGAGGATGCGCAACGTGTTTTTACCTTGAGAAGTTTTTTTGTAATATTTGGCCCATGGGGCATTTATGTACTGACAAAATTTCTTCTTATTAATATGACGTGTGTTCTTTTTGTTTGCAACAATTTTGAATTTTCTAAATCCTTGAATGCATTGCATAAATAAGCATGTCATTCATCATGCGTATAAGCAGGTCTCCACACCAGGTTTCCTTATCTTTCTACTGTTTATTTCAGTAAGATGGATCTCGAACAGACAGTTAAGGACTTGCAGTCTCAAAACTCACAGTTTCAACATATCTTGATGACCTTGGCAAAGGGTCAGGAGGATCTAAAAGCCTTGCTTGGGAACAAAGAGCAAGTGAAAAAGAAGAAGAAAAGAGTCGGGGTGGCTACCCTGGGAAGAAGGTTTGAAGGTGAAGCCAGAAGAGTTCTTGAATTTCCCCCTACTTCTGAAGAGGGAACCAGTAAAGGAAAAGGGGCTGCGGTACCTTCTGAATCCGAAGTTGAAGAAGAAGAGGCTGAAGAAGACGAAGACTACTCAGAGCAAAAATACCCGCCCGCCAACGACAAGTACAAGAGCTTGGAAGACATGTTGGTAGCTATGGAGCTGCAGAGAGTTCCCGGCTTAGATTTCGAAGATTTGGGATTAGTTGCTGGAATTGTGATCCCCCGAAGTTTAAAGTGCCAATTTTTGCAAGGTTGACGGGCTGTCCTGTCCGAAGATGCATCTCATATCATATGTAAGGAAGATCCAACCTTACACTGCAGACAAGAACCTATGGATCCATTTCTTCCAGGATAGCCTTTCAGGGGCTCAACTCGAATGGTTCTATCAGCTGGATGGAGCCAGTATTCGAAACTGGAAGGACTTGGCTACTGCATTTTATAAGCAGTATCAGTATAATTCCGACCTCGCTCCCACGCGTACCCAACTCCAGGGTATGTCACTGGGGACGGGCGAAGGATTCAAGGAGTATGCGCAAAAGTAGAGAGACCTGGCTGGCAGGGTGCAGCCACCGCTGACGGACCGTGAGCTTGTTGACATGTTCTTAGGGACCCTGTCCGGTCCATTCTTCAACCATCTGATTGGGAATTCTTCTGCTGGGTTTACAGATCTGATCTTAACCGGTGAAAGGATAAAAGATGGTATCAAGTCGGGGAAGATACAGAAAGGTGCCTCCTCAAGTACTGAAAAGAAGCCCTTCAAGAAGGAAGCCGGTGCTGTTTATGGTCCCAGAAGACAAAATAAGCCGGAACGCCGCCAAGCTGTCAACGCGGTGGTAATTTCAAAGCCTACTGCTGCTCCTCAGCAGTATAACCAACCAAGGGGTGAGAGACCCAAAAGGCAGTACACTCGGCTCAGTATGACCCTGTCTCAGATTTTGCCGCAACTACTGTCAACCAATCTGGTAACTGTCAAAGAAGCTCCGAAGGTAGTGAACACAGCTTCTCCAAAGTACAACCCCAACGCCCGTTGCGCTTATCACTCTGATAGCCCAGGGCATACTACGGACGATTGTTGGGCTCTGAGGAATAAGGTTAAGGACCTTATTGATGCTAAAGAAATACAGTTCGAGGCGCCCGAAAGGCCCAATGTTGTGACTGCTCCCATGCCCCAGCATGGAGTGAATGCTGTGGAGGAAGACTTGTATGTAGCCTCTATGGATGATATTGTTACTCCTTTGTTTACCGTCAAAAGGAACCTGTTGCTAGCCGGTTTATTTCCGGGATGTAGTAAAGGTTGCCTTCTATGCGCTGTTTCACCTGCTGGTTGTCCTCTGTTGAAGTCAGGCGTCCAAAACCTGATGGATAGCAAAGAGATCTTGTTCGAGAAGATTGTTGTTCCTGCTGAAGAAGTTTCTATTGTCACTATTTTCAACAAACCTCCTAAGGCTCTCTCAAAGAAGTCTGTCAAAATCATGTCTACTCAGAAGTTTGCTTCTAACGTTATTACTGTCCCGGGGCCCCTTCCCTATACATTCGACAAAGCTGTCCCATGGCACTATGGGGCAGATGTTTATGTTCTTGGAGTAAAACAAGAGTTTGATACAAGTACCGGCGTCAGCAACATCACCTGGCCTGCCAAAGTTACTCGCAGTGGTAGGCTTTTCTCGCCTGATATTGCGCCACCAGCTATTCAGAGACCTCTTGTCATCACACCTGCCAGTGTGCCTGTTTCCCCTCCTGATCAAGTTTCTACCCCTGCTGCCGAGTCATCTGACGCTCGGGGCAAATGGATTGCTACTGATTTGCCTGCCCTGGCGGAGGCACCAAAGACAACCAATGTTGAAGCTTCCCAGCAAGAGATGGAAGAGATTCTCAAGATTATCAAGAAGAGTGATTTCAATGTAGTTGAGCAGTTGGGGCACACCCCCTCTAAAATTTCTATGCTATCACTGTTGTTGTGTTCAGAGGCACATGCCAAGGCTCTGATCTCCTTCCCGAAGACGACCCATGTGCCACAAGAAACGTCTGCTGATCAATTTACCGATTGTGTGGCCAACTTGACTGCTGATAATGGGTTGGGCTTCTCTGACACCGATCTGACTGCCAAAGGAAAGAACCATAACGACGCCCTGCATGTCTCCATTAAATGCAGGGGCACTACTCTTGCCCATGTGTTGGTAGACACCGGTTCTTCATTGAACGTATTGCCCAAGAAGCCCCTAGACAGGTTGGATTGTGAGGGTTTGGAGCTCAAGCCTAGTAACATTGTTGTCCGAGCCTTTGACGGTTCGAAAAGGATGGTACATGGGGAAGTTGACATTCCAATCAGGGTTGGTTCTCAAGTTTTTGATTCTACTTTCTATGTGATGGACATCCGACCATCCTATTCTTGTTTGCTGGGTCGTCCATGGATCCATAAGGCTGGAGCTGTGACCTCCACACTACATCAGAAGCTGAAGTACCCGGTCAGAGGGAAAATTGTGACAGTTCAGGGGGAGGAATAGTATATGGTCAGCCACCTCAACTCGTTCTGGTACATAGAGATGGATGGGGAATTCATTGAAACCCCATTTCAACACTTTGAAGAGGTTCCTCAAACACTGGCGTCAGCAGAGACCGTGATCAAAGATTCTCCTTTGAAGATGGCTTCCTTAAAGGATGCCCGGGCTGTTATTGAGAAGGAAGCTCAGAGGGCTGTTCGTAAGGCAAGGATTGGAAGACCTCCTGTGTTCATCACCAACCCGGGAGTAAATGCTATTGAAGACGATGTGGAGGAATCTGAATTCGACAACTGGATCTACCCAACAACCGACGGTGGACCAAGCAACTGGACTGCCAAAGACTTCACACCTATTACTTTTGTCACTCAGTAATGAACTCTTTTGTTTTGAATTTGTAACAGACAATACTTTGAAACTTTTATGGCTCAGTGTCTTACCCGGGGCACCGTGGCTTCATTTGTGAGGGCTTTTCTGTGTCATTTTCATATATCATTAATAAAAACATTGGACGTTTGTTGCATTTCAAAATCTTGCGCTCCTTTTCTTTCTTTATTATATATTGCAAAACAGATATATTTACACACACTCACCTATACAGGTTCCAATCCACTCTGGATCTCACTGGTAACGACTCTGCTACTGCCAGTTATGACTTCGAAAATCCGATCAATTTAGCCGAAGACGAAGGTGAAGATGATTGCGAAGTTCCTGGTGAGCTTGCAAGACTGTTACTCCAGGAAGAGAGGGCCATTCATCCACATGAAGAGCCAGTGGAAACAGTAAATCTGGGTACTGAGACAGACAGAAAGGAAGTCAAGATTGGTGCCAATCTAGAGCTCAGTGTGAAACAACGGTTGATTCAGATGCTGCATGACTATGTGGAAATATTTGCCTGGTCTTACGAAGACATGTCTGGGTTGGATACCGACATTGTGGTTCATCACCTGCCTACCAAGGAAGAATGCCCTCCGGTAAAACAGAAGGTCCGCCGTATGCGTCCAGAAATGTCCGAGAAAATCAAAGCTGAGGTTATGAAACAATTTGATGTCGGGTTTCTAGCAGTGACTTCTTACCCTCAGTGGGTTGCCAACGTGGTTCCAGTGCCGAAGAAGGATGGGAAGGTCAGAATGTGTGTTGATTACAGGGATTTGAACAGGGCGAGCCCTAAGGATGATTTCCCTCTGCCTCATATCGACGTTCTGGTTGACAACACTACTCAGCATAAAGTATTCTCCTTCATGGACGGTTTCTCCGGTTATAATCAGATCAAGATGGCACCTGAAGACATGGAGAAGACCACTTTTGTTACTCAGTGGGGCACCTTTTGCTACAAGGTCATGCCTTTTGGGTTGAAAAATGCTGGGGCAACCTACCAACGTGCCATGGTTGCTTTATTTCATGACATGATCCATCACGAGATAGAAGTATACATCGACGATATGATTGTAAGGTCCCAAACTGAGGAGGAACACCTTGACCATCTACAGAAGCTGTTTGACCGTCTGAAGTTGTACAAGCTGAGGTTGAACCCAAACAAGTGCACCTTTGGGGTGAGATCTGGAAAATTGCTAGGCTTTGTCGTAAGCGACAAATGTATTCAAGTGGGCCCTGCCAAAGTGAAAGCCATACAAGAGATGCCAACTCCCAAGACATAGAAAGAAGTCAGAGGCTTTCTAGGACGGTTGAACTACATTGCCCGATTCATCTCGCATCTAACTGCTACCTGTGAACCAATCTTCAAGCTGCTGAAGAAAGATCAAGTAGTACGCTGGAACGATGAATGTCAGGCCGCTTTAGAAATAATCAAAGAGTATCTCCAAGAACCACCCATTCTTATGCCATCGGTTGAATAGAGACCTCTAATCTTATACTTGACTGTACTGGACAACTCAATGGGGTGTGTGCTGGGGAAGCATGACGAGTCTGGCCGAAAAGAACACGCCATTTATTACCTTAGCAAAAAGTTTACCGACTGTAAGACCCGATACTCACTGCTCGAGAAAACTTGCTGCGCTTTGGTATGGGCTGCTCGCCGGCTGAGATAGTATATGTTGACTCACACTACTCTGTTGATTTCAAAAATGAATCCAATCAAGTATATATTCGAAAAACCTGCTTTGTCCGAAAGAATAGCAAGATGGCAGATGATCTTGACGGAATATGACATCCAATACACGACTCAAAAAGCAATCAAGGGAAGTGTGTTGGCAGACCATTTGGCACACCAGGCAGTGGACGATTACCAGTCGATGAACTTTGAATTTCCAGACGAGGATATCATGGTAGTGACTGATTGTGAAGTACCTGGACCGGATGAAGGACCTGAGGAAGGATCCCGATGGTCTATGAACTTTGATGGAGCCTCGAACGCTTTGGGTAATGGTATCAGCGCTGTGATCATATCCTCTAAAGGCACTCATACTCCACTCACCGCCCGACTATGTTTCAACTGCACCAACAACATGGCGGAGTATGAGGCATGCATCATGGGTCTTCAAGCTGCAATTGACTTAAGGATCAAGTTTCTGAGTGTCTTCGGAGATTCCGCTCTCGTGATCAATCAGGTCAAAGGCGAGTGGGATACGAAACACCCAAATCTTCTTCCTTACAAAGAGTATGTGATAACGTTGATTCCCCACTTCGAGAAGATAACTTTTGAACACTTCCCAAGAGAGGAGAATCAGTTAGCGGACGCATTGGCTACGATGTCTTCTATGTTCAAAGTCAAATGGGACAACGAGGCGCCCCAGATCATTATTTGGAAGTTGGACGAACCTGCACATTGCTGCGATCTCGAGACCGAAGAGGTAACAGAAAAACCCTGGTATCATGAAGTGAAGAGGTACCTTGAAGCTCAAGAATACCCCGAAGGCGCATCTGTTAATGACAAGAAGTTCCTGAGAAGGTTTGCGGTAAAGTTCTTCCTCAGCAACGACATTCTCTACAAGCGAAACCATGATTCCACCTTACTGCGTTGTGTGGATAAGACTGAAGCAGAAAGGATCATGGCAGAACTACATGAAGGTACCTTCGGAACACATTCCAGTGGACATACCATGGCAAAGAAAATCCTTCGGGCAGGATATTTCTGGTCCACAATGGAAGCCGACTGTTATCAGCATTCTCGAACTTGTCATAAATGCCAGATCTATGCTGATAAGGTGCACATTCCTCCGGTTCCTCTGAACGTCTTGACAGCACCTTGGCCTTTTGCAATGTGGGGCATTGATATGATCGGCGAAATCAGACCTACGACATCCAATGGGCATCGCTTCATCTTGGTAGCGATTGATTACTTCACAAATTGGGTTGAAGCAGCTTCCTATGCTACCGTAACCAAGAATGTCGTGGCACGGTTCATTCGGCACAACCTGATCTGTCGATACGGCGTACCTGAGAGGATCATTACGGATAATGGTACCAATCTTAACAACAAGATGATCACTAAGCTCTGCGAGCAATTCAAGATACAGCACCACAACTCTTCTCCCTACCGACCGAAGATGAATGGGGCTGTCGAAGCGGCAAATAAGAATATTAAGAAGATTGTGCAGAAGATGACAGTGACCTACAAAGAATGGCACGAGATGTTACCATTTGCTCTTCATGGGTACCGTACCTCAGCACGGACGTCAACAGGGGCAACTCCCTTTTCCTTGGTCTATGGCATGGAGGCCGTCTTGCCTATTGAAGTCCAGATACCCTCTCTCCGGATAATGAAGGATGCAAGTTTGAGCGAAGATGACTGGATCCAGACTCGGCTTGATCAATTAAACCTAATCGACGAAAAGAGACTCACTGCTATTTGTCATGGTCAGACGTACCAAAAACGGATGATCAAGGCATTTAACAAGAAAGTCAGACGACAAGAGTATCAAGTTGGGGACCTGGTAATCAAACGCATCATTCTACCTCAAGGTGATCCCAGGGGCAAATGGACCCCTACGTACGAAGGGCCATTTGTGGTTAAGAACATCTTCTCAGGAGGAGCGATGATTCTAACCACCATGGATGGTGACGACCTTCCTCACCCCGCCAATGCAGACATAGTAAAAAGATACTACACATGAACTAAAGACCCGCTAGGTTGACACACCTAGGCAAAAATAAGGGCTTCACGGCGAACCAAAAGGGTTCAGGCAAAAATAAGGGATGAAATGAAAAAATCTGTACAGCCGGCAAGTCGAAAACTTGAAAAGGCGGCTTGGGCAAAAATGGGTATCCCGGTGGATTGAAAACCCGAAAGGGCGGTCCAGGCAAAAGTTAGGGATAAAGCGTAATACTATGTCTCATTGGATCACCTTACATCCAGACTTCAACGCTAATCAACCAGCTTCATCTTCAACTAAGCAGCAAAGTGATGAGACGGTTGAAGACATAAAGGCGATAGCAGAGTTGGAACCCAGTGGGATTATTTTTCACATAGCTGTTTTATTTCCTTTTCACAAAATTGTATAAACTCTATTTTTGCTCGGCGGCGTTCTCTTACTAGGATGTCAGCCTCCTGTACATAAAACGCCTGTTTACAGGAAAATTTCAAAATCAATACAAGTTCAATTTTCAATCAAATTACCCATCGTTTTTCCTTTTTCTGTTTTGTTTTGCGAAGAACGTCCAATGTTCATTTTTGATATATGCATTTGACATTAATTACTAATCATGAATATTTGCATGCGAAACAAAATACTAATTACAGATGACATCAGAAACAGGGGCAATAAAGAATTGTCTAAGCGATTTAGTTGCTCTGTCCACCAAGGTACCAAAGTAGGTTCGGCTGAAGAACGTAACCAGGATACCTTCACTCCCCGTTGAATAAGACGAGATTCAACAATACTCTCCCCAGGCAGAGTTGGTCTCCCATCAGCCCTAAAAAGGTACAGTATCTCCAGCAAGTCAGCGATACTCTCCCCAAGCAGAGTTAGTCTACTGTCAGCCTTAAGGAAGTTGGGTATCCCCAGAAGATCTCAACATTCCCCAGCGGAGTATAGACATTCCTCAGTAAGCATCCCCAGCAGTCTTAATATAAGATTGTTCCCCGGCAGAATACCAGACACCCCAGTGGAACCCCTTCCCCAGTATAGTCTGAAAAGTTTCCCCAGGAAAGTTTGAATCATCCTCCCCAGTAGATTCTGGAAGCTTATCCCCTGCAGAGTACGAATGTCTCTCCCCGACTTCATTCAAAGGTTATTTCCCACCAGAGCTTATAACTGGGTTATCCTCAGCTAATTACCATGGAAATATCATCCTCGACGAAGTTCTTCCTATCCCAAGCGGAGTTCATCAAATTCCCCAACATAACTTATCAGTGGAATCCCCAGCGGAGCTCTCATCAAAACCTCAGCGAAGTATCTCTTCCCACAGAGTCATTCCCCGCAGAGTAATCTCTCCAACAAGTTTATTCCCCAACGGAGTCATCTTCTCCTACCAGTTTATTCTTGCAACCATCATCCCCAGCGGAAGCGAAGAACTCTACCCTTCAACATCAGCCCAGGATTCAACAAGTTCCCGGCACTCGTCAAAGATTTATTTTCCTAGACGAAAACACATTCATAGACATTTCACATTTCATACATCCTGCTTACATACATGATAAAGTGCATACAACACTATCTCATTTTGAGCATCATGACATCATGCATTTCATACATCATGACATTGCATACAACTGATGTCTTGCCTTTTCAGGGAAAAGGTCAATCCAAAGATGATTACTATCAACTGTCACAATTCCAGATTCGGTTCCTGTATCCAGCCAGGGCATATCTGTGAGTATTTGATTGTAGATTCGATACCTGTATCCAGCCAGGGCATATCTGCATGAAGATTTTAGAGATTCGATACCTGTATCCAGCCAGGGCATATCTGTAGACGACAAATTCCAGATCCGATACCTGTATCCAGCCAGGGCATATCTGTAGACGACCAATTCCAGATTCGATACCTGTATCCAGCCAGGGCATATCTGTAGACGACAAATTCCAGATTCGATACCTGTATCCAGCCAGGGCATATCTGTAGACGATAAATTCCAGATTCGATACCTGTATCCAGCCAGGGCATATCTGTAGACGACAGATTCCAGATTCGATACCTGTATCCAGCCAGGGCATATCTGTAGACGACAAATTCCAGATTCGATACCTGTATCCAGCCAGGACACGTCTGTAAGCAACCTTTTGAAGTTTCAGATTCGACTCCTGTATCTAGCCAGGGCATATCTGTGAGCGTTTGATTGTGGATTCGACTCCTGTATCTATCCAGGGCATATCTGCATGAAGAGTTTGAAGATCAACCCCTGTAACCCAGGAAATTATCTTTCTTTCTCAAGTACGCAAGTTCTCGCTAAGGAGTCTCTTACGCGATCAACACTTCCAAATGGCATCTATAAGCCCATTCCCGACAAGGTTCTGTCACGTCTCCAGATGGCATCTATAAGCCCATCCTCCTATCCACCATCTCTCCAAATGGCATCTATAAGCCCATTCCCTCCATCACATTGCTGATACTCCACTATGCAAGTGCAAATTTCTGGGCACTTTAGTGTTCAATCATCTTCCACCTTCGGATCACGAAAGGCACGCAAGCCAATCTACATCCTCAGGTCTAAGAAGATTGAACAGGGGCAACTGCTGTACCCCAAAATTTGCCCTCCCATTTCCTCAACATTTTCTCATCATAAGACCCTTGGAGTTCAAGAACAAGTTAGGGTTTGCTCTGCTCAAGACTCCTCCTTGCACTGTTGACCCAAATTAGGGTTTGAGTTTGCACAAAGATGTTTTGACCTAAAATGCCCAAAATTACTTTCATGCTTCATGTTTGACTCATAAGTTTATCCATACCAAGTTTCAAGCCTTGATTCCAATCTTTGCCCAGTCAATTGGACAGTTGACCTAGAAATCAAATGTATTGGGGAAAAAGTCAACTGTGGTCAATTGACAGTCAAACCTCATGATTTTTGACCCACATCAACATTATGAACTCATATGGACCATTTGATCAAGTTTGGATCATAATTCCACAAGAAATTTGATCTGATCACCAAAAGGGCAAAATGGTCATTTTTAGGGTTTTGACTGCACAAAGGCAATTTTTGACTGTTTGACCTGGCCAATGGCAAACCAAGCTCACATATGGACTCAAGGACTCAATGACATGGTCTTGACACATTCAACAAGTTCAAAAGATCCCAAATGCACAAGATTGACAGATGAATTTTCCAGTCAACTAATCAAAATTTGACTGTATACTGAAAAGTCAAACTTTGACTTTTTGGTCAAAATCAAGTGCCAAGATTCATTTTTCATCAAAACATGTCAAATTATGAAACTTGTTCATCAAGAAACCAAAAATTACAAATTAGGGTTTGAAATGAAGAAATTTCATAACTTAGAAATTTTCTAAGTTATGAAATTTCCTAATTTTTTCCTAACTTTGTCCCATCTTTTCATCAAGATATATTTGGATTCAAACAAAACTCAAAACATGAAAGTTATAGTCCATGGCAAAATCTGCAACTTTGATTCACAAAGTTTCCTCAAAAGAAGCTTGTAGCTCAAGTTATAATTTTTGGAATAGGGGTGCAAAACATTCTTAACTTAGAAATTTTTTGACCTATTTTAGGCAGGATTTTTGCCCAACTTCATGGCCACTTTTCACATGCTTCCACTTGGAATTTCAACTTGCATTACAAATATGGATTGTATTACACATTCCAAGCTTTCCAAATTATCCAAGAACTTCTCAAACACCCTTGTGGTTAGGGAGATTCGAATTTGTCAAGATGGGCAAAAGTCACTTTGTTCATGGCCAATTTCATGTTCATAACACTTTGCATTTTTCAAGTCAGCTTGCACAAGCTAGGTTACAGGCCTCTAATCCCATTTGCACTCAATAATTCAATGCTAAACCTTTGTGCCAAGATGTTATTTTGCTCATTTGGTCATTACATGGAAGTTTAACCTTTAAATGGAAAAAGCATTTTAGCCATTTTTGAAAAGGTGCACTTTATGTCAATTTCACAAATCAAAGAGGTACAAGGAAATCTTTGAGGCACAAGTTCATGAACAAATTCCACTGATCTAGGAGGGAAGAGGCAGCATGCTTGGGGGGCCTGGGGTAGCCTATAATCTAAGTTGACAACTTTTGCTTAAAGGAGAAGAAAGCTTGCATTTTGTACAACAATTCACATTCCTGCAAGAACCAACAAAAACCAACTTTGTGAACACACTTCATATTCCCTAACTAACCTGAAACACGACCAAACCATCCCTAAAACTCCCTCATCCATAGAAACACCATTTTTCTGCAAAACAGAGTCCCTGTTGCAGTTTGACTTGGCCAGTTCATTTCCCTCGTGCGTTTTCATCCAAACCAGTTCAAACACATCCTATATCATCCATACAAACTATCCCAAGCCCTAGCTACAGACTGTAACACCTCTAACCAAGTTCACCATTTTCATTTTTTCAGTTGTGCAGGTTGAGTTACATAGCTCGATTCAGTTTGTTTCAAAGCAAGCTAGAGGTTGGAAGAGCATCCTTGGACCTCAAGCAAGCTGTACAAGTCCTCACACTGCATTGAAAGTACCTCCATTGTTGCACACGATTCAAGCTGAACAGGTAAAAGTTTGAACTTCTATCTCTCTATCCAAGCATATCTAGGCTTAGGTTTGTGAAGAAGTTATGTCCTACTCATGGCCCTGAAGCTACCCATATCATTACTTTTCATTTATGTTATGTGTACTGAGAGAATTTTGAACCTGAATATTGAACAAAAGTTAGGTCAGGAATTGGGGGAGAAGAAATTCTCTCTCATTTCTGAGAGTTAGATCAAGTTCTTTATATGTATGAATTCGTGGTTTGATGCTTTACATTTTTTGTGTTATAAGTTTCTGTTAAAAATCAAAGAATCAGGATATTTGAACAAGGTAGGAAAGGCGCGCGTTTTTGACAGAAATGTTGCTGGAGGTTGAAGAAGCTTGCTTTGGGCTGGGCCTGACTTGTTCTTTCTATTTGCACCACTATTTCCCACATACACCCCCTTGGCCCATTGTGTGTTTTTTTAATTATTTTTTACTTTTTATTTTTTCCTCTGACTTATTATTTTTTGTCAAAACATAAAAAATATTAAAAATATTTTTTCAACCATTTTTGCATTTATTTTGAATTTATTTGTTTTGTTTACACTTGTATATATAAATAAATATAATACTTTTATGTAAAATACTAAAAAATAATACAAAATACATTCTATTTTCTGATTTTATTTTATTTTATCTTTTGAAAACATTTTCTAAAAAATATACTTTTTTTGTAAAATAATTAATTTTTTTGTGTATATTTAATATATTTAATACATAATATAAATACTTACATATTTATTAGAATATTTAGGATGAAAATATAAAAATAATACTTTTTTTTTTATTTTTATTAATATTTGACCTTAAAAATTACGTTTTTACAAATATACTTCTCTTTTATTTATTTTTGTACATAATTAATAAATATTGTATATGATGAATAATAAATATCATTTATTTACAAAATTAGGGTTTTGCCCTAAACATGAAAATATCCAAAATTAACCTTTTTTTATTTATTTTTATTTCACTTGTAAATAAATCACATACACTTACACAAATACATTTACACATACACATTTGTTTATTCTTGTACATTTGATACATTTTACATTTGCGATTAATTCGATTTGGTTGTAAATTTATTTGGACACTACTCTCCTATTAAAGTCTCATCCCCATTTGAACATTTGTACCCCCATCCCCATGATTATTTTGTAATAATTTAGGACTTTAAATTCCGCATTTTAAAGCTTTCTAAATATGCCATGATAGACTTAGGGTTTGTATGCAAAAAATCAAATAACAAATAGCTTGACCTAATTCAAAGACAACAAAGCATGAAAATGGACAACACCAATCACACTTGCACCCCTAGGGTTACTCCACTTGTTGCCTTCAATAATGGGCCATGTTGCATGTTGGGTGTTTTTGGCAAAACAAAACAATTCAAATGATCATAGTCCCTCGATGACGCTTTCGAAAGTTGCCTAAAAATGATCAAGTCCCTTAAAGGAAAAATTGCCAAAGACACTTGGCACTATTGCAATCATGGTCTAAACGATGACCCGCGCCCGTCCCGTTAACATTCTAACACAAGATTGTCCACCAAATACAATGGTGGAACAATACTGTTAAAAGGGTTAAAACATAGAGAAAACCTTTGAGTAAATTTAGGGGTAGACAACTCTTAGTTACTTGATCAAACTTGCAAAACAATCCTTGCCATTTTTCAAAACACACATCACAACACACTTTCAAAACAACTTTCAAAAACATTGAAAACTTTTCAAAAGATAAGTACACCTTTGTATACATTCAAACATGGATCATTACAAAGGTTGCCACAACAAATGGCCTGTTTTCAAAACATTTTCAAACCCACGCACAAAGCACCATTTCAAACAATTGAAAACACAAGGCAAGTGATCTAAGCAAGTAACTAAGAGCCCATGGATAACCATGGATAGAAAGGGTTCTAATACCTTCCCTTTCTATAATCTACCCCCCGAACCCAAGAAAACATCTCAAAGGTTTTTGCTGTGCTTTTTAACCTTTCCTTAGGATAAAATAAAAAGTCGGTGGCGACTCTTGCTCAACCGAAACATTTGCGAAAACAAACACAAAACCTCAAGTCAGTTCTCCCATCGTATCACAATTACGTTCAATGAGGAACTGGTATCCACCAATACATGTGCAATAGTAGTGCCCCTGCATTCAATGGAGACATGCAGGGCATCGTTGTGGTTCTTCCCTTTAGCAGTCAAGCCGGCGTCAGAGAAACCCAACCCATTATCAGCAGTCAAATTGGCCATGCAATCTGTAAACTGATCAGCTGATGTCTCTTGTGGTACGTTGGCAGTCTTCAATAAGGTAATCAAAGCCTTGGCATGGGCCTCTGAGCATAACAATAGTGACAACATAGAAATCTTGGACGGGGTTTGCCCCAGTTGCTCGACTACATTGTAGTCACTCTTTTTGATGATCTTCAGAATCTCTTCCATCTCTTGTCTAGAAGCTTCAACAGTAATCGTCTTTGGTGCCTCCGTCTGGGCAGGCTCACTGGTGGTCCCCTTGCCCCAAGTGTTAGATAACTCGGCGACAGGGGTAAGAATAGGAACTTGAACAGGAATAGCAGCCGATACACTGGCAGGTGTAATAACAACAAGTTTTCGGGCAGTTGGTGGAGAGATATTAGGGGAGAAAAGTCTTCCGTTGCGGGTGACTTTAGCAGGTCCAACAATATTGCTGACGTCAGTATCAGCATCCAACTCTTGCTTAACTCCATGAAAATAAACATCAGCCTTATAGTGCCAAGGGAAAGCTTTATCAGAGGTATAGGGGATGGGCTCTGGAACAGTGATGATCACAGGTGCGATTCTTGGAACATATGTAATTCTAACAGGCTTCCTCGAGGGAGCCTTGTAAGAATTGTCAAAAATGGTAATGATGGAAACTTCTTCAGTACGAACTAAAGGAACAACAGTCTTCTTAAACAAAATTTCTTTACTATCCATCAGGCGTTAGACACCTGATTTCAAAAGCGGGCAACCGGTTGGTAGGGCAGAACACATACGCCAACCTTCGTCACAACCCGGAAATAAACCGGCTAGCAAAAGGTTCTTCTTCACAGTCAACAAAAGGGTAACAATGTCATTCACAGAAACCACAAACGAGTCTTCATCTATAGCATTCACTCCATGCTTGGGCATAGGAGCAGTCACCACATTAGGTCTTTCGGGCGCCTCAAACTCAATCTCCTTGGCATCAATTAAGTCCTGTATCTTATTCTTCAAAGTCCAACAATCATCTGTATTATGCCCCAGGCTATCAGAGTGATAAGCACATCGGGCGTTAGGGTTATACTTCGGTGATGTTGTATTTGGATTCTTCGGGGCTTCCCTTGGAATCACCAGGTTGGTTTTCAGCAACTGTGGAAGAATCTGAGACAAAGTCATGCTGAGACGAGTGAATTGCCTTCGAGGTCTCTCGTCCTTTTGTTGATTGTTATGCTGAGGAGCACCAGCAGGTTTTGGAATAACAACCATATTGACAACTTGGCGGTGTTCAGGTCTATTCTGTCTTTTCAAACTGTAGACAACACTGGACTCTTTCTTAAAAGGCTTCTTCTCGGTGCTTGATGAAGCACCCCTTTGTATCTTACCAGCCTTAATACCAGCCTTGATCCTTTCTCCGGTCATGATCAGCTCTGTAAACCCAGATGAAGAGCTTCCAATCAGGTGGTTGAAAAATGGACCAGATAGGGTCCTTAGAAACATATCAACAAGTTCCCAATCAGCCAAGGGTGGTTGTACTCTTCTGGCGAGGTCCCTCCACTTCTGAGCATAATCTTTGAAACCTTCACCCGTTCCCATTGACATACCCTGGAGTTGGGTACGCGTGGGAGCGAGGTCGGAATTGTATTAGTACTGCCTGTAGAAAGCAGTAGCCAAATCCTCCCAACTGCGGATACTGGCTCCGTCCAACTGGTAAAACAACTCAAGCTGAGTCCTTGAGAGACTGTCTTGGAAGAAGTGGATCCATAGGTTTTTATCAGCGGTGTAAGGCTGAATCTTCCTTACATATGACCGGAGGTGCAACTTCGGATAAGAAACTCCGTCATACTTAGCAAAGGCTGGTGCTTTGAATTTGTGGGGAATCACCACCCCAGATGATAGACCCAGATCACCAAAGTCCAGACCAAGCACTTTCTGAACTTCCATCGCACTTAATCGGTCTTCTAGTTGTTTGTATCTATCCTCGACCGGAGGATACTGGTCTTCGTCGAAGCCCGTCTCGTTGTCGGAGACCACAGGGCTCAGAGCCCTCCTTTCTTCTTGACTATCTTTCCCTCCAGATGAGTTAGTCAAATCAACTTCATCCCGTGGCCTGTTACCAAATCTGTGCCCCGTGTTAAACAGGACTGTCCTCTTCTTTTTCTTCTTCTTCTCTTTTAGAATCAGGGTCTTCAGATCTTGCTAACCCTTAGCTAGATTCATGAACAGCTCTTGGAATTGGGCATTCTGGGCCTGTAGGGCCTTGATTGCTTGCTCAGTTGAAGGTTCAACAGACATGATGAGTGCTGAAATAAACAGCGAAGAAGATAAGAGACCTGTAACGGGTACCTGTTATGAAATGCATGGGATTAAATGCGTATGATATGATTTCAAAGACAATTGAGAGATTCAAATTTGTAAACCAGAAAGGAAGCACACTTTATTATATAAACTTTAAAATTCAAATTGTTCAACTGATGCCATTAAGGCGTTACAAGAATGGAAATACTGAAAAGTAAATAAAAGCTGGAAAGGAAATCATCAAAGGACAATCAATGCTCCCATGGTCTCTTCTTGTCGGTGCAGACATAGTCATTGAGAATCCGCTCGTTCTCCAACTGCCTAGTCAACCTCTGGATCTTCTGCTCTTGCTCGTTGAACTTCTCTCGGTAAGCATCCCGTTCTTCTCTCAGCTGCATCCAAGACCTTTTCAGTGCCCCAATGTCAGTAGGCATATGAGGATGGAGGATGGTCAGGAGAACCCCTTCTTCATTAGCAACTTCAACAATGATAGGCCGGACGGCTTCATAGGGCATACCCAGCTTTTGGGCACGGATACGGACCCATCTGAGATATGGCTCCATCCGAAGAGAAGTCTTTGGACCCAGCTCATGTGGATCAGATCTGTGAACTCTATCCCAAGCCCTTATGAATCTATGACGTTGCTCGTCGCTATCCCCTTGAAAATCAAAGATGATACTAGGCATTAACAGCTCATGAGGTCCTTCTCTTCTGGCTCTCCCAAACTGACGTAAGGCCAAGCATGGGTTGTTAGAAATCCCTCCGTTGGTTCCTAGCAGGGGAACATTAGGGTACTCCCCACATCGATCAATGATTGCCACCTCGTCCATACCCTTGAGAGTCCAGATAATGTCATTATGGGAGAGAGACATAACCCTATAAGCCCAACCCATTCCTTCCTTGTTCTTCAACACTGACTTGGGAAGGTGCAAAATAAACCACCTTGCCAATAAGGGAGCACAGCATATCAAGGTTCCCCGCTTTCAGGAAGTACGAGCATAAAGCTGATGAAGAATGTCACCCAAGAGAGTGGGTACAGGATTGCGGGAGATGAAGATTTTCACCGCATTTACATCAACAAAGGAGTCAGAATTCGGAAACAATACCAAGCCATATATCAGAAGAGGCAGAATATCCTCGAATGCCTTGAAGTCTAGACTATCCCAGAAATAATTAGCCTTACCAACCAATAACTTAGTCAGAAAACCCTTTGCTCCACTTCTAGTCTCCCAATTAGCTATTACCTCCTCTTTTGTCATATGAAGGGCTGCAGCAATTTCTTCCGGCCTAAGGATCTTCTCCCAACCAGTAAACGGGGTCTGCTCTCGGATAGAGATACCGAGCAACTCAGATAATTCTTCTAAGGTGGGGACCAACTGGTAGTCCTGGAAAGTAAAGCACTGGTACTGTGGATCATAGAACTGGACTAGGACACTCATCATCTGCTCGTCTACTTTGGAGGTGACCAAACTGAGAAGATAACCATGTCTTCTGATGAAAGAGATAGTATCAGGCATCTTTTCAACCAACTCTTTAAGCATGGTGGGAACTTGGACAAAGTTGATCCGGATGGTATTCCTATGCATGGGCATCATGATGACCTACAAAACAGAACAAAGATGAATCCCTCCTGTCTTTGAAATAGGTTAGTCCAATGCAAGATGTATGCAATGTTATGATGTCATGATGTCATGATGGTAAGCACACCACAAGTATCCACAAATAGCAAACATGGTAAAGGCACACAAGTCACACAGAGAACCCTTAGATTTTAGGCTGGCAAGGAGCTTAGGTACTACCCTCTTTCAGTTCAGTTGGTTTAAACCTGTTCTAAAAATAGTAACCAGGTTCTAGAGGATCTCAATATCACTGACTACCCTCGATCGGTCATGATTCCAGTTTAGCAACCTTTTTTTGGGCCGGAATCATCGCGAGAGTTTAGTCTCAATGAGTGTAGCATACTGCTACTGTTCTATGGCCAAGTTGGTCAATTTAAAGGTTCTAAGGTCAGTTGGTGCTTAATGACCCCTTAGAAGACCCATATTCTCCTCGTTCCAACATAAGGGATATCGGTACAGACTAAAGTGCCACACCAACGTAGCTACTGCTTCAACCGTATCGGTCTATGCCATACAGTTCCCTCATAGTTTATTGCTACTTACCTAAAGGGTATCCCCAGATCCGGGTTAGGATCTATAGTAACTCCGATACAAGCCCACAAATATAAAGCATACGAAGCAAACAATTGAAAACACAATGATCTAATCTTAGGGTACACCCCACTTATTAATCTCTCCAGCAGAGTCGCCAGTTCTGTGATACGGTGGGAAAAGAACTGACTGTTTTTTGGAATGCTGGTTTGCGTTTTGTGTTTGTTTTTGCAAAATGTCGCGGTAAGCAAGAGTCGCCACCGTCTTTTATTTTATCCAACAAGAAAAGGAAAAAAGCACAGAAAAATTCCTTTTTCGAGATGTTTCTCGGGTCCGGGGGGTAGATTATAGAAAGGGAAGGTGTTAGCACCCTTTTTATCTGTGGTTATCCACAAGCTCTTAGGTACTTGCTCAGAGTGTTTTCAAAATTTGCTTTTCTTTGTGTTTGTGGGTTTGAAAAGAGTTTTTTGTTTGAAAGGTGTAAGTGCGAAAAGTTTTGTTTTGTTTTGAAGAGAGCAAGTACTTAAGAACCATCTACCTACTCGAAAAAGGAATCAATCCATGCTAATGTCCTTTAGGCAATGCTATCCCACTATTGATGAATAGGTAGCATCGTCGTTGGAGTTTTAAGGGTCAATTCGATTAAGGGACGTGTGGTCACTAAAGCAATGTTAGGACGCCTTAGCGGTAACCCTAATATCTTAGATCATTTTTCTGAGGCAACCGTTTCGAGGAAACTATGATCTTTGGACAAGAGGACGACCTCTAAAACTTCCTATACTCAATGACCACGTTCGAAGGCAACCAAGTGAGGTGTACCCTAAGAATGCGCATGTGCGAGTGTATTGTTTTCAGTTAATTTTATCTTTGTACATGTCAATGGGTGAGCTATGTTGATTTTAGGTTAAAGATTTGATCTTTTCATGCATTCCCTTTTATCAAACATCTAACAGTTTATAAGTTGTGAAATTTAAATTGCGGAAATTAAATCTAATTATTACAAGGCGTCGTGTATTTACATCGCCAAAAACAACCCTTGAAATTAAAATGCGGAAAGTAAAATAAAGCGATAAAAAATGTTAAAGGTCCTATTAAACTATTACATACCGTGAAACAATTACATCAATATCATAAATGGATCGCGTGCGAGAAATTAAATCGGGCGTGTTTTTAGGGTTTTGACCCCTTTTTTGAAAGAAAGCATTTTTGGTTATTTTTGGATTAAAGAAATTAAATTAGGTTAATAATGAAATTAATTAATTAATTAATTAAAAAAGATATTTTTGGATTTTTGGATATTTAAAGAAATAAAATAAATTTGATCAAAGTTAGTAAAAACTAATTATCTACATTAATTTTAATTATTGCAAAAATATTAAAAGTTATACCTAATTAAAACTAAATTAATTGAATTAATATTTATTTACAAAAATAAAATGCTGAACTTAATTTAATATATTTTCTGGTTTTTGATTTTATGAGGAAAAAATTAATTGGTTAGTGATAATAAAAATAATTAATAAAACAAATAAATAAAATGAAAAGAAAGAAATATAAATACTCAAGAGGGTTTGGGCCGAGATCAGGGGGTAAGATTGGCAAGTTTGTGGCCCAATTATGCAAGCCTCGTTTGACTTTGCTGATTCTCCATGCATGCGCTGACTTGATCCCACCATAGGCCTTCATTCTGGGCCACCAGATTTGGCCTGGGGCCATCTGGCAGATGATCAGGTGATGGTGTATGATGTGCTGCGCCTTGGATGTTGCATGGAATGACCTGAAGAAAAATAATACAAATGCATTGGGGGACTTGGGATTCGAACCCAGGTCCTATGAGTCACTGAACAACGCGCTTACCACTACACCACTGCCTTTCAATCGTTAGTGGATTAGATAGCAATTATTATATGGGAAACAAATAAAATGCCAGAATTAAAAAATAAAAAAGCGCGAAAGTTTGAATGGTGCAATAGGATGGGGACACGTCTTCGTCCCTGTCCTCAGATTTACAGAGAGGTTACCTGCAGATTTAAATCTGCAGCAAAAGGCATAGGTCGAATCCAAAATCCATCTCCGGCCATATAAATGGAGGGTGATACCATGGATGAACTCGCCTCGTTCCCCTGAGTAAGATAGTACCCTTCTCACAAGCCAATTGTCCCTGTAATGGAAAGCCCTAAAAAAACCCTAAAAAACCTTTCAATGGTATTTTGGATTATAGGTCAGATAAATACAATCAAATAATATAGAAAGCATGGAAATTGTTTGGTGATTGCAAATATGCCATTAGTTTCTTGTAATGATGCATAAATCTTGAAACACGAAAGCAAGTTTAGAGGGAGGTCGTATGTCACTTACAGCGCGTTTGAGGAGGTGAATGGCCTTGCTTTTGATTGCTACAAACTCAGTGGATGTCCAGCAATTGATCCACATTGAGTTTTGGTTCTGAATTGGCCTCTAAGACTGATTTCAGTTTCAAGCTTTTTTTGACAATTTTCCAAGTTTGCTTTTTGATGTTTATGCAGCCTCTCCCTCTGATTTGTGCCTCTTTAGCTTGTATAAGTAATAAGGAATGAATTAGGTTAACATTTGTGGACTCAATCCTTATGCATTGATGTTTGGAGATATGATTTGATTCTCCATTGAAAAGCTTCCAAATTTGCCAAAAATCCAACTTTTTGTTCATGATATGGTGAGATACGGGTTTGATCATGTCCATGATGACAATTAAAGCCTATATCAATAAAAAAGATTCCAAGTGATCAATTTTTGGATTTTATTTGGATTTAAATTGATTTAAAATGAATTAATTCAATAAAAATCAAATAAAATAGAAACATTAATAAATGGACACAAGACTGAAGATAGGACACGTGTGGAGTGTGATAAGATCAAATCAAGTGGAAAAGAGTGGGCCCATTTGACAAAAATTGAAGTTTTTGGGATAGTTGACTTTTGGCAATTTTGGAAAAATGCCCAACTTCAACAATGCATAACTTCTTCAATTTTGAACTTTTGGAGGTGTTCTTAGACTTTTTAGGAATCTTGAGATATCCTATAACCAACCCTTTTGGTATCATCTCATTTTGATGTTCCATGCTCAAGTTATAAGCTTTGGCAAAAAAGGTGTTTTTGTTGACTTTCAAAAATGACCTATAATGTCCAAATCTGTAACTTCTTGTGAGTGCATTTTATGATCTTGGGGTATGAATATGGATTGTAGGAAATTGCATACTATTAAAAATGAGCTTTGGATGGGTCATTTATCATAACGTATGAGAAAGTTATGCTTGGTCAAAGTTGAGTTGACTTTTCCTACAAAACCCTAATTTAGCAACTTTTGAATCTTGATGAATCTTGATCAATCCTTGATGAATCATGATCAACCCTTGATAAAATGATGAATTATCCTTAAAAGTGAGAATGTTGACAAAAAATCTTGAGGTTTGACTGTTTATAGGTCACAGTTGACTTTTGCCCTAGCACAGTCGATTTTTGGACCCCTTGAGCAATTGACTGACCAAACTTCCTCTGCAAGGCTTGAAATTTGACATGGATGACCTTAAGAACATATTAGGACATTGGGTAGCACTTGAGGTCATTTGGATGTAAGGACCTTGATGCAACACAAAACCCTAATTTTGAATTGACTGCCTTAGGAGATAGCTTGACTGTTCAACTCTTGAGCAATCTTGAGACACTTGGAGATTTTTCTTGCAATGTTTTGAGAAATATGGGAGGGAAAATTTTGGGGTACAACAGGATCCCTAAGTACGAAGGGCCATTTGTGGTTAAGAACATTTTCTCAGGAGGAGCTATGATTCTAACCACCATGGATGGTGACGACCTTCCTCACCCTGTCAATGCAGACATAGTGAAAAAATACTACGCATAATCAAAGACCCGCTAGGTTGACTGGCCTAGGAAAAAATAAGGGCTTCCCGGCAAACCAAAAGGGTTTGGGAAAAAGTAAGGGATGAAAATGAAAAAACTGTACACCCGGCAAGTCGAAAACCTGAAAAGGCGGCTTGGGCAAAAAAGGGTATCCCGGTGGACTCAAAAGCCGAAAGGGCGGTCCAGGCAAAAATTAGGGATTAAAACGTAACACTATGTCTCATTGGATCATCTTGCAACCAGACTTCGGTATCGACTATTAAGCTCGAACGACATTAATCAATCTGATCTACCTTCAACCAAGTAGCAAAGTGATGAAACGCTCGAAGACGTAGAGGCAATAGCAGAGTTGGAACCCATTGGGATTGTTCACATAGCTGTTTTTCTCTATTTTTCACAAATTGTATAAACTCTATCATTTCGGCGGCGTTCTCTTACTAGGACGTCGGCCTCTTGTACAAAACGCCTATTACAGGCCAACTTCAAAATCAATATGATTCATTTTCACAAAGAAATTTCAAAATTGTTTTTCTTTTTTCTGTTTTGTTTTCCAAGAACATCCAATGTTCATTTTTGATATATGCATTTAACAATAATTGCTGCTCATAAATATTTACATGCGAAACAAAAGACGATTACTCGTAATATCAGAAACAGGGGCAAACAAGAAATGTCCAAGCCTTACATTTGCTCTATTCACCAGGTACATGGATAGATCTAGCTGAATAATATGACTAAAAAATGCGTACACTCCTCGCAGAGTAAGAAAATGACAGTATTATCAACTCTCCCCAGTTGAGGTTCGCAACCGCGAATGAGTCGGTAAGAGTCTCCCTAAGCTGAGTTTATCTATCATCAGCACTAAAAGATTATCCCCAGTGGAGTCTAGAGGATTATCCTCAGTAGAGTCTAGAAGATTATCCCCAGTGAAGTCGCCACTAAAAGATTATCCCCGAAGGAGTTCATTTCTTTCACAAACAAGAAACTTTATCCCCGACAGAGTTTATCATCGCCAGCAACGGTAATTCATCCACGGCCGAGGGTATTTCTCCAAGATCAGCAAATCCTTAGCAGAGCATCTCTTCCCCACAAAGCCATTCTCTCATCAAAATATTCTCTAGCAGAATTATTCTCCCAATCATCCTCGGTCGTTATCCTCAGCAAGTGAAACTCTTTCACTCTCCAACAATCCGGGATTTATTTTCCCTCAGCTAGAGAACGTCATAAAAACATTGCACATCCATACATCATGACATGCATATACGCATCATATAACACAATCTCATTTATTTTGAGAACATCATTGTCTGATACACATCATGCATTACAAACAACTAACCTTTATCTTTCAGGAAAGATACAATCAAATTCTCACAAAAACTCAAGCTATGAAGCCCGGGCACGACCGGATAGTATCTTGAATTCTACAACATATTGTGAAGCCCAGTTTACGACTGGATAACAGTATCAGACTACCGCGAAGCCTGGATTACGACCAGATAGTGGTATCTCTTAAAAGCAAGCTATGAAGCCCAGATTCGACCGGATAATAGTTTAATCCCCAGTAAGCCGTGAAGCCTGGATTACGACCGGATAGCAGCTCAGCAAATTACCATGAAGCCTGGATTCGACCAGATAGTGGTATATCATAAACACAAGCCGTGAAGCCTGGATTACGACTAGATAATGGTAGAAGACGTTGTAAAGCCTGGATTACGACCAGATAGCAACCAAGAATACTACGAAGCCTGGATTACGACCAGATAGTGGTATATCTTTGATACAAGTTATGAAGCCTGGATTAGACCGGATATTATCTTGATTCCTCCAAACACCATGGAGCCTGGATTTTGACCAGATAATGGTATGAGATGTCGCGAAGCCTGGATTATGACCAGATAGTGGTAAAAGACACTGAAGCCTGGATTACGACCAAATAACAGTGAGGGACACTGCGAAGCTTAGATTTCGACCAAATAGCATTTTACCCGGCCAATTACTATGAAGCCCGGATTCGACCGAATATTAGTAGGCCCAACAGTCAAAGGGAAGCCCGGATTCGACCGAATAACCACTTGATTTCTTCTGAAGCCTGGATTTCGACCAGATAAGAAGTGAGGTATTGTGAAGCCTGGATTCGACCAAATAGCAGTACAGGATACCATGAAGACTGGGTTACGACCAAATAATGGTATGAAACATCGTGAAGCCTGGATCACGACCAGATAGCGGTACAAGACATTGCAAAGCTTGGATTTCGACCAAATAGCAATTTTACCTGGAAAAATACTAAGAAGCCCGGATTCGACTGGATATTAGTGTGCCCTAAATTCAAGTTGAAGCCCGGATGCGACCGGATAACAACTTAATTCCTTCTGAAGCCTGGATTACGACCAGATAAGAATCGAGAAGTTGCAAAGCCTGGATTACGACCGGATAGCAAGTTTAATCTCATCTCCCCAGTAAGTCACTATAAAGCCTGGATTACGACCAGATAGCAGTCGATCTTATCACTATGAAGCCTGGATTACGACCAGATAGTAGTTCATTCTCACCTCTTCGACTAAGAGATGGTCCCTCAGTAAAATAACAGACGACCGAAGTTCCTAAAATTCAACAGAGATGATTCCCCAGTAGAATAACGGATGATTGAAGCTCCTAAAATTCTACTTTCTCTCAAGACAAAGAACAACATTCCCCAGCAGAATCCTCATTAACAACAGGTATACAAGCTCTCGCTAAGGAATATCTTATGCGATCGACACTCCTTTAGATGGTATCTTTAAGCCCATCTCCCGTCATCAATTTCCAAATGGCATCTGCAAGCCCATTCCCGACATCATGAGACGGATACCACTTCATGCGAGTGCGAATTTCTAGGCACTCTAGTGTTCAATCATCTCCCACATTTGGATCACGAAAGGCACGCAAGCCAATCTATATCCTCAGGTTTAAGAAGATTGAACAGGGGAAGCTGTTGTACCCCAAAATTTGCCCTCCCATATTTCTTAAAACATTTCAAGAAAGATTCTCAAGTTGCTCAAGGAAGTCCAAGGGTTGACCAGACAAGCTCTCTCCTAAGGCAGTCTACCTCAAATAAGGGTTTCATGTTGCATCAATATACTTGAGTCCAAGGGATCCCAAATTCTCACCATTGTCCTAATATGTTCTCAAGATCATCCATGTCAAGTTTCAAGCCTTGCAGAGAAAATTTGCTCAGTCAATTGCTCAAATGCTTGAAAATCGATTGTGCTAGGGCAAAAGTCAACTGTGGCCCACATATAGTCAAACTTCAAGATTTTTGGTCAACATCCTCATTTTGAAGTATATTTCATCATTTGATCAAGGGTTGATCATTATTCATCAAGGATTGTTCACAATTCATCAAGAACCAAAAGTTGCTAAATTAGGGTTTTGTAGGAAAAGTCAACTCAACTTTGACCAAGCATAACTTTCTCATACTTTATGAGAAATGACCCATCCAAAGCTAATTTTGCATAGGATGCCATGCTATACAATCAATCTTCATATACCAAGTTCAAAATATGTACTCATAAGAAGTTATGAATTTGGACATTATAGGTCATTTTGAAAAGTCAACAAAAACACCCTTTTTGTCAAAACTTCATACATGAGCATGGAATATCAAATTGAGATTAGACAAAAAGGTTGCTTAGAGGACATCTAAAGCTTTCTAAAAAGTCTAATAACACCTTCTAAGAGTCAAAATTGAGGAAGTTATGCATTTGTGAAGTTGACCTTTTTTTGCAAAATTGCCAAAAGTCAACTATGCCTAAAACTTCAAATTTTGATTAATGGGCCTAACTTTTTGCATTGGTTTTGAGTTGGTAACATGGTACACGAGCCCTAGCCTTTTCCATTTTTCATTATCTCGTTTTTATTATTTATTTTGATTTTGATTTGAATTTAATCAATTTAAATCAAAACAAATCATAGAAAATCCAAAATATTGAAAACTCAAGATTTTTTACATGTTTCAGGTCTTAAATTCCAGCTAGCATGAGATCAAATTCGTGTAAAGGCATGGAGTGCACAAAAATATTGGATTTGGACTACTTTTGGAAAGATATTCAAGTGTATCAAACCAAAATCAAATGCAATGATGGAGGAAGATTGATCATATTCTTTCAACCCTAATTCATTCCTCAGTACATAAAGAAGGTGTACAGACCAAAAGAGAGGCGAGAGAGAGGCGCAACATCAAGAACAAAACTTGGAAAAAACAAGAAAAATTAGCAATTTGAATTCATAGTTCCAGGATAATTCAAAACCCTTTAACCATCCCAATCGCTTCCTGGGATCCCCAGCAAGCAAAACCAATCGAGAGCAAGCGTTTCCAAGCCCTGAAACTCATTGTAAGACATTCACGATACTGGACTTTTCTTGAATTCAGTTTGCATAATTATGGCACATATATCATGATATAATCATACATTCTTATTCACCTTCACATTTGCAAGCTTTCTGTATTATTTAATTGCGTTTTCATATACTGAATCAAAAGCTGCCATTGTTAGGTTTTTTGGTTCCGTTTTGGGGTTTTTGTTTACAGGTAAAATTAGCCTTCATGAAGGGTACCATCATGTTCAGGATGACCAGACGGTTCGATCCATGGCATTAGATGTAATTTATATTGCTCATGGAGGATTTAGAACGAGCTCAGTTTGTAGTGACTGGCAAACGTTCGTAGGTAAAAGTGTTTCACTTTTAGCAACGGACCGAGGACGGGGATGATGGCGTGGCATCACCTCACTCGTACGTTTGAAAATTCGCGCGCATATCTTTTTATTTCGCTTGCTTATTATATAATAATTGTTGTTTGTTTTGTATACAACTAACACAAGTGGCGCAGTTGGTAGCCAGGCGAGTGTATATTGCTTCAGGACCTGGGTTCGAATCCCAAGTCCCCCCATTCTTCATATTATTTTCCTTTTTTAAATCCATCGCGCTTACAAGTCCAAGGCCTATCACACACCCTCATCATCCGGTCTGCCAAGTGGCTAGATGGCCAGATCCAAGGGCCATCACTGAAGGAACACCAAAGGCATGGTCAAAGCAAATGCATGGGATTCTGGAAGTCAATGTGGACTTCCTTACTTTGGGCCCAGAAATCTGATTTTCACCCCCCCTAATTGCTATTTTCATGCCCAATTTCTTATTCCTTTTCTTTTTATATTTTACTTAATTAATTTATTTATTTTATTTACTAACACAATTAATTATTTTCTTTTATCAAAAAATCATAAAAAGTAATACTTTTCACAAATTAGGTTTAGATTTTATTTTTTATCAAAAAATTAATTAATTAAATTAGATTTTAATTTTAGGTAAACTTTAATTTCGTTTTGCAAATAATTTAAAATCAATTAGAATAATTAGGGTTTTGTTTCTAATTTAATTATATTTTCTTTTCCTAAAAATAACCAAAAACATAAAAATAGGCCATTTAATTATTTTCATTAATTAATTTAATCACTAGTTATTTTTGTATTTAATTTAAAAACCTAACTCTATTTCTTAAAAAAAAAATTAAAAACAACAAAAAACATTTTTCTCTCGATTAGGTTAGAAAGGGTCAAAACCCTAGTTCGCTCTCTTTCTCAATTTTCCTCGCGAACATTTTTATTATTTATTTTTATCCTATTAATGTAATTGTTCACAAGTTGTAATAGCTTAATTAGGACTTTTACTTTTCATTTATCACTTTATTTTTAAGGGTTTTGTTTTTGGCTATGTAAATACCCGAAGCCTTGTAATAGTGTTGTTTAATTTCTACATTTTAAATTCCGCAAAATATTCAACTGTTAGATGTGTGATATTAGGATGCATGACAAGAATGTATGATTAACTTTAAAATAGTTAGATAAACCTAAATGTGCAAAGATAAATAATCTGAAATTGAATCACTCACACATGCGCACTCCTAGGGTACACTCCCACTTGGTTGCCTTTGATAAGCGGTCATTGAGTATAGGATGCTTTAGTGGTCGTCCTTTTGTCCAAAGATCAAAGTTGCCTCGGAAAGGTTGCCTCAGATATTGTTGCCTCAGATAATTGATCTAAGACATTAGGGTTATTACTAAGACGTCCTAACGTTGCTTTAGTGACCGTACGTCCCTTTCGAATTGACCCTCAAACTACAACGACGGTGCTACCTACTCACTAATAGTGGAATAGCGCTGTATAAAGGAAACGAACATAGAACAATTCTTTTTTCGAGTAGGTAGATTAGCTCTTAAGTACTTGCTCAAACGAAACAAACTTTTTTCACACTTACACCCTTTTACAAATAAAGTTTTCAAAAACACTTCATTACACTCCTGAAGACTGAAGCAAGAGTTAAATCGAAGTCAAAACTTTTCAAAACACACAAGCACACAAAGAAGCAATTTTGAAAATGATGAGCAAGTACCTAAGAGCCCGTAGATAACTACGGATATAAAGGGTGCTAATACCTTACCTTTCTATAATCTATCCCCGTACTCAAATATCTCGAAAAAGGAATTTTTCTGTGCTTTTTTCCTTTCCTTGTTGGATAAAATAAAAGTCGGTGGCGACTCTTGCTTACCGCGACATTTTGCAAACACAAACGCAAAACGCAAACCAACATTCCTTAAAAAATAGTCCCGGTTCTGGCCACCGTATCACAGTAAGCAAAGTGGATAGTAAGACGCTAAGACACAAGAATTCCATTCCCTCGAGCCTTACCTTAAGTGGGTATGAGCTTGTTCTCAGAAACTTGTGATGCCTTATCCCTCTATCTTACCAGTTATCATGGAACCCGTGGTTGAAGGAGATATCCCGTACACTATCCTCCATCTCGACATGCCAACTTCTCTTGAAGACTTGCAAAAAGGTTAGATTCGGCTGAAGGAAGAACGAGGTACCTTCGAAGCTCAATTCTACGCTAGGGATAAGAGAGTCTTGGAGATTACAAAGAAGCTACATGGAGAGAAAAGTTTGAACGCCTACCTTGCACCGAAGAGGATGCGTTCAGTCTTTTTATCTTAGAAAGTTATTTAGTAAGCCCAAGAGGCATGGTGTACTCATTTTGAACTAATTAATGAAAATTGATGTTTGTTCATTCTTTTGTCTATACAAATTTAAATTTCACAAATCCTTGAAATCATTTGCATATACATCTTTCATGCATCATAACATGACAGGTTTTCACATAACAGGTTTCGTTATCTTTCTGTTGTTTATTTCAGCAAGATGGATCTAGAGAAAATTGTGAAGGATCTTCAGGCACAAAACTCTCAATTCCAAGAGACTCTACTGGCCCTAGCCAAGGGGTAACAAGATATGATGGCATTGGTGGAATTTAAGAAGAAACCTAAGAAGAAGGCCCTGGTCAACATGGGAAGAAAGTTCAAAGAGTCGGTTCGTCAGATCCCAATAGTGGAAGACTCATCTGAAGAAGACGAGAATCAGATTGGTGAGGTTAAGAGTACCCAGGATGACTGTGTTAATGATCAAGCGTCTGATGATGATTATTTTGACGAGAAGTATTCACCCATCGATCCTAAGTACAAACAAATAGAAGACATGTTGAAGGCTGTTGAGATCCAAGTCGTCCCCAGTTTAGATTTTGATGATTTGGGTTTGATCTCTGGGGTTGTTATTCCCCACAAATTCAAAATACAAGTCTTTGCAAAGCAGGATGGAGTTTCTTGTCCAAAACTTCACCTGAAATCTTATGTGCGCAAGATACAGCCGCACACCGCTGAAAAGAAACTCTGGGTTCACTTTTTTCAAGAGAGCCTGACCAGAATGCAACTAGAATGTTTCTACCAGCTGGATGGTTCCCATATCAATACTTGGAAGGAATTAGCTACCGCCTTCTACCATCAGTATCAGTATAATTCCGACTTGGCACCGACAAGAGTTCAGTTGCAAGATATGACAATGGGGAAGAATGAAGGATTCAAAGAATATGCACAAAAGTGGAGAGACCTGGCCAATAGGGTTCAACCACCTTTGACTGATAGGGAGCACATTGACATGTTTATGGGCACTTTATCTGGTCCATTATTTAACTTGTTGGTTGGTTGTTCTTCTTCTTCCGGATTCACCGAATTAATCTTAACTGGTGAAAGAGTTGAAAGCGGCATCAAAAGCGGGAAGAATCCCATGGCATCTGCCTACACTTCCAATCCTGTAAAGAAACCTTTTGCCGTAAAGAAGGAAATTAATGCGGTGTACAGGGAAAGGTCCCGTACCAAGAAGAATGATCATCCGTATGTTAATGCTGTCCGAATCTCCAATCCAACTCCTACTCAAAGACCATCTGCTAATCACCAACAGTTTGAAACTCCCAAAAGAAAATTTACGAGGATAGGAATGTCACTATCCTAAGCCTTGCAACACATGCTAAAGGATAATTTAGTGACATTGTGCGGCCCTCCTGCCAATCAAGATACCTCTTCACCAAAGTATAATCTGAACGCCAAATGTGCTTACAACTCAAGTAGCCCCGGGCATGAGACATACCAATGCTGGGCCTTAAAGAATAAAATTCAGGATTTGATCGATAACAAGACTATTGAATTTGATCCTCCTCCAACTCCGAATGTAATCACCGCACCTATGCCAAAACATGACAAGGGTGTCAATGAAGTTAACCTTGTGGGTGATTCTGGTGAAGAAGTTGCATTTAAAGATTGGGTGTATCCTACTACAACGGAGCTGAAAAATTGGCATGCAAAGGACTTCGTGCCCATCTCCTTCATTGAGGAGTAATCTACTTGTTTATTGCTGTTTATTAATTCAAGAACATTTTGTCTGTAATATTTTAACAATGACTTTTAAGCCATGTGCCTGGCCCCGGACACTTTGGTCCATTTGTCAAGGGTTTTATTTATGTTCATCTTATCATATGATCATTCAATACAAATCATTGGACTCTTTTTCATTCAAATCTTTGTGTTCATTGTCTTTCTTTTCTTCAAATACATTTTTCAAAATAGCCATGTATCTTACATGCACACACACACACACACAGAGACACACACACACACACACACACTTGCAGGTCCTCATCCACTCTGGATCTCATTGCCAATGACTCTACTATTGCCGACTATGACTTCAAATGTCCAATTAACCAAGCTGAAGACGGAGGTGAGGAATATTGTGAAATACCGGGAGAACTAGCCAAACTTCTATTACAAGAGGAAAAAGCTATTCCGCCGCACGAAGAGTCAGTTAAAGTCATCAATCTGGGTACCGAGACGGACAAGAAAGAGGTTAAGATCGGTGCTAAATTATAAGACAGTGTCAAGAGCAGGTTGGTTCATATGTTGCATGATTATGTGGAAGTATTTGCTTAGTCTTATGAAGATATGCCAAGGTTGGATACCGATATCGTAGTTCATCGTCTGCCGACAAAAGAAGATTGTCCTCCTGTCAAACAAAAGGTTCATCGCATGAGACCTAACATGTCTGAAAAGATAAAAGCTGAGGCGATGAAACCGTTTGATGCAGGATTCCTAGCTGTGACATCTTATCCCCAATGGGTTTCAAATGTGGTGCCAGTTCCAAAGAAAGACGGAAAAGTTCGCATGTGCGTAGACTATAGGGATCTGAATAGGGCAAGCCCCAAGGATAACTTCCCTCTACCATTCATTGACGTCTTGGTCGATAATACTACTCAGCATAAAGTCTTATCTTTCATGGATGGATTCTATGGCTATAATCAAATTAGGATGGCTCCCGAATACATGGAGAAGACAACTTTCTTTACGCAATAGGGCACCTTTTGTTACAAGGTCATGCCGTTCGGATTGAAAAATGCAGGGGCAACATGTCAAAGGGCTATGGTAGCTTTGTTTCATGATATGATCCATCATGAAATAGAGGTATATGTGGATGATATGATTGTTAGATCACAAACTGAAGAGGAACATCTTGATCACCTGTACAAACTATTCGAAAGGTTGAAAAAGTACAAGTTGAGGTTAAACCCTAACAAGTGCACATTTGAAGTACGATCTGGGAAGCTTACAGGTTTTGTTGTCAACAATAAAGGAATTGAAGTTGATTCTCCCAAGGTAAAGGCCATCCAAGAAATGCCAGTCCCACACTTTGAAAAGGAAGTTAGAGGATCCTTGGGTTGTCTCAATTACATCGCCCGCTTCATATCTCACTTGACTGCTACTTGTGAGCGAATCTTCAAGCTCTTGAAGAAAGATCAAGTAGTCAGATGGAATGATGAATGCCAAGCTGCCTTCGACAAAATCAAAGAATATCTATAAGAACCTCTTATTCTCATGCCTCCAGTTGAAGGAAGACCCTTGATCATGTACTTGACAGTACTAGAGAACTCTATGGGGTGTATTTTGGGCCAACATGACGAGTCTGGTTGAAAAGATCATGCTATTTATTACCTGAGCAAAAAGTTTACCGACTGTGAAACCAAATATTCACTGCTCTAGAAAACTTGTTGCGCTCTGGCATGGGATGCTCGCTGGATAAGATAGTATATGTTGACTCATACCACTCTGTTGATTTCTAAAATGGACCCAATCAAGTACATCTTCGAGAAATCTGCTCTCTCCGGAAGGATAGCCATGTGGAAAATAATCTTGACTGAGTACGACATTCAATACACAATGCAGAAAGCCATCAAAGGAAGCGTACTAGCAGATCATTTGGCCCATCAAGCTGTTGATGATTATTAGTCTATGAACTTTGATTTCCCGGATGAGAACATCATACTAGTGACCGACTGTGCGAAACCTGGACCGTATACTGAACAAGGATCCCAATGGACTATGGTCTTCGATGGGGCTTCCAACGCCCTGGGTAACGGAATTGGTGATGTGATCATATCCCTTGAAGGTTGCCATACTCCATTCAATTCCAGATTATGCTTTGATTGCACGAAGAATATGGTTGAGCACGAAGCATGCATTTTGGGTATGAAAGCTGCCATAGATTTGAGGATCGAGCATTTGAATGTGTTTGGGGATTCCACTCTAGTGATTAGCCAAGTAAAATGAGTTTGGGACACTAAGCACCCTAATCTCATTCCTTACAAGGAACTTGTGCTATCCATGATTCCCTATTTCGAAGAGATCACCTTTGAGCATTTCCCTAGGGAAGAGAATCAGTTAGCTGACGCCTTGGCAACCATGTCTTCAATGTTTAAGGTCAGATGGGACAACGAAGCCCCTTTGATTACGATTGAGAGATTCAATGAACCTGGACATTGTTGTGAGCTTGACACTGATGCAGAAAATCCATGGTACCATGAGGTGAAGAGATACGTTGAAGCACAAGAGTATCCCGAAGGAGCTTCTATCAATGACAGAAAGTTCTTACGAATATTTTCAGCCAAATTCTTCCTAAGTAACGAAATATTGTACAAACACAACCATGATTCTACTCTACTCCGATGTGTGGACAAGAAGGAGGCAAAGGAAATTATGGAAGACAAGCACGATGGTCTCTTTGGGACTCACTCAAGCGGACATACGATGGCCAAGAAAATATTGAGAGCTGGCCACTATTGGTCAACAATGGAGACTTATTGCCATCAACATTCAAGAACTTGTCACAAATGCCAAATCTATGTTGACAAGGTCCATGTACCTCCTATCCCTCTGAACGTCATGACTGCTCCATAGCCATTTTCAATGTGGGGCATTGACATGATATGAGAAATCAAGCCCACCGCTTCCAATGGACATCACTTAATTCTGGTCTCTATCGACTATTTCACCAAATGGGTTGAAGCCGCTTCGTTTGCCTCAATCACCAAGAACGTGGTAGCCAGATTCATCAAACATAACCTCATTTGCCGCTATGGTATCCCCGAAAGGATCATCACCGATAACGGGACTAACCTCAACAATGCTATGATTACCGAGCTTTGCACTCAGTTCAAAATCAAGCATCGTAATTCTTCTCCATATAGACCTAAAATGAATGGCGCAGTCGAAACGGCCAACAAAAATATTAAGAAGATTATGCAGAAGATGGTAGTGACCTACAAGGATTGGCATGAGATGTTACTATTTGCTCTTCATGGCTACCATACTTCAGCTAGAACATCAACTGGGGCAACTCCCTTTTCTTTAGTCTATGGCATGGAAGCTGTTTTTCCAGTAGAAGTTCATATTCCCTCACTAAGGATTATGAATGAAGCAGGCTTAGGCGAAGACGAGTGGATTCAAACGAGATTGGATCAGTTTAACTTGATCGACGAAAAGCGGATGGCTGTTGTTTGTCATGGTCAGACGTACCAAAAACATATGATTAAGGCTTTCAACAAAAAGATCAAGCCTCGAGTATATCAAGATGGTTAATTGGTGATAAAGCGCATCATTCTGCCACAAGGAGACCCCAGGGGCAAATGGACTCCCACCTATGAAGGTTCATTTGTTATCAAGAGAGTGTTCTCTGGCGGTGCCATGATGCTGACTACCATGGATGGTGAAGACTTCCCACATCCTATAAACATGGACATAGTTAAAAAATACTACGCATAAGAGACCCTCTAGGTTGACACACCTAGGCAAAATAAGGGCATTCCGGCAAACCAAAAGGTTTGGGCAAAAATTAGGGATATATGCAAAAGATTGTACACCCGGTAAGTTGAAAACCCGAAAGGGCGACTTGAGCAAAAATGGGTATCCTGGTGGGATGAAAACTCGAAAGGGCGGTCCAGGAAAAAGTTAAGGATTGAAAGCACATGACTATGTCCCGTGGAATCACCACAGTCAACTTTATCACCAAGGTCCGAGTTCAAACGGTCCAAGATCAATCCAATCAACTTCTGTCAACAGCAAGGGGCATTCGAAGACATTGGGGAAATAGTAGAGTTGGAATGCAATGAGATCATTTCACATGGCTATTATTTTTGTCTTCAATTTTGTTTTCCTTTCGAAGATTTCCTCTTACTAGGATCTCCGTCTCTTTATACAAAAAAAGCCTATTCACGGGTAAAATATCAATACAAATATACTTTGAAGTGCAAACTGTCTGTTTTTGTTTTGAGTACAAAATTGTCCAATGACTAAAATTGAATGAACATATGCATATGAACATAACTAAAACTATTTGGCACATGTGTATTTCTAAACAGTATCAAGCATATATTTAATGTATATGGAATGTCCCCACAGAGTTATTTCATTAGCATTATCCCCACAAAGACGGCTACAATAAACCAATCTTCAACAAAGTTACCCACAAAGTCTCTTTGCATAGGTTAATCTCCAACCAGAGTTTCAATCTCTTGGCTTTTCTCTCCCCAGCCAAGTTGATCCTATAAGTAGAAGCCTTGTGGATATCTTCCTCAAAGAACTCACCTCATCAACAGTTCATCAAGTATTCATCAACAAGGTTTATTTCCCAACATACAACAATCAGCAAATTCCCCCGACATAGTCTATCTTCCCCAGCTGAGTCTGTCATCCCCGACTAAGTATATCCTCCCAAAGTTGAGTCTGTCCTCCCCGACTGGGTCCATAATCCCCAACTTGAGTTTACCTTTCAGACTATTACAAATCATAGGGCCACAACCCCTAATCCCCAGTAAAGTCGTCAACAACACCTTTACTATATCCAAAAGATATTATAAAGGCTGGGCCCGACCAGATAATAGTGCAAATTTCAAACTACTATAAAGCCTGGACCCGACCAGATAGTAGTCAACTTCTCAAGTCACTATAGAGCCTAGATCCGACCAGATAATAGTGTAACCTTTCAACTAACTAAGAAGACTGGATCCGACCAGATAATAGGTAAACTTATCCAATACTATGAAACCTGGACCCGACCAGATAATAGTTTAACTCTTCAATGATATTGAAGAACCTGGACTCAACCAGACCAGTATTTAACTCCTTTTCCCCAATAGAGTTTTCCTCTATCTCAACAAGTTACTGTGAAGCCTGGATCTGACCAGATATCATTTCTCAACTTCATCTTTTCAAGTAAGTTATTGTGAAGCATGAATCCGACCAGATAGCAATTCCCCTCAGAAGTTCATTGTGAAACCTGGAATCTGACCAGATAACAACTAAATTCTAAACAAGTTACTGAAAACCTGGACCCGACCAGATACCAGTTCAACTTTATCTCTTCAGACAAGTTTATTGCAAATCCTGGACTCGACCAGATAGCAACTAACTTTATCCACCTCAAAATATGTGAAGCCTGGATCCGACCAGATATCAGTTCAACTTCGTCTATTCAAGCAAGCTATTATGAAGCCTGGAGCCTGACCAGATAACAACTAGCTATAATAGCCAGCAAGACACTATGAAGCCTGGACCTGACCTGCTAATAGTATAAATTTTCAAAAACTATGAAGCCTGGACCCGACCAGATAGTAGTTACCACTTCAAGTTACTATGAAGCCTGTACCCGATCATATATCAGTTCAACTTCATCCTTTCTAGCAAGTTTACTACAAAGCCTGGAATCCGACCAAATAATAGTTAACTTCCTTATCCCCAGCAGTTGTTATGAAACTGGGAATCCAACCAAATAACATCCTAACTTCACTCTCCCCAAGAAATTTTTTGCGAAGCCTGGAATCTGACCAGATTACAGTTAATTTATCCTTCCCCAGAAAGTTACCCTGAAACCTGGAATCCGACTAGATAGCAGTTGACCTCCTCATCCTCAGTAAGTTATGAAGCCTGGATCCGACCAGATAACAGCTGACATTCAAGAGATATTCCCCAGCGAAAACATCCTTTCAATAAAGTTTGAAGATATGTATATTCTTAATCCCCAATAGCAATCCGGGATTCAACTTCCCAGAATTCCTCAGCAGTAGTCAGGGATTTATTTTCCCGAACAAACATGCATCTCAAATTCATATATCATAGCTTATACATACAAAATACATTTAGCACAATCCCATTCATCTTGTGAACATCATGCATACATCTGCATTTAACTAACCCTTTTTCCCACAGGTGAAACATCAAGTTTTAGTATAAATCGACCAAAGATTTGTCCTGATACTTCTTCCAGTGTTTACCATCATTCCTCCAAATGTAATCTATAAGCCCATTCACAATACATCTTCGAGTGCAAATTTCTGGGCACTCTAGTGTTCAATTATCTTCCACCTCCAGGTCACGAATGGCGGATCCGCCAATCTAACTCTTCAAGTTTAAAAAGATTGAACAGGGTCAGCTGTTGTACCCCAAAATTATCCCTCTCATTTCTCAAGTAATCTATCACAAGATTTCCTTTGGTTCAAGACTGCACAAGGGTTGATCAACTCAAGACACCTCCTCAAGCACTGATAACTGAAAATTAGGGTTTGAGTTTGCACAAAGACAAATGGACTTTTAATGCCTCATATGACTTCCGTGGATTATTTTAGACCATCAAGATTGCTCATGTCAAGTTTCAAGTTTTGGATCACATTTTTGCTCAGTCAATTGATCAGTTGACCAAAAATCAACTGTATTGGGGGAAAAGTCAACTGTGGTCAATTTACAGTCAAACTTCATAATTTTTGGTCCATATCAACATTATGAACTCATATATGTCAATTGATCAAGTTTGGACCATAATTCCTCAAGAAATTTTATCATATCATTGAAGCTACCAATAGAAAATACAGAGCCGCCACCGAACTTTATTTATCCCGAAGGAAAGGGAAATATCGGTAAAACCACAAGGGAATGGATAAGATGGTCTTGCAACCAAAAGAAAGGGTAAGGGAGTCGGTTATGCGAGGGGAAGGTATTAGCACCCCTCACATCTGTTGTACCCAACAAGATCCATTTTGTTTGCTTGTCTTAAAGGGTGTATTTATCTACAACTATGCTTGCTTAAGGGGAAATGAATGGTTTTTATTATTGCGTTCGTGAGGGTTTCGCGACCCTTTTCCTACGTATCTAATGAAGAAATCATAACACCGTAGTTCCTCTAGAAAATATTTTGTTTGTTTGTGTTTTTTAGCGAGCCACGCTAACGCGCGCATTCTAGCGATAGGCACAACCGGTATCGCGGTAGAACGAAGATATCATGCCCTTTAGGGGAGTTTTGATTTGTTGAGTGTTTTTTGCAAGTTTTAAAATAAATTCAAGTAATAATTAAAGTGTTTTTGAATTTTTGATTTGGACAGTTGAGTTTTAATTACAAAAGAAAAAGGTTAAGAGGGAAACTAAAAATCTAATTGTATGTTATGTACAAGTGGACTAAAAGTCTATTTCGACATAAGGTGATTGGAACGGGGTTTAATCGCCTCACGGAGCTACCTAAGGTATGGTTTCAAGGTTTGAACAAATAAGGAAGCTTAAATTATAAATATTTTTATGGCTTCATAAATCAAATCTTAAATAAATTATAAAATCAAAAGTATGCTAGAATCTAATTCTAAAATATTCTAATATATATTTTTGGGATTTTTATAACTAAGCAAAATAACAAAAGATGTTAATTAAAATAAATCACATATTAAGATAAACAAAATTACCAAATTAAATTTAAGATAATTAATAAGAATTATCTGATTAATTGAAAAGGTGATTATTTAGTTTTTTAAAACTAAAACAACAACAAAAAAAGAGTTAAGAAAATTCTGAAGTAATAAAGTAAAAAATAAATGAATAAATAAAGAGAGAGAGAGGGTGGTGCTAAGTAGAACATGGAGAGGGGTAAGAATTTAAATCCTATTTAACTATTACAACCATATCGAAATGTACAATGCAAGAAATAAAATAAAAGATTTGTTTTGTTTTTGTTTTGAAAAAGGTTTTTTTTTTCTGTTTTAATAAACTAAAATAAAAAATAATTAGTTAATGAAAGAAAATGTCTTTTTTTTATGTCTTTTTTATAAAATAAAAATAAAAATAGTACTAATAATAAAATAAAAGAGAAAAAAGGAAAGATAAAGAGAAATAGGATCAGCATGTTGCTGAAAGCAAAACGAAAGGGATCAGAAGTTCTGATGCCAGGTGCGCTGTGGTCCAGAATGAAACGTCAAAGGTGATCAGAAATTATGGGTTGATACCAATGGAATCCTGAAAGAAACGTTAGAGGGCAGAAAAAGGAGAAGTTCTGGATCGCTACATGCTGAAGTTTTGAATGTTAGAATAATGAGAGAAATTCAGAAGTTTTGTGCGTGTTAACAGTGAGGAAATTTCAGAAGTTCTGTATGTGTTAAAACAGTGAGTAGAACTCAGAAGTTATGTATTACGCCTTATTTAACCCCTTACATTAGTAATAATATTTGTGACTTATTCAGATCTTAATAACAGAAAATTAGAAGGATAAAAGCATGACAATTTGTAGAAGTTCTAATCCTAATTCCGAGCCTAGCATTATTCTAGAAGTTCGGATCCACAATTTTTTCTACTTATGCAATGATATGGGAAGAATCAACATCATAGTATTTACATGTTAAATGATGTTCTGAATGAGAGTTTCAAAGTTAGAATGACTTACCTTGAACCTGAAGTGTGGGTTTAGGATTTGAGCTGCTGCGTTTGAATGTTCTGGGGTTTGCACGAACAGGAAACAACAATGTTAAGTTCTTTGTTTCAAAGGGAAAAACAAAGATTTTTGATTTGGAAAATTCTAAGTTTATGAGTTTTTGAGTGTTTCTTTTTTTCTCTCTTTTTTTTTTCCGTGTATTTGATAATCCTCTCTTCAAAAGCCAGCCCCCTTTGAACGTGTGATGGAACAAACTATTTATAGATGGATTTGCTGTGGTTTTGGGGGGAAAAACAAATGAGTTTTAAACACTTTTGGCATACTGTTCCTTTTCTTTTTAATCACGTATTTGGTATGCTAATTTGGTGCAATTATGGGGTTTGAGAAAAATGCAGGCGTGGACTGGATCAGCAGCACCTTGGAGTGTTGTGGCAGCTGGTGGCAGGGCTGTATCACAATAGCACAGCGGATTGGGTGGAACGAGGTTTTTGGGCTTGATGATGTTCTGAATGGAAAGCAGAACATAGCCTTTATGTGCTGAAGAATGAAACTCTGAGGAGTCATGTTCTGATCAAAGAACAAAGCCTCCACATGTTCTGACTGAAACATGGAACGTAACCTCTATATGCTGAGGAGTTATGTTCTGACCAAAGAACATAGCCCCCATATGTTCTGACTGGAGAGCCATGTTCTGAACCGTCCTTGCAAATTCTGATTGCACTTGCGTGGAATTTGGCCCAGAAGTTCTAAAATCTCTTACCACTTAGAAAATTTTCCAAGTATTTTAAAAAATTGATTTCTTTCTTTTCTCAAAGTAGTTTCTGATTTTTGACTTCTTGATGAACCAATTTCTTGTCTTGATGAAATATAATTGTTGAAACTTGATTTTTTTTACCAAAAGTCAAAGTTTGACTTTTCAGAGTGCATTTGACCATTTTTCCCTTGTGAATGACCTTCTTGGAAAATTGTGATTCAAGACTTGAAACTTGATAGAAGCAAACATGAGGGTCCAGGATGATCCTTTATGAAATGAGAGGGCAAATTTTGGGGTACAACAGCTGCCCCTATTTAAACGTTTTAAACCTGAATGTGAGATTGGCGTCATCCTTTCGAAAGTTCAAGGTGGAAGATGATTAAATACCAGAACCCGAAATTTGCCCTGGAGAGTTGGTGTGAGTGTTCTTCATTGGTGTGAATGTCTGCTGGGGAAGGGTAAACTGGTCTCCTGGTGGACTAGTCATGATGGATAAACATGGTTGAACAATGGTAGCTCGTATTGGGGTAACGATGCCAATACAAGGTTCTTGAGGGAGTGGGTGGCAGAGTGACTGAAAGGATATGGTTGACAATACCGCGGTGACTGAAGGTAGCATTCATAAGAAACTTAAAGATAACACGAGGGTAAAGTCTGCGGAAGACTTACGACCCTAAAAAGATAACGTGAGGGTAAGACCTACGAACGACCCACGACCCTAAGAGAGATATAGCAAATGTAAGATCTACAATGATCTATGACCTTAAAAACAAGATGAGGAGAGGGTAAAGCGAAGGTAAGATCTACGGATGATCTATGACTCTGAAAATATAACATGATGGTAAGATCTACGAATGATCTACGACCCTAAAAATATAACGCGACGGTAAGATCTACGGACGACCTACGACCCTAAAAATATAACGCGATGGTAAGATCTACGGATGATCTATGACCCTAAAAATATAACGCGATGGTAATATCTACGGACGATCTACGACCCTAAAAACAAGATGAGGAAAGGGTAAAGTCTATGAACGACCTATGACCCTAAGAGAGATAAAGCGAAGGTAAGATCTATGGATGACCTACGACATTAAAAAGATAACACGATGGTAAGATCTACGGATGATCTACGACCCTAAAAATAAGATGAGGAGAGGGTAAAGTCTACGGACGACCTACGACCCTAAGAGAGATAAAGCGAAGGTAAGATCTATGGATGACCTACGACCTTAGAAAAGATAACACGAAGGTAATACCTATGAGCAACCTATGACCCTATAAAATATAACGTGAGGATAAAACCTACGAGCAACCTACGACCCTACAGAAAGATAACGTGAGGGTAAGACCTACGAGCGACCTACGACCCTATAGAAAGATAACGTGAGTATTGAGAGTTGGGGAGTACGATGTACTGACACCGTGGTTTATTTTAGTTGGTAGTGTAATAACAGATTTTAATCGGGAATTATGAGTATGACATTCTTTGTTGGGATGTTTTATTGAAGTGTGACATGATGATCCATGGATATGCTATACGTTTGAGGATACAGTGCAATATGTCATGATGATCATTGTATGTAAAGTGCCAAAAGCTCATTGGGATCTGTTGCTCATCATCTTGAGGTACTAATATGGATTGGTGCTTGAAATTTGAGAGAAAAGGGTTAGCCTTGTTGAGTTCATTGGGGGATTAAATCTTGCTGAGGAGAAATGACTTGACTTGACTTCCTTCATGTGTTGGACTTTTTGTGAATAATTGAAAAGAGACGTGGATCTCAACCAAAGCCCCAAGTCTCTCTGTTTGGGAGAATCGGGCACTCGGTCGATTGTAAGGAGGCGACGAGGATGAAAGCTTGGTCAAGGCGACCATTATGAGTTGCTACAAGCTCAGAAGAGCAAACACTTAAACGCCACGACTTTCCCTTGGGATGCCTTCCTATCCATGTAATGTAGTGTTTCATATCTTAGCTTGTGATTATTATTGACTTATTGTTTTCAATGCAATGCTTAGTGTGATCGGTGGGAATGAGAATTGACTGTTTTGGAATGCTGGTTCGCGTTTGTGTTTGTTTTTGCAAAATGTTGCGGTAAGCAAGAGTCGCCACCGACTTTTATTTTATCTAACAAGGAAAGGACAAAAGCACAGAAAAATTCCTTTTCAAGATGTTTCTCGGGCTCGGGAGGTAGATTATAGAAAGGGAAGGTGTTAGCACCCTTTCTATCCGTGGTTATCCACGGGCTCTTAGGTACTTGCTCAAAGTGTTTTCAAAAAGTTTTTCTTTTCTTGTGTTTGTAGGTGTTGAAAAGAGTTTTGTTTGAAAACTTCGATTTAACTCTTGTTTCTGTCCTCAAGAGTGTATGAAGTGTTGTTGAAAACTTTGTTTGAAAAGTGTAAGTGCGAAAAATTTGTTCTGTTTTGAAAGAGCAAGTACCTAAGAACCTCTACCTACTCAAAAGGAATTAAACTGTGTAAATGTCCCTTTAGACAATGCTATCCCACTATGAAGGAGTAGGTAGCATCGTCGTCGGAGTTTTTGGGTCAATTCGATTTTAGGGACGTGTGATCACTAAAGCAACGTTAGGACGCCTTAGCGGTAATCCTAATGTCTTAGATCATTTTTCCGAAGGCAACCGTTTCGAGGCAACTTATGATTTTTGGACAAAAGGACAACCTCTAAAACATCCTATACTCAATGACCATGTCAAGGCAACCAAGTGAGGTGTACCCTAGGAGTGGCATGTGCAAGTGTGTCAATTTTCAGTTATGTTATCTTTACATGTCATGGTGAGCTACGGTTGATTTTAATTTAAGATAGATCTTGTCATGCATAGCCTAGTTAGCATACATCTAGCAGTTAGTGGTTGCGGAAAATAAAACTAAGTTATTACAAGGCGTCGGGTATTTACATTGCCAAAAACAAACCCTTAAAAGTAAATGCGGAAAGTAAATAAAAGCGGTAAATAAAAAATCCTAAGTTAAAACTATTACATCCTCAGAGAAATTACAATATATGGATCAAAATAATACGCGCGAGAAAAGTTGAATCAGATCGTCCTTTAGGGTTTTGACCCTTTTTTGAAGAAAGCATGTTTTTGGTCTTTTTTGAATTAAGAATCAAGTCTAAATTAATAATGGATTTAAAGAAAAGGTGTTTTTGAGCTTTATTTTAATTAAGGCAATAAAATTGGAGTGATTAAAAAAGTTAATAAAATCCTAATTCTAACTCAATTTTAATTTAATGAAAAATTGTTAAAATTAAACCTAATTAAAACTAAATTAATTGGTCACAATTTATTTACAAAAATAAGTAATAAAATTAAAATAAAAGTATTTTTGTTGTTTCTGAATTTTTATGAAAAAGAGTTAATTAATTATTTATGGTGATAAAATAAAAAACAGTGAAAAGAAAAAAAAAATAAGGAAAACAAACTCAAGGGTGCTGGGCTCGAAAAGGGAGTATGAATTGCAGTTTCTAAGCCCAAACGTCCAGCCTGTTGGACTTTCAGATTTCCTGGGCATTCGTTGGCCAAGGTTCATGGTGAACCTCATCCTGGACCACAAGATCTGGATCTGGGACCACCTGGCGCGTGAGATCTGGAGGTGCATGATGCTCCCTGCCTGGAGCGCTGCATCTGAGCACCTGTAGAAAAATGTAACAAAGTTTTGGGGGGACCTGGGATTCGAACCTGGGTCCAAAGGGGTTTTGCCATAGCATGCTTGCCAACTCGTCCAATCTGCTTCATCGTTAGTTAAATAGAACATAAATATTATATCAAACAATAACTATGCCTGGCCTAAAAAAATAAAAAGACGCGCGATTGGTTCAAACGAACCAATCACGCCCAGCCACGTTATCATCTTCCTTACAATAGCCTGGTTCGTTTACCTGCAGATTTCATTCTGCAGGAAGTTTCGTGGGGTGGTTCTAAAAATCGCTCCAGGCCATGAAAACGCTATTCAAGAACACAGATGTGTTTGTCTCGACCTCCTCATCATTCCTATGGCCATTGTTTGTCTCAATTTTCCCTGTGACATAAACGCCTAAAAAACTAGAACATGAACCCTAGGTTCTGGATACAGGGTTAGAGGTCACGAAAATGTAATCAAATAATGCAGTTTGCTTAGGAATTTAATGGCCAGTATGAATATGCAATCAAATTAGCAAAAAAATGCAAGGAGGACGATTTACGATTTCATGTGCAGAGCAAAGTTCCTGGAGACTTACAGTGCGTTATGGGCGATTGAAAGACTCCCTTTTGATGGGTATAGCGCCACTGGATGACAAAGAAGGAAGCTGCGTTTTGCTTTTGGTCTAAATTCCCCTCTAAACCAGAATTTGGTCACCACTTTTCAAGCTTTTCTTTTCAAGGTTGGGGCATCGTTTCTGCAGAGTTTGTGTAGGTGTTTTTCACGTGTCTTCCTTCAAGGGCTTTTCGTGTCTGTTTTTGTTCATGAGCAGCAGGTTTATATAGGCAAGGAAATTAGGTCAACAAATGTGTATCAAATCTTGGTCCATTATGATGAAGAGATTTGATTTGATTTTTCCATAAAGACTTGCTATATTTGATTCAATCATGCGTTTCTGCCAGCTTGCTCAGAGTTGTTTGGGCCTCCAATTTGATGGAAATCGAAAACTGACTTACCCCTTCGATTTTGCCTTCTTTGCCAGTTTCGATTGCTTTAAATTCCCCATTCGAATCTATTCCTTATTAGACAACCTCGACCAGCCCTTGGCCTTGTGATGAGTCTAAGTTCTGATTCGAAGTGTTTAGAACTTCCTTTATCAGATCATCTTAGGTTGAGAGAAACTCTGCACTGAGATGCCATTCGAAAATTATTTCGTTTTGATGTTCTTATTCAGGGAAATTCTACACTGAAATGCCATTCGAAGGGCATTTGTCCATATACCATTCGAAGGGTACTAATTGAAACTTCAATTGAAGGACACTGTTAACAGGCCAATCGAAAGGTCTTGTTCATGCTAATCGAAGGGTCTTGTGTTGCCTCCTTCGAATGGACTTCTTATGTACCTTTCGAATGGGCCTTCTGAGTGCTTCTTCGAATGAATCATTTACATATTATTTGAATGAGCTTCTTGCCTGGTGAGTCTAAGGTAAGCCTGAAGTATCTAGTGCATAGTCGAAGCATTGTGATATTGACTTGATCGAAGGAGGGTCCAGTGCTCAATCGAAGACCTGCAGACCAAAGCTTGATCGAAGAGTTCCAAATGTTCAATCGAAGACTGGTGAACCAAACCTGATCGAAAGGTTCCAAACTCTTAATCGGAGCCTGGTGAACCAAACCTGATCAAAAGGTTCTGAACGCTTAATCGAAGCCTGGTGAACCAAACCTGATCGAAAGGTTCCGAACGCTTAATCGAAGCCTTTTCAGATGCCGATCGAAAGACACTTTGTATATCTTTAAAACTTTATTTTTGTTAGGAAAGTGTTTGTGACTAACTATGTAAGGGAAGACCTTTGGAAACATGAGAGGGCAAATTTTGGGGTACAACAGTTACCCCTGTTCAATTTTCTTAAATGTGAGGATACAGATTGGCTTTCGAGCCTTTCGTGATCCGAAGGTGGAAGATAATTGAACACTAGAGTGCCCAGAAATTTGCACTCGCATGGTGTAGTATCAGCATGGTGACGTCGGGAATGGGCTTACAGATGCCATTTGGAGGTTGTTGGTAGGAGGATAGGCTTACAGATGCCATCTGCAGGAGTGTCGATCGCATAAGAGATTCCTTAGCGAGAACTTGCATACCTGAGAAAGAAAGATGGTCTTCCTGGCTTGTTACAGGTGTTAATCTTCAATCTCTTCATGTAGATGATTTTCCTGGCTGGTTTCAGGTATTGATCTTCAATCTCTTCATGTAGATAACTTTCCTGGCTTGTTACAGGTATTGATCTACAATCAGTCGTCCATAAATATTTTCTTGGCTTGTTACAGGTATTAATCTAGAACTTAAGGAGGTTGGCCAATGAGATAGTTGTCCTGGATGGTTTCAGGTATTGATCTCTGACCTGAGAAAGAAAGATGGTCTTCCTGGCTTGTTACAGGTATTGCTCTTTAATCTCTTCATGTAGATAACTTTCCTGGCTTGTTACAGGTATTGATCTACAATCAGTCGTCCACAGATATTTTCCTAGCTTGTTACAGGTATTAATCTGGAACTTAAGGAGGTTGGCCGATGAGATAGTTGTCTTGGCTGGTTTCAGGTATTGATCTCTGACCTGAGAAAGAAAGATGGTCTTCCTGGCTTGTTACAAGTATTAATCTGGAACTTAAGGAGGTTGGCCGATGAGATAGTTGTCCTGGCTAGTTTCGGGTATTAATCTCTTACCTGAGAAAGAAAGATGGTCTTCCTGGCTTGTTACAGGTATTTCTCTTCAATCTCTTCATGTAGATAACTTTCCTGGCTTGTTACAGGTATTCATCTACAATCAGTCGTCCACAGATATTTTCCTAGCTGGTCTCAGGTATTGATCTTCAATCTCTTCATGTAGATGATTTTCCTGGCTGGTTTCAGGTATTGATCTTCAATCTCTTCATGTAGATGTTTTCCTGGCTTGTTACAGGTATTGATCTACAATCAGTCATCCACAGATATTTTCCTGGCTTGTTACAGGTATTAATCTGGAACTTAAGGAGGTTGGCCGATGAGATAGTTGTCCTGGCTAGTTTCAGGTATTAATCTCTGACCTGAGAAAGAAAGATGGTCTTCCTGGCTTGTTACAGGTATTGATCTTCAATCTCTTCATGTAGATAACTTTCCTGGCTTGTTACAGGTATTGATCTACAATCAGTCGCCCGCAGATATTTTCCTAGCTTGTTACAGGTATTAATCTGGAACTTTAAGAAGGTTGGTGGTAGCCCTCTTTTGTTCGACCTTTTCCCGGTGAAGAGATTACTCTGCGGGGAATTACTCTGTGGGGAAAAGATACTTCGCTGAGATTTTAATGATAAACTCTGCTGGGGATTCCGTTGATAAGCTCTGTTGGGGATTTTGATGATGAACTCCGCTGGGGATAGAAAGAATTTCGCTGGGGATGATCTTTCAGTTGCAACTTGCTGAGGATAACCCGGTTAGACTCTTGTGAGGATAACCCCTAAATTTGGCTGGGGAGATACATTTGTGTTCTTCCGGGGACAAGCTTCTAGAACCTACTGGGGAAGATGATTCAGCTTCATTGGGGAAACCTTTTTTAGACTGCACTGAAAAAATGGCTCCACTGGGGGTATCTTGCATTCTACCGAGGAACATTCTTATATTCCGTTGAGGAATATTAAGACTGCCAGGGATACTCTTATGCTTGCTGGGGAATATCCTTATACTCCGTTGGGGGATATTGAGGCCTTCTGGGGATACCCAATCTTTTTAAGGCTGAGGGTAGACCAACTCTTCTTGGGGGAGAGTATGGCTGATTCGCTCATAGTTGCAAGTCTCATTTTGAGAGAACTATCATTATTGTCTTACTTTGCGGGGAGTGAAGGTATCTTGGTCACATTCTTCAACTGAACTTACCTTGGTCCCTTGGTGGATAGAGCAACTATATAGCTTGGACAATTCTTATTGCCCCTACTTCTGATGTCACCTGTAATTAGTCCTTTGTTTCGCATGTAAATATTTATGAGCAGCAATTAATGTCAAATGCATATATCAAAAATGAACATTGGACGTTCTTTGCAAAACAAAATAGATAAAAGGGGAAACAATTTTGAAATTTGTCTGAAAATGAATTTGTATTGATTTCGAAGTTTGCCTGTAAATAGGCATTTTTGTACAAGAGGCTGACGTCCTAGTAAGAGAACGCCGCCGAGCAAATAGGATTTATACAATTTGTAAAAAGAAAATAAAACATCTATGTGAATAGTCCCACTGGGTTCCAACTCTGCTATTGCCTTTATATCTTCAAGCATCTCATCATTTTGCTGCTTAGTTGGAGATGAATCTGATTGATTGGTGCTGTCTGAGCCTGATAGTTGATACCAAAGTCTGGATGCAGGGTGATCCAATGAGACATAATGTTACGCTTATCCCTAACTTTTGCCTGGACCTCCCTTTCGGGTTTTCAGTCCACCGGGATACCCATTTTTGCCCAAGCCGCCTTTTCAGGTTTTCGACTTGCCGGGTGTACAGATTTTTTATATTTTCATCCCTTATTTTTGCCCGAACCTTTTTGGTTTCCCGGGAAGCCCTTACTTTTTCCTAGGCCAGTCGACCTAGCGGGTCTTTGATTATGCGTAGTATCTTTTTACTATGTCTGCATTGACGGGGTGAGGAAGGTCGTCACCATCCATGGTGGTTAGAATCATCGCTCCTCCTGAGAAGATATTCTTAACCACAAATGGCCCTTCGTAAGTAGGGGTTCATTTTCCCCTGGGATCACCTTGAGGTAGAATAATGCGCTTGATTACCAGGTTCCCAACTTGATACTCTTGCCGTCTGACTTTCTTGTTAAATGCCTTGATCATCCGTTTTTGGTACGTCTGACCATGACAAATAGCAGTGAGTCTCTTTTCGTCGATTAGTTCAGTTGATCAAGTCGGGTATGGATCCCGTCGTCTTTGCTCAAGCCTGCATCTTTCATGATCCGAAGAGAGGGTATCTGAACTTCAATGGGCAAGACTGCCTCCATGCCGTAAACCAAGGAAAAGGGTGTTGCCTCTGTTGACGTCCGTGCTGAGGTACGATACCCATGGAGAGCAAATGGTAACATCTCGTGCCAGTCTTTGTAGGTCACTGTCATCTTCTGCACAATCTTCTTAATGTTCTTATTTGCCGCTTCGACAGCCCCATTCATCTTTGGCCGGTAGGGAGAAGAGTTATGGTGCTGTATTTTGAATTGCTCGCAGAGCTCAGTGATCATCTTGTTGTTAAGATTGGTACCATTATCCGTAATGATCCTCTCTGGTACGCCGTATCGACAGATCAGGTTGTGTTGAATGAACCGTGCCACGACGTTCTTGGTTACCGTAGCAAAGAAAGCTGCTTCAACCCACTTCGTAAAGTAATCAATCGCTACCAGGATGAAACGATGCCCGTTGGATGCCGTAGGTCTGATCTCTCCGATCATATCAATGCCCCACATTGCGAAAGGCCAAGGTGCTGTCAAGACGTTCAGAGGAACTGGAGGAATGTGTACCTTATCAGCATAAACCTGGCACTTGTGACATGTTCGAGAATGCTGATAACAGTCGGCTTCCATTGTGGACCAGTAATATCCTGCCCGAAGGATTTTCTTTGCCATGGTATGTCCACTGGAATGAGTTCCGAAGGTGCCTTCATGCAGCTCTGCCATGATCCTTTCTGCTTCAATCTTATCCACACAATGCAGTAAGGTTGAATCATGGTTACGTTTATAGAGAATGCCATTGCTGATGAAGAACTTTGCCGCGTACCTTCTCAGAAACTTCTTGTCATTAATAGATGCACCCTCGGGGTATTCTTGAGCTTCAAGGTACCTCTTCACTTCTTGATACCAAGGCTTTTCTGTTACCTCTTCGGTCTCAAGATCACAGCAATGTGCAGGTTCATCCAATTTCCAAATAATGATCCGGGGGCCCTCGTTGTCCCACTTGACTTTGAACATAGAAGACATCGTAGCTAACGCATCCGCCAACTGATTCTGCTCTCTTGGGAAATGTTCAAAGGTTATCTCCTCGAAGTGGGGAAGCAACGTCAATACATACTCCTTGTAAGGAATAAGACTTGGGTGTTTCGTATCCCACTCTCCTTTGATCTGACTGATCACGAGAGCAGAATCTCCGGAGACACTCAGAAACTTAATCCTTAGGTCAATTGCGGCTCGAAGACCCATAATGCATGCTTCATACTCTGTCATGTTGTTGGTGCAGTTGAAACATAGTCGGGCGGTAAGTGGAGTATGTGAGCCTTTAGGAGATATGATCACAGCGCCAATGTCGTTACCCAAAGCGTTTGAAGCTCCATCAAAATGCATAGACCATCGGGATCCTTCCTCGGGTCCTTCATCCGGTCCAGGTGGTTCACAATCAGTTATCAACATGATACCCTCGTCCGAGAATTCAAAGTTCATAGACTGGTAATCATCCACTGCCTGATGCGCCAAATGGTCTGCCAATACACTTCCCTTGATTGCTTTTTGAGTTATGTACTGGATGTCATACTCAGTCAAGATCATCTGCCATCTTGCTATTCTTTCGGACAAGGCAGGCTTTTCGAAGATATACTTGATTGGATCCATCTTTGAAATCAGTAGAGTAGTGTGAGTCAGCATATACTGTCTCAGCCGGCGAGCAACCCATGCCAAAGCGTAGCAAGTTTTCTCGAGCAGTGAGTATCGGGTCTCACAGTCGGTAAACTTTTTGCTAAGGTAATAAATAGCATGCTCTTTTCGGCCAGACTCGTCATGCTGCCCCAGTACACACCCCATTGAGTTGTCAAGTACTATTAAGTATAAGATCAGCGGTCTCCCTTCAACTGGGGGCATAAGAATAGGTGGCTCCTGGAGATACTCTTTGATTCTTTCGAAAGCAGCCTGACATTCATCGTTCCAACGTACCACTTGATCTTTCTTCAGTAGTTTGAAGATTGGCTCGCAAGTAGCAGTTAGGTGTGAGATGAATCGGGAAATGTAGTTCAGACGTCCTAGAAAGCCTCTGACCTCTTTCTCTGTCTTGGGAGCTGGAATCTCTTGTATAGCTTTCACGTTGGCAGGGTCCACTTGAATACCTTTGTCACTTACAACGAAACCTAGAAATTTACCGGACCTCACCCCGAAGGTGCACTTGTTCGGGTTCAACCTCAATTTGTACAACTTCAAACGGTCAAACAACTTCTATAGATGGTCAAGGTGTTCCTCCTCCGTTTGGGACCTTGCAATCATATCGTCGACGTATACTTCAATCTCATGATGGATCATATCATGAAACAAAGCAACCATGGCACGCTGATACGTTGCCCCCCGCATTTTTCAACCCAAAAGGCATGACCTTATAACAAAAGGTGCCCCACTGAGTAACAAAAATGGTCTTCTCCATGTCTTCAGGAGCCATCTTGATCTGATTATAACCGGAGAAACTGTCCATAAAGGAGAAGACCTTATGTTGGGCAGTATTGTCAACCAGAACGTCGATGTGAGGCAGAGGGAAGTCATCCTTAGGGCTTTCCCTGTTCAAATCCCTGTAGTCGACGCACATTCTGACCTTACCATCTTTCTTCGGCACTGGAACCACATTGGCGACCCACTGAGGGTAAGAAGTTACTGCTAGAAAACCGGCGTCAAATTGTTTCATAACCTCAACTTTGATTTTCTCAGACATCTCTGGGCGCATACGGCGAACCTTCTGTTTTACCGGAGGACAATCTTCCTTGGTAGGCAGGCGATGAACCACAATGTCGGTATCCAACCCAGGCATATCTTCGTAAGACCAGGCAAAGATTTCCACATAGTCATGCAGCATCTAGGTCAACCGCAATTTCATACTAAGCTCCAGATTTGCACCGATCTTGATTTCCTTTTTGTCTGTCAGTACCCAGATTCACTGTTTCCACTAGCTCTTCATGTGGCTGAATGGCCCTCTCTTCCTGGAGTAGCAGTCTTGCAAGTTCACCAGGCACTTCACAATCATCTTCACCTTCGTCTTTGGCTAAGTTGATCGGATTTTCGAAGTCATAACTGGCGGTAGCAGAGTTGTTACCAGTGAGATCCAGAGTGGATTGAGGCCTGTATATGTGAGTGTGTGTAAAATAGCTGTTTTGCAATATGTAATAAAGAAAGACAAGGAGCGCAAGATTTGAAATGCAAAACGTCCAATGCTTTTATTAATGATATATGAAAATGGCACACAAAAGCCCTTACAAATGAAGCCACGGTGCCCCGGGTAAGACACCGGGCCATAAAGTTTCACAATATTGTCTGTTACAAATTCAAAACAAAGAGTTCATTACTGAGTAACAAAAGTGATAGGGATGAAGTCCTTCGATGTCCAGTTGCTTGGTCCACCGTTGGTCGTAGGGTAGATCCAGCTGTCGAATTCAGACTCCTCCACGTCATCTTCGATGGCATTTACTCCCGGGTTGCTGATGAACACAGGAGGTCTTCCAATCCTTGCACTACGAACAGCCCTTTGAGCTTCTGCAGTGAAACCCAAACCACACTTGTTAGTCTTCTGAGTGAAATCAGGAAGTTGGCCCCAGTTTGCACACTCACCCTTCTCAATAACAGCCCGAGCATCCTTTAAGGAAGCCATCTTCATAGGGGAATCTTCAACCATAGTCTCAGCTGATGTCAGTGTCTGAGGAACCTCTTCAAAGTGTTGAAATGGGGTCTCAATGAACTCCCCATCCATCTCTATGTACCGGAACGAGTTGAGGTGGCTGACCATGTACTCTTCCTCCCCCTGTACTGTCACAATCTTCCCTCTGACCGGCTACTTTAGCTTCTGATGGAGTGTGGAGGTCACAACTCCAGCTTTATGGATCCATGGACGACCCAGCAAAAAATAATAGGAAGGTCGAATGTCCATCACGTAGAATGTAGAATTAAAGACCTGAGAACCAACTTTAATTGGAATATCGACTTCACCATGCACCATCCTTTTAGACCCATCAAAGTCCCGGACAACAATGTTACTTGGCTTTAGCTCCAACCCTTCACAATCCAACTTGTCTAGAGCTTTCTTGGGCAAAACGTTCAATAAGGAACCAGTTTCAACCAACACATGTGCAAGAGTAGTGCCACTTCATTCAATGGAGACATGCAGGGCGTCGTTATGGTTCTCCCCTTTAGATGTCAGATCAGCGTCGGAGAAACCCAAACCATTATCAGCAGTTAAATTGGCCATACAATCGGTAAACTGATCAGCTGATGTCTCTTGTGGCACGTGGGCCGTCTTCAGGAAGGTAATCAGAGCCTTGGCATGGGCCTCTAAACACAACAACAGTGATAACATAGAAATCTTGGATGGGGTTTACCCCAGTTGCTCAACTACATTATAATCACTCTTCTTAATAATCTTCAGAATCTCTTCCATCTCCTGCTTGGAAGCTTCAACAGTGGTTGTCTTTGGCGCCTCCGTCTGGGCAGGCACATCAGGGGTGATCCCTTTGCCCAGAGCGTTAGATGACTCGGCGACAAGGGTAGGATTAAGAACTTGATCAAGAATGGTATTAGGCGCACTTGCAGGCGTAATGACAGCAGGTCTTCGGACAGTTGGTGGAGCAATGTCAGGTGAGAAAAGTCTACCACTGCGGGTGACTTTAGCAGGCCCGGTAATGTTGTTGACGCTGGTATTAGCATCAAACTCTTGCTTAACTCCAAGAACATAAACATCTGCCCCATAGTGCCAGGGGACAGCTTTGTCAGAGGTGTAGGGGATGGGCCCCAGAACAGTGATGATTATGGGTGCAATCTCCTGAACAGGCGCAATTCTGACAGGCTTCCTCGAGGGAGCCTTGGGAGAATTGTTGAAAATGGTAATAATGGAAACTTCTTCATTAGGGGTGGCAGGAACAACAATCTTCTCAAACAGGATTTCCTTATTATCCATCAGGTTTTGGATGCCTGACTTCAAAGATGGGCAACCAGTAGGTGAAACAGAACACAGATGACAACCTTCACCATATCCCGGAAATAAACCGGCTAGCAACAGGTTCCTCTTGACGGTCATCAGTGGGGTAACAATATCATCCACAGAGGCTACAAACAAGTCTTCCTCTACAACATTTATTCCATGTTTGGGCATGGGAGCAGTCACAACATTAGGCCTCTCGAGCGCCTCAAACTCAATCTCCTTTGCATCGATTAGGTCCTGAACCTTATTTTTCAAAGCCCAACAATCATTCGTATTATGCCCCAGGCTGTCAGAGTGATAAGCGCAGTGGGCGTTAGGATTGTACTTTGGGGATATTGTGTTTGAAATCTTCAGAGCTTCTTTTAGAGTCACCAGATTGGTCGTCAATAACTGTGGCAATATCTGAGACAAGTTCATGCTGAGACGAGTGAACTGCCTTCGAGGTCTCTCTCCACTTTATTGGTTGTGATGATGAGGAGCACTAGCAGGTTTCGAAATAACAACCACATTGATAGCTTGGCGGTGTTCCGGTCTATTTTGTCTTCTTGAACCGTAGACAACGCTGGACTCTTTCTTGAATGGTTTCTTCTCGGTGATCTATGAGGCACCCTTCTGTATCTTCCCAGCCTTGATACCAACTTCAATCCTCTCACCAGTCAAGACAAGGTCTGTAAACCCGGCTGAAGAGTTTCCAATCAAATGGTTAAAGAATGTACCAGACAGGGTCCCCAAAAACATATCAACAAGTTCACGATCAGTTAAAGGTGGTTGCACCCTTCCGGCAAGGTCTCTCCATTTTTGAGCATACTCTTTAAATCCTTCACTCGTCCCTATTGACATACCCTGGAGTTGGGTACGCGTAGGAGCGAGGTCGGAATTATATTGATACTGCTTATAGAATGCAGTAGCCAAATCTTCCCAGTTACAAATACTGGCTCCATCCAGTTGATAGAACCACTCAAGCTGAGTCCCTGAAAGACTGTCTTGAAAGAAATGGATCCACAAATTCTTATCAGCAGTATAGGGTTAGATCTTCCTTACATATGACCGGAGGTGCAGCTTTGGACAGGAAGCTCCGTCATACTTGGTGTGATCGGTGGAAATAGAACTGACTGTTTGAAGCTGGTTCGCGAAATGTCGCGGTAAGCAAGAGTCTCCACCATCTTTTATGTTCTCCAACATGGAAAGGACAAAAGCACATCAAAATTCCTTCTTTGAGATGTCTCTCGGTTCGGGAGGTAGATTTATAGAAAGGGAAGGTGTTAGCACCCTTTCTATCCATGGTAATCCATGGGCTCTTAGGTACTTGCTCTTATGTTTTCAAAAGATGTTTTTTCTTTTCAAATGTTAGTGGGTTTGAAAAAGTTTCATTGAAAGATTTCTGAGTGACTCTTGTATCTGTCCTCAAGAGTGTTTGAAAAATTTGTTTTGAAAGCATTTGAAAGTGTCAGTGTGAAAAGATTTTTGTTTGTTTTTGAAGAGAGCAAGTACCTATGAGTCATCTACCTACCCTAAGGAATTAGGCTGTGTAAAAGTCCTTAAGGTAGTGCCATCCCACCATTGAGAGGTAGGTAGCACCACCGTTGGAGGTGTTCGGGTCAATTCGATTGTAGGGACAGTGTGGTCACCGAAGCAATAGTAGGACGCCTTAGAAGTAACCCTAATGTCCTAGATCCTTTTTAATCCGAGGCAACCGTTTCGAGGCGACTGGATCTTAGACATAAGAGCGACCTCTAAAACACCCTATACTTGACGACCACTTTCGAAGGCAACGAGTGAGGCGTACCCTAGGAGTGGTAGGTGCATTGTGTGTTGTTTTCAGTTTATATTTATCTTGGATTAGGCAATCGTGAGCTATGAGTTATTTTTAATTAACATACATTCTTTCATGCAATTTAGCAGTTAGGAGTGCGGAAAATAAAATACGGAAAGGTAAAAGCTACGCTATTACAAGGCGCGGGTCTATACATCGCCAAAATACAAAGACCCGTTTTTGATAAAGATGCGGAAAGTAAAAAAAAAGCAATAAACCTAATTACTATTACATCCTTGAACAGTTACATAATAATCAAAAGAAATAAAAATAACGCGCGACAGAATTAAAATCAGGACGTCCGAGGGTGTTGGACCCTTTTGAGAAATTAAGAGTTTTGGAAACCGAATTAATTATTTAATTGGAAAAGAAAATGTTTTTTTTAATGTTTTTTTGTATTTATTATGGAAATAAAGAAAAGAATTTAAAAGTTAGTAAACAACCCTAATTCTAGATTATTTTAATTATTAAAGAAAATGTCAAAGTTGACCTAATTTACTAATTAATTAATTTACATGTTTATGTACAAAATAATAATAATTAATAATGGTAATTATAATGATTAATAAAATTTGATTAAAAAAGAAATCAAAACCTAATTCTATGCAATTTTATTTTTATTAAGAAAAAGAATTAAAATTTAAACCTAAATTAAACTAAGTTAGTTATTAATATTTATTTACAAACATAGGTTAATGGTAAATTTAATAAATAATTAAAAATAAAACATTTTTTGAGTTTCTGATTTTTATTAGGAAAAACTATTTTATGGTGAATTAATAATAATTATTAAAAAAAAACAATTGAAAGAAATTAAAAGAAAAGAAAATAAAATTAATTATGCAAACCAAGGGGGTAAGATGGCCGAAGTGGAGGTGTATTGCTGGAATTCAGGCCCAGGAAGCACAAAGCCTCGTTGATTTTTCCTGATCATGCGCTTACTGTTTGACTGGGGCACACCATGGTCTTTGTCTCTTGGCCACTGGATTGGGCATCATGGCCACTTGGCAGGCTTAGGCGTGAGGCTTATAGTGGAATACTGGATGAACGCTGCATGGGAACGTTTGAGAAAAAATATCAACAATTATATGGGGGACCTGGGAATCGAACCCAGGTCCCAGTACTTGCAAGCCACGTCCTTTGCCAGTTGAGCTATCAAGCGCGTTTGTTAAACTAATGGACAACAAATATTATATAAAAAAACAAACATTAATGGTATAGAACAAAATAAAGCGTGCCAGATTCGAACCCTCCAGTCACATGATGCCACACACGTCTTCCTCTTCGTTTCCTATAAAAAACAAAACAAGATAGCGGGGGTTTTAAACCCCCATAAAGAAAAAGTCCCAAAAATACCGATTAGAGCCATGGGTCACATAAAAAGAGCGCGAGGGTCTTGATGGTTTCGTCTTGTTGCAACGAATTCATCCATACAGGTCTTGAGGTCTAATTTTACAGTATACGCAAAGCCCTAATTCTCAAGCTTTGAAACCCTAGATATCTCCCATGGTGGATTTCGATTCAGGCAGTTTTAGCACAATTAAACTATGTCAAAAGCTTCAGGGAGATGTCAGCAATACAAATCAATAAGCAAAACATGTCAATGATGCATAAAAATTGGATTTCAATTATGGGAATATTTGGTCAAACCGTGACTCTGTTTTACCGTTTCCTTGGGTATGAGAGCTTGTTCTTGATGGTAATAGCTTCTTGGAGACTCAGGCAATATGTTAGAATCACTTTTAGGCCTTGAATCCACCTGCAAATAGGATTTCAGTTTCACAATTTTCTTGAGTTTTTTGCAATTTGGTTGTATGGTTTCAGCAACAATTGTGCGTGTCTAGCTTTAGGGGTTAGCTCTTGCATTTGTATTAGAAAAGAATTAGGTTAAAACCTTGGCCCAAAAGTCCATGAATTTAAGTTTTCAATCTTTGATTTTCAATCATATAATTTCCAATCTTTTTTCAATGAAAACCTTGCCAATTTGGGATATCTTGTCCCCTTGAGTGATGCACGAGATCTTTAGCATGTGTGGAGTGTATTTGCTTCATAAAAAGATTTGACAACCATGCTTTGATATTTTTCTACAATTAAAACCAATTAAATGAATTAATAATAATAAAAATTCAATTAATTAATTAAAAATAAGAAAATAAATCATTTTAAGCTCAATGGGTCGTGCATAGGCTTTGGGTAAAGTTTCAAGAAGGAATTTGAGGCCCATTAGAAAAATTGGAGTGTTTTAGGCAAAGTTGACTTTTGAAAGTTCCCAAACATTTCCCAACTTCTCCAATGCATATCTTGCTCAATTTTGAAGCTATGAACATGTTCTTGGACATTTTGGAAAGGTCTTGAGGTCCTCTAACCAATTCCTTAGGACCCAGGTCATTTTGATTCACCAATCTCAAGTTATGGTCTTTGACTTAAAGTGCCTTTTTGTTGACTTTTGAAAATGACCTATAATGTTGAAATTGATAACTTTTTGTGAGAGCATTTCTTGGACTTGGAATGTGAATATGAGTTGTAGGAAATGTCATCCCCTTCAAAATGAGCATTGGATGGGATTTTTCTGATGAACCCTGAAAAAGTTATGCATTGGTCAAGTTACAGTTGACTTTTCAACTGTCCAAAAATAGAAACTTTTGCATCTTGAAACTTTTTGAGCCATGCTTGTGGAATCATGACCAAGACTTGATCAAATGATGATTGTGGCTTCAAAATAAGATGTTGACCAAAAATTTTGACTTTTGACTGTCAAATGACCATTTTACCCCTACAGTTGACTGTGAAGCAATTAGGGCTTTTGACTAGGCAACTTGATGCTATGAGTCTTGAAACTTGACATATGGATGCTTGACAATGTATATAGGCATATGGGACTTGATTGGACCCTTGAAAACCTCAATTTCTTTGCAAGAACCAAAACCCTATTTTTGACTGTGTTAGGAGGCAATTGGACTGTGCAACCCTTAGGAGATTTTGAACCATTTAGAGATTGATCTTGGCAAATTTTGAAGAATAAGGGAGGGCAAATTTTGGGGTACAACAGTTGCCCCTGTTCAATCTTCTTAGACCTGAGGATGTAGATTGGCTGGCGTGCCTTTCGTAATCCGAAGGTGGAAGATGATTGAACACTAGAGTGCCCAGAAATTTGCACTCACATAGTAGAATGTTAGCAGTGTGATGGCAGAAATGGGCTTACAGATGCCATTTGGAGGAATGATGGATAGGAGGATGGGCTTATAGATTCCATCTGGAGCTGTGACAGAATCTTGTCGGGAATGGGCTTATGGATGCCATTTGGAGACTGTTGGTATGTGGATGGGCTTATAGATGCCATTTAGGTGTCGATCGCTTACGAGATTCCTTAGCGAGAACTTGCGTACCTGAGAAAGAAAGAATAAATACCTGGCCTGTTACAGGGGTTGATCTTCAAACTCGATGTAGATATGCCCTGGCTGGATACAGGTATCGAATCTCTAAACTCTTCACGTAGATATGCCCTGGCTAGATACAGGTATCGAGTCTACAATCAATTACCCACAGATGTGCCCTGGCTAGATACAGGAATCGAATCTGGAATTAGTCGTCAACAGATATGCCCTGGCTGGATACAGGAATCGAATCTTCAAACTCTTCAGACGTGCCCTGGCTGGATGCAGGAATCGAGTCCGGAATTAGTCGTCAACAGATATGCCCTGGCTGGATACAGGAATCGAATCTTCAAACTCTTCAGACGTGCCCTGGCTGGATACAGGAATCGAGTCCGGAATAGTCGTCAACAGATATGCCCTGGCTGGATACAGGAATCAAATCTTCAAACTCTTCAGACGTGCCCTGGCTGGATGCAGGAAACGAGTCCGGAATTAGTCGTCAACAGATATGCCCTGGCTGGATACATGAATCGAATCTTCAAACTCTTCAGACGTGCCCTGGCTAGATACGGGAATCGAGTCCGGAATAGTCGTCAACAGATATGCCCTGGCTGGATACAGGAATCGAATCTTCAAACTCTTCAAACGTGCCCTGGCTGGATACAGGAATCGAGTCCGGAATAGTCGTCAACAGATATGCCCTGGCTAGATACAGGAATCAAATCTGGAAACTCTTCAGAAGTGCCCTAGCTGGATGCAGGAATCGAGTCCAGAATAGTCATCAACAGATATGCCCTGGCTGGATACAGGAATCGAATCTTCAAACTCTTCAGACGTGCCCTGGATGGATACAGGAATCGAGTCCGGAATTAGTCGTCAACAGATATGCCCTGGATGGATACAGGAATCGAATCTTCAAACTCTTCAGACGTGCCCTGGCTGGATACGGGAATCGAGTCCGGAATAGTCGTCAACAGATATGCCCTGGCTGGATACATGAATCGAATCTGGAATTTCTTTATGCAGATATGCCCTGGCTAGATACAGGTATCGAATCCACAAGTAATCGCTCACAGATATGCCCTGGCTAGATACAGGTATCGAATCCGGAATTGCGACAGTTGATAGTAATTATCTTTGTATTGACCTTTGTCCTGAAAAGACAAAATGTTAGTTGTATGCAATGTCATGATGTATGAAATGCATGGTGTCATGATATTCTCAGAATAAATGAGATTATATGTTAATGATGCGTATGTGCATGCTTATAATGTATGAAGATGTGATGTTTATGAGCGTATTTTTGTCTAGGAAAGTAAATCCTTGACGGGTGCCGGGAAGTCAAATCCTGGGATGATGTTGAAGAGTAGAGCTTTTTGTTTCCGCTGGGGATGACGGTTGCAAGTATAAACCGGTAGGAGAAGCTGACTTTGCTGGGGAATAAACTTGTTGGAGAGGTTACTCTGCAGGGAAATACTCTGCAGGGAGAGATATTTTGCTGAGATTTGAATGAGAACTCTGTTGGGGATTCCATTGTTGAGATCTGTTGGAAGATTTGATGAACTCCGTTGGGGATAGGAAGACTTCGCCGGGGACGATCTTTCCGTGGCAATTGGCTGAGGATAACCCAGTTATAAGCTCTGGTGGAGAATAACCTTTGAATAAAGCCGGGTAGACGCGTTCATGCTCTGCAGGGGTAGGCTTCCAGAATCTACTCGGGATAAGCTTCCAGAATCTACTGGGGAGGATGATTCAACTCTCCTGGGGAGACTTTGAGACTGCACTGGGGTGTGGCTCCGCTGGGGTGTCTGGTATTCCGTCAGGGAACAATCTTATATTAAGACTACCGGGGATGCTTGCTTAGGAACATCTGTATAATCCGCTGGGGAACATTGAGATTTTCTGGGGATACCCAGCTTCCTTAAGGCTGACAGTAGACTAACTCTGCTTGGGGAGAGCGTTTCCGACTTGTTGGGGACACTGTGCCTTTTTAGGGCTGCCGGGAGACCAACTCTGCTCGGGGAGAGTATTTCTGATCCTGGTCTTACTCTGCGGGGAGTGAAGGTGTCTTGGTCAAATTCTTCAGCTGAATCTACGTTGCACCTTGGTGGACAGAGCATCTTATACGGTTCAGACAATTTCTATTGCCCCAGTTTCTGCAGGAGAAGGTACTTGTGGAGGTGCTTGATGACTGCCGATTGACACATCTTCTTCTGGTAGGCAAGTGACGAGATGACAGGACATAGCCATACGCTTTGATCCCTAATTTTTGCCTGGACTGCCCTTTCGGGTTTTCAGTCCACCGGGATACCCATTTTTGCCCAAGCCGCCTTTTCAGGTTTTCGACTTGCCGGGTGTACAGATTTTTCATTTTCGTCCCTTATTTTTGCCCGAACCCTTTTGGTTCGCCGGGAAGCCCTTATTTTTGCCTAGGTGTGTCAACCTAGCGGGTCTTTGATTATGCGTAGTGTTTTTCCGACTATGCCCATATTCTCGGAGTGTAGGGAGTTGTCACTGTCAGTAGTGTTGCTATATTACCAGAAGATGTTTGATCGTGCAGGATTCATCACTGGAATTTAGGTCCAATGCCCCCAACTGATTCAGATGGAGATCTGCCCCTGGCTATTTTGGCATTTGAGAGATTCTCTGAATCTTGACTTGACTGCCCCAGATTATGGACAATGCTCATGTCTGCCCCTTAGTTGGGAGTGCTCTTGTTCACTAGATATTCTTCGTGCGAATTTCTATGTTGTTCAAACAAATAGCCATATGCAAGCAATGTTATATTAAAAATGCAAAGCTTATGTCTGTCTTGAAGTTTTTTGAAAATGCATTTTTTTTTCATAAAAACAAGTGAATTTTTTGTAAACTGTGATGTCAACTCGTTATTTTACCGCAAGCCTTAAGGAGTCAGGATACCTTTCGTAACAGTATGCTTTCGAATTAACCCATGCTTCAGCTAGGACTTTTTGAGGGTTATAACGTGGCCTGGTTCACGGTTTAAGAAACAAAGGATAAAGGCTCAAGTTTATCTGTACCCACCCGCTCTTCGTGATGTTCTCCAAACCTAAACTCAGTTGATCGTGCGTTAGACCTTGTGTGAGTCTTTGCCCTGATATTCCAATGATGGTTCGGATATTGACAATTTATTTTGAACAGGCAGTCAACTCCTTTTTTTTGTTGAGGGTTTGTAGGACCTCTTTTTTGATTTTATTATCCCTATTTTTTGCCTGAACTGTTTCTTTTTGTATTTACAATCAGCGGGATGCCCCAGTTTTGTTGTAAGTCTCCTTCATAGGTTTTGACTTAAGGGGCTTTCATTTTGAGAGATAATGACTGCCTGTCTTTATGATCATTTGGAACCATCACTGTCTTTTGTTTTAGAAGGACTCCTTTGATGCTATTTTGGTGCACCTGGATCAACTGAGTGAACTACCCTGCCCCAGGTTATGATTAAGGGTTTTAATTTTCGAAAAGAAAAACTCCAACTTCTTTGGCTCAAAGGGGTTGACGAGGGATTATCTTCCTTATAACTCCACTGTTTAGGATTTGAAACAATGCCTGTACCTCATCAGCGGGGTCTGTTCAAAAAGCATACTGTAGATTATGGTATCGTTTTCGTCATCCTCCCTCAAGAGGCTTAGAATTATCAATCGAGAGTTGAACATCACAAAAAATGAAAGCAGTTTGAATATAGCGAATGCGAATATATTGATTCAAAACAGACATATGCGATGCATTGATAAAGTAAAAGCGTTTGACATGAACAAATGTTTGAACAAGCAAAGAAAAATACAACTTGAAACTTCCAATGAACAAAAGTTTTTTTTCAATCCTAGGACTTGTCACTTCAAATGGTGAATCTTGCAGGGATAGTAGAAGAACTCAACCTGGCCATCTTGGGTGAATTCCACTGCTCCATCATCAATCAGATCTTGGATCTTGTTCTTCAGAGACCAGCAGTCATTTGTGTCATGTCCCGGACCATCAGAGTGGTATGCACATCTTCTATTGGGATGATAAGTAGGAGCAGAGATGTTGGGATTCCGGGGAGGAGCCCTTAGAGTTACCAAATTCAACCTCAACAGGTGTTGTAAAGCTTGAGACAGTGACGTGTTGAGCTTGGTAAATTTTCTTCGGGGCTTACTCTGATCAACCCGTTGCTCTGGGCGAGGTTGTGGTTGGACCTGTGAAGTGGTAGCAATTTGGAGAGGTCTATTCTTCACCATACCATACTCTTGTCCTCTTGGAAGATGATAAATGACCTGGTCCCTGACTGGGACTGTCTGCTTCATGTTGTATCTCTCTTGGTGAAGCTGGTTGACCATGGTTCTCAACTCTTCTTGCTCCCGAGCCAAGCCTTGGATAAGAGCCATTTGCCCCAGCATCTAAGTTCTCATTGCATCCACCTCAGCTTGCAGATGTTTCAGCCGTTCATCCTTACTGTCTTCCGGATTGTTCTTGACCAAAGTCCCAGGAGGAGTGTTCTTAGCTCTTCCTGCCCCTTGGATAGATTCAGGAGGATTTCCCCGAACTGAGTCTCTTGAGCATGAAGATCCTGGTTATCTTGTCGGGAAGCCATTGCTGAAATAAACAGCGAAGGAGGTAAGTGACCTGTAAAAGGGTACCTGTAATGCAATGATATGTATGTATGCATGCGATGTTTTCAAGGATCTCGCGGGGTAAACAAGAAAATTGTTAGCATTTGAATTTGGGTAGCTTGATTGAAGGAACTGCATATTGTTGAGAGTCCTTCTTCAAGAGTCAAAGCTCACCATATCCAGTGGGTCATAGCCCCTGACAACCTTGGCTAGAGGAAAATAAATCCCCTTTGCCCCTTGCTGGACAGTTGGTTCATCATGACCTGCATCACAAGCCCTTGAGATCCTTGAAATGGGTTAGTCTTTATGCAGGATGCATGCAATGGTATGATGTTATGCTATTCATGGAGTGATGTAAGTAGGCCCTGTAATGAGTCCCAATTAAGGACTGTAAACAAAACCTGCAAGGAACTCGTGTTGTTAGATGACAAGTATGCAAGTAGTCAAGTTTGAAAGCACACAAGTCACACAAGACAACCGTTAGAGTTTAGGCCAGCATGAAGTTTAGGTACTACCCTCTTGAAGTTGGTGGGCTCAAAACCTGTCCTATCAAAAGTAACCGGGTTCTAAGGATCTCAATATCATTGGGTTGTTTTCTGTGTTCATTGTTTTGATTTAGCCACTTAATTGGCGACCAAAATATTACAAGAAAACAACCCTCAATGAGTGTAGTATCGAGTATCTACCAACTTCGGACTGCACCAAAGTCGGTCATCTCACTACCCCTAAAGAGGCCAGGATGGTCAAGTAAGGTTCTAGGTTAGTTGATGCTTCACGACACCACGCGGCGGCCCCGTACTCTCCTTGACTTGACTCAAGGGTTACCAGTACTCACCAAAGTTCCACATCAACGTAGCAACTGCTTCAACCATGTCGGTATACCCCGCACAGTTCCCTCACAGTTTGTTGCTACTTCTAAAAGGGTATCCCCAGATCCGGGTTAGGATCTATAGAACTCCCAAAACAGGCCCACAATATTAAAGCGATCAAAACAGGCAATTGAAAACATAAGAGTGGTCTAATCCTAAGGTACACCTCACTTTTATAAGTGTCCCCAACAGAGTCGCCAGTTCTGTGATCGGTGGAAATAGAACTGACTGTTTGAAGCTGGTTCGCGAAATGTCGCGGTAAGCAAGAGTCGCCACCGTCTTTTATGTTCTCCAACATGGAAAGGACAAAAGCACAACAAAATTCCTTCTTTGAGATGTCTCTCGGTTCGGGAGGTAGATTTATAGAAAGGGAAGGTGTTAGCACCCTTTCTATCCATGGTTATCCATGGGCTCTTAGGTACTTGCTCTTATGTTTTCAAAATATGTTTTTGCCTTTCAAATGTGAGTGGGTTTGAAAAAGTTTCATTGAAAGATTTCTGAGTGACTCTTGTATCTGTCCTCAAGAGTGTTTGAAAAATTTGTTTTGAAAGCATTTGAAAGTGTCAGTGTGAAAAGATTTTTGTTTGTTTTTGAAGAGAGCAAGTACCCATGAGTCATCTACCTACCCTAAGGAATTAGGCTGTGTAAAAGTACTTAAGGTAGTGCCATCCCACCATTGAGAGGTAGGTAGCACCACCGTTGGAGGTGTTCGGGTCAATTCGATTGTAGGGACAGTGTGGTCCCCGAAGCAATAGTAGGACGCCTTAGAAGTAACCCTAATGTCCTAGATCCTTTTTAATCCGAGGCAACCGTTTCGAGGCGACTGGATCTTAGACATAAGAGCGACCTCTAAAACACCCTATACTTGACGACCACTTTCGAAGGCAACGAGTGAGGCGTACCCTAGGAGTGGTAGGTGCATTGTGTGTTGTTTTCAGTTTATATTTATCTTGGATTAGGCAATCGTGAGCTACGAGTTGTTTTTAATTAACATACATTCTTTCATGCAATTTAGCAGTTAGGAGTGCGGAAAATAAAATACGGAAAGGTAAAAGCTACGCTATTACAAGGCGCGGGTCTATACATCGCCAAAATACAAAGACCCGTTTTTGATAAAGATGCGGAAAGTAAAAAAAACAATAAACCTAATTACTATTACATCCTTGAACAGTTACATAATAATCAAAAGAAATAAAAATAACGCGCGAGAGAATTAAAATTAGGACGTCCGAGGGTGTTGGACCCTTTTGAGAAATTAAGAGTTTTGGAAACCGAATTAATTATTTAATTGGAAAAGAAAATGTTTTTTTTATATGTTTTTTTGTATTTATTATGGAAATAAAGAAAAGAATTTAAAAGTTAGTAAACAACCCTAATTCTAGATTATTTTAATTATTAAAGAAAATGTCAAAGTTGACCTAATTTACTAATTAATTAATTTACATGTTTATGTACAAAATAATAATAATTAATAATGGTAATAATAATGATTAATAAAATATGATTAAAAAAGAAATCAAAACCTAATTCTCTGCAATTTTATTTTTATTAAGAAAAAGAATTAAAATTTAAACCTAAATTAAACTAAGTTAGTTATTAATATTTATTTACAAACATAGGTTAATGGTAAATTTAATAAATAATTAAAAATAAAACATTTTTTGAGTTTCTGATTTTTATTAGGAAAAACTATTTTATGGTGAATTAATAATAATTATTAAAAAAAAACAATTGAAAGAAATTAAAAGAAAAGAAAATAAAATTAATTATGCAAACCAAGGGGGTAAGATGGCCCAAGTGGAGGTGTATTGCTGGAATTCAGGCCCAGGAAGCACAAAGCCTCGTTGACTTTTCCTGATCATGCGCTTGCTGTTTGACTGGGGCACACCATGGTCTTTGTCTCTTGGCCACTGGATTGGGCATCATGGCCACTTGGCAGACTTAGGCGTGAGGCTTATAGTGGAACACTGGATGAACGCTGCATGGGAACGTTTGAGAAAAAATATCAACAATTATATGGGGGACCTGGGAATCGAACCTAGGTCCCAGTACTTGCAAGCCACGTCCTTTGCCAGTTGAGCTATCAAGCGCGTTTGTTAAACTAATGGACAACAAATATTATATAAAAAAAACAAACATTAATGGTATAGAACAAAATAAAGCGCGCCAGATTTGAACCCTCCAGTCACATGATGCCACGCATGTCTTCTTCTTCGTTTCCTGTAAAAAACAAAACAAGATAGCGGGGGTTTTAAACCCCCACAAAGAAAAAGTCCCAAAAATACCGATTAGAGCCATGGGTCACATAAAAAGAGCGCGAGGGTCTTGATGGTTTCGTCTTGTTGCAACGGATTCATCCATACATGTCTTGAGGTCTAATTTTACAGTATACGCAAAGCCCTAATTCTCAAGCTTTGAAACCCTAGATATCTCCCATGGTGGATTTCGATTCAGGCAGTTTTAGCACAATTAAACTATGTCAAAAGCTTCAGGGAGATGTCAGCAATACAAATCAATAAGCAAAACATGTCAATGATGCATAAAAATTGGATTTCGATTATGGGAATATTTGGTCAAACCGTGACTCTGTTTTACCGTTTCCTTGGGTATGAGAGCTTGTTCTTGATGGTAATAGCTTCCTGGAGACTCAGGCAATATGTTTGAATCACTTTTAGGCCTTGAATCCACCTGCAAATAGGATTTCAGTTTCACAATTTTCTTGAGTTTTTTGCAATTTGGTTGTATGGTTTCAGCAGCAATTGTGCGTGTCTAGCTTTAGGGTTAGCTCTTGCATTTGTATTGGAACAGAATTAGGTTAAAACCTTGGCCCAAAAGTCCATGAATTTAAGTTTTCAATCTTTGATTTTCAATCATATAATTTCCAATCTTTTTTCAATGAAAACCTTGCCAATTTTGGAGATCTTGTCCCCTTGAGTGATGCACGAGATCTTTAGCATGTGTGGAGTGTATTTGCTTCATAAAAAGATTTGACAACCATGCTTTGATATTTTTCTACAATTAAAACCAATTAAATGAATTAATAATAATAAAAATTCAATTAATTAATTAAAAATAAGAAAATAAATCATTTTAAGCTCAATGGGTCGTGCATAGGCTTTGGGTAAAGTTTCAAGAAGGAATTTGAGGCCCATTAGCAAAATTGGAGTGTTTTAGGCAAAGTTGACTTTTGAAAGTTCCCAAAAATTTCCCAACTTCTCCAATGCATATCTTGCTCAATTTTGAAGCTATGAACATGTTCTTGGACATTTTGGAAAGGTCTTGAGGTCCTCTAACCAATTCCTTTGGTCCCAGGTCATTTTGATTCACCAATCTCAAGTTATGGTCTTTGACTTAAAGTGCCTTTTTGTTGACTTTTGAAAATGACCTATAATGTTGAAATTGATAACTTTTTGTGAGAGCATTTCTTGGACTTGGAATGTGAATATGAGTTGTAGGAAATGTCATCCCCTTCAAAATGAGCATTGGATGGGATTTTTCTGATGAACCCTGAAAAAGTTATGCCTTGGTCAAGTTACAGTTGACTTTTCAACTGTCCAAAAATAGAAACTTTTGCATCTTGAGACTTTTTGAGCCATGCTTGTGGAATCATGATCAAGACTTGATCAAATGATGATTGTGGCTTCAAAATAAGATGTTGACCAAATTTTTTGACTTTTGACTGTCAAATGACCATTTTATCCCTACAGTTGACTGTGAAGCAATTAGGGCTTTTGACTGGGCAACTTGATGCTATGAGTCTTGAAACTTGACATATGGATGATTGACAATGTGTATAGGCATATGGGACTTGATTGGACCCTTGAAAACCTCAATTTCTTTGCAAGAACCAAAACCCTAATTTTGACTGTGTTATGAGGCAATTGGACTGTGCAACCCTTAGGAGATTTTGAACCATTTAGAGATTGATCTTGGAAAATTTTGAAGAATATGGGAGGGAAAATTTTGGGGTACAACAGTTGCCCCTGTTCAATCTTCTTAGACCTGAGGATGTAGATTGGCTGGCGTGCCTTTCGTAATCCAAAGGTGGAAGATGATTGAACACTAGAGTGCCCAGAAATTTGCACTCACATAGTAGAATGTTAGCAGTGTGATGGTAGGAATGGGATTACAGATGCCATTTGGAGGAATGATGGATATGAGGAAGGGCTTATAGATGCCATGTGGAGCTGTGACAGAATCTTGTCGGGAATGGGCTTATGGATGCCATTTGGAGACTGTTGGTATGTGGATAGGCTTATAGATGCCATTTAGGTGTCGATCGCGTAAGGGATTTCTTAGCGAGAACTTGCGTACCTGAGAAAGAAAGAATAAATACCTGGCCTGTTACAGGGGCTGATCTTCAAACTCTTTATGTAGATATGCCCTGGCTAGATACATGTATCGAATCTCTAAACTCTTCACGTAGATATGCCCTGGCTAGATACAAGTATCGAGTCTACAATCAGTTACTCACAGATGTGCCCTGGCTAGATACAGGAATTGAATCTGGAATTAGTCGTCAACAGATATGCCCTGGATGGATACAAGAATCGAATCTTCAAACTATTCAGACGTGCCCTGGCTGGATGCAGGAATCGAGTCCAGAATTAGTCGTCAACAGATATTCCCTGGCTGGATACAGGAATCAAATCTTCAAACTCTTCACACGTGCCCTGGCTGGATACAGGAATCGAGTCCGGAATAGTCGTCAACAGATATGCCCTGGCTGGATACAGGAATCGAATCTTCAAACTCTTCAGACGTGCCCTGGCTGGATGCAGGAATCGAGTCCGTAATTAGTCATCAACAGATATGCCCTGGCTGGATACAAGAATCGAATCTTCAAACTCTTCAGACGTGCCCTGGATGGATACGGGAATCGAGTCAGGAATAGACGTCAACAGATATGCCCTGGCTGGATACAAGAATCGAATCTTCAAACACTTCAGACGTGCCCTGGATGGATACAGGAATCGAGTCCGGAATAGTCGTCAACAGATATGCCCTGGCTAGATACAAGAATCGAATCTAGAAACTCTTCAGAAGTGCCCTGGCTGGATGCAGGAATCGAGTCCGGAATAGTCGTCAACAGATATGCCCTGGCTGGATACAGGAATCGAATCTTCAAACTCTTCAGACGTGCCCTGGCTGGATACAGGAATCGAGTCCGGAATTAGTCGTCAACAGATATGCCCTGGATGGATACAGGAATCGAATCTTCAAACTCTTCAGACGTGCCCTGGCTGGATACAGGAATCGAGTCCAGAATAGTCGTCAACAGATATGCCCTGGCTGGATACAGGAATCGAATCTTCAAACTCTTCAGATGTGCCCTGGCTGGATACAGGAATCGAGTCCGGAATAGTCGTCAACAGATATGCCCTGGCTGGATACAGGAATCAAATCTGGAATTTCTTTATGCAGATATGCCCTGGCTAGATACAGGTATCGAATCCACAAGTAATCGCTCACAGATATGCCCTGGCTAGATACAGGTATCGAATCCGGAATTGCGACAGTTGATAGTAATTATCTTTGTATTGACCTTTGTCCTGAAAAGACAAAATGTTAGTTGTATGCAATGTCATGATGTATGAAATGCATGGTGTCATGATATTCTCAGAATAAATGAGATTATATGTTCATGATGCGTATGTGCATGCTTATAATGTATGAAGATGTGATGTTTATGAGCGTATTTTTGTCTAGGAAAGTAAATCCTTGACGGGTTCCGGGAAGTCAAATCCTGGGCTGATGTTGAAGAGTATAGCTTTTTGTTTCCGCTGGGGATGACGGTTGCAAGTATAAACCGGTAGGAGAAGCTGACTCTGCTGGGGAATAAACTTGTTGGAGAGGTTACTCTGCGGGGAAATACTCTGCGGGGAGAGATATTTTGCTGAGATTTGAATGAGAACTCCGTTGGGGATTCCATTGTTGAGCTCTGTTGGAAGATTTGATGAACTCCGTTGGGGATAGGAAGACTTCGTCGGGGACGATCTTTCCGTGGCAATTGGCTGAGGATAACCCAGTTATAAGCTCTGGTGGAGAATAACCTTTGAATAAAGCCGGGTAGACGCGTTCGTGCTCTACAGGGGTAGGCTTCTAGAATCTACTGGGGATAAGCTTCCAGAATCTACTGGGGAGGATGATTTAACTCTCCTGGGGAGACTTTGAGACTGCACTGGGGTGTGGCTCCGTTGGGGTGTCTGGTATTCCGTCGGGGAACAATCTTATATTAAGACTATCGGGGATGCTTGCTTAGGAACATCTGTATAATCCGCTGGGGAACATTGAGATTTTCTGGGGATACCCAGCTTCCTTAAGGCTGACAGTAGTCTAACTCTGCTTGGGGAGAGCGTTGCCGACTTGTTGGGGACACTGTGCCTTTTTAGGGCTGTCGGGAGACCAACTCTGCTCGGGGAGAGTATTGCTGATCCTGGTCTTACTCTGTGGGGAGTGAAGGTGTCTTGGTCAAATTCTTCAGCTGAATCTACCTTGCACCTTGGTGGACAGAGCATCTTGTACGGTTCAGACAATTTCTATTGCCCCAGTTTCTGCAGGAGAAGGTACCTGTGGAGGTGCTTGATGACTGCCGATTGACACATCTTCTTCTGGTAGGCAAGTGACGAGATGACAGGACATAATCGTACGCTTTGATCCCTAATTTTTGCCTGGACCGCCCTTTCGGGTTTTCAGTCCATCGGGATACCCATTTTTGCCCAAGCCGCCTTTTCAAGTTTTCGACTTGCCGGGTGTACAGATTTTTCATTTTCGTCCCTTATTTTTGCCCGAACCCTTTTGGTTCGCCGGGAAGCCCTTATTTTTGCCTAGGTGTGTCAACCTAGCGGATCTTTGATTATGCGTAGTGTTTTTCCCACTATGTCCATATTCTCGGAGTGTAGGGAGTTGTCACTGTCAGTAGTGTTGCCATATTACCAGAAGATGTTTGATCGTGCAGGATTCGTCGCTGGAATTTAGGTCCAATGCCCCTAAGTGATTCAGATGGAGATCTGCCCCTGGCTATTTTGGCATTTGAGAGATTCTCTGAATCTTGACTTGACTGCCCCAGATTATGGACAATGCTCATGTCTTCCCCTTAGTTGGGAGTGCTCTTGTTCACTAGATATTCTTCGTGCGAATTTCTATGCTGTTCAAACAAATAGCCATATGCAAGCAATGTTATATTAAAAATGCAAAGCTTATGTCTGTCTTGAAGTTTTTTGAAAATGCATTTTTTTTTCATAAAAACAAGTGAATTTTTTGTAAACTGTGATGTCAACTCGTTATTTTACCGCAAGCCTTAAGGAGTCAGGATACCTTTCGTAACAGTATGCTTTCGAATTAACCCATGCTTCAGCTAGGACTTTTTGAGGGTTATAACGTGGCCTGGTTCATGGTTTAGGAAACAAAGGGTAAAGGCTCAAGTTTATCTGTACCCACCCGCTCTTCGTGATGTTCTCCAAACCTAAACTCAGTTGATCGTGCATTAGACCTTGTGTGAGTCTTTGCCCTGATATTCCAATGATGGTTCGGATATTGACAGTTTATTTTGAACAGGCAGTCAACTCCTTTTTTTTTGTTGAGGGTTTGTAGGACCTCTTTTTTGATTTTATTATCCCTATTTATTGCCTGAACTGTTTCTTTTTGTATTTACAGTCAGCGGGATGCCTCAGTTTTGTAGTAAGTCTCCTTCATAGGTTTTGACTTAAGGGGCTTTCATTTTGAGAGATAATGACTGCCTGTCTTTATGATCATTTGGAACCATCACTGTCTTTTGTTTTAGAAGGACTCCTTTGATGCCATTTTGGTGCACCTGGATCAACTGAGAGAACTACCCTACCCCAGGTTATGATTAAGGGTTTTAATTTTCGAAAAGAAAAACTCCAACTTCTTTGGCTCAAAGGGTTTGACGAGGGATTATCTTCCTTATAACTCCACTGTTTAGGATTTGAAACAATGCCTGTACCTCATCAGCGGGGTCTGTTCAAAAAGCATACTGTAGATTGTGGTATCGTTTTCGTCATCCTCCCTTAAGAGGCTTAGAATCATCAATCGAGAGTTGAACATCACAAAAAATGAAAGCAGTTTGAATATAGCGAATGCGAATATATTGATTCAAAACAGACATATGTGATGCATTGATAAAGTAAAAGCGTTTGACATGAACAAATGTTTGAACAAGCAAAGAAAAATACAACTTGAAACTTCCAATGAACAAAAGTTTTTTTTTTCAATCTTAGGACTTGTCACTTCAAATGGTGAATCTTGCAGGGATAGTAGAAGAACTCAGCCTGGCCATCTTGGGTGAATTCCACTGCTCCTTTATCAATCAGATCTTGGATCTTGTTCTTCAGAGACCAGCAGTCATTTGTGTCATGTCCCGGACCATCAGAGTGGTATGCACATCTTCTATTGGGATGATAAGTAGGAGCAGAGATGTTGGGATTCCGGGGAGGAGCCCTTAGAGTTACCAAATTCAACCTCAACAGGTGTTGTAAAGCTTGAGACAGCGACGTGTTGATCTTGGTAAATTTCCTTCGGGGCTTACTCTGATCAACTCGTTGCTCTGGGCGAGGTTGTGGTTGGACCTACGAAGTGGTAGCAATTTGGAGAGGTCTATTCTTCACCATACCATACTCTTGTCCTCTTGGAAGCTGATCAATGACCTGGTCCCTGACTGGGACTGTCTGCTTCATGTTGTATCTCTCTTGGTGAAGTTGGTTGACCATGGTTCTCAACTCTTCTTGCTCTCGAGCCAAGCCTTGGATAAGAGTCATTTGCCCTAGCATCTGGGTTCTCATTGCATCCACTTCAGCTTGCAGATGTTTCAGCCGTTCATCCTTACTGTCTTTCGGACTGTTCTTGACCAAAGTCCCCAGGAGGAGTGCTCTCAGCTCTTCCTGCCCCTTGGATAGATTCAGAAGGATTTCCCCGAACTGAGTCTCTTGAGCATGAAGATCCTGGTTGTCTTGTCGGGAAGCCATTGCTGAAATAAACAGCGAAGGAGGTAAGTGACCTGTAAAAGGGTACCTGTAATGCAATGATATGTATGTATGCATGCGATGTTTTCAAGGATCTCGCGGGGTAAACAAGAAAATTGTTAGCATTTGAATTTGGGTAGCTTGATTGAAGGAACTGCATATTGTTGAGAGTCCTTCTTCAAGAGTCAAAGCTCACCATATCCAGTGGGTCATAGCCCCTGACAACCTTGGCTAGAGGAAAATAAATCCCCTTTTCCCCTTGCTGGACAGTTGGTTCATCATGACCTGCATCACAAGCCCTTGAGATCCTTGAAATGGGTTAGTCTTTATGCAGGATGCATGCAATGGTATGATGTTATGCTATGCATGGAGTGATGTAAGTAGGCCCTGTAATGAGTCCCAATTAAGGACTGTAAACAAAACCTGCAAGGAACTCGTGTTGTTAGATGACAAGTATGCAAGTAGTCAAGTTTGAAAGCACACAAGTCACACAAGACAGCCGTTAGAGTTTAGGCCAGCATGAAGTTTAGGTACTACCCTCTTGAAGTTGGTGGGCTCAAAACCTGTCCTATCAAAAGTAACCGGGTTCTAAGGATCTCAATATCATTGGGTTGTTTTCTGTGTTCATTGTTTTGATTTAGCCACTTAACTGGCGACCAAAATATTCCAAGAAAACAACCCTCAATGAGTGTAGTATCGAGTATCTACCAACTTCGGACTGCACCAAAGTCGGTCATCTCACTACCCCTAAAGAGGCCAGGATGGTCAAGTAAGGTTCTAGGTTAGTTGATGCTTCACGACACCACGCGGCGGCCCCGTACTCTCCTTGACTTGACTCAAGGGTTACCGGTACTCACCAAAGTGCCACATCAACGTAGTAACTGCTTCAACCATGTCGGTATACCCCGCACAGTTCCCTCACAGTTTGTTGCTACTTCTAAAAGGGTATCCCCAGATCCGGGTTAGGATCTATAGAACTCCCAAAACAGGCCCACAATATTAAAGCAATCAAAACAGGAAATTGAAAACATAAGAGTGGTCTAATCCTAAGGTACACCTCACTTTTATAAGTGTCCCCAGCAGAGTCGCCAGTTCTGTGATCGGTGGAAATAGAACTGACTGTTTGAAGCTGGTTCACGAAATGTCGCGGTAAGCAAGAGTCGCCACCGTCTTTTATGTTCTCCAACATGGAAAGGACAAAAGCACAGCAAAATTCCTTCTTTGAGATGTCTCTCGGTTCGGGAGGTAGATTTATAGAAAGGGAAGGTGTTAGCACCCTTTCTATCCATGGTTATCCATGGGCTCTTAGGTACTTGCTCTTATGTTTTCAAAAGATGTTTTTTCTTTTCAAATGTGAGTGGGTTTGAAAAAGTTTCATTGAAAGATTTCTGAGTGACTCTTGTATCTGTCCTCAAGAGTGTTTGAAAAATTTGTTTTGAAAGCATTTGAAAGTGTCAGTGTGAAAAGATTTTTGTTTGTTTTTGAAGAGAGCAAGTACCCATGAGTCATCTACCTACCCTAAGGAATTAGGCTGTGTAAAAGTCCTTAAGGTAGTGCCATCCCACCATTGAGAGGTAGGTAGCACCACCATTGGAGGTGTTCGGGTCAATTCGATTGTAGGGACAGTGTGGTCACCGAAGCAATAGTAGGACGCCTTAGAAGTAACCCTAATGTCCTAGATCCTTTTTAATGCAAGGCAACCGTTTCAAGGCGACTGGATCTTAAACATAAGAGCGACCTCTAAAACACCCTATACTTGACGACCACTTTCGAAGGCAACGAGTGAGGCGTACCCTAGGAGTGGTAGGTGCATTGTGTGTTGTTTTCAGTTTATATTTATCTTGGATTAGGCAATCGTGAGCTACGAGTTGTTTTTAATTAACATACATTCTTTCATGCAATTTAGCAGTTAGGAGTGCGGAAAATAAAATACGGAAAGGTAAAAGCTACGCTATTACAAGGCGCGGGTCTATACATCGCCAAAATACAAAGACCCGTTTTTGATAAAGATGCGGAAAGTAAAAAAAAGCAATAAACCTAATTACTATTACATCCTTGAACAGTTATATAATAATCAAAAGAAATAAAAATAACGCGCGACGGAATTAAAATCAGGACGTCCGAGGGTGTTGGACCCTTTTGAGAAATTAAGAGTTTTGGAAACCGAATTAATTATTTAATTGGAAAAGAAAATGTTTTTTTTTATGTTTTTTTGTATTTATTATGGAAATAAAGAAAAGAATTTAAAAGTTAGTAAACAACCCTAATTCTAGATTATTTAATTATTAAAGAAAATGTCAAAGTTGACCTAATTTACTAATTAATTAATTTACATGTTTATGTACAAAATAATAATAGTTAATAATGGTAATAATAATGATTAATAAAATATGATTAAAAAATAAATCAAAACCTAATTCTATGCAATTTTATTTTTATTAAGAAAAATAATTAAAATTTAAACCTAAATTAAACTAAGTTAGTTATTAATATTTATTTACAAACATAGGTTAATGGTAAATTTAATAAATAATTAAAAATAAAACATTTTTTGAGTTTCTGATTTTTATTAGGAAAAACTATTTTATGGTTAATTAATAATAATTATTAAAAAAAACAATTGAAAGAAATTAAAAGAAAAGAAAAGAAAATAAAATTAATTATGCAAACCAAGGGGGTAAGATGGCCCAAGTGGAGGTGTATTGCTGGAATTCAGGCCCAGGAAGCACAAAGCCTCGTTGACTTTTCCTGATCATGCGCTTACTGTTTGACTGGGGCACACCATGGTCTTTGTCTCTTGGCCACTGGATTGGGCATCATGGCCACTTGGCAGGCTTAGGCGTGAGGCTTATAGTGGAACACTGGATGAACGCTGCATGGGAACGTTTGAGAAAAAATATCAACAATTATATGGGGGACCTGGGAATCGAACCCAATTCCCAGTACTTGCAAGCCACGTCCTTTGCCAGTTGAGCTATCAAGCGCGTTTGTTAAACTAATGGACAACAAATATTATATAAAAAAAACAAACATTAATGGTATAGAACAAAATAAAGCGCGCCAGATTTGAACCCCCCAGTCACATGATGCCACGCACGTCTTCTTCTTTGTTTCCTGTAAAAAACAAAACAAGATAGCGGGGGTTTTAAACCCCCACAAAGCAAAAGTCCCAAAAATAGCGATTAGAGCCATGGGTCACATAAAAAGAGCGCGAGGGTCTTGATGGTTTCGTATTGTTGCAACGAATTCATCCATACAGGTCTTGAGGTCTAATTTTACAGTATACGCAAAGCCCTAATTCTCAAGCTTTGAAACCCTAGATATCTCCCATGGTGGATTTTGATTCAGGCAGTTTTAGCACAATTAAACTATGTCAAAAGCTTCAGGGAGATGTCAGTAATACAAATCAATAAGCAAAACATGTCAATGATGCATAAAAATTGGATTTCGATTATGAGAATATTTGGTCAAACTGTGACTCTGTTTTACCGTTTCCTTGGGTATGAGAGCTTGTTCTTGATGGTAATAGCTTCCTGGAGACTCAGGCAATATGTTTGAATCACTTTTAGGCCTTGAATCCACCTGTAAATAGGATTTCAGTTTCACAATTTTCTTGAGTTTTTTGCAATTTGGTTGTATGGTTTCAGCAGCAATTGTGCGTGTCTAGCTTTAGGGTTAGCTCTTGCATTTGTATTGGAACAGAATTAGGTTAAAACCTTGGCCCAAAAGTCCATGAATTTAAATTTTCAATCTTTGATTTTCAATTATATAATTTCCAATCTTTTTTCAATGAAAACCTTGCCAATTTTGGAGATCTTGTCCCCTTGAGTGATGCACGAGATCTTTAGCATGTGTGGAGTGTATTTGCTTCATAAAAAGATTTGACAACCATGCTTTGATATTTTTCTACAATTAAAACCAATTAAATGAATTAATAATAATAATAAAAATTCAAATAATTAATTAAAAATAAGAAAATAAATCATTTTAAGCTCAATGGGTCGTGCATAGGCTTTGGGTAAAGTTTCAAGAAGGAATTTGAGGCCCATTAGCAAAATTGGAGTGTTTTAGGCAAAGTTGACTTTTGAAAGTTCCCAAAGATTTCCCAACTTCTCCAATGCATATCTTGCTCAATTTTGAAGCTATGAACATGTTCTTGGACATTTTGGAAAGGTATTGAGGTCCTCTAACCAATGCCTTTGGTCCCAGGTCATTTTGATTCACCAATCTCAAGTTATGGTCTTTGACTTAAAGTGCCTTTTTGTTGACTTTTGAAAATGACCTATAATGTTGAAATTGATAACTTTTTGTGAGAGCATTTCTTGGACTTGGAATATGAAGATGAGTTGTAGGAAATGTCATCCCCTTCAAAATGAGCATTGGATGGGATTTTTCTGATGAACCCTGAAAAAGTTATGCCTTGGTCAAGTTACAGTTGACTTTTCAGCTGTCCAAAAATAGAAACTTTTGCATCTTGAGACTTTTTGAGCCATTCTTGTGGAATCATGATCAAGACTTGATCAAATGATGATTGTGGCTTCAAAATAAGATGTTGACCAAAAATTTTGACTTTTGACTGTCAAATGACCATTTTACCCCTACAGTTGACTATGAAGCAATTAGGGCTTTTGACTGGGCAACTTGATGATATGAGTCTTGAAACTTGACATATGGATGCTTGACAATGTATATAGGCATATGGGACTTGATTGGACCCTTGAAAACCTCAATTTCTTTGTAAGAACCAAAACCCTAATTTTGACTGTGTTAGGAGGCAATTGGACTGTGCAACCCTTAGGAGATTTTGAACCATTTAGAGATTGATCTTGGCAAATTTTGAAGAATATGGGAGGGCAAATTTTTGGGTACAACACTTGGCAAAGGAAGGCGCCTTGAACTTATGGGGAATAACCACCCCAGAGGATAGACCTAGATCTCCTAAGTCCAGCCCGGGCACGTTCTGTATCTCCATAGCGCTCAAGCCGTCTTCTAGCTGTTTGTACTTATCCTCAGCAGGAGGATACTGTTCTTCATCATAATCCTTCTCGTTGTTGGAGACTATAGGGCTAGGAACCCTCCTCTCTTGTGGACTGTCTTTCCCTCCAGATGAGGTGGTCAGATCAACTTCATTCTGCATTCCATTTCCAAACCTGCGTCCAGTGTTGAACATGACGGTCCTCTTCTTCTTCTTCTTCCTCTCTTTCAGAATCAGGGTCTCCAAGTCATGTTGACCCTTAGCTAGGCTCATAACCAACTCTTGAAACTGGGCATTCTGGGCCTGGAGGGCCTTGATAGCTTGCTCAGTGGAAGGTTCAGTAGACATGATGATTGCTGAAATAAACAGTGAAGGAGATAAGAAACCTGTAAAAGGGTACCTGTTTATGCAGTACATGAGATGAAATGCGTATGATTTATGATTTCAAAGACAATCGGGATTCAAATTTGTAGACAAGAAAGGAAACACACTTTATTAGATTTAACTTCAGAATTTAAATTGTTCAACAAATTGCCCTTAGGCGTTACAAGAATGGAAATACTGAAAAGTAAATAAAATCGTAAAAGAAATCATCAATAGGTCCATCAATGTTCCCATGGCCTCTTCTTCTCAGTGCGGATATAATCATTCAGGATCCGCTCGTTCTCCAATTGCTTAGTCAGCTTCTGGATCTTCTGTTCTTGTTCGTTGGACCTCTCCCGATAAGAATCCCGTTCTTCCTGCAGTTGCGCCCAAGACCTCTTCAGTGTGCCAACATCAGTGGGCGTATGAGGATGGAGAATAGTTGGAGGAACCCCGTCTTTATCAGCAACTTCAAGAGTAATAGGCCTGACAACTTCGTATGGCATACCTAACTCCTGGGCACGGATGCGGACCCATATGAAATATGATCCATTGGCATAGAAGTCTTTGGTCCTAACTCATGTGGGTCAGATTTGTGAACTCTATCCCAAGCCCTGATGAATCTACGACGCAGCTCGTCGCTATCTCCCTGAAAATCAAAGATGATATGAGGTATCAACATCTCATGAGGCCCTTCTCTTCTGGCTCTTCCAAACTGACGGAGAGCTAAATATGGGTTATAAGAGATTCCTCCATGGGTTCCGATCAATGGAACATTAGGATATTCTCCACAACGATCAATGACAGTCATCTCATCCAAGCCTTTAAGAGTCCAAATAATGTCATTATTAGTAAGAGACATTATCCTATGAGCCCAGCCCATTCCTTCTCTGTTCTTCAGTACGGGCTTAGGGAGGTGCGAAATAAACCACCTCGACAATAAAGGAGCACAGCACATCAAAGTTCCCCGCTTTCGGGCAGTACGAGCATAGAGCTGATGAAGGATATCACCCAAGAGAGTGGGTACAGGGTTCCGAGAGATGAAGATCCTTATGGAATTAACATCAACAAAGGTGTCAGGATTTGGAAACAATACCAGACCATAGACTAAGAGAGCCAGAATGTCCTCGTACGCTTTGAAGTCTAAGTCATCCCAAAAGCAGTTAGCTTTGCCAACCAGAAACTTAGCCAAAAAACCCTTAACTCCACTTCTAGTCTCCCAGTTAGCCATTACCTCTTCTTTGTTCAAGTGAAGGGCTGCAGCAATCTCTTCAGGCCTAAGAGTCTTTTCCCAACCAGTGAATGGAGTTTGCTCCAAAACAGAGATACCAAGCAACTCAGAGAACTCTTCCAGGGTAGGAACTAGCTGGAAGTCTTGAAAGGTGAAGCAATGGTATATGGGATTATAGAACTGGACCAGGACGCTCATCATTTGTTGGTCCAACTTTGGGGTGACTAAACCGAGAAGAGAACCATGCCTCCTGATGAAGGAAGTAGTGTCTGGAATCCTGACAACCAACTCTTTAAGCAAAGTAGGTGCTTTGAACAAAGTTGAGCCGGATAGTATTCCTACGCATGGGCATCATGAGGTCCTACAAAATAGAGAAAAGATGAAACCCTCTTGTCTTTGAAATGGGTTAGTCCTTATACAAGATGTATGCAATGTTATGATGTTATGATGTCATGGCAAAGGCACACCACAAGTATTCACAAAAGGCAAACATGGTAAAGGCACACAAGTCACACAAAAGAGCCCTTAGATTTCAGGCTGGCATGAAGCTTTAGGTATTACCCTCTTTCAGTTTCAGTTGGTTAAGACCTATCCTAAAAATAGTAACCGGGTTCTAGAGGATCTCAATATCACTGACTACCCTCAATCAGTCATAATTCCAGTTTGGCAACCTTTTCTTGCAGCCGGAACCATCGCGAGAGTTTAGTCTCAATGAGTGTAGCATACTGCTACTATTCTATGGCAAAGTTGGTCAATTTAAGGTTCTAAGGTCAGTTGGTGCTTAATGACTCCTCAGAAGACCCATATTCTCCTCGTTCCAACACAAGGGATATCGGTACAGACCAAGGTGTCACACCAATGTAGCTACTGCTTCATCCGTGTCGGTCTACGCCGGACATATCCCTCACAGTTTATTGCTACTTACCTAAAAAAGGGTACCCCCAGATCCGGGTTAGGATCTATAAAACTCCGATACAAGCCCATAAAATTTAAAGCATACAAAGCATACAAAGCATACAATTGAAAATACAAGTGATCTAATCCTAAGGTACACCTCACTTATAAAATCCCCAGCAGAGTCGCCAGTTATGTGATCGGTGGGAATGAGAACTGACTGTTTTGGAATGCTGGTTCACGTTTGCGTTTGTTTTCGCAAAATGTCACGGTAAGCAAGAGTCGCCACCGTCTTTTATTTTATCCAACAAGGAAAGGACAAAAGCACAGAAAAATTCCTTTTCGAGATGTTTCTCGGGTTCAGGAGGTAGATTATAGAAAGGGAAGGTGTTAGCACCCTTTCTATCTGTGGTTATCCACGGGCTCTTAGGTACTTGCTTAAAGTGTTTTCAAAAAGTTTTGCTTTTCTTGTGTTTGTGGGTGTTGAAAAGAGTTTTGTTTGAAAACTTCTATTTAACTCTTGTTTCTGTCCTCAAGAGTGTATGAAGTGTTGTTGAAAACTTTGTTTGAAAAGTGTAAGTGCGAAAAATTTGTTCTGTTTTGAAAGAGCAAGTACCTAAGAACCTCTACCTACTCAAAAGGAATTAAACTGTGTAAATGTCCCTTTAGACAATGCTATCCCACTATGAAGGAGTAGGTAGCATCGTCGTCGGAGTTTTCGGGTCAATTCGATTTTAGGGACGTGTGATCACTAAAGCAACGTTAGGACGCCTTAGCGGTAATCCTAATGTCTTAGATCATTTTTCCAAAGGCAACTGTTTCGAGGCAACTTATGATCTTTGGACAAGAGGACGACCTCTAAAACATCCTATACTCAATGACCACGTTGAGGCAACCAAGTGAGGCGTATCCTAGGAGTGGCATGTGCAAGTGTGTCAATTTTCAGTTATGTTATCTTTACATGTCATGGTGAGCTACGGTTGATTTTAATTTAAGATAGATCTTGTCATGCATAGCCGAGTTAGCATACATCTAGCAGTTAGTGGTTGCGGAAAATAAAACTAAGCTATTACAAGGCGTCGGGTATTTACATCGCCAAAAACAAACCCTTAAAAGTAAATGCGGAAAGTAAATAAAAGCGGTAAATAAAAAATCCTAAGTTAAAACTATTACATCCTCGGAGCAATTACAATATATGGATCAAAATAATACGCGCGGGAAAAGTTGAATCAGATCGTCCTTTAGGGTTTTGACCCTTTTTTTGAAGAAAGCATGTTTTTGGTCTTTTTTGAATTAAGAATCAAGTCTAAATTAATAATGGATTTAAAGAAAAGGTGTTTTTGAGCTTTATTTTAATTAAGGCAATAAAATTGGAGTGATTAAAAAAGTTAATAAAATCTTAATTCTAACTCAATTTTAATTTAATGAAAAATTGTTAAAATTAAACCTAATTAAAACTAAATTAATTGGTCATAATTTATTTACAAAAATAAGTAATAAAATTAAAATAAAAGTATTTTTGTTGTTTCTGATTTTTTATGAAAAAGAGTTAATTAATTAATTATGGTGATAAAATAAAAAACAGTGAAAAGAAAAAAAAAATAAGGAAAACAAACTCAAGGGTGCTGGGCTCGAAAAGGGAGTATGAATTGAAGTTTCTAAGCCCAAACGTCCAGCCTGTTGGACTTTCAGATTTCCTGGGCTTTCGTTGGCCAAGGTTCATGGTGAACCTCATCCTGGACCACAAGATCTGGATCTGGGACCACCTGGCGCGTGAGATCTTGAGGTGCATGATGCTCCCTGCCTGGAGCGCTGCATCTGAGCACCTGTAGAAAAATGTAACAAAGTTTTGGGGGGACCTGGGATTCGAACCCAGGTCCAAAGGGGTTTTGCCATAGCGTGCTTGCCAACTCGTCCAATCTGCTTCATTCGTTAGTTAAATAGAACATAAATATTATATCAAACAATAACTATGCCTGGCCTAAAAAAATGAAAAGACGCGCGATTGGTTCAAACGAACCAATCACGCCCAACCACGTTATCATCTTCCTCACAATAGCATGGTTCGTTTACCTGCAGATTTCGTTCTGCAGGAAGTTTCGTGGGGTGGTTCTAAAAATCGCTCCAGGCCATGAAAACGCTATTCAAGAACACATATGTGTTCGTCTCGACCTCCTCATCATTCCTATGGCCATTGTTTGTCTCAATTTTCCATGTGACATAAACGCCTAAAAAACTAGAACATGAACCCTAGGTTCTGGATACAGGGTTAGAGGTCACGAAAATGTAATCAAATAATGCAGTTTGCTTAGGAATTTAATGGCTAGTATGAATATGAAATCAAATTAGCAAAAAAATGCAAGGAGTACGATTTACGATTTCATGTGCAGAGAAAAGTTCCTGGAGACTTACAGTGCGTTATGGGCGATGGAAAGACTCCCTTTTGATGGGTATAGCGCCACTGGATGACAAGGAAGGAAGCTACATTTTGCTTTTGGTCTAAATTCCCCTCTAAACCAGAATTTGGTCACCACTTTTCAAGCTTTTCTTTTCAAGGTTGGGGCGCCGTTTCTGCAGAGTTTGTGTAGGTGTTTTTCACGTGTCTTCTTTCAAGGGTTTTTCGTGTCTGTTTTTGTTCATGAGCAGCAGGTTTATATAGGCAAGTAAATTAGCTCAACAAATGTGTATCAAATCTTGGTCCATTATGATGAAGAGATTTGATTTGATTTTTCCATAAAGACTTGCTATATTTGATTCAATCATGCATTTCTGCCAGCTTGCTCTGAGTTGTTTGGGCCTCCAATTTGATGGAAATCGAAAACTGACTTACCCCTTTGATTTTGCCTTCTTTGCCAGTTTCGATTGCTTCAAAGTCCCCATTCGAATCTATTCCTTATTAGACAACCTCGACCAGCCCTTGGCCTTGTGATGAGTCTAAGTTCCGATTCGAAGTGTTCAGAACTTCCTCTATCAGATTATCTTAGGTTGAGAGAAACTCTGCACTGAGATGCCATTCGAAAATCATTTTGTTCTGATGTTCTTATTCAGGGAAATTCTACACTGAAATGCCATTCGAAGGGCATTTGTCCATATATCATTCGAAGGGTACTAATTGAAACTTCAATCGAAGGACACTGTTAACAGGCCAATCGAAAGGTCTTGTTCATGCTAATCGAAGGGTCTTGTGTTGCCTCCTTCAAATGGACTTCTTATGTACCTTTCGAATGGGCCTTCTGAGTGCTTCTTTGAATGAATAATTTACATATTCTTCGAATGAGCTTCTTGCCTGGTGAGTCAAAGGTAAGCCTGAAGTATCTTGTGCATAGTCGAAGCATTGTGATATTGACTTGATCGAAGGAGGGTCCAGCGCTCAATCGAAGACCTGCAGACCAAAGCTTAGTCGAAGAGTTCCAAATGTTCAATCGAAGACTGGTGAACCAAACCTGATCGAAAGGTTCCAAACGCTTAATCGAATCCTGGTGAACCAAACCTGATCGAAAGGTTCCGAATGCTTAATCGAAGCCTGGTGAACCAAACCTGATCGAAAGGTTCCGAACGCTTAATCGAAGCCTTTTCCCAGATGCCGATCGAAAGACACTTTGTATATCTTCAAAACTTTATTTTTGTTAGGCAAGTGTTTGTGACTAACTATGTAAGGGAAGACCTTTGGAAACATGAGAGGGAAAATTTTGGGGTACAACACTTAGCAAAGAATTTAAATCACAATTCACATATGAAAAATAAAGTAAAAGAACATAACAAAGATTTTTTTAATGGAAGGGAAAATTTTTATTAATGAGTTTGGCCCGTGAATGGGCATTCATACATAGAAACAAATCCTAAATGAGGAAGTTGCAGAGAAGAAAAGAAATACAACGAGTAAAATGGAAATAAGAAAATCTCGAACTTCCGTTAAAACTAATATTGCTATAGTTCCCGTATCCTGGGTCGTCATAGTGTTGTGCTTCTAAAGGATAATAGCTAGATTGATCCACCCCGCATTAGGAGGGTGTACGTGAAGAGTTTTTAGACTGCAGTCTCTCGCTTTTTTGTCCATAATTTTTGCCTGGATCACCCTTTCGGGTTTTCAATCCACCGGGACACACATTTTTGCCTAAGCCTCCCTTTCGGGTTTTCAACTTAGCGGGTTATTATTATTTTTTTCTTTTTAGCCCTAACTTTTGCCTAAGCCGCCCTTTCGGGTTTTCAACTTAGCGGGTCCTTTTATGTGTAGTATTTTTTGAATGAGTCTGAATTGACTGGAAACGGAACGTCTTCCCCATCCATGTTTGTCAGGATTAGATCACCTCATGAGAAAGCTTTCTTCATGATGTACAGTCCCTCATAATTGGGAGTCCACTTGCCTCTTGGATCAGTGTGGATTGGGAGAATCTTCCTTAAGACCAGGTCACCTGTGTCAAACTCTCGAGGTCGAATCTTCTTGTCAAATGCTCTCTTGAGACGTTGTTGATATAACTGACCGTGAAAAATGGATGCCAGACACTTTTCTTCGATGAGATTGAGTTGGTCGAGTCTCGTTTGAATCCATTCAGCTTCATCAAGCTTAGTATCCATCAGAACCCTTAAGGAAGGAATCTCCACTTCAACCGGGAGTACCGCATCCATACCATAGACTAGTGAAAACGGAGTTTACCTAGTGGAAGTATGCACCGAAGTTCGATAGCCATGCAAGGCAAAAGGCAACATCTCATGCCAATCTTTGTATGTTCTCACCATTTTCTGAACGATCTTATTTATGTTCTTGTTAGCGGCTTCAACTGCCCCATTCATCTTCGGCCGATAAGGTGATGAATTATGGTGCTCAATGTTGAACTCTTCACACATTTCCTTCATCATCTTGTTGTTGAGATTTGACCCGTTATCAGTGACGATCTTGTTAGGAGTTCCATAACGATAAATGATCTCTCTTTTGATGAAACGAGTGACAACTTGCTTGGTCACATTCTTGTACGAAGCCACTTCCACCCACTTGGTGAAGTAGTCAATAGCAACGAGGATAAACCTGTGTCCGTTTGAAGCGCTCGACTCGATTCTCCCAATCATATCGATGCCCCACATTGCAAAGGGCCATGGTGAAGTCATCACATTCAAAGGACTGGGAGAAACATGTATCCTGTCTGCATAAACCTGACATTTGTGGCACATTTTGGCATATACACAACAGTCGCTTTCCATCGTCATCCAAAAATAACCTTCTCGTAGGATTTTCTTGGCCATAGAATGCCCACTGGCATGAGTCCCAAAAGAGCCCTCATGTATTTCTCGTATAATGGATTCTGCTTCGTGTCTATCCACGCATCTGAGCAGAACCAAATCATAGTTTCTCTTGTATAGAACGTCTCCTGACAGTAAAAACTTAGACGCCAACCTTCTAAGAGTCCGCTTATCACAAATTGTAGCACCTTCGGGGTACTCTTGCTTCTCAAGATATCTTTTGATGTCGAAGTACCACGGCCTTTCGCCTGATACATCTTCAGTTATGAGACAATGAGCAGGGAAAATGTGTGCTGGCTCCTTGTAACGACAGATCATTATATTGGGTGCATGATTCGGGTAACTGACTTTGAACATTGCTGCTAAAGTGGATAGAGCATCTTCCAGTTGATTTGCTTCTCTAGGAATGTGCTCAAAGGTGACCTCATCGAAAGCGGGAAACAACTCTAATATGTAATCCCGGTATGGAACTAAATTAGGGTGTCGTGTATCCCAATCACCCCGTACTTGATGTATCATTAAGGCAGAGTCCCCATAAACTTCAAGAATCTTGATCTTCAAATCAATGGCTGCTTCAAGGCCTATCACACAAGCTTCGTATTCAGCGATATTATTTGTACAATCAAAACATAATCTGGAAGTGAAAGGTATATGAGTGTTGCATGGAGAGGTCAGAACTGCCCCAATGCCGTGACCCATAGCATTTGACGCACCATCGAACGTGAGAGTCCATCGCTCCCCTGGTTCAGATCCTCCATTATCATCAAGTTTCATAATATCCTCATCTGGAAAATCGAACTTCATGGGCTGATATTCTTCCAATGGTTGGTGAGCGAGATGATCAGCAAGAATGCTACCTTTGATAGCCTTTTGTGTGACGTACTGGATGTCATACTCAGACAAAAGCATTTGCCACCGAGCCAATCTGCCTGTAAGTGTTGGTTTCTCGAAGATGTACTTTATCGGATCCATCTTAGATATCAGAAGTGTAGAATGTGTCAACATATACTGCCTCAAACATCGAGCTTCCCACGTAAGAGCACAACAAGTCTTCTCAAGTAAGGAATACCTTGATTCACAATCAGTAAAATTCTTGCTCAGGTAATAAATGGCGTGTTCTTTTCGTCCAGTATCATCATGTTGTCCAAGCACATAACCCATAGATCCTTCAAGCACAGTCAAATACATAATGAGAGGTCTCCCGGGAACTGGTGGTATGAGTATTGGTGGTTCTTGAAGATACTGCTTAATCTTCTCGAAAGCTTCTTGACAACTCTCATCCCAACGGACATCCCGATTCTTGCGCAACAATTTAAAGATGGGTTCACAGGTAGCAGTAAGATAGGAAATGAACCTGGCTATGTAATTCAACCTTTCAAGGAAACCTCGTACTTCCTTTTCATTTTTCGGCGCCGGCATATCCTGTATTGCTTTTACTTTGTCTGGATCTACTTCAATTCCTCGTTGACTCACGATAAAACCAAGTAACTTGCCCGATGGAACCCCAAAGGTGCATTTGTTGGGATTAAGCCTTAACCTGAACTTTCGTAAACGATCAAACAACTTCTGCAAATGGACCAAATGTTCTTCCTCAGTCTGTGACTTCGCAATCATGTCGTCCACATACACCTCAACCTCTTTATGAATCATGTCGTGAAAGAGAGTCACCATAGCTCGCTGATATGTCGCAGCAGCGTTTTTAAGACTAAAAGGCATGACTCTATAGCAAAAGGTACCCCAAGGAGTTGTGAAAGCTGTTTTATCCATGTCTTCTGGAGCCATCTTTATCTGATTGTAGCCAGAGAACCCATCCATAAAGGAGAACACCGAAGACTGAGCAGTGTTATCAACCAACACATCAATATGAGGCAACAGGAAATCATCCTTCAGGCTCGCTATATTCAAGTCTCGGTAGTCAACACACATGCGTACCTTACCATCCTTCTTAGGTATGGGCACAATGTTAGCAATCCAAGGCGGATAATTTATCACAGATAGGAAACCTGCTTCGAGCTGTTTCTGAACCTCTTCTTTAATCTTCAAAGCCATGTCGGGTCTGGTCCTTCTTCGCTTTTGCTTTACGGGAGGACATTCTGGCTTGAGTGGCAATCTATGCATTACTATATCAGTGTCTAAGCCGGGCATGTCTTCATACGAACAGGCGAAGATGTCAGCATACTCTCGAAATAACTCAATCAAACCCTTCTTTTCTTCGCTTTGCAAGGTGGCCCCTATTTTGACTTCTCTCTTTACCTCTTCAGTACCGAGATTGACAACTTCTGTTTCTTCTTGATATGGCTGGATGACCTTCTCTTCTTGTCTCAAGAGCCTGGATAGTTCTTCAGGGACTTCACAATCTTCCTCACTATCTCTGTTAGCATGATCAACTGAATTCTCAAGGATATAAGGAGCCATAGCACTATCATTTCCAACGGAGTCCGAGACGGATCTGCATGATCGATGATTTTATGTTTTATTTTTAGAAAGTGCAAAAGAATATTTAGAATATGAAAAGAAAAGTATTTCCATTTTTATTTTGAAAAAGTAAAAGTAAAAGAAAAGACAGGGAACAAAATTGTATGCGAAAGTGTGATTTTTCATTCAATGTTAAACGGAGATTGAAACATAAGGGGGACCTTCTACAAGCCGTCAGTATGCCCTGGGCAGAACATACGACTTAAATGGAAACAGGAAATTACACATCAAGGAAAACAACTTTAGGGATGTCCACGAAAGTCCAATTGTTGAGCTCCTGGTCCGATGCAACTTGATAGATAAATCTTGAAACATCTTCATCATCACCTTCAACATTTGTGGAGAGCACTTATCCTTCTTTTCCTATACCAGCATTGACGAACACTTTAGAAATTGGGGGAACCTGCTGTCCTTTGAGAGGAACCCAACCAGCTTGCACGGAGGATGATGGCTGATACCCAAGACCAAAACGATCTTTCTTCTCTGGAATTTCAATCAATTTGCCCCAATTGTCATGGGGAGGTCTAGCTTCTATGAGGGATTTGGCATCCTTCAAAGAGGCCAGGGGTGTCTCAGACTTCTTACATTCCACGACAGGGAATTTGTCAACAGTAACAATCTCCGGAGCTTGAAAGGGCAACTCCTGCACCTCGCCTTCCACTTCCATATAACGGTAGGTAGTCAAATTATTAATCACTATGTCTTCTTCCCTGCAAACAACGATAACTTGGTCATTCACAATGAACTTCAGGCGTTGATGAAGAGTAGATGTCACAGCTCCTGCTACGTGGATCCATGGACGATCCAAAAGGCAAGTATAGGATGGATGGATGTCCATAACATAGAATGACAAATAGAAAGTGTGGGGACCAATATTGACAGGTAAGTCCACTTCCCCATCCACAGATCTTCTCGAACCATCAAACGCTCGAACATTTAGAGTGGAGGGCCTCATTATTACACCATCCATATTCAGCTTAAACAAAGTAGCCTTAGGCATCACATTAAGTGAAGAACCCGTATCCACCAAAACTCGAGATAAAACATTGTCCAAACACTTTATAGAAACATGAAGCGTTTTATTATGGGCTCTGCCTTCAACTGGGAGTTCATCATCACAGAAACCCAAACAATTTCCCACAACAATATTGGTGACGATTCCTTTAACCGGGCCACCGAGATGTCTTGGGTAAGATGAGCGGAACATAAAGTCTTCAATAAGGCATTGCAGTGGGTCTCTGAACACAAAAGGAGAGACAAGATGGAAATCTTAGATGGTGTCTGGTTGAGTTGATCCACTACTTTGTAATCACTCCTCTTGAGAATTCTCAAAAGTTTTTCCGCTTCTTGTCCTGCAGAAGGTTCGGGTTGATTATCCATCACTTGCTTTCCCCTGGCCTTAGCTAGAGCTTCACTGTTAGTTTCCTTAGGAGGCGGTGGTGGAGGAGAAAAGATCCGACCACTGCGAGTCATGTTACTGGTTCCTGCAATGTTGGTAACATTCTTGTCAATAATTGGAGGACAGTCATACTTCTTTCCATGAATATAGACCATATTATACTCCCATGGAACTGCCTTCGAGTCGTTGCTTGTAGGAGGAATAAGAGCTTGAATCACTGCGGGGGTAGTAGGAACCTGAATTGTTAATGGAATATTAGGGGTTGCCGAAAAGATTCTCGGATAGTAGGGGATTTCCAGGACATCAATCTGTTTTTCTCGGAATATTTTCTCTATCTGTAGGACACCTTCATCGATCAACTGTTGGATGGCCGTATTCAAATAAGTACACTCTTCAGGTTTGGAGGAACATGTTAAGCAGAAGTCATAGAGTTCTTGTAGCACCTCGTGCTTCAACAAATGTTCTCAGATAGTTTCCAAAGATATCTTAATTTCGTCAACCTTGGATACCAAAACCCGTTCACTGACTTCTTCAATAGCATTGACCGTTCCCCCTTGATGAGGATGCATGGGATTATTCTGAATATTTGGACCAACAGGGTTGAAGTTAGCCTTTGCATCGATGAGGTCTTGAACTTTGCATTTGAATACTCTACAATTTTCAATTGTATGGCCTGGGGCACCAGAATTAAATTCGCAATGAGCATTAATATCATACCCCCTAGGGAGAGGATTTGGCGGTGGACCGAGTTTGCGCAATTAAACCAATTGACTAGCAAGTAACTGTGGGAGAAGCTGAGCGTAGGACATAGGAATGAGATCAAATCTTCTTTCAGGGGCTCTTTGTCTTTGAGGAGCTCTCGTACCTTGAGGTTGTAGATTCTATTGTTGATAAGTTGGAGGAGGTTCAAATTATTATTGTGGAACATAATGTGGTTGCGGAGCGAAAGGCCGTTGTTGGGCCATCCAGGGTGCTGGAGTTGTAACAGCATATACTTGAGGAACAAATTGGTTGGGAAGAGCAGAAGGTGTAGGAAAATAAGGGAATCGGACTTGAGGAAATGCGGCATCTCTTCCTTGGTTGATGGTAATGGCACTAGTCTCACCCTCTTTCTTCTTGACAAAACCAGAAAACGGTTTTCTACTAATGCCCACATTGTTGTTAGCATTGTTAGGGACACCTTGAATCGTTCCAGCCTTAATGCATGTCTCAACGCGTTCACCAATAATGAGCATATCAGAGAAAGAAGTAGAAGTACTACTGAGCATATGTTGGAGATAAGGGCCTCATAGAGTACCCATAAACAGATCAATCAATTCACGATCCAAGAGAGGAGGTTGGACCCTTGCAGCCAGTTCACGCCACCTCTGAGCGTACTCTTTGAATGACTCTTCAAATTTTTGTACCATCCCTTGGAGCTGAGTACGGCTAGGAGCCATGGCAGTATTGTAATGGTAATGTTTCAAAAAGGCGTCAGAAAGTTCTCCCCAAGTACTGACATAAGATCTTTCCAATTGCATATACCAATCCAATGGTGCCCCAGTCAAGCTATCTTGAAAAAAGTGCATGAGTAACGGTTCATTTTCAGCATAGGCATCCATTTTGCGACAATAGGAACGAAGATGAGTCTCTAGGCAAGAAGTGCCTTTGTATTTGTCAAAATCCTGGACTTTGAACTTGGGAGGAATAACTACCTCTGGCACGAGGCACATTGCAGCAGTATTAAATCCAAAAGCCTTGATACCCTCCATGGCTCTAAGACGCTCTTCGAGAGTATGATACATTTTCGCAGTTTCGGCAACTCCGGCAGCAAGATTCACTTGGGGTCCATCAAGATCAATAACATCATGATGATCGTCGACATCATTCCTAGGAATGCCGGTGGGTGTCTCAACATTTGCATTGTCATTCCTCCCATTAGCAGAAGTGGAGGGAGCAGCAGTAGTAAGCTTGGCAACACTTTGATGTAGTTCTTCTTGACCCTTGATCACAACATGAAGGGTTTCCATAAGCTGATCCATGTGAGTATCCATGGTGTCCATATCTCGGAGGAGTGCATTCCGATTCTCTTCAAAAAGATCCATTAGTCTTTGCTGGTTGCCTCTGGTACGGTAAGGATGTGGAGAAGTCGTCTTTGATGTTTACTGTAGTCTTTTGGAAAAGGGACCCCAATGAGTTTTTGTTGTGAAAAATGAATGCATGGTGTTGTACCCAAAAATTCTCCCCCCCCATATTTCTCAATACATTTCAAGTGAGGTCCCCAAATTGCTCAAGGAAGTCCAAGGGTTGACCAGACAAACTCTCTCCTAAGGCAGTCTACCTCAGATTAGGGTTTCATTTTTCACCAAGGTACTTGAGTCCAAAGGATCCCAAATGCTCACCATTGTCCTAATATGTTCACAAGATCATTCATGTCAAGTTTCAAGCCTTGCAGAGGACGTTTGCTCAGTCAATTACTCAAAGGCCTGAAAATCGACTTTGCTAGGGCAAATGTCAACTGTGGCCTACATACAGTCAAAGTTCAAGATTTTTGGTCAAAATGATGATTTTGAAGTATTATTCATCATTTGATCAAGGGTTGATCATGGTTCCTCAAGTATTTCTCATAATTCATCAAAACCCACAAGTTGCTAAATTAAGGTTTTGCAGGAAAAGTCAACTCAACTTTGACCAAGCATAACTTTCTCGTACTTTATCAAAAATGACCCATCCAAATCTCATTTTGAAGAGGACGACATTCCCTACAATTCATATTCAACTCCCAAGTTAAAAATATTCACTCACAAGAAGATATAAATTTGGACATTATAGGTCATTTTGAAAAGTCAACAAAAACACCTTTTTTTTGTCAAAGCTTCATACGTAAACATGGTAGACTCAATTGAGATGAGACCAAGAGGATTGATTATAGGACATCTTAAGCTTTCTAAAAAATCCAAGAACACATCTCTAGGGTCAAAATTGAAGGAGTTATGCATTGGCAAAGTTGACCTCTTTTGCAAAATTGCCAAAAGTCAAATGTGTCCCAAATTGCAATTTTTGCCAAATGGGCCCAACCTTTTATGCTTGCATTGAGTTTGTAACATGACCCACGACCCACGATCCTTCCCATTTCTCATTCTTTTATTTTTATCATTTATTTTGATTTTATTTCAATTAAATCAAATAAAATCAAAATAAAATCAAAATAAAATCCTGAAAATATCAAAAACTAATCAAAGCTTGAGATTTTGTGCATGTTTAGGTCTATTATACAGCTGGAGATGCAATCAAATCGTGCAAGCTTCATTTGGACACAAAAATATTGGATTTGATCAATTTAGAAAGATTTGCACTAAGAATCAAATCATGAATCAATGGTCATTATTGGAGAAGATTTGAAACCAAATTGCAACCCTAATTCATTCTTGGATACATAAGGAAGGATTGCAGATCAAAAAAGAGGGCATGGGAGGCGTGCAAAGGTGAAAGTAACTTTCAAAAAAATCAAGAAAAGTTGCAAACTGATTTCCCAGTTCCAGGCTTCCTCAAGCCATTCCAGTCACACAAATCATTTGCTGGACATCCAAGGATCAAGATTCAACCACTAGCAAGCTTTCTAACACCCAGAAATGCACTGTAAGTGTCTCACGATTTCCATACTTTCTTGAAATCGAATATCACAATTCTGGCACTTTTAGCATGATTTATTTGCATATTCTTAATCCTTGAGTCATTTGCAAGCTAATGGTTGTATTTAATTGCATTTCTATTGACTGCATACCAAGATGCCATGATTAGGGTTCGAGCTTTGTTTTTAGGGATTTTGCACACATGAACAATTGGCCATCAATGGTGGTACCATGATGCTCGTGAGGTTGCAACGAGTTGATTGGTACCACTGGTATTGATTTTTCGTACAGGGGCAGGATTTTGGAAAGATATAGGGCTGTAACTACGCCCATTTGACCGTAGGTAAAAGTTCTTGATCTAACACGACGAAGACGATGAGGAAGATGATAATGTGACGCCCCATGAATGGCCCATTCAAATCTGCGTGCGTTTCAAAGTTAGCTTTATTGTTTTATTATATAATATTATTTTGTTATTAGTTATACAACTAATACAACAATCTCAGCTGGAAAACGTGCAATGGATGAATGCTGAAGGACCTGGGTTCGATCCCCAGGTCCCCATATTTGCCTTATGTTTATTTTATTTGCATAATCAGGCGCGCTAGCATCCAAGGAATCCACCATACACCATCAATATCCAGCCAACATATCTTCAACAAGGCAGATCCAATGCCTTATCCCTGAGAGTCCAACATGGGCATCAGTCAAGCGTGCACACAAGATTGAGAAAGTCAACAGGGCCAAGCGCTTTTGGGCCCAGAATTGCAAGTCTCACCCCCCTGTTTGCTAGCATACCACCAGGCCCATTCTATTTCTTTTTTAATTTCCTTTATTTAATTTAATTAGTTTAATTTATTTTCTAACACAAAATTAATTCCATTTTTTATTTACAAAAGTCATAAAATCAATTTTTACAAATTTAGAATTTGGTTTTATTTTTTATCAAATTTAATTTAATATTAGTTAAATTTAATTTTAGGGTAATTCTAACTTTTTTGTAAATTATTTAAAATCAATTAGAAAATTAGGGTTTGTTCTTGATTTAATTTTATTTCTTTTCTCAATAAAACAAAATCCAGAAAATAGGTTAACTTAATTATTTTTTCTTAATTTAAATTAATTAGTAATTAGGTTTTTATTTATTCAATTAAAATCTTATTTTCTCAAAACAATCAAAAACAACAAAAAATGATTTTTCTTTTTAAGTTTTAATTAGGTTTAGATGGGGTCAAAACCCTAATTTTTCTTTCCATTTGATTCATCGCGCGCGCTTATTATTTTATTATTTTTGAGATATTAATGTAACTGCTTACAGTATGTAATAGTTTAATTATTACTTTTCTTTTATTTATCGTTTTTACGAGTTTTTGGCTATGTAATTAATTCCCCTCCCCGAAGCCTCGTAATAGCGTAGTTTTTATTTCTCGCATTTTAATTCTCGCAAATATTAACTGTTAGATGTATGTTAATAGGATTGTATGACAAGATTGCATGACAATTTAAAATGGCTAGAAAACCCTAAATGTGCAAAGATAATAACTGAAATCAAATCACTCGCACATGCGCACTCCTAGGGTATACTCTCACTTCGGTTACCTCCGGTAAACAGTCATTAAGTATAGGGTGTTTTAGTGGTCGCCCTTCTGTCTAAACAAAGATCAAATGTCCTGTTCGGAAATGTTGCCTCAGAAAGGTTGCCTCGAATATGATCTTAAGACATTAGGGTTATTACTAAAACGTCCTAACATTACTTTAGTGATCGTACGTCCCTTTCAAATTGACCCTTACAACTCCAACGAAGGTGCTTCCTATTTTTCAATAGTAGGATAGTGTTGTCTAAAGGAAACAAAAACATAAATAATCTTTTTTCGAGTAGGTAGATGCTAGTAGATACTTGCTCAAATCAATCCTTTTCACACTTACACTCATTCAAACAAAGTTTTCAAAAACACTTCGTAACACTCTTGAGGACTGATACAAGGGTTAAAACGAAGTAAAACAAAAACTTTTCAAAACAAACACACAAAAGCAATTTCAAAAGATGAGCAAGTACCTAAGAGCCCATGGAAAACCATGGATAGAAAGGGTGCTAACACCTTCCCTTTCCATAATCTACCCCCGTACTCAAAATCTCGAAAAAGGAATTTTTCTGTGCTTTTGTCCTTTCCAGTTGGTGGCGACTCTTGCTTACCGCGACATTTTGCAAATAAAAAAAATGCAAAACACAAACCAATATTTTCCAAAACAGTCGGTTCTACCACCATATCACAGAACTGGCGACTCTGCTGGGGAAGATATAAGTGGGGTATACCTTAGGATTAAGTCATCATAAATTTCTTCTCTTGTTTGTTTTTGGTTGCTTTATTTTTGAGGGTTTTGTATTGGGAGTTACTATAGATCCTAACCCGGATCTGGGGAACACCTTTTAGGTAAGTAGCAATAAACTGTGAGGTAACTGTATAGCATAGACCGATACGGTTGAAGCAGTAGCTACGTTGATGTGGCACATTGGTTGGTACCGGTATCCCTTGTGGAGAAACGAGGAGAATACGGGGCCGCTATATGTGTCGTTAATCATCAACTGACCTTAGAACCCTTAACCGACCAACTTGGCCATTAGGAAGTAGTGAGATAGCCGACCTCGGTGTAAAGCTGAGAACTTGTTTATGCTCGATACTACACTCATTGAGACCATACTTTCGAGATAGTTCCGACCGCAAGAAAAGATTGTGTGAGCTGAAACCATGATCGATGGAGGATGGTCAGTGATATTGAGAACCTCTAGAACCCGGTTACTTTTGCTAGGACATGTTGAAACTAACTGAACTTCAAGAGGGTAGTACCTTGACCCCATGCAAGCCTTAAACTTAAGGGATTTTGTGTGACTTGTTTGCCTTTGCCATGTCTGTTAACTGCTATGCCTGTTGTTTTTATCATGACATCATGCATCATAACATAGCATGCATACTTCATTATACTAACCATTTCAAAGAATAATGGGATTTATCTTTGTTCTGTTTTGCAGATTATGGCTTCCATGCGCAGAAACACCATCTGAGTTAACTTTGTGCAAATACCTGCTCAACTCAAAGAATTAGCCTCAAGATTTTCTGAAACTTCTTCGTTCATTAAGAGACATGGTCAGCTTCTTAGCCTGGTTACTTCAAAGTTTGATGAGCAAATGATGAGTGTGCTTTTCCAGTTCTTCGATCCTGTGCATCATTGCTTCACCTTTCCAGATTATCAGCTGGTTCCCACTTTAGAAGAGTTCTCACACTTATTAGGCATATCCATCCTTGAGCAGGTGCCCTTCACGGGTATGGAAGAGACTCCTAAACCAGAAGACATTGCTTCAGCTCTGCATCTAAAAAGGGTTGATATATTATCCAATTGGGAAACACGAAGCGGGTTTGAAGTTTTCTTAGCCAAGTTTCTGATAGATCAAGCTCAGCTATTCTGGGATAACTTGGATTTTCAGGCTTTTGAAGACATCTTGGCTCTCCTTATCTACGGTTTGGTTCTCTTCCAGAATCCATATTCCTTTATAGATGTGAATGCGGTTAAGATCTTCCTGTCTTGCAATCTAGTGCCTACTCTACTGGGTGATATCTTGCATGCCCTTTACACTCGTACTGTACAAAGAAGAGGGAACCTTATGTGTTGCACGCCGTTGTTGTCGAGGTGGTTTATTTCGCACCTCCCCAAGTCCGTGCTGAAGAATGAAGAAGGTTTGGGATGGTCTTACAGGATAATGTCACTTGCCCATACAGACATTCTTTGGAGTTCCAAGGCTATGGAAAGCACTGCTGTCATTGATCGTTGTGGGGGATACCCTAATGTCCCACTTCTTAGAATCAGATGGAGAATAACCTACATTCCTTGTCTAGTTTTGCAATAGTTTGGTCGTGCTCGGAGAGACGGTCCTCATGAGCTACTTCTTACAGATATTGCATTTTATTATAAGGAAGACATTGGCGAGCATCGCCAGAGGTTTATACGAGCTTGGGGCATGGTGAACAGATCTGACCCTCAAGAGCTAGGACCAAGGACTTCTCTCCCTATGCAGCCTTATCTCCAGTGGGTCCGAGCTCGAGCCCAGATGCTTGGGATGCCTTATGAAGCAGTACTGCCAGTAATTGTGGAGCCCACCAATGAAGAAGGCATTCCTTACACAGTTCTTTATCCTTACATGCCCACTGATCTTGGGGAATTGCAGAGGTCTTGGATTCAGCTGAAAGAGGAAAGGGATACCTACCGGGAGAAGTACCATGAGCAAGAAAGGAAGATCTTGAGGCTCACCAGGAAACTCGAGAATGAAAGAACGATCAATGATTACGTCAGCACCCAGGGGAAGCGTCCATGGGATTTCTGATTTTGCTTTTTCTAGTTTAGATTTGTTTTTCATTTACTTCTTTGTAACGCCTTAAAGGCATTGTTGAACCTTTTTACAAGTTAATCTAATAAAGTTTGTTTGTTTTTGGTTTGCAAATTTAAATCTCCTAAAGTCTTTGAAATCATTACATATGCATCCCATTATCATGCACACCATTACAGGTACCATAAAAGGTTTCTCATCATCTTCGTTGTTTATTTCAGCAGTTATGTCTTTCGATCAAGCTATCAAAGATCTTCAAGCACAAAAAGCCCAATTCCAAGAGATGTTCTTGAGCTTGGCTAAAGGGAAAGAGGATCTAAAAACTCTCATTCTGAAAGAGAAAAGAGAAGAAGAAGAAGAAGAAGAAGAAGGTCATTCTTCTGAGTATGGGCAAAAGGTTTGGGGACAGGCTGAAACAACAAGCTGATATGTCCTTTTCATCCAAGGACGGGGAGAACCAAGAAGAAGAAAAGGGCCCTAGTCCTGCAGTTTCTGATAATGATACGGATTATGATGATGAACAATATCCTCCTGCTGAGGATAGGTACAAGCAACTAGAAGACTGTCTGAGTGTAATGGAGATTCAGAAGATCCCTGGTTTGGATTTTGGAGAGCTGGGACTGGTATCAGGAGTGGTGATCCCTCATAAGTTCAAAGCTCCGGTTTTTGCCAAGTACGATGGAGTATCCTGTCCAAAACACCATCTCTGCTCGTATGTCAGGAAAATCCAACCCCACACTGCTGATAGGAATTTGTGGGTGCACTTCTTTCAAGATAGTCTGTCAGGGACTCAGCTTGAATGGTTTTATCAGTTGGAAGGAGCCAATGTCTGAAACTGGGAAGACCTTACTGCTGCTTTTTACAGGCAGTATCAGTATAACACCGACCTTGCTCCCACTCGTACTCAGCTTTAAGGTATGTCTATGGGTACAAGTGAAGGTTTTAAGGACTATGCTCAAAATTGGAGAGATTTGGCTGGAAGAGTCCAACCCCCTTTGTCTGATAGGGAGTTGGTTGACATGTTTCTAGGGACGCTATCTGGTCCATTTTTCAATCATCTAATCGGTAGTTCGTCATCTGGGTTTACTGAGTTGATTTTGACTGGAGAGAGAGTAGAAGCTAGTATCCGAAGTGGTAAGATACAGAAGGATACTTCATCAAGTGCAGTAAAGAAACCTTTCACCGGTAAGAAAGAAGCTAGTGCAGTCTATGGCCCGAGGGGCCAAAGCAGACCTGAACACCGTCAAGCAGTAAATGCGATAGTGATATCAAGACCCACAGTTGCCCCATAATGCAATAATCAACAAAGGGTGGAAAGACCACAGAGGCAGTACACTCGGCTCAATATGACCTTGTCTCAAATTCTACCACAATTATTGAAGACCAATCTGGTAACTCTAAGGAAAGCCCCGAAGAACCCCAACACCACATCTCCTCAATATAATCCAAATTCCCGTTGCACCTATCACTCCAATGGCCCGAGTCATGATACAAACAACTGTTGGGCCTTGAAGAATAAGGTGCAAGATTTGTTTGAAGCCAAATAAATTGAGTTTGACGCTCTGGAGAAGCCCAACGTCATAATTGCACCCATGCCCAAGCATGACTCAGGAATCGATGCTATTGAGATTATCTCCACCATAAAATATGTTGATGATGAGAACTCAGATATCGACAGCTGGATCTACCCGACAACCAACGGTGGATTGAAAAACTGGATGGCGAAGGACTTCATACCTGTTTCTTTTATTACACAGTAATTGACTTTTGTTTTGAGATTTGTGATAAACAGTTTGAAACTCTATGGCTCGGTGTCTTGCCCGAGGCACCTTGGCTTTGCTTGTGAGGGCTTATTATCTGTCATTTTCATATATCATTAATAAAGCATTGGACGTTTCTTGCATTACAAATTTTGCGCTCCTTGTTTTTCTTCTCTGTCTCTCACTTTATCGAAACGGCTATTCTCTTACACACACTCACGTATCACAATGCAGATCCATATCCACTCCGGATCCCATTGATAACAACTCTGCTACTGCCAGCTATGACTATGAAAATCCGATCAACCAAGCCGAGGACGAACGTGAGGATGATTGTGAGGTACCTGGAGAAATTGCTAGACTATTACTACAGGAAGAAAGGGACATACAGCCTCATGAAGAACTAGTGGAATCGGTAAATTTGGATACAGAGGAAGACAAGAAAGAGGTCAAGATAGGTGCGAATCTGGAGCCTAGTGTCAAGCAACGGTTGATACATATGCTACACGACTATGTTGAGATCTTCGCTTGGTCTTATGAAGATATGCCTGGTTTGGACACCGATATTGTGGTACACCGCCTGCCAACCAAAGAAGATTGTCCTCCGGTAAAGCAGAAGGTTCGTCGTATGCGCCCTGAGATGTCTGAGAAAATCAAAGCTGAGGTCATGAAACAGTTCGACGCGGGATTTCTAGTTGTTAATTCTTATCCACAGTGGGTTGCTAACGTTGTTCCAGTGCCTAAGAAACATGGTAAGGTACAGATGTGTGTGGACTATAGAGATCTGAACAGGGAAAGCCCCAAGGATGATTTCCCGCTTCCTCACATTGATGTTCTGGTCGACAACACCGTGCAACATAAGATCTTCTCCTTTATGGATGGGTTTTCTGGTTACAATCAGATCAAGATGGCTCCCGAGGATATGGAGAAGACAACCTTCGTTACACAGTGGGGAACCTTATGTTACAAGGTAATGCCTTTCGGGTTGAAGAATGCTGGGGCAACTTATCAGCGCGCCATGGTCACTTTGTTCCATGATATGATTCACCATGAGATTGAGGTTTATGTTGATGACATGATCGCAAGGTCCCAGACTGAGGAAGAACACCTTCACCATATCCAGAAATCATTTGACAAGTTAAAAACGTATAAGCTGAGGTTGAACCCGAACAAGTGCACCTTTGGGGTAAGGTCTGGTAAGCTGCTAGGTTTCGTCGTCACTGATAAAGGTATTCAGGTGGACCCTGCCAAGGTAAAAGCCATACAGGAGATACTAGCTCCCCGAACAGAAAAGGAAGTTAGAGGATTTTTGGGACGTCTGAATTACATCGCCCGATTCATTTCACATTTGACTGCTACTTGTGAGCCAACCTTCAAGCTGCTGAAGAAAAATCAAGTGGTAAGATGGAATGATGAATGTCAGACCGCTTTCGAAAGGACCAAATAATATCTTTAAGAGCCACCTATTCTGATGCCTCCAGTTGAAGGAAGACCTTTGATCTTATACTTGACCATACTGGATAGTTCAATGGGGTGCGTGCTGGGGCAGCATGACGAGTCTGGCCGAAAAGAGCACGCTATTTACTACCTTAGCAAAAAGTTTACTGACTGTGAGACTCGATACTCACTGCTCAAGAAAACTTGCTGTGCTTTGGGATGGGATGCTCGCCGGCTGAGACAGTATATGCTGACTCACACTACCCTATTGATATCAAAGATGGATCCAATCAAGTATATCTTCGAGAAGCCTGCCTTATCCGGAAGAATAGCAAGATGGCAGATGATCTTAACTGAGTATGACATCCAATACACAACCCAAAAAGAAATCAAAGGGAGTGTACTGGCGGATCATTTGGTGCATCAGGCCATGGATGACTACCAGTCCATGAATTTCGAGTTCCCGGATGAGAATATCATGTTGGTGACCGACTGTGAAGAACCTGGACCGGATGAAGGACCTGAGGAAGGATTCTGATGGTCTATGTATTTTGATTGAGCCTCAAACATGTTGGGTAATGGCATCGGTCCTGTAATTATATCTCTTGAGGGCTGTCATACTCCATTCACCGCCCGATTATGTTTTAACTATACCAACAATATGGCGGAGTATGAAGCATGTATTCTGGGTCTCCGAGCTGCTATTGACCTGAGGATTAAGTTCTTGAGTATATTCGGAGATTCCACTCTAGTGATCATTCAGATCAAAGGCGAGTGGAATATGAAGCACCCAAATCTTATTCCTTACAAAGAGTATGTATTGACGTTGCTCCCACACTTTGAGGAGATAACCTTTGAACACTTCCCAAGAGAGGAGAACCAGTTAGCGGACGCGCTAGCTACTATGTCTTCTATGTTCAAGGTCAGGTGGGACAATGAAGCTCCCCAGATTACCATTGAGAGGTTGGAAGAACCCGCACATTGCTGTGACATCGAGACTAAAGAGGTAGAAGATAACCCTGGTTTCACGAGGTAAAGAGGTATCTTGAGGTTCAAGAGTACCCCGAGGGTGCATTTGTTAATGATAAGAAGTTTCTGAGAAGGTTCGCTGCAAAGTTCTTCATCAGTAATGGGATTCTTTATAAGCGTAACCATGATTCAACCTTACTGCGATGTATGGACAAAAGCGAGGCAGAAAGGATTATGGAAGAGTTGCATGAAGGTACCTTCGAAACTCATTCCATTGGACATACCATGGCAAAGAAAATCCTACGGGCAGGATATTATTGGTCTACTATGGAAGCCGATTGTTATCGACATTCTCGAACCTGTCATAAGTGCCAAGTCTATGTTGATAAGGTGTATGTACCTCAAGTTCCTCTGAATGTTTTGGCAGATCCTTGGCCTTTTGCAATGTGGGGCATCGACATGATCGGCGAGATCATACCTACTGCATCCAACGGGCATCGCTTCATCTTGGTAGGTATTGATTATTTCACGAAATGGGTCGAGGCAGCTTCCTTTGCTACAGTAACCAAGAACGTCGTGGCGCGGTTTATCTGACACAATTTGATATATCGATACGGTGTACCAGAGAGGATCATTACAGACAATGGTACAAATCTCAACAATACGATGATCACCGAGCTCTGCAAACATTTCAAGATACAGCATCATAACTCTTCACCCTACCGGCCGAAGATGAATGGGGCTGTTGAAGCGGCCAATAAGAACATCAAGAAGATTGTGCAGAAGATGACGGTGACATACAAAGACTGGCATGAGATGTCACCATTCGCTCTTCATGGGTACCGCACCTCAGCACAGACTTCGACAAGGGAAACACCCTACTCTCTGGTATATGGCATGGAAGCAGTCTTACCCATTGAAGTCCAGATACCCTCTCTCCGGATTATGAAGGATGCAGGTTTGAGTGAAGAAGATTGGATCCAGACCCGACTTGACCAGCTGAACATAATCGATGAAAAGAGACTTACTGCTATTTGTCATGGTCAGACGTATCAAAAGCGAATGATCAAGGCTTTTAAAAAGAAAGTCAAACGCCATGAATATCAAGTCGGGGATCTGGTGATCAAACGCATCATACTACTGCAAGGTGATCCCAGGAGAAAATGGACCCCCACATACGAAGGGCCATTTATGGTTAAGAACATCTTCTCAGGAGGAGCTATGATTCTAACCACCATGGATGGTGATGACCTTCCTCACCCCGTCAATGCAGACATAGTGAAAAGATACTACGCATAATCAAAGACCCGCTAGGTCGACTGGCCTAGGCAAAAATAAGGGCTTCCCGGCGAACCAAAAGAGTTCGGGCAAAAGTAAGGGATGCAAATGAAGTGAAAAAAACTGTACACCCGGCAAGTCGAAAACCTGAAAAGGCTGCTTGGGCAAGGAAGGGTATCTCGGTGGACTGAAAACCCGAAAGGGAGGTCCAGGCAAAAATTAGGGATCAAAGTGTAACGCTATGCCTCATTGGATCATCTTGCAACCAGACTTCGGTATCGACTATCAAGCTCGAACGACGCCAATCAATCTGATCTACTTTAGACCAAGTAGCAAAGTGATGAGACACTCGAAGATATAAAGGCAATAGCAGAGTTGGAACCCAATGGGATTGTTCACATAGCTGTTTTTCTTTCTTTTTTCATAAATCGTATAAATTTTGTTCTTTCGGAGGTGTTCTCTTACTAGGACATCATCCTCTTGTACAAAACGCCTATTACAGGCTAACTTCAAAATCAATACAATTCAATTTCAGAAATTTCAATTTGTTTTTTCTTTTTCTGTTTTGTTTTGCAAGAACGTCCAATGATTCATTTTTGATATATACATTTAAAAATAATGGTTGCTCATAAATATTTACATACGAAACAAAAGATAATTGCTCGTAATTCCAGGAATAGGGGCAAACAAGAAATTCTCAAACCTTACAGTTGCTCTATCCACCAGGTACAGGGATAGACCCAGCTGCAGAATATAACTAAAGATACATACACTCCCCTCAGAGTAAGAAGTATCCGAAGACAATGGTGTTAGCTCTCCCCAGTCGAGGTTCATAATCATGAAGAAGTCGGAAAAATTATCCCCAAGCAGAGTTTACCTATCTCCAACAATAGAAGTTCACCATCAGTGGAGTTTATTTCTTCCACAAGCGGAAATTCTCCCCGACAGAGTTCATCATCACCAGCAACGGTAATTCATCCCCAGCGGAGTTATTTCTCCAAATCAGCAGATCTTCTAGCAGAGTATCTCTCTTCCCCACAGAGTCATGCTCTCGCCAATTTATTCTCCAACAGAGTCTCTCCCAGCAGAATATTCTCAAACAAAACGGACGCAAGTCTCCGGCTAATCATCTTCGGTCGTTATCCCCAGTGAGCGCGAAGAACTCAACTCCTTGAACTCTTCAACAGCAGTCCAGGATTTATTCTCCCCAGCTAGAAAACATCACAAAAAAACATTGCATATCCATACATCGTAGCATGCGCATATGCATCATACAACACAATCTCATTTATTTTGAGAACATCATTTCTCAATACATTTCATACATCATGACATTACATATGACTAACTCTTTACCTTTCATGGAAAGACGCAATCAAATTCTCACAAGTTTTCTCTGGTTCAGTCAAATCAATAGTAATATTTCTATTCCAGTTCAAGCTATGAAGCCCGGATTCGACCGTATAGTATCTTGAGTTCTCCAAAATACTATGAAGCCTGGAAGAGACCAGATAGTAGTATATCTTAAATTCAAGCTATGAAGCCCGGATTCGACCGGATAATATCTTAATTTCTCCAAAACACCATGAAGCCTGGAATCGATCGGTTAGTGGTATATCTTAAATTCAATCTATGAAGCCCGAAATTCGACCGGATAATATCTTAATTTTCCCAGAATACTACGAAGGCTGGAATCGACCAAATAGTGGTATGTCTTAAATGCAAGCTTAAAGCCCAGAAATCGATCAGAAAACAACTTAATCCTCAGCAAGTTATTGTGAAGCCTGGAAATTGACCAGATAGCAATACAAGATACCATGAAGCCTGGAATCGACCAGATAATGGTATAAGACACCGTGAAGCCTGGATCACGACCCAATAGCAGCAAAGGATACTGAAGTCTGGGACATGACCAGATAACAGTATGAGGTACTGCGAAGCTTGGAGTTCGACCAAATAGCAGTTTTCCCGGCCAATTACTATGAAGCCCGAAATCGACCGGATATTAGTATTGCCTTAAATTCAAGTGGAAGCCCGGATACAACCGGATAACCACTTAATTCATTCTAAAGCCTGGATTACGACCAGATAAGAATTAAGAAATTGAGAAGCCTGGAGCACGACCAGATAGCAAGTTTAATCTCATCCCCCAGTAAGTCGCTGTGAAGCCTGGAGCATGACCAGATAGCAGTCGATTTTATTTTCCTCAGTAAATCACTGTGAAGCCTGGAAGACAACCAGATAGCAGTTCATTTTCACCTCCTCGACTAAGAGATGATTCCCCAGTAGAGTAACGGACAACTGAAAGTTCCTAAAACTCTATCTCTCTCAAGACAAGAGACCAACATTCCCCAGCATAGTCCTCCTCAACAACAGATATACAGTCTCTCGCAAAGGAATCTCTTATGCGATTGAAACTTCTTCTGATGGCATCTTTAAGCCCATCTTCCGTCATTGACTTCCAAATGGAATCTATAAGCCCATTCCCGAAGTTGCAAGACAAGTACCACTTGATGTGAGTGAAAATTTCTGGGCACTCTAGTGTTCAATCATCTTCCACCTTCGGATCACGAAAGGAAGACAAGCCAATCTACATCCTCAGGTTTAAGAAGATTTAACAGGGGCATCTGTTGTACCCCAAAATTTTCCCTCCCCATATTTCTCAATACATTTCAAGTGAGGTCCCCAAATTGCTTAAGGAAGTCCAAGGGTTGACAAGACAAACTCTCTTCTAAGGCAGTCTACCTCAGATTAGGGTTTCATTTTGCACCAAGGTACTTGATTCCAAAGGATCCCAAATGCTCACCATTGTCCTAATATGTTCACAATATCATTCATGTCAAGTTTTAAGCCTTGCAGAGGAAGTTTGCTCAGTCAATTGCTCAAAGGCCTGAAAATCGACTGTGCTAGGGCAAAAGTCAATTGTGGCCTACATACAGTCAAAGTTCAAGATTTTTGGTCAAAATTCTCATTTTGAAGTATTATTCATCATTTGATCAAGGGTTGATCATGGTTCCTCAAGGATTGCTCACAATTCATCAAAATCCAAAAGTTGCTAAATTAGGGTTTTGTAGGAAAAGTCAACTCAACTTTGACCAAGCATAACTTTCTAGTATTTTATCAAAAATGACCCATCCAAAGCTCATTTTGAAGAGGATTAAATTCCCTACAATTCATATTCAGATCCCAAGTTCAAAATATGCACTCACAAGAAGATATAAATTTGGACATTATAGGTCATTTTGAAAAGTCAACAAAAACACCTTTTTTGTCAAAGCTTCATACGTGAACATGGTAGACTCAATTGAGATGAGACCAAAAGTATTTCTTAGAGGACATCTTAAGCTTTCTAAAAAATCCAAGAACAAATCTCTAGGGTCAAAATTGAAGGAGTTATGCATTGGCAAAGTTGATCTTTTTTGCAAAATTGCCAAAAGTCAAATGTGTCCCAATTTGCAATTTTTGCCAAATGGGCCCAACCTTTTATGATTGAATTGAGTTTGTAACATGACCCACGACACATGATCCTTCCCATTTGTCATTATTTTATTTTTATCATTTATTTTGATTTTATTTCAATTAAATCAAATAAAATCAAAATAAAATCATGAAAATATCAAAAACTAATCAAAGCTTGAGATTTTGTGCATGTTTAGGTCTATTATACAACTGGAGATGGAATCAAATCGTGCAAGCTTCATTTGGATACAAAAATATTGGATTTGATCAATTTAGAAAGATTTGCACTAAGAATCAAATCATGAATAAATGGTCATTATTATAGAAGATTTGAAACCAAATTGCAACCCTAATTCATTCTTGGATACATAAGGAAGGATTACAGATCAAAAACGAGGGCATGGTAGGCGTGCAAAGGTGAAAGTAACTTTCAAAAAAATCAAGAGAAGTTGCAAACTGATTTCCCAGTTCCAGGCTTCCTCAAGCCATTCCAGTCACACAAATCATTTGCTGGACATCCAAGGATCAAGATTCAACCACTAGCAAGCTTTCTAACACCCAGAAATGCACTGTAAGTGTCCCACGATTTCCATACTTTCTTGAAATCGAATATCATGATTCTGGCACTTTTAGCATGATTTATTTGCATATTCTTAATCCTTGAGTCATTTGCAAGCTAATGGTTGTATTTAATTGCATTTCTATTGACTGCATACCAAGATGCCATGATTAGGGTTCGAGCTTTGTTTTTAGGGATTTTGCACACAGGAACAATTGGCCATCAATGGTGGTACCATGATGATCGTGAGGTTGCAACGAGTTGATTGGTACCACTGGTATTGATTTTTCGTACAGGGGCATGATTTTGGAAAGATACAGGGCTGTACCTACGCCCATTTGACCGTAGGTAAAAGTTCTTGATCTAACATGACGGAGACGATGAGGAAGATGATAACGTGATGCCCCATGAATGACCCATTCAAATCTGCGTGTGTTTCAAAGTTAGCTTTATTGTTTTATTATATAATATTATTTTGTTATTAGTTATACAACTAATACAACCAGCTCAGCTGGCAAAGGTGCAATGGATGAATGCTGAAGGACCTGGGTTCGATCCCCAGGTCCCCATATTTGCCTTATGTATATTTTATTTGCATAATCAGGCACGCTAGCATCCAAGGTATCCACCATACACCATCAATATCCAGCCAACAGATCTTCAACAAGGCAGATCTAATGCCTTATCCCTGAGAGTCCACCATGGGCATCAGTCAAGTGTGCACACAAGATTGAGAAAGTCAATAGGGCCAGGCGCTTTTGGGCCCGAAATTGCAAGTCTCACCCCCCTGTTTGCTAGCATACACCAGGCTCATTCTATTTCTTTTTTAATTTCCTTTATTTAATTTAATTAGTTTAATTTATTTTCTAACACAAAATTAATTCCATTTTTTTTACAAAAGTCATAAAATCAATTTTCACAAATTTAGAATTAGGTTTTATTTTTTATCAAATTTAATTTAATATTAGTTAAATTTAATTTTAGGGTAATTCTAACTTTTTTGTAAATAATTTAAAATCAATTAGAAAATTAGGGTTTGTTCTTGATTTAATTTTATTTCTTTTCTCAATAAAACAAAATCCAGAAAATGGGTTAACTTAATTATTTTTTCTTAATTTAAATTAATTAGTAATTAGGTTTTTATTTATTCAATTAAAATCTTATTTTCTCAAAACAATCAAAAACAACAAAAAATGATTTTTCTTTTTAAGTTTTAATTAGGTTTAGATGGGGTCAAAACCCTAATTTTTCTTTCCATTCGATTCATCGCGCGCGCTTATTATTTTATTACTTTTGCGATATTAATGTAACTGCTTACAGTATGTAATAGTTTAATTAGGACTTTTCTTTTATTTATCGTTTTTACGGGTTTTTGGCTATGTAATTAATTCCCCTCCCCGAAGCCTTGTAATAGCGTAGTTTTTATTTCTCGCATTTTAATTCTCGCAAACATTAATTGTTAGATGTATGTTAATAGGATTGTATGACAAGATTGCATGACAATTTAAAATGGCTAGAAAACCCTAAATATGCAAATATAATAACTGAAATCAAATCACTCGCACATGCGCACTCCTAGGGTATACTCTCACTTTGGTTACCTCTAGTAAACGGTCATTAAGTATAAGGTGTTTTAGTGGTCGCCCTTCTGTCTAAACAAAGATCAAATGTCCCGTTCAGAAATGTTGCCTCGGAAAGATTTCCTCCGAAATGTTGCCTCGAATATGATCTTAAGACATTAGGGTTATTACTAAAATGTCCTAACATTACTTTAGTGATCGTACGTCCCTTTCGAATTGACCCTTATAACTCCAACAACGGTGCTACCTATTTTTCAATAGTAGGATAGCGCTTTCTAAAGGAAACAAAAACATAAATAATCTTTTTTTGAGTAGGTAGATGCTAGTAGGTACTTGCTCAAATCAAACCTTTTCACACTTACACTCTTTCAAACAAAGTTTTCAAAAACACTTCGTAACACTCTTGAGGACTGATACAAGGGTTAAAACGAAGTAAAACAAAAACTTTTCAAAAGAAACACACAAAAGCAATTTCAAAATATGAGCAAGTACCTAAGAGCCCATGGAAAACCATGGATAGAAAGGGTGCTAACACCTTCCCTGTCTATAATCTACCCCCCGTACTCAAAATCTCGAAAAAGGAATTTTTATGTGCTTTTGTCCTTTCCAGTTGGATAAAATAAAAGTCGGTGGCGACTCTTGATTACCGCGACATTTTGCAAACAAAAAAATGCAAAACACAAACCAGCATTTTCCAAAAAGTCCGATCTGCCACTGTATCACACATGGTAGTATGGATGAATGCTTTATCTTCATTTATGAGGAGATCCAAAGACTCGTGTATCTTTTAAAATTTCCCTTTTTTGAAAAGCTACATCAACGAGACTTGTCTTTGGATTTCCCTAGATATGAGATATATATATATACATGATGATATGATGTCATGGTATGCTATGGCATGAAGTCTCAGCTCCACATATTCTAGATAACCATTGCGTAGTCCGTTGCATAGGCTGAAAATAACAGGATCAAAAGTCCGACGTCACAGGCATGGAGTCAAAGTAACCACCCATGAGATATGTACTAGGGGTTTATCACCTGCCGAACAAGGTTCTAAAGAGTTCTCGAAGTCTACGCTCTTCCTTTGGATATTACTGACGTCCCAATTACTTGGTAATCAGTAATATTCGCAGGAAAAACTCGTCCGAGTGCAATATCGCATGACAACTACTTTCAGATTACTCTGTTATAGTCTCCGCACTGCACCTAAAAGGCCAGGATGGGTTAATTGTTCTACGAACCTCAGCTTCTCGAGTTCCCAGGTCGAAAGCAATGACGTCTTCCTGATTACTCGGTAAACATCACTACATTCAAGGGGACCTCCACTGAGTGGGGGATTTTCATGCTTCCTTCTTCGGGATTACTCCCTCAAAGTTAACATGACTATACCACCCGTCTTAATCCTATGTGTAATCCAAGTTCGGGTATAGGACTTATCAAAAGTAATCACCAAACCCAACATCACAATGTATCCAGAATATGCGAGTAGAAACAATATATGCAATATATATAAAAGAATACAATAAAGCAATAAAGAAATAAAACAGTAAAGAAAAATAAAGCAAATAAATAAACACCCCAAAAGGAAAAATAAACAAAACTAGGAGAGACTTGTAAAAAGTCCCCAGCAGAGTCGCCAGCTGAAGCTACCGGCAGAAAACACAGAGCCGCCACCGAACTTTATTTATCCCGAAGGAAGGGGAAATATCGATAAAAACACAAGGGAATGGATAAGATGGTCTTGCAACCAAAATAAAGGGTAAGAGAGTCGGTTATGCGAGGGAAATGTATTAGCACCCCTCACATTCGTTGTACCCAACGGGATCCATTTTGTTTGCTTGTCTTAAATGGTGTATTTATCTACAACTATGCTTGCTTAAGGGGAAATGAATGGTTTTTATTATTGCGTTCGTGATGGTTTCGTGACCCTTTGCCTACGTATCCAATGAAGGAATCATAACACCGTAGTTCCTCTAGAAAATAGTTTGTTTGTTTGTGTTTTTTAGTGGGCGACGCTAACGCATGCATTCTAGCGATAGGCACAGCCGGTATCGCAGTAGAATGGAGATATCATGACCTTCAGGGGAGTTTTGATTTGTTGAGTGTTTTTTTCAAGTTTTAAAATAAATTCAAGTAATGATTAAAGTGTTTTTGAATTTTTGATTTGTGACAGTTGAGTTTTAATTACAAAATAAAAAGGTTAAGAGGGAAACTAAAAATCTAATTGTATGTTATGTACAAGTGGACTAAAAGTCTATTTCGACATAAGGCGATCGGTACGGGGTTTTATCGCCACATGGAGCTACCTAAGGTATGGTTTCAAGGTTTGAAAAAATAAGGAAACTTAAATTATAAATATTTTTATGGCTTCATAAATCAAATCTTAAATAAATTATGAACTCAAAAGTAAGCTAGAATTTAATTCTAAAATATTCTAATATATATTTTTGTGATTTTTATAACTAATAAAAATAACAAAAGATGTTAATTAAAATAAATCACATATTAAGATAAACAAAATTACCAAATTAAGTTTAAGCTAATTAATAAGAATTATCTGATTAATCGAAAAGGTGATTATTTAGTTTTTTAAAACTAAAACAAAAAAAAAAGAGTTAAGAAAATTATGAAGTAATAAAGTAAAAAATAAATGAATAAATAAAGAGAGAGAGATGGTGGTGCTAAGTATAACATGGAGAGGGGTAAGAATTTATATCATGTTTAACTATTACAACCATATCGAAATGTACAATGCAAGAAATAAAAGAAAATATTTGTTTTGTTTTTGTTTTGAAAAAGGTTTTTTTTTTCCTATTTTAATAAACTAAAAGAAAAAATAATTAGTTAATGAAAGAAAATGTCTTTTTTTATGTCTTTTTTATAAAAAAAATAAAAATAGTACTAATAATAAAATAAAAGATAAAAAAGGAAAGATAAAGAGAAATAGGATCAACATGTTGCTGAAAGCAAAACGAAAGGGATCAGAAGTTCTGATGCCAGGCGCGCTGTGGTCCAGAATGAAACGTGAAAGGTGATCAGAAATTCCGGGTTGATACCAATGGAATCCTGAAAGAAACGTTAGAGGGCAGAAAAAAAGAAGTTCTGGGTCGCTACATGTTGAAGTTCTGAATGTTAGAATAATGAGAAAAATTCAGAAGTTTTATGCGTGTTAACGGTGAGGAAGTTTCAGAAGTTCTGTATGTGTTAAAACAGTGAGTAGAACTCAGAAGTTCTGTATTATGCCTCATTTCCTCCCTTACATTACTCAGAACATCTGTGACTTGTTCTGATCTTAATAATAGCAAATCAGAAGGATAAAAGCATGACAGTTTGTAGAAGTTCTAATCCTCATTCTGAGCCTAGCATTATTCTAGAAGTTCTGATCCACAATTTTTTTCTACTTATGCAATGATATGGGAAGCATCAACATCATAGTATTTACATGTTAAATGATATTCTGAATGAGAGTTTCAAAGTTAGAATGAATTACTTTGAACCTGAAGTGTGGGTTTAGGATTTGAGCTACTGCCTTTGAATGTTCTGCGGTTTGCACGAACAGGAAACAACAATGTTAAGTTCTTTGTTTCAAAGGGAAAAACAAAGGTTTTTGATTTGAAAAATTCTAAGTTTATGAGTTTTTGAGTGTTTCTTTTTTTTATCTCTTTTTTTTCTTGTATTTGATAATCCTCTCTTCAAAAGCCAACCCCCTTTGAACGTATGATGGAACAAACTATTTATAGATGGATTTGTTGTGGTTTTTGGGGGAAAAACAAATGAGTTTTAAACACTTTTGGCATACTGTTCCTTTGCTTTTTAATCACAGTTTTAGTATGCTAATTTGGTGCAATTATGGGGTTTGAGAAAAACGCAGGCGTGGACTGGATCAACAGCACCTTAGAGTGTTGTGGCAGCTGGTGGCAGGGCTGTATCATAATAGCACAGTAGATTGGGTGGAACGAGGTTTTGGGGCTTGATGATGTTATGAATGGAAAGTAGAACATAGCCTTTATGTGCTGAAGAATGAAACTCCTAGGAGTCATGTTCTGATCAAAGAACAAAGCCTCCATATGTTCTGACTGAAGCGTGGAACGTAACCTCCATATGCTGAGGAGTTATGTTCTGACCAAAGAACACAACCCCCATATGTTCTGACTCGAGACCCATGTTCTGAAACGTCCTTGCAAATTATGATTGCACTTGCATGGTGTTGTACCCCAAAATTTGCCCTCCCGTATTTCTTAAAACATTGCAAGAAAAATCTCCAAGTTGCTCAAGGTAGTCCAAGGGTTGGTCAGAGAAGCTCTCTCCTAAGGCAGTCTACCCCAAATTAGGGTTTTGTGTTGCATCAAGATCCTTGAGTCCAAATGACCTCAAGTGCTCCCCAATGTCCTAATATGTTCTCAAGATCATCCATGTCAAGTTTCAAGCCTTGCAGAGAAAGTTTGCTCAGTCAATTGCTCAAAAGTCCAAAAATCGACTGTGCTAGGGCAAAAGTCAATTGTGACCTACATACAGTCAAACTTCAATATTTTTTGCCAACATTCTCATTTTTAAGTATATTTCATCATTTGATCAGGGGTTGATCATGATTCATCAAGGATTGCTCACAATTCATCAAGATTCAAAGTTGCTAAATTAGGGTTTTTTAGGAAAAGTCAACTCAACTTTGACCAAGCATAACTTTCTCATACTTTATGAGAAATGACCCATCCAAAGCTCATTTTTAATAGGATGCAATTCCCTGAAATCCATCTTCATACCCCAAGATCAAAATATGCACTCACAAGAAGTTATGAATTCGGACATTATAGGTAATTTTTGAAAGTCAACAAAACACCTTTTTTGTCAAAACTTCTAACTTGAGCATGGAATATCAAAATGATATGAGACCAAAAGGGTTGCTTAGAGGACATCTCAATCTTTCTAAAAAGTCCTAGGATACCTTCAAAAGTTCAAAAGTGAAGAAGTTATGCATTGTTGAAGTTGGACTTTTTTGCAAAATTGCCAAAAGTCAACTATCCCCAAAACTTCAAATTTTGCCAAATGGGCCCATTCATTTTCACTTGTTTTGAGTTTGCATTATAGCCCACGTGCTCCAGCCTTGGCTATGAGTCCATATCATTTTTTTATTAATTATTTTGATTTTATTTGAATTAATTTAATTTAAATCAAAATAAATCAAATAAAAATCCCAAGGCATTGATAACAAAGATTTTGTGGTGATTTTAGGTTCCATTATGCAGCTTTCCATCATCAAACTCGTATCAAATGAATTATGTGCAAAAAAGATTGAAATTAAGCCAATTTGGAAAGTTTTTAAAAGGAGATCAAATCAAATATCAAAGCATTAATAGAGGAAGATTTTGACAACCAATTCAAACCTAATGCATTGAGTAATACATAAAGGTCGTGTGCAGACCAAAACAAGGGTTGGAGATCAAGGGTAGAGGCAGAACAAAGTTGGCAAAAAACCAAAAAAAGTGTGACTTTGAAATCAACCATAGAGGCATTTTCAAGGCTTAATATTAGTCTCAATCTCTTCCTGGCCATCTCCAGAAGCAAAACCAATCCAAACCACGCGTTTTCAAGCTTCCTAGAGCACTGTAAGTCATCCACGGATTCCCTATATTCTTGAATTCGATTTGCACTATTCTTGCATCCATTGAATAAAATAATTTCATATTTGTGATCACCATATCATTTACAAGCTTTTGGCATCATTTGATTTTGTTTATCTGACCTGTAGCCAGATCCACCATTATTAGGGTTTTGTTCTTGTTTTTGGGGTTTCTTGTTTCAGGGATAATTGGCCCCAGATATGGGCATGGTTGCATCCAGGAGGTTGAGACGAACTCAACCCTGGTCTTAGAATCAATTTTCATGGTCGGTACAAAGTTTTGAAGGTGGACAGGCTTGTAGCGACGGACCTCTGTCTGTTGGTATAAGTGTTTGTATCTTTTAGCCACGGTTGGAGGTCAGGGACAATGTGTGTCACGTCCCCATTAGTCCATTCAAATCTAGCGCTTTTTTTTTTATATTTATCCAATGGAATTTTTTTTCTTATATTATAATTATTTTGTATCATATTAACAAATAGAAACAAATGGTGTAGTGGCCACAAGGGGGATTTTCAAGGTGTTGAAGGCTGGAGGTCAGGGGTTTGGCCCCTGCCTCTAGCATTTGTTATTTTTCTTAATTCTTTTAGGTAATATGGTGTACGCGCATGCCAAGCGATCACCATACTCCCTCCCCAATCAACACGCCAGATGGCCAGATCTGGTGGCTAGTGTTGGAGGAGCACCAAAGGGCCAGGTCAACGCATGTGTATGGGATCAGGAAAATCAATTGGATCAGCTTCATTTGGGCCAACAAAAATGCTTTCTACACCCTCCAAAAAAGGCCCATTCTCACTCTTTCTTTTATATATTTTTTATTATTTAGTTATTTTATTTTATTTAATTAATTTCTAACCAATAACTAATTTTCTTTTTTTATCAAAAATCAAAAAAATACTTTTATCCAATAAAAATTCAGAATTTCATTTTTTAAATAAATACTGACTAATTAATTAGGATATTAATTAGGTAACTTTAATTTATTTTTGTATATAAATAAAATTAATTAGAATTAATTAGGTTTTAACTACTAATTTAATTATTTTATTTCCTTTCTTAAATAATCAAAACTCCAAAAATATGTCATTAATTATTAATTTATTTATTTTATAATTAACTTAGTATTTAATTTTAGGATTAATTTCTTTTCTTAAAATAAATATAAATAAAGCATTTTCTTTTAAAAGGGTCAAGACCCTAATCCCGCATTCGATTTAATTTCCCGTGTGCTTTATTTATTTTTATCCACATTGACGTACCTGCTTCCGGTTTGTAATAGTTAAATAGGACATTTATTTATTTTATCGCTTTATTTTGTTTTTAAAGGGTTGTTTTTGGCGATGTAAATACCCTACGCCTTGTAATCTAATTTCCGCACTTTAAATTTTGCTAATTATAACTGCTAGATATTTGATAATAGGGATTGCATGACAAGACTAAATGTTTAATTTTAAAATCAAATTAGATCACTCTTAACATGTGCAAAGATAAAAATAACCGAAATCAACACACTCGCACATGCGCACTCCTAGGGTACACCCCACTTGGTTGCCTTCGTACACGGTCATTGAGTATATGTCGTTTTAGAGGTTGTCCTCTTGTCTAAAAGATCATAGTTGCCTCGAAATGGTTGCCTCAGATATTGTTGCCTCAAACAAATGATCTAAGACATTAGGGTTACCGCTAAGGCGTCCTAACATTGCTTTAGTGACCGTATGTCCCTCATTCGAATTGACCCTCAAACTCCAACGACGGTGCTACCTACTCACTAATAGTGGGATAACATTTTCTAAAGGAAATTAGCATAGAACGATTCCTTTTTCGAGTAGGTAGATTAGTTCTTAAGTACTTGCTCTTTCAAAACAAAACTTTTTCGCACTTACACTTTTACAAACAAAGTTTTCAAAAACACTTCATTACACTCTTGAAGACAGACGCAAGAGTTAAATCGAAGTTAAAACAAAAAATTTCTCAAACCCACAAGCACAAAGAAAACAATTTGGAAAACAATGAGCAAGTACCTAAGAGCCCGTGGATAACCACGGATAGAAAGGGTGCTAATACCTTCCTTTTCTATAATCTACCCCCGTACTCAGAAATATCTCGAAAAAGGAATTTTTCTGTGCCTTTTTCCTTTCCTTGTTGGATAAAATAAAGTCGGTGGTGACTCTTTCTTACTGCGACATTTTGCAAACAAAAAAACGCAAAACACAAACCAGCATTCCAAAAAACAGTCAGTTCTTCCCACCGTATCACAGAATTGGAGACTCTGCTGGGGAGTTTTATAAGTGGGGTGTACCTTAGGAATAACTCATATTGTTTTCAATTGCTTGACTTGTATGCTTTATCTTTGTGGGTTTGAATCAGAGTTACTATAGATCCTAACCCGAATCTGGGGGACACCCTTTAGGTAAGTAGCAATAAACTGTGAGGGAACTGTACGGTATAGACCGATACGGTTGAAGCAGTAGCTACGTTGGTGTGGCACTTTAGTTTGTATCGATATCCCTTATGGCACAATGAGGAGAATATGGGTCTGCTAAGGGGTCATTAAGCACCAACTGACCTTAGAACCTATAATTGACCAACTTGGCCATAGAACAGTAGCAGTATGCTACACTCATTGAGACCAAACTCCCGTGATGATTCTGGCTGCAAGAAAAGGTTGCTAAACTGGAATTATGACCGATCGAGGGTGGTCAGTGATATTGAGATCCTCTAGAACCCGATTACTATTTCTAGGACAGGTTTGAACCAACTGAACTGAAAGAGGGTAGTACCTAAACTCCTTGCCAGCCTAAAATCTAAGCGCTATCTGTGTGACTTATTTTCCCTTACCATGTTTGCTATCTGTGAATACTTGTGGTGTGTTTCTATCATGACATCATGCATCATGACATTGCATTCATATTGCATTGGACTAACCATTTCAAAGACCAATGGGATTCATCTTTGTTCTGTTTTGTAGGTCATGGCATCTAGTGTAGAAACACTATTCAGATCAGCTTTGTTCAGATTCCTACTCAGCTTAAGGATTTGGTTGCAAAGGTTCCAGATACTTCCTCCTTTATTAGAAGACATGGGAACCTCCTTAGTCTAGTCACCTCCAAGCTGGATGAACAAATGATGAGTGTCTTAGTCTAGTTCTTTGATCCATTGTACCACTGCTTTACTTTTCCGGACTACCAGTTGGTCCCTACCTTGGAAGAGTTCTCTGATTTACTTGGCATCTCCATTCTAGAGCAGACCCCGTTTACAGGTTGGGAGAAAGTCCTTAGGCCGGAAGAGATTGCTTCAGCCCTCCATCTGACAAAGGCTGAGGTAATGTCTAATTGGGAAACTCAGAGTGGGACAAAAGGATTCTTGACTAAGTTCTTGGTTGGTCGGGCTAATCAGTTCTGGGATAGTTTAGAATTTCAGGCGTTCGAGGATATCCTGGCTCTTCTCATTTATGGTCTGGTTCTGTTTCCAAACTCAGATTCCTTTGTTGAAGTGAATGCGGTGAAGATTTCCATGTCCCATAATCCAGTGCCCACTCTCTTGAGTGATATCCTGCACACTCTCTATGCCCGTACTGCTCGGAAACGGGGAACCCTTATGTGTTGTGCACCATTGCTGGCGAGGTGGTTTATTTCTCACCTCCCCAAATCAGTTTTGAAGAACAAGGAAAGCATGGGTTGGGCCTATAGGATTATGTCCCTTGCTCACACGGACATCATTTGGACTACCAAAGACATGGAAGACATAGCTATTATTGATCGCTGTGGGGAATACCCCAATGTTCCACTGCTAGGAATCAATGGAGGAATCACCTATAATCCTTGTCTGGCCTTACGACAGTTCGGGCGAGCTAGGAGGGAAGGACCTCATGAGTTGCTGATGCAAGCATTGTCTTTGACTTCCAAGGGGATAATGATGAACATCGCTGCAGATTCATACGAGCCTGGGATAGGGTGCATAGGTCTGATCCGCACGAGTTAGGTATGAAGACTTCTCTTCAAATGGAACCATATCTCCGGTGGGTTCGTACACGTGCTCAGAAGCTAGAGATGCCCTACGAAGCTGTCTTGCCTGTGATAGTTGAACTTGCTGATGAAGAAGGGGTTCCTCCTACCATCCTCCATCCATACATGCCTACTGACATTGGGGCATTAAAGAGGTCTTGGATCCAACTAAGGGAAGAGCGGGATACTTACAGAGAAAAGTATCACGAGCAAGAGCGGAAGATCCTGAAGTTGACAAGGCAGCTGGAGAACGAGCATATCCTCAACAACTATGTCAGCACCAATGGGAAACAACCATGGGAGTGCTGATGTCTTTTTGTTATTTCTAGTTTTGATTTACTTTTCAATTTTTCTTTTTGTAATGCCTTAAAGACATTTGTTGAACATTTAATTCATGTTTTATCTAATAAAAGTGTGTTTCATTTTGGTTTACGAATTTGAATCCCTAAAGTCTTTGAAATCATATCATACACATACCATTCCCATGCACCTCATTACAGGTACCCTTACAGGTTTCTCATCTTCTTCGCTGTTTATTTCAGCACATTATGTCTTCTGAAACATCAACTGATCAAGCCATCAAGGCTCTGCAAGCTCAAAATGCCCAATTCCAGGAAATGTTCATGAGTTTGGCCAAGGGTCAGCAAGATCTGAAGACTCTTATCTTGAAGGATAAGAAGAAGAAGAAGAAGAAGAAGACGGTCCTACTGAATATAGGTCGCAGATTCAGAAACAATTTACGGGAAGAGGTTGATTTGACTCACTCATCTGGAGGGGGAGAAAACCAAGAAGAAAGGAGGGCTCCTAGCCCTGTGGTTTCTGACAACGAGACTGACTTTGATGAAGACCAGTATCCTCCGACTGAGGATAGGTATAAACAACTCGAAGACCGGTTGAGCGTAATGGAGGTCCAGAAAGTCCCTAGTCTGGACTTTGGAGATTTGGGTTTGTCATATGGGGTGGTAATTCCCCACAAGTTTAAAGAACCAGTCTTTGCTAAATATGATGGGGTTTCTTGCCCAAAACTGCACCTCCGCTCGTATGTTAGAAAGATCCAGCCATACACCGCTGACAAGAACCTCTGGATCCACTTCTTTCAAGATAGTCTTTCAGGGACTCAACTTGAATGGTTTTACCAGCTAGAAGGAGCTAGTATCCGTAATTGGGAAGACCTTGCTGCTACTTTTTACAAGTAGTACCAATACAATGCCGACCTTGCTCCCACGCGTACCCAACTTCAGGGTATGTCTATGGGTGCGAGTGAAGGTTTCAAAGACTACGCTCATAAGTGGAGGGACCTTTCCAGAAGAGTACAACCCCCTCTGGCTGACAGGGAGTTAGTAGATATGTTTCTGGGGACCTTGTCTGGTCCGTATTTCAACCATCTGATTGGAAGTTCATCGTCCGGGTTTACTGAGCTGATTATGACCGGGGAAAGAGTTGAAGCTGGTATCAAGAACGGTAAAATACAGAAGGGTGCTTCATCAAATACCGAAAAGAAGCCTTTTAAGAAGGAGTCAAGCGCTGTTTACAGCTCAAAGAGCCATAACAAACCTGAACACCGCCAAGCAGTTAACACAGTGGTGATATCAAGACCTATTGTTGCTCCTCAGCGTAACAATCAGCCAAGGGCCGAGAGACCGCGAAGACAATTCACTCAGCTCCATATGACCCTGTCTCAGATTCTTCCACAGTTATTAAAGACCAACTTGGTGATTCCGAAGGAGGCCCCAAAGAATCCCAATACAACATCACCCATGTACAATCCTAACGCCCGCTGTGCTTTTCACCCTGATAGCCCGGGGCATGATACGAATGACTGCTAGGTTTTGAAGAATAAGGTACAGGACCTGATTGATGCTAAGGAGATTGAGTTCGAAGCGCCTGGAAAGCCTAATGTCATAACGGCACCTATGCCCAAACATGACGCAAGAGTGAATGCTATTGGGGATGACGATGAAGAGTTTAATATTGACAACTAGATATACCCGACTGCTGATAGTGGACTAAGCAATTAGAAGACAAAGGATTCTATGCTTGTTTCTGTTATTACCCAGTAATGAGACTTTTTGTTTTGAATTTGTTACAGACAATTTTTAAACTTTACGGCCCGATGTCTTACCCAAGGCACCGTGGCTTTGTTTGTGAAGGCTTTATGTGTCATCTACATATATCATTAATAAAAGAATTGGATGTTTCTTGCATTTCAAAATTTTCGCTCTTTGTTTTTCTTTTATTATATATTGCAAAACAGCTATTTTACACACACTCACATATACAGGTCTACATCCACTCTGGATCACACTGGTAATGACTCTGCTACTGCCAGTTATGACTTCGAAAGTCCAATCAACTTAGCCGAAGACGAAGGTGAAGATGATTGCGAAGTGCCTGGTGAACTTGCTAGAATGTTACTTTAGGAAGAGAGGGCCATACAGCCGCATGAGGAGCCCGTGGAAACAGTGAATCTGGGTACAAAAGTAGACAAGAAAGAGGTCAAGATCGGTGCAAATCTGGAGCCTAGTGTTAAACAACGGTTAATTCAGATGCTGCGTGACTACGTTGATATCTTTGCTTGGTCTTATGAAGACATGCCTGGGTTGGATACCGATATTGTGGTTCACCGCCTGCCTACCAAGGAAGACTGTCCTCCAGTGAAATAGAAGGTCCGCCGAATTCGCCCAGAGATGTCTGAGAAAATCACGGATGAAGTAATGAAGCAGTTTGACGCTGGTTTTCTAGCAGTTACTTCTTACCCACAGTGGGTGGTCAACGTGGTTCCAGTGCCGAAGAAAGATGGTAAGGTTCGAATGTGTGTTGACTATAGGGCTCTGAACAGGGCGAGCCCCGAGGATGATTTTCCTCTACGTCATATTGACGTTCTGGTTGACAACACCGCACAACATAAGGTCTTCTCCTTTATGGATGGTTTCTCCGGTTATAATCAGATTAAAATGGCTCCCGAAGACATGAATAAGACAACCTTTTTTACCCAATGGGGTACCTTTTTCTACAAAGTCATGCCTTTCGGATTGAATAATGTTGGGGCAACGTATCAGCGCGCCATGGTCGCTTTGTTCCATGATATGATCCATCATGAGATTGAGGTATACGTCCACGACATGATTGCAAGATCCCAAACTGAGGAAGAACATCTGGACCGCCTTTAGAAGCTATTTGACAGCTTGAAGTTGTACAAGCTGAGGTTAAACCCGAACAAGTGCACCTTCGAGGTGAGATCTGGTAAACTGTTGGGTTTCGTCGTAAGCGATAAAGGTATTCAAGTGGATCCTGCAAAGGTGAAGGCTATATAGGAAATGCCAGCTCCCCGAACAGAAAAAGAAGTCAGAGGCTTTTTGGGACAGTTGAATTACATTGCTCAATTCATCTCACACATGACTGCTACTTGTGAGCCAATCTTTAAGCTACTGAAGAAAGATCAAGTGGTAAAGTGGAACGATGAATGTCAGGCCACTTTCGAAAGGATCAAAGAATATCTCCAAGAGCCACCGATTCTAATGCCTCCAGTTGAAGGGAGACCTCTGATCTTATACTTGACAATACTCGACAACTCAACAGGGTGCGTGTTGGGGCAGCATGACGAGTCTGGCCGAAAAGAGCATGCTATTTATTACCTTAGCAAAAAGTTTACCGACTGCGAGACCCGTTACTCGTTGCTTGAGAAAACTTGTTGCGCTTTGGCATGGGTTGCTCGCCGGCTGAGACAGTATATGCTGACTCACACTACTCTATTGATATCAAAGATGGATCCAATTAAGTATATCTTCGAGAAGCCTACCTTGTCCAGAAGAATAGCAAGATGGCAGATGATCTTGACTGAGTATGACATCCAGTATACGACCCAAAAGGAAATCAAGGGAAGTGTGTTGGCAGATCATTTGGCACATCAGGCTGTAGATGATTACTAGTCTATGAACTTTGAATTTCCGGATGAGAATATCATGATAGTGACTGACTGTGAAGAACCTAGACCAGATGAAGGACTTGAGGAAGGATCCCGATGGTCTATGTACTTTGATGGAGCTTTGAACACTTTGGGTAATGGCATTGGCGCCGTGATCATATCTCCTAAAGGCTCCCATACTCCGTTTACCGCCCGACTATGTTTCAACTGCACCAACAATATGGCGGAGTACGGAGCATGCATCATGGGTCTTCGAGCAGCAATTGACCTAAGGATTAAGTTCTTGAGTGTATTCGGATATTCCGCTCTCGTGATCAGTCAGATCAAAGGTGAGTGGGATACGAAACACCCAAATCTTATTCCTTAAAAGGAGTATGTATTGACGTTGCTTCCACATTTCAAAGAGATAACCTTTGAACACTTCCCAAGAGAGGAGAATCAGTTGGCGGACGCGCTAGCTATGATGTCTTCTATGTTCAAAGTCAATTGGGACAACGAAGCTCCCCGAATTACCATTGAGAGATTGGACGAACCTACACATTGCTGTGACATTGAGACTGAAGAGGTAGTAGATAAACCCTGGTGTCATGAGGTGAAGAGGTATCTTGAGGCTCAAGAATACCCCGTGGGTGCATCTGTTAATGATAAGAAGTTTCTGAGGAGGTTCGCGGCGAAGTTCTTCATCAGCAATGGTATCCTTTACAAGCGCAACCATGATTCAACCTTAATGCGATGTATGGATAAGAACGAGCTAGAAAGGATCATGGCAGAGTTACATGAAGGTACTTTTGGGACTCATTCTAGTGGACACACCATGGCAAAGAAAATCCTACGGGCAGGATATTATAGGTCCACAATGGAAGCCGAGTGTTATCAGCATTCTCGGACCTGTCACAAGTGCCAAGTCTATGCTGATAAGGTGCACATACCTCCAGTATCTCTGAACGTCTTGACAGCTCCGTGGCCTTTTGCAATGTGGGGCATTAATATGATTGGAGAGATCATACCTACTGCGTCCAACGGGCATCGTATCATCCTGGTAGCTATTGATTATTTTACGAAGTGGGTTGAAGCAGCTTCCTTTACTACTGTAACCAAGAACGTCGTGGCACAGTTTATTCGGCACAATCTGATTTGTGGATACGGCGTACCAGAGAGGATCATTACGGACAATGGTACAAATCTCAACAATAAGATGATCACCGAGCTCTGCAAGAAGTTCAAGATACAACATCATAACTCTTTTCCCTACCGGCCGAAGATGAATGGGGCTGTTGAAGCGGCTAATAAGAACATTAAGAAGATTGTGCAGAAAATGACGGTGACATACAAAGATTGGCACGAGATGTTACCATTTGCTCTTCATGGGTACCGTACCTCAACGCGGACATCAACAGGGGCAACACCCTATTCCTTGGTATATGGCATGGAGGTCGTCTTGCCCATTGAAGTTCAGATACCCTCTCTTCGGATTATGAAGGATGCAGGTTTGAGCGAAGATGACTGGATCCAGACCCGACTTGATCAACTGAATTTAATTGATGAGAAAAGACTTACTGCTATTTATCATGGTCAGACGTATCAAAAACGGATGATCAAGGCATTTAACAAGAAAGTTAGACGACAAGAGTATCAAGTTGGGGATCTGGTGATCAAACGCATCATCCTACCTCAAGGTGAACCCAGGGGAAAATGGACCCCAACTTACGAAGGGCCATTTGTGGTTAAGAACATTTTCTCAGGAGGAGCTATGATTCTAACCACCATGGATGGTGACGACCTTCCTCACCCCGTCAATGCAGACATAGTGAAAAAATACTACGCATAAATCAAAGACCCGCTAGGTCGACTGGCCTAGGCAAAAATAAGGGCCTCCCGACGAACCAAAAGGGTTCGGGAAAAAACAAGGGATGAAAATAAAAAAATCTGTACACCCGGCAAGTCGAAAACCTGAAAAGGCGGGTTGGGCAAAAAAGGGTATCCCGGTGGACTGAAAACCTGAAAAGACGGTCCAGGCAAAAATTAGGGATCAAAGCGTAACACTATGTCTCATTGGACCACCTTGCAACCAGACTTCGGTATCAACTATCAAGCTCGGACGACATTAATCAATCTGATCTACCTTCAACCAAGTAGCAAAGTGATGAGATGCTCGAGGATATACAGGCAATAGCAGAGTTGGAACCCAGTGGGATTATTCACATAGCTGTTTTGTTTTTTTACAAATTGTATAAATTCTATTTGTTTGGCGGCGTTCTCTTACTAGGACGTCAGCCTCTTGTACAAAAACGCCTATTTACAGGCCAAACTTCAAATCAATACAATTCATTTTCAGAGAAATTTCAAATTGTTTTTCCTTTTTCTGTTTTGTTTTGCAACGAACGTCCAATGTTCATTTTTGATATATGCATTTAACATTAATTGTTGCTCATGAATATTTACATGTGAAACAAAAGACGATTACTTGTAATATCAGAAACAGGAACAAATAAGACTTGTCCAAGCTTTACAGTTGCTCTATCCACCAGGTACAAGGTAGATTTAGCTGAAGAATATGGCTAAAGGTGCATTTACTCTCTGCAGAGTAAGAAAGAGACATTAATGATAGCTCTCCCCAGCTGAGACTTGCAACTGTGAATGAATCAGTAATGTCCTCCCCAAGCAGAGTTTATCTACCATCAGCACTAAAAAGTCTTAATATCCCCGGCGGAGTATAAAATATCCCCAGTGGAGTTTGAAATTTCCCTAGCGCAGTCTGAAAAAGCTTCCCCAGTGGAGTGTGGAGAATCATCCCCAATAGACTTCGAAAGATTGTCCCCAATAGAGCCTAAAAAGTTATCCCTCAGTAAAGCCGTAACTGAAAGATCATCCCCAGCGGAGTTCTTTCCTTTCACAAACAAGAATTCAATCCCCAACAGGATTCAGTATCACCAGCAACGGTAATTCATCCCCAGTTGAATTTATCGGTTGAATCCTCAGCAGAACATCTCTTCCCTACAGAGTAGTCTCCTCATCAGTTTATCCCCCAACGGAGTTATCCTCTCATGCAGGTTTATTATCACGATCATCTTCATTCGCTATCCCCAGCGGAAATGAAGAATTCAACTCTTTTCTCCAGCAGCTATCCAGGATTTATTTTCCCCAGCTAAAAACATTACATTTCCATACATCATGACACATGCATATACCCATCATACAACACAATCTCATTTTTTTTGCGAACATCATTGCCTGATACATATCATGCATTACATAAAACTAACCTTTACCTTTCAGGAAGGATGTGGTTAAATTCTCACAAAATTCAAAAGTTTTGAAGCTTTTACCCAAGTCGAATTACTGACAAGTTCTTAAATCTCAACAGAGTTTTTCTCAGTTGAATTACAGACAAGGTCCTAAATCTCGACAAAGTTCCTCCATTGAATTACAGACAAGTTCCTAAATCTCAGCAGAGTTTTCTTAGTTGAATTACGGGCGAGTTCTTAAATATCGATGAAGATGTTTCCCTTCAGTCGAATTACTGACAAGTTCTTAAATCTCAACAGAGTTTTTCTTAGTTGAATTACAGACAAGGTCTTAAATCTCGACAAAGTTCCTCCGTTGAATTACAGACGAGTTCCTAAATCTCAGCAGAGTTTTCTCAGTTGAATTACGGACGAGTTCTTAAATCTCGATAAAGATGTTTCCCTCCAGTCAAATTACTGACAAGTTCTTAAATCTCAACAGAGTTTTTCTCAGTTGAATTACAGACAAGGTCCTAAATCTCGACAAATTTCCTCTGTTGAATTACAGACGAGTTCCTAAATCTCAGCAGAGTTTTCTCAGTTGAATTACGGGCGAGTTCTTAAATCTCGATGAAGATGTTTCCCTCCAGTCGAATTACTGACAAGTTCTTAAATCTCAATAGAGTTTTTCTCAGTTGAATTACAAATAGGGTCCTAAATCTCGACAAAGTTCCTCCGTTGAATTACAGACAGGTTCCTAAATCTCAGCAGAGAAGTTTTCTCAATTGAATTACGGGTGAATTCTTAAATCTCGATGAAGATGTTTCCCCAAGTCGAATTACTGACAAGTTCTTAAATCTCAATAGAGTTTTTCTCAGTTGAATTACAGATAGGGTCCTAAATCTCGACAAAGTTCCTCCGTTGAATTACAGACAGGTTCCTAAATCTCAGCAGAGAAGTTTTCTCAGTTGAATTACGGGTGAATTCTTAAATCTCGATGAAGATGTTTCCCCAAGTCGAATTACTGACAAGTTCTTAAATCTCAACAGAGTTTTTCTCAGTTGAATTACAGACAAGGTCCTAAATCTCGACCAAGTTCCTCCGTTGAATTACAGACGAGTTCCTAAATCTCAGCAGAGTTTTCTCAGTTGAATTACGGGCGAGTTCTTAAATCTCGATGAAGATGTTTCCCTCCAGTCGAATTACTGACAAGTTCTTAAATCTCAATAGAGTTTTTCTCAATTGAATTACAAATAGGGTCCTAAATCTCGACAAAGTTCCTCCGTTGAATTACAGACAGGTTCCTAAATCTCAGCAGAGAAGTTTTCTCAGTTGAATTACGGGTGAATTCTTAAATCTCAATGAAGATGTTTCCCCAAGTCGAATTACTGACAAGTTCTTAAATCTCAACAGAGATGTTTTTCTCAGTTGAATTACAGGCAAGGTCCTAAATCTCGACAAAGTTCCTCCGTTAAATTACAGACAGGTTCCAAAATCTTAGCAGAGAAGTTTTCTCAGTTGAATTACGGGCGAGTTCTTAAATATCGACGAAGATGTTTCACCTCAGTTGAATTCCAGGCAAATTCCTAAATCTCGACACCTCAGTTGAATTACGGGCAAGTTCCTAAATCTCAACAAAGATCAGACTTCCCCAGTGGAATCTTCCTCAAACAACAGGTATACAAGCTCTCGCTAAGGAATCTCTTATGCGATCGACACTCCTTCAGATGGCATCTTTAAGCCCATCCCCTCGTCACCAATCTCCAAATGGCATGTGTAAGCCCATTCCCGACATCACAAAGCAAATACCACTTCATGCGAGTGCAAATTTTTGGGCACTCTAGTGTTCAATCATCTTTCACCTTCGGATCACGAAAGACATGAAAGCCAATCTACATCCTCAGGTTTAAGAAGATTGAACAGGGGCAACTGTTGTACCCCAAAATTTTCCCTCCCATATTCCTCAAAACATTGCAAGAAAAATCTCCAAGTTGCTCAAGGTAGTCCAAGGGTTGGTCACAGAAGCTCTCTCCTTAGGCAGTCTACCCCAAATTAGGGTTTTGTGTTGCATCAATATCCTTGAGTCCAAATGACCTCAAGTGCTCCCCAATGTCCTAATATGTTCTCATGATCATCCATGTCAAGTTTCAAGCCTTGCAGAGGAAGTTTGCTCAGTCAATTGCTCAAAAGTCCAAAAATCGACTATGCTAGGGAAAAAGTCAACTGTGACCTACATACAGTCAAACTTCAAGATTTTTTGCCAACATTATAATTTTGAAGTATATTTCATCATTTGATCAAGGGTTGATCATGATTCATCAAGTATTTCTCACAATTCATCAAGATCCAAAGTTGCTAAATTAGGGTTTTGTAAGAAAAGCCAACTCAACTTTGACCAAGCATAACTTTCTCATACTTTATGAGATATGACCCATCCAAAGCTCATTTTGAAGAGGATGAAATTACCTACAATCCATATTCATTCCCCAAGATCAAAATATGCACTCACAAGAAGTTATGAATTTGGATATTATAGGTCATTTTTGAAAGTCAACAAAACACCTTTTTTTGTCAAAACTTCTATCTTGAGCATGGAATATCAAAATGAGATGAGACCAAAAGGGTTGCTTAGAGTACATCTCAAGCTTTCTAAAAAGTCTAAGAATACCTCCAAAAGTTCAAAATTGAAGAAGTTATGCATTGTTGAAGTTGGACTTTTTTGCAAAATTGCCAAAAGTCAACTATCCCCAAAACTTCAAATTTTGCCAAATGGGCCCGTTCTTTTTCACTTGTTTTGATTTTGCATTGTATCCCACGTGCTCCAGCCTTGGCCATGAGTCCATATCATTTTTTATTTATTATTTTGATTTTATTTGAATTAATTTGATTTAAATCAAAATAAATCAAATAAAAATCCAAAGGCATTGATAACAAATATTTTGTGGTGATTTCAGGTTCCATTATGCAGCTTGCCATCATCAAACTCGTATCAAATGAATTATGTGCAAAAAAGATTGAAATCAAGCCAATTTGGAAAGTTTGTAAAAGGAGATCAAATCAAATATCAAAGCATTAATAGAGGAAGCTTTGGACAGCCAATTAAAACCTAATGCATTGAGTAATACATAAGTCGTGTGCAGACCCAAACAAGGGTTGGAGATCAAGGGTAGAGGCAGAACAAAGTTGGCAAAACACCAGAAAAAGTGTGACTTCTAAATCAACCCTAGAGGTATTTTCAAGGCTTAATATTGGTCTCAATCTCTTCCTGGCCATCTCCAGAAGCAAAACCAATCTAAACCACGCGTTTTCAAGCTTCCTAGAGCACTGTAAGTCATCCACGGATTCCCCATATTCTTGAATTCGATTTACACTATTCTTGCATCCATTGAATAAAATAATTGCATATTTGTGATCACCACATTATTTACAAGCTTTTGGCATCATTTGATTTTGTTTATCTGACCTGTAGCAAGATCCACCATTATTAGGGTTTTGTTCTTGTTTTTGGGGTTTCTTGTTTCAGGGATAATTGGCCCCAGATATGGGCATGGTTGCATCCAGGAGGTTGAGACGAACTCAACCTTGGTCTTAGAGTAAATTTTCATGGCCGGTACAAAGTTTTGAAGGTGGACAGGCTTGTAGCGATGAACCTCTGTCCGTTGGTATAAGTGTTTGTATCTTTTAGCCACGGTTGGAGGTCAGGGACAATGTGTGTCACGTCCCCATTAGTCCATTCAAATCTGGCGCATTTTTTTATATATTTATCTAATGGAATTTGTTTTCTTATATTATAATTATTTTGTATCATATTAACGAAGAGAAACAAATGGTGTAGTGCCCACAAGGGGGATTTTCAAGGCGTTGAAGGCTGGAGGTCAGGGGTTCGACCCCTGCCTCCAGCATTTGTTATTTTTCTTAATTCTTTCAGGTAATCTGGTGTACGTGCATGCCAAGGGATCACCATACTCCCTCACCAATCAACACGCCAGATGGCCAGATGGCCAGATCTGGTGGCCAGTGTTTGAGGAGCACCAAAGGGCCAGGTCAACGCATGTGTATGGGATCAGGAAAGTCCATTGGATCAACTTCAAATGGGCCAGCGAATTTTCTTTTGACACCTCCATAATCAGGCCCAATTTCTCATTCTCTTATACTTTATTGATTTAATTTAATTATTTTATTTTAATTACTAACCTTAACAAATTTTTCTTTTTATAAAAAATCACAAAAATATCATTTTGTCCAATTAAAATTCAGAACTTTATTTTTCTTTAATAAAAAATTAATTAATTAATTAGGTTTTAATTCTAGAATAACATTAATTTATTTTGTAAATAAATAAAATCAATTAGAATTAATTAGGTTTTAACATAATTTAATGATTTTAATTTCTTTCTTAAATTAGCAAAAACTCCAAAAAAAACATGTCATTAATTATTTTCCATTTAATTAATTTATTAATTAATTTAGTATATAATTTAGGACTTAATTCCTTTTCTTAATAAAAAACAACAAAAAAAAGCATTTTCTTTTAAAAGGGTCAAAACCCTAATTTACATTCGATTTAATTTCACGTCGCGCTTTATTTTTCTTTATCCAATTGATGTATCTGCTTCCGGTATGTAATAATTAATTAGGACTTTTATTTTACCGCTTTATTTTATTTTCAAAGGGTTGCTTTTGGCGATGTAAATACCCGACGCCTTGTAATTTAATTTCCGCATTTTATTTCCGCAAATTATAACTGCTAGATGTTTGGTAATAGGTTTTGCATGACAAGACTGAATGTTTAATCTTAAAATCAAATTAGATCACCCTTAACATGTGCAAAGATAAAAATAACTGAAAACGACACACTCGCACATGCACACTCCTAGGGTACACCCCACTTGGTTGCCTTCGTACATGGTCATTAAGTATAGGTCGTTTTAGAGGTCGTCCTCTTGTCTAAAAGATCATAGTTTCCTCGAAACAGTTGCCTCGGATATTGTTGCCTCAAACAAATGATATAAGACATTAGGGTTACCGCTAAGGCGTCCTAACATTGCTTTAGTGACCGTATGTCCCTCATTCGAATTGACCCTCAAATTCCAACGACGGTGCTACCTACTCACTAATAGTGGGATAGCATTGTCTAAAGGAAATTAGCATAGAACAATTCCTTTTTCGAGTAGGTAGATTAGCTCTTAGATACTTGCAATTTCAAAACAAAAATTTTCACACTTACACTTTTCGAACAAAGTTTTCAAAATACTTCATTACACTCTTGAGGACAGAAGCAAGAGTTAAATCGAAGTTAAAAACAAAAACTTTTCACACCCACAAGCACAAAGAAAACAATTTTGAAAACAATTGAGTAAGTACCTAAGAGCCCGTAGATAACTACGGATAGAAAGAGTGCTAATACCTTCCCTTTCTATAAATCTACCCCCGTACTCAGAAACATCTCGAAAAAGGAATTTTTCTGTGCTTTTTTCCTTTCCTTTTTGAATAAAATAAAAGTCGGTGACGACTCTTGCTTACCGCGACATTTTGCGAAAACAAACAGAAAACGCAAACCAGCATTCCAAAAAACAGTCAGTTCTTCCCACCGTATCACACATGGAATTTGGCCCAGAAGTTCTGAAATCTCTTACGACTTAGAAAATTTTCCAAGTATTTAAAAAAATTGATTTCTTTCTTTTCTCAAAGTAGTTTCTGATTTTTGACTTCTTGATGAACCAATTTCTTCTTTTAATGAAATATAATTGTTGAAACTTGATTTTTTTACCAAAAGGCAAAGTTTGACTTTTCAGAGTGCATTTGACCATTTTGCCCTTGTGAATGACTTTCTTGGAAAATTGTGATTCAAGACTTGAAACTTGATAGAAGAAAACCTGAGGGTCCAGAATGATCCTTTGTGAAATGAGAGGGCAAATTTTGGGGTACAACAATCATTAAAATGGTCAAAATTAGGGTTTTGACTGAGAAGGTGCAATTTCTAATTTTTGACCTAGCAAATGATTGATTGACTTAAGTTATGATCTCAAGGTTTAAAATACTTCATTTTGACCTAATGTAATGTCTCAAAACATCTCTCAAGATCAATTGGTTGACAAATGAATTTCAGTCAACTGATGAAAAGTCAACTGTACACTAAAAATTCAAATTTTGACTTTTTGATCAAAATCAAGTTCCATATATTACAATTTATCAAGACATGTCAAAATATGAAAATTGTTCATCAAGAAATCAAAAATTCAAGATTTCATTTTGAAAAGTCAAATTTTCTAAACTTAAATTTTTTTCAAAGTGTTGAAAAATTCATTTTTTTCCATAACTTTGAGCCTAATTTCCAACATGATGCAAGATGATTTAAATGAAACTTCCAACATGAAATTTGTAGATCTTAATGAGATCTGAAACATTGTAGAACATAAATTTTTCTATAAATGCATGGATTTCAAGTTACGATTTTGTGAAGACATGTTCATGAAACTTGAAAAACTTAGTGAAATTTTGCCCTAGTTTAGGCAGGATTTTAACCTAACTTCATGGAAATTTTTCACATAGTTCCAAGATGAGTATTCAAAAATGTACAACATAGAGATTGTAGAGGATTTTACAAGCTTTCCAAAATGTTCAAGAAGTCATTGAGATCATACTTGAGCAAGGAGAATCGAAGGCAAGAAGTTAGGGTTTCATTCTTGTTTTGCAAGGCAAATTTGTGAAGAACACTTGACCCAATATTTAAACATGCTGTACAAATCTTTCTTTGCAGGCTTCAAAATTGCTAATAACTCAATAATTAAATGTTTACACAACTGATAGAGCCATTGTCCAAGCATTTGATCCATTATCCAAGTTGCATTTCCATTTATGGCACAAAGTTATCATTCCATTCTTGAAAAGTTGCTTTAATCACAAAGTCAACTTGTCTTGAGCTTCTAAATTGTTTTTTTAGCACACACTCAACATACAAAGTTAGATAAACATGTTTAAAGCTTGTAACCATTCTAGATAGCCTTGTACTATGCATTGAGACAATGTGTATCAATCTTGCTTCAAAAACAAGCCAAAGAGCCATAACATGTGAACTTGTACTTATGATCACCCCAAGCTCTCAAAATATTTTCCTATAAATTGAGACACTATTATGCAACTTAGGACAAGATTTTGTAAGCCTGAAAATTCTCCCAAACTCCCTCTAGCCAGAAATTGCACACAAACTCCATTTTTGTGTAGGTTCTGACCTTGAACTTGTATCTTCTATTTCCATCGTGCGTTTTCCCTCAAAATAATTTTTAAAGCTTCCTTACATAAAATAAAACTCATCTATGTCCTTGTTTCCCAACTGTAACACCATCTTCTTCATCTTCCATAACCAAAAATAGAGCATTGTAAGTGGACTTCTCCAGACCATTTCAGCCACTCTCCAATCAAGCTAATCATTGCATTAGCTTCTCGGGAACTTGAGGAAGCTAACCTGATCATCACAACAACTTGAATCAATCTCTAACTCAAAACACGATCTCCAACTACAAGGCGAGTTTTTTGACTTTTCATCTCATTATTTAGGCATTGTTAGGCTTGCATTTTCAAAGACAAAATGTAGATATCATTGCCCTTAAACTGTACATATCCATAGATTTCATTTATATGGCTTGAGCTTAGAAAATTTTAAGATTGAAATTTCTGGAAAATTTAGGGTTCAAATTAGGGCCAACGAAATTCTCATTCTTCTTTGATTTATAGTTTTAGTTATTTACATGGTTGGATTCGTGAGAAAAAATGGAACAACTTTCATGTTTGCAATTTTAATTTTCATTGAGAAATGAGCAAGATACAGGTTGTCTGGCTAGGCGTGAGGTTGAAGATGAAGTTCAGGCCATGGACTTGATTTGTAATATATGATTATGGTTTTATACAAGTTAACGGATGTATAACCACCACAGTGGCAAAGGTAGCGCGCGTGTATGTGGCCTTTTGTTCTATTTTTCACATTTTCTCTCTTTTTTGTTCCAGCCAGTAGCGCTTGGGCCTTCAGTTTGGGCCTTTCATTTATTTGCTGACTCCTAACCCCCCCTGCCTGCTTCACACACCTGACCCAAACCTTTTTTATTTTTCATTTTACTTATCTTATTTTATAGTTTATATTATGTTTTCTTTAATATTTTTTATTATTACTATTATTGTCATTATTATTATTTTTATTAATAAAAAATCCAAAAATATTTTATTTATTTATTTATTTACATATTTAAAAATGCTCATTTATATGTTTTATTTTCTTTATAAAACAAAAAGAACAAAAAATATTTTCTTAACAATTTAATTTCCTTTTTTTTAATAAATAATAATTAGATTTAGGTTTTTATTTATTAATTAAAATTAATTTAGAACTTAGATTTCTTTTAATTAATTAATTTTCATATTATTTTTAACTTAAAACCTTTTCATCAAAAAACCCTAAAAAAATACTTTTTAATTTAATTTCTTTCTTAATTAGTTTAGGTTTAAGTTTTGTTCAATTTTAATTAATAATTCTCTTTAATTAGGTTAAAACCCTTTCATTAAAAACCAAACCAAATAGAAATTATTTTCTTTTTCCATTTATATCTTTGTACATTATTTATTCAATTCTTGTATATTATTCAATATGGTTGTAATAGATAATTAGGTTTAATTTTCTTGAAAAATCTCCATTTGTAAATTTGTATACCCCCTCCCCTAATGATGTAATAGTGTAGTAATTTTACTTTTTGCAATTTATCGCTTTATATAAATGCTAGTAATTAGGTTTTGTATGGAAAGATAAAACCAACAAGTAGCAAACCTTAATTCAAGACAAAACAATACATGTAAATCAAACACATTTGCACACTTGCACCATTAGGGTAATTCCACTTTTTTTCCTTACCAAAATGGCCATGTTATGCATGTGGGATATCTTATCAAAAAGAAATAAAAAATACAAGATCATAGTCCCTCGATGATGCTATTAATGTTGCCTTTCAAAATGATCTTAGTCCCTCAAAGAGAAATTCTAAGATATCTCACAACATTGTTATCATGGCTATACGATGACCCACGCTTGTCCCATTACATCCAAAGATAAGGCTTCTTACCAAATCAATGGTAAGATAGCAATATCAAAGGAAAGAAAGAAATAAACAAAAGACTTTTTAGTAGGTAGATTGTTCCTAGTTGCTTGCTCATTTTTAAATTAAACACCCTTGCTTATTTTCAAATCAAACACCCTTGCTTTTTTTCAAAAAACAAATACCACCACTTTCAAAAAATACTTTCAAAATATTTTGCAAACATGAAATATTTTCAAAATCTCAACACTTTGTATACGTTCTTACGAGCGAGAACTATTACAAAGTTTTCCTAAACGAAGGCGCCTTTTCAAAATACTTTCAAAAACCACACAAAGCATATTTTCAAACAAAATCAAGTGATCTAGAAAGCAACTAAGAGTCCATAGATAACTATGGATGAAAAGGGTGCTAATACCTCCCCTTTTCATAATCTACCCCCCGAACTCAAGAAATAATCTCAAAGGTCTTTCCTGTTCTTTTCAGCCTTTCCTTTTGGATAAAAGAAAAGTTGGTGGTGACTCTTGCTAACCGCAACATTTGCGATAAAACGCAAAACATCCCAAGTCAGTTCTCCCACCGTATCACAGGTTACTAGAATAGTATAAACTTGATGGCTTGGAAAGATGAAAGGAACAACAAGGTCGCTAACATCGGTAAGGTTACCAGGTGACATTAATCAGAGGATTGGGAAGTGTGAGGCTGCTCATAAATTTTACGTAAGGCTTCTTACGTATGGATGAATGATGAATGCAAGAGGTTTCCCATGCTTCGTAGGGATGCCTAAGAATGAACAATGGGTGAGGTTGCGTGAGGCTGCTTACATCTTTTGTGAAACACGAATAAAGAAATGTGTGAATCTATTCACGTCTTTATGGTAATGGAAAACTCGTGAGGCTGTTCACGTCTTAAATGGCTGATGAAAAAATGCGTGAGGTTGCTCACGTCTTATTTTAATTGAATTACGTGAGGCTTATCACATCTTAGGCTGATAAAAATGTGAGAGTCTGCTCACGTCTTGGATGGCTGATGGAGATTGCGTGAGGATGCCCATGTCTTAAATGGATGGAAATTACGTAAGGCTTCTTACAATTTTGATGAAGAGCGCTCGTACGACAGATTCACTGAGAAGAATAGTCAGAGAGATGTTATTGACTTAGCTGGAGATTTCACTTGGATTGAGAATAGTGACTCCCTTGGAAATTGACTCTGGATCTTTACGGGAGGTCCTAAGCCTTGGTCTATGATATATCATGTGTGCATGTAGATGCAAGTGTTAATGTGTAGTATGTAATGATTGACCAATGCATGTAATGCATGACTTGAATATGTATCGATGGATGTTGAAATTTTGAAATGCTAATGAATGATTGAGCTTGTTATATGCTCGTTCCATGCTGTTGTAATTTGTTAGATGGATGAGATGATATGTATAGTCCAATTCTAGATCGAAGTAACCTAATGAATGATTTATGCAGACTCGTATGCTTTTGACGGATGCCCTTGTGGTAGGTCGTGGATGGTTAAGATGCGGAGAGGTTGCTTGTGTAACAAGGATACTTTTCACATAATGGTAGGGTGTTATGCCAACATGATTTCCCGATACTTGATTTGAAACCAAAGATTGCTGATGTAGGAGAAGGACCCATTGGGGGTTGTGAAAGTGCACAAATAACTTTACCCTTCGTGGAAGGTCTTACCCCAATTTGTTGATTTATAGAGATTCTCCTTAATATGATCTTGAAAGTAGTTTGATCATAATATGAATGGCCCCACTGTCTTGAAATATGCCCCTGATTAACAGACTCTTGAAGATATTTGTCTTTGATGGACCATTTTGAATCAACTTCTTTTGATCAAGTCTCATAGTGGTTTGCCATAACATTTAAATTTTAAAAGATATGCCTCCAATCTTCGGGATCTGGAAGGAGTACCCTCAGAAAGAACTTGGACCTCACCATAAAATTGATATAGATTTCCCCAAGATTTGAATATTTGAAAAGTTTATACTGAAATTTCTTAAAAGGAAACTTGGATTCTACATGCAGTAGGATGAACTTGATATACACTGCTCCAATATTTGAGTCTCGAAGGTTTCCCCCTTATTATTAGGGCCTTGATACGATGTCTAAAGAGGAAATTGAGTCCTACCATGTTGTGATATGAACTTGATTAAGGAATTCCCCTTCGAAAGGTATGCCCCTGATTGAACAGTGCTTTGAAATGTGACCCAAGTTGATTGAATCTTAGAATGATCTCCCCTAGTCAATAGGATCTTCATGTGATATACCCCTATGATCATTAGTCTTGCTTATGATTATAGGGTTCTTCTTTATATGCTTTGCCCCTAGTTATGAGCTTCCTGGAAAGGATCGCTTTTGATTAAACCAATTTTTGAGATCTCCTTGATGCTAAGTATTGATTCGTATATAAAAGTGTACATTTTGAAAAGTAGTTCTTAGTGATTCATATGCAAGTTTTGAAATCGAAGTTTTCACGGAGAAGAAATGGATGATTTAGAGATGAATATTTGAAGAAGTGAAGTGGTTAGCAATAATTGTAACAAATATAAGAGTCAGTTTAACAAAAAAATTTCCGAGTATGCTTTCATAGTTGACCTTGCTTCAATTAGGACTTTTGAGGGTTGTAGCTTGACCTGGTTCACGCTTTAAGAAACAAATATATAAGGCTCAAACTTTATTTAGCCCACCCCATTATCTTTTTGATATTCTCTGATCCTAAGTTCAATTAATCCAACAGATGCATTCGGTCTGCAAGAGAATTTTCATAGTCGTAGTGATGGTTATAGGCATTGATAAGATTCAAGCATTGATGAAAAGCCTTGATGATTCTTGAAGTGGAAATCACAATATTTTCCTCTAATTTATTTGTTTTCAATCTCTTTTTTTTATGGGCCGATTCCTTTGAATTTGCGGTCCATTAGGATGCCCTAACATTTGCCTAAGTCAAGCTTTTTTTAACTTGACTGAGCGGGTTTTATTTTATTTTTTTTATTTCTTTTTGATTTATGATTTTGAACATTTGTGACTGTCATGTTGATTATTGTAAGCTTTGTTTTCATTGTTTCCTCGAACTTGAATGAAGTATTGAGGAAGAAGACGTCGTGGACTTTGTCTTTATTGCTTTATCACTCTTTGATGATATGCGCGAGGAAGATTGTAATGCGGTGGGAGAACTGACTTGGTTGTTTTGCGTTTGATCGCAATTATTGCGGATAGCAAGAGTCACCATCGACTTTTATTTTATCTAATAAAGGAAAGGGTGAAAATAACATGAAAGACCTTTTGAGATATTTTCTTGAGTTCGGGGGGTAGGCTATGAAAAGGGAAGGTGTTAGTACTCTTTTCATCCATAGTTATCTATGGGATCTTCGTTGCTTGGTAGATCACTAAAAAATTGCTTTGTTTGAAAATGTGCTTGTGGTGGGTTTTGAAAGTATTTTAGAAAAGCGCATTTGTTTAGGAAAACTTTTTAATGATTCTTGTCTCTATAAGAATGCATACAAAGTGTTGGACTTTTGAAAACATTTCATGTTTTTGAAAGTGTTTGGTGTGTTTGAAAAGATGTTTGCTTTGGAGATAGATTTGTGAGCAAGCAACTAATAATGTTTCTACCTACTCAAAAGTCTTTTGTTCATTTCTCTCTTTCTTTGATATTGTTATCTCACCATTTATTGGAAAGTAACCTTATCTTTGGATATAAAGGGACAGACGTGGTTTATCGTATAGCCATAGATAGCAATGTTGTGAGATATCTTAACATTTTTCTTTAGGGACTAAGATCATTTGGAAGGCAACATTCATAGCATCATTGAGGGACTATGACCTTATATTTTTGATTGTTTTTGCTAAGATACCTCACATGTGTAACATGACCATTTTTAAGGCAACAAAGTGGAGTTAAACCCTAGAGGTACAAAGTGTGCAAGTGTATTGTATTTCATGCTTGAGTTTATCTTAGATTAGGGTTTTCTAAGTATTGGTTTTATCTTTCCATACAAACCCTAATTAACTAGTATTTATATTTGAAAGCGGTAAATTGCGAAAAATAAATATCCTACGCTATTACATCATTAGGGGATGGGGGATACAAATTTACAAATGGGGATTGCAAGAAATTAAATCTTAATTATCTATTACAACTATATTGAATTTGAATAAATGTACAAGAAATGAAATGAGTATAATGTACAAGTATGAATGGATAAGAAAGGGATTTTATTTGGTTTTTGTTAAGAAAGATAGTTTTGACCTAATTAACTTAAAAGAAAATAATTAACTAAATAAGAAAATTAAAATTAAGTTAATAAAAGAAATTAATTTATAAAAGAAAATAAGTTTTTTAGAGTTTTGTTTGTGAAAAAGTTTTAATTAAATTAAACTAGTATAAAAAATAAATAATTAAAAGAAAACCTAAGTTCTAAGTTAATTTTTAATCAAAATAAAATAAATTAAACTTAAGTCTAACTACTAATTTATTTAAGAAAAGAATTAAATTTGTTTAAGAAAAATATTTTTTTGTCTTTTTTAGTTTTTAAAAAAGGGAAATAAAATAAGAAAATATAAGTATCTTAGATATATAAATAAATAAATAAAATATTTTTTTATATTTTTATTAATAAAAAATATATAATAATAATAATAAAATAAAAGAATAAAATAAAATAAAATATAAAAGTTAAAGTCAGGGGGTGAAATTTGAATTGGGGTGTTTAGGAGTAAAACAATTTTCTGAGTCTAGCCCATTATAGTTTTTGTAACTCAGAATATAAACAAATAAAAAGATTATATGGGTTGCGTGGTATATGAGACAGGGGGGAGGGTTAGCCAGAGTAAAAAAAAAAAAGGCAAAGCCCAATGATGAGGGCCCAAGCGCGCTTGGCTTAAACAAAAAAATAAAACAAATGAAAAATGTTAGGAAAAATGGCAGCGTTGGGGCTCGAACCCACACCCTCACCAATATACGTGTGCTGCCTTGCCACTGAGATGGCTATACATCTGTTAACTTAAACAAAACCATAAATATATAATGCAAAACACTTCCATGGCCTGAACTTCATCTTCAACCTCAGAAATCAAAGATGTGCTTCATCAGATAAACTTTTGCTTCCAGCTCAAATATCAAGATTTGTTTGTTAGATAAGTTGTTGCGCCAAGTCTGAAGACAAGGTTATGATTCTGAAGAATCTGATACCTTTGGAAACATTAGAATGAAATGTCTTCTGAAATATTTATCATTTCACATCAGAAATACTCCATCAGAAGATTAAAGAATAAATATGTGATCTCTTCTACACTCTCTTCACTACTTCAAATCAGAAGTATCTCATCAGAAGAAAAGATCTGAAACTTCCACAAGAAGAATATATACAACATTATAAGACACATTCCACTATTGTGAAGAAATCTTTGTACGATTGAAGATTTTTTGTGCTCTTGTCTCCCACGATCACACACTACCGTTGTAGTAGCCGGCAAATGAAAGTGATGTTTTGTACTATCCAACGGTCTACTTTCTCAGCCTATATAAAGGGATGACTAGTTAATTGAAAATAAAATATTTTAGTATCAAGAAATTTGAAAATAAAAGTTATTTTGCAAAGAAATTCAAGAGAGAAAATCACAATACAAAGAGTTGTTTCTCATTTTTGTGTTAACTTTTATTCTCTAAAAACACAATAGTTGTTGCTCATATTTTTTATTTTATTATCATTGTTGTATACACAAGAGTTGTTGCTCATATTTGTGTGTCATTTCTAAGGTTTCTCATACACAAGAGTTGTATACAAGAGTATCCTTTTCTAAGGTGAAATTGTATAAACTAATTGTGTTATTTCTCCTTCTAGCTTGTCTATCATTGATCATTTGTGAGAAGAACTTCTAAAAAAAGTTTTTGAAAACCCAATTCAAACACCTCTTTCTTGTGTTTTTCTCATCCTTTAATTTGTATTAGAGCTACGACTCTATTATTGATTATTCAATCAAACACTTAACTATGTAGAGATATCTGGTGTAAGAAAAACCTTTATGGCTGCTGTTCATACAAACTAAAGAGATAGTTACAATGCTAACCCTCATGTTTTTGATGGAGAGAAATTTAATGACTGGAAAGATAGACTAGAAAACTTCTTTCTAGGCTATGATGCAGATCTTTGGGATCTTGTCATACTTTTTTATGAAGGACCTGTATTTGCAATTGGTATTCCCAGAAATAAAAGGAATGATGAACAAAAATGTGTGCTCAAGAATCACCATAAAGACATAAATATTATTCTCAACGTTATCTCTTACAATGAATATTAGGAGATCACTAATAGAGAAATAGCGAAAGATATTTTTTATTCTTTGAGAATGACACATGAAGGTAACACTTAAAGTCAAGGGGACTAAGGCTCTGGCCTTAACCCAGAAATATGAAGCCTTCAAGATGGAAGACGATGAAACCATTGAAACTATGTTTTCGAGGTTCCAAACTTTAGTCCCAGGACTTAATGTTTTGGACAAAGGTTATTCCAAAGTTGATCATGTCAAGAAGATCATCAAAAGTCTTCCCAAAAATGGAGACCAATGGTTACTACACTGAAGCTGGCTAAGGATCTGAACAACATAACTCTTGAAAAGTTAATCAATTCTCTTAAGAGTCATTAAATAGAGCTAGAGGAAGATGATCCCTAGAAAAGAGGAAAATTTGTTACTCTAAGATCAAGATCAGAAAGACCCAAGTTAGAAAAGTACATAGCGTTCCAAGCTGAAGAAGTAGAATATTCTGACGATGAAGCTTTTGATGACGATGATGAATTTTCCCTTTTGTCCAGAAGAGTCAATAAACTCTGGAAGAAAATAAAAAATAACTTTAGAGGATCTAGAAACATAGGTGATCGTCCAAAAACATCTGCAAGAGGAAGAACAATCAAGGAAGTAACATTCTATGAGTGCAAAGAGCCTGAACACTATAGAAATAAATGTCATATGCTCAAGAAAGAAAGCACCAAAAAAGAAAGCTTCAAAAAAATTGGTTTCAATAGAATCAAGAAAGGTCTCATGGTAACATCAGATGAATCAGACTCTGAAGGATCAGAATCGTAAGACGGGCATGCCAACATAACATTCATGGCTACCACGTCAGAAGGAGACACCATAGAAACTGTGTCTGACTCAGAAGAGGTATTTTATGAACTTTCTCGTGCTGAACTAGAATTATGTATGTCTGAATCTCTGAGTAGGTATTAGAAACTTCAACGAAAATTCAAGAACCCTAAAAAAGTTCACGAATATGAAATTTAAGAATATGGTAAGCTAGAGAAAGAATTTTTCTGAACAAAAAGGAGACAATTTTATTTTAGAAAAAGAAAATGTCTTTCTGAACAAGAAGTGTTTAAAACTTGAAGAAACTTTTTGTAAAGCACCTCCATCTTCTGAAACCGTCTTATACAAATATGATACGACATTTCAAAAATTCTTGAACAACAACATATGAAGAAGAAAAATGGCTTCCATGATCTATGGTGTTAGTCATAATCGTAAAAGAGGAATTGGTTATGTTTATGATAATGATAATCAGAACTCATCTGAAGAAAACCAACCTACATCTCCCTTTTCTTATCTCTATCCTTCTGCACAGACAAAAAAATTCAATGTTGCACAGAAACCCAATTTATTAGAAACTCTGGGAAAACTAATTCTAAAGGACCCAAAAGATTATGGATACCGAAAGATAAAGAGTGTATGTTACAGATATCTTAGCTAGCCAAGTTAAAACACCAGTCACGGTTCCTTGACATTGGATGATCACTTCACATGACGGGAAGAAAGAATATGTTCCAAAACATGGAATTTAAAGTTCTGGCTTTTTTAGATTTGGAGGAGACCAGAAAGGAAAAATAAAAAGATTCAAAATAGTTGGTTCTGAAGAAAAAGGGTATAGTTTGTGAGGATAAATATCTCACATAAACAGGGTGATACATCAGGAGTACCTGAATGTTCATGAAACTAGTCTTATCTGAAGATTTGATTCTAGGAGATAAAGTTGAATCTGTCAGAACAAGATCCTCATTCAAGTTATCTAAGGAAATGCTTCTAAGTCAGGTTTCCCTGATAGAGCCAACTTATAATCTAAAAGCACTTCAGAATAATGAAAGATTAGAATCTAACATCCTCTATCTCAATTGTCTCTATTTTTGTAATCTACATTGATACTTCTACAAGTTAGAAGATATTTTGATCAAAAACCTTTTTAAGTCAGATAATCTTTGGTATTTGTGGCTCTAAAAATATCATATCTTATCTTTTCAGACGAATGATTGTGATTCACTTTAGACACTTGTCATTTTTTAATCATAAACGTGTCATTTGAATGACACCTCGAGCGATGAGACTCTCTTGGTATTAGGTTTAAAATCATCATTACTTCTCCTTTTTGTACACCTTCTTTGTTAAGTAATCATTTAAAATTGTTTTTACAAATCCTTACCATTTTCACTAGCACACACTATGTTAATTCAATTCCCATAATTTAAACTCCTTAAATCTAAAACCCTCTGATCTCATCATCTTCATCCATGTATGCCCAACTGTCATACCCGAAATTTGTCCTACCCCTTTACTCTTATCTGGCTTATGTATCTTGCACTTATCATATGCATTATTTCCATTAGGTCGTACAATAAATTATGCATCACTAATAGATTTAGCATGGGATCAAGGGTACTGAAGACTTAGGGTTTCTTTACGACTTTGAGGCTCTTATCTTCATTCAAGAGATTCAAGGTGTTTCTTCAACAATCAAGGCAGGATGTTAGGGTTTTAACTTGTTATGCTTCATCAAGAGTTCAACTGAGGATCTTTGTGAGCTAGGGTCATGATTTCCTCCGTCACCTCAAGCTACCTTCATTATTAATGTGCATCCAAAGAAATAATCAGGGTTTCTTCTTCATTGTGCTTGAACTGTGTTAATTCATCATCTGAGGTGTATTTGCTTATGGTTTAAGGTCAAGAATATTTTGGTGATCATTCTTCTTTTTAAACTTCAAATCTTTCTTCATCAAAAGATTCCTCAAGGAATTCCTATTATGTGCTCACCAAGTCAAGATATCTTTGAGGATCGAAAGATATAAGCTATGGTACAAAATATGAAGAGGTGGGTTCATTGTGATCAAGATATTTTTGTCCTCTCAAATACTTATTTCTTGTAGAGCAATTTAATATGGATTTGCGATCGAGGTTAGGGATTTTAATAAGAAGGCCAGTTGATTTTGGTTTTTGTTCGTTAAGAATTAAATTCGATTTGGATTCATTGGGATGAGATGTTCATTTAAGTGGAATATGAATTCAACGTTGCCAGGTGATCAATTAGCATGATTCGAGGTTTTGGTTTATAGAGAATTGATTCAAGAGTGCATAATATTTCATTCCCTTTACAAAAGGTACCAAAATATCACAAGTTTATCAAAAAAAAGTCGAGGCATCTAGGCATGGTTGATTAATTCAATAGTGCAAGTAAAGAAAATCCAGGTACATGGATTGCTTGGAGTTCAAATTTCAAAACATAAGAACAAGCCATGATGATTCATTTAAAGTACAAACTAAAAGAAACGAAAAAATACATTTTGGAAGAAGTCATGGAGAATAGGTGATGTTCCTTTATTGATCTCAAAGCTCACTACAAAATTTGCAAAAGGCATTACAAGGGAAAGTCACCATGCACATTCATTACAAAATTCCTTTACAACTTACACTACATGACCATATTCAATCCATATCCAGTATATTCATGCTACATTAAAAATACATATAAAGAGTTACATAAGTTTTTCCCTAAAACTAAAACCTATGCTAACATGTTTCTTCATCTTCAAAGCTTCTTCATGATCCTAGGCCTTGCTTTCCTCCTTAAAAATTTCGTCAATTCTTCATGAAACTTGCATAAAAAAACTAACGCCAATCTGCAAACTTCATACCCATTGTTGTCCCCCAAAATTTTCCCTCTTATTTATCAAGACTTTTCTCACAAGATCTCTTTGACTCAAGACTGGATTAGGGTTTGATCAGCTCAAGACATCTCATCTTGCACTGATGACCCAAAATTAGGGTTTGGGATTGCACAAGGATTTTGGGACTATCAATGCTTCATATAACTTTCAAACAACATTATGGACCCCTATGAGTACTCATGTCATGTTTTGAATCACATTTTTGACCAATTAATTGGATAGTTGACCTAAAAATCAGCTATATTGGGGAAAAAGTCAACCATGGCCAATTTACTGTCAAAATTCATAATTTTTTATCCACATTAACATTTTAGACTCATATGTATCATTTGATCAAGTTTGTACCACAACTTCTCAAGAAATTTGATCAAATCATCAAAAGGGCAAAATGGTCAAAATTAGGGTTTTTGATTGAGAAAGGGCAATTTTTGATTTTTGACCTAGCAATTGACCAATTGGTTTGAGGCATGATTCCAAGAGCTCAATTGCATCATCTTGACCTAATGAAATGGTTCAAAACATTGTATTTTTATTGGATTGACAGATGAAATTTGCAGTCAACTGATCAAAAGTCAACTATGTACTGAAAAGTCAAACTTTGACTTTTTGGTCAAATTCAAGTGCCAAGGACCATAATTCATCAAAACATGTCAAAATATGAAACTTGTTCATCAAGGAATCAAAGATTGAAGATTTGGTTTTGAAATTTGAATTTTCTTAAACTTAGAAATTTTTCTAAGTATAGAAAATTTCTTATTTTTTCTCAACTTTAGGCCAATTTTCCACCATGATACAAGATGATTCAAAGAAAGTTCCCAACATGAAAGTTGTAGACCTCCATGAAATATACAACTTTTCTTCACACATTTTCCCTAAAGATGCTTGGTTCTCAAGATATAATTTTGTGAATACATGCTCATGAACTAAAATAACTTAGTGAAATTTTGCCCTAATTTAGGCAGGTTTTTGACCTAACTTCATGTCAATTTTTCACCTAGTTCCAAAAGGAATCTTGAAATGAATTTCAAATATGAGTTATAAAGCACATTGAAAGATTTCCAAAATGTCAAAGAACTCTTTGAGATCATTTTTGAGTAGGGAGAATCGAAGAGAGGAAATTGGCAATTTCTCACTTTGATTACAAGCCATTTCATGAAGAACAAAATTCAAATTTGAACCTATGATGCCTAATCCTTGCTTTACAGGTCTCAAACTTGTTTTTCACTTCATAATTTAATGCTTACTCATTTGATAAAGCCTTAATCCAAGCACAAGAGTCTTTGTCCAAGCTTTAATTCCATAAATGGCACAAAGTTGCCATTGCCATTTTGGAAAAGCATAACTTTTGCAACTTTTCACTTTTTGAGCATTGGACCTGTTTTCTATGCACACACAAGTCCTATAAACCAAAAGAAAGTTGTTTAGAACTTGTACCAACTCCAAGCAGACATGTACAAGCATGTAGGGAGTGGTCTCTTCACCTTTCTTAAAAAGTAAGTAAGAATGCAAAAAGGCTACAACTCAGAAATCTGTTGTGGAGTGGATTAGAAACCTTCTCTATACTAATACACAAACACATTGCAACCTAGCACACGATTTCTCAAGTCCAGAAACACTCAAAAACTCCCTATCACCAAAAAACTGTCAAAACATGCAGTTTGTGACCAAGCATAGAAATCCAAAAATTTACTCGTGCATTTCAAGTTTTAATCACTCAAACACTTTACCTACCTCATATCTAAGTGTTCCAGACCATCATCCCTTCACTGTAACTCCTCCTTCTCCATCTGCCATTTTTGTTTTTTAAGCTTGCAGGTTGACTTGGATAGAGAGGTTCAGGCACTTTCAAAGCAAGGTAAGGATTGGAACACACTCAGGGAGGTTCAGGCAAGCTAAAGGAATCTTCAGGCCTTCATAAATCTCACTCAAACTCCATTCACGATCTCAGCTAAAAGAGGTAAGAACTCCAACTTCTATCTCTTCATACAGGCATCTATTGGTCATGATTTGTGAAGATAAAATGTAGATATCCTTGTGCTAAAACCAACCATGTTCATAAAATTCATTTATATTCATTATGTATAGAGAATTTTAGAGTTCAAAGTTCTGTAAAAATTAGGTTTAAAATTAGGGCCTTTAAAATTCGTTCTGATCTTTGATGTTAGTTTACATGAGTTACATGTTTGAAATTGTGGGAAAGAGTACTATCATTTTAATGTTGGAAGTTTCCATTTTCATGGAGAAATGGAAGAGATACAGAGGTTCTGGCTAGCTTGAGGAAGAAGATGAAGTACAGGGCTAGGAGTTGTTTTGTCTTATGTATATTTTATTTCACATGAACTAACGGATGTACAACCACCCCAGTGATAAGGCAGCGCGCTAAAATGCTTAAGGTCACAGGTTCGAGCCTTGGTGCTGCCTTTTTGCATTTTTCACATTTTTCATCCATTTTTTTTACTGCTTGCAGCGTGGGCTTCAACATTTGGGCCTTGTGTTTTTTTCTAACATGCTACCTCCTGATTACTCAGGGAACCATTGGCCCAACTATTTTAATTTATTTATTTTATGTTATTTTATTTCATTAAATATATTTTTCTTAAATTATTAAAAATCATAAAAAATGTAAAAATGATAAATATTATATTTTGTTTATTTTACTTTATTTTCTCATAAAAAATATTTTTTTTAGTCACATATTAACTATTTTTCTTATTAAACTTATAATTAAAAAATAGAATTAGGTTAATAATCATTTCTTTTTTTTCACACTTGTAAATATTTATTTTTACATATAAAAAGACTAAATATTTTTATAAAATATCATTTATTATTTTAAGACAAAAAATACACAAAAATAATACTTAAAGAACTCTATTTTCTTTTTAAATTAGAAATTAGGGTTAACTATTTTTTTTTAAGAAATATTTTCCTTTTCTTAAATTATTAGGATTAGATCAAAACTCTTGTGCATATGAGAAACAAAGCAAGAACCTATATATATATATATATATATATATATATATATATATATATATATATATATATATATATATATATATATATATATATATATATATATATATATATATATATATATATATATATATATATATATATATATATATATATATATATATATATATATATATATATATATATATATCATTGCATATTTAAATTATATTATATATTGCTTATTCAAATACTTGTACAAATTCGATTTGGTTGTAATAGCTTAATTAGATTTACATTATTGCAAATCCCCGTTCATAATGTGTATTCCCTCCTCCCATAAAATGTTGTAATAGCATAGTAATCTTTAAATTACGTAATTTAACGCTTTTATATACCATGCTAGTAATTAGGGTTTGTATGGCAAGATAAAAAAAAATCAAATAGAAAACCCTAATCCAAGACAAAATCAAGCATGAAAATAACACACTTACACACAAGCACCCTTAGGGTTTCTCCACTTGGTTGCCTTATACAAAAATTGTCATATTACGCATGCGAAGTATCTTGGAAAAACAAACAAATATAAGATCATAGTCCCTCGATGACATTATTCTAAGTTGCCTTACAAAATGATCTTGGTCCCTCAAAAATGCTAAGTTACTTTGCAACATTGCTAATCATGGCTATACGATGACCCACGCCCGTCCCGCTTACATCCAAAGATAGGGTTGCTTACCAAATCAATGGTAAGACAACAATATCAAAGGAATAGAAAATGAACAAGAAAGACATTTGAGTTGGTAGATTACTTCTAGTTACTTGCTCTATTTTCAAACAATTATCCTTCCTATCTTAAAAAAAAAACACATTTTCAAACATCTTACAAACATTGAAAACATTTTCAAAAAAGACAAACATCTTTGTATACATTCTTACGAATGAGAATCATTATAAAGATTGCCTAAACAATGGCCTCTTTTACAAAATACTTTCAAAAAACCACACAAAGCACAATTTCAAAACAAAAAGCAAGTGATCTAGCAAGTAATTAAGAGCCCATGGAAAACCATGGATGAAAAGGGTGTTAATACCTTTCCTTTTCATAATCTACCCCTCGAACTAAAGAAACAATCTCAAAGGTCTTTCCTATGCTTTTTCACTTTTCCTTTTGGATAAAAGAAAAGTCTGTGGCGACTCTTGTTATCCGCAACATTTATGATAAAACGTAAAACCCTCAAGTCAATTCTCCCACAGTACCATAGAACTGGCGACTCTGCTGGGGAATATTCTAAAAGTGGGGTTACCTTAGGGCTAGATCATATTTATTTGCTTAAATTGTTTGACTTGTATGCTTTATGTTTTGGTTCTTTGTTTGGGTTTGAAATCCTCTACCCGGATTTGGGATACATTATAGGTAAATAGCAATACGTTGTGGAAACTGTGCGGGGTATACCGACATGGTCTAAACAATAGCTATGTTAGTGTGACATATTTGTGGGTACCGTTAGTCTTTGAGTTAATCAAAGAGAATACGGGGCCGTTGAGTGATGTCATGAAGCACTAATGAACTTCTAGAACCCTTTACTTGACCAACTTGGCCTTTAGGATGTAGTGAGATGACCGAATTTGGTGCAGTCCGAAGTTGGTAGATACTCGATACTACACTCATTGAGGTTTGGTTTCTTGGGATATTTCGGTCGCCATTAAAGAGGCTTGAGCTGAAACAATGACCAAGGAAACAATCTGGTGATATTGAGATCCTTAGAACCCAGTTACTATTATTAGGACAGGTTTAAGCCAACTAAACTTCAAGAGGGTACTTACCTATAAAACCCCATGAAAGCCTAAACTAAGAACTTGTTTTCTTTGCTTGTTTATGCATACTTGTACATAACATCATGGACATAATGAACGTCATATGCATTCACTAACCATTTCAAGGGTTTTGGAGATTCATCTTTGTTCTTGTTTTGTAGGATATGGATTCACTTCGCAGGAAAACTATCCAAGTCAACCTTGTATAATTCCTCCACAACTTAAGGAGCTAGCTTCAAGGATCCCTGAGAACTCTCCATTCACCGAGAGACATGGTCATCTACTCAACTTGGTAACCTCCAACACAGACGAGGATATGATGAAGGTGCTCTTCCAGTTCTTTGATCCTTTGCACCATTGCTTCACATTTCCCGACTATCAGCTTGTGCCTACTTTGGAAGAATTCTCTCAACTCTTGAGGATTCCCATTCTTAATCAACTATCTTTCAACGGTACGTAAAGAGACCCAAAGCCATAAGAGATTGCTCAAGCTCTGCACTTGCACTCATCTGATGTCACATCTTATTGGGAAACTAGGAGTGGTGTCAAAGGCTTCTTAGCAAAGTTCCTGTTTGAGAAAGCCCAAAGTTGTTGGAATTCCTTAGACTTGCAAGCCTTTGAGGAAATTGTGGGTCTTCTTATATATGGGATGGTCTTGTTCCCCAATCCTGACCAACTCATAGATGTGAGTGCCGTCAAAATCTTCATGTCACGCAATCCGGTGTCTACATTGCTAGGGGATATCCTACACTCTTTTCACACTCGCACAATGAGGAAAAGAGGTGTCCTTATATGTTGCACTCCTCTCCTGGAAAGATGGTTTATTTCTCATCTTCCCCAATCAGTCTTCAAGAATGAGCAACGTTCAAGGTGGTCACAAAGGTTAATGACGCTCAAACATTCAGATATTCATTGGTGCTCCCGATCCAAAGAGAATGTTATCATTGTTGATCATTGTGGGGAATTCCATAATGTCCCTCTACTTGGAATTAGGGGAGGCATCACCTATAACCCATGCTTAGCTCTAAGAGAGTGTGGTTACGCCCAAAGGGATGGCCCGCACGAGATGCTGATTCAAGTTTTGGTATTCGACTACGAAAACAATGATCAAGGTCTTTGCCAGAGATTCATCCGAGCTTGGAGGATGCTAAACAAGGTAAATAGCAAGACTTTGGGGCACAAGAATTCCATCCCTCTTGAGCCTTACCTCAAATGGGTACGAAACCGCGCTCAAAGTCTTATGATGCCCTATCCATCCATCCTTCCGGTGATCATTGAGCCTGTTAAGGAAGGAGATGTTCCATACACTATCCTACATCCTGACATGCCCACATCTTTTGAAGACCTACAAAGGGATTGGATACAGCTCAAACGAGAGCGAGATACTTTCAAAGCCCAATTATATGCAAGTGAGAAGAAGGTTTTGGAACTCACTAGACTACTTCATGAGGATCGGACTCTAAATGCTTACATAGCACCAAAGAGGATGCGCACTACTTTTTTATATTAGAGTTTTGTATTATTTTGTCCAAGGGGCATTGATGTACGCAAACTCTATCTTATTAATATAACGTGTGTTTCTTTTTGTCTAAAACGAACTTGAATCTTTAAAATCCTTGAAAACATTGCATATGCACATATCATTCATCATAACATAAACATGTCTTTTGCAACGAGTTTCCTCATCTCTCTACTGTTAATTTCAGTAAGATGGATCTTGAGCAGACAGTCAAAGATCTCCAAACTTAGAACATGCAGTTTCAACAGCTGCTCATGACCCTAGCCAAAGGGCAAGAAGAGTTGAAGACTCTGCTGGCTGAGGAAAGGAAAAAGAAAACAAAGAAAGTCACTGGGGTTTTAAACACGGGGAGAAGGTTTCAGGGACAGACTAGAAGAACCTTGAATTTTGCAACAACGTCCGGTGAAGGAGAGGGGAAAGGAAAGGAAACAACGGTTCCGTCAGAATCTGAGGAGGAGGAAGAAGAGGAAGACTACTCTGAGGAACAATATCCTCCAGCTGATGATAAGTACAGACATCTTGAAGAGCGTTTGAGCGCTATGGAAATACAAAAGGTGCCAGGTCTAGACTTTGAATAATTAGGACTAGTGTCGGGGATTATGATTCCTCCGAAATTCAAAGTGCCTTTGTTTGCAAAATATGATGGAGTGTCATGTCCTAAGATGCACCTCCGATCATATGTTAGAAAAATCCAGCCACACTCCGCTGATAAAGACTTGTGGGTGCACTTTTTCCAAGATAGCCTATCTGGAACACAACTCGACTGGTTTTACCAACTGGAAAGGGCCAACGTCCATAATTGGGAATATCTTGCCGCAAATTTCTATAAGAAATATCAATATAACGCTGATTTGGCGCTTACCCGTACTCAACTTCAGAGTATGGCTATGGCTTCCAATGAGGGTTTCAAGGATTATGCGCAGAAGTGGAGAGATCTAGCTAGAAGAGTTCAACCCCCTCTGTCTGAAAGGGAGTTGGTGGACATGTTCTTAGGCACTCTATCAGGCCCTTTCTTCAACCATTTAATTGGAAGCTCATCTGCCGGATTTACTGAGTTAATACTGACCGGAGAAAGGGTGGAAGCTGGCATAAAAAGTGGAAAGATTCAGAAGGATTCGTCTACCTCTACAACTGTGAGCAAGCCTTTCATTAGGAAGAAAGAAGTAGTTGCTGTATATCCATAAAGGAACCAAGGGAGAGCTGAACGCTGACCAATGGTAGGGGCTGTTATGATCCCAAAGCCTACATCTGATCAACCAAGAAGTAATCAACCAAGGGTGGAAAGGCCAGTCCGGTAATTCACCAGAATCAATATGACTCTATCCCAGGTATTACCACATCTTCTGAAATCCAATTTGGTAACTTTAAAAGAAGCTCCAAAGAACCCCAACACAGCTACCCTCATTATCACCCAAATTCCCGTTGCACATATCATTCTGAAAGTCCGGGTCATGACACTAACAACTGTTGGGCCTTGAAAAACAAAATTCAAGACCTTATAGAGGCAAAAGAGATTGAGATTGAAGTGCCCGAGAAGCCAAACGTCATTTCTTATCCTATGCCCAGACATGGTCACAACACCAATGCTATTGAAGAAGATTTGTTTGTTACCACAGTTGATGAACTCGTGACTCCACCCCCAATCATTAAGATAAACTTGTTGAAGGACGGTGTATTCCCGGGTTGTAATGAAGACTTCCACCTCTGCTTATCCTCACCAACTGTTTGCCCTTTGTTGAAGAGAAACATTCAACGCTTGATAGACAACAAAGAGGTCCTGTTTAAAAGTACTCTTGTTTCACCTGTTCCTATTGAAGAAGTTTCAATCATTACCATATCCACCAATTCTTCCAGGGTCCTCAAAAGACCCGTTAAAATTACACCGGTTCCAAAAACTACTCCTCTTATAATCACAATGCCTGGGCCAGTCCCATATGAATTAGACAAAACTGTGTCGTGGAATAACAGTAGGGACATCTACTACCATGGCATCAAACAAGATGGGCTGGCCGCCGAAGAGATAAACTTCGAAGAAGAAGACTCCGACATTAGCAATATTTCCGGAACCAGTAAGATTACCCAAAGCGGTAGAATCTTCTCTCCAGAAATTGCCCCCCAAAGGCAGCTTTTGGACCCGTGGTTGCTCCAAAGGTTACTTTCGTACCACTAATCATCTCTGCAAGTTCTCCTATTGACAAAGACGATACAACCCCTGCTGTCGTTCCTACCAACACTCCTGCTGCTGAAACTCGAGGAAAAAACATTCAAGTGGAGCCTGTCCGGGCGAAGGATCAATCACTGACTATCCCCGAGACCTCCAAGAAGGAAATGAAGGAGATCTTGAAAATAATAAAGAGGAGCGACTACGACGTAGTTGAACAGTTGGGGAAAACTCCCTCCAAAATCTCCATGCTGGCATTGTTACTGTGTTCCGAGGCACATGTGAAAGCCCTGGTGAAGTTCCTAAAGATAGACCATGTGCCTTAAGAGACGTCTACTGACCAATTTCAAGATTGCGTGGCCAACTTGACGGCGGATAACGGTCTAGGCTTCTCGGATGCTGATCTGACACCAAGGGGAAGAAAACACAACAAGGCATTGCATGTCTCTGTGGAATGTAGAGGCACAACTCTGGCCCATGTCTTGGTGGAAACTGGCTCATATTTGAATGTTTTACCGAAGAAAGCTCTCGACAGACTAGACTACGAAGGACTGACGTTGAAACCCAGTAACATAGTCGTAAGGGCATTTGATGGCTCAAAGAGGATGGTACATGGGGAGGTGGATATCCCCATAAAGGTTGGGACTCAGACTTTCAATTCAACCTTTTATGTAATGGACATCCGCCCCTCTTACTCCTGTCTACTAGGACGGCCGTGGATCCATAATATCGGCGCTGTCACCTCTACACTGCACCAAATGTTGAAATATCTGGTCCAGGGAAAGATTATCACTATTCGCGGAGAGGAATAATATATGATTAGCCACCTCAATTCCTTCATGTATGTGGAATTGGACGGCGAGTTCATTGAAACTCCTTTTCAACATTTCGAAGAAGTCCCCCAAGAGGTAGCAGTAACCAAAGTTGTGTCCCATATTCACAAGATTACAAGACCTCCACTCCGGATATCATCTCTGAAGGACGCTAAAGCAGTAGTAGGGGAAGGTGGATGCACTATATGGGGGCAACTCCCAGATATTCTGTATAAATCTGACAAGTTTGGCTTAGGGTTCACTTCAGGTGCTCAGAAGGCTGTACGCCATGCCCGTGCTGGAGGGCCACCCTTGAAGATTAGCAACCGAGAGGTCAATGCGGTAGAAGATGGTGAAGAGGATTGCAGTTTGGAGGATTGGATATTTCCGACTATCAATGGACGACTCCAAAATTGGGAAGCCAGAGACTTTGTCCCAATAACTTTCATCCCTCAATAATTTATCTTTACTTTTTGTTGTTGGATCTGTAATATTCACAAACAATTCGCACATTTAAAACCTTGTGTCTTACCCGAGGCACAATGGTCCATTTGTAAGGGTTATTATTTCATCTTCATATGACATTCAAGGAATCATGGACGTTTTTCACATACAAACTTTTGTGCTCATTGTTTTTCTTTTACATTTTTATTTTTAAGGATGGCTATACCCTTACACACACCCACACTCACAAATGCAGGTACCCATCCATTCTGGACCCCATGGGTAACGATACTGCTATGGCCTTTTGTGACTCTGAGGATCTAATATACCAAGCCGAAGACGAAGGTGAGGAAGATTGTGAAGTACCAGGGGAACTGGCCAGGCTACTACAACAAGAGGAAAGAACCATTCAGCCTCATGAGGAACCTGTGGATACAATCAACTTGGGTACCGAGGAGGATAAAAAAGAAGTCAAGGTGGGTGCCAATCTAGAGCCCAGTGTCAAGGAGCGTCTGATTCATCTATTGCGTGATTATGTTGAGATCTTTGCTTGGTCATATGAATATATGTCGGGACTTGATACGGACATCGTGGTACATCATCTGCCAACAAGAGAAGATTGTCCGCCAGTAAAAAAAAAAGTCTACTGCATGAGACCTGATATGTCAGAGAAGATCAAAGCGGAGGTCATGAAACAGTTCAATGCTGGATTCTTGGCTGTCACTTCCTATCCTCAATGGGTTGCCAACATTGTTCCCGTACCTAAAAAGGACGGCAAAGTACAAATGTGTGTGGACTATAGAGATTTGAATAGGGCAAGCCCTAAAGATGATTTTCAACTTCCCCATATTGATATCCTGGTTGACAATACAGCCCAACACAAAGTGTTTTCCTTCATGGACAAATTCTAAGGTTACAACCAAATCAAAATGGCACCTAAGGACATGGAGAAAACTACATTTGTCACACAGTGGGGGACATTCTGCTACAAAGTGATGCCATTCGGAGTGAAGAATGTTGGAGCAACCTATTAACGCGCCATGGTAGCTTTATTTCACGACATGATACATCATGAAATAGAGGTCTATGTAGACGATATGATAGCCAGATCACAAACAGAAGAAGAGCACCTTGATCACTTGCAAAAACAGTTTGAGAGACTAAAGAAGTACAAGCTGAGGTTGAATCCAAACAAGTGCACATTCGGAGTATGTTTAGGTAAACTCCTAGGCTTTGTCGTCAGTAACAAAGGTATTAAGGTCGATCCTGCCAAGGTTAAAGCAATACAAGAGATGCCTGCTCCTCGTACCGAGAAGGAGTCAGAGGATTCTTGGGACGCTTGAACTATATTTCCAGATTCATTTCTCACCTAACAGCTACTTGGGAGCTAATCTTCAAACTATTGAAGAAAGATCAAGTAGTCAAATGGAATGATGAATTCCAGGTTGCTTTTGACAAAATCAAAGAGTACTTACAAGAGCCTCATGTGTTGATTCCACCAGTCGAGGGAAAACCATTGATCATGTATCTGACCGTTTTAGAAAACTCAATGGGGTGTTGTGATACGGTGGGAGAACTGACCAGTGTTTTGCGTTTGTTTTCGCAAATGTGCGGTTGAGCAAGAGTCGCCACCGACTTTTTATTTTATCCTAAGGAAAGGTTTAAAAAGCACAGCAAAAACCTTTGAGATGTTTTCTTGGGTTCGGAGAGTAGATTATAGAAAGGGAAGGTATTATCACCCTTTCTATCCATGGTTATCCATGGGCTCTTAGTTACTTGCTTAGATCACTTGCCTTTTTCAATTGTTTGAAATGGTGTTTGTGTGGGTTTGAAAATGTTTTGAAAAGAGGCCAATGTGGTGGCAACCTTTGTAATGATCCATGTTGGGATGTATACAAAGGTGTATGTCTTTTGAAAAGGTTTTCATTTGTTTTTTGAAAGTTGTTTTTGAAAGTGTTGTGAGGTGTGAAAAAACAGGCAAGTGTTTTCATTTTGCAAGTTGACAAGTACTTAAGAGCGTTCTACCCTAAAGTTCTCAAAGGTTTTGTTATGTTTTTAACCCTTTTAACAATTTTGTTCCACCATTGTATTTGGTGGACAATCTTGTGTTAGGATGTGAAAGGGACGGGCGCGGGTCATCGTTTAGACCATAATTGCAATGGTGCCAAGTATCTTTGGGCATTTTCCTTAAGGGACTTGATCATTTTTTAGGCAACTTTCGAAAGCGTCATCGAGGGACTATGATCATTTGAATTGTGTTTGTTTTGCCCAAAGAGACCTAACATGCAATATGGCCCAATTTTGAAAGGCAACAAGTGGATATAACCCTAGGGGTGTTAGTGTGCAAGTGTGTTTTATTGCATACAAGAGTTTTTCTTTGAATTAGGTTTTTCTATTTCATTGATTTTATCTTGTCATACACGTCCTAATTACTAGCAATAAGAAGCGGAAATGTAAAATCCTACGCTATTACAACAATTAGGGGAGGGGGATACATATTTGTACATGGGGGGTTCAACGAGAAAAATAGACAAAAAAGAAAATAGCGAAAAACAAGATATATAGAGAGAGAGAGAGGGAGCCCGCGCGCTGTTGGGAGGCCATCAGAAGTTCTGACCCAGATCCGCTGTCAGATGATCAACCTGTTGGTGAAACTGGATGAGTCAGAACTTCTGACTCTAGAACCTGCAAATCAGAACCTTGTTAGTGGGGAAACCAGAAGTTCTGATTTCCCTGCGCTGCAAGACAGAAGTTTGTTAGTGGAAAAACCAGAAGTTCTGATTCTGCTGAAAAGGCAATAACTCTCAGAGGTTCTGATGTCATTGACAGCAAAACAGGCTTCAGATGTGCTAACGTCAAAGTCAGCACTTGGCTTTTTCCTGTACTAATCAGAACATCTGCAATCCTGTTGTTACTCCACAAAACAGGAAACATATTTGGAACAGATCCAGCAAAATAGCAAAAATGTTTCAGAGGTCAGAATCACCAAGGTCACAGGCAAGTCCTATACTGGCTCAGAACGTTCTGAGGTATGAGAATCCTCAGAACATAAACAGCAATAACATGAATATTTACATTATGTTACTTGAATATGCACAGCTGATGATGCTTAACAATGTGGTGAGGGTCAGCAGGTGCTTACCTGACTGTCTGGAAAATGGTGGGTGAAAGTTAGCTTTTGGTTCTGGTGGTGTTCTGGACAGATTTGGAAAAGGGGAAGTGAAGGTGTATACGTGTATAGGGTCAGAAGTTTGGAAAGAGCGTTTTTTGGTTTACAGAAAAGAGCTGGATGTTTGATGAAGTTGAAGGTAAGAAACTTAAAGTTATGAAACAAAGCTGGAGATTTTGGCAGAGTTTCAGAATGTTATGTTGCTAGGAGTTTCGTTTCTCTCTTAGCAATTTTTCTGTTTCTTTTCTTGAACGTCTTTTGCAGTGGTGAAAGCTCTCTATTTATAGGCAAAGTTCTTGTGGATGCCTTGAACATTTAAGGCGCCAACAGAGTTTGAATTTGTTCTTTGACAGAAATTCCTGGGAAGTTGTGATAACAGCTATCTTTCAGCCTAGGTAGCAGCAGCAGGCGTAGATTGGGGGAAGTGACCTCTGAAGTGGGCGGTGGCGTGAAGACCCATGCCAGAATCTGTGCAAAAGCATTTTCCAAGCCACACGTGAATGCTCAGGAGTGGTTGGAAGCATTAATGGGCATTAAATGGTGACAAGACCTGTTAATACCAACATTCTGGTAAGGGAAACCAACGTTGAATCAGCAGCGTAAACCATGCTCTGGCCTTGGCTACCTGTTGTCTTAGCAAACTCTGGAGATTCTCCTGGTTTTCTGGTACGTTCCTTAGATCTACTTCTGGACAATCTGGACTTAGAGATTTTGTATCAATGTGACACCTATCCTTCTGACCTTTCATCTTCTGATTTCAACCTGTTCTGAAGGAGCCTTCATACTTTCCTGTTTCTCTTGCATTCCTTTAGCAAGTTCTGACTGAGCTTGTGTAACTGCTGAAGGGGTATGTTCTGTTTGAGGCTTACACTCTGAACCACGTTTACAACTTCTGATTGAACTGATGCAGCTGCTGAAGAGCCAACTTCTGACCACGCTGAGCCAAGCTTGTAACTTCTGACCGTCTTCATCTGGAATGGGTCCAGAAGTTCTGAAGCGCTGATTTTTCTAAAAAACACTTATTTTAAAGAAACATTCTAAGCACTTAGAATTTGATTTTCCTCAAGATGAAAGCGTTGTTTCTGGAGTTTGTGAGATCATCTTGCTCTTGTAAGTGACTTGCTTGGGCAAAAGGATAACTCAGGACTTGGATTTGTTTTAGAGGACTTTGAAAAATCTAAGATGGTTTCCTGAAGAAAGAGAGGGCAAATTTTGGGGTACAACAGTTGCCCCTGTTCAATCTTCTTGGACCTGAAGAGTTAGATTGGCAAGTTTGCCTTTCGCGACTTGAAGGTAAAAGGAGATTGGACACTAATGTGCCCAGAAAATTTGCGCTCGTTGATGTGATGGTGGAGGTGAATGGGCTTAAAGATGCCATTTGGTGATGGGCTTAAAGATGCCATCTGGTGCGATAGAATTTTTGTCGGGGGATGGGCTTAGAGATGCCATCTGAGAATGGGCTTACAGATGCCATTCGGCGATTGCTGGTAGGAGGATGGGCTTATAGATGCCATCTGGAAATGTTGAAATGCATGTCAATGGTGAGTGGACAAGTATCAGGAGGGCCTCCATGTTTTAGGACATCTCTGAATTGGGGTCTGAACAAGCAACAGATTGACGTCCATATCCGGAGAATCTGTAAGCTATCTGAGATTGAATAAGCAATAGAGCAGCATCCGTTGTTGGGACGTGTCCGTAAACTATTTTCAGAAATTGTGAAGAGTCTGAATCAGTTGGTAGATTGACATCCGTTGTGGGGAAGAATCCGTAAACTGTTTCAGGAAATGAGAAGAGTCTGAATCAGTTGGTAGATTGACATCCGTTGTTGGGAAGAATCCGTAAACTGTTTCAGAAGTTGAGAAGTTGAAGAGGAACCGGTGTAAGGTTTCTGCTGATGTGTCTGAATGAATCTGGAATAGGTATCAGAATGTCGCCGTGTCTGGGTCGCATCTGAACTATTTCTGGATGAATCTCGGGAGATGATCTTTGTCTGTCGACTGATCTTTCCTGAAAAGGCAAAGGGTTAGTTGTATGTAATGTTATGATGCATGATGCAATGCCTGTGACATTAATGTTTATGATATGAATGTAGTGAATGCGCATGTAAGCTGATGAGCTAATCTTGCCAAGGATACATGAATCCGAGATGGCTGAAGATAAAAGCATCTTGACTGCTGCCGGGGAAAATAAATCCTTGGCTGTCGCTGGGGAAGAGAATTCCTGATGACCTCTACTGGGGAGTTCCAAACTAGTAGGCTCATGCTGGGAAGACCAGGTTTGAGAATCGTCAGCTTGATGGGAAGTAACTCTGGAGACTTCACTGGGGAACTCAAGATTTGCCCTCCCAAAACTCTGTGGGGAGAAGGTTCAAGGGTCTGGCTCCGCTGGGGATACTGAAGCTTAAATTCTGAGGGGGATTGAACTCCGGAGGATTCTCTGGCTTGGGGATTTGCAAAGATAAGTTACTGTTGGGGTATTTTGATGAACTCTGCTGGGTATAAGGAGAATTTTACCGAGGGCGATCTTCCGTGGTGGTTAGCTTGAGAAGAATCTGAACAAGCGATAAGTTAACCTCCGTTTACTTGGAGGACTCGGGAACTGTTTTCAGAAATCTTGAAGTTGAATCAGCACTAGAGCCGCATCCGTTGTTGGGAAGCGTCCGTAAACTAATTTCAGAGGTTGCATATGAACAAGCTGATAGATTAACATCCGTTACTTGGGAAGAATCTATGAACTGTTTCCAGAAGTCTTGAGAAGAATCTGAACAAGTGATAGGTTAACATCCGTTTACTTGGAGAACCCGTGAACTATTTTCAGAAATCTTGAAGTTGAATCAGCAATAGAGCCGCATCCGTTGTTGGGAAGCGTCCGTAAACTGTTTTCAACGGTTTGAGAAGAATCTGAACAAGTCGGTAGATTAGCGTCCGTTGTTGGGAAGAATCCGTAAACTTGTTTCAGAAGTCTTGAAGAGGAACCGGTGTAGGGCTTCCTGAAGATGAGCTTGTGTAAAACTGCATCGGTTTTGAACACTTTTGACATTCGAATGCCCCAAGTGGTGATGTAGGTAAATTCCTGGCTTATTACAGGTGTTGGTCTACAATCGGTCGTTCACAGATGTTTCCTGGGTTGTTGCAGGTGTTGATCTGGAATTCTTCAGACATGCCCTGGCTGGATACAGGAATCGAATCTGGAAAGGTGATAGTTGATAGATATGCCCTGGCTGGATACAGGAATCGAATCTTCAAACTCTTCAGACGTGCCCTGGCTAGATACAGGAGTCGAGTCTGGAAATGTAGTCAACAGATATGCCCTGGCTGGATACAGGAATCGAATCTGGAAATAGTCGTTAATAGATGTGCCCTGGCTAGATACAGGAATCGAATCTTCGAACTCTTCAGACGTGCCCTGGCTAGATACAGGAGTCGAGTCTGGAAATGTAGTCAACAGATATGCCCTGGCTGGATATAGGAATCGAATCTGGAAAGATGATAGTTGATAGATATGCCCTGGCTGGATACAGGAATCGAATCTTCAAACTTTTCAAACATGCCCTGGCTAGATACAGGAATCGAGTCTGGAAATGTGGTCAACAGATATGCCCTGGCTGGATACAGGAGTCGAATCTGGAAATAGTCGTCAACAGATATGCCCTGGCTGGATACAGGAATCGAATCTTCGAACTCTTCAGACGTGCCCTGGCTAGATACAGGAATCGAGTCTGGAAATGTGGTCAACAGATATGCCCTGGCTGGATACAGGAGTCGAATCTGGAGAGGTGATAGTTGATAGATATGCCCTGGCAGGATACATGAGTCGAATCTTCAAACTCTTCAAACATGCCCTGGCTAGATACAGGAATCGAGTCTGGAAATGTGGTCAACAGATATGCCCTAGCTGGATACAGGAGTCGAATCTGGAAATAGTCGTCAACAGATATGCCCTGGATGGATACAGGAATCGAATCTTCGAACTCTTCAGATGTGCCCTGGCTAGATACAGGAATCGAGTCTGGAAATGTTGTCAACAGATATGTCCTGGATGGATACAGGAGTCGAATCTGGAAATGTTGTAGTTGATTTGTTGGACACTTTTGACATTCGAATGCCCCAAGTGGTGAAGAAGGAGTCTTGAATCAGATTACTCTGCATATTGAGAGATTTCTTGAAATCTTGACTGGACTGCCCCAGGTTAATTGAACTTTGAAAGATCTGTTGGACCTTGACTGGACTGCCCCAGGTTAATTGAATGGTGACATGTCATGCCCCTTGCTGATAGGAGATTTGATGGAAGTGTTATCCTCTTGAAGTGATTTTGACTTACTGAGAGAGTTTTCGTTCCTCCGAACATTCGCTGTATGAATTTCTTCGCTGTCAAACAAAAGGGTCAAATGCAGACAGTGATGTTCGAATAATGCAAAGTTTATGTTTGTCTCGAAGTTTTGAAAAACGCGTTTTTAGCAGAAAACTTTTCATAAGACAAGTTGACACAAGATTTAGAGCAAAGCCCTACAGGAGTCAGGATACCCTTTTGTAACAGTATGCTTTCGAACTAACCCATGCTTCAATTAGGACTTTTAAAGGGTTGTAACGTGGCCTGGTTCACGGTTTAAGAAACAAAGGATAAAGGCTCAAAGTATATTTGTACCCACCCGTTCTTCGTGATGTTCTTCGATCTAAGCTCAGTTAATTGCGTCATACTCTGTTTTGAGTTTGGAACGACTTTTGGGCGATGGTTCACTAGTTTGAATTTGGGAGACAGTCATCATCTCCCTTTTTTTTTTCAACACTTTTCATGTTGTTGAGGATTTTGTAATGACCTCACTATTTTGATTTTGATTTGTTATCCCTAACTTTTGCCTGACTGTTACCGTTTTCCGGGATTACTGTCAGCGGGATGCCCCAGCTTTCTTAAGCCTCCTTTATAGGTTTTGGCTCGGCGGGCTTTTCTCTTTTGAGAGATTGACTGTCTATGTGATAGGGAACCACCCTTGTCTTTTGATTCCAAAGGAATGCTTTCTTTTTTTGACATCGTTCGTTGTATTAAGAACGGAGAGTTTGCGACTTTAATGCGCATTTTCTTTTGAATTAACTGAGAGACTACCCTGCCCCAGGTTTATATCAAGGGTTTTGATCGTTTAGAACAAAAAACTCCTACTTCTTTGGCTCGAAGGGGTTGACTAGGGATTAACTTCCTTATAACTCCAGTGTTTGGGAATTGAAAGAAATGCCTGTACATCATCAGCAAGGTCTGTTCAAAAGCATACTGTATAAGATTATGGTATTGTTTCGTCATCCTCCCTCTAAAGGCTTGCAGCTTTTTATCAGGAGTCAAATATCATAAAGAAAAGCATAAGAGTAGTGAAACGAATGGATGAATTCAAGACAAACATATGCAATGCATTAATGAAAACAGAGTTTAACATCAACAGATAATTGTTTGACAGCAAAAGAAATTACAACTTTGAAAATTCAGAAAGAAGCAAAAGTCTTTCAGTTTGAGCTTCGTCACTTCAAGTGGAGAACCCTTTAACGGAATATTTTCATCTCGCCGTCTGGCATGAATTCCAGCACCCCAATGTCGATCAGATCTTGAATCTTGTTCTTCAAGGCCCAACAGTCGTTGGTGCCGTGTCCCGGGCTGTAGGAATGGTAAACACAGAATGCGTCGGGATTAAAGTGGGGAGAGGAGATATTGAGCTTCTGAGGAGGGTCCTTTACGGTAAGCAAATTGACCTCCAACAGGCGCTTCAGTATGAAAAATGATGGTATTTCAGTCTCCGTAAACTGTCTTCCCGACTTTTCTTGTTTATGCCGATTGTCCCGTTGACGCTGACGAGGTTGTTGATGGGTTTGTGACCCTGAGGAAAGTAAAGGAGCTTTCCCCTTGTCTTCTTGAGTGGATGGAGGTTGAGCGGTGACTTGCTCTTCTACCTCAGATGTTTGCCCCAGTTGGTTGTTTGGAAGCAGTTGGCGGACAAGAACTCTGAGTTCCTCTTGTCTTTGAGATAGGTCTTGGATGAGGGCCATCTGGCCCACCAACTGTCCCATCATTTGAGTCCTCAGTGTTGTCAGATCAAACTGCAGCTCCGCAATCTTATCACTCCTGGCATTGTTGGAACTCCCCAAGCCCTTGGTGAGGAGAGCTTTCATCTCTTCTTGCCCCAGAGACAAGTTCAGGAACATCTCCTGCAGCTGAGCAGTCTGGTCTTGGATGTCTTTGACAGACCATTCTAGAGCCATCTCTTGCTGAAATAAACAGCAGGAGAGTAAGGAAACCTGAAAAAGGAAAGATTGTCAAAATGAAATGCATGATATGTGGATGCATGCTTTCAAGGGTCTCTTGGGGTAAACACAAGAAAATGTTAGAGGTTGAACTCTGCTCTTGGATTGGAGATCTCTGTACCGGTGGACGTCCTTCCACGAGAGTCAAGCTCACCATGTCGAGTGGGTCATAGCCACTGATTCAAGTTGTTGTTCTTGAACTTTGATTGGAGAGCTTTGTGTCGGTGGATGTCTTTCCACGAGAATCAAGCTCACCATGTCGAGTGGGTCATAGCCACTGATTCAAGTTGTTGTACTTGAACTTTGACTGGATTGGTTAGAGGAGAAACCTCTTGCCCCTTGATAGACGTCTGGCTCAACGTAATCCTGCATCAACAGAACCCTCGAGATCCTTGAAATGGTTATTGAAAATGCTAAAATGCTATGGTATGATGATGTTATGTACATGTATGCACAAGCAAGTAAGTGTATATACAGGCAAACAATATTCACACAAAGCACACAAGGCCTTAGGTTTAGGCTTGCATGAGGTTCAGGTACTACCCTCTTTCAGTTCGTTGGTTAAAACCTGTCCTATCAAAAGTAACCGGGTTCTAAGGGTCCCAATATCACTGGATTACTTTCATTGTTCATCGTTTCGATTTAGCCACTGAATTGGCGACCGAAATATCCCAGGAAAGTAACCCTCAATTGAGTGTAGTATCGAGTATCAACCAACCTCGGACTGCACCAAAGTCAGTTATCTCACTACCCCTAAAAGGCCAAGATGGTTCAATTAAGGTTCCTAAGGTCAGTTGATGCTTCATGACACCACGCGGCGGCCCCGTACTCTCCTTGACTGAACTCAAGGGTTACCGGTACACACCAAAGTGCCACATCAACGTAGCAGACTGCTTCAACCATGTCGGTATACCCCGCACAGTTCCCTCACAGCCTTGTTGCTACCTAAAAGGGTTTCCCCAGATCCGGGTTAGGATCTATAAATCTCCGATACAAAGCCCACAAAAGTAAAAGCAAACAAGACAATCAATTGAAAACAAAGGTGATCTAAGCCCTAAGGTTACTCCACTTTTATTAAAGTTCTCCCCAGCAGAGTCGCCAGTTCTGTGATACGGTGGGAGAACTGACCAGTGTTTTGCGTTTGTTTTCGCAAATGTGCGGTTGAGCAAGAGTCGCCACCGACTTTTTATTTTATCCTAAGGAAAGGTTTAAAAAGCACAGCAAAAACCTTTGAGATGTTTTCTTGGGTTCGGGGAGTAGATTATAGAAAGGGAAGGTATTAGCACCCTTTCTATCCATGGTTATCCATGGGCTCTTAGTTACTTGCTTAGATCACTTGCCTTTTTCAATTGTTTGAAATGGTGTTTGTGTGGGTTTGAAAATGTTTTGAAAAGAGGCCAATGTGGTGGCAACCTTTGTAATGATCCATGTTGGGATGTATACAAAGGTGTATGTCTTTTGAAAAGGTTTTCATTTGTTTTTTGAAAGTTGTTTTTGAAAGTGTTGTGAGGTGTGAAAAAACAGGCAAGTGTTTTCATTTTGCAAGTTGACAAGTACTTAAGAGCGTTCTACCCTAAAGTTCTCAAAGGTTTTGTTATGTTTTTAACCCTTTTAACAATTTTGTTCCACCATTGTATTTGGTGGACAATCTTGTGTTAGGATGTGAAAGGGACGGGCGCGGGTCATCGTTTAGACCATAATTGCAATGGTGCCAAGTATCTTTGGGCATTTTCCTTAAGGGACTTGATCATTTTTTAGGCAACTTTCGAAAGCGTCATCGAGGGACTATGATCATTTGAATTGTGTTTGTTTTGCCCAAAGAGACCTAACATGCAATATGGCCCAATTTTGAAAGGCAACAAGTGGATATAACCCTAGGGGTGTTAGTGTGCAAGTGTGTTTTATTGCATACAAGAGTTTTTCTTTGAATTAGGTTTTTCTATTTCATTGATTTTATCTTGTCATACACGTCCTAATTACTAGCAATAAGAAGCGGAAATGTAAAATCCTACGCTATTACAACAATTAGGGGAGGGGGATACATATTTGTACATGGGGGGTTCAACGAGAAAAATAGACAAAAAAGAAAATAGCGAAAAACAAGATATATAGAGAGAGAGAGGGAGCCCGCGCGCTGTTGGGAGGCCATCAGAAGTTCTGACCCAGATCCGCTGTCAGATGATCAACCTGTTGGTGAAACTGGATGAGTCAGAACTTCTGACTCTAGAACCTGCAAATCAGAACCTTGTTAGTGGGGAAACCAGAAGTTCTGATTTCCCTGCGCTGCAAGACAGAAGTTTGTTAGTGGAAAAACCAGAAGTTCTGATTCTGCTGAAAAGGCAATAACTCTCAGAGGTTCTGATGTCATTGACAGCAAAACAGGCTTCAGATGTGCTAACGTCAAAGTCAGCACTTGGCTTTTTCCTGTACTAATCAGAACATCTGCAATCCTGTTGTTACTCCACAAAACAGGAAACATATTTGGAACAGATCCAGCAAAATAGCAAAAATGTTTCAGAGGTCAGAATCACCAAGGTCACAGGCAAGTCCTATACTGGCTCAGAACGTTCTGAGGTATGAGAATCCTCAGAACATAAACAGCAATAACATGAATATTTACATTATGTTACTTGAATATGCACAGCTGATGATGCTTAACAATGTGGTGAGGGTCAGCAGGTGCTTACCTGACTGTCTGGAAAATGGTGGGTGAAAGTTAGCTTTTGGTTCTGGTGGTGTTCTGGACAGATTTGGAAAAGGGGAAGTGAAGGTGTATACGTGTATAGGGTCAGAAGTTTGGAAAGAGCGTTTTTTGGTTTACAGAAAAGAGCTGGATGTTTGATGAAGTTGAAGGTAAGAAACTTAAAGTTATGAAACAAAGCTGGAGATTTTGGCAGAGTTTCAGAATGTTATGTTGCTAGGAGTTTCGTTTCTCTCTTAGCAATTTTTCTGTTTCTTTTCTTGAACGTCTTTTGCAGTGGTGAAAGCTCTCTATTTATAGGCAAAGTTCTTGTGGATGCCTTGAACATTTAAGGCGCCAACAGAGTTTGAATTTGTTCTTTGACAGAAATTCCTGGGAAGTTGTGATAACAGCTATCTTTCAGCCTAGGTAGCAGCAGCAGGCGTAGATTGGGGGAAGTGACCTCTGAAGTGGGCGGTGGCGTGAAGACCCATGCCAGAATCTGTGCAAAAGCATTTTCCAAGCCACACGTGAATGCTCAGGAGTGGTTGGAAGCATTAATGGGCATTAAATGGTGACAAGACCTGTCAATACCAACATTCTGGTAAGGGAAACCAACGTTGAATCAGCAGCGTAAACCATGCTCTGGCCTTGGCTACCTGTTGTCTTAGCAAACTCTGGAGATTCTCCTGGTTTTCTGGTACGTTCCTTGGATCTACTTCTGGACAATCTGGACTTAGAGATTCTGTATCAATGTGACACCTATCCTTCTGACCTTTCATCTTCTGATTTCAACCTGTTCTGAAGGAGCCTTCATACTTTCCTGTTTCTCTTGCATTCCTTTAGCAAGTTCTGACTGAGCTTGTGTAACTGCTGAAGGGGTATGTTCTGTTTGAGGCTTACACTCTGAACCACGTTTACAACTTCTGATTGAACTGATGCAGCTGCTGAAGAGCCAACTTCTGACCACGCTGAGCCAAGCTTGTAACTTCTGACCGTCTTCATCTGGAATGGGTCCAGAAGTTCTGAAGCGCTGATTTTTCTAAAAAACACTTATTTTAAAGAAACATTCTAAGCACTTAGAATTTGATTTTCCTCAAGATGAAAGCGTTGTTTCTGGAGTTTGTGAGATCATCTTGCTCTTGTAAGTGACTTGCTTGGGCAAAAGGATAACTCAGGACTTGGATTTGTTTTAGAGGACTTTGAAAAATCTAAGATGGTTTCCTGAAGAAAGAGAGGGCAAATTTTGGGGTACAACAGGTGTGTATTGGGACAACATGACGAGTCTGGACGAAAAGAGCACGCTATTTATTACATGAGCAAAAAGTTTACCGACTGTGAAACCAGATATTCACTGCTCGAGAAAATTTGCTGCGCTCTAGCATGGGCTGCTCGCCGGCTGAGACAGTATATGCTGACTCATACTACCTTGTTGACATCTAATATGGATCCGATAAAGTACATCTTCGAAAAGCCTGCTCTGTCTGGGAGAATAGCTAGGTGGCAGATAATCCTAACAGAATATGACATATAGTATACTACCCAGAAAGATATAAAGGGCAGTGTGCTAGCTGATCATCTTGCTCATCAAGCTATAGAAGACTATCAGTCTATGAAGTTTGAATTCCCGGATGAAGACATCGTGACATTAGACAACTGTGAAGAAATCAGGCCATATGACAGACCAGAACAAGGATCCCGATGGACCCTGTTCTTTGATGGGGCATCCAATGCACTTGGTAATGGCATCGGCGTTGTACTCATATCTCCGGAAGGGTGTCATACTCCTTTTACTTCTAGACTTTGCTTCAACTGTACAAACAACATGGCGGAATACGAAGCATGCATCTTTGGTCTCAGAGCCGCCATAGACTTGGGAATCAAATCTTTAGATGTGTTTGCAGATTCAGCTTTAGTCATCAGTCAGATCAAAGGGGAATGGGACACTAAGCACCCAAACCTTATCCCTTACAAAGAACATGTTTTGACATTGCTACCACATTTTGAGAAAATTACCTTCGAGCATTTCCCGCGAGAAGAAAATCAGCTAGCAGGCGCTCTAGCCACAATGTCATCTATGTTTAAACTTAATTAGGATAACGAGGCTCCCCAGATCACCATCAAACGAATGGATGAACCAACACATTGTCACGAGATTAATACTGAAGAGGTAGTGGACCAGCCATGGTTTCATGAGGTCAAGAAGTATCTCGAGGCTCAAGAATATCCAGAAGGAGCTTCGATCAATGATAAGAAGTTCTTAAGGAGATTCTCTGCTAAGTTCTTCCTTAGTAATGGCAACCTGTACAAGCGCAATCATGACTCCTTTTTGCTTCGGTGCGTGGATAAGGTTGAAGCTGAAAATATCATGGATGAATTACATGAAGGTACTTTTGGCACCCACTCCAGCGGGCATACGATGGCGAAGAAAATCCTACGGGCAGGCTATTATTGGTCTACCATGGAAGCAGATTGCTATCAACACTCTCGGACCTGTCATAAGTGTCAAATTTATATTGACAAGGTGCACGTACCTCCGGTTCCTCTGAATGTCTTGACGGCTCCTTGGCCCTTTGCTATGTGGGGAATTGATATGATTGGAGAGATCAAACTGACAACCTCCAATGGACACCACTTCATCCTAGTGGCCATTGACTATTTTACAAAGTGGGTCGAAGCAGCCTCTTTCGCTTCCGTTACCAAGAATGTTGTTGCCCGCTTCATCAAGCAAAACCTTATTTGCTGGTATGGCATCCCAGAAAGGATCATCACTGATAATGGTACAAATCTCAACAAAACTATGATCACCGCCTTGTGCAAGCAATTCAAGATTCAGCATCACAATTCTTCTCCCTACCGGCCAAAGATGAATGGTGTTGTCGAGGCTGCAAATAAAAATATTAAAAAGATCATACAAAATATGATAGTCATGTACAAAGACTGGCATGAGATGCTACCATTCGCTCTCCACGGGTATCGTACTATGGCTCGCACATCAACTGGGGAAACACCCTATTCTTTGGTGTATGGCATGGAAGCTGTTTTTCCTATTGAGGTCCAAATCCCCTCTCTGAGGATTATGAAGGATGCGGGTTTGAATGAAGACGATTGGATTTAGACTCAACTTGATCAACTGAACTTAATTGATGAAAAAAGACTTACTGCTGTTTGCCACGGTCAGATGTATCAAAAGCGGATGATCAAGGATTTCAACAAGAAAGTCAGGCGCCAAGTATATCAAGTTGGAGATCTAGTGATCAAACATATCATCTTGCCACAAAGTGATCCCAGAGGCAAATGGACTCCTACCTATGAAGGACCGTTTGTAATCAAGAACATATTCTCTAGTGTGGAAATAATCTTAACCACCATGGATGGCGATGACCTGCCACATCCTACGAACACGAACATAGTCAAAAGATACTACGCATAAGAGACCCGCTAGGTTGACACACCTAGGCAAAACAAGGGGCATCCCGACGAACCAAAAATGTTCGGGAAAACATTAGGGATAAAATGAAAATAAAATTGTACACCCGACAAGTTGAAAACCCGAAAGGGCGACTTGGGCAAAAAAGGGTTTCCCGGTGGACTGAAAATCCGAAAGGGCGGTCCGGGAAAAAGTTAGGGAATTAAAGCGTATGACTATGTCCCGTCGGATCACTTTTACGGACAACCTTTGACTTCCTTTGACAAATTCAGAGTTTCTTATCAATTCAATCATGTTCATACGAAGCAACAAATAGACGAGATATTCAGAGATATGAAGGCTATATCAGGATGGGAACCCCATGGGATTATCACACATAGTCATCTTTCTTTGTATCAAATTTTTCTTGTTGTACGACAACATTTTCTTACTAGAATGTTTGCCCCCTTTGTACAAAAATACTTATTCAAAGTCAATACAAAGATATCCCTTTAAAAGTGCAAAAACTATTTGTCTTTTTCTTTACGCTTTTATTTTGTTTGCAAAAAACGTCCAATGATTCATTGATGAACATATGCATTTGAACGTGATTACTATTTACAAATAAACAAAATGAGAGAGACAATTACTATTGGGGTGGATGGATAGGGAAATACCTCTAGACTATTACCCAAGAAATCCCCACGGTACATCATTTAAATCCCCAGCGAAACAAAATTTCAAATTACTAATCCCTAGTAGAAATCGTCAAATTTCTCAGGATTCCCCAAGCAGATCTTGCGAGCAGTACATGGAATTGCCCTCACAACAGAATTTACTTCTCTCAACAAAAGTTCACCAGTACTTCAACTTCAAGACATGGAAATTCAACATATCCTCCGCAGCATTCAAGGATTTATTTTCCTTAATCAAACAGCAATACAACAAATCATCTCACATGCGCATACATTACATCCATATATCATAAACATTGATAAAGAAAATACATTGTATCATACATTTCATGCAACATAACTTTGTGTTTTAGTTAACATTTTACCCTTTTCAGGATAAGATTAGCAGTTACCATTGACAAATATACTTTCAGATACAGTACGGATACGCTCCAGACATGGATGCCATTCTGATACTCATTCAGATTCAACTTTTAGATATAGTTCAGATACGCTCTAGACACGGATGCCATTCTGATACTCATTTAGATTCAACTCTCAGATACAGTTCAAATACGCTCCAGACACATATGCCATTCTGATAATCATTCAAATTCAACTCTCAGATACAGTTTAGATACGCTCCAGACACGGATGCCATTCTGATACTCATTCATATTCAAATCTCAGATACAGTTCAGATACGCTCCAGACACAGATGCCATTCTGATACTCATTCAGATTCAACTTTCAAATACAGTTCAGATACGCTCCAGACACGGACTCCGTTCTGATACTCATTCTTTTAGCTTACAACTTACAATTCAACAAACATTCTTGGATGGCATCTACAAGCCCATCTCCAACAAGATTCAATCACCTCTCCAAATGGCATCTATAAGCCCATCCCTTCTATCATCACATCATCGAGTGCAAATTTATGGGCACTCTAGTGTCCAATCATTCTTTCACCTTCGAGTCACGAACGACAAAACTCGCCAATCTAACTATTCAGGTTTAAGAAGATTGAACAGGGGTAGATTTTGTACCCCAAAATTTTCTCTCTCATTTATCAAGACTTTTCTCACAAGATCTCTTTGACTCAAGACCGGATTAGGGTTTGATCAGCTAAAGACATCTCATCTTGCACTGATGACCCAAACTTAGGGTTTGGGATTGCACAAGGATTTTGGGACTATCAATGCTTCATATGACTTTCAAACAACATTATGGACCCCTAGGAGTACTCATGTCAAGTTTCAAGTTTTGAATCACATTTTTTATCAGTCAATTGGATAGTTGACCTAAAAATCAGCTATATTGGGGAAAAAGTCAACCATGGCCAATTTATAGTCAAACTTCATAATTTTTTATCCACATCAAATTTTTATACTCATATGTATCATTTAATCAAGTTTGGACCACAACTCCTCAAGAAATTTGATCAAATCATCAAAAGGGCAAAATGGTCAAAATTAGGGTTTTTGACTGAGAAAGCGCAATTTCTGATTTTTGACCTAGAAAATGACCAATTGGTTTGAGGCATGATTCCAAGATCTCAATTGCATCATCTTTACCTAATGACATGGTTCAAAACATTGCATTTTTATTGGATTGACAGATGAAATTTGTAGTCAACTGATCAAAAGTCAACTGTGTACTGAAAAGTCAAACTTTGACTTTTTGGTCAAATTCAAGTGCCAAGGACCATAATTCATCAAAACATGTCAAAATATGAAACTTGTTCATCAAGGAATCAAAGATTGAAGATTTGGTTTTGAAATTTAAATTTTCTTAAAATTAGAAATTTTTCTAAGTATAGAAAATTTCTTATTTTTTCTCAACTTTAGGCCAAATTTCCACCATGATACAAGATGATTAAAAGAAAGTTCCCAACGTGAAAGTTGTAGAACTCCATGAAATATACAACTTTGCTTCAAACATTTTTCCCTAAATATGCTTGGATCTCAAGATATATTTTTGTGAATACATGCTCATGAACTAAAATAACTTAGTGAAATTTTGCCCTAATTTAGGCAGGTTTTTGACCTAGTTCCAAAAGGAATCTTGAAAATCATTTCAAAGATGAGTTATATAGAATATTGCAAGCTTTCCAAAATGTCAAAGAACTCTTTGAGATCATTTTTGAGTAGGGAGAATCGAAGAGAGGAAATTGGCAATTTCTCACTTTGATTACAAGCCATTTCATGAAGAACAAAATTCAAATTTGAACCTATGATGCCTAATCCTTGCTTTACAGGTCTCAAACTTGTTTCTCACTTCATAATTTAATGCTTACTCAGTTGATAAATCCTTAATCCAAGCACAAGAGTCTTTATCCAAGCTTTAATTCCATAAATGGCACAAAGTTGCCATTGCCATTTTGGAAAAGCATAACTTTTGCAACTTTTCACTTCTTGAGCATTGGACCTGTTTTCTCTACACACACAAGTCCTATAAACCAAAAGCAAGTTGTCTAGAACTTGTACCAACTCCAAGCAGGCCTGTACAAGCATGTAGGGAGTGGTCTCTTCACCTTTCTTAAAAAGCAAGTAAGAGTGCAAAAAGGCTACAACTTAGAAATTTGTTGTAGAGTGGATTAGAAACCATCTCTATACTAATACACAAACACATTGCAACCTAACACACAATTGCTCAAGGCCAGAAACACTCAAAAACTCCCTTTCACCAAAAAACTGTCAAAACATGCAGTTTGTGACCAAGCATGGAAATCCACAAATTTACTCGCGCGTTTCAAGTTTTAATCACTCAAACACTTTACCTACCTCATATCTAAGTGTTCCAGACCATCATCCCTTCACTGTAACTCCTCCTTCTCCATCTTCCATTTTTGTTTTTCAAGCTTGCAGGTTGACTTGGATAGAGAGGTTCAAGAACTTTCAAAGCAAGGTAAGGATTGGAACACACTCAGGGAGGTTCAGGCAAGCTAAAGGAATCTTTAGGCCTTCATAAATTTCACTCAAACTCCACTCGCGATCTCAGCTGAAAGAGGTAAGAACTCCAACTTCTATCTCTTCATACATGCATCTATTGGTCACGATTTGTGAAGATATAATGTAGATATCCTTGTGCTAAAACCAACCATGTTCATAAAATTAATTTATATTCATTGTGTATAGAGAATTTTAGAGTTTAAATTTCTGTAAAAATTAGGTTTAAAATTAGGGCCTTTAAAATTCATTCTGATCTTTGATTGTTAGTTTACATGAGTTACATGTTTGAAATCGTGGGAAAGAGTACTATCATTTTCATGTTGGAAGTTTCCATTTTCATGGTGAAATGGGAGAGATACAGAGGTTCTGGCTAGCTTGAGGAAGAAGATGAAGTACAGGGCTAGGAGTTGTTTTGTGTTATGTATATTTTATTTCATATGAACTAACAGATGTACAGCCACCCTAGTGGTTATGCAGCGCGTTAAAATGCTTAAGGTCACAGGTTCGAGGCTTGGCGCTGCCTTTTTGCATTTTTCACTTTTTTTGGCTGCTTGCAGCGTGGACTTCAACATTTGGGCCTTGTGTTTTTTTTCCTAACATGCTACCTCCTGATTACTCAGGGCACCCCTGGCCCAACTATTTTCATTTATTTTATTTTATGTTATTTTGTTTCATTAAATATATTTTTCTTAAATTATTAAAAATCATAAAAAATGTAAAAATGATAAATATTATATTTTGTTTATTTTACTTTATTTTCTCATAAAAAATATTTTTTTAGTCACATATTAACTATTTTTCTTATTAAACTTATAATTAAAAAATAGAATTAGGTTAATAATCATTTCTTTTTTTTCACACTTGTAAATATTTATTTTGACATATAAAAAGACTAAATATTTTCATAAAATATTATTTATTATTTTAAGACAAAAAATACACAAAAATAATACTTAAAGAACTTTATTTTCTTTTTAAATTAGAAATTAGGGTTAACTATTTTTTTAAAGAAATATTTTTCTTTTCTTAAATTATTAGGATTAGGTAAAAACTCTTGTGCATATGAAAAACAAAGCAAGAACCTTTTTCTTGCATATATATATATATATATATATATATATATATATATATATATATATATATATATATATATATATATATATATATATATATATATATATATATATATATATATATATATATATATATATATATATATATATATATATATATATATATATATATATATATATATATATATATATATATATATATATATATATATATATATCATTGCATATTTAAATTATATTATATATTTTTTATTCAAATACTTGTACAAATTCGATTTGGTTGTAATAGCTTAATTACATTTACATTATTACAAATCCCCATTCATAATGTGTATTCCCTCCTCCCATAAAATGTTATAATAGCATAGTAATCTTTAAATTATGCAATTTACCGCTTTTATATACCATGGTAGTAATTAGGGTTTGTATGGCAAGATAAAAACAAATCAAATAGAAAACCCTAATCCAAGAAAAAATCAAGCATGAAAATAACACACTTACACACAAGCACCCTTAGGGTTTCTCCACTTGGTTGCCTTATACAAAAATAGCCATATTACGCATGCGAAGTATCTTGGCAAAACAAACAAATATAAGATCATAGTCCCTCGATGATGCTATTCTAAGTTGCCTTATAAAATGATCTTGGTCCCTCAAAAATGCTAAGATACTTTGCAACATTGCTAATCATGGCTATACGATGACCTATTCCCGTCCCGTTTATATCTAAAGATAGGGTTGCTTACCAAATCAATGGTAAGACAACAATGTTAAAGAAATAGAAAATGAACAAGAAAGACATTTGAGTAGGTAGATTACTTCTAGTTACTTGCTCTATTTTCAAACAATTATCCTTTATGTCTTCAAAACAAACACACACATTTCCAAACATCTTACAAACATTCAAAACATTTTCAAAAAAGACAAACATCTTTGTATACATTCTTACGAACGAGAATCATTACAAAGATTGCCTAAACAATGACCTCTTTTACAAAATACTTTCAAAAAACCACATAAAGCACAATTTCAAAACAAAAAGCAAGTGATCTAGCAAGTAATTAAGAGCCCATGGAAAACTATGGATGAAAAGGGTGCTAATACCTTCCCTTTTCATAATCTACCCCCCGAACTCAAGAAACAATCTCAAAGGTCTTTCCTGTGTTTTTTCACCTTTCCTTTTGGATCAAAGAAAAGCCGGTGGCGACTCTTGCTAACCGCAACATTTGCGATAAAATGCAAAACCCTCAAGTCAGTTCTCCCACCATAATCAGGCGGCCCTGCATCAAAAAACCAGAACCACCGAGCAAATTGATAATCCATAACCAAATAAAATATCCAAAACAATATCCAATTAGCATAAAAAATCCAAAAAATATTCGTTCAACCAATTTTGCGACTGTTAGTAATCAAAAACCAGTTTACTATAAGTTAGCTAACTGCATAAACCCTCCCTCCAATTTTCCAGTTTCAAAACTAACACTAACTCACTCATTTTAATTTGAGCCTAAGCTTCAACTCACCCAAACCTAAATAATTAGCTCCCAAACCTAAATAGCTAACTCCCAAACCTGAATAACTAACTCCACCAAGCCTCATTCAAAAGATGAATCAATCAAAACCTGGAGCCTATATAAATCAGTTCCTCCCAATTCTCAGTTTCACGCTTCATTCATGATCATTTTTACAAATCACAAAAAAAATTCTCAGAAACTTTCTCTTCATATTTATCTATGTCTCTCTCAACCATCAATCATCTTCTCCACAACCTCACTCTTCAATTTTATTCACCACTGTTCATCTTCACCAAAATTATCTAGAAATCTATCTTCGATCTCTCTCTAAACCTCTAACATTTATCATCTTTCATCAACCCTTAAACTGAGTTTATTTCTCAGTCTCTTTCTCTCTACGCAATCAACAACAATAGCAGAAAATGGAAACAAAGAAAGTAGGATAAAAGTAGAAGAAATTTTTACATGTGTTTAGAGAAGGAATCTCATCTCTAGTTTTCCATTATATTCTTCGAAGTCACGAATCCAGGTTCGATTTTCTAACTCCTTCTCTGTATAAATCATCATAAGATATCTTGCTTGAAGTTACGAATCCAGAGTGCTCGAAGTTAAGATTAATGGAGGTCGATCAGTGAGTTTAGAATACAACATCAGAGGCGAGATCGACACTAAGGTGATGAAGTAGATGATGATGAACAATTTGTGTTGAAGCCGGGCGGAATCGTTGAGAGGAAGCAAAGACAAGAAAAATTTGGTGAGAGCAGATCGCAGACAGAGATGAGACGAAGTCGAAATTGAAGTGATAATGACAATGCAAGTGAGATGAAGAGAATACGAGATGGTTGTTGATGACAGAGCATGATCGGAGCCGAGTGCAAGGTGGTAGTGGCTTCGTCCAATGCAAAACGACGAAGACAACAGCGATCAGAGAAGAAGAAAAGTTGAGGACCATTGTGGTGAAGAGGGGAGAAAGTTGGGTATGTGATTGTTTTAAGAAGGACAATAGTTACATTGTAAACCTACCACAATCCTAACGGCGCCGTTTCATTTTAATCAATAGTTTTATTCATGATAGGTGTTTGTTCGCGATTGTTGGTATTTTTTTGATATGGATCGTATGAAATATTTTAATACTTGTTGCTTGATTTTGTACTTGCTTATATGTTCTTAACATGATCCCTTAGGGTTGTTTTTAATTCAATTTTAATATTTGATTAAATTGAACTAAAATTAGACCTTAGGCTTTAAAACCAATCATGATAACAATCAAGTAGAATTTCCCTTTATCCAAACTTTAGGACCATTGTACATGACAACATTAGTATTAGCTCCCCTTAGTTCTTTTCTCTTTCTTTTTCATTGCATGTTAAGACTAAAACTTCCTTTTTTTAATCAAAACTAAAAAAACACTTAACAAATGAAGATGCGAATCACACTTCCATGAGCCTGAAGTAATGGGGAAAGATGAGTGGATCCATTCCCAAAGCTTGTCCTTCTTTCATTCATAGTCTTTAGTGTGATTCAATTCACAAACCCTTTTCAAAATAACAAAAACACAAACCAATCAAGTGTGGAACCTTGCCCTGAGGGTGTAACTCAAAACCATTTCAAAAGGGTTAGTCACCCATAAAAATATTAATAAACCAAAATCTTTGAGGTGAACTACGAGTGCCCTGATCTCTCATTGTACGAAGAGGGTACGTATGCACAAAGGTTTGCAACCGTGCGGGCACAATAATTAAAAACTTTTCTTTTTTCCTTAATAAATTCATGCACGCATTCCCTTAGTAAGTAAGAATTAGATATAACACACCCTTTGGTTAGAACAACAAGAGTGGATCCCGTGGAGTACCACATACGTGAGGGGTGCTAATACACTCCCCTTGCTTAATCGACTTCCGTATCCTTTCTCTTGGTTGCAAGACCATATTATCTTTCCTTTGGGGGTTTTCTCGATATTTTACTTTCCTTTGGAATAAAGTAAAGTTCGATGGCGACTCTATGTTTTTTCACGGTGCGACAGATGGCGACTCTATTGGGGATACCTAAGCAAGTCAATCCTATCTTTTGTTTTTTTATTTTCATTTGGGTGTTTATCTTTATGATTTATTTATTGTTTATTTATTAGATGCATTGCATTTTACTGCTTTTCATATGCTGGACTGTGTTGGATTTTCTGGTTTTTCAGGTTGGGTGGGATGTTGCTATGAGGTAAAAGGCCCAATACACAGGTCAGAGTTGTAAACATCTAGGAACATATAACAATAGAGTGGAGAGTCATAACAGATAATAGGCGTATGCCTTATCAAGTCTGATCATGAGAGCCAGCTTATTTAGAAGATTGTACAATATTTACTTAGAAGAGTGTAAAATATTCATTCAGAAGATTGTACAATATCTATTCTGAGGATTATACAATGGTTTCCCGGATTCTATGGAGTCAGGATCCATTTCTAGTAAATTCCAAAGACGAGTCTTTTCGTTGAGCTTTCCAAAAGATGAATATTGTCTAAAAAGAAAAACGATACGATACTTATGGATAAACAAGTATTTGGGTTTCATTGGAAATTATAGATGAGACATGCATTCATAATATCATGCATTTCATTATTTATAACAAAAACTTATTGGGGCCCTTCTTTTCATTCAAAGTTCAGAATCAACGATACTGACTTCCCTACATCTGTACCGTACCCGGAGCAATCAACGAAGACTTATGGATCTCTTTGAATAGAATCAGAATGCTCACCGCAGGGACATAGACATTATGAGTGATAGAATGAACCAGCTCCTCAAGACTCTCAATGTTGTTATTCAGGGACAAGAGAGACTCAGACAAAATATTGCTAAGCTTTCTATTGCTAATAATCCCTCCTCTCCTGTTAATGGGGTACCTATGACCATGGACGAACTTCGACGTGAACAAGAATTTTTGAAGGTAGAGTTCAATAAAACGAAGATCGAAATGAGACTGATTATAGAGATCATACATACACTATTGAAGAAGGAAGCCATTATCGCGCCAATTGCAGCAACAGAAATGGCCAATTCTTCCTATCTACCAGGTCTCGCTTCAGGTCAGAAGCTACCTCATGTCTATCCTTTATGACCTTGGATTCCAGAACCTCCCCTCCCACAACCATTACATATGCTTCAAATAGATCATAGGAACCAGGTGCCATGGCAGAATCAGTTCCTAAATCAGTGCCAATAATAAAACTATCATCAGCAAGTGCAACAGAGACAAAGGGGTCCCAAATGGATATTTAATATTGTTCCCATGCCTTATGCTCAACTTATCCCTCATTTGCTTTCTAGTTAGTTGATTCAACTGCAAGAACTCGGTCCTCCTCCAAATACTCTTCCTAAGGGGTATGATGTTAATGCTCATTGTGAATTCCATTTCGATGCCCCGGGTCATACGACTGAAAATTATAGAACACTGAAAATAAAAGTCCAAGAGCTCATTGATTCAAAAGCTATCACATTCATGCAAAATGGGGTCAACATACTAGGTAATCCCCCACGAGTTACTGCAATAGAAGTGGTTACTTCTCTCTGTTTTCCAGGTTCCATGTCATATCATCCACCACCAGGATTCCCAGGGTCTCCTCTCCAGCATCAATGGTCCACTCAACCTGGTCAGAAAGATAACGCACATGAACTAAATGGTTGCCCAACTCAGCATCAACAATTGATTGGCTCTCAAAAGAAACCAAGGAGGCCACCAAGGAAGTTCGGCCCGATCCTTTGAACTTACATTCATTTGTTGCCTTATTTTCTTAGCATCTCTATAGTCCTACTAAGGGAATCTAGGCCCCTCCAACCCATCTTCTTAGGGATATGATGTAATGCTAGATGTAAGTACCACTCTGAGGTGCTCGAACACTCAATTGAGAATTGTAACATCCTGAAGCACAAGGTCCAAGACCTCATTGATTCAAAAGCAATGTCATTTACGCCAGATGTCTTGCAGATTAATTAAAGTTTTTTCCAAGTGAATGTCAAGACTGCAAGAGAATTCATTGAAGCAATAAGTCAAGCCTGAAGGAGTCACCTCGACACTGGCAATCATTAGATCATTTTTGCATTATCATTTGTAATTTTCCTTGTTTGTTAAATGCTACTTACATGTAAACTTGTTTGTTTTTTAATGATAAGAATAATGCACCGCATATGTTTGTTTCGAATCAATTCATTTGTGTTCACTCATTTATTTCCTTGTTTATCGATATCAAACTCTTGTTTAAAGCAAAAAATTAAAAGGAGAATGATGAAAACAAAATATGCAAAGTCATTAGTCATATGCTTTTGGATAAAGCTCTTCTAACGATGTAAGGCATTGTTTCAAATCCATAAACACCGGAGATATAAGGGAGTGAAACCCCCATCAACCCCTTTGAGCCTTGAAGTAGGAGTTTCTTTTCTATACGAAAAAACCATTAATCTTAACCCAGGACAGCGTAATCTTCAGTTAATTTCACCGTGTGTTCAAATTTCAAAAGAAAAAAGAGTGTCCCATCTGAGGATTAACCATATCGTATCCCTTATATATCAAGAGGTCAGAAAGCACAAAACCACAATGGTTATCCCTCATCAATCGATAAATGAGGCAGACACAACCCTTGAAAAAGACAAAATCAACCAATTTCATACGATTTGTTCATATAAGAGAAAAGAAATCAAAATGAAAAAAGAAAGAAAGCCCGCTAAGTCGAAAAACTTGAAAACAAGCGGCTTAGGAAAAATTAGGGAATTTCGCCGGACTTCAAAATTAAAAAGCTATTATAGGTAAAACTTATGGAAAACGAAATCAAAAAGAACAAAAGAACAAAAAATGAAAAGGATTACAAAAAAAAATCCTCAGCAAGAACAAATTTGTGTGACAAAAAATGTGAAAACAAAAAGGTTGACTGCCACTCCACAAACCTCAGTGGTTCCTCAGCCATCACTTGTACACTTCTAAACCCTTTTGAAAGGTGAACGCTTGTGTCGAAATAACTGAACGTAGGATCGAAGAATGTCATGAAGAATGGGTGGGTTAGGTTAGACTTTGACCCTTAAATACTTTTTTCTCGAAACTGTGAACCAGACCACGTTGTAGCGATTGGATTTTTAATCAAGACTCGCCACTATTAGTTTTTATCCTAGGGAAGGGAACCTAATAGAAAACCCTAATTTGCGGACATAGATTCTAGACTACGGACTCAATTAGATGAAAGGAAGATGTTAGGCACCTTTCATCCACCTTATTCACAAGATTATTAAGCTCTAGGTTTAGGTTTAGGATAAACAATGTTTTAAGTTTTAATTAGCAAGACTCGCCATGATTTTTGATCGTATGCCTACGTATCCTCTTATGAGGAATCAGAGTCCCAATTCGTAGTTCGTATGGGTTGGTGTCTTTTAGGAGTTTGCAAACATATTTTGAATCACTTCGCACTCAGTCAGGAGTAATGATTGTAGAGATTTTGACTGATTACACAGTAAGCCAAAATTAGTTTGAAACCTATTTGTGAAAAAGACTGTTGATTAGCTTAATTTGTTCGTAAAAATAGTTTGAGATTTGTTTGTGTTTTTTATTTGTATTAATTGCAAAAACGTCTTGATTAATGCATGAGTGAAAAGGGTTTAATGCCAAATAGTATAGAAAATAATATATGCATTTTTTATGAAAACAATTTATTTTATCATATAGTAATATTTACATGTAATAAATAATAATTCATATTTAAAATATGGTAATAAAATTAATAATGATAATTATAATCATTAATAAATAATTAATAAAATATAATATAGATAAAATATAATAAATAAAAATATGAAGGAAATAAAAAAAAATTGTTTAGGTAAACCTGGGGAGGTGCATTCCTTAACTGGCTAGTAAATACAAGGGGTCTGCTTAGGAAAAAGATTGGGCCCAAGAATAGTTCATACCAGGGGGTGAATTTTGTTCACTAATTCAACAAAAACTCAGCAAGAATAGTGTATAGCACTGAGCTTAGGCCCAAACGGTTCGGGAGGAGTTGGCTGTGTAATCCAATATGGTGGGGGTGAATGAAGCTTAATACGGACCTGGCCTTATGGCCGTCCGGTCAAGGTTACACGGTCCTAATTGAGGGGTGCAATATAGTTATGGTAGGTGCACAAGTATGAGATAATAACAGAGGACAAAATTAGTGTTTTTTCATTTTACAAAATCTATCTCGTCCGTTCCTTCAGTACAGTTCCGTTCATCTTCTTTCTCTTTCTCTCGCTAACCACATAAATCCCTTCACTTCCACTTTGTTAATCCAAAAATCGTAACCACGACGGCGTAACCCAACCCTAACCGTTTACCCCAACCAAAACCACAATCATGAAAGAAATAAAGCTAAGCGATTTTTTACCAACTCTCGTGATCTTTTGACTTTCGTGCTTCCGGTCACTAATCCCTTCCTTTTGTTCTTCTTTTTTGATCTACAGTCTTTGAAGGTGATGGAGAGGACGATGATGGGAGCTCAAGCAACGATGTCAAGGGGCGATTAGGGTTCACGATTTGGAAACTCTAATCGCTTTTCTTCTGGATTCAACAACAGGGGGTCGTCTGAATTGTCGTCTCTGTTTTCAAGCTTCCTTCTGTAAAAATCCCTTGTTCTTGTCTCTGTTGAACGACCTCCCCTTCTGTATTTTCTCCGCCGTCACCTCTTTTCTGTTAGTTGGTATGTATATATAGGTTTATTTTAGATCTAGGGTTTTGAATGAATCTTCGTTACTAATTCAAGCTTAGATTTAGGAATATAGTGAAATTAAGGATCACGAAATGGTTGTGATTGATTTGTTATTGTGTAATTTAGATTTGATTCTGATATTTTCATTTTGTAAATCTTGATTTTGTAAGATTCGCTGTAATTTCAATATACATTGAGATTCAGTTTTCTGTTGTAATTGGATTTTGGATTGTATTAGTAATTTCTGAAGATTTGCAGATTCATTTGATTTTATTCTGGAGATTTGGATTTGATTGAGTGCCTGTTCTATAGATTTAGTTTAAGTTTGGTTTGATTTTGTAAAATTTTCTGGACTTGTAATATATTATTTTTAGTAAGATTTGATTCAATCTCTCTAGATTTGGTTATAGTCAGATTCAACATAATTTCTATAGTGACTGTTTTTTGATAGAACCATGCGTGGATTTAGGTATCAATTGGAATAGTTGTTGTTTCCTGGAATTGGGCTTGCATTCTATTTTAGCCCAACGGTGTTATTATTTTTATCGATGCATTTTTTTATACTACTGACCCAAATGGCCCTTTTACAACAGGATTTTTCTTTAATAATAAAAGTGATATTTAACAAGACAAAAAAAACCAAGTCTATCAGTAGTAAAAAAATGTACCATGTTTTATTTCATAAAAAAAAGATATTATTTATTTTCTTTAGTAAACAATTTTCTTTAATAATAATACCTCTTCTTTTTTTTTAGTCAGATTGGGTCTTATTTGGTCCAAACAGCAACCCAATAATTGTAAAAACTTTTTAAGTGAATAGTTAGTGGGCCTGACTTAAAAACTTAATGAACCTATAATTTATAACCATACTCCCTTTCTTGCTATGTAATGCTTAAAGATGGGCCCTCTAATATGGGCTTGTAAATTGCAACTTCACTTCCTCCTATTTTTATTAAAATTAACTTAAACTATATAAACTTATACAATTTAAACTTGAGCGGGCTTAATTTAACTTCAACCTCCCTTTTAATAATCTCAAATTTTACCGTTACCCCATTAATTTTCATTTACGATTCGCATGGGCCAATGGCTAACATGCCTCACGAATGGATTCACAGACACGTGAGTCTTTCTGATTTTAGAAAGCCCCGTTTTCCTGAATTAAAAATACACCCCTAGCCAGATAAAGACGGTCCATAGGGTATTGTTGTACCACCTTTAATGAAGTATTTTCTTTATTTCAATCTCAAAGAATATAATCGTCGCGGTAGGACAAATTTGGGGTACGACAGCTGCCCCTATTCAATTATCTTCAAATCGAATAGCGCGAGACGACTCGAGTCTCGTGCGCTTGGATCAAAAGTTTATTGAATACTTGAAGTATTGAAAATTTTGTCCAAAAAACATAAGGTCACACTGATGTAGCATACCCTTATGAGTCCCAAGGAAGTAGGCAAAGCTGATGATATACCGCTTACCCGGGTTTGATAACGAGGCAGATAGCACAATTCTGTATGTCTTGCCTTATTCACCCATTTGGAGGGTGAGTATAGAAGTTGATGATGCATGGATTCTTGAAGACTGAGGTCATGGGTTACATTTGCGAATCGTTGCATGACGTCTGAGGTGATGTTCCGAGCGTGAATACGTTACGGCTCAGAGACTATGTTTTTTAGTTCGGAAAACGCATTGCAGCTTAAAGGCAAGGTGTTGAATTTAGATGATAAATTGTGGCTTAGAGGTAATGTGCTGAGTTTGGATAATACATTACGGCTTAGAGGCAATGTGTGTGAGTTTGAAGAGCGCATTACGGCTTAGAGGCGATGTGTTTGAGTTTTAAGAGCGCATTGCAGCTTAGAGGCAATGTGTTTGAGTTGGAAGAAACGCATTGCGGCTTAGAGGAAATGAGTTTGAGTTGGAAGAAACGTATTGCGTCTTAGAGGCAATGCGTTTGAGTTGGAAGAAACGCATTGCGGCTCAAAGGCAATGAGTTTGAGTTGGAAGAAACGTATTGCGGCTTAGAGGCAATATACTGAGTTTTGTGGATACATTATGGCTTAGGGGAAATGCAATGGGTTTTTAAGCATGCATCGCGGCTTAGAGGCAACATGAGAAGCGTCGAGGATATATTGCGGCTTAGAGGCAATATACTGAGTTTTATGGATAATTGCGGCTTAGAAGCAATGTAATGGATTTTGTAAGGAACTCGTCGATGTAGGAAGACTTAGGTGATGGGCTGAATGTGTCATGGAATAAAGACTGAAGTGACAAGTTGAATTGTAGGAGAAGTACGGCGTTGGTTGACCCTTGATAGTTAAATCGAGGGTGAAATTATTTTTCTGCTTGTTATGTCATACATGTGTATGCATGTGCACTGAATGTTGTGGGCATGCAAAATGTATGATGTTTGATCTTGACATGGAACCCTGACTATATGCGCATTGTATGCAAAAATGCTCAGTGTATGTATGCTCGTGACATGCATTATGTATGTATGTAAGATGTGTGTATTCCTTGGAACATTATGAAAAATCTTTTTGGCATTCTTCATTTAAACCACTAGTTTAGAATTTACCAATTCCTTGGTGTTGTATGTTGTGTCGTCATAGTATTGTTAAACTTGAGTTTAGCAAAATTTGAACATTGATTTTGTATATATGCTGGCATAGACGTAAATGATGGCCTATGCGTGGATGTGTAGGCGTAAGCGTAGACCTTGTGTCATAAATTTGGGCATAGGCACTGACATGGACGTAAACTTTGTATGTGGGCGCGCAGATGTAGGCGTAGACTTGGTATTGTTGAGCGCAGGTGTGATACAGTGGCAGAATCGACTGTTTTTACTGGTTTGCGTTTTTTGTTCGCAAATGTCGCGGTAAGCAAGAGTCGCCACCGACTTTTATTTCATCCAATCATGGAAAAGGAAAAAAGAACAGAAAAAACCTTTTTTTGAGATATTCTGAGTACGGGGGGTAGATTATAGAAAGGGAAGGTGTTAGCACCCTTTTTATCCATGGTTTTCCATGGGCTCTTAGGTACTTTGCTCATTTTACAAATTTCTTGTGTGTGCTTATTTTGAAAATGTTTTACTTTGTGATAACCCTTGTATCAGTCCTCAAGGGTGTGACGAAGTTTGTTTTGAAAGGTGTTTGTGAAAAGTTTTTATTGAGCAAGTACTTAAGATTCTACCTACTCGAAAAAAGATTATTCGTTCTCGTTTCCTTTAGACAGCGCTATCCTACTATTAAGGAGTAGGTAGCACCACCATTGGAGTTTGTAAGGGACACTCGAAAGGGACAAGTACAATCACTAAAGAAATAATTAGAAAACTTTAGTAGTAACCCTAGAGTCTTAAGATCTTTCCGAGGCAACATTTCCGAGGCAACATTTCCGAGGTAACATTCGAATGGGACATTTTGATCTTTTAGGACTGGAGGGCACCCACTAAAACCTCTTATGCTTAATGATTGTTTACCGAAGGCAACCGAAATGAGGTAAACCCTAGTAGTGAATATGTGCATATGAATGGTTTCAGTTATTTAATCTTTGCACATTAGGTGATCTACCGTTTAAATTTCCAGATATTCTTGCCATACAATCCTATTAGCATACATCTAGACAGTTAAATATTTGTAGGAATTTGAAGTGCGAAAAATAAACCTAGCTATTACAAGGCTTTGACAGTTACATAATTGTCTCGACTAAAAATAAAAAGGCTAAAGCTTTAAACCCTAATTAAAAACTATTGCAAGCTCGAAACAGTTATAATAATGATAAAACAAGTAAAAATGCGCGCGGTAACATAAATGCGAGGAGAAATTGAAAACCCTAAAAATCAACTTGAAAAAATATTTAAACTATTTTGGGAAAAAAGATTTTATTAGGTTATGTACGACTAAAACCCTAATTCTAATTATTTTTAATTATAAAAGAAATTGAAATTACCCTAATTTAAACTAAATTAAATAATTTCAAGAAAATAAAATATTTTGTAAAAAAAGAGATTTTGTGTATTTTTGTGGTTTTTATTTGAGAAAAGAAATTTAATTGTAAAATTTAAAACCTAGTTTCTATTTAATTTTAATTGAAACAAAATAAACAAATAAACTAATTAACCTAATTTATTTTCAAAAAAATATTAATTTGAATAAATATTTAATTCTGTGTTCTTGTGATTTTTTTAGTTTTATAAAAAAAAATTTGTCTTAATTAATTAAAACAATTAAAGAAATTAATTAAAGAAATTAAAAAAAAAATAGAAAGAAAATGCAAACTGGGCCTGTGTACTAGCAAATGGGGGTGCAAATCTGAATTTTCCAGGCCCAAAAACGCTCCAAGCCTAGTCAGCGCCAGATCTCTTGCAGCGTTGACTTGAGGGCATATCATAGTCCATCACTGCCTGTGCGTTGGATCGAATGGATGATGAATCTATTGGTTGGATGCTGGTGGAGTATGGTGGACACCAGGATGAGAGATACGCTAGATTTGTTGAAAGAAAATAAAAGAAAGGGAATGTTGGGACCTGGGATCGAACCCAAGTCCTTAGGCTTAATACCAATGCCTCGTTGCCAGCTGCACTAGGTGTTTTAGCTGTTAGTATAATGAAAACCAAATATAATATAAAGAAAACAAGTCACTGACTCCCAAGCGCGTGAAATTTCAAATGGGTGAATGGTTGGCTGGCACATATCTTGTTCCTCATAGAACCATTGTGTTAGGCATATAACATATACCTACGGATAACTTCCATGGCTAAAAACCTGTGCAATGCAAAAATTCACAAAACGCAATATAAATGGAATTGAAGACCATGGTTCAACCGGTCATGATGTCCCGGTCATCCCAGTATCCAGCTTGTGGTCTAATTTTGCCTGTAGCCAAAAACCCCAAAACGCATATGGAAACCCTAACAATGGCAAGTGCAGATATAGGCTTCAAAAATGCAATTAAATTATTCAGTTAGCTTGCAAACACGATGAGGATCACAAATATGCCAATCAAATGTATTAACAATACAGGAATTTATGTAATCGTTTTCAAAAAATAAGGAAAACCGTAATGTTCATAAAAGCTATTTCTGGGCGTGAAAGGGCTTGTGATTGATTGGAAAAGCTTCCTGAGACGTTCAACAATCGATTGGAAATGCAGGGATGGCTTGAGATGGTTTGTATGATTGAAATCGATTCACCACTTTTGTCCAATTTTGAGCTTTTTGTTCTCTCACTTTCACGACTGCAAAACCTTATCCCATGCTTTGTTCTTGTCCATTATATATCTAGGAATGAATTAGGGTTGCAAAATTAGATTGAATCTTTGCAATTATGAGAGATTTGATTTGATTTTCATGCTACATGTAAACTTGCTATTTTGAACCAAATCATCCCTTTCTTGTACCAATTATGCTTGATTCTTTTTGTCCTTGATAACTCAGCATATTTTGATTGCCAACCTGTCCAAAAACCAAATCAAATCATATCTTTGCTATTATTCATCAACTATTTGATTTAATTTAATTTTTAATTAATAAAAAATAAAAACAAATTGAAAAATGAAGCCAATAATGTGTGGATGAATATTTGGGCTGTGAACCACATTATAAGTGAGGTGCAAGCATAAAAAGTTAGGCCCATTTAGTAAAAAATGCATTTTTGAGCACATTTGACTTTTGGCAATTTTGCAAAAAAGGTCAACTTTGATAAGGCATATCTCCTCCAATTTTAACCCTAGAGAGGTGTTCTTGGACTTTTTAGAAATATTAGGATGCCCCCTAAGCAACCCTATTGGTCTCATCTCAATTTAGTCTTCCATGTTCATGTAATAAGCTTTGACCCAAAAGGTGTTTTTGTTGACTTTTTGGAATGATCTATAATGTATGAATTCATATCTTTCCATGAGTGCATTTCTTGAACTTGAGGGCTGAAGATGAGTTGTATGGAATTGGATTCTCTTAAAAATGAGCCTTGTATGGTAGATTTATGATAAAGTATGAGAAAGTTATTCTTGGTCAAAGTTTGGTTGACTTTTACTGAGAAACCCTAATTTAGCAACTTTTGGGTTTTGATGAATTTGGAGCATTCCTTGGGGAATCATGATCAACCCTTGATCAAATGATGAAAGTCACTTCAAATTGTTAATGTTGACCAAAATTTTGAAGTTTGAATGTATGTGGGTCATTTTTGACTTTTGACCTAATACAGTCGATTCTCCAGCATATGAGCAATTGACTGAGCAAACTTCTTGTGCAAGGCATGAAACTTGACATGTAGGGTCTTGAGAACATATTAATATGATGGAGAGCATATGAGGCCTTTGTGGTTCACCCATCTTGATGAAAATGGAAACCCTAATTTGAGGTACACTGCCTTAGGAGAGATTTTGTCTAGTCCAATCCTGGGCAACCTTGAGCAAATTGAGGATCTCAATGGACATGTATTGAGTAAAATGAGAGGGTAAATTTTGGGGTACAACAGCTGCCCCTGTTCAATCTTCTTAAACCTGAGGATGTAGATTGGCTCGTCTGCCTTTCGTGATCTGAAGGTGGAGGATGATTGAACACTAGATTGCCCAGAAATTTGCCCTTGTATGAATTGACACTTGATTTGTGATATCGGGAATGGGCTTATAGGTGCCATTTGGAAGTTTGCTAGAAAATTGTCGGGGATGGGATTAAAGATGCTATCCAAGTTGTGACGGAGTACCGTCAGAGATGGGCTTAAAGATGCCATCTAGAGGATGTTAATTTCCTGAGACATTCCTTCAATGAGAGTTCCTATTCCTATTGTTGATGAGGAATCTACTGAGGAATGTTGGTATCTGTCTTGGGAGAAATAGAATTTTAGGAGCTTCAGTTGTCAATTACTCTACTGGGGGAATAACTCATGTGTGAGGAAGCGGAAGTGAACTGCATATCTGGTCAAGGTACAAGCTGCACCACGACTTACTGGGGAAATGAGAAACCAATCGTGTTTGATCGGATCCCGGTCTTACAGTGTTGTGGACTACTGTATGGAAACCTGGATGGTAAGGTTATGAGAAGGAACCTGGATAGTAGGGTTACTTCGAAATGAAAGCCTGGATAGTAGGGCTGTGAGAAGGAACCTGGATAGTAAGGTTACTTCGATATGAAAGCCTGGATAGTATGGCTATAAGAAGGAACCTGGGTCATAGGGTTACTTCGATATGAAAGCCTGAATAGTAGGGCTGTGAGAAGGAACTTGGATAGTAGGGTTACTTCGATATGAAAACCTGGATAGTAGGGTTGTGAGAAGGAACCTGGGTCGTAGGGTTACTTCTATATGAAAGCCCGGATAGTATGGCTGTGAGAAGGAACCTGGATAGTAGGTTTACTTCAATATGAAAGCCTGGATAGTAGGGCTGTGAGAAGGAACCTGGATAGTAGGGTTACTTCGATATGAAAGCCTGGATAGTAGGGCTGTGAGAAGGAACCTGGGTCGTAGGGTTACTTCGATATGAAAGCCTGGATAGTAGGGTTGTGAGAAGGAACCTGGGTCGTAGGGTTACTTCGATATGAAATCCTGGATAGTAGGGCTGTGAGAAGGAACCTGGATAGTAGGGTTACTTCGATATGAAAGCCTAGATAGTAGGGCTGTGAGAAGGAACCTGGGTCATAGGGTTACTTCGATATGAAAGCCTGGATAGTAGCGATGTGAGAAGGAACCTGGGTTGTAGGGTTACTTCGATATGAAAGCTTGCATAGTAGGGCTGTGAGAAGGAACCTGGATAGTAGGGTTACTTCGATATAAAAGCCTGGATAGTAGGACTGTGAGAAGGAACCTGGGTCGTAGGGTTACTTCGATATGAAAGCCTGGATAGTAGGTGTTGTACCCCAAAATTTGCCCTCCCATATTCTTCAAAGATTTTCCAAAGATCAAGGTTCAAAGGCCACTCAAGGGTTGCACAGTCTAGTGGCCTCCTAACAGTCAAAATTAGGGTTTTGGTTCTGACAAAGAAGTTGAGGTTTCCAAGGGTCCAAACAAGTCCCACATGCCTATAAACATTGTCAAGCATCCAGATGCAAGGTTTCAAGACTCACAGCACCAAGTTGCACTGTCAAAAACCCTAATTGCTCCACAGTCAACTGCAGGGGCAAAATGGTCATTTGACAGTCAAAAGTCAAAAATTTTGGTCAACATCTTATTTTGAAGCCACAAACATCATTTGATCAATTCTTGATCATGATTCTCAAAGCATGGCTCAAAAAGTCTCAAGATGCAAAAGTTTCTATTTTTGGACAGTTGAAAAAGTCAACTGCAAATTGACCAAGGCATAACTTCCACATGGTTTATCAGAAAAATTCCATCCAAATATCATTTTGAAGAGAATGACATTTCCTACAACTCATCTTCACACTTCAAGTCCAAGAAATGCTCTCACAAAAAGTTATCAATTTCAACATTATAGGTCATTTTCAAAAGTCAACAAAAAGGGACTTTAGGTCAAAGACCATAACTTGAGATTGGTAAATCAAAATGACATGGGACCAAAGAAATTGGTTAGAGGACCTCAAGACCTTTCCAAAATGTCCAAGAACATGATCAAATCTTAAAAATTGAGCAAGATATGCCTTGTGGAAGTTGGGAAATTTTTGGGAATTTTAAAAAGTCAACTTTACTTCAAATACCTCAAAATTGCTAATGGGCCTCAATTTCTTCCAAGAATCATCACCCAAAAGCTATGCACGACCCATTGACCCAAAGGGGAGTTATTTTCCTATTTTTAATTAATTAATTGAATATTTAATCTATTTAATTCATTTAATTAAAATTAATTATAAGAAAAATACTAATCCATGCTTTTCAAATCTTTTTGTGCATAGAATTCACTCAAGATTTCATGCACTATTCAATAAGGAAAGAATCAAGGTGATTGGCAATTATTGGCATCAAAAGGACATGAAAAAGATTGAAAAAGATTCATGAAAATCACAAATTTGAAAAGCATTAAAACATGGATTTTTGGGCTTTGTTTGTGACCTAATTCATTAACATACATATACACAATGCAACCCTAATGCTAGACACAAGAAGGTTGCGCCCAAGAACACCAAACAACTTTGCATTATTTTCATAAAAAACTCAAAACTGATTTCACAGTTCCAGCGCAATTCAAAGCAAAAGAACCATCCCACAAGCTTGCCAAGGTTACCAGGAATCTATCCCAATCAAAATCACGCTTCCATACTCAAAGAATTGGTAGATAGAAGCTGGACTTTCTTCTAAAATTTGCATATTCGTATTTTGATTTACACGCATTATCCATGCATTTTTCTTGTTGATTTGTACTAACATGACTGCTCTGAAGCTAATGGTATCGCCCAATTGAAGAATGGCCGCCTGTACCATAATCCACCATGAACGCACGTTAGGGTTCCAGAAACCTTGATTTAGGGTTTTTCACGTAAAGGAAAATTGGACCATCAAATTAATACATGCAAATTCGTCAGAACAAGACGAAACGATTGATGTCATCGCGCCTTTTTTATATTGATTACACAGCTATTCGTTATTTTCACGTTTTCAGTTTGTGGGGGTTTAAAACCCCCGCAATTTAATTGCTTTTTGTTTCAGAACAATGGAAGAAGATGATGCGTGGAGGGACATGAATGGTGCGTTCAAATAATTGGCGCGAGTTTTCTTTTGTTCCAGAATATTGGCACTTTTTGTATATAATAATTATGTTCCACTATGCTTATGAATGAATGCGCTGGCTCAGTTGGTGGAAAGGAGTGTTTACAAGCATTGGGACCTGGGTTCGATTCCCAGGTCCCCTACACTCTTAATATTTTTTCTTGCAATATGTTCAGGTACACTGGTCGTCCTACAGTTCACCATACGCCCCAACGCATATGCTTGCCATGTGTCCCTGAGACCAATCCAAGAGCCAGGATGTGAGTTCCATCATGCACTTTAGTCAAGGGGTCTACACGTGACCATCAAAAGTCAAATAAGGCCTGGGATTGAGTGGGCCTGATTGCTTGCATACACCTCCTACTGGGCCAAAAACCCCCCCCCTGTTTGTATATTTATTTTCTTTCTAATTTTCCTCTTTAATTTTAATTCTTTTCAATTTGTTTTAAATTCATAAAAATAATTCCTTATAACATAAAAATCAGAAAATCATAAAACAATAAAAAATATGTTTTGTTAATATTAATTTCTATTAATTTTGTAAATAAGTTTCAATAACCAAATTAGTTTAATTTTAGGCTTAATTTTAATATTTTTCTTAATAACCAATAAAAACATAAAAATTAGGGTTTCTAGCTTTTTTACTCTTTTTTTTCAATAATTAAAATTTCTTCTTATTATTATTAATAATTAATTATTTTGTAAATAAATATGCCATTTAAATAATTAGGTTAAATTAGGTCAAACTTAAACATTTTTCTTTAATAAATTAGAAACAATTTAGAACTAGGTTTTTATATTTAACTTTTAATTCCAATTAATTCTCTTTAATTTTATAAATCCAAAAACATAAAAAATAAGTTTTTTTTCTCATTTAATAATTAAATCAATTTTCAATTTCATGTTTAATTCCTTTAAAGGGTCCAACGCCTTCGCACCTTCGAATATATTTTCTCTTCGCGCATCTATTTTTTATTTCTTTTATGAATGTAATGTATTTGCCCCAAAGCCTTGTAATAGTTAATTAGGACATTTATTTTTCCGGATTTTCCTTTCGTTCAAATCGGGTCTTGGTTTAATTTGGCGATGTGGACCCGCGCCTTGTAATAGCGTAGGACTTTATTTTCCGCATTTTAATTCCCGCACCTTTTAACTGTTAATAATCACATGAAAGAATGTATGCCAAAAATAAAATCAAAGCGTAGATCACCCAATGCATGATCAAGACAAAATATAACTGAAAATGACACACAATACACACACCACTCTTAGGGTACGCCTCATTGTTGCCTTGCCCCTCGAAACGTGGTCGTCGAGTATAGGACGTTTTAGTAAGTCCTCATGTCCATGAACATGGCATGGGGGTAGCTTCTAAGGTATCCTCCTATTGCTCTGGTGACCACACTGTCCCTACAAACGAATTGACCCGAACACCTCCAACGGTGGTGCTACCTACCTCTCAATGGTGGGATGGCACTACCTTAAGGACATTTACACAGACTAATTCCTTAGGGTAGGTAGATGACTCGTAGATACTTGCTCTAATTCAAAAACGAATCAAAAAATTCTTTTCACACCGACACTTTGCAAAAAGCTTTCAAAAACAACTTTTCAAACACTCTTGAGGACTGATACAAGAGTCGATCTGAAACTTTCAAAGAAACTTTTTCAAACCCACTCACCTTGAAAAGCAAACAAACCTTTTGAAAACACAATGAGCAAGTATCTAAGAGCCCATGGATAACCATGGATAGAAAGGGTGCTAACACCTTCCCTTTCTATAAATCTACCTCCCGAACCGAGAGCTAATCTCAATAAGGAATTTTTCTGTGCTTTTGTCCTTTCCATGTTGGAGAAAATAAAAGACGGTGGAGACTCTTGCTTCCGCGACATTTCGCAAAACCAGCGTTAAACAGTCAGTTCCAGATCCACCGATCACAGAACTGGCGACTCTGCTGGGGACTCCTATAAAGTGAGGTGTACCTTAGGACAGTTCATAACTGTGTTTTCAATTGTTTTGACTTGTTTGCTTTATTATTGTGGGATTGTCCTGGGAGTTACATAGATCCTAACCCGGATCTGGGGATACCCTGTTTAGGTAGCATAAGCTTTGAGGGACCTGTCCGGTGTAGACCGACATGGGTGAAGAAGTGGCTATGCGGGTGTGGCGCCTTGGTCTGTACCGATATCCCTTGTGTTGCAACGAGGAGAATATGGGTCTTCTGAGGAGTCATTAAGCACCAACAGACCTTAGAACCTTAAATGACACAACATGGCCAATAGAACAGTAGCAGTATGCTACGCCTATTGAGGCTAAACTCCCGTGATGGTTCTGGCTGCAAGAAAAGATTGCGATGCTGGAGTTATGACCGATTGAGGGTAGTCAATGATATTGGGATCCTCTAAGAACCCGGTTACTTTTGATAGGACAGGTATGAACCAACAAACTGAAAAAGGGTAATACCTAGACCCCATCCTGGCCTAAACTCTAAGGGCTTGTCTTGTGTGACTTGTGTGCCTTATCATGTTTGCCGTTGTAAATATTTGTGGTGTACTTTATCATAACATCATAACATCATGAGCATTGCATGCATCCTGCATAAGGACTGACCATTTCAAAGACAAGAAGGTTTCACCTTTGCTCTGTTTTGTAGGATATCATGATGCCTATGCGAAGGAATACTATCTGGTTCAACTTTGTTCACCCACCTGAGTTGCTTGAGGAGTTGGTTAGCAGAATTCCAAACACCACATCCTTCATCCAGAGGCATGGTTCTCTTCTCAGTTTAGTCACTGCAAAGCGGGATCAACAGTTGATGAGTGTCCTGACCCAGTTCTATGACCCTCTGTACCAGTGCTTCACCTTTCAAGACTTCCAGCTGGTCCCTATCCTGGAAGAGTTCTCTGATTTTCTTGGTATCCCTATCTTGGATCAGACTCCCTTCACTGGTTGGGAAAAGACTCTTAGGCTTGAGGAGGTTGTTGCAGCTCTTCCCTTGACCCATCAAGAAGTAATGGACAACTGGGTGACTAGAAGCGGAGTTAAGGGTTTCTTGGCCAAGTTTCTGATTGGTAAAGCTAACAGTTTCTGGAATGACTTGGACTTTAGGGCATATGAAGACATATTGGCTCTCTTAATCTATGGGCTAGTCTTGTTTCCTAATCCTGACAACTTCATCAATGTCACTACCATAAGGATCTTCATGTCTCAGAATCCTGTGCCCACTCTCTTGGGTGACATCCTGCAACAACTTTATGCTGGTACTGCCCGAAGACGAGGAACTCAGTGGTGTTGTATCCCTTTGTTAGTGAGGTGGTTTATTTCGCACCTCCCAAAGTTTGTGCTGAAGAACCAAGAAGGAAGAGGCTGGGCTCATAGGTTAATGTCTCTCACTGACAAGGACATCATTTGGACTCTCAGAGGTTTGGATGAGATAGCTGTTATTAACCGTTGTGGAGAATACCCTAATGTTCCTTTGATTGGCACTCAAGGAGGAATCTCTTACAATCCATGTCTAGCTCTCCGTCAGTTTGGAAGGGCCAGAAGAGCAGGACCTCATGAGATGTTGGTGCCTCACATCAGTTTTGAGTTTCAGGTGGATAGTGATGAGTTGCGTCGTAGGTTCATCAAGGCTTGGGACAGAGTTCATAAAGCTGACCCACAAGAGTTGGGGCCAAAGACTTCTCTACCTATGGAAGCCTACTATAAATGGGTTCGCATCCGTGCTTAGAAGTTAGGTATGCCATACGAAGCTGTCAGACCTGTCATTCTTGAGTATCCTGACAAAGATGGGGCTCCTCCAACTGTCCTCCCTCCTCAGATACCTACTGATTATGAGACATTAAAGAGGTCTTGGTCGCAACTGCGAGAAGAACGGGATTCTTATCGAGAAAAGTACAACGAGCAGGAATTGAAGATCCAGAAGCTGACAAAGCAGTTGGAGAATGAGCGAGCTCTGAATGACTACATCCGCACTGAGAAGAGGAAACCATGGGATCAATGATGAGCTTTGGATGTCCTTTTGCAGTTTTATTTCCCTTTTCAGTATTTCCATTTTATGTAACGCCTAAGGGCAACCTGCTGAACAATTAAATTGCAAAGTTGAATCTAATGAAGTGTGTTCCCTTTTTGTTTACAAAGTTGATTCCCGATTGTCTTTGAAAACATAGATCATACGCATTCCATTCATCATGTGCATAACAGGTATTCTTCTTTTCAGGTTGCTTACTGTTCTTCGCTATTTATTTCAGCATCATGAACCCTGAATCATCAACTGAGATGTCTATCAAGGCCCTTCAGGCGCAGAACGCACAATTTCAAGAGCTGATCATGGGTTTGGCTCAAGGCCTAGAAGAGTTGAAGGCTTTGCTCCTGAAGAAGGAGAAGAAGAAGAAGAGAATTGTTCTTTTTAACTCGGGCCGGAGGTTTGGTAATACTCTGCAGAATGAGGAAGCTGGTTCTTCTGTAGGCAAAGACAGTCCCCAGGGGGTAAAGGCTCCAAGTCCAGTAGTCTCTGACAACGAGACTGACTTTAATGAGGAACAATATCCTCCTGCTGAAGATTGGTACAAGCAGTTGGAAGACAGACTGAATGCCATGGAGATCCAATAAGTGCCTGGGCTGGATTTCGGAGACTTGGGCTTATCTACTGGTGTGATCATTCCTCACAAGTTTAAGGCACCATCTTTCACCAAGTATGACGGGGCGTCTTGTCCCAAGCTACACCTCAGATCTTATGTGCGGAAGATTCAACCGTACACAGTGGATAAGAACTTGTGGATCCACTTCTTCCAGGAGAGTCTTTCAGGGACTCATCTCGAATGGTTCTATCAGCTGGATGGAACCAAGGTTCGTAACTGGGAGGAGTTGGCTACTGCTTTTTACAAGTAGTATCAATATAATGCCGACCTTTCTCCTACACGTACCCAACTCCAGGGTATGTCGCTAGGATCAAGCGAAGGTTTTAAAGAGTATGCACAGAAGTGGAGGGATCTGGCTGGCAGGGTGCAGCCTCCGTTAACTGACCGTGAGTTGGTGGATATGTTCTTGGGGACCCTCTCCGGGCCATTCTTCAATCATCTTATCGGAAATTCATCTGCAGGGTTCACTGACCTTATTCTGACTGGGGAGAGGATAGAGGCTGGAATGAAGTCCGGTAAAATTCAGAAGGGTGCATCTTCAAGTTCTGAGAAGAAACCCTTTAAGAAGGAGGCCAGTGCTGTATATGGGCCTAGAAGACATGATAAACCAGAACGCCGCCAATCTGTCAACGCGGTGGTGATTGCTAAGCCTGCTGCCGCTCCTCGGCAAACCAATTCACAAAGGGCTGAAAGACCCAGAAGAGAGTTTACCCGGCTGAGTATGACCCTATCACAAATCTTGTCGCAGTTGCTGTCCACCAATTTGGTGACTGTCAGGGAGGCCCTAAAGGTTGTGAATACTGCCTCTCCCAAGTATAATCCAAATGCCGGCTGTGCTTATCACTCCGATAGCCCGGGGCATTCTACTGATGACTGTTGGGCCTTAAGGAATAAGGTGCAAGACCTTATTGATACAAAGGAGATACAATTTGAGGCGCCTGAGAGGCCAAATGTGGTGACTGCTCCTATGCCCCAGCATGGAGTGAATGCCGTTTATGAAGATGCGTATGCCGTTTCTGTGAATTATGTAGCTACCCCACTGATGACTGTTAAGAGGAACCTGCTGCTGGCCGGTTTATTTCCGGGTTGTAGCGAGGGTTGCCTTTTGTGTGCTGTTTCCCTTTCTGGTTGTCCATTGCTGAAGTTAGGCATCCAAGGCCTGATGGATAGCAAGGAGATTCTCTTCAAGAAGACCGTTGTTCCGTTTGTTCCTGTGGAAGAAGTATCTGTTGTTACAATTTTCAGTAATCTGATCAAGGCTCCCCCGAGGAAGCCAGTTAAAATCATGACTGTCGCACCCATTGTTATTACTGTTCCAGGGCCCCTCCCCTATGAATCTGATAAGGCTGTCCCATGGCACTATGGGGCAGATGTATATGTACACGGTATAAAGCAAGAGTTCAACACTGGTACCAGCATCAGCAATATCACTGGTCCAGCCAAAGTTACCCGCAGTGGCAGGCTCTTCTCGCCTGACATTGCGCCATCAGCTATTCGAAGACCTCTCATTATAACACCTGCAAGTGCACCTGTTCCCATTTCTGATCAAGTTGTTTCCCCTGCTGCCGAGTCATCTAATGCTCGGGGCAAAGGGATTGAAGATGAGCCTGCCCGGATGGAGGCACCAAAATCTGTAAATGTTGAAGCCTCCCAGCAAGAGATGGAGGAAATTCTTAAAATAATCAAAAAGAGTGATTTTAATGTTGTTGAACAGCTGGGGCATACCCCCTCCAAGATCTCTATGCTCTCCTTGCTGCTGTGCTCAGAGGCCCATGCTAAGGCCTTGATTTCATTTCTAAAGACGGCCCATGTGTCACAAGAGACCTCTGCAGACCAGTTTATTGATTGCGTAGCCAATCTGACAGCCGACAATGGTTTGGGTTTCTCGGATACTGACCTTACTGCTAAGGGAAAGAACCACAATGATACCCTGCATGTCTCTATTGAATGCAGGGGCACTACTCTTGCACACGTGTTGGTGGACACTGGTTCTTCCCTAAATGTGTTACCCAAGAAGGCCTTAGACCGGTTGGATTGTGAAGGCCTGGAATTAAAACCTAGCAACATCATTGTCAGGGCCTTTGACGGTTCTAAGAGGATGGTTCATGGAGAGGTAGACATTCCTATTCGTGTGGGATCTCAAGTATTCGACTCAACTTTCTATGTGATGGATATTCGTCCATCTTATTCCTGTTTACTGGGTCGACCTTGGATTCACAAAGTTGGGGCAGTGACCTCTACCCTACACCAGAAGCTCAAGTACCCCGTCAGAGGGAAGATTGTCACTGTGCAGGGAGAGGAAGAGTATATGGTTAGTCACTTGAATTCCTTCCGATATATTGAGATGGACGGGGAGTTTATTGAAACCCCCTTTCAGCATTTTGAAGAGGTACCTCCAACATTGGCAGCGGTAGAAACAGTGGTTGAAGAGGACTTTCCTTTGAAGATGGCTTCCCTGAAGGATGCCCGGGCTGTAATCGAGAAAGGTGAATATGCTAACTGGGGCAGGCTCCCTGATTTCACTCTTAAAACTGACAAGTTTGGACTGGGTTTTACTGCAGAGGCTCAGAGGGTTGTGCGCAAGGCAAGGACCAGAAGACCTCCTGTGCTCATTACCAATCCTGGAGTGAATGCTGTTGGGGATGAAGACGAAGTGGAAGAGTCAGAGTTTGATAGCTGGATCTACCCGACGACTGATGGTGGATTGACCAATTGGACTGCTAAAAATCATACTCCTGTTACTTTTGTTACGCAGTAATAAACTCCTTTGTTTTTTTCATTTGTAATAAACAATGAATTGAAATTCTATGGCCCGGTGTCTTACCCGGGGCACCGTGGTTTCATTTGTGAGGGCATATTAATTGTCATTTCATATATCATGAATAAAAACCTTGGAAGTTTTCTCGCATTTCAAATCTTATGCTCCTTTTCTTTCTTTCCTTTCTTTATATATATTGCAAAACAGCTGTATTTACACACACTCACTCATACAGGTTTCAATCCACTCTGGATCTCACTGGTAACGACTCTGCTATTGCCAGTTATGACTTCGAAAATCCGATCAACTTAGCCAAAGACGAAGGTGAAGATGATTGCGAAGTGCCTGGCGAACTTGCAAGACTGTTACTCCAGGAAGAGAGGGCAATTCAACCACATGAAGAGCCAGTGGAAATAATAAATCTGGGTACTGAGGCAGACAGAAAGGAGGTTAAGATTGGTGCCAACCTAGAGCTCAACGTGAAGCAACGGTTGATTCAGATGTTACATGATTATGTGGAGATCTTTGCCTGGTCCTACGAAGACATGCCCGGGTTGGATATTGACATTGTGGTCCATCATTTGCCTACCAAGGAAGACTGCCCTCCGGTTAAGCAAAAGGTCCGCCGTATGTGTCCAGAGATGTCTGAGAAGATCAAAGCTGAGGTTATGAAACAGTTTGATGCCGGGTTTCTTGCATTAACTTCTTACCCTCAGTGGGTTACTAATGTGGTGCCGGTACCGAAGAAAGATGGTAAGGTCAGAATGTGTGTCGATTACAGGGATCTGAACAGGGCCAGCCCCAAGGATGACTTCCCTCTACCTCACATTGATGTCCTTGTTGATAATACTGCTCAGCATAAGGTGTTTTCCTTCATGGATGGTTTTTCAGGGTATAATCAGATCAAGATGGCACCTGAAGACATGGAGAAGACTACCTTTGTCACTCAGTGGGGCACCTTCTGCTACAAGGTCATGCCATTCGGACTGAAGAATGCTGGGGAAACCTACCAACGTGCCATGGTTGCTTTATTTCATGACATGATCCATCATGAGATAGAAGTGTATGTTGACGACATGATCGCAAGGTCCCAAACTGAGGAGGAACACCTTAATCATCTGCAGAAATTGTTTGACCGTCTGAAACTGTACAAGCTGAGGTTGAACCCAAACAAGTGAACCTTCGGGGTTAGATCTGGAAAATTGTTAGGCTTCGTTGTAAGTGATAAGGGTATTCAAGTGGACCCTGCCAAGGTTAAAGCCATTCAAGAGATGCCAGTTCCTAAGACAGAGAAAGAGGTCAGAGGCTTTCTAGGACGTCTGAATTACATTGCTCGGTTCATCTCGCACCTAACTGCTACCTGTGAGCCTATCTTCAAGCTGCTGAAGAAAGATCAGGTAGTACGTTGGAATGATGAATGTCAGGCTGCTTTTGACAGAATCAAAGAGTATCTCCAAGAACCACCCATTCTTATGCCACCGGTTGAAGGGAGACCTCTGATACTATACCTGACAGTACTTGACAACTCAATGGGGTGTGTGCTGGGGCAGCATGACGAGTCTGGCCGAAAAGAGCATGCCATTTATTACCTTAGCAAAAAGTTTACCGACTGTGAGACCCGATACTCACTGCTCGAGAAAACTTGTTGCGCTTTGGTATGGGCTGCTCGCCGGCTGAGACAGTATATGCTGACTCACACTACCCTGTTGATCTCAAAGATGGATCCAATAAAGTACATATTTGAAAATCCTGCTCTGTCTGGGAGAATAGCAAGATGGCAAATGATCTTGACAGAATACGACATCCAGTACACAACTCAGAAAGCCATCAAAGGAAGTGTACTGGCAGACCACTTGGCACATCAGGCAGTAGACGACTATCAGTCAATGAACTTCGAGTTTCCAGACGAGAGTATCATGATAGTGACTGATTGTGAAGTACCTGGACCGGATGAAGGACCTGAAGAAGGATCCCGATGGTCTATGCACTTTGACGGAGCCTCCAACTCTTTGGGTAACGGTATCGGCCCTGTAATCATATCCCCTCAAGGCACTCATACTCCACTCACTGCCCGGCTATGTTTCAACTGCACCAACAACATGGCGGAGTATGAGGCATGCATCATGGGTCTTCAAGCTGCGATCGACCTAAGGATCAAGTTTCTGAGTGTCTTCGGAGCTTCCGCTCTCGTGATCAATCAGATCAAAGGGGAGTGGGATACGAAACATCTGAATCTTATTCCTTACATAGAATGTGTGTTGACCTTGATCCCCCACTTCACAGAGATAACCTTTGAACATTTCCCACGAGAGGAGAATCAGTTGGCGGACGTGTTAGCTACGATGTCTTCCATGTTCAAAGTCAAATGGGACAACGAGGCTCCCCGGGTCATCATCTAGAAACTGGACGAACCGGCATACTGTTGTGATCTTGAGGCTGAGATAGTAACTGAGAAACCTTGGTACCATGAGGTGAAGAGATACTTGGAAGCTCAGGAGTACCCTGAAGGTGCATCTGTCAATGATAAAAAGTTTCTGAGAAGGTTCGCAGCGAAGTTCTTCCTCAGCAACGGCATCCTGTACAAGCGAAACCATGATTCAACCTTACTGCGTTGTGTGGATAAGACTGAAGCAGAAGGGATCATGGCAGAGCTGCATGAGGGTACCTTCGGAACGCATTCCAGGGGACACACTATGGCAAAGAAGATCCTTCGGGCAGGGTATTTCTGGTCCACAATGGAAGCCGACTGTTACCAACATTCTCGGACGTGTCATAAATGCCAGATTTATGCAGATAAGGTGCATGTTCCTCCAGTCCCTCTGAATGTCCTGACTGCACCTTGGCCTTTTGCAATGTGGGGCATAGATATGATCGGCGAGATTAAACCTACGGCATCCAACGGGAATCGCTTCATCCTGGTAGCGATCGATTATTTTACAAAGCGGGTTGAAGCAGCTTCCTACGCCACTGTAACCAAGAATGTTGTGGCACGGTTCATTCGGCATAACCTGGTCTGTCGATACGGCGTCCCTGAAAGAATCATTACAGACAACGGTACCAATCTCAATAACAAGATGATCACTGAGCTCTGCGAACAATTCAAGATACAGCACCACAACTCTTCTCCTTACCGGCCGAAGATGAATGGGGTTGTAGAAGCAGCGAATAAGAATATCAAGAAAATTGTGCAGAAGATGACAGTGACTTATAAAGATTGGCACGAGATGTTACCGTTCGCTCTACATGGGTACCGTACCTCAGCCAGGACGTCAACCGGGGCAACTCCCTTCTCCTTGGTCTACGACATGGAGGCAGTCTTACCAATCGAAGTGCAGATACCCTCTCTCCGGATAATGAAGGATGCAGACCTGAGTGAAGATGATTGGATCCAGACACGACTTGATCAACTAAACTTAATCGACGAAAAGAGACTTGCTGCTATTTGTCATGGTCAGACGTATCAAAAAAGGATGATCAGGGCATTTAACAAAAAGGTCAGACCACAAGAGTATCAAGTTGGGGATCTGGTAATCAAGCGTATCATCCTTCCTCAGAGTGATCCAAGGGGCAAATGGACCCCTACATACGAAGGGCCATTTGTGGTTAAACATGTGTTCTCAGGAGGAGCCATGATCCTAACCAACATGGACGGTGACGACCTTCCTCACCCCGCCAATGCAGACATAGTAAAAAGATACTACGCATAATAAAGACCCGCTAGGATGACATACCTAGGCAAAAATTAGGGCTTCCCGGCGAACCAAAAGGGTTCGGGCAAAATGAAGGGATGAAATGAAAAAAAATCTGTACACCCGGCAAGTCGAAAACCTGAAAAGGCGGCTTGGGAAAAAATGGGTATCCCGGTGGACTGAAAACCCGAAAGGGCGGTCCAGGCAAAAGTTAGGGATAAAGCGTAATACTATGTCTCATTGGATCACTTTGCATCCAGAATCTGGCATCAACATCAAGTTCAGACAGCATCGATCAATCAGCTTCATCCTCGACTAGGTCATCAAGTGATGAGACGCTCGAAGATATAAAGGCGATAGCAGAGTTGGAACCCAGTGGGATCATTCTTTTCACACAGCTGTTTTATTCTCCTTTGTACAAGTTTGTATAAAATCTTTTGTTCGGCGGCGTTCTCTTACTAGGACGTCAGCCTCTTGTACATAAACGCATATTTACAGGCAAATTCAAAAATCAATACAAGAATCACTTTTCAGTTAAAATTGCCAATTGTCTTTCCTTTTCTGTTTGTTTTGCGAAGAACGTCCAAGGTTTAATTTGTGATATATGCATTTGACACTAATTGCTAACTCATAAATGATTGCATACGAAACAAAGGATTAATTACAGGTAACATTAGAAACAGGGGCAATAAAGAGTTGTCTAAGCGATCTAATTGTTCTGTCCACCAAGGTACCAAGGTAAGTTCGGCCGGAGAACATAACCAGTATATCTTAAATTCCCCGGAGAGTGAGTCATCAAGTCAATGCACTCTCCCCAAGCAAAGTTATACAACCAGTCTTAAGGAAGTTGGGTATCCTCCAGCAGATCTCAACATTCCCCAGCACATACAGACATCCTTAACAAGCATCCCCGACAGTCTTGATCTAAGATTGTTCCCCGGTGGTATACTCGACGTTCAGCGGAGCCACTTCCCCAAGATACCTCAAAGATTTCCCCAGGAGAGTCCAGTATGGTTCAAGATTTCCCCAGGAAAGCTGAATCATCTCCCCAGCAGTAAGCTTATACCCAGTAGATTCTGGAAGCTTATCCCCTACAGAGCATGAACGCGTCCCCCGGCTTTATTCAAAGGTTATTTCCCTACCAGGATATAACTGGGTTATCCTCAGCCAAAAGTCACGGAAAGATCATCCTCGGCGAAGTCTTCCTATCCCCAGCGGAGTCTATTAACACTTCCAACATAACAACGGTATCCCCAGCGGAGTTACCATCAACATCCCAGCAAAGTACCTCTCTCCCCACAGAATATTTTTCCCCAGCAAGATCGCTAGAATAATTTTCTCCCCGCAGAGTAATCCATTCGCCAAGTTTTTTCCCCAACAGAGTTATCTTCTCCTACCGGTATTCTTGCAACTATCATCCCCAGCGGAAACAACAAAGCACTATTCTCCAACATCAGCCCAGGATGTGACTTCCCGACACCCGTCAAGGATTTACTTTCCTAGACGGGAAAAAATACATTCATAAACATCGCATTTTTATACATTACAGCATGCATATACGCATCATATCTTACAATCTCATTTATGTTGAGAACATCATTGCTTGATCCATATCATGCATTACATATGACTGACCTTTACCTTTCAGGAAAGATCCAGTTAAGTTCTCAGTTATTTCAAGACCTTGTCCGGTTCAGTTAAATCGACACCTAAGATTTTTCTGATTCTTATCCAGTCAAAGGCCTTCTCTGGTTCAGTCAGATCGACCCTAAGATCTCTCTGATTCTTATCCAGTTGAAGTTATTCCAAGACCTTGCCTGGTTCAGTTAAATCGATTCCTAAAGATTTTTCTGATTCTTATCCAGTCAAAGGCCTTCTCTGGTTCAGTCAGATCGACCCTAAGATCTCCCTGATTCTTATCTAGTTGAAGATTTCAAGACCTTGTCCGGTTCAGTTAAATCGACTCCTAAAGATTTTTCTGATTCTTATCCAGTCAAAGGCATTCTCTGGTTCAGTCAGATCGACCCTAAGATCTCCCTAATTCTTATCCAGTTGAAGATTTCAAGACCTTGTCCGGTTCAGTTAAATCGACTCCTAAAGATTTTTCTGATTCTTATCCAGTCAAAGGCCTTCTCTGGTTCAGTCAGATCGACCCTAAGATCTCCCTTATTCTTATCCAGTTGAAGATTCCAAGACCTTGTCCGGTTCAGTTAAATCGACTCCTAAAGATTTTTCTGATTCTTATCCAGTCAAAGGCCTTCTCTGGTTCAGTCAGATCGACCCTAAGATCTCCCTGATTCTTATCCAGTTGAAGTTATTCCAAGACCTTGCTTGGTTCAGTTAAGTCGACCCTAAGATTTTTCTGATTCTTATCCAGTCAAAGGCCTTCTCTGGTTCAGTCAAATCGACCCTAAGATCTCCCTGATTCTTATCCAGTTGAAGTTATTCCAAGACCTTGCTTGGTTCAGTTAAATCGACCCTAATATTTTTCTGATTCTTATCCAGTCAAAGGCCTTCTCTGGGTCAGTCAGATCGACCCTAAGATCTCCCTGATTCTTATCCATCTGAAGACTCCAAGACCTTGCTTGGTTCAGTTAAATCGACTCCTAAAGATTTTTCTGATTCTTATCCAGTCAAAGGCCTTCTCTGGTTCAGTCAAATCGACCCTAAGATCTCCCTGATTCTTATCCAGTTGAAGATTCCAAGACCTTGTCCGGTTCAGTTAAATCGATTCCTAAAGATTTTTCTGATTCTTATCCAGTCAAAGGCCTTCTCTAGTCCAGTTAAATCGATTCTTAAAGATTTTCCTAAAGAAGACTCAGTAGAAGACATCCAAGATTCTCTCATCGTTACTGTTGAGGTAGTAATCGCCCCAGATTCTCTCATCGTTACTGTTGAGGTAGTAATCGCCCCAGGTTCTCTCACTGTTACTGTTGAGGTAGTAATCGCCCCAGATTCTCTCACCATTACTGTTGAGGTAGTAATCGCCCCAGATTCTCTCATCGTTATTGTTGAGGTAGTAATTGCCCCAGGTTCTCTCATCGTTACTATTGAGGTAGTAATCGCCCCAGGTTCTCTCATCGTCCCGTTGAGGTAGTAACCATCCCTGATTCATTCATAACCTTTGGAAGCTCCAGACTCGATTCCTGTATCTCGCCGGGGCACGTCTAACGAGGTTTGAAGATTCAATTCCTGTAACCAACCAGGGTGCATCTACACAAAGAGTTTGAAGACCAGCTCCTATAACAGGCCAGGTAATCATTTTCTTTTTCAGGTACGCAAGTTCTCGCTAAGGAATCTCTTATGCGATCGACACCCCATCAGATGGCATCTATAAGCCCATCCACCTATCCAATCTCCAAATGGCATCTGTAAGCCCATTCCCACCATCACACTACTATGTGAGCGCAAATTTCTGGGCACTCTAGTGTTCAATCATCTTCTACCTTCGGACTACGAAAGGCACGACAGCCAATCTACATCCTCAAGTCTAAGAAGATTGAACAGGGGCAACTGTTGTACCCCAAAATTTGTCCTCCCATATTCTTCAAAGATTTTCCAAAGATCAAGGTTCAAAGGCCACTCAAGGGTTGCACAGTCCAGTGGCCTCCTAACAGTCAAAATTAGGGTTTTGGTTATGACAAAGAAGTTGAGGTTTCCAAGGGTCCAAACAAGTCCCACATGCCTATAAACATTGTCAAGCATCCAGATGCAAGGTTTCAAGACTCACAGCACCAAGTTGCACTGTCAAAAACCCTAATTGCTCCACAGTCAACTGCAGGGGCAAAATGGTCATTTGACAGTCAAAAGTCAAAAATTTTGGTCAACATCTTATTTTGAAGCCACAAACATCATTTTATCAATTCTTGATCATGATTCTCAAAGCATGGCTCAAAAAGTCTCAAGATGCAAAAGTTTCTATTTTTGGACAGTTGAAAAAGTCAACTGCAAATTGACCAAGGCATAACTTCCACATGGTTTATCAGAAAAATTCCATCCAAAGCTCATTTTGAAGAGAATGACATATCCTACAACTCATCTTCACACTTAAAGTCCAAGAAATGCTCTCACAAAAAGTTATCAATTTCAACATTATAGGTCATTTTCAAAAGTCAACAAAAAGGGACTTTAAGTCAAAGACCATAACTTGAGATTGGTAAATCAAAATGACATGGGACCAAAGGCATTGGTTAGAGGACTTCAAGACCTTTCCAAAATGTCCAAGAACATGATCAAAGCTTAACAATTGAGCAAGATATGCCTTGTGGAAGTTGGGAAATATTTGGGAATTTTGAAAAGTCAACTTTACTTCAAATACCTCAAAATTGCTAATGGGCCTCAATTTCTTCCAAGAATCATCACCCAAAAGCTATGCACGACCCATTGACCCAAAGGGGAGTTATTTTCCTATTTTTAATTAATTAATTGAATATTTAATCTATTTAATTCATTTAATTAAAATTAATTATAAGAAAAATACTAATCCATGCTTTTCAAATCTTTTTGTGCATAGAATTCACTCAAGATTTCGTGCACTATTCAATAAGGAAAGAATCAAGGTGATTGGCAATGATTGGCATCAAAAGGACATGAAAAAGATTGAAAAAGATTCATGAAAATCACAAATTTGAAAAGCATTAAAACATGGATTTTTGGGCTTTGTTTGTGACCTAATTCATTGACATACATATACACAATGCAACCCTAATGCTAGACACAAGAAGGCTGCGCCCAAGAACACCAAACAACTTTGCATTATTTTCATAAAAAACTCAAAACTGATTTCGCAGTTCCAGCGCAATTCAAAGCAAAAGAACCATCCCACAAGCTTGCCAAGGTTACCAGGAATCTATCCCAATCAAAATCATGCTTCCATACTCAAAGAATTGGTAGATAGAAGCTGGACTTTCTTCTAAAATTTGCATATTCGTATTTTGATTTCCACGCATTATCCATGCATTTTTCTTGTTGATTTGTACTAACATGACTGCTCTGAAGCTAATGGTACCTCCTAATTGAAGAATGGCCGCCTGTACCATAATCCACCATGAACGCACGTTAGGGTTCCAGAAACCTTGATTTAGGGTTTTTCACGTAAAGGAAAATTGGACCATCAAATTAATACAGGCAAATTCGTCAGAACAAGACGAAACGATTGATGTCATCACGCCTTTTATATATTGATTACACAGCTATTCGCTATTTTCACGTTTTCAGTTTGTGGGGGTTTAAAACCCCCGCTATTTAATTGCTTTTTGTTTCCGAACAATGGAAGAAGATGATGCATGGAGGGACATGAATGGTGCGTTCAAATAATTGGCGCGAGTTTTCTTTTGTTCCAGAATATTGGCACTTTTTGTATATAATAATTATGTTCCACTATACTTATGAATGAATGCGTTGGCTCAGTTGGTGGAAAGGAGTGTTTACAAGCATTGGGACCTGGGTTCGATTCCCAGGTCCCCTACACTCTTAATATTTTTTCTTGCAATATGTTCAGGTACACTGGCCGTCCTACAGTTCACCATACGCCCCAACGCATATGCTTGCCATGTGTCCCTGAGACCAATCCAAGAGTCAGGATGTGAGTTCCATCATGCACTTTAGTCAAGGGGTCTACACATGACCATCAAAAGTCAAACAAGGCCTGGGATTGAGTGGGCCTGATTGCTTGCATACACCTCCTACTGGGCCAGAAAACCCCCCTGTTTGTATATTTATTTTCTTTCTAATTTTCCTCTTTAATTTTAATTCTTTTCAATTTGTTTTAAATTCATAAAAATAATTCCTTATAACATAAAAATCAGAAAATCATAAAACAATAAAAAATATGTTTTGTTAATATTAATTTCTATTAATTTTGTAAATAAGTTTTAATAACCAAATTAGTTTAATTTTAGGCTTAATTTTAATATTTTTCTTAATAACCAATAAAAACATAAAAATTAGGGTTTCTAGCTTTTTTACTCTTTTTTTTCAATAATTAAAATTTCTTCTTATTATTATTAATAATTAATTATTTTGTAAATAAATATGCCATTTAAATAATTAGGTTAAATTAGGTCAAACTTAAACATTTTTCTTTAATAAATTAAAAACAATTTAGAACTAGGTTTTTATATTTAACTTTTAATTCCAATTAATTCTCTTTAATTTCATAAATCCAAAAACATAAAAAATAAGTTTTTTTTTCTCATTTAATAATTAAATCAATTTTCAATTTCATGTTTAATTCCTTTAAAGGGTCCAACGCCTTCGCACCTTCGAATATATTTTCTCTTCGCGCATCTATTTTTTATTTCTTTTATGAATGTAATGTATTTGCCCCAAAGCCTTGTAATAGTTAATTAGGACATTTATTTTTCCGCATTTTCCTTTCGTTCAAATCGGGTCTTGGTTTAATTTGGCGATGTGGACCCGCGCCTTGTAATAGCGTAGGACTTTATTTTCCGCATTTTAATTCCCGCACCTTTTAACTGTTAATAATCACATGAAAGAATGTATGCCAAAAATAAAATCAAAGCGTAGATCACCCAATGCATGATCAAGACAAAATATAACTGAAAATGACACACAATACACACACCACTCTTAGGGTACGCCTCACTGTTGCCTTGCCCCTCGAAACGTGGTCGTCGAGTATAGGACGTTTTAGTAAGTCCTCATGTCCATGAACATGGCATGGGGGTAGCTTCTAAGGTATCCTCCTATTGCTCTGGTGACCACACTGTCCCTACAAACGAATTGACCCGAACACCTCCAACGGTGGTGCTACCTACCTCTCAATGGTGGGATGGCACTACCTTAAGGACATTTACACAGACTAATTCCTTAGGGTAGGTAGATGACTCGTAGATACTTGCTCTAATTCAAAAACGAATCAAAAACTTCTTTTCACACCGACACTTTGCAAAAAGCTTTCAAAAACAACTTTTCAAACACTCTTGAGGACTGATACAAGAGTCGATCTGAAACTTTCAAAGAAACTTTTTTAAACCCACTCACCTTGAAAAGCAAACAAACCTTTTGAAAACACAATGAGCAAGTATCTAAGAGCCCATGGATAACCATGGATAGAAAGGGTGCTAACACCTTCCCTTTCTATAAATCTACCTCCCGAACCGAGAGCTAATCTCAACAAGGAATTTTTCTGTGCTTTTGTCCTTTCCATGTTGGAGAAAATAAAAGACGGTGGCAACTCTTGCTTCCGCGACATTTCGCGAAACCAGCGTTAAACAGTCAGTTCCAGATCCACCGATCACAGGAGGGCTGTGAGAAGGAACCTGGATAGTAGGGTTACTTCGATATGAAAGCCTGGATAGTAGGGTTGTGAGAAGGAACCTGGATAGTAGGGTTACTTCAAAGTGATATTATAGATTATTTGACCTGTTTGATTTCGGGAACTGAGTTTCCATTATTCGTCTGTAGATGTGATCTGTATAACTGCTGGATTTGTCGAAGCTAATCGTCTTTTCCTGAAAAGATATCAGGGTTAGTTATATGCGATGTATGAAATACAGGGTGAGATGATGTTCTCAAAATAAATGAGATTATGATGTACATGACATGTATGTGTATGTCATGATGTATGTCATGATGTATGTTTATGAAATGCTATCGGGGTATGTTCGTGTCTGGGAAAATAAATCCCTGACGGTTGCTAGAGATTTGTAAATATTCTTTCGGGAAGAGATGCTGGAGAATAACTCTACGGGGACCAAACTTAGGGGGAAGAGATACTCTATTGGTAGACCTGGTGATCTGGAGGAATAAACTCAGTTGGGGATGAAGTTCCATTGCTGGAGATGACGAGCTCTATTAGAGAAATAAACTCCGCTTGGGGATGAAATTTACTGACTCACCCGCGATTATGAACCTCAGCTGGGGAGAGTTATGTCCTGTTTCGGGGAAGCTGACATCAATGCCTTTGGATACTTTTACTCTGTGGGGAAGTGTATATACCAATAATTATGTTCCCAAGCTGGCTCTATCCTGGTACCTGCTGGGCAGAGTAACCGTCGGGTTTGGCACTTTTTATTTTTCCCTGTTTCTGGAATTACGAGTAATTGCCTTTGTTTCTTATGTAAATATTTATGAGCGGAAATCATTTTCAAATGCATATATCAAAAATAAATTATTGTACGTTCTTGCAAAACAAAACAGAAAAAGAAAAAAACAAATTGAAGTTTCTTGTGAAAATGACTTGTATTGATTTTTGAAGTTGGCCTGTAATAGGAATTTTGTACAAAGAGGCTGACGTCCTAGTAAGAGAACGCCACCGAAAGATAGAAATTATACAATTTGTGTAAAAGAAAGAAAAAACAGCTATGTGAAACAACCCCATTGGGTTCCAACTCTGCTATTGCCTTTATATCTTCAAGCGTCTCATCACTTTGCTACTTGGCCGAAGGTTGATCAGATTAGTTGGCACCATCCTAACTTGATAGTTGATACCGAAGTCTGGCCACAAGATGATCCAATGAGACATAGTGATACGCTTTAATCCCTAACTTTTGCTTGGATTTCCCTTTCGGGTTTTTAATCCACCGGGATACCCTTTTTTGCCCAAGCCTCCCTTTCGGGTTTTCGACTTGCCGGGTGTACAGATTTTTTCATTTTCATCCCTTACTTTTGCCCGAATCCTTTTGGTTCTCCAGGAAGCTCTTATTTTTGCCTAGGCCAATCGACCTAGCGGGTCTTTGATTATGCGTAGTATCCTTTCACTATGTCTGCATTGACAGGGTGAGGAAGGTCGTCACCATCCATGGTGGTTAGAATCATAGCCCCTCCCGAGAAAATGTTCTTAACCATAAATGGACCTTCGTACGTGGGGGTCCATTTGCCCCTGGGATCACCTTGCGGCAGTATGATGCGTTTGATCACTAGATCCCCAACTTGATATTCTTGACACTGGAATTTCTTATTAAAAGCCTTGATCATTCACTTTTGATACATCTGACCATGGCAGATATCAGTAAGTCTCTTTTCATCGATTAGATTTAGCTGATCAAGTCGGGTTCAAATCCAGTCATATTTGTTCAAACCCGCATCCTTCATAATCCTGAGAGAAGGTATCTAGACTTCAATGGGTAGGACTTCCTCGATGCCATATACCAGAGAGTAGGGTGTTGCCCTTGTCGACGTCCGTGCTGAGGCATGGTACCCATGAAGAGAGAATGGTAACATCTTATGCCAGTCTTTATATGTCACTGTCATCTTCTGTAAAATCTTCTTGATGTTCTTGTTAGCTGCTTCAACAACGCCATTCATCTTCGGTCGGTAGGGAGAAGAATTATGGTGTTGTATATTGAACTGTTTACAGAGCTCGATGATCATTGTGTTGTTGAGATTCATACCATTTTCAGTGATAATCCTCTCTGGTACACCATATAGACAAATCAGGTTATGTCGGATAAACCGCGCCATGACATTCTTGGTTAGTGTAGCAAAAGAGGCTGCCTTAACCCACTTCGTGAAGCGATCAATGGCTACTAAGATGAAGCGATGTCCATTAGAAGCAGTGGGCCTGATTTCTCCGATCATATCGATGCCCCACATTGCAAAGGGCCAAGGAGTCATCAAGGCATTCAGAGGAGCCAGAGGTACATGCACCTTATCAGCATAGATTTGACATTTATGACAAGTTCGAGAGTGCTGATAATAATCGGCTTCCATAGTGGACCAATAATATCCTGCCCGTAGGATCTTCTTAGCCATGGCATATCCACTAGAATGGGTTATGAAGGTGCCTTCATGTAGCTCTGTCATGATCCTCTCTGCTTCTCTCTTGTCTACACATCGTAATAGTGTGGAGTCATGGTTGCGTTTATAGAGGATTCCATTACTGAGGAAGAACTTTGCAGCGAACCTTCTCAGAAACTTCTTATCATTGACAGATGCCCCTTCGGGATATTCCTGAGCCTCGAGATACCTTTTGAATTCGTAAAACCAGGGTTTGTCTGCCACTTCTTTGGTATCGATCTCACAGCAGTGTGCTGGTTCATCCAACCTCTCAATGTTAATCTGGGGAGCTTCATTGTCCCACCTAACCTTGAACATAGAAGACATGGTAGCTAGCGCGTCCGCTAACTGGTTCTCCTCTCGTGGGAAATGTTCAAAGGTTACCTCCTCAAAGTGTGGGAGCAATGTCAGTACATACTCCTTGTAAGGAATGAGATTCGGGTGCTTCGTATCCCACTCGCCTTTGATTTGACTTATCACTAAAGCGGAATCCCCGAATACACTCAAAAACATGATCCTTAGATCGATATCAGCTCGAAGACCCATAATACATGCTTCATACTCCGCCATGTTGTTTGTGCAGTTGAAACATAATCGGGCAGCGAATGGAGTATGACAGCCCTCGGGAGATATGATTACAGCGCCAATGCCGTTACTTAGTGCGTTTGAGGCTCCATCAAAATACATTGACCATCGGGATCCCTCCTCAGGTCCTTCATCCGATCCAGGTTCTTCGTAGTCAGTCACCAACATGATATTCTCATCTGGTAAGTCGAAATTCATGGACTGGTAATCATCTATGGCCTGATGAGCGAAATGATCAGCCAATACACTTCCCTTGATTGATTTTTGGGTTGCATATTGTATGTCGTACTCGGTTAAGATCATTTTCCATCTTGCTATCCTTCCGGAGAGAGCGGGCTTTTCAAAAATATACTTGATCAGATCCATCTTCGATATCAACAAAGTAGTGTGAGTCAGCATATACTGTCTCAGTCGGCGAGCAGCCCATGCCAAAGCGCAGCAAGTTTTCTCGAGCAATGAGTGTCGTGTCTCACAGTCAGTAAACTTTTTGCTAAGGTAGTATATGGCGTGCTCTTTTCGACCAAACTCGTCATGCTGCCCCAGCACACACCCCATTGAATTGTCTAGCACTGTCAAGTATAATATCAAAGGTCTTCCTTCAACTGGAGGCATCAGAATTGGCAGTTCTTGAAGGTATTCTTTGATTCTTTAGAAGGCGGTCTGGCATTCATCATTCCACTTTACCACTTGATCTTTCTTCAACAGCTTAAAGATTAGCTCACAAGTAGCGATCAGATGTGAAATGAACCTGGCGATGTAATTCAGACGTCCCAAGAAACCTTTAACTTCCTTCTCTGTACGGGGAACCGGCATCTCTTGTATGACCTTTACCTTCGTAGGGTCTACCTGAATACCCTTGTCACTGACGATAAAACCCAAAAGCTTACCAGATCTTACCCCGAAGGTATACTTGTTCGGATTCAACCTCAGCTTGTATGTCTTCAACCTGTCAAACTATTTCTGGAGATGATCAAGGTGATCTTCCTCAGTCTGAGACCTCGCTATCATGTCATCAACATAAACTTCAATCTCATGGTGAATCATATCATGGAACAAAGCAACCATGGCGCGCTGATAGGTTGCCCCAACATTCTTCAACCCAAAAGGAATTACCTTGTAGTAGAAGGTGCCCCACTGTGTAACAGAGGTTGTCTTCTCCATGTCTTCAGGAGCCATCTTAATCTGGTTGTAGCCAGAGAAACCATCCATGAAGGATAAGATTTTGTGCTGCACGGTGTTGTCGACCATAACGTCAATGTGAGGAAGTGCGAAGTCATCCTTGGGGCTTACCCTACTCAGATATCTGTAATCCACACACATCCGTACATTACCGTCCTTTTTAGGTACATGAACAACATTGGCAATCCACTGTGGATAGGAAGTGACGGCTAAGAATCCTGCGTCGAACTGCTTCATGACCTCTACCTTGATTTTCTCTGACATTTTAGGGCGCATACGGCGGACCTTCTGTTTAACCGGAAGACAGTCTTCTTTAGTCGGCAGGCGATGTACCATAACATCAGTGTCCAAACCAGGCATGTCTTCATAGGATCAGGCGAAGATCTTGACATAGTCGTGCATTATCTGTATCAACCTTTGTTTGACGCTAAGCTCCAGATTTGAACCTATTTTAACCTCTTTTCCGTCTTCCTCAGTACCCAAATTCACTGTCTCAACTGGCTCTTCATGAGGTTGTATGGCCCTTTCTTCCTGTTGTAATAGTCTAGCAAATTCTCCATGCACCTCACAATCATCCTCACCTTCGTCCTCAGCTTGGTTGATCGGATTTTTGAAGTCATAACTGGCAATAGCAGAGCTGTTATCAATGGGATCCAGAGTGGATATGGATTTTCATTATGATACGTGATTGTGTGTAAGAGAATAGTTGTTTTGATAAAGTGAAAAACAGAAAAGAAAACAAAGAGTGCAAAATTTGTATGCAAGAAACGTCCAATACTTTATTAATGATATATGAAATGACAAATAATAGCGCTCACAAGAAAGCCAAGGTGCCTCGGGCAAGGCACCAGGCCATAAAGTTTCAAATTGTTTATTACAAATATCAAAACAAGTAAGTCAATTACAACGGAATAAAAGAAATAGATATAAAGTCCCTAGTCGTCCAGTTACTCGGTCCACCGTTGGTAGTTGGGTAGATCCAGTTGTCAATGTCTGAGTCTTCCTCGCTGTCTTCAATGGCGTTAACCCCGCGATTGCTGATGCGTAGGGGAGGTCCTCCAGCCCGAGCGCGTCGAACAACCCTTTGAGCCCCTGTAGTAAAGCCCAAACCAAATTTGTCAGTCTTGTGAGTGAAATCAGGGAGCTGACCCAAATTGGTACACCCACCTTCTTCAACCACGACCCTGGCGTCCTTTAGAGAAGCCATCTTCAAAGGAGGTTTGTTGATAGTAGTTTCAGTTGATGCCAAGATCGGAGGGACCTCTTCGAAGTTCTGATAAGGAGTTTCTATGAATTCCCCGTCCACCTCTACGTAGCGGAAGGAATTGAGGTGACTCACCATATATTCTTCTTCACCCCGTACTGTGACAATCTTTCCTTTCACCGGATACTTCAGCATTTGGTGGAGTGTGGAAGTGAATGCCCCAACCTTGTGGATTCAAAGGACGACCCAGCAAGCAAGAATACGACGGCCTGATATCCATCACATAGAAAGTGGACCCAAAAGTCTGAGAACCTACTTTGACAGGGATGTCCACCGCCCCGTGCACCATTCTCTTTGATCCGTCAAAAGCCCTTACCATAATGTTACTAGGCTTTAGAGTTAAACCCTTGCAATCCAACTGATCCAATGCCTTCTTAGGAAAGACATTCAATGAAGACCTAGTATCTACAACACATGAGCCATAGTGGTGCCCCTGCATTCAATCGAGACATGCAAAGCATCATTATGCTTCCTTCCTTTTGGTGTCAAATTCGCATCTGAAAAACCCAACCCATTATCAGCAGTCAGGCTGGCCAAACAATCTTTGAACTGATCAGCTAAAGTTTCCTGTGGCACATGCGCAGTCTTGAGAAATGCAATCAAAGCCTTCACATGGGCTTCAGAACACAACAGCAGAGACAACATGGATATTTTTGATGGGGTCTGCCCCAGCTGCTCCACCACATTATAGTCACTCTTCTTAATGATTTTAAATATTTCCTTCATTTCTTGCTTAGAGGCTTCCACAACAATTTTCTTAGGCGCCTCCGTCCAGGCAGGCTCACCTATAATCTCCTTGCCGCGGGTATCAGACGATTCGCCGACAGGGGTAATAACTGGAGTAAGAATAGGAACAGTAGTTGATGTACTAGCAGGAACAACATATGGAATGACAATAGGCTTGTTGACAGTCTTCGGGGAAATCTCGGGAGAGAAAACCCTTGCACTTCGGGTAACTTTGCTGGTTCCGACAATGTTACCAATATCAGGATCAGCCTCTTCCTCTCTCAAATCTTGTTTGATGCCATGATAGTACACATCAGCACCATAATTCCAGGGGACAGCTTTGTCCGAGACATACGGGACAGGAACAAGAACAGTAATTATCAGCGGAGCAATTCTTGGAGCAGATGTAATCCTAACAGGTCTTCTCGAGGAGACCTTGAAAGAATTGGCGAAAATGGTTATAATAGCAATGTCTTCAGATGGATTAGCGGGAACCAAAGTTTTCTCAAACAAAATTTATTTTCTATCTATCAGGCGTTGAACACCTAATTTCAGCAAACGACAACCAGAAGGTAGAAACGAACACATGTGGCAACCTTCACCATAACCCGAAAATAAATTGGGCAACAGCAAATTCTTCTTGACAGTCATGAGAGGAGTAGAAACTTCATCAACAGAGGTAACGAATAAATCAGTATCAACGACATTAACTCCACAACCGTGCTTAGGCATGGGAGCAGTTATGACATTTGGCTTCTCCGGAGCATCAAAATCTATTTCCTTGGCTTCAATAAAGTCTTGTACTTTGTTCCTCAGAGCCCAGCAGTCATTTGTATCGTGGCCAGGACTCTCAGAATGATAGGCACACCGGGCATTTTGATTATATCGGGGAGATGTAGTATTTGGATTCTTGGGAGCCTCTTTCAAGGTTTCCAAGTTTGATCTCAGCAGATGAGGTAGAACTTCAGCCAGTGTCATGTTGATTCGAGTAAACTGCCATTGTGGCCTTTCCACCCTTTGTTGACTATTGCATTGTGGAGCAACTGCAGGTCTAGGTATCATCACGACACTTACTGTCTGACGATGTTCTGCCCTGTTTTGGCCCCTCGGGCTATAGATGGCCCTGGTTTCCTTCTTACCAGCAAAAGGCTTCTTTACTGAACTCGAAGAGGCATCCTTCTGTATTTTGCCGCTTTGGATCCCAGCTTCTACTCTTTCTCTAGTTAGGATCAGCTCGGTGAAACCATCTGATGAGCTGCCGATCAAATGATTGAAAAATGGACCAGATAGCGTCCCCAGAAACATATCAACCAAATACCTATCAAACAATGGGGGTTGAACTCTCCCAGCCAAGTCTCTCCATTTTTGTGCATAATCTTTAAAGCCTTCACTTGCACCCATGGACATACTCTGGAGTTGAGTACGAGTAGGAGCAAGGTCGGCATTATACTGATACTGCTTGTAGAAAGCATCAGCCATATCTTCCCAGTTTCGGATATTTGTTCCCTCTAGCTGGTAGAACCATTCAAGCTGAGTCCGTGACAGACTATCTTGAAAGAAATGAACCCACAGATTTCTATCAGCAGTGTGGGGTTGGATCTTTGACATAAGAACAAATATGGAGTTTTGGGCAGGACGCCCTATCATACTTAGCAAAAGCTGGAGCTTTGAACTTCAGCGGGATGACTACTCCGGACACCAATCCCAATTCTTCAAAATCCAGTCCAGGTATCCTATGAACTTCCATGGCACTCAGACGATCTTCCAATTTCTTGTATCTATCTTAAGTAGGAGGATATTGCTCATCATTGTAATCAGTATCATTGTCAGAAATTGCAGGAATGGGATCCTTCTCTTATTCCTGATTCTCCCCTTCCTTGGATGAAGAGGTCAGATCGGCATGTCGCTTCAACCGCTCTCCAAACCTCCTGCCCATATTCATAATACCGACAACCTTCTTCTTTTTCTTCTTCTCTTTCAGGATGAGGGATTTCAGATCCTCCTGCCCTTTTTCCAGACTTATGAACATTTGTTGGAACTGGGCGTTCTGGGCCTGAAGGTCCTTGATGGTTTGTTCGGAAGACATTTCATGCTGAAATAAACAGCGAAGAAGATGAGAAACCTGTAATGGTACCTGTACATGCGATGTTATGAATGGGATACGTATGCAATGATTTCAAAGACTTCGAGAAATTTAAATTTGCAAACCAAAATAAACAAAGACTTTATTAGCTGAATTTGAAGTTCAAATGCCTTTTAGGCGTTACAATTAAAAATAAATCTAAAACTAGAAAAGAAATCAAAATTCCCATGGATGCTTTCTCTTTGTGCCTAGATAATCATTGAGCCCTCTTTCTTTATGCAATTGCTTTGTGAGCTCTAAAACCTTCGTCTCCTGAGCATGGAATTGATCCCTGTAAGTATCTCGCTCCTTCATCAACTGAATCCAAGACCTCTGTAATTCCCCAAGATCAGTGGGCATGTAAGGATAGAGAACCATGTAAGGAATACCTTATTCAGTAATGGGTTACATAATCACTGGTAAAACGGCCACATAGGGCATCATAAGCTTCTGGGCACGAGCTCGTACCCATTGGAGGTAAGGTTCCATAAGAATGGAAGTTTTTGGCCCCAAAGTCTTGGTGCCAGATCTGTTTACCATGCCACAAGCTCATATGAACCTTCGTCGATTCTCGTGAGCATCATTCTCATAGTTGAATACAATGCCCTCGATAAGTAACTCATAGGGACCATCTCTTCGAGCATAAACAAATTGTCTCAGAGCTAAACAAGGATTGTAGGTTATACCTCCTCTGATACCAAGCAACGGGACATTAGGGTACTCCCTGCAACGGTCAATAATAGCAGTGTTTTCCATAACTCGAGAACACCAAAGAATATCCGTATGAGCGAGTGACATTATACTTTTCGACCAACCCAAACCTTCTTCATTCTTCAGTATGGACTTAGGGAGGTGATAAATAAACCACCTTGACAGCAATGGCATGCAACATATAAGAACCCCTCTTCTCTTCATGGTGCGAGTATGGAGAGTATGCAGAATATCTCCAAGCAATGTAGGCACAGGATTGCGAGAGAGGAAGATCTTGATAGCATTCACATCTATGAATGAGTCCGGATTAGGGAATAGGACTAAACCATAGATTAGAAGATCCAAGACCTCCTCAAAAGCCTGAAAATCCATATCATCCCAAAACAGCTGGGCCTTGTCTATCAGAAACTTAGCTAGAAAACCTTTGACTCCGCTTCTTGTTTCCCAATTGGATACCATGTCGGCCCGTTTCAGATGCAGAGCTAAGGCAATGACTTATGGCTTAGGAACTTCTTCTAGATCGGTGAAGGGAAACTGTTCAAGAATGGGTATATCCAACAGCTGAGCGAATTCTTCCAAGTTAGGTACCAACTGATAGTCTGGAAAGGTGAAGCAATGGTGCTTGGGATCAAAGAACTGAAAGAGTACACTCATCATCTTTTCATCAAAGTTTGAAGTAACCAGGTTGAGAAGTCGACCATGTCTCTTAGTGAACGTAGCAGTTTCAGAAACCCTTGATGCTAGCTCTTTGAGTTGGGAAGGTATCTTCACAAAGCTGATTTGAATAGTGTTTCTGCGACCGGAAGCCATGATCTGCAAAACAGAACAAAGATAAATTCCCTCAGTCTTTGAAATGGTTAGTGCAATAAGAATGGATGCCATGTTATGATGCATGATTTCATGAGAAAACACAGGTATAGCAAACACATGTATAACAAACATAGTCAAATCACACAAAGTCCTTAGGTTTAAGGCCTGCATGAGGTTAAAGGTTATACCCTCTTGAAGGTTAGTTGGTTTCAAACCTGTCTTAAAAAGTAACCGGGTTCTAAGGGATCTCAATATCACTGACCATCCTTTATCGGGCATTGTCTCAGCTCAAGCAATCTTTTCTTGCGGCCGAAATATCCCGAAAGTCTGATCTCAATGAGTGTAGCATCGAGTGTCAACCAATCCTCAACTCTACACCAAGTCCGGCTATCTCACTACTTTCTAATGGCCAAGTTTGTTCAACTAAGGATCTAAGGTCCGTTAGTGCTTCACGACACCACGCGGCGGCCCCGTATTCTTCTCGTTTCCCCATGAAGGATACCGGTACCAACCAAAGTGCCACACCAACACAGCCACCGCTTAAACCATATCGGTCTACGTCGTACAGTCTCCACGATCTATTGTTGTTTACCTAAAAAGTGCTCCCTGATCCGGGTGTAGGATCGATAATAACCCAAAAAAAAACCCCAAAAGTAAAGCAATCAAGACAATCAAGAGAAGAAATTTAATGACCTAGAACCTAAGGTATACCTGTTGTACCCCAAAATTTGCCCTCCCATATTCTTCAAGATTTGCCAAGAGCATGCTTCAAAATCTCCCAGAGGTTGCACAGTTCAATTGCCTCCTAACAGTCAAAAATTAGGGTTTTGGTTCTGGCAAAGAAGTTGAAGTTTCCAAGGATCCAAACAAATCCTACATGCCTATAAACATTGTCAAGCATCCTCATGCCAAGTTTCAAGACTCACAGCACAAAATTGCACAGTCAAAAAACCTAATTGCCCTACAGTCAACTGCAGGGGCAAAATGGTCATTTGACAGTCAAAAGTCCAAATTTTTGGTCAACATCTTATTTTGAAGCCACAAACATCATTTGATCAATTCTTGATCATGATTCTCAAAGCATGGTTCAAAAAGTCTCAAGATGCAAAAGTTTCTATTTTTGGACAGTTGGAAAAGTCAACTGCAAATTGATCAAGGCATAACTTCCACATGGTTTATCAAAAAAATTCCATCCAAAGCTCATTTTGAAGAGAATGACATTTCATACAACTCATCTTCACACTTCAAGTCCAAGAAATGCTCTCACAAAAAGTTATCAATCTCAACATTATAGGTCATTTTCAAAAGTCAACAAAAAGGCACTTTAAGTCAAAGACCATAACTTGAGATTGGTAAATCAAAATGACATGGGACCAAATACATTGGTTAGAGGACTTCAAGTCCTTTCCAAAATGTCCAAGAACATGATCAAAGCTTAAACATTGAGCAAGATATGCCTTGTGGAAGTTGGGAAATTTTTGGGAATTTTGAAAAGTCAACTTTGCTTCAAATGCCTCAAAATTGCTAATGGGCCTCAATTTCTTCCATGAATCATCACCCAAAGGCCATGCACGACCCATTGACCAAAAGGGGAGTTATTTTCTTATTTTTAATTAATTAATTGAGTTTATTATCCTATTAATTCATTTAATCAAAATTAAATATAAGAAAAATACTAAAACATGTTTTCCAAATCTTTTTATGCAGCATATTCACTCAATATTTCGTGCACTATTCAATAAGGAAAGATTCAATATGATTGGTAATGATTGGCATCAAAAAGGAATGAAAAAGATTGAAAAAAGATGCTTGAAAAATCAAATATGGAAACATTGATTCAAATGGATTTTGGGCTTTGTTTTTGACCTAATTCATTCCTCGTACATATGCAAAGAGAAGCCTAATCCTAACAACAAGAAAGCTGCGCAGGAACTAAGAAACAAAACTTGCATTTTTTCTTAAAAAAAACTTGAAACTGTTTTGATAGCTAGAGCATAATTCAAGGTCTCAAAACTATTTCACAAGCTTGCCAAGGCGACCAGGAATCTTTTCCAATCGAAATCAAGTCTTCATACATCCAGAATCGGTAGAATCACGTTGCCCTGTTCCCAAATATTTTCATATTCGTGTTTCATGATTCATGCAGTATTGTTGATTTTTAATGCTTGATTTATACTAACCTGATCATTCTAAAGCTAATGGTGCCATCCAATTGATTTTTTAAGCCCTGTACGTGAATCCACCATGAAAACTGCCTAGGGTTTCAGAGCTCTAATTTTGGGGCTTTGCATATCTGGAATAATTGGATCATAAGACCTATACCAATGAAATCAGGACCTTCAAACAAGTAGAAACCAACCATCGCGCCTTTTTTCTTTTTGATTATATGTTATTCGCTATTTTCCTGGTTTAGGGTTAGTGGGGGGTTTAAAACCCCCGCTATCTATCTCATGTTTTCAGGTAAAACGAAGAAGAAGGCAGACGTGTCTCAGCCAGAGTGGACGGTTTGAAGCGCGTTTTTTCAAGCTACCAGCACTTTCTCACATATCTTATTCATTTTCCATTATAATATCAAAGTGACTCAATGGCACGGTTGGTGAACACGCTGGCATGCAGGTATTGGGACCTGGGTTCGATTCCCAGGTCCCTCACTTCTCCAATATTATTTTGCTCAATATATTTCTGTGCAGTACACTCTCAAGGGAACATCATACAACCTCACCATCTGGCTTGCCACGCGCCTGGAAATTCCAATCTGAAGGCCACCAAAGAGGCTCATCATGCACGCTCAGTCAACCACCAATACACAATCCCAGAAAAGTCAAACAGGCCTTGATTGCAGTGGGCCAAAATGCTTCCCATAAACCTCCTCAATTGGGTCAACACCCCCTATGTTTGCATTTTATTTCTCTCTTTTATTCTTTTCTTTTATTTATTTTAAATATTTTAATTGTTTCTTTTAGTTCACAAAATAATTTCCATAATACAAAAATACAAAAAAAAATCAGAAATCATAAAAAATAAAAATATGTTTATTGTTTTAATATGTAATTCACTAATATTTTATTTTTGTGAATAAATTTAATAATCAATTTAGTTTTAATTTAGGGTTTTAATTTTAATTTACTTCTTAATAACTAAAAAACATAAAAATTAGGGTTTCTAGCATTTTTACTCTTTTTCTCAATAATTAAATTTTTCTTCTTATTATTATTAATTATTAATTAATTTGTAAATAAACTGGTAATTAAATAATTAATGTAAATTAGGTCAAAACTTAAACATTTTTTTATAATTAAAACAAACTAGAATTAGGGTTTTTATTTAAATTTCTAATTTCAATTAATCGTCCTTTTTTTTCATAAATACAAAAACTCCAAAAGTAACTTCTTTTCCTTTTTGAATAATTTAATTAATTTGTAATTTCAATTTAATTTCTTTAAAAGGTCCAACGCCCTCGCACCCTCGATTCTAAATTCTTTTCGCGCATTTATTTTTATTTCTTTATGAATGTAATCTATTTGCCCCAAAGCCTTGTAATAAATAATTAGGACATTTACTTTCCGTACTTTCATTCAAATCGGGTCTTGGTTTAATTTGGCGATGTAGACCTGCGCCTTGTAATAGCGTAGAACTTTTGTTTTACCGTACTTTTAATTTCCGCACCTTTTAATTGCTAACTATCACATGAAAGAATGTATGCCCAAATAAAAACAAGCGTAGCTCACCCAATGCATAATCAAGACAAACAATAACTGAAAATGACACACAATTCACACACCACTCCTAGGGTACGCCTCACTGTTGCCTTGCCCCTCGAAACGTGGTCGTCGAGTAGATGACGTTTTAGTAAGTCCTCATGTCCATGAACATGGCATGGGGGTAGCTTCTAAGGTGTCCTACTATTGCTCTGGTGACCACACTGTCCCTAATCCTCGAATTGACCCGAACACCTCCAACGGTGGTGCTACCTACCTCTCAATGGTGGGATGGCACTACCTTAAGGACATTTACACAGACTAATTCCTTAGGGTAGGTAGATGACTCGAAGATACTTGCTCTAATTCAAAACAAATCAAAAACTTCTTTTCACACCGACACTTTGCAAAAAGATTTCAAAAACAATTTTTCAAAACACTCTTGAGGACTGATACAAGAGTCGATCTGAAACTTTCAAAGAAACTTTTTCAAACCCACTCACCTTGAAAAGCAAACAAACATTTTTGAAAACACAAATGAGCAAGTATCTAAGAGCCCATGGATAACCATGGATAGAAAGGGTGCTAACACCTTCCCTTTCTATAAATCTACCTCCCGAACCGAGAACTAATCTCAATAAGGAATTTTTCTGTGCTTTTGTCCTTTCCATATTGGAGAAAATAAAAGACGGTGGCGACTCTTGCTTCCGCGACATTTTGCGAACCAGCGTTAAACAGTCATTTCCAGATCCACCGATCACAATACCCCACTTATTTTTCCCCAACAGAGTTGTCAGTTCTGTGATACGGTGGCAGAACCGGCTGTTTTTACTAGTTTGAGTTTTTTGTTCGCAAATGTCGCGGTAAGCAAGAGTCGCCACCGAATTTTATTTCATCCAATCATGGAAAAGGAAAAAGAACAGAAAAACCTTTTTTCGAGATATTATGAGTACGGGGGGTAGATTATAGAAATGGAAGGTGTTAGCACCCTTTCTATCCATGGTTTTCCATGGGCTCTTAGGCACTTTGCTCATTTTTCAAATTTCTTGTGTGTGCTTGTTTTGAAAATGTTTTACTTCGTGATAACCCTTGTATCAGTCCTAAAGGGTGTGACGAAGTTTTTTTTGAAAATTTATTTTGAAAGGTGTTTGTGAAAAGTTTTTATTGAGCAAGTACTTAAGATTCTACCTACTCGAAAAAAGATTATTCGTTCTCGTTTCTTTTAGACAGCGCTATCCTACTATTAATGAGTAGGTAGAACAACCGTTGGAGTTTGTAAGGGACATTCGAAAGGGACAAGTACAATCACTAAAGCAACAGTTACAAAACTTTAGTAACCCTAGAGTCTTAAGATCTTTCCGATACAACATTTCCGAGGCAACATTCGAATGGGACATTTTGATCTTTTAGGACTGGAGGGCACCCACTAAAACCTCCTATGCTTAATGACTTTTTACCGAAGGCAAATGAAGTGAGGTAAACCCTAGGAGATAATATGTGCATATGAATGGCATCAGTTATTTAATCTTTGCACGTTAGGTGATCTACCGTTCAAATTTCCAGATATTCTTGCCATACAATCCTATTAGCATACATTTAGACAGTTAAATATTTGCAGGAATTTGAAGTGCGGAAAATAAACCTAGCTATTACAAGGCTTTGACAGTTACATAATTGTCTCGACTGAAAATAAAAAGGTTGAAGCTTAAAACCCTAATTAAAAACTATTACAAGCTTGAAACAATTACAATAATGATAAAACAAGTAAAAATGCGCGCGGTAAAATGAATGCGAGGAGAAATTGAAAACCCTAAAAATCAACTAGAAAAATATTTAAACTATTTTGGGAAAAAAGATTTTATTAGGTTATGTACGACTAAAACCCTAATTCTAATTATTTTTAATTATAAAAGAAATTGAAATTACCCTAATTTAAAATAAACTAAATAATTTCAAGAAAATAAAATATTTTGTAAAAAAAGAGATTTTGTGTATTTTTGTGGTTTTTATTTGAGAAAAGAAATTTAATTGTAAAATTTAAAACCTAGTTTCTATTTAATTTTAATTGAAACAAAATAAACAAATAAACTAATTAACCTAATTTATTTTCAAAAAAATATTAATTTGAATAAATATTTAATTCTGTATTTTTGTAATTTTTTTAGTTTTATAAAAAAAAAATTTGTGTTAATTAATTAAAACAATTAAAGAAATTAATTAAAGAAATTTAAAAAAAAAAAGAAATAGAAAGAAAATGCAAACTAGGCCTGTGTACTAGCAAATGAGGGGTGCAAATCTGAATTTTCCAGGCCTAAAAACGCACCAAGCCCAGTCAGCGCCTGATCTCTTGTAGCGTTGACTTGAGGGCGTATCATAGTCCCTCACTGCCTGTGTGTTGGATCGAATGGATGAGAATCTATTGGCTGGATGCTGGTGGAGTATGGTGGACACTGGGATGAGAGATGCGCTAGATCTGTTGAAAGAAAATAAAAGAAAGGGAATGTTGGGACCTGGGATCGAACCTAGGTCCTTATGCTTAATACCAATGCCTTGTTTCCAACTGCGCTAGGTTTTTTAACTGTTAGTATAATGAAAACCAAATATAACATAAAGAAAACAAGTCGCTGACTCCCACGCGCGTGAAATTTCAAATGGGCGAATGGTTGGCTGACATATATCTTCTTCCTCCTGGAACCGTCGTGTTAGGCATATAACCTATATCTACGGACAACTTCCATGGCTAAAAACCCGTGCAATTCAAAAATTCACAAAACAAAATATATATGGAATTGAAGACCATGGTTCAACAGGTCATGATGTCCCGGTCATCCCAGTATCCAGCTTGTGGTCTAATTTTGCCTGTAGCCAAAAACCCCAAAACGCATATGGAAACCCTAACAATGGCAAGTGCAGATATAGGCTTCAAAAATGCAATTAAATTATTCAGTTAGCTTGCAAACACGATGAGGATCACAAATATGCCAATCAAATGTATTAACAATGCAGAAATTGATGTAATCGTTTTCAAAAAATAAGGCAAACCGTAATGTTTGTACAAGCTATTTATGGACGTGAAAGGGCTTGTGATTGATTGGAAAAGCTTCCTAAGACGTTCAGCAATCGATTGGCAATGCAGGGATGGCTTGAGATGGCCTGTATGATTGAAATCGATTCACAACTTTTGTCCAATTTTGATCTTTTTGTTATCTCACTTTCACGACTGCAAAACCTTGTCCCATGCTTTGTTCTTGTCTATTATATATCTAGGAATGAATTAGGATTTCAAAATTGGATTGAATCTTTGCAATTATGAGAGATTTGATTTGATTTTCATGCTACATGTAAACTTTCTATTTTGAGCCAAATCATCCCTTTCTTGTACCAATTATGTTTGATTCATTTTGGCCTTGATAACTCAGCATATTTTGATTTCCAACATGTCCAAAAACCAAATCAAATCATATCTTTCCTATTATTCATCAATTATTTGATTTAATTCAATTTTTAATTAATAAAAAATCTAAATAAATTGAAAAATGAAGCCAATAATGTGTGGATGGATATTTGGGTCGTGGACCACAATATAAGTGAGGTGAAAGCATAAAAAGTTAGGCCCATTTAGCAAAAAAAATGCATTTTTGAGCACATTTGACTTTTGGCAATTTTGCAAAAAGGGTCAACTTTGACAAGGCATATCTCCTCCAATTTTAATCCTAGAGAGGTGTTCTTTGACTTTTTAGAAAGCTTAGGATGTCCCCTAAGTAACCCATTGGTCTCATCTCAATTGACTCTTCCATGTTCATGTTAGAAGCTTTGACCCAAAAGGTGTTTTTGTTGACTTTTTGGAATGACCTATAATGTATGAATTCATATCTTTCCATGAGTGAATTTCTTGAAATGTAGGGATGAATACGAGTTGTAGAGAATTTGATTCTCTTCAAAATGAGTCTTGGATGGGAAATTTCTGATAAAGTATGAGAAAGTTATGCTTGGTCAAAGTTTGGTTGACTTTTACTAAGAAACCCTAATTTAGCAACTTTTGGATTTTGATGAATTTGGAGCATTCCTTGGGGAATCATGAACAACCCTTGATCAAATGATGAAAGTCACTTCAAAATGTTAATGTTGACCAAAAATCTTGAAGTTTAAATGTATGTAAGTCACAATTGACTTTTGACCTAATATAGTCGATTCTTTAGCATCTGAGCAATTGACTGAGCAAACTTCTTGTGCAAGGCATGAAACTTGACATGTAGGGTCTTGAGAACATATTAAGACCATGGAGCATATGAGGCCTTTGTGGTTCACCCATCTTGATGAAAATGGAAACCCTAATTTGAGGTACACTGCCTTAGGAGAGAGTTTGTCTAGTCCACTCCTGGGAAACCTTGAGCAAATTGAGGATCTCAATGGACATGTATTGAGTAAAATGAGAGGGAAAATATTGGGGTACAACAGCAGGCATAGGCGCAGACATGTGTATGGACATGGTCGTAGATATTCGTAGATACAGGCGTAGATATGTGTATATATTTTTGTGTTGCAAGACGTAAGAGTAGCTATCTGTGTGGATGCATACGTGAATATTCCTTCATTATTTTTCTAACCCAAGCGTCTTTTGATACTTGTCAGATGCTTTTATTTTGTTAATTCCCCAAAATTATTTCAAGACAATATTCATGAGTAATAATCGTAGTATTCTGTAAACAAATCTGAGAAAGTAAGAACATGATTTGACAGATATAATAAGAGCAAATGTTTTATTGATATGTCTCTGAGTGGGCGAGAATGCAAGGTGCAATTCCTAGAAAGAGGTGATTACAGAAAGTCTTAAAACAGTAAATGGAAATAAAAAAATGATAATTGCTACTGCCGTTCCCCCATATTTCTTTGATGTTCTTAACCCATTTGCTTTTGAGTTGTATGATTTCAATCTATCATTCCCTTCGTGGTTTGTAGTCGTAGCTCCCAGATCGTAGTCTTTTTGTCTTTTTATTTATTTGTATGAAATCCCTAACTTTTGCATGGATTGCCCTTTCGGGTTTTCAATCCACCGGGATAAAAAAAATTTTGTGTGCCCCTAATTTTTTCCTGGATCGCCCTTTAGGGTTTTCGATCCACCAGTACGCTCCTTTTTTTGCTTAAGTCGTACCTTTTGGAGGTTCGATCTTAGAGAGCTTTTTATACATAGTATTTTTTGACTGCGTTCGAGTTGGTTGTATACGGTAGTTCTTCCCCATCTATTTTTATAAGGATGAGACCACCTCCAGAGAATGTTGTTTTGACTACGAATGGACCCTCGTAGTTAGGTATCCATTTACCACGTGAATCGAGGCGGGGTAGTAAAATATTTTTGAGCACAAGATCCCCTTCTTTGAATATTCGAGGGTGTACCTTCTTATCGAAGGCCCTCTTCATTATCTTCTGATGTAATTGACTATGACATAAAGTCGTTAATCGTTTTTCTTTAATGAGGTTGAGCTGATCGAGTCGAGCCTGTGCCCATTATGCCTCTTCCCGTTTTGTTTCCCTCAGGACTCGGAGTGATGGTATCTCAATTTCCACCCGGAGTACTACCTCCATGCCATATACAAGTGAGAAAAGAGTCGTGCCTGTTGATGTGCATACAGAAGTGAGATAGTCGTGCAGAACAAAAAGAGAGCATTTCGTGCCAATCTTTGTATGTCTTCACCATTTGCTGGATGATTTTCTTAATATTTTTGTTGGTTGCTTCGACGACCCCGTTCATCTTTGGTCTGTATGGTGAAGAATTGTGATGCTAGATTTTGAAGTCGTCGCACAATTCCTTCATCATCTTGATGTTTAAATTAGACTCGTTATCTGTAATTATCCGACTTGGGACACCATATATGCATATGATATTCTGTTTGATAAAGCGTGCAACCACTTGACTTGTTACGTTGGCATAGGATGTTTCTTCTACCCATTTGGTAAAGTAGTCAATGGATAGTAATATAAAGCGGTGTCCGCTGGACACTTTCGGCTCGATCATACCGATCATATCAATTCCCCACATCTAAAATGGCCAAGGGGAAATCATGACGTTTAGGGGAGTCGGTGGTACATTTATCCTATCGGCGTAGATCTGACACTTATGGAATGTCTTCATATAGTGATAGTAATCAGCTTCCATTGTTAACCAGTAATACCCTGCTCGCAGAATCTTTCTAGCCATGGCGTGCCCGTTTGTATGAGTCCCGAAGGTGCCTTCATGGATTTCTCTCATGAGTGTATCTGCTTCTTGCTTTTCCAAATATCTGAGTAGTACCATGTCATAATTTCTTTTGTATACCACTCTATTACTTAGAAATAATTTGGAAGTTAACCTGCGCAAGGTTCACTTGTCAATGACAGAGGCACTTTCCGGGTACTCCTGCCTTTCCGATTACTTCTTGATGTCATAAAACCAAGGTTTACCGTCGGGTCCTTCCTCAATAGCAAGGCAATGTTCAGGTTCTTTGAAATTTCTAATTTTAATACGCAGTTTGTGATTCGGCCAAGTCACTTTGAACATAGCTGATAGGGTTGCCAGAGCGTCTACCATTTAATTTTCTTCTCGTGGGATATGACTGAAAGTGATTTCTGTAAATTGTGCAGCTAACTTTAAAACATGATCTTGATATGGAATCAGTTTAGGGTGTTTATTATCCCATTCGCCATTAACCTGGTATATGACTAACGCAGAATCCCCGAACACTTCCAGGTGCTTTATTCTTAAATCGATGGCAGCTTCTAGCCCTAGTATACAGGCTTCGTATTCAACGATGTTGTTGGTGCAGTCAAAACATAACCTGGTCGTGTAGGAGTGATGGTGATTCTTGGGAGATGTTAACACTGCCCCTACACCGTGACCTATTACATTTGAATCCTCGTCGAACGTGAGTGTCCAACATGCCCCTGGCTCGGGCCCTTCATCTGGTCCTGGTATTTCATAGTCAGCTATAAATATGACATCTTCGTCGGGAAAGTCGAACTTCATGGGTTGATATTCCGATAGTAGTTGGTGAGCTAGATGATCAGCTAGTACACTACCTTTGATGGCTTTCTGTGTGACATATTGGATGTTATATTCTGATAGTAACATCTTCTATCGTGCGTGTGACGCGGTGGTAGAACTGACTTGGGTGTTTTACGCTTGATCGCAAATGTTGCGGTTAGCAAGAGTCTCCACCGTCTTTTCTTTTATCCAAAAGGAAAGGTGAAAAAGCACATGAAAGACCTTTGAGATTATTTCTTGAGTTTGGGGGGTAGATTATGAAAATGGAAGGTATTAACACCCTTTCCATCCATGGTTTTCCATGGGCTCTTAGTTACTTGCTAGATCACTTGCTTTTTTTGTTTGAAATTGTGCTTTGTATGGTTTTTGAAAGTATTTTGTAAAAAGGCCATTGTTTAGGCAAATTTATAATGATTCTCGTTTGTAAGAATGTATACAAAGATGTTGATCTTTTGAAAATGTTTTCAAGTTTGTAAGATGTTTGAAAGTGTATGTGATTGTTTTGAAAATAACAAGGATGTTTGTTTTGAAATGGACCAAGTAATTAGGAGCAGCCTACCTACTCAAATGTCTTTCTTGTTCATTTCCTTTTCCTTTGACATTGTTGTCTTACCATTGATTTGGTAAGCCACCCTATCTTTGGATGTAAACGGGACGGGCGTGGTTCATCATATAACCATGATTAGCAATATTGCAAGGTATCTTAGCATTCTTTTGGAGGGACTAAGATCATTTGTAAGGCAACTTAGATAGCGTCATCGAGGGACTATAATCTTGCATTTGCTTGTTTTTGCTAAGATACCCTACATGCATAATATGCCCATTTTGTATAAGGAAACCAAGTGGAATAACCATATGGGTGCTTGTTGGAAGTGTGTTGTTTTCGTGCTTATTTTTGTCTTGAATTAAGGTTTTTTCTAAGTATTGCTTTTAGTCTTTCCATACAAACCCTAATTACTAGCGATTGTACATAAAGCGATAAATTGCAGAATTTTAAAGTTACTACGCTATTACAACATTTGTGGGGGGGGGGGGGGGGTATACAATTGGTAAATAGGGATTGCAAGAAATTAAAACCCTAATTAGTCTATTACAACCAAATTGAATTTATACAAGAATTAAAATAAATAATGCACAAGATAAATTAAATATGCAAGAGGATAAATGTGAAGAAAAATGGATATTTTGTTTGATGTTTTATGAAAAGAAATTTTATCTTAACCTAATAAAATAAAGAAAATAATTTATTAAGTTTGAAATTGTTGAGAAAATATTTTAGATGAAAACCCTAATTCTATTAATCAAAAGAAGATAAGTTTAAGAAAAGTATTATTTTTTGGCATTTCTGGTCTTGAAAATATTTATAACATTATAAAATATTTTTAGTCTTTTTGGTATTAAAATAATATATTTTAAATGGTGTGAAGAAAAATAAATAAATAATACAATATTAATTAATTTGATAAGGTTTACTTAAATAAATAAATAAAGTATGAAGAATAAAAAAACTATTTTTATTTATGGAAAAATAAAATAAAATAAGTCAAAATATAAAATATCATTTTTTGCAATTTTATGATTTTTTGTATTTAAAAATAAATATATTTAAGAAAAGATAAATGAAATAAATAAATTTATTGGGCCACGGGATGCCAAGAGCCAGTCAGCAAAAGCAAAAACAAAAAAAAAACTAAACCCAAAAGGCCCAACGCCTATTTGCTAAAAAATAACCAAAAAAGTGTAAAACAAATGCAAAAAGGCAGCACTGAGGTTCGAACCCATGACCTCTACCAATAACGCGCGCTGCCTTACCACTGGGATGGCTGTACATCTGTTAATACAAATGAAACAATAAATATGCAAGGCAAAACGTCTCCATGACCTATACTTCGTCTTCAACCTTCAGTCAGCGGACCATCTGTATCTCATCCATTTTTCAACAAAAACAGAAAATGCAAACATGAAAATTGTGCTATTTTTCCTCACAAATCCAACCATATAACTTATGTAAGCTAAAAGTCAAATATGAAGATTAATTTTGCTGGCCCTAAATTGAAACCTAATTTTTTCAGAAAGTTCAAATCTAAAATTCTCTACAGACTGTCAATATAAATGAAAACTATGGACATGGTTAGCTTTAGAGAAATGATATCTACATTTTTAATTCAGAATGTATGCACAGAGGATGCTTGTATCAAGATATTGAAGTTAGAAAACTTACCTCTTACGGATGGATTCGGGTATGGAGTTTGAGCAGGCTTTGAGGTGTCCTAAGAATCTATTTAGCTTGACTGGACCTCCTTGAGTGTATTCCAACTCTTACTTTATTTTGAAAGTCCCTGAATCTCCCTACTCAAGTCAACCTGCAAGCTTGATGTTTAAAAATAGTGAATAGTGATGGAGGGGTTACAGTCTTGAAACAGGGGCTTGGATCACTTGTCTATGATGTATGTAAGGTGTTTGAATGATTAAGAATCAAAACGCACGAGTGGAAATGGAGATGGAGAGTTTTGGCTCAAAACTGTCAAGTTGAGCAGTCTTGTGCAACAAGGGTGTTTGGGAGAGTTTTAGGATGCTTGAAATCGTGCCTTATCTTGCAATAAACTAGTTAATATGTATGGAAAATATTAGAGCATAAAATCACTCAAGGCTTCTGAGTTATAGGGTTATGACTCTATAACTTGCTTTTGAAGAAAAGTGAAATGACAAATCTCAAATGTTGTACAAGCATGTCCTGAGCTTCTTCAAGTCTTAGACACCTTGATTTTGGATTATAGGGGTTGTATGTGCATAAAGAACAAGTTAGAAGCTCAAGACAAGTTGACTTTGGGATTAAAGCAACTTTTAAAGAATGGAATGGTAACTTTCTTCCAAAAATGGCAAATTGGCTCGGACAATGCTTGGAACACTTGGATAATAGCTCAAAAGCAAGTGTAATATTCTGATTATAGATATATCTTGAGTTTTAGAAGCCTGCAAAACAAGATTGTGCAGCATAGATTTTAAATCGGATTCTTGTTCATCACAAAATGCCTTGTAATTCAAGTGATAAAACACCAACTTCATCTCTTCGATTCTCCCTACTCAAAAATGATCTCAAGGAGTTCTTGGACATTTTGGAAATCTTGAAATGTGCTCTAAAACCCATATTTGAATTTATTTTGAATATTCCCCTTGGAACTATATGAAAAAGTTCCATGAAGTTGGGTCAAAATCCTGACCAAATTAGGACAAAATTTCACTAAGTGTTTAGTTTCATGACCACATGTTCATAAAATTATAACTTGAGATCCAAGCATTTTTGGAAGGAGTTGTTTAAATCAAATTTTTATATTTCATGGAGATCTACAACTTTCATGTTTTAAGTTTCTCTTGGATCATCTTGCATCATGGTGAAAAATTGGCTCAAAGTTGTGAAAAAACATGAAGTTTTCAACACTTAGAAAAATTTCTAAGTTTGAAAACTTTGACCTTTCAAAATGAAATTTTGACTTTTTGATTTCTTGATGAATAAGTTTCATATTTTAGCATTTTTTTCATGAATTATGATCTTTGGAACTTGAATTTGACCAAAAAGTCAAAGTTTGACTTTTCAGTATATAGTTGACTTTTGATCAGTTGACTGCAAAATTCATCTGTCAATCCAATGGACTTGCAATGTTTTGAACCATGAAATTAGGTAAAAATGATGCAATTGGACTCTTGAGATCATGCCTTAAACTAATTGACCATTTTCTAGGTCAAAAATCAGAAATTGCCCTTTCCCAGTCAAAACCCTAATTTTGACCATTTTGCCCTTTTGATGATTTGATCAAATTTATTGGGGAATTATGGCCCAAACTTTATCAAATGATACATATGAGTTTATAATGTTGATATGGATCAAAAGTTATGAAGTTTGACTGTAAATTGGCCATGGTTGACTTTTTTCCCAATACAGCTATTTTTTAGGTCAACTGCTCAATTGACTGAGCAAAAATGTGACTCAAGGATTGAAACTTGGCATGATTAATCTTGGTGGTCCATGATGATCCATGAAAGTCACATGGGACATTATAAGTTCAAAAATCCTTGTTCAAATTCAAACCTAAATTTGGTCATCAGTGTTTGAGGAGATGTCTTGAGCTGATCAAGCCCTAGTGCAGTCTTGAGCCCAAGGAGATCTTGTGAGCAAATTATTGATAAGTGAGGGAAAATTTTGGGGTACAACAATATGATTCTTCCGGTAAGGGCTGGCTTTTCAAACACGTATTTTAGAGGATCCATTCTTGCTATTAACCATGTAGTATGGGTTAAGATATATTGCCTCAACCTCTTGGTAGCCCAAGCCAATGCGCAACAAGTCTTCTCTAGGAGTGAGTATCTGGTCTCACAATCGGTGAATTTATTACTGAGGTAATAGATTTCATGCTCATTTCTACCAGTTTCATCCTGTTGTCCCAAAACACAACCCATTGACCCTTTGAGCACTGTCAAGTACATGGTGAGTGACCTTCTGGGGACTGGTGGTATTAAGACTGATGGCTCTTGCAGATATTGTTTTATTGTTTCGAAGGTAGTTTGACAATCATCATTCCATACTACTGTCTGATCTTTCCGTAATAACTTGAATATTAGTTTGCACGTAGCTGTTAGATGTGATATGAACCTTGAGATGTAGTTCAATCGCCCTAAGAAACCATGTACTTCTTTTTCTGTCCTTGGAGCGGGCATCTCTTGTATGGATTTTACTTTATCTGGATCCACCTTGATGCCTTATTGGCTTACAATAAAACCTAGCAATTTTCCTGATCTGACGCTGAAGGTGTATTTATTTGGGTTCAACCTTAGTCTGAACTTACGTAGCCGCTCAAATAACTTTTGCAGATGTGTGATATGTTCCTCCTCCATATGGGATTTGACAGTCATATCATCGATGTATACTTCAACCTCATTGTGGATCATATCCTGGAATAATGTGACCATTGCCCTCTGATAAGTTGCCCCTGCATTCTTGAGACTGAATGGCATTACTTTGTAACAGAAAGTTCCTCAAGGTGTCATGAAGGTGGTCTTTTCGATGTCCTCGGGTGCCATTTTTATTTGGTTATAGCCCGAGAAACCGTCCATAAATGAGAATACCGAGGCTTGAGCTGTATTGTCCACTAGGACATCTATGTGAGGCAACGGAAAATCGCCTTTGGGGCTTGCCTTGTTTAGGTCTCGATAATCTACACACATGTGTACCTTGCCATCCTTCTTGGGTAACAGTATAATGTTAGCTATCCAGGGTGGATAGTCTACCACTGCTAGGAACCCTGCATCAAATTGTTTGAGAACCTCCTCTCTGATTTTGCTTGACATATCTGGACGGGTTCTTATGAGTTTTTTCCTGAATGGAGAACAACCTTCTTTGAGAGGTAATCTATACACCACGATGTATGTATCCAACCCTGGCATGTCCCTGTAGGACCAAGCAAATATATCCATATACTCGTGCAATAACTTGATTAGCCTGTCTTTGACGCTATGCTCCAACATTTCCCCTAGCTTGATTTATTTTGGATCTTCTTCCGTGCCCAGGTTAATAGTCTCAATAGGCTCTTGATACGGTTTTATGCTATTAGCCTTTCGCTCTATTTCACTCGCCATTTCCTCGGAGAGTTCAAGATCTCTGTCATCTTCCTCTTTGGCTTGGTTGATAGGAACATCAAAATCATATCGGGTCATAGCAGTGGTGTTATCAGTAATTTCGGGCATGTATCTGCATATTTATCATGTTTTGGTACATATTTCAGCGCTTGGAATTTGAAAATGTATATGCAAAGAAAGTATTTCCATTTTTATATTTAATAGATAAATGCAAAAGAAAGACAAGGATCTTAATTGAAAACAGAAAATAACTTTATTAATTATAAATATTGTCTGAAATAAGAACAACGAAAACCCTTACAAGCAACCCCTATGCCTCGGGTTCGACACAGGTTCTTTAAGAAATATTACTTAGAAAAGAAAGATATCTCGGGAATCTCCACAACAGTCCATCCTTTGAGCTCTTCTCTTGGGGCGCCTTCTCTGATGAATTCGGTTGCCCTTTTAGTATTGGTCTTGCTTGATATCATTGCCATGTGCCCGCCATGCTCCGTTCCTTTGCTAACAAACGTCTCCCGGATCAGGGGAAAACATACTTTGCCTCTTGGAGTAGCCTTTGACGATTCGTATCCCAAACTAAAGCGATTTTTCTTCTCAGGAAATTCTGGGGGTTTTCCCCAGTGTTATGAGGCGTCACATCCTATAATCATTTGTAGATCCCTCCATGATGTCACTTTAATCTTGTTACACTTCTCAACTGGTAATGTTACCATCGAAGCAATTTCCAAAGCCTGGAATGGGGTAGCTATACAATCTTCGTCGGCACTGATATATCTGTATGATTCAATATGACTTACAAAAATGTCTTCTTCACCGCCAATTATAATTAATTTCCCTTCTACCAGGAACTTCAACTTTTGATGCAGGGTCGAGGTTACGGCCCCTGCCGCATGGATCCAAGGTCTCCCCAGTAAACAAGTGTATGTTGGTTCGATGTCCATGACCTGAAAGGTCCACCTCTCCTAGTACTGAGCTTCGAGAACCGTCAAATGCCTTTACTATCGTAGAACTTGGTCTCATTGTCACGTCGTCTATTGTTAAATTTATAAGACTTGACTTCAGAAACATATTAAGAGCGGAACTGGTGTCAGTAAGAACCCTGGACAGATGGGTAGTACCTATCTGCATAGTAATATGGAGGGCTTTGTTATGGGCCTGGCCCTGTGGTGGTAGTTCATTGTTGCTGAAACCTAGGTAGGACCCATACGTAAGATTTTCCACGAAATTATCAAATTGATTTATCAAAATTTCTTTTGCGACATGAGCTTAGCTTAACACCTTCATCAAAGAATCTCGGTGCGCTTCAGAGTTGATTAGTAACGAGAGTATGGAGATTTTTTCCGGAGTTTGATGGAGCTGATCCACCACTCTGTAGTCACTCTTTTTGATTATTTTTAGAAACTCCTCTGCCTCTTGATTAGTAAAGTCTTTGTTCGGAGAATCTGTTTCCTGATTTGTATCAACCACTGTTTTTCCTTTGTCCTTCGTTGGAATTGAATCTGTCTTTTTTGTTGGTTCAGCTCCATAGATTCGTCCACTCCGGGTCATACCTCCTGTTCCTTCTATGTTCAAAATTACAGGTCCTTGACTTGTTGATGGCCCGCTCTCCTGCTTTACTCAATTGATGTATACAACTGAGTCATAACTCCAAGGTACCGCTTTACCATTCTCATAAGGGATCTGTGACGGTCCCTTAATTACCATCGTAGCTTTTGGAGTAGTATGTATTAAGAGGGTCTTCTTAGGTACCCCTCTAGTGACCTCTGTTGATTCTCCCTATGGAATAACTAGAGTTTTCTTGGTAGTGCTTGGAGCTTGGCAAGGGATTACCAGTGGATTTTTCCCTTCGATTGTGGCTACATATTTTTCTTCAGGGTATAGTCCGAATTGGACTATCCCCTGATCCACCAAATTTTCCAAAGTTGTTTCAAAAGCTTTATTGTGCTCTAACAGGAACCCACATTCGAACAGATATTACTTCAACAAGTCGATAGGGGTTTTTGCCTTTATGGTTTCCCCAAAGTCGGTGACCATCTCGATTGCATTTATTGTCGGTCCACCATGCGGAGGCATGGGGTTTGACTTGATATTAGGCTTGTCGAAGGTGATGTCTTGAGACTCTAGTAAATCCTGAACCTTATGCTTGAAGGCCCAACATTCGTCTATGGTGTGCCCTAGAGAATTTGCATGATACTCACACCTATCATCGGCATTGTATATTTACGGGAGTGGCCCGACCGGAAGAGCTAAAGGCTTGATTTCTACCATGGATGCCTTAACCAAGTGTTGTAATAATTGGCTTGGTGGCATGGGCAATGGATCAAAATATCTAGGTGGCCTTTTAAACCTGTCTTGCCTTTGTCCTTGCGGGATCACCAATGGTTGTGATGTCCTTTGTTATGAGGGCACAACATTGACTTCTCCCTACTTCCTTCTTGGGAATTTCGAAGCCGGTCTTTTTGAATTGTAAGGGGTGCTTGACGACCCCCCTGATATCTTTCCACTCTTCAAACCAGTTTTGATTCTTTCACCAATAGTTACTAAGTCTTAAAATCCTGACGTGACACTTCCCACCATTTTATCATAATAAAGCCCTTGCAGGGTTCCCATGAACATATCTACGAGTTCCTTTTCCAGCAGTGGGGGTTGCACACGTGATGCCATTTCCCTCCACCTTTGAGTGTACTCTTTGAAGGACTCTTCCTTCTTTTGGGACAGGTTTTGGAGTTGCAGGCAAGTAGGCGCCATGTCCAAGTTATACTTGTAATGCTTCAAGAAAGCATTAGCGAGATCTATCCAAGTTCGGATATGTGTTCATTCCAACTGCATGTACCAGTCCAAAGATGCCCCACTTAGACTGTCTTGTAAACAGTGAATCATTTGTTTCTGATCATGGGCGTGGGAATGCATCTTTCTACAATACATACGAAGATGATTCCTTGGACAAGTGAGCCCTTTATACTTTCCAAAGTCGGGTACTTTGAATTTTGGCAGTATCACCACATCAGGGACTAAACCAATTTCCAGAGTGTCTACTTCGAAAGCGTCGAAGCCCTCCACATCCTCCATTCTTTCTTCCAAGGCTTTATATTGATTCATTACCAGTGGGTTGTCCGCATCCTGAGCACCAGTTGTCTTCGAGGGTGCTTGGAGAGCATCCTCTGGATCATGATCTCTGTATTGCAAGTCTAGGTAATTATTTGCGTTATTGGTTAGAATTTGTAGGGTATGTGATGCCCCTACTTTCGATGGCGGTGGGATGAATCCTTCAGTTTCAACCTCTTGTTGGGCCATGGCCAACTTTTGGGGTCCTGCTTCCGGCTCTTTCCTCGGTTGGTGACGGCTCGATGCACCAACGGTTTGGGCTACCTCTTCAAAAGCTACCCTGGGGATTTGATCCTGCCTGTCGATAATGTTCTTTAAAGCTAGAAGAACCTGGCTCAAATCTCCTTTCAGTGAGCTTACGTCACCCTTCACCTGATCAAGATCCTCTTTGAACACAGCTTGAGTCTCTTCGATCTGTTCCATTGCTTTCAGTTGACGGGCCCTTGTTTGATATAGGGGCCAAGGAGGTGGAGGTCTTCTTTTACCAATGGCTTAACTGGAGAAATTTTTAAAGAAAATAAGTTTTTTCCTTAAAATGACATGCAAGTGTTTTATAAATGCATGCGTGCAGATGGAGGTGCATGATTATGAAATGATTCTTATTTTAACTGTCTTATTTATTAGGGTACATACTTGTATCCGGTTATTATTTTATTTGAAGACCAACTTAAAAATAGATACGCCTTCGAGATAGGGAAACAAAACTTGTTTGCATAAACATAATTAAAAAGGAACTAAATTTCCTAAGTGCGCCTGCGGATGTATGCTCTGAAGCCATCAACCATTGTCGATAGAGTTGTAGGAAGTCTTCGACGTCCTTCGGAAGAGGAACCATCACATTCTCTGCATCTTTTAAACTTCTAGGGATGTCCTCGATGAGATTGTTGGCTAAGAAGACTAGCTTTTCATGTTTGTCTTTGTAGTGCCTGTATTCCTGGTAAAGATGTGGGATTATTTTGTGGTTGTCCCTTCCCGCTTGGGCTATCTTAGTGTATTGATTTTCCCAATACATCTTTTCACCCATCATTTCTGTGTAAAGCCTTTGTTGGATGAGAAAAATCTTTTTGAAGACCATGCAGCTCTAAACATACATGTTCATATTCTCGAGGCCTCTGAGTCAAAAGTTTCTCTGCTTCTATCCTCTCAAGGTGTTCCTTGACCTCTGATTCATGGTTGTCTTAGAGTTCGGTGGCGAGGTACTTTATTTGCTCCTCTTGATCTAAGGAAGCTTGTGCCAGACTTTGGATTTAGGCTCTCAAACTTTCCTCTAGCACCTTTTTGTCATGTGTCGCCTTTTCATACCACCCAATTAACCTCCCAATTTCAGCAACGGCCTCTTCTAACCTTTGGTTGTGGGAATCTAGGTTGAACGTTGCACTTAACAGCCCTTCAGTTGTACGCTTTCATTTGAGACTTTCTTTCTCCAGGTCCTTTTGACTTTTATCAATTTGCTTATCCTTTGACTCAAGTATAAGCTGCATCTGTTTCTTTTCTTTGGTCAGATTGAAGAGGTCGACTTCCAGTGCTTCTTTCTCTCTTTGAACTTGCTTTAAGGCATTTTTCAGATTGTCGACTTCTTCCAAAGATATAGGTGTTATCTCTGGGACCTCTGACATGTACTCTGGATCTTTCTCGAATGGCAGCTTGATAATTCGTACCCTATCATGGACCCATTTGGTGTAGGGTTCTCTTGCTATGGAATTCTTTCTTTCAGCCTTCCTTTTGTTAACCTTATTCCAGGCCCGAATATCCTTGTTGAGAAACCCTTGGTCTTCTATACCCATATTGTGGATGATAAATGGTCGGAATTGTTCGTCTGAAGGTTTGTCTTCCAAAGGATACCCTAGTTGTCGTAGGGCTAAAGTAGGGTTGTAGTTAATACAGCCTCGCGATCCGATCAAAGGGACGTTAGGAAAATCCCCACAGCTAATAGTGATGTCACCAATATCCAACTTTCTTGCATACCATAACATTGAGTTTGCAGTGAGAGACCTCAATTTCTGTGGCCACTCACACCTGGTCAGTTTTGGGATCATATAGTCTTCCTTGTAGAGATGAGTCATGAACCAAGTATATAGAAGCGGGATACAACAATTTAGCGTACCTCTTCTTTTTTCATACATCATATGCAAAGTGTAATAAATGTCGGCAAGCAAGGAGGGAGTAGGATCCATTTTAAAGACTTTCTCTCCCCAAAATATGCTAATGGCTGCAGGGTCAATATAGTCCATAGTCCGAGGAAATAAGATTACACCAAATACCAACAGCCCTAAACAGTCAACACAAGATTCCCACTCCTTATAATTAGCAAACTCTAGTGCCTTAGCTTCCAGGTATATTCTTTTGATTCCTTGTATTGGACCTTCTCTTCGACAATTCTGCATCAATTCAGGATAAGGGATCCCTAGGCCTTTTGTCAAAGCTTTGACTTCAATAGTTTGCCCAATACCTACATAGGCCTTTTCTTTGGAAAAATTCAGGATTCTGTCAAATTCTTCCAGAGCCGGTGCTAGCTGGAAGTCTTGGAAAGTGAAACATCTCAATGGAGGATCATAAAACTGAACTAGAGCAGAGACTGCATCCATCTGTACTTCTACTTTAGTCAAATCAAGGGTATCCCCATAACGGCGAGTGTACATCTTCAGAGCTCTTTCATACAATTTACCTTTTATAGTTTTGATTTCATAAAGGTCGGGCTTGCAGGCGTTGACACGGACAAGTTGTTTCCCTTTGGCGTCCATTTTTAAGACAGTCACCAAAAATCTTGATTTTGTTATCTTTCATTTTATACCTTATGAATAAGACAGATAAAAGGAACAAATGATGAACATGAGATATACATGAATGCATGAATGTATAAGTGTTGGATTGAGTAACGGGATTTTGTGACATTTTTTTGTGATGGATACCCTTATGAGGTAGGCCCCTTAATTTTGACCTACGGTAAGTCTTCCCTCCCAAAAGGTGGCTTCCTTAAGGGTGTCATGAATAACACCAGAGGGAAAAGGCACAAGGGCCCCCCCTTAGGTGGAGCCTCTTTACGGACTGAAACTTTCGTCTCAAAGTCGTGAAAGGTCTCGTCATGAGATTTTGGGTTAAGGTCGTTACAAAGAGTCATGGGTGACCTTCCAAAGTCCTACTCGTCAAGAGGATATCTCTCGAGAAGTATTCCTTTTTCGGAAGTTCACCGACTCTAGGCGAAGTCGTCACATAAACTCGCAGGGATGATATACCCCCTAAGCTAATAGACGAACCTTCTTTTTTAAGGTTTATTGGAAATATATTTTTTTTAGATAAAACCCGCCACATAGAAATTATATAATAATAACTAAAAATAGACAAGAAAATATAAAATGCAATAAATAAATTAATGCAAATAAGTAAACAAAAATGAAAACCCAAAAGAGACCTAAAACCTAGGGTTTAAGGAGAATCCCCAGCAGAGTCTCCAGTTGTAGCGACTGGATTTTTAATCAAGAGTCGCCATAATTAGTTATTATCCTAGGGAAGGGAACCTAACAGAAAACTCTAATTTGCAGACAGAGATTCTAGACTACATACTCAATTAGACGAAAGGAAGGTGTTAGGCACCTTTCATCCACCTTGTTCACAAGATTATTAAGCTCTAGGTTTAGGTTTGGGATAAACAGTGTTTTAAGTTTAAATTAGCAAGACTCGCCACGATTTTTGATCGTATGCCTACGTATCCTCTTATGAGGAATCAGAGTCCCAATTTGTAGTTCATATGGGTTGGTGTCTTTTAGGGGTTTGCAAACATATTTTGAATCACTTTGCACTCGGTCAGGAGTAATGATTGCGGAAATTTTGACTGATTACGTAGTAAGCCAAAATTAGTTTGAAACCTATTTGCAAAAAAGACCGTTGATTATCTTAATTTGTTCGCAAAAATAGTTTGAGATTTATTTGTGTTTTTATTTGTATTCATTGCAAAAATGTCTCGATTAATGCATGAGTGAAAAGGGTTGAATGCCAATCCCATGCTAGTGCATACCATGACATTATATCATCTTGTATATGCATTCCATTTCCAGCGAATTCCAAAAATGAGTCTTTTTGTTGAGCTTTCCAAAAGATGAATATTGTCTAAAAACAAAAAAGATACTTATGGATAAACAAGTCTTTGGATTTCCATGGATATGAGAGATGAGACATGCATTCATAATATCATGCATTTCATTATTCATAACAAAATCTTATTGGGGCCCTTCTTTTCATTTAGAGTTCAGAATCAACAACAACGACTTCCCTACATTCGTACCGTACCTGAAGCAATCAACGAAGACTTATGGATCTCTTTGAACAGAATCAGAATGCTCTCCACAAGGACAAGGGAATTATGAGTGGTAGAGTGAACTAGCTTCTCGAGACTCTCCATGTTTTTATTCAGGGACAAGAGGGACTCAGACATAACGTTGCTAAGCTTTCTATTGCTACTGCTCCCTCCTCTTTTGTTAATGGGGGTACCTATGACCAAGGACGAACTTCGACGTGAACAAAAATTGTTGAAGGTAGATTTTAATCAAATGAAGATCCAAATGGGGCTGATTATGGAGATCATACAAACACTATTGAAGAAGGAAGGCAATCTCGCGCCAATTACAACAACAAAAATGGATAATTCTGCCTATCTACCAAGTCTCGCTTCAGGTCAGAAGCTACCTCATGTCTATCCTTTACAACCTTGGATTCTAGAACCTCCCATCCTGCAGCCATTACCTATGCTTCAGCTAGATCAGAGGAACCAGGTGCCAGGGCAGAATCAGTTCCCGAATCAGCACCAACAACAGAACTATTATCAACAAGTACAACAGAGGCAAAGGGGTCCCAAAAGGAGATTTGATATTGTTCCCATGCCTTATTCTCAACTTCTCTATCAGTTGCTTTCCAGTCAGTTAATTCAACTGTAAGAACTCGATCTTCCTCCTGATACTTTTCCTAAGGGGTATGATATTAATGCTCGTTGTGAATTCCATTTCGAGGCCCCAAGCCATACGACTGAAAATTGTAGAACATTGAAAATAAAAGTCCAAGAGCTCATTGATTCAAAAGATATCACATTCACGCCAAATGGGCTCAACATACTAGGTAATCCCACCACCAGCTGCTGCAATATATGTGGTTACTTCTCTCTATTTTCCAGATTCCATGTCATATCATCCACCACCTGGATTCCCAGGGTCTCCTCTCCAAGATCAATGGTCCAGCCAACTTGGTCAGAAAGACAAGCCGCATGAATGGAATGGTTGCCTAACTCAGCATCAACAATCAATTGAGTCTCAAAAGAAACCAAGGAGGCCACCAAGGAAGTTTGACTAAATCCCTTGGACTTACAGTCAGTTGTGGCCGTATTTGCTTGGCAGTTCTCAAGTCCAACTAAAGGAACCTAGGCCCTCTCCAACCCATCTTCCTCAGGGATATGATGTAATGATAGATGTAAGTACAACTCTGAGGCGCTCAGACACTCAATCAAGAATTGTAACATCCTGAAGCACAAGGTCCAGGACCTTATTGATTTAAAAGCAATTTCATTTATGCCAGATGGCCTGCGCATTAATTTAAGTTTTGTCCAAGTAAATGTCAAGATTGCAAGAGCATCCATTGAATAAATAAGCCAAGCCTAAAGGAGTCACCTCGGCACTGGAAATCATTAGATCATTTCTGCATTGTCATTTGTAATTTTCCTTGTTTGTTAAATGCTACTTGCATGTAAACTTTTTTGTTTTTTAATGATAATAGTAATGCACCGCATATGTTTATTTCGAATCAATTCATTCGTGTTCACTCATTTATTTTCTTGTTTATCGATTTTAAACTTTTATTTAAAGCAAAAAATTAAAAGGAGAATGATGAAAACAAAATACGCAAAGTCATTGGTCGTGTGCTTTTGGATAAAACCCTACTGAAGATGTAAGGCATTGTTTCAAATCCCTAAACACTGGAGATATAAGGGAGTGAAACCCTCGTTAACCCCTTTGAGCCTTGAAGTAGGAGTTTCTTTTCAATACGGAAAAACCCCTTAATCTTAACCTGGGGCAGGGTAGTCTTCAGTTAATTCGACCGTGTGTTCAAATTTCAAAAGAAAAGGGAGTGTCTCATCTGAGGATCAACCATGTCTTATCCCTCACATATCAAGAGGTCGGAAAGCACAAAACCATAATGGTTATCCCTCATTAATCAAGGAATGAGGCAGCCACAACCTTTGTAAAAGACAAAATCAACCAATGTCATACAATTTGTTCATATAAGAGAAAAGAAATCGAAATGAAAAAAGAAAGAAGCCTGTTAAGTAGAAAAACATGAAAACAAGCAACTTAGGCAAAAATTAGGGCATCTCGCTGGACTTCAAAATTAAAAAGCAAGTCCAGGAAAAAGTTAGGGAAATAGAAAGCAAAAAGAACAAAAGAACGAAAAATGAAAAGGATTACAAAAGAAAAATCCTCAGCAAGAACAAATTCGTTTGACCACAAATATGAAAACAAAAAGGGTGATTGTCACTCCATAAACCTCTGTGGTTCCTCAACCATCACTTTTACACTTCTAAACCCTTTTGAAAGGTGAACACTCGTGTCGAAATAACTGAACATAGGACCGAAGAACATTATGAAGAATGGGTGGGTTAGGTTAGACTTTGAGCCTTAAATATTTTTTCTCGAAACCGTGAACCAGACCATGTTACAACCCTTAAAAGACCTAATTGAAGCAGGGTTTATTTCTAAAGTATACTACACGAAAGATCATGTAAAACTAACTCCTAGAAATTTGTTATTCATTTGTGTTGATATCGATGTGACAAGAAATTTGAACACTGAATATCGCAACATCGTTTTAATAACGTTGATTTCGAAGTTAACATAAGAATTACATCAGGATTATCATCCTAAAAAAATATCTTTTACTTGTGAGTAAACACTTGATGTCAAGGAATATCAAACGATGAACAACTTCTGAAGAAATTGATCATTTCCAAGAGCCAGCCACTTCAAGAGTGGGCACCCCTTTAAAGGTAAATTGCGTGAATACTCCATCAACCGACGGGCATCCCTTCTAAGATGCCACCAATCAGGGGACATCACATCAATAAATATCATCAAAGTTATCATCGATCTTGTGAAATAACATCAAGAAATATATTCATAATTCATTTAACCTGGGGTAATCACGTTGAGATTCGAAAAATCTCTCCAAGAAATCTATAATTAGGGGAAGTTTATTTTGTGACCCAAAACATTTGGGTAGGCCACCTCATATCATATTGTGGCACAAATGTTCCAGTTTTCTATTCAAGAGAGAATCTTTCAAAGATCCTATAAACATGGTAATTCCTTATCTTTACTTGTTAAGCTGCTCAAGCAAAATTATATCGTGCGAGACATCTGTCAAAGAAATCAATCTAAAAGCGTCATGAGGATCACCTTAACCTAGCTAGCATTGAAAAAGTCATTCTCATCCCCTGCAGATGTTCAAAGTATACTCCCCAATAGTGGAACAAACTTGGGGTATGGTTAAACATTCGTATTCCACACATAATTCCCCAGTAGAGTAAACTTGGGGCACTTGAGGAGTTCTATGTGGTTCAGCGTGTAATCCCCACAAATGACTGTCACCTAATCTCCAATAGAGAAGCAAACTCAGGGTAGTCGAAGAGGTCCATGTCCATATCCTAATCCCCAAGAAGTTCGAGATATATTTCCCCACAAGAAGCAAACTCGGGGAATCCGAAGAAATCTAAGGGATGTTCAGCATGTAATTCCCCGACATGTCCATGTCCATTCTACCATTCCCAATCAGTCCAGGATGTGGGGGAGTCAGACCAAGCCACTTTCTCCCAATTAAAGCTACAATTAAATCCCTAGTAAGGTGCCATTTATCTTTGGTACAACGAGCTTTCCAATGACAATCTGTATTAGTATCCCAAGACAACGAGCAACGATTTCCAATGAGCATATTCTTATCCCCACAAAGTTTATTTCTCTGCACTTTGCATATAGTAATCATCATTGCATCCTCAAAATGCGTAGCATATCCATTGAAATGGATCATTATGCCATGGAAAATTCAAGCATGCATACAAAGCATAAGTCAGATTTGGTACCTTGCACAAAGGCCCAGATCATTCTTCCACCAAAATGATCATAAATCCTCAGCTGATGTCCTTCACTAACTCACAATCTCCAGTCAACAGTTCCAGTACCTTGTACTCCTAAATCCCCAGTAAAATTAATACACTTCGTCATTTACATACCTTTAGTCATTGTGTTGCAGTCAATCTTCCCTTCTTAGGATTGTAGGTCGCCCTTAGGTCTAGCTTTCCTTTTATAGATCACCCGTAGGTCTCACCTTCTTAGGATCGCAGGTTTCCCGTAAAATCTAGCTTTCCTATTGTATATCGTTCGTAGGTCTCACTTTCTTAGGACTGTAGGTCACCCGTAGACCTATCTTTCCTTGTAGATCACCCATAGGTCTCACCTTCTTAGAATCACAGGTCGCCCGTAGATCTAGCCTTCCTTTTGTAGATTGCCCATAGGTCTCACTTTCTTAGGATCATAGGTCGCCTGTAGACCTAGCTTTCTTTGTAGATCGCTCGTAGATATCACCTTCTTAGGATCGTAGGTCGCTCGTAGATCTATATATCCTTTTGTAGATCACCCGGAGATCTCACCTTCTTAGGGTCGTAGGTCTCCCGTAGATCTAGCTTTCCTTTTGTAGATCACCGTAGATCTTACCCTATTTTTGTCTTTTTTTTGGATCGGAGGTCGTCTGTAGGTCTTATCATTCTTCTTCACTTTTCATACATATTCCTTCAGTCACTATTTCACGTAATAACATCTCCCTTGAGAACATCGTATCGGCACCGTTACCACATTACTTATCGCCATGCAAACACTTATTCATCATAAACTTTTTCACCAGAAAACAAAAGAAATATATTTTTCCCCAGTAGATATCACAAAAAGTAAACAATCCACTCACACCATCTTTTTAGGACAAATTTTAGGTCTTCGTATTTAATCTTCTTCTACCTGGAATGTTCGAAAGGCTAGCACCAATCTTACTTTCAGGTTTAAGACGATTAAATAAGGGCAACTGTCATATGCCAAATTCGCCCTACCCTTTTACTCTTATTTGACTTACGCATTTTGCACTTCTCATATGAATTCTTTCCATTAGGTCATACAATAAATCATGCATCACTAATAGATTTAGCATGGGATCAAGGGTACTGAAGACTTATGATTTCTTTACGGCTTTGAGGCTCTTATCTTTATTCAAGAGATTCAAGGAGTTTCTTCAATAATCAGGGCATGGTATTAGGGTTTTAACTTGTTATGCTTCATCAAGAGTTCAACTGGGGATCTTTGTGAGCTAGGGTCCTGATTTCCTCCATCACCTCAAGCTACCTTCATTATCAATGTGGATCCAAAGCAATAATCAGGGTTTCTTCTTCACTGTGCTTGAACTGTGTTAGTTCATCATCTGAGGTGTATTTTATTAGAGTTTAATGTCAAGAATATTTTGGTGATCATGCTTCTTTTTACACTTCAAATCTTTCCTCATCAAAAGATTCCTCAAGGAATTCCTATTATGTGCTCACCAGGTCAAGATATCTTTGAGGATCGAAAGAAATATGCTATGGTACAAAAGATGAAGAGGTGGGTTCACTGTGATCAAGACATTGTTGTCCTCTCAATTACTTATTGCTTTTAGAGAAATTTAATATGGATTTGAGATCGAGGTAAGGGATTTTAACAAGAAGGCAAGTTGATTTAGGTTTTTGTTCGTTAAGAATTGAAGTCAATTTGGATTCATTGTGATGAGATGTTCATTTAAGTGGGCTATGAATTTAATGTTGCCAAGTGATCAATTAGCATGATTCAAGGTTTTGGTTTAGGGAGAATTGATTCAAGAGTGCACAAGATTGCATTCCCTTTATAAAAAGTACAAAAGTATCACAAGTTTCTAAAAAAAAGTCAAGGCATCTAGGTATGGTTGATTAATTCAATAGTGCACGTAAAGAAAATTCAGGTACGTGGATTGCCTGGAGTTCAAATTTCAAAACATAAGAAAAAGCCACAATGATTCATTCAAAGTACAAACTAAAAGAAACCAAAAATACATTTTGGAAGAAAGTCATGGAGAATAGGTGAAGTTCCTTTATTGATCTCAAAACTCACTACAAAATTTTCAAAAGGCATTACACGGGCAATTCACCATGTACATTCATTACAAGATTCCTTTACAACTTACACTACATGACCATATTCAATCCATATCCAATACATTCATGCTACATTATAAATATATAGAAAGAGTTACATAAGTTTTTCTATAAAATTAAAACCTATGCTAACTTGTTTCTTCATCTTCAAAGCTTTATAATTAGGCCTTGTTTTCCTCCTTAAAAATTTCGTCAATTCTTCATGAGACTTGCATACCAAAACCAACGCCAATCTTCAAACTTCAAAACCATGAATAAAAATCTGCACCTGCAAAACATACGACATTAACTAAAAAAAATGAATTGCACCTATCCATCCAGTTCAGATCTAATTAACATCAATGCAGAAAACCAGTTCCATCAAAACTCAGAGCCAATGTTTCGCAACCAGCCATGCAATTTTCAGAAGCAGTTAACTATAAAGCCTGCATTGACAGAAAAACAGTTCAGAAAATTAACTACCAATAATCAAGCGGACATGCATAAAAAACCAGAACCACCAAGCAAATCGATAAACCAGAACCAAAGCAAATATCCAAAATAATATCCAACTAGCATAAAAAATCTAAAGAAGATTAGTTCAACCAATTTTGTGACTGTTAGCAATCAAAAAGCTAAATCAATCCAAACCTGAAGCCTATATAAATCAGTTCCTCCCAATTCTCAGTTTCACGCTTCATTCACGATCATTTTTATAAATCACAGAAACTCTCTCTCTCTCTCTCTCTCTCTCTCTCTCTCTCTCTCTCTCTCTCTCTCTCTCTCTCTCTCTCTCTCTCTCTTATTTTTCACTTCATCTTCTCCAATTATCATTTTTCTTCCATTGATTCACCAATTTAGTTTGTGTATGTTCAAACAATGTGAACATAAGTATGTTTCAGTTTTATTTATGGATAATGGTGGCACTTAGCCTGAATCAATGACTTTTTGTCCATCATGGAGAAGTGAAGTTTTTAACCATTGATATATTATTATTTAATTTGAACGAGTGTGATGAATGACTGGTCACCTACTAATAATTTGTTATCACGTTTTAATTCTTAATTATTTGATATTTTTATGTTAAATAATATATTTTTAATTAAATTGAACAATTAATTCTTATTCATTATCTTCATCATCTTCTTCTTCACACTTTCATCTTCTTCGTCTTTTAAATCCATATTTCAAAAATAAGAAATGAGAAGAAAAAATTCAGATTAAAAAAAACTCAAATCTAACAAGTCAAACTCAGATTTAAAAACAAAATTAATCTAAAAAAAATATTCATCTTCCTCCCCGTCCTCATCCATGGAAGAACACAATAAACATAATTTTTTTTCAAATAATCAAAATTTTCAATTTTAATACCCAACTAACCAATCTTTTTCTATAATTTTCAATCTAACTATATTTCAAACAAAAAATGGATTGAAGAGAAGGCGCCACTTGAATTGGCATCTCCTATATATTTTTTTACCTTTTCCAGTTACCTGTGGATTTACCTGCGAATTAGGCGTTACCTACGAGTTTTCTTGTGGATACTCCTGCGGATTTACCTACATACAAACACGCGCAGGTAAATCCGCAGGTAACGTCAAATTTGCAGGTAAATCCATAGATATTTGGAAAAAAAGTTAAAAAAATATAGGAGACGCCAACTCAAGTGGTGCCTCTTATATTCTTAGATGCTTGTTCAAAACAAAACAAACTTTTACACATACACAAAACTTCTTTCAAAAAGATTTTCAAAACACTTTGTATACTTTCTCTACCAATCCGAGAAACATTACAAAGTTCGCTGCACCAAGGCGCTTTCTTCAAAATACTTTTCAAACATACAAAGCACATTGTATTTTTCAAATGAGTTAAGCATATAAGAGCTGGTAGAAAACTACAAATGGAAAGGGTGATAGCACCTTCCCTTTCCATAATCTACCCCCTTACTCAGAAAACATCTCGAAAGGTCTTTTTCTGTTCTTTTCACCCTTTCCTTTGTTGGATAAAAGAAAAGTCAGTGGAGACTCTTGCTTACCGCAACATTTGTGAATAAAAATGCAAAACCAGTATAACAGCCGGTTCTGCCATCTTCGCAGCGGTTGATTCACTTATCCTAGAAACACGATCTCTAACGTGAAATTCTTGAAAACTTGATCAAGAACAATAATCGAAAGCTCTGGATACCAATTTGTTAGTGTGTGAGGCATTTTTAGTGAGGAGAGAAAGAGAGAATAATAAAGGAAATAAGGATTTGTATTATTGAATTGTACAAATAATGATACACAGTATGACTATTTATATACAATCCTAATTGGGCTTGGGCTAACACAACTTGGATTATATTAAATATTAAATCTAATCAAATCTAATCTAATTTAATATTTCAACAGTCTGATTACTATTATTTTTTTATCCCCCACACAAATTTTTTCGGTGTGATTACACTATAAATAATTCTTTTAAAGTAGTTTTAATTATTCTATCAATTTCGCAACATCATTGTTGCCCAAGCCTTTCAGTTTTTTTTCAAGATGAATCTTATCAAAATCTACTAAAGTTTAATTTGTGGCAGGTTATTACCAAATGAAGAAAAGTTATTAGAAGAAGTTAGTTATACAACTAGTTTTCGGTTTTGAGTTAATATGATAGAAGTTTTCAATCAAGAGATATGAGTTTTGTCATTTGTCATTACTGTCAATAATTTGATCATATGCAATCTTGATGTGTAAAATTTATAGAGGATTTGCAGAGCATAAAGAAGAAGACAGAAGAAATGAAAAATGCCTCTTCTAAAAATATGATTAGCTGTGAAGACGACCTTTTAGTTTGTGAGGATGAAAGTTACTATGAAGTGAAGAGATGTGAGACTTTGAATGAATGAAAGATGTGTTGTGTTAAAGCGGGTACTCAACCAGGTTCTATATCGAGTAATGTGAAGAAAAAAGAAGTAAAAAGTTATTATAAATGTAAAGAGTTAGTTTGAGTTTATTTACCACAACAATTCTAGTTTTATAGGTGTATTGGAGATTTGGGAAGTTGTGTGTCTAGAGAGGGTTTATAAATTTTATGTAAAAAATTGTGGTTGAGGAGATTTTCTATTTTTATGTCCAAAAATAATTGTTGAGAGAGTTTGCAATTCTTGTTACACCTGAAACCTTAAGGTGATATGCCTAACCTTCACTTTTCCAAGCAATGTGAGACTTAGAACTCACACTTATTTCTCAACACAACTCACACTTGTTTATCAACAATCTCTCTCTCTCTCTCTCTCTCTCTCTCTCTCTCTCTCTCTTAAGGTGATATGCCTAACCTTCACTTTTCCAAGCAATGTGAGACTTAGAACTCACACTTATTTCTCAACACAACTCACACTTGTTTATCAACAATCTCTCTCTCTCTCTCTCTCTCTCTCTCTCTCTCTCTCTCTCTCTCTCTCTCTCTCTCTCTCTCTCTCTCTCTCTCTCGGATTATGCACCTTTGTGAGAGACACGTCACTTATCCACCTAAAACCTTAAGGTGATAGGTGAGTGGGTTCTCCCACTTATAAATGTTCAAGTCACCACATTCCTATCCAATGTGGAACTATTTCCCCACTTACTCACACTTGCATTATTATTCTAACACTCCCCTCAAGTGTGAGTCCACAATGCTCCCCCTCAAGACACTTGTATCGCCATTGACACCTTACAACGAGACACCTCTTACTGGGCATTTCGATACTAAGTCGGTCCATTTCTCGAATCAAACACTCTGATATCATTTATTGGGGGAGTTTACTAGGGAGCATTGATACATAGTATAAGATTATGCATCTTTGTGAGAGACACGTCATTTGTCCATCTAAAACCTTAAGGTTTTAGGTGAATGGGTTCTCCCACTTATAAATATTCAAGTCACCATATTTCTATCCAATGTGAGACTATTTTCTCACTTACTCGTACTTGCATTATTATTCTAACAATGAGCACTACAACGGGACACACCCTCTAACCACCATCATGTCAGGATGACTTTCGATGCAAGAAGTCGACCCCTTTCTCCAATTGGACTCTAATACCACTATTGAATCATCATTGAGGAGGAAAACATTTACATTAGATCAAACACTCACCTAAAGGTCAAAAAATCTCCTAGATAAATGAGAGACACACCACATATTCATTAAAAATCTTAAGATAATAAATGTATATCATCTCAATTATAAAATACTCAACCTTTACTTTTTCATATAATGTAAAACTTAAAACTCACATTTATTTCTCAACACAACTCACACATTTATTTCTCAACACAACTCACATTTATAGTCACTTATGATACTCTGGTAGATATAGTCACTTACTTCCTTGATCAATACGAAAGAGAATTATTTTGCTTTCATTCATTTTCTTCCGGTTCAAATCATTTATCTCCTAATATCAACAAAGGGAACAACGAGAATAAACTTTAACTGCATTTCACTATGAAAAAAAAAAACCATATTAACATGTCATGCTCATTTTCAAGAGTTATCGAGTTAAACCAACATATTTGAAACATAATTAATTTACTCCTTTACCAAATTCACATGCTTGAACTTTGAAAAATTTAACAAAAACCAACACAATCTGTTGAAATTGCATCTGAAGCCACAAATACCAATAAACGATAAATTGATTGCATGTCATCAACATTCATGAAGTTGTTAAAAGTAAAATTTATGCAGTCAAAAATAGTAATCAATGAAAATAAGATTGTTTCAAACCTTCTCTACTTTTGTTCAATTATTTTATTCAAAAGAAAGTATACAAATCTTACACACCTCAAAAATGGCCAATAAACTATAAATCTATACATTATCAATCTCTATAAGTACTTAACGTTGTTAAAAACAAACATTATCTCCCACATTTAAAATTCATCCACAAAGTTATAGATTTTTTTTTCAAGAACAAGATAAAATGGTTTAATATTGTTCTTGATAGACTTAATACGCGTGGATTTGTGACAATCTACCTAATTAATAAAGTACATCTATGAATTCTTTTTTACTTGTGTTATTTTGGTTAACTCAGAATGAATATGTTACATGTTTTAAAAATAATAGAGATAAGAAATAATTTATGAAAATAAGACTAATAATCGGAATAACATAAGTTGTGAAATAAAAATAAAAATAATTTAAATAATTTAAATACTCTTATTGGTCCAACTATAATAAAAGAATAGACTAAACACACACTATACCAAAATGTTCATTACATACCATCCGAACTTATAAGAGGTGACCTAAATCATTTCTACAAAAATTAATTTATAAAGTGATAATTGTCATATTTGTTTATGCTATTTATATGTGATCCATATATTTATATAATCATAACATTTCAATTTTATAGATCTCTTACCTATAAATAAAAACCTATGCAATAAAATATTAATAGTCAATTCTAAATTAAAAATATATATTTACTAAATATTATTAATTAATTTAAAATACTATTTATTTGATTTTCAAGATTCTTTTGTAAAAAAACAACCATAATTAATTTTTAAAATTGCTGAAATTAAATTTATGTACCAACAATTTCAATGATTAAAATTATTGGGTGCATATATTTTTGTTCACACAATTTACACAGATGTACTTTTAGTCCGAGTGGAAGACACTAACACCACAAAAGTGTAATATTCCTTTTCTTTGGAATACAGAGAAAAACAACAAAGTTTTCGTGGACCTCACACCCTATAGTGAGAAAAGCAATCCATTGCATACACCATAAAGCTCTTTTGAAAGTCAAACTTAACAAACTTTTTAGAATTTACTATTACTTTTTTTTTTTTAGCTCTCTTCCCATCCATAGTAGTATTTCATATTTCGTGAGTGAATCACTTTCATTTTTTCAAAAAATAATACAGAAGTTAACCTATGTATTAATATATGGATGAATCAGTATTGAACTCATGATAATGTGTTTATTTCCCAATTAAATGAATATTATAAAAATTAAGTTATGTATTAAATTTTTTTCTTAGACTATTTTTATTATAAATTTGATATTTTTAATAAATCTTATATAATTCAATCAAATTATATATTAATTATAAAATACAATCAAAATATCATATATAATTCAATCAAAATATACATTTATGTAATTCAATCAAAATATATCATATATTAAGTCAAAATGCAAATTGTACATTGTTTACAAAATAAAAACCCAAATATAAATGCTCAAATTACAAATAAAAAGTCAACTATTAGGTATACCTGACTCCCGATTTCTCCTCTACCTCCTTGTACTACAAGACATGTTGTGTCTCGGCTATCATGGCCTCTATAATGGCCCTCCCAGAAGTGCCTTCATGAAACTCTCATCTCTCTCCATATATATATATATATATATATATATATATATATATATATATATATATATATATATATATATATATATATATATATATATATATATATATATATATATATATATATATATATATATATATATATATATATATATATATTCGTTCGCGTAATAGCCACAATACATTGACAGATTGGTAACACAACAATGATATGTTACGTTATAGTCTGCTCATATTCTAATATCTCCCGATTAGTTGGCTTGGTAGGCTCTCCCTCGACATCTGATGTCATGCAAGGATGTGATAATCTATAAAACCATTGGATATAGCCAAATGCAATATTCCATGGTTGAGGAGTTGGCACACTGGTACATCCTTTGGAACCAAATGATCATGGTACTCAACAAATATCTCATTAGCATCTCTGTAGTGAAGTGTGTGAGGAGCAACAAGGGTGGAGACTCTAGGAAAACCCAACAAATATCTAAACCGGCGCATCACTCGCTTGGGTATATGCAAATACATTAGTCGTGGTCCGCAACCCAATTATCAGAGGTAGAAGGATATCTCATCGAAGGGGCGTGTCTCACATTGATCGTCGTACGATATAAAGCTTATATCATTTGCTGCGAGGTTGCTAAGATAAACTCAAAATGGCTCAATTTCTCAATTCCCTCTGAGCGGGATGAAGAAGAAAGCATCTGGCAAAGTCTTGATGTAGTCATTCATACATGGCCTGCTGAAGAGACGCGGAAAGTGTTGGAGGATCCATGCGTAAAAATGGTTCTTATGAAATATTACTAACGGTGTAGCGCAAGTGTTATGAAATATTAGTAATAGTAAAAGTACAAATATATCACCATAAATAGGATTTTGCTTGTTGTCATTTGTCTAGTCTTCCATAAACATGCTTCACCTAACTTAATGTAGAGGTAAACCAAAAAAGAGGCCCCACCCCTTATACTCATGAATCTTCTCCAAGTCAATGAAGTATCTCAGGTAGACGGCCTCGACATAGTATGCACTTTTATCCATGAATATGGACATGTTAACTAGATACAAGAGGTACGATCTAAATGTACATACTATATGATGTGCTACATGTGCATCATCGCCATCGACCTCAAATTTCGCATCTAGGTGGTATATATACAACCTATCTAGAAATCCAAACCCGACATGAAATTCTCTGGTGTCATCTATCTCATATTAGGCATCGCTTGGGTTATCTCTCAAATATTTCTCTATCATCTCCAATGTGTTAGGTCTAGTGAGTTTGGAGTAATTTAATAATCTTCCTCTAATCGAAAGATGTAGGAGGGATGACACATCATCAAGTGTGATGTACATCTCACCAATTGAAATATGGAATGGAAAATTCATTGAGTGCTATCTCTCGATGAAAGCATAATACAAACCATGGCTAATAAAAGTATACCCAGTACTATATAAATCTTGCAGCCCCGATAGTTGCAAGACACCATAAAACCATGCTTCATTAGGTTGCAGCAACTTCACATTCTTCCTACAGTGGTTGATACATTTTAATGACTCATGATGCTATAAAAAATACATCAATGTCATAAAGTTTAAATCTTATAAAACATGTTTAAAATAATAAATAAAATTTATTTTACCTCTCCAGCCCACACATTCCTAGCAACATGGTCTACACACATACAAAGTAGTGAGGTTTTTGAGGAGCCTTTTTGGAAAACATCAGAAACAACAACAACATGTTGGACTTATAGGATATTTGGGGAATCAACAGGGGACTCATGTCCCTGGAAGGACGATGCCGAAGACATGTTAACTCTGGAAGATGATGCTTCAGCATCATATCAAGTGACACCAACCGATAGACGAAAAGGTGTAGCCCATTCCCTCCGAACGGAAGCATGCTGGGTCACTCTACCATGCCCTAAATTTGTCTACATTATTATATATTTTATCTCTAATTACACTAGAAAAATCATATCATAATCATATAAGCCAAACCCAAGGGACAAAATACGCAAAATCAAACAACATATGCATATCAAATTACTTACCATCCTGAAACCAAAAAAAACATAGAAATAGAGCATGCCAAATGCTCCAACTTCAAACTTCAAAAAACTACATGCATGCCTCACTAAATAACCTATTATGCGTCTTAATGCACCATGATCAATCATGCATTTAACATCAAAGTAATGCATCACAAAATAAAAAGAAGAAATAGGTTGCACAATTAGACCATTGATAATAGCATCCCACACACCCTTACTATATGAGTTGATATGAATACACATACAAGCTTTCTAATAACCATAATTTTCATCGGTGAATACAGGTGCTCTATTGTACGCCTCTTTAGGTTCAATAGCCATTATCTAATAAGTGTTTTTGAAGTACACGGAGTAAACCGAGATCTGATACCACTTGTTAGACGATGATAACTTATCTAGAGGGGGGTGAGTAGATCCCCAATGAAAAATTTTACTTTAAAAACTGTTTTAAAAAATTAAGTAAAAAGTGAAGGGTGAGAAAAACACAACAAATGAGGGGTTTGAATTAAGTTTTCTAATAAAAATTTTCCCTAAAATTATTTCACAAACTAACTAGAAATAAAAAGGCTAATGAAGAATTAAATGTCTCTTTCGGTTTATACAAGTTCACCTTCAACAAGGCTATTCTTGTCCACTCGCCAAGGTGATTTTGCCTTCAACAAGGACTTAATCCACTAATCTCAACAGATTACAAATGTACAGGCTACCCGCTGGTGACTAACCATATCCGTCTAAGAGTTCAAACTGACACCTTAGCCCTCTCAAGTCTCAGACTAACAACCTAGTCACTTGAGGCAATAATCAATTCTAAACAGAATTACAATCAATTGTGTTTACAATGTTTGCTTCTAAAAAGCAGATTAACACAACAATGAAGAACAAAGTATCTAATACAAATAATGAGCAACAACTCTTTTTGTTTAATCCCTAATATCTTAACACAATAACAAGCAACAACTCTTGTGTTCTTGATATTTCTCTAAAAGAATATTTATGGATATATTTGAATAGTGTTTCTTCTTTTCTCTTGATGTTTCACAACAATTTAGTTTAAGCTTGATAGTATAGTGTTTTTTGTCAATCTTCAAATACGGATGAGGTCTCTTTATATAGAATTTGAGAATTAGACTGATGGTAGTACAAAGAGGTCACTTTCACTTGCCAACTACAGTAGCGGTAGCATTTCATCGTGGGAGACAACATAGTATAATACGTAAGCATGTAGTGGAATTTTAAACGTATTTATTGTACTATATTCTTTGTGGATAAGTTTATTAAGACCTTATCTTCTGATGGTTCACTTCTGGCTTGAAGTAGTAAGCTTTGAAGATATCTCTTGATCTTGTCTTTGTCTTCTTTTCTTCTTGCTGGATTGATTCTGATATGATGATGAAAATGATCCAAAAGATGCTTCATTATCGTAAAGTCAGAGTCTTTCAGATAGTTGAGTATTGTCTTCAGATATATAAGCAATAACTTATCTGATGAAAAATGTCTTCTTTGAGCTAAAGCTTTTCTCATCTTGACTTCTTAGATTTATCCTTGATTCTTGATAATCATCTTTTCCGAGATGTTTATCTGATTTCTAAAGCAGAAGCTTATATCAGTACATCTGATTTTGATGTTGAGTTCTTTTCTTTTTTTATCTCTTGAATTGTGGTCTTTGGATTGAACTAAAAGCAACAACTTATGTCAGCTACATTTTGGTTTTTGATCTTGAATTCTTTCTTAGGATACATTTTAGCGGTAGAAACGTTTAAGACTAAGCCATTGGATTGACTAGACTTGTACAAATTTAAATAAAAATCGCCACAACGCTTTATTGTTTCCAAAGGAATGAGAAAAGAGCGAATAACCCAAAAAAGAGGGGGAAAAGATTCTAGGTAAGGGGGTTGGTTATGCAAAGGGAAGGTATTAACACCCTAAGCATCTACGGTACTCCGCAGGAACCTCTTTGTAAAATCTGTATATTTTGGCTATAAAATGTTGTATGTAAAATAGATGGTGGAGATGATAGAAGAAATATATTTTTTATGATTTTTGCATCCGCCGCGGTTGCGAACCTTTAGTGCCTACGTACCACCTTTCATGCAATAGGGGATCAGGGTACACATAGTTCACCTTTGAAAAATTTTAAAACATAATTGTGTTGGTTGATTTTATGAGATAAGACATCATCGTCATTGTCCATGTGGAAAACATACTTACTACCCACAATCATGAGAAAGGAGAATTTGCATCATCTTAAAGTGGATGATATGACTTGGATTTTAAAATCAACAATGCCTCACTCAACACCTAAGTGGAAAATATCTTTCTTCACTACATATTGTAGAAGTATAGTTGTTTTCATCACTACAAGGATCGACAAGAGTCTAATCTTTTGAGAAAAGTTTAAGATGAAAGCCAAGATGGAAAAATGGTTTGAAATGAGGTTGATTTGACTTTTAGTCTTCTCACAAAAAATTATCAAGATATTATTAAGTTGATTGAATTTTATTTATGAAAATGTTTTGAAAAAAAGCATGGACATAAGTCCAAGTTTATTATGAAAGTGGTTCAAGTTTAGAAACAAGAAGAGTTTTCAAAAGGAAGAAGAAGATTTTGAAATTAAATAAGATGGGAGGAGAAGAAGAGACTATCCTAAAGCATAAGGTAAAAGCTAGGGATAAGAACTATCTAACCAACAAGAAGCCAATACTTGAGATTATGATCCAAGATAGAATTCTCATTCTTTGGATTGAAACTAAGAAAGCAAAGATGTTAGACCTCTTGTGAGAACAAACTTCAAGTGTATTAAGTCTTCACAAAAATTGGGCATAGTAACAGCTGTATACGGGTGAATTCCAGATTACAAACAAAGTATGTAATCACAATAACCTGCATACAAAACAAACAAAACAACCCAATGTCTTGAGGTAAACCTCAAGAACTCCAGACAAAATATCAATCAAGGTCATAAGGTCTCCAACATAGGCCAATGTTTCTAATCCTAAGTCCAAGAAGTTCAATACTCCACAATGCCAAGGATAGTAACCAAATAGTCCAAGTATCATTAAAGTTCTTTATGGTTCATGTTGATTATTAGGTGTCTTAGAAGAGAAAAGAAAAGGCTCAAGTGAGCAAAATAAAAATGACATGAAATGTAATGCTTAAAGTAAATGGTACATAAAGCATAAAAAATAAAAGGGCATAAAGTAAAAACAATTTAATAATTAGTGGTTAGTTGGGTGACCATCTTGAAACTTGCATTTGGAACTCATTAGAGGATTGATAGAACTAAAGCCTCCACACAACAAGTTGCATTTTCTTTTTGTCAAGTATATCATCCATTTGGAATCCTCAAAAGTACCATTTAATGATCAACGGTGTTTAAGTGATATGCGTTGACCAAAAATGTTGTAGATCCATTAGAGGATTGGTAGAACCAAAGCCTCCATATAATGAATCTTAAGGTTATTAGATCAAAGAGATCAAATTAACATACTTGGGATTGCAAACATAGGTTTGGGCCACGAATAATCATTTATTCGAATCAGGACAAAATTTAGCGCTATGTTAAGCAATCGTAAGTGGACTTATATAGAAGTTGCACCTATTTTAAGGCCGGTCAATAGCAATCTATGCACCATTTGTTTTGAGACATGATATAGAGATCATGCTCCAATAACACTTAGTGTAATGAGAAAGGGACAAGATGAAGAGGGGTGGGAGAGAATATACAAACCACATTTGAATTAAATTTAAATCAAACTATTATTAAAATCACTCATCCATTTTTATGGAGTTAGACTCAACACCATGGATCCAATGATGTTAACAAAGTTCATGACCAAAAGTTCAATCCGAGATCAGCCAGAAAATAATCACAAAATAATATTGCATTTAATATATACATTAAAAAAGGTTTTAAAAATATTTTAAAATAGAAATAAAAGAGAAAAATATCAACTATATTTAAATTAATCAAGAAATAAAAATTAAGACCATAGAAAAATCAGAAATGAACTAAAATGATTTTATAAAATTTTTGGTAATTTTTTAAAGTCAGAAACTATTTTTAAAATTAAAAGAAATGAGTAAAATAAACCAAAAATGATAAAAAAATAACAAAGTCAGAAATAAAAAATAAATGAAGTCACCAATATTTGTCACAATATCATTGGATCATTCCATAATTTTTCCAAAATTTAAAAATGCATAAAAGTATTTTTAAACATTTAAAACAATCCAAATAAAGTGGAAATTTATAAAAAATATCAAAACACAAAATAAAATTGTGAAAAAATTAAAATTAGAAAGAGAAAATCAAAAATATTTTTCATAATTTTTTCAGATTTTTGACTAAAAATGAATTTTCTATGATTTTTTGAAATTTAAAACAATTAAATATAAAAATCAAAAAAGAAAAATAAAGTCAAAAATATGTGGACCATTAGATGAGAGTCAAAACGCGTTAGTAATCAAATCCAAAGGATCTGGCGCGTTGTGCATATCATGGTCATTAGTGAATAAAGCACTGAATCAAATGTAAATCAGAAATTCAAAAAAATCCAAATGACGTTGTTTCATTGGTTGAAGGATGATACGTTGTTCATCTTCAACCTTCAGCCAGTCCCAAAACCAGGTTGCTCAATCTGTAAAATTAGAGCACGAGACCTATGCCATTCGCTTCGTCTCTTCAAGACGAAGATAACCACACCTTCGCGATAAATTTATATAAACTGTAGCTCAAGCATTTTGGAAAGAAAGTTTTGAAAAGGGATTTGAAATTTCATGGTCAAAACAAGTTTCCAGATAAAAATACGTGGTGCGACTAGAACCAGGGCAATGAGAGCATCACAATGACATCAAAGTTTTGAAGAATTGATGAAGAAATCTACCTATTAAAGTTGAGTTGCAGAGCTCTGAAACTGGACTTCTATGGAGCAATATAGGGCACGATTCTTGAATGTAATTATATGCTTAGCTTCAGGGAAGATCAAGGAAGGTAAATTGATAGAAAAATTGGATTGAAAAAAGCTTGAAAATAGATTTCGAAGTTGCAGAATTTTGAATTATGGATTAAGTTTGAGAGGGTGATTCTGGCTATCCAAGCTTGAGGAAATGAATGGGGGATGACCCTCTATTTATAGGGAATCAAATGGAATGTCCAAGCATGTGAAATGATGAAGTTTGGAGGGAAATCGTGTGAAGTTGCAAACAAGAAAAGTGTGACTTCTAATTTGATCAAAATTGATCCAAAACGCGTGTTTTATTGTGCTAATCACTTCTGGAAGTTCACTAAACATGTTTAGAGGAAAAAACGTGCAGAAAAAAAATGTTTAGAAGCTAAACCAATTATTTCAAATTCTAACTTTTGAAGAAACTTCAGTTCCAAGTTACCAAGTTCAAATCAATGGCATTCTCAGCTCAAGGGGTCTTAGGGCATGATTCTTGACACTTTAGAAAGATGCGGTTACAAGCTTTGCAATGGAAAAAGAATGGAATCAAATGGATGCTTGAGCTGAAAGTTGCATTGAGTCAAAGTTGGGAAAAAAGAAGTTGACTTTCCATACTTATAAATATTTCAAGTTTTTCTTAAAAAGTGACCTATAATGTTTTGCATCCAAACATGGCTTTCCACTTGAAATTTACTCTTGACCAAAAAAGATGGAATGAAATAGACCTCTTGAGTGAAATATTGAAACTTGAACCATTCAAAATCTCCAAAAATTTAGAGAGTTATGAATTGTTGAAGTTGGAAAAAAATCATGAAATGACCTATAATCTTTTGTATCCTTAGGGCATCTTCCATCCATTATCTTACTTTGCACATAAAAGAAGGCATAAAGTTCACATCCTCAAGATCATAGTGGAAAAATAATGGGCTCAAGGTGATAAAAATTGACCAAGTTATGATCATCTGAATTCACACATGAGAAATTGGGGGTTCATCTAGAGGACTTGTAATCTTTCTTCATCATTAAGTTTCTTCCACATGAAAACTCCTTGAAAATTTTGAAGTGATTTGTTAGTAACCCTTTGAAGAGAAGGATGTATTTGGAATCACTCAAAAATACCAAAATATGAACAAGATATACTTCTTTGAAGTTCAAAACCCTAGCTCCTAGATTAAGAAAATGCTTTGCAGAACTTTGACAATTTTGAACAACCTTCTTGTACCAACACTTTTACTTTGTAAATAGAAGTTGTTTAGGATGATAATGAGAACTCATAGCAACCAAAACCACTTCCATATCTTGAGAATTGTGAGAAATATTCACTTGTGACCAACGAGAACAAAGCCTTGTCCAAGTATGGCAACTTCTTCAATCAACCCCTTGTACTTTTGAATCAAATTTGATAACCTTGAAATGTGGTGAACCAAAATAAACTTGCCATACCGTTTCTTCCAAAACAAATCCAATGCTGAGGTTTGAACTTCTCAAGCTTTATTGACTAGGGCATGTAAATAAACTCATGAACCCATGGAGCAACTTGCTAAATCTCATTGCCTTTACCTACATTAGTAGCAAGCAAGACAAACCAACATTGTATTTTATTAATTAAAAGGAAAAATCAAGACAAAATTTTCATGACCACAAAAGAAAATAAGTCAAAGTGCTTGGTGATTCCTAAAAGAGCAAAGCTAAAGGTATGGAGGAGAATCAAGAACCCTGATGTGATCTTGTTGTGATTGAATCAATATGGTATGATGAAGGGATCTTAGGGACAAAAATTGGGGTATAACACACGTATGTGATTTTTGATCTGAGAGATGCATTTTTCTAAGAACATACCTGATTCCCTTTCTGATGAACATTCAACATTCCTTAGAACTTCTAATGTTTCTTTAAAAACGATCACAATAGTTCTTCTAGTGAGTGCACTAGTGTTTCTGATAATATTTTTCTTCTGATGAATATTACTTCTTTTGAGTAGATTGACTTGAGAAGATATCATCCTTTGATCTTGTCTTCCAGTAGACTATATGATGTTAATTATAATTGAGTCCAGAAGATCTTTCTTCCTTTCTTCTAATGAAATACTTATGATGTTGAATAGGAGTGTGTATTCCATGAACTATCCGAGTCTTCATAATATTGACTTTGTCTTTAGAGATATGAGCAACAACTCTTATGATGAGAAAATCTTGACTTCTGAACTTTGCATTAAAATCTTGAGTTCTTGTACAATCCAGTTTCTGATCACAAAACAACAGCTTGTCAAAAATTCTTTCTTCTTGTGACTTGTGACTTCCAAAGCAATAACTTATTAAGAAGTAAACATGTGATCCTCTTTCTGGCAAACATTTAACATTCTTCCGAACTACTGATGTTTCTTTAGAAGTGGATGTGAACAATCTTTCTGATGTGCTTAACGTATTTATAATTCTCCAGACAACAGTCTTGAATCAATTAGAATTTCTTATCTTCACACTCAAGAAAATTATTAGAACTAAAATTGTTTCTCATCAAATATATGTGTTGTTATCATCAAAATATCAAGATTATATTGTAGAGAGAAATCTTGTTCTAACAATCTCCCCCTTTTTTATGATGACAAAACCATGTATTTTGATAGAAATTTTTTATCGGGTTAAATCATACACAAAGTAATATAAGAGTTTAGAAAAACTCCCCCCGAGTTGGAAACTCCCCCTGGGATAAACAATCTCCCCATGAATCATAAACTTATGATCTTTCAGAGCTTAAGAGCATTGTTATTATTTCTCAGAATTCCGATTTAAAGCGAATGGAAGTGGTTTATCAGAGTTTGCTTTATCAGACATTCTTTCTTTATTAGAACCTTCTAATCATCATATAGGTTCATTTTCATAGCTTGATCTATTAGACTCTTCTGTATGTTTGAAGTTTGTTATCAACACTCGATCTCTCAGAACATTCTATACCCTAGAATTTCTTTTATACAAGTTTGATCAACAGACCCTTCCAAACATTAGAAGTTATTTTATGATAGCTTGATTTATTGAACCTTATAGATTTTAAAAGTTCTTAATTCATTTACTTTGTAACTGAAACACATTTCTAAAAACTTATGCATATATATATATATATATATATATATATATATATATATATATATATATATATATATATATATATATATATATATATATATATATATATATATATATATATATATATATATATATATATATATATATATATATATATATATATATATATATATATATATATATATATATATATATATATATATATATATATATATAAGAAATGAGATTTAGAAGGTTAATATACATTAAAATTACCATGATGCTTTCTCCCCCTTTTTGTCATAATAAAAAAGATTTAAACTCTAAGAATTTTTTAAGCACAAACGAGACAACTTTTCATTGATGATAAAGATATTACAGTGAAGAATAGAACAAAACAAACAGGGAAAGTTAGAATTGACACTTGTTAATATGATCCAAAGAATTCACATCTTTCTTCTACAAGAGAATTTTCTGGTCCATTCATTCGAATCAATCCAACCAAATTTTCTTTGGAGAATAGTTCAGAGAGAACTCTTCCATAAGGTATGAATGATTTGTTTCGAATTCTGGAGATTATAATAGAATCTTTTAGATAATTAAATATGGTTTGAGGCAGATTTAACTTAACATCATTAAGTAGAAAGTAGATGAAAAGTCTATCATCGTGAGACATAATGCTTAGATTATCTCCTTGAGGCCTGAAGTTGTTATGAAGGAATCTGAACCAAGTTCTTCCAATAAAGAGAAGCTTTATTGGATTAGTAGGCTCATACGAATATGAGACATCATGGATGGAAATGAGTTTTTCAACAAATATGCATTTTAGCCAGAACCCGTCCACAATGATCCCACAAGTTCCAACACATCCTATAGCTTCGGAGATGGAGGTAGGAGTGATGACAAAAGGAACACCAAAAACGTTTGAACAAACAGATCTACCTTGAACAGCTACAGATGCATTTTTCCCGAATTCTTTGACCAAGTTTGGATAAACGGGTCCATGCAGCATAGCGAAATACCGAGACTAACCTTCACATATTGAGCCATTTCGATTAAAGTTCGAACGTGAATACTTATTTTATGTGTTCTTTTAATTCTCTTAGACACATATGTATATTTTAGGATGAATAGATTACTAATTTTCGATTTTTTATGGTAAATTGAGTTGTTGGTGAAATGTCGTAACAAGGCAATAAAACAAAATAAATGGGTACATTCTTATATAAGGGAGGAACCACTCTTCTAATCCTAGCAAAAGATAAGCCTATGGAAGGATGATCAGCACAAGAATTGTGAATTCTAGATAAGATTAATGTTGGTTAGATCCTAAACCAAATATGAGGTTCACTTACTATTCTCAAAGAGATTTTTTTTATATAAAATTCAAGTTGTTTTTCTATTTCTTTATTTCTGCCATATATATGGACTTTTACATAGTATTCTTACCATGCTTTACATGTAGAAAGTTGGCAAGAATAAGAAAAACACAAAAATTGAAAGGGTAAAGGACTAAAGCATCCAATGCAAACTTAATCACTACCTAGGTTACAAAACAAAGGAATAAAAGAAACATTAAGTGAGGGGTGAATAATTATTGTAGATTTGAATGGAGGGAGTTACAAGTTGTAGACAACAATTTCAAGAAGGAGACAATGCATTAAATGTCATTTTCTCATTTTGTCCCTATTCTTTGACTTGTTGCACCTTTTCCCCTTTTCTTGCTATCTTCATCCGTTTTAGTGTCTTGTAACTTTATTTACTAGAACAAAAAAACAAAATTTAAATCACTTGACTAGTCATCATGATGAAGGCTTGTGATTGGCTTGCAAAATAAAACACACATTTGAATCGTTTATGTTTTATTAACAAAAACTCTTTATTTTTAATTAAAAATAAATAGAACTAAGTTAGATGGGTAGCATGGTATGTTCCTAATCCATGTACCAAATGACTCATGCAAATGACCATTTTACCCTCAATGTCTTTTGTTGTACCCCAAAATTTTCCCTCTCAGGTTTTTCCAAGATTACCCCCTACATGGTTGGTCACAAACCTTTGCCTAAAGAAAAGGAAAATTTGTGAGTGATGTTTCTAGGTTTCTTTTGATTGGCATCACCAAAGTGCCTTTCGATTGGCATCTACATAGCGCCCTTCGATTGGTATCTGGACAAAGGTCCTTCGATTAGCCTGTTAACAAAGCCCTTCGATTGGCATTTTAACAAGTACTTTTCGATTGGCATTGTAATAGTATCCTTCGATTGGGATTTTAATAAGTACCCTTCAGTTGGAATTTCAACAAAGCCTTCTGATTGTCCTTGTAATAAGATCATTTGATTGGTATTTCAACAAAGCCTTTGATTGGTATGGACAAAGGCTCTTCGACTGGAATTTCAACAAGGCTTTTGATTGGTATGTACAAAGGCTCTTCGACTGACATTTCAACAAGGTACTTCAACTGGAATTTCAGAGTTTACTTCAATCAGAACATCATAATGAAATGACCTTCGAATGGAATTTCAGTGCAGAGTTTGTCTTAATCTAAGATGCTCTAATGAAGGAATTTTTGAACACTTCGAATCAGAACTTGGACTCGTCACAAGGCCAAGGGCTGGTAGAAGTTTTCTAATAGGGAATGTTATGAATAAATTTAAATTGGATTTTGAAGCTGACAAAGAAGGCATATTCGAAGGAATGAACTAGACTGGCATGACTAAGAAAAAACATATATCCTAGCCTGTCCAGGCCAGATTCTTGCCTTGTTTGTTCATAACTCCATAAGAGCTGATTCGACCAGGGGATTCTTTTGGAATCAAGCAATTGAAGCAGAGGGAGGCTCAATCGAAGGGGCTACGGAATCGAAGCTGGAGTAATTTTAATTGGAGCTTAGAACTATCGAAGAGAGCAAATTCAAAGGGAAGTGGATCTGTAGGGGCATGCCAACTTTCGATTTTCATCATGTTGGAGGCCCAAACAACTCATAACAGGCTGGAAGTAATGTAGGAAAATAGATTGACACTTGATTAAATCAAATATAGTAAGTCTTTATGAAGAAATCAAATCAAATGTCTTCATCATAATGGGCCAAGATTTGATACATAAATATTGACCTAATTCCTTTGTCTATATAAACCTCATGACCTCACACGAAAAAAGGGGATGGATAAAGGGGAATACATACGCAGCAGCCACCAAAAAGGGCCAGACGAAAACTCACAGAGACTGCCCCACGAATGTCCAGAAGATATAATCAAGTGCCAAAACCCCATTGCAGACACCTTCCGTCCAGGTTGACACTCCGATCGAGTTCTTGGAATTCACACAGGCATACACTCGTTCGTGCCCTAGCCATCTCACGCCCAGGACTGCAGATCCAGGTGCCTCCAATGGTAAAACTATTTGATCCCGCTTAAATCTTGAGTTAGACTCATGATTGCATATTTATAGCTTTTGTTATTATTTGTGAACGGTTTAACAAAGTGTATGCAAGTTGCAGTGTTCATACGTTTAAACCCCCATGGATAGAGTTTCTTTCGAAGCTGGTTACGTTTGAAATCCATGATCATGGTTGTGACAAATCGAAACCAACCCAGATCCGGGTTCAGGAATTGATTTCGAATGGGATGCTTTTCTGTATTGTTTAGTTTAGAATTGACTAATTGGCAGAACCAAAAGCAGGTGTCATGCCCTTCGAATGAGCAAGCAGCTCAGGTTGTGAAAGGGAATGCGTGCAATCGAAGGGACCAGGATTCGAGCCCAAGCCTTACATTTTAAATTTCTAACAAATTTCCTTGCAGGTCCAGTATCCCCGATCAAAGGATGTCACATCCAGATCGAACACCCCATACACGTATTCTCCCAAGCTTCTTCGATCCAAGCCTTACAGTTTCAATTTCTAACGAATTTGCTTGCAGATATAGCACCCCCAAGACCCTCAAATAAGGTCTCCAATCATCCCTATGGATCGAAAGGAAACCCAATCCTCTTTGATCCAGGCCTTGCTTCCCATAACGCTTTCTTTTCGTTTCCTGTCTGGTGGTCTTTCGATTGTGTTTCCCTTTCTTTTGGTTGTTTGTCTTTACTTCTTCTAAACTTTAATTAACACTAAAAAACCATAAAAACATTAGGCTTAGCTTTTTACATTAAATTAATTTTGTCAATTAATTAATTAACTATTTTAATATTTTCTTAAAAAACTAAAATTGAATAGACTTTGGATTTTTTTAATTCAATTTCTTTTCATAATAAAAAACAAACAAAAATTCCTTTCACTTAGGATTTTAGATGTATTTTCAATTCATGCGTGCATTTATTTACTTTAGCATTATTTTGTTAATTATGTAACTACGCTCGGTTTGTAATCGCTTAATTAGGATTTTATTTCCGCACTTTATTTTTCTCAGTATTTATTTATGTATCTACACCAATGCCTTGTAATAGCGTAGGACCTCTATTTCTTGCTTTTATATTTTATATTCTTGTATATAATTGCTAGAAACCTAGACGTGTATGCTTAATCAATCAATCAGTAAATCACTAAACTGCAAGATAAAAATATCTGAAAAAAGCACACTATTGCACACTTGTACCCTTAGGGTATACCTCACTTGGTTGCCTCGGAAACAATGGTCATGTCCCTCGAACGTAGGGATACTCTTAGCAAAGACCCTCAGTTTAAAGTCATCATAAAGATCATAGTCCCTAAATGTCCCTCGAGTTGCCTACGAGAAATGATCTTATGATGATAGTCCCTTCGAAATGTTAAGGTATCCTTACATGTTGTCTTTAATGACCATTATGTCCCTTTCGATAGTCCCTCAACATCCAACGACTAGGGTTACCTACTCACTAATAGTTGGATAACACGGTCTAAAGGATATGAGGAAAAGAACAATATTTTTCGAGTAGGTAGATAACTGTTAGGTACTTGCTCAAACAAATTTTCACACCATACTTTCAAACACTTTTTCGAACAATGTTTTCAAAACACTTTATCACACTCTTGAGGACTGATACAAGAGTTAGCATAAAGTGAATCGTCGCACTAATGCATTTTCAAATAAAAACTTTTTCACACAAACACGAAAGCTATTTCAAAAGTGAGCAAGTACCTAAGAGCCCATGGAAAACCATGGATGGAAAGGGTGCTAACACCTTCTCTTTCCATAATCTACCCCCTTACTCAGAAACTCGAAAAAGGGTTTTTTTCTGTTCTTTTCACCCTTTCCTTGTTGGATAAAAGAAAAGTCAGTGGCAACTCTTTCTTACCGCGACATTTGTGAATACAAAAACACAAACCAGTATTAACAGTAGGTTCTGCCACCATATCACATACCTGACGACTCTGCTGGGGAAAAAATTATAAAGTGCTTTCTTTGTAAAATTACTTTCTTTGTTTGCTTTGACTGCTTTATCTTTGAGGGCTTGTTGGGGTATTCTTGTAAACATCCTACACCTGGATCTGGGGGCACCTTATTAGGTAAGTAGCAATAAATCATGGAGGTTGTACGGTGTAGACCGATATAGACAAAGTGGTGGCTACGTTAGCGCGATACATTGGATTGTACTAATGTTCCTTGAGTAAGTTAAGGATAACATCAGGCTTCCTCATAGTGTCACTAAGCGCTAACTGACCTTTAGAACCTTTAATTGTCTCATCCTAGCCATTAAGAAGTAGTGAGATAACTGGCTTTGGTTTTGACCGAAGATTGGTTGATACTCGATACTACACTCATTCAGGATAGACTTTCAGGATTTTTTGGCCGCAATACCTGGGTGTGGAGCTGAAATAATTTCTAAAGCGAAGGTCAGTGATATTGAGGCTCCTTAGAATTCGGTTACTATTAATAGGACAAGTTGAGCCAACTGAACACTCATGAGGGTAATTACCTACAAACCTCATACAAGCCTAAACCTAAGGCTGCTTGTGTGATTTGTTTGCTTTCAACTTGAACTACTTTCAGGGTTTTTATATGACAATATGATTTCCTCGCAGGATTTGTTTACAGTCATTATCCAATAACTTGGATTTCTTGCAGGGTTTACTTGCTTACATTTACCTTGCACTTTTTCTTAACACATAGCATGCACATCATAACATCATCCCATAGCATTTCCTTAACCATTTCAAGGATCTCAAGGGTTTGTGATGCATGTTATGATGAACCAGACGTCTAGCAAGGGGCAAAGGGGATTTATTTTCCTCTAGCCAATACCGTCAGAAGATCAAAACTCAACAACTTGAGTTAGGGGCTATGGCCTACTTGATATGGTGAGCTTGACTCTCATAGAAGGACACTCAATGATACAAAGTTCTTCAACCAAAGCTACAAACGTCAACTGCCAACGTCTTCTTGTTTACCCCGCGAGATCCTTGAAAACATTTTCATATCATACATGTCATGGCATAACAAGTAATCTCTAGTACAGGTCTCTCATGTTCTCGCTGTTTATTTCAGCAATGGCTCTCAAACAAGACAACAAAGATCTCAAAACTCAAGAGGCTCAATTCATGGAAATGTTCCTAAACCTATCCAAGGGGCAGGAAGAGTTGAAAGCACTCCTTGCTGGGGACCTGGCCAAGAAAAGTCATGAGGACAATAAGGACGAGCGGTTGGAACAACTGCAAGCTGAGTTGGAAGCAATGAGAATCCAGATGCTGGGTCAGATAGCTCTTATCCAAGGCCTAGCTCGGGGACAAGAAGAGCTGAGAGCCATTATCAACAAACTTCATCAAGACGGATACAACAGTATGAAGCAATCAGTCAAGGCTGGGGACCAAGCCATTGATCAAACTCCAAGAAGACAAGAGATTGGTTTGGTGAAGAGTGGACCTTTCCAAATTTCTACTACATCACGGGTCCAACAACAACCTCGCCCAAAACAATGGGTTAATCAGAGTAAGCCGGATACACCCAAGAGGAATCTTACCAAACTCAACATGCCGCTGTCGCAAATCTTGCAACACATGTTGAAGTTGAATTTGGTCACATTGAAGGATCCTCCTCGAAATCCTAATACTTCCGCTCCTACTTACAATCCAGATGCAATATGTGCATATCACTCCAACATTCTGGGGAATGACACTGATAGTTGTTGGGCGTTGAAATACAAAATTCAAAACCTGATCGATGAAGGAGTACTGGAGTTTACACAAGATGGTCAGGCTGAGTTCTTCTGCCATCCCTCCAAGGCACGCTATCTGAAGTGACAAGATCAGACGAAGAAGCTTTTCGTTCATTAGAATTTTCAATTTGTAATTTTCTTTTGATTGTTCGAACATTTATTCATGTCAAACTTTGTTACTTTATCAATGAATTGCATATGTCTGTTTTGAATCAATTCACTCGTATTCACTATTTCAAAACTGCGTTCTTACTTCCTTTTTATGATATTTGAATCTTGATTAAAAGCTGTAAGCCTTTAGAGAGAGGATGAAGAGAATGATACCACAATCTCTACAGTATGCTTTTGAACAGACCCCGCTGACGATGTACAGGCGTTGTTTCAAATCCTAAACATTGGAGTTTTAAGAAAGATAATCCCTAGTCAACCCCTTTGAGCCTAAGAAGTAGGAGTTTTCTTTTCACACAAATTAAAACCCTTAATTGTAACCCGGGGCAGGGTAGTTTTCTCAGTTAATTTAGACGCGCATTCAGACGCAATCGTCCGCTTCGTATACAATGAATGACATCGAAGACGTCCTTCCAAATCAAAAGGCGGTGATGGTTCCATATAATCGTCAAGACAGGCAGTCATTATCTCTTAAAAGAAAAGCCCATTAAGTCAGAACCTATGAAGAAGACTTAAGAAAAAACGGGGGCATCCCGTTGACTGTAATCACAAAAAGAAATAGTTCGGGCAAAAGTAGGGATAACGGAAAAAGAGGTTACTACAAATCCTCGACAAAAAAAAAAGATTACAAAAATGACTGCCTCTTTCAAATAAACTTTCAGTATTTGAACCATCATCGAAACATCAAGGACAATATGCCAGATTCGATTGGGATTTAAAATGCACAATTAACTGAGCATAGGGCTGAAGAACATCACGAAGAACGGGTGGGTACAAATAAAATTTGAGCCTTTATCCTTTGTTTCTTAAATCGTGAACCAGGCCACATTATAACCCTTAAAATTCCTAGTTGAAGCATGGGTTAGTTCGAAAGCATACTATTACAAAAGGTATCCTGACTCCTGTATGGTTTGCTATAAATCCTGAGTTGACATCACATTTTTACAAAATTTGTTTGTTTTACTAAAAAATGAGTTTTCAAACTTCAAGACAAACATAAGCTTTGCATTCTTAAAATACCATTGTTTGCATATGACTATTTGTTCAACAAGCAGAGAAATTCGCATGACGAATATCTAGTGAATAAAAACCTTCTCAACGAAAAGGATCGCCTCAAGTGGAAAAACACTTCCAACCAAGGGGAACGGCATGATCATTGTCCATCATTTGGGGCAGTCAAGTCAAGATTCAAGGAATCTCTCAAAGATGCTAAATAGCCAGGGGCAGATCTCCATCTGAATCACTTGGGGAATTGGACATGAATTCTAGCAACGAATCTTGTACGATCAAACAAACATCTTCTGGAAGTGTGGCAACACTTACTACTATGGATAGTGACAATTCTTCGTACCCGGTGAACATGGACATAATCAGAAAATACTACGCATGAACAAAGACCCGCTAGGTTGGTCGGCCTAGGCAAAAATAAGGGCATCCCGGCAAACCAAAAGGGTTCGGGCAAGAATTAGGCATAAAAAAAAATTGTACACCCGGCAAGTCGAAAATCTGAAAAGGCGGCTTAGGCAAAAAAGGGTATCCCGGTGGACTGAAAATCTGAAAAGACAGTCCAGGAAAAAGTTAGGGATTAAAGCATACGACTACGTCTCATCATCTCGTCACTTGTCTAATCAGTATAAGGTTTATTACCCTGATCTGCATTCACCAAGGACTCCAAGTGTTGGGATAATAGTCAAACCATCTACAAAATCCCCGGTTGACATTTTCTACAATAGGTATCGAGATAGGGGCATTCTACTACAAGGTCACTGCCATATTCTCAGCTTACAACCTATTGATGTCAAGTATTCCTATACCCTCGGCAGAGCAAAATCTCCAAATTACTGCTCCAACGAAAATTCTCCAATGAAGTCGCAAAGCTTCTCGAGATTCCCCAAGCGACTTACGAAGTTTCCCTTCCCCAACTGACACATTCTGAATAAACCAGATTCTCATATAGAAATGGTTCAGGTACGATCCAAGAACGGATGTCATGCTGATACTCACTCCAGATTCTCATCTAGAAACAATTCGCGTACAATCCAAGAACGGGTGTCATCCTGACACTTACTCCAGATTCTCATCTAGAAACGGTTCAGGTACGATCCAAATACAGATATTATCCTGACACTTACTCCAGATTCTCATCTAGAAACGGTTCAGGTACGATCCAAGGACGGATGTCATCCTGACACTTACTCCAGATTCTCATCTAATAATGGTTCAGGTAATATCCAAAGACGGATATCATCCTGATACTTATTCAGATCATCTTCTAGAAACGGTTCAGGCACGTTCCAAACACGGATGTCATCCTGATACTTATTCCATACTATCTTCTAGAAACAGTTTATGTACGATCCAGAGCCGAATGTCATCCTAACACTCATTCAATACAAATTCCAAATACAGTTTGAATACGATCTAGAGACGGATGTCGTTCTGACACTCATTTCAACACCTAGATCCATCCATAAAGCCTCCGTATGTACTTTCTCCAACAGGTACAAGGGAAGAAATGTTTTGATGTGAATTCATCATCATATCCTCAACATACGACCCTGTGACATCTACACTCCCCACAGAGTAGAGGCAACCAAAAGTTTTGATCTCTACTTCCCCAAACAGGAGTTACTTTCCCCAGCAAAGTTCCTTCAGAGAGCCAATGTCTATACTTCCCAGCCGAGTTTTATAATTACAAACGATTTATAAAGCTTTCTCCCGAGCAGAGTTTATTTCTCTGACTGCGGAACCTCCTCTCGAGCAGAGTTTATTTCTCTGAATATGGAAGCTCAATCCCCAATAGAGTTTATTTCTCCAGCTATGAAAGTTCATCCCCCAGCGAAGTTTATTTCTCCGAGTCGGCAAAATATTCTAGCAAAGCATCTCTTCTCTCAAATAGAGTTATTCCCCTGCAGAGTTGTTCTCAAGCAGAGTCTCTGCCCGACAGAATATTCACAGACAGAAAGGAGTAAATCCCCAACATAGTCATCTACATTCACCATCCCTAGCGGAAATGAAGAATTCAGCTTCCCAATACTCTTCGGCAGCAGTCCAGGATTTATTTTCCCCGACTAAGAAATACTGCAATAGCATCCCATATTCATACATCATGGCATGCGCATACATATTGCATACAGTATAATCTCATTTATTTTGAGAACATCATCATAATGCATTTCATACATCATAACATTGCATAACGACTAACTTTTTACCTTTTAGGGAAAAGATCAAATCAACAAGCTACGTGTAACAAAGGGCTATTTCAGCAATTTCCTCATAAAGATATCCTCACAAGATATTCCCTAGGTCAGACAGGTCGACACTAAGATCTCTCTGATTACCAATCCAGTGGGAGATATTCTAAGACTTTCGTCTGGGTCAGTTGAATCGCTACTAAGATTCTCCTGATTACTATGCCAGTCAAAGTTAACCCAAGACTTTCTCTGGTTTAGTCAGATCAACACTAAGATCTCTCTGATTTCTATTCCAGTTGAAGATATTCCAAGACTTTTGTCTGGTTCAGTTGAATCAATGCTAAGATTCTTCTGATTTCCATTCCAGTCAAAGTTAATCCAAGACCTTCTCTGGTTCAGTCAGATCGACAATAAGATCTCTCTGATTTCCATTCCAGTTGAAGAAAAAGAGAAGCCTGGAATCTGACCAGATAGTAGTTCACTTCTTCAGACACTGAAGCCTAGATTTCGACCAGATAACAGTATAAAGCAATGTGAAGCCTGAAATACGACCAGATAGCAGTGTTAGTTACTATGAAGCCAAAAACCTGATCGGATAATAGTCAATCAACAATTTAAGACACTGTGAAGCCTGGATTTCGACCAGATAACGGTATAAGGTGCTGCTAAGCCTGGAACCCGACCAGATAGTAGTTCACTTCTTCAAAGAAACTGCGAAGCCTGGAATTCGACCAGATAGTAGTTCACTTCTTCAAAGACACTGTGAAGCCTGAATTTCAACCAGATAACAGTATAAAGCACTGCGAAGCATAGAATCCGACTAGATAGCAGTTTACTATGTCAATTACTATGAATCTTGGACTCGACCGGATAGTAGTACACCTCATATTCAAGTTAAAATCTGGACCCAACCAAATAACAACTTAATTTCTTCAAACCGATGAAGTCGGGATATGACCAGATAACAGTTCAATGTATACAATTACTGCGAAGCCTGGATCCCGACCAGATAACAGTTTAATCTCATTTCCCCAGTAAGTCGCTGTGAAGCCTGGAGCACGGCCAGATAATAGTTAGCCTTATTATCCTCAGTAAGACACTGTAAAGCCTGGATCCTAACCAGAGAGCAGTTCACTTTCATCTCTTCAATCAAGTGATGACTCCCCAGTAGAACAACTAACAACTGAAGCTCCTAAAACTCTATGTTCTAAGACAGAGACCGACATTCCTCAGCGGAGTCCTCTTTAACAGCAAGAGCAAGAATTCCCACAAAGGGATATCTCATGAAATCATCACTGTTCTGGATGGCATCTTTAAGCCCGTCTCCGACGACTCTTCGTCATATTCCTTGGATGACATCTTTAAGCCCATCTCCGACGACTCTCCGTTATATTCCTTGGATGGCATCTTTAAGCCCATCTCTGACAACTCTCTGTCATATTCCTTGGATGGCATCTTTAAGCCCATCTCTGACGACTCTCTGTCATATTCCTTGAATGGAATTTGTAAGCCCATCTTCGACGACTCTCTGTCATCTTCTCCAAATGGCATTTGTAAGCCCATTCCCGACATCGTCAACCATCAGCATTGTGTCATGCGAGTGAAAATTTCTATGCACTCTAGTGTTCAACCATCTTCCACCTTCAGATCACGAAAGGCAGACAAGCCAATCTACATCTTCAGGTTTAAGAAGATTGAACAGGGGTAGCTGTTGTACCCCAAAATTTTCCCTCTCAGGTTTTTCCAAGATTTCCACTACATGGTTGGTCACAAACCTTTTCCTAAAGAAAAGAAAAATTTGTGAGCGATGTTTCTAGTTTTCTTTTGATTGGCATCACCAAAGTTCCTTTCGATTGGCATCTACATAGCGCCCTTCGATTGGTATCTGGATAAAGGTCCTTTGATTAGCCTGTTAACAAAGCCCTTCGATTGGAATTTTAACAAGTACTTTTAGATTGGCATTGTAATAATGTCCTTCGATTGGCATTTTAATAAGTACCCTTCGGTTGGCATTTCAACAAAGCCTTTCAATTGTCCTTGTAACAAGATCCTTCGATTGACATTTCAATAAGGCCTTCGATTGGTATAGACAAAGGCTCTTCGATTGGAATTTCAACAAGGCCTTCAATTGGTATGGACAAAGGCTCTTGGAATGGCATTTCAACAAGGTCCTTTGACTGGAACTTCAGAGTTTCCTTCAATCAGAACATCAAAATGAAATGACCTTTGAATGGAATTTCAATGTAGAGTTTGTCTTAATCTAAGATGCTCTGATGGAGGAAGTTCTGAACACTTCGAATCAGAACTTGGACTCATCACAAGACCAAGGGCTGGTAGAAGTTGTCTAATAGGGAATGTTCTGAATAGATTCTAATTGGACTTTGAAGCTGGAAAAGAAGGCAGATTCGAAGGAATGAACTAGGTTGGCATGACTAAGAAAAAACACATATCCTAACTGAGGAAGTGAAAAACACAAGAAGGGGGGGTTGAATTGAAACTAAAAAAACAATGGAGTAAGGAACACGTTTATTTTTATCCTGGTTCGTTTGATCTCAAACTACTCCAGTCCCCTGGCCAAGGTGATTTCGCCTCTCTCCAACGAGGACTTAATTCACTAATCAACCTGATTACAATTCTACTTTAACAGTTGTTAAAGTCTTCTTGAGTCCAAAACCACAACCCGATTTTCTCAAGGAATTTCACTAAACAATTAATTGAATAAAAGTGTACAATGATGTTTCTAAATAAACAATATCACAAACTCGTGATGCATTACGCAGTTTAATATTGAATCTTTGAAGATGAAGAATGAAAGCTGCGTTGTTTACTTTTTCACGTGAGTTTTTCTTTATGAGCGCAGTTGTTCATTATTTTGAAATCTTCTTCTAGTCTGCTTTATATAGGCCTTGCAATAGAGACATAAGAAGATACTTTTGGTAAGTCCATAACACGAGTTAATGAGATATCCAAAACAAGAGATCCTTATCTATTTAAAGCTGTTACTTATGATCTTGCATTGATGGAATTGTAACGCTTCACAGGTTCTCACATCAGAGGATGAATATTACCATTGAGAGTTCTTTACAGCTTGATCAGAATTTTGCACATCAGAGTATTAGAGTCTCTGTTTCGCAGTGCTGGTGCATTCAGAAGTTCAATAAGAACTTCTTTATATAAGCGTGTCATTCATATTTGATGCGTCTAAATCTTTCATTGTCCTCTCAACTTCTGTGCTCGGATAATCAGAACTTCTAGTTGCATCAGAACATCTTTTTAACATCAGAACATCCTGCATGTAAAGATACTTTTTATTAGCGAGCATATTTTTTCTTTATATCATCTGTTTGTTATCATCAAAACTCTTGCTGGGATGTAGAACCAAATTATGTTCTAACAATCTTCCCCTTTTTGATGATGACAAAAACTGGTATATTTTGATGAAATATAAAGAACAAAAATTAAAAGGAAGGCTCCCCCTGAGTAGAGTACTCAGCTAACGAGAAAATAAAATACTTCCCTGAAGATCTTCTGATTATGATTCAAAATATTCTTCATTCTCCCCATTTTTGTCGAGAATCAAAAAGTGGAAAAGACTATGTTTGGCTTGCTCTGACAGAAATTGCTTGAAAAGGTGTGACATCTGCTCTTTTGTTTCTGAATGCCTTTGAAATCTGCGAGTCCTTTAAATTCCAGGTTTTGGAACATATGCTTTCTTTCCTCCATGTGTAGAGAGCATCCAGAGTCCAGGTGTTAATACTGGAGTTTCAACCTTGCTGTTAAAAATATCTACAACATAGATGATTTTGTCTTTTGGTACCCATATCTTTCTGGGTCCATGACTGTTAGAGTTTCCAAAATTCTGTTTGAATTTTGGTTTAGTATAAAACTCCTTACCAACATGTTTTATATCATGAGTTGCCCAGTGGTGAAGTGAGAATAGAGAGGAGTGCGCTTGATAATCAGATCATTAACTTTCTTAGGTTGGGATACTTTGCCTTTGTATCCTATACCTATTCTGCCATTCCTGTTAACTCCATAGATCATTGAAGGCATTTTGCTTCTATCTATGTTTTTAGCCATAAACTTTTGAAAGCTTTGATCATATTCCTTTATGATCTTATCAGCATTACTGGGATCCTTTGAGATTATTTACTTCTGAGAGTTTTGTAAATCATTTTCTAGTTTTGAAATATTTTCTTTTAACTCAGAGTTTTCTAATCTCAGACTCTCTGTTTCTTCAGATTCAGAAGTAAGATCCTTTTTCAGGTTCTTGAATTTGACTCTGAGCTGCTGATACCTTTCCAAAATTTCACTCAGACTTTCTCCTAGTTCAGCTTTAGTAAAATTAACATGAAAGTCAGGAAATACCTCTTCAGCGTCTAATTCTGATTCTGAACCTGATTCTGATTCAGAAGATTCGGAGACATCTAATAAGTTATCCGTTTGAGCTATATTTGGTTTTTCATCTTCTGATTATGTTCCATCTTCAAAAGATTCAGAGTCATCCCATGTTTCCATAAGACTTTTCTTCTTCTCCTTAACGAACTTCCTTTTATGTTTCTCCTTCTAAAGCCTTGGACAATCACTTTTGTAGTGACCTTGTTTATTGCATTCATAGCAGGTATTGATTCTGTTACTTTATTTTCTGTATCCAGAGGATTGTTCAGAGTCATTTCCTATTCTTCTGGAGTTTCTGAAATTATTTTTCCTGTGCTTCCACAGTTGATTGATTCTTCTGGTTAGAAAGAATAGTTCGTCTTCTTCTGACGAGGATTCTCCAGAGTTTTCTGCTTCTGCTTCTGCCTGCAAAATTTTGGTTTCATATTTGTTAGATTTCAGAGCGAGAGACTTACATTGCTTCTGAGGATCATCATCTTCTAACTCTATCTCATGGCTTCTGAGGGAGCTGACAAGTTCTTCTAGAGATATTATATTCAGATCTTTTTCCAGTTTGAGAGCCGTGACCATTGGTCTCCATTATTTTGGTAAACTTCTGATGATCTTCTTTACATGATCAGCAGTTGAGTACCCTTTGTCCAACACCTTTAACCCTGCCACCAGATTTTGGAATCTAGATAACATTGTTTCAAAGGTTTCGTCTTCTTCCATTTCGAAGGCTTCATACTTCTGAATGAGCACAAGGGCTTTGGTTTCTTTTACTTGCATGTTTCCTTCATGCGTCATTCTTAGAGAATCAAACATGTTCTTAGCTATTTCTCTGTTTGTGATCTTCTCATACTCTAAATATGAGATGACACTCAAGAGAATCGTTCTGGCCTTGTAATGATTTCTGAAGTCTTGCTTTTGATGATCTGTCATCCTTTTTCTGTCAATCTTCTGACCGTTTTCATCAACAGGATGTATGTATCCATCAATTACCACATCCCAGAGGTCAGCGTCATAGGCTAGGAAGAAACTTTTGATCATATCCTTCCAGTAGTCAAAATTTTCACCATCAAATATTGGAGGGCTGCTGTTGATGTTCTAACTTGTTCCTATCATAGTGTTTTCCCCCTTGGAGGTGCTCTGATACCAATTGAAGAAGTGAAAAACACAAGAAAGGGGGGGGGGGGGGGGTGAATTTAAACTAAAAAAACAATGGAGTAAGGAACACGTTTATTTTTATCCTAGTTCGTTTGATATTAAACTACTCCAGTCCACCCGCCAAGGTGATTTCGCCTCTCTCCAACGAGGACTTAATTCACTAATCAACCTGATTATAATTCTACTTTAACAACTGTTAAAGTTTTCTTGAGTCCAAAACCACAACCCAATTTTCTCAAGGAATTTCACTAAACAATTAATTGAATAAAAGTGTACAATGATGTTTCTAAATAAACAATATCACAAACTTGTGATGTATTACACAATTTAATATTGAATCTTTGAAGATGAAGAATGAAAGCTGCGTTTTTTACTTTTTCACGTGAGTTTTTCTTTATGAGCGCAGTTGTTCATTATTTTGAAATCTTCTTCTAGTCTGCTTTATATAGGCCTTGCAATAGAGACATAAGAAGATACTTTTGGTAAGTCCATAACACGAGTTAATGAGCTTTTCAAAACAGGAGATCCTTGTCTATTTAAAGCCGTTACTTATGATCCTGCATTGATGGAATTGTAACCCTTTAGAGCTTCTCACATTAGAGGATGAATATTACTGTTGAGAGTTCTTTACAACTTGATCAGAATTTTGCACATCAGAGTATCAGAGATTCTGTTTCGCAGCGCTAGTGCATTAAGAAGTTCAATCAGAAATTCTTCATATAAGTGTGTCATTCATATTTGATGCGTCTGAATCTTTCATTATCCTCTCAACTTCTGTGCTTGCATAATCAGAACTTCTGGTGATGTTCTGGTAGAAATTCTAGTTGCATCAGAACATCTTTTTAACATCAGAACATCCTGCATGTAAAGATACTTTTTATTAGTGAGCATATTTGTTCTTTATATCATGTGTTTATTATCATCAAAACTCTTGCTGGGATGTAGAACCAAATTATGTTCTAACACTAAACTGTCCAGGCCAGATTCTTGCCTTGTTTGTTTACAACTCCGCAAGAGCTGATTCGAACAGGGGATTCTTTTCGAATCAAGCAATCGAAGCAGAGGGAGGCTCAATCAAAGGGGCTACGCAATCAAAGCTGGATTAATTCGAATTGGAGCTTAGAGCTATCGAAGAGAGAAAATTCAAAGGGAAGTGGATCTACAGGGGCAGGTCAGCGTTCGATTTTCATCATGTTGGAGGCCCAAACAACTCATAACAGACTGGCAGTAACGTATGAAAATAGATTAACACTTGATTGAATAAAATATAGCAAGTCTTTATGAAGAAATCAAATCAAATCTCTTCATCATAATGGGCCAAGATTTGATACACAAATATTGACCTAATTCATTTGTATATATAAACCTCATGACCTCACACGAAAAAAGGGGACGGATACATGGGAATACATGCGCAACAGCTACCAAAAAAGGCCAGACGAAAACTCACGGAGACTGCCCCACGAAAGTCCAGAAGATAGCATCAAGTGCCAAAACCCCATTGCAGGCACATTTCGTCCAGGTTGACACTCCGATCAAGTTCTTGGAATTCACACAGGCATACACTCGTTCGTGCCCCAGCCATCTCACGCCCAGGACTGCAGATCCAGGTGCCTCCAGTGGTAAAAATATTTGATCCCACTTAAATCTTGAATTAGACTCATGATTGCATATTCATAGCTTTTGTTATTATTTGTGAACGATTTAACAAAGTGTATGCAAGTTGCAGTGTTCATACGTTTGAACCCCCATGGATAGAGTTTATTTCGAAGATGGTTATGTTTCAAATACATGATCCTAGCTGTGACAAATCGAAACCAACCCATATCCGGGTTCAAGAATTGATTTTGAATGAGATGCTTTTCTGTGTTGTTTAGTTTAGAATTGACTAATTGGCAGGACCAAAAGCAGGTGTCATGCCCTTCGAATGAGCAAGCAGCTCAGGTGGTGAAAGGGAATGCGTGCAATCGAAGGGACCAGGGTTCGAGCCCAGGCCTTGCATTTTCAATTTCTAACGAATTTCCTTGCAGGTCCAGTATCCCGGATCGAAGGATGTCACATCCAGATCAAATGCCCCAGACATGCATTCTCCCAAGCTTCTTCGATCTAAGCCTTACAGTTTCAATTTCTAACGAATTTGCTTGCAGATATAGCACCCCCAAGACCCTCGAATGAGGTCTTCGATCAGCCCTATGGATCGAAAGACAACCCAAGCCTCTTCGATCCAGGCCTTGCTTCCTAGAACGCTTTCTTTTCATTTCCTGTCTGGTGGTCGTTCGATTTTGTTTCCCTTTCTTTTGGCTGTTTGTCTTTACTTCTTCTAAACTTTAATTAACAATAAAAAACCATAAAAATATTAGGCTTAGCTTTTTACATTAAATTAATTTTGTCAATTAATTAATTAACTATTTTAATATTTTCTTAAAAAACTAAAATTGAATAGACTTAGGATTTTTTTTTAATTCAATTTCTTTTCATAATAAAAAACAAACAAAAATTCCTTTCACTTAGGATTTTAGACGTATTTTCAATTCATGTGCGTGTTTATTTACTTTAGCATTATTTTGTTAATTATGTAACTGTGCCCGGTTTGTAATAGCTTAATTAGGATTTTATTTCCGCACTTTATTTTTATTAGTAATTATTTATGTATCTACACCAAAGCCTTGTAATAGCGTATGACCTCTATTTCTTGTTTTTATATTTTATATGCTTGTATATAATTGCCAGCAACCTAGGCATGTATGCTTAATCAATCAATCAGTAAATCACTAAACTGGAAGATAAAAATATCTGAAAAAAGCACACTATTGCACACTTGCACCCTTAGGGTTCTCACTTGGTTTCCTCTGAAACAATGGTCATGTCCCTCGAACGTAGGGATACTCTTAGAAAAGACCCTCAGTTTAAAGTCATCATTAAGATCATAGTCCCTAAATATCCCTCGAGTTACCTACGAGAAATGATCTTATGATGATAGTCCCTTCGAAATGCTAAGATATCCTTACATGTTGCCTTCAATGACCATTACATCCCTCAATATCCAACGACTAGGGTTACCTACTCATTAATAGTAGGATAACACAGTCTAAATGATAAGAGGAAAAGAACAGTCTTTTTCGAGTAGGTAGATAACTGTTAGGTACTTGCTCAAACAAATTTTCACACCACACTTTCAAACACTTTTTCGAACAAAGTTTTCAAAACACTTTATCACATTCTTGAGGACTGATACAAGATTTACCATAAAGTGAATTGCCTCACTAAGGCATTTTCAAATAAAAACTTTTCACACAAACACGAAAGCAATTTCAAAAGTGAGCAAGTACCTAAGAGCCCATGGAAAACCATGGATGGAAAGGGTGCTAACACCTTCCCTTTCCATAATCTACCCCCCTTACTCAGAAACTCGAAAAAGGTCTTTTTCTATTCTTTTCACCCTTTCCTTGTTGGATAAAAGAAAAGACGATGGCGACTCTTGCTTACCGTTACATTTATGAATACAACAACACAAACCAATATTAACAGTCGGTTCTGCCACCATATCACACCTTCTAATTTTGGTCTTACTTCTATGATGGTTGTCACTATTTGTTTTAAGACCTCTTTAGCTGTCTTGGCACGTGCCCTTGTCATTGGTCTCTTAGTCCTTGAATTTCTTTAGTAGCATCCTTGATAATATGTCTTCATCATCCCCTCTCTCTTAAAGAGAATTCGACCTTGAATTGAAATCTATTTCACCTACATCAAAAGGAGATAATAAACTACATTAAAGATATCACTTACATTATATTCATCGGGTAGATCAAGTTTGTAAGCATTTTCATTTATCCTTTCAAGAACTTGGAAATGTCCATCACCCCTTGGTTTAAGTTTTGATTTCCTTTGAGTAGGAAATCTCTTTTTCCTCATATGTACCCAAACCCAATCACCGGGTTCAAAAACCAATCTTTTCCTCCCTTTGGTGGCATGCTTAGCATAACTTTATTTTTTCTCAATTTGTAATTGCACTTTCTCATGAAATTTCTTCACAAATTTGGCCTTAGGTTTTCCATCTTTATGCTTCAAAAGAGAAGTGTTAGGAAACTGTAATTAATCAAGAGGGGTTAGTAGATTAAAACCACACACAATTTAAAAAGAAGAAAATTGTGTAGTATTATGCACCACACGATTATAAGCAAACTCAACATGTGGTAAACATTCATCCCACATTCTCAACTTCTTTTTAAGAATATTCATAAGAAAAGTAGAAAGAGTTTTATTCACTACCTCAGTTTTTCCATCTGTTTATGGATGATAAGTTGTAGCGAAAAGAAACTTTGTTCATATCATACATTACAAAGTCCTTCAAAAATGACTAAGAAATTTGGTGTCACAATCTGAAACTATGCTTATTAGAAGACCATGAAGGCACACCACTTCCTTGAAAAATATATTTTCCACATGACTTGCAACATCCAACTTTTTGCATGCAATAAAATGTGCTATCTTTGAGAACCTTTCAACGATAACAAAAATATAATCCTTGCCCATTCTTTGTTCAGGGTAAAACCAAAACAAAGTCCATGGAAATGTTAATCCAAGTAGAATCAGGGGTAGGCAAAGGTGTATAAAGACCATGAGGCAAAAACTTTGATTTATCCTTTTTACACACAATGCACCTTTCACAAAAATTTCGAACATCACTTTTCATGTGGGGCCAATGAAAATTTTATTGCCATAACTCTAAGGTTTTGACAAGCCCAAAATGACCCATTAAACCCCCTTCACATGCCTCTCTTAAAAGTAAATCTCTAATAGAACATTTGGGCAGACATAGTATTTTTTTCTTTAAACAAATAACCATTGTGCCTAAAATATCCATTAATGGAACATTTGGGCAGACCAAAAACTTTTGTTTCAAGAGTAGAAAGCAAAGCAGATCTTCTAGATAACGTATCTGCAACTACATTTTTTTATACTTGATCACATATGAAAATTGTTCAAGAAATTCAACCCATTTATCACGCCTCTTGTTCAACTTACCTTGCCCTTTTAAATGTTTCAAATATTCATGGTCACTATGAATGACAAATTCTTTGTGCAAAAGATAATGTTCCCAAGTTTGCAATGCTCTAAATAAGGTATACAATTCCTTATCATAAGTAGAGTATTAAGGACAATCCCTTTTAATTTCTAACTAAAATACGCAATTGGATGCCCTTCTTGCATCAAAATAGCCCCAATTCCAACATTAGAAGCATCACACTCAATTTTAAAAGATATAGAAAAATTTGGTAATGCTAAAATTGGTACTTTGGTGAGTTTTTCTTTAAGTGCAGCAAACACTTGCTCTTGTTTTTCGGCCCATTTAAAAATAACATTCTTTTTTAACAATTTCATTAAGAGGAGCAACAATGGTGCTAAAATGTTTCACAAACCTACTATAGAAAATTGTTAAACCATGAAAACATATTAACTCACTTGCATTTTTAGGTGGCAGCCAATCCTTGATTGCTCTCACATTTTCTTCATCCACATGAATTCCTTTCGAGCTTACAATAAAACCTAGAAAAATAATATGATCCGTGCAAAAGACACATTTTTCCAAATTTGAAAATAAATGTTCTTGTATTAACACTTCCAAAACAATCCTTAAATGTTCACAATGGTCTTTTAAATTTTATCTATATATATATATTAATATATCATTAAAATAAACAATAGATTTTTCCAAAAATTCCCTCAAAATATGATTCATTATTCTCATGAAATTACTAGGTGCATTAGTTAAATCAAAAGGCATAACCATCCACTCATATAAACCATATTTAGTTTTAAAAGTTGTTTTCCATTCACCCTCTTCCCTAACTCTTATTTGATGATACCCAATTTTCAAATCAATTTTAGAAAATAGACATGCACCAAACAATCCATCAAGCAAGTCATCTAACCTAGGAATTGAATGTATATATTTTATGGTAATGTTGTAAATAGCTCTACAATCAGTTCATATTCTCCAACTACCACATTTTTTAGAACTAAAATAATAGGACCAACACAAGGACTTAGACTTTCTCTTACCCATTCTTTACTTGCCAATTCAAAAATTTGCTTTTGAATCTCATGAGTTTGTTGTGGAATGCTTAGGTAAGTTGGCCTACTAGGAAAAGATGCTCTCGAAATGAGATCAATATGATGCTAAAATTCTCTTATGGGTGGAAGCTCATTTGGTATCTGTTGTACCCCGAAATTTTTCCTCCCATTTTCTTTAAGGCATTCTTCTAAGATCTCAAATACTCAAAGATACTCAAGAGTTGACTGGTCAAATCTCCTCCTAAGCAAGGGTCTTCAATTAGGGTTTGGTGCTTCTCAAAGAATATTGGGTTTAAATGGTTTCAAACGACTTTCATGGTTCATCATAGGTCCTCAATAATGATTATGTCAAGTCTCAAGTATTGCATCACATGTTTGCTCAGTTAATGGCTCAGATGACTGAAAATCAACTGTATTGGACAAAAAGTCAATTATGGCCAACATACAGTCAAACTTCAAGATTTTTGGTCAAGATCAAAATTTTTAAGTGATATTCATCATTTGGTCAAGGGTTGATCATGATTCCTCAAGAAAAGCCCTCAAATCATCAAAGGTAAAAAATTGCCAAATTAGGGTTTTGATTAAGGATGACTGATCATTGACTTTTGGCCTAGTGCATAACCTAATGGCTTGAAGCATGATCTCAAGAGCTCAAATACAACATCTTGACCTAATTACATGGATCAATACATTTCCAAAGATACAAGTGATTGATAGTTGAATAATTGAATCAATTGATGAAAAGTCAACAGTCACACAAAAGTCAAACTTTGACTTTTTGGTCAACATTAGAATTCAAAAATAAGAACCATCAAGATATTCAAAAATATCAAACTTGATCATCAAGAATCCAGAAAGTCAACAAAAGTCAAAAGTCAAGATTTTCAAACACTTTGAAAAAATTCAAGTGTTTTGTACCTAAAAAACCCTAACTTCACAAGCAAGTATCCTCAAGATACAAGTTGATTCAAGGAAAACTTTCAACATGAAAGTTGTAGGGATTTATGAATTCTATAACTTTGATATTACGGGGTAATCCTCAAAAAGTGCTTAATTTAAGAGATATAAGCCCATGAAGTTATGATGTTTTTATCCAACACTTCGAATTTTTTTCAAACAAGTTTTGATCAGTTTTTTATCCTAAGTTCTTGGCCAATTTCCACCAAGTTCCCATTTGATTTAGCCAAATTGGTCAACATGAAAGTTGTAGACAATATTTCAAGCTTTCCAAAATGTCCAAGAACACAAATTTATCATGCTTGAGCTAGAAGTTTCGAAGATATGAAGTTGGGTATCTAAAGTTGCATTATAGGTCATTTTTGTGACAAGTTCATAACCAATTATCATGCCATGCTTAGAGATATCACTTTTCAGGTCCATTAACTTTCAAATATCCCCATAATTAAGTGTTTACACAATTTATTGAACCATTACCCAAGTGTTTGAGCCATTGTCCAAGATAATTTTCCATTTATGGCACAAAGGCACCATTACCATTCACGTAAAGCATGCTTTATGCAAAGTACACTCTCCTTGAGCCTCTCAACTGTTTCTTCTGCACACAAATAATGTCAAAGCAATAAGCAACATGTCTACATATCCTAACCACTCTATGAGCCATGGTACTATGCATTGGAACTTTGATTTCTCAAGAAATCACAAGTTACATCTCAACCAAGCCAAAACTTGATAACTTGCAAACCTGATCAGCCCTTGCCCTCAAACATTTTCTCTATAAATAGAGAGTCCTTTTGCAAGCAAAAGGATGAATGGATAAGCCCTAAAACACTCTCAAACTCAGAATCACTTAGAAAACTCCATTGTTGCACATTTGAAGCTTCCAACACCCAACTTCAAATCCACTCGTGCGTTTGTATTTTTTTATCATCCATACACCTTACATACATCACATATAACACATCCAAACACCTGTTACACTTCTGTAACACCATCTTCATCGTCCTCTAAACCCCATATTCGAAGCTTGCACATTGACTTGGTTGAAGAGATTCATACACTTTCAGCATAAAGTAAGGATTGGGACAACTTCAGGGAGGTCCAATGAAGCGTAATCAATGATTTACTTGCACCGGGAAGCCTCCATACGCGTTATGGGTTTTCACTTTAAGAGGTAAGTTTCTTCGACTTTGAAATCCTTACAAACACATCATTTGCTTTCAATTTCAAAAGATAAAATTTAGATATGATTGCCCAGAAACTAACCATGTCCTTAGTTTTCATTTATATTGACTGTGTGATGAGAATTTTGGAATTGAATTTTCTGTAATATTAGGTTTCAGTTTGGTACCAAGTAAAATTCATTTCAGCCTTTAACTTATAGCTTTCAAAAGTTACATGGCTGAATTCGTGGTGAAATTTAGAACAACTTTCATGTTTACATTTTTTAAAATGATTGAGAATTGAAGGAGTTAGAAATTTGAACAATGTTGTTAATGTTGCTGGAGCGAGGAAGAAGATGAAGTTCATCTTCCAATTTTTGTAAACAAGTTTATTATATATTTATTGGGTGTTATTTCATAACCAGATGAAACAGCCACCCCAGTGGCAAGTGTGTGTGTGTGTAAGGAGTTGGTGTGTTAGGGCAGGGAGTTCGATCCCTGCCTCATCAACACCATCAAATCATCATACAATCAGATCCCACGCTCCAGATCAGCGCCTTCACCATGAGCCCTCATGGATCTCCTCCACTGGATATCAAATGGCGCCTGGGCTCTCTTGTTATTAGGCCTGGAGTTTTTTCTTTTTAACCCCCCCCCCCCTAAATTTCTTTTACTACAGGCCCATTTTAATTTTTTTTTAATTTTAATTAATATTGTCTTTTCTTTAACCAATTTTATTTTTTATTTAATCAACAAAAATAATAAAATCACAAAAAATGTAGATATAGGTTTTTAATTAATTAATTTAATTTTTTACAAATAAAAATTAATTTAATTTAATCACTTTGATTTTATTTAATTAAAATTAGGTTTTATACTTCATATATTTTTCTAAATAAAACATCAAAAATTATTTTCTAACAATTAGTTTCCTTTTTTACTAAAATTAATTTAGACTTATTTTTTTAGTTGATTTAACTAAATTAGATTTCTTTTTAATTAATTAAAATTAGTTGACCTTTTTTCATTTATTATTAAATTTAATTTAGTTTCTTTAGGTTTTTACTAAACTATTGTTAAAAATTAAATCAAATAATTAGGTTAATCATCAAACTTTTTCTATCAAAAATCACAACAATTTCTTTTCTCTTTTCTTTAATCTACAAATTTTCGCATACTTATCTCCCAATTATTGTAACTGCTCCAGTCTGTAATAGATAATTAGGTTTACTGCTTTTCATCCCCATTCATAAGTTTGTACTCCCCATCCCCAAAACATTGTAATAGAGTAGGACATTTAACTTCTGCAATTTACTGCTTTTCTTATTACTGTTTGTAATTAGGGTTTGTATGGCAAGATTAAAATCAACATTAGAAAACCTAATCTCAAGACAAATACTTGAAATCAAAACACTTCGCACACACGCACCTCTACGATACTCTTACTTGTTGCCTCGGATTTAAACAGTCATGTCCCTCGAACATGGGATATTTTAGCAAAGACCCTCGTTTAAAAGATCGTAGTCCCTCGTTGACCCTTCGATGCTGCCTTTGGTAAACAATCTTAGTCACTTACGACAATTTCTAAAAGCATCCTACAAGTTGCCTTCTATGAATATACGATGACCCACGCCTGTCCCTCACATCCAATGATAGGGCTTCCTACTAACTAATGGTAAGGTAGCACTATCTAAAGGAGAAGGAAAAGAACAAAGACTTTTTGAGTAGGTAGATCACTCGTAATCGCTTGCTCACAAACTAAAACAATTTTCATACCTCACACTTTCAAAACAACTACTTTCAAGACGCTTTATAAACACTCTTGAGGACTGATGCAAGGGTTATTATAAAACAAATTGCCTTACATTGGCATTTTCAAAACATCTTTCCACATTTTCAAAAAATAACACTTTTATCCAATAAATATTTTCAAAACAAACATTTTGTATACATTCTCAATGATACGAGAATCTTTACAAAATTGCCATACTTAGGCATTTTCAAAATATTTGCAAACATACACAAAGCATTTCAAAAGTGAGCTAGAAATTAAGAGCCCGTAGATAACTACAGATGAAAAGGGTGCTAACACCTTCCCTTTTCATAACTTACCCCCCCCCCCCCGAACTCAGAAAATTCTCAAAGGTCTTTCCTGTTCTTTTCACCCTTTCCTTTATTGGATAAAAGAAAAGTCGGTGGTGACTCTTGCTATCTGCAACATTTGCTATAAAATGCAAAACCAAAAGTCAATTCTCCCACCCTATTACAGAATTGGCGACTCTGCTGGGGAAACTAAACTAAAGTGGGGCTACTTTAAGAGCTAGATCACCTTTATTTCTTTACTTGTTTGTTTGTGTGCTTTATATTTCAGGATATGCTTGGGTTTATTTTTTGTGTAGATCCTATACCCGGATCTGGGGGCATTTTAGGTAAGTAGAAATAGATCGTGGAAACTGCACGGCATAGACCAATATGGTTGAAGCGATGACTATGTTAGTGCGACACATTGGTTTGTGCTGGTATCCCTTGAGTCAGTCAAGGAGAATGTTGGTCTGCCGCGTGGTGTCATAAGAAATAACTGACCTTAGAACCTTATTTTGACACAACTTATCCATTAGAAAGTAGTGAGATAGCCAGATTTGGTGCAGACTGAAGTTGGTTGATACTCGATGCTACACTCATTGAGATTGGGCTCTCGGGATATTCCGGTCGCAATTTAGATGCTTGTGCTAAAACAATGCATAAGAGAAAAACCAGTGATATTGAGGCTCCTAGAACCCAATTACTTCTCTTAGGACAGGTTAATCTAACTAAAACTTCAAGAGGGTACTTACCTACAAACTCCATGCAAGCTTAAATCTAAGGCCTTGTGTGTTTTGTCTGTGTATGATTCATTGTTTTATCATGACATTATAACATCATGACATCATACCATATCATTTTGACTAACCGTTTCAAGGACCTAGGGACTTATCTTTGTTCTGTTTTGTAGGTTATAACCTCCGCTCGCAGAAATACTATCCGTATCAGTTTTGTGAAGATATATTCTCAACTTAAGGAGTTAGTCTCGAGAGTTCCTGAAAGTTATCCATTCATCAAAAGACATGGTCGACTACTTAGTTTGGTTACCTCGGGTTTTGAAGAAGATATGATGAGTGTTCTATTACAGTTCTTTGACCCTGCACATCACTGCTTCACCTTTCTCGATTATCAATTGGTACCCACAATGGAGGAGTTTTCTCAATTACTGGGAGTACCTTTTCTCAATCAGATACCTTTCACCGATTTAGAGAGAGATCCACAACCTAAAGAAATTACAACAGCCTTACATCTGAAGCGGTCTGACATTGTATCAAATTGGGAAACAAGGAGTGGAGTCAAAGGTTTTCTTATTAAATTTCTGTTAGAGAAGGCTCGGTTGTTCCTAGATGCAATGAGTTTTCAAGCTTTCGAAGAAATCTTGGCTTTGCTAATCTATGGTTTGGTGCTATTCCCTAATCCATACCAACTCATAGATGTGAGCGCCATCAAAATATTTATTTCTCGTAACTCTGTACCTACCTTGCTTGGAGACATTATGCATTCTCTTCACACTCATACTATGAGGAAGAGAGGGACTCTTATGTGTTACATGCCTCTGCTACCAAGGTGGTTTATTTCGCACCTTCCCCGATCAGTGATAAAGAATTAACAAGGTTTGAGATGGTATCAAAGGATGGTGTCGCTCTCTCATTCAGATGTATATTGGTGCTCCCGATATCTAGAAGATGTTACTATCATTAACCGCTGCGGGGAATTACCTAATGTTCAACTCCTTGGCATTAGGGGAGGTATTACTTATAACCCTTCTCTGGATCTATGACAATTTGGTTATGCTCGAAAAGATGGTTCTCATGACGCACTTATCCAGGGTATTGTGTTCGACTACGAAAATGATCCTCAAAGTTATCGTCAAAGGTTTATACGTGCTTAGGGCATGGTAAATAAGGTTGATAGCAAAACTTTAGGACAAAAGAATTCTATCCCTTTGGAGCCCTACCTCAAATGGGTACTAGATCGTGCTTAAAACCTTATGATGCCATATCTCGTTGTCTTACCAGTAATTATGGAGCCTGTTGCTGAGAGGGATATTCCTTATACCATTCTCAATCCAGATATGCCCACTGACCTCGAATAATTGCAGAAGTCTTGGATTCAACTCAAGGAAGAACGGGACACCTTAGAAGCTAAATTATATGCAAGTGAGAAGAAAGTGTTGGAGCTTACAAAGCAACTTCATGAGGAGCAAAACCTTAATTCATACATCGACATGAAGAGGAAGAGTCCGTGGGAGACTCGAGTCTTAGGTTTTAGGAGTTTATATTGTTGTCTCCTTGAGACCCTTTTGCTTTTCATTGTAAGCCTAAGAGGCAATTGTAATTTTGAACTTATTAATGAAATATTTGTTTTGTTTCCTCTCGGTTAGCAAATTAAAATCTCCTAAGGTCCTTGAAAACATTGCATCCACATATCATGCATGATTTCATAAGCAGGTTTTCCAATATAGGTTTCCTCATCTATTTGCTGTTTATTTTAGTATAAGATGGTTCTCGAACAAACTATCAAGGATCTCCAAACTCAACATGCACAATTTCAAGAGACTCTTCTGAATCTGGCCAAAGGGCAACAAGAGATGATGGTGCTCCTTACCATGAAAAAGAAGACTAAGAAGCAGATTGTTATCCTTAACATGGGGAGAAGATTCAAAGGTCCTTCTCAACTAGTTCGAGTGAATGTTGTTTCCTCTGAGGAAGACGACAACCAAGAGGAGGATAGCAGAAGTGTCAGGGGTGAATATAGAAATAATCCGATTTCTGAGGATCAAAACTACCCCGATGAACAATACCCTCCTGTAGATGACAAATACAAGTAGTTGGAAGACCAACTCAAAGTTGTGGAAATCCAAAAAGCGTTTGGATTGAATTTTAGAGAGCTAGGGTTGACCCCGAGGGTGGTCATCCCACAAAAATTCAAGGTCCCTATCTTTGCTAAATATGACGGGGTATCTTGTCCCAAACTTCATTTGAGGTCGTATGTTCGAAAAATCCAACCTTATACTGCTGATAGGAAATTATGGGTCCATTTCTTTCAAGAAAGTTTGTTCGGTACTAAAATTGAATGGTTCTACTAGCTGGATGGAACCAACATTCACACATGGGAAGACTTGGTTGCTGATTTTTACAAGCAGTATCAATATAATGCTAACCTGGCGCCGACTCGGGTGCAGTTGCAAAACATGTCCATGGGCTCAAACGAAGGGTTCAAGGAGTATGCACAAAAGTGGAGGGATTTAGCTGGAAGGGTGAAACCTCCTTTGATTGACCGAGAATTGGTGGATATGTTCATGGGAACTCTGACGGGTCCATTCTTTAATATGTTAATTGGGAGTTCTTCATCAGGGTTTACTGAGCTAATTCTAACTGGCGAAAGAGTTGAAAGTGGTATTAAGAGCGGGAAGGTTTCGATGGCTACATCTTCTAATGTTGTGAAGAAGCCATTCATTGGTAAGAAATAAATCAACATTGTCTATAGCCAGAAAGACCGTAGTAAAAATGACCGCCATCAGTCTCTGGGAGCGGTGTTGATCTCTAATCTGACGACTATTCAACAACAACAATAGGGAAACCAGCATAGGTCAGACGCTCCAAGGAGGCATTTCACCAGGATTAATATTCTATTGGCTCAAGCATTGCAACATTTGTTAAAGGTTGACCTCATAACACTCTGGGATCCTCCTCCTAATCCCAATACATCCTCTCTGAAGTACAACCCAAATGCGAGGTGTGCCTATCATTCTAATAGTCTTGGACACGACACCAACAATTGTTGGGCCCTGAAAAACAAAATTCAAGACATGATTGATAACAAGGAAATTGAGTTTGACCCTCCCGAGACTCCAAACATGATTACTTTTCCTATGTCGAAGCATGACAAAGGCATAAGTGCTATTGAAGATGTTTTGTACGTTACCTCCGTAAGTGGTGTGGTTACTCCTCTCTCAATAGTCAAGAAGAATTTGCTACAAGCCGATTTATTTCTGGGTTGTATTAAAGATTGTTATTTCTGTGTAGTTCAACCCAATGGTTGCGGGTTATTGAAGGAAGCCATTCAATGCCTGATGGATGAACATGTAATTTTGATTGAGAAAATTCAGCATGCTGAGAATTTGTGTCGAGATTGTCTGTCATATCTGGTACTCCTTTCAGTATCACTTCCAAGGGTCTTGTAAGGATTACTTCCCATCCAAAAGTTGATACTTTAATCATTACAACACCTAGGCCCATCCCATATTCTTCGGAGAAAGATATTCCATGGAATTATGGGTCTGACGTCTATTTCCATGGTGTTAAACAAGAGTTGTCTGATAAAGATGATGAAGAGGCTGATCACAACATTGACAATATTGCAGGGACCAGCAAAATTACTAGAAGTGGAAGGATTTTATCTCTAGAAATCTCTCCACCTGTACAAGTTACAGTTACCAAGACAACTGCCGAGGCTCGGGGTAAAGAGCCCATGATAGAGCCTTCCAGGACGGATGCACCAAAATAAGCTACAGTCAAGGACACCTCTGGACAAGAAATGGAAGAGGTTTTGAAGATCATTCGTAGAAGCGATTACAAAATTATTGAATAACTGGGGCAAACACCGTCCAAAATCTCCATTCTATTTTTACTATTGTGTTCTGAAGCCCATGCATAAGCTTTAGTAAATTTTTTGAAGACTGCTCATGTACCACAGGAGATTTTTACCAATCAATTTGGAAGTTATGTTGCTATCTTAACGACTGACAATGGATTAGGTTTCTTCGATGCTGACCTAACTTCGGAGGGGAGAAATCATAATAGGGCCTTGTATGTCTCCATGGGGCAGGTGCTGTTACCTCCAATTTGCACTAGAAATTAAAGTATCATGTGAAAAGGAAGATTGTTACTGTTTGCGGAGAGGAGGAGTACATGGTCAACCATCTAAATTCATTCTGATACATGGAGATGGACGGGGAATTCATCGAGACTCCTTGCCAAGCTTTTGAAGTGATTTCTCCTGCCCATTCCAAAGACTACCAGGGTTCCGCACAAGATGGCTTCCTTAAAAGATGCCAAAGCTACTATAGAAGAAGGTGGTTGCACAATTTAGTGCCAGCTTCCTGATATCCTCTACAAATCTTATAAGTTTGGTTTGGGATTTACTGCAGAAGGTCAAAAGGTTGTTCGCTACGCTCAAGCTGGAAGACCTATATTTTGTATCAGCAATAACAGAGTCAATACTATAGTAGATGCTGACAGCGATTATGATTTTGACAGCTGGATATTCCCTACCATTGGTAACAAACTCGACAATTGGAAAGCAGAAGACATTTTCCCTATCTCCTTCAGTCAGGAGTAATAACTATTTCTGCTTTATTTCTTTGAGAAGTTTGGTTATGTAATTTCTTTTAAAACAATGACTTTAAACCTTATGTCTTTCCCGGGGCACAATGGTTCATTTGTTAAGGGTTGTCATTTCATATGTCATATTTTCATTTAATGAAAACATTGGGCGTTTTGCATTCAAATTTTGCGCTCTTTGTCTTTCTTTTACTTTATTACACTTTCAAATATCTACGTGTTCTTACACCCACCCACACACTACATTGCAGATCCCCATCCACTCTGGATCTTGTTGATAACGATTTTGATATTACCGCTTATCACTTTGAAAATCCGATCTACTAAGCCGAAGACGAAGGTGAGGAAGATTGTGAAATACCTGGAGAACTTGCCAGACTCTTAATACAAGAAGAAAAGGCTATCCAACCACACGAAGAGCCAATCGAAGTGGTAAACTTGGGTTCTAAGACAGACATAAAAAATGTCAAGATAGGCGCCAACTTAGATGGCGATGTCAAGAACAAGTTGATTCGGATGTTGCACGACTATGTTGAGGTATTTGCTTGGTCATGCAAAGACATGCAGGGATCGATACTGATATTGTAGTTTACAGTCTGCTAATGAGAGAGGGTTATTTTCCGATTAAAAAGAAGGTTCGTCACATGCATCCTGAAATGTCAGAGAAAATAAAAGCTGAGGTCATGAAACAATTCAATGCAGGTTTCTTAGCAGTGACGTCATATCCATAATGGGTTGCTAATGTTTTTCCGGTACCAAAGAAATATGGCAAGGTACGTATGTGTGTAGATTACCGGGATCTGAACAGGGCAAGCCCCAAAGATGACTTTCCGCTTCCACATATTGATGTCTTGGTCAACAACATCGCTGAGCACAAGGTATTCTCCTTCATGGATGGTTTCTCGGGTTATAATCAGATTAATATGGTGCCTGAAGACATGGAGAAAACTACCTTCGTCACACAGTGGGGAACTTTCTGTTACAAGGTCATGCCTTTTGGGTTGAAGGATGACGGGGTAACTTATCAGCGTGCCATGGTAGCTTTATTTCATGACATGATTCATCATGAGATAGAAGTCTACATCGATGACATGATAGCAAGGTCCCAAACTGAAGAATAACATATTGATCATCTACACAAGTTATTTGAAAGGCTGAAGAAGTACAAGTTAAGGCTAAATTCGAACAAATGCACTTTTGGGGTGAGATCTGGTAAACTCCTCAATTTCATCGACAGTGGTAAAGGTATTGAAGTCGATCCTGCAAAAGTTAAAGCTATTCAAGAAATTCCAGCTTCCCTCACTGAGAAGGAAGTCATAGGTTTCTTAGGATGACTAAATTACATTTCCCAATTCATTTCTCATTTGACCGCTACCTGTGAGCCAATCTTCAAGATGCTGAAGAAAGATCAAGTAGTAAAGTGGAACGACGACTGTCAAATAGCCTTTGACAAAATTAAGGAGTACCTACAAGAACCTCCGATTCTGATGTCACCAATTGAAGGAAGACCTCTACAAAATTAAGGGTGTGTACTGGGGCAACATGACGAGTCTGGTCGAAAAGAGCATGCAATATACTACCTTAGAAAAAAGTTTATCGATTTTGAGACAAGATATTCACTTCTCGAGAAAAATTTCTACGCTTTGGCATGGGCCGCTCGCCGACTAAGACATTATATGTTGGCTTATACTACTCTATTTATCTCTAAAATGGATCCCTTCAAGTACATATTCGAGACGCCATCTCTCTCTAGAAGAATAGCCCGATGGAAAATAGTCTTAACAGAATACGACATTCAGTACACAACTAAAAAAACAATCAAAGGAAGTGTACTGGCAGATCACTTGGCACATCAAGCTGTAGACGACTATAAATCTATGAACTTCGAATTATCGGATGAGAACATCATGCTAATTATAAATTATGAAGAACCTGGACTGTATGAAGGACCTGGGATAAGATCCTTGTGATACGGTGGGAAGAGAACTGACTATTTTTGGAATGCTGGTTTGCATTTTGCGTTTATGTTCGCAAAATGTCGCGGTAAGCAAGAGTCGCCACCGTCTTTTATTTTATCCAACAAGGAAAGGAAAAAAGCACAAAAAAATTCCTTTTTCGAGATGTTTCTCGGGTCCGGGGGGTAGATTATAGAAAGGGAAGGTGTTAGCACCCTTTCTATCCGTGGTTATCCACGGGCTCTTAGGTACTTCTCAAAGTGTTTTCAAAAATTGCTTTTCTTTGTGTTTGTGGGTTTGAAAGAAGTTTTTGTTTGAAAGGAGTGTAAGTGCGAAAAGTTTTGTTTTGTTTTGAAAGGAGCAAGTACTTAAGAACCATCTACCTACTTGAAAAAGGAATCAATTTGTGCTAATGTCCTTTAGACAATGCTAGCCCACTATTGATGAGTAGGTAGCATCGTCGTTGGAGTTTTAAGGGTCAATTCGATTAAGGGACGTGTGGTCACTAAAGCAATGTTAGGACGCCTTAGCGGTAACCCTAATGTCTTAGATCATTTTTCTGAGGCAACCGTTTCGAGGCAACTATGATCTTTGGAGAAGAGGGCGACCTCTAAAACTTGCTATACTCAATGACCACGTTCGAAGGCAACCAAGTGAGGTGTACCCTAAGAGTGAGCATGTGCGAGTGTGTTATTTCGGTTAACTTTATCTTTGTACATGTCATGGGTGAGCTATGTTGATTTTAGGTTAAAGATTTGATCTTGTCATGCATTCCCTATTATCAAATATCTAACAGTGTATAGTTGCGGAATTTAAATTGCAGAAATTAAATCTAGACTATTACAAGGCGTCGGGTATTTACATCGCCAAAAGCAACCCTTTAATTTAAATTGCGGAAAATAAATAAAGAGATAAATAAAGTCCTAATTTAAGCTATTACATTCCGGAAGCAAGTACAATAATATGAAAATATGGATCGCGTGCGAGAAAATTAAATCGACACATTTTTTAGGGTTTTGACCCTTTTTGAAAAGAAAGCATTTTTTGTTATTTTTTTGAATTAAAAGAAATTAAATCTAAGCTAATAATTAAATTAATTAATTAATTAAAATATTTTTGGATTTTGAGTATTTAAAGAAATAAAATAAATTGATTAAAAGTTAGTAAAAACCTAATTTTTCTAAATTGATTTTAATTATTTGCAAAAAGTATTAAAAGTTAACCCTAATTAAAACTAAGTTAATTAATTAATATTTGTTTACAAAAATAAAAGTGATGAATAAAATATATTTTTGTGTTTTTGATTTTTATGAAAAAAATTGATTGGTTAGTGATAAAAATAATAATATAAAACAAATAAATAAAACAAATAAAAGAAAATAGAAAGAAATAACCAAAGGGGGTGTGGGCCTGATTTGGATGTGAGAATAGCATTTTTGAGGCCCAATACAGGCCAGCCTGGTTGACTTTCCTGTTTGTCCACGCGTATGTTGACTTGGGAGTATGGTGCACATCCAATCTGGGCCATCAGATTTGGCCTGAGGGCCAACTGGCGCTTGGGATCTGAAGGAGTATGATAGGCTGCGCCTTGGGAATCACATGGAATCACCTGAAGAAAAATGAAACAAATGCATTGGGGGACCTGGGATTCGAATCCAGGTCCCATTGGATTTTCCACTAGCGCCTCTGCCAGCTGAGCCAAGATGTTTACTTGTTAATGGGATAAGTGGAGAATATTATATGCTAAAAACAAATAATATGCTGTAAATAAAAAATAAAACGCGCGAGATCTGAAACCACCAATGGGAGGGAGACGCGTCAACGTCTTCTTTGTTGGAACACTGGTTATTTACCTGTGGATTTTATCCGTAGCTAAATTCATGGCTCGTTCCTAAAATCAACTGTAGGCCATATAAATTGATCCTAAAACCATGGTTCGCTTCGTCTCTCCCTCCTGAATTCATCCATGGCCATTGATAGTGCTGATTTTACCTGAAATTGAAACGCCTAAAAACAAGAAACCCAAACCCTAGTTTCGGGTATGGCTTTACAGGCTATGAAAATAAAATCAAATATTGCAGAAAGTTTCGAAATCAAACAAGGATCAAGAATATGTCCATGGTTTGTCAAAAAGATGCAAGAATGAGAGGTTTCAATTTCATGTACAGGGAGGTGTTCAAGGAGACTTACAACGCAAGTTAGGAGGTTCCAGAGCTTTCTTTTGATTCCAATAGATTCAGTGGATGTCTAGCAAGAGAACCACGTTGAGTTTTGGCCTTGAATTTGCCTCTAGTATGGATTTTAGTTTCACACTTTTTCAAGCTTTTTCTCAAGTTTGTTCTTATGATTTTTGCAGCCTTTTTTGTTCTTTTCTCGTATGCTTTGTGTTGTATATGTATCAGGCATTGTATTAGGTCAAATATTGGGCTTTGAATCCTTGTGTATTGATGATTTAAGATTTGATATGATCCTCCATTATAAAGCTTCCAAAAATGTCCCAAATCCAATATTTTGTGCATGATATGCCTTGATTCGAATTTGATCATGTCCATGATGATAATAAAGACCTGTATCACTCAAAAAGATACCAAGTGATTAAGATTTGGATTTTATTTGGATTTAAATTGATTAAAAATGAATTAATTTAATAAAAATCAAATAAAATAGAAAAATTAATGAATGGACACAAAACTGAAGATAGGACACGTGTGGAGTGTAACAAGATCAAATCAAGTGGAAAAAAGTGGGCCCATTTGGCAAAATTTGAAGTTTTAGGGATAATTGACTTTTGGCAATTTTGGAAAAATGCCCAACTTCAACAATGCATAACTTCTTCAATTTTGAACTTTTGGAAGTGTTCTTGGACTTTTTAGAAACCTTGATATGTACTCTAACAAACACTGTTAGTATAATATCATTTTGATATTCCGTGCTCAAGTTATAAGCTTTGGCAAAAAAGGTGTTTTTGTTGACTTTCAAAAATGACCTATAATGTCCAAATTTGTAACTTCTTGTGAGTGAATTTATTGATCTTGGGGTGTGAAGATGGATTGTAGGAAATTGAATCCTCTTAAAATTGAGCTTTGGATGGGTCATTTATCATAAAGTATGAGAAAGTTATGCTTGGTCAAAGTTGAGTTGACTTTTCCTACAAAACCCTAATTTAGCAACTTTTGAATCTTGATGAATCTTGAGCAATCCTTGATGAATCATGACCAACCCTTGATCAAATGATGAATTATACTTCAAAATGAGAATGTTGACAAAAAATCTTGAGGTTTGACTAATTGTAGGTCACAGTTGACTTTTGCCCTAGCATATTCGATTTTTGGACCTCTTGAGCAATTGACTGACCAAACTTCCTCTGCAAGGCTTGAAATTTGACATGGATGAACTTGATAACATATTAGGACATTGGGGAGTACTAGAGTTCATTTGGATGTAAGGACCTTGATGCAACATAAAACCCTAATTTGAGATTGACTGCCTTAGGAGATGACTTGATTGTCCAACTCTTGAGCAATCTTGAGCCACTTGGAGATTATTCTTGAAATGTATTGGGAAATATGGGAGGGAAAATTTTGGGGTACAACAGTTGCCCCTGTTCAATTTTCTTAAACCTGAGGATATAGATTGGCTTTCGGGCCTTTCGTGATCCGAAGGTGGAAGATAATTGAACACTAGATTGTCCAAAAATTTGCACTCACATGACGTAGTATCAACATCGTGATGTCGGGAATGGGCTTATAGATTCCATTTGGAGATTGTTGATAGGTGGTCTGAAATTCGACCGGATCGGCGTCAGAAAAATCTTTAGGAATTGATTTAACTGGACAAGAGGGGTTTTGTCTCTTTTGACTGGATTGGCGTCAGGAAAATCTTTAGGAATCGATTTAACTAGACCAGAGGGGTTTTGTCTCTTTTGACTGGATTGGTGTCAGGAAAATCTTTAGGAATCGATTTAACTGGACCAGAGGGGTTTTGTCTCTTTTGACTGGATTCGCATCAGAAAAATCTTTAGGAATCGATTTAACTGGTTTTGTCTCCTTTGACTGCGTTCGCATCAGAAAAATCTTTAGGAATCGATTTAACTGGTTTTGTCTTATTTAACTGGGTTGGCCTCAGAAAAATCTTTAAGAATCGATTTAATTGGTCTTGTCTCCTTTGACGGGTTGGCCTCAGAAAAATCTTTAGGAATCGATTTAACTGATTTTGTCTCCTTTGACGGGTTGGCCTCAGAAAAATATTTAGGAATCGATTTAACTAGTTTTGTCTCCTTTGACGGGTTGGCCTTAGAAAAATCTTTAGGAATCGATTTAACTGATTTTGTCTCCTTTGGCGGGTTGGCTTCAGAAAAATCTTTAGGAATCGATTTAACTGGTTTTGTCTCCATTGACTGAATTGGCCTCAGAAAAATCTTTAGGAATCTATTTAACTGGTTTTGTCTCCTTTGACTGCGTTCGCATCGGAAAAATCTTTAGGATTCGATTTAACTGGTTTTGTCTCCTTTTAACTACATTCGCATCAGAAAAATCTTTAGGAATCGATTTAACTGGTTTTGTCTCCTTTGACATAGTTGAGAATTTAACTGCATCTTTCTTGAAAGGTAAAGGTCAGTCATATGCAATGCATGATATGGATCAAGCAATGATGTTCTCAACATAAATGAGATTGTGTGATATGATGCGTATATGCATGTATTATGATGTATGGAAATGTGATGTTTTAGCTGGGGAAATAAATCCCGGAGCTGTTGGAGAATAGAGTTGAATTCTTCGTTTCCATTGGGGATGATGAACGGAGATGATTGCAAGAATAAACCTGCAGGAGAGGATGACTCTGTTGGGGAATAAACTGATGAGGAGAATACTCCGAGGGTAATTACTCTATGGGGAAGAGATGTTCTGCTGAGAATGTCACTGATAAACTCTACTGGGGATTCCGCTGATAAGCTCCGCTGGGGATTTCAATGATAAACTCCGTTGGGGATGGATTACCGCTGCTGGTGATATTAAATCTGTTGAGGATGGAATTCCTGCTTGTGAAAGGAAAGAACTTCGCCGGGGACGATCTTTCAGTTGCAACTTGCTGGGGATAACCCTGTTAGACTCTTGTGGGGATAATCCTTCTGAATTATGCCGGGAATGGTTCCTTGAACTCGGCTGGGGAGATTTATTTTTGTACTCCGCTGGGGGTAAACTTCCAGAGTCTACTGGGGATGTTGATTCAACTCTATTGGGGAAGCTTTTTTCAGACCGTGCTGGGGAAATATTGACTCCACTGGGGTATCTTGTAATCTGTCGGGGAACATTCTCATACTCCGCTGAGGAATATTAAGATTGCTGGGGATACTCTTATACTTGTTGGGGAATATTCTTACACTCCGCTGGGGAATATTAAGACCCTTTTAGTGCTGATGGTAGACTAACTCTGCTTGGGGAGAGTATTACTGATTCGTTCATAGTTGCAAGTCTCGGCTGAGAGAGTTACCATTACTGTCTTACTCTGCGGGGGAGTGAAATTATCTTAGCCATATTCTTCAGCTGGATATACCTTGGTACCTGGTGGACAAAGCAACTGTACAGTTCGGACAATTCTTATTTGCCCCTGTTTCTGCTATTACCCGTAATTCGTCTTTTGTTTCGCATGTAAATATTTATGAGCAACAATTAATGTCAAATGCATATATAAAAAATGAACATTGGACACTCTTTACAAAACAAAACAAATAAAGAGAAAACAGTTTGAAATTTGTCTGAAAATGAATTGTATTGATTTTGAAGTTTGGACTATAAATAGGCGTTTTTTGTACAAGAGGCTGACGTTCTAGTAAGAGAACGCCGCTGAACAAATAGAATTTTACACAATTTGTTAAAAGAAAAGAAAACAAAACAGCTATGCGAATAATCCCACTGGGTTCCAACTCTGTTATTGCCTTTATATCCTCGAGCATCTCATCGCTTTGCTGTTGGTTGAAGATGAATCCGATTGATCAGTGCCATCCGAATTTGATAGTCGATACCGAAGTCTGGATGCAAGATGATCCAATGAGACATAGTGTTACGCTTATCCCTAACTTTTTCCTGGACCGCCCTTTTGGGTTTTCAGTCCACCGGGATACCTTTTTTTGCCCAAGCCGCCTTTTCAGGTTTTCGACTTGCCGGGTGTACAGATTTTTTTTCATTTTCATCCCTTATTTTTGCCCGAACCCTTTTGGTTTGCCGGGAAGCCCTTATTTTTGCCTAGGCCAGTCAGCCTAGCGGGTCTTTGATTATGCGTAGTATCTTTTCACTATGTCTGCATTGACGGGGTGAGGAAGGTCGTCACCATCCATGGTGGTTAGAATCATAGCTCCTTCTGAGAAAATGTTCTTAACCACAAATGGCCCTTCATAAGTAGGGGTCCATTTGCCCCTGGGATCACCTTGAGGTAAGATAATGCGCTTGATTACCAGATCCCCAACTTGATACTCTTGTCGTCTAACTTTCTTGTTAAACGCCTTGATCATCCGTTTTTGATACGCCTGACCATGACAAATAACAGTAAGTCTCTTTTTTCCGATTAGGTTCAGCTGATCAAGCCGGGTCTGAATCCAGTCATCTTCGCTCAAACCTGCATCCTTCATGATTCTAAGAGAGGGTATCTGAACTTCAATGGGCAAAATTGCCTCCATACCATATACCAAGGAATAGGGTGTTGCCCCTGTTGACGTCTGTGCTGAGGTACGGTACCCATGAAGAGAAAACGGTAACATCTCGTGCCAATCTTTGTATGTCATTGTCATCTTCTGCACAATCTTCTTAATGTTCTTATTAGCCGCTTCTACAACCCCATTCATCTTCGGCCGGTAAGGAGAAGAGTTGTGATGCTGTATCTTGAATTGCTCGTAGAGCTCAGTGATCATTTTGTTGTTGAGATTGGTATCATTGTCCGTAATGATCCTCTCTGGTACACCGTATCGACAAATCAGATTATGCCAAATGAACTGTGCCACGACGTTCTTGGTTACAGTAGCAAAGGAAGCTGCTTCAACCCACTTCGTAAAGTAATCAATTGCTACCAGGATGAAACGATGCCTGTTGGATGCCGTAGGTCTGATCTCGCCGATCATATCAATGCCCCACATTGCAAAAGGCCAAGGTGCCGTCAAGATATTCAGAGGAACTGGAGGTATGTGCACCTTATCAGTATAGACTTGGCACTTGTGACATGTCCGTGAATGCTGATAACAGTCGGCTTCCATTGTGGACCAAAAATATCCTGCCCGTAGGATTTTCTTTGCCATGGTGTGTCCACTGGAGTGAGTTCCGAAAGTACCTTCATGTAACTCTGCCATAATCCTTTCTGCTTCATTCTTATCCACACATCGCAGTAAGGTCGAATCATGGTTACGCTTGTAAAGAATGCCATTGATGATGAAGAACTTCACCGCGAACCTCCTCAGAAACTTCTTGTCATTAAAAAATGCACCTTCGGGGTACTCCTGAGCTTCAAGATACCTTTTCACCTCATGATACCAGGGCTTTTCTATCACCTCCTCAGTCTCAAGATCACAATAATGTGCAGGTTCGTCCAATCTTTCAATGATGATCCGGGGAGCTTCGTTGTCCCAATTGACTTTGAACATAGAATACATCATAGCTAACGCGTCCGCCAACTGATTATCCTCTCTAGGGAAGTGTTCAAAGGTTATCTCCTCGAAATGGGGAAGCAACGTCAACACATACTCCTTGTAAGGAATAATGTTTGGGTGTTTCGTATCCCACTCGCCTTTGATCTGACTGATCACGAGAGCGGAATCTCCGAAGACACTCAGAAACTTAATCCTTAGGTCAATTGCTGCTTGAAGACCCATAATGCACGCTTCATACTCCGCCATATTGTTGGTGCAGTTGAAACATAGTCGTGCGGTAAACGGAGTATGAGAGCCTTTAGGAGATATGATCACAGCGCCAATGCCATTACCTAAAGCGTTTGAAGCTCCATCAAAGTACATAGACCATCGGGATCCTTCCTCAGGTCCTTCACCCGGTCCAGGTGTCTCACAATCAGTTACCAACATGATATTCTCGTCCGGAAATTCGAAGTTCATAGACTAGTAATCATCCACTGCCTGATGTGCCAAATGGTCTGCCAACACACTTCCTTTAATTGCCTTTTGGGCCGTGTATTGGATGTCATACTCGGTCAAGATCATCTGCCATCTCGCTATTCTTCCGGACAAGGCAGGCTTTTCGAAGATATACTTGATTGGATCCATTTTTGAAATCAACAGAGTTGTGTGAGTCAGCATATACTGTCTCAACCGGCAAGCAGCCCATGCCAAAGCGCAACAAGTTTTCTCGAGCAGTGAGTATCGGGTCTCACAGTCGGTAAACTTTTTGCTAAGGTAATAAATATCATGCTCTTTTCGGCCAGACTCGTCATGCTGCCCCAACACACACCCCATTGAGTTGTCGAGTAATGTCAAGTATAAGATCAGAGGTCTCCCTTCAACTGGAGGCATTAGAATAGGTGGCTCTTGGAGATACTCTTTGACCCTTTCGAAAGCAACCTGGCATTCATCGTTCCAACGTACTACTTGATCTTTCTTCAACAACTTGAAGATTGGCTCACAAGTAGCAGTCAGGTGCGAGATGAATCGGACAATATAGTTCAGACGTCCCAGAAAGCCTCTGACTTCTTTCTCTGTTCTAGGAGCTGGCATCTCCTGTATAGCTTTCACTTTGGAAGGATCCCCTTGAATACCCTTGTCGCTCACGACGAAGCCCAACAGTTTACCAGACCTCACCTCGAAGGTGCACTTGTTCAGGTTTAACCTTAGCTTGTACAACTTCAGCCTATCAAACAGCTTCTGCAGATGATCAAGGTGTTCTTCCTCAGTCTGGGACCTTGAAATCATATCATCTACGTATACTTCAATCTCATGATGGATCATGTCATGAAACAAAGCAACCATGGCACGCTGATACGTTGCCCCAGCATTCTTCAGTCCAAAAGGCATGACCTTGTAGCAAAAGGTACCCCACTGAGTGACAAAGGTTGTCTTCTCCATATCTTCGGGAGCCATTTTAATCTGATTATAACCGGAGAAACCATCCATAAAGGAGAAGACTTTATGCTGAGTGGTGTTGTCAACCAGAACGTTGATATGAGGTAGACGGAAGTCATCCTTGGGGCTTGCCCTGTTCAGATCCCTATAGTCGACACACATTCGAACTTTACCATCCTTCTTCGACACAGGAACCATATTGGCCACCCACTGAGGGTAAGAAGTAACTGCAAGAAAACCGGCGGCAAACTGTTTCATAACCTCAGCCTTGATTTTCTCAGACATCTCTGGGCGCATTAGGCGGACCTTCTGCTTCACTGGTGGACATTCTTCCTTGGTAGGCAGGCGATGAACCATAATATCAGTATCTAAACCAGGCATATCTTCGTAAGACCAGGAAAAGATTTCAACATAGTCACGCAGCATCTGAATCAACCGTTGCTTCACACTAAGCTCCAGATTTGCACCAACCTTAACTTCTCTTTTGTCTATCTTTGTACCCAGATTCACTGATTCCACCGGCTCTTCATGTGGCCGAATGGCCCTCTCCTCTTGGAGTAACAGTCTTGCAAGTTCACCAGGCACTTCACAATCATCTTCACCTTCATCTTCGGCTAAGTTGATCGGATTTTCGAAGTCATAACTGGCAGTAGCAGAGTCGTTACCAGTGAGATCCAGAGTGGATGTGGACCTGTATACGTGAGTGTGTGTAAAATAGCTGTTTTGCAATGTATAATAAAGAAAAACAAGGAGCGCGAAATTTGAAATGCAAGAACATCCAATGCTTTTTATTAATGATATATGAAAATGACACACATAAAGCCCTCACAAATGAAGCCACAGTGCCCCGGGTAAGGCACTGAACCATAAAGTTTAAAACATTGTTTGTTACATATTCAAAACAAAAAGTTTCATTACTGGGTAATAACGAAAATGGGCATAGAATCCTTCGTTGTCCAGTTGCTTAGTCCACCATTGGCAGTCGGGTAGATCCAACTGTCGATATCAAACTCTTCATTATCGTCATCCCTGATAGCGTTCACCCCTGCCTCTTGCTTAGGCTTCTCTGGCGCTCCGAACTCAATCTCCTTGGCATCAATTAAGTCTTGTACCTTGTTCTTCAAAACCCAACAATCATCCATATTATGCCCCGGGCTGTCAGAGTGAAAAGCACAGTGGGCATTAGGGTTGTACTTTGGCAACATAGTGTTTGGATTCTTCGGGGCTTCCTTTAGAATCACCAGATTGGTTTTCAGCAGCTGTGGCAGAATCTGAGATAAGGTCATATTGAGACGGGTGAATTTCCTTCGAGGTCTCTCGTCCTTTTGTTGATTGTTGTGCTACGGAGCACCAGCAGGTTTTGAAATAACAACCGCATTAACAGCTTGGCGGTGTTCAGGTCTATCCTGTCTTCTCGAACTGTAGACAGCACTGGACTCTTTCTTAAAGGGCTTCTTCTTAGTGCTTGATGAGGCACCCTTCTGTATCTTACCGTCCTTAATACCAGCCTCAATCCTTTCACCGGTCAAAATAAGCTCTGTAAACCCAGATGAAGAGCTTCCAATCAGATGGCTAAAAAATGGACCAGACAGGGTCCCTAGAAACATATCCACAAGCTCTCGATCAGCCAAGGGTGGTTGCACTCTTCCTGCGAGGTCCCTCCACTTCTGAGCATAATCTTTGAATCCTTCACCCGTTCCCATTGACATACCCTAGAGTTGGGTATGCGTGGGAGCGAGGTCGGAGTTGTACTGATACTGCCTGTAGAAAGCAGTAGCCAAATCTTCCCAACTGCGGATACTGGCTTCGTTCAACTGGTAGAACCACTCAAGCTGAGTCCCTGAGAGACTATCTTGAAAGAAATGGATCCATAGGTTTTTATCAGCAGTATACGGCTGAATCTTCCTCACATGTGACCGGAGGTGCAGCTTCGGACAAGAAACTCTGTCATACTTAGCAAAGGCTGGTGCCTTGAATTTGTGGGGAATCACCATCCCAGATGATAGACCTAGATCGCCAAAGTCCAGACCAGGAACTTTTTGAACCTCCATAGCACTCAACCGGTCTTCCAGTTGTTTGTATCTATCCTCGGCCAGAGGATATTGTTCTTCTTCGAAATCCGTCTCGTTGTCGGAGACCACAGGGCTAGGAGCCCTCCTTTCTTCCTGACTATCTTTCCCTCCAGATGAGGTGGTCAAATCGACTTCGTTCTGTAGCCTGTTTCCAAATCTGTGCCCTGTGTTAAATAGGATTGTCCTCTTCTTCTTCTTCTTCTTCTTCTTCTCTTTCAGAATCAGGGTCTTCAGGTCTTGCTGACCCTTAGCTAGATTCATGAACAGCTCTTGGAATTGGGCATTCTGGGCCTGGAGGGCCTTGATTGCTTGCTCAGTTGAAGATTCAACAGACATGATGAGTGCTGAAATAAACAGCGAAAAAGATAAGAGACCTGTAATGGGTACCTGTTATGGAGTGCATGGGATGAAATGCGTATGACATGATTTCAAAGACAACCGGGAGATTCAAATTTGTAAACCAAAAAGGAAACACACTTTATTAGATAAACTATAAAATTCAAATTGTTCAATTGATGCCCTTAAGGTGTTACATGAAAGGAAATACTGAAAAGTAAATAAAAACTGGAAAGGAAATCATCAAAGGTCAATCAGCGCTCCCATGGTCTCTTCTTATCAGTGCGGACATAGTGGTTGAGAATCCGCTCGTTCTCCAACTGCCTAGTCAACTTCTGGATCTTCTGATCTTGCTCGTTGAACTTCTCTCGGTAAGAATCCCGTTCTTCCCTTAGCTGCATCCAAGACCTTTTCAGTGCCCCAATGTCAGTGGGCATGTAAGGATGGAGAATGGTTGGAAGAACCCCTTCTTCATTAGCAACTTCAAGAGTGACAGGCCGGACAACTTCATATGGCATACCTAGCTTTTGGGCACGGATGCGGACCCATCTGAGATATGGCTCCATTGGTAGAGAAGTCTTTGGGCCCAGCTCATGGATCAGATTGGTGAACTCTATCCCAAGCCCTTATGAATCTTCGACGTTGCTCGTCGATATCCCCTTAAAAATCAAAGATGATACTAGGCATTAGCATCTCATGAGGTCCTTCTCTTCTGGCACGCCCGAACTGACGTAGAGCTAAGCATGGGTTGTAAGAAATTCCTTCATGGGTTTCTAGCAGTGGAACATTAGGGTATTCCCCACAGCGATCAATGATAGTCACCTCGTCCATACCCTTGAGAGTCCAAATGATGTCATTATGAGATAGAGACATCACCCTATAAGCCCAGCCCATGCCTTCTTTGTTCTTCAGCACTGACTTGGGAAGGTGCGAAATAAACCACCTCACCAATAATGGAACACATCACATCAAGGTTCCCCGCTTTCGGGCAGTACGAGCATAGAGCTGATGAAGAATGTCACCCAAGAGAGTGGGTACCGGATTCCGAGAGATGAAGATCTTTATCGCATTCACATCAACAAAGGAGTCAGAGTTCGGAAACAATACCAATCCATATATCAACAGAGCCAGAATGTCCTCGAATGCTTTGAAGTCTAGAATATCCCAGAAATAGTTAGCCTTACTGTTGTACCCCAAAATTTGCCCTCCCATATTCTTCAAGAAATTGCCAAGCCAAGCTGCAAAATTCCCCAAGGGTTGCATAGTTCAAAGGTCTCCTATACAGTCAAAACTAGGGTTTGTGTTCTAATCAAGAAATTGAAGGTTTCAAAGGCCCAATCAAGTCTCACATGCCTACAAATATGGTCAAGCATCCTCATATCAATTTTCAAGACTTTCAGCACAAAATTGCACAGTCAAAACCCTAAATTGCACTACAGTCAACTGTAGGGGCAAAATGGTCATTTGGCAGTCAAAAGTTCAAATTTTTGGTCAACATATCATTTTGAAGCCACAAACATCATTTGATCAATGCTTGATCATGATTCTCAAAATTTGGCTCAGAAAATCATCAAGATGCAAAAGTTTCCTTATTTGGACAGCTGAAAAAGTCAACTGAAATTGACCAGGGCATAACTTTCACATGGATTATCAGAAAAATCCCATCCAAAGCTCATTTTGAAGAGAAAGACATTTCCTACAACTCATCTTCATACTTAAAGTCCAAGAAATTCTCTCACAAAAAGTTATCAATTTCAACATTATAGGTCATTTTCAAAAGTCAACAAAAAGGGACTTTAAGTCAAAGGCCATAACTTGAGATTGGTAAATCAAAATGACATGGGACCAAAGGCATTGGTTAGAGGACTCAAAGACCTTTCCAAAATGTCCAAGAACATGAGAAAATATTAAAAATTGAGCAAGTTATGCCTTGTGGAAGTTGGGAAATGTTTGATATTTTGAAAAGTCAACATTGACTCAAATGACCTAAAATTGCTAATGGGCCCATTTTTCTTCCATGATTAATCATTCCAAGCATGTGCACGACCACTTGGCCCAAAGGGAAGTATTTTCTCATTTTTTATTTATTTATTTGGATTTTTATTTATATTAATTCAATTAAATCAATTAAATATATGAAAAATGTTTAAATTAACCAAACCAATCTTTTTATACATGTTTTAAGGTCAATATTTCGTGTAAATGCAAACTAGGAAAGATTTGGAGCTAATTGATCATAATTGATACAAAAACCATGTGAAAAAGATATGAAAAGATCTTAGAAAATCAATTATCAAAAACAATGAATTACAAAAGATTTGATTGAAATTGTTAACCTAATGCCTTCACTACATAAGCATGATCACAAACCTAACCCTAGAAGACTGAAAGCTGCGCAAGAAACCTCATTGACAAACTTGGAAAAAACTCCATAAAACTCAATTCTGAAAACAGCTTTTTAGGTCGATTAAAAGCATAATATTGGTTTCAATAGCTTCCTTGAAAGTCCCTGATCAGATTCCAATCAAGAACAGCCATTCAAACGCCAGGAATTGGTATATAGAACCTTCCCTGTACAGCAAAAAAGTCACGATCGTATTTTCAATTCTAGGCATTCTCATGACATTCTAATTGTGGATTTATATTCATTGTGATGTTTTAAAGCTAACCATGATGTTTAATTTGATTTTTATGCTGTATATACAATTGTACCATGCGCGATTTCTAGGGTTTACAGGGTTGCAAATTTGGGGCTTTTGAAACGGAGTAAAATTAGGACTCAAGACCATGACCATTAACATCAGCGCTTTGGGACGAACGAGAATCAACCCTCGCGCTCAATTTATGAGCGCTTGAGAGCTATTCGCTATTTTCCAATAGCCCACCTAATGAAACGCGTGAAAAAACGTTGCCTTTGTGTTTTGTTTTACAGGGGTGAGGAAGAAGATGATGTGCTGTCAACGAATGATACGCCGGTTTGAAATTTCGCGCGTTACACCACTAACCACCTGCTTTTCTTTTATAATATTCATTGTTTATTTACTAATCAAACGCGTTCAATGGCTCAGCTGGCATACGCTTATTGCTTCAACATCCAAGACCTGGGTTCGAGTCCCAGGTCTGTATAATTTCCAATATTATTTTTCAATGTAAATTCCCATGCAGCGCTAGCGTTAAGGCACACCATATTCCATCACCATCAAGCCAGCCACGCGTCTAGCATATCCAGATCAAAGGCTCAAGGTTGCTGAACACCATAAGCCTTAGTCAAAAGTCCCATACGTGGCCTGGAAAAGTCAATCAGATTTCAAGCTTATTGGGCCAGTTTCTTGGATCATACCTCCTAATTTGGGATTGAACCCCCCCTGGTTTGCCTTCTCTATATTTTTTTTATTTTATTTTCAATTGCTATTTTCTTTTCTTTATTATTCTAATTTAATTAATTATGTTTACAAAATATAAAAAATGCCTAAAAAATCAGAGAAAAGATAAAAACATGATAAATAATTTTTATTTTAATATTTCCATGTAAATAAATTAATTTAGATTAGAGTTTTAATTATTTTAATAATAAAAATACAAAAATATAGAATTAGGTTTAATTTTTATCCCTTTTTAATTTGTTTCCTTTCTTACCATAATATTTATTTATTTATTTTTATAATTAAATTGTACATGAATAACTTAGGTTAAATTAGATTAAAAACTTCAACATTTTTTTAATAAGTTTAAAAATAAATAGAATTAGGGTTTGCATTCAATTTTAATTTTAATTAACTCTTTTTTTCATCAAATTCCTAAAAACACCAAAAATACCAAAAACATTCTCTTTTAATATTAATTCTAATTCCTTATTAGTTTAATTTTTTTGCAAAAAGGGTCCAACGCCCATATTTTTAATTGTTTAATTTCGCGTATTTATTTTATTGTGCTTAAGTAATTATGTACCTCTCCCAAAGCTTTGTAACATTTACTTCTCGCATTTTAATTCTTTACTTTTCCGTCAAATCGGGTCCGGTTTAATTTTGGCGATGTGGACCCGCGCCGTTTGTAATAGCCTTAGAATTTATTTTCCCGCAAATATTCTAACTGTTAAAAGCATGCAAGAATGAATGGCCCTAAATAAAATCAAGCGTAGATCACTTTAACATGACAAGACAAATAAATGAACATGACACACAAATTCACACACCACCCCTAGGGTACGCCTCACTGTTGCCTTGCCTTCGAAAGGTGATCGTCGAGTAGAGGATGTCTTAGTAAGTCCTCATGATCCGGGAACCTGGCATGAGGGTAGCTTCTAAGGTATCTTCCCATTGCTCTGGTGATCACCATGTCCCGAACCCTCGAATTGACCCGAACACCTCCAACGGTGGTGCTACCTACCTCTCAATGGTGGGATGGCACTACTTTAAAGGACATTTACACAGACGAATTCCTTAGGGTAGGTAGACGACTCATGGATACTTGCTCTCTTCAAAAACAAACAAAAATCTTTTCACACCGACACTTTTCAAAAGCTTTCAAAACAACTTTTCAAACACTCTGACACAAGAGTCGATCTGAAACTTTCAAAGAAACTTTTTAAAACCCACAGTTGAAAAGCAAACAAACCTTTTTGAAAACACAAGTGAGCAAGTATCTAAGAGCCCATGGATAACCATGGATAGAAAGGGTGCTAACACCTTCCCTTTCTATAACCTACCTCCCGAACCGAGAGCAATCTCTTTAAGGAATTTTTCTATGCTTTTGTCCTTTCCATTTGGAGAAAATAAAAGACGGTGGCGACTCTTGCTTACCGCGACATTTCGCGAACCAGCTTTAAACAGTCAGTTCCAGATCCACCGATCACAGAACTGGCGACTCTGCTGGGGACATCTTTATAAAGTGAGGTGTACCTTAGGATAGTTCATAACTGTGTTTTCAATTGTATTGACTTGTTTGCTTTAAAATTGTGGGTTGCATGGGAGTTATATAGATCCTAACCCGGATCTGGGGATACCCTGTTTAGGTAGCATAATCTGTGAGGGACCTGTCCGGCGTATACCGACATAGGTGAAGCAGTGGCTACGTTGGTGTGGCACCTTGGTCTGTACCGATATCCCTCGTGTTGAAACGGGGAGAATATGGGTCTTCCAAGGAGTCATTAAGCACCAACCGACCTTAGAACCCTAAATTGACCCAACTTGGCCATTAGAGCAGTAGCAGTATGCTACGCCCATTGAGGCTAAACTCTCGTGATGGTTCTGGCCGCAAGAAAAGATTGCGATGCTGGAGTTATGACCGATTGAGGGTAGTCAATGATATTGGGATCCTCTAAGAACCCGGTTACTTTTGATTAGGACAGGTATGAACCAACAAACTGAAAGAGGTTAGTACCTAGACCCCATGCTGGCCTAAACTCTAAGGGCTTCTCTTGTGTGACTTGTGTGCCTTCGTACTTGACTATCTGCATGCTTGTTACCTGACACTTGTTTCTTGCAGGACTCATAACAGAGTACCCTAAGTTTCTTGCAGGTTTTGGTTTGTAGTCCTTAATTGGGACTCGTAACAGGGCTACTCACATTACCCCATGCATATCATGACATCATACCATTGCATACATCCTAACCCATTTCAAGGATCTCAAGGGCTTGTGATGCAGGTCATGATGAATCAAACACCCAACAAGGGGCAAAGGGGATTTATTTTCCTCTAGCCAAGGGTGTCAGGGGCTATGACCCACTTGATATGGTGAGCCTTTGACCCTTGAAGAGGGATTTTCTGCAACAGGAAGTTTCTTCAATCAAGTTACCGGTTTTCAACTCTAAAAAGTTTCTCTGTTTACCCCGCGAGATCCTTGAAATCATTGCATGCATATCATACATCTCATTGCATTGCAGGTATCCCTTTGACAGGTTGCTTACCCTTCTTCGCTGTTTATTTCAGCCGATCGTCATGAATCCTGAATCATCATCCGAGCAGTCTATCAAGGCCCTCCAGGCTCAGAACGCCCAGTTCCAAGGGCTGATCATGAATTTGACCCAGGGGCAACAAGATCTGAAAGCTCTCCTCTTGAAGAAGGAAAAGAAGAAAAAGAGGACTGTTTTGTTCAGCCCTAGACGCAGATCTGGGAACACACCGCAGACTGAAACTGAGAGGACTACTCCGTCCGTAAGGGAAAGCAGTCACCATGAGAGAGAGGTGCCTAGTCCAGTGGTCTCCGACAACGAGACAGATTTCAACGACGAACAATACCCTCCGGCTGAGGACAAGTACAAGCAATTGGAAGACCGTTTGAAGGCTATGGAAATACAACAAGTACCTGGGCTGGATTTCGGAGATCTGGGTTTGTCTACTGGTGTGATCATCCCTCGGAAGTTCAAGGCACCATCATTCACTAAATATGACGGGGCGTCTTGTCCCAAGCTACACCTCAGGTCTTATGTTCGGAAAATCCAACCATACTCAGCGGATAAGAACTTGTGGATCCACTTCTTCCAGGAAAGTCTTTCAGGGACTCACCTCGAATGGTTCTATCAACTGGATGGGACCAAAGTTCGTAACTGGGAGGAGTTGGCAACTGCTTTCTATAAGCAGTACCAGTACAATGCCGACCTTGCTCCCACACGTACCCAACTCCAGGGTATGTCGTTGGGGTCAAGTGAAGGTTTCAAGGAGTACGCACAAAGATGGAGAGACCTTGCTGGAAGGGTGCAACCTCCGTTAACTGACCGGGAACTCGTTGATATGTTCTTGGGGACCCTATCCGGGCCATTCTTCAATCATCTCATTGGTAATTCATCTTCAGGATTTACCGACCTCATCCTGACTGGAGAAAGAATTGAAGCTGGTATTAAGAGTGGGAAAATTCAAGAGGCCACACCTTCTGATATTCATAAAAAGCCTTACACGGGAAAGAAGGAATCTAATGCTGCATACAGTCAAAAGAGTCGCCGTAATCAACATGCAGGGGCAGTCATGATCTCTGGTTCTGCACCACGCCGTCAACCACAAAAGGGAAACCAGCAAAGGCCGGACGGGCCTAAAAGGCAATTCACCAACATTAACATGCCATGGTCACAAGCATTGCAACACATGTTGAAGATGAACCTGATTGCAGTGATCAACCCTCCTGCCAATCCTAAGACCTCCTCTCCTAGCTACAATCCAGAAGCAAGGTGTGCTTATCATTCTGATAGCCCGGGGCACGATACCGAGGACTGTTGGGCACTGAAGTACAAAATTCAGAATATGATCGATGCCAAAGAGATCGAGTTCGAGCCTGCCGAGACTCCCAACGTGATTACTGCTCCATTGCCAAAACATGGCTAGAGTCGAGAGATTTTTGTTCATTTGAATTCAAGTTGTATTTTTCCTTTCTTGTTCAGATAAACAATTATTATGTTAAACTATTTTATTTCATGAATGCATTACACATGTCGGTCTTGATTTAATTATGTCTACTATGCTTAAAACTGCTTTCATATTTTGCGATGGTCAACTCTTAATTGAAAATTCTAAACCTCTTGAGGGAGGATGACGAAAATGATACCGCTATCTTAACAGTATGCTTTTGAACAGACCCCGCTGATGAGGTACAAGCATTGTTTCAAATCCTAAACACTGGAGTTATAAGGAAGATAATCCCTCGTCAACCCATCTGAGCCAAAGAAGTAGGAGTTTTATTTTCGAAAATTGAAACCCTTAATCATAACCTGGGGCAGGGTAGGCTTCTCAGTTGATCCAAGTGCACAATGAATGGCACCAAATGAGTCTTTCCAAAAACAAAAAACAGTGATGGTTCAGAACAATCATAAGGACAGGCAGTCATTATCAAAAACAAAATCATAAATGAAAAGCCCAAAAAGTCAAAACCAATAAAAGGGACTTACGAAACTGGGGCATCCCGCTGACTGTAATTCCGAAAAAGGAAACAGTTCAGGAAAAAAAAGAAAGGGATAACGAAACCAAAAAAAAAGAAAGAGGTCCTACAAATCCTCAACAAAAAACAAAAATGACCGCCTATTCAGAATAAATCATCAATATCTGAATCATCATTGGAACATCAGGACAAAAACTCAAAAAAGGTCTAACGCACGATCAACTGAGTTTAGGTTTGGAGAACATCACGAAGAGCGGGTGGGTACAAATAAAATTTGAGCCTTTACCCTTTGTTTCTTAAACCGTGAACCAGGCCACGATATAACCCTTAAAAGTCCTAGCTGAAGCATGGGTTAGTTCGAAAGCATACTGTTACGAAGGTATCCTGACTCCTGAAGGTTTGCTGTAAAATCTTGAGTTGACACCGCACTGTATTACAAAAAATGCATTTTCAAAATTCAAGACAGACATAGGCTTTTGCATTCTTAAAATAACCTTGTTTGCATATGACTATTTGTTTGAACAGCAGGGAAATTCGCACGATGAACGCCTTGTGAACAGAAGTACCTCCAATCAAGGGGCACAGTAGGAGCATTGCCCATTATCTGGGGCATGACAAAATACTTCCAACAGGGGCAGCTCCCTACATTACGAGAACATGGACATAGTCGAAAAAATGCTACGCACAATCAAAGACCCGCTAGGTTGACACACCTAGGAAAAAATAAGGGCTTCCCGGCGAACCAAAAGGGTTCGGGCAAAAATAAGGGATGAAAACGGAAAAATATGTACACCCGGCAAGTCGAAAACCTGAAAAGGCGGCTTGGGCAAAAATGGGTATCCCGGTGGACTGAAAACCCGAAAGGACGGTCCAGGAAAAAGTTAGGGATCAAGGCGTACGACTATGTTCCGGTATCTCATCATTTGTCTACCCGAAGATTTGTCAATCACCCACACAGGTGTCCTCTTCCCTCATCTCCGAAGCAGGGGCAATAATGAGTTATCCAGGCGATCCAATTGCTCTGCCAACCAAAGTACAAAGGAAAGATCAACATAAGAATGATTACCATCTACCTTTACAAATTCCAGATCGTGGGTTGACATCCGAAACCAAACAGGACAATCATCCACTTAATCAAAATCACGCAACCCTACACTGGTTCCTTCTCAATTTTCATCCAGAAGTTTTTACACAAACTTATCCAAGTAACCTAACCCCGGTTCCTCCAAGAGTCTTACATGGACCTATCTCAAGATGACCTAACCCCGGTTCATCAAGAAGTTTTTACACAAACTTATCCAAGTAACCTAACCCCGGTTCCTCCAAGAGTCTTACATGGACCTATCTCAAGATGACCTAACCCCGGTTCATCAAGAAGTTTTTACACAAACTTATCCAAGTAACCTAACCCCGGTTCCTCCAAGAGTCTCACATGGACCTATCTCCAGATGACCTAACCCCGGTTCATCAAGAAGTTTTTACACAAACTCATCCAAGTAACCTAACCCCGGTTCCTCCAGAAGTCTTACATGGACCTATCTCCAGATGACCTAACCCCGGTTCATCAAAAAGTTTTACACAAATTCATCAAGTAACCTCACCCCGGTTCCTCTAGAAATCTTACATGGGTTTATCTCAAGCAACCTTACCCCGGTTCATCCAGAAGCTTTACACGAACTTATCCCGAAGCAACCTTACCCCGGTTCGTCAAGAAATCTCACACGGATCTATCTCAAAGTAACCTAACCCCGGTTCCCCCAGAAGTCTCACATGGACTCGTCTCCAGTAACCTTACCCTGGTTCGTCAAGAAATCTCACATGGATTTACCCCAAGGTAACCTAACCCCGGTTCCTCCAGAAGTCTTACATGGATTTAGTTCAAGATAACCTCACCCCGGTTCATCAAGAAGTTTTACATGAACTTACCTCACCAAGCAACCCTACACCGGTTCCCCCTCTTCAAGATGCAGTTTTACATGGACTCGTCACCCAGAAACCCTACACAGGTTCTCCCTTTCCAAAAAACGAAGTTTTACACGAACTCGACATCAAGCAACCCTACATAGGTTCCCTCTTTCAACTTACAAGATTACAGTTCAAAACCTCCCCAGGAGAGTCCAATCTAATTCCCCAGGAAAATTGGAGTCCATCTCCCCAAGCAGTAAGCTTATCCCCAGTAGATTCTGGAAGCTTATCCTCGCAGAACACGAACGCGTCGCCCGACTTGATTTAAAGAGTTATTTACTTAACAGGATATAACTGGGTTATCCTCAGCCAAAAGCCACGGAAAGAGCGTCGTCAACGAAGTCTTCTCATCCTCAGCAAGTTATCAACAATTCAGCAAAGCATCTCTATCCCCACAGAGTATCGCTTCCCAGCATGATCGCTAGAGTATCTTTTCTCCCTGCAGAATCTTCCATTTGCCAAGTTTATTCCGCAACGGAGTCATTTTCTCCTACCGGTATTCTTGCAACTATCATCCCCAGCGGAAGCAAAATCTATTCTCCAATAGCAGCCCAGGATATGACTTCCCGGCACCCGTCAAGGATTTACTTTCCTAGACGAAAACATACATCCATAAAATATCACATACATCATTATAGCATGCATAGACGCATCATATCATACAAATCTCATTTATGTTGAGAACATCATTGCTTGATCCATATCATGCATTGCATATGACTGGCCTTTACCTTTCAGGAAAGACACAGTTAAAATGCTCAAACATATTTCAAAGCCTTCTCTAGTCCAGCTAAATCGACTCCCAACAGATTTTTCTGATAAAGACTCAGCAGAAGTTATGGTTCCCTCTCCAACGGCGAGTGAGGTGGTAAGTCCTTTTCAGATGTTTCCCTCTCCGACGGTGAGTGTGAGGTGATAGTCTCCTATGGTCCCCTCTCCAACAGTGAGTGAGGTGGTAATTCCTTTTCAGATGTTTCCCTCTCCGACGATGAGTGTGAGGTGATAGTCTCCTATGGTTCCCTCTCCGACGGTGTGTGAGGTGGTAAGTCCTTTTCAGATGTTTCCCTCTCCGACGGTGAGTGAGGTGATCATTCCTTTCAGATTATAATTGCCTATGGTTCTCTTCCCAATACTGCGAAGATAATAATTCCCATCAAGATTTTCTCAACGAGCGTTGTTGAAGTTAAAATCACCCAAGGTTCTCTTACCATTCATGCTAAGGCAGTAACCATCCCTGGTTCATTCATCACCGTTTGAAGCTCCAGACTCAACTCCTGCAACCAGTCAGGACACATCTATACCAGGCATCTAAAAATCAGCTCCTGCAACGTGTCAGGTACTCATTTTCTGTTTTGCAGGTATGCAGGTTCTCGCCAAGGAACCTCTTACGCGATCAACATCCAGATGGCATCTATAAGCCCATCATCCTATCCAAGCGACCTCTAAATGGCATCTATAAGCCCATTCCCATCATCACTGCTACTATGTGAGCGCAAATTTCTGGGCACTCTAGTGTTCAATCATCTTCTACCCTCGGATTACGAAAGGCACGTCAGCCAATCTGCATCCTCAGGTCTAAGAAGATTGAACAGGGGCAACTGTTGTACCCCAAAATTTGCCCTCCCATATTCTTCAAGAAATTGCCAAGCCAAGTTGCAAAATTCCCCAAGGGTTGCATAGTTCAAAGGTCTCCTATACAGTCAAAACTAGGGTTTGTGTTCTAATCAAGAAATTGAAGGTTTCAAAGGCCCAATCAAGTCTCACATGCCTACAAATATGGTCAAGCATCCTCATATCAATTTTCAAGACTTTCAGCACAAAATTGCACAGTCAAAACCCTAAATTGCACTACAGTCAACTGTAGGGGCAAAATGGTCATTTGGCAGTCAGAAGTTCAAATTTTTGGTCAACATATCATTTTGAAGCCACAAACATCATTTGATCAATGCTTGATCATGATTCTCAAAATTTGGCTCAGAAAATCATCAAGATGCAAAAGTTTCCTTATTTGGACAGCTGAAAAAGTCAACTGAAATTGACCAGGGCATAACTTTCACATGGATTATCAGAAAAATCTCATCCAAATCTCATTTTGAAGAGAAAGACATTTCCTACAACTCATCTTCATACTTCAAGTCCAAGAAATGCTCTCACAAAAAGTTATCAATTTCAACATTATAGGTCATTTTCAAAAGTCAACAAAAAGGGACTTTAAGTCAAAGGCCATAACTTGAGATTGGTAAATCAAAATGACATGGGACCAAAGGCATTGGTTATAGGACTCAAAGACCTTTCCAAAATGTCCAAGAACATGAGAAAAGCTTAAAAATTGAGCAAGTTATGCCTTGTGGAAGTTGGGAAATTTTTGATATTTTGAAAAGTCAACATTGACTCAAATGACCTAAAATTGCTAATGGGCCCATTTTTCTTCCATGATTCATCATTCCAAGCATGTGCACGAGCACTTGGCCCAAAGGGAAGTATTTTCTCATTTTTTATTTATTTATTTGGATTTTTATTTATATTAATTCAATTAAATCAATTAAATATATGAAAAATGTTTAAATTAACCAAACCAATCTTTTTATACATGTTTTAAGGTCAATATTTCGTGTAAATGAAAACTAGGAAAGATTTGGAGCTAATTGATCATAATTGATACAAAAACCATGTGAAAAAGATATGAAAAGATCTTAGAAAATCAATTATCAAAAACAATGAATTACAAAAGATTTGATTGAAATTGTTAACCTAATGCCTTCACTACATAAGCATGATCACAAACCTAACCCTAGAAGACTGAAAGCTGCGCAAGAAACCTCATTGACAAACTTGGAAAAAACTCCATAAAACTCAATTCTGAAAACAGCTTTTTAGGTCGATTAAAAGCATAATATTGGTTTCAATAGCTTCCTTGAAAGTCCCTGATCAGATTCCAATCAAGAACAGCCATTCAAACGCCAGTAATTGGTATATAGAACCTTCCCTGTACAGCAAAAAAGTCACGATCGTATTTTCAATTCTAGGCATTCTCATGACATTCTAATTGTGGATTTATATTCATTGTGATGTTTTAAAGCTAACCATGATGTTTAATTTGATTTTTATGCTGTATATACAATTGTACCATGCGCGATTTCTAGGGTTTACAGGGTTGCAAATTTGGGGCTTTTGAAACGGAGTAAAATTAGGACTCAAGACCATGACCATTAACATCAGCGCTTTGGGACGAACGAGAATCAACCCTCGCGCTCAATTTATGAGCGCTTGAGAGCTATTCGCTATTTTCCAATAGCCCACCTAATGAAACGCGTGAAAAAACGTTGCCTTTGTGTTTTGTTTTACAGGGGTGAGGAAGAAGATGATGTGCTGTCAACGAATGATACGCCGGTTTGAAATTTCGCGCGTTACACCACTAACCACCTGCTTTTCTTTTATAATATTCATTGTTTATTTACTAATCAAACGCGTTCAATGGCTCAGCTGGCATACGCTTATTGCTTCAACATCCAAGACCTGGGTTCGAGTCCCAGGTCTGTATAATTTCCAATATTATTTTTCAATGTAAATTCCCATGCAGCACTAGCGTTAAGGCACACCATATTCCATCACCATCAAGCCAGCCACGCGTCTAGCATATCCAGATCAAAGGCTCAAGGTTGCTGAACACCATAAGCCTTAGTCAAAAGTCCCATACGTGGCCTGGAAAAGTCAATCAGATTTCAAGCTTATTGGGCCAGTTTCTTGGATCATACCTCCTAATTTGGGATTGAACCCCCCCTGGTTTGCCTTCTCTATATTTTTTTTATTTTATTTTCAATTGCTATTTTCTTTTCTTTATTATTCTAATTTAATTAATTATGTTTACAAAATATAAAAAATGCCTAAAAAATCAGAGAAAAGATAAAAACATGATAAATAATTTTTATTTTAATATTTCCATGTAAATAAATTAATTTAGATTAGAGTTTTAATTCTTTTAATAATAAAAATACAAAAATATAGAATTAGGTTTAATTTTTATCCGTTTTTAATTTGTTTCCTTTCTTACCATAATATTTATTTATTTATTTTTATAATTAAATTGTACATGAATAACTTAGGTTAAATTAGATTAAAAACTTCAACATTTTTTTAATAAGTTTAAAAATAAATAGAATTAGGGTTTGCATTCAATTTTAATTTTAATTAACTCTTTTTTTCATCAAATTCCTAAAAACACCAAAAATACCAAAAACATTCTCTTTTAATATTAATTCTAATTCCTTATTAGTTTAATTTTTTTGCAAAAAGGGTCCAACGCCCATATTTTTAATTGTTTAATTTCGCGTATTTATTTTATTGTGCTTAAGTAATTATGTACCTCTCCCAAAGCTTTGTAACATTTACTTCTCGCATTTTAATTCTTTACTTTTCCGTCAAATCGGGTCCGGTTTAATTTTGGCGATGTGGACCCGCGCCGTTTGTAATAGCCTTAGAATTTATTTTCCCGCAAATATTCTAACTGTTAAAAGCATGCAAGAATGAATGGCCCTAAATAAAATCAAGCGTAGATCACTTTAACATGACAAGACAAATAAATGAACATGACACACAAATTCACACACCACCCCTAGGGTACGCCTCACTGTTGCCTTGCCTTCGAAAGGTGATCGTCGAGTAGAGGATGTCTTAGTAAGTCCTCATGATCCGGGAACCTGGCATGAGGGTAGCTTCTAAGGTATCTTCCCATTGCTCTGGTGATCACCATGTCCCGAACCCTCGAATTGACCCGAACACCTCCAACGGTGGTGCTACCTACCTCTCAATGGTGGGATGGCACTACTTTAAAGGACATTTACACAGACGAATTCCTTAGGGTAGGTAGACGACTCATGGATACTTGCTCTCTTCAAAAACAAACAAAAATCTTTTCACACCGACACTTTTCAAAAGCTTTCAAAACAACTTTTCAAACACTCTGACACAAGAGTCGATCTGAAACTTTCAAAGAAACTTTTTAAAACCCACAGTTGAAAAGCAAACAAACCTTTTTGAAAACACAAGTGAGCAAGTATCTAAGAGCCCATGGATAACCATGGATAGAAAGGGTGCTAACACCTTCCCTTTCTATAACCTACCTCCCGAACCGAGAGCAATCTCTTTAAGGAATTTTTCTGTGCTTTTGTCCTTTCCATTTGGAGAAAATAAAAGACACTGGCGACTCTTGCTTACCGCGACATTTCGCGAACCAGCTTTAAACAGTCAGTTCCAGATCCACCGATCACAGAACTGGCGACTCTGCTGGGGACATCTTTATAAAGTGAGGTGTACCTTAGGATAGTTCATAACTGTGTTTTCAATTGTATTGACTTGTTTGCTTTAAAATTGTGGGTTGCATGGGAGTTATATAGATCCTAACCCGGATCTGGGGATACCCTGTTTAGGTAGCATAATCTGTGAGGGACCTGTCCGGCGTATACCGACATGGGTGAAGCAGTGGCTACGTTGGTGTGGCACCTTGGTCTGTACCGATATCCCTCGTGTTGAAACGGGGAGAATATGGGTCTTCTAAGGAGTCATTAAGCACCAACCGACCTTAGAACCCTAAATTGACCCAACTTGGCCATTAGAGCAGTAGCAGTATGCTACGCCCATTGAGGCTAAACTCTCGTGATGGTTCTGGCCGCAAGAAAAGATTGCGATGCTGGAGTTATGACCGATTGAGGGTAGTCAATGATATTGGGATCCTCTAAGAACCCGGTTACTTTTGATTAGGACAGGTATGAACCAACAAACTGAAAGAGGGTAGTACCTAGACCCCATGCTGGCCTAAACTCTAAGGGCTTCTCTTGTGTGACTTGTGTGCCTTCGTACTTGACTATCTGCATGCTTGTTACCTGACACTTGTTTCTTGCAGGACTCATAACAGAGTACCCTAAGTTTCTTGCAGGTTTTGGTTTGTAGTCCTTAATTGGGACTCGTAACAGGGCTACTCACATTACCCCATGCATATCATGACATCATACCATTGCATACATCCTAACCCATTTCAAGGATCTCAAGGGCTTGTGATGCAGGTCATGATGAATCAAACACCCAACAAGGGGCAAAGGGGATTTATTTTCCTCTAGCCAAGGGTGTCAGGGGCTATGACCCACTTGATATGGTGAGCCTTTGACCCTTGAAGAGGGATTTTCTGCAACAGGAAGTTTCTTCAATCAAGTTACCGGTTTTCAACTCTAACAAGTTTCTCTGTTTACCCCGCGAGATCCTTGAAATCATTGCATGCATATCATACATCTCATTGCATTGCAGGTATCCCTTTGACAGGTTGCTTACCCTTCTTCGCTGTTTATTTCAGCCGATCGTCATGAATCCTGAATCATCAGCCGAGCAGTCTATCAAGGCCCTCCAGGCTCAGAATGCCCAGTTCCAAGGGCTGATCATGAATTTGACCCAGGGGCAACAAGATCTGAAAGCTCTCCTCTTGAAGAAGGAAAAGAAGAAAAAGAGGACTGTTTTGTTCAGCCCTAGACGCAGATCTGGGAACACACCGCAGACTGAAACTGAGAGGACTACTCCGTCCGTAAGGGAAAGCAGTCACCATGAGAGAGAGGTGCCTAGTCCAGTGGTCTCCGACAACGAGACAGATTTCAACGACGAACAATACCCTCCGGCTGAGGACAAGTACAAGCAGTTGGAAGACCGTTTGAAGGCTATAGAAATACAACAAGTACCTGGGCTGGATTTCGGAGATCTGGGTTTGTCTACTGGTGTGATCATCCCTCGGAAGTTCAAGGCACCATCATTCACTAAATATGATGGGGCGTCTTGTCCCAAGCTACACCTCAGGTCTTATGTTCGGAAAATCCAACCATACTCAGCGGATAAGAACTTGTGGATCCACTTCTTCCAGGAAAGTCTTTCAGGGACTCACCTCGAATGGTTCTATCAACTGGATGGGACCAAAGTTCGTAACTGGGAGGAGTTGGCAACTGCTTTCTATAAGCAGTACCAGTACAATGCCGACCTTGCTCCCACACGTACCCAACTCCAGGGTATGTCGTTGGGGTCAAGTGAAGGTTTCAAGGAGTACGCACAAAGATGGAGAGACCTTGCTGGAAGGGTGAAACCTCCGTTAACTGACCGGGAACTCGTTGATATGTTCTTGGGGACCCTATCCGGGCCATTCTTCAATCATCTCATTGGTAATTCATCTGCAGGATTTACCGACCTCATCCTGACTGGCGAAAGAATTGAAGCTGGTATTAAGAGTGGGAAAATTCAAGAGGCCACACCTTCTGATATTCATAAAAAGCCTTACACGGGAAAGAAGGAATCTAATGCTGCATACAGTCAAAAGAGTCGCCGTAATCAACATGCAGGGGCAGTCATGATCTCTGGTTCTGCACCACGCCGTCAACCACAAAAGGGAAACCAGCAAAGGCCGGACGGGCCTAAAAGGCAATTCACCAACATTAACATGCCATGGTCACAAGCATTGCAACACATGTTGAAGATGAACCTGATTGCAGTGATCAACCCTCCTGCCAATCCTAAGACCTCCTCTCCTAGCTACAATCCAGAAGCAAGGTGTGCTTATCATTTTGATAGCCCGGGGCATGATACCGAGGACTGTTGGGCACTGAAGTACAAAATTCAGAATATGATCGATGCCAAAGAGATCGAGTTCGAGCCTGCCGAGACTCCCAACGTGATTACTGCTCCATTGCCAAAACATGGCTAGAGTCGAGAGATTTTTGTTCATTTGAATTCAAGTTGTATTTTTCCTTTCTTGTTCAGATAAACAATTATTATGTTAAACTATTTTATTTCATGAATGCATTACACATGTCGGTCTTGATTTAATTATGTCTACTATGCTTAAAACTGCTTTCATATTTTGCGATGGTCAACTCTTAATTGAAAATTCTAAACCTCTTGAGGGAGGATGACGAAAACGATACCGCTATCTTAACAGTATGCTTTTGAACAGACCCCGCTGATGAGGTACATGCATTGTTTCAAATCCTAAACACTGGAGTTATAAGGAAGATAATCCCTCGTCAACCCATCTGAGCCAAAGAAGTAGGAGTTTTATTTTCGAAAATTGAAACCCTTAATCATAACCTGGGGCAGGGTAGGCTTCTCAGTTGATCCAAGTGCACAATGAATGGCACCAAATGAGTCTTTCCAAAAACAAAAAACAGTGATGGTTCAGAACAATCATAAGGACAGGCAGTCATTATCAAAAACAAAATCATAAATGAAAAGCCCAAAAAGTCAAAACCAATAAAAGGGACTTACGAAACTGGGGCATCCCGCTGACTGTAATTCCGAAAAAGGAAACAGTTCAGGCAAAAAAAGAAAGGGATAACGAAACCAAAAAAAAAGAAAGAGGTCCTACAAATCCTCAACAAAAACAAAAATGACCGCCTATTCAGAATAAATCATCAATATCTGAATCATCATTGGAACATCAGGACAAAAACTCAAAAAAGGTCTAACGCACGATCAACTGAGTTTAGGTTTAGAGAACATCACGAAGAGCGGGTGGGTACAAATAAAATTTGAGCCTTTACCCTTTGTTTCTTAAACCGTGAACCAGGCCACGATATAACCCTTAAAAGTCCTAGCTGAAGCATGGGTTAGTTTGAAAGCATATTGTTACGAAGGTATCCTGACTCCTGAAGGTTTGCTGTAAAATCTTGAGTTGACACCGCACTGTATTACAAAAAATGCATTTTCAAAATTCAAGACAGACATAGGCTTTTGCATTCTTAAAATAACCTTGTTTGCATATGACTATTTGTTTGAACAGCAGGGAAATTCGCACGATGAACGCCTTGTGAACAGAAGTACCTCCAATCAAGGGGCACAGTAGGAGCATTGCCCATTATCTGGGGCATGACAAAATACTTCCAACAGGGGCAGCTCCCTACATTACGAGAACATGGACATAGTCGAAAAAATGCTACGCACAATCAAAGACCCGCTAGGTTGACACACCTAGGAAAAAATAAGGGCTTCCCGGCGAACCAAAAGGGTTCGGGCAAAAATAAGGGATGAAAACGGAAAAATATGTACACCCGGCAAGTCGAAAACCTGAAAAGGCGGCTTGGGCAAAAATGGGTATCCCGGTGGACTGAAAACCCGAAAGGGCGGTCCAGGCAAAAGTTAGGGATCAAGGCGTACGACTATGTTCCGGTATCTCATCATTTGTCTACCCGAAGATTTGTCAATCACCCACACAGGTGTCCTCTTCCCTCATCTCCGAAGCAGGGGCAATAATGAGTTATCCAGGCGATCCAATTGCTCTGCCAACCAAAGTACAAAGGAAAGATCAACATAAGAATGATTACCATCTACCTTTACAAATTCCAGATTGTGGGTTGACATCCGAAACCAAACAGGACAATCATCCACTTAATCAAAATCACGCAACCCTACACTGGTTCCTTCTCAATTTTCATCCAGAAGTTTTTACACAAACTTATCCAAGTAACCTAACCCCGGTTCCTCCAAGAGTCTTACATGGACCTATCTCAAGATGACCTAACCCCGGTTCATCAAGAAGTTTTTACACAAACTTATCCAAGTAACCTAACCCCGGTTCCTCCAAGAGTCTTACATGGACCTATCTCAAGATGACCTAACCCCGGTTCATCAAGAAGTTTTTACACAAACTTATCCAAGTAACCTAACCCCGGTTCCTCCAAGAGTCTCACATGGACCTATCTCCAGATGACCTAACCCCGGTTCATCAAGAAGTTTTTACATAAACTCATCCAAGTAACCTAACCCCGGTTCCTCCAGAAGTCTTACATGGACCTATCTCCAGATGACCTAACCCCGGTTCATCAAAAAGTTTTACACAAATTCATCAAGTAACCTCACCCCGGTTCCTCTAGAAATCTTACATGGGTTTATCTCAAGCAACCTTACCCCGGTTCATCCAGAAGCTTTACACGAACTTATCCCGAAGCAACCTTACCCCGGTTCGTCAAGAAATCTCACACGGATCTATCTCAAAGTAACCTAACCCCGGTTCCCCCAGAAGTCTCACATGGACTCGTCTCCAGTAACCTTACCCCGGTTCGTCAAGAAATCTCACATGGATTTACCCCAAGGTAACCTAACCCCGGTTCCTCCAGAAGTCTTACATGGATTTAGTTCAAGAAAACCTCACCCCGGTTCATCAAGAAGTTTTACATGAACTTACCTCACCAAGCAACCCTACACCGGTTCCCCCTCTTCAAGATGCAGTTTTACATGGACTCGTCACCCAGAAACCCTACACCGGTTCTCCCTTTCCAAAAAACGAAGTTTTACACGAACTCGACATCAAGCAACCCTACATAGGTTCCCTCTTTCAACTTACAAGATTACAGTTCAAAACCTCCCCAGGAGAGTCCAATCTAATTCCCCAGGAAAATTGGAGTCCATCTCCCCAAGCAGTAAGCTTATCCCCAGTAGATTCTGGAAGCTTATCCTCGCAGAACACGAACGCGTCGCCCGACTTGATTTAAAGAGTTATTTACTTAACAGGATATAACTGGGTTATCCTCAGCCAAAAGCCACGGAAAGAGCGCCGTCAACGAAGTCTTCTCATCCTCAGCAAGTTATCAACAATTCAGCAAAGCATCTCTATCCCCACAGAGTATCGCTTCCCAGCATGATCGCTAGAGTATCTTTTCTCCCTGCAGAATCTTCCATTTGCCAAGTTTATTCCGCAACGGAGTCGTTTTCTTCTACCGGTATTCTTGCAACTATCATCCCCAGCGGAAGCAAAATCTATTCTCCAATAGCAGCCCAGGATATGACTTCCCGGCACCCGTCAAGGATTTACTTTCCTAGACGAAAACATACATCCATAAAATATCACATACATCATTATAGCATGCATAGACGCATCATATCATACAAATCTCATTTATGTTGAGAACATCATTGCTTGATCCATATCATGCATTGCATATGACTGACCTTTACCTTTCAGGAAAGACGCAGTTAAAATGCTCAAACATATTTCAAAGCCTTCTCTAGTCCAGCTAAATCGACTCCCAACAGATTTTTCTGATAAAGACTCAGCAGAAGTTATGGTTCCCTCTCCAACGGCGAGTGAGGTGGTAAGTCCTTTTCAGATGTTTCCCTCTCCGACGGTGAGTGTGAGGTGATAGTCTCCTATGGTCCCCTCTCCAACGGTGAGTGAGGTGGTAATTCCTTTTCAGATGTTTCCCTCTCCGACGATGAGTGTGAGGTGATAGTCTCCTATGGTTCCCTCTCCGACGGTGTGTGAGGTGGTAAGTCCTTTTCAGATGTTTCCCTCTCCGACGGTGAGTGAGGTGATCATTCCTTTCAGATTATAATTGCCTATGGTTCTCTTCCCAATACTGCGAAGATAATAATTCCCATCAAGATTTTCTCAACGAGCGTTGTTGAAGTTAAAATCACCCAAGGTTCTCTTACCATTCATGCTAAGGCAGTAACCATCCCTGGTTCATTCATCACCGTTTGAAGCTCCAGACTCAACTCCTGCAACCAGTCAGGACACATCTATACCAGGCATCTAAAAATCAGCTCCTGCAACGTGTCAGGTACTCATTTTCTGTTTTGCAGGTATGCAGGTTCTCGCCAAGGAACCTCTTACGCGATCAACATCCAGATGGCATCTATAAGCCCATCATCCTATCCAAGCGACCTCTAAATGGCATCTATAAGCCCATTCCCATCATCACTGCTACTATGTGAGCGCAAATTTCTGGGCACTCTAGTGTTCAATCATCTTCTACCCTCGGATTACGAAAGGCACGTCAGCCAATCTGCATCCTCAGGTCTAAGAAGATTGAACAGGGGCAACTGTTGTACCCCAAAATTTTCCCTCCCATATTCTTCAAGAAATTGCCAAGCCAAGCTGCAAAATTCCCCAAGGGTTGCATAGTTCAAAGGTCTCCTATACAGTCAAAACTAGGGTTTGTGTTCTAATCAAGAAATTGAAGGTTTCAAAGGCCCAATCAAGTCTCACATGCCTACAAATATGGTCAAGCATCCTCATATCAATTTTCAAGACTTTCAGCACAAAATTGCACAGTCAAAACCCTAAATTGCACTACAGTCAACTGTAGGGGCAAAATGGTCATTTGGCAGTCAGAAGTTCAAATTTTTGGTCAACATATCATTTTGAAGCCACAAACATCATTTGATCAATGCTTGATCATGATTCTCAAAATTTGGCTCAGAAAATCATCAAGATGCAAAAGTTTCCTTATTTGGACAGCTGAAAAAGGCAACTGAAATTGACCAGGGCATAACTTTCACATGGATTATCAGAAAAATCCCATCCAAAGCTCATTTTGAAGAGAAAGACATTTCCTACAACTCATCTTCATACTTCAAGTCCAAGAAATGCTCTCACAAAAAGTTATCAATTTCAACATTATAGGTCATTTTCAAAAGTCAACAAAAAGGGACTTTAAGTCAAAGGCCATAACTTGAGATTGGTAAATCAAAATGACATGGGACCAAAGGCATTGGTTATAGGACTCAAAGACCTTTCCAAAATGTCCAAGAACATGAGAAAAGCTTAAAAATTGAGCAAGTTATGCCTTGTGGAAGTTGGGAAATTTTTGATATTTTGAAAAGTCAACATTGACTCAAATGACCTAAAATTGCTAATGGGCCCATTTTTCTTCCATGATTCATCATTCCAAGCATGTGCACGACCACTTGGCCCAAAGGGAAGTATTTTCTCATTTTTTATTTATTTATTTGGATTTTTATTTATATTAATTCAATTAAATCAATTAAATATATGAAAAATGTTTAAATTAACCAAACCAATCTTTTTATACATGTTTTAAGGTCAATATTTCGTGTAAATGCAAACTAGGAAATATTTGGAGCTAATTGATCATAATTGATACAAAAACCATGTGAAAAAGATATGAAAAGATCTTAGAAAATCAATTATCAAAAACAATGAATTACAAAAGATTTGATTGAAATTGTTAACCTAATGCCTTCACTACATAAGCATGATCACAAACCTAACCCTAGAAGACTGAAAGCTGCGCAAGAAACCTCATTGACAAACTTGGAAAAAACTCCATAAAACTCAATTCTGAAAACAGCTTTTTAGGTCGATTAAAAGCATAATATTGGTTTCAATAGCTTCCTTGAAAGTCCCTGATCAGATTCCAATCAAGAACAGCCATTCAAACGCCAGTAATTGGTATATAGAACCTTCCCTGTACAGCAAAAAAGTCACGATCGTATTTTCAATTCTAGGCATTCTCATGACATTCTAATTGTGGATTTATATTCATTGTGATGTTTTAAAGCTAACCATGATGTTTAATTTGATTTTTATGCTGTATATACAATTGTACCATGCGCGATTTCTAGGGTTTACAGGGTTGCAAATTTGGGGCTTTTGAAACGGAGTAAAATTAGGACTCAAGACCATGACCATTAACATCAGCGCTTTGGGACGAACGAGAATCAACCCTCGCGCTCAATTTATGAGCGCTTGAGAGCTATTCGCTATTTTCCAATAGCCCACCTAATGAAACGCGTGAAAAAACGTTGCCTTTGTATTTTGTTTTACAGGGGTGAGGAAGAAGATGATGTGCTGTCAACGAATGATACGCCGGTTTGAAATTTCGCGCGTTACACCACTAACCACCTGCTTTTCTTTTATAATATTCATTGTTTATTTACTAATCAAACGCGTTCAATGGCTCAGCTGGCATACGCTTATTGCTTCAACATCCAAGACCTGGGTTCGAGTCCCAGGTCTGTATAATTTCCAATATTATTTTTCAATGTAAATTCCCATGCAGCGCTAGCGTTAAGGCACACCATATTCCATCACCATCAAGCCAGCCACGCGTCTAGCATATCCAGATCAAAGGCTCAAGGTTGCTGAACACCATAAGCCTTAGTCAAAAGTCCCATACGTGGCCTGGAAAAGTCAATCAGATTTCAAGCTTATTGGGCCAGTTTCTTGGATCATACCTCCTAATTTGGGATTGAACCCCCCCTGGTTTGCCTTCTCTATATTTTTTTTATTTTATTTTCAATTGCTATTTTCTTTTCTTTATTATTCTAATTTAATTAATTATGTTTACAAAATATAAAAAATGCCTAAAAAATCAGAGAAAAGATAAAAACATGATAAATAATTTTTATTTTAATATTTCCATGTAAATAAATTAATTTAGATTAGAGTTTTAATTCTTTTAATAATAAAAATACAAAAATATAGAATTAGGTTTAATTTTTATCCCTTTTTAATTTGTTTCCTTTCTTACCATAATATTTATTTATTTATTTTTATAATTAAATTGTACATGAATAACTTAGGTTAAATTAGATTAAAAACTTCAACATTTTTTTAATAAGTTTAAAAATAAATAGAATTAGGGTTTGCATTCAATTTTAATTTTAATTAACTCTTTTTTTCATCAAATTCCTAAAAACACCAAAAATACCAAAAACATTCTCTTTTAATATTAATTCTAATTCCTTATTAGTTTAATTTTTTTGCAAAAAGGGTCCAACGCCCATATTTTTAATTGTTTAATTTCGCGTATTTATTTTATTGTGCTTAAGTAATTATGTACCTCTCCCAAAGCTTTGTAACATTTACTTCTCGCATTTTAATTCTTTACTTTTCCGTCAAATCGGGTCCGGTTTAATTTTGGCGATGTGGACCCGCGCCGTTTGTAATAGCCTTAGAATTTATTTTCCCGCAAATATTCTAACTGTTAAAAGCATGCAAGAATGAATGGCCCTAAATAAAATCAAGCGTAGATCACTTTAACATGACAAGACAAATAAATGAACATGACACACAAATTCACACACCACCCCTAGGGTACGCCTCACTGTTGCCTTGCCTTCGAAAGGTGATCGTCGAGTAGAGGATGTCTTAGTAAGTCCTCATGATCCGGGAACCTGGCATGAGGGTAGCTTCTAAGGTATCTTCCCATTGCTCTGGTGATCACCATGTCCCGAACCCTCGAATTGACCCGAACACCTCCAACGGTGGTGCTACCTACCTCTCAATGGTGGGATGGCACTACTTTAAAGGACATTTACACAGACGAATTCCTTAGGGTAGGTAGACGACTCATGGATACTTTCTCTCTTCAAAAACAAACAAAAATCTTTTCACACCGACACTTTTCAAAAGCTTTCAAAACAACTTTTCAAACACTCTGACATAAGAGCCGATCTGAAACTTTCAAAGAAACTTTTTAAAACCCACAGTTGAAAAGCAAACAAACCTTTTTGAAAACACAAGTGAGCAAGTATCTAAGAGCCCATGGATAACCATGGATAGAAAGGGTGCTAACACCTTCCCTTTCTATAACCTACCTCCCGAACCGAGAGCAATCTCTTTAAGGAATTTTTCTGTGCTTTTGTCCTTTCCATTTGGAGAAAATAAAAGACGGTGGCGACTCTTGCTTACCGCGACATTTCGCGAACCAGCTTTAAACAGTCAGTTCCAGATCCACCGATCACACTTACCAACCAAGAACTTAATCAGAAAGCCCTTTGCTCCACTTCTAGTCTCCATATTAGCCATTACCTCTTCTTTGGTCAAATGAAGGGCTGTAGCAATCTCTTCGGGCCTAAGAATCTTTTCCCAACCAGTAAACGGGGTCTGCTCCAGAACAGAGATACCGAGCAACTCAGAGAATTCTTCTAAGGTGGGAACCAGCTGATAGTCTTGAAAAGTAAAGCAATGGTACATCGGATCATAGAATTGGACCAAAACACTCATCATCTGCTCGTCCAATTTAGAGGTGACCAAACTGAGAAGATAACCATGCCTCTTGAGGAAGGAAGTAGTATCAGGCATCTTTGCAACCAACTCCTTAAGCAAGGTGGGAACCTGGACAAAGTTAATCCGGATGGTATTCCTATGCATGGGCATCATGATGACCTACAAAACAGAACAAAGATGAATCCCTCCTGTCTTTGAAATAGGTTAGTCCAATGCAATATGTATGCAATGCTATGATGTCATGATGTTATGATAGTAAGCACACCACAAGTATCCATAAATGGCAAACATGGTAAAGGCACACAAGTCACACAGAGAGCCCTTAGATTTCAGGCTGGCAAGGAGCTTAGGTACTACCCTCTTTCAGTTCAGTTGGTTTAAACCTGTCCTAAAAATAGTAACCGGGTTCTAGAGGATCTCAATATCACTGACTACCCTCAATCGGTCATAATTCCAGTTTAGCAACCTTTTCTTGCGGCCGGAATCATCGCGAGAGTTTAGTCTCAATGAGTGTAGCATACTGCTACTGTTCTATGGCCAAGTTGGTCAATTTAAGGTTCTAAGGTCAGTTGGTGCTTAATGACCCCTTAGAAGACCCATATTCTCCTCGTTCCAACACAAGGGATATCGGTGCAGACTAAAGTGCCACACCAACGTAGCTACTGCTTCAACCGTATCGATCTACGCCGTACAGTTCCCTCACAGTTTATTGCTACTTACCTAAAGGGTGTCCCCAAATCCGGGTTAGGATCTATAGTAACTCCGATACAAGCCCACAAATATAAAGCATACAAAGCAATAAATTAAAAACACAATGATCTAATCCTAAGGTACACCCCACTTTTAATTATTCCCCAGCAGAGTCGCCAGTTCTGTGATACGGTGGGAAGAGAACTGACTGTTTTTGGAATGCTGGTTTGCGTTTTGCGTTTATGTTCGCAAAATGTCGCGGTAAGCAAGAGTCGCCACCGTCTTTTATTTTATCCAATAAGGAAAGGAAAAAAGCACAGAAAAATTCCTTTTTCGAGATGTTTCTCGGGTCTGGGGGGTAGATTATAGAAAGGGAAGGTGTTAGCACCCTTTCTATCCGTGGTTATCCACGGGCTCTTAGGTACTTGCTCAAAGTGTTTTCAAAAATTGCTTTTCTTTGTGTTTGTGGGTTTGAAAGAAGTTTTTGTTTGAAAGGAGTGTAAGTGCGAAAAGTTTTGTTTTGTTTTGAAAGGAGAAAGTACTTAAGAACCATCTACCTACTCGAAAAAGGAATCAATCTGTGCTAATGTCCTTTAGATAATGCTAGCCCACTATTGATGAGTAGGTAGCATCGTCATTGGAGTTTTAAGGGTCAATTCGATTAAGGGACGTGTGGTCACTAAAGCAATGTTAGGACGCCTTAGCGGTAACCCTAATGTCTTAGATCATTTTTCCGAGGCAACCGTTTCGAGGCAACTATGATCTTTGGATAAGAGGGCGACCTCTAAAACTTGCTATACTTAATGACCACGTTCGAAGGCAACCAAGTGAGGTGTACCCTAAGAGTGTGCATGTGCGAGTGTGTTATTTTGGTTAACTTTATCTTTGTACATGTCATGGGTGAGCTATGTTGATTTTAGGTTAAAGATTTGATCTTGTCATGCATTCCCTATTATCAAACATCTAACAGTGTATAGTTTCAGAATTTTAATTGCGAAAATTAAATCTAGACTATTACAAGGCGTCGGGTATTTACATCGCCAAAAGCAACCCTTTAATTTAAATTGCAGAAAATAAATAAAGCGATAAATAAAGTCCTAATTAAAGCTATTACATTCCGAAAGCAAGTACAATAATATGAAAATATGGATCGCGTGCGAGAAAATTAAATCGGCGCATTTTTTAGGGTTTTGACCCTTTTTGAAAAGAAAGCATTTTTTGTTTTTTTTTTTGAATTAAAAGAAATTAAATCTAAGTTAATAATTAAATTAATTAATTAATGAAAATATTTTTGGATTTTGAGTATTTAAAGAAATAAAATAAATTGATTAAAAGTTAGTAAAAACCTAATTTTTCTAAATTGATTTTAATTATTTGCAAAAAGTATTAAAAGTTAACCCTAATTAAAACTAAGTTAATTAATTAATATTTGTTTACAAAAATAAAAGTGATGAATAAAATATATTTTTGTGCTTTTGATTTTTATGAAAAAAATTGATTGGTTAGTGATAAAAATAATAATATAAAACAAATAAATAAAACAAATAAAAGAAAATAGAAAGAAATAACCAAAGGGGGTGTGGGCCTGATTTGGATGTGAGAATAGCATTTTTGAGGCCCAATACAGGCCAGCCTGGTTGACTTTCCTATTTGTCCACGCGTATGTTGACTTGGGAGTATGGTGCACATCCAATCTGGGCCATCAGATTTGGCCTGAGGGCCAACTGGCGCTTGGGATCTGAAGGAGTATGATGGGCTGCGCCTTGGGAATCACATGGAATCACTTGAAGAAAAATGAAACAAATGCATTGGGAGACCTGGGATTCGAACCCAGGTCCCATTGGATTTTCCACTAGCGCCTCTGCCAGCTGAGCCAAGATGTTTACTTGTTAATGGGATAAGTGGAGAATATTATATGCTAAAAACAAATAATATGCTGTAAATAAAAAATAAAACGTGCGAGATTTGAAACCACCAATGGGAGGGAGACGCGTCAACGTATTCTTTGTTGGAACACTGGTTATTTACTTGCGGATTTTATCCGTAGCTAAATTCATGGCTCGTTCCTAAAATCAACTGTAGGCCATATAAATTAATCCTAAAACCATAGTTCGCTTCGTCTCTCCCTCCTGAATTCATCCATGGCCATTGATAGTGCTGATTTTACCTGAAATTGAAACGCCTAAAAACAAGAAACCCAAACCCTAGTTTCGGATATGGCTTTACAGGCTATGAAAATAAAATCAAATATTGCAGAAAGTTTCGAAATCAAACAAGGATCAAGAATATGTCCATGGTTTGTCAAAAAGATGCAAGAATGAGAGGTTTCAATTTCATGTACAGGGCGGTGTTCAAGGAGACTTACAACGCGAGTTAGGAGGTTCTAGAGCTTGCTTTTGATTCCAATAGATTCAGTGGATGTCTAGCAAGAGAACCACGTTGAGTTTTGGCCTTGAATTTGCCTCTAGTATGGATTTTAGTTTCACACTTTTTCAAGCTTTTTCTCAAGTTTGTTCTTATGATTTTTGCAGCCTTTTTTGTTCTTTTCTCGTATGCTTTGTGTTGTATATGTATCAGGCATTGTATTAGGTCAAATATTGGGCTTTGAATCCTTGTGTATTGATGATTTAAGATTTGATATGATCCTCCATTATAAAGCTTCCAAAAATGTCCCAAATCCAATATTTTGTGCATGATATGCCTTGATTCGAATTTGATCATGTCCATGATGATAATAAAGACCTGTATCACTCAAAAAGATACCAAGTGATTAAGATTTGGATTTTATTTGGATTTAAATTGATTAAAAATGAATTAATTCAATAAAAATCAAATAAAATAGAAAAATTAATGAATGGACACAAAACTGAAGATAGGACACGTGTGTAGTGTAACAAGATCAAATCAAGTGGAAAACAGTGGGCCCATTTGGCAAAATTTGAAGTTTTAGGGATAGTTGACTTTTGGCAATTTTGGAAAAATGCCCAACTTCAACAATGCATAACTTCTTCAATTTAGAACTTTTGGAAGTGTCCTTGGACTTTTTAGAAACCTTGAGATGTCCTCTAACAAACCATGTTTGTCTCATCTCATTTTGATATTCCATGCTCAAGTTATAAGCTTTGTAAAAAAAGGTGTTTTTGTTGACTTTCAAAAATGACCTATAATGTCCAAATTTGTAACTTCTTGTGAGTGCATTTCTTGATCTTGGGGTGTGAAGATGTATTGTAGGAAATTGCATACTCTTCAAGATGAGCTTTGTATGGGTCATTTCTCATAAATTATGAGAAAGATATGCTTGGTCAAAGTTGAGTTGACTTTTCCTACAAAACCCTAATTTAGCAACTTTTGAATCTTGATGAATCTTGAGCAATCCTTGATGAATCATGATCAACCATTGATCAAATGATGAATTATCCTTCAAAATGAGAATGTTGACAAAAAATCTTGAGGTTTGACTATTTGTAGGTCACAGCTGACTTTTGCCCTAGCACAATCGATTATTGGACCTCTTGAGCAATTGACTGACCAAACTTCCTCTGCAAGGCTTGAAATTTGACATGGGTGAACTTGAGAACATATTAGGACATTGGGGAGCACTTGAGGTCATTTGGATGTAAGGACCTTGATGCAACATAAAACCCTAATTTGAGATTGACTGCCTTAGGAGATGACTTGACTGTCCAACTCTTGAGCAATCTTGAGCCACTTGGAGATTATTCTTGAAATGTCTTGGGAAATATGGGAGGGAAAATTTTGGGGTACAACAATCCCAATGGACTATTGTGTTACCCAAAAATTTTCCCTCTCATTTTACCAAGATTTCCCCTCACAAGACTCTTTGGACTCAAGGCCAGATTAGGGTTTGCTCTGCTCAAGACATCTCCTTACACTGATGACCTGAAATTAGGGTTTGAGTTTACACAAGTATTTTTGGACTTCTAATGCTAAATGTGACTTTCATACTTCATGTTGGACTTACAAGATTGCCCATACCAAGTTTCAAGCCTTGAATCAAATTTTTGCCCAGTCAATTGGACAGTTGACCTAGAAATCAACTGTATTGGGGAAAAAGTCAACTGTGGCCAATTTACAGTCAAACCTCATAATTTTTTATCCACATCAACATTATAAACTCATATGAACCATTTGATCAAGTTTGGACCACAACTCCTCAAGAAATTTGATCAGGTCATCAAAAGGGCATAATGGTCATTTTTAGGGTTTTGACTGCAGAAGGGCAATTTTTGATTTTTAACCTATCCAATGGAAAATTGGGTTCAAGCATGTATTCGAGGACTCAATGGCATCATCTTGACCTAATCACAAGGTTCAAAAGATCTCAATTGCATTGGATTGACAGATGAATTTTCCAATCAACTGATCAAAAATCAACTGTACACTGAAAAGTCAAACTTTGACTTTTTGGTCAAAATCAAGTGCCAAGGGTCATTTTTCATTAATATGTGTCAAAACATGAAACTTGTTCATCAAGAAACCTAATTTTGGAAATTAGGGTTTAAGATTGAAAATTTTCATAACTTGAAAATTTTCTAAGTTATGAAATTTTCTTATTTTTTCCCAACTTTGTCCAACATTTTCACCATGATGCAATTGGATTAAAAGAAAACTTCCAACATGAAAGTTGTATTCCTCCACAAAATCTACAACTTTGATTCACAAAGTTTTCCCAAAAGATTCTTGGATCTCAAGTTATGATTTTGTGAACAAGGGTCCATGAAACTTTTAACTTAGTGAAATTTTGTCCTAGTTTAGGCAGGATTTTGACCTATCTTCATGACATTTTTTCACATAGTTCCAATTGGAATATCAAATTGCATTTCAAATATGGATTGTAGAGCATGTTACAAGATTTCCAAAATGTCCAAGAACTCTCCAAAATCATTTATGGTTAGGGAGAATCGAAGAAAAGAAAATGGTCATTTCTCACTTTTGTCCATGGCATTTTTCATGTTGCTACAAGTTGCAAATTCTGTCCAAACATGTTTGTACTTGTTTACAGGTCCTTAAACCCTTCCACACTCAAAAATTGAATGCAAACACAATGGATTAAGGCATTGTTCTGATCTATGGAACATTACATATTGAATTAATCTAAAAATGGCAAAAAGGCAACATTGCCACTTTGATAAAGTTGGCTTTATGCCAAGTTGTTCCTCTTGAGCTGTGAACCCAATATTTTGCAGCAAACCAACTCCAAAAACTTAGGGCAAGGTACACCAACTTTGTGCAGCTAGGAAGGAGGCCTGTACAGGCTCTTGAGCATTGTCATTTCACTTTTGCTTCAAAAGCAAGTCAACTTGCAAAATCACCACAACTCTGGTATCTATTAAAACAAAAGTTTGTAAACATTTAAAACAAGTTTTGCACATTGCCTAAGGTCAGAAACACGAGTTTACAAGTCCTCAAACCCTCCAAAACACCAAAACACAAGTTCTTGTCAAAATAAGGCAGGTTCTGCATTTTGATTTCTAAATCACAAACCACTCGTGCGTTTTTCTTGCAACCACTTTCAACACACTCCATACAACCTACCTAAACTATCTCAACCATTCCCAAGTCATTGTAACTCCATTTACACACTTCACCATTTTTGAATTCTGACTTTGCAGGTTGACTTATACAAGCATATTCAGGCAAGTTCAAAGCAAGCTAGGCATTGGGAAAGCTCAAAGGAACTTCAAGCAAGATCACAAGCATCTCAGGCCTCACTCACAACCCCTACATTGCCATACTCGAGCTTGACTGAAACAGGTAAAGTTCAAACTTCTATCTCTCTATTTAGGAATCATTAGGCTTAGGTTTGTGAATAAAAAGTGTAGTCCTCATTGCCCTTGAGATGTACATATGCATAGAATTCATTTAAGTTAACTGAGCCGGGAGAATTTGAATGATGAACTTTCTGAAAAAACTAGGTTAGAAATTAGGGCCAGAGAAATTCTCTCTGGTCTTTGAGAGTTAGATTAAGTTTTTTACATGGTTAGAATCGTGTGATCATGCTCTATAACTTTCGTGTTGCAAGTTTTTGTTTTTAAGCACAAATGCAGGAGTTACCAGTTTGAACATCAAGCGCGCGTTTTTGTTTGATCAGAGGACAGGGATGAAGGCCATCTGGGCTGGGCTTGGCTTGTTCATGCTTTTTGCACCTCCTAGCTTGCTGTTTACACCCCATTGGCCCATTTATTTATTTTTCCATATTTTTCATTTCTTTTTTAGTTTCTGACTTTTATTATTTTTTCTAAATATAAAAAATCACTAAAAATATTTTCTTAAATTTTTACATTTTATTTTATTATTTTTTGGACATAGAAATAATTATTAAATAATATACTTTTATTTTCTTAAAATAAAAACTTGTAAATATTATACAAATATTATATATTTTTATTTTTATTATTTATACACTTAAATAATATTGTCATACATATTTTTATTTTTCAACATTTTGTATATATTTTATTTTATTTTTTGTACATAAATGAATAAATAATATAATTAATATATATATATATTTCTTAAAACCAAATTAGGGTTTCCACCCCTTTTAAAAAAAGACCATTAATATTTTAAATATTTTTAGGATATTAAATAACTTAGTTTTACATACATAAAAATAAATACAAAAACATTTTGCATATTTATATTTAATTGCACATTTAAATATTTGTCAATTTATCATTTGTACAATGAGTTCAATTTGGTTGTAATAGTTGACTTAGGGTTTTATTTTCTTGCAAATATCCCCCTATCCAAATTTGTATCCCCCTCCCCATAATCATGTTGTAATAGTTATAGATTTACTTTTACGCACTTTATTGCTTTCAAATATGCCATGATAGAAATATTAGGGTTTGTATGCAAAAATCCAAAATCAAACAAATAGCTTGACTAAAATAAGACAAAAATGCATGAAAATGACAACACAATGCACACAAGCACCCCTAGGGTTTCATCCACTTGTTGCCTTTAAAATGACCATGGTATGCATGCTAGGTGTCTTGGCAAAACAAAATCAAAACAAAAAGATCATAGTCCCTCGATGACGCTATCTTGGTTGCCTATACAAAAATGATCTAGTCCCTCAAAATTTTGCTAAAGATACTTAGCACAATTGCTTTCATGGTCATACGATGACCCGCACCTGTCCCGTTTAACATCCAAACACAAGGTTGTTTACCAAATGCAATGGTAAAACAACAATGTCAAAGGGTTAAAAATGTGTAAGAAAGATCTTTGAGTAGGGTAGACAACTCCTAGTTACTTGATCAAAACTTGCAAACATCCTTACTATTTTCAAAAACACATCACAACACAATTTCAAAACATTTCGCAACAAACTTTCAAACATTGAAACATTTTTCAAAACACAAACACTTTTGTATACATTCAAACAAGAATCATTACAAAGGTTTCCTAGACAAAGGCCTCTTTTCAAAATACTTTCAAAACCATACACAAAAGCACCATTTCAAACAATTGAAAAGCAAAAGCAAGTGATCTAAAACAAGCAACTAAGAGCCCATGGAAAACCATGGATGAAAAGGGTGCTAGCACCTTCCCTTTTCATAATCTACCCCCCGAACCCAAAAAACAATCTCAAAGGTCTTTCCTGTGCTTTTTGACCTTTCCTTTGGATAAAATAAAAAGTCAGCGGCGACTCTTGCTAAACCGAAACATTTGCGAACACAAACGCAAAACCTCAAGTCAGTTCTCCCACCGCATCACAACTATGGTTTTCGATGGAGCTTCTAACGCACTTGGAAACGAAATTGGTGCTATAATTATCTCTCCTCAAGGTTTCCATGCACCCTTCACTACCAAACTTTGCTTTGATTGCACCAATAATATGGCTGAATATGAAGCGTGCATCATGGGTATTAAAACTGCTATTAACCTAAGAATCAAATTCCTGAGCGTATATGGGAATTCAGCCTTGGTAATCAGTCAAGTCAAGGGAGAATGGGATAGGAAGCATCCAAATCTTATCCCTTATCGAGAACATGTGCTAACCTTGATTCCGTACTTCAAAGAGATTACTTTTGAGCATATCCCAAGAGAAGAGAATCAGTTGGCGAACGCATTAGCTACCATGTCATCCATGTTCAAAATAAGATGGGACAATGAGGCTCCCAAAATTACCATTGAAAGATTCGACGAACCGCCACACTGCTATGAAATTGACACTGGTGGAGTAGAAGAAAACCCTTGGTTTCATGAAGTGAAAAGGTACCTTGAAACTCAAGAATACCCTGAAGGGGCATCGATCAATGACAAGAAATTCCTATGGAGGTTATCGACTAAGTTTTTCTCGAGCAATGGAATTTTGTACAGACATAATCATGATTCAACTCTGCTTTGCTGTCTAGACAAGAAGGAAGTAGAGAAAATTATGGAGGATATGCACGAAGGCATTTTTGGTACTCATTCCAGTGGAGGATTTGTTGGTCAACTATGGAAACCGACTGTCACCACCACTCGAGGATTTGTCATAAGTGCCAAATTTATGCTGATAAAGTTATGTGCCTCAAGTAACTTTGAATGTCATGACTTCTCCTTGTCAATTTGTAATGTGGGGCATTGATATGATCAGAGAAATCAAGCCTACTGCCTCTAACGGACATCACTTCATTCTCGTCGCCATTGACTACTTTACAAAAATGGGTTGAAGCAGCCTCGTTCGCCTCTGTTACCAAGAATGTAGTCGCCCAGTTCATTAAGCATAACCTCATCTGTCAGTATGGTATCCCCGAGAGAATCATCACGGACAATTGTACCAACCTTAACAACACTATGATCACTGAACTATGCATGCAGTTCATGATCAAGCACCACAACTCTTCTCCGTATCAACCAAAGATGAATGGCGCAGTACAAGCCGACAACATGAATATCAAGAAGATCATAGAGAATATGGTTGTGACTTACAAAGACTGGCACACGATGTTACCATTTACTCTTCATGGCTATCTCACTTCAGCACGAACATCAATTGGGGCAACCCCGTTTTCTCTGGTCTATGGAATGGAAGCTATCCTGCTTGTCGAAGTTCAAATTCCTTCTCTGAGAATTATGAAAGACACAGACTTAGATGAAGACGAATGGATTTAGACTAAGTTAGACCAATTGAATATGATTGACAAAAAGAGGCTTGCAGTTGTCTGTCACGATCAGATGTATCACAAACGTATGATCAAGGCATTCAATAAGAAAATCAAGCATCAGGTATATCAGGCTGATGACTTGGTAATAAAGCGCATCATTCTACTGCAAGGTGATCCCAGGGGCAAATGGACTCTCACCTATGAAGGGCCATTTGTTGTCAAGAAGATATTTTCTGGCGGTGCTATGATATTGACCACCATGGACGATAAAGATTTTGCACACCCCATGAACGCATACATAGTCAAAAGATACTAGGCATGAAAATGACCCGCTAGGTTGACTGGCCTAGGAAAAAATAAGGGCATCCCGATGAACCAAAAGGGTTAGGACAAAAATTAGGGATATATGTAAAATATTATACACCTGGCAAGTCGAAAACGTGAAAAGGGGGCTTGGGCAAGAAAGGGTATCCTGGTGGACTGAAAACCCGAAAGGGCGGTCCAGGAAAAATTTAGAGATTGAAAGCATACGGCTATGTCCCTTTGGATCACTTACTGCAAGATTTATTACCAAAGTCAAAAGTTCAAATGGTAGAGATAAGTTCAATCAACTTCTTCTGACAAGCAAGGGATGAGATGTTCGAAGACATGGGGGAAATAGTGGAGTTGGTACCCAACGAGATCATTTCCATATAGCTATATGTTTTGTTTTCAATTTGTACTCTTTTCATTTTATGACAATTTCCTCTTACTAGGATTTATGTCTCTCAAAATCGCCTGTTTATGGGCAAACTATCAATGCAAATACACCCTAAAATTCAAACTTTTTGTTTTTCTGTTTTGTTTGCAAAAACGTCCAATGAATAAAATTGAATGAACATATACATATGAACATGGTTAAATGTTAACAAATATATGCATACGAACAAGAATAAGCATTTACTAAAGACTCTAGGAGTTGGGATAACATCTGAGCCATCCATAAATCCCCTCAGAGCCACTTCCATGAAATTATCCCCACAGAGTAATCTTCACAAATTCATCTTCAATGAAGATACATTCCCCGCAATTTCCCCGGCAGATCTCTCTGGCGAATAAAGGAGTATGATCTCCTTCCCGGTAATATCACCCATCTTCGGAGTTCTAATTAGTACAGTTCATGGAAGTTCTCTTCCCCGGCTGAGTTTATTCCTTCCAAAACTACAAATCACCGGAAAATTCCTCTCCCTAGTGGAGTCACCAATATCCCCAGAGAGTTTTCTACAAAACCTGGAACCCGACCAGATATCAGTCAACTTTATCCTCCCCATACGAGTCGGAAGGTTATCCATATCTTTTATCCCCAATCAGGGTATATAATAATTAAACCCCTAGACGAGTCAGAAGGTTATCCATCTCTTTTATCCCCAGTCATGGTATATAAGAAATTAAATTCCCCAGACGAGTCAGAAGGTTATCCATCTCTTTTACCCCCTGTCAGGGATATAAGAATTAAACTCCCCGGTAAGGAGATGAATGACTAATGTTCCTAAACTTTTCTCCCCAAATAGAAGTCAACATATTCCCCAGCGGAGTTTCCTCAAACAGCAAGCAGGAATCTCCAGCGGAAGCATTCTAGACAAGGTTGAAGATTACACATGTTCTTCATACCCAACACCAGTTAGGGATTCATTTTCCCCAGCAAGATGTCATATGGAATTATTGATACACTTCCCATAATATTTCACATTCATACATCATTTACCAATATCATAGCATATGCATACGAAACGTATATAGCACAGTCTCATTTATTTTGAGAACATCATTGCACACTAAATTTCATACATCATGACATTGCATACAACTAACTCTTTACCTTTTCAGGAAATATCAATCAACATACAAATATCACCAACTACTTATGTGACCCGACAATCTTCTCCAAGGCTACAAAGAGCTATTTCAGTAATTTTCTCAGAGGATCATTCTAAAAAAACATCTCCTGGCTCAGATTAAATCAACCATAGATTTATTCTGATACTTCTTCCATTAGACTTTTTCTAGCTCAGATTAAATTAACCATAGATTTATTCTGATACTTTTCCCAAATAAAGATGGACGTAGACATCTTTTTGCTCAGATTAAATCAAGCATAGATTTATTCTAATACTTCTTCCAGTAGACATTTTCTGGCTCAGATTAAATTAACCATAGATTTATTCTGATACTTCTCCTAGTTAAAGACGCACGCAAACATCTTCTGGCTCAGATTAAATCGACCATAGACTTATTCTGATACTTCTTCCAGTAGACATTTTCTGGCATCGATTAAATCAACCATAGATTTATTCTGATACTTCTCCCAGTTAAAGACGGACACAGACATCTTCTGGCTCAGATTAAATCAACCATAGATTTTTTCTAATACTAATTCCAGTTAGACATTTTCTGTCTCAGATTGAATCGACCATAGATTTATTCTGATAATTCTCCTAGTTAAAGACGAACGCAGACATCTTTTGGCTCAGATTAAATCAAGCGTAGATTTATTTTGATACTTCTTCCAGTAGACATTTTGTGGATCAGATTAAATCAACCATAGATTTATTCGGATACTTCTCCCAGTTAAAGACGGATGCAAACATCTTTCGACTCAGATTAAATCAACCATAGATTTATTTTGATACTTCTTCCAGTAGACCTTTTCTGTCTCAGATTAAATCAATCATAGATTTATTCTGATACTTCTTCTAGTTAAAGACAAAAATACCTCTTCTGGCTCAATTTAAATTGAGCACAAATTTGTTCTGATACTTCTTCAAGTTGAAGTCGAGCGCAGACTTAGTCTAAATGCTACCCACAATTACTTTGGATGGCATATATAAGCCCATCTCCAGCAAATCTCCATTGCCTCTCCAAATGGCATCTTTAATCCAATTCCCAGTATAATCAACCAACAATGTTACTTCGTGCATAAGCGAGTGCAAATTTTTGGGCACTTATGTGTTCAATCATCTTCCACCTTCAAGTAACAAATGGCGGGCATGCCAATCTAACTCTTGAGGTTTAAGAAGATTGAACAAGGGAATATAAAGCATACAAGTCAAGCAAAGAAAGAATTTATGGACGTGATCTATTTCTAAGGTAACCCCACTTTTAGTTTTCCACAACAGAGTCGCCAGTTCTGTAATACGGTGGGAGAACTGACTTGGTTTTGCATTTGATCGCAAATGGTGCGGATAGTAAGAGTCGCCGCCGACTTTTATTTTATCCAATATTTAGGAAAGGTGGAAATAACAAGAAAGACCTTGATAGATTTTTGAGTTAGGGGGTATGTTATGAAAAGAGAATGTGTTAGCACCCTTTTCATCCGTAGTTATCTACGGGATCTTAATTGCTAGCTCACTTTTGAAATTCTTTGTGTATGTTTGCAAAATGTTTGTTTTGAAAACATTTATTGGACGAAAGTGTTATTTTTTTAAAGTGTGGAAAGATATTTTGAAAATGCCAATGTAAAGTGATTTGCTTTATAATAACCATTGTATCAGTCCCCAAGAGTAGTTATAAAACGTCTTAAAAGTAGTTATTTTGAAAGTGTGAGGTGTGAAAATTGTTTTAGTTTGTGAGCAAGTGATTACGAGCGATCTAGATAATCAAAAAGATTTTGTTCTTTTCCTCCTTCTTTAGATAGTGCTTTACCATTAGTTAGTAGGAATCCCTATAATTGGATGTGAGAGACAAGCGTGAGTTATCGTATAATCATAGAAGAAAACTTGTAGGATGCTTTTAGCAATTATCGTAAGGGACTAATATCGTTTACCGAAGGCAACATCGAAGAGTCATCAAGAGATTAAGATCTTTTAACCGAGGGTCTTTGCTAAAACATCCCACGTTCGAGGGATATGACTGTTTAAATCCAAGGCAACAAGTGAGAGTATCTTAGAGGTGCATGTGTGCGAAGTGTTTTGATTTCAACTATTTGTCTTGAGATTAGGTTTTCTAATGTTGATTTTAATCTTGCCATACAAATCCTAATTACTAACAGTAATAAGGAAAGCAGTAAATTGCAGAAGTTAAATGTCCTACGCTATTAAAGTGCTTCGGGGATGGGGAGTACAAACTTATGAATGAGGATGAAAAGCAGTAAACCTAATTATCTATTACAGACTAGAGCAGTTACAATAATGGGAAATAAAGTATGCGAAGATTTGTAAATTAAAGAAAAGAGAAAAGAAATTGTTTTGTGATTTTTGATTGAAAAAGTTTGATGATTAACCTAATTATTTGATTTGATTTTTAATAATAGTTTAGTAAAAACCTAAAGAAACTAAATTAAATTTAATAATAAATGAAAAAAGGTCAATTAATTTTAATTAATTAAAAAGAAATCTAATTTAGTTAAATCAATTAAAAAAAGAAGTATAAATTAATTTTACTAAAAAAGGAAACTAATTGTTAGAAAATAATTTTTGATGTTTTATTTAGAAAAATATATGAAGTATAAAACCTAATTCTAATTAAATAAAATTAAAGTGATTAAATTAAATTAATTTTTATTTGTCAAAAATTAAATTAATTAATTAAAAACCTAAATCTAATTTTTTTGTGATTTTATTATTTTTGTTGATTAAATAAAAAAATGAAATTGGTTAAAGAAAAGAAAATACTAATTAAAATTAAAAAAGAAATTAAAATGGGCCTGCAGTAAAAGAAATTTGGGGCGGGGGGGTTAGAAAGCAAAAACTCCAGGCCCAATAACAAGAGAGCCCAGGCACTGTTTGAGATCCAGTGGGGGAGATCCATGAGGGCTTATGGTGAGGGCGCTGATCTGGAGCGTGGGATCTGATTATATGATGATCTGATAGTGTTGATGAGGGGGTGCATCATTACGCACTAGATTTGCATGTACCTGATCTACAAGAGAAATGTTGAAAAATAAAATGCCAGAGGCAGGGACCGAACCCCATGCCCTGGCACACCAATGTCTTACACACACACACGCTTGCCACTGGGGTGGCTATTTCATCCGGTTATGAAACAACACCCAACAAATATATAATAAACTTGTTTTCAAAAATTGGACGATGAACTTCATCTTCTTCCTCGCGCCAGCAACAATAACAACATTGGTCAAATTTCTAACTCCTTCAATTCTCAATCATTTTAAAAAATGTAAACATGAAAGTTGTTCTAATTTTCACCACGAATTCAGCCATGTATTTTTTGAAAGCTATACGTTAAAGGTTGAAACGAATTTTATTAGGTACCAAACTAAAACCTAATATTTTAGAAACTTTAATTCCAAAATTCTCATCACATAGTGTAGCGACTGATTTTTAAATTAGAGTCGCCACTATTAGTTTTTATCCTAGAGAAGAGAATCTAACAGAAAACCCTAATTCGTAGACAGAGATTCTAGGTTTCAGACTTCTTTAGACGAAAGGAAGGTGTTAGGAACCTTTCATCTACCTTGTTCACAAGGATATTAGGTTTTAGGTTTAGGTTTGGGTAAAATAGGGTTTTAAGTTTTAATTAGGAGGAAAAGTTTTAATTTTTTATAGGAGAACTCACTACGATTTTAGTCGTATGCCTACGTATCCTCTTATGAGGAATCAAAGTCCCAATTCGTAGTTCGTATGGGGTTGGTGTTTTTTAGGGGTTTGCAAACATATTTTGAATCACCTCACACTCGGTCGGGAGTAGTGATTGCGGAGATTTTGACTGAGTGCGCGGTAATTCAAAACTAGTTTGAAACCCTTTTGCAAAAAAACAGTTGATTAACTTAGTTTATTGCGAAAATAGTTTGATTATTTGTTTGTGTTTTTTAATCGTATTATTTGCGATGATCTGATTAATGCATAATTAGAGAAAAATTTAATGCAAATAATATATAAAATAATATATACAATTTTAATATAAAGATAATTTATTTAAACATATAGTAATATTTAAATAGTAAATAAAATATATTAATAATAATATTTATATAAAAAGGGATTATAAATAATAAATGATAATTATAAATAATAATAAAGAATTAAGTATTATAACAATATATAATAATAATATCAAAATATGATAATAATAATTAAAAAAAAACTATTTCATAATAATAATATTTACTGTAAATAATATATATATATATATATATATATATATATATATATATATATATATATATATATATATATATATATATATATATATATATATATATATATATATATATATATATATATATATATATATATATATATATATATATATATTTTTTATATATATATATATATATATATATATATATATATATATATATATATATATATATATATATATATATATATATATATATATATATATATATATATATATATATATATATATATATATATATATATATATATATATATATATATATATATATATATATATATAATTGAATTATAAAAGAAAATAAATAAATTAAATTCACGGGGGGTGTAAATTCTAATTGACGAGCAAAACAGGGGGTGTGGTTAATAATGTGAATCGGGCCCAGACATGAGTCCAGGCAGGGGGGTGTATTGTGCTTTGGGTTTTAGCAATTACTGGCATAGGGGGTGTGAAACGGATTGGGCTTGGCCCATTAGCCATTGCAACAAGGTCGGACTGATTTTGTGTGGCGAGGGCGCAGGGAACTTATGGTGAGACTTTGCCTATGGCCGTCTGATCATGATCAAACGAATGGGATTTAAAGGGTGCACGATTAGATGCTATAGGCACACGTATATTAGAGTATACTAGAATAACATTGTTTTATTACTTTTTACATTTCACTTTCAATAATAATTCTCTGTTCTCTCTTTCTCTCTCTTCGCAAACATAACACAACCCCTTCCTTCTTCAACCTAAACCTGCCACAACCTCCCCGCGGCGGCGTGCCCTAAAGAGAACCCCTATCTATTGCAAAACCCACCCATAACCGGCAACACTATTAGAACAGAAAGATGAACTATATACCTCTTTGTGATTTTGTACCCTGATTTCGAGCTCCCCTTCCGATTCGACTCTAATCTGCTTCTTTTCCTCTTGCTTGCAGGTTCCGGTAGTGCTTGAAGAGGGCGGCGACGGAAGGCTGGGACGACGGTTGTGTGATTATGCGATTAGGTTTTCAGATATTGAAACCCTAATCACCTCCTTCTGTGGTCTTCAACAACAAAATAGTGTTCGTTCTTCGTTCTTCGCTCGGTTCCTCCAAAAATTTCCTCCTCTCTCTGTACTTTTGATTTCAGTATTTATAGAGCTAGGTTTGTAGATTTAGGAAAAATCATTACAAAATTGCTTAGATTTAGGAGATGAGATCAATTAGGGATTTGATATTTATTGTAATTGATTAATGGATTTGATTTGATTTGTAGAACTATTTGATTCTGTATATGATTTTTGATTCGATTTGTAAAAAAAAATTGATTCTGTATATTTGAATTTGTAATATTAGAGGTTTGATCTGTAATACGCGATTGATTATAAACGAAGATTTGCTTTAACGTAACAGATTCTTCAATGTATTTTTTGGATTGGATTTGGTAAACACCTGATTTAGGATTTGATACAGTTTTAGTCTTGTGCTGATTTTCTTTAGAAATTCTTGGCCTGGATTGATATTATTTGCTTTACTGTATATTGTAATTTCTGGATATCGTTTTAGTATGGATTTTCTGGAGATTTGATATGCTTTAGTTCTGATTTCAACAGTGGCTGTTTATTGCATAAATCGACATGAATTTTGGATGTTAATTTGCACAGTGAGCTGTTAGTGCTATTGGGCTTGCGTTAGTTTTTGAAATTGGGCCTTGCATGTTTATTGCTTCAGCCTCAGTTCACGTTATTTTTATTAATACAACAAGGAAACAGCTTAATTTTCAAACCAGGCCCAAATGGCCTTTTTTTCTTCCAAAACAACAAGATATAAATGAAAAAAAAAAGCAACAGAACAAGTTAAATAAATTATCAGCATTGATATTACATTTTTTTCTTTTTATTAAAAAACAAATATATTACTTATTTATTTATTTAAAATAATAATAAACAACTTTCTTTTTAAATAATAATAAGACTTAATGGGCCGCAATTATTGATACACCCCTATTCACTGTTTAGCACCACATAACATTTTAAATGTGCTTAATTATTTTTAATTTCCCCTTCTCTTTTACTAATAATAACTATTTAATAAATAACAGCTTAATAAGTATTCGAATAATTTTTATTTTTGAATCGTATAGGCCATTGGCCAACATGCTACGCGAATTGGTCCATGGATACACAAGTCTTTCTGATTTTAGCAAGCCTCGCTCTCCTGAATTTAAGGTTCATCCCCCTAGTTGGATAAAGATGGGCCCTCAGATACTGATGTACCATCCTTGATTAAATATTTATTCTATTTTAATCTTGAAAAATGAAATTATCGAGGTAGGATAAATTTGGGGTATGACACATAGTCAATATAAATGAAACCTAAGGACATGGTTGGTTTCAGGGAAAATATCTACATTTTATCTTTTGAAATTGAAAGCAAATGATGCATGTGTAAGGATTTCAAAGTTGAAGAAACTTACCTCTTGAAGTGAAAACTCAGTACACGTATGGAGGCTTCCAGGTGCAAGTAAATGATTGATTATGCTTCCTTAGACCTCCCTGAAGTTGTTCCAATTCTTACTTTGTGCTGAAAGTGTCTAAATCTCTTCAACCAAGTCAATGTGCAAGCTTCGGATATGGAGTTTAGAGGATGATGAAGATGGTGTTACAGAAGCGTAACGGGTGTTTGGATGTGTTATATGTGATGTATATAAGGTGTATGGATGATAAAAAAGACAAACATACAAGTGAATTTGAAGTTGGGTGTTGAAAGCTTCAAATGTGCAACAATGGAGTTTTCTAAGTGATTCTGAGTTTGAGAGTGTTTTAGGGCTTCTCCAGTTGTCCTTTTTATTATAAATGGCCTCTCTATTTATAGTGAAAAGGTTTGAGGACAAGGGTTGATCAGGTTTGCAAGTTATCAAGTTTTGGCTTGGTTGAGATGTAACTTGTGATTTCTTGATAAATCAAAGTTCCAATGCATAGTACCATGGCTCATAGAGTGGTTAGGAGATGTAGACATGTTTCTTCTTGCTTTGACATTATGTGTGTGCAGAAGAAACAGTTGAGAGGCTCAAGGAGAGTGGACTTTGCATAAAGCATGTTTTATGTGAATGGCAATGGTGCCTTTGTGCCATAAATGGAAAATTATCTTGGACAATGGCTCAAACACTTGGGTAATGGTTCAATAAATTGGTTAAACACTTAATTATAAGGAGATTTGCAAGTTAATGGACCTGAAAAGTGAGATCTCTAAGCATGGCATGAGAATTGGTTATGAACTTGTCACAAAAATGACCTATAATGCAACTTTAGATACCCAACTTCATCTCTTCGAAACTTATAGCTCAAGCATGATAAATTTATGTTCTTGGACATTTTGGAAAGCTTGAAACATTTTCTACAACATTCATTTTAACCACTTTGGCTAAATTAAATTGGAACTTGGTGGAAATTGGCCAAGAAGTTAGGATAAAAACATGATCGAGACTTGTTTGAAAAAATATCTAAGTGTTGGATAAAAACATCATAACTTCATGGGCTTATATCTATTAAATTAAGCACTTTTGAGGATTACCCCACAATATCAAAGTTGTAGAATTCATCAATCCCTACAACTTTCATGTGGAAAGTTTTCCTTGAATCAACTTGTATCTTGAGGAAACTTGCTTGTGAAGTTAGGGTTTTTTAGGTAAAAAACACTTGGATTTTTCTAAATGTTTGAAAATCTTGACTTTTGACTTTTGTTAAATTTCTTGATTCTTGATGATCAAGTTTGATAGTTTTGAATATCTTGATGATTCTTGATTTTTGAATTCCAATGTTGACCAAAAAGTCAAAGTTTGACTTTTGTGTGACTGTTGACTTTTCATCAATTGATTCAATTCTTCAACTATCAATCACTTGTATCTTTGGAAATGTCTTGAACAATGTAATTAGGTCAAGATGTTGTATTTGAGCTTTAGAGGTCACACTTCAAGCCATTAGGTCATGCACCAGGCCTGTAGTCAATGATCAATCATCCTTAGTCAAAACCCTAATTTGGCAATTTTTGACCTTTGATGATTTAAGGGTTTTTCTTGAGGAATCATGATTAAACCTTGATCAAATAATGAATATCACCTCAAAATGTTGACGTTGACCAAAAATATTGAAGTTTGACTGTATGTCAACCATAGTTGACTTTTTGTCCAATACAGTTAATTTTCAATCATCTGAGCCACTGACTGAGCAAACATGTGATGCAAGACTTGAGACTTGACATAAGCATTATTGAGGACCTATGATGAACAATGAAAGTCATTTGAAACCCTTTCAATCCAATCTTCTTGTAGAATCACCAAACCCTAATTGAAGACCCTTGCTTAGGAGGAGATTTGACCAGTCAACTCTTGAGTAGCTTTGAGTATTTGAGATCTTAGAAGAATGCCATGAAGAAAATGGGAGGAAAAATTTTAGGGTACTGTGATACGGTGGGAGAACTGACTAGTGTTTTGCGTTCGTATTCGCACTTGTGCGGTTGAGCAAGAGTCGCCACCGACTTTTTATTTTATCCTAAAGGAAAGGTTAAAAAAGCACAGCAAAAACCTTTTGAGATATTTCGTGGGTTCGGGGGGTAGATTATGAAAAGGGAAGGTATTAGCACCCTTTTCATCCATGGTTATCCATGGGCTCTTAGTTACTTGGTTTTTAGATCACTTGCCTTGATTTTTGATTGCTTGAAATTGTGGTGTGTGTGTATGTGTTTTTGAAAATGTTTTTGAAGAAGATGCCTTGTCTTAGGCTAACCTTGTAACAATTCTTTACTCGAATATTTTACAAAGGCGTGTATCTTTTCGAAAAGATGTTTCAAAATGTTTTGAGAGTTTGTTTTGAAAGTGCGTGTGGATTATGGTTTTTGAAAAGAAGGCAAGTGTTTTTGCAAGTCGATCTCAAGTAACTAAGAGTTTTGTCTACCTTATTGTGCTCAAAGGTTTTTGTTATGTTTTAACTCCTTTTAACAATTTTGTTCCACCATCGAAATTGGTGGACAATCTTGCGTTTTAGGAAGTTCATTCGGGACGGACGTGGGTCATCGTATGGACCATGAATGCAATGGTGCCAAGTGTCTTTGGCAATTTGCTTTGAAGGGACTATGATCATTCCGTTTAGGCAACACTTTGAGACTTATGATCATTTGATTTTGTTTTGCCAAAGATACTCGACGTGCAAGCATGGCCCATTTTGGAAGGCAACATGTGGGATTACCCTAGGGGGTGCAAGTGTGATTGTGTATTGATTACATGTATTTGTCTTGTATTTAGGTTATCTAGCGTTTGATTTTATGTACATGCAAACCCTAGGTCTAACCATGGTATAATTGGAAGCGGTAAATTGCGAAAATGTAAAATCTACGCTATTACAAAATAGTATCCGGGAGTGGGGGTACATGTGTATGAATGGGGATGAGACTTATAGCATCCAATAAGTTACAACCAAATCGAATTTGCGATCAAATGTAAATATCGAATATACAAATATAAGATAAACAATTGTGTATAGGGAAATGTGAATGTATTGTGTAAGTGTAAGTGTGAGATGTATATGTATTGTGTGTAATTATTTACAGGTGCGATAATATGAAATTAAGGCGAGATTAGGGTATTTGACCTAAATATGTGTTTTAAGGAATCTTTGATTTGTATATTTTTAATATGTACAAAAGAAAATGTTTTTAATTAAATCGTGTGCTCAAGTTCTAATTGAAAAATGTATAAGATGCATCATTGTTTATTATATACAAAAATGTTTTAATTAAGTGTTTAAGAGTTTAATGTTAAAAAAATGTATTTTATCAATTATGTACAAAGTATATTTTAATTAAAAGAAGATATTTTCAAATTTAATGATATTGTATAAAAATAAAATGTATCTTATGTGTATGTACAAAATTAATGTTTTAAAATTTATGTACAAAGTGTATTTTAATTAAAAGAATAGAAAGTCATTTTCAATCTTAAGTATATGATATAAAAAATGTATTTTTTGCTATTTATATACAAAAAGTACTTTTAAATAAAAATCAAGGACTAAATTATGTATACTAGAAAAAGGGGTATTTTTATTAAAAGATATATTAAGTTAGAAAATGAATATATTGTTTTAAGGTGTTATGTATATATAAAAAAGGAAGTTAGTATTTAAAATGAATTTGTTTATATATAAAGAGATTAGTGTTAATAAAATGAGGTTAAGGCTCTTTTTTTCTTTGTATGAACTCAATGGGCTTCAGGCTTTCAGAATGGGTAAGGCCCACGCTTGGGGGTCAGAACAAATTTAGGGTTGTTTGGCGTTTTCATTTGGGAAGCAAGGTTTTAGGGTTTGAGCGCGCCGTTCATGGAGTTTCGTTCAATCGTCTTCTATGCAAGCTTCTGGGCCACGCCTCTCTGCCTGAGCTACCCCGCTACCGCCTCTTCTCCTCTCAGATGGATTAGACAGTCCTCAAATAATGGTTAGTGTACCGTTTCGAATTGGTTTAGGCGTTTTTTGTTTTAGATTCTTGCATGTCGTGATTTATATGTTCTGATCTTCGTGTTCATTGTGTTTGTTTTAACGAGGTGATGAAAAGAAAGATGAGGAAGGAAATATACTACCTTGAGAGGAGGATGATGGGGAGGAGAGGACGAGGAAGCGCTGAGGAGGCTCAGTGGTGCAGAGGCCCGGTGATGAAGCTGGAAGCTAGCTTGGGAAAATTTGGTACTTTGTCCTTTCTTCTTCCTTAGGGTTCGATGATGTTGACTGAAAACCTTGTCCTGAAACCTCACTTCTTTCTTCTTCTTCTTGAACGCTGTATACTTGTTGCCTTAGATTTGTTTGACTATACTGGGATTGACGCCTTGTTTGATGCCTGTTGAAACGTGTTTCTGTTGCCTATTGCATTTTTGGTCTTCTTGTGTGCTTGCTTGCCTAGAACTTTTGTTGAGTTTGCCTTGAATATTTTCTGCCTATGATGAAGGGATTCTGAGGCTTAGGAGTTGGTTTTGAATGCTTTTGGTCCTTTGAACTGGTATCCTGGCTTTTGGGTTAATGCCGGTTATCTGGTTTTTTTTATTGACTTGCTATATGCTTGTTCTGGTATAGACTGGTTGGAATGGTTTTGTGCTGGTATGAGGTTTTGACAGTAGGTTTGATTGTTTTTGGTTTGAACTGGACAGTAGGCAGGTTGTGGTCTTGAGGCTTCAACTGGTCATGATTTTTTCTTCTGAGTTATTGACTGGTTGTGTTTCATGAGGCTCAGCAGGTGTTATGCTTAGGCTTTGCTTTGTTTCTAGTTTTTGGCTTGGTTGAGGCCTTGACAGGTTTGAGCTTGCAGTAGGTTTATGCTTGTATTGTTTCAGTTTGATGACAGGCAGGTTTAGAGCATTAGCAGGTTTTGAGTTTTCTTTGCTTTGTGACAGGTTCATCAGGTTTAAGGGTTGAGAAACTGGTTTATGGCCCCTTTCTTATGCAGGTTATGCTTGGTTTTTGTGTGTGTAGTTTGTATGTTGAGGCAGGGTTGTGGTGTTTCAGGTTATGAGTTTGTTTTGTTGGTTTCAGTAAGTTTGATACAGGTTCGGCCTTGACAGGGTTTTGGTTGTTAGGCTTGACATGTTTACTGGTTAGGCTTCGGTTTTTTTGTAACTTTTTGTTTTGGTAAGGCTGGAACAGGTTTGAAGTTGTGAACAATGTAGGTAAGGTGTTGATGGTTAGGCCAGGTTTTTAGTTGTGTGTTTATATCTTGGTCATATTGGTATCTTGGCTCAATCAGGTTTTTTAAAGCTCAGTATATTTTCTTTTTTCTTTGTTGTTTTGCCTCTTGGTCTTTGGCGCCTAAAACTTGTTCAAACCTTGGCATCTCTTCTTGAACCAAGTTACTGGGCAGTTTTGCAAAGTTTTTTGGCACTTTTCTGTTTTAGTGATTGACTCTGCTATGTACTTCTGCCCAATTTGAGTAATACTGAATTAATGCTTCTTTTAGCCTTTGCCTTACTGTCTTATTGCAGTTGTATTTTCCATGTTCTTCTATGTCTCAAGCCTAAACCTGTAAGCCTAAACACTTTCCTCTCTCTTTTTCTCTCTCTAGTACAGTATTTAGCATACTATATTGCTTGACATGTACTACTTCTGAAAAAGTAATGGCCTATGGAAATGATGAAGCTGAAAATTGTTTTTTTGTTGCAATACACGTTACCTCTGCATTTTATATCTTCCAGATTTGTTTCTTGATATCTTCTTTTTTCCAGCTTGGGTAGCCTTGTGACAGCATTTTGGCAGAAAGTTGAATTTGGACTTTGTTTATTTGCCTATGCTGTCTTGCTTTTGAGCTATGCAGTTTTGACAGTTTGAAATGTGCAATTTTAATTTTGTGCATTCATTTAATTTGCAAACATTTTCATCCTTCTCTGTGAACCGGGAGAAATCCCGTGATTTGCAGAGAGGGCCAACTGATCCTGGCCGTTGCTTTTAATGATGAGTCTAAATTTATCTGTCTCTTTAATTTACTTATCTGCTTTTTTGACTTTTCTCCTTTCTTTTGCAGGTGAAAAAAAATGGATGGAGAAGAATAAAGTGAAGCATGAAGATTTAGAAATAGGATAGTTTCTTTTTATTTAATATTTGAATTAATGTAAACCATTGTTTGTAATTAAATTATAACAATAATTGTACAAATAATTCAAATATCAATAAAAGTCTTTATTATCCAGCCAATTCTATTTCCTCTCTTTATTGTTTATTTATTTATTTAAAACTCTTTGAATTAAAATAACTGAAAAAATAAATTTCAATCACTTAATTCAGAATAATAAATAATTTAGATAAACAATACTTTAGCACATTGATCAATTAAACCTGGCTTTTCCAATATTCACAGTAAAGTAACAGTTAATCGAAACAAACCGAACAGGCGCATTCCCCCTTCACTGATTTTCAACAAACACTGTAAATCCAAACTGCGTACTTCTTCTGACTGGTTCAAACAAAACAACATGAATTCAAACCAACTGCCTCTTCCACTGATTAAATCAAAACAATGCGAATTCAAACCGAATCTCGGAATAACTTGCAAAGTGCTATGGAACTTTAACCTTTCTGAGAATACGCCCACAAAACCTTAACTCCTGACTAAATGCCAAATAACGCTCGCCTGATCAAAATTGAGCCAAAATCAACCAAAACCCTGAGCCAACTGTTTGAAATAATTCAGAGTCCTGAAAATCAATAAAACCCTAATTTTGTTTTGACTGACGAGAAAAGTCCGTTTGTCCGATTCTTGAGCCAGTTTGAAAAATCAGGAAAGGCTTGAAGCTGAGATTTCTTGTGGAGAAATGCGAGGGCAAATTTTGGGGTACAACAGTTGCCCCTGTTCAATCTTCTTGGACCTGAAGAGTTAGATTGGCAAGTTTGCCTTTCGTGACTTGAAGGTAAAAGAAGATTGGACACTAAAGTACCCAGAAAATATGCACTCGTCGATGTGATGGTAGAGGTGAATGGGCTTAAAGATGCCATTTGGTGATGGGCTTAAAGATGCCATCTGGTGATGGGCTTAAAGATGCCATCTGGTGACTGCTGGTAGGAGGATGGGCTTATAGATGCCATCTGAGAATGTTGAACTGTATGTCAATGGTGAGTGGACAAGTATCAGAAGGGCCTCCATGTTTCGGAACATCTCTGAATCGGGGTCCGAACAAGCAACAGATTGACGTCCATGTCTGGAGAATTTGTAAACTAATTTCAGGAGTTGAGATTGAATAAGCAATAGAGCAACGTCCGTTGTTGGGAAGCGTCCGTAAACTGTTTTCAAAATTGAGAAGAGTTTGAAACAGTTGGTAGATTGACATCCGTTGTTGGGAAGAATCCGTAAGCTGTTTTCAGAAAGTTGCACCTGAACAAGTTGGTAGATTGACATCCGTTGTTGGGAAGAATCTGTAAACTGTTTTCAAAATTGAGAAGAGTCTGAAACAATTGGTAGATTGACATCCGTTGTTGGGAAGAATCCGTAAGCTCTTTTCAGAAAGTTGCACCTGAACAAGTTGGTAGATTGACATCCGTTGTTGGGAAGAATCTGTAAACTGTTTTCAGGAATTGAGAAGAGTCTGAACAAGTTGGTAGATTGACATCCGTTGCAGGGAAGAATCTGTAAACTGTTTTCAGAAGTCTTGAAGTCGAAGAGGAACCGGTGTAGGGTTTCCTGCTGATGCATCTGAATGACTCTGGAATAAGTATCAGAAAGTCGCCGTGTCCGGGTCACATCTGAACTATTTCTGAATGAATCTTGGGAGATGATCTGTGTCTGTCGACTGATCTTGCTTGAAAAGGCAAAAGGGTTAGTTGTATGCAATGTTATGAGGCATGATGCAATGTATGTGACATCAATGTTTATGACATGAATGCGGTGAATGCGCATGTAAGCTGATGAGCTAATCTTGCCGAGGATACATGAATCCGAGATGGCTGAAGATAAAAGCATCTTGACTGCTGCCGGGCAAAATAAATCCTTGGCTGCTGCTGGGGAAGAGAATTCCTGATGACCTCTACTGGGGAGTTCCAAACTAGTAGGCTCATGCTGGGGAGGCCAGATTGAGAATTTTCAGCTTGATGGGAAGTAACTCTAGCGACTTCACTGGGGAACTCAAGATTTGTCCTCCCCAAAACTCTGTGGGGAGAAGGTTCAATGGTCTGGCTCCGCTGGGGACACTGAAGCTTAAACTCTGAGGGGAATTGAATTCCGGAGGATTCTCTGGCTGGGGATTTGCAAAGATAAGTTACTGCTGGGGAATTTTGATGAACTCCGCTGGGGACAAGGAGAATTTTGGCGAGCGCGATCTTCCGTGGTGGTTAGCTTGAGAAGAATCTGAACAAGCGATAGGTTAACATCCGTTACTTGGAGAACCCGTGAACTATTTTCAGAAATCTTGAAGTTGAATTAGCAATAGAGCCGCATCCGTTGTTGGGAAGCGTCTGTAAACTAATTTCAAAGGTTGCATCTGAACAAGCTGATAGATTAACATCCGTTACTTGGGAAGAATCCATGAACTGTTTTCAGAAGTCTTGAAGAAGAATCTGAACAAGTGATAGGTTAACATCTGTTTACTTGGAGAACCCGTGAACTATTTTCAGAAATCTTGAAGTTGAATCAGCAATAGAGCCGCATCCGTTGTTGGGAAGCGTCCGTAAACTGATTTCAAAGGTTGAGAAGAGTCTGAACAAGTTGGTAGATTAACATCCGTTGTTGGGAAGAATCCGTAAACTTGTTTCAGAAGTCTTGAAGAGGAACCGGTGTAGGGCTTCCTGAAGATGAGCTTGCGTAAAACTGCATCGGTTTTTGAACACTTTTGACATTCGAATTCCCCAAGTGGTGATGTAGATAAATTCCTGGCTTATTACAGGTGTTGGTCTGGAATTCTTCAGACATGCCCTGGCTGGATACAGGAATCGAATCTGGAAAGGTGATAGTTGATAGATATGCCCTGGCTGGATACAGGAATCGAATCTGGAAAGGTGATAGTTGACAGATATGCCCTGGCTGGATACAGGAGTCGAATCTTCAAACTCTTCAGACGTGCCCTGGCTAGATACAGGAATCGAATCTGGAAAGGTGATAGTTGATTTGTTGAACACTTTTAACATTCGAATGCCCCAAGTGGTGAAGAAGGAGTCTTGAATCGGATTACTCTGCATATTGAGAGATTTCTTGAAATCTTGACTGGACTGCCTCAGGTTAACTGAACTTTGAAAGATCTGTTGGACCTTGACTGGACTGCCCCAGGTTAATTGAATTGTGACATGCCATGCCCCTTGTTGATAGGAGATTTGATGGAAGTGTCATCCTCTTGAAGTGATTTTGACTTACTGAGAGAGTTTTCGTTCCTCCGAATATTCGCTGTATAAATTTCTTCGCTGTCAAACAAAAAGGTCAAATGCAGACAGTGATATTTGAATAATGCAAAGTTTATGTTTGTCTCGAAGTTTTGAAAAATGCGTTTTTAACAGCAAACTTTTCATAAGACAAGTCAACACGAGATTTAGAGTAAAGCCCTACAGGAGTCAGGATACCTTTTGTAACAGTATGCTTTCGAACTAACCCATGCTTCAATTAGGACTTTTAAAGGGTTGTAACGTGGCCTGGTTCACGGTTTAAGAAACAAAGGATAAAGGCTCAAAGTATATTTGTACCCACCCGCTCTTCGTGATGTTCTCTAACCTAAGCTCAGTTAATTGCGTCATACTCTGTTTTGAGTTTGGAACGACTTTTGGGCGATGGTTCACCAGTTGAATTTGGGGAGACAGTCATCATCTCCTTTTTCTTTTTCAACACTTTTCATGTCGTTGAGGATTTGGTAGTGACCTCACTATTTTGATTTTGATTTGTTATCCCTAACTTTTGCCTGACTGTTCCCGTTTTCGGGATTACTGTTAGCGGGATGCCCCAGCTTTCTTAAGCCTCCTTTACAGGTTTTGGCTCGGTGGGCTTTTTTTTCTTTCTTTTTTGAGAGATTGACTGTCTGTGTGATAGGGAACCACCCTTGTCTTTTGATTTCAAAGGAATGCTTTCTTTTTTTGACGTCGTTCGTTGTATTGTGAACTGAGAGTTTGCGACTTCAATGCGCATTTTCTTTTGAATTAACTGAGATACTACCCTGCCCCGGGTTTATATCAAGGGTTTTGATCGTTTTAAAACAGAAAACTCCTACTTCTTTGGCTCGAAGGGGTTGACTAGGGATTAACTTCCTTATAACTCCAGTGTTTGGGAATTGAAAGAAATGCTTGTACATCATCAGCAAGGTCTGTTCAAAAGCATACTGTATGAGATTATGGTATTGTTTCGTCATCCTCCCTCTAAAGGCTTACAGCTTTTTATCAAGAGTCAAATATCATAAAGAAAAGCATAAGAGTAGTGAAACGAATGGATGGATTCAAGACAAACATATGCAATGCATTAATGAAAATAGAGTTTATCATCAACAGATAATTGTTTGACAGCAAAAGAAATTACAACTTTGAAAATTCAAAAAGAAGCAAAAGTCTTTCAGCTCGAGCTTTGTTACTTCAAGTGGGGAACCCTTTAACGGAAGATTTTCATCTCGCCGTCTGGCATGAATTCCAGCACTCCAATGTCGATCAGATCTTGAATCTTGTTCTTCAAGGCCCAACAGTCGTTGGTGTCGTGTCCCGGGCTGTAGGAGTGGTAAACACTGAATGCGTCGGGATTATAGTGAGGAGAGGAGATATTGGGCTCCTGAGGAGGGTCCTTCACGGTGAGCAAATTGACCTCCAACAGGCGCTTCAGTATGAAGAATGATGGTATTTCAGTCTCCGTAAACTGTCTTCCCGACTTTTCTTGTTTACGCTGATTACCCCGTTGACGCTGGCGAGGCTGTTGATGGGCTTGTGACCCTGAAGCTAGCAAAGGAGCTTTACCCTTGTCTTCTTGAGTTGATGGAGGTTGAGCGGTGACTTGCTCTTCAACCTCAGATGTTTGCCCCAGTTGGTTGTTTGGAAGCAGTTGGCGGACAAGAACTCTAAGTTCCTCTTGTCTTTGAGATAGGTCTTGAATGAGAGCCATCTGGCCCACCAACTGTCCCATCATTTGAGTCCTCAGTGTTGTCAGATCAAACTGCAGCTCTGCAAGCTGGTCACTCCTGGCATTGTTGGAATTCCCCAAGTCCTTGGTGAGGAGAGCTTTCATCTCTTCCTGCCCCAGAGACAAGTTCAGGAACATCTCCTGCAGCTGAGCAGTCTGGTCTTGAATGTCTTTGACAGACCTCTCTAGAGCCATCTCTTGCTGAAATAAACAGCAGGAGAGTAAGGAAACCTGAAAAAGGAAAGATTGTAAAAATGAAATGCATGATATGCGGATGCATGCTTTCAAGGATCTCTTGGGGTAAACACAAGAAAATGTTAGAGGTTGAACTCTGCTCTTGGATTGGGGATCTCGGCACCGACGGACGTCCTTCCACGAGAATCAAGCTCACCATGTCGAGTGGGTCATAGCCACTGACTCAAGTTGTTGTACTTGATTTTTGTTTGGAGAACTTTGTATCGGTGGATGTCTTTCCACGAGAATCAAGCTCACCATGTCGAGTGGGTCATAGCCACTGACTCAAGTTGTTGTACTTGAACTTTGATTGGAGAGCTTTGTATCGGTGGATGTCTTTCCACGGGAATCAAGCTCACCATGTCGAGTAGGTCATAGCCACTGATTCAAGTTGTTGTACTTGAACTTTGGTTGGCATTGGTTAGAGGAGAACCCTCTTGCCCCTTGATAGACGTCTGGTTCAACGTAACCCTGCATCAACAGAACCCTCGAGATCCTCGAAATGGTTATTGAAAATGCTATGGTATGATGTTATGATGTTATGTACATGTATGCAAAAAGCAAGTGAGTGTATATACAGACAAACAATATTCATATAAAGCAAACAAGTCCTTAGGTTTAGGCTTGCATGAGGTCTGGGTATTACCCTCTTGAAGTTTGGTGGGCTCAACCTGTCCTTTTAGAAGTAACCGGGTTCTAAGGGTCCCAATATCACTGAATTGCTTTCATTGTTCATTGTTTCGATTTAGCCACTGAACTGGCGACCGAAATATTCCAGGAAAGCAACCCTCAATTGAGCGTAGTATCGAGTATCAACCAACCTCGGACTGCACCAAAGTCAGTTATCTCACTACCCTAAAAAGGCCAAGATGGTTCAATTAAGGTTCCTAAGGTCAGTTGATGCTTCACGACACCACGCGGCGGCCCCGTACTCTCCTTGACTGAACTCAAGGGTTACCGGTACACACCAAAGTGCCACATCAACATAGCATACTGTTTCAACCATGTCGGTATACCCCGCACAGTTCCCTCACAGCCTTGTTGCTACTTTCTAAGAAGGTATCCCCAGATCCGGGTTAGGATCTATAAATCTCCGATACAAAGCCCACAAATGTAAAATCAAACAAAGCAATCGATTGAAAGTAAAAGTGACCTAAACCCTAAGGTAACCCCACTTTTAATTATCAATGTCCCCAGCAGAGTCGCCAGTTCTGTGATACGGTGGGAGAACTGACTAGTGTTTTGCGTTCGTATTCGCACTTGTGCGGTTGAGCAAGAGTCGCCACCGACTTTTTATTTTATCCTAAAGGAAAGGTTAAAAAAGCACAGCAAAAACCTTTTGAGATATTTCGTGGGTTCGGGGGGTAGATTATGAAAAGGGAAGGTATTAGCACCCTTTTCATCCATGGTTATCCATGGGCTCTTAGTTACTTGGTTTTTAGATCACTTGCCTTGATTTTTGATTGCTTGAAATTGTGGTGTGTGTGTATGTGTTTTTGAAAATGTTTTTGAAGAAGATGCCTTGTCTTAGGCTAACCTTGTAACAATTCTTTACTCGAATATTTTACAAAGGCGTGTATCTTTTCGAAAAGATGTTTCAAAATGTTTTGAGAGTTTGTTTTGAAAGTGCGTGTGGATTGTGGTTTTTGAAAAGAAGGCAAGTGTTTTTGCAAGTCGATCTCAAGTAACTAAGAGTTTTGTCTACCTTATTGTGCTCAAAGGTTTTTGTTATGTTTTAACCCCTTTTAACAATTTTGTTCCACCATCGAAATTGGTGGACAATCTTGCGTTTTAGGAAGTTTATTCGGGACGGACGTGGGTCATCGTATGGATCATGAATGCAATGGTGCCAAGTGTCTTTGGCAATTTGCTTTGAAGGGACTATGATCATTCCGTTTAGGCAACACTTTGAGACTTATGATCATTTGATTTTGTTTTGCCAAAGATACTCGACGTGCAAGCATGGCCCATTTTGGAAGGCAACATGTGGGATTACCCTAGGGGGTGCAAGTGTGATTGTGTATTGATTACATGTATTTGTCTTGTATTTAGGTTATCTAGCGTTTGATTTTATGTACATGCAAACCCTAGGTCTAACCATGGTATAATTGGAAGCGGTAAATTGCGAAAATGTAAAATCTACGCTATTACAAAATAGTATCCGGGAGTGGGGGTACATGTGTATGAATGGGGATGAGACTTATAGCATCCAATAAGTTACAACCAAATCGAATTTGCGATCAAATGTAAATATCGAATATACAAATATAAGATAAACAATTGTGTATAGGGCAATGTGAATGTATTGTGTAAGTGTAAGTGTGAGATGTATATGTATTGTGTGTAATTATTTACAGGTGCGATAATATGAAATTAAGGCGAGATTAGGGTATTTGACCTAAATATGTGTTTTAAGGAATCTTTGATTTGTATATTTTTAATATGTACAAAAGAAAATGTTTTTAATTAAATCGTGTGCTCAAGTTCTAATTGAAAAATGTATAAGATGCATCATTGTTTATTATATACAAAAATGTTTTAATTAAGTGTTTAAGAGTTTAATGTTAAAAAATGTATTTTATCAATTATGTACAAAGTATATTTTAATTAAAAGAAGATATTTTCAAATTTAATGATATTGTATAAAAATAAAATGTATCTTATGTGTATGTACAAAATTAATGTTTTAAAATTTATGTACAAAGTGTATTTTAATTAAAAGAATAGAAAGTCATTTTCAATCTTAAGTATATGATATAAAAAATGTATTTTTTGCTATTTATATACAAAAAGTACTTTTAAATAAAAATCAAGGACTAAATTATGTATACTAGAAAAAGGGGTATTTTTATTAAAAGATATATTAAGTTAGAAAATGAATATATTGTTTTAAGGTGTTATGTATATATAAAAAAGGAAGTTAGTATTTAAAATGAATTTGTTTATATATAAAGAGATTAGTGTTAATAAAATGAGGTTAAGGCTCTTTTTTTCTTTGTATGAACTCAATGGGCTTCAGGCTTTCAGAATGGGTAAGGCCCACGCTTGGGGGTCAAAACAAATTTAGGGTTGTTTGGCGTTTTCATTTGGGAAGCAAGGTTTTAGGGTTTGAGCGCGCCGTTCATGGAGTTTCGTTCAATCGTCTTCTATGCAAGCTTCTGGGCCACGCCTCTCTGCCTGAGCTACCCCGCTACCGCCTCTTCTCCTCTCAGATGGATTAGACAGTCCTCAAATAATGGTTAGTGTACCGTTTCGAATTGGTTTAGGCGTTTTTTGTTTTAGATTCTTGCATGTCGTGATTTATATGTTCTGATCTTCGTGTTCGTTGTGTTTGTTTTAACGAGGTGATGAAAAGAAAGATGGGGAAGGAAATATACTACCTTGAGAGGAGGATGATGGGGAGGAGAGGACGAGGAAGCGCTGAGGAGGCTCAGTGGTGCAGAGGCCCGGTGATGAAGCTGGAAGCTAGCTTGGGAAAATTTGGTACTTTGTCCTTTCTTCTTCCTTAGGGTTCGATGATGTTGACTGAAAACCTTGTCCTGAAACCTCACTTCTTTCTTCTTCTTCTTGAACGCTGTATACTTGTTGCCTTAGATTTGTTTGACTATATTGGGATTGACGCCTTGTTTGATGCCTGTTGAAACGTGTTTTTGTTGCCTATTGCATTTTTGGTCTTCTTGTGTGCTTGCTTGCCTAGAACTTTTGTTGAGTTTGCCTTGAATATTTTCTGCCTATGATGAAGGGATTCTGAGGCTTAGGAGTTGGTTTTGAATGCTTTTGGTCCTTTGAACTAGTATCCTGGCTTTTGGGTTAATGCCGGTTATCTGGTTTTTTTTATTGACTTGCTATATGCTTGTTCTGGTATAGACTGGTTGGAATGGTTTTGTGCTGGTATGAGGTTTTGACAGTAGGTTTGATTGTTTTTGGTTTGAACTGGACAGTAGGTAGGTTGTGGTCTTGAGGCTTCAACTGGTCATGATTTTTTCTTCTGAGTTATTGACTGGTTGTGTTTCATGAGGCTCAGCAGGTGTTATGCTTAGGCTTTGCTTTGTTTCTAGTTTTTGGCTTGGTTGAGGCCTTGACAGGTTTGAGCTTGCAGTAGGTTTATGCTTGTATTGTTTCAGTTTGATGACAGGCAGGTTTAGAGCATTAGCAGGTTTTGAGTTTTCTTTGCTTTGTGACAGGTTCAGCAGGTTTAAGGGTTGAGAAACTGGTTTATGGCCCCTTTCTTATGCAGGTTATGCTTGGTTTTTGTGTGTGTAGTTTGTATGTTGAGGCAGGGTTGTGGTGTTTCAGGTTATGAGTTTGTTTTGTTGGTTTCAGTAAGTTTGATACAGGTTCGGCCTTGACAGGGTTTTGGTTGTTAGGCTTGACATGTTTACTGGTTAGGCTTCGGTTTTTTTGTAACTTTTTGTTTTGGTAAGGCTGGAACAGGTTTGAAGTTGTGAACAATGTAGGTAAGGTGTTGATGGTTAGGCCAGGTTTTTAGTTGTGTGTTTATATCTTGGTCATATTGGTATCTTGGCTCAATCAGGTTTTTTAAAGCTCAGTATATTTTCTTTTTTCTTTGTTGTTTTGCCTCTTGGTCTTTGGCGCCTAAAACTTGTTCAAACCTTGGCATCTCTTCTTGAACCAAGTTACTGGGCAGTTTTGCAAAGTTTTTTGGCACTTTTCTGTTTTAGTGATTGACTCTGCTATGTACTTCTGCCCAATTTGAGTAATACTGAATTAATGCTTCTTTTAGCCTTTGCCTTACTGTCTTATTGCAGTTGCATTTTCCATGTTCTTCTATGTCTCAAGCCTAAACCTGTAAGCCTAAACACTTTCCTCTCTCTTTTTCTCTCTCTAGTACAGTATTTAGCATACTATATTGCTTGACATGTACTACTTCTGAAAAAGTAATGGCCTATGGAAATGATGAAGCTGAAAATTGTTTTTTTGTTGCAATACACGTTACCTCTGCATTTTATATCTTCCAGATTTGTTTCTTGATATCTTCTTTTTGCCAGCTTGGGTAGCCTTGTGACAACATTTTGGCAGAAAGTTGAATTTGGACTTTGTTTATTTGCCTATGCTGTCTTGCTTTTGAGCTATGCAGTTTTGACAGTTTGAAATGTGCAATTTTAATTTTGTGCATTCATTTAATTTGCAAACATTTTCATCCTTCTCTGTGAACCGGGAGAAATCCCGTGATTTGCAGAGAGGGCCAACTGATCCTGGCCGTTGCTTTTAATGATGAGTCTAAATTTATCTGTCTCTTTAATTTACTTATCTGCTTTTTTGACTTTTCTCCTTTCTTTTGCAGGTGAAAAAAAATGGATGGAGAGGAATAAAGTGAAGCATGAAGATTTAGAAATAGGATAGTTTCTTTTTATTTAATATTTGAATTAATGTAAACCATTGTTTGTAATTAAATTATAACAATAATTGTACAAATAATTCAAATATCAATAAAAGTCTTTATTATCCAGCCAATTCTATTTCCTCTCTTTATTGTTTATTTATTTATTTAAAACTCTTTGAATTAAAATAACTGAAAAAATAAATTTCAATCACTTAATTCAGAATAATAAATAATTTAGATAAACAATACTTTAGCACATTGATCAATTAAACCTGGCTTTTCCAATATTCACAGTAAAGTAACAGTTAATCGAAACAAACCGAACAGGCGCATTCCTCCTTCACTGATTTTTAACAAACACTGTAAATCCAAACTGCGCACTTCTTCTGACTGGTTCAAACAAAACAACATGAATTCAAACCAACTGCCTCTTCCACTGATTAAATCAAAACAATGAGAATTCAAACCGAATCTCGGAATAACTTGCAAAGTGCTGTGGAACTTTAACCTTTCTGAGAATACGCCCACAAAACCTTAACTCCTGACTAAATGCCAAATAATGTTCGCCTGATCAAAATTGAGCCAAAATCAACCAAAACCCTGAGCCAACTGTTTGAAATAATTCAGAGTCCTGAAAATCAATAAAACCCTAATTTTGTTTTGACTGACGAGAAAAGTCTGTTTGTCCAATTCTTGAGCCAGTTTGAAAAATCAGGAAAGGCTTGAAGCTGAGATTTCTTGTGGAGAAATGCGAGGGCAAATTTTGGGGTACAACAGGTACAACAGTATCACCTTAGGAAACAAGTCCTTAAAATTCTGCAAAAGAAATTCAACACAACTTGGTAAATTTTAAGTGTTAGAAATGTTAGTTAACAAAGCCACCTCTTTGCTTATAACCAAATATATGGGTTGTTTACTCACAATTGCCACTTTAATCTCTCCTTTTTTTCTTCAATTAAACTCTTTTTTCAACACTCATTTTTTTGTGGCACTTCTTTTTTTTATCTTTCTTTTTATCTTTTCTATTGCTCATATTTTTCTCTCAATTTATTTGGATCCTCTCTCACCTCAGTAGGATTCAATGGTGCAAGAATAATCTTTTGGCCATAATGCATAAAAGAGTACTTGTTGGTACGACCATCATGCATCATTCTTCTATCAAATTTCCATGGTCTACCAAGTAACAAGTGACAAGCTTCCATTGGCAACACATCACATAAAATAGAATCTTCATATTCTTCCAATTTTTAAACACACATTTACTTGTTTGTCAACAAGACTTTCAACATTTTCACTAAGCCATTGAAGTTTGTAAGGCTTAGGCATGTACTAGAAAAATTAGTACAATTACCACCATCAATGATTAAAGAGCATGACTTTCCTTTCACTAGGCATCTTGTATGGAAAAGGTTTTCCTTTTGATTTTATTCCTCCTCCTTGACTTGGTTTCTGTATAACCTCCTAATTATGCAAATATCACCACTTGGAATTTCTTCATCCTCCTCTTCGTACTCTTCTTCAACATATCCATCATACTCCTAATCCTTAAGATCTCCATTTTCTTCAATTAACATTGTTCTCTTTGTTGGACATTGAGAAGCAATATTCCCATGACCTTGACACTTGGAACACTTAACATTCTTGTTAATTGAAACATTTGGAGAAGGTAGAATAGATTTACCTTTTTTTTCTTTCAACTGTGCCTTCTTTGGAAGATGTACGCCCCCTTCTTCAATTTGTCCTTCCAATTTGGTGAATTGAAAGAGGTAGTGTCTCTTCTTAGTTGGCCCTTTCTCTTGAGTTGTTGCTCTACTTTGATAGCTTGATGAACTAAGTCCTCTATAGCCACATAGTGATGGAGTTCAACTATGTCACTAATGTCATGGTTTAATCCATTAAGGAATCTAACCATTGTTTCTTCACTATCTTTCTCCATATTGGCTCTAATTTTCGCAACCTTCATCTCCTTATAGTACTCATCAACACTCTTAGTATCTTGAGTAAGCCTTTGTAATTTTTAATGCAAATCTCTATGGTAATAGGATGACATAAACCGCTTCCTCGTGATCTCTTTATTTCTTCACAAGTTTCTATGGTAGATTTTTCGTATCTTCTTCTTTCTTTGATCAATTGCCCCCCTCCCCCCCCCCCCCCCCCCCCCCCCCCCCCACACACACACACCAAGGCATATTCAATAAATTCAAGGTCAGCAACCTACACTTTTTGAACATTAGTAAAACTATTACAAGTAAAAGTTTGTTTAAGTTTTGTTTCCCAATCTACATATGCCTCCATATCATTCCTTCCTTGAAAATGAGGCACTTTGATTTTTATGCATGTCAATCTATCTTCTCTAGGTATATCGTCACACCTTCTCGTCCTTCTTTCCTCTTCATTCCCATAAAAAAAATTTAGTTGATCAATCATTTCATGTAAAGTTTTAGTTTCTTCTCTTAACATGGTTCTAAATCAATCTGTGAGAGCTTCAATTAGTAATCTACTTGGGCTATTACCATCATCTTCGGTCATGATCACTCAAATTTAATCCTCATAAGTGTTTATACTCACACTTAAAGCTCTTCTTTTAATTTTTTAAAGAAGCCAACAAATCAACACGGGAAAATAACTTTACTAGTGATAATCAACAACCAAAGCGTAAAATAATAAAACCCAAAGCAAAAATAAAATAGACAAAGGTTGGAAATTGGGTTAGGTACACGAAAATAAGTAAAATCAACAATTTTTTAAAACAAATTTTCCTTTTTATTTTTTATTTTTTTAATATTCAAATGAAAATGATAACGAATAGTAGAAACAAGAAGAAAAATTACAACTTTACCAAAGTACGACCATTTTCAAGAACGTTGCTCCGAATACCACTTGATGACTCATAAATTAGGATTTTTAAGCTATTTTGATTAAAGGTCAAATGTGAAGGTTTATTTTATGTGTTCTTTTAATTCTCTTAGACACATGTCTATTTTAGGATGAATAGATGACTACTTTTCAATTTTGTTATGGTAAATTGAGTTGTTGGTGAAGTGTTGTAACAAGGCAACAAAACAAAAGAAATGGGGAGAATTTTAAATAAGAGAGGCATCACTCTTATAATAGTAGAAGATGATAAGCATGTGGATGGATGATCACCACAATAATTATGAATTATTAATAAGATCAATGTTGGTTCAATCCAAAATCAAAGACGAGCTTCACTCATTATTCTCAAAGAGGAATATTTTTCTAAAATTCAAGTTTATTTATTTCTTTATTTCTGCCATATATATGAACTTTTACATAGTATTCTTATCTTGCTTTACATGTAGAAGGCCAGCAAAAATAAGAAAAAAAAATGAAAATTAAAAGGGCAAAGAACAAAAACATCTAATGCAAACTTAACCACTACTAAGGTTGCAAAACAAAGGATAAAAGAAACATTAAGTGAGGGGTAACTAATTATTGTATATTTTAATGGGGGAGTTACATGTTGTACATAATAAATTCAAGGAGGAGACAATATATTAAATATCATTTTCTTCTTTTCTACATCTTCTTTGACTTGATGCACCTTTTCCCACTTTTCTTGCTATCTTCATTCATTTTAGTATCGTATAACTTTCTTTATTAGAAGAAAAAAATACAAAATTTGAATCACTTGCCTAGTCATCACGAGGGAGGCTTGTGATTGACTTACAAAATAAAATACATATTTGTCTGGTTTATGTTTTATTAACACAAACTCTTTATTTTTAACTCAAAAATAAATAAAACTAAGTTAGATGGGTAGCATGGTATGCTCTCAATATGTGAGTGCAACTTGCCTTTAGATATGTTTTGCATGATGTCAAAACTATAAGAACTTAGTATTTAGGTATATTGGACGGTATTCTTGAGTTGTTGTGGCACCCCTTACATTAGAGGTCTTAGGAAGTATTCAAAATAAGTTTAAAATTGATCTAAATCATGAAAAATCATTTTCTTCATAAAACACACTTGCATGTGCTAGCTCATAACATTTTCAGGCCGACTCATAAAATTTTTAGGCCGGATCATAATATTTTCAGGTCGGCTCATGTACTGTCCTAAATAAGCAATTTTCCTTTGTCTTGTACAGATCTACTCATAGAGCCTTTCAGGGTGGCTCATGTATTGTCCTAAGTAAGCAGTTCTCCTTTGTCTTGTACAGGTTGGCTCATAGAGCCTTTCAAGTTGGCTCATACTGTTTTATGGGTCTTTTTGCATATTTTTTCATTCTGAAACTTCCCTCTTTTGCCTAATAAGTTCCCAACTATAAATATATCATTCATGCATCATTACAACTTGATGATACCATAAAAATTTCCTGAAATTACTCTTCACCTCCAACCTATGCATACACACTAACAAATCATCATAATAATCTTTTGTTGGGGTGTCATATAGACGAGGTTCGATAACTTCCAATTAAATTCTTAGGTAGCCCATAATATTGGGTTGAGATTTGCAAGGGTATTCATCCAGAAAAACCGCAGGTTTGTCCTCCAAGATCATTGGTTGATTTGAGGGTTTTCATGCAAGATGTTCAAGAGAGGATTATGCGGCCTGGTGAAAGCCTTTGAAGATAAAGAACACAAATGGCCCTTTGGAGATAAAGAAGGAAAAGAAAGTAGCGCGAGAACAACAAATCAAATTAAAGTCTTGTGTTGCAATATGTACAATTGATGGTGTACGAAAGCTTTGGAGATAAAGAATGCAAAGGAGTAGAAATATCCCAATATTCAATTGGAAATCTATTGTGTGCTTGATCTTGTTGAAGATCAAAAGAAGAGAAGGGTTTGAATAAACAACAAATGATTAGGGTTTGTAGGATTTCTCTTGAATGCTTCTCTTGTAATTATACTTTTTGCAAAGTAATAAAGTATCCTAATTCCACATTGGAATTCGGCGCATACATACCCACACGCGAGAACTAAAGTGGGGAATTGTGAAGACAAATCCTTGTGTCTCTTTTCTTTTGTCGTGTTACTTTCTTTAATTTTCATAAATCAATTTGTCAAATAACATTGAGTAATCCATCGAATCATTGGAATTTTCTTGGACAATTTTTGTTTTGAATTGTGTGTTGATTTGCTTATAATCACTTTTGATTATAAGTGCTTTTTCATATCAACACAACTCAAAGGAAAATTCTATAAACTCGATTGCACACTAAGTGTTCAACAAATTGTTTGATCGATTGACTCGTAAGAATTTTTCTGCAACTATTTTATTTAAAGTGATGTGTTAATTAGCTTATAATCACTTTGATTATTAGTGGTTTTCATATCAACACAACTCAAAGGAAAAAATTATGAAAATTTGAACGCACACCAAGTGTTTGACAAATTTCAATATTCTATCTCTTACTCTCATTTAATATCTATATGCAATTTATTAAATGTGTTGTTTGATCAATTGATTCATATAGAATTTCTCTTTGATTGTTAATGTTTAAATTTATTTGTTGATTAACTTATAATCACTTTGATTGTAATTTATTTTTCATATCAACAAAGCTTAAAGAAAATTCTGAAAAATTGATTGCACGCTACATGTTCGATAAATTGTAAAGTTATGTTTTTAATATGATTTCATTGGAAAATAGGAAACCCTTGTGTTTGATATTAAAAATATTAATTGAGATATTATTATATTGATTGATTTTATCATTATCTTAATTCTATATGGCTTGTGCATATCTGAGTTTTCAATAACTAGGTTCATTTAGACTATTATTTTGATCTAGGCATAAAACCTTCCGCTCAACATTGTTTTTCAAATAATTTTTTAAATACCTATTTTGAAAGGTAATTTTTATTTGGGGATCTATTCACCCCCTCTAGATAAGTCTTCATATTCTAACATAATACATCTCCCAAATGACTAATGCAAATGACTATTTTTACCTTCCAAGTCTACTAATTTTGGTCTTACTTCTATGATGGCTAAAACTATTTGTTTTAAGCCCTCTTTAGCTTTCTTGGCACGTGCCATTGTCATTGGTCCTTGAAATTCTGGTATAACACAATTCAGATGTCCTATAGGATATCGAGACATCTGATCTGAACATAACAATACAGGCAAGGTATAAATATTGAAAATAGTAGTGAAAAGCATAAACAACACACTACAATTGTTAACCCAGTTCAGAACAACCTTCCTACTCTGGGGGCATATCAAGCCAGGGATAAGTCTACTGAAATCGTATCAATTCATAGACCCTACATCAAACCTCCAGTTTACGGCCTAATCACTTAATCAATACCCTTGCTAGACTTCTATCTAAGACTCACCTAGATATGAGGTCCTCCTCAATCCCTCTTCAATCACATACATCGATTGGATCAAAACAATTCTGAACAAATAGGAAGACACACTTCCATGACAATACCTAGTATTCATACATAGATCCATTGTTCGGGTAATACCTCGGTTTAAGATCATCATGTATGAGCCGAGTTGTATAGTCGGAAGCATATGTGGTCGGCCATCAAGAAAGATGAAGAGGTGCCATCCGGGCTTATCCCTGGATCTAGAGGTTACATAGAGCCCGACCTTGATAAGGCCGTTATAGAGTAATTGGCCTATTAAGGGTGTAACCGCTCATCAATACATGGCGGCACACGTTATGATAACAACCATCATTGGCAACATAGGACATTTCATGCCTTAATGGCAACTCAATTACGTATGAGGGAGAGTCACAACAGTTACATGCAGTGATCAATAATGTCCAAATACCTCTATATATATAGGGCTCCGAACTGAGGGGTAAGCAAGACATGTCACTTGGAGCTCATGCATACTTGTGTGACCCTCCGAATACCTTAATATCATAAACAATTGACTCCCACTTGCTTGAGGCTCTCCCCGATATCCTTCAACTAGCGGGGAAGTCACTCATTTAGTGTTTAGCAAGAACACCTAGCTAAGACTTAAAATTAAATTACCACATTTACAATTTTTCTCCCAACTAAGAACAACAACTTTGAGTTGCTTAAAAGATTCCTCCAAGAACCATATTCAACTCATTACTTTACAGCTTCTGAGTGAGGACACAGTGACCATCTCATAACTCGAGTGGTTCACTTACACCAACTCTCCTAGAGAGTGTCTATAGACTCATCACTAATGATTACATCTCTTCAATTCTTGGTTGGGGCCAATCCTAGGTTACAAAGCTTCTATTTATAACCTATTCTCAATTGGATTTGGGCCTTCAAAACACAACACATTTGTTGTTACAGTTCTGCAGAAGATTCTTCATAACAATATGTCTTCAATCAAATCTTCCTAATTTATCTCCATAATTAGAAAGTGCATATTCTTCAATATTATTCTTGATTCTTCTTGACCTATAAAACAGTGCCACATAGGATTGCATAATATTCCCAGAATATTCTGCATCAGTTAAATCATAACAAAGTCTAACTGTCCACTTCAGCTCAGGCGCGATGTCATATACTCCTTCATAGGACATCTTATATAACATGTTGTTCCAGATGATGAGAAATTCTCATCTCAATATGTCTCAACATAAGATAGAACTTCTTTCTCAACCTGTTCCTGTTAGAAAGTTAACATCTCCTATTTAACATATTGTTGTCTTATTTGTTTTACAAAAATTAATGCTAATCCTTAAACAAATGAACTTACAATCTCCATCTTTGGAAAATTTTGGCTAAAACAAATAAATAAAAATACAATTCAATATTACATAAATAAGAAAAACAATTCTTCAATAGTAGTCTTCAGCAACTATTGAACTTAGCAGTACAACACCATGAAGTCAGTCTTCAGATAAGATGTCAAGACATCTTGTTCGACATCTTCTTTCCAGCATTTTGAATAAGCTCTATTGCAGTACCAAACCCATCACCAAAGAACAACACCTTCAAAAAAAGGAGTAGAAAGTTCTGAAGTCATTTGGTGTATATGAGGAAGAAGATAGCTGACACCTCCCCCTCAAACCAGGAATCATTCCTTGTTACACAAGACCAATGGTGGCATAAAATATTACTTAACATCTTTTTGATCAGCAACCACCAGTCGACCTATACAAATCAACCACCACTCCTGGTAACTCAAAACACAAGTCACAACTATGTTCATAACTCAGATCACAAGTCACAAAAGAATGCACCAGACACATGATAGAACTTCTTATCCAACATCTTTATGGAAAATCTTTAAAAACAACCTCCAGATTAATCCGCTGAGCACCTTGAGCACTTTGATCATCTCATTTCTCCCCCTTTTTAGCCAAAACTTGGCAAAGAAAGCCTGCACAATACCCGACCCAGGCATATCTTGCCCAAATCTGAATAAGATCCATTATGATGATAAACACTCGTAAGGTGAAATAGGAAAGGAGAAACCTCTATAAATGACTGGTCATTTACTTGGGAAATAACGATCCTTGAATATAGCAATAATCTTGGTCAAAGAAAACATTATTTGAGGAAAAACGGCCACAAAAAACAATGTGCACCATCCATGAATAGATTTGAACGTCTTTAATAGCTCTGGACTGTTTCGGCTGAAAAGAACCAGTCTCAATATATGTACATGCATAGTCAAACACACCTTCTGACAAGTGTTTGATGAAACTGTCCATATCACTCCATTGTTGGTCTTACAGGAAATATGTCTTGAATAATGTTCTAACATCCAGTCATACATTGCAAGCACAAACATTGACCAACACATCTTTATCCACATTGTCTTCTGCTGGATTCTAAGTGTTCTCCTTTCACTAAGACTTAGTGACACACACAAAGACATCGGAATATCACATTTGTGACATCTTTCAATAATAAAGACCCCTAGAGAGTCCTTCACAAAATCTGTAGAGAAAAATAACTTCTCTCAGACATAACCATTTAAGCACTAGAGAGATATGTGAGTTCCTGATTTAAACACCCATCTTCATATGGCTAAAACCAACCATTCCTTTTCAAGATCACCAATAACTACATAATGTCACAACATGTTGTCTGACATCAGACCCTTATAAGAGGCATAATATCTCCACAAGTTTGAACATCACACAAACAATATTTGTACCATTGCAGCAATAATCCACAGGCAAATACATGAGTCCCCCTGTCATGAATAACCAATGCTCCAACTGTAGATGAAAACTTGAGCATTAGATGAAAGCGCATGAAAGACTTCATGCTTTCATGTTGAAGGATAACACTTCCCACATATGCTGAACCCTGACTGCCTCAGTAGAGTCAAACTAGAGTCAGATACTCTCACTCCTTGAGAATACATCCAAGCACTCTGACTTCTTTACAACACAAGGATACATCTGATTACTATCTTTTCATAATCACACTTTGTATCATGACCTTTTGAATAGGAAATATGTCATGCATACTAGGTGTGAAGTCACTCACAGTTTTCAAAACTTCTTAGTTTGCTTAAAATCTTTACTAAGATCCAGATTATCAACACTCATTTGGAGTGACTTGCAACAGAAGAAAAACACCTCCTCAAAACACTCTGCTCAGATCTCAGTATCTGTCAGCAGTCTTCTGCCCTTACATCTACTAGTAGTTGTTGATACTAGTGGAGTCTTTAACAAAGTATTCATGCATTCACAAGGAATACTACTGTAGATAGGACCATAATCTCCACATTTTAATCCACAAAGTTAGAAATTCCACTTCTGACAATAATGCTTAAGCATCCAACTTCACATGCACAATCCCTAGCAAAAAAAAAACAACCATAAACGATCATGATGTTACAACATCATTTGGGACATCGTCTTCTTAATATAGAACCCAATTACTCTAGTTCTTAAATCAATTAAAAGGACTCATTATGCATAGAAATCCTTTACGAAGCTCTCAATAGAACACACAGCTAGTGCAACTTACTCAGGTTATTCCAAACACCTGAATGCTATGGAGAGAAATAAACTCTCACATACTCTCTGAAACACAATGTTCAGAATGAAGAATTTCATAACTCCTCAGACAAATACTTAGTCTCCCATTAAAGTATTCACCATTAGTCTCATGCACAACCTCCTTAAAGGATAATCAAATACTCAACTTTCGTCAAAGTATTTATCATAGGTTAGATAATATTACCTTCTCCCAGAAGGTATGACATTTGGTCTGACAATCTTCTTCTGCACACATCTGGAACTAGTTGATGACATTCATTCACACCTTAAAATATTCCAGATTAGGCCAGTGGCTTGACCTTAAACTCCACTCCGGAAAACAACATCTTCCTTGGATGAAGGAATAAAACACACTTTGAGATGATGTTCTAACATCAGATCTGACATCAGTATCAAAAACATGGATTTCACCATTACCTATGGTCTGGAGACACCATAGTAATCCATAACTCTTACAAGGGATACAAGAGGATCAACCATCAGTAGCTGATCAACCTTCAAACTTAGACCAATACATGCAGAGCATGCACACCTCAAGAAGATTTCTTCTTATAAGCACAATGTTCAGACCTCCTGTCTGACTTTGAGATGTTGGATGACATCCTTGTGTACCTGAAGAGGAGATTCCCTCTAACAGGCATCTGGAGCAGACTTTAACAATAACGGTATTTACTAGTCATCACGAAATAGAATGTTCATAATAAGTCTGATTCTCCAACACACAAGGATTCACTTCAATCCTTACAAAACATTTGTTCCATTATGTGAGGACACCACATAACTAAACCCTAGCAGAGAGAGGAACTTCCCATAGATACCAGGGAACCATAATCATTTGGTCCCAAAATTAATAACTCCCCCTTGCTTCAAACAAATTGAAATGCACATCCTAGGTGATTTGGATGACATTTCAACTATGTAGATAACAATCAACCTCTTAACTCAGGTTGAAACAACTCCAATGCACACAACCCTTTGATGACTTTTCCATTACAGTAGAACAAGAGTTCCATGCTCTCATAGACTTGACAAGAGATATCAAGTTAGAGTAAACAACCTCTACCCTATTAATGAGAAACAACACCAATCATATTGAGAAAAATAAATTCTCAAACCAAGGATGTCAAGACATTATGTATGACATTTCTTCAACATATTCTAGATTCAGATTAAGGACTCCCCCTTATTAACTGCTAAGAGTTCCTTGAGAATCATACATTCTCCCTTCCAATATCTGCACATCCTGTGGTTGGTACATGCCAATAAATCCTCTCTAAATAGAATCTGTTCCATGTCCATAAACAAGACTCCATAAATATGTCTCCTTTGATCAGAAGAATCCTCCAGATATTAGAGAAAATGTCCTTGACATCTGAGCTTGACCTCCACACATAAAGGATTTGGATGAGATATATTTATCAAGCCTCCATAGGAGAACAACACACAACCTCTACACTCCATCTTGATTGAATCAGAGATAAACTGGCCCAACAAGTAATCATATGTTGATCGTGTCTAGACCAACATACTTACCTAAGATATGTTTCTAAACTAGAAACTTCTTAGACACAAATGCCTCTTCTTCCAGATCAAGAATATGTTCTAAACTAAGTGATCAGTACACATTTTTTAGCACCCAAGAATCTGCTATTCCCTATCTTTATCCAACAAGATTCTGCACAATATGTTGGTTTGATGTTCCAATATCTAGTAGGACATCAATTCCATTCACAAGGAACACACCAAGAGATCTTCTATCAAATCCTGGAGATTATCCTTTTAGGGTTGGAAGCAAAAATAAATTTCCTCTAACAGAGCTCTCTTCAACAATCTCATATAAGAGCACTTTTATGAGTGGACTTGGGATAAACCTCAAGTATCTTTGACAACTCTAACAAGCTAGTCGAACCTCTCCTCAAGTATCACCATACCATGGGATACACCTTCAGAGGAGAATAGAGTGTTGCAGACTCAACATGCAAAACCACCAGGAATTTTCCATCAGATATATATGCAAAGGAACACAAACTAAAAAACTCCTCAATAACCTTCAAGCATAACATAAACCTTTGCACAAACACACCATACTCCAGGTGCAACAAGTTAACCTAGGTTTGAAAATAAATCAAACCCTCAACACAATAGCTTGTCACCAAAGTTACACGCCTGAAAACAATACAGACATATCCAATACACACCCTATCATGAATAATCCATCCTCCACTTCTAGGGACTGTTTAAACACAATATGAACTTTCCAAGTTCAAACAGCTTTTTAGTAGAAACCTTCTACCTTGCACATAAACCAAAAAGTATCCCCCACAGATCTCATCTAGAAACATACATGATGCGTACTCTGATACCAATTGAAATTCTGGTATAATAGAACTCAGATGTCCTATAGGGTGTCGATACATCTGATATGAACATAACAACACAGACAAGGTATAAACATTGAAAACAATACTGAAAATCATAAATAACACACAAGAATTATTAACCCGATTCAGAACAACCTTCCTCTTTTGGGGGCATACCAAACCAGGGATAAGTCCACTAAAACAGTATCAATTTATAAACCCTATAACAAACCTCTAGTTTACATCATAATCACTTAATCCCTAACCTTGCTAGACTTATATCTAATACACACCTAGATATGAGGCCCTCCTCAATCCCTCTTCAATCACAAACAACAATTGGATTAAAATAATTCTGAACAAACAGGAAGATACATTTCCATGATAATACCTAGCTAAGAATCAAAGTTAAACTCCCACGTTTACAACTTTTCTCCTAACTAAGAACAACAACTTGGAGTTTCTTAAAATATTCCTCCAAGAACCATTCTCAACTCATTACTTTACAACTTCTGAGTGAGAACACATTGACCATCTCCCAACCCGAGTGGTTCACTTACACCAACTCTCATAGAGAGTGGCTACGGACTTAGCCCTAATGATTACATCTTTTTCAATTCTCGGCTGGTGCCGATCCTAAGTTACAAAGCTTCTATTTATAGCCTATTCAACCAACTTGATTTGGGCCTTCAAAATACAGCATATTCACAGTTACAATTCTGCAGAAGATTTTGCATAACAATAGGTCTTCAATAAAATCTTCCTAATTTATCTCCATAATTAAAAAGTGCATATTCTTCAATATTCTTCTTGACCTATAAAACAGTGCCACATAGGATTGCATAATATTCATAGAATATTCGGCATCCGTTAAATTATAACAGAGTCTAATTGTCCACTTCAGCTCAGGCGCGATGTTGTATTCTACTTCATAGGATATCTTATATAACATGTTGTTCTAGATGATGATAACTTCTCATCTCAACATGTCTCAACGTAAGATATGACTTCTTGCTCAACCTGTTCCTGTTAACAAGTTAACATCTCTTATCTAACATATTGCTGTCTTATTTGTTTTACAAAATATAATGCCAATCCTAAAACTAGAGAACTTATAATCCTCCTAGTCCTTGAATTTCTTTAATAGAATCCTTGATAATCATGTCTTCATCAAGAAAGAAAATGAATAACTTACCAAATGTGAGTCGTTGACGATTTTCGGTTGAATGAAGTTGAGTAGAGGTTGATTGATGTCCTAGGCTTGAATTCAATGCAATAGAAGTAACGAGAAAGCTTGAAAAATGATGAAAATAAAGTTTTCCCACGAGCTCTATTTTGGGTGCTGAGTAAAACTTTCTGAAATTGAAAAAGAAGGAAGAGGGAAGGTCTGACGCGTTATATAAATCAAATGCATATGGAACTTAACCTCCGTAAAAAACATGAACATTAACCTCTGTAAAACATACATATATAGCTTAACCTATTGATATTTTTATCTATGTTCTGACCTGGGTCTGAGACTCGTCTTTGGTTGCATTTTTTGTGCATCTGGAGTTTAAGTTCCAAATTTTAGAGTCATTGTTGATTTTTTCACTAAAGTGCGGAAGCACCACTAAGAGTGCAAAGAGTAATCCTTTTTTTGACAATCACATATCAAAATTAGGGATAGTAAAACCAGTTGAATCTCTTGGATTTGATCATTTAACCTGTTATAATTTGTGAGGAGAGTTAAAATTTTAGATTTGTCCAACCATATAAAAGGGAATGGAGTGAAATTTTAAATTCAAGACAACTAGTTGGTCTTCTCCACCCCACTCATTTGTTATGGATAAATGACTGATTGAATTTAATATCCCTAATATAAATAACAACTTTGTTATTCATACACTCTTTTTCTACACCAATACCTACATCGTATACACTATTCACCTTATATATATACGGTAAATATTGTTTTACTAATAAAATAATATTAAATGTTGAACAGTGTTTGTGAACAGTGTCAGTGAACAATACCGGTGAACATTGCATGTGAACAGTATTCATAAATAATATATAAACAATAATTTTTAAAAGTAAAACAAAACTGATTAATGAAATATAAAAAAATTGATTAATGAAGATATGAAGTTGGTTAATAAACATTCAGATATTAAAAATATTTTTTAATAGTAAAACAATATTAATTAATAAAATATAAATGATTGGTTAATGAAATTACTAAATTGATTAATAGGCTGTACATATTTTTAATAGTAATAAAGTTGGTAATAAAATTTAAAATATCATTTAATAAATTTATAAAATTAGTTAATCACATAGGTTTGTTTTTATATTCTCTCGATTTAAACAAAAAAGTAAATAAAATATTATTATTTTTATTCTATTTTAAAAAAATTATTATTATAATTATTCATTGTTTTCCTTATTAATGAACAATAAAAATACGACATTTGATGTAAAAATAACATTTTCCTATAAATAATTCTCCTATCCTTTCTAGCGGATGTTTTTTTAAGTTATATATAATACATGTTCTAAAAAATTAATAAAACCCACAATAGGAATTTCACAAATTTCAAATTGACTATCATATTCTTGTTGCGCTATAATCACCTACTTTGAAAAAGAAATATTGTCATTTTTCTACATTTTATGTTCCCCCATTGTCCCTTATAACCCTACCAATTATTCAACCCTTTGATCTATATACTCCCTTCAACCTACCTATCTATATAGTTCAACATTCACACCTTCTCTCAAGTTTATTCCCAACTCAAACATAACCATTCACACCTTAAAAAGAAACCTCCAAGATTCCAAACTCATATTTTCTTAGAAACATGGGTCATATGAGCTATAACCGAGTTAGCAATGGAAGCAACAAAGGTTTTAGATTAAACCCAAGAAAGTTTTATGTCCTAAGGCTACGCAAACGGTTCGGTTTCTTTCTTAGGATCTTTAACAATTTGAAAGTATCATATGGTGATACTCTTCAAATGTTGAAGAGGCTGTTTTGTAGAAAAAGTGGCTTCAGAAGGAACAACAGTAGTAGAAGAAGTTTGGTTAGAGATGAAGAAATTAAGAGTCAAGAAGATTATCATTGGAAGATGAGATCATCTTATGTAAGGTCCAATTCTTTCTATGCTGAAGCCATTGAAGATTGCTTGGAGTTCATTAAAAGAACATCTATTTCTTCTAGAGATCAAATTCAAAACCCTATTATTCAGATTCATCAAACAAATTCTTGATTCCTAGAGTGATTTTTTGGTGTACAATTACACAATATATCAATATATTAATACGCATCTTTTTTATATAAATCGGTATCCTCTAGATACAACAACAGAGATTAATCGCTTGAATTGGATGAACTAAGAGATTACTGCATGATCAGAACTAAGCTCAAACAGAAAATTTCTGGTTAAATTGAAACAGACTTATCTCATTCAGTATTTTGGTATATATTAATATAGGTTTATTTAGATAAACAATATTTGATATTAAAAAATATGTTGATTTAATTATTATTATTATTTTTGTTTTTGCAATAGCGCGTTGAATTTTCTATTTTCTAATTTTGGTTGATGGAAATTGCTATGAAGATTCTTGGATTTGGATTAGCACCTAACATGACATAAATTTTTTGACTAAACCAAAGATAAAGTGGCTAAAGCTAAAAGAAAAAGCAATGTTGACATTTATTTAATTAGGATGACAGAAAGAGGGGTAGACACTACTAAAAAAAATGATATTTGATAAAAAATCCTTACATCAGAATTTATATTAGACTTTTATATCCCCTAATATTAAAAATATATGATTTAGAGAAAAATATAATAAGGTGACAGTTTGATAAATAAAATAAAAAATCTAATAATAAAATAATATAAATCCAATGACAATTTTGTAAATAAAGTACATTTTTATTATATTTTTGTAAAAAAAAATCTTTACATCAGACTCTTTGCTAAAAAAATCATGTTCTTTAATTTTTAATGTGTTTTAGTGTTATAGCTTAATTAGTTTAATACCATGATACTCATTTTATTATAGCTTAATTAGTTTAATACCATGATACTCATTTTAATGATATAAAATTATCGTTGATAATAATATAAATATTGATTCTCATATCATTGCTGATGTTGATGAGGCATCTGCTAATGCTTAACTTCTGAGTTAATACTATCTCAGTCTTTTAATATAAAATATCCTCGACTGCAATATGGAGATTAAAAAAAAAAGGTAAATATAACTTCTTTTAAAATAATCTCTTATAAATAATTATTTAGTATCGAAGAAATGAGATTTATTGTTCATTTCATTAAAATATTTATTATTATAATTACATATAAATTGCACGTGTTATTGAGTATTATTTTAATCAATTATAAACTTAAATATTGCTATGTTCTTGCAATACTTTTTTTAGACAAAAGAAAACTTGCATTTTAAGAAAATGAGAACACAAAGAAAGAGGGGATCAAACCAAAATCTATTTAGAAATTATAAAATCTATAAGTAGGTATGTTTAACTTATTTTGAAGAAAAAAAAAAAAAAGAACTAAGAAAGAAAGAAACTGAATTCTATGCTAAAGGCACATGAATAGCCATAGCCATTGAAGCTATCAAGTTGGCACAAACGTTACTCTCACGATATATACGGGAGAAGAGAGTCTACTGTGATATGGTGAGAGAACTGACTTGGGTGTTTTGCATTTTATCGTAATTGTTACGGACAACAAGAGTCGTCACCCGCCTTTCTTTTTATCTAAGAAAGGAAAGAGTGAAAAGAACGGGAAAGACCTTTGAGATATTTTCTTGAGTTCGGGGTGTAGGTTATGAAAAGGAAATGTGTTAGCACCATTTTCATTCGTAGTTATCTACGGGCTCTTAGTTGCTTGCTAGATCACTTGAAAATGTTTTGTTTGAAAATGTGTTTTATGATAGGTGTAAGTTTGAAAATATTTTGAAAACGCCTTTGTTGTGACAAACTTTGTAATGATTCTCGTGTCTATAAGAATTTATACAAATTGTTAGTTTTGAAAATAGTTCAAAGAGATGTTTGTTTTTGAAGATGTTTTGAAAGTGTAAGCGTGGAAATGATTTTAGTTTGTGAGCAAGCAACTGCGAGCGTCCTACCTACTCAAAAGGTCTTTGTTCTTTTCCTCCTCCTTTAGATGTTGCTATCTTACCATTGATTGGTAAGAAGCACCATCATTGGATGTGAAAGAACAGGCGTGGGTCATTGTATAGTCATAGAAGGAAACTTATGAGACGTTTTAGCAATTTTCATAAGGGACTAGATCGTTTACCGGAGACAACATCGAGGGACATCGAGGGACTACAATCTTTTTATCGAGGGTCTTTGCTAAAACGCCCATATTTGAGGGACATGACTATTTTCTGAAGCAACAAGCGAGGTTACCTTAGAGGTGCACGTGTGTGAATAGTGTGTTTGATTGCATGCATTTTTGTCTTTGAAATTAGGGTTTTTTAACGGTTGATTTTATCTTGCCATACACACTCTAATTACTAACAATTTATCTTAAAGCGGTAAATTGTGGAAATTAAAATCCTAAGCTATTACGTCATTAGGGGATGAGAGATGAAAATGTACAAATGGAGATTGCAAGAAATTAAACTTAATTATCTATTACAACCATATTGAATAAATGTACAAGAAATATAAAAAGAAATAGATTTTGCTTTGGATTTTTGTTAGGAAAATTGTTTTGACCTAATTAACCTAAAGGGATATGATTAAAAAAAAGGAAAATTAATCCTAAGTTAGAAGGAAATCAAACTAATCAAGAAATCATTTTTTAGGTTTTTTATGGAAGGCTTTTGGTTAGTTAAAATAGATATGAAAATATAAAACAAAACAACGAAAAAGAGATAAAAAAACAAATCTTTCGACAATATGTGTCAAAGCATGTTTCGAAACATGCTTTATACGCATCGAAGCATATCCTGTAGTTCCAAATCGAAGCATAATGTTATGAGTCGAAGCATGTGTCAAAAGCATGCTTATATGCATCGAAGCATATCCTTCTTTCGAATCCTTTTTCCCTTCTGTTTGGGCTTGTGAAGCAGTATGGATCGAAGTCTAAGAATTTGTGTCGAACCATGCTGTAATTTCTCACTCCAACATTGTTTTATGGTCTGTACAGGTTAGTTTTTAACATAAATGACAAGAAAGTAAATCAACAAAAGGGTAGCTTCTAAGACAGTGATTATTACATTTTATCTTCGAAAATGAATCATCAATGATGTTTAAAACGAAAGGTTTAAAGTCAAGAAGACTTACCTTGAAGCTGGAACGTATGTTTTGGACTTGAGTTGCTGCCTTTGAATGCTCTTGGGTTCGAAAGGAAAGAACAGAGGTGTTGTGTTTTTTGGTTCTGGGTTCGAAAGAAAAGAACAAAGGTGTTGTGTTTTTTGGTTCTGGGTTTAAGAGTTTTTCAAGGCTTCATCCTTCGTGTTCATTTCTCTCTCTTTTTTCTTCTCCTCTTTTCTTTGCTCCCCAACCTCTCTTTTGTGTGTTGTGAAACAACTTATTTATAGAAGAGTTTTGCTGGAGTTTTGGGGGGGAAAACAAGTGAAATTTAAACAGTTTAGGTATGTTCTTTTCATAGCTTTCGAGGTGCAGCTCTTATATGCTAGTTTGGTGCAAATATGGGACTGGTTTAGGAGCAGCATAGCAGGACTGTTTTGTAGCAGTTTTGGAGTGTTGTGCCAGCTTGGTGCAGGGCTGTTTCATAGTAGTACATCAGACTATTTTTGACATGGTTTTAGGATGTTATGTGGATAGTACAACAAACTTGAGCTTGACAGCATATAGGACTTTGTTCATCAACCTTCGATCAAACTCATCAAAATACAAGACAATATTTGTTTCCACTAATTGTGTGTTCTTCGAATCCATCAATTGTATGTTCTTCGAATGGACCACCAATTGTATGTTCTTCGAATGGACCACCAATTGTATATTCTTTGAATCCACCAATTGTATGTTCTTCGAATGGACCACCAATTGCATGTCCTTTGAATCCACCAAATATATGTTCTTCAAATGGACCACCAATTGTATGTTCTTTGAATCCACCAAATGTATGTTCTTCGAACGGACGACCAAATGTATGTTCTTTGAATCCACCAAATGTATGTTCTTCAAATCCACCAGTTGTATGTTCTTCGAATGGACCACATTCATCTGAATGTACCACTCGAAGCTTGTGGATTGAAGCAAGCTTGAAGGAAGCCATTGCCTTGTGAATCGAAGCAAGCATGAAGGAAGCCATTGCCTTATGGATCGAAGAAAGCATGAAGGAAGTCACTGCCTTGTGGATCGAAGCAAGCATGAAGGAAGCCATTTCCCAGTCGAAGCTTGGGAAATCGAAGCAAGCTTGCTCTTCTTCGACTTGTCAAAATTTTCCAACCACTCCTTTTGATCAGTCATGTGATTTGAACCGCCTGAACCAGATTTTGAATTCGACAAACCTTTTTTATCTGCTTTTCCCTTTCGATAGTTTCCTCTTTGACCTGATTCTTGAAAGTCCAATATGATCCATGGAAACTATATGGGGCATTTGAAAAGTCCAATTGTACTTGTGCAAACTTGAGCTTTTGGAAATCTTTGTGAGAAATATCTTGAGAAAAGAGAGGGAAATTTTGGGGTACAATAGCTGCCCCTGTTCAATCTTCTTAAACCTGAGAAGCGAGGATGGCACGTCGTCGTTCGTAGCTTGAAGGTAGAAGATGATTGATCACTAGAGTGCCCACAAATTTGCACTCGACTATGTTTTAGTTGATTGTGTAGGGAATGGGGTTAAAGATGCCATTTAGAGAGATTATGGAGAGTTTTCGGAGATGGACTTATAAATGCCATCCAAAGGTGATTGTTGATAGAAATTAGACTAAGTCTAAGCTTGACTGTAACTGGGAGAAGTATCAGAATAAATATTTGGTCGATTTAATTCTGAATGACATGTTGGAATGGACCCGCGTTAAGCCGTGTTTGGAAATGTATTAGAAGGAATCCGTGTAAGACTGATTCAGGATGAATCAATGTGGGACTATATCTGGAAATTCATGAGAAGGAACCTGTGTAGGGATGCTTTGTGATGAGTCCGGGTGAAACTTCATCTGGAAATGTATGAGAAGGAACCTGGGTAGGGCTGCTTCAGGATGACTCCGTGTGAAACTTTATCTGGAAATGTATGAGAAGGAACCTGGGTAGGGCTGCTTCATGATGAGTCCGGGTGAAACTTCATCTGGAAATGTATGAGAAGGAACTGAGGTAGGGCTGCTTCAGGATGAGTCCGTGTGAAACTTCATCTGGAAATGTATGAGAAAGAACCTGGGTAGGGCTGCTTCGGGATGAGTCTGTGTGAAACTTCATATGGAAATGTATGAGAAGAAATCTGTGTAAGATTGCTTCGTCTGGTCGTGTAGATAGTTGCTCTGTCTGGTTTCATGAACTGAATCTCTGACCTTAAAGAAAGAAAGATAGTTTCTTCGTCTTGTTTCGGTAGTTAATCTTCAATCCGCTCATGTAGATAGTTGTTGTTCCACCCCAAAATTTTCCCTCCCATTCTATTCAAGGAACGCTCAGTGAGGTCCCCAATTGCTCAAGGTTGCCAAGAATTGACCAGACAAATTCTCCTCGTAAGAAATGGATTTCCATCTAGGGTTTCATTTCTCACAAATAATTTTGGTTTGCAAAAACTTTAAATGATTTTCATGGCACCCTATACGCTTCAGCATAATGGCGTATCTGAAAGAAAGAAAAGAAGTGTAAGTTGGAAGTTGAAAATATGCCTAAAAGCCTTTGGGTCGAAGCAGCTTCGACAGAAGTATGCTGTCTAATTTGATGCCCAACAAAGCTATGATAGAATAAAGAATAGTTTGAAGAAAATTGTGAGGAGGCTTTTATGAAGTCTTTGAGATGAAGAGCTAGTAAAGAGCTTCACTACATTTAACCGTGATCGAAGGATTCGTTTTCGAATTATTAAAATATAGGTTATCCGAAGCATTACAAGGAAAGACACTTCGAATGTCATGTTGATCGAATTGGCGCTTTGAAAAGAAGAAGATTGTGAATTCAAAAGCTTTGATCTTATCCAAAGAAACACGTGGAAGTCTAATGGTTCGAAGGACATGTAACCTTCAAACATGGCGTGATTTCATAGAAGGGTTGTTAGGGTCGAATCAGCCAAATATAAGTCATCTTAGAGTTTTTGGATCATTGTGTTTCAGGAATGTACCTGAACATGTGAGGAAGAATTTGGATGATCAAACTGAAGTCTTGGTGCTTATAGGTTATCATTTGATTTGTGCATACAAGCTGTATTCACCAATCGAAGATGAACTAGTAAGCAGTAAAGATGTTCTTGTAGACAAAAGCAAAGGGTGAGATTGGAGTCGAAGACACAATCACAACTGTATTCGAAGGAAAGAACAGAACGAAGCTTTGACAAGCCAAGATGAAGAGGTGATACTTCGATTGGTTGAATTGAAGGAAAGGAGATCAAAAGAAAAAAGAACTGAGTTCAACTAGGCTGATTGGATATGAGAGTTTTCCAGATCAAGCAACCAATGCAGATGGTGAATTAATCGAAGAAGCCCTGATGATGAAGACTTGAGCAATTCGAATTGGAACTCAGAGCCATCGAAAAGAACAAAGCTCGGGAGCTTGTCGAAAGAATCAATTGATGTGAAAAGTTGAAATGAAATCCAAATGGGACGAAGCTTGTTCGACTTAGACTGATTAGCTCGAAGCCTAAATTCATGCAAAACACCAACCATAACCTGTCCAGGTTCACTCAAAGTTCAAAATGGCATGAAATATCTCAAAATGGCAACTTTCCAAATCTTTTTATTTTGCTTTCAAAGCCATGGTTAATGGATGATTCATGCCATGTTTGTTCAAGAAATTGCCTCAAAGAGCCTCACATACGCACTGCCTCAGAAAACCATCTCAAAACTCTCAAAAATCTCATAAGTTATATAAATACAAAACCAGCTTTGCAAGCTCCCTCAGTCCAAACAAATACCAGATTCGTTCTCTTGAGACTTCTAGGAAGCCATACCCAATCCTTGCACAAGCCATCCCACGCTCAGAACTACAGATCGAAGCACCTCTGTTTGGTAAAAAAAACTTTCTAATCTCAAACTCATTCGATCTCTGATTTAAACTCTTTTTGATTGCATATTCATGTTATTATTATTGTTCATGAATGATTTAACGTAATACATGTAAGTTGTAGTGTCCAAATGACAGGATACCATTGTTAGGGCCTTCGAAGCTGATTGCTTTTGAAACTCATGATATAGGCCGTTTCAGGCCAAAAAAAACCCAGATTCGGACTCAGGGAGTTCGAATTAGGGGGGTTCAAATCAAAGGGAAGATACCTGGATTCGATACCTAGGTCGTGCGTTTCATTTTTCTAACAATTGTTTTGCAGATCCAATGTTTGTAGATTCCACACGTACACCATACACCACATGATCATAACCAATGGATCCCCATCTGATCCAGATCTGAAGGATTCAGACGTATGCTTCACCATGAACCTTCGAAGGACTCCTTCATTGGATCGAAAGACAACCTAGGCCTCTTTTCGATCCAGGCCTGCGCTCCACCCCCTATTTACTTTTGCTGCCTGGCCCATTTATACTTGTTTACTTTGTTTTTGTTTATTTCTTTTAGTTTGTTTTTTTAATCAACGTAAAAATCAGGAAAAAAAATATAAGTAACTTAGAATTATGTTTTAATTTTTAATGATTTAATTTAATTAATTATTTTAACTTATTTTCCTCAATTTTAAAATCAGTAGACTTAGGATTTATTTGAATTCAATCCTTTTCATAAACTAAAAAATGCAAAAAATATTAGGTCCATTTTAGAGTTAATTTTAATCAATAATTTTAATTAATTAGATTTGACTTAATTGAACATTTAGCGTTTTTCAAACAAAATAAAACACAAAAAAGATTTCCTTACACTTAGGATTTAAACGTTATTTTCAATTCACGTGCATTTATTGCTTTCGTTATCATTTTCATACTATTGTAACTGCCTACTGGATGTAATAGCATAATTAAGACTTTACATTTACTGCTTTATTTCCCCCCAAGTTTTGGATATGTAATTAATCCCCCTCCCAGAAGTCTTGTAATAGTTTAGAATTTATCTTTCCGCATTTTAAATTCTTGTAAATTATTAACTTCTTAGATGCATGACTAATAGGATTGTATGGAAAGAGATTAAAATCAAACGCTAGCAAACCTAAATGCGAAGATAAATAACTGAATACAACACAATTGCACATGCGCACCTCTAGGGTACCCCCAATTTAGTTGCCTTCAGAAAAACAGTTACAACTCTTGAAACATGAGAGACTTTAGTGGCTACCCTCCGGTTTAAAGATCACAAGTCCCTCGATGACCCTCTTGACGTTGCCTCGATAAAGTGATCTTAAAACCCTTGGGTAGTTACTAAGATTTCTTTCCCATTTTCCTTTGTGACTTTACAAGTGTCCCTTCGAATGTCCCTCAAACATCCAACGACTAGGGCTACCTACTCACAAATAGTAGGTGTTGTATTCCAAAATTTACCCTCCCATATTTCTCAAGACATGTCAAGAATCATCTCCAAGTTGTTCAAAATGGCTCAAGAGTTGGACAGTCAAATCACCTCCTAAGGCAGTCAAGTCAAATTAGGGTTTTGTGTTGTATTAAGGTCCTCATATCCAAATGGCCTCAAATGCTTCCCAATGTATTAATATGTTCTTAAGTTCATCCATGTCTAATTTCAAGCCTTGCATAGGAAGTTTGGTCAGTCAATTGCTCAAGAGGCCCAAAAATCGATTGTGCTAGGGCAAAATTCAACTATGTCCCAAATACAGTCAAACCTCAAGATTTTTTGCCAACATTCTCATTTTGAAGGATAATTCATCATTTGATCAAGGGTTGATCATGATTCATCAAGGATTGCTCAAGATTCATCAAGATTCAAAAGTTGCTAAATTAGGGTTTTTTAGGAAAAGTCAACTCAACTTTGACCAAGCATAACTTTCTCATACTTTATGAGAAATGACCCATACAAATCTCATTTTGAAGAGGATTCAATTTCCTACAATCCATATTCACACCCCAAGATCAAGAAATGCTCTCACAAAAAGTTACAAATTTGGACATTATAGGTCATTTTTGAAAGTCAACAAAAACACCTTTTTTTCCAAAACTTATAACTTTAGTATGGAACATAAAAATGATATGAGAGCAAAAGTGTTGATTAGAGGACATCTCAGGGTTTCTAAAAAGTCCAATAACACCTCCAAAAGTTCAAAATTGAGGAAGTTATGCATTGTTGAAGTTGGGCATTTTTCCAAATTTGCCAAAAGTCAACTATCCTCAAAACTCCAATTTTTGACAAAAGGCCCCACTTTTTTCCACTTGATATGGTCTTGTCATGCCACACACGTGTCCCATACTTGGTTTCATGGCCATTCATTCATTTTTCTATTTTATTTAATTTTTATTGATTTAATTCATTTTTAATCAATATTAAATCAAATAAAATCTAAAAATTGATGAAATAATATCTTTGTGATTGGTACAACTTTCAATTATCATCACGAATCAAATCAAACTCGTATCATGGCTTTTCATGCATAAAAAAAATCAGATTTGGCCTATATTTGGAAACTTGATAATGGTGATCATATCAAATATCAAAACTTTGAATGCACTTGGATTATGGCCCAAGTATTGACCTAAATTCATTCTATAATATTCACACAAGCCACACAAAGCAAGAACACGCACAAAACATTGCTGAAACGGCCAGAAGAACTTTGGAAAAAAGCTTGGAAATTTGAAATCAAAATCAACCTTAGAGCTCAATTCAAACAAAAAGCTTGACATAGTTCTCTTCCCTGACATCCAATGAAGCGATACCAATCAAAACCAAGCCTTTTCATTGCCTAAAACTCACTGTAAGTCTCCACGAACCAAGCTCTAAACATGACATCGTGAAATCGTTTTCTTGCATCCTCTTGCCAATTGGCTTGTACATTCATACTTGCCATTCAATTTCCATTGATTCTGTAATATTTAATTTTATTTTCATGGCTTATAACCCCGTATCCAGAGCTAGGGTTCTTGTTCTTGCTTTTTAGGTATTTTTGATGCAGGATAAATTGAGGTTAATGATGGGTATAGGAATGATCAGGGGAGAGAGACGAATGCAATGATGGTTTCCATTGGCATTTATATGGCTTGTAGCTCTTGATAGGATGATGCCATGGATTTAGTTGCGGACTAAAATCCGCAGGTAAACGAACCAGTCTTCGTTGAAGAAGATGAAGACGTGGCTTAGCGTGATTGGTCCATTCAAACAAATTGCGCGTTTTTATTTTATTTTTCAGGCATAATTAATTGTTTGTTATATAATATTTGTTTTCTATGCCAATAACAAAGATGCAGCGTGGTTCAGTAGGTGGAAGCGTGAGTGGGATACCCTTGGGACCTGGGTTCGAATCCCAGGTCCCCCAAAACCTTATTTGATTTTTTCTTCAGGTATTCATGTGCAGCGCTTAGAGTGTGGTGCATCATATGCCTCTAGAACTCAGCTGCCAAGTGGCCCACCAGGCAGATCCATTGGCCAAAGTTGGAGGACCACCATACTCCCTGGTCAACAAGCACGCGTTGGATCCCAAAGGTCAAAGCAGGCTGGATGTTTTGGGCCAACTAATTGCTGGTTTCACACCTAGATCAAGCCCACACCCCCCTGAGTATTTCTCTTTTACATTTTTATTTCTTTTTCTTATTTGTTTATTTATTATAATTATTATTATCTTAATTAATCAATTAACCAGTTAACTTTTTCATAAAATTCAGAAACAATAAAAATAATATTTTTATTAATTCCATTAATTTTATTATTTATTTTTGTAAATAAAAATTAATTTATTTATTTAGTTTTAATTAGGTATAATTTTAACATATTTTGCAAAAAAATTAAAATTGATTTAGAATTAGGTTTTTAATATTTTTAACCATTCTTATTTTATTTCTTTAAATAATAAAAAAATCAAAAAATCTTTTCATTTAATAAAAGGGTCAAAACCCTAAGACACTCCGATTTAATTTTCTCGCGCGCGAATTATTTTTTATCCATATTTCAATATTGTAACTGCTTCGGGAATGTAATAGTTTTTAAATTAGGATTTTATTTATCGCTTTTATTTACTTTTCGCAATTTAATTTTAAAGGGTTTGTCTTTGGCGATGTAAATACCCGACGCCTTGTAATAGCTTAGATTTATTTTCCGCAATTTAATTTCCGCAACCATTAACTGTTAGATGTTTGAATAATAGGCAATGCATAACAAGATTGAATTTTTAACTTAAAATCAACAGTAGCTCACCATAACATGTACCAAGATAATATAACTGAAAAACAATACACTCGCATATGCCACTCTTAGCGTACACCTCACTTGGTTGCCTCGAACGTGGTCATTGAGTATAGGAAGTTTTAGAGGTCGCCCTCTTGTCCAAAGATCATAAGTTGCCTCGAAACGGTTGCCTCGGAAAAATGATCTAAGACATTAGGGTTACCGCTAAGGCATCCTAACATTGCTTTAGTGACCACACGCCCCTTCATCGAATTGACCCGAAAACTCCAACGACAATGCTACCTACTCCTCAATAGTGGGATATCACTGTCTAAAGGACACTTGTACAGTTTAATTCCTTTTTGAGTAGGTAGATGGTTCTTAAGTACTTGCTCTTTTTAAAACAAAACAAAACTTTTCGCACTTACACTCTCTTCAAAAACAAAATTCTTTTCAAACCCACAAACACAAAGAAAAGAAAACTTTTGAAAACATAATGAGCAAGTACCTAAGAGCCCGTGGATAACCACGGATAGAAAGGGTGCTAACACCTTCCCTTTCTATAATCTACCTCCCGAAGCCGAGAAATATCTCAAAAAGGAATTTTTCTGTGCTTTTGTCCTTTCCTTGTTGGATAAAATAAAAGATGGTGGCGACTCTTGCTCACCGCGACATTTTGCGAAAACAAACGCAAACGCGAACCAGCATTCCAAAATAGTCAGTTCTATTCCCACCGATCACATAACTGACGACTCTGCTGGGGAATATTTTTATAAGTGAGGTGTACCTTAGGATTAGATCACTTGTGTTTTCAATTGTATGCTTTGTATGCTTTAATTTTATGGGCTTGTATCGGAGTTCTATAGATCCTAACCTGGATCTGGGGATACCCTTTAGGTAAGTAGCAATAAACTGTGAGGGATCTGTATGGTGTAGACCGATACGGATGAAGTAGTAGCTACATTGGTGTGGCACCTTGGTCTATACCGATATCCCTTGTGTTGGAACGAGGAGAATATGGGTCTTCTAAGGAGTCATTAAGCACCAACTGACCTTAGAACCTTAAATTGACCAACTTGGCCATAGAACAGTAGCAGTATGCTACACTCATTGAGACTAAACTCTCGTGATGATTCCGGCTGCAAGAAAAGGTTGCTAAACTGGAATTATGACCGATTGAGGGTAGTCGGTGATATTGAGATCCTCTAGAACCCGGTTACTATTTTTTAGGACAGGTTTAAACCAACTGAACTGAAAGAGGGTAGTACCTAAGCTCCATGTCAGCCTGAAATCTAAGGGCTCTCAGTGTGACTTGTGTGCCTTTACCATGTTTTCCTTTTGTTGATACTTGTGGTGTGCCTTTACCATGACATCATGACATCATAACATTGCATACATTTTGAATAAGGACTAACCTATTTCAAAGACAAGATGGTTTCATCTTTGCTCTGCTTTGTAGGTCATCATGATGCCCATGCGTAGGAATACTATCCGGATCAACTTTGTCCAAGTACCTACCCTGCTTAAAGATTTGGTTGTCAGGATTCCAGACACTACTTCCTTCATCAGAAGGCATGGTTCTCTCCTTAGTTTGGTCACCTCAAAATTGGACGAACAAATGATGAGTGTTCTGGTCCAATTCTATGATCCACTGTACCATTGTTTTACTTTCCAGGACTTCCAGCTGGTGCCTACCCTAGAAGAGTTCTCTGAGCTGCTCGGTATCTCCGTCCTGGAACAAAGTCCGTTTACTGATTGGGAAAAGACTCTTAAGCCCGAAGAAATTGCTGCAGCCCTTCACTTGACCAAGGAGGAGGTAATGGCTAACTGGGAGACTAAAAGTGGAGCTAAGGGTTTTCTGACTAAGTTTTTGGTTAACAAAGCTAATTACTTCTGGGACAGCTTAGACTTCAAGGCGTACGAGGATATTCTGGCTCTCTTAATTTATGGTCTGGTATTGTTTCTGAATCCTGAAACTTTTGTTGATATTAATGCCATAAAGATCTTCATCTCTCAGAATTCGGTACCCACTCTCTTGGGCGATATCCTTCATCAACTCTATGCTCGTACTACCCGAAAACGGGGAACTTTGATGTGCTGTGCTCCTTTATTGTCGAGGTGGTTTATTTCACACCTCCCTAAGTCCGTACTAAAGAACAAAGAAGGAATGGGCTGGGCTTATAAGGTGATGTCTCTTTCTAATAATGACATTATCTGGACTCTCAAAGGTATGGATGAGGTGACTGTTATTGATCGCTGTGGAGAGTATCCTAATGTTCCATTGATCGGAACCCATGTAGGGATTTCTTACAACCCATGTTTAGCTCTTCGTCAGTTTGGAAGAGCCAGAAGAGAAGGGCCTCATGAGATGTTAATGCCTCATATCATCTTTGATTTTCAGGGAGATAGCGACGAGCTGCGTCGTAGATTCATAAGGGCTTGGGACAGAGTTCACCAATCTGACCCACATGAGTTGGGACCAAAGACTTCCCTGCCAATGGAGCCATATCTCAGATGGGTCTGCATCCGTGCCCAGAAGCTAGGTATGCCATATGAAGCTGTCAGGCCTGTTACTCTTGAAGTTGCTAATGAGGAGGGGGTTCTTCTAACTATTCTCCACCCGTATATGCCCACTGATATTGGGACACTGAAGAGGTCTTGGATGCAGTTGAGGGATGAACGGGATTCCTACCGAGAGAGGTTCAATGAACAGGAGAAGAAGATCCAGAAGTTGACTAGGCAACTGGAGAACGAGCGGATCCTGAATGATTATGTCCGCACTGAGAAGAAGAGACCATGGGAGCATTGATGGACCTTTGATGATTTCTTTTACAGTTTTTATTTACTTTTTAGTATTTCCATTCTTGTAACGCCTAAGGCAATTTGTTGAACAATTTAAATTTTGGAGTTTAAATCTAATAAAGTGTGTTTCCTTTCTTGTTTACAAATTTGAATCCCGATTGTCTTTGAAATCATAAATCATACGCATTTCATCCCATGCACTTCATAAACAGGTACCCCATTACATGTCTCTTATCTTCTTCGCTGTTTATTTCAGCAATCATCATGTCTACTGAACCTTCAACTGAGCAAGCTATCAAGGCCCTCCAGGCCCAGAATGCCCAATTTCAAGAGTTGTTCATGAATCTAGCTAAGGGTCAGCAGGACCTGAAGACCTTGATTCTGAAAGAGAAGAAGAAGAAGAAGAGGACCATCCTGTTCAATACTGGACGCAGGTTTGGAAACAGGCTGCAGAATGAAGTTGATCTGACCACCTCATCTGAAGGGAAAGATAGTCCACAAGAAAGGAGGGCTCCTAGCCCTATGGTCTCCGACAACGAGACAGACTATAATGAAGAACAGTATCCTCCTGCTGAGGATAAGTACAAACAGTTGGAAGACCGTTTGAGTGCTATGGAAATACAGAAGGTGCCTGGTCTGGACTTCAGAGATTTGGGTCTATCATCTGGGGTGGTGATTCCCCATAAGTTCAAGGCACCTGCCTTTGCCAAGTATGATGGAGTTTCATGTCCGAAGCTGCACCTCCGGTCATATGTGAGGAAGATCCAGCCTTACACTGCTGATAAGAACTTGTGGATCCATTTCTTTCAAGACAGTCTCTCAGGGACTCAGCTTGAGTGGTTCTATCAGTTGGACGGAGCCAGTATCTGCAGCTGGGAAGATTTGGCTACTGCATTTTACAGGCAGTATCAGTACAACTCCGACCTCGCTCCTACGCGTACCCAACTCCAGGGTATGTCAATAGGAACAGGTGAAGGATTTAAAGAGTATGCTCAGAAATAGAGAGACCTTGCCGGAAGGGTGCAACCACCTTTGGCTGATCGTGAGCTTATTGACATGTTTTTGGGGACCCTGTCTGGTCCATTCTTTAACCATCTGATTGGAAGATCTTCAGCTGGGTTTATAGATCTTATTTTGACTGGTGAGAGGATTGAAGCTGGTATTAAGGCTGGGAAGATACAGAAGGGTGCCTCATCGAGCACCGAGAAAAAGTCGTTTAAGAAAGAGTCCAGTGCTGTCTACAGTTCCCCAATGGCTTCTGTTGAACCGGCCCATCCGGGGGGGCTTCTGAATGGCGGCTCCTTGGGTTTTTTGGATCCCGGTCCATTAGATCGGATATTTGGACCCTTATCTTTAGTGTATCTCATCTTCTTTTCTATGTTGCTTTCTTTTCCTCGAATATAACATTTTGCTCTAGTGGTGATGTCCTCCATCGATGTAATCGGCTTCTGGGCCAGTGATTCATTGAATTGATTGGCCCTTAAACCATTTCAAAAGGCCCCTACAAACATCTCTTGGTTAGGGTGTGACACCTTGATAGTCTCCTTGTTGAAACAAGACGCATACTCTCTATGAGATTCGTCTTGTCCTTGGCGTACATTAAAAAGGCTAGTGGTCGAGACCTTTCAGTGCTTAATAGCCAAGAACTAGTGTATCAGTTTTTTGGCCAGGTCTTGGTAGCTTGTCACTAAATGCTTCAGTAACCCCATGTACCAATGAAGGGTGGACTCCTTTAAGGTCCCAACCATCAGTTTGCATTTTCTTGATTCACTGGCTCCTATGATTGCCATCTGGGTGTTGACCGTTAGGATATGTTCTTGGGGGTCGTGTCTCCTGTTGAATCACGAGAGTTGAGGGAGTTTGAAGTTCTCCGGGACCTCATCATTCTAGATCTTCTCAAACACATGATAAGTTTCGATCGGATCGTACGTGCCTTCCTTGTCTTGTTGAGGCTGGGGATATTGATGTTACATATCATTCACAGTGTTTTGCAAATGTTCGTTCTCTTGGCGTAAGAGCTCAACAATGGAAGCTAGTTGTTCCATGACTTGGGCTTCCTGACCGTTATTGTTTGCCCTGCTTCTAGTCCATCTATTAGCAATTTTGTGCGGTCTGGAAGAGTTTTACCAGGCCCCATGATGGGTAACAAACTGTTCCTGAAGAACAATGTGATGACCTCCCTGAAGCTGGTCGGAAGAAGCCTCGGTGTATTTTTAGGTGTTTTATTTTGTTCCCTTTTGTCCTCGCCCCTACCACTTCTCTTATAGTCTAAGGCTCATTATGGAAGGATCTTAGTCTTTATGGTGCTTCATGATACTTCATTGTTCTTGTCTCATTATCGAGAGGAGATCATGATGAACATTCAATCACATGTTAGGTTGTCTCATGGTTTTATTGGAGAGACCTCTTCGATTGGTCGTTCCCTTGTGAGGGCGGGACCTAATTAAGAGGCGAGATGTTCCCCCGATCATCTGGGACATAGGCCTCAGATGTACATAAGTCCCTCAAACGCGAGGCCTGTTAAGGGCGAAACGATTTAGTTGAATCCGAGACATGGGCCTCGGATGTACAATATTCACTACACATGAATCAAATCAAAATGGTGGTTTTACTCATTTTTAGTGCTTAATCTCACGCACATATATAAATCATCCCTCTCTCTCTGTCTCTCTCTATCTCTCTCACTTCCATCATATGATCATAAAATAATAATTTTGAAAATTTTGCAAAACTAAGTTTTAGCGTTCAAATTATACCATTTCACAATTTTCGATTGCATCTGAATTCATCTTCCATAATTAGCAAGATTACCATGATTTGGCTGCTTCTTAATTCTTATGGAGTGTAAAATTTATCAAAGAGGATATTTGTTTGTTGTTAATTTTTGTGAAGTTTTTAAGTTGCAAATAAAGATTCATAGTGTGTGGTGTTGTTGGGATTGGAAATCCATCATGAGCAAAAAGAAAGAATTTCTTCTCCACTGATGACTTCGGTAGAACTGAATAAAGGTTGTTGTAGAACTGAATAAAGATTCATATAGAATCTATTAGTTTTATTGTATGGGAATGAGTGGTTTTAATTAATAATAAATAAAATAAAAAATAAATCTTCAAATAATGAGAATGAGTGGTTTTAATTAATAATAGATAAATTAATTAAAATTAATAATTTCTAAATTAATCTTAATTTTAGTTCTAATTTTTTTTTAATAGAGTTAACAACTTTAATTAATATGATAATTATTAAACTAACTTTAATTTTGATTCCAATTTTTTTTACAGAAATTTAACAACTTTAATTAATAAGATAATTATTAAATTAACTTTAATTTTAGTTTCAAATTTTTTTAAGAGATTTAACAAATTTAATTAATAAAATATATAATAATATTATTTAATTGTTTTAATTGAATATCAAACTATTAATTCACATTATATATCACAAACAAAACTCTTATAACATTTTTTTTAGAATTCTTTGAAATCTCAATACATTACAACTCTTTAGTCAATAGTTATAAATAAAAAGACACTCAAATACCTATTTAGAATTTGTTAAACAATAATAACAAATCTCCACTTACTCATTAAAATACTACTAGTCCTTTATATAAAAAAAAGTTATTTTTTAGGTTTACTCAAAAATCAATGTACTCGTGTGAATTATATGTATATTGTTTCTTGATGGATTTCAAAAGTAATTTTTTCTTATATTAAAGATTAGATAAAGTATTTATTTTCGATAAAAAAAAAACTATTCAACTCATTTTTAATTCTTAACCAACTAACAAATAAAAAAAGAGAACAAAGCAAAGAAGAATTACAAGGTTTACGCCATGAGAGCTTCTTTGCTCTACAACAAAACAAAGCACAAAATTAACATACCTTTCAACTTTTCTAATACTGTTACCCTTTTCAATTTAAAATTTATAACAACAAAAATATAAGAAACTTCGAAAATGGGAATTTTCGCAACCAAGTTCTTTACCAGAGCCCGCAACTTCATAGGCATAGGACTCGCCGCTACCGCCACCATCGCCGCCACATCTTCCTCCTCCGCCGCTACCTCCACCTCTTCTTCCGATGACACTGACTCTTCCTACTATTCTTCTTCCGACCAAACAAATGGCTGCAGGTTACTGAAAACAAAGCTATGCATAATCGGAAGCGGCCCAGCGGCTCACACAGCCGCCATTTACGCCGCTCGAGCCGAACTCAAGCCGATCCTATTCGAAGGCTGGATGGCCAACGATACTGCTCCGGGTGGTCAGCTCACTACCACAACCGACGTCGAGAATTTCCCGGGATTTCCGGATGGCATCCTCGGTGCCGAACTCATGGACAGCTGCCGTAAACAATCGCTGCGGTTAGGCACTGAAATCATCACCGAAACAGTTACAAAGGTAGATTTCTCTAAAAGGCCGTTTAAAGTTGTAACTGATTCGACCACCGTGGAGGCCGAATCCGTCGTGATCGCCACTGGAGCCGTCGCGAAAAAGTTAGTTTTCAACGGCTCCGGCGACGGTCCTGATGGATACTGGAACCGCGGAATATCGGCATGTGCCGTTTGTGACGGTGCAGCTCCGATATTCCGAAATAAACCCTTAGTGGTTGTCGGTGGCGGGGATACCGCTATGGAGGAAGCTACATTCCTCAGCAAATTCGGTTCGAAAGTGTATATAATTCATAGGAGGGATGAATTTAGGGCTAGTAAAATGATGCAAAGTAAGGTGATGAAGAATCCAAAGGTTGAGGTGTTGTGGAATTCAGTGGTTGTTGGAGCTTATGGAGATGATAAGGGGAGGGTTCTTGGGGGAGTCAAGGTGAAGAATTTGGTGAATGGTGATGTGTTTGATTTGAAGGTTTCGGGTTTGTTCTTTGCGATTGGGCACGAACCGGCTACGAAGTTTTTGGATGGTCAAGTTGAATTGGATTGTGATGGTTACATTGCGACAAAGCCGGGTACTACGGTGACTAGTGTTGATGGAGTTTTTGCTGCTGGTGATGTTCAGGATAAGAAGTATAGACAAGCTATTACTGCAGCTGGAACTGGTAATTTTCTTTTGTTTCTTGATTATTTTCATTTGATAAAACATTGTTAGATTGATCTTATCTGAGATTTAGGATTTAGGGTTTAATTGATCTTATCTGATATATAGGGTTTATAGGGTTTAGGGAAATGAGTGTTTTCTAAGTGGATTTCATTATACTTCACTTTTGAAGAAATTAAAGTAATGCAGTAAGTATTTACTATACTAGGTTTTAAATATCGGTCGTGGTAACTGTCGATTTGCAATCCTTGATATTGTAGAGAATTGCCGTCAAATGCGTCCGTTGTGGTTTCAATTGCGGTTGTGTTGTTGTTTATCAATAAAAAAACATACTATAGGTTAAAATGATACATGGCTTTGAAACAATCTTGTTTTGAAAATCGTCTTTTCTTTGAACCCCTTATTTTCAATGTGTTCCTTTTTTATTTATCAAAAACATTTGGTAGAATTACATGGTGCATATTGCTTAGCATAGTTTCTGATCCCTTGTGTTGGACCCATGGTGTTAAATCACGATGTTTGATATGGTGGAAAATCACAGTTAAATATGTGACTTATGTGGGCACAATTACTGTTGTGTTATTGTCATGGAGACATAAAAAATCTTGATGTAAAACCCACAATCGTGATTGCAGATTTTTAAAACCTTGATTTCCAGTATAATCCTAGTTTTATGACTTTTTATTAGTTCTTGGAGAGTTTCATCTGCTAAAGATGATTATATTTTGGCCAAGCATACTTTGTATTAGAACTTACAAATCATTGTTCCTCTACATAGATTTCTGTTTTTTTCAGAAGTAAACTAGGCATATTACAAGAGTAACTCGGAGAAAGTACTCTTCTCATTTATATGTAGTATAGTTATTCAGTTTCTTCAAACCTATCTGGACGTATATAGATATAACGCTTAACGGCAATGTTAAAATTATTCGTGAAGTGTCGTTAGAATTTGGTTAGCCCCAAATTCTCATTTTGATGATAAGCGATAACTGATATTATGATTTGTAGTACTTTTGTGGATCTTGAAGTTTTCATTTTGCTACTCATTTGTTGCTTTACTTGTTGGAAATTCCGCCTTCATTGTTGTCCGCCACTAGTCATCTAATTGTGGCATTTGGCTTGTCTTCATTGCAGCCTTCAACTCTATATTGCATTGAAGGCGTGGCTTTAGTCCTACAATGCTTAAAGATATGACATGTGTTGTGTTTAAAAGTGGGGACAATCCTCACTTTACAAGCTAGTTTTGTAGGAATGAGTTAAATTCCCAACCCACATATTCTAAGACATTTCATCACATTTTCATTTGTTTGGGGAACAAGAGGCACACATTAAGGGATCTACCTAGATTATATATGTATGAAAAGTAGCTTATCTTAATTTTTCTTCATGTTTTCTGGCTTGATTCTTCATTTGGCCATTGCTTATGTATTACAAATGGAAAATTTGTTTGACTCTTTATGAAGATAATTCTCCACTTTGATCACTTATTTATGTTGTGTACCTTCTCATGTAAAAGTTTGACCTTATCTTGAAGGTGTGGTCTTGAACGGGTTTTCAGGAAAAAAAGATCGTATAATAACAGTATTTCGCGAGAATATGCATGTCTGTTTTGTTGTTTTGACAATGTTTGTTGGATATTGTACTTTAAAGTATCAAGAATTAGTTATAATACGCTTGATGTAATTGGAATCAGATTTATGCAGCAAAATCTTTTTTCTCCCAAAGGATAATGAAAATCAAATTATTGGTGCAGGGTGTATGGCAGCATTGGATGCAGAACATCATTTGCAACGGGTTAGTTTGAAGGAGGGTAAGAGTGGTTGACTCGAACACATCCATATAAGTCGATTGGCGAAGAAAGATACTCAACACTTACTGCCATGTGTCGTTGTAGTTGAGACAACCATTCATTTGTTCCGGTTTATTCTTCAAATCATACAGTCTAACATTGACATTGATACTAAAAATAATTGGGAGTCTCTTGTTATATAGTAAATTGCGTCTAGGTTAGAGTTTATTTCGACTAGTATGGTTAAGAGTTTATTGTTTAGTAATATTAACTAAAAATATCCAACAAAATATGTCATATCAATTTATCCATAATTATACATAATTTTAAAATACTCAATAAAATAGGTAATATACAATACATCATATTGTGACTCATGCGACCTACTCCTCTTTCTCAAACTCTTATGCCTCTAGGATTTTTGAGCTTATCTGAAAATCTGTTGCAGAACTCCTCTTTCTCAGCCTCTTATGCCTCTAGGAATTTTGAGCTTATTTGAAAATCTGTTGCTCAATGTCGTGAACTACAGTGCCTTTTTCTACATCATACCAGACAATATTGTTGGTCTAATATGATTAGATAAATCGAGAGGGGAGGAGGCTTACTAAATCCAAAATCAGTTATTTTCGAAAGCAATTTTCAAAAAGTTTGTCTAATGAGTGAAGTTAAACACTGTTGCAACACAACAACCTAGAATATAATTCAGCAATAAATCGATTAAAACTTATTTCAATCCAAATTAGTAAATCTAAATTGACTTAAGTTTAATCCTAAACCGATATCTAGATAAAACTAGTTAACTAATTGAATTATGAAAAATAGTGTACAACTAAACCAAACCATATGCATTATATCATTAACAGCAATATTTAAAGCTAACATGAAAATCTAAACATAATTTTAAACCATATGCGGTTGATTTGGATATACTTAATATTTGAAGTTACAAGAAACAATTACAAAATTTACAATATTTCAGATCTATGTGGATGTAGCTAGAACTGTCTACAACCGTTAAATAATCTTGTTGATTTTGATGATAATATTTTATGTCAAATATAAATATGTGAAGTTCTTATCTATCAAGAAGGTAGGTATGTGAGATCAATATGTTCTTTATGAGATTAAATATGAAGTCATTTCAATTATGACTACACCTAAGATCACACGGTGTTCGGTGAAGTCTTTGCTTACAATTATTCATTAACATCTAATGATGACGTATAATCAAATAAGTTATCTTTGTTAGAATATAGTTTGTTCTACATCCAGTTATTAGTTTTGATGATAACAAATACATAATTATTGTGAAGGACAATCATGCATTCTAATAATTTGATTAAATTTACATAGAAGCTCTGATGAAGGCAAGAAAGTTAATGACGTGAAAAATCACATATGAAGCTCTGAAGAAGAAGAACATATAAAAAGCTCTGAAGCGAAGCTAAAACAACATGCGAGAAAGAGAAGTTCTGATGCTGACAGTCAAACTTCTGAAGTCCCAAGTTGCAAGCTATACTCTGATAAGTGAAGTTTTGAAAGAACAAAGGAAGTCTCAACACACTCATCTATTATGAAGTTCTAAGACTCGGCACTTAAGCTCAAGATACTCTGATGAATTATAAATCCAACATCACATTAAATGATAATCATTACAAGATCAAGATTGTAACGGATGAAACATTATGGCTGAAAACAAAATCTTTATTTTTGGAAAGGATATTAACATCAAATTATCAACCTTCCAGAAATATCACACATGTCTCCAACGGATCTCTTAGATCAAATTCCTATATAAAGAACACTATGAAGAAGAATCGGTGAGAGGGATTCCTAAGCTCAAGATAGAAGAAGGAAGGATATGTGGTGATTGTCAAATTGGAAAGAAGACTAAGATGTCACATCAGAAGATTCAACATCTTACTACATCAAAAGTTTTGGAACTTCTTCACATGGACTTGATGAGACCTATGCAGGTTGAAAGTCATTGTGGTAAAAAATATGCCTATGTTGGTGTAGATGATCTTTCTAGATACACATGGATAAGTTTTATTAGAGAAAAATCAGAAACTTTTAAAGTGTTCAAAGATCTTTGTCAAAAACTTCAAAGGGAAAAGGAAAGCCATGTCATAAGAATAAGAAGTGATCATGGAAATGAATTTGAGAACAACAAATTTGATGAGTTTTGCTCCTCTGAAGGAATCATCCATGGATTCTCGTCTCCCATTACTCCTCAACAGAATGAGATTGTAGAACTCAAGAATAGAACTCTCCAAGAATCTTCCAGAGCCATGGTTCATGCTAAGAAGCTACCCTACCATTTTTGGGCTGAAGCAATGAATATTGCGTGCTATATCTATAACAGAGTCACTCTAAGGAAAGACACATTCATCTACTTTGTATGAAATGTGGAGGGGAAGAAAACCAACTGTTAAATACTTTCATGTTTTTGGAAGTAAATGTTACATCTTAGCTGATCATGAACAAAGGAGGAAGATGGATTCCAAGAGTGATGAAGGATTATTCCTGGGTTACTCTACAAACAGCAGAGCATACAAAGTTTTTAACTCTAGAACCAAAGTTATGATGGAGTCAATAAATGTTACTATTGATAATAGAGGATGGAACGTTGAAGAAAATGTCTCAGAAGATGTTGGAACATCGCTGCCTGATAGTCCAACCGAATCAAATGACACAAGTACTGATTCTAATCATCCTCAAGAATATCCCCAGTCTAGTCACCTCAATAAAGGACCTTCAATTAGAACTCAGAAAGATCATCCTAAGAATCTTATCATAGGAGATCCAAATAAAGGAGTTGTTACCAGATCAAGAGAGGGGATTTCAAACTCTTGCTTTGTATCAAAATTGAGCTTAAGAATGTCAAAGAGGCCCTAACTGATGAGTTCTGGATTAATGTTATGTAAGAGGAGCTGGAAAAATTCAGTAGGAATGAAGTCTGGGATCTGGTTCCAAGACCTGAAGGAACAAATGTGATTGACACTAAATGGGTATACAAGAATAAATCTTATGAAAAAGGGGTGGTCACTAGAAATAAGGCAAGGTTAGTTGCACAAGGATACACTCAAATTGAAGGAGTGGACTTTGATGAAACCTTTACTCATGTGTCTAGACTTGAATCAATCAGACTACTGTTGGGAGTTGCATGCATTTTGAAATTTAAATTGTTTCAAATGGATGTAAAGAGTGACTTCTTGAATGGGCACCTGAATGAAGAAGTTTTTATTGAACAACCAAAAGGATTTGTTGATCTAAGTTTTCCTAAACATGTTTATAAACTGAAGAAAGCTCAGTATGGATTGAAGCAAGCTCCAAGAGCTTGGTATGAGAGTCTGACAAAATTCCTTGGGGAGAATGGATATAGGAAAGGTGGCATAGACAAAACCCTCTTTGTCAAAGAAGAATAAGAGGGGAAGATTATGATTGCTCAAATTTATGGGATGTCAAAGGAGATGGTTCAACATTTTGTCAAGCAAATGCAGTCTGAATTTGAAATGAGTCTTGTTGGTGAATTAACTTATTTTCTTGGTCTGCAAGTTAAACAAATGGAAGACTCCATATTTTTATCTCAGAGAAAGTATGCCAAGAATATAGTGAAGAAGTTTGGGATGGAGAATTCCAGTCACAAAAGAACCCCTGCTCCCACACATCTGAAGCTGACTAAAGATGAAAAAGGAGTAAGTGTAGATCAAAGTCTCTACAGAAGCGTGATAGGAAGTCTTCTATATCTCACAGCTAGAAGACCAGACATTGCCTTTCCTGTAGGGGTGTGTGCAAGATGTCAAGCTGGTCCTAAAATTAGCCATGTCAACTATGTGAAGAGGATTCTTAAATATGTGAATGGGACAAGTGATTGTATGTTGTACTCTCATGGATTAAATTCTGCCTTAACTGGTTTTTGTGATGTTGATTGGGCAGGAAGTGCTGATGATAGAAAGAGTACATCAGGAGGATGATTCTTTATGGGAAATAATCTCATATCTTGGTTCAACAAGAAGCAAAATTGTGTGTCTCTGTCAACTGCTGAGGCTAAGTACGTTGCTGCAGGAAGCAGTTTGTGATACGGTGGGAAAAACTGACTGTTTTTGGAATGCTGGTTTGCGTTTTGCGTTTGTTTTTGCAAAATGTCGCGGTAAGCAAGAGTCTCCACCGACTTTTATTTTATCCAACAAGGAAAGGAAAAAAGCACAGAAAATTCCTTTTTCGAGATATTTCTGAGTACGGGGGGTAGATTATAGAAAGGGAAGGTATTAGCACCCTTTCTATCCGTAGTTATCTACGGGCTCTTAGGTACTTGCTCAATTGTTTTCAAAATTGTTTTCTTTGTGCTCGTGGGTTTGAAAAAGTTTTTTTGTTTGAAACTTCGATTTAACTCTTGCTTCTGTCCTCAAGAGTGTAATGAAGTGTTTTGAAAACTTTGTTCAAAAAGTGTAAGTGTGAAGAGTTTTGTTTTGAAAGAGCAAGTATCTAAGAGTTATCTACCTACTCGAGAAAGGAATCGTTATATGCTAATTTCCTTTAGACAATGATATCCCACTATTAATGAGTGGGTAGCACCGTCGTTGGAGTTTAAGGGTCAATTCGAATGAGGGACGTACGGTCACTAAAGCAATGTTAGGACGCCTTAGCGGTAACCCTAATATCTTAGATCATTTGTTTGAGGCAACAATATTCGAGACAACCAATTTGAGGCGACTATGATCTTTTAGACAAGAGGACGACCTCTAAAACAACCTATACTTAATGACCGTGTACAAAGGCAACCAAGTGGGGTGTACCCTAAGAGTGCGCATGTGCGAGTGTGTCGTTTTCAGTTTATTTTTATCTTTGCACATGTTAAGGGTGATCTAATTTGATTTTAAGATTTAAACATTCAGTCTTGTCATGCAAACCCTATTATCAAACATCTAGCAGTTATAATTTGCAGAATAAAAATGCGGAAATTAAATTACAAGGCGTCGGGTATTTACATCGCCAAAAGCAACCCTTTGAAAATAAAATAATGCGATAAAATAAATAAATATCCTATTTAACTATTACAATCCGTAAGCAGATACACAATTGGATAAAGAAAAATAAAGCGCGACACGAAATTAAATCGGATCTAAGATTAGGGTTTTGACCCTTTTGAAAGAACAATATTTTTTTTGTATTTTGTTGTTTTTATTTAAGGAAAGAAATTAAATCCTAAATTAAATAACTAAATTAAATTAATAAGTTAATTAATGAAAAATAATTTATGACATATTTTTGGGTTTTTGTTAATTTAAGAAAGAAAATAAAATAATTAAATTAGTATTTAAAACCTAATTAAGTCTAATTAATTTTAAATATTTACAAAATAAATTAAAGTTTCCTAATTAATATCCTAATTAAATAATAAGTTTATTAATAAAAATAAAAGTTTAAAATTTGATTGGATAAAAAAAGTATTTTTGTGATTTTATTTGATAAAAAGGAATTTTGTTATTGGTTAGAAATAAATTAAACAAAATTAAAGTAATTAAATAAATAAACAAATTATCAAGAAAAGAGAGAGTGGGCCTGATTTTGGGGGGTATGGAAAGCAATTTGTTGGCCCAAATGATTGCTGATCCATGTGGACTTTTAGATCCAGTGTAGGCGCGTTGACTGACTCTTTGGTGGACCTCCAATCACTGACCATCAGATCTGGCCATTGGCCATCTGGCATGCTGAAGAGTGAGGGAGCATGGTGATCCCTTGGCTTGAACACGCACTAGATCTCCTAAAAATAATTGAGAAAAGGCAATATGCTGGAGGCGGGGATCGAACCCCTGACCTCCAGCCTTGGAATGCCTTAATGGCTTATGTGGCAACCACTGAAGCACGTTGCTGTTTGTTAATAATAATACAAATAATATAGTATATAAAAATGAATTAAATGCCAGCAAAAAACAAAAAAAAATGCGCGTTATCGTTTGAATGGTCCAATGGACGAGTGACAACTCTTCGTCCCTGTCCTCCCAATACTGTAACATTACCTGTAGATTTTTATCCGCAGCAAAGGACGCGGCTTCATCCTAAAATCTTTCTCAGGCCATGTAAACAACTTCCAAGAACATGGTTGAACTCGTCATGACCTCCTGATCTCAACCATGTCCTTCACGTGGACCAATTATCCCTGAAACAGAAACTCCCAAAAACGATCCAAGAAACCCTAACTATGGTGGTTTGCAATACATGTTAGATAAATGAAATTAAATGATGCCGAAGGTTTGCAAATTTTCTTGTGATCACAAATATGCTATTAGTTTACTCAAATGATGCCAGAATAACTCAAATCGAATTCAAGAACAGGGGTAACTTGCGTGAGAATTACAGTGCGTATGAGGGCCTGAGAATGCTTGGTTGTGATTGGTTTAGCTTGTGAGAATGGCTAGGAAGTGATTGGGATACGTCTCAGGCTTTGAAAATGCCTCCAACCTTGATTTCGATCTCAAGCTTTTTTGTGATTTTCTTCACTTTTGTTCTGCCTCTACCAATGCTCTCCAACCCTGATTTTCGAGCCTCTAGCTTCCTTATGTATTGCACATTGGATTAGGTTAACAAGCTTTGTCCAAATCTCTCCATATTGATGATTACATATTTGATTTGATCTTCCATGAAAACCTTTCCAAATTTGATCCAAATCATATATTCTTGTGCATAAAGACCTTGATACGAATTCAATTGCCATGATAGCTGTATTTGGAGCCTGAAATAGCCAAAAAATCACGTGTTATCAATGCTTTAGATTTTATGTGATTTTATTTGATTTAAAATAAATTAATTCAAATAAAAATCAAATTAAATAGTAAAAATGAGATATGGACACATGGCCAAAGCTAGAGCACGTGGGCAATAGGGAAAACTCAAAACAAGTGAAAAAGAATGGGCCCATTTGGCAAAATTTGAAATTTTGGGGATAGTTGACTTTTGGCAATTTTGCAAAAAAGTCCAACTTCAACAATGCATAACTTCTTCAATTTTGAACTTTTGGAGGTGTTCTTGGACTTTTTAGAAATCTTGAGATGTCCTATAACCAACCCTTTTGGTATTATCTCATTTTGATATTCCATGATTAAGTTATAAGCTTTGACAATAAAGTTGTTTTTGTTGACTTTCAAAAATGACCTATAATGTCAAAATCCATAACTTCTTGTGAGTGAATTTTTTGATCTTGGGGTATGAAGATGGATTGTAGGAAATTACATCCTATTCAAAATGAGCTTTGGATGGGTCATTTCTCATAAAGTATGACAAAGTTATGCTTGGTAAAATTTGGGTTGACTTTTCCTGCAAAACCCTAATTTAGCAACTTTTGAATCTTGATGAATATTGAGCAATCCTTGATGAATCATGATCAACCCTTGATCAAATGATTAAATATACTTCAAAATGAGAATGTTGACAAAAAATCTTGAAGTTTGACTGTATGTAGGTCACAGTTGACTTTTGCCCTAGCACAGTCGATTTTTGGACCTTTGAGCAATTGACTGAGCAAACTTCCTCTGCAAGGCTTGAACTTGACATGGATGATCTTGAGAACATATTAGGACATTGGGGAGAATTTGAGGTCATTTGGACTCAAGGATCTTGATGCAACACAAAACCCTAATTTGGGGTAGACTGCCTTAGGAGAGAGCTTGTCTGACCAATTCTTGGACTACCTTGAGCAACTTAGAGATTTTTCTTGCAATGTTTTGAGAAATATGGGAGGGAAAATTTTGTGGTACAAAAGCTGCCCCTGTTCAATCTTCTTAAACCTGAGGATGTAGATTGGCTTTTATGCCTTTCGTGATCCGAAGGTAGAAGATGATTGAACACTAGAGTGCCCAGAAATTTGCACTCGCATGAAGTGGTAGTTGTCTTGCGATGTCGGGAATGGGCTTATAGATGCCATTTGGAACTTGCTGACGGAGGATGGGCTTAAAGATGCCATCTGAAGGAGTGTCGATCGCATAAGAGATTCCTTAGCGAGAGCTTGTATATCTGTTGTTGAGGAAGATCTCGCCGGGGAAGGCTGATCTTTGTTGGGAGAAGTAGAATTTTAGGAGCTTCATCGTCCGTCATTCTGCTGGTGAGCCGTCTCTGCTGAGATTTAGGAACTCGTCCGTAATTCAACCGAGGAACATATTTGTCGAGATTTAGGAACTCGCCCGTAATTCAACTGAGAGAACATCTCCGCTGAGATTTAGGAACCTGTCTATAATTCAACGGAGGAATTTGTCGAGATTTAGGACCTTGCCTGTAATTCAACTGAGGATAATTCTGTTGAGATTTAAGAACTTGTCAGTAATTTGACTTTGGGTAAACATCTTCATCGAGATTTAAGAACTCGCCCGTAATTCAACTGAGAAAACTCTGCTGAGATTTAGGAACTGTCTGTAATTCGATGGAGGAACTTTGTCGAGATTTAGGACCTTGTCTGTAATTCAACTGAGGATAATTCTGTTGAGATTTAAGAACTGGTCAGTAGTTCGACTTTGGGAAAACATCTTCATCGAGATTTAAGAACTCGCCCGTAATTCAACTGAGAAAACTCTGCTGAGATTTAGGAACTGTCTGTAATTTGACGGAGGAACTTTGTCGAGATTTAGGACCTTGTCTGTAATTTAACTGAGGAAAACTCTGTTGAGATTTAAGAACTTGTCAGTAATTCGACTTGGGGAAACATCTTCATCGAGATTTAAGAACTCGCTCGTAATTCAACTGAGAGAACTCTGCTGAGATTTAGGAACCTGTCTGTAATTCGACGGAGGAACTTCGTCGAGATTTAGGACCTTGTCTGTAATTCAACTGAGGAAAACTCTGTTGAGATTTAAGAACTTGTCAGTAGTTCGACTGGAGGGAAACATCTTCATCGAGATTTAAGAACTCGCCCGTAATTCAACTGAGAAAAATCTGCTGAGATTTAGGAACCTGTCTGTAATTCGACGGAGGAACTTTGTCGAGATTTAGGACCTTGTCTGTAATTCAACTGAGAAAACTCTGTTGAGATTTAAGAACTTGTCAGTAATTCGACTGAGATAAAAGCTTCATAGCTTTGAATTTTATGAGATTTTAACCGCATCCTTCCTGAAAGGTAAAGATTAGTTGTATGTAATGCATGATATGTATCAGGCAAATGATGTTCTCAAAATAAATGAGATTGTGTTGTATGATGCGTATATGCATGTGTCATGATGTATGAAAATGTGATGTTTTTAGCTGGGGGGAAATAAATCTCGGGTAGCTGTTGGAGAAAAAAGCTGAATTCTTTATTTCCGCTGGAGATAGCGAATGAAGATATTTGTGAGAATAAACCTGCAGGAGAGGATAACTCCGTTGGGGAATAAACTGATGAGGAAATTACTTTGTGGGGAAGAGATGTTCTGCTGAGGATTCCACTGATAAATTCCGCTGAGGATGAATTACCGTTGCTGGTGATACTGAATCCTGTTGGAGATTGAATTCCAGTTTGTGAAAGGAAAGAACTCCGCTGGGGATGATCTTCAGCTGCGACTTTACTGGGGATAACCTTTTAGACTCTAATGGGGATAACCCTTTGAGCTCTGCTGGGGAAAATCTTCCAAAGTCTATTGGGGATGATTCTCCAACTTCTACTGGGGAGCTTTTTCAGACTACGTTGGGGAGAATTTTCAAACTCCACTGGGGATATTTTGTATTCTGCCGGGGAATATTCTTATACTCTGCTGGGGAATATTAAGACCTTTCGGTGCTGATGGTAGATAAACTCTGCTTGGGGAGAATATTATCGATTCATTCACAGTTGCAAGTCTCAGTTGGGGAGAGCTAACATTACTGTACTTTCTTACTCTGCGGGGAGTGAAAGTATTTCAACCATATTCTTTAGCTAAATTTACCTTGTACCTGGTGGACAGAGCAACTGTACAGTTTGGACAACTCTTATTGCCCCTGTTTCTGATATTACAAGTAATGGTCTTTTATTTCGCGTGTAAATATTCATGAGCAGCAATTAATGTCAAATGCATATATCAAAAATGAACATTGGACGTTCTTTGCAAAACAAAACAGAAAAAGGAAAACAGTTGAAATTTCTTTGAAAATGAATTGTATTGATTTTGAAGTTTGGCCTGTAAATAGGCGTTTTTTGTACAAGAGGCTGACGTCCTAGTAATAGAACGCTGCCGAATAAATAGAATTTATACAATTTGTGAAGAAAAAAAGAAAACAACTATGTGAATAATCCCACTGGGTTCCAACTCTGCTATTATCCTTATGTCCTCGAGCATCTCATCACTTTGCTACTTGGTTGAAGGTAGATCAGATTGGTTAGTGCCATCCGAGCTTGATAGTTGATACCGGAGTTATGTTGCAAGGTGATCCAATGAGACATAGTGTTACGCTTTGATCCCAAATTTTTGCCTGGACCGCCCTTTCGGGTTTTCAGTCCACCGGAATACCCTTTTTTGCCCAAGCCGCCTTTTCAGGTTTTCGACTTGCCAGGTGTACAGATTTTTTTATTTTCATCCCTTATTTTTGCCTAGGCCAGTCAACCTAGCGGGTCTTTGTTTATGTGTAGTATCTTTTCACTATGTCTGCATTGACGGAGTGAGGAAGGTCGTCACCATCCATGGTGGTTAGAATCATAGCTCCTCCTGAGAAGATGTTCTTAACCACAAATGGCCCTTCATAAGTAGGGGTCCATTTTCCCCTGGGATCACCTTGTGGTAAGATAATGCGCTTGATTACCAGGTCCCCAACTTGATACTCTTGTCGTCTGACTTTCTTGTTAAATGCCTTGATCATCCGTTTTTGGTACGTTTGACCATGACAAATAACAGTAAGTCTATTTTCTTCAATTAAGTTCAGCTGATCAAGTCGGGTCTGAATCCAGTCATCTTTGCTCAAACCTGTATCCTTCATAATCCGAAGAGAGGGTATCTGAACTTCAATGAGCAAGAATTCCTCCATGCCATAAACCAAGGAATAAGGTGTTGCCCCTGTTGATGTCCGTGCTGAGGTACGGTACCCATGAAGAGCAAATGGTAACATCTTGTGCCAATCTTTGTACGTCACCGTCATCTTCTGCACAATCTTCTTAATGTTTTTATTAGCCGCTTCTACATCCCCGTTCATCTTTGGCCGGTAAGGAGAAGAGTTGTGATGCTGTATCTTGAACTGCATGCAGAGCTCGGTGATCATCTTATTATTGAGATTTGTACCATTGTCAGTAATGTTTCTCTCCGGCACACCGTACCGACAGATTAGGTTGTGCCGAATAAACCGTGCCACAACGTTCTTAGTTACTGTAGCAAAGGAAGCTGCTTCAACCCACTTCATAAAGTAATCAATTGCTACCAGGATGAAACGATTCCCGTTGGATGCCGTAGGCCTTATCTCGCCGATCATGTCAATGCCCCACATTGCAAAAGGCCAAGGTGCTGTCAAGACGTTCAGAGGTACTGGCGGGATGTGCACCTTATCAGCATAGACTTGGCACTTGTGACAGGTCCGAGAATGCTGATAACAGTCGGCTTCCATTGTGGACCAATAATATCCTGCCCGAAGGATTTTCTTTGCCATGGTGTGTCCACTGGAATGAGTTCCGGAAGTACCTTCATGTAACTCTATCATGATCCTTTCTGCTTCATTCTTATCCACACAACGCAGTAAGGTTGAATCATGGTTACGCTTGTAAAGAATGCCATTACTGATGAAAAACTTCGCCGCGAACCTCCTCAGAAACATCTTACCATTAACAAATGCACCCTCGGGGTACTCCTGAGTCTCAAGATACCTCTTTACCTCATGAAACCAGGGTTTATCTGTTACCTCCCCAGTCTCTATGCCGCAGTAATGTGCAGGTTTGTCCAACCTTTCAATGGTAATCCGGGGAGCTTCGTTGTCCCAATTGACTTTGAACATAGAAGACATCGTAGCTAGCGCGTCCGCCAACTGATTCTCCTCTCCAGGGATGTGTTCAAAGGTTATCTCCTCGAAGTGCGGAAGCAACGTCAATACATATTCCTTGTAAGGAATAAGATTTGGGTGTTTCGTATCCCACTCGCCTTTGATCTGACTAATCACTAGAGCGGAATCTCCGAATACACTTAAGAACTTAATCCTTAGGTCAATTTCTGCTCGAAGACCCATGATGCACGCTTCATACTCCGCCATGTTGTTGGTGCAGTTGAAACATAGTCGGGCAGTGAACGGAGTATGAGAGCCTTCAGGAGATATGATTATGGTGCCAATTCCATTACCTAAAGCATTTGAAGCTCCGTCAAAGTACATAGACCATCGGGATCCCTCCTCAGGTCCTTCATCCGGTCCAGGTGTCTCTTAGTCACTTACCAACATAATGTTCTCATCCGGGAATTCAAAGTTCATAGACTGGTAATCGTACACTGCCTGATGTGCCAAATGATATGCCAACACACTTCCCTTAATTGCCTTTTGGGTGGTATATTAGATGTCATACTCAGTCAAAATCATCTGCCATCTTGCTATTCTTCCGGACAAGGCAGGCTTTTCGAAGATATACTTGATCGGATCCATCTTTGATATCAATAAAGTAGTGTGAGTCAGCATATATTGTCTCAGCCGGCGAGCATCCCATGCCAAAGCGCAGCAAGTTTTCTCAAGCAACGAGTATCGAGTCTCGCAGTCGGTAAACTTTTTGCTAAGGTAATAAATAGCATGCTCTTTTTGGCCAGACTCGTCATGCTGCCCCAGTACGCACCCCATTGAATTATCGAGTACTGTCAAGTATAGGATTAAAGGTCTCCCTTCAACTGGAGGCATCAGAATGGGTGGCTCTTAGAGATATTCTTTGATCCTTTCGAAAGCGGCCTGACATCTATCATTCCATCTTACCACTTGATCTTTCTTCAGTAACTTGAAGATTGGCTCACAAGTAGCAGTCAGGTGTGAGATGAATCGGGCAATATAGTTCAGACGTCCCAGAAAGCCTCTGACTTCTTTTTCAGTTCAGGGAGCTGGCATTTCCCGTATAGCCTTCACCTTTGCAGGATCCAGTTGAATACCTTTATCACTTACGACGAAACCCAACAGCTTACCAGATCTCACCCTGAAGGTGCACTTGTTCGGGTTTAACCTCAACTTGTATAACTTCAACCTGTCAAATAACTTCTGAAGGTGGTCAAGATGTTCTTCTTCAGTCTGGGATCTTGCAATCATATCATCAACGTATACCTCAATCTCATGATGGATCATGTCGTGAAACAAAGCGACCATGGCGCGCTGATACCTTGCCCCATCATTTTTCAATCCGAAAGGCATGACCTTGTAGCAAAAGGTACCCCACTGAGTAACAAAGGTTGTCTTCTCCATATATTTGGGAGCCATCTTAATCTGATTATAACCGGAGAAACCATCCATAAAGGAGAATACCTTATGCTGTGCGGTGTTGTCAACCAGAACGCCGATATGAGGTAGAGGGAAATCATCCTTGGGGCTCGCCCTGTTCAGATCCCTATAGTCGACACACATTCGAACTTTACCATCCTTCTTCGGCATATGAGCCACGTTGGCCACCCATTATGGGTAAGAAGTAACTGCTAGAAAACCGGCATCAAACTGTTTCATAACTTCAGCCTTAATTTTCTCAAACATCTACGGGCGCATTCGGCGGACTTTCTGTTTCACTGGAGGATAATCTTCCTTGGTAGGAAATCGGTGAACCACAATATCGGTATCCAACCCAGGCATATCTTCATAAGACCAGGCAAAGATCTCAACATAGTCACGCAACATCTGAACCAACCGTTGCTTAACACTAGCTTCCAGATTTGCACCGATCTTGACCTCTTTTTTGTCTATCTTTGTACCCAGATTTATTGTTTCCACTGGCTCTTCATGCGGCTGAATAACCCTCTCTTCCTGAAGTAACAGTCTAGCAAGTTCACCAGGCACTTCGTAATCATCTTCACCTTCGTCTTCGGCTAAGTTGATCGGACTTTCGAAGTCATAACCGGAAGTAGTAGAGTCGTTATCAGTGGGATCCATAGTGGATGTAGACCTGTATATGTGAGTGTGTGTAAAATAGCTGCTTTGCAATATATAATAAAAGAAAAACAAGGAGCGAAAAATTTGAAATGCAAGAAATGTCCAATGCTTTTATTAATGATATATGGAAATGACACACATAAAGCCCTCACAAACAAAACCACGGTGTCCCGGGTAAGGCACCGGGCCGTAAAGTTTAAAAATTGTCTGTTACAAACTCAAAACAAAAGTCTCATTACTGGGTAATAACAGAAACAGGCATAGAATCCTTCGCTGTCCAATTGCTTAGTCCACCATCAGCGGTCGGGTATATCCAGCTGTCAATATCAAACTCTTTGTCATCGTCTTCAATAGCATTCACTCTTGCGTCATGTTTGGGCATAGGTGCCGTTATGACATTAGGCTTTTCCGGCGCTTCAAACTGGATTCCCTTAGCATCAATCAGATCCTGCACTTTATTCTTTAAGACCCAGCAGTCATTCGTATCATGCCCCGGGCTATCAGAATGAAAAGTACAACGGGCATTCGGATTGTACATTAGTGATGTGGTGTTGGGATTCTTCGGGGCCTCCTTCGGAATCACCAGATTGGTCTTTAACAACTGCGGCAGAATCTGAGACAGGGTCATGTTGAGCTGAGTGAACTGTCTTCGCGGCCTCTCGGCCCTTGGCTAATTGTTGCGCTGAGGAGCAACAACAGGTCTTGATATAACAACCGCATTAATAGTTTGGTGGCGCTCAGGTCTATTATGGCTCTTTGAACTATAAACAACACTGGATTCCTTCTTAAAAGGCTTCTTCTTGGTACTTGACGAAGCACCCTTCTGTATCTTACCGCTCTTGATACCAGCCTCAATTCTTTCCCTGGTCATAATCAGCTCAGTAAACCCGGACGATGAACTTCCAATCAGATGGTTGAAATACGAACCAGACAAGGTCCCCAAAAACATATCCACTAGCTCTCTGTCAGCCAGCGGGGGTTGAACTCTTCCAGCAAGGTCCCTCCATTTCTGAGCGTAGTCTTTGAAACCTTCGCTCGCACCCATAGACATACCCTGAAGTTAGGTACGCGTGGGAGCGAGGTCGGCATTGTATTGGTACTGCTTGTAAAAAGCAGCAACAAGGTCTTCCCAATTACGGATACTAGCTCCTTCCAGATGGTAAAACCATTCAAGTTGAGTCCCTGAGAGACTATCTTGAAAGAAGTGGATCCAGAGGTTCTTATCAGCAGTGTATGGATGGATCTTTCTAACATACGAACGAAGATGCAACTTTGGGCAGGAGACCCCGTCGTATTTAGCAAAGATTGGTGCTTTAAACTTGTGGGGAATCACCACCCCAAATGACAAACCCAGATCACCAAAGTCCAATCCAGGTACCTTCTGGATCTCCATCGCACTTAACCGGTCTTCAAGCTATTTATACCTATCCTCAACAGGAGGATACTGGTCTGCGTCAAAGTCAGTCTCGTGCTCAGATACTACAGGGCTAGGAACCCTCCTTTCTTCTTGGTTTTCTCCCCCTCCCGATGAGTGGGATAGATTGACTTCATCTCGCAGCCTGTTCCCAAACCTGTGACCCATGTTTAGGAGGACTGTCTTCTTCTTCTTCTTCTTATCCTTCAAGATAAGAGTCTTCAGATCTTGCTGACCCTTAGCCAAATTCATGAACATTTCCTGAAATTGAGCGTTTTGAGCTTGTAGAGCCTTGATAGCTTGATCAGTTGATGTTTCAGCAGACATGATGTGCTGAAATAAACAGCGAAGAAGATGAGAAAATCTGTAAGTGTACCTATGATGAGGTGCATGGAATGAAATGCGTATGATATGATTTCAAAGACGTCGAGAGATTCAAATTCGTAAACCAAAATGAAACACACTTTTATTAGATAAATATGAAACAATGTTTGACAAATTCCCTTAAGGCGTTACAAGAAAGAAAAACTGAAAAGTAAATCAAAACTAGAAATAATCAAAAGACATCAGCGCTCCCATGGTCGTTTCCCTTTGGTGCTGACATAGTCGTTGAGGATCTGCTCGTTCTCCAATTGCCTTGTCAACTTCAGGATCTTCCGTTCTTGTTCGTGATACTTTTCTCTGTAAGTATCCCACTCTTCTCTCAGCTGCATCCAAGACCTCTTTAATGCCCCAATGTCAGTAGGCATGTACGGGTGGAGGATGGTAGATGGAACCCCTTCTTCATCAGCAACCTCAATAATCACAGGCAAGACAACTTCGTACGGCATTCCCAGCTTTTGGGCACGGATTCGAACCCATCGGAGATATAGTTCCATCAGAAGAGAGGTCTTCATCCCTAACTCATGTGGATCAGACCGGTGTACCCTATCCCAAGCTCGTATGAACCTGCGGCGATGATCGTCACTATCCCCTTGGAAGTCAAAGACAATGCTTGGCATCAGCAACTCATGAGGTCCTTCCCTCCTAGCTCGCCCAAACTGACGTAAGGCCAAACAAGGGTTATAGGTAATCCCTCCTCGAACTCCAAGTAGTGGAACATTGGGGTATTCCTCACAGCGATCAATAATAGCCACTTCTTCCATGTCCTTAGTACTCCAGATAATGTCATTGTGAGAGAGAAACATAATTCTGTAGGCCCAACCCATGCCTTCCTTGTTCTTCAAAACTGATTTGGGGAGGTGAGGAATAAACCACCTCGCCAGCAATGGTGCACAACACATAAGGGTTCCCCGTTTCTAAGCAGTACGGGCATAAAGAGAGTGCAAAATGTCACCCAAGAGAGTGGGTACCGGATTATGGGAAATAAAGATCTTCACGGCATTCACGTTAACGAAAGAATCTGAGTTAGGAAACAAAACCAAACCATAAATGAGAAGAGCCAGAATGTCTTCAAATGCCTGAAAGTCTAGACTGTCCCAGAACTGATTAGCCCGATCAACCAAGAATTTAGCCAAGAAGCCTTTTGTCCCACTTCGAGTCTCCCAATTAGACATTACCTCAGCCTTTGTCAGATGGAGGGCTGAAGCAATCTCTTCCGGCCTAAGAACTTTCTCCCAACCTGTAAACGGGGTCTGCTCTAGTATGGAGATACCAAGTAGATCAGAGAACTCTTCCAAGGTAGGGACTAACTGATAGTCTGGGAAAGTGAAGCAGTGGTATAATGGATCAAAGAACTGGCACAGAACACTCATCATCTGCTCGTCTAATTTGGAAGTGACCAAACCAAGGAGGTGCCCATGTCTTTTGACAAAAGAGGAAGTATCTGGAATCTTTGCAACCAAATCTCTAAGCTGAGTAGGAATCTGTACAAAGCTGATCCGAATAGTGTTTCTACGCATGGGTGCCATGACCTATAAAACAGAACAAAGATGAATCCCCTATGTCTTTGAAATAGGTTAGTCCAATGCAATATGCATGCAATGTCATGATGCATGATGTTATGATAAGAAACACATCACAAGTATTCACAGATAGCAAACATAGTAAGGGCACACGAGTCACACATATAGCCCTTAGATTTCAGGCTGGCAAGGAGTTTAGGTATTACCCTCTTTCAGTTTAGTTGGTTCAAACCTGTCCTAGTAATAGTAATCGGGTTCTAGAGGATCTCAATATCACTGACTACCCTCGATCGGTCATAATTCCAATTTGGCAACCTTTTCTTGCGGCCGAAATCATCGCGAGAGTTTAGCCTCAATGAGTGTAGCATACTGCTACTGTTCTATGGCCAAGTTGGTCAATTATAGGTTCTAAGGTCAGTTGGTGCTTAATGACCCCTTAGAAGACCCATATTCTCCTCGTTGCGCCACAAGGGATATCGGTACAAACTAAAGTGCCACACTAACGTAGCTACTGCTTCAACCGTATCGGTCTACGCCGTACAGTTCCCTCACAGTTTATTGCTACTTACCTAAAGGGTATTCCCCAGATCTGGGTTAGGATCTATAGTAAATCCGATTCAACCCACAAAGATAAAGCATACAAGTCAAGCAATTGAAAACATTATGAACTATTCCTAAGGTACACCCCACTTATTAACTCCCCAGCAGAGTCTCCAGTTTTGTGATACGGTGGGAAGAACTGATTGTTTTTGGAATGCTGGTTTGCGTTTTGCGTTTGTTTTCGCAAAATGTCGCGGTAAGCAAGAGTCACCACCGACTTTTATTTTATCCAACAAGGAAAGGAAAAAAAGCATAGAAAAATTCCTTTTTCGAGATATTTCTGAGTACGAGGGGTAGATTATAGAAAGGGAAGGTATTAGCACCCTTTCTATCCGTAGTTATCTACGGGCTCTTAGGTACTTGCTCAATTGTTTTCAAAATTGTTTTCTTTGTGCTCGTGGGTTTGAAAAAGTTTTTTTTTGTTTGAAACTTCGATTTAACTCTTGCTTCTGTCCTTAAGAGTGTAATGAAGTGTTTTGAAAACTTTGTTCGAAAAGTGTAAGTGTGAAGAGTTTTATTTTGAAAGAGAAAGTATCTAAGAGCTATCTACCTACTCGAGAAAGGAATCGTTCTATGCTAATTTCCTTTAGACAATGCTATCCCACTATTAATGAGTGGGTAGCACCGTCGTTGGAGTTTAAGGGTCAATTCGAATGAGGGACGTACGGTCACTAAAGCAATGTTAGGACGCCTTAGCGGTAACCCTAATATCTTAGATCATTTGTTTGAGGCAACAATATCTGAGGCAACCATTTCGAGGCGACTATGATCTTTTAGACAAGAGGACGACCTCTAAAACGACCTATACTCAATGACCGTGTACGAAGGCAACCAAGTGGGGTGTACCCTAAGAGTGCGCATGTGCGAGTGTGTCGTTTTCAGTTTATTTTTATCTTTGCACATGTCAAGGGTGATCTAATTTGATTTTAAGATTTAAACATTCAGTCTTGTCATGCAAACCCTATTATCAAACATCTAGCAGTTATAATTTGCAGAATAAAAATGCGGAAATTAAATTGCAAGGCGTCGGGTATTTACATAGCCAAAAGCAACCCTTTGAAAATAAAATAATGCGATAAAATAAATAAATGTCCTATTTAACTATTACAATCTGTAAGCAGATACACAATTGGATAAAGAAAAATAAAGCGCGGCACGAAATTAAATCGGATCTAAGATTAGGGTTTTTGACCCTTTTGAAAGAACAATATTTTTTTGTGTTTTGTTATTTTTATTTAAGGAAAGAAATTAAATCCTAAATTAAATAACTAAATTAAATTAATAAGTTAATTAATGAAAAATAATTTATGACATACTTTTGGGTTTTTGTTAATTTAAGAAAGAAAATAAAATAATTAAATTAGTATTTAAAACCTAATTAAGTCTAACTAATTTTAAATATTTACAAAATAAATTAAAGTTTCCTAATTAATATCCTAATTAAATAATAAGTTTATTAATAAAAATAAAATTTTAAAATTTGATTGGATAAAAAAAGTATTTTTGTGATTTTATTTGATAAAAAGGAATTTTGTTATTGGTTAGAAATAAATTTAAAAAAATTAAAGTAATTAAATAAATAAACAAATTATCAAGAAAAGAGAGAGTGGGCCTGATTTTGGGGGGTACGGAAAGCAATTTGTTGGCCCAAATGATTGCTGACCCATGTGGACTTTTGGATCCAGTGTATGCGAGTTGACTGGATCTTTGGTGGACCTCCAATCACTGACCATCAGATCTGGCCATTGGCCATCTGGCATGCTGAAGAGTGAGGGAGCATGGTGATCCCTTGGCTTGAACACGCACAGATCTCCTGAAAATAATTGAGAAAAGAAAATATGCTAGAGGCAGGGATCGAACCCCTGACCTCCAGCCTTGGAATGCCTTAATGGCTTATGTGGCAACCACTGAAGCACGTTGCTGTTTGTTAATAATAATACAAATAATATATTATATAAAAAACGAATCAAATGCCAGCAAAAAACAAAAAAACACGCGTTATCGTTTGAATGGTCCAATGGACGAGTGACAACTCTTCGTCCCTGTCCTCCCAATACTGTAACATTACCTGCGAATTTTTATCCGCAGCAAAGGACGCAGCTTCATCCTAAAATCGTTCTCAGGCCATGTAAACAACTTCCAAGAACATGGTTGAACTCGTCATGACCTCCTGATCTCAACCATGTCCTTCACGTGGACCAATTTTCCCTGAAACAGAAACTCCCAAAAACGATCCAAGAAACCCTAACTATGGTGGTTTGCAATACAAGTTAGATAAATGAAATTAAATGATGCCAAAGGTTTGCAAATGTTCTTGTGATCACAAATATGCTATTAGTTTACTCAAATGATGCCAGAATAACTCAAATCGAATTCAAGAACAGGGGTAACTTGCGTGAGACTTACAATGCGTATGAGGGCCTGAGAATGCTTGGTTGTGATTTGTTTAACTTGTGAGAATGGCTAGGAAGTGATTGGGATACGTCTCAGGATTTGAAAATGCCTCCAACCTTGATTTCGATCTCAAGCTTTTTTGTGATTTTTTTCACTTTTGTTCTGCCTCTACCAATGCTCTCCAACCCTGATTTCCGTGCCTCTAGCTTCCTTATGTATTGCACATTGGATTAGGTTAACAAGCTTTGTCCAAATCTCTCCATATTGATGATTACATATTTGATTTGATCTTCCATGAAAACCTTTCCAAATTTGATCCAAATCATATATTCTTGTGCATAAAGACCTTGATACAAATTCAATTGCCATGATAGCTGTATTTGGAGCCTGAAATAGCCAAAAAATCATGTGTTATCAATGCTTTAGATTTTATGTGATTTTATTTGATTTAAAATAAATTAATTCAAATAAAAATCAAATTAAATAGTAAAAATGAGATATGGACACATGGCCAAAGCTAGAGCACGTGGGCAATAGGGAAAACTCAAAACAAGTGAAAAAGAATGGGCCCATTTGGCAAAATTTGATGTTTTGGGGATAGTTGACTTTTGGCAATTTTGCAAAAAAGTCCAACTTCAACAATGCATAACTTCTTCAATTTTGAACTTTTGGAGGTGTTCTTGGACTTTTTAGAAAGCTTGAGATATCCTATAACCAACCATTTTGGTCTTATCTCATTTTGATATTCCATGATTAAGTTATAAGCTTTTACAAAAAAGTTGTTTTTGTTGACTTTCAAAAATGACCTATAATGTCAAAATCCATAACTTCTCGTGAGTGCATTTTTTGATCTTCGGGTATGAAGATAGATTATAGGAAATTACATCCTATTGAAAATGAGCTTTGTATGGGTCATTTCTCAAAAAGTATGAGAAAGTAATGCTTGGTCAAAGTTGGGTTGACTTTTCCTACAAAACCCTAATTTAGCAACTTTTGAATCTTGATGAATCTTGAGCAATCCTTGATGAATCATGATCAATCCTTGATCAAATGATGAAATATCCTTTAAAATGATAATGTTGACAAAAAATCTTGAAGTTTGACTGTATGTAGGTCACAATTGACTTTTGCCCTAGCACAGTCGATTTTTGGACCTTTGAGCAATTGACTGAGCAAACTTCCTCTGTAAGGCTTCAAACTTAACATGGATGATCTTGAGAACATATTAGGACATTGGGGAACATTTGAGGTCATTTGGACTCAAGGATATTGATGCAACACAAAACCCTAATTTGGGGTAGACTGCCTTAGAAGAGAGCTTGTCTGACCAATTCTTGGACTATCTTGAGCAACTTGGAGATTTTTCTTGCAATGTTTTGAGAAATATGGGAGGGCAAATTTTGGGGTACAACACAATTGTTCTCAATTGGTTTGGATGAAACAAATGTTAACAGAATACAATTTCAAACAAGATGTCATGATATTATTCTGTGACAATTTAAGCGCGATAAACATTTCAAAGAATCTCATTCAACACAGCAGGACCAAGCATATTGACACCTGTCATCACTTCATAAGAGAGCTTGTTGAAGAAAAAAGTGTTGCCTTAGAACATGAAGCCACTGAATTACAACTGGATGACATCTTCACAAAGGCTTTGGATGCTAATCAATTTGAGAATTTAAGAAGAAAATTAGGGATATGTTTATATGAGGGTTTGTAGAAATTAAAAGTGTGTGGGAATATCATTAAAGTGATATTGTATTATTTATGTTTCTAACAAATAAATTTTAGAAAACAATCATTACAAGACTTCCTCAAATTGTTTCCCATACGCTACGACAATTCTTCTTTCTACTTTCACAAACTCTTCATTCTCCTTCACAGAAAAAGGACCCCTGCCATTCTTCATCTCCTTGCTAGAAAATTTTCAAACATATCTCAACATCACACATCGTCTTCCTCAAAATCTGCCAATGAAAATATTTCCCTTGACAGAGTACTAGATGTTACTCCTCTATCAACAATCCCTCCGCTTGAGAAAAAGGTCAAGAAACCTAGATCATCACCAGCTAAGAAATCTAAAGATGATAAAGGTAACTCTTCTACTGCTACTGATAATAGAACTGAAGAAGAAACTGTTAATGTTGATAGAAGCATCAGAAGGCTTGTGGACAGAGTATTAAATGAAAGCTTTGTTGTGCCTGGGATTTCTACCCCCCTTGCTCGCATGCCTCCTCCTGCTGACAAAGGAAGTAATCCTAAAAATGATGCTGCTGAATCATCCAAGAAAGATGTTGCTGAAAGTAAACTTGAGAAGCTTGCTACCTCTACCCTAAAAGAAGTGGATGAAGAAGATGTTGATCAAGATGTTAAGGAAAATATTGAATAAAAGGTTGAAGAAAACTCTACTTCTAAAGAAGATGTTGCTGCCTCCAAGGATGGAGAAGGTCAAAATGCTGACAATATAGTCAATGTAGAAGAGCTGTCTGACAATGAGATCAACACTAATGTTGTACCTGATATTGCAAGAAGTCTAAAATCCAGGAAAGTGAAAGATGCAGGTGTCACGCCCCCTCCCAAAACAATCAAGAAGAAAACCATGTATGGACCCAAAAAGCAGGAAGTAAAGTAGTCCTCCCTTCTAGCAAAAGAAAAGCCATGTTTGTTAGCTCTACTGATGATGAGAAGGATGCTGTAAAAATATCCAAGAATAAGAGGAAAGTTGTTCTAGTTGAAGAGACTGACTCTGAGTATGATGCCGAGCAAGATGTCCAGGACATCTCTCCTATCAAAAAATTTGCAAGTAAGAAACTGTCTGTTAGGGTTCCTGATGCCCCACTTGACAACATCTCCTTTCACTCTATTGGGAATGATGAAAAGTGGAAGTATGTGTATCAAAGAAGGATTGCCCTGGAGAGAGAACTAGGAGCTGATGTTTTGGAATGCAAGGAAATCATGAAGCTGATCTCTTATGCTAGACTGATGAAAACAGTTACCAGGTTTGCAAATTACTATGAAACTCTTGTTAAGGAGTTTATTGTTAATATTCCTGTTGACTGTGCTGACCATAAGAGTAAGGAGTATAGAAAGGTTTTTGTTAGAGGAAAGTGTGTATAATTTTCTCCTGCCATTATAAACAAATTTCTAGATAGGTATGAAGATATCTGTTGTGAGCTGGAAGTAACAGATAATCAAGTGTGCAGAGCCATTACTGCTAATCAAGTAAGTGAGTGGCCAATGAAAAATAAGCTTCCTGTTAGCAAACTGAGTGTGAAATATGCTATTTTACATAGGATTGGAGCTGCAAATTGGGTTCCCACTAATCACAATTCAACCATCTCCATTGGTTTAGGAAAGTTCATTTATGCTGTAGGAAACCATAAACTTTTTGATTATGGAACTTACATATTTGATCAGACCATCAAACATGCAAGAACTTGTGCCATTAAGATGCCAATTGCTTTTCCTTCCCTCCTCTGTGGAATTATCCTAAATCAACATCCTGGAATCCTAAATGGAAATGATGTTGTGTGCGAGAGGGAGTCTGTCTTGACCCTTCATTTTAAGCTCTCTTCAGGAAAACATGTCCCAAACATTGTTTTAACACCTACACCTACTGAAAAGACCTCCACCAAGGATGATATGATCAAAGATTTAAGAGAAGCATGCAAAGAATTAGATGATGTGATCAGAGTGAGCTCAGCTAGGAATTTAATCTTTGAAAAGATGATCAGGGACCTGCAAAAGGACATCAACCTTGATGATATAGCGAACTCTGAAGGTGAAGACTCTAGTGAGGAAGAAAGTTCTGGCTCAGACAAGTCAACTAGTCTTGATGAAAGTTAGACTAATTGATGTGATCCTTTTGTTCCTTTTTTGGCACTTGTATGTGCTTGACATTTGAGTTATATAGTCTGTACCCTAATACTGATATTATCTTGAATACATCCTTTATTTGTCATATTATGACTAAAAAGGGGGAGAGAAAGTGAGTGAGTGACTGACTAACCACTGACCACTGACCATTGATTAAGGGGGAGCTCAATACTTGAGGGGGAGCCTCATGTATCAGAAGATGTTTTGACATCTTTCTTTGCTAACAGCTAACTGCTAACTGAATGTATATTTTGATTGCTTTGCTTATGTTGCTGCACTGATAATGCTCTGATAATTGTGTTGCTGCTCTAATAATGTTTTAGCCAAAATTTGCCAAAGGGGGGAGTTTATAAGTGTTTGTTGACAATAATTTTGGTAAAACAATGACTTGTTAATGTTTTTCTAAATGTCTTAACATTTGGAGCAAAACTATTTTGAATGATATCAAAGCAGATGTCTTGACATCTGCCTACTGAACTGATCTCAGCCCAACATCAGTTAAGTCTTTTGTTTCCTATTTTCATGCGTAACATAATTCAAGATTTGTGACCTATAGGCTGCGAAAAATATGGAGGAATATTTCTCAAATTGCATAATTTTATCTTGGCCTATTTTTATGGAAATATTCAAAAGATTTGAATATTTAACTTTAACTCCAAGCACATAGCTGCACATATATAAGGACTTGCTTCCTTATTCAAAGACAAACAACTTTTGAAGAAGAATACTTTCTTTCTGATTAGAAGTCTAAGATTTTTATTTGTAATACACTCTAAGTATTAGTTTAAATACTTGAGTTGTTATTTGGGTTGTTAATTGTGTATCATTCATAAGCTTTTAAGCATTGAATGATTGAAGTATTTCAAACATATTAATTTTGTTAAGTTCTTCACTAAAAGTGATTGAAGGGATTTGAGGATGACCTCATACCTAGGTGAGTCTTAGGTAGAAGTTTAGCTTGGATAGTGATTAAGTGATTAGATCGTAAACTGATTGTTTACTGAGGATCTATAAATTGATACTATTTAGTGAACTTATCCCTGGCTTGGTAGCCCCTAAAGTAGGTGTTGTTGCACACTGAACTGGATGAACAATCTCTTATTTTTTTTACTTCTTTTAATTTTACTACATCTTACTTGCAAATAGATATTTGTGTCGTGACATCTCATTCGACATCACATACCTGATACCAGAATTTTATTAAGTAGAACAAGTTAGCCATAAAAAGAATCAAATATAAATGTGGATACTTCTTTTTCCACTATTCATAATAAAGTAGGAATAAATGTTTGCATCTTAAACGAGGATAATGCTTTATGTTAAAGGATCACTCTAATTTATGTTGTTGCATGATAGGGGCTATTAGCTTACTTTAAGTTCTCTACATGAGCTTAATATGAATCTAGTTGATTTTAAATTAGATTCTAAAATTATGGTGGATAGTTTCTCTACCAAAATAACTACCAAATATGGTAAACATTAAAAGTCATTGTAGAGATTTTTCTCTCTACCTATTATAATAACTTTAGTGTTGGATTAATTAGATACTCATAACCTTGTTAAGGCAGCCACATCTTTAACTAACTTTTAATTATTGTTAAAAATACCATATTTATTTATAGAAACTGTTGGGGGGAGATACTAAGAGTATTGATATATAGTGTAGGAATAAACACATTTGTGAGAGACACAAGGTTTTAGGTGGATAAGTGATGTGTCTCTCTCACAAAGGTGTTTATTCATACACTATGTATCAATGTTCCTAGTATCTTCCCCAACAGAAACATCACATAGTATTGAATATATTTTGATTAATGCACGGTAAATTCTACTAAATTATTATTTATAATTATTATAAATTAAAGATATATTTTTGAATTGAATCAAATAATTTATTTGAACAAAAATGATGATGATTAGATAATTACACACAAAAGTATCAAATTTACTAAATATAAAAACATCAAATCCCTTCCCATGATGTGATTACTTTAAACAAAAATCACATAAAAATAATTAATAAATTAAATAAATCATTTTTAAGTAATATATTTCACCTCAATTGAAAATAAGTGAATTGGAAAGAAGATAGCGTTGTGAAATTAAAATAGAAGGGAAAAAAAATCATAAATGATAGTAATAGAAAGTAACTATGAAAATTATAGATTTTAATGAGATAATTTATAACTTAAGAAAATAAAATTAATTTGTAACTCTTTATAGTGAGACTTAGGTTTGTTAAGCATGGTTAGATTTATAGATATGTTAGACAAATATTTGACTTTGACATCACTCTTTTTATAAGAATTATTGTGTAATAGTCAATCAAATATATAAATTATTATGATCGGTCCAATCAACTCAGATACTCGATGATAATAATAATAATAATAATAATAATAATAATAATAATAATAATAATAATAATAATAATAGTAATAGTAATAATAATAGTAATAGTAATAATAATAGTAATAGTAATAATAATAATAATAATAATAATAATAATAATAATAAACAAAATAACTAAATACTTAATAATCAGATTCCCTCTTTCCATTCATATCCAACGTTTCTACCTATCTTTAACTCTCTCACTCATCCCATTAATTTTTAACTCCCCACTCATCCGATTAATTTTTAATACACCTCATTAAAAAAAATGTCATTATCTCTTTTATTTATTACCTATTTTTGTTTTTGAGTCTCTCTCTCTCTCTCTCTATATATATATATATATATATATATATATATATATATATATATATATATATATATATATATATATATATATATATATATATATATATATATATATATATATATATATATATATATATATATATATATATATATATATATATATATATATATATATATATATATATATATATATAGATAGTTTCTTTCCCTTCTTCTTTTTTTATTAAAATCATTTTTTGGAATCTACATCTAAATTGTTTCTTTTCCTTCTTTATTTTTATTTAAAATTGAATGAACTCAAATTTTATATTTAGTTTAATTATCTATTATCTATTTTTTTCCTTTTTTTTGGAGTTTATATCTAGATAGTTTCTTTTTCCTTCTTCATTTTCAATCAAAATTGTTTTTTAAGTTATATCTAGATTGTTTTGTATCAAAATATCACCAATTTAATGACTCTTTTAATTCAATTTTTTGGAGTCTATATCTAGATAGTTTTTTTTTTCTCTTCTTCATTTTTAATCAAAATTGTTTTTTTAAGTTGTATCTAGATTGTTTTGGATCAAAATATCATCAATTCAATGACTCTTTTAATTCAATTTTTTGGAGTCTATATCTAAATAATTTCTTTGTCCTTCTTTATTTTTAATCAAGATGGTTTTTCTTGGTTGTATCTAAATTATTTTGGATCAAAATATTATCAATTCAATGACTCTTTCTTCAATTTTAAAAATTGTGAAGGGAGGAAATATACATACAATTCTTATATTATTATTCAATTTTTTATTGTCTTACTTATAATTTATTTTTATTTAATTATTTTTTCTCTTTTTAGTTTTTACAAAGATATAAGAACTTAATGGATGAAGAAATAAAATATACATACAATTCTTATATTATTATTCAATTTTTTATTATCTTACTTATAATTTTTTTTATTTAATTATTTTTTCTCTTTTTAGTTTTTGCAGAGATATAAGAACTTAAAGAATGAAGAAATATTAAATTGCATATAGTATTAAAATTTTCTTTAACTTTTCTATTTTAACAATTTATTGTATTATTTAAATTTATTTTTTATAAATATTTCTTTGTTTATATTTTATCTCTCTCTTTATTTTATTGTTGTTGTTGTAGTATAAGCAAGTAAAGAATAAAATATGTTTTTTTGATATTGTTTGTTTTAAAAATATATATTTTTTAATTTAAATAATTCAAATGACTAAAAGATAAATAAAATAAAATTAATAGTTGTTATTTTTACAAACTCATGATTTATTATTATATATTATCTATAATATCTACATTTATTTTTAAAATTGTTGGTCGTTTATTAGTATATGGATTTTTTTCTATATCAATAATAATAAAGACATCATTTTAAATATATTTTATTCTATAAATTATACTATTTTCTCTTTATGGTTTATTTCTATTTTTTTAGTTTTGCTGAAAATATATATTATTATTATTTAAGACATACAAACTATTAAATTAATGTTAATTCTTATTACTATAATTTAAATTATTGATTTAAACTACAATGTATATTATTATAATATTTATTAATAGTAATTTAATAAAAGTGTTACCACATTGTATGGTTAGACGTCTAGTCTTATTAATTAAAGTTGTTAAGTCTCTTAAAAAAAATTTTAAAATCAAAATTAAAGTTAATTTAATAAATATTAATATTTATTTATTTATTTATTATTAACTAAAATCACTTATTTCTATAATTTAAGAATTTATTTTTTATTTTATTATTAATTAAAATCATTCATTGCCATAATTTAGGATTTATTTATTAATTTTATAAAATTGTGATAAACTTATTTATTTATTTCCTAAAACTGTGGATTTGAAAAATCATCATTTAACATTCTAAAATTTGAATACTTTTTTCCACCAACTACAGTTTATTTTATTAATATTTATTATTTGTTTTATTTATTATTAACTAAAACTACTCATTTTTATAATTTAAAGATTTATTTATTTATTTATTTATTTATTAATTTTCTAAAAGCGTGAATTTAAAAAATCATCATTTCCACATACATTTTAAATCTCTTATTAATTAAAGTTCTTAAGTCTTTAAAGAATTTTTTGGAGTAAAAAATAAAGTTAATTTAATAATTATAAATATTAATTAATTAATTAATTATTATTAACTAAAATCACTTATTTCCATTATTTAAGAATTTATTTTTTATATTATTTATCATTAACTAAAACCATAATTTAAAGATTAATTAATTTATTATTATTTTTAAAATTGTGGCAAACTTATTTATTTATTTATTAATTTGTTTCTTCAAATTATGAATTTTAAAAACTCTTATTCTTTATTACTTTTATTATTCTTAATTTTTTACAGTTTAAAATTATAATATTTTTGTTAATGTTTTCGTCTCAAATATAAATAAAAACTAATCAAATTTAATTCACATGCCCAATCATTACATGTGCAGTAAGATATAGTATTAGATTTTAAATTTTTAGGGGTCTAATTTTTATTATTATTATAGAGAAGAATATTTTAAAAAACATACAATATCAAAAGCACAAATTTGAGGTCACAGTTCAAAAAAAATATTTTGAAGACTAATATGAATATTTAATTGATAAATTTACTTCAAAAATATATTTAGTTCATGAATTTTCTTCAAAAGTGTTTGGAGATAAACTTTTTCTAAATATTTAGAAACTTTAAATTGTATGAAATGATATTTATTTATAAATTAAATAATACTAGATTTTTGTGCTTCATGTATTAAATATATAATTATATTTTTGGTGTTCAGTTTTAATTATTACAATTATACTCTTAAAAAATAATTTTAATTAAATTAATTGAAATTAATTATTATTACTAGTTTTTATTATTTATTTAATTAATTGAAGGTATGATTTATACTATTTTGAAATATTTTTTATAAAATTAATTAGTGGAATAAACAATAATTAATAATTAATAATTAAAAATAAAACAGAATAATATAAAATTATAAAAATATCTTCAATTTTAGCTCCAAAATTTACTAAGTGACTTAACACTTTAATTAGTGAAATAAATAATAATTAACAATTAAAGATAAAATAGAATAATAAAAAATTACAAAGATATCCTCAATTTTGACTCGAAAACTTGCTAAGTACTTTTACAATTTTAATGTAAAATTAATTGAAGTTAATTATTATTACTATTTTTTATTTATTTTTATTTAATTAATTGAAGGTATGATTTATATTATTTTAAAACAATTTTTACAAAATTTGTTAGTGGAATAAATAATAATTAATAATTAAAAATAAAAAAGAATAATAGAAATTACAAAAATGTTCTTAATTTTAATTCCAAAATTTACTAAGTGACTTAACAACTTTAATTAGTAGAATAAATAATAATTACTAATTAAAGATAAAATAGAATAATAGAAAATTACAAAGATGTCCTCAATTTTGACTCCAAAACTTGCTAAGTGACTTAACAATTTTATTATATATAATAATAATAATAATTAATAATTAAAGATAAAATAAAATAATAGAAAATTATAAAAATATCCTCAATTTTAACTTCAAAACTTGTTAAATGACTTAACAACTTTAATATATAAGATATATACTTGTGTGTTATAACAATATAACTTTAATATAGGATATTTATTATATGTAAATGACAAAATTGTTGGAAATCCACCTAATTCTATGATGAATTTCTACCACAATGACAATTAGTTATGAGAAAAACAAAGAAAAGAAGACAAGACAAATATTTCTGCAGAGTTTCTCTCTGTCCACAAACTGTGGAAAACTTTCTTATTCACTTTGCAACTGCAAAATACTGTGAATGACTTGCTTGACTTACTTTTAAAATAGGGGTTACTCCCTCTATTTATAACTGAGCTTACACCCTAAGCCCAAGGCCCAAAATATCTTTTTGTTACTAAATCAAATCTAATCAAATCTATTCTAGACTTAAATCAAATCTATTTAAATCTAAAACAAATCAAATCTTCTTTGACACATATGAATTACAATTTAACACACCACCTAATTCATTGTGTCTAAACTGTCTATGTTCATCACGGCCCTTAACTTTCTGAATACTTCGGCTTGCACTCCCTTCGTCATGATGTCTGCAATCTGATTCTCAGTTCTGCAGTGTTCCAAATTCATCTTCCCATATGCTACCTGCTCTCGAAGATAATGGAACCTCATTTCGATGTGCTTACTTCGACCATGTGCTATTGAGTTCTTTTCTAGATTAATAGCTGACATGCTGTCTATCTTCATGGTAATTGCTCCATGATCTTTCCCTGTTATCTCTTCGACCAAGTTCACCATCCAGGTTGCTTGACATGCACAAAGAGAAGCAGCTATGTATTCTGCTTCGCATGATGATAATGCCACTACTGGTTCTTTTCTCGAATTCCAAGCAATTGGTGCACCACCTAGCATAAACACATATCCTGCTGTTGACTTTCGATCTTCAGCATCACTACACCAACTCGAATCAGTGTATCCCACTAACTTGCATTCTTTTCCTTTATCAACTGCAGGAAACAAAATGCCATAATCGAAAGTTCCTTTGAGATACCTTAGTATCCTCTTCACTGCTGCTAGATGTGATACCTTTGGCTTCTGCATGAATCTACTTACCATACCTACACTGTATGCTAAGTCAGGCCTTGTATGACAAAGATATCTTAATGATCCAATAAGTCTTTTGTATTGGGTTGGATCAACATCATCTTCATCTGCATCTTTCGACAGTTGCAGTCTTGGTTCTGTAGGTGTCGAAGTTGAGTTGCATTCTTCCATCTCAAACCTCTTGAGAATTTCTCCTGCATATCTTCTTTGATGCATCATCAAACCTCTACTGCTCTTGTAGAATTCGATACCAAGGAAATATGAAATCTCACCCAAATCAGACATTTCGAATTCCTTGCTGAGATCACCTTTGAAGTCTTCGATCTCACTCTTGCAGCTACCTGTTATCAACAAATCATCTACATAGAGACATAGTATAAGCAATTTACTCTTGCTTCTTCTTACATATACTCCATGTTCAGTTGTGCACTTCACAAATTCCTTCTCCCTTAGAAAACTATCAATTTTCTTATTCCAAGCCCTTGGAGCTTGTTTCAATCCATATAGGGCTTTATGTAGCCTGTACACCTTTCTTTCTTCGTCATGTTTCACAAACCCAACTGGTTGTTTAACATAGACTTCTTCATCTAAGGGTCCATTTAGGAATGCACACTTCACGTCCATCTGACATATGTGCCAACTGTTTATTTCTGCTAGACCAACAACCAACCTGATTGTTTCGATCCTAGCAACAGGTGCAAAAACTTCGTCGAAGTCTATTCCTTCTTTCTGTAGAAATCTTTTCGCCACAAGTCTTGCTTTGTGTCGAGTTACTTCACCTTTCGAATTCGTTTTCACTTTGTATACCCACTTGACATCAATTGCCTTCTTGCCTTAAGGCAATTCGACAAGTGACCAAGTGTTGTTGTCTTCGATAGACTTTACTTCTTCGTTCATTGCTTTCACCCACTTCGAATCTTTTAATGCTTCAGCTGCATTAACAGGTTCGACATCTGCATAGAAAGCACAATGTACCAGCTCTCCTTCATTATCTATTACATCATCTGATGTAATCACACAATCTTGCAATCTTGCAGGCATGCGTCTTGTTCTTTGAGGTCTGCTTGTACTTGGTATATCTGCTGGTTCCTCTTGTCGAACTTCTCTTTCGACTTGAGTTTCTGGCTCTTCGAATAGGATTCCCACTGAATCTTTCTTGACATTTGCAGTCCAATCCCATTCTTTAAACTCATTTATGATCACGTCCCTGCTGATCACAATCTTCTTGTTCTCTGGATCGAACAACTTGTAGCCTCATGTCGAATGATATCCAACTAGAATCATTTGACTTGACTTATCATCAAGTTTTCTTCTTAACTGATTTGGCACATGTCTATGTGCAATAGATCCAAATACCTTCAGATGGCTCAAGCTAGGTTTCACACCAGACCAACATTCTTCTAGAGTAATTCCTTCTAACTTCTTTGTAGGACATCTGTTCAAAATGTATGTTGCAGTCGAAACAACTTCACCCCAAAACTCTTTAGGTAAACTCTTGCCTTTCAACATACTTCTCACCATATTCATGATGGTTCGATTTTTTCTTTATGCAATTCCATTTTGTTGTGGAGTATAGGGTGGCACCACCTCATGCACAATCCCTTCCTTTTCACATAATCTATCGAAGTCTTTCGACACATATTCTCCTTCACCATCAGTTCTCAAAACTTTGAGCTTTCGACCACTTTGTCTTTCGACCATAGACTTAAACCTGGTAAATACTTCGATCACTTCACTTTTCTTCTTGATCAGGTAAGTCCATAACTTTCGACTGAAATCATCTATGAATGTAACAAAGTATTTGTTACCTCCCATCGAATCCACCTGGATTGGTCCACATACATCAGAGTATATGACTTCAAGACTAGCCTTCGATCTGCTTCCTGCATCCTTGCTGAAGCTATTCTTGTGTTGCTTCGCCTGCACACATTCTTCACATACTTCATTTGGAATGTCAATTTCAGGCAATCCTGAAACCATATTTCTTCTCTTCAAATCTCTGATGTCTCTGAAGTTGAGATGACTTAGTCTATAATTCCATATCCATTCATCTCTGCTAGCTGCAGTCGAAAGGAACTTGTGCTCCATCACATTTAGTTCAATCTTGAAGGTTCGATTCTGAGACATAGGAGCCTTCAAGATTAATCTCCCATTTGCATCAACAACTCTCATCAACTTATCTTCGATTGACACTTTATAATTCTTTTCGACCAACTGCCCTATACTGAGCAAATTGCTCTTCATGCCTGGTATGTACAATACATTTGAAATTACCGACTTCTTGCCATCTTTCCTCATGATCATAACATCACCAATACCTTCAGCTGCTAGGGTATTGTCATTTGCAAATTTTACCATATTTTTCGTTGAGGGTTTTATATTGACGAACCAGTCTTTCCTTCCAGACATATGTGATGAACATCCTGAATCCAAGTACCATTGGTCCTTGAATTTATCTTCATCTTTTGTTGTGACCATCAGCATCATCTCTTCTTCTTCTTCATGTTTTACAAGCTTTGCATCACTTTCTTGATTCTTTCATTTTTCTGGACAATCACTCGAATAGTGACCATACTTCTGACAATTGTAACATTGAATGTGACTCTTATCAGGTTTTCGACCACCACCTCTTCCTCTATTTGCAACACCACCTCTTTGGTTGCCTTGGTATGATCTTCTTTGATTCGACACGTCTCCTTCGATTTGGTTTCTTCTACCATTCGATTTGTTGTAGCCACCTCTACCTCTGTCGAAACACTTTCCTTTGCCTTTGGTCTCTTTTGCTGAATGTGTCTGCAAGGCCACATCATTCTTCGATTTTCCTGCAGCTCTTTCGTTCATTCTTTGTTCATGAGATTCAAGCGTCCCTTGAAGCTATTCCTTTGTCAATTTCGACAAGTCTTTCCCCTCTTCTATCGCCACCACTATGTGGTCGAACTTAGGAGCTAAAGATCTCAAGATCTTCGACACAACAGCTCTTGTTGTTAACGCTTCTCCACATATCTTGATTTGATTTACTAGTTTTGTAACTCTAGTAAAGAAATCAGATATGTTTTCACTGTCTTCCATCTGAAGCAGTTCATAGGTCCTTTTGTGAGTTTGTAACCTCACTTCTTTCACCTTCTCAGCGCCTCCAAAAGACTTCTCAAGGATCTCCCAAGCTTCTTTTGCAGATTCTGAATCACTAACCTTTTCGAAATTGTCTGGGCTGACACATTGATGAATTATAAATAATGCTTTATAACTCAGCTTCTCAGATTCTGTGTATTTCTTCTTTTCTTCTTCTGAAGCGTTTTCGTCAAGCGCTTCGACTCCATCTTTTACAAGGTCCCAAAGACCTTGACACCTGAATAAGATTTTCATCTGTTTGCACCAATTCTCATAGTTGTCAACTTTCAGAATTGGTAGCGTTGCTGGATAGTTTGCATTCCCATAACTTGTCATCGTGAATTCTTCAATCGTTCTTGATTGACACTTCTCTTGAATCGAAACAAAAGCTCTTGATACCAGATGTTGGAAATCCACCTAATTCTATGATGAATTTCTACCACAATGACAATTAATTATGAGAAAAACAAAGAAAAGAAGACAAGACAAATATTTCTGCAGAGTTTCTCTCTGCCCACAAACTGTGAAAAACTTTCTTATTCACTTTGCAACTGCAAAATACTGTGAATGACTTGCTTGGCTTACTTTCAAAATAGGGGTTACTCCCTCTATTTATAACTGAGCTTACACATTAAGCCCAAGGCCCAAAATATCTTTTTGTTACTAAATCAAATCAAATCAAATCTATTCTAGACTTAAATCAAATCTATTTAAATCTAAAACAAATCAAATCTTCTTTGATACATATGAATTACAATTTAACAAAAATTACTATTTAAAATAAATATATTTTATTTTAAAAAAATAATGTCTATTTTCAAACTTTTGAAAATGAATAATAATTTTATTTCTAAATATTCTAATTTTCATAAATTAATTGTTAAGCTTTTAATTTAATGTCTAATTTTTAATTTTTTATTAATATAATATTAATTTTTTAAAATAATATATTTTTAAAATATTTTTTTAAGAATAAATTATTAATTAACTTTTTTTTCCTACCGTTTTTCAATCCAGCTTATATTCAAAAACAAAAATATGAATAGAAGATAAAATATATGATAAGTTTAAGAGTGCTCCAAAGTATTCTAGAGCACTCGTTAAGAAAATATCTTCTATAAAAGTTAATTATTGCTTTTTCAAATAATTTTACCTTAAAGAATGCCTAGCATTTCCTTTTTTTAAACTTATATATCATGATATTTTATTAAATAATAAGGTGAATATTCAAGCTGCCCACATCAAGCTGAACTTTTAATTCTTTCAAATTTGTAGTAAGATTCATACAAACGATTAATCCAATAAAAGAATTAGATTAATTTCAACAGTTTTGGTCGGAAGGATCACGTTTAAGATAGATAGATATATGTAAAACCGGGACATGAATATCCCTTAAAATTCTCTTGTCTAAGAATCTCTATGAAAATTACAGTATTTAGGAAAAACCGATCTAAGGAATTTGCACAACGTGACAAGTGCCAACCACCAAAAGACAACTGGAAAGACAAAAAAAGCATTGTGACGATGAACCAGAGATTATTATCAACAAACTCTACATTTCATTGATGTCTCAGCTCTTGCTAACGTTACAAATTTACCAGAACTTGGAGATTACAACAAAGCAAAATACTCCTCCATACACACACACACACACTAAAATACTGAATCTGTGAGCCAATAGATTTCCATATCAGAATGACGTAGTATAGAATAAATTAAAACAAAACAATAAGAATAAGACTGAGCCAAAGTTTAGCTATTTATTTTTCTCCATTTTTAATTCAACCCTTTTGTACAATCTCATAAAAGACAATGTTTCACATGACTAGGTTAGGTGTTCAAGTTTTGGTTCTTACCACATGCTCTTGTTGAGCTGGGTGTATTATTAAAAACATGCCAATCATCATTTTCTATCACTCTTGGCCACCACCAATAGTCCTTTTGAAACCCAACTACCACTATATACCTCTCTTTTTGGTCGTTTTTGTCGTTATTAGAGGCGTAGGTCCCCTCTACAAGTTTATTATTGTGTTGTATGTGGCCAGCTCATGAGACGATTTTGGAGATATCCTTGCTAGATCTGTTGTATTTCATGTGACTCTTAACTAGCTGCCCAGCTGCAATTGCAGACATGAGTGATAGTTCCCCGGCGAGGACTGATCCGGCTACAATGGTGGCCAGTAGCCTTGAATTTGCGCCGGGAGAATCTTTGCTAGCACCCTTCACACCAAGTAAATTAAGACAAGCGGACTGAGATGCAAGTTGTGTCCCTCCTCCCACAGTACCAACCTGAATCATAAGAGGGATCTTGTCATCATTATACAAAGTCTAGTTAATGATACAATGAAATGGAACGAATTTTTAAAGCTAAAACAGACTGGCTCTAATTCCTGTACCTCAATGGAAGGCATGGTGACAGAAATGTGAAGGTCCTTGCCATCATTCACAGCTTCCATCATGGTAATACAATGAGAACTCTCCACATTCTGAGCAGGATCTTGACCAGTGGCTAAGTAGATAGCAGAGACAATGTTGCTAGCATGAGCATTGAACCCACCAAGTGCACCAGCAATGGCTGAGCCAGTTAGGTTCTTGAGCATGTTTAGCTCAACCAATGCCTCCACATTAGTCTTCAACACTTTCTTCACCACCTCTTCCTTAACTACAGCCTCACACACCACAGACTTACCACGCCCTTCTATCCAGTTCACAGCCGCCGCTTTCTTGTCGGAACAGTAATTTCCTGCCACAACCAAACCAACAGTGCGCATGAAAACATTAGTAACCAATTTCAATTCAACCATAATAAAAAGAACAATATCAGGATTATAGGTGTGCAGGGAAAAAAAAACATATAAACAAACAAGTTAAAGTTAATGTTTTTACCAGAGATTCCGATGACATCCATGTCAGGGAAATCGTTTAGAAGAAAATCAAGGACATTTTGAACACCTTTTGATACCATGTTCATCCCCATGGCATCACCTGTACTGCAACGGAATCTAATGTACAAATTCTTGCCAGCAATAGCAGGCTGAATGCTCTGCAATCTAGCAAATCTACTTGACCTGCACAAATTTATCAAATTATTAATGAACCAACACTAATACATACCAATTTAATCAATCACCCAGTAATCTCCAAAACAGAAATTAATACACATTTGTTAACCTAATAATAATAATAATAATAATTGATAACCAAATTGGAATAATGAAAATAAAATAAGAGAAATTCATACTTGTTGAAAGTGAGAGAAAGAGCCTCAAAATTAAGTGGATCTTCCAAGTAAAACTTCAACTGAGCCGCTCTTTTAGCAGACGAAAACCTAACAACAGGTGCTCTAGTCATTCCATCTCGAAGCAAAACCGACGAAGCTCCACCACAAGCATGAATAGCTTTGCACCCTCTATTAGTACTCGCAACAAGACAACCCTCAGTTGTAGCCATTGGTACAGTATACTCAACTCCATCCAACAGCAATGGACCTGCAACACCAACCGGAATTTGCACAAACCCTATCGGCATCTCACAGCACTGCCCCAATATCGAATCGTAATCAAAACCTTCCAACGGTAAACCCTCCAAAGACTTCCCTGTTATAGTCTGAACCGCCGAACGACGAATGGCCGCCGCTTTTTGACAATCAGCAAGCCTAGATTCCAGCGAGTACGACGGAATTGCACCAGAAACAACCGATTTCACAATCTCCTCGTCTTCGGTTGAGAGATTCAGATTCGCCGGTGCAACAACGTCGTAAATCTTGGGAGACTGAGCTATTGCTGGTTTGGCGTCCGTGTCGGCGCCAACAAGTGCGGCAGGACACGGTCCTGATTTCCTAGAATATTCCTTCTCTTCGTCGGAGAGATCCTCAGGGAAGGAAGCACGGGATCCGACGCCGAAGAAACCTAGTAGATAAACGGCTGATGCTACAAGAGAAACAATAGCGGCGGTTTCCGAAGCAGTGACAACATGAAGAGGAGTTGACGTACGGATCTTCTCGCGCCACCGGTGGAGGAGAAAGTACGCGACGGAAAAAAACAAACCGAAGAAAACAGCATTCGCCATGCAGAGAGAAGCGGCGTGTGATTCGGTGGTGGCGAGCTTCTGGGGTTTTTGGAGTTCGCCGGGGTGAACAGGTGTGGGGAACGAATCTTGATCTCTCCGGCGATGCTCCATTTTCCGACTAATTTTGATCCACGAAATGCAGATACAAAAAAACGAAGGAAAATGGAAGCAAAGAAAAAACCCAGAAAACGAGGGAATTTGCGAGAGAAGAGAAAATGGGAAAGGGGTTTGAATTTTTTTTGTTTGGTAGGTTAGAAAATGAGAGGAAGTGAGAAAATATTGGGAAATGAATGAATGAGAAAATTGGAAAATTGTAACGGTTGTTTATAAGAGAGAGAGAGTTGAGAATAGAAAAATGGTTGGCGCGGTGTTTTCTTTGCCCACGAGTACTGCGTGTGATCCTTCTTTGAATTTTATTTGAAGTTTGAACGGCACATTATTATATGTCACTCTCCACATGCAACGTGCAAAAAACATTTGTATTGTATTTTTTTAAGATATATATGCATGATGATGGTGCTAATAATTGAAGTATAGGTTTATTGAAAATTTACGAACTCGTATTCCATGCTGCGGTTACGAAATAATAAAATAATAAATTAAGTCGGTTATTTAAGGGATGATAATGGAGTGAATTGTCAATTCCATTTTGTGAAGGAGAATTCTATGGTGTTATCATATTGACTTTTTTGAAAATGTTATAATTCTGGCAAATTACAAAGATTTTTGAAACCCTATTATGTCATTTAGGACGATGCTATACATCTGATTTATTATTTTTTCCATTTCAAAATGACCATCGGTTAAAATTTTTACATAGATTAAAAAAATATTATCATAAGATATTACATTTTTATAAAATTAACCTTATTAATATATTAAAAGTGGTGTCTAAAATAAAAAATAAATGACATAATTGAAAAAATGATCATCATTATTACATCGAAAAGGGAAAATGAAAGTTATTTTGAAACAAATTTTATTTGATAAAACGACCATCATTTTGAAACGGATGGAGTATATAATTTTATAATTATTAATATTGCAATTAAGTCCTAACATATTTACAACTAAGTCTCATTCATTATTCATTCAATATAATTATATTTTAACTTCAACATTGACTTTTTAACAAAATCAAAATTAATTCAACTACTGAAATAACTTCATTTATTTCAGTTCATCTTCTTTCCCCAACCAACACAACTTCATCTTTTACAACTTCATCTTCTGCAAGTTCATCTTTTACAACTTCATCTTCTTTACTATCCACATTCATCTCCATCCAAGACAATCGTAAAACGACCAGTAACGAACGCACGTTTCATTTTCGTCTTTCACAATCGTGACTTTTCTTCCCTATAACACTATTCAACGAGCGAACCTTTAATAGTATCTCATTCAGTCGCGCTCCTCACACAGTTCGTATTGATTCCCGATTTGTTAAGGTAATTAGGTTTAATATTTAATGATTTCAAATTCTTATATGATTTCAATTTAGGAATTAGGTTTTGTGATTGATGTTATAATCTAAAATTGGATTTCAAATTTAATGATTCTGATTTTTCAATATGGTAGTAGTTAATTAAGTTGGAAATTTTTTATCTCAATTTGGGATTTTAGTTATATGATTGATGTCAGTGCCTGCACTTGAATTTCAAAATTAAGGGTTTCGATTGTCATTAAGTTAGTTAGTCAATATGTAGGTTAAGATTTCATTTCAATTTGAGAAATAGGTTTTATGATTGGTGTTGACTTATTTTATGTGTTATATATCGGCCGATTTCAGATGGACAACTACGCTCACTTTGTTGGAGTTGATTTGAACAATGTTGATTATAGCAGTTCATCTGATGTTGAATGTAGTTATGATGAAGATGTTAATAATGTTGGTTCCAGTTGTCATCAAAGTTCAAATGATGAAGATGAATATGATAATGACGATGATGAGGAATCAGTTGGACCAGATGTGAGAAATAGTGATGCAGTTGTATGTGATAGAGTAGTGAGTGTAAGTTTGATTATTTTTGATGAAATTCGTGCTTTGGAATTTGGAAATGTGAGTGAAGCTTATGAATTTTATTATACGTATGGAAAATGTAAAGGTTTTTCCATTAGGAAAAGCGATGTTAGGCAGAGAGGGCTTGTAGGTAGTGAAATAATAGTAATGAGGCAGTATGTATGCAACAAATATGAATCAAGAGACAAGAAGCACATATATAGGGTAGATAGGAAAAGAGAGAACCGACTAATGACCTGTACTAGTTGCGAAACTAGGCTCCGTGTGCACTACAATAACAAAAAGGGAAAATATGTAGTGTCAATTTTTGAAGAGGCTCATAAACATGAATTAACCCCAGCAAAGTTTGTGCATTTACGCCCCAGTTATCGTTAAATATTTGAGGAAGATAGAGCTAAAATTGATGGTCTTCAATCATATTGAATCAAAACGTGTCACAAACTTAACCAGTTGCCACAAAAGTTCATCCCAAGTCAGTTCTCCCACCGCGTTACAAGGAGAATGATCTTGAACAAAATACTTGGGTTGCCAAAACATATGAAAATAAGTCATTTTGGACAACTGCTTATCTACGCGATAAGTTTTTTGGTCGTATAAGAACTATATCTCAATGTGAAGTTGTTAATGTAATAATCAAGACTTATGTAAGGAAAAAAGGGTGCATTTTTTAATTTATACATAATTTTGATCAGGAATTGAAAGAGTACGGAAATAATGAACTTGTTGCTGATTTTAAATCAAAGTGTTCAGATCCTGTGTTGACAACTCATCTGCGTCGGATTGAGACTGATGCTTCTAAAATTTATACAACAGAGATTTTTAAAGAAGTAAAAGAAGAAATTATGAAGGATGGTGCATTAATTATGAAGGAGTGATTATCAGAAGGGGAAACAGTTGTTTTTACATTGACAAAATATTGTGAGGCTTGGTTTAAAAGAGATGTTGTATATGATGCTTCAGATAAAACATTACGATGTTCGTGTAAATTATTTTATTCACGTGGACTACCATGTTCACACAGTTTTTTATGCCATGAAGGAATAGAATATGGATTACATTCCTAGTAGTTTGGTATTGTCGCGTTGGACGAAGAATGCCAAAATTTGGTGTCTGAACATGAACTATAATGGGGAAGTAGATTCAAATCTGATTGAGTAGGCTCATTTTTGGGCTTATTGTTATGTTTTTTACAAATTTTTGAAGAGAAACATCAAGATAGAGTGGTGTTTATGCGGATCTAATGGATGACATAATGAATCTTCAGAGAAAGTATTGTAATTTCGACGAATCTATTGGTGCCAAAAAGTCATCTGTAGGTGATCCGATTACAGTGAAGACCAAAGGTGCTCCAAAGAGAAAAAGATTGAAGCAAAACCAACCAGACACTACAAAAACTGCAATAGTACCACTCATGATGCGAGGAATTGTTCGGTAATAAATACCTTCTTTATGATCGGATTCTTATTCTATATATATCTTGCATTGGATATTATATTCTAGCTATTTTGATAATTTTTCTAGGACACACAAGACGGAACATCTGATCAGAATGTTGTGCTCGAGTCAATGCCGATAAATGATTCTTTAAGCATAATACAAAAGGTATATTCAGTTTTGTTAAATTGTGTTATGTTTACAATTGTTTTGAAATATTTATTGAATTTGTATATATAGAAAAATAAAAGGAAATCCAACTGCAATGTTAGCAGTAGCAGGCAAAAAAAACATTCACAAACACCATAAAGTCAATGTGGTAATATTGAAATGACGCCACATATGGATGTTACAAGCAAACATGTAAATACAATGTTTGGACTTCAACCTATGATACTTGTTGGACAACCTGTAATGCATCAAATTCCTGTGGTACAACCCATGTACCCAATATATGGAATACTGGTTGGGGAAAATCCTTCGTGCTTTGATCTGTTGCAACATGTAATGAAATTTGGTGGTCATTAGTGTGGGTTTTTTTATGACTATCCAATGCTAGTACAACATTTAGTGTTTTTAAATAGACATCATGACTAATGAATAATTATGTTTAGGTTGTAATGTGATTTTTTTATGGTTAAGTTTGTGAGGAATAATTAAGTTTGGGGTGTAATAAAATTCTGAAGTAGTATATGCTTCATACAGTTTAATTAGCATTCGTATTAGGTTTGTGAAAAAAAATTGATAGTGGTTCTATCAATTTGGACTCATAAAAAAAATTGTATTAGGTATGTGAAAAAAATTTGGGCCCAGTATAAAAAAAATATTATTAACATTTCAATCGGGTTCTGTGTAAACAAATATTATGAACATTCCAATCGGGCCTAATTATAATTTTTAGGTAAGCTTGGGTATGGTTTTCAACACAAATTACTTTAAAAGAAGGCAATCAATTTTTTTACTAAATAATACACATTGCCAAGTGCATTACATCCAAATTAATATTCATTACAAGAACAAACCTACATTCCATCCAAAATTACCCTCCGAAAAATAAAGTATCAAAGAAAGTTATCTTAGCTACAACATCTTTGGTTAACCCAAAAAAATCCCTCAAAGTTTCCCATCCGTTAAACAACCTTGACGCAACCATATTTCCATTAAAGTGCATCACATGGTTATAACCGCCTGTATCATAAACTCTCCATCATGCCGATAAAATGTCTATGAAATAATTCACAAACATAGGATTAATTTCACCTTCAGCCTGAAATAAATTAAATAGTATCAAAATTACATAAAAAACATTAAAAACCTAAACGTTGGACATTTAAAGGGAGACATGAATAGTACCTGGTCCGTTAGTATGGAATAAAAGGAACCTAAAGCCTGCAGTTTTTCACATATAATGTAAAAGTCGATATTTCCCTTATATTCAAAATGAACAATATCTTGAATCTGAAGTCACATGCGGTCCATAATCTCTTTCCAACTTTTTCTTTTAATAGTACTTGGCTATGTCATGTGTATGTCACAGACCAGACGAAAATAATTGTCGATATCATTGTACACGTGAAAAAATTTGGACTTTGAGAGATCAACATAATGTTGTTGGTAGAAGAAGAGAGGGGCCTCAATTTTAATCTTCAAATAAAGACAAGACATCAACAAACATTATGTAATATAGTACTACTACAAAAATAGTGTAACAAAAATTTTAAAAATGCAGAAAACTTACCCCTCTCCTTTCATAAGTGTAAGGCCAAGATACATGGGTTGATTGGCTGAGAATTTGTTTCATCCACGACATTGTTGTTGATTAATAAAGATGAATGAAGAAGTGTGTATTTTTGGTAAGGAAGGTGAATAAAAAATGAAGTCTTATGGAAGTCGCATATCAATGACATTTCATAGTGGTGTTTTAAATGATTTCAAAGCCAATGATGTCTTGATAGTTGTGTTGAGACGATTGGTTTCTATAAGTTGAAGCAGTTTTTTTTTTACAGTTAGGAATTTGGAAGAGCTTTGTTGCATTTAAAACACATGAAGTTAAAAAAATTGTTGTGGAATTACACCATGACGGTTTGGAATAATTATTGACTTAAAATACATTTATTATTTTATTTTAATTTTAATTGCAGCAACATGCCTTGGATGGTGTTGTACCCCAAAATTTTCCCTCCCATTTTTACCCAAAGCATGCTCCTAGAGATCCTCAATTGCTCAAAGTAGACCAAGAATTGACCAGACAAATTATCCTCCTAAGCAATGAACCTCTAGCTAGGGTTTCACTTTTCATCAAGATGTGTGAGCTCCAAAGGTCCCAAATGTTTTCCATGGTCCTATTAAGCCTTCAAGATTGTCCATGACAAATTTCATGCCTTGCAGTACAAGTTTGCTCAATCAATTGCTCAAATGTTAGAAAATCAACTATGTTAGGTCAAAAGTCAACTGTGGCCCAAATACAGTCAAACTTCATGATTTTTGGTCAACATCAGAATTTTGAAGTGATGTCCATAATTTGATCAAGGGTTGATCATGATTCCTCAAGAAATGTCCCTAATTCATCAAAAGTCAAGAATTGCTAAATTAGCACTACGCCAAAAATGATTTTTTGTATCACCTAATTTAATAGCACTTTTAAAAAAAATGCTATTAAAATGGAAAAAACACATTTATAATAGCACTTTTTAATCGGGCGCTATTATATAATACAGACTATGTAATTTTGATAGCACTTTGTACCAAAACGCTATTATTAAACTTCTTTAAGATAGCACTTTGTACCAAAACGCTATTATTTGACTACCTATATAATAGCATTTATTAAAAAGCGCTATGTTATATATAATAATGAATTAATTAATTAATTGATAAAAAAAAAAAACATTGGTATTATTGATATAAATTGGGGATTTGGCGCACAAAGAGAAAAAGAAGAAGAAGTTTGGAAAGTGAAAATCGAAAAGAATGGACGATTACACGAGAGAGATGATGGACCTCAAAACCCTCGTGACTCGCACTCTTGAGAAGAAAGGCGTTCTCGCTAGGATCCGAGTATTTCATTGTTCTTCTCCCTTTTCTTCATTTTTAGGGTTTTCTTATTCAGATCCATAATTTTCAATTCTTCTTCATGTTTCAGGCTGAATTAAGAGCTAGTGTCTTTGAAGCTATCGAAGAAGAAGATCGTGTCATCGAAAAGGATCAAGCTCTGCCTCCTGCATTGTTAGGTAGCTGTAACGATCGTGCTAAACAGCTTCACGCTTCTCCTTCTGGTAATTCACCTTTTTCATACTCATTTTCTGTTTATATGCTCTATGGAATCCAGGAATTGGTGTTGTTTTTCACAGGAATTGGATATTGATAGCTAACTTGTGTTGAGCTTCATAAATATCTGTCTGGTTATTTGAATTGGGGTTTTTATGGTTCATGGTGGCCATTCTTCAAAACTCATGAGGTTTTTGTGGGAATTTACAGCCGTGAACTTACACATCGGGTGAAATCAGTTTCAATGGCTAACTTTACTTCGCAAGAAGTTACTGCACTTCAAGAAGGAGGGAATCAGGTTTCCATGCCTTTTTGTGCGAAAACTTGTGCTGTTTATTTTTTCAGTCTGCATGATATCATATATTTCTTGAAGTTTATTTCAGCTTTATCTAATACTTGCAGCGTGCAAGAAATGTTTATTTTAAAGAATGGGATGGACAACAGCATTCTTTCCCTGACAGTGAGTAAGTACTTGCTTGTACATTTTAATATATTGCTGCAGAGTGCATTATTCATTTATTCTGTCATAACTTGTTATGGAATAGCATTAGTTTTGGCATTAGTTTTCTTCCATTTCCAACTCCTGGCCATATGATTCCTATGATAGACACAGCAAGGCTATTTGCCAAACAAGGTGTTAATGTAACCATCATCGCCACACATGCCAATGCTTCAACCTTCCAAAAAACCATTGACACTGACTTCAGTTCAGGATACTCCATCAAAACTCGGCTTATTCAGTTCCCTTCAGCTCAAGTTGGTCTCTCTGATGGTGTTGAGAACATCAAAGATGGCACTTCTCTTGAAATGCTTGGTAAAATCAGCCATGGAATATGGATGCTCCAAAATCCAATCGAGGTACTGTTTCAAGATCTTCAACCAGATTGCATAGTCACTGATATGATGTATGCTTGGACTGCGGAAGCAGCTCAAAAACTAAACATTCCAAGGATTTACTATTACAGCTCAAGCTATTTCTCCAACTGTGCAGCTCACTTTATCATGAAGTATAGACCACATGATAATTTAGTTTCTGATACGCAAAAATTCAAAATTCCTGGTTTGCCTCATACCATTGAGATGACCCCTCTGCAGATTCCTGATTGGGTAAGGGAGAAGAATGCCGCCACAGCCTATTTTGAACCAATGTTCAAATCTGAGGTAAGAAGCTATGGGACACTATACAATAGTTTTCATGAACTTGAAAGTGAATATGAGAAGCTTAGTAAAACTAGAATGGGGATCAAATCATGGAGTGTTGGACCAGTTTCTGCTTGGGCTAACAAGGATAATGAAAGAAAGGTCAATAGGGGACAAATAGAGGAGCTTGGAAAAGAGGCAGAGTGGCTAAATTGGCTTAACTCAAAGCAAAATGAGTCTGTACTTTATGTAAGTTTTGGAAGCCTAACTAGACTCCCTCTCTGTGTTGTTTGTGAGCGTTATGATGTCTTTGTGTTGACGGATATTCGTGATTTTGAGTAGCTGTAATGAGAATCTTAAACATGGCGATGGTGACGACAAGAAGAAAAGAACAACATGGACTGGAGAATAACATAGGTATCTGAAATATTTTACTTCAATTTAGGTTTTGATCATGTACTATTGTCTAACTATGAATTTAAATGTTGTCGGTGTTTCACTGTTTTTACAATGTTGTCGGTGTTTCACAGTTTTTATTTCTTCAATATTTGAAACAGGGAAACAAAATATATTTTGAAGAAGACAAAATAGGAGAACTTGATTCCTGGTGTGGTGTGACTGCAAAAGAAATGATTTTAAGAAATACCTGAAAAAATTATGTTTCAACCTTATTGTAGTGGCTATTCTCATGAAGCAAACTTTTGCCCTTTGTTATTGCATTGTTGATCTGTTTTAGTTTATTCGGTACATCGTTGTTCTATTATTTTTAGTGTATCTTTTCATGATTATACTTCATACCTGTCTTGGCCTGGTGCGCTTTCAGGTTTGATGCTGGTGGTGTTTACAAATTTCAAATATGATGCGGTATGTTTATTTGACACGAAAACGATATTACTGTCACAATTCTCTGATGTACTGTATGTGAAATTTGTGCGATATAGTAACAAGGAGTTTGTGGTTTTCATCATGTAAACGGGGTCATAATGAGATGCAAGAGTGAGTGGGCAGAATTTCAAACTCGCCTCATCAATTCTGATAAAGGGTATCTTACAGGATTTAGAGGAAGTATGACGAGTTAACATATACTGTTTCCAATTCTGATGTACGTGCATTACTTATATTGATAGACTGCATATAAGTATATTTATCATAGGAAAAAAAGTTACATCTTATATGTATGGCTAATTATCATAAACTACTTGACTTCTGCACCCAATTTTGAACCAAAGCATGCTCACAATAAAGGATTTTGGAGAAGTAGTCTGCATGTGATTCAATATTTGAATGGTTTTGTATCTAAATAGTGCAAGAGTTTCAATTTGCTTTCAGTCATCCACAGTTAGAGTCAATGTAATGAAGAAATTACAAATAGTTAGAGTCGTTGGTGATGGATTTATTGTCGGTGTTCGATCACGGTGGCTGCCGGTGATTATTCTGAGACAAGTTAGTTTTCAACTTTTTTTCCAATTTGCTCTGTTAGTATGATTATGAACTTCGATCGTTTTTCGGGACTACCTGATAACGGAACATTCACTATCGGCTTCACTCCATCAGACACTGATAATCGATTATTCACGTTAGGCATTTGGTTTGCTAGCCTTCCAGGAGATCGAACTTTCGTTTGGTCACCCAATAGGTACATCTGCTATTAACTAATATCACTACTTTCGTATCTTATCCTAGATTTTTCAATAACTGACGTATCTGATACCTGTATCGTGTCCATGTTTCGTTGTTGCACTATCATACTCTCTCAATGAACTGATTAATTTTCTTTTTCAATCCAAACAGAAACTCACCTACATCTCAAGAAGCAATTTTGGAGCTTGACACAACAGGAAACCTCGTCCTCGTCGACAAAAAAGTCACCATATGGGCCTCAAACACATCAAATGCTAATGTAGAATCAGCAACCATCAACTGAACTTTGACCAGGCATAACTTCCACATACTTCATCTATTTTTCCCTAACCAACGCTCATATTAAAGAGAATCTCATTCCCTATAATTTATCTTCAGCCCTCAAGTGCAATAAATGCACCATTTGAAAGATACAAGCTCATACATTACAGGTCATTTTTAGAAAGTCAACAAAAGCCACTTTTTGCCAAGACCTTTTACATCAAGATAACATCTTCAAATGCAAAATTGATAAAAATAGGGAGTGAAGTATATATATTGAGCTTTCCAAAAAAGTCCAAGATCATCATCATGAGATAAAAATTGAGCAAGTTATGGCTTACCCAACTTGGGAAAATTTGGGGAAGTTCAAAAATTAGGCATTGAGCAAACTTGAAGTTTTAGGTCAATGGCTTAATTTCTTGGATTTCAAGCATCTTCCTAAGCTCATAGAGGACCTCTAAAATCATTCTTACCATGCCTTGCATTTTCTAGCCATTTTATTCATATTTATTTTATTTTATTCAAATAAATATAAAATAAAATGTATAAAATAATTAGAGGTTGGTCTTGGCATTTGGGATGGTGTTTTTGGCCAGCCTTCGGCCCAAGAATTCATGCAAGCATGTCCACATTCATTCAAATTTGAAAAAAAGACAAGAATTCCATGTATCTTACCAAAATTCAAATTTTCATTCATGGCCTTGAAGAACATGTTTATGGTCGTTTCATTCTTTGTTTTCTTGTCCCTTCCATCTCCTTTATTTAAGCAACACACTTGCAAGTCAAATGGATACGAATTTACAGCCTAGAGACCACGTTCAAACTTCAAATTTTCAAGAGAAAAACTCCAATTAGTTTTGGAGTTTGAGGCAAATTCAAAGGCTATTGAAGATCAATAAACAATCCTTGAAGGTCACTGAAGGTATTCCAACCAATTCCAGGGCTTGTAGCTTCGTGAAACACTCCCCCAAAGTCACGGTTTGCACTTAGTTTTTCCAAATTTGTTTTCCTCCATTCACTCATTATTAATTAAATTTGCTTGCATATTTTGATTCATGGTGATGCATAGAACGTTTCTGGATGTTTTACTTTGAGTTTGAGTGCAGGTATAAGGATCCACCATTGTTAGGGTTCCGAGCTCCCAATTTGGGGAACCCGATTTAAAGGAAAAATTGGATGAAATTGATGGTGCCAATGAATTCAGGAGGAAGATTGCAAGCGATCTATGGTCTTGGTTGATATTTTTTGTGCGTGTATAACGACTTTGAATTGTGCAGGGCTATAGCCACAAACATAAACTGTCACTATAGGCTTTAGCAACAGAAGTGTCTGTCACTAAAGGTCTGGCTTAATTTGAATAAGGAAGATTACGGTAACCCACACATTGTTGTCTTATTGGCCTATTTGAATCTCAGCGCACGCGTTTTGAAATTTGGGCATAATACTATTTTTTCTTTATATTATTATTGTGTCATTATAATAATGAATGGGTAGGTAGCTCAGATGGCAAGGCATCGTGTGTAAAGGGGTGAGGGCCTGGGTTCGAATCCCAGGTCCAGCATTTTCATCTTTTCTAACATATATGTAGATTCCATGTGTTGCATAGCCAGGAGCTCACCATACGCTTCCAAATCACAACCAGTAGATCCTGATTGATCTAAATTCAAGGGCTTTAACGCGCAGATCACCATGCACCCTCAAGGCCTCATCTCATCAGATCCAAAAACAAGTTTGGGCTTCAACTCTGGGCCAAACGTTTTTTTTTTCAAACAACACCCCTCAATTGCTATTATCTTGGCCCATTTGCATTTTTTTTGTCAATCTTTTTTTGCTTTATTTTTTTTAAAATTTATTTTCTTCATTTATTTAATTGATCAAATTTAATAATAAAATCACAAAAATAATAGGTTAGTTTCTTTTTTAATTAAACTAATTTTCAAAATTAATTATTAATTCAACTTCAACTTTTTTTTTTATAAATTTAAAATAATTTAGAACTTAGGTTTTAATTTATATTCAATTTAATTTCTTTTCATAATAAAAACAATGAATAAATTCTTAATTAATTTCATCTTCTAATTAGACTTTAGGATAATTAACTTAATTATTTTCTTAGATAAAAAAACAAACAAATAAGCAAAAAGATTTTCTTTTAGGGTTTTTAGACGTTATTTTCAATCTCATGCGCGGTTATTTAATTTCACATTTTTATTATTAATGTACTTGCTCATGGTCTGTAATAGTAACTAGGACTTTATTTTCCGCATTTCTCCAATGTACCTCTCACAAAGCCATGTAATAGTGTAGGTTTATATTTCCGCACTTTATATTCTGTAATATATATTAACTGCTAGTAACTAGGCATGTATGATAAGACTGGAATTAAAACGTTAGCAAACCTAACATAAAAGATAAAAAATAACTGAATATAACGCATATTGCACATATACACCTCTAGGGTACCCCACTTCGGTTGCCTTCGGAAATAAAGCAGTCATGTCCCTCGAAATGGGGACACTTTAGCAAAGACCTGTAAATCAAAAAGATCATAGTCCATCGACGACCCTACAGTTGCCTCTCGGTAAATGATCTAGTCCCTAAACAAAATTGCTAAAGTGTCTCCACAAGTTGCCTTCGTGACTGTAACGTCCCTTCAAATGTCCCTCAAACATCCAACGATACAGCTACCTACTCACTAATAGCAGGATAACGTTGTCTAAAGGATAAGAGGAAAAGAATAACCTTTTTCGAGTACAAAGTAGATAGTTGTTAGAAGTTTGCTCAAAACATTTTGCACTTACTCAAATACTACTTTTCAAAAACATTTTTCAAAACACTTTGTATACTTTCTCCACTATCTCGAGAAACATTACAAAGTTCTCTGTACTAAGGCATTCTCAAAACATTTTCAAACACGCAAAGCACAAAGGTATTTCAAAATGAGCAAACCTCTAAGAGCCCGTAGATAACTACGGATGGAAAGGGTGCTAACACCTTCCCTTTCCATAATCTACCCCCCTTACTCAGAATAATCTCGAAAAGGTATTTTTCTGTTATTTTCACCCTTTCCTTAATTTGGATAAAAGAAAAGTCGGTGGCGACTCTTGCTTACCGCAACATTTGCAAACGCAAAATGCAAAACCAGTATAAACAGTCGGTTCTACCACCGTATCAAAGAACTGGTGACTCTTCTAGGGAATACTTAAAAAGTGGGGTTACCTTAGAGTTAGTTCATTATTTAACTGCACTGCTTTTTTGTGCTTTGTTTGTTTTACCTTTGGAGGGTATGTTTAGATTACTATATCATACACCTAGATCTGGGACACATTTTAGGTAAGTAGCAATAGATCGTGGGGACTGTGCGGAGTATACTGACACGGTTGAAATGATAGCTACGTTGATGTGACACTTTGGTTGGTACCGGTAGCCCTTGAGTAGTCAAGGAGAATACGGGGCCGCTGCATGGTATCATGAAGCATCAAATGACCTTAAAACCTTTAATTGAATAACTTGGTCATTAGGAGGTAGTGAGATAGCCGTCTTTGGTGTAGTCCGAAGTCGGTTGATACTCGATGCTACACTCATTGAGATTTGACTCCTGAGTTTTGTTTGGTGGCAAGTCAGTTGCCGATCAGAATGAAGCTTGTGGGAAAGATCAATGATATTGAGATCCCTTAGAACCTAATTACTTTCTAGGACAGGTTGAACCAACTAAAGTTCAAGAGGGTACTTACCTACAAAATCCATGCAAGCCTGAACCTAAGGCTACTTGTGTGACTTGTTTGCTTTCATTATCTAACCACTTAAACTCCTTGCAGGGTTTGTTTGTTTTCATTATATAACACCGTGATTTCCTTGCAGGATTTGTTTATATTCATTAACTTAGATCTCTTGCAAGTTCACTTGTATTCATCACCTTACACTTTTGCTTTGGTACATAGCATACACATCATAACATCATACCATAGAATTTCCTTAACCATTTCAAGGATCTCAAGGGCATGTGGTGCATGCTATGATGAACCCGACGTCTAGCAAGGGGAAATGGGATTTATTTTCCTCTAGCCAATGCCGTCAAAAGACTAAATGACAACTTGAGTCAGAGGCTATAACCCACTCGACATGGTGAGCTTGATTCTTGTAGAAGGATGTTCAACAAATACGAAAGTTCTTCAATCCAAGCTACAGTCAAAATTCAAATATCTTCTTGTATTTACCCTGCGAGATCCTTGAAAACATTGCATGCATTCCATTTCATAACAGGTCTTCCAGTATTGGTTTATCATTTTCTCGCTGTTTATTTCAGCAAGGAAAATGGCTCTCGAAAAAAAACAACAGAGGTTTCCAAGCTCAAGATACTCAATTCAAAGAAATGTTCCTGAATCTAGCCAAGGGGCAAGAAGAATTGAAGGCACTCCTCGCTGGGAACTTGACCAAGAAAAATCCTGACAACAATAAGGATGACTAGTTGGAGCAATTGCAAGCTGAGATAGAAAGGATGAGAATCCAGATGATCAGTCAAATGGCTCTTATCCAAAGCTTAGCTCAGGGACAAGAAGAGCTAAGAGTCCTCGTCAGTAAACTTCATCAAGACGGTTGTAACCGTATGAAACAAATGGTCGAGGTTGGGGATCAAGTCATTAATCAGCCCCTGATGAGACAACTAGTTGGCTTGGTGGAGAGTGGACCTTTCCAATTTGCTGCTACATCACGAGCCCAACAACGACCTCGACAACAGCAACGGGGTAATCTGCGAGGGTAAGACAAGCCCAGGAGGAAGTTTACTAAAGTCAACATGACGTTGTCTCAAGCATTGCAACACATGTTAAGGATGAATCTGGTTATGTTGATAAGACCTTATCCAAACCCCAAAACTTCTTCCCCTAAGTACAATCCTGATGCAATGTGTGCATACCATTCCAATAGTTCTGGACATGACAAAAATGACTATTGGGCGTTGAAAAACAAGATTCAAGACTTAATCAACGAAGGGGTGTGGAGTTTACATAAGATGGTCATACTGAATTCTTCTGCCATCCCTCAAGGGAAAACCATATGAAGTGACAATCCCAAGACAAAGAGGATTTTTGTTCATTTAGAATTTTCAATTTGTAATTTATGTTGATTGTTCGAACACTCATTTATGTCAAACTTTGTTATTTCATTAATGCATTGCATATGTTTGTCTTGAATCAATTCATTCGTATTCACTATATTCAAACTATGTTTTTACTTCCTTTTTGTGATATTCAACTTTTGGTTACAAGCTTAAACCTTTAAAGGGAGGATGACTAAAATGATACCATAATCTCATATAGTATGCTTCTGGACAGACCTTGCTAATGATGTACAGGCGTTGTTTCAAACCCTAAACAGTGGAGTTATAAGGAGGATAATCCCTAGTCAACTACTTTGAGCCTAAGAAGTAGGATATTTTATTTTCACACAAATTAAAACCCTTAATCATAACTTGGGGCAAGGTAGTTTCTCAGTTAATTCGGATGCGCATTCAGTCGCAATCTGCCACTTCGTACACAATGAATAGCATTGAAGACGTCCTTCCAAATCAAAAGACAATTGATGGTTCCATATAATCATTAAAGCAGGCAGTCGTTATCTCAAAAAAGAAAATCCCACTAAGTCAAAATCCTATGAAGGAGACTTAAGAAAAAAACGGGGGCATCCCACTGACTGTAATCTCAAAAGAAACAGTTAGGTAAAAGGGTAGGGATAATTAAAAAAAAGAAAAGGAGGTCACTATAAATCCTCAACAAAAAATATATTACAAAAGATGACTTCCTTCTCAAATAAACGTTCAATTTCTGAACCATCACCGGAATATCAAGGACACCATTCCAGACTCGACCGGGATTCAAAACGCACAATTAATTGAGCATAGGACTGAAGAACATCACGAAGAATGGGTTGGGTACAAATAAATCTTGAGCCTTTATCCTTGTTTCTTAAACCGTGATCCAGGCCACGTTACAACCCTTAAAAGTCCTAGTTGAAGCATGGGTTAGTTCGAAAGCACACTGTTACAAAAGGTATCCTAACTCCTGTGAGATTTGCTATAAATCCTGAGTTGATATCACATTCTTGCAAATTTTGTTTTACTGAAAAATGAATTTTCAAAAAAAAAAAATTCAAGACAGACATAAGCTTTGCATCCTTTAAATACCATTTGTTTGCACATGACTATTTGTTTGACAGCAGAGAAATTCACACGATGAATATTCAATGAACAAAAATCCTCTCAATGGACAAAATCGTCTCAGATGGAAAAACACTTCCAACCAAGAGGGCACAACATGATCATTGTCTAACACATCTGGGACAGTCAAGTCAATATTCAAAGAATATCTCAAAAGTGCTGAATAGCCAGGGACAGATTTCCATTTGAACCACTTGGGGCCTGTTACATTTGATCGGAGATTCCAGCAAAAATCACTGAAATTTGAACCTTTGGTACCACCAAATTGCTCGTCTGTGCCAGTAATATCAGATGGTGTCAGTATCATGTCTTCGAATCTGTCCATGACAATTTTTAGAAAAGGCTGAGGAAGACTATCAGAAACTTGATAAAAAATCTTCGGTACCACCAAATTGCTTCTATGTGCCAGTAGTATCAGATGGTGTCAGTATCATGTCTTTAGACCCTTCTATGACAGTTCTTAGAAAAGATACCTAGGAAGTTCAAGACCATTAAAAACTTCAAGTGCACCAGACTAACCCCAGGGGAAAACAGGCTCTCACATATGAAAGGACACATGCGATCACATAAACATTTTCTAGAATTTCCACAACACTTGTTGTCATGGACAGTGACAACTCTCCACATCCTATGAATGCGGACATAGTCGGAAAATACTTCGAATAAAAAAGGACCTGCTAGGTTGACTGGCCTAGGACAAAATATGGGCATCCGGCAAACCAAAAACCTGAAAAGGTGGCTTGGGCCAAAAAAGGTATCCCGGTGGATTGAAAATCTGAAAAGACGGTCCCAGAAAAAGTTAGGGATTAAAGCGTACGACTATGTCTCGTCATCTCATCATTGGTCTATCAGTATAAGACTTATCGCCCTGATCAGCATTTACCAAGGGTTTTAGAAGTTGAGATATAATCAAGTCTCCACAGACCCCCCCCCCCCTCAGAGCAAATTCCATGAGATTGTCTCCACAAAGTAATCTTCCCAAAGTCATACATTCCCCACAATTTCCCCAAACAGTTTATCATCTTCTAGATATAGTGTAGATACAATCAAGACACAGATTCATTCTGACACTCATCCAATATATTTTTCAGATACAGTTCAGATACGCTCTAGATACGGATGCCATTCTGATACTCATTCAAATTCAACTTTTAGATACAGTTCAGATACGCTCCAGATACAGATGTCATTCTGATACTCATTCAGATTCAGCTTTCAGATACAATTCAAATACGCTCCATATACGGATGTCATTCTAATACTCATTCAGATTCAGCTTTCAGATACAGTTCAGATACGCTCCAGATACGGGTGCCATTCTGATACTCATTCATATTCAGCTTTCAGATACGATTCAGATACGCTCCAGATATGGATGCCATTCTAATACTCATTCAGATTCAGCTTTCAGATATAGTTCAGATATGCCCAGATACGGATGCCATTCTGATACTCATTCAGATTCATCTTTCAGGTACAGTTCAAATACACTCCAGATACGGATTCCATTCTGATACTCATTCAAATTCATCTTTCAGATACAGTTCAGATACGCTTCAGATACGGATGCCATTCTGATATTCATTTAGATTCAGCTTTCAGATATAGTTCAGATACACTCCAGATACGGATGCCATTCTGATACTCATTCAGATTCAGCTTTCAGATACAGTTCAGATACGCTCCAAATATGGATGCCATTCTGATAATCATTCAGATTCAGCTTTCAGATACAGTTCAGATACGCTCCAGATATGGATTCCATTCTGATACTCATTCAGATTCAGCTTTCAGATACGCTCCAGATACGGATGCCATTCTGATACTCATTCAGATTCAGATTTAAGATACAGTTCAGGTACACTCTAGATACATATGCTATTCTGATAGTCATTCAGATACAACTTTCAGATACAGTTCAGATACGCTCCAGATACAGATGCCATTCTGATACTCATTCAGATACAACTTTCAGATACAATTCAGATACGCTCTAGATACAGATGTCATTCTGATACTTATTCAGATTCAGCTTTCAGATACAGTTCAGATACGCTCCAGATACGGATGCCATTCTGATACTCATTCAGATTCAGCTTTCAGATAGAGTTCAGATACGCTCCAGATTCGGATTCCATTATGATACTCATTCAGATTCAGCTTTCAGATACAGTTCAGATATGCTTCAGATACGGATGTCATTCTGATACTCATTCAGATTCAACTTTCAGATACGCTCCAGATACGGATGCCATTCTGATACTCACTCAATATAGCTTTCAGATACAGTTCAGCTACACTCCAGATACGGATGCCATTCGGATACTCATTCAGATACAGCTTTCAGATACAGTTCAGATACGCTCCCGATATGGATGCCATTTTGATACTCACTCAATACAGCTTTCATATACAGTTCAGCTACGCTCCAGATACAGATGCCATTCTGATACTCATTCAAATTTTGCTTTCAGACACAGTTCAGATATGCTCCAGCTGTGGATGCCATTCTGATACTCATTCAATACATCTTTCTATTCAGATACAATCACAACATAGATTCATTCTGACACTCCCTCACACAGCTGCTAGATACATTCAGACACGAGTTCATTCTAGTATACTTCTCATTCCATGAGGTACAGAAATAGGGGCATCTTCCTGTCACATCCTCAAGCAGAAGTCGAAGATCCCCAATAGAGTTTTTTAAAATCTCAAGCAGATTATAAAGCCTCATCCCCGGAAGAGCAAAAATCTCCAATTGTTGCTCCAAAATTCCCCAGTGAAGTCGCCAAGCTTCTCAAGATTCCCCAGCAGGATTTCAACAAAATCTCGAAACAATTCACGAAGTTTACCTTCTCCAACAAGGTTTATTCCTCTAACAATGGAAGTTCATCTCCCAACATTTCAACTTTAATAAATCTGAAGACCTACATTCTTCACCACCAGCAACCATGATTTATTTTCCCTAATTCAACAACATAGAAATGGAACAACTGACATGTTCATACATTGCAATCATACATCATTTCTACAAATAGCATAGCATATGCAACACAAATGCATATATCACAATCTCATTTATTTTGAGAGCTTCATGCAATTCATACATCATGACATCGCATGAAACTAACTTTACCTTTCCAGGTTGAGTTCGCAGAAAGACAAACACTATCAACTTATACAACAGGTCAAAGTTTAACGCCCAAAACCATATGGGAAAACCATCTACACGACCAAATGAAATGAGCTCTCGAAGCAAGACAGGTTTACCAACAAATACAGCAGGCCACAGATTAATGCCCGAAATCGGACCGGGTAACTATATATGTGACCAACAAAATGAGTCCCAGGTTAATACCTATAACCAGCCAGGAGAACTATCTGCGGACGACCAACTGTGGATTAACACCTGTAACCGGCCAGGTGAACTATTTAAATAAAGAGATTAAAGATTAATACCTGTAACAAGCCAGGAAAACTGTCTTTCTTTCTCAGGTCAGAGATTAATACCTGTAATAAGTCAGGACAACTATCTCAATGACCAACAAATTCCAAATTCCAGATTAATACCTGAAACCAAACAGGACAACTATCTGTGAACAGCTGATGGTAGATTAACACCTGAAACCAGATAGGAAAGCTATCTACATGACCAGACGAAGCAATCTTACATGGGTTCCTTCTCATATATCTCCAGGTGCAGACTAACACAGACTCATCCTGAAACATCCCTACGCAGGCTCTACAACTCTCATAAGAGTTTTGATGATAAAAAACACAAAGAACAAATATGCACTCTAGAATTGTGTTCTATTTTGTACAGAAGTTCTGACGGAAGTGGATCAAAAGTTAAGCTACAAGGTTGCTCCTGCTGTGAACGTAGACTGACGTCAGAATGTTCTGATGAATGAAGATCAAAATTTACGCTAAAGAGAAAGACATCTTAACTCTGAACGGAATTCTAACACTGCAAACAGGACCATATGATTCTGACCTCCCAAGTTCTGAAGCAAAGTAGCAAGAAGATTCCTTATGTTCTGAAGCGTTACTATTCCATCAAAGTTGTATCAATTGCAACGGATACAAACAGACAAGGATCTTCATATTAAGGAAAGTGCATTAACTGCCAATTATCAAGTTTCCATTTGCATAAGATTGTTGCGCCTATTTAAACAAGCAACAAGGTTAAATCGTTCACGATTTACATCACTGCTATTTACAATCTCTTAACACTGCAACTCAATAATCAAATTATTCTCTAAATTGTGTAATACATCACAAGTTTGTGATACCGTTTTTATAACGAAAAACATCTTGTACACAGATTAATTCTTACTTTTGTTAGTGAAATTCCTTGAGATAAATCGGGTTGTGGTTGTACTCAAGAAGACTTTGGCAGTTGTCAAAGTAGATTTATAATCAGTTTGATTAGTGAATTAAGACCTCGTTGGAGAGAGGCAAAATCACCTTGGCGGATAGACTGGAGTAGTTTGAGATCAAACAAACCAGGATAAAAATCATCGTGTCATTTGCATTGATTTTTAAAGTTACAATTCAACCCCCCTTCTTGTGTTTTTCACTTCTTCAATTGGCATCAGAGCGCCTGGTTCTGAGTTCAAGCACTTAACCGTGTCAGTACAAGATCCAAGCTTATAAAAACACTATGGTGGGACCAAGTCAGAACATCAGCAATGACTATCATGATGATAAAGACAGAATCAATGACAAACCTCCAGTCTTTGATGGAGAGAACTTTGATTACTAGAAAGACAGAATTGAAAGCTTCTTTCTAGCTCATGATGCTGGTCTATGTGATATGGTAATTGATGGATACATGCATCATGTGGATGAAAGTGGTCAGAAGAATGATAGAAAAAGAATATCTGATCATCAAAAGGGTGACTTCAGAAATCATCACAAGGCCAGAATGATTCTCCTGAGTGTCATCTCATATTCAGAGTATGAGAAGATCACAAACAGAGAGACAACTAAAAACATGTTTGATTCTCTGAGAATGACTCATGAAGGCAACATGTAAGTTAAAGAAACCAAAGCCCTTGCACTCATTCAAAAATATGAAGCCTTCAAGATGGAAGAAAGTGAATCCATTGAAGCAATGTTCTCAAGATTCTAGATTCTAGTTGTTGGGCTGAGAGTTCTTGACAAAGGGTATTCAACTATTGATCATGTAAAGAAGATCATAATAAGTTTACCGAAGCAATGGAGGCCCATGGTCACTTCTCTCAAGCTGGAAAAAGATCTTAACAAGATATCTCTGGAGGAACTTGTCAGCTCACTCAGAAGTCATGAGATAGAGTTAGAAGATGACGAGCCTCAGAAGCAAGGTAAGCCTTTAGCGCTAAAATCTAACAAAAAATATGATTCTAAAGTTTTGCAGGCTATGGAAGAAACCATTGATGGATCCTCATAAGAAGAAGATGAATTGTCTCTTCTCTCCAGAAGAGTCAATCAGCTGTGGAAGCAGAGGCAAAGAAAATTCAGAAACTCCAGAAGAATAGGGAATCAGAATGAATCATCCTCTAGATACAGAAAGTCTGAATCCTCCTCTGGACACAGAAAGTCTGAATCTTCTTCTGGTCACAGAAATTCAAGCAATAGGGACATCGTCTGCTATAAGTGCAATGAACAAGGGCACTGCAAAAGCGATTGTCCAAGGCTTCAGAAGGAGAAACCCAAAAAGAAGTTATTCAAGGAGAAGAAGAAAAGTCTCATGGAAATATGGGATGACTCAGATACTTCTGACACAGACACATAGTCAGAAGATGAAAGAGCCAACATTGCTCTTATGGCCAATGTGACAGAAGATAGTGAATCATCTGGGTTAGAATCAGAATCAGACACATGAGAGGTATTTCCTGACTTTACTGTTAACTTCACTAAAGTTGAATTAGGAGAAAGCCTGAGTGAAATTCTAGAAAGATATCAGCAGCTTCGAGTCAGATTCAAGAACCTGAAAAAGGATCTAGTTTCTGACTCTGAAGAAACTGAGAATCTGAGATTACAAAATTCTGAGTTAAAAGAAAAGATTTCAAAACTTGAAAATGATTTATAAAACTCTCAGAAGGAAACTGTGATACGGTGGGAGAACTAACTTTGAAGGTTTTGCGTTTGATCGCAAATGTTGCGGTTAGCAAGAGTCGTCATCGACTTTTCTTTTATCCAAAAGGAAAGGTTGAAAAGAACAGGAAAGACCTTTGAGATGTTTTCTTGAGTTCGGGGGGTAGATTATGAAAAGGGAAGGTGTTAGCACCCTTTTCATCCATGGTTTTCCACGGGCTCTTAGTTACTTGCTAGATCACTTGCTTTTGTTTGAAAACGTGCTTTGTGTGGTTTTTGAAAATATTTTGAAAAGGCGCCATCGTTTAGGCAAACTTTGTAATAGTTCTCGTTCGTAAGAATGTATACAAAGTGTTGAGCTTTTGAAAATGTTTCAAGTTTGGAAGATGTTTTGAAAGTGTTGGTGTTTGTTTTGGAAAATAAGAAAGAGTGTTTGATTTGAAACTGAGCAAGCAACTAGGAACGATCTACCTACTCAAAAGTCTTAGTTCATTTCTTCCTTTCCTTTGATATTGCTATCTCACTATTGATTTGGTAAGAAGACTTATCTTTGGATGTAAAGGGACGGGCGTGGATCATCGTATAGCCATGATAGAAATGTTGTGAAATATCTTAGCAATTCTCTTTGAGGGACTAAGATCATTTTGAAAGGCGACATTGATAGCGTCATCGAGGGACTATGATCTTGTATTTTGATTGCATTTTGCTAAGATATCCCACATGCATAACATGGCCATTTTTGTAAGGCAACAAAGTGGAATTACCCTAAGGGTGTAAGTGCGCAAGTGTATTGATTTACATGCTTGTTTATCTTGAATTAGGGTTTGCTATTGTTGATTTTAGATTTCCATACAAACCCTAATTACTAACATTATATGAAAGCGATAAATTGCGGAAAGTAAAATTACTACGCTATTACATCACTTGGGGATGGGGGATATAAATTTACAAATGGGGATGACAAGTAAAGTAAACCCTAATTACTATTACAAGGATTTGACAATTACATAATTTAAGATGCAAAAATAATAAAATATGCAAGAAGATGTAAAGTGAGAGAAGTTGTTTTTTAGGGTTTTTTATAGCAAAAGGTTTTGTAATTAATTTCATTGAAGAAAAATATAAGTCTAAGTTAGTTGTTTAGAAAATTGTTTTTTGAATTTTCATTTGAACAAAAAGGGTTTATAAAGTTAGGTCATTTACAAGAAATGTAATATGTCCAAAATAAGCTAAAAAATCTCAAAAAATCAAGAAAATTGGTGCCTGAGCTGACACGGGCCGTGTCAGTGGACACGGGCACCCGTGTCAGGACCTGTCCATGACTTTTCTGCATTTTTTTGGTTCCAGCCAATCTGACACAGCCGTGTCATGTGACACGGGCGCCCATGTCAGCCCCTGTTCATCTTTTTCTGCTCATGTACGCATCAGTAACATTGACACGGGCCGTGTCGTTTGACACGGGCACCTGTGTCAGCCTCTGTCCCTGCATATTATCATGTTTTTTCAACCCAACTAAGCTGACACGGGCCGTGTCATGTGACATGGGCACCCGTGTCAGCCTCTGATCTGGCTTTTTGTTAGTTTTTTTCTCTTTGATCTGTCTTGTTATATCTTTTGAGCGCAAAAGCAAATGATGTATGAACAAAGATATCACAGTTTGAGAAAGTTTACCTCTCGAAGCGGAAGCTTTAGAACATGCACGAATGTTTCCAAGTGTAAAGTGGTAATTGATCTAGCTCCTTTGAACCTTCTTGAAGTAGCTCCAACCTTCCTTTTGTACAGAAAATGATTGAACCGCTCCAACCAAGTCAAGTTGCAATGTATGTTTTTTTTAGTTTAGAAGATGGTGGTAATGATGTTACAGAAGTTATTCTTATGTTTGGACAACTTCTATATGGTGTATATGAAGTGTTTAGATGGTTTGTTTGGAGAAAACTTGCAAGGTATGAGATTCAAAGATTTGGACTTCAAAGCTCAAAAATGGAGGTTTTGTGTACAAATCTGGTTTTTGACACAAAAATGATTTTGAGTGTTAGTTTCCCCTCCTATTTTTCTGGCCTTTCTCTCTATTTTTTCTAACCTCCTACTCTTGCAAATTCTTCTTCTATATATAGGCTAGGGGTTAATGCGTATGAGCTGATTAGGTTTGCAAGACAGCATGTTATGGTTTGGTTGGATTACAAAGATCAAACTATGTCAAGTACTCCATAGTCCCAAGATGAAATACCAAAGTTGATCGTATTGAGGAGCTACTTCCATGATTTATGGTGGAGTATAATCAACAACAAGCAAGGTATGGGCTTAAGATAAACTTTGTACAAAAAAGCTTGCTTTTCAAGAGTAGCAATGGTGCCTTTATGGCATAAATGGAAAGATCTTTTGGGCAATGGCTCAAACACTTGAGTAATAGCTCAAGCTCTTGTGTAAGCATTAAATTATGATGATATTTTCAAGCAAGGAGGCCTGCAACATAAGATTATGCAGCAAACCATAAGAGTTTTGTTATGTGTTCTTTAATAGAATGACTTGCAATTCAAGGATGGATGCCCAACTTCAAGCCCTTGAATCTCTTAGCTCAAGTATGATAAATTCATGCTCTTGGATGTTTTTAGAAAGATTTAAACATCCTCTATAACTTTCATGTTGGCCATTTTGACAAAATCATCTTGTAACTATGTGAAAAAATGCCAAGAAGTTGGGATAAAATCCTGAACAAAATCTGTTGAAAATTTCTCTAAGTGTTAAATGAAAATGTCATGACTTCATGAATTTATAACTTAAAATCCAAGAACTTCTAGGAGAAGTTGTGTAAAGCAACATTGTAGATATCATGGAGATCTACAACTTTCATGTTGAAAGTTTCCCTTGAACCGTCTTGCATCTTGGTGAAAGAATGACATGAAGTGATGAAATTATCATGTATAAAAACACTTAGAAAATTTCTGTCTTGAAAATTTTGACTTTTCAAGTTGACTTTTGACTTTCTTGACTTCTTGATTATCAAGCTTGATATTCTTGAATGTCTTGATGAAATTTGATCTTTAGAATTTAATGTTGATCGAAAAGTCAAAGTTTGACTTTCCAGTATGCAATTGACTATTTTGCCCTTGTGCCAATTCCAAGCCTAAATTGATGTATCAGTTCTGCAAACTTGACGTCATAGAAGATCTTGTGTGAGAATACTTGAGAAATAAGAGGGAAAATTTTGGGGTACAACAGCTGCCCCTGTTCAATCTTCTTACACCTGAAGAGTTAGATTGGTAAATCTGCCATTCGTGACTTGAAGGTGGAAGATGATTGAACACTAGAGTGCCTAAAAATTTGCACTCGGTGATGTGGTGGTTGATTGTGTAGGGAATGGGCTTAAAAGATGCCATTTGGATAAATGATAGATAGTTGTTGGAGATGATCTTATAGATGCCATCCGAAGGTGATTGTATCTGGACTATATTTGGGTGACAAAATGATATCTGAATCTGGACCGTATCTGGGTCGTATTAGAAAGGTATGTTGAATGATGAAGGAATCTTGGACGATTACTACCTCAGCAGGATGATGAAGGAATCTTGGACGATTACTACCTCAACAGGATGATGAAGGAAGCTTGGATGATTACTACCTTAGCAGGATGATGAAGGAATCTTGGACGATTACTACCTCAACAGGATGATGAAGGAATCCTGGAAGATTACTACCTCAGTAGAATGATGAAAGAATCTTGGACGATTACTACCTCAGCAGGATGATGAAGGAATCTCGTACGATTACTACCTCAGCAGGATGATGAAGGAATCTTGGATGATTACTACCTCAGCAGAATGATGAAGGAATCTTGGACGATTACTACCTCAGCAGGATGATGAAGGAATCTTGGATGATTACTACCTCAGCAGAATGATGAAGGAATCTTGGATGATTACTACCTCAGCAGGATGATGAAGGAATCTTGGACGATTACTACCTCAACAGGATGATGAAGGAACCTTGGATGATTACTACCACAAAAGATGATGAAGGAATCTTGAGACGACTACTACCTCAGAAAAATGATGAAGGAATCTTGGAAGATTACTACCTCAGCAAGATGATGAAGGAATCTTGGACGATTACTACCTCAGCATGATGATGAAGGAATCTTGGACGATTACTACCTCAGTAGGATGATGAAGGAATCTTGGAAGATTACTACCTCAGAAAAATGATGAAGGAATCTTGGATGATTACTACCTCAGCAGGATGATGAAGGAATCTTGGACGATTACTACCTTAGCAGAATGATGAAGGAATCTTGGACGATTACTACCTCAGCAGGATGATGAAGGAATCTTGGACGATTACTACCTCAACAGGATGATGAAGGAATCTTGGTCGATTACTACCCCAAAAGATGATGAAGGAATCTTGAGACGACTACTACCTCAGCAGGATGATGAAGGAATCTTGGACGATTACTACCTCAGCAGGATGATGAAGGAATCTTGGACGATTACTACCTCAGCAGGATGATGAAGGAATCTTGGACGGCTACTACCTCAGCAGGATGATAAAGGAATCTTGGATGATTACTACCCCAAAATATGATGAAGGAATCTTGAGACGACTACTACCTCAGCAGGATGATGAAGGAATCTTGGATGATTACTTCTCCAAAAAGATGATGACCTTTATCTGTCGATTGATCTTTCCTGAAAAGATAAAGAGTTAGTTGTATGCAATGTCATGATGTATGCATTGCGTAATGTTTTTCTCAAAACAAATGAGATTTGTGTTATATGTATTTTGTATGCATGTGCTATGAATGTTGTTGAAATGTAATTTTGTCTTGGAAAATAAATCCTTGACAAGTGTTGGGGAGTTATTAAATCCTGGATTGCTGTTGAAGAGTAGGTATGTCTTCAAACTTTTCTTAGAATGTTTCCACTGAGGATCCCTATTTTATTGAGGAGAACTCCGCTAGGGAAAGTTGAAAACTCTGTGGAGAGTGTTGATTCCTGCTTGGGGAAAAAGTTCAGGAGTCTCGGTTGTCCGTTGCTCTACTGGGGAGTCGAAGTTGAACTAATGTCTGGTTGGGTCCAAGCTTCACAGTAACTTGATGGGGATTGTAGAGTAGTCTATTGGGGAAGAGGAGTTGTGGTCCTTTGATTTGTAGTGGTCCGAGAGGCCACCTCAAGCTGGGGAATCCTGTCGTTTATTGCGGAAATAAACCCTGTTGCTTAGTCTGTTGGAGAGGCGGCGACTTCACTGGAAGAAATCCTCAAGGATTCTTGAAGTCAACTTAGTTGGGAAAAAGTTTTCATAGATTTTAACTTTGGCTGGGAGTCATCCTATGAGAAGGATTTTGGGGAGATTTGTCACTTCCCCTTAGTAGCAAGTGTTTGTGGCACTTCCAAGAAATGTTTGACTGTATGTAACCCTTTGTTGGGGTTTGCGTTCAATGCCCCAAGTGATGGAGACGGAGACCTGCCCCTGGTTATTCTGCACTTCTTGAGAGATTTCTTGGAAACTTGACTGGATTGCCCCGGGTGTGCTGGATAGTGATATGTCATGCCCCCTTGTTGATAGGAGATTTGTCATTGGAAGTGTCATCCCACTTGAAGTGATTTTGTTCACCGAGGGAGCTTTCGTTCATCGGATATTCGTTGTGTGAATTTCTCTGCTGTCAAACAAATAGCCATATGCAAACAGTGATATTCATGTAATGCAAAGTTTATGTTTGTCTTGAAATTTCAAAAATGAGTTTTGGCAAGTAAAGAAGTTTTGTAAGAAAATTCAACTCAGGATTTTGAGTAAAGCTTTACAGGAGTCAGGATACCTTTTGTAACAGTATGCTTTCGAACTAACCCATGCTTCTATTAGGACTTTTGAAGGGTTGTAGCATGGCTTGGTTCACGGTTTAAGAAACAAAGGATAAAGGCTCAAAATATATTTGTACCCACCCGCTCTTCGTGACGTTCTTTAGTCCTAAACTCAGTTAATTGTACGTTTGAACTCCAATTGAGTTTGAAATGATGTTTTGGTGATGGTCTAGACAAGTTAAGTTTGTCGGAAGGCAGTCATTTTTTGCAACATTTTTCATGTTGTTGAGGATTTATAGTGACCCCTTTTTTGTTATCCCTAATTTTGCCTGACTATTCTTGTTTTGAGATTACGGTCAGCGGGATGCCCCAGTTTTTCTTAAGTCTCTTTTGTAGATTTTGACTTAGTGGGCTTTACTTTTTTGAGAGATAGTGACTGCCTATGTGATAGGGAACCATCACCGTCTTTTGATTCCATAGGAATGTTTTTGATGTCATTCGTTGTATTATGAGATGAGAGTTTGCGGCTTAACGCGCATTTGAATTAACTGAGAGACTACCCTGCCCCAAGTTTTGATTAAAGGTTTCAATTTGTGTGAAAAAGAAAACTTCTACTTCTTTGGCTCAAAGGGATTGACTATGGATTATCTTCCTTATAACTCCAGTGTTTAGGTTTTGAAAGAACGCCTATACATCGTCAGTAAGGTCTATCCAAAAGCATATTTTATGAGATTATGGCATTATTTTCGTCACCCTCAGTCTAAAGGCTTGTATCTTTTAGAAAGAGTTGAATGTCATAAAGAGAGTAAAAAGCATAGTTTAAATGAAATGAAAACGAATGAATCAATTCAAGACAAACATATGCAATGCATTAATGAAACAAAGTTTGACATTAATAAATAATTGTTTGAATAACAAGAGGAATTACAAATGAAAATTTCAAAATGAACAAGACGCTCTCAATGATTTGGCATAGGAGCAGTGATCACATTTGGAGTCTCCGGAGGGTCGAACTCGATCTCCTTAGCATCAATCAAGTCTTGAATCTTGTTCTTCAAAGTCCAACAGTCGTCAGTGTCATGTCTGGGACTTTCATAATGATAGGCACATCTTACGCTTGGATTGTACTTAGAAGAGGAGTTGTCGGGATTTTGAGAAGGATCCTTTAGTGTGATCAGTTTCACCTTCAACAAATGTTGTAATTCTTGAGACAAAGGCATGTTGATGTTAGTGTACTGCCTTTCTTGATATCTTACCCTACACCTATTGCTATGTCTTTGTTGAACATGTGTAGGATTAGAGATCAGGATTTCCCCTGCATGTTGATCATTGTGATAAGGTGGAAGAACCGACTGTTAATACTGGTTTGCATTTTTTGTTCGCAAAATGTCGCGGTAAGAAAGAGTCACCACCGAATTTTATTTTATCCAATCATGGAAAAGGAAAAAAGAACAAAAAAACCTTTTTTGAGATGTTTCTGAGTACGAGGGGTAGATTATAGAAAGGGAAGGTGTTAGCACCCCTTCTATCCGTAGTTATCTATGGGCTCTTAGGTACTTGCTTATTTTTCAAATTGCTTGTGTGTGATTGTTTTGGAAATGTTTTACTTCGTGATAACCCTTGTATCAGTCCTCAAGGATATGGCGAAGTTTGTTTTGATAATTGTTTTTGAAAGGTGTTTGTGTGAAAAAGTTTTGTTTTGAGCAAGTACCTACTAGCATCTACCTACTCGAAAAAATATTGTTTCAGTTTTATTTCCTTTAGACAACGCTAGCCCACTATTAAGGAGTAGGTAGCACCATCGTTGGAGTTGTAAGGGACATTCGAAAGGGATAAGTACAATCACTAAAGCAGTAGTTAGAAAACCTTAGTAGTAACATGTGATGCGGTGGGAGAACTGACTTGAGGTTTTGCGTTTGTGTTCGCAAATGTTTCGGTTTAGAAAGAGTCGCCACCAACTTTTATTTTATCCAAAAGGAAAGGTAAGAAAGCACAGGAAAGACCTTTGAGATTGTTTTTGGGTTCGGGGAGTAGATTATGAAAAGGGAAGGTGCTAGCACCCTTTTCATCCATGGTTTTCCATGGGCTCTTAGTTACTTGTTTTAGATCACTTGCTTTTGCTTTTCAATTGTTTGAAATGGTGCTTTGTGTGTGGTTTTGAAAGTATTTTGAATAGTGGCCTTTGTTTAGGCAACCTTTGTAATGATTCTTGTTTGAATGTATACAAAGGTGTTTGTCTTTTGAAAAATGTTTCAATGTTTGAAAGTTTGTTTTGGGAAATGTTTTGAAATTGTATTGTGCGTTTTTGAAAATAGCAAGGATGGTTTGCAAGTTGATCAAGTAACTAGGAGTTGTCTACCCTAATCAAAAGTCTTTCCTACACATTTTTATTCCTTGGATATTGTTGTTTTACCATTTCATTTGGTAAACAACCCTATCTTTGGATGTTAAACGGGACGGGCGCGGGTCATCGTATGACCATGTTAACAATGTTGCCAAGTATCTTAGCAAGTTTTTGAGGGACTAGATCATTTTTGTTTTAGGCAACCAAGATAGCGTCATCGAGGGACTATGATCTTTTGTTTTGATTGATTTTGCCAAGATACCTAGCATGTATACCATGGCCATGTTTTAAGGCAACAAAGTGGATGAAACCCTAGGCGTGCTTGTGTGCATTGTGTTGTCATTTTTTATGCATTTTTGTCTTGTGTTTAGTCATGCTATTTGTTTGATTTTGGTCTTTGCATACAAAATCCTAATTTACTATCATGACATTTGAAAGCAATAAAATGCGTAAAAGTGAATCTAAGACTATTACAATATTATTATGGGGAGGGGAATACAAGTTTTGAATAGTGGGATATTTGCACAAAATAAAGTCCTAAAACTATTACAACCATATTGAATTTATATGTACAAATACATAAATAGACAATTATTTAAATATGCAATTAAATGTAAATATGCAAAATGTTTTTTGTATATTTATTTTATGTATGTAAAATAAATTTGTTTAATGTCTTAAAAATAAGAAAATAAAAAATGATTATTTTTTGGAAAGGGTGGAAACCCTAGTTTTTTTGTTTTAAGAAAATATATTCTATATTAATTATTTATTTCATTTTTTGTTTAAGAAAAATAATAATAATATATACAAAAATATTAAAAATTAAATATTGTATGAAAATATTAATTTAAGTGTATAAATAATAAAAATGAAAGTATATAATATTTTTATATTATTTACAAATTTATTTAAGAAAATAAAAGTTTTTAACCTAATAAACTATTTTTTGTCATAAAAAAATAATAAAATAATAAAATAAAAATATAAAAATTAAGAAAATATTTTTGGTGATTTTTAATATTTAGAAAAAATAATAAAAGTCAGAAAATATAAAAAGAAATGGGCCAAGGGGGTGCAAAAAGCAGAATGAGGGGTGTCAATAGTCAAGCAAAACAGGCCCATGGCCATGTTCCACTTCATCCCTGTCCTTGGAACAAAAACGCGCGCCCTGTACTTCAAATCTGTATCTCCTGCATACGTGCTTAAAAACAAAATCTTGCAACATGAAAGTTATAGCTCATCATCACACGATTCTAATGATATAAAAAACTTGATCTAACTCTCAAAGACCAGAGAAAATTTTATTGGCCCTAAATCTTGACCTAGTTTTTTCAGCAAGTTCATCATCCAAATTCTCCTAGCTCAGTTAATATAAATACAAACTATGCATATGTACAGTTCAAGGACATTAAGGGCTACATTTTTCCTTCACAAACCTAAGCCTAATGATTCCTAAATAAGGAGATAGAAGTTTGAAAATTACCTGTTTCAGTCAAGTTCGAATATGGCAATGCAACAACTTTGAATGAGTCCTGAGGAACTTTTGAGCTTGCTTGATGTTCCCTTGACCTTTCCCAATGCTTAGCTTGCTTTGAAATGGCCTGAATGTCCCTATAGAACTCAACCTGCAAACTCAGAAATTGAAAATGGTGAAGCTTGAAAATGAAGCTACAGTTGCTGGACAAGGACCTGGGTAGCTTGGATGGGATGTATGCAATGTGTCTGAAATGGTTTGGGACAAAACGCACGAGTGGAATTTGTTTTGGCTTGAATTCTGCAGAGCTTGCCCTGTTTTGGGCAGAAATGGAGTTTTTGTGCTTAAGGGTGTTTGAGAGGCTTGGCAATCGTGTTTCAGGCTTGGTACAATATGTTGAACTTATTTCAAATGGTATCTAGTCTTGGTTTTAACAGATGCACCAATTATGTTCACTTTTGCAAGTTGGCTTGTTTTTTAAGAAAAGGTTGAGTTGACAAAGCCAAAGCCTGTACATGCCCGCTCTTTAGCTGCACATAGTTGGTGTACTTTGCCTCAAGTTTGTGGAATTTGTTTTCAGCAAGAAATTGGGTCCATGGCTAAAGATAAACAAAATGACATAAAACATGCTTTTATCAAAGTAGCAATGTTGCCTTTTTGCCATTTTTGGATTAACTCTTTGTGTAATGTTCTAAAGCTCAGAACAAAGCCTTTCACCAATGTATTTGCACTTAATTTATGAGTGTGGAAAGGATTAAGACCTTTAAAACAAGTACAAGCAAGATTCAAACTGATTTGCAAGTTGTAACATGGTGCAAAATGCCTTGGACAAAAGTGATGATTTGCCATTTTCAAACTTTCGATTCTCCCTAACCACAAATGATCTTGGAGAGTTCTTGGACATTTTGGAAAGCTTGTAACATGCTCTATAATCCATATTTGAAATGAATTTTGAGATTCCAATTGGAAATAGGTGAAAAGTTGCCATGAAGATAGGTCAAAATCCTGCCTAAATTAGGGCAAAATTTCACTAAGTTAAAAGTTTCATGGACCCCTATTCACAAAATCATAACTTGAGATCCAAGCATATTTTTGGAAAACTTTGTGAGTAAAAGTTGTAAATTTTTTGGAGGACTACAAATTTTATGTTGGAAGTTTTCTTTGAATCCAATTTCATCATGGTGAAAAAATTGGGCAAAGTTGGGAAAAAATAAGAAATTTTCATAACTTAGAAAATTTCTAAGTTATGAAAATTTTCCATTTTAAACCCTAATTTTCAAAATTAGGTTTCTTGGTGAACAAGTTTCATGTTTTGACACATCTTGATGAAAAATGACCCTTGGCACTTGATTTTGACCAAAAAAGTCAAAGTTTGACTTTTCAGTGTCCAGTTGCTTTTTGATCAGTTGACTGGAAAATTCATCTGTCAATCCAATGCATTTGAGACCTTTTGAACCTTGTGATTAGGTCAAGATGATGCCATTGAGTCCTTTAAACCATGCTTTAACCCAATTTTCCATTGGCTAGGTGAAAAATCAGAAATTACCCTTCTGCAGTCAAAACCCTAAAAATGACCATTTTGCCCTTTTGATGATCTGATCAAATTTCTTGAGGAGTTGTGGTCCAAACTTGATCAAATGGTTCATATGAGTCTATAATGTTGATGTGGATCAAAAATTATGAGGTTTGACTGTAAATTGGCCACAGTTGACTTTTTCCCCAATACAGCTAATTTTTAGGTCAACTGTCCAATTGACTGGGCAAAAATGTGATTCAAAGGTTGAAACTTGGTATGAGCAATCTTAGGAGTCCAATATGAAGTATGAAAGTCACATGAGGCATTGAAAGTCCAAAAATCCCTGTGCAAACTCAAACCCTAATTTCAGGTCAACAATGCAAGGAGATGTCTTGAGCTGAGCAAACCCTAATCCTGAGGAGTCCAAAGAGTCTTGTGAGGGTGATCTTGATAAAATGAGAGGGAAAATTTTGGGGTACAACAGCTGCCCCTGTTCAATCTTCTTGAACCTGAAGAATTAGATTGACGAGTTTGCCGTTCGTGACTCGAAGGTAAAAGATGATTGGACACTAGAGTACCCGTAAATTTGCACTCGTCAGAAATGTTGTTGAGGAAATGGGCTTAGAGATGCCATTTGGAGATATGATAGAATCGTGTTGGATATGGGCTTAAAGATGCCATCCAAGATTGTTTGTTGAAAATCAGGAGAATGAACATCAGAATGGTATCCGTATCTTGAACGTATCTGAGTTGTATATGGAGATTGGATTTGTATGAGCAAGGGAACGGCGTCCGTGTATGGAGCGTATCCGAGCTGTAACTGTATTTGAATTTGAATGAATAACAGAATGACTACCGTGTCCGGAGTGTATCTGTATTGCATCTGAGTCTGAATAAGCGACAAAATATCATTCGTGTCTGGAGCATCTCTGGGCTGGGGAAAAAGTCAGAATAAGTGACAGAACGGTAACCATGTATGGAGCGTATCTGGACTGTATCTTGAGGTTGAGATCTGTATGAGTAGCAGAATGACTTCCGTGTTTGGAGTGTATCTGAACTGTAACTGGGATCTGAAAAAGTGATAGAATGACTTCCGTGTCTGGAGTGTATCTGAACTTGAAATTGATAGTTGAATCTGAATGAGAAATAGAATGACTTACGTGTCTGGAGCGTATCTAATAGGTATCTGATTGTTGAAGTCTGAATGAGTGACAAAATGGCATCCGTGTCTGGAGCGTATCTGGGATGTATCTTGACTTTGAATTTTGAATGAGTAATAGAATGACTTCCGTGTCTGGGGTGTATCCATACTGTATCTGAATAAGAGATCTAGATGAGTAGCATAATGACTTCCGTGTTTGGAGTGTATCTTTACTGTATCACGAATAAGAGATTTGAATGAGTAACAGAATGACTTCCGTATCTGGAGTGTATCCGTACTGTATCTGAAATCCTTGAATATTTGTTAAAGATAGATGTTAATCTTATCCTGAAAAGGGAAAAATGTTAGCTGAAATACAGAGTTGTGTTGCATGAAATGTATGATACAATAAATGTGTTTTATCAATGTTTATGATATATGAATGTAATGTATGCGCATGTGAGCTGATTTGCTGTCTTGCTGAGGAAAATAAATCCTTGATGGCTGGAGATGATAAAATCCTTGACTGCTGTCGGGGAAAATAAATCCTTGACCGCTGTTGGAGACTCAAAATCTTTGATTGCCGAGGATGAGAAATCCTTGCTGACTACTGTTGGGGATAGAAAATCCTTGGCAACTCGCGGGGATTATCAAAAACTTTGACAACTTCTGTGGGGATGTGAGAATCCTTCACAACTTTCCTGGGGATATAGGGATCCTTCAAGTCTTTGGAGTTGGAGTATTGACAAAAATTCTGCTTGGGGAAGTAATGTCAAACTGCTCGAGAAATCTGCTTGGGAAATCCAGAGAAATTTGAAGACTTCTACTGGGGATTAAATAATGAGAACCCTTACTCGGCTGGGGAATAGGGAAAACTCTGACGATCTCTACTGGGGATCAGACAAAAGAAAAACCTTGATTTGCTAGAGAATAAGGAAGGCTCTGATGGCTTCTGCGGGGAACTAAGAATGAGAATCTTCAATCTTATGGGGAATTTGAATCCTTGAGGACTTCATACTGAGGAGTTAAGAATGAAAATCTTCGATCTGCAGGGGATTAAAAATTCTGACAAATTCATGCTGGGGAGTAATGAAGACTCTGGCAACTTCACTGGGGGATCAGGAATGAGAATCTTCATTCTGTTGGGGAGTTAAAACTCTGTGGGGAAGAAGGCTTCCTGCTAGAGAGTAAGTGAAAACTCTGGGGGAGTATCTATACTGCTGGGGAGTAGCTATCCTAGGTTGGGGATAAAAGTTAACTGTTATCTAGTTGATTCTCAAATTTTAAGACAACTTGCTGGAGAATTTAGGGAAAACTTGAATGGTTCCCGCTGGGGTTTGGTAGTTTTGACTTGACTGGGGAAAAAGGTTTCATCTCTGCTGAGGGTCTGTAGTTCAAAGTTTTTGCTCCGCTGAGGACTGGGAGTTTGGAAGTTTCAACTCTGATGGTGGATTGAGGATTTGAAATTATAACTCCGTTGGGTATATGCATTTCAAGGTTTTAGCTCCGCTGGGGACCTAGATGATGTACTGCAGGGGATTTCTCTGGAATAGCCTAAAGACGTTTTCCTATACTTTCAACCTGTCAGTAATTATTCTTTCCCATTTCGTTTATTTGTAAACAGTGATTATTTTCAAATGCATATGCTCATTTAATAAATCATTGGACGTTTTCAAATAAAACACAAGTGTAAAAAAAGAAGAAAAGGCAAATAGTTTTTCTTCACTTTGAAGTATCTTTGTATTAACTTTGTGTAAGTATTTTGTACAAAGGAGACAGACATCCTAGTAAGAGAATGTTGTCATAAAAATGAGAAAAATTTATACAAAGAAAGATGGCTATGTGTAAAAATTCCATGGGTTCCCATTCCGCTATAGCCTTCGTAACTCTGAATATCTTGTCCACCCGTTGCTTCGTCCGAAGATGATTGGATTGATCAGAAGCCCAGAGCTTGTCCGTGAATAGATTGTCCTTAAAGTGATCCGACGAGACATAGTCATACGCTTTAATTCCCTAACTTTTGCCTGGACCGCCCTTTCGAGTTTTCAGTCCACCGGGAAACCCTTTTTTTCCCAAGTCGCCCTTTCGAGTTTTCAACTTGCCGGGTGTACAGATTTTTTTTATCCCTAATTTTTGCTTGAACCACCCTTTCGGGTTTTTGATTCATCGGGATGCCCTTTTTTTCCCAAGTCGCCCTTTCGGGTTTTCAACTTGCCGGGTCGTTTATGCGTAGTATCTTTTGACTATGTCTGCGTTCGCAGGGTGCGACAGGTCATCACCGTCCATGGTGGTTAAGATCATTTCCCCACCAGAAAAGATGTTTTTGATCATAAATGGTCCTTCGTAAGTAGGAGTCCATTTTCCCTTGGGATCACTTTGTGGCAAGATGATCCGCTTGATTACAAGATCCCCGAATTGATATACCTGGCGTCTGACTTTCTTGTTAAATGCCTTGATCATCCGTTTTTGATACGTCTGACCATGACAAACAGTAGTAAGTCGTTTTTTGTCAATCAAGTTAAGTTGATCAAGCCGGGTCTGAATCCAATCGTCTTCACTCAAACCAGTATCCTTCATGATTCTCAAGGAGGGAATATGAACCTCGATAGGTAAAACAGCTTCCATGCCGTATACCAAAGAATAAGGTGTTTCCCCAGTTGATGTACACGCTGTGGTACGGTACCCGTGGAGAGCAAACGGTAACATTTCATGCCAGTCCTTGTAGGTGACTGTCATCTTTTGTATGATCTTCTTGATATTTTTGTTCGCAGCTTCGACAACACCGTTCATCTTTGGCCGATAGGGATATGAATTGTGATGTTGAATCTGGAACTGCTCGCATAGGGCGGTGATCATAGTGTTGTTAAGGTTTGTACCGTTGTCAGTGATGATCCTTTCGGGGATACCGTATCGGCAAATGAGGTTCTGCTTGATGAAGCAGGTAACCACATTCTTTGTGAGGATGCGAAGGAAGCTTCTTCGACCCACTTGGTGAAGTAGTCAATGGCCACCAGGATGAAACGGTGTCCATTGGATGCTGTAGGCTTGATCTCTCCAATCATGTCGATTCCCCACATAGCGAATGACCAAGGAGCTGTTAAGACATTGAGAGGAACTGGAGGTATATGTACCTTGTCCGCATAGATTTGACATTTGTGACAAGTCCTGGAATGTTGATGGCAATCAGCTTCCATGGTAGACCAGTAATAGCCTGCCCGTAGGATCTTCTTAGCCATCGTATGTCCGCTAGAGTGAGTGCCGAAGGTACCATTGTGTAGTTCAGCCATGATCTGCTCAGCTTAAACCTTATCCACACAACGGAGTAGAATGCAATCATGATTGCGCTTGTATAGGATACCATTGCTCAAGAAGAACTTAGCTGAGAATCTCCTTAAGAAGTTTTTGTCATTGACTGAAGCTCCTTCAGGGTATTCTTGCGCCTCGAGATACCTTTTGACTTAGTGAAACCACGGTCGGTCCACTACTTCTTTGGTATTAATCTCGTGACAATGTGCAGGTTCGTCCATCCGTTCAATGGTGATTTGGGGAGCCTCATTATCCCAGTTAAGTTTAAACATGGAGGACATTGTAGCTAGAGCGTCTGCTACCTGATTTTCTTCTCGCGGGAAGTGCTCGAAGGTAATCTGCTCAAAATGTGGTAACAATGTAAAGACATGTTCTTTGTAAGGGATGAGGTTGGTATGTTTAGTATCCCACTCTCCTTTGATTTGACTGATAACCAAAGCTGAGTCCCCAAATACAATCAAAGATTTGATTCCCAAGTCTATTGCAGCCTTGAGACCAAAGATACAAGCTTCATTCTCGGCCATGTTATTGGTGCAGCTGAAGCAGAGTCTGGCAGTCAAAGGTGTATGGAAACCTTCTGGAGAGATGAGTATCGCACCGATACCGTTTCCAAGTGCATCAGAAGCACCATCAAAGTACAGGGTCCATCGGGATCCTTGTTCAGGTCCGTCATATGGTCTGTTCTCTTTAATGTTGTCCAAGGTCATGATATCCTCGTCGGGGAAGTCGAACCTCATGGATTGGTAATCTTCGACAGCTTGATGGGCCAGATGATCGGCTAGCACACTTCCCTTTATAACTTTTTGGGTCGTGTACTGTATGTCGTATTCGGTCAGGATCATCTGCCATCTAGCGATTCTTCCGGATAAAGCTGGCTTCTCAAAGATGTACTTGATCAGATCCATCTTAGAGATCAACAAAGTGGTATGAGTCAACATATACTGCCTCAGCCGGCGAGCAACCCATACCAAAGAACATCAAGTTTTCTCGAGTAGTGAGTATCGGGTCTCACAGTCGGTAAACTTTTTGCTAAGGTAATAAATGGCATGCTCTTTTCGGTCAGACTCATCATGTTGGCCCAATACGCACCCCATTGAATTCTCTAGGACAGTCAGATACATGATTAGCGGTCTTCCTTCGATGGGTGGCATCAAGATATGAGGTTCTAGCAAATACCCCTTGATTTTATCGAAAGCAACTTGACAGTCGTCATTCCATTTAACCACCTGATCTTTCTTCAACAACTTGAAGATTGGTTCACAGGTAGATGTTAGGTGAGAAATGAACCTTGCAATGTAGTTTAGGCGTTCCAAGAAACCTCTGACCTCCTTCTCAGTGCAAGGAGCAGGCATTTCTTGTATAACTTTGACTTTGGCAGGATCAACCTCGATGCCTTTGTTGCTGACAATGAAACCCAGGAGTTTACCGGACCTGACTCCGAAAGTGCACTTGTTAGGGTTCAGTCTGAGCTTGTACTCTTTCAACCTGACAAACAGCTTTTGCAGATGGTCGAGGTGTTCTTCTTCAGTTTGTGAACGGGCTATCATGTCGTCTACGTAGACCTCTATCTCATGATGTATCATATCATGAAACAAATCCAACATGGCGCGTTAATTGGTTGCCCCGGCATTCTTCAGTCCGAATGGCATCACTTTGTAGCAGAACGTACCCCACTGTGTAACAAAAGTAGTTTTCTCCATGTCTTCAGGTGCCATTTTGATCTGGTTGTAACCTGAAAATCCGTCCATGAAAGAAAATACCTTGTGCTGAGCTGTGTTGTCAACCAAGATGTCAATGTGCGGTAGTGGAAAGTCATCTTTAGGGCTGGCCCTGTTTAAGTCTCTGTAATCCATGCACATTCTCACTTTGCCTTACTTCTTAGGCACGGGCACAATGTTAGCAACCCATTGTGGATAAGAAGTAACAACAAGAAATCTAGCATTGAACTGCTTCATAACTTCAGCTTTGATCTTTTCAGACATGTCGGGCCTCATGCGGCGAACTTTCTGTTTAACTGGTGGACAATCTTCTCTTGTGGGTAGACGGTGTACCACAATATCTGTATCGAGTCCCGACATGTCTTCTTATGACCAGGCGAAGATCTTAACATATTCATTTAACAGCTGAATTAAGCGCTCTTTGACACTTGGCTCTAGGTTGGCACCCACTCTAACTTCTTTTTTGTCTTCCTCCGTACCCAAGTTGATTGTCTCTAACAGCTCCTCATGAGGTAGAATAGCCCTTTCTTCCTGTTGTAGCAGTCTAGCCAATTCTCCCAGCACTTCACAGTCTTCATCACCTTCGTATTCGGCATGGTAGACCAGATCTTCAGAGTCACTGAAGGTCATAGCAGAATTGTTACCCATGGAATCTAGAATGGAAGGGTACCTACATTTGTGAGTGTGGGTGTGTGTAAGGGATAGCCACCTTTAAACAAATAAAATGTAAAAAGAAAGACAATGAACACAAAAGTTTATATGTGAAAACATCCATGATTCATTAAAATGGCATATGAAGATGAAAAAATCAAACCCTTACAAATGGACCTATGTGCCTCGGGTAAGGCACAAGGTTAAAAGTGTACGAATTGTTTAAGAATTATTACAAACCAACATAAATGTTTGAAAGATAAATTACTGATTCATGAAAGTAATGGGAACAAAGTCCTTTGCCTCCCAATTGCATAGTCCTCCGTCCACAGTGGGGAAAATCTAGTCTTCCAAATTGCTCTCCTCTTCACTAACCTCCAAAGTGTTGACTCCATGATGGGTGATCTTCACTGGTGGCCCTCCAACCCGGGACCGGCGTACAACCTTTTGAGCAGAAGCATTGAAACCCAAGCCGAATTTATCAGATTTGAAAGGAAAATTGGGAAGCTGCCCCCAGATTGTGCTTCCTCCTTCTTCAATCACAGCCTTTGCATCTTTGAGAGACGACATCCGAGGCGGAGGTCGGGTAATCATGGGTACAAAAGACACTGTCTTGGTTGCCGCAATCTCCTGAGCTACCTCTTCAAAATGCTGAAAGGGGGTTTCGATGAATTCACCATCCAATTCCACATAGCGGAAAGAATTTAGATGGCTTATCATGTATTCCTCTTCGTCGTGAACAATTACAATTTTCCCCTGGACAGGGTACTTGAGCTTTTGATGCAGAGTAGAAGTGACGACTCCAGTATGATGAATCTAGGGTCTTCCCAACAAGCAAGAATAGGAGGGACGGATGTCCATCACATAGAATTTGGAGTTGAAGATTTCAGTTCCCACTTTGATTGGGATGTCCACCTCCCCGTGGACCATCCTTTTAGAACCATCAAAGGCTCTGACAATGATGTTGCTGGGCTTCAAAGTTAGACCTTCACAATCCAACCTATCCAATGACTTCTTTGGCAAGACATTCAACGATGAACCAGTGTCTACCAGAACGTGTGCTAGAGTAGTCCCTCTGCATTCCACCGAGACATGCAAAGCGTCATTATGTTTTCTCCCTTTGATTGTTAGATCAACATCGGAGAATCCTAGACCATTGTCTGCTGTTAGGCTAGCTACACATTCCTGGAACTGATCCGCGGAGGTTTCCTGGGGCACATGGGCCGTCTTCAAAAATTTGATTAGAGCTTTAGCATGAGCTTCCGAACAAAGCAATAAGGCCAACATAGAGATTTTTGAGGGGGTTTACCCCAGTTGTTCAACAACATTATAATCGCTTTTCTTGATTATTTTCAAAATCTCTTCCATTTCTTTTTGAGAGGTTTCAGGGATGATCAATGGTTGAACTCTCGTCCTGACGGGCTCTTCTTGGATCCCTTTCCCTCTATCATCATCAGCAGCAGAGGGGACAACCACAGGAGTCACAACTTCTTCGATAACTGGAGTTCTCACAGATATGTTTACCGGCACAAGGGTAACCTTAGGAGCAGTTGAGGGTCCGAAGATTGCCTTTGGAGGGGCAATCTCTGGAGAGAAAATTCTTCCACTGCGGGTGATTTTGCTCGTTCCGGCAATGTTTCCAATGTCGGAAGTCTCTTTATCAGAACTCTCTTCAGTTAATTCAATTTGTTTAACACCGTGGTAAAAGATCTCTCCCCCATAGTTCCGCGATATTGATTTGTTGGACTTGTACGGGATGGGCCCCGACATGGTTATCTTCAAAGGTGCAATCTTCGGATCGGATGTAATCTTAACAGGTCTTTTGGAGACCTTGGAAAGATTGGCGGATATGGTAATTATTGAAACATCATTGACAGGAGTTAGTGTAGCAGGAGTCTTTTCAAAAAGGATTTCTTGGTTATCCATTAGGCGTTGGATACCTAACTTCAACAATGGACAGTCGGTTGGTAAGGATGAACAAAGGTAGCAATCTTCTTCACAACCTGGGAAAATCCCAGCCTTCAGCAAATTCAACTTGATTATCGATAGCAGAGTCATCAAATCATCAACAGTAGCCACAAAAAGATCTTCTTCAACAACATGGGCATTGTGGCCATGCTTTGACATTGGAGCAGAGATTACGTTAGGCTTTTCAGGGGCGTCGAATTCAACTTCTTTAGCATATATCAAATCCTGAATCTTATTCTTGAGGGCCCAACAATTGTTGGTGTCGTGCCCCAGGCTGTCTGAATGATAAGCACACTTGGCATTTGAATGGTAGTAAGGAGAAGATGTATTCGGATTCTTCGGGGCCTCTTTCAAACTTGCAAGGTTTAACTTCAAGAGATGGGGTAGAACCTAAGTTGGAGTCATGTTTATCCGGGTGAATTTCCGTGCAAGCCTTTCCATCCTTGTTTGGTTGGTTCTGGGTTGATTGTTTCTAGGCTGATCAGCTGCGGACTTCTAAATCATTACAGCCCCCACCGCTGGCCGGCGCTTAACTCTTCCTTGACCTCTTTGGGAGTAGACAGCTGAGACTTCTTTCTTTGCTGGAAAAGTCTTTTTGATGGAAGCGGAAGCAGATGTATCTTTTTGAATTTTCCCGCTCTTTATGTCGGCTTCAACTCTCTTACCAGTTAGAATCAACTCGGTGAACCCCGCATACGAACTTCCAATCAGGTGATTGAAAAAGGGGCCTGACAATGTATCCAAGAACATGTCTACAAGCTCTCTCTCAGATAGAGGTGGTTGTACTCGTCCCGCCAAGTCTCTCCATTTCTGGGCATACTCTTTGAAACCTTCATTTGAGACCATGCCCATACTCTGTAATTGAGTACGGGTTGGTTCTAAATCCGCATTATATTGATATTGTCTGTAGAAGGCGGCCGCAAAATCCTCCCAATTATACACATCAGACCTCTCTAGCTGGTAGAACCAATCTAACTGCGTCCCCGAAAGACTGTCCTGGAAGAAATGGACCCACAGATCCTTGTCAGAAGAATGCGGTTGAATTTTTCTGACGTAAGATCGCAGATGCATCTTTGGACAAGACAACCCATCATACTTAGAAAATATAGGAACCTTAAACTTGGGGGGAATTACAATGCCATAAACCAGCCCTAACTCTTCAAAGTCCAGCCCAGACACTCTTTGTATCTCCATGGCTGCCAGACGCTCTTCCAGATTCTTGTATTTGTCATCTGCAGGAGGGTACTGCTGTTCAGAATAGTCTTCATCCTCTTCTTCTTCTTCTTCCTCAGAGTCAGATGGCACTGTAGTCTCTTTACCTTTTCTCACCCCTTCATCAGATGTTGAGGGGAAATCCAGGACCCTTCTAGCTTGATCTTCAAATCTTCTACCCATGGTAGCCACACCAGCCCTCTTCTTTTTCTTTTTCTCCTTTTCCTTTTCCAGTAGAGTTTTAAGCTCCTCCCTCCCCTTAGCCAAGGTCAGAAGTAGCTGTTGGAACTGTGAATTCTGCGCTTGTAAGTCTTTGACCGTCTGCTCAATATCCATCTTGCTGAAATAAACAGCAGAGAGATAAGGAAACCTGGTGTGAAGACCTGCTTATGCATATGATGAATGATATGTATTCATGTAATGCATTCAAGGATTCAGAAATTCAAATTTGTTTTAAACAAAAAGAACACACGTCCTATTAATAAGATAGAATTTGTTAGTACATCAATGCCCTATGGGCAAAATAATACAAAATTCTAATGTAAAAAGACGTTACGCATCCTCTTTGGTGCAATGTAGGTGTTGAGAGTCTGCTCTTCATGAAGTTGACGAGTAAGTTCCAAAACCTTCTTCTCACTTGCGTAGAATTGGGTTTCAAAAGTATCGCGTTCTCCCTTGAGCTGTATCCAACTCCTTTGTAAATTCTCTAGTGATGTTGGCATGTCAGGATGTAGGAGGGTGTATGGAACCTCTCCTTCCATAATAGGCTCTTTGATCACAGGGAGAATGTAGGGGTAAGGCATCATAAGACTTTGGGCGCGGGTTCGTACCCACTTGAGGTAAGGCTCAAGGGGGATGGAATTCTTGTGTCCCAAGGTCTTACTGTCCACCTTGTTGGGCATTCTCCAAGCTCGGATGAACCTTTGTCGAAGTCCTTGATCGTCGTTGTCGAAGTCAAAAACCAAGTCTAGAATAAGCATGTCATATGGGCCATCCCTTCGGGCATACCCAAACTGTCTCAAAGCCAAGAAGGGGTTGTAGGTAATGCCTCCCCTAATGCAAAGTAGAGGGACATTAGGAAATTTCCCACAATGATCAATGATGATAACATTTTCTCTGGATTGAGAACACCAATGAACATCTGAATGTGTAAGAGTCATCAATCGTTGTGACCACCTCAAGCCTTTCTCATTCTTCAAAACTGATTGAGGAAGATGAGAAATAAACCATCTTTCCAGTAGAGGAGTAAAACACATGAGAACACCTCTTCTCCTAATTGTTTGAGTGTGAAAAGAGTGGAGGATATCTCCAAGCAATGTAGGCACCGGGTTGCGAGCCATGAAAATTTTGACAGCACTCACATCCATAAGCTGGCCAGGGTTTGGGGAGAAGACCATCCCATAGATGAGAAGAGCTACAATCTCCTCAAAAGCTTGTAAGTCCAATGAATTCCAGCAGCTTTGGGCCTTCTCAAACAAGAACTTTGACAAGAAGCCTTTGATACCACTTCTAGTTTCCCAATGACCTATGATATCAGATGGTTGTAAGTGTAGGGCTTGAGCAACATCTTCAGACTTTGGATCTCTTTCCGTACCGTTGTAGGGTAGTTGATTGAGAATAGGAATCCTCAAGAGTTGAGAAAATTCCTCCAAAGTAGGCACAAGCTGGTAATCAGGAAATGTGAAGCAGTGGTGTAGGGGGTCAAAGAACTGGAAGAGAACTTTTAGTATGTCTTCCTCAGTGTTGGTGTTGACTAAGTTGAGAAGACGACCATGCCTCTCGGTGAATGGAGAATTCTCAGGAATCCTTGAAGCTAGCTCCTTGAGTTGAGGAGGAATTCTTACAAGGTTGACTTGAATGGTTTTCCTGCGAAGTGAATCCATTACCTACAAAACAGGAACAAAGATGAAGATCCAAATCCTTGAAATGGTTAGTGGATGCACATGATGCTTCATGATGTCCATGATGTTATGTACAAGTATATATGTACAAACAAATCAGACAAGTTCCTAGTTTTAGGCTTGCATGGGGTTTTATAGGTAAGTACCCTCTTGAAGTTTAGTTGGCTCAACCTGTCCTATAAATAGTAACCGGGTTCTAAGGAGCTCAATATCACTGGATTATTTTATGTGTTCATTGTTTCAGTTTATCCACTTTACTGGCGACTGAAATATTCCAAGAAAACAACCCTCAATGAGTGTAGTATCGAGTATCTACCAACTTCAGACTGCACCAAAGCCGGTCATCTCACTACTCCTAAAAAGGCCAAGTTGGTCAAGTAAAGGTTCTAAAAGTCCATTAGTGCTTCATGACATCACTCAGCGGCCCCGTATTCTCTTTGATTGACTCAAAGGCTACCGGTACCCACAAATATGTCGCACTAATATAGTTATTGCTTCAACCATGTCGGTTACCCCGCACAGTTTCCACAACATATTGCTATTTACCTATGAATGTTTCCCAAATCTGGGTAGAGGATTCAAACCCAAACAAAAGAACCAAATGTAAAGCATACAAGTCAAACAAGATAAGCATGTAAAGGTGATCTAAAACCCTAAGGTAACCCCACTTTTTAGAATGTCCCCAGCAGAGTAGCCAGTTCTATGATGCGGTGGGAGAACTGACTTGAGGTTTTGCGTTTGTGTTCGCAAATGTTTCAGTTTAGCAAGAGTCACCACCGACTTTTATTTTATCCAAAAGGAAAGGTAAAAAAGCACAAGAAAGACCTTTGAGATTGTTTTTGGATTCGGGGGGTAGATTATGAAAAGGGAAGGTGCTAGCACCCTTTTCATCCATGGTTTTCCATGGGCTCTTAGTTGTTTTAGATCACTTGCTTTTGCTTTTCAATTGTTTGAAATGGTGCTTTGTGTGTGGTTTTAAAAGTATTTTGAAAAGAGGCCTTTGTTTAGGCAACCTTTGTAATGATTCTTGTTTGAATGTATACAAAGGTGTTTGTCTTTTGAAAAATGTTTCAATGTTTGAAAGTTTGTTTTGGGAAATGTTTTGAAATTGTATTGTGTATTTTTGAAAATAGCAAGGATGGTTTGCAAGTTGATCAAGTAACTAGGAGTTGTCTACCCTAATCAAAAGTCTTTCCTACACATTTTTATTCCTTGGATATTGTTGTTTTACCATTGCATTTGGTAAACAACCCTATCTTTGGATGTTAAACGGGACGGGCGCGGGTCATCGTATGACCATGATAACAATGTTGCCAAGTATCTTAGCAAGTTTTTGAGGGACTAGATCATTTTTGTTTTAGGAAACCAAGATAGCGTCATCGAGGGACTATGATCTTTTGTTTTGATTGATATTGCCAAGATACCTAGCATGCATACCATGGCCATGTTTTAAGGCAACAAAGTGGATGAAACCCTAGGCATGCTTGTGTGCATTGTGTTGTCATTTTTTATGCATTTTTGTCTTGTGTTTAGTCATGCTATTTGTTTGATTTTGGTCGTTGCATACAAAACCCTAATTTACTATCATGGCATTTGAAATCAATAAAATGCGTAAAAGTGAATCTAAGATTATTACAACATTATTACGGGGAGGGGGATACAAGTTTTGAATAGGGGGTATTTGCACAAAATAAAGCCCTAAAACTATTACAACCATATTGAATTTATTTGTACAAATAAATAAATAGACAATTATTTAAATATGCAAAATATTTTTTGTATATTTATTTTATGTATGTAAAATAAATTTGTTTAATGTCTTAAAAATAAGAAAATAAAAAATGATTATTTTTTGGAAAGGGTGGAAACCCTAGTTTTTTTGTTTTAAGAAAATATATTCTATATTAATTATTTATTTCATTTTTTGTTTAAGAATAATAATAATAATATATACAAAAACATTAAAAATTAAGTATTGTATGAAAATATTAATTTAAGTGTATAAATAATAAAAATGAAAGTATATAATATTTTTATATTATTTACAAATTTATTTAAGAAAATAAAAGTATTTAACCTAATAAACTATTTTTTGTCATAAAAAAATAATAAAAATAATAAAATAAAAATATAAAAATTAAGAAAATATTTTTGGTGATTTTTAATATTTAGAAAAAATAATAAAAGTCAGAAAATATAAAAAGAAATGGAAAATATATAAAATAAAAGAAATGGGCCAAGGGGGTGCAAAAAGCAGAATGAGGGGTGTCAATAGTCAAGCAAAACAGGCCCAGACCCATGTTCTACTTCATCCCTGTCCTTGGAACAAAAACGCGCACCCTGTACTTCAAATCTGTATCTCCTGCATACGTGCTTAAAAACAAAATCTTGCAATATGAAAGTTATAACTCATCATCACACGATTCTAATGATATAAAAAACTTGATCTAACTCTCAAAGACCAGAGAGAATTTTATTGGCCCTAAATCTTGACCTAGTTTTTTTCAGCAAGTTCATCATCCAAATTCTCCTAGCTCAGTTAATATAAATACAAACTATGCATATGTACAGTTCAAGGACATTAAGGGCTACATTTTTGCTTCAAAAACATAAGCCTAATGATTCCTAAATAAGGAGATAGAAGTTTGAAAATTACATGTTTCAGTCAAGTTCTAATATGGCAATGCATCAACTTTGAATGAGGCCTGGGAACTTTTGAGCTTGCTTGATGTTCCCTTGACCTTTCCCAATGCTTAGCTTGCTTTGAAATGGCCTGAATGTCCCTATAGAACTCAACCTGCAAACTCAGAAATTGAAAATGGTGAAGCTTGAAAATGAAGCTACAATTGCTAGACAGGGAGGTGTAGCTTGAATGGGATGTATGCAATGTGTCTGAAGTGGTTTGGGACAAAACGCACGAGTGGAATTTGTTTTGGCTTGAGTTCAGCAGAGCTTGCCCTGTTTTGGGCAGAAATGGAGTTTTTGTGCTTAAGGTTGTTTGAGAGGCTTGGAAATCCTGTTTCAGGCTTGGTACAATATGTTGAACTTATTTCAAATGGTCTCTAGTCTTGGTTTTAACAGATGCACCAATTATGTTCACTTTTGCAAGTTGGCTTGTTTTTGAAGAAAAGGCTGAGTTGACAAAGCCAAAGCCTGTACAGGCCTGCTCTTTAGCTGCACATAGTTGGCGTACTTTGCCTCAAGTTTGTGGACTTTGTTTGCAGAAAGAAATTGGGTCCCTGGCTCAAGATAAACAAAATGACATAAAGCATGCTTTATCAAAGTAGCAATGTTTCCTTTTTGCCATTTTTGGATTAACTCTTTGTGTAATGTTCTAAAGCTCAGAACAAAGCCTTTAACCAATGTATTTGCATTTAATTTATGAGTGTGTAAAGGATTAAGACCTGTAAAACAAGTACAAGCAAGATTCAAACTGATTTGCAAGTTGTAACATGGTGCAAAATGCCTTGGACAAAAGTGATGATTTGCCATTTTCAAACTTTCGATTCTCCCTAACCACAAATGATTGGAGATTTCTTGGACATTTTGGAAAGCCTGTAACATGCTCTACAATACATATTTGACATGCATTTTGAGATTCCAACTGGAACTAGGTGAAAAGTTGTCATGAAGATAGGTCAAAATCCTGCCTAAATTAGGCAAAATTTCACTAAGTTAAAAGTTTCATGGACCCCTATTCACAAAATCATAACTTGAGATCCAAGCATCTTTTGGGAAAACTTTGTGAATAAAAGTTGTAGATTTTGTGGAGGACTACAAATTTTATGTTGGAAGTTTTCATTTAATCCAATTGCATCATGGTGAAAAAGTTGGGCAAAGTTGGGAAAAAATAAGAAATTTTCATAACTTAGAAAATTTCTAAGTTATGAAAATTTTCCATTTTAAACCCTAATTTTCAAAATTAGGTTTCTTGGTGAACAAGTTTCATGTTTTGACACATCTTGATGAAAAATGACCATTGGCACTTGATTTTGACCAAAAAAGTCAAAGTTTGACTTTTCAGTGTACAATTGATTTTTGATCAGTTGACTAGAAAATTCATCTGTCAATCCAATGCATTTGAGACCCTTTGAACCTTGTGATTATGTCAAGATGATGCCATTGAGTCCTTGAAACCATGATTGAACCCAATTTGCCACTGGCTAGGTGAAAAATCAGAAATTGCCCTTCTGCAGTCAAAACCCAAAAAATGACCATTTTGCCCTTTTGATGATCTGATCAAATTTCTTGAGGAGTTGTGGTCCAAACTTGATCAAATGGTTCATATGAGTCTATAATGTTGATGTGGATAAAAATTATGAGTTTTGACTGTAAATTGGCCACAGTTGACTTTTTCCCTAATACAACTAATTTTTAGGTCAACTGTCCAATTGACTGGGAAAAAATGTGATTCAAAGCTTGAAAATTGGTATGAGAAATCTTAGGAGTCCAATATGAAGTATGAAAGTCACATGAGGCATTGAAAGTCCAAAAATTGCTATGCAAACTCAAACCCTAATTTCAGGTCAACAGTGCAAAGAGATGTCTTGAGCTGAGCAAACCCTAATCCTGAGGAGTCCAAAGAGTCTTGTGAGGGTGATCTTGATAAAATGAGAGGGCAAATTTTGGGGTATAACATAACCCTAGAGTCTTAAGATCATTTCCGAGGCAACATTTCCGAGGCAACATTCGAATGGGACACTTTGATCTCTTTAGACTGGAGGGCAACCACTAAAATCTCCTATGCTTAATGATTGTTTACCGAAGGCAAACGAAGTGAGGTAAACCCTAGGAGTGAACATGTGCGAGTGATTTGTTTCAGTTATTTTAATCTTTGTACATTAGGGTTTTCTAACTGTTTTAATTTTTTCATACATTCTTGCCATACAATCCTATTAGCCATACATCTAGACAGTTAAAAGTTTGTTGAAAGTAAAAGCAGAAATAAACCTAGCTATTACATGGCTTTGACAGTTACACAATTGCCTTGACATGAAATGAAAAAATGCTGAATTTAAAATCCTAATTAAAACTATTACAACCTTGAAACAGTTACAAAATAATGGCAAAAATAATAACAAGCGCGCGACAAATTATTTACAGGAGAAATTAGGGGTTTGACCCTTGACTAAACCTAATTGCAATTGATTAAAGAAAAAATCATTGTTTTGTCGTTTTTTGTTATTTAAGAAAATAAGGAATAATAAAAAAGGAACCTAATTACTAATTAGCTTAAGTTAAGAAAAATAATTAAATCGCCTATTTTTGTGTTTTTTTGTTTGAAGAAAAGAAAATAATTAAATCAAAAATTTAAACCTAGTTTTTCTAATTGATTTTAATTATAAAAACAAGTTAAAGTTTCCCTAAATTAAATAAGCTAATTAGTTTAATTTAACTTGATAAAAAAAACCTAATTCTATTTTTTATGACTTTTTGATTTTTATGATTTTATATAAAAAAACTGATTTAAAACAACTAAAAATGAATAAAAAATTAAGAATAAAGGAAACAAAATAATAAAAGAGAAAAAAATTTGAGAAATAGGCCTGTGTTGTTAGAAATTCTGGGGGTGTTAATCTGAAAATTTGTGGTCCATTAAGCTCCAGGCCTGGTCAGCGCTGGATCTGATGTAGTGTTGACTTTGTGGTGCACCATGGTCCTTCATTGGAGAGACGTGAGATCTGGCCAGCTGGACATCCAGTGGATGAGTGTTGATGGTGCATGATAGGCGTGGGGTGATGTGTTGCATGGGATTTGCCTGAAATTGTTAAGAAAATATCAAAATGCACACGCCTGGGATCGAACCCAGGACGTGTGCATCAAAGGCAAGCTTCCTAATCATCTGCGCTGGACTTGTTAATTGAATATATTATAAACAAATAAAACCAAAAGAAAAATCATTTGCCATGCTCAGAAAACATGCAAATTTTGAAACGCTCCAATGGTGGCTTGACACGCCATCATCTTCCCCCTTGAACCGTGGCTTTAGATGAAACACTTTTACCTACAGACATTTGTCCGTAGCTATAACCCTGTCCATCTCAAAAATCTTGTACATGTAATATAAATCAATTGTAATGGTACCAATCAACTCATCTTGGTCTCACGAGTGTCATGGTACCCCATTCATGGTCCAATTTCCCCTGTATCAGAAATCCCCAAATCGAGCTCTTAAACCTTAGCAATGGTGAATATGGATTCCTGCACTGTTAGTACAATTAAGCTATACAGAAAGCTTGCAATCATGATTATGAATAAGAATATATGGATAACATGCGTTTAGGATGCGTAAAACATTGAAATCGAGTTTGAGTTTTTAGTGCAAACCGTGATGTTGTAACATGATGATTCTGGATGCTTTAAGGCTAGAAAACAATGCTATTACCTTCCTGAGATGTCCAGGAATGGATTAGAAGCCTTGGAATGGTTTGAACTGGCCTATGGAAGAAGATAGGTCTCACACTTTTCTTTGAAATTTTGCAGTTTTGTTCTGCCTCCTCCCACGATTCTAACCCTTGTTCTTGTCTTGGATACGTTCAATATATATCATAGAGTGGATTAGGGTTGTAAAAACTGATCACATCTTTGGAAGTTTTGAAGATTTGATTTGATTTTCATGGCATATGTAAACTTGCTATATTGATCCAAATTATGCCTTTCTTGTACCAATCAGCCTTGATTCGAATTGATCATGATATCCTTGCATTATTTGATTGAAATCCTATCCAAAAATCAGATCACAACATATCTTTTCCATTATTCATCAATTATTTGATTTAATTGAAATTTTAATTAATAAAAAATCAAAATAAATTTAAAAGTGAATAAAATAACATGAGGTTGGATATTTGGGGTCGTGGATCATATTATAAGTGAGGTGCAAGCATAAAAAGTTAGGCCCATTTGGCAAAAAAATGCAATTTTGAGCCCATTTGACTTTTGGCAATTTTGCAAAAAAGGACAACTTTGACAAGGCATATCTCCTCCAATTTTGACCCTAGAGAGGTGTTCTTGGACTTTTTAGAAAGCTTATGATGTCCCCTAAGCAACCCTTGTGGTATCATCTCAATTGAGTCTTCCATGTTCATGTATGAAGCTTTGACCCAAAAGGTGTTTTTGTTGACTTTTCAAAAAGACCTATAATGTCAAAATTCATAAATTTTTGTGAGTGCATATTTTGAACTTGTGGGATGAAGATGAATTGTAGGGAATTACATCCTATTAAAAATTAGCTTTGGATGGAAAATTTCTGATAAAGCATGTGAAAGTTATGCTTGGTCAAAGTTGGGTTGACTTTTCCTACAAAACCCTAATTTAACAACTTTTGGGTTTTGACGAATTTGGAGCATTACTTGAGGAATCATGATCAAACCTTGATCAAATGATGGAAGTCACTTCAAAATGTTTATGTTGACCAAAAATCTTGAAGTTTGACTGTATGTGGGCCACAGTTGACTTTTGACCTAGTACAGTTGGTTTTTAGGCATCTGAGTAGTTGGCTGGGCAAACTTCTTGTGAAAGGAATGAAACTTGACATGTAGGGTCTTGAGAACATAATAAGACCTTGGAAAGCATATGATACCTTTGTGGTCCACCCATCTTGATGAAAATAGAAACCCTAATTTGGGGTATACTGCCTTAGGAGAGCGTTTGTCTGGTCAACTCTTGAACTTCCTTGAGCAACTTGGGGATCTCAATTGACATTTGTTGAGTAAAATGAGAGGGAAAATTTTGGGGTACAACAGCTTCCCTTGTTCAATCTTTCGTGATCTGAAGGTGGAAGATGATTGAACACTAGAGTGCCCAGAAATTTGCACTCGCATGAAGTGGCGCTTGATTTGTGATATCGGGAATGGGCTTACAGATGCCATTTGGAGGTCGATGATGGAAGTTTATCGGAGATGGGCTTAAAGATGCCATCTTGGATTTGACGGAGAATCATCGGAGATGGGCTTAAAGATGCCATCTAGAGGATGCTGATTTCCTGTCTTTGGGGGAAATGGAGTTTTAGGAGCTTCAATTATCCGTTAATCTACTAGGGAATTAACTCCGGAGGAAGCGGAAGTGAACTGCATATCTGGTTAGGGTATGAGATGCACTGCGAATTACTGGGGAAATGCGAAACTGATCGTGTTTGATCAGGTCCCGGTCTTAGAGTGTTGTGAACTGTTATTTGGAGATAAGAGAGAAGGAACCTGGATAGTAAGGTTATGATAAGGAACCTGGATAGTAGGGTTTCTTAGAAATGAAATCATGTATAGTAGGGCTATGAGAAGGAACCGGGATAGTAGGGTTACTTCGATATGAAATCCTGGATAGTAGGGCTGTGAGAAGGAACCTGGATAGTAGGGTTACTTCGATATGAAAGCCTGGATAGTAGGGCTGTGAGAAGGAACCTGGATATTAGGGTTACTTTGATATGAAAGCCTGGATAGTAGGGTTGTGAGAAGGAACCTGGATAGTAGGGTTACTTTGATATAAAAGCTTGGATAGTAGGGATGTGAGAAGGAACCTGGATAGTAGGGTTACTTCGATATGAAAGCCTGGATAGTAGGGCTTTGAGAAGGAACCTAGATAGTAGGGTTACTTCGATATGAAAGCCTGGATAGTAGGGCTGTGAGAAGGAACCTTGATAGTAGGGTTACTTCGATATGAAAGCCTGGATAATAGGGCTATGAGAAGGAACCTGGATAGTAGGGTTACTTCGATATGAAAGCCTGGATAGGGGCAGTGAGAAGGAACCTGGGTCGTAGGGTTACTTCAAAGTGATAGTAAAGATTAGTTGACCCGTTTGATTTCGGGAACTGAGTTTCCATTAGTCGTCTGTAGATGTGATCTGTATAACTACTGAATTTGTTGAAGCTAATCCTCTTTTCCTGAAAAGATATCAGGGTTAGTTATATGCGATGCATGAAATGAAAGTTGAGATGATGTTCTCAAAATAAATGAGATTATGCTGTACATGATATGCATGTGTATGTCATAATGTATGTTCATGAAATGCTGTCGGGGTATGCTTGTGTCTGGGAAAATAAATCCCTGACGGTTGCTGGAGATTTGTAAATGTTCTGTCGGGAAGAGATGTTGGAGAATAACCCTGAGGGGACCAAACTTAGGGGAAGGAGATACTCTGTTGGTAGACCCGCTGATCTGGAGGAATAAACTTAGCTGGGGATGAAATTCCGTTGCTGGAAGTGATGAGCTCTGTTGGAGAAATAAACTCTGCTTGGGGAATGAGATTTATTGACTCGCCCTCAATTACGAACCTTGGCTGGGGATAGGTATGTCCTGTTTCGGGAAAGCTAACATCGATTCCTTTGGATACTTTTACTCTGTGGGGAGTGTGTATACCAACAATTATGTTCCCAAGCATGACTCTATCCCGATACCTGCGAGGCAAAGTGACTGTAGGGTTCGGTACTTCTCATTTTCCCTATTTCTGGGATTACAAGTAATTGTCTTTTGTTTCTTATGCAAATATTTATGAGCAACAATCATTTTCAAATGCATATATCAAAAATAAATCATTGGACGTTCTTGCAAAACAAAACATGAAAAGAAAAAGAGACTGAAGTTTCTTGTGAAAATGATTTGTATTGATTTTGAAGTCGGCCTGTACTAGGCGTTTTGTACAAGGAGGCTGACGTCCTAGTAAGATAACACCGTCGAAAGACATAAATTATACATTTTGTGTAAAGAAAGAAAAACAGCTATGTGAAACGTCTCCATTGGGTTCCAACTCTACTATTGCCTTTATATCTTCAAGCGTCTCATCACTTTGCTACTTGGTCGAAGGTTGATCAGATTGATTGGCGCTGTCCGAGCTTGATAGTCGATACCGAAGTCTGGTCGCAAGATGATCCAATGAGACATAGTGATACGCTTCAATCCCTAACTTTTTCCTAGATTTCCCTTTCGGGTTTTCAATCCACTGGGATACCCTTTTTTGCCCAAGCCTTCCTTTCGGGTTTTCGACTTGCCGGGTGTACATATTTTTTTATATAATTTTTATCCCTAACTTTTGCCTGAACCCTTTTGGTTCGCCGGGAAGCCCTTATTTTTTCCTAGGCCAGTCGACCTAGCGGGTCTTTGATTATGCGTAGTATCTTTTGACTATGTCTGCATTGACAGGGTGAGGAAGGTCGTCACCATCCATGGTGGTTAGAATCATAGATCCTCCCGAGAAAATGTTCTTAACCACAAATGGCCCTTCGTACGTGGGAGTCCATTTTCCCCTGGAATCACCTTGCGGCAGTATGATGTGTTTGATCACCAGATCCCCGACTTGATATTCTTGGCGTCTAACTTTCTTGTTAAAAGCCTTGATCATTCGCTTTTGGTACGTCTGACCATGGAAGATATCAGTAAGTCTCTTTTCATCGATTAGATTTAACTGATCAAGTCGAGTTTGGATCCATTCGTCTTCGTTCAAACCCGCATCCTTCATAATCCTGAGAGAGGGTATTTTGACTTCTATGGGTAGGACTGCCTCCATGCCATATACTAGAGAGTAGGTTGTTTCCCCTGTCGATGTCCGTGCTGAGGTACGGTACCCATGAAGAGCAAATGGTAACATCTCATGCCAGTCTTTATATGTCACCGTCATCTTTTGTACAATCTTCTTGATGTTCTTGTTAGCTGCTTCAACAGCCCCATTCATCTTCGTCCGGTAGGGAGAAGAGTTATGATGATGTATCTTGAAATGTTTACAGAGCTCGGTGATCATTGTGTTGTTGGGATTTGTACCATTGTCAGTAATAATCCTCTATGGTACACCATATCAATAGATCAGATTGTGTCGGATAAACCGTGCCACGACATTCTTGGTCACAGTAGCAAAAGAGGCTACCTCAACCCACTTTGTAAAGTAATCAATGGCAACTAAGATGAAATGATGCCCATTATACGCAGTAGGTCTGATATCGCCAATCATGTCGATGCCCCACATCGCAAAGGGCCACAGAGTTGTCAAAACATTTAAGGGGACTTGAGGCACATGCACCTTATCAGCGTAGATTTGCCACTTGTGACAAGTTCGAAAGTGCTGATAACAATCGGCTTCCATAGTGGACCAATAATATCCTACCCGTAGGATCTTCTTAGCCATGGTATGTCCACTAGAATGGGTTTCGAAGGTGCCTTCATGTAAATCTGTCATGATCCTCTCTGCTTCACTCTTGTCTATACACCGTAGTAGTGTGGAGTCATGGTTGCATTTATAGAGGATCCCATTAATGAGGAAGAAATTTGCAACAAACCTTCTCAAAAACTTCTTATCATTGACAGATGCCCCTTCGAGATACTCCTGAGCCTCGAGGTACCTTTTAACTTCGTGAAACTAGGGTTTGTCTGCCACTTCCTCGGTATTAATCTCGCAGTAGTGTGCTGGTTCATCCAACCTCTCAATGGTAATTTGGGGAGCCTCATTGTCCCACCTAACCTTGAACATAGAAGACATGGTAGCTAGCGCGTCCGCTAACTGGTTCTCTTCTCGTGGAAAATGTTCAAAGGTTACTTCCTCAAAGTGTGGGAGCAATGTCAGTACATACTCCCTGTAAGGAATGAGATTCGGGTGCTTCATATTCCACTCGCCTTTGATCTGACTTATCACCAGAGCGGAATCCCCGAATACACTCAAGAACTTAATCCTCAGGTCAATAGCAGCTCGAAGTCCCATGATACATGCTTCATACTCCACCATGTTGTTGGTGCAGTTGAAACATAATCAGGCAATGAATGGAGTATGACAGCTCCCGGAAGATATAATTATAGCGCCAATGCCGTTATCCAGTGCGTTTGAGGCTCCATCAAAATACATAGACCATCGGGATCCCTCTTCAGGTTCTTCATCCGGTCCAGGCTCTTCGTAGTCAGTCACCAACATGATATTCTCATCTGGAAACTCAAAATTCATGGACTGGTAGTCATCCACGGCTGTAGCGGTAGAAATGTTCAAGACTAAGCCATTGGATTGACTAGACTTTATACAAATCAAAATAAAAATCGCCACCGTGCTTTATTGTTTCCAAAGGAATGGGAAAAGAGCGAATAACCCAAAAAGAGGGGGAAAGATTCAAGGTAAGGGGGTTGGTTATGCAAAGGGAAGGTATTAGCACCCTAAACATCTACGGTACTCCGCATGAACCTCTTTGTAAAATCTGTATATTTTGGCTATAAAAAAATGTGTTATATATAAAAAATGGATGGTGGAGGTGAGAAAAGAAATATATTTTTTATGATTTTTGCACCCTCCGCGGTTGCGAACCTTTAGTGCCTACGTACCACCTTTCGTGCAATAGGGGATCAGGGTACACGTAGTTCCTCTTTTAAAATTTTGAAACACAAGTGTGTTGGTTAATTTTTAGAGATAAGACATCATCGTCATTGTCCGTGTGAAAAACACACTTACTACCCACAATCATGAGAAAGGAGAATTTGCATCATCTCAAAGTGGAGGATATGGCTTGGATTTTAAAATCAACAATGCCTCACTCAACACCCAAGTGGAAAATATCTCACTTCACTACATATTATAGAAGTATAGTTGTTTGCATCACTACAAGGATTGACAAGAGTCTAACCTCTTGAGAAAAGTTTAAAGATAAAAACCAAAGTGGCAAAATAGTTTGAAATGAGATTATTTAACTTTTAGTCTTCTCACAAAAATGTCAAGGTATTATTAAATTGATTGGAGTTTATTTATGAAAATATTTTGAAAAATGCATGGACCTAAGTCCAAGTTTATTATGAAAGTGGTTTAAGTTTCAAAACAAGATGAGTTTTCAAAACGAGGGAGAAGATTTTTGAAATTAAAGAAGATGGGAGAAGAAGAAGAGACTATCCTAAAGCATAAGGTAAAAGCTAAGGATAGGAACCATCTAACCAACAAGAAGCTAAAACTTTATATTATGAGCCAAGATAGAATTCCCATTCTTTGGATTGAAACCAAGCAAGCAAAGATACTAGACCTCTTCAAATGTATTAAGTCTTCACAAAAATTGGGCAGAGTAACGGCTGTATACGGGTGAATTCCAGATTACAAACAAAGGATGTAATCACAAAAACCTGCACACAAAACAAACAAACAACCTAATGTCTTGAGGTAAACCTCAAGAACTCTAGACAAAATAATCAGATAAAGTCACAAAGTCTCTAAGATAGGCCAAGGTCTCTAATCCTAAGTCCAAGAAAAAGTCCCATGCTCCATAATGCCAAGGATAATAACCAAATAGTCCAAATACCATTAAGAGTTTTTTAGGGTTTATGTTGATTATTAAGTATCTTAAGAAAAGAAAAGCTCAAGTGAGCAAAGTAAAATGGCAAGAAAATAAATGCTCAAATGAGCAAAGATGAAAATGGCATGAAATGTAAATGCTAAAAATAAATATTACATAAAGCATAAAAAAGAATAAAAGCATAAGATAAAACAAGTCAATAATTAGTGGTTAGTTGGATGACCATCTTGAAACTTGCATTTGGAACTCATTAGAGGATTGGTAGAACCAAAGCCTCCACACAACAAGTTGCATTTGAGTTTTGTCAAGTATATCATTTATTTGGAATTCTCATAAGTACCATTTAATGATCAACGATGTTTAAGTGATCCGCGTTGACCAAAGGTGTTGTAGATCCATTAGATGATTGGTAGAACCAAAGCCTCCACACAATGAATCTCAAGGTTATTGGATCAAAGAGATCAAATTAACATACTTGGGCTTGCAATCATAAGTTTGGGCCACGAATGATCATTTATTCGAATCGGGATAAAATTTAGCACTATGTTAAGCAATCGTAAGTGGACTTATATAGAAATGCACCTATTTTGAGGCCGGTCAATAGCAATTTATGCACCATTTGTTTTAAGACATGATATAGAGATCATGCTCCAACAACATTTAGTGCAATGAGAAGGGGATGAGATGAAGATGAATTAGGGTAAAAAGAGAAACCACATTTGAATTAATATTTAATCAAACTATTATTAAAATTATTCATCCATTTTTTGTGGAGTTAAACTCAACACCACGGATCCAATGATATTAATAAAGCCATGATCCAAAAATCAACCCAAGACAGCCAGAAAATAATCATAAAATAATAATATAATTAATATATACATTAAAAGGTTTAAAAATGTTTAAAAAATGGAAAATAATGAGGAAAATATCAATTATGTTCAAATTAACCAAGAAATGAAAAATAAGACCATAGAAAAATATGAAAAGAGGCCAAGTAATTTTATAGATTTTTTTGGTAATTTTCAAAAGTCAGAAACTATTTTTAAAAATTAAAATAAATGGGTGAAATAAACAAAAATAGTAAAAAATAGTAAATTCAGAAACAAAAATAAAATAAAGTCACCAATATTTGCCACAATATCATTGGATCATTCCATAATTTTATCAAAGTTTAAAAATGTGTAAAAGTATTTTTAAACATTTTAAACAAATCAAATAAGTGTAAAATTTATAAAAAATACCAAAACACAAAATTAAATTGAGAAAAAATCAAAATCAGAAAGAGAATAATCATAAATAATTTTCATGATTTTTTCAGATTTTTTGGACTAAAAATGAATTTTCTATGATTTTTTGAAATTTAAAACAATTAAAATATAAAAATCAGAAAAAGAAAATAAAAGTAAAAGATGTGGACCATTGGATGAGAGTCAAAACGCGTTATTAATCAAATCCAAGGGATCTGGCGCGTTGTGCATATCATGGTCATTAATGAATAATGTACAAAATCAATAATAAATCAGATTTTTGAAAAACACAAATGGCACGCCATCATTGGTTGGAAGATGACACGTAGGTCATTTTCAACCTCTAGCCAACGTGATTTGCAGGTCTCTCTAACTGTAAAATTAGAAGCTCAGACCTATGCCAATCACTTTGTCTCTTCAAGACGAAAACAACCACACCCTCGCGCTAAATTTATATAAACTATAGCTCAAGCAATTTGAAAAGAAAGTTTTGAAAAGGGATTTGAAAATTCATGGTCAAAATGTATTTCCAGTGAACTGTTAGTGTTGCGACTAGAACCAGGGTAATGAGAGCAACACAATGATATCAGAGTTTTGAAGAATTGATGAAGGAATCTACCTATTGAAATTGAGTTGCAGAGCTCTGAAACTGGACTTCTATGGAGCAGTATAGGGCACGATTCTTGAATGTAATTATATGGTTAGCTTCAGGGAAGATCAAGGAAGGTGAATTGAGGGAAAAAATGGATTGAAAAAGGCTTGAGAATAGATTTCGAAGTTGCTGAATTCTAGGTTGTGAAGCAAGTTTGGCAGGGTGATTCTGGCTATCTAAGCTTGGGAAATTGAATGGGGAATGACCCTCTATTTATAGGGAAGCAAATGGGATCAAAAGGAATAACAAATGATGCATTTTGGAGGGAATTCGTGTGGGTCTGCATCATGAAGAAAGTGTGACTTTAACTTGATCAAAACTCAGCCAAAACGTGCATTTCATGATGCTAATTACTTCTGGCAAGTTGCTAAACATGATTAGAACCAAAAACGTGTGGAAATCTTGTGATTAGAAGCCAAAATAAAGATTTCAAAATCCTGACTTTGTGAAAAATTCAGTTTCAAACTACCCAATTCAAATCCATGGCATTTCCATCTCAAGGGGGTCTTAGGGCATAATTCTTGATGCTTTGGAAAGATGAGGTTACAAGCTTTGCAATGGAAAAATAATGGAATCAAATGGATGCTTGAGCTGAAAGTTACACGGAGTCAAAGTTGAAGAAAAAGAGTTGACTTTCCATACTTAGAAATATTTCAAATTCTTCTTTAAAAATGACCTATAATCTTTTGCATCCAAACATGGTCTTCCACTTAGAATTTGCTCTTGACCAAAAAAGATGGAATGAAGTAGGTCTCTTGAGTGACATTTTGCAATTTGAACCACTCAAAATATCCAAAAATTGAGCAAGTTATGACTTGTTGAAGTTGGCCAAAAATCATGAAATGACCTATAATCTTTTGCATTCTTAAGGCAACTTCCATCCATTTTATCACTTTTCACATAAAAGAAGGCATGTAGTACACATCTTTAAGATCATCATGAAAAAAGAATGGGTTCAAGGTGATAAAAATTGACCAAGTTATGACCATTTGAAGTCACATATGGAAAATTGGGGATTCATCTGAGTGACTTATAATCTTTCTTCTTCACCAAGTTCCTTCCACATGAAAACTCCTTGGAACTTTTGAAGTGATTTGTTGATAACTCTTTAAAGAGAAGGATGTTTTTTGAATCACTCAAAAATACCAAAAGATGAGCAAGATATGCTCCTTTGAAGTCCAAAACCCTAGCCTCTAGATCAAGAGAAAGCTTTGAGGAAATTTTCCAAGTTTGAATAAGCTTTTTGTGCCAATATTCTTCCTTTGTGAATAGAAGTTGTTGAGGATGATGGTGAGGACCCATAGCCACCAAAACCACTTCCATGTCTTGAAATTAGAAAGAAATATACTCTTGTGACAAATAGGAACAAGACCTTGTCCAATCATGACAACTTCTTCCCTTAACCCTTTGTACTTTTGAATCAATTTTGATAACTTTGAAATATGTTGAACCAAAATAGGCCTTGTCATGACATTTCTTCCAAAACAACTTCAATGGTGAGGTTTTGAATTTCTCAAGCTATTGACTAGGGCATGGTAATAAACTCATGAACCCATGAAGCAACTTGCTAAACCTCATTGCCTTTACCTACATTATTAACAAGTAAGACAAACCAATATTGCATTTTATTAATTAGAGAGACAATCAAAGAAAAACATCCATGATCACAAAAGAAAACAAGTCAAGGTGCTTGGTAACTCCTCAAAAGGGAAAAGCTAAAGATAGGGAGAAAAACAAAAAAAAAACCTAATGTGATCTTGTTGTGATTGAAACAATATGGTATGATGAAGGGATCTTAGGGGCAAAACTTGGGGTACAACAACGGCCTGATGAGCCAAATGATCATCCAATACACTCCTCTTTATAGATTTTTGGGTCGTATATTGTATGTCGTATTCAGTTAAGATCATTTTCCACCCTGCTATCCTTCCAGAGAGAGCGGGCTTCTAAAAAATATACTTGATCAGATCCATCTTTGATATCAACAAAGTAGTGTGAGTCAGCATATACTGTCTCAGCCGACGAGCAGCCCATGCCAAAGCGCAACAAGTTTTCTCGAGCAATGAGTATCGGGTCTCACAGTCCGTAAACTTTTTGCTAAGGTAGTAAATGGCGTGCTCTTTTCAGCCATACTCGTCATGCTGCCCCAACACGTACCCCATTGAATTGTCTAGTACTGTCAAGTATAATATCAAAGGTCTTCCTTCAACTGGAAGCATCAAAATAGTCGGTTCTTGAAGGTATTCCTTGATTTTTTCAAAAGCGATTTGGCATTCATCATTCCATTTTACCACTTGATCTTTCTTCAGAAGCTTGAAGATTGGCTCACAAGTAGCAATGAGATGTGAAATGAACCGGGCGATGTAATTCAGACGTCCCAAGAAACCTCTAACTTCCTTATCTGTGTGGGGAACCATCATCTCTTGTATGGCCTTTACCTTTGCAGGGTCTACCTAAATACCCTTGTCACTGACGACAAAATCCAGAAGCTTACCAGACCTTACCCCGAAGGTACACTTGTTCGGATTCAAACTCAGCTTATATGTCTACAACCTGTCAAACAATTTCTGGAGATGATCAAGGTGCTCTTTGTGCCCCACTGCGTGACGAAAGTTGTCTTCTCCATGTCTTCAGGAGCCATCTTGATCTGGTTGTAGCCCGAGAAACCATCCATGAAGGAGAAGATTTTATGCTGCACGGTGTTATCGACCAGAACATCGATGTGAGGAAGTGGGAAGTCGTCCTTGGGGCTTTCCCTGTTCATATCTCTGTAATCAACACACATCCATACCTTACCGTCCTTCTTAGGTACCGGGAAAACGTTAGCAACCCACTGTGGATACGAAGTGACAGCTAAGAATCCGACATCGAACTGTTTCATGACCTCTGCCTTGATTTTCTCCGACATTTCAGGATGCATACGGCGAACCTTTTGCTTAACAGGAGGACAATCTTCTTTAGTCGGCAGGCGATGTACCACAATATCAGTGTTCAAAATAGGCATGTCTTCGTAGGACCAGGCGAAGATCTCAACATAGTCGTGCAATATCTGTATCAACCTCTGTTTGACGCTAAGCTCCAGATTTGCACCTATTTTGACCTCTTTCTTGTCTTCCTCAGTACCCAAGTTCACTGTCTCGACCGACTCTTCATGAGGCTGTATGGCCCTTTCTTCCAGCTGTAGTAGTCTAGCAAGTTCTCCAGGCACCTCACAATCATCCTCACCTTCGTCCTCAGCTTGGTTGATCGGATTTTTGAAGTCATAACTGGCAATAGCAGAGCTGTTATCAATGGGATCCAGAGTGGATATGGATCTGCATTATGATACGTGAGTGTGTGTAAGAGAATAACTGTTTTGGTAAAGTGAAAGACATAAATGAAAAACAGAGAGCGCAAAATCAGTACAAACAAAACCACCTCAGGTACTAACAATATTGGGCTAAACTTCAACCAGAAAGATCAATCTAAGAAAGGTAAAAGCAACTGCGGAAACCAAACCTATTGCCTACCTTAAACTCACTGAGGAGGAACATAATCATGATGTAGCCAAATCAAACAGATACCTGGATAGAACATCCTTCTTCCAGTTTCATTGGAGAAGCAGTTTTACAAAAGCAACATGCCTACTGGAGATTGCAAGACCAGTCTCAAATAAAGCAGACTGACGCCGATACAACCAAACCTCACTGGGGGATTCAAGCCTATCTCCCTGGAGAAAAAACCACGGGTTGAAATTTTTTTATCACGAATACTCATTCCAACAAGAGATGCCCTGGGATAACCTTCCCGAGAAATCAAGAAGTCAACACTAGTGCCAATACTGCAAAAAGAGCAACATCCCAGCATACCAAGGGAATAAAACCTTTCATCATATGAGGGAAGACTTTGCTGGGGAATCTGGTACAGAGGCTTCCGACCATGAAAACCCAAAATCAAAAGCGAACCAAGACTTGACTGGGGATAATGGGACCACAAACCCAATACTGTACCTTGCACCCACTGGTATCGTCTTTAACTATCTGAGAAACACACAAAGATTGCACACATACCAGCAAAATGACCTGAGAAAACCTTCATGAAGAAAGTAAATCTTCTTAAAACAATCAGAGTTCGTTCATTCGTGGGATCACCATTTTTGTTATCATTGTTTCATCATAAATCCCAAAGTAAATTGAATTGTAAAGATCTCTCTTTTTTTTTTGAAAATTCAATTTTGCTTTTTTAATCTTTTTGCTTTAACAGTTATTATCAGTAATAAATGGATTCTTTGCAAGCTAAATAAAAATAAGAACACAAAGAATTGGGCAAAAGCTCAAATTTCATTAATAGAATGGTAGTCTGCGAATGGCGAGACTCCACGGATGATTACAAAGTTTGGGAAATGGTAATACATAATGGAAAAGATACATTGAGATACAATGACCACTATTCCCCCTACCAACTTTTGAAATCCTGAGCAGCAGCTTTTGTTGAAGTATGGTGAGGATCTGAGAAGATTGTTGCTTCAACGATCAAGTCTTGTCTGACGTAGTTACTTGCCAAGAAAAATCCCTAACTTTTGCCTAAGCTGCCCTTGCGGGTTTTCAACTTAGCGGGAAATTTATTCTGCTTATGTCTCTAATTTTTGCCTATACCTCCCTTTTGGGTTTTCGGCCTACCGAGACGCTCCTTTTTGCCTAAGCCTCCCTTTCGGGTTTTCAACTTAGAGAGTTGTTCTTTTATTTCTTTAGGTGAAGTATTTCTTGACAGCGTCAGCATTCATGGGACGTGGGAACTCCTCGCCATCCATAGTTTCAAGAATTAATGCACCACCAAAGAAGGCTTTCTTGACAACATACGGGCCTTCAAAATTGGGAGTCCACTTGCCCCTAGAATCAGTGTTGAAAGACATGATCTTCCTGATCACGAGGTCGCCTTCTCTGAATTCACGAGGTTTGACCTTTTTATCAAATGCTTTCTTCATTTTTTTCTGATATAACTGCCCATGACATAAAGTTGTCATCCTCTTGTCTTCAATCAAATTCAATTGGTCAAACCTGTTCTGGACCCATTCAGCCTCTATCAACTTGGCTTCCATTATCACACGCAACGAGAGGATCTCTACCTCGATAGGGAGTACAACTTCCATTCCATACACTAGGGAGAACGGGGTTGCTCCTGTTGAAGTGCGAACAGATGTTCGATATCCATGCAGAGCAAAAGGGAACATTTCATGCCAATCCTTATAAGTGACAACTATTTTCTGGATAATTCTCTTGATATTCTTATTAGCAGCTTCAACAGCCCCATTCATCTTTGGCCTGTATGGAGATGAATTGTGATGGACAATCTTGAATTCTTCACACAGTTCTGTCATCATCTTGTTGTTCAAATTCGAGCCACTATCGGTGATGATTCTGCTCGGCACACCATACCGGCATATAAGATTATTTTTGATGAAATGTACAACCACCTGTTTAGTAACATTGGCATATGAAGCAGCCTCTACCCATTTGATAAAGTAGTCAATTGCTACCAAGATGAAATGGTGTCTATTCGAAGCTTTGGGTTCTATCATCCCAATCATGTCAATGCCCCACATAGAGAAAGGCTGTGATCGGTGGAAATAGAACTGACTGTTTTGGAATGCTGGTTCGCGTTTGCGTTTGTTTTCACAAAATGTCGCGGTAAGCAAGAGTCGCCACCGTCTTTTATTTTATCCAACAAGGAAAGGACAAAAGCACAGAAAAATTCCTTTTGAAATGTTTCTCGGGTTCGGGAGGTAGATTATAGAAAGGGAAGGTGTTAGCACCCTTTCTATCCGTGGTTATCCACGGGCTCTTAGGTACTTGCTCATTGTGTTTTCAAAAAGTTTTGCTTTTCTTGTGTTTGTGGGTGTTGAAAAGAGTTTTGTTTTGAAAACTTCGATTTAACTCTTGTTTCTGTCCTCAAGAGTGTATGAAGTGTTGTTGAAAACTTTGTTTGAAAAGTGTAAGTGCGGAAAATTTGTCTTGTTTTGAAAGAGCAAGTACCTGAGAACCTCTACCTACTCAAAAGGGAATTAAACTGTACAAATGTCCTTTAGACAGTGCTATCCCACTATTGAGGAGTAGGTAGCACCGTCGTTGGAGTTTTCGGGTCAATTCGATTAAGGGACATGTGGTCACTAAAGCAATAGGACGCCTTAGCGGTAACCCTAATGTCTTAGATCATTTTATCCGAGGCAACTGTTTCGAGGCAACTTATGATCTTTGGACAAGAGGGCAACTTCTAAAACTTCCTATACTCAATGTCCATGTTCGAGGCAACCAAGGGAGGCGTACCCTAGGAGTGGCATGTGCAAATGTGTCAATTTTCAGTTATATTATCTTTGTACATGTTATGGTGAGCTACGGTTGATTTTAAGTTAAGATAGATCTTGTCATGCATAGCCTATTATTCATACATCTAGCAGTTAATGGTTGCGGAAAATAAAACTAAGCTATTACAAGGCGTCGGGTATTTACATCGCCAAAAACAAACCCTTGAAAAAGTAAATGCGGAAAAGGTAAATAAAAGCGATAAAAGGTCCTAAGTTAAAGCTATTACATCCTCGGAGCAATTACAATATTGAGATATGAATCAAAAAACAATACGCGCGAGAAAAATTAAATGGAGAGTTTTTAGGGTTTTGACCCTTTTTAAGAAAGAAAGAGATTTTTTGTTATTTTGAATTAAGCGGAAATTAAGTCTAAGTTAATTAATTAATAAAATAAAAACAGATATTTTGGGTTTTTTAATGTTTAAGGAAATAAAAAAATAAAATGATTAAATATATTAAAAACCTAATTCTAATTAATTTTTAATTTATTGCAAAAGATATTAAAATTATGCCTAATTAGAAACTAAATTAATTAAGTATTTATTTACAAAAATGATGAAATAGTGAAATTAATTTTAATAAATAAAAATATTATATTTTTTTTGTTTTCTGATTTTTTGTTAGTTAATTGGTTAATTAAATAAAATAATAAAATAAATTAAGTAGAAGAAATATAGAAAAAAAGAAAAAAAAAGCAAACCAAAAAGGGGTCTGGGCCTAGAAAGGGGGTTCATTCATCAGAATTCCAGGCCCAAACGTGAGAAGCCTGGTTGGACTTTCAGAATCCAGCGCGTGCTTGTTGACCAGGGAGCATGGTAGTCCTTCAATCCTAGCCACTGGATCAGATCTGGAGCCACTTGGAGAACATCTGGATGAGGGCGTATGATGGGCCCTGCTTTGAGTGTTTCATGGAATTTCCTGAAACAAAATTGCAATAATGTTTTGGGGGGGCCTGGGATTCGAACCCAGGTCCCATTGCTCATTGGACGTTCGCCCCTGCCACTACACCACCATGCCTTATTTGTTATTGGAATAATAAGCAATTAATATATTAGCAAACAAATAAATATGCCTGGAAAAAAATAAAAAAAATAAAAGCGCGCGAATTTGAAATAGGCCAATGGGAGGGCGACGTGTGGTCGTCTTCTTCCCCAAACTCTGGTTTTATTACCTGCGGATTTTTATCCGCAGGAAGATCCGTGGGGCGTTTCAAAAATACATTTTAGGCCATAATAATCCCATCCAAGCGCATGGTCATGATCGTCTCTGTCCCCTGAGTATGCCTATAACCATTACTCGCCTTAATTTTACCTGAAATGCAAATGCCTAAAAATGAAACAAACAAACCCTAGGCGCGGGCATCACCATATAGGGCATAAAAATAAAATTGAATATTGCAGTCATGTTAGAAATTATGCAAGGATCAATAATATGCCAACGTTTTGTCAAAAAGATGCAAGAACAAAAGATCATGATTCCATGTCCAGGGCGGAGTTTCAAGCGACTTACAGTGCGATGTAGGTGATGAAAAGGACTGGCTTTGATTGCTATAGCACCACTGGATGTCAAGGAAGAGAGCTGCGTTCTTCCTTTTGTCTGAAAGTGTCTCCAATATCGCTTTTGATCTCACACTTTTCCAAGGATTTTTGCAATTTGCTCTGGCTGTTTTAGCAGTTCTTAGGTCGTGAATTAGGTTTGTGTGGCTTGTGTGAATATAATAGAATGATTTTAGGTCAAGAGTTGGGCCAATATCCATGTGTATTGAAGAATTAGGATTGCACTTTGATCACCATTAACAAGCTTTCCAAATATGGCCAAATCTGAGATTTTGTGCACAAAAAGCCAAGGCACGAATTTGATTAGGTGTCACATGATGTTTGCAAGTTGTACAAATCACAAAGATCCCTTTTCAATAATTTTTGGATTTTATTTGATTTAATATTGATTAATAATGAATTAAATCAATAAAAATGAAATAAAATAGAAAAATAAATGTTTGGTCATGAAATTAAGCATGGGACACGTGTGTGGAATGACAAGACTAAATCAAGTGGAAAAAAGTGGGCCCTTTTGTCAAAAATTGGAATTTTGAGGATAGTTGACTTTTGGCAATTTTGGAAAAAATGCCCAACTTCAACAATGCATAACTTCCTCAATTCTGAACTTTTAGAGGTGTTCTTGGACTTTTTAGAATCCATGAGATTTCATCTAATCAACCCTTTTGGTCTAATATCATTTTCATCTTCCATTCTCAAGTTATGAGCTTTGGCACAAAATGTGTTTTTGTTGACTTTCAAAAATGACCTATAATGTCCAAATTTGTAACTTCTTGTGAGTGCATTTTCTGATATTAGGGTATGAAGATGGATTGTAGGGAATTCCATCCTCTTCAAAATGAGCTTTGGATGGGTCGTTGCTCATAAAGTATGAGAAAGTTATGCTTGGTCAAAGTTGAGTTGACTTTTCCTACAAAACCCTAATTTAGCAATTTTTGAATCTTGATGAATTTTGAGCAATCCTTGATGAATCATGGTAAACCCTTGATCAAATGATTAATTATCCTTCAAAATGAGAATGTTGACAAAAAATCTGGAGGTTTGACTATTTGGGGGTCACAGTTGACTTTTGCCCTAGCACAGTCGCTTTTTGGGCCTCTTGAGCAATTGACTGACCAAAGTTTCTCTGCAAGGCTTGAAATTTGTCATGGATGGACTTAAGAACATATTAAAACATTGTGAAGCACTTGAGGCCATTTGGATGTAAGGACCTTGATGCGACACAAAACCCTAATTTTGAATTGACTGCCTTAGGAGGTGATTTGACTGTACAACCCTTGAGCCATTTTGAGCAATTTGAAGATCATTCTTGACAAATCTTGAGGAATATGGGAGGGAAAATTTTGGGGTACAACAGTTTCCCCTGTTCAATTTTATTAAACCTGAGGATATGGATTGGCTTGCGTGCCTTTCGTTATCCGAAGGTGGAAGATAATTGAACACTAGAGTGCCCAGAAATTTGCACTCGCATGGCGTAGTGTCAGCAATGGGATGTCGGGAATGGGCTTACAGATGCCATTTGGAGATTGTTGGTAGAAGGATGGGCTTATAGATGCCATCTAAAGATTGTTTGTTGAATTGTAATTTTGTGAGTTGAAAGAAGGAACCTGTGTAGGGTTGCCTGATGATGAGTCCGTGTAAAACTGCATTTTGGAAGGAAGGAAACCCGTGTAGGGTTGACTGATGATGAGTCCGTGTGAGACTGCATCTTGGAACCGGGAAGAAACCTAGGTAAGGTTGCTTTGCAAGGAGTTTGGGTAAAACTACGTCGGGAAAGTGTAAGGAGGAACCTGGGTAAGGTTACTTCGGGATAAGTTTGTGTAAAACCTCTGGAGGAACTTGGGTAAGGTTACTTTGTGATAAGTCCGTGTAAAACTCCTGGAGGAACCTGGGTAAGGTTACTTTGTGATAAGTCCGTGTAAAACTTCTGGAGGAACCTGGGTAAGGTTACTTTGATGATGAGTCCGTGTAAAACTGCATTTTGGAAAGAGAAGGAAACCAGTGTAGGGTTGCCTGATGATGAGTCTGTGTAAAACTTCATCTTGGAAATGAGAAGGAACCGGTGTAGGGTTGCCTGAGGATGAGTCCGTGTAAAACTTCATCTGAAATTGAGAAGGAACCGGTGTAAGGTCGCCTGATGATGAGTCCGTGTAAAACTTCATCTGAAAGAGAGAAGGAACCGGTGTAGGGTTGCCTGAGGATGAGTCCGTGTAAAACTTCATCTGAAATTGAGAAGGAACCGGTGTAGGGTCACCTGATGATGAGTCCGTGTAAAACTTCATCTGAAAGAGAGAAGGAACCGGTGTAGGGTTGCTTCATGGTGGGTTGTCTTCATTGACGGGTTGTCTTCGTTGACGGGTTGTCTTCATTGACGGGTTGTCTTCATTGACGGGTTGTCTCTATTGACGGGTTGTCTCTATTGACGGGTTGTCTTCATTGACGGGTTGTCTTCATTGACGGGTTTGTCTCCATTGATGGGTTGTCTTCATTGACGGGTTTGCATCAGAAAAATCTTTAGGAATCGATTTAACTGGATTTGTCTCCATTGACATAATTTGAGAATTTAACTGCGCCTTTCCTGAAAGGTAAAGGTCAGTCATATGCAATGCATGATATGGATCGAGCAATGGTGTTCTCAACATAAATGAGATTGTATGATATGATTCATATATGCATGTATCATGATGTATGAAAATGTGATGTTTTAGCTGGGGAAAATAAATCCCGGAGTTGCTGGAGAATAGAGTTGAGTTCTTCGTTTCCGCTGGGGATAATGAACGAAGATGATGATGAGAATAAACCTGCAGGAGAAAAGAACTCCGTTGGGGAATAACCTTGATGAAGAGATTACTATGAGGGGAAATACTATGTGGGGGAGAGATGTTCTGCTGAGATTTTAACGATAACTCCGCTGGGGATTCCGTTGATAAGCTCTGTTGGGGATTTTGATGATGAACTCCACTGGGGATAGAAAGAACTTCGCTGGGGATGATCTTTCAGTTGCAACTTGCTGAGGATAACCCAGTTAGACTCTTGTGGGGGTAACCTCTGAATTTGGCTGAGGAGATGCATTTGTATTCCGCAGGAGACAAGCTTCCAGAATCTACTGGGTAAGATGATTCAATTCTCTATTGGGGAAGCCCTTTTTTAGACTGCGCTGGGGAAATGGCTCCACTGGGGGTATCTTGTATTCCGCCGGGGAACATTCTTATATTTAGTTGAGGAATATTAAGACTACCAGGAATGCTCTTTACGTTTACTGGAGAATGTCTTTATACTCCGTTGGGGAATTTTAAGACCTTCTGGGAATACCGAGCCTTTTCGGGACTGACGGTAGACTAACTCTGCTTGGGGAGTGAGTATTGTTGATTCCTTCATAGTTGCAAGTCTCAGTGGGGAGAGCTACCATTACTGTCTTACTCTATGGGTAGTGACGATATCTTGGTCATACTCTTCAACTGAATCTACCTTGTACCTGGTGGACAGAGCAGCTTGTACAGTTCGGACAATTCTTATTGCCTCAGTTTCTGCGGGAGAAGAAGGCCTACGGAGGCCCTGTGGATCGAGTATTATCCCCACCTATGAGGTGCTTGGTATCTTTCGGTCAAAATGACAAGTCTTCTTCTGGTAGGCTAGTGACGAGATGACGAGACATAGTCGTACGCTTTGATCCCTAATTTTTTCCTGGACCGCCCTTTCGGGTTTTCAATCCATCGGGATACCCTTTTTTGCCCAAGCCGCCTTTTCAGGTTTTCGACTTGCCGGGTGTACAGATTTTTTATTTTCATCCCTTATTTTTTGCCCGAACCCTTTTGGTTCGCCGGGACGCCCTTATTTTTGCCTAGGCCAGTCGACCTAGCGGGTCTTTGATTATGCGTAGTATTTTTTTTTGACCATGTCCACGCTCTCAGGGTGTAGGGAGTTGTCACTGTCAGTAGTGTTGTGTTGCCATACTACCAGAAGATGTTTGATCGTGCAAGATTCGTCGCTGGAATTCATGTCCAATGCCCCAATTGATTCAGATGGAGATTTGCCCCTGGCTATTTGGCATTTTGAGAGATTCCTTGAATCTTGACTTGACTGCCCCAGATGATGGACAATGATCATGCCGTGCCCCTTGATTGGAAGTGTTTTTCCACTTGAGGTGATCCTTTTTATTGAGAAGGTTTTTTGTTCACTAGATATTCGTCGTGCGAATTTCTCTGATGTTGAACAAATAGTCATATGCAAACAATATTATTTTAAGAATGCAAAACTTATGTCTGTTTTGAATTTTTTTTTGAAAATTCAGTTTTCAAATAAAACAAGTGAATTTTTGTAAAATGTGATATCAACTCAGGATTTACAGCAAGCCCTACAGGAATCAGGATACCTTTTGTAACAATATGCTTTCAAACTAACCCATGCTTCAACTAGGACTTTTAAGGGTTATAACGTGGTCTGGTTCACGGTTTTAAGAAACAAAGGATAAAGGCTCAAGTTTTATTTGTACCCACCCGTTCTTCGTGATGTTCTTCGATCCTAAACTCAGCTAATTGTGCATTAGATCTTGTTTGAGTCTTTGCTCTGACATACCAGTGATGGTTCAGATACTGACAATTTATTTTGAATAGGCAGTCATTTTGTTGAGAGTTTGCAGGATCTCTTCCCTTTTGGTTTTTATTATCCCTGTCTTTTTCTTGAACTGTTTCTTTTGTGATTACAGTCAGCGGGATGCCCCAGTTTTGTGTAAGTCTCCTTCATAGGTTTTGACTTATTGGGCTTTTGTTTTTGAAAGATAACGACTGCCTGTCTTGACGATTATAGGGAACCATCACTGTCTTTTGTTTTGGAAGGACTCCTTTGATGCCATTCATTGTGCACCTGGATCAACCGAGAAAACTACCCTGCCCCAGGTTATAATTAAGGGTTTTAATTTTTGCGTGAAAAGAAAAACTCCAACTTCTTTGTCTCAAAGGGGTTGACTAGGGATTATCTTCCTTATAACTCCACTGTCTAGGATTTGAAACAATGCCTGTACTTCATCAGCGGGGTCTGTTCAAAAGCATACTGTAAAGATCGTGGTATCGTTTTCGTCATCCTCCCTCAAAAGGCTTAGAATTTTTTAATCGAGAGTTTGAACATCACAAAAAGGAAATATGAAGCAATTTTAAGCATAGTGAAAACAATTAATTCAAAACAGACACGTGTAATGCATTAATGAAATAAAAGAGTTCGACATGATAATAATTGTTTGAATAAGCAAAGAAAAATACAACTTCAGAATTCAAATGAACAAAAGTCTCTCAATCCTAGCCATGTTTTGGCAAGGGAGCAGTGATCACATTGGGAGTCTCAGGAGGCTCGAATTCGATCTCCTTAGCGTCAATCATATTCTGAATCTTGTATTTCAGCGCCCAACAATCGTCAGTATCGTGCCCCGGACTACCGGAATGATAAGCGCACCTTGCATCTGGGTTGTAGTTAGGAGAAGAAGTCTTAGGGTTCGGAGGAGGGTTTATCACCTTAATCAGATTCATCTTCAACATGTGCTGCAATGCTTGTGACAATGGCATGTTGATGTTGGTGAACTGTCTTTTAGGCTCGTCCGGCCTTTGTTGATTTCCTTTTTGCTGTTGTCGGTGTGACGCAGAACCAGAGATCAAGACTGCCCCTACGTGTTGGTCACGACGACTCTTTTGACTGTACACAGCATTGGACTCTTTCTTCCCACTGTAAGGCTTTTTATGAGCATCAGAAGGTGTAGCTTCTTGAATCTTCCCACTTTTGATGCCAGCTTCAATCCTCTCACCAGTCAAGATAAGGTCTGTAAACCCGGCTGAAGAGCTTCCAATCAAATGGTTAAAGAATGGACCAGACAGGGTCCCCAAAAACATGTCAACAAGTTCACAATCGGCTAAAGGTGGTTGCACCCTTCCGACAAGGTCTCTCCATTTTTGAGCATACTCCTTAAATCCTTCACCCGTCTTAATTGACATACCCTGGAGTTGGGTACGCGTAGGAGCGAGGTCAGAATTATACTGGTACTTCCTATAGAACGCAGTAGCCAAATCCTCCCAGCTGCGGATACTGGCTCCGTCCAACTGATAGAAGCACTCAAGTTGAGTCCCTGAAAGACTATCTTGAAAGAAATGGATCCATAAGTTCTTGTCAGCAGTGTAAGGTTGGATCCTCCTCACATATGACCGGAGGTGTAGCTTTAGACAGGAAGCTCCGTCATACTTGGCAAAGGCAGGTGCCTTAAACTTATGGGGAATCACCACCCCAGAGGATAGACCTAGGTCTCCGAAGTCCAGCCCGGGCATGTTCTGTATTTCCATAGCGCTCAAGCGGTCTTCTAGCTGTTTGTACTTATCCTCAGCAGGAGGATACTGTTCTTCATCACAGTCCGTCTCGTTGTCAGAGACCATAGGGCTAGGAGCCCTCCTTTCTTGTGGACTGTCTTTCCCTCCAGATGAGGTGGCCAGATCAAGTTCGTTTTGCAGCCCGTTTCCAAACCTGCGTCCGGTGTTGAACAGGACGGTCCTCTTTTTCTTCTTCTTCCTCTCTTTCAGAATCAGGGTCTTCAGGTCCTGCTGACCCTTGGCTAGGCTCATAACCAACTCTTGAAACTGGGCATTCTGGGCCTGGAGGGCCTTGATGGCTTGCTCAGTGGAAGGTTCGGTAGACATGATGATTGCTGAAATAAACAGCGAAGAAGATAAGAGACCTGTAATGGTACCTGTAATGCAATGATATGTATGATATATGTATGCAATGTTTTCAAGGATCTCGTGGGGTAAACAAAGAAACTTGTTAGAATTTGAATTTTGCAGCTTGATTGAAGGAACTTCATGTTGCTGAGAGTCCTTCTTCAAGAGTCGGGCTCACCATATCGAGTGGGTCATAGCCCCTGACTCAAGTCATCATGTTTTGATCTCTAGATGACATTGGCTAGAGGGAAATAAATCCCCTTTTGCCCATTGCTAGACATTTGGTTCATCATGACCTGTATCACAAACCTTTGAGATCCTTGAAATGGTTAAGGAAATGCTATGGTATGATGTTATGATGTGTATGCTATGCGTTTAAGCAAAAGTGTGAGGTGATGTAACCAAGCCCTGCAATAAGTCCAAATTATTGGATAAGGACTGTAAACAAAACCTGCAAGGAACTCATGTTGTCAGATAACGAGAATGTGCAAGTAGTTCAAGTTTGAAAGCACACAAGTCACACAAAGAGCCCTTAGATTTTAGGCTAGCATGGAGTTTAGGTATTACCCTCTTGAAGTTAGTTGGCTCAAAACCTGTCCTATAAATAGTAACCGGGTTCTAAGGAGCTCAATATCATTGGATTGTTTTCTATGTTCATTGTTTTGATTTAGCCACTTAACTGGCGACCAAAATATTCCAAGAAAACAACCCTCAATGAGTGTAGTATCGAGTATCTACCAACTTCGGACTGCACCAAAGTCGGTCATCTCACTACTCCTAGAAAGGCCAAGATGGTCAAGTAAGGTTCTAAGGTCAGTTGATGCTTCACGAAACCACGCGGCGGCCCCGTACTCTCCTTGACTTGACTCAAGGGTTACCGGTACTCACCAAAGTGCCACATCAATGTAGCTACTGCTTCAACCATGTCGGTATACCCCACACAGTTCCCTCACAGTTTGTTGCTACTTCTAAAGGGTATCCCCAGATCCGGGTTAGGATCTATAGAACTCCGATACAAACCCACCAAATTTAAAGCATACATGGCATACAATTGAAAACACAAGTGATCTAATCCTAAGGTACACCTCACTTATAAAAAAGTCATGAGTCCCCAGCAGAGTCGCCAGTTCTGTGATCGGTGGAAATAGAACTGACTGTTTTGGAATGCTGGTTCGCGTTTGCGTTTGTTTTCACAAAATGTCGCGGTAAGCAAGAGTCACCACCGTCTTTTATTTTATCCAACAAGGAAAGGACAAAAGCATAGAAAAATTCCTTTTGAGATGTTTCTCGGGTTCGGGAGGTAGATTATAGAAAGGGAAGGTGTTAGCACCCTTTCTATCCGTGGTTATCCACGGGCTCTTAGGTACTTGATCATTGTGTTTTCAAAAAGTTTTGCTTTTCTTGTGTTTGTGGGTGTTGAAAAGAGTTTTGTTTTGAAAACTTCGATTTAACTCTTGTTTCTGTCCTCAAGAGTGTATGAAGTGTTGTTGAAAACTTTGTTTGAAAAGTGTAAGTGCGGAAAATTTGTCTTGTTTTGAAAGAGCAAGTACCTGAGAACCTCTACCTACTCAAAAGGGAATTAAACTGTACAAATGTCCTTTAGACAGTGCTATCCCACTATTGAGGAGTAGGTAGCACCGTCGTTGGAGTTTTCGGGTCAATTCGATTAAGGGACATGTGGTCACTAAGCAATGTTAGGACGCCTTAGCGGTAACCCTAATGTCTTAGATCATTTTATCCGAGGCAACTGTTTCGAGGCAACTTATGATCTTTGGACAAGAGGGAAACCTCTAAAACTTCCTATACTCAATGTCCACGTTCGAGGCAACCAAGGGAGGCGTACTCTAGGAGTGGCATGTGCAAATGTGTCAATTTTCAGTTATATTATCTTTGTACATGTTATGGTGAGCTACGGTTGATTTTAAGTTAAGATAGATCTTGTCATGCATAGCCTATTATTCATACATCTAGCAGTTAATGGTTGCGGAAAATAAAACTAAGCTATTACAAGGCGTCAGGTATTTACATCGCCAAAAACAAACCCTTGAAAAAGTAAATGCGGAAAAGGTAAATAAAAGCGATAAAAGGTCCTAAGTTAAAGCTATTACATCCTCGGAGCAATTACAATATTGAGATATGAATCAAAAAACAATACGCGCGAGAAAAATTAAATGGAGAGTTTTTAGGGTTTTGACCCTTTTTAAGAAAGAAAGAGATTTTTTGTTATTTTGAATTAAGCGGAAATTAAGTCTAAGTTAATTAATTAATAAAATAAAAACAGATATTTTGGGTTTTTGAATGTTTAAGGAAATAAAAAAATAAAATGATTAAATATATTAAAAACCTAATTCTAATTAATTTTTAATTTATTGCAAAAGATATTAAAATTATGCCTAATTAGAAACTAAATTAATTAAGTATTTATTTACAAAAATAATGAAATAGTGAAATTAATTTTAATAAATAAAAATATTATATTTTTTTTTGTTTTCTGATTTTTTGTTAGTTAATTGGTTAATTAAATAAAATAATAAAATAAATTAAGTAGAAGAAATATAGAAAAAAAGAAAAAAAAAAGCAAACCAAAAAGGGGTCTGGGCCTAGAAAGGGGGTTCATTCATCAGAATTCCAGGCCCAAACGTGAGAAGCCTGGTTGGACTTTCAGAATCCAGCGCGTGCTTGTTGACCAGGGAGCATGGTAGTCCTTCAATCCTAGCCACTGGATCAGATCTGGAGCCACTTGGAGAACATCTGGATGAGGGCGTATGATGGGCCCTGCTTTGAGTGTTTCATGGAATTTCCTGAAACAAAATTGCAATAATGTTTTGGGGGGGGCCTGGGATTCGAACCCAGGTCCCATTGCTCATTGGACATTCGCCCCTGCCACTACACCACCATGCCTTATTTGTTATTGGAATAATAAGCAATTAATATATTAGCAAACAAATAAATATGCCTGGAAAAAAATAAAAAAAAATAAAAGCGCACGAATTTGAAATAGGCCAATGGGAGGGCGACGTGTGGTCGTCTTCTTCCCCAAACTCTGGTTTTATTACCTGCGGATTTTTATCCGCAGGAAGATCCGTGGGGTGTTTCAAAAATACATTTTAGGCCATAATAATCCCATCCAAGCGCATGGTCATGATCTTCTCTGTCCCCTGAGTGTGCCTATAACCATTACTTGCCTTAATTTTACCTGAAATGCAAATGCCTAAAAACGAAACAAACAAACCCTAGGCGTGGGCATCACCATATAGGGAATAAAAATAAAATTGAATATTGCAGTCATGTTAGAAATTATGCAAGGATCAATAATATGCCAACGTTTTGTCAAAAAGATGCAAGAACAAAAGATCATGATTCCATGTCCAGGGCGGAGTTTCAAGCGACTTACAGTGCGATGTAGGTGATGAAAAGGACTGGCTTTGATTGCTATAGCACCACTGGATGTCAAGGAAGAGAGCTGCGTTCTTCCTTTTGTCTGAAAGTGTCTCCAATATCGCTTTTGATCTAACACTTTTCCAAGGATTTTTGCAATTTGCTCTGGCCGTTTTAGCAGTTCTTAGGTCGTGAATTAGGTTTGTGTGGCTTGTGTGAATATAATAGAATGATTTTAGGTCAAGAGTTGGGCCAATATCCATGTGTATTGAAGAATTAGGATTGCACTTTGATCACCATTAACAAGCTTTCCAAATATGGCCAAATCTGAGATTTTGTGCACAAAAAGCCAAGGCACGAATTTGATTAGGTGTCACATGATGTTTGCAAGCTGTACAAATCACAAAGATCCCTTTTCAATAATTTTTGGATTTTATTTGATTTAATATTGATTAATAATGAATTAAATCAATAAAAATGAAATAAAATAGAAAAATAAATTTTTGGTCATGAAATTAAGCATAGGACACGTGTGTGGCATGACAAGACTAAATCAAGTGGAAAAAAGTGGGCCCTTTTGTCAAAAATTGGAATTTTGAGGATAGTTGACTTTTGGCAATTTTGGAAAAATGCCCAACTTCAACAATGCATAACTTCCTCAATTTTGCACTTTTGGAGGTGTTCTTGGACTCTTTATAAACCTTGAGATGTCCTCTAATCAACCCTTTTGGTCTCATCTCATTTAGATCTTCCATTCTCAAGTTATAAGCTTTGGCACAAAAGGTGTTTTTGTTGACTTTCAAAAATGACCTATAATGTCCAAATTTGTAACTTCTTGTTAGTGCATTTTCTGATCTTGGGGTATGAATATGGATTGTAGGGAATTGAATCCTCTTCAAAATGAGCTTTGGATGGGTCATTTCTCATAAAGTATGAGAAAGGTATGCTTGGTCAAAGTTGAGTTGACTTTTCCTACAAAACCATAATTTATCAATTTTTGAATCTTGATGAATTTTGAGCAATCCTTGATGAATCATGGTCAACCATTGATCAAATGATGAATTATCCTTAAAAATGAGAATGTTGACAAAAAATCTTGAGGTTTGACTATTTGGGGGTCACAGTTGACTTTTGCCCTAGCAAAGTCGCTTTTTGGGCCTCTTGAGCAATTGACTGACCAAAGTTTCTCTGCAAGGCTTGAAATTTTTCATGGATGGACTTAAGAACATATTAAAACATTGGGGAGCACTTGAGGCCATTTGTATGTAAGGAACTTGATGCGACACAAAACCCTAATTTTGAATTGACTGCCTTAGGAGGTGATTTGACTGTACAACCCTTGAGCCATTTTGAGCAATTTGAAGATCATTCTTGACAAATCTTAAGGAATATGGGAGGGCAAATTTTGGGGTACAACAAAGGCCATGGGGAGGAAATAACATTGAGAAGTGTCGGAGGCACATGGATCTTATCTGCATTAATCTGGCATTCATGGAACTTCTTTGCAAATTCGTAACAGTCAGATTCCATTGTCAACCAATAATAACCTGCCCTTAGCATCTTTTTAGCCATCGAATGTCCATTAGCATGAGTGCCAAATGAACCTTCATGAATCTCATGCATCAACATGTCTGCTTCGTGTCTATCCACGCATATGAGCAAGACCATGTCATAATTTCTCTTGTATAACACATTCTCACTGAGGAAGAAACTGCCTGCCAATCTTCTTAGTGTCTTTCTATCTTTCCTCGACGCACCAATCGATTATTCCCGAGTCTGAAGGAAATGCTTGATGTCATAATACCAAGGTTTTTCATCTGCTACCTCCTCTGTCATAAACACATGAGCGGGCCTATCCAGTCGTTGAACTGTAATTCAGGGTATATCATTCCAAGTATTCACTTGATACATGGAAGCCAAAGTTGCCAGAGCATCCGCCATTTGATTTTCATCTCTAGGAATGTGATGGAATTCAACTTTATTGAAGAAGGGTAGTAATTTTCTAGCATAATCTCTGTAAGGAATCAAGCCAGGGTGACGAGTGTCCTATTCTCCTTTAATCTGATTTATTACCAAAGCTGAATCTCCATACACATCTAGAATTTTGATTCTGAGATCAATAGCTTCCTCAAGACCCATGATGCAAGCCTCATATTCTGCCATATTATTATTGCAATCAAATGTTAATCTTGCGGTAAAAGGAATATGTGATCCATGAGGAGTAACAATCACATCACCAATTCCTTTACCATAAGCATTCACAGCTCCATCAAATATCATACTCCAACGAGATTCAGGGTCGGGGCCCTCCTCAGGCAATGGTTCATCACAATCTTTCACTTTCAGGAACATCACATCCTCATCGGGGAATTCATACTCTACAAACTGATGATCCTCCACCGGCTAGTGAGCAAGGTAATCTGCCAACACACTACTTTTAATAGCCTTTTGAGTGCGGTATTCGATATCATATTCAGATAACAACATCTGCCAGCGGGAAATTCTTTCAGTAAGAGCAGGCTTCTCAAAAATATACTTGATTGGATCCATTTTGGAGATCAACCAAGTGGTATGATTCAACATATACTGCCGCAAACGCTTTGCCGCCCAGGCCAAAGCACAACACATTTTTTCTAGCATGGAATACCGCGACTCACAATCAGTGAACTTTTTGCTGAGATAATAAATGGCGAACTCTTTCTTTCCTGTTTCATCCTGTTGTCCCAGAATACAACCCATGGACTTATCTAACACTGTTAGATACATAATCAATGGTCTTCCTTCTACTGGAGGGAGCAAGATAGGAGGTTTAAGCAGATACTCTTTAATACTCTCAAATGCCCTTTGGCAGTCATCTGTCCACACACAACCTTGATCTTTCTTTAACAACTTAAAGATCGGTTCACACGTTGCAGTCATGTGGGAAATAAATCTAGAGATATAATTCAAACGGCCGAGGAAACCCATGACTTGCTTTTCAGTTCTTGGTGCTGGAATTTCTTGAATTTCTTTGACTTTATCAGGGTCAACTTCAATTCCTTTCTGGCTAACAATAAAACCCAACAACTTCCTCTAACTCCGAAGGTGCATTTATTTAGATTCAAGCGGAGACGATACTTCCTCAAACGCTGAAACAACTTCAACAAATTTCTATATGCCCTTCTTCATTTTGGGATTTGGAAATCATATCATCAACATATACTTCGATTTCTTTGTGCATCAGATCATGGAATAGGGTTGTCATAGCCCTCTGGTACGTTGCACCAGCGTTCTTCAACCCGAAGGGCATCACTCTAATAGAATGTTCCCCAGGGTGTGATAAACGTTGTTTTTTCCATGTCCTCTGGATCCATTCTTATTTGATTATACCTGGAAAATCCGTCCATGAACGAGAATACTTTGAATTTTGCTGTGCTGTCCACTAACATATCGATGTGAGGCAATGGAAAATCATCTTTTGGACTAGCTTTATTTAGATCTCTGTAATATACGCACATGCGGACTTTTCCGTCTTTTTTCGATACTGGGACAATATTGGAAATCCATTGAGGATAGACTGACGTCACAAGAAATCGAGCATTAATCTGCTTTAGGACCTCCTCTTTGATCTTTACTGCCATATCCGGGTGGGTTCTTCTCAACTTTTGTTTAACTGGCGGACACTCTGGCTTTAACGGCAAACGATGCTCGACAATGTCTGCATCCAGACCAGTCATATCTTGATAAGACCAAGCAAAAATATCCACATACTCTTTCAATAGCTCAATCAACCCGCTCTTTACATCCGGATGCAACGATGGTCCAATCTTAACTTCATTTGGATCTTCTTCTGAACCCAAATTAATCACTTCCAGAGCTTATATGGCTGAATGGTATTTTCCTCGTGCTTAAGAAACCGTGAGACCTCTTATGGAATCTCATTATAATATTCTTCTTCAGCCCCAAATACAGGACATTCGAAGTTGGGAGATGGTGCAGGGTCATTGTATTCAACGAGTTTTTTAATTAATCTGCACATGTGATTTATGACTACTTTTAGAAACTGACACATATAACAAGTGATCATGCAGATTAAATTTCAGTTATTGTTTATTTTGAAAGTTTTTTTTATTTTTTATTACCATTTCCCAAGAAAAAAGCAGAAAATAAAAGACATAATTTTGGAAGCAAAGACACCTTTTATTAATGATCTTAAAAGTTATAGCAAACAGGTAAGCCCTTCAACATTAATACTTCCACCTTGGGCAGAGTGAAAGATTTTCAAAAGAAAGAAACAGATTAACAAAACAAATTACTTTGAAACATGTATGCAAGAAGGAACATCAATGGTGACCCAGTTCTGAACTCGGACTCCATGCGTCACATGATTCGGTACTTCTTGCTCTGCTTCAATCTCTTCAACATCATTAATTCCAAAACCAATTGAATGGAGGTAGCCTCCGTTGCGGAAAACATCATGATAACTGTTCACAGAAGACTTTAACTTCAAATTTTTGCCTTTGCCATTCCTCGAAGAGAAACCCAAACCAGCTCTGTCTTTGTTCACGGGTGGATCCACAAGCCGTCCCAAATTGCATTATAACCATTGCGCACAACCTGCTACGCGTCCTTCAGGGAAACCACATAATTCTCATTCCTTCTTATGTTATCAATGGATAGGGCTTGGAACTGGGTTCCAACAACAGCCTCGTTCGCTTCTACAATACTGAAAGAGTATAGATGGGATATCAACAACTCTTGCTCCCTATTTATGATCACTACTTTCCCTTCACACACAAATTTAACTTCTGATGCAAAGTTGAAGTGACAACCCCTGCTTCGTGAATCCATGGCCGTCCTAGAAAACAACTATATGCGGGAATAATGTCCATGACCTGGAAGGTTATCAAGAACAAATATGGTCCTATATGGATGGGCAAGTCCACTTCACCAATGACAGATTTCCTCAACCCATCAAAAGCCTTCACAATGATGCCACTCGGGCGCATAGGTGTTCCCTGATACTTTAACTTCACGAGGGTACTCCTCGGTATAACATTCAACGCGGATCAGTTATCAATTAGCACATTGAATAGTGAGTCATTCTTGCAGTTCATAGATATGTGGAAGGCCAGGTTGTGATTCCTCCCTTCACGTGGTAACTCATCATCGCAAAAACTCAAATTGTTACATGATGTAATGTTTCCAATTACGCTGCTGAATTGATATAACGACATGTAATTCTCCATAAAAGCTTGGTCTAGTACTCTCATTAGTGATTCTCTATGAGTGGAGGAATTCATCAATAAAGCTAGGATGGATATCTTTGAAGGAGTCTGCAATAGATGATCTACAATTTTGTAGTCGCTCAATTTAATTATCTTCAAGATATCATCCACTTCTTTCTCTAATGTGGCTCCGCTAGTCTCTCCTGCAGCCTTCTTAGGCTCATCGTTCTCAACAATTTTCTTTCCAGCAACAATATATCTTCGTATAACCGGCGCAAACACATGACTACTACGGGTCACCCTGCTATTATCAGTTATATTTCCAACATCTGGCATTGGCTGGATGGGAACTTCCACCCCATCTTCTAAGATTGTAGCGTTGTATTTGTAAGGCACAGCCTTATCTGATTTATAGGGAGCAGGACCTGGCAGAATAATTACCAATGGGGTAACAACTGGTTTGCTATGGTACTCCACCTCAAGATGAGCGGGTGCACCAAAACAAGGTACAATGATGTTTACCCCTTCCTCAACACAATCAGCCATCAAAAGGTCATTTCCGGTAAAACAATATTCGTCTGAAGAGAAATACTCATCCGCGAAGGCATACTCTTCCTCTGACTCTTCTTCCATCAAATAAACTTCAACCATATTAATCTCGTGATAATCATCTCTCTGACTTGTTATCTTAATAGTTCCATTGTCTAACAACAATTGAACACCCTCTCTCACAATAGAACATCATCGGGGGTCTCGACAGCAAACTATGCAAGATCCATATTGGTGTTCCACCTGACCAGCAGTACGACATAAGGTAGCATGCAACTGCACGAGATCCTCATTCAAATGATCCACATCAAAAATTCTGAATTCACCCGGACATCCAGAAACCATATTCACTTCCTCTTCATATTCTGCCCTAGGATTGATTATATGGATTAAACCTTCATCCATCATCTCCTGTAAATCAGCCTTTATCTTCTCGCAACCCTGTATGTTTGTACTGCAAAAAGCACAACCAGTGTGGTCATGTGTATAGTAACTGAATTCATAGAGGTCTGCGTGCATCTTCACCAAGTCTCCTCTAACCAGATTAATGTCAAAAATCTGGAAGTCGCCTGGATAACCGGCCACCATATTTATAGCATTCACCCCACCGTGCTTGGGTAGAGGATTGTCTTTCACATTAGGTCCCATGTATTTGAAAGATAGAATTCCAGACTTCACCAACCTTTGCACTTCAGTCCTTAAAGGATAACAATTCTCAACACTATGCCCTGGTGCTCCCTGATGAAAGGCACACGTCTGGTCTGCTTTGTAATACCAAGGCAATGGTGATGGTACGGCGGGAGGTGGTCGTGTCTGGACCAACTTCTTCTGAATCAATGCTGGTATTAGCTCTGCATAGCTCCTGGGAATAGGGTCATAGTTCTCCCTTCTCTGATTATTACCTTGATTCCCCAGTTGGGGCTGTCTTTGATAAGCAACGGTAGTCGGAGCGACATTCATAACAAGAGTAACTAAGGCAACTTGCTGGTGACGCTGATAATTCCTTCTAGGAGCGTTCACTCTCCTCTCTTGTATGACGAAATTTGTATCCCCCTCTTTCTTCTTTGTAAACCCATAAGCTGGCTTTTTCACACCTCCAGATCGTTCACCCTTTGTCAAACGGCCTTCTCTTACTGCCTCTTCTAGGCGGACACCCATTCCTACCATCTCTGTAAATCACTTGGGGCACTTGCTATCATTCTTTCGTAGTAGAAAGCTCCCATTGTCTTCAGAAAAATCTTAGTCATTTCCTTCTCCTCCATGGGAGGAATCACTTGTGCAGCCACTTCACGCCATCTCTGCGCATACTCTTTGAACGATTCTCTGTCTTTCTGAACCATGGCCCTAAGCTGGCCACATTCGGGCGCCATGTCCACATTGTATTTGTATTGTTTAATGAATGCTTCTCCCAAATCATTAAAAGTATGGATGTTGGCGCTGTCTAAACTCATGTACCACTTCAATGCTGCGCCGGTCAGACTATCTTGGAAAAAGTGAATAAGCAGACGCTGATCATCGGTGTGGGTAGACATTCTCCTCACGTACATCACCAAGTGAGCACGAGGGCAAGTGTTGCCCTTTTACTTATCAAACTCTGGGACCTTGAACTTAGCAGGCACTTTAACATTCCAGACCAAACATAACTCATTCACATTCTACCCAAATAGCTCTTTTCCCCTAAGAGCCTTCATCTCTCTTTACATTCTATCAAACCGCTCTTGGAAATTATCCATTATGTCATAAATACCCAAGTCTTCACTCGGCGGAGGAAAAGGACGACACACATCTTCATTAACAAACGAAACCAAATTCACCGAAAGAGGTGCATCAGGAACAATATGCACCACAGGAGGTGCTGGAGTAACAACAGTTTGAACCACTAGAGCATCTTGGGGGCCCAAATTGAAACCTTCAGGTGCAAAATTCTCTGGAATTCCCCACGGATAACCCTGAGGCATACGGTTTTGAATAAAAGCCGGAGTAGCGGATACAGGAACAGTTGGAACTTCAACATTTGCCCTTGTTGGTTGAGGTTGAACACTCGGTGGCTGATTCTGAGCAACCACCAGAGCTTCCATCAGAGTAGTCAAGTTGGCCAAGCCAGTCTTCAAAGCAGAAACTTCTTCGCATAGCTCGCGATTCTCCTGTTCTAAGTTGTCCATCTTCTTTTTGAAGTTAGCCCGAGTGTTGTAGTGATGAGTCAATTTGCTGAACAAAGTAAAAAGCTGGGTAAGGCACCTGGATATGCATAATAAATGCAAGAAATATGTGCAATATGATGCATGATATGCAATGCGTATGATTATTTTTTTACTTTATCATTTAATATTTCAAGGGATTTAACATTTATAGACATATCACAAACATCAAAGTAATAACGCTTTTGAAATACTGAATTTTTTTTAATTATAATCTAAAAATACTGAGAAAAAGAACTGATAAAGATCAATCTATACGATGGCGCTTCCCTGTGAGCCTGGCAATCTGAGCCCTCAACCTCTGGTTTTCTTCCACGTGTCTGATGGCAACCTCTTTCTAATCATCTGGATCAGGAAATGAGCAATCAACACCTGTTTGAGGCTTAGGAGAAAATAAATCCCCTTGCCTCTCCATAGACTCCACCGCTAGACTCTCGAGGATCTCGATCAAATCATCTTTCTCCTTCAGGTCTACTCTATAGGAACTCTCTAAAGTCTGGAACTTGTTCTTCCAAGCATCCCTTTCCTGTTGTATCCTAACCAAAGCGAGTTGCAACTCTTCTAGATCATCTAATAAGGGAGGAGTGGTCTTCACAAATAGGTCAGGCATGGGTGTTTCCCGAGTATACGGCATCTTCAACTGAATGGCTCTCGATTGAACCCACTGAAGATATGGCTCCAAAGAAACAGCACCCCTAGGTCCCAAATCCTTCCTAATATTCTTATGAATGTGACACCAGGACTTCGCAATCTGCTCCCTAGCTTCCCTGTGGTCTTCTCCTTCCTTCAGAAAGAAACTACTCAAATGAATACTGTTCGGTTGATCCCTTATCAGATAACCAAGATGTCGCCGTGCAAGAACAAGGTTATAGTTAATTCCTCCTTTTGTACCAAGAAGAGGTACATTGGGGAAAATACCACAACTGTCAATAATCTCCACATCCTAATAAGCTCTGTTGTACCCCAAAATTTTCCCTCTCATATTTCCCAAGATATTGCAAGAAAAATCTCCAAGTGGCTCAAGGTTGCTCAAGAGTTGGACAATCAAGCTATCTCCTAAGGCAGTCAACCCCAAATTAGGGTTTTGTGTTGCATCAAGATCCTTAAATCCAAATGGCCTCAAGTTCTCCCCAATGCCTTAATATGTTCTCAAGATCATCCATGCCAAGTTTCAATCCTTGCAGAGGAAGTTTGCTCAGCCAATTGCTCAAAGGGCCCAAAAATCGATTGTGCTAGGGCAAAAGTCAATTGTGACCTATAAACAGTCAAACTTCAAGATTTTTTGTCAAAATTATCATTTTGAAGCTTATTTCATCATTTTATCAAGGGTTGATCATGATTCATCAAGGATTGCTCAAAATTCATCAAGACTCAAAAGTTGCTAAATTAGGGTTTTGTAGGAAAAGTCAACTCAACTTTGACCAAGCACAATTTTCTCATGCTTTATGATAAATGACCCATCCAAAGCTCATTTTGAAGAGGATGCAATTTCCTACAATCCATATTCATACCCCAAGATCAAAAAAATGCACTCACAAGAAGTTACAAATTTGGACATTATAGGTCATTTTTGAAAGTCAACAAAAACACCTTTTTTCCAAAGCTTATAACTTGAGCATGGAATATCAAAATGATATGAGACCAAAAGGGTTGGTTAGAGGACATATCAAGCTTTCTAAAAAGTCCAAGAACACTTCCAAAAGTTCAAAATTGATGAAGTTATGCATTGTTGAAGTTGGACATTTTTGCAAAATTGCCAAAAGTCAACTATCCCCAAAACTTCAAATTTTGTCAAAATGGGCCCATTCTTTTCCACTTAATTTGAACTTGCATCATTGTCCACGTGTCCTAGCTTCAGCCATGAGCCCATATTTTATTTTTATTATTTAATTTGATTTTTATTGAATTTATTCATTTTAAATCAAAATTAAATCATATAAAATCCAAAGCTTTGATTACATGAGATCTTTTTGCTATTTCAGGTCTTGATCATCATCATTAACATCATTAAAATTCGTATCAAGCAATCCATGTACAAAAAGATTGAAAATTTGCAAATTTGGAAGGTTTAGTAATGGAGAATCAAATCAAATTGGCAATCATTATTGGAGCAAGATTTGAATCAAGTTTGTTACCCACACTACATAAACAAGCCAAAGGGACGTGGATAAGGGTTAGAGGCTGCAAAAAGAGGTAATACAAAAGTTGAAAAATTCACTAAAAAGGGTGGAATCGAATTCATAGCTAGAGACATTTTTAGGACTTGGCAAGCATCCCAATCGCTTCCTGGACGTTCACTGAAGCGAAACCAATCCAAAGCAAGCTTCCTCAACGTCCAAATGCATTATAAGTCCCTCGTTACCTAGCTCTGTTCTTGGATTCGGTTTGGCGCATTCTTGCATCATTGGAACAAATCATTGACATATTTGTGATCCTCATAACATTTCCAAGCTTTTGGCATTATTTAATTTTGTTTATCTGACCTATACTGCAAAACACCATAGCTAGGATTGCGTTTTTGTTTTTAGGGTTTTCTTTTTCAGGAAAAATTGGGACTAAAGAAGGGCATGGTGTTAATCAGGAAGCCAAGACGAACTCAGCCATGTTTTTGGAATTGATTTATATGGCCTAGGGAAGATTTTAGAATGGGCTTGCACATTTAGCTGCGGATCCAAATTCGCAGGTAATATTTGCAGATTCTGGAGGTAGGAGACGATGAGTTGTCGTTCTCCCATACGTCCATTCAAATCACGCGCACATATTTTTTTGTTCTGACCATTAACTTGTTTTCTTTTATTATATTTCTTTTGTATATTATTAACAAGCAAAGCAAATCAGCCTAGTGGCAAGCGTGCATTGGCATTATCCATCAGGACCTGGGTTCGAATCCCAGGTCCCCCACTCTCTTTGTTATTTTTCTTCTTCAGGTGATCATGTGCATATCCAGGCTTGCAGCCCACCATAGTCCACCAAACATCCAATGGCCAGATGGCCAAAGGCCAAATCTGGTGGCCAAGATCTGAAGGACTACCATGGTCCAAGTCAGTGCATGCACACCAAATCAAAAAGGTCAAACAAGGCCAGCGTGTTTTGGGCCTTAGATTGTTGTTCAAACACCAAAATCAGGCCCATACCCCCCTTACTCTCATCTATTTTATTTTTTGTTTTAATTAATTGTTTTATTATTTTTTATTCAATTACTAACCAATTAAAAATTATTTTCTTTATAAAATAATAAAAAAAAAACACAAAAAATATTTTCTTCATCAAATAAATAGGGTACACCCCACTTGGTTTCACAAAAAATAATAAAGTTAACTGAAAACAACACACTCGCACATGCGCACTCCTAGGGTACACCCCACTTGGTTGCCTTCGTACACGGTCATTGAGTATAAGCAGTTTTAGAGGTCGCCCTCTTGTCTAAAAGATCATAGTTACCTCGAAACGGTTGCCTTGGATATGATTGCCTCAAACAAATGATCTAAGATATTAGGGTTACCGCTAAGGAGTCCTAACATTGCTTTAGTGACCGTATGTCCCGCATTCGAATTGACCCTCAAACTCCAACGACGGTGCTACCTACTCAACAATAGTAGGATAGCATTGTCTAAAGGAAGATAGCATAGAACGATTCCTTTTTCGAGTAGGTAGATGGTTCTTAGATACTTGCTCATTCAAAAAACAAAACCTTTTTCACACTTACACTCCTTTTCAAACAAAGTTTTCAAAAACACTTCACACACTCTTAAGGACAGAAGCAAGAGTTAAATCGAAGTTTTCAAAACAAAAACTTTTCAAAACCCACAAGCACAAAGAAAGAAAATTTTGAAAACAATTGAGCAAGTACCTAAGAGCCCATGGATAACCACGGATAGAAAGGGTGCTAACACCTTCCCTTTCTATAATCTACCCCCCGAACCCGAGAAATATCTCGAAAAAGGAATTTTTCTGTGCTTTTTTCCTTTCCTTGTTGGATAAAATAAAAGTTGGTGGCGACTCTTGCTTACCGCGACATTTTGCGAAAACAAACGCAAAACACAAACCAGCATTCCAGAAAACAGTCAGTTCTTCCCACCGTATCACAAGCTCGAAGATACCAATAAATATCTGAGTGAGTAAGTGCCATGATCTTAGGAGCCCAACGAGGTTCCTTCTTGACATCCCAAAAAGCATCAGACTGAGGCATATGAGAGATGAACCACCGGTACAATAGAGGCGTGCAACAGATAATCATTCCCCCATGATAGGAACTCTAAAGATGAACAAAGTAATAAGCATCACCCAACAGTGTAGGAACCGGGTTTCCAATCATGAAAATCCTGATAGTGTTAATGTCGACAAACTTGTCCACACTAGGAAATAAGAATAATCCATAAGTAAGTAAAGAAAAGATGGCCTCGAAAGTAACCATACTCTTCATCCTAGCAAAGTAACGAGCTTTCTCCAATAAGAACTGAGCTGGTAATCCTCTAATCCCTCCTTTAGTAGTCATATGGGCTTTGTTGTACCCCAAAATTTTCCCTCCCATATTCTTCAAGAAATTGCCAAGTCATGCTTCAAAGTTCCCCAAGGGTTGCACAATGCAAGGGCCTCCTAAACAGTCAAAATTAGGGTTTTGGTTCTGATCAAGAAAATGAAGTTTCCAAGGGTCCAATCAAGTCCCACATGCCTATAAATATGGTCAAGCATCCTCATACCAAGTTTCAAGACTTACAGCTCAAAATTGCACAGTCAAAAACCCTAATTGCACTACAGTCAACTGTAGGGGCAAAATGGTCATTTGACAGTCAAAAGTTCAAATTTTTGGTCAACATCTCATTTTGAAGCCACAAACATCATTTGATCAATGCTTGATCATGATTCTCAAAGCTTGGCTCAAAAATCATCAAGATGCAAAAGTTTCCATATTTGGACAGTTGAAAAAGTCAACTGTAAATTGACCAGGGCATAACTTTCACATGGATTATCATAAAAATTCCATCCAAAGCTCATTTTGAAGAGAAAGACATTTCCTACAACTACTCTTCATACTTCAAGTCCAAGAAATTCTCTCACAAAAAGTTATCAATTTCAACATTATAGGTCATTTTCAAAAGTCAACAAAAAGGGACTTTAAGTCAAAGGCCATAACTTGAGATTGGTAAATCAAAATGACATGGGACCAAAGGCATTGGTTAGAGGACTCAAAGACCTTTCCAAAATGTCCAAGAACATGAGCAAAGCTTAAAAATTGAGCAAGTTATGCCTTGTAGAAGTTTGGAAATTTTTGGATATTTTGAAAAGTCAACATTGATTCAAATGACCTAAAATTGCTAATGGGCTTCTTTTTCTTCCACAATTCATTATCCAAGGCATGTGCACGACCACTTGGCCCAAAGGGAAGTTTTTTTCATTTTTTATTTATTTATTTGGATTTTTATTATTAATAATTCATTTAATTAACTAAAATACATAAAAAATACTAAACCTAATTTTCCAAATCTTTTTGTGCAAGGAATAAGCTTATGATTTCGTGCCTAGCTAAATATAGAAAGAATCTTGCTAATTGGTCATGATTTGGTAGAAGTTTGCATGAAAAAAGATTTGAAAATAATGGCTTGAAAATCAAATATTGCATAATCAATTCAAGGATTCTTTGATCAATTTTTTTAACCCTAATCATTCACAGGTACATATACAAGCTAACCCTATTCAGAAAAGGGAGGAAGCTGCGCCATATCAAGAGAACAAAACTTGACTTTTCACAAAAAAAGTGGAAATCTGAAAACCATCTTCTAGGTCGATTCAAGCCAAGAAATTCATCCCATTACCTTCCTAGGACATCACTGAGTCTAACTGGATAGCTTTCCATACGCATAGCCCTTTGAATTGGTATACAGAAATCAAGCTTTTTCACATTTTTTTCATAATCGTATTTTGATATTCAAGCATTTCTATTGCATTTTTTCCATGGATTCATACTAATTGGACTATTCTGGAACTAACCATATGATTTAATTGAATTTTTATGCGCTATATGAAGAATCACCATGAATGATTTTTAGGGTTCTTCAGCTTTCGAATTAGGGGTTTTTGGATATGGAAAAATTGGAACATAAGACCTAGGCCACTCAATTCAGCATACTCGGACGGTCTCAAAACGCATCTCGCGCTCAATTTATGAGCCTCCACGAGCTATTCGCTATTTTTCAGAAACTGGCATAAGGGAACGGTTCAAAAACCGTTGCTAATTGTTTTTATGTTTCAGGAAAATAAGCCAAGGAAGAAGAAGGGTGCGTGGCCATCAGTAATTGGTTGGTTCAAAAATTCGCGCTAAAAGTCCATTAACGCTTTGTTTTATTTGATATTAATTAATTGTTATATTGTAAACAAAACGCGTTGAGTGCTTCAGTGGCAAGGCTTGTTGGTGGTAATCTCTAGGACCTGGGTTCGAGCCCCAGGTCCTCACCCCCCTTTCATGTTATTTTTCATTTAATATTTGTATGCAGCTTCAGTGATAAAGTCCACCATGCATCTCCCAAATCAGGCCAGCCACGCGTACGCCTAGATCAATCCAAGGGCTACAGTTTGAGGAACACCATGAACGTGAGTCAATGCACTCACACGCTGGCATGAGAAGTCAACCAAGCCAGGGATAATTGGGCCCTAAATTGCTGGGCTTCACCTCACAACTGGGGACAACACCCCCCTTAGGTTTGCAATACTTTTTTTTATTCTTTTTTTATTTCAATTATTATTCTTTTTATTAATTCTTGTAATTTAATTATTTTCATAAAAAACACAAAAACAATAAAAAATCAGAAAAGGGACAAAAATTAATATTTTTATTTAATGTTATATTTTTTGTAAATAAAGCCTTATTAATTAATTAGTTTTAATTTAGGAGTAAATCTTAATATTTTCTTAATTAATTTAAAATTGGTAGAACTAAGGTTTGTAATAATTTTTATTCCTTTTTCTTTTCTTTCATAATAATTAAATATTTACTATTATTTATTTTTGTAATCAAATCGCATGTAAATAATTAGGTTAACTATTAGGTTAAAATTTAATACTTTCTTAATAAACTAAAAAAAACAACAACTAGAATTAGGGTTAGCATTTTATTTTAATTAAATTTCTTTCATTAAAATCATAAAATATAAAAATACCAAAAACAATTTCTTTTTATTAAATTGATAATCGTTTAATTAAAAAGGGTCCAACGCCCTCATTTCAATTTAAAGTTTTAATTCGCGTATTTATTTCTTTTTCTTTTAATTACTCATGTATCTCTCCCAAGGCCATGTAATATTTATCTTTCGCATTTTTAATTCTTTATTTTCTGTCAAATCGGGTTCTGGAAATTTTGGCGATGTGGACCCGCGCCTTTTGTAATAGTTTAGAATTTTATCTTTCTCGCAATTTTTAACTGTTAACAAATGCATGCAAGAATGAATGGAAAAAAATAAAAACAAACGCATAGATCACTTTGACAAAAGACAAAAATAAATGAAAACGACACACAAATCACACACCACCCCTAGGGTACGCCTCACCGTTGCCTTGCCTCGAAAGGTGATCGTCGAGTAGAGGATGTCTTAGTAAGTCCTCATGATCCGGGAACCTGGCATGAGGGTAGCTTCTAAGGTATCTTCCTATTGCTCTGGTGATCACCATGTCCCGACCCTCGTATTGACCCGAACACCTCCAACGGTGGTGCTACCTACCTCTCAATGGTGGGATGGCACTACTTTAAAGGACATTTACACAGACGAATTCCTTAGGGTAGGTAGACGACTCTAGATACTTGCTCTAACTTTCAAAACAAATCAAAAATACTTTTCATACCGACACCTTTTCAAAAGCTTTCGAAAGCGACTTTTCAAACACTCTTGAGGACCGATACAAGAGTCGAACTGGAATTTTCAAAGAAACTTTTTAAAACCCACAGTTGAAAAGCAAACAAACCATTTTTGAAAACACAAGTGAGCAAGTATCTAAGAGCCCATGGATAACCATGGATAGAAAGGGTGCTAACACCTTCCCTTTCTATAATCTACCTCCCGAACCGAGAGCAATCTCTTTAAGGAATTTTTCTGTGCTTTTGTCCTTTCCATTTGGAGAAAATAAAAGACGGTGGCGACTCTTGCTTCCGCGACATTTCACGAACCAGCGTTAAACAGTCAGTTCCAGATCCACCGATCACAGAACTGGCGACTCTGCTGGGGATAAACTTATAAAGTGAGGTGTACCTTAGGGTTTAGTTCATAACTGTGTTTTCAATTGTATTGACTTGTCTGCTTTAAATTTGTGGGTTGCATGGGAGTTACATAGATCCTAACCCGGATCTGGGGATACCCTGTTTAGGTAGCATAAGCTGTGAGGGACCTGTCCGGCGTAGACCGACACGGGTGAAGCAGTGGCTACGTTGGTGTGGCACCTTGGTCTGTACCGATATCCCTTGTGTCGCAACGAGGAGAATATGGGTCTTTTGAGGAGTCATTAAGCACCAACAACCTTAGAACCTTAAATGACACAACTTGGCCATTAGAACAGTAGCAGTATGCTACGCCCATTGAGGCTAAACTCTCGTGATGGTTCTGGCCGCAAGGAAAGATTGCGATGCTGGAGTTATGACCGATTGAGGGTAGTCAATGATATTGGGATCCTCTAAGAGCCTGGTTACTTTGATAGGACAGGTATGAACCAACAAACTGAAAGAGGGTAATACCTAGACCTCATGTTGGCCTAAACTCTAAGGGTTTCTCTTGTGTGACTTGTGTGCCTTCGTACTTGACTACTTGCATGCTTGTTATCTAACACGTGAACTACTTGCAGGTTTTGTTTATAGTCCTTAATTGGGACTCATAACAGGGTTTACTGAGTTTCTTGCAGGTTTTGTTTATAGTCCTTAATTGGGACTCATAACAGGGTTTATTAGGTTTCTTGCAGGTTTTGTTTATAGTCCTTAATTGGGATTCATAACAGGCTTTACTGAGTTCCTTGCAGGTTTTGTTTACAGTCCTTAATCAGGACTCATAACAAATTATACTGAGTTTCTTGCAGGGTTTGTTTATAGTCCTTAATTGGGACTCATAACAGGGTTTACCCACATCACCCCATGCATAGCATGACATCATACCATTGCATACATCCTAACCCATTTCAAGGATCTCAAGGGCTTGTGATGCAGGTCATGGTGAATCAAACATCTAGCAAGGGGCAAAGAGGATTTATTTTCCTCTAGCCAAGGTAGTCAGGGGCTATGACCCACTTGATATGGTGAGCTCTGACTCTTGAAGAAGGTTCCCTTAACCAAGGTTGTTTGGAAATCAAAACCAGACATGATGACTAAAGGCAGGGGCTATGACCCACTGGATATGGTGAGCCTTTGACCCTTGAAGAAGGACTCTCTACAACATGAAGTTCCTCCAATCAAGCTACAATTCTAACAAGTTTCTTGTTTACCCCGCGAGATCCTTGAAAACATTGCATGCATACATACACATCATTGCATTACAGGTATCCTTGTTACAGGTCACTTACCTTCCTCGCTGTTTATTTCAGCAATGGCTTTCCAACCAGACAACCAGGATCCTCATGCTCAAGAGACTCAGTTCAGGGAGATCTTCTTAAGCCTATCCAAGGGGCAAGAAGAGTTGAGGACACTCCTCATGGGGAATTTGGCCAAGAAAAGTCCCGAAGATGACAAGGACGAACGGCTGAAACGCCTGCAAGCTGAGGTAGACACAATGAAAACCCAGATGCTGGGGCAAAGGGCTCTCATCCAAGGTTTAGCTCGGGAGCAAGAAGAGTTGAGGACCATGATCAGTCAACTCCACCAAGACAGATCCAACATGAAGCAACCAGTCCGAGTCAGGGACCAGGTCTTTGATCAGCTTCCAAGAGGACAAGAGTCTGGCATGGCGAAGAATAGACCTCTCCAAATTGCTACCACTTCACAGATCCAACCACAACTCTGCCCAGAGCAACAGGTTGATCAGAGTAAGCCTAGCAGGTCCAGGAGACAATTCACTCAGCTCAACATGCCGTTGTTTCAAACTCTACAACACCTGCTGAGGATGAATCTGATTACACTAAGGGCTCCTCCCCGGAATCCCAACATATCTGTTCCTAACTATCATCCCAACAAAAGGTGTGCATACCACTCTGATAGTCCCGGACATGACACTGCCGACTGCTGGGCGCTGAAAAACAAGGTCCAGGACCTGATTAATGAAGGAGCAGTGGATTTCACCCAAGTGGGTCAGGCTGAGTTCTTCTACTATCCCTACAGGATGCATCATTTGAAGTAACAAGTCCTGAGATGAGAAGACCTTTTGCCCATTAGAATTTTCAAGTTGTAATTTTCTTTTGATTGTTCAAACATTTTATTCATGTCAAACGTTGTTATTTCATTAATGCATCGCATATGTCTGTTTTGAATCAATATATTCGCATTCGCTATATTCAAACTGCTTTCATTTTTTGATGTCAACTCTCAATTAATAATTCTAAGCCTCTTGAGGGAGGATGACGAAAACGATACCACGATCTTTACAGTATGCTTTTGAACAGACCCCGCTGATGAAGTACAGGCATTGTTTCAAATCCCTAAACACTGGAGTTATAAGGAAGATAATCCCTCGTCAACCCCTTTGAGCCAAAGAAGTAGGAGTTTTTCTGTTCGAAAATTAAAACCCTTAATCATAACCTGGGGAAGGGTAGTTCTCTCAGTTGATCCAAGTGCATAACAAATGGCACCAAAAAGGTCCTTACAAAACAAAGAAAGACAGTGATGGTTCCGAACAATCATACAGATAGGCAGTCATTATATCTCAAAAAATGAAAACCCAATAAGTCAAAACCTATGAAGGAGACTTACAAAACTGGGGCATCCCGCTGACTGTAATCACAAAAGAAACAGTTCAGGCAAAAAACAGGGATAACGAAATCAAAAAAAAAAAGGAAAGAGGTCACACAAACCCTCAATAACAAAAAGGAATGACTGCCTATTCAAAATAAACTGTCAATATCCGAACCATCACTGGTATATCAGAGCAAAAGACTCAACCAAGATCTAATGCACGATCAGTTGAGTTTAGGTTTGAAGAACATCACGAAGAGCGGGTGGGTACAAATACTTTGAGCCTTTATCCTTTGTTTCTTAAACCGTGAACCAGGCCACGTTATAACCCTTAAAAAGTCCTAGCTGAAGCATGGGTTAGCTCGAAAGCATACTGTCACGAAAGGTATCCTGACTCCTTAAGGCTTGCGGTAAAATAACGAGTTGACATCACAGTTTACAAAAAAAATTCACTTGTTTTTATGAAAAAAATGCATTTTCAAAAACTTCCAGACAGACATAAGCTTTGCATTTCTGATATAACATTGTTTGCATATGACTATTTGTTCGAACAACAAATAAATTCGCACGAAGAATATCTAGTGAACAAAAGTACTTCCAACCAAGGGGCAGACGTGATCATTGTCCGTCATCTGGGGCAGTTAAGTCAAGATTCGGAGAATCTCTCAAAGGCCAAATAGCCTGAGGCAAATCTCCGCCTGAGTCACTTGGGGCACCCTAGCAACAAATCTTGCTTAATCAAACACTTTTTGGTGGCATGACAAAGCACTTCTAACAGGGGCAACTCCCTACATTCTGAAAGCGTGGACATAGTCGAAAAATATTACGCATAATCAAAGACCCGCTAGGTTGACATACCTAGGCAAAAATAAGGGCTTCCCGGCGAACCAAAAGGGTTAGGGCAAAAATAAGGGATGAAAATGAAAAAATCTGTACACCCGGCAAGTCGAAAACCTGAAAAGGCGGCTTGGGCAAAAATGGGTATCCCGGTGGACTGAAAACCCGAAAGGGCGGTCTAGGCAAAAGTTAGGGATCAAAACGTACGACTATGTCCCGGCACCTCGCCACTTGCCCACCAGAAGATTTGTCAGCTACCCCCACAGGTATCTTCCTCTCCTACATCAGAAACAGGGGCAATAAAGAGGTGTCTAAGCAATCTGATTGTTCTGTCCCCCAAGGTATCAAGGTAGGTTCCGTTGAAGAACATAACCAATAACCAATACAGTTCAATACTTCCCCAGGAGAGTCCAATCTAGTTCCCCAGGAAAGTTGGAATCCATCTCCCCAAGCAGTAAGCTTATCCCCAGTAGATTCTGGAAGCTTACCCCCCGCAGAGCACGAACGCGTCTCCTGGTTTTATTCAAAGAGTTATTTCCTTACCAGGATATAACTGGGTTATCCTCATCCAAAAGCCACGGAAAGAGCGGCCTTGACGAAGTCTTCTTATCCCCAGCGAAGTCTATCAACACTTCCAACACAACAATGGTATCCCCAACAAGTTATTATCAACAGCTCAACAAAGTACCTCTCTCCCTACAGAGTATTGCTTCCCAGCAAGATCGCTAGGGTACTTTTCTCCCCGCAGAGTAATCCATTCGCCAAGTTCATTCCCCAACGGAGTTATCTTCTCCTACCGGTATTCTTGCAACTATCATCCCCAGTGGAGGCAAAATCTATTCTTCAACAGCAGCCCAGGAGTGACTTCCCGGCACCCGTCAAGGATTTATTTTCCTAAGACGAAAAAATACGTTCATGAACATTACATCTTCATACATTATAGCATGCATATGCATCATACTACATGAATCTCATCAATTTTGAGGACATCCTGAAATCATGCAGTTCATGCATCATGATCTTGCATGCAACTGATGCTTTACCTTTTCAGGAAAGGTCAATACAAAAATGATTACTATCAACTATCGCAACTCCTTCTAGATATAGTTCAGATGTGAACCAGATATGGCGACGTTCTGATACTTCTTCCAGATTTCCTTCTAGATATAGTTCAGATGTGAACCAGATATGGCAACATTCTGATACTTCTTCCAGATTTCCTTCTAGATATAGTTCAGATGTGAACCAGATATGGCAACGTTCTGATACTTCTTCCAGATTTCCTTCTAGATATAGTTCAGATGTGAACCATATATGGCAACGTTCTGATACTTCTTCCAGATTTCCTTCTAGATATAGTTCAGATGTGAACCAGATATGGCGACGTTCTGATACTGCTTCCAGATTTCCTTCTAGATATAGTTCAGATGTGAACCAGATATGGCAACGTTCTGATACTTCTTCCAGATTTCCTTCTAGATATAGTTCAGATGTGAACCAGATATGGCAACATTCTGATACTTCTTCCAGATTTCCTTCTAGATATAGTTCAGATGTGAACCAGATATGGCGACGTTCTGATACTGCTTCCAGATTTCCTTCCAGATATGGTTCGGATGTGACCCAGGCATGGCGACTTTCTGACACCTATTCCAGTTGAAGATTCCAAGACCTAGACCGATTCAGTTAATCGACCCTAAAGATTTTCTGTTTCTTATCCAGTCCAAGGCCTTCTCTAGTCCAGCTAAATCGACCCCAAACAGATTTTTCTGATGAAGACTCAGTAGAAGTTATTCCAGGTTTTCTCAATGATTGCTATTGAGTTGTAATCACCTATGGTTCTCTCCCCAATGATGCGGAGATGATAATTCCATCCGAGGTTTTCTCAATGATCGCTATTGAGATTGTAATTGCCTATGGTTCTCTCCCCGATACTGCGGAGATGATAATTCCATCCAAGGTTTTCTCAATGATTGCTATTGAGATTGTAATTGCCTATGGTTCTCTCCCCTATACTGCGGAGATGATAATTCCATCCAAGGTTTTCTCAATGATTGCTATTGAGATTGTAATTGCCTATGGTTCTCTCCCCGATACTGCGGAGGTGGTAATCCCAAATTTCGCTCAATGATTGCTGTTGAAGTGAAGTTATCCAAGGTTCTCTCAATGTTTGCTGTTGAGGTGGTAATCACCTATGGTTCTCTCCCCGATCCTGCGGAGGTGGTAATCCCAGATTTCGCTCAATGATTGCTGTTGAAGTTGAAGTTATCCAAGACTTTCTCAATGATTGCTGTTGAGGTTAAAGTCATCCAAGGTTCTCTCACCGTTCCTGTTGAGGTAGTAACCATTCCTGGTTCATTCATCACCGTTTGAAGCTCCAGATCCAGCTCCTGTAACCAGTCAGGACACGTCTACACAAAGAATTTGAAGACTAGCTCCCGTAACAGGTCAGGTAATCATTTTTCTTTTTGCAGGTATGCAAGTTCTCGCTAAGGAAACTCTTACGCGATCAACATCCAGATGGCATCTATAAGCCCATCCACCTTCCATCATCTCTTAGCATGGCATCTATAAGCCCATCATCCTATCCATCAATCTCCAAATGGCATCTATAAGCCCATTCCGCCATCACACTGCTACCATGTGAGCGCAAATTTCTGGGCACTCTAGTGTTCAATCATCTTCCACCTTCGGATTACGAAAGGCACGTCAGCCAATCTGCATCCTCAGGTCTAAGAAGATTGAACAGGGGCAACTGTTGTACCCGAAAATTTTCCCTCCCATATTCTTCAAGAAATTGCCAAGTCATGCTTCAAAGTTCCCCAAGGGTTGCACAGTGCAAGGGCCTCCTAAACAGTCAAAATTAGGGTTTTGGTTCTGATCAAGAAAATGAAGTTTCCAAGGGTCCAATCAAGTCCCACATGCCTACAAATATGGTCAAGCATCCTCATACCAAGTTTCAAGACTTACAGCTCAAAATTGCACAGTCAAAAACCCTAATTGCACTACAGTCAATTGTAGGGGCAAAATGGTCATTTGACAGTCAAAAGTTCAAATTTTTGGTCAACATCTCATTTTGAAGCCACAAACATCATTTGATCAATTCTTGATCATGATTCTCAAAGCTTGGCTCAAAAATCATCAAGATGCAAAAGTTTCCATATTTGGACAGTTGAAAAAGTCAACTGTAAATTGACCAGGGCATAACTTTCACATGGATTATCAGAAAAATTCCATCCAGAGCTCATTTTGAAGAGAAAGACATTTCCTACAACTCCTCTTCATACTTCAAGTCCAAGAAATGCTCTCACAAAAAGTTATCAATTTCAACATTATAGGTCATTTTCAAAAGTCAACAAAAAGGGACTTTAAGTCAAAGGCCATAACTTGAGATTGGTAAATCAAAATGACATGGGACCAAAGGCATTGGTTAGAGGACTCAAAGACCTTTCCAAAATGTCCAAGAACATGAGCAAAGCTTAAAAATTGAGCAAGTTATGCCTTGTAGAAGTTTGGAAATTTTTGGATATTTTGAAAAGTCAACATTGATTCAAATGACCTAAAATTGCTAATGGGCTTCTTTTTCTTCCACAATTCATTATCCAAGGCATGTGCACGACCACTTGGCCCAAAGGGAAGTTTTTTTCATTTTTTATTTATTTATTTGGATTTTTATTATTAATAATTCATTTAATTAACTAAAATACATAAAAAATACTAAACCTAATTTTCCAAATCTTTTTGTGCAAGGAATAAGCTTATGATTTCGTGCCTAGCTAAATATAGAAAGAATCTTGCTAATTGGTCATGATTTGGTAGAAGTTTGCATGAAAAAAGATTTGAAAATAATGGCTTGAAAATCAAATATTGCATAATCAATTCAAGGATTCTTTGATCAATTTTTTTAACCCTAATCATTCACAGGTACATATACAAGCTAACCCTATTCAGAAAAGGGAGGAAGCTGCGCCATATCAAGAGAACAAAACTTGACTTTTCACAAAAAAAGTGGAAATCTGAAAACCATCTTCTAGGTCGATTCAAGCCAAGAAATTCATCCCATTACCTTCCTAGGACATCACTGAGTCTAACTGGATAGCTTTCCATACGCATAGCCCTTTGAATTGGTATACAGAAATCAAGCTTTTTCACATTTTTTTCATAATCGTATTTTGATATTCAAGCATTTCTATTGCATTTTTTCCATGGATTCATACTAATTGGACTATTCTGGAACTAACCATATGATTTAATTGAATTTTTATGCGCTATATGAAGAATCACCATGAATGATTTTTAGGGTTCTTCAGCTTTCGAATTAGGGGTTTTTGGATATGGAAAAATTGGAACATAAGACCTAGGCCACTCAATTCAGCATACTCGGACGGTCTCAAAACGCATCTCGCGCTCAATTTATGAGCCTCCACGAGCTATTCGCTATTTTTCAGAAACTGGCATAAGGGAACGGTTCAAAAACCGTTGCTAATTGTTTTTATGTTTCAGGAAAATAAGCCAAGGAAGAAGAAGGGTGCGTGGCCATCAGTAATTGGTTGGTTCAAAAATTCGCGCTAAAAGTCCATTAACGCTTTGTTTTATTTGATATTAATTAATTGTTATATTGTAAACAAAACGCGTTGAGTGCTTCAGTGGCAAGGCTTGTTGGTGGTAATCTCTAGGACCTGGGTTCGAGCCCCAGGTCCTCACCCCCCTTTCATGTTATTTTTCATTTAATATTTGTATGCAGCTTCAGTGATAAAGTCCACCATGCATCTCCCAAATCAGGCCAGCCACGCGTACGCCTAGATCAATCCAAGGGCTACAGTTTGAGGAACACCATGAACGTGAGTCAATGCACTCACACGCTGGCATGAGAAGTCAACCAAGCCAGGGATAATTGGGCCCTAAATTGCTGGGCTTCACCTCACAACTGGGGACAACACCCCCCTTAGGTTTGCAATACTTTTTTTTATTCTTTTTTTATTTCAATTATTATTCTTTTTATTAATTCTTGTAATTTAATTATTTTCATAAAAAACACAAAAACAATAAAAAATCAGAAAAGGGACAAAAATTAATATTTTTATTTAATGTTATATTTTTTGTAAATAAAGCCTTATTAATTAATTAGTTTTAATTTAGGAGTAAATCTTAATATTTTCTTAATTAATTTAAAATTGGTAGAACTAAGGTTTGTAATAATTTTTATTCCTTTTTCTTTTCTTTCATAATAATTAAATATTTACTATTATTTATTTTTGTAATCAAATCGCATGTAAATAATTAGGTTAACTATTAGGTTAAAATTTAATACTTTCTTAATAAACTAAAAAAAACAACAACTAGAATTAGGGTTAGCATTTTATTTTAATTAAATTTCTTTCATTAAAATCATAAAATATAAAAATACCAAAAACAATTTCTTTTTATTAAATTGATAATCGTTTAATTAAAAAGGGTCCAACGCCCTCATTTCAATTTAAAGTTTTAATTCGCGTATTTATTTCTTTTTCTTTTAATTACTCATGTATCTCTCCCAAGGCCATGTAATATTTATCTTTCGCATTTTTAATTCTTTATTTTCTGTCAAATCGGGTTCTGGAAATTTTGGCGATGTGGACCCGCGCCTTTTGTAATAGTTTAGAATTTTATCTTTCTCGCAATTTTTAACTGTTAACAAATGCATGCAAGAATGAATGGAAAAAAATAAAAACAAACGCATAGATCACTTTGACAAAAGACAAAAATAAATGAAAACGACACACAAATCACACACCACCCCTAGGGTACGCCTCACCGTTGCCTTGCCTCGAAAGGTGATCGTCGAGTAGAGGATGTCTTAGTAAGTCCTCATGATCCGAGAACCTGGCATGAGGGTAGCTTCTAAGGTATCTTCCTATTGCTCTGGTGATCACCATGTCCCGACCCTCGAATTGACCCGAACACCTCCAACGGTGGTGCTACCTACCTCTCAATGGTGGGATGGCACTACTTTAAAGGACATTTACACAGACGAATTCCTTAGGGTAGGTAGACGACTCTAGATACTTGCTCTAACTTTCAAAACAAATCAAAAATACTTTTCACACCGACACTTTTTCAAAAGCTTTCGAAAGCGACTTTTGAAACACTCTTGAGGACCGATACAAGAGTCGAACTGGAATTTTCAAAGAAACTTTTTAAAACCCACAGTTGAAAAGCAAACAAACCATTTTTGAAAACACAAGTGAGCAAGTATCTAAGAGCCCATGGATAACCATGGATAGAAAGGGTGCTAACACCTTCCCTTTCTATAATCTACCTCCCGAACCGAGAGCAATCTCTTTAAGGAATTTTTCTGTGCTTTTGTCCTTTCCATTTGGAGAAAATAAAAGACGGTGGCGACTCTTGCTTCTGCGACATTTCGCGAACCAGCGTTAAACAGTCAGTTCCAGATCCACCGATCACAGGCTTCCACCTCATACTTCCCCAGATGAATCAAAACATCAATCTCATGTGGTTTTGGCTCACCCTAAAAACCAGTAAAAGGAACACGATTGGTAACAGGTAAATCCAATAGATAGGAATACTCCTCTAGTGTAGGCATCAATTGATAATCGGGAAAAGTAAAGCAGTGATACACCGAATCATAGAACTGGACCAAGGTCGAGAGAATACCCTCCTTCATCTTCAGCTTCACGAGAGGAATAATGGATCCACACTTCTTCCGAAAGTCTGCAGAACACTCGATCTCTGGAATTAGACTGACCAAATCATCTATCTTGGGATACTTGAAACTGTATTTCCTGGTCTTTCTCTTTCCAGAATCCATGGTTAAAAGTACCTGAGATATTCACAAATAGTAAACCTTTAAATCCCTTGAAATATTGTTTTCTTCAAAAGATGCTTATGAGTGCATGGATGCATGATGCAACAATCACACACAAGATCACACATATAGGGTTCATAGGTTCAACGTCACGAGCATGAAGTCGAAGGTACTACCCATAAGGTGTTGGTCTAAGAGTTATCACCTGCCAAACAAGGTTCTAGAGGTTCCAGGAGTCTACATCCTTCCTTCGGATATTACCAACTTCCCGATTAACTCGGTAATTAGTAATATTCTCAAGAAAGACTCGTCCGAGCATAGTATCGCGTGACAACTATTTCCGAATTACTCCGTCATAGCTTCTGCACTACACCTAAAAGGTCAAGATGGGTTTGGTATTCTACACCCTCAGTTTCAGCAGGCTCCCAGGTCGAAAGCAGTACGTCTTCCCGATTACTCGGTAAACGACACTACAATCAAAGGGGCCTCCACTGAGTGGGGATCTCATGCCTCCTTTTTTTGGATTACTCCCTCAAAGTAACATGACTATACCGCCTGTCCTATCTTAAAGTTTGCCCAAGTCCGAGTATAGGACTTATGAGTAATCACCAAGCACCCTGAAAACCAGGAAAATCCAGACAGACATATATACAACATATAACACATAAACACAATAACACATATACAAATATAAACAAAGATAGGCTTAACCCACTTAGGGGTGGACCAGCAAGAGGTCAATCTTTCCCCAGTGAAGTCACCATTTTTCTGAAGTGGTAGAAATGTTCAAGACTAAGCCATTGGATTGACTAGACTTTATACAAATCAAAATAAAAATCGCCACCACGCTTTATTGTTTCCAAAGGAATGGGAAAAGAGTGAATAACCCAAAAAGAGGGGGAAATATTCAAGGTAAGGGGGTTGGTTATGCAAAGGGAAGGTATTAGCACCCTAAACATCTACGGTACTCCGCAGGAACCTCTTTGTAAAATCTGTATATTTTGGCTATAAAAAAATGTGTTATATATAAAAAATGGATGGTGGAGGTGAGAAAAGAAATATATTTTTTATGATTTTTGCACCCGCCGCGGTTGCGAACCTTTAGTGTCTACATCTTTCGTGCAATAGGGGATCAGGGTACACGTAGTTCCTCTTTTAAAAATTTGAAACACAAGTGTGTTGGTTAATTTTAAGAGATAAGACATCATCGTCATTGTCCGTGTGGAAAACATAGTTACTACCCACAATCATGAGAAAGGAGAATTTGTATCATCTCAAAGTGGAGGATATGGCTTGGATTTTAAAATCAACAATGCCTCACTCAACACCCAAGTGGAAAATATCTCACTTCACTACATATTGTAGAAGTATAGTTGTTTTCATCACTACAAGGATTGACAAGAGTCTAACCTTTTGAGAAAAGTTTAAAGATAAAAACCAAAGTGGAAAAATAGTTTGAAATGAGATTATTTAACTTTTAGTCTTCTCACAAAAATGTCAAGGTATTACTAAATTGATTGGAGTTTATTTATGAAAGTATTTTGAAAAATGCATGGACCTAAGTCCAAGTTTATTATGAAAGTGGTTTAAGTTTCAAAACAAGAAGAGTTTTCAAAACGAGGGAGAATATTTTTGAAATTAAAGAAGATGGGAGGAGAAGAAGAGACTATCCTAAAGCATAAGGTAAAAGCTAAGGATAGGAACCATCTACCCAATAAGAAGCCAAAACTTGATATTATGAGCCAAGATAGAATTCCCATTCTTTGGATTGAAACCAAGCAAGCAAAGATACTATACCTCTTCAAATTTATTAAGTCTTCACAAAAATTGGGCAGAGTAACGGTTGTATACGGGTGAATTCCAGATTACAAACAAAGGATATAATCACAAAAACCTGCACACAAAACAAACAAACAACCCAATGTCTTGAGGTAAACCTCAAGAACTCCAGACAAAATAATCAGATAAAGTCACAAAGTCTCCAAGATAGGCCAAGGTCTCTAATCCTAAGTCCAAGAAAAAGTCCCATGCTCCATAATGCCAAGGATAGTAACCAAATAGTCCAAATACCATTAAGAGTTTTTTAGGGTTTATGTTGATTATTAAGTATCTTAAGAAAAGAAAAGAAAAGCTCAAGTGAGCAAAGTAAAATGGCAAGAAAATAAATGCTCAAATGAGCAAAGATGAAAATGGCATGAAATGTAAATGCTAAAAATAAATATTACATAAAGCATAAAAAAGAATAAAAGCATAAAATAAAACAAGTCAATAATTAGTGGTTAGTTGGATGACCATCTTGAAACTTGTATTTGGAACTCATTAGAGGATTGGTAGAACCAAAGCCTCCACACAACAAGTTGCATTTGCTTTTTGTCAAGTATATCATCCATTTGGAATTCTCATAAGTACCATTTAATGATCAACGATGTTTAAGTGATCCGCGTTGACCAAAGATGTTGTAGATCTATTAGAGGATTGGTAGAACCAAAGCCTCCACACAATGAATCTCAAGGTTATTGGATCAAAGAGATCAAAGTAACATACTTGGGCTTGCAATCATAAGTTTGGGCCACGAATGATCATTTATTCGAATCGGGACAAAATTTAGCGCTATGTTAAGCAATCGTAAGTGGACTCATATAGATGTCGCACCTATTTTGAGGTCGGTCAATAGCAATCTATGCACCATTTATTTTGAGACATGATATAGAGATCATGCTCCAACAATATTTAGTGCAATGAGAAGAGGATGAGATGAAGAAGAATTAGGGTAAAAAGAGAAACCACATTTGAATTAATATTTAATCAAACTATTATTAAAATCATTCATCCATTTTTTGTGGAGTTAAACTTAACACCACAGATCCAATGATGTTAATAAAGCCATGATAAAAAAATCAACCCAAGACAGCCATAAAATAATCACAAAATAATAATATAATTAATATATACATTAAAAGGTTTAAAAATGTTTTAAAAAATGGAAAATAATGAGGAAAAATCAATTATGTTCAAATTAATCAAGAAATGAAAAATAAGACCATAGAAAAATATGAAAAGAGGCCAAGTAATTTTATAAAATTTTTTGGTAATTTTTAAAAGTCAGAAACTATTTTTAAAAATTAAAATAAATGGGTGAAATAAACAAAAATAGTAAAGTCAGAAACAAAACAAAAAAATAAGGTCACCAATATTTGTCACAATATCATTGGATCATTCCATAATTTTTCAGAATTTAAAAATGTGTAAAAGTATTTTTAAACATTTTAAACAAATCAAATAAGTGTAAAATTTATAAAAAATACCAAAACACAAAATTAAATTGTGAAAAAATCAAAATCAGAAAGAGAATAATCAAAAATATTTTTCATTATTTTTTCCAGATTTTTTGGACTAAAAATGATTTTTTAATGATTTTTTTAAATTTAAAACAATTAAAATATAAAAATCAGAAAAAGAAAATAAAAGTAAAAGATGTGGACCATTGGATGAGAGTCAAAAGGCGTTAGTAATCAAATCCAAAGGATCTGGCGCGCTGTGCATATCATGGTCATTAATGAATAATGTACAGAATTAATAATAAATCAAATTTTTGAAAAACACAAATGGCACGCCATCATTGGTGGGAAGATGACACGTAGGTCATCTTCAACCTCCAGCCAACGTGATTTGCAGGTCTCTCAAACTGTAAAATCAGAAGCTTAGACCTATGCCAATCGCTTCGTCTCTTCAAGACAAAAACAACCACACCCTCGCGCCAAATTTATATAAACTGTAGCTCAAGCAATTTGGAAAGAAAGTTTTGAAAAGGGATTTGAAAATTCATGGTTAAAACGTGTTTCCAGTGAACTGTTAGTGTTGCGACTAGAACAAGGGAAATGAGAGCAACACAATGATATCAGAGTTTTGAAGAATTGATGAAGGAATCTACCTATTGAAGTTGAGTTGTAGAGCTCTGAAACTGGACTTCTATGGAGCAGTATAGGGAACGATTCTTGAATGTAATTATATGGTTAGCTTCAGGGAAGATCAAGGAAGGTGAATTGAGGGGAAAATGGATTGAAAAAGGCTTGAGAATAGATTTCGAAATTGCTGAATTCTTGGTTGTGAAGCAAGTTTGGCAGGGTGATTCTGGCTATCTAAGCTTGGGAAATTGATTGGGGAATGACCCTCTATTTATAGGGAAGAAAATGGGATCAAAAGGAATAGCAAATGATGCATTTTGGAGGGAATTCATGTGGGTCTGCATCATTAAGAAAGTGTGACTCAAACTTGATCAAAACTCAGCCAAAACGTGCATTTCATGATGCTAATTACTTCTGGAAAGTTGCTAAACATGATTAGAACCAAAAACGCGTGGAAATCTTGTGATTAGAAGCCAAAACAAAGATTTCAAAACCCCTACTTTGTGAAAAATTCAATTTTAAACTACCCAATTTAAATCCATGGCATTTCCATCTCAAGGGGGTCTTAGGGCATAATTCTTGATGCTTTGGAAAGATTAGGTTATAAGTCTAAGAGTGCCTAAGAGGGGGGGGGGGGGTGAATTAGGTGTATAAAAATTTATTCGGTTTTATGAGAATACTTGTAGTAATTTTTGGTTAAGTGTTTGAAGGTTTTGATTATATCTTATCTTTTCTTGATTATGATGATGAAAGCGATAAATGCGGAAAAGTAAAGAACACGACGATATATCCTGGTTCCCCTCACAATCCGAGAGTACTCCAGTCCCCTTTCCAACACGAAAGAGATTTCACTATAGTTAGAATGATTGTACAGCCTATGCTTACTATCTAACCTATAGGGTGACCAAAGGTTCTTAACACTTTTAAGATCAAACAAACACTAATGTGAATGAAGAACAATCCTCTTCAAATCACAACACTTACTTCCAACAATCCTGGATAGTAAGGGAATAATTTCTTTTTGTAATACAATAATTTATTTGAAAGAGATGGAGAGCACTATCAATCTTCAATTGATCTTCTTCTCCAAGATAGAAACAATTCTCAAGCAATGATTATAAATGTTCACAATGAATGTATGAAACTTGTAATGATTTCTTAATGAAAATGTATATGGCAAGTTTCACAAAATTTATGAACACTTGAAAGTTTGTATGCAAATTTGAATGATGAAAATTGTTAAATTGAAGAAGGTTTTTTTAAATCTGAAAATCTGCATATTTTATAATGTCACAAAATACCTCTTCATTCATGCCATTTGATATGAAAAGATGCAATACATTCATGAAAGAATACCATTTGAAATATGTTCAAAAACCAAAAGAAAAGCTGCACTGGTTCGCTGGGAACCGGTTCCGACCCATGCAGAACCCGGTTCTTAGTGAACGTTATAACTCAGAATTCAAAAAATAACACGCAGGAACCGGTTCCCCTATTGGTACAACCCGGTTCCTGGTACAAATTCCAGGGAGGTGTTTTTTGAACAAGTTTGGAACCCGGTTCCCTGTTAGGTAGGAACCGGTTCCTGAAAGTTTATTTTCAAAAAATTCTTTTTGAAAAAGATCTCAAACAAGGTTTTTCTTATTGTTAAAAATGTGGGATATGTATATGATTATGAATGCAAATTTGTGAACATCTATATTCAAGTTTAAGAATTATTTATACCTTTTGACATTTGTTGTTTCTTTAATAATTCTTCTTCTAATCTTCAAGACTTCTATATGATATTGATAAGCTTTTTGCACATCCTTTGAATGTTGATATCCATGTTGTCTTCATCAAAACCAATGCTTTAAATATGACTTGAGAAGCTTGCAATTACATTCTCCCCCTTTTTGATGATGACAACCAAGTCTTTAAAACAATTCTTGAAATGTTTATGTTGTTTTGTGTAGCAAACATTTTAAGCAAATGCAAGGCTCCCCCTAAATTGTATGCTCCCCTAAGTCCATGATTCTTTGAATTTTGGAGTGAGTTTTATTTTGGCCTGCAATTTGTTTGAAACAAAACAACACATATGCATATTCTTCTCCCCCTTTGTTAACATAAAAAAGGATGGGGAAAAAGAGTGAAACAAATTCATTTAAATAACACAAACAATTTTAAACACAGCCACACACTAAAACACGAACAACGAATTGTATAATACAACATATAACAATGAATCATAAGATGGAACATTATCTAGACATAACAAAGTAAAACACGAAAATGAAAGAAATGACATAGAAATTAAAAGTAAGTCTTTAGTCTTCATCCTCATTCATCTCATCACCATCATCTTCACTTCCATTTTCACTACCACTTCCACTTCCGAATTCCTCTTCCTCTTGAACTTCTTTTCTATCATGGTGATCAAGAATAAGCTTTTGAGTTCTTTGGACATTGCGTAGTTGTCGCCGTGCGGAAGCATTTTCTTGTTGGAACACATCAAAGCGATCATCCACATGTCTTTGGAAGATGGTCATTTGATTAAACAACATGTCTATGGTGTAGCCGCCTTCGGGAGGTTGAGCAACATAGTGGACAGTTGGTTCGAAATCCTCTTTGTAGTGAAAGTGACCTCTTGCATCAAGAATGATTCCGGTGTTCTTAAGAGCGGTTGCATCTGTAATAGCCTCCTTATCTCCTTGAATTCTTGTAACTTCCCGTTGAAGGTTAACATTAGCATTTTCCAGAATGTGAGAAATGGCTCGAGCATATGGTAAACCACCATCTAGAGATTCCATAAGTTGCATATGGTACATAATAGAAAGTGCCCAATTAACCGAACAACGACGTCTCAATGCATTAAGGACCATTAATTCAAACTCATTGATACGAGAGTGGTTAGAATTCTTTGGAAAGAGGATATAGGCAATAATAAGGTGGAGCATTCTGTCACTTACAGAGAGATTTGAGCCAAACAAATTAGATGACGAGAGAAGTTGTTGACGAGCAGTATTTTGCTGGTTTGGCCTACACATGTTAATAAAAACCTCTACCTTATTGTATGGTAGCCAATCATGTGGAATAACACCATTAACAAGAACTAAACCTTCATGCGGAATACCCAACAATTCACCAAATTCCTCAACAGTTAAAGAGATACTCTTTGACAGAACATGAGAGGTTAGAGTAATATCACCAAATTCATCAGGGATAAGTTTTAAGTTGTGATAAAATTCTCTAACAAGGTCAGGAAACACTTCACCATTGTCACCTACAAACCTAGAAACCCCAGCAGAGGCCAACTGAGCAGGAAATAAAAAGCTATGAGCAGGAAAGGTATGAAGCCTACAAAACTTAGCTTTAAGAACCTTCCGATTACGAGATTTGAAGGCGAGCCTTCTGGATTTGATGGTCTGAGGATGAATGTTAGGAGACTCTTCTTCAACCTGAGCCTTTCCCTTGCTGGACCTGGTAGCTCTCTTAGGACCCATGGAGATTTGTGAGAAATCTGAAAGTTAGGGTTTGATTTGGGATTTTTGAGTATGAAATATGGAAGGAGAAGTGATTTTATAGTGATTTGGAGTAGTGGGTATTAAAATGTTGGTGAAGAAAAAGAGATGTTGGAGCTTTTATGAGGTGTGACAATGGAGGTGGAAGGGTTTGAGAGGAGGAAGATGAAGTTGGAATGAGAGATGAATGTTGACTATGACATAAAACTAATTAAAACACTTAAGTTTCTACACAAAAACATAAAACAAATAATAATTATTAAGCACAAAAAAAAAACGCGTGGCAGCCTGGAAAAAGGGGCGTGTGTCAGGTCTGCGTGCTGGGAACCGGTTCTGCACTATAGGGAACCCGGTTCCTGGCTTTTGTAAAAAGTAACGTTTCTGGAAAATGAACCAGGAACCGGTTCCAACCATTATGGGAACCGGGTTCCACATGCAAATATTGCCAAAAACTTGAAAAAATTGTTATGAAAGGAAAAGTTTTGTACAAACAATATATACACACATATTTTATCAAATAAAAACATATAAAAGAAGGAGTAGAAGCAGAGTGTACTGAAACATAAATTTTTTGAAGAAAAAAAATTAAGACGTCCACCTTATGAGAAACATTTAGAGATCACCTTCATCCAAAATACCAAGTTCTCTTCGGATTTTGAAGAATGGTTCTCGAGCAAGCGGTTTTGTTGTTGAAACCACATTCTTTGGTTTGAAAGTTGATTTGGTCTGTTTGCCCTTTTGGCATGCACTACATAATTTGTCTTTGATGAATTTCATCTTTGGTAGACCAATAACTAAGTCATGCTTAATCAATTTGTTCAAGTGCTCCATGTGAATGTGAGCAATCCTCTTGTGCCATAGCCAAGCGTCATTGTTGTTTACCATAAGACATTGTACCTTAATAGACAAATCATCAAAATTAATCATAAAAATATTGTTAGATCTTATACCTTTGAGTTTTACCTCATTGGTTGCCTCATCCATAATAAGGCATTCTTCTTTGTTGAATTTGATCTTGAACCCTCTATCGCAAAGTTGACTTATGCTAAGAAGGTTGTGCTTTAATCCTTCAACATAGAGAACATCCTCAATTTGAATGGATGGAGGTGTGCCAACTATTCCAACGCTAAGAATCTTTCCTTTGGTGTTGTCTCCATAGGTGACATACCCTTTGGCTTTATGTACTAGATATGAAAATTGGTGTACATCTCCTGTCATATGCTTTGAACATCCACTATCAAGATACCAAACATTTGATGTGGATTTCAAGCATACCTACAAAAACAAATTATTTCTTGTTAGGTACCCAAGTTGCCTTGGGTCTTTCATAGTTAGTTCCCTTTTTCACCCACACATAATGCCCACTTGCCATACTAAAGTTTCTAACATAGCAAGCATTAAGTGTATGGCCTTTAATACCACAATAAAAACTAGTAGGTTCAAAGTTACTTCTATATCTAGAAGGATAATATTTCTTCTTAGGAAATGTTTTCTTTTTCGATACATTAGCATTTTTATTTTGATGATTATGAACAACTTGCTTCTTTTCTACTTTCTTGGGATTGGAACTATTACTAGCCTTTACAAAAACAGTGGGATTGTTACTTGGTTTCTTAGTATTCACATAACCAAGACCTCTTTTATCATTTGGATAACGTTGTTGGCTTAGTAATCCTTCCAATCCTATTTGTCCCTTTTCATATCGTTCAATGACTCTTTTCAATTGAACAATTTGAAAGACATTTGATTCACACTTGGAGCATGCAAAGTTTTCCTTTTCTTTAATAAAATTTTGTTTTTGAAGATCAAAATCTTATTCATGGTGTCAATTTTTTCTAGACAAATTAGAAGTTCTTTTTCTTGATTTGACACCTTTTTGTATAAACTTTTGCATTCTTTCAAGAGTTCATCAATAGCACCTTGAACATCATCATCAAAAAGATTAAATTCATTACTAACCTCTTCTTCATCGTCGGAGTGATGCGATGCCATTAAGGCTAAGTTTGCACATTCGTCGCTTTCCGAATCGGATGAAGAACTTATCTCATTATCTTCCCATGCAACATAAGCCCTTTTGTTCTTAAACTCCTTTTTGCCTTTGAATCCATTTTTCTTGGAGAGTTTTGGACAATCCGGCTTTATGTGACCTTGCTTTCCACATTCATAGCATGTGACATCTTGTGTTGATGTGGAGGCTTCTTTATCTTTATGTGTTGTACCCCAAAATTTGCCCTCCCATATTCTTCAAGATTTGTCAAGATCAATCTCTAAATGATTCAAAATCTCTCAAGGGTTGCACAGTCCAATTGCCTCCTAATACAGTCAAAATTAGGGTTTTGGTTCTTGCAAAGAAATTGAGGTTTCCAAGGGTCCAATCAAGTCCCACATGCCTATGAACATTGTCAAGCATTCATATGTCAAGTTTCAAGACTCACAGCATCAAATTGCACAGTCAAAAGCCCTAAATGCTCCACAGTCAACTGCAGGGGTAAAATGGTCATTTGACAGTCAAAAGTCAAAATTTTTGGTCAACATCTTATTTTGAAGCCACAATAATCATTTGATCAATTCTTGATCATGATTCCACAAGCATGGCTCAGAAATCATCAAGATGCAAAAAGTTTCTATTTTTGGACAGGTGAAAAGTCAACTGCAAATTGACCAAGGCATAACTTCTTCATGGTTTATCATAAAAATCCCATCCAAAGCTCATTTTTAATAGGGTGACATTTCCTACAACTAATCTTCACACTTCAAGTCCAAGAAATGCTCTCACAAAAAGTTATCAATTTCAACATTATAGGTCATTTTCAAAAGTCAACAAAAAGGCACTTTAAGTCAAAGACCATAACTTGAGATTGGTAAATCAAAATGACATGGGACCAAAGGCATTGGTTAGAGGACTTCAAGACCTTTCCAAAATGTCCAAGAACATGTTCATAGCTTCAAAATTGAGCAAGATATGCATTGGAGAAGTTGGGAAATTTTTGGGAATTTTCAAAAGTCAACTTTGCCTAAAACACTTCAAAATTGCTAATGGGCCTCAAATTCTTCCTTGAATCATTACCAAAAGCCTATGCACGACCCATTGAGCTCAAAATAATTTATTTTCTTATTTTTTATTAATTAATTGAATTTATATTTATATTAATTCATTTAATTAGTTTTAATTATGGGAAAATTCAAAGATATGCTTTTTTAAATCTTTTTATGCAGCAAATATACTCCAAATATGCTAAAGATTTCGTGCATCATCCAAGGGGGACAAGATCTTCCATAATTGGCAAAGTTTTCATGGAAAAAGATTGGAAAATACATAATTGAAAATCAAATATTCAAGACATTAATTCATGGACTTATGGGCTTATTTTTGACCTAGAATCATTCACATACATATGCTGAGTGAAACCCTACTCATACATACACGTGAAAGTTGATGAAGCCATATAACCAAGTTGCAAAATTTCAACAAAAACTTGGAAACTGATTTCATACTTGCAGGGCAATTCAAGGCCTAAAAACGTTTCTAATACGTTGCTGACATCGTCAGGAAACTATTGCGATCCAGAATAAGTCCTCATACTCAAAGAAACGGTAAAACATAGTCATGGTTTGAACGAATATTTTCATAATCGAAACTTAATTTCTACGCATCATTCATATGTTTTGCTCATTGATTTGTACTACTGACATCTCCCTGAAGCTTTTGGTATAGTTGAATTGTGCTGAAATTGCCTAAATCAAAATCTACCATGGAAGATATCTAGGGTTTCAAGGTTGGAAAATTAGGGCTTTGCGTATACTGTAAAATTGGACTTCCAAACCTGTATGGATGAACTCGTTGCAACAAGCCTGATTCATTAAGATATTCGCGCTCAATTTATATTATCTATGGGCGTAATCTCTATTTTTCACACTTTCATTTAGTGGGGGTTTAAAACCCCCGCTATCTTATTCATATTTACAGGTACAAATGAAGAAGAAGCATAGGTGGCATCCTGTGGTTGGGACATTCAAATCTGGCGCGTTTTTGTTTTGTTTGATACCATAACATTTGTTTTTCTTATATAATAATTGTTTCCCATTCATATGACAAACGCGCGCAATAGCTCAATTGGCAAGAGACGTGGCTTGGTGAGTGCTGGGACCTGGGTTCGATCCCCAGGTCCCCCATATAATTTGTTCTATTTTTTCATAAAGCGTTCACATGCAGCAATGGTTCAGTGGTCCACCATACGTATCCATGCTCATGCTTGCCAAGTGGCCTTGATCCACAATCTGAAGGCTGCAGAGTGAAGTCCATGGTATGCTCCAGTCAATGAGCATCCACACAATCAGAAAAGTCAAACGAAGGCCTTGTGACTCTTGGGCCAGAATTACTTCAAGAACCTCCATTTGGGCCTGACACCCCCCTTGGTTTGCATCCTTTTTTAATTTTATTTTCTTTTCTTTTCTAATTCTTTTTAATTGTTTTAATTGTTTTTCTTAATTCATCATAAAATAATTTTCCATAATAAAAACAGAAAATCAAAACACAAAAATATGTTTAATTATTTATTAATTTCCTCACTAATTTATTTTTGTAAATAAATGTTAATAATTAACTTAGTTAATTTAGGTTTTAATTTTAACACCCTTTCTTAATAAATAAAAAATATATAGAATTAGGTTTTGACATTTTTCTTAATTTTCTTTTTATCATTATTTTCATCATTATTTATTAATTATTATTAATTTTGTACATAAACATGTAAATTAACTAATTAGTCTAAATTAGGTCAACTTTGACGTTTTCATTAATAATTAAAATAAATTTAGAATTAGGGTCCCCTTTTTAATTCTTTTCTTTATTTCCATTAAATACAAAAACACAAAAAAAAAGACTTTCTTTTCTTTAATTAAATAATAATTAGGCTTTAATTTAATTTAATTTCTCAAAAGGGTCAAAACCCTCGGACGTTCCAATTTATTCTTTTCGCGCATTATTTTCTTTTGATTATTATGTAACTGTTCAAGGATGTAATAGTAATTAGATTTACTGTTTTTTTTTACTTTCCGCATCTTTTATCAAAAACGGGTCTTTGTATTTTGGCGATGTATAGACCCGCGCCTTGTAATAGCGTAGCTTTTATCTTTCCATCTTTTAATTCTCCGCACTCCTAAATTCTAAATTGCATGGAAGAATGTATGATAATTAAAAACAACGCGTAGCTCACAATGCCATGATCAAAGATAACTGTTAACATGAAAACAACACACAATACACACACCACTTCTAGGGTACGCCTCACTCGTTGCCTTCGAAACGTGGTCATCAAGTATAGGACGTTTTAGCGGTCGCTCTTGTGTCCATGATCCAGTTGCCTCGAAACAGTTGCCTCGAAACGGTTGCCTCGGATTAAAAAAGGATCTATGACATAAGGGTAGCTTCTAAGGTGTCCTACTATTGCTTCGGTGACCACACTGTCCCTACAATCGAATTGACCCGAACACCTCCAACGGTGGTGCTACCTACCTCTCAATGGTGGGATGGCACTACCTTAAGGACTTCTACACAGCTTAATTCCTTAGGGTAGGTAGATAACTCATGGATACTTGCTCTCTTCAAAAACAAATCAAAAATCTTTTCACACCGACACTTTCAAAAAGCTTTCAAAACAAATTTTTCAAACACTCTTGAGGACAGATACAAGAGTCATTCAGAAATCTTTCAAAGAAACTTTTTCAAACCCACTCACATTTTGAAAAGCAAACATTTTGAAAACATAAGAGCAAGTATTTAAGAGCCCATGGATAACCATGGATAGAAAGGGTGCTAACACCTTCCCTTTCTATAAATCTACCTCCCGAACCGAGAAACGTTCTCATAAGGAATTTTGCTGTGCTTTTGTCCTGTCCATGTTGGAGAAAATAAAAGACGGTGGCGACTCTTGCTTCCGCGACATTTCGCGAACCAACTTTAACAGTCAGTTCTATTTCCACCGATCACAGAACTGGCGACTCTGCTGGGGAATATTTTATAAGTGAGGTGTACCTTAGGATTAGATCATACTTATGTTTTCAATTGAATGTTTTGTTTGCTTTACTATTGTGGGCATTGTCTTGGAGTTTCATAGATCCTAACCCGGATCTGGGGATACCCTTTTAGGTAGCATAAGCTGTGAGGGACCTGTCCGGCATAGACCGACATGGGTGAAGCAGTGGCTACGTTGGTGTGGCGCCTTGGTCTGTACCGATATCCCTTGTGTCACAACGAGGAGAATATGGGTCTTCTGAGGAGTCATTAAGCACCAACCGACCTTAGAACCTTAAATGACCCAACTTGGCCATAGAACAGTAGCAGTATGCTACACCCATTGAGGCTAAACTCTCGCGATGGTTCTGGCCGCAAGAAAAGATTGCGATGCTGGAGTTATGACCGATTGAGGGTAGTCAGTGATGAAATTCTGGCTGCAGATACTCAATGTCACGTTCAATGTTATGACACCGTATCTGACTTACTATATGACAGTAAATACAAAAGCAATAAAGAACACAGTCAATTGTTTACCCAGTTCAGTGTGCAACAACACCTACTCTGGGGGCTACCAAGCCAGGGAGGAAATCCACTATAAGAGATTTTAATTCAGGAATAAACCAACCAGTTTATCTCCTTCACTTAAGACCTACCCAATGCAATTCCAATCTAAGTATAACTTAAACCTGAGTTCCTACTCACTCCCCCTCAATCACAGCAGTGATACATAAACCAATTTGACTTAAGAATTGATGAAGACACTCTTCATAAACAAACACTTGATTAAGCTTCACAGCTTTTTAATCAAGCAACACAATCACTCGTGCTTCACAGCTTTGAGTGATGCACACAACTAACTTGACTCTGCTTCACAACTTTAGTCAAGGAACATTCAAACACTCTTGCTTCAAAGCTTTGAGTGCTACACAACCCTTACAATTAGAAACCTATTCCAAGGCACTTATCACAATGATAATTGCTTGGAGTACAATAATCAAATCTATTCAGATTACAAAATGATCTTAAGATCAATCAAAAGGGCTCCTTGAAAAACAGCAGCTCTGTTGAATATATAGCAGCTGCAACTTCAGTTAGGGTTTCCACAAAAACCTAGGGTTCATTCCGTTTGACCTAAAGACCAGGTCACAGGACTTTATTAACCAGGTTAGGGTTGAGCTAGGTTACCCCTCAGAAAACGCAGGATTCTGTTCAGGAAAGACTGAGTTATTTCCTGAAAAAACTCAGACTTATCCATCCTGCAAACCTGTTAGTTCAGAACAGGATGTCATAACATCTGTTATGACATCTGAGAAAACCTGTCTACTGATTTAGCAAAATGTGATCATTTTGCAAAATGCTCAGATACACACTCTTATAAACATCAGTACTTGAAATACAATATTTTTCTGCAAAGGTACCTAATGAGTTAGTACAAACTGAACTAGAATGTTATGACATCAGTCATGACATTCACACATACACTTGGGATTTACCAAAAATGCAAGCCAATACCTAAACACCTACAAACTCCCCCTTTGGCAGATTTTTGGCTAAAGACCCTAAGCAATCAGAGATAGATAGCAGCAGAAATAAGTGACAGCAGAAAAATAGAATGTCAAGTACTTAATTAAGTAAGTACCAAAATGTTCTCCCCCTCTTTAGCCACAAATGGGCCAAAGATACATGTTCATACAGTTATCCAAAACAAAATAATAAGAGCAGCAGCAGAAAACAACTTCCAAACTCCACCTGATATCAGCAACCAACCTTCAAGCACTGTCATCAGATTCAGAGGAGCTAGTTTCTTCAATGTTGAGATGTCCTTCAGCTTCTACACCTTCTTCCCTTCTGTTTTCTTCAGCTTCCTCCTTTTCTAGCCTGGCAATTATAATTTCTAGGGTCCTTTTTCTAGCATCCAGCTCTTTGCAAGTTTCTTTTAAAACAGCTATGACATCTGATGTCTTGGACTGGGTCTTCACAGACGATGTTTCAGCTGATGTTATGACAATGTCTGGAGCATGAGATCCCTGAAACAGTTTGTAGTGCAGGCCAAGGGCAGGAGCTCTTTTGCAGATTGTATCTCTTGCCATAAGGATATCAGGGTATTGTGCAAGGATGATTCCACAAAGGAGGGAGGGAAAGGCAATTGGTCCTTTGACAGCATAACTGCCAGCATGCTTTAAAGTTTGTTCAAAGATGTACCTCCCATAGTCAAAAGCAGTCTTGGTTCCCACAGCATAGATAAATATCCCCAATCCTGTGGAGATAGTTGATTTGTGATTTGTAGGCACCCAGTTGGCTGCACCTATTTTATGCAAGATGGCAAATTTCATGCTGAGTTTACTAGCATTCAGCTTCCCTTTCAAGGGCCAGCACTTTACTTGCCTGGCTGTGATGGTTAGACAAACTTCATTGTCAGTTGCCTCTAGATCAGGACAGTCCTCATTTGTTCTTCCAAGAAACTTGTTGATTTCTGATGGAGAGAACTTGACCCTTCTTCCTCTAACAAAAACACTTTCAAAGTCAGCTGACCTTCCATCGGCACAATCATTAGACAAGTTCACTACAAACTCCTTGACCAGATTTTCATAACATTTGTTGAACTTTATCACTGTCTTCATTAGTCCAGCATTCTTGATCAGGTCCATGATGTCTTTGCACTCCAAGGCATCATTGTTGAGTTCTCTCTCTAAGGCTATTCTCTTTAAACAAACATACTTCCATCTGTTTGCATTGTCAGGATGATGAAAAGAGATGTTGTATGTTGGCACTTCAGGTACTCTAGCAATTTTGCTGGAGGGGAGCTTCCTTCTGATGGGAATTTCTTCAGTATCAATCTCAAATTCTGATTCCTCATCAGAATCAGAAGATTCCGGTTCCTTTCTCTTCTTAGAGATTGGTTGTCTAGCAGTATGCACCTGGGCCTTTTTCCCTTTGGTCTGAACAATTTTCACAGAATCTACCTCAGCTATGCCTTCAGCCTTGGATTTCTTCACAGCAGGTTTATCCTTGGACACACACTTTGCATCATTCTTTCTTTTCATCAATCTCCTAGCTATGCTAGGGTTCACATTGGCTATCAGTTCATTATCTGAGAAATCCTCATCCACATCAATGATAGGTGGGTCAGCAGTCTTTTCAGAGGGGTTCTGAATGTTGTCTTTTTGTGTCACAACATTCTCAGTGACATCTACATTTTCAGAAGCATCCACATTTGGACTTTCTGATTGATTTAAAGGGACAGAAATCCCCGGTACAGATTGGTTGCCACTCAGTATACTGGTAACCAGCCTAGCAATAGCTTGGTGAACTTGAACTGATCCTTCTCTATTAGGTACAGAAGACGAAGGATGAGAAGAATTACCAGAGGCTGTATCTTGAGCTCTTCCTGCATGTCTGGTTCTGAGCTTTTTGACTTTGGCTGGGTCAGTTGCCATCTCTCTGAGAGGAGTGACCTCAAGAACTTCAGATTCTATGCATGTAGTGATTGCCCTAGAATCTTGGTCAGATGAAGACGATGATGAGGATGACGAAGTTGCCATGGTTGAAGGCGATGTCTGAGACATTTTGATTGACTTTGAGTAATGGTAGCAGCTTGAGAAAGATCTTTGATTGAGAGGAGAAAACAGGTTGCAAGGACGAGAGAGGTAGAGGGTAAAAGTGAGTCTTTTCAACTTCTTAAAGATTTTGAAAGAATTGTGAAAGTATAAGATTAACCCACTAATGATAGACTTAATAAAATTAATTCCTTCAACCTTTGTTTTAAGCAAAATTAATTGCTATAATTTCTCATGTTGGTGAATACCCAACCTGCCCCTCAAATTTTCAAGTTTATTTCCAACAAGAGCCTTGGTAGAAGAATCAGTCAGCTGAGGCTTAGAGAAACTATGCTCCAGTTTAAATGACTTCTTCTCTTCAAAGTCAATAGGGTTCAAGGAAATGTTGATTGTTTTCAGATTGTCACAACACAATGTCACAACATCTTGTGTAACATTGTACTTAGGGAGCATCTGTTTTGACCAGATGTTTTGAGAACAGAATTTATTAGACTTGTTATTTCCAACATCCTTGTCAAGATGACTTAAGGTTCTGACAACACATCCTTCTTCAAGTTTATTTGCCACATCACAGATATTATCAACCTGTAGTTTTGGAGTTCTTCTGACAGCTTCCATAGTAATAGCTCTCTTCATTCTTCTTAGATGGAGGGGACCAAGCTTATGCTGCCACAGTTTCATCTCTTTTTCTTCTTTGATTGTTTGACACATAGTGGAGATATCAGTGTTCTCAGGCTGCCACACGTAACAGTTATCTTTGGATCTGATTCCTCTCATTACAACTTCTAGTTTTTCATTAATTACTAGACATTCAGATCTTGAGAAGTTGACCTTGAATCCTAGATCACATAATTGACTGATACTAATGAGATTGGCAGTCAACCCTTTTACCAGCAGTACTTTATTCAGACTTGGAACTCCAGGGCAGTCCAAATTACCAACTCCTTTAACTTCACCTTTAGCACCATCTCCAAAGGTCACAAAACTGGTGGTGTGAGGCATAACATTATTGAGGAGATTTTTGAATCCAGTCATGTGTCTGGAACATCCACTGTCAAAGTACCAATCTTCCTTTGCAGAGACCCTCAGGGAAGTGTGAGCTATCAGTGCAGTAGCCTTTTTCTTCCATTTAGGAGCATGTGGTACCTTTTTAGACTTAGGTTTGACACTTGAGTTCTGATTAGGATATCCATGTAGTCTAAAGCAGAAGGGCTTTATGTGACCATATCTCCCACAATGATGACATTTCCATCTTTGGTACCTTTTCTTCATATGTCTCTGTCCCTGATGTTGAGAGTTGTGTTGAGACATCTGTTTTGACATTTGCTTACCAGTACCAGATTTCTTTGCTTCCATAAATCCTAGTCCAGATTTATTTCCAACATTTTGTCCAACCTGAAGGATCTCTTCCAATTTGTCTGTTCCATTTGTCAACATTTTGACAGATTTGGTCATTTGATTCAGTTGTGAGTTCAGCAATTGAACTTCTCCTTCTAGATGACTTATAGTTTCGAGATTTGCCCTTTTTTCAGCCTCCAGTTTTATAATGAGTTTTGATTGTTTCTCATTCTGCACACAGACTTCAGCACTTCTGATACACAATTTCTTGTAGGTATCAGCCAGTTCTTCAAATGTCACTTCTTCATCACTAGTGTCACTTTCAGAAGTACAAACACTAGTTAGGGCAATAACTAGTTTGGCAGTTTCTTCTTCAGAATTACTTTCTGAATCATAGTCAGACCAAGTAACAGTCATTCCTTTCTTTTGTTTCTTAAGAAAGGTAGGACATTCAGCTCGAATATGTCCATATCCTTCACATCCATGGCATTGAATACCTCTGCCTTGGTTTCCCTTATCTTCTGACCTTGGTCTTCTGCTGGAACTGTCAATGTCAGAGGGAATGTTATGAACATTAGACCTTGACTTTGGATCCATTCTTTTGATGAGCTTGTTGAACTGTCTTCCAAGCATGGCAATAGCTTCTGATATGTTTTCTTCTTCATCCTCCTTGTATTCAACATCAGTGTTGGATACAAGTGCTATGCTTTTGTTCTTCTTGTCACCATTATCAGTGATCCCCATCTCAAAAGTCTGAAGAGACCCAATAAGTTCATCCACTTTCAACTTGCTAATGTCCTGGGCTTCCTCTATGGCAGTTACCTTCATTGCAAATCTTTTAGGCAAGGATCTGAGAATCTTCCTCACCATTTTTTCTTCTGACATCTTTTCTCCCAGTGCTCCTGAGGTGTTGGCAATCTCCAAGATGTTCATGTGAAACTCATGAATGGTTTCATCTTCCATCATTTTTAGATTCTCAAATTTGGTAGTCAACATCTGAAGCCTTGACATTTATACTTTGGAAGTGCCCTCATGAGTAGTTTTGAGAGTGTCCCAAACTTCCTTGGCCAGTTCATATTGATGTACTAGTCTGAAAATGTTTCTATCAATTACATTAAACAAGGCATTTAAAGCTTTTGAATTTCCCAGAGCTAACTCATCTTCTTCTTTACTCCAATCTTCCTCAGGCTTCAGACTGATTGTCCCATCTATCTCAGTTATGGTGGGATGAATCCATCCTTTGTCAGCAGCTCTCCAAGCCTTTTTGTCCAGAGATTTTAGGAAGGCAATCATACGAGGTTTCCAGTAGTCATAATTAGTTCCATCCAGAATGGGTGGTCTATTTCCAAAAACTCCTTCTTTGTCCATAGTGCCAGAAAGTGATATCCCTAGATCTCACCCAGTAATACAGGCAGGGTGCCTGCTCTGATGCCAATTAAAATTCTGGCTGCAGATACTCAATGTCACGTTCAATGTTATGACACCGTATCTGACTTACTATATGACAGTAAATACAAAAGCAATAAAGAACACAGTCAATTGTTTACCCAGTTCAATGTGCAACAACACCTACTCTGGGGGCTACCAAGCCAGGGAGGAAATCCACTATAAGAGATTTTAATTCAGGAATAAACCAACCAGTTTATCTCCTTCACTTAAGACCTACCCAATGCAATTCCAATCTAAGTACAACTTAAACCTGAGTTCCTACTCACTCCCCCTCAATCACAGCAGTGATACATAAACCAATTTTACTTAAGAATTGATGAAGACACTCTTCATAAACAAACACTTGATTAAGCTTCACAGCTTTTTAATCAAGCAACACAATCACTCGTGCTTCACAGCTTTTAGTGATGCACACAACTAACTTGACTCTGCTTCACAGCTTTAGTTAAGGAACATTCAAACACTCTTGCTTAAAAGCTTTGAGTGCTACACAACCCTTACAATTAGAAACCTATTCCAAGGCACTTATCACAATGATAATTGCTTGGAGTACAATAATCAAATCTATTCAGATTACAAAATGATCTTCTGATCAATCAAAAGGACTCCTTGAAAAACAGCAGCTCTGTTGAATATATAGCAGCTGCAACTTCAGTTAGGGTTTCCACAAAAACCTAGGGTTCATTCCGTTTGACCTAAAGACCAGGTCACAGGACTTTATTAACCAGGTTAGGGTTGAGCTAGGTTACCCCTCAGAAAACGCAGGATTCTGTTCAGGAAAGACTGAGTTATTTCCTGAAAAAACTCAGACTTATCCATCCTGCAAACCTGTTAGTTCAGAACAGGATGTCATAACATCTGTTATGACATCTGAGAAAACCTGTCTACTGATTTAGCAAAATGTGATCATTTTGCAAAATGCTCAGATACACACTCTTATAAACATCAGTACTTGAAATACAATATTTTTCTGCAAAGGTACCTAATGAGTTAGTACAAACTGAACTAGAATGTTATGACATCAGTCATGACATTCACACATACACTTGGGATTTACCAAAAATGCAAGCCAATACCTAAACACCTACAAGTGATATTGGGATCCTCTAGAACCCGATTACTTTTGATTAGGACAGGTCTTAACCAACAAACTGAAAGAGGGTAGTACCTGAACTTCATGCTGGCCTAAACCCTAAGGGATGTCTTGTGTGACTTGTGTGCCTTATCATGTTTGCCTTTGTGAATATTTGTGGTGTGCTTTATTATTACATCATACCATCATAAACATCGCATGCATCCTACATAAGGACTGACCATTTCAAAGACAAGAGGGTTTCACCTTTGCTCTGTTTTGTAGGACATCATGATGCCTATGCGAAGGAACACTATCCGGTTCAATTTTGTTCACCCACCTGAGTTGCTTGAAGAATTGGTTAGCAGAATTCCAAACACCACTTCCTTCATCCAAAGGCATGGGTCTCTTCTCGGTTAACTCACTGCAAAGTGGGACCAACAACTGATGAGTGTCCTGACCTAGTTTTATGATCCCTTGTATAATTGCTTCACCTTTCAAGACTTCCAGCTGGCCCCTACCCTGGAAGAGTTCTCTGATTTGCTGGGTATCCCTATCTTGGATCAGACTCCCTTCACTGGTTGGGAAAAGACTCTTAGGCTTGAGGAGATTGCTGCAGCCCTTCCCTTGACCCACAAAGAGGTAATGGACAACTGGGTGACTAGAAAAAGAGTTAAGGGTTTCTTGGCCAAGTTTTTGATCGGTAAAGCTAACAGTTTCTGGAACGACTTAGACTTCAGGGCGTATGAAGACATCCTGGCTCTCTTAATCTATGGGCTGGTTCTGTTTCCAAATTCGGATAACTTCATTAACATCACTGCCATAAGGATCTTCATGTCTCGGAACCCTGTGCCCACTCTCTTGGGTGATATCCTGCAACAACTCTATGCTCGTACTGCCCGAAGACGAGGAACTCTTTGGTGTTGTATTCCTTTGTTAGTGAGGTGGTTTATTTCACACCTCCCTAAGTTCGTGCTGAAGAACAAAGAAGGAAGAGGCTGGGCTCATAGGTTAATGTCTCTCACTGATAATGACATCATTTGGACTTTCAGGGGTTTGGATGAGATAGCTGTTATTGATCGTTGCGGAGAATATCCTAATGTTCCTCTGATTGGTACCCAAGGAGGAATCTCTTATAATCCATGTCTAGCTCTCCGTCAGTTTGGAAGAGCCAGAAGAGCAGGGCCTCATGAGATATTGGTGCCTCACATCAGTTTCGAGTTTCAGGTAGATAGTGACGAGCTGCGTTGTAGGTTCATCAAGGCTTGGGACAGAATTCACAAAGCTGACCCACATGAGTTGGGACCGAAGACTCCTCTACCTATGGAACCCTACTACAGATGGGTCCGCATCCATGCTCAGAAGTATGGTATGCCATATGAAGCTGTCAGACCCATCATTCTTGAGTATCCTGATAGAGATGGGGCTCCTCCAACTGTTCTCCCTCCTCAGATACCTACTGATGTTGATACACTAAAGAGGTCTCGGGCGCAACTACGAGAAGAACGGGATTCTTATCGGGAAAAGTTCAACGAGCAGGAATTGAAGATCCAGAAGCTGACAAAGCAGTTGGAGAACGAGCGGGCCTTGAATGACTACATCCGTACTGAGAAAAGGAGACCCTGGGATTACTGATGAGCTTTGGATATTCTTTTACAGTTTCTTTTTTATTTCCCTTTTCAGTATTTCCATTTTATGTAACGCCTAAGGGCAATCTGTTGAACAATCTAAATTCCAAAGTTTAAATCTAATGAAGTGTGTTCCTTTTTGTTTACAAAGTTGAATCCCGATTGTCTTTGAAAACATAAATCATACGCATTCCATTCATCATATGCATCACAGGTACTCATCTTTTCAGGTTGCTTAATGTTCTTCGCTGTTTATTTCAGCACGCCATCATGAATCCTGAATCATCTACTGAGCAATCCATCAAGGCCCTACAGGCTCAGAATGCCCAGTTCCAAGAGCTGATCATGAGTTTAGCCCAAGGTCAAGAGGAATTGAAGGCTCTGCTGGTCAAGAAGAAGAAGAAGAGAACTGCACTGTTCAACACTGGCCGGAGGTTTGGCAATACACTGCAGAATGAGGTTGATCAAGCTGGTTCTTCTGTAGGGAAAGGCAGTCCCCATGGGGGAAGGGTTCCTAGTCCTGTGGTCTCTGACAACGAGACCGATTTCAATGAAGAGCAGTACCCTCCCGCTGAAGACAAGTACAAGCAGTTAGAGGATCGTCTGAATGCGATGGAAATTCAACAAGTGCCTGGGTTGGATTTTGGAGACCTGGGTCTATCTTCTGGTGTGGTGATCCCACACAAGTTCAAAGCACCATCTTTCGCAAAGCATGACGGGGCGTCCTGCCCTAAGCTACATCTCAGATCTTATGTGCGGAAGATCCAGCCGTATACTGTGGACAAGAACTTATGGATCCATTTCTTCCAGGAGAGTCTTTCAGGGACTCATCTCGAATGGTTCTATCAGCTGGATGGAACCAAGGTTCGTAACTGGGAGGACTTGGCTACTGCTTTTTATAAGCAGTATCAGTACAATGCCGACCTCGCTCCTACACATACCTAACTCCAGGGTATGTCGCTAGGATCGGGAGAAGGTTTTAAAGAGTACGCGCAGAAGTGGAGGGACCTGGCTGGCAGGGTGCAGCCGCCGTTAACCGACCGTGAACTTGTGGACATGTTCTTGGGGACCCTATCCGGGCCGTTCTGAAACCATCTCATCGGTAATTCGTCTGCAGGATTTACAGATCTCATTCTGACAGGTGAAAGGATAGAAGCTGGGATGAAATCAGGGAAGATACAGAAAGGTACATCCTCAAGTTCTGAGAAGAAGCCTTTCAAGAAGGAAGCCAGTGCTGTGTATGGGCCCAGGAGGCAAAATAAACCAGAACGCCGCCAAGCTGTCAACGCGGTGGTAATTGCAAAGCCTGCTGCCGCTCCTCGGCAACCTAACCAACCAAGGGGTGAGAGACCCAGAAGAGAATATACTCGGCTTAGTATGACCTTGTCGCAGATCTTGCCGCAACTGCTATCGACCAACTTGGTAACCGTCAGAGAAGCTCCGAAGGTGGTAAACACAACCTCTCCGAAGTACAATCCCAACGCCCGCTGTGCTTATCACTCTGATAGCCCGGGGCATTCTACTGACGACTGCCGGGCCCTAAGGAATATGGTCCAGGACCTCATCGACGCCAAGGAAATACAGTTTGAGGCGCCCGAAAGGCCCAACATTGTGACTGCTCCTATGCCCCAGCATGGAGTAAATGCTATTGAGGAAGACCTGTATGCAGTTTCTGTGGATGATGTTGCTACCCCTTTATTGACTGTCAAGAGAAACCTGTTGCTAGCCGGTTTATTTCCGGGCTGTAGCAAGGGTTGCCTTCTGTGTGTCGTTTCCCCTGCTGGTTGTCCGTTGCTGAAGTCAGGCGTCCAAAACCTGATGGATAGCAAAGAAATTTTGTTCAAGAAGACCGCTGTTCCTATTGTTCTTACTGAAGAAGTATCTGTTGTCACCATCTTCAACAATCCTACCAAGGCTCCCCCGAGGAAGCCCGTCAAAATCATGTCTATTGCACCTATTATCATTACTGTTCCGGGGCCCCTCCCCTATAAATCTGACAAGGCTGTCCCATGGCACTATAGGGCAGATGTGTATGTGCTTGGAGTGAAGCAGGAGTTCAACACCAGTACCGGTATCAGTAACATCACCGGTCCCGCTAAAGTTACTCGCAGTGGCAGGCTCTTCTCGCCTGACATTGCGCCACCAGTTATCCGAAGACCTCTTATCATCACGCCTACAAGGGCGCCTGTTTCCCCTCCTGATCAAGTTTCTACCCCTGCTGCCGAGTCATCTGACACTCGGGGTAAAGGGATTGCTGATGTGCCTGCCCAGATGGAGGCACCTAAGGATGTTAATGCTGAAGCCTCACAGCAAGAAATGGAAGAAATCCTTAAGATCATCAAGAAGAGCGATTTCAACACTGTTGAACAGCTGGGGCACACCCCCTCTAAGATCTCCATGCTATCACTGTTGTTGTGCTCAGAGGCCCACTCCAAGGCCCTGATTTCCTTCCTAAAGACGGCCCATGTTCCACAAGAGACGTCTGCGGATCAATTTACTGATTGTGTGGCCAACTTGACCGCTGACAATGGGCTGGGTTTCTCTGATGCTAATCTGACCGCTAAGGGAAAGAACCACAATGATGCCCTGCATGTTTCCATTGAATGCATGGGCACTACCCTTGCACACGTGTTGGTAGACACTGGTTCTTCACTGAACGTACTACCCAAGAAGGCCTTAGACAGGTTGAATTGTGAGGGTTTGGAGTTGAAGCCTAGTAACATCGTTGTCCGAGCCTTTGACGGATCGAAGAGGATGGTACATGGAGAGGTAGATATTCCGATTCGTGTTAGTTCCCAAGTCTTTGATTCAACGTTCTATATGATGGACATCCGTCCATCCTATTCTTGTTTGCTGGGTCGTCCATGGATCTACAAGGCTGGGGCTGTGACCTCCACTCTACACCAGAAGCTCAAATACCCTGTCAGAGGGAAGATTGTTACAGTGCAGGGGGAGGAAGAATACATGGTTAGTCATCTGAACTCGTTCCGGTATATAGAGATGGACGGGGAGTTTATTGAGACCCCCTTTCAACATTTTGAAGAGGTGCCTCCAACATTGGCGTCAGCAGAAACAGTGATTGAAGAAGACTCTCCTTTGAAGATGGCTTCCTTGAAGGACGCCCGGGCTGTGATTGAAAAAGAGGCTCAGAGGGCTGTACGCAAAGCAAGGATCGGAAGACCTCCCGTGTTCATCACTAACCCGGGAGTGAATGCTATTGAGGGCGATGCGGAGGAATCAGAGTTTGATAGCTGGATCTACCCGACGACCAACGGTGGACTGAACAATTGGACTGCAAAAGACTACATACCTGTTACTTTTGTTACTCAGTAATGAATTCCTTTGTTTTTAATTTTGTAATGAACAATAAATTGAAACTTTATGGCCCGGTGTCTTACCCGGGGCACCGTGGCTTCATTTGTGAGGGCTTATTACTTGTCATTTCCATATATCATGAATAAAAACATTGGACGTTTTTCGCATTTCAAATTTTGTGCTCCCTTTCTTTCTTTCTTTATATATTGCAAAACAGCTGTATTTACACACACTCACCTATACAGGTTTCAATCCACTATGGATCTCACTAGTAACGACTCTGCTACTGCCAGTTATGACTTCGAAAATCCGATCAACTTAGCCGAAGACGAAGGTGAAAATGATTGCGAAGTGCCTGGTGAACTTGCAAGACTGTTACTCCAGGAAGAGAGGGCCATTCAGCCACATGAAGAGCCGATGGAAACGGTAAATCTGGGTACTGAGACAGATAAAAAGGAAGTTAAGATTAGTGCCAACCTGGAGCTCAGCGTGAAACAACGGTTGATTCAGATGTTGCATGATTATGTGGAGATCTTCGCCTGGTCTTACGAAGACATGCTTGGGTTGGATACCGACATTGTGGTCCATCACTTGCCTACCAAGGAAGAATGCCCTCCGGTTAAACAAAAGGTCCGCCGTATGCGTCCAGAGATGTCCGAGAAGATCAAGGCTGAGGTTATGAAACAATTCGACGCCGGGTTTCTAGCAGTGACTTCTTACCCTCAGTGGGTTGCCAACGTGGTGCCGGTACCGAAGAAAGATGGCAAGGTCCGAATGTGTGTTGACTACAGGGATTTGAACAGGGCGAGCCCCAAGGATGATTTCCCTCTGCCTCACATTGACGTTCTGGTTGACAATACTGCTCAGCACAAGGTGTTCTCCTTCATGGACGGTTTTTCAGGTTATAATCAGATCAAGATGGCTCCTGAAGATATGGAAAAGACTACCTTTGTTACTCAGTGGGGCACCTTCTGCTACAAGGTCATGCCATTCAGGTTAAAAAATGCTGGGGCAACCTACCAACGTGCCATGGTTACTTTATTTCATGACATGATCCATCATGAGATTGAAGTGTACGTCGATGATATGATTGCAAGGTCTCAAACCGAGGAGGAACACCTTGGCCATCTACAGAAGCTGTTTGACCGTCTGAAGTTGTACAAACTGAGGTTGAACCCAAACAAGTGCACCTTTGGGGTGAGATCTGGAAAATTGCTAGGCTTCGTCGTGAGCGACAAAGGTATTCAAGTGGACCCTACCAAGGTTAAAGCCATACAAGAGATGCCAGTTCCCAAGACAGAGAAAGAGGTTAGAGGCTTTCTAGGACGTCTGAATTACATTGCCCGATTCATCTCGCATCTAACTGCTACCTGTGAACCAATCTTCAAGCTGCTGAAGAAAGATCAAGTAGTACGTTGGAATGATGAATGTCAGGCCGCTTTCGACAGAATCAAGGAGTATCTCCAAGAACCACCCATTCTTATGCCACCGGTTGAAGGGAGACCTCTAATACTATACTTGACGGTACTTGACAGCTCAATGGGATGTGTGCTGGGGCAGCATGACGAGTCTGGCCGAAAAGAGCACGCCATTTATTACCTTAGCAAAAAGTTTACCGACTGTGAGACCCGATACTCACTGCTCGAGAAAACTTGCTGCGCTTTGGTATGGGCTGCTCGCCGGCTGAGACAGTATATGCTGACTCACACTACTCTGTTAATATCAAAGATGGATCTAATAAAGTACATATTCGAAAAGCCTGCTCTGTCTGGAAGAATAGCAAGATGGCAGATGATCTTGACAGAATACGACATCCAGTACACGACTCAGAAAGAAATCAAAGGAAGTGTATTGGCAGACCATTTGGCACACCAGGCAGTAGACGACTACCAGTCAATGAACTTTGAATTTCCTGACGAAAACATCATGGTAGTGACTGATTGTGAAGTACCTGGACCGGATGAAGGACCTGAGGAAAGATCCCGATGGTCTATGCACTTTGACGGAGCCTCCAACGCATTGGGTAACGGTATCGGCGCTGTGATCATATCCCCGAAAGGCACTCATACTCCACTTACTGCCCGACTATGTTTCAACTGCACCAACAACATGGCGGAGTATGAGGCATGCATCATGGGTCTTCAAGCTGCGATTAACTTAAGGATCAAGTTTTTGAGTGTCTTCGGAGATTCCGCTCTCGTGATCAATCATATCAAAGGCGAGTGGGATACGAAACACCCAAACCTTATTCCTTACAAAGAGTGTGTGTTGACCGTGATCCCCCATTTCACAGAGATAACTTTTGAACACTTCCCAAGAGAGGAGAATCAGTTGGCGGACGCGTTAGCTACGATGTCTTCCATGTTCAAAGTTAAATGGGACAACGAGGCTCCCCGGATCATTATCTGGAAACTGGATGAACCTGCATATTGTTGTGATCTCGAGGCTGAGGTGGTAACTGAAAAACCTTGGTATCATGAAGTGAAGAGGTACCTGGAAGCTCAAGAATACCCCGAGGGTGCATCTGTCAACGACAAAAAGTTTCTGAGAAGGTTCACGGCAAAGTTCTTCCTTAGCAACGACATTCTCTACAAGCGAAACCATGATTCAACCTTACTGCGTTGTGTGGATAAGACTGAAGCAGAAAAGATTATGGCAGAGCTGCATGAAGGTACCTTCGGAACACATTCCAGTGGACACACCATGGCAAAGAAAATCCTTCGGGCAGGATATTTCTGGTCCACAATGGAAGCTGATTGTTACCAACATTCTCGGACATGTCATAAGTGCCAAATATATGCAGATAAGGTGCACGTTCCTCCAGTCCCTCTGAATGTCTTTACAGCACCTTGGCCTTTTGCAATGTGGGGCATTGATATGATCGGCGAGATCAGACCTACGGCATCCAACGGGCATCGCTTCATCCTGGTGGCGATCGATTACTTCACAAAGTGGGTTGAAGCAGCTTCCTACGCTACCGTAACCAAGAACGTCGTGGCACGGTTCATTCGGCATAACCTGATCTGTCGATACGGCGTCCCCGAAAGGATCATCACGGACAATGGTACCAATCTCAATAACAAGATGATCACTGAGCTCTGCGAGCAGTTCAAGATACAGCACCACAACTCTTCTCCCTACCGGCCGAAGATGAATGGGGCTGTAGAGGCAGCTAATAAGAATATCAAAAAGATTGTGCAGAAGATGACAGTGACCTATAAAGATTGGCACGAGATGTTACCGTTTGCTCTTTATGGGTACCGTACCTCAGCAAGGACGTCAACCAGGGCAACCCCATTTTCCTTGGTCTACGGCATGGAGGACGTCTTACCGATTGAAGTCCAGATACCCTCTCTCCGGATAATGAAGGATGCAGACTTGAGCGAAGATGATTGGATCCAGACTCGACTTGATCAGTTGAACCTAATTGACGAAAAGAGACTCACTGCTATTTGTCATGGTCAAACGTATCAAAAACGGATGATCAGGGCGTTTAACAAGAAAGTCAGACCACAAGAGTATCAAGTTGGGGACCTGGTAATCAAGCGCATCATCCTTCCTCAAAGTGATCCCAGGGGAAAATGGACCCCTACGTACGAAGGGCCATTTGTGGTTAAACATGTGTTCTCAGGAGGAGCCATGATTCTAACCACCATGGATGGTGACGACCTTCCTCACCCCGCCAATGCAGACATAGTAAAAAGATACTACGCATGATAAAAGACCCGCTAGGTTGACATACCTAGGCAAAAATAAGGGCTTCCCAGCGAACCAAAAGGGTTCGGGCAAAAATAAAGGATGAAATGAAAAAAATCTGTACACCCGGCAAGTCGAAAACCTGAAAAGGCGGCTTGGGCAAAAATGGGTATCCCGGTGGACCGAAAACCCGAAAGGGCGGTCCAGGAAAAATTTAGGGATTAAAGCGTAATACTATGTCTCATTGGATCACCTTGCATCCAGAATCCGGTATCAACATCAGGTTCAGACGGCATCGATCAACCAGCTTCATCTTCAACTGAGCATCCAAGTGATGAGATGCTCGAAGATATAAAGGCGATAGCAGAGTTGGAACCCAGTGGGATTACTCTTTTCACGCAGCTGTTTTGTTTTCTTTGAACAAATTGTATAAACTCTTTTGTTCGGCAGCGTTCTCTTACTAGGACGTCAGCCTCTTGTACATGAACGCCTATTTACAGGCAAATTCAAAATCAATACAAATTCACTTTTCAGACCAATTGCCAATTGTTTTTCCTTTTTCTGTTTTGTTTTGTGAAGAACGTCCAATGTTCAATTGTGATATATGCATTTGACACTAATTGCTAACTCATAAATATTTGCATGCGAAACAAAGGATTAATTACAGGTGATATTAGAAACAGGGGCAATAATGAGTTGTCCAAGCAATCTAATTGCTCTTCCCACCAAGGTACCAAGGTAAGTTCGGCTGAAGAATGTAACCCAGATACCTTCACTCCCCGCCGAGTAAGACAAGATTCAACAATTCTCCCAAGCAGTTGGTCTCTCATCAACCCTAACAAAGGAATAATATCTCCAGCAAGTCAGTAACACTCTCCCCAAGCAGAGTTGGTCTCCAATCAGCCCTAAAAAGGCACAACATTCCCTAGTAAGTCAGCAATACTCTCCCCCGAGCAGAGTTAGCCTACTGTCAGCCTCAAGGAAGTTGGATTATCCCTCATAAGATCTCAATACTCCCCAACGGAGCATACAGACATTCCTAACAAGCGTCCCCGGCAGTCTTAATATAAGATTGTTCCCCGGTGGAATACAAACACCCCAGTGGAGCCACTTCCCCAGTATAGTCAAAAGTTTCCCCAAGAGAGTTGAATCAATCTCCCCAGTAGGAAGCTTATCCCCAGTAGATTCTGGAAGCTTATCACCTGCAGAGCACGAACGCCCCCCCCGGCTTTATTCAAAGGTTATTTCCCCACCAGGATATAACTGGGTTATCCTCAGCCAATTGCCACGAAAAGATCGTCCCCGACAAAGTTCTTCCTATCCCCAGCGGAGTTCATCAAATCCTCCAACAGAGCTCAACAATGGTATCCCCAGCGGAGTTATCAAAACCTCAGCAAGGTATCTCTTCCCACAGAGTATTTCCCCGCAGAGTAATCCCTCCAACAAGTTTATTCCCCAACGGAGTCATCTTCTCCTACCGGTTTATTCTTGCAACCATCATCCCCAGCGGAAACAAGGAACTCTACTCTTCAACATCAGCCCAGGAGTTAACTTCCCGGCACCCGTCAAGGATTTACTTTCCTAGACAAAAATACATTCATAAACATCACATCTTTATACATTATAGCATGCACATACGCATCATGAACATACAATCTCATTGAGAACATCACGCATGTCATACATCATGACATCGCATACAACTAACGTGTTGTCTTTTCAGGACAAAGGTTAATACAAAGATAATTACTATCAACTGTCGCAATTCCAGATCCGATTCCTGTATCTTGCCAGGGTGTATCTGTTGACGACTAATTCCAGACTCGATTCCTGTATCTTGCCAGGGCACGTCTGAAGAGTTTGAAGATCCGATGCCTGTATCTTGCCAGGGTGTATCTGTTGACGACTAATTCCAGACTCGATTCATGTATCCTGCCAGGGCACGTCTGAAGAGTTTGAAGATCCGATTCCTGTATCTTGCCAGGGTGTATCTGTTGACGACTAATTCCAGACTCGATTCCTGTATCTTGCCAGGGCACGTCTGAAGAGTTTGAAGATCCGATTCCTGTATCTTGCCAGGGTGTATCTGTTGATGACTAATTCCAGACTCGATTCCTGTATCCTGCCAGGGCACGTCTGAAGAGTTTGAAGATCCGATTCCTGTATCTTGCCAGGGTGTATCTGTTGACGACTATTTTCTGGATTCGATACCTGTATCCAGCCAGGGCACATCTACATAAAGAGTTTGAAGATCAACCCATGTAACAGGCCAGGTATTTATTCTTTCTTTCTCAGGTACGCAAGTTCTCGCTAAGGAATCTCTTACGCGATCGACAATCCTAGATAGCATCTATAAGCCCATCCTCCCATCACAGTTCCAAATGGAATCTATAAGCCCATTCCCGACAAGGTTCTGTCACACCTCCATATGGCATCTATAAGCCCATCCTCCTATCCACCATCTTTCCAAATGGCATCTATAAGCCCATTCCCTACATCACGCTGCTGATACTCTACTATGTGAGTGCAAATTTCTGGGCACTCTAGTGTTCAATCATCTTCCACCTTCGTATCACGAAAGGCACGCCAGCTAATCTACATCCTCAGGTCTAAGAAGATTGAACAGGGGCAACTGTTGTACCCCAAAATTTGCCCTCCCATATTCTTCAAGATTTGTCAAGATCAATCTCTAAATGATTCAAAATCTCTCAAGGGTTGCACAGTCCAATTGCCTCCTAATACAGTCAAAATTAGGGTTTTGGTTCTTGCAAAGAAATTGAGGTTTCCAAGGGTCCAATCAAGTCCCACATGCCTATGAACATTGTCAAGCATTCATATGTCAAGTTTCAAGACTCACAGCATCAAATTGCACAGTCAAAAGCCCTAAATGCTCCACAGTCAACTGCAGGGGTAAAATGGTCATTTGACAGTCAAAAGTCAAAATTTTTGGTCAACATCTTATTTTGAAGCCACAATAATCATTTGATCAATTCTTGATCATGATTCCACAAGCATGGCTCAGAAATCATCAAGATGCAAAAAGTTTCTATTTTTGGACAGGTGAAAAGTCAACTGCAAATTGACCAAGGCATAACTTCTTCATGGTTTATCAGAAAAATCCCATCCAAAGCTCATTTTGAATAGGGTGACATTTCCTACAACTCATCTTCACACTTCAAGTCCAAGAAATGCTCTCACAAAAAGTTATCAATTTCAACATTATAGGTCATTTTCAAAAGTCAACAAAAAGGCACTTTAAGTCAAAGACCATAACTTGAGATTGGTAAATCAAAATGACATGGGACCAAAGGAATTGGTTAGAGGACTTCAAGACCTTTCCAAAATTTCCAAGAACATGTTCATATCTTCAAAATTGAGCAAGATATGCATTGGAGAAGTTGGGAAATTTTTGGGAATTTTCAAAAGTCAACTTTGCCTAAAACACTTCAAAATTGCTAATGGGCCTCAAATTCTTCCTTGAATCATTACCCAAAGCCTATGCACGACCCATTGAGCTCAAAATAATTTATTTTCTTATTTTTGATTAATTAATTGAATTTATATTTATATTAATTCATTTAATTAGTTTTAATTATGGGAAAATTAAAAGATATGCTTTTTTAAATCTTTTTATGCAGCAAATATACTCCAAATATGCTAAAGATTTCGTGCATCATCCAAGGGGGACAAGATCTTCCATAATTGGCAAAGTTTTCATGGAAAAAGATTGGAAAATACATAATTGAAAATCAAATATTCAAGACATTAATTCATGGACTTATGGGCTTATTTTTGACCTAGAATCATTCACATACATATGCTGAGTGAAACCCTACTCATACATACACGTGAAAGCTGCTGAAGCCATAGAACCAAGTTGCAAAATTTCAACAAAAACTTGGAAACTGATTTCATACTTACAGGGCAATTCAAGGCCTAAAAACGTTTCTAATACGTTGCTGACATCGCCAGGAAACTATTGCGATCCAGAATAAGTCCTCATACTCAAAGAAACGGTAAAACATAGTCATGGTTTGAACGAATATTTTCATAATCGAAACTTAATTTCTACGCATCATTCATATGTTTTGCTCATTGATTTGTACTACTGACATCTCCCTGAAGCTTTTGGTATAGTTGAATTGTGCTGAAATTGCCTAAATCAAAATCTACCATGGAAGATATCTAGGGTTTCAAGGTTGGAAAATTAGGGCTTTGCGTATACTGTAAAATTGGACTTCCAAACCTGTATGGATGAACTCGTTGCAACAAGCCTGATTCATTAAGATATTCGCGCTCAATTTATATTATCTATGGGCGTAATCGCTATTTTTCACACTTTCATTTAGTGGGGGTTTAAAACCCCCGCTATCTTATTCATATTTACAGGTACAAATGAAGAAGAAGCATAGGTGGCATCCTGTGGTTGGGACATTCAAATCTGGCGCGTTTTTGTTTTGTTTGATACCATAACATTTGTTTTTCTTATATAATAATTGTTTCCCATTCATATGACAAACGCGCGCAATAGCTCAATTGGCAAGAGACGTGGCTTGGTGAGTGCTGGGACCTGGGCTCGATCCCCAGGTCCCCCATATAATTTGTTCTATTTTTTCATAAAGCGTTCACATGCAGCAATGGTTCAGTGGCCCACCATACGTATCCATGCTCATGCTTGCCAAGTGGCCTTGATCCACAATCTGAAGGCTGCAGAGTGAAGTCCATGGTATGCTCCAGTCAATGAGCATCCACACAATCAGAAAAGTCAAACGAAGGCCTTGTGACTCTTGGGCCAGAATTACTTCAAGAACCTCCATTTGGGCCTGACACCCCCCTTGGTTTGCATCCTTTTTTAATTTTATTTTATTTTATTTTCTAATTCTTTTTAATTGTTTTAATTGTTTTTCTTAATTCATCATAAAATAATTTTCCATAATAAAAACAGAAAATCAAAACACAAAAATATGTTTAATTATTTATTAATTTCCTCACTAATTTATTTTTGTAAATAAATGTTAATAATTAACTTAGTTAATTTAGGTTTTAATTTTAACACCCTTTCTTAATAAATAAAAAATATATAGAATTAGGTTTTGACATTTTTCTTAATTTTCTTTTTATCATTATTTTCATCATTATTTATTAATTATTATTAATTTTGTACATAAACATGTAAATTAACTAATTAGTCTAAATTAGGTCAACTTTGACGTTTTCATTAATAATTAAAATAAATTTAGAATTAGGGTCCCCTTTTTAATTCTTTTCTTTATTTCCATTAAATACAAAAACACAAAAAAAAAGACTTTCTTTTCTTTAATTAAATAATAATTAGGCTTTAATTTAATTTAATTTCTCAAAAGGGTCAAAACCCTCGGACGTTCCAATTTATTCTTTTCGCGCATTATTTTCTTTTGATTATTATGTAACTGTTCAAGGATGTAATAGTAATTAGATTTACTGTTTTTTTTTACTTTCCGCATCTTTTATCAAAAACGGGTCTTTGTATTTTGGCGATGTATAGACCCGCGCCTTGTAATAGCGTAGCTTTTATCTTTCCGTCTTTTAATTCTCTGCACTCCTAAATTCTAAATTGCATGGAAGAATTTATGATAATTAAAAACAACGCGTAGCTCACAATGCCATGATCAAAGATAACTGTTAACATGAAAACAACACACAATACACACACCACTTCTAGGGTACGCCTCACTCGTTGCCTTCGAAACGTGGTCGTCAAGTATAGGACGTTTTAGCGGTTGCTCTTGTGTCCATGATCCAGTTGCCTCGAAACAGTTGCCTCGAAACGGTTGCCTCGGATTAAAAAAGGATCTATGACATAAGGTTAGCTTCTAAGGTGTCCTACTATTGCTTCGGTGACCACACTGTCCCTACAATCGAATTGACCCGAACACCTCCAACGGTGGTGCTACCTACCTCTCAATGGTGGGATGGCACTACCTTAAGGACTTCTACACAGCTTAATTCCTCAGGGTAGGTAGATGACTCATGGATACTTGCTCTCTTCAAAAACAAATCAAAAATCTTTTCACACCGACACTTTCAAAAAGCTTTCAAAACAAATTTTTCAAACACTCTTGAGGACAGATACAAGAGTCATTCAGAAATCTTTCAAAGAAACTTTTTCAAACCCACTCACATTTTGAAAAGCAAACATTTTGAAAACATAAGAGCAAGTATCTAAGAGCCCATGGATAACCATGGATAGAAAGGGTGCTAACACCTTCCCTTTCTATAAATCTACCTCCCGAACCGAGAAACATTCTCATAAGGAATTTTGCTGTGCTTTTGTCCTGTCCATGTTGGAGAAAATAAAAGACGGTGGCGAATCTTGCTTCCGCGACATTTCATGAACTAGCTTTAACAGTTAGTTCTATTTCCACCGATCACATTATGCTTATAAAATTTCTTTCTTTTGACAAAGTTAGCATTATGAAGATTATTTTTATGACCAAAATATTTTCCTAACCTTTTTACAAGAAGCAAGAGGTTTTCATCTTCCTCCGATGCATCTTTATCTTGACTTTCTTTTGAATCAACTTTCAAAGCAATGCCTTTGGATTTCTTCTCATGATTCTCATGTTTTTCAAGCCTTCCAAGTTCCGTCTCATATTCTAGAAGCTTTCCGAAAAGTGTTGCGGAAGTCATAGTTGCTAGGCTTTTCTTTTTGGATATTGCCGTCACTTTTGGTTGCCATTCCCTCGTTAAAGACCTAAGCACTTTAATATTTAATTCATCGTTAGTTAAAGTCTTACCGAGTGCCTTCAAATGGTTTGTCAAGTGAACGAATCTCTTTTGCAAGTCAAGGATGGATTCTCCGGGCAGCATTCTGAATAATTCATATCCTTGACTCAAAGTGTTCAATCTAGACCTTTTGACTTCGGCGGTTCCTTCATGAGTTTCTACAAGAGTATCCCAAATTTCCTTTGCCGTTGTACATGCCGATACTCGGAAAAATTCATCCATACTAAGAGCACTTTGGAGAATATTGATTGCCTTTTTGTCAAAGAGAACTTTTTTCTTGTCATCTTCATCCCATGATGCTTTAGGCTTTGATGACCCAACACATTGACAACACACACCGGAGTAAATGGACCATTCTCAACAGCATTCCATATTTATTCTCCTTGCGCTTCAAGATGAGCCTTCATGCGAATTTTCCAAAAGTCAAAGTATTCACCACAAAACAATGGAGGCTTGTTGTTACTACCACCATCTTTGAAAACCGGATTTGGATTTGCGGAAGCCATTCTGGATCTTTAGGAACAAGTTACCTATAACTTGCTCTGATGCCAATTGTAAGTCTAAGAGTGCCTAAGAGGGGGGGGGGGGGGGGGGTGAATTAGGTGTATAAAAATTTATTCGGTTTTATGAGAATACTTGTAGTAATTTTTGGTTAAGTGTTTGAAGGTTTTGATTATATCTTATCTTTTCTTGATTATGGTGATGAAAGCGATAAATGCGGAAAAGTAAAGAACACGGCGATATATCCTGGTTCCCCTCACAATCCGAGAGTACTCCAGTCCCCTTTCCAACACGAAAGAGATTTCACTATAGTTAGAATGATTGTACAACCTATGCTTACTATCTAACCTATAGGGTGACCAAAGGTTCTTAACACTTTTAAGATCAAACAAACACTAATGTGAATGAAGAACAATCCTCTTCAAATCACAACACTTACTTCCAACAATCCTGGATAGTAAGGGAATAATTTCTTTTTGTAATACAATGATTTATTTAAAAGAGATGGAGAGCACTATCAATCTTCAATTGATCTTCTTCTTCAAGATAGAACCAATTCTCAAGCAATGATTATAAATGTTCACAATGAATGTATGAAACTTGTAATGATTTCTTAATGAAAATGTATATGGCAAGTTTCACAAAATTTATGAACACTTGAAAGTTTGTATGCAAATTTGAATGATGAAAATTGTTAAATTGAAGAAGGTTTTTTTAAATCTGAAAATCTGCACATTTTATAATGTCACAAAATACCTCTTCATTCATGCCATTTGATATGAAAATATGCAATACATTCATGAAAGAATACCATTTGAAATATGTTCAAAAACCAAAATAAAAGCTGTACTGGTTCGCTGGGAACCGGTTCCGACCCAGGCAGAACCCGGTTCTTAGTGAACGTTATAACTCAGAATTCAAAAAATAACACGCAGGAACCGGTTCCCCTATTGGTACAACCCGGTTCCTGGTACAAATTCCAGGGAGGTGTTTTTTGAACAAGTTTGGAACCCGGTTCCCTGTTAGGTAGGAACCGGTTCCTGAAAGTTTATTTTCAAAAAATTCTTTTTGAAAAAGATCTCAAACAAGGTTTTTCTTATTGTTAAAAATGTGGGATATGTATATGATTATGAATGCAAATTTGTGAACATCTACATTCAAGTTTAAGAATTATTTATACCTTTTGACATTTGTTGTTTCTTTAATAATTCTTCTTCTAATCTTCAAGACTTCTATATGATATTGATAAGCTTTTTGCACATCCTTTGAATGTTGATATCCATGTTGTCTTCATCAAAACCAATGCTTTAAATATGACTTGAGAAGATTGCAATTACAGAGGTTACAAGCTTTGCAATGGAAAAATAATGGAATCAAATGGATGCTTGAACTAAAAGTTACATGGTGTCAAAGTTGAAGAAAAAGAGTTGACTTTCCATACTTAGAAATATTTCAAATTCTTCTTTAAAAATGACCTATAATCTTTTGCATCCAAACATGGTCTTCCACTTAGAATTTGCTCTTGAACAAAAAAGATGAAATAAGGTAGGTCTCTTGAATGACATTTTGCAATTTGAACCACTCGAAATTTCCAAAAATTGAGCAAGTTATGACTTGTTGAAGTTGGCCAAAAATCATGAAATGACCTATAATCTTTTGAATTCTTAAGGCAACTTCCATCCATTTTCTCACTTTGCACATAAAAGAAGGCATGAAGTACACATATTTAAGATCATCATGAAAAATTAATAGGTTCAAGGTGATAAAAATTGACCAAGTTATGACCATTTGAAGTCACATATAGAAAATTGGGGATTCATCTGAGTGACTTGTAATCTTTCTTCTTCACCAAGTTCCTTCCACATGAAAACTCCTTGGAACTTTTGAAGTGATTTGTTGATAACTCTTTGAAGAGAAGGATGTTTTTAAAATCACTCAAAAATAACAAAAGATGAGCAAGATATGCTCCTTTGAAGTCCAAAACCCTAGCCTCTAGATCAAGATAAAGCTTTGAGGAAATTTGCCAAGTTTGAACAAGCTTTTCGTGCCAATATTCTTCCTTTGTGAATAGAAGTTGTTGAGGATGATGATGAGGACCCATAGCCACCAAAACCACTTCCATGTCTTGAAATTAGAGAGAAATATGCTCTTGTGACCAATAGGAACAAGACCTTGTCCAATCATGACAACTTCTTCCCTTAACCCTTTGTACTTTTGAATCAATTTTGATAACTTTGAAATATGTTGAACCAAAATAGGCTTTGTCATGCCATTTCTTCCAAAACAACTTCAATGGTGAGGTTTTGAATTTCTCAAGCTATTGACTAGGGCATGGAAATAAACTCATGAACCCATGAAGCAACTTGTTAAACCTAATTTCCTTTACCTACATTATTAACAAGTAAGACAAGCCAATATTGCATTTTATTAATTAGAGAGACAATCAAAGCAAAATATCCATGATCACAAAAGAAAACAAGTCAAGGTGCTTGGTAACTCCTCAAAAGAGCAAAGCTAAAGATAGGGAGAAAAACAAAAAAAAAACTAATGTGATCTTGTTGTGATTGAAACAATATGGTATGATGAAGGGATCTTAGGGGAAAAAAATGGGGTACAATAGCGGCCTGATGAGCCAAATGATCAGCAAATACACTCCCCTTTATAGCTTTTTGGGTCGTATATTATATGTCGTATTCGGTTAAGATCATTTGCCACCTTGCTATCCTTCCGGAGAGAGCGGGCTTCTCGAAAATATACTTGATCGGATCCATCTTTGATATCAACAAAGTAGTGTGACTCAACATATACTGTCTCAGCTGGAGAGCAGCCCATGCCAAAGCATAACAAGTTTTCTCGAGAAATGAGTATCGGGTCTCACAGTCGGTAAACTTTTTGCTAAGGTAGTAAATGGCGTGCTCTTTTTGGCCAGAGTCGTCATGCTTCCCCAACACGCACCCCATTGAATTGTCTAGCACTGTCAAGTATAATATCAAAGGTCTTCCTTCAACTGGAAGCATCAAAACTGGAGGTTCTTGAAGGTATTCCTTGATTCTTTCGAAAGAGGTTTGGCATTCATCATTCCATTTTACCACTTGATCTTTCTTCAGAAGCTTGAAGATTGGCTCACAAGTAACAGTCATATGTGAAATGAACCGAGCGATGTAATTCAGACGTCCCAAGAAACCTCTAACTTCCTTCTCTGTGCGGGGGACCAGCATCTCTTGTGTGGCCTTTACCTTCGCAAGGTCTACCTGAATACCCTTGTCACTGACGACAAAACCCAGAAGCTTACCAGAACATACCCCGAAGGTACACTTGTTCGGATTCAACCTCAGCTTATATGTCTACGACCTGTCAAACAATTTATGGAGATGATCAAGGTGTTCTTCCTCAGTCTGAGACCTGGCTATCATGTCATCAACATACACTTCGATCTCCTGGTGAATCATATCGTGAAACAAGGCGACCATGGTGCACTAATAGGTTGCCCCAACATTCTTCAACCCAAAAGGCATCACCTTGTAGCAGAAGGTTCCACACTCCATGACAAAAGTTGTCTTCTCCATGTCTTCAGGAGCCATCTTGATCTGGTTGTAGCCCGAGAAACCATCCATGAAGGAGAATATTTTATGCTACGCGGTGTTGTCGACCAGAACATCGATGTGAGGAAATGGGAAGTCGTCCTTGGGGCTTGCCCTGTTCATATCTCTGTAATCAACACACATCCGTACCTTACCGTCCTTCTTAGGTACCGGGACAACGATAGCAACCCACTGTGGATACGAAGTGACAGCTAAGAATCCGATATCGAACTATTTTATGACCTCTGCCTTGATTTTCTCCGACATTTCAGGACGCATACGGCGGACCTTTTTCTTAACCGGAGGACAGTCTTCTTTAGTCGGCAGGCGATGTACCACAATATCAGTGTCCAAAACAGACATGTCTTCGTAGGACCAGGCGAAGATCTCAACATAATCGTGTAACATATGTATCAACCTCTGTTTGACGCTAAGCTCCAGATTCACCCCTATTTTGACCTCTTTCTTGTCTTCCTCAGTACCCAAGTTCACTGTCTCGACCGGCTCTTCATGAGTCTGTATGACCCTTTCTTCCTGTTGTAGTAGTCTAGCAAGTTCTCCAGGCACCTCACAATTATCCTCACCTTCGTCCTCGGCTTGGTTGATCGGATTTTTGAAGTCATAACTGGCAATAGCAGAGCTGTTATCAATGTGATCCATAGTGGATATGGATCTGCATTATGATACGTGAGTGTGTGTAAGAGAATAGCTGTTTTGGTAAAGTGAAAGACAGAAAAGAAAAATAGAGAGCGCAAAATTTGTATGCAAGAAACGTCAAATGCTTTATTAATGATTATGAAATGACAAATAATAGACCTCACAAGCAAATCCAAGGTGCCTCGGGCAAGGCACCAGGCCGTAAAGTTTCAAATTGTTTATTACAAATCTTAAAATAAATAGGTCAATTATTGCGGAATAAAAGAAACAGGTATGAAGTCCCTAGCTGTCCAGTTACTCGGTCTACCGTTAGTAGTCGGGTAGATCCAGCTGTCAATGTATGATTCCTCTTCACTGTCTTTAATGGCGTTTATCCCACGATTGCTGATGTGTAGGGGAGGTCCTCCATCCCGAGCGCGTCTAACAGCCCTTTGAGCCCCTGTAGTAAAGCCCAAATCAAATTTATCAGTTTTATGAGTGAAATTAGGGAGTTTTCCCCAATTAGCACACGCACCTTCTTCAACCACATCCCTGGCATCCTTGAGAGAAGCCATCTTCAGAGGAGGTTTATTGTTAGCAGTTCCAGTCGATGCCAAGATCTGAGGGACCTCTTCAAAATTCTGACAAGGCGTTTCTATGAATTCCCCGTCCATCTCTATGTAGCCGAAGGAGTTGAGGTGACTCACCATATATTCTTCCTTGCCCCGCAATGTGACAATCTTTCCTTTCACCGGATACTTCAGCATTTGATGGAGTGTGATGGGGTCTGCCCCAGCTGCTCGACCATATTGTAGTCGCTCTTCTTAATGATTTTCAGTATTTCCTCTATTTCTTGCTTAGAGGCCTCCACAACAATTTTCTTAGGTGCCTCCGTCCGGGAAGGCTCACCTACAACCTCTTTGCCGCAGGTATTAAATGATTCGTCGACTGGAGTAAGAACAGGAACAATAGTTGATGTACTAGCAGGAACAAAAAATGTAATGACAATGGGCTTGCTGACAGTCTTAGGGGAAATCTCGGGAGAGAAGACCCTTCTATTTCAGGTGATTTTATTGGTTCCGACAATATTATCAATATCAGGATCAACTTCTTTATCTTTCAGATCTTGTTTGATGCCATGATAGTATGCATCGACACCATAATTCTAGGGGACAACTTTATCAGAGACATACGGGACAGGACCAGGAACAATGATTATCAATGGAGCAATTTTTGGAGCAGGTGTAATCCTAACAGGTCTTCTCGAGGAAACCTTGGAAGGATTGGCGGAAATGGTTATAATGGCCATGTCTTCAACTGGAACAACAGGAACCGTAGTTTTCTCAAACATAATTTCTTTGCTATCCTTCAAGCGTTGAACACCTAACTTTAGCAAACGGCAACTAGAAGGTAGATGCGAACACATGTGGCAACCTTCACCACAACCCGGAAATAAACCGGCCAACATCAAGTTCTTCTTTACAGTCAAGAGAGGAGTACTAACTTCATCGACAGAGGTAACAAACAAATTAGTATCAATAGCATTAACTCCACGGACGTGCTTAGGCATGGGAGCAGTTATGACATTCGACTTCTCTAGAGCATCGAAATCTATCTCCTTAGCTTCAATCAAGTCTTGTATTTTGTTTCTCAGAGCCCAACAGTCATTTGTATCGTGGCCAGGACTCTCAGAATGATAGGCACACTGGGTATTCGGATTATATCGGGGAGATGCATTATTTGGATTCTTGGGATCCTCTCTCAAGGTTGCTAGGTTAGATCTCAGCAGATGAGGTAGGACTTCAGCCAATGTCATGTTGATGCGGGTGAATTGTCGTTGTGGTCTCTCCACCCTTTGTTGATTATTGCATTGTGGAGCAGCTGCATGTCTAGGTATCATCACGACACTTACTGGCTGACGTTGTTCAGCCCTGTTCTGACCCCTCAGGCTATAGACGGCACTGGCTTCCTTCTTACCAGCAAAAGGCTTCTTTACTGAACATGACGGGGATTCCTTCTGTATTTTTCCGCTTCAAATTCCAGCTTCTACTCTTTCCCCAGTTAGGATCAGCTCGGTGAAACCAGCTGATGAACTACCAATCAAATGATTGAAAAATGGACCAGATAGCGTCCCCAGAAACATATCAACCAACTCCCTATCAGACAACGGGGGTTGAACTCTCCCAACAAAGTCTCTCCATTTTTGGGCATAATCTTTAAAACCTTCACTTGCACCCATGGACATACTCTGGAGCTGAGTACGAGTGGGAGCAAGGTCGGCATTATATTGATACTGCTTGTATAAAGCAGCAGCCAGATCTTCCCAGTTGCGGACATTGGTTCCCTCTAGTTGATAGAACCATTCAAGCTGAGTCCCTGATAGACTATCTTGAAAGAAGTAAACCCATAGGTTTCTATCAGCTGTGTGGGCTGGATCTTCCTGACATAAGAACAAAGATGGAGCTTTGGGCAAGACACCCCATCATACTTGGCAAAAATTAGAGCTTTAAACTTCTGCGGGATGACTACTCCTGACACTAATCCCAATTCTCCGAAATCCAGTCTAGGTATCCTATGCACTTCCATGGCACTCAGGCGGTTATCTAGCTATTTGTATCTATCCTCAGTAGGAGGATATTGTTCATCATTATAATCAGTATCATTGTCAGAGACTGCAGGACTAGGGTCCTTCTCTTCTTCCTGATTCTCCCCTTCCTTAGATGAAGAGGTCAGGTCGACTTGTCGCTTCAACCACTCTCCAAACCTTCGGCCCATGTTTAGAATACCAGTAGCCTTCTTATTTTTCTTCTTCTCTTTCAGGATGAGGGCTTTTAGATCCTCCTGCCCCTTTGCCAGACTGATGAACATTTGTTGGAATTTGGCGTTCTGTGCCTGCAGGTCCTTAATGCTTTGTTCGGAAGACATTTCTGCTGAAATAAACAGTGAAGAAGATGAGAAACCTGTAATGATACCTGTTTATGCAATTTCATGGATGATATGCATATGCAATGATTTCAAGGATTCTTAAAGGCTCAGATTCGTTTAACCAAAAGAAACACACGTTAATTGCATTGATAAGTTAGAATTGTTACAAAGAATTCCCTTTAGGCTTACAAATAAACAAAACAAAACTAAAAGCAAAAAGAAACTAGGTCTCCCAGGAGCGCATCCTCTTTGGTGCGATGTAGGCATTTATGTTCATTTATTCATGAAGTAGCCTAGTGAGCTCCAGGACCTTCTTCTTGCTGGCATAGAACTGAGCTTTAAACGTGTCCCGCTCTTCTTTGAGTTGAGCCCAAGACTTCTGTAATTCTTCATGATCAGCTGGCATGTCAGGGTGATGAACAAAAGACGTAGTGTCTTCTTCAGCAAATGGTTCCACAATTATTGGTAGGATAGCAGGGTAGGGCATCATCAGGCTTTGGGCGCGAGCTCTTACCCATCGGTGATAAGGCTCAAGTGGAATGGAATTCTTGTGCCCTAGCGTCTTGCTATCAATTTTATGTACCATGCCCCAAGCTTTTATGAACCTTCTACGATAGCCTTGAACGTCGTTCTCATAATTGAAGGTGATTCCTTGGATAAGCATACCATGAGGACCATCTCTTCTCGCATAACTAAACTGATGCAGTGCCAAACAAGGGTTGTAAGTGATTCCTCTTCTAATGCCTAAGAGGGGGACATTAGGGAATTCAACACAGCGATCGATGATGGTAACATCTTCCGAGAACCGTGAACACCAATGAATGTCTGAATGTTTAAGGGACATCAGCCTGCGAGACCATTTCAAACCCTGCTTATTCTTCAAAATAGACCTGGGTAGGTGCGAAATAAACCACCTAGCCAATAGAGTAGTGCAACACAAGAGGGTTCTCCTTCTCTTTAGAGTGCGAGCATGCAAAGAGTGCAGAATATCCCTGAGTAATGTAGGTACTGGATTATGAGACAGGAAGACCTTGATAGTGCTCACATCTACGAGTTGATCAGCACTAGAGAAAAGTACCGTCCCATAAACGAGAAGTGCCAGAACCTCCTCGAAAGCTTGTAAATCTAAAGTATCCCAAAAATGATAGGCCTTCTCAAATATAAACTTAACCGAAATTCCTTGGACACTCCCTCTAGTCTCCCAATTTGCCACTATGTCAGACCGTTGTAAAGACAGAGCTCTAGCAATTTCTTCAGGCTTTGGATGTTCTTCCATAGCATTGAAAGGAAACTGGTCAAGAATAGGTACCCCCAACAACTGAAAAAACTCCTCCATAGTAGGTACTAGCTGGTAATCTGGGAAGGTGAAACAATGGTGCACCAGATTGAAGAACTGAAACAACACTTTCAACAACTCTTCATCAGGTTTTGTAGTGACCAAATTGAGCAACTGACCATGCTTTCTAGTGAAATGAGAACCTTCGAGAACCCTTAATTCCAGATCCTTTAGTTGGAGAGACACTTTCACAAGGTTGATCTGTATAGTGTTCCTATGGGCAGATGCCATGTCCTACAAAACAAAGCAAAAATGAGCCCTAGGGAGTCCTTGAAATGGTTAGTCATGATACACTATGCTTATGATGTCATGATTAGGTTATAAAATCACAGGTATAGCAAACAACAAACAAGTCGCACCAAGTCCTTAGGTTTAAGGCTTGCATGAGTTTTAAGGTCATACCCTCTTGAAGTTGGATTGGTTCAACCTGTCCTATAAATAGTAACCGAGTTCTAAAAGGGATCTCAATATCACTGATCTTTCTCCCAGCTTCGTTCAATAGGCGATTGACTCGCAACCAAACAAAGCTCAAGAGTCAGACCTCAATGAGTGTAGCATCGAGTATCTGTCGACCTTGGAAATATACCAAAGTAGGCCACCTCGCTACGTCCTATTGGCCAAGTTGTGCAATTAAAGGTTCTAAGGTCAGTTGATGCTTCATGACACCACGCGGCGGCCCTGTACTCTCCCTGATTGACTCAAGGGTTATCGGTACCAACCAAAGTGCCACATCAACATAGCTACTGCTTCAACCGTGCCGGTATACCCCAACATAGTTCCCTCACAATTTATTGCTACTTACCTAAAAGGTGTTCCCCAGATCTGGGTGTAGGATCTATAGTAGCCCCGAACAAACCTTCAAAAGTAAAGTAATCAAGACAATTAAGAGAAGCAATTTTAAAATGATCTAAATCCTAAGGTATACCCCACTTTATAGAACTCCCCAGCAGAGTCGCCAGTTCTGTGATATGGTGGCAGAACCGACTGTTAATATTGGTTTGTGTTTTTTGTTCGCAAAATGTCATGGTAAGCAAGAGTCGCCACCGACTTTTATTTTACCCAATCATGGAAAAGGAAAAAGAACAGAAAAAACCTTTTTTGAGATGTTTCTGAGTATGTGAGGTAGATTATAGAAAGGGAAGGTGTTAGCACCCCTTCTATCCGTAGTTATCTATGAGCTCTTAGGTACTTGCTCATTTTTCAAATTGCTTGTGTGTGATTGTTTTGAAAATGATTTACTTCGTGATAACCCTTGTATCAGTCCTCAAGGATATGACGAAGTTTATTTTGATAATTGTTTTTGAAAGGTGTTTGTGTGAAAAAGTTTTGTTTTGAGCAAGTACCTACTAGCATCTACCTACTCGAAAAAAGATTGTTTCAGTTTTATTTCCTTTAGACAGCGCTAGCCCACTATTAAGGAGTAGGTAGCACCATCGTTGGAGTTGTAAGGGACATTCAAAAGGGACAAGTACAATCACTAAAGCAATAGTTAGAAAACCTTAGTAGTAACCCTAGAGTCTTAAGATCATTTCCGAGGCAACATTTCCGAAGCAATGTTTCCGAGGCAACATTTCCGAGGCAACATTCGAATGGGACACTTTGATCTCTTTAGACTGGAGGGTGACCACTAAAATCTCCTATGCTTAATGATTGTTTACCGAAGGCAAACGAAGTGAGGTAAACCCTAGGAGTGAACATGTGCGAGTGATTTGTTTCAGTTATTTTAATCTCTACACATTAGGGTTTTCTAACTGTTTTAATTTTTTCATGCATTCTTGCCATACAATCCTATTAGCCATACATCTAGATAGTTAAAAGTTTGCTGAAAGTAAAAGCGGAAATAAACCTAGTTATTACATGGCTTTGACAGTTACACAATTTCCTTTACGTGAAATAAAAAAAATTTGAATTTAAAATCCTAATTAAAACTATTACAACCTTGAAACAGTTACAAAATAATGGCAAAAATAATAACAAGCGCGCGACAAATTAAATACGGGAGAAATTAGGGTTTTGACCCTTGACTAAACCTAATTGCAATTGATTAAAGAAAAAATCAATGTTTTGTCATTTTTTGTTATTTAAGAAAATAAGGAATAATAAAAAGGAACCTAATTACTAATTAGCTTAAGTTAAGAAAAATAATTAAATCGCCTATTTTTGTTTGAAGAAAAGAAAATAATTAAATCAAAAATTTAAACCTAGTTTTTATAATTGATTTTAATTATAAAAACAAGTTAAAGTTTCCCTAAATTAAATAAGCTAATTAATTCAATTTAACTTGATAAAAAAAACCTAATTCTATTTTTTATGACTTTTTGATTTTTATGATTTTATATAAAAAAAACTGATTTAAAACTGTAGTTGTTTAGGTATTGGCTTGCATTTTTGGTAAAACCCAAGTGTATGTGTGAATGTCATGACTGATGTCATAACATTCTAGTTTAGTTTGTACTGATTCATTAGGTACAATTGCAGAAAAATATTGTCATACAGGTACTGATGTTTATAAGTGTGTATTTGAGCATTTTGCAAAATGATCACATTTTCCTAAATCAGTAGACAGGTTTTTCAGATGTCATAACAGATGTTAAGACATCCTGTTCTGAACTAACAGGTATGCAGTTTGGTTAATTCTGAGTTTTTTCAGGAAAATAACTCAGTCTTTCCAGAACAGAATCCTGCATTTTCTTTGGGTTAATCTAGCTCAACCCTAACCTGGTTGATAAAGTCCTGTGACCTAGTCTTAAGGTTAAACAGAATTAACCCTAGCTTTTTGTGGAAACCCTAACTGAAGTTGCAGCTGCTATATATTCAACAGAGCTGCTGTTTTGGAAGCATCTCTTTTTGACAGAAGATCATTTAGAAACTGTATAGTTTTAACTATTGTAATCCAAGCAATTATCATTGTGATAAGTGACTTGGAATAGGTTTTAATTGTAAGGGTTGTGTAACACTCAAAGCTTTGAAGCAAGAGTGTTTGTATGTCACTTGACTAAAGCTGTGAAGCAAAGTCAAGTTAGGTTTGTGTATCACTCAAAGCTGTGAAGCAAGAGTGTTTGTGTTGCTTGATTAAAAAGCTGTGAAGCATAATCAAGTGTATGTTTTGAAGAGTGTCTTCAACAATTCATTAGTCAAATTGTTTTATGTATCACTTCTGTGATTGAGGGGGAGTGAGTAGGAACTCAGGTTTAAGTTGTACTTAGATTAAAGTTGCATTGGGTAGATCTTAAGTGAAGGAGATAAACTGGTTGGTTTATTCCTGAATTAACATCTCTTATAGTGGATTTCCTCCCTGGCTTGGTAGCCCCCAGAGTAGGTGTTGTTGCACACTGAACTGGGTAAACAATTGACTGTGTTCTTTACTGTTTTTGTATTTACTGTCTTATAGAAAGTCAGATACGGTGTCACAACATTGAACGTGACATTGAGTATCTGCAGCCAGAATTTCAATTGGCATCAGAGCAGGCACCCTGCCTGTATTACTGGGTGAGATCTAGGGATATCACTTTCTGGCACTATGGACAAAGAAGAAGAAAATATTTCAGAAGCTATAGCCATGCTTGGAAGACAGTTCAACAAACTCATCAAAAGAATTGATCCAAAGTCAAGGTCTAATGTTCATAACATTCCCTCTGACATTGACAGTTCCAGCAGAAGACCAAGGTCAGAAGAGAAGGGAAACCAAGGCAGAGGAATTCAATGCCATGGTTGTGAAGGATATGGGCATATTCGAGCTGAATGTCCAACCTTTCTTAAGAAACAAAAGAAAGGAATGACTGTTACTTGGTCTGACTATGATTCAGAAATTAATTCTGAAGAAGAATCTGCCAAACTAGTTACTGCTCTAACTGGTGTTTGTACCTCTGAAAGTGACACTAGTGATGAAGAGGTGACATTTGAAGAACTGGCTGATACTTACAAGAAACTGTGTATCAGAAGTACTGAAGTCTGTGTGAAGAATGAGAAACAATCAAAACTCATCATAAAGCTGGAGGCTGAGAAAAGGGCAAACCTTGAAACTATAAGTCATCTAGAAGGGGAAGTTCAATTGCTGAACTCACAACTGAATCAAATGACAAAATCTGTCAAGATGCTGACTAATGGAACAGAAAAATTGGAAGAGATCCTCCAGGTTGGACAAAATATGGGAAATAAATCTGGACTAGGATTTGTGGAAGCTAAGAAATCTGGTACAGACAAGAAGATCAGGCATGTTAAACAATTGTCAAAGCTGATGTCTCAACACAACTCTCAACATCAGGAACAGAGACATATGAAGAAAAGGTACCAAAGATGGAGATGTCATCATTGTGGGAGATATGGCCACATAAAACCTTTCTGCTTCAGATTGCATGGATACCCTAATCAGAACTCAGGTGTTAAACCTAAGTCTAAAAAGGTACCACATGCTCCTAAATGGAAGAAAAAGGCTACTGCCCTGATAGCCCACACTTTCCTGAGGGTCTCTGCAAAGGAAGACTGGTACTTTGACAGTGGGTGTTCCAGACACATGACTGGAATCAAGAACCTCCTCAATAATGTTAAACCTCACACCACCAGTTTTGTGACCTTTGGAGATGGTGCTAAAGGTGAAATCAAAGGAGTTGGTAATCTGGACTGCCCTGGAGTTCCAAGTCTGAATGAAGTACTGCTGGTAAAAGGACTGACTGCTAATCTCATTAGTATCAGTCAATTGTGTGATCTAGGATTCAAGGTAAATTTCTCAAAATCTGAATGCCTTGTAATCAATGACAAACAAGAAATTGTCATGAAAGGATTCAGATCTAAAGACAACTGTTACTTGTGGGAGCCTGAGAACACTAATTTCTCCTCTGTGTGTTCCATTGCAAAAGAAGAAAAAGAGGTGAAACTGTGGCACCAAAAACTTGGCCATCTTCATCTAAGAGGAATGAAAAGGATTATCTCCATGGAGGCAGTCAGAGGCATTCCAAGACTACAAATTGATGAAGAAAGAGTTTGTGGTGAGTGTCAGGTTGGTAAGCAGACTAGGATGTCTCATCCAAAGTCAAGACATCTGACCACCTCTAAGGTTCTAGAACTTCTTCATATGGATCTGATGGGACCAATGCAAGTGGAGAGTCTTGGTGGAAAAAGATATGCCTATGTGGTTGTGGATGATTTTTCCAGATTCACCTGGATTAATTTCATTAGGGAAAAATCTGATGTATTTGAAGTTTTTAAAGAATTGTGCAAAATAATTCAAAGAGAAAAGGAAGGGTGTATTGTCAGAATCAGAAGTGATCATGGCAAGGAATTTGAAAACAGCAAGTTTGATGATTTCTGTTCCTCAGAAGGAATTAGTCATGAATTTTCTTCTCCTATAACTCCTCAGCAAAATGGAGTTGTGGAAAGAAAAAACAGGACCATACAGGAATCTGCCAGAGCAATGTTACATGCCAAAAGACTTCCTATGTATTTTTGGGCTGAAGCTATGAATACAGCCTGCTATGTTCATAACAGGGTCACCTTGAGAAAGGGAACCTCATCCACCATATATGAACTCTGGAAAGGAAGAAAACCAACTGTGAAGTACTTCCATGTGTTTGGCAGCAAATGCTATATTCTGGCAGATCGTGAACAAAGAAGAAAACTGGACCCTAAAAGTGATGAAGGCATATTTCTAGGATACTCCTCAAACAACAGAGCTTATAGAGTATTCAATTCCAGAACCAAAGCCATGATGGAATCAATAAATGTTATAATTGATGATTATCATGAAGAAATAGATGTTCCTTGTACTGTTGAGACATTCTTTGAGACTTCAACCCAACAGAATGATCTACCCAACTCCACCACAACAGAATCTGAATCAAAGGAAGCTAGCAAGATCCCTTCCATCAGAATTCAGAAGGATCATCCAAAAGAGCTCATCATAGGAGATCCCAACAGTGGAGTCATTACAAGATCTAGAGAAATCATCTCAAACTCTTGTTTTGTGTCCAAAATGGAACCAAAAACTGTCAAGGAAGCTTTAACTGATGAATACTGGATTGGTGCAATGCAAGATGAACTGAACCAATTCAAGCAACATGAAGTTTGGGAACTGGTTCCTAGACCTGAAGGAACTAACATCATTGGGACAAAATGGATTTTCAAGAATAAGTCAGATGCTGAAGGAGTTGTCACCAGAAATAAGGCAAGACTTGTTGCTCAAGGATACACCCAGGTTGAAGGGGTTGATTTTGATGAAACCTTTGCACCTGTAGCCAGGCTGGAATCAATCAGACTCCTATTGTCAATTGCTTGTCTTCTAAAGTTCAAGTTATTTCAAATGGATGTGAAAAGTGCCTTTCTAAATGGGTACTTAAATGAGGAAGCTTATGTGGAACAACCTAAAGGCTTTGTGGATCCAACCCACCCTGACCATGTCTACAAATTGAGAAAAGCTCTATATGGCCTGAAACAAGCTCCTAGAGCATGGTGTGACAAGTTAACAAAGTTTCTCTCAGACAAAGGATACAGAAAAGGAGGCTTGGACAAAACTCTCTTTGTCAAAACTGAAGGAGGGAAGTTGATGGTTGCACAAATATATGTTGATGACATAGTGTTTGGAGGAATGTCAGAACCTATGGTTAAACATTTTGCTGACCAGATGCAGGCTGAATTTGAAATGAGCCTCATGGGAGAACTAACTTATTTTCTTGGACTACAAGTCTCACAGATGGAGGACTCAATCTTCTTATCTCAAAGCAAGTATGCTAAGAACATTGTAAAGAAGTTTTGTATGGAGAATGCCAGTCACAAAAGGACTCCTGCTCCTACTCATTTAAAGCTTTCCAAAGACTCAAGTGGGGTTAAGGTGGATCAAAGTCTGTACAGAAGCATGATAGGAAGCTTGTTGTACTTAACAGCCAGCAGACCTGATATTGCTTTTACAGTTGGAGTCTGTGCAAGATACCAAGCTGATCCTAAAGTCAGTCATATCAATCAAGTGAAGAGAATTTTGAAGTATGTGAGTGGAACTTACAACTATGGGTTGATGTATTCTCATGGCTGTGAACCAGCTCTGACTGGCTACTGTGATGCTGATTGGGCTGGTAGTGCTGATGATAGAAAAAGCACCTCTGGAGGATGTTTCTTCTTGGGAAATAATCTGGTTTCCTGGTTCAGCAAGAAACAGAATTGTGTGTCTCTTTCTACTGCTGAAGCTGAATACATTGCAGCTGGTAGTAGCTGCTCTCAAATGATCTGGATGAAACAGATGCTTACTGAGTATAATGTCACACAAGATGTTATGACATTGTACTGTGACAATCTGAGTACGATCAACATTTCCAAGAATCCCATTCAGCATAGTAGGACCAAACATATTGACATATGACATCATTTTATCAGAGACCTTGTAGAAGAGAAGACAATCAAATTGGAACATGTTGCCACTGAGCTACAGCTGGCTGACATTTTTACCAAGGCTCTTGATGCAAATCAATTTGAAAACTTGAGGGGTAAGTTGGGTATTTGCCAACATGAGGAATTGTAGCAATTAATTTTGCTTAAAACAAGGGTTAAAGGAGTTATGCTTGTTCTGATTGGGCTGAAATTATATTTTCCCATTTCCTTCAATTCTCTTAAGAAGTTGAATAGACACTCCTTTTCTTCCTTCCCCTCTCGTCTCCTCATCAAAACCCAGTCTCTCAATCAGAATTTTCTCTTCAGTTGCTGTTGGTCCTCTAAGACTGTCAAAATGCCTCAAACACCATCATCATCCAATACGACCATTTCAACCTCTTCCTCTGATCAAGATTCTGGGACAATCTCTTCTTGTCAGGACTCTGAAGTCCTGGAGATCTCTTCTCTTAGGAAAGTGGAATCTAACCCCACCAAGGTCGAAGAGCTGAGAACAAGACATGCAGGAAGGTCCCAAGCTTCTGCCTCTGGTAATTCATCTCATCCTTCTTCTTCAGTTCCCCCTGAAATTGCAAATAGGGAAGGGTCAGCCTATGTCCGTCAAGCAATAGCAAAAATTGTTTCAAGAATTCTGAACGAGAACCACTCAGTTCCTGGCATTTCTGTTATTTTAAATCAAGAAAGTTCAAATGCTAAAACAAATCCAGATGTCTCTAAGGATGTTGAGACATCAGACAAAGAGAAGAATGCTGACATTGCTCACAAGAAAAGGAAGAAGCCAGAATCCTCTGAGTCTGATGACTGTGCTTAAAGGTTGGTGGAGTTGCTGGCTGGTGGAGTTGTTGTTTCCTGGTGGAGTTTGCAAGTGTGTTCAGTTTTTAGTTGTTGTGTTTAATACTTTTGGGATGACTGTATAACTTTTAAGAACATGTTTCTTTGGCCCATTTGTGGCTAAAGAAGGGGAGATATTTTTTGGTAGACTTAGTTTGCCATTCTATTTTTTTGCAGTCATATTTATTCTGCTGCTATCTATCTCTGATTGCTTAGGGTCTTTATCCAAAAATCTGCCAAAGGGGGAGTTTGTAGTTGTTTAGGTATTGGCTTGCATTTTTGGTAAAACCCAAGTGTATGTGTGAATGTCATGACTGATGTCATAACATTCTAGTTTAGTTTGTACTGATTCATTAGGTACAATTGCAGAAAAATATTGTCATACAGGTACTGATGTTTATAAGTGTGTATCTGAGCATTTTGCAAAATGATCACATTTTCCTAAATCAGTAGACAGGTTTTTCAGATGTCATAACAGATGTTAAGACATCCTGTTCTGAACTAACAGGTATGCAGTTTGGTTAATTCTGAGTTTTTTCAGGAAAATAACTCAGTCTTTCCAGAACAGAATCCTGCGTTTTCTTTGGGTTAATCTAGCTCAACCCTAACCTGGTTGATAAAGTCCTGTGACCTAGTCTTAAGGTCAAACGGAATTAACCCTAGCTTTTTGTGGAAACCCTAACTGAAGTTGCAGCTGCTATATATTCAACAGAGCTGCTGTTTTGGAAGCATCTCTTTTTGACAGAAGATCATTTAGAAACTGTATAGTTTTAACTATTGTAATCCAAGCAATTATCATTGTGATAAGTGACTTGGAATAGGTTTTAATTGTAAGGGTTGTGTAACACTCAAAGCTTTGAAGCAAGAGTGTTTGTATGTCACTTGACTAAAGCTGTGAAGCAAAGTCAAGTTAGGTTTGTGTATCACTCAAAGCTGTGAAGCAAGAGTGTTTGTGTTGCTTGATTAAAAAGCTGTGAAGCATAATCAAGTGTATGTTTTGAAGAGTGTCTTCAACAATTCATTAGTCAAATTGTTTTATGTATCACTGCTGTGATTGAGGGGGAGTGAGTAGGAACTCAGGTTTAAGTTGTACTTAGATTGAAGTTGCATTGGGTAGATCTTAAGTGAAGGAGATAAACTGGTTGGTTTATTCCTGAATTAACATCTCTTATAGTGGATTTCCTCCCTGGCTGGGTAGCCCCCAGAGTAGGTGTTGTTGCACACTGAACTGGGTAAACAATTGACTGTGTTCTTTACTGTTTTTGTATTTACTGTCTTATAGAAAGTCAGATACGGTGTCACAACATTGAACGTGACATTGAGTATCTGCAGCCAGAATTTCAAAAACAACTAAAAATGAATAAAAAATTAAGAATAAAGGAATCAAAATAATAAAAAGAGAAAAAAAATTGAGAAATGGGCCTGTGTTGTTAGAAATTCTAGGGGTGTTAATCTGAAAATCTATGGCCCATTAAGCTCCAGGCCTGGTCAGCGCTGGATCTGATGTAGTGTTGACTTTGTGGTGCACCATGGTCCTTCATTGGAGAGGCGTGAGATCTGGCCAGCTGGACATCCAGTGGATGAATGTTGATGGTGCATGATAGTCGTGGGGTGATGTGTTGCATGGGATTTTCCTGAAATTGTTAAGAAAATATCAAAATGCACATGCTTGGGATCGAACCCAGGACGTGTGCATCAAAGGCAAGCTTCCTAACCATTTGCGCTTGACTTGTTAATTGAATATATTATAAACAAATAAAACCAAAATCAAAATCAATTTCCATGCTCAGAAAACGCGTGAATTTTCAAACGCTCCAATGGTGGCTTGACACGCCATTATCTTCCCCCTTGAACCGTGGCTTTAGATGAAACACTTTTACCTACGGACGTTTGTCCGTAGCTATAACCCTGTCCATCTCAAAAATCATGTACATGCAATATAAATCAATTGTAATGGTACCAATCAACTCGTCTTGTTCTCACGAGTGTCATGGTACCCCATTCATGGTTCAATTTTCCCTGTATCAGAAATCCCCAAATCGAGCTCTTAAACCCTAGCAATGGTGAATATGGATTCATGCACTGTTAGCAAAATTAAGCTATACAGAAAGCTTGCAATCATGATTATGAACAAGAATATATGGATAACATGCATTTAGGATGCGTAAAACATTGAAATCGAGTTTGAGTTTTTAGTGAAAACCGTGATGTTGTAACATGATGATTCTGGATGCTTTAAGGCTAGCAAACGATGCTATTAGCTTCCTGAGATGTCCAGGAATGGATTAGAAGCCTTGGAATGGTTTGAACTGGCATGTGGAAGAAGATGGGTCTCACACTTTTCTTTGAAATTTTGCAGTTTTGTTCTGCCTTCTCCCACGATTCTAACCCTTGTTCTTGCCTTGGATACGTTCAATATATATCATAGAGTAGATTAGGGTTGTAAAAACTGATCACATCTTTGGAAGTTTTGAAGATTTGATTTGATTTTCATGGCATATGTAAACTTTCTATATTGAGCCAAATTATGCATTTCTTGTACCAATCAGCCTTGATTCGAATTGATCATGATATCCTTGCATTATTTGATTGAAATCCTATCCAAAAATCAGATCACAACATATCTTTTCCATTATTCATCAATTATTTGATTTAATTGAAATTTTAATTAATAAAAAATCAAAATAAATTGAAAAGTAAATAAAATAACATGAGGTTGGATATTTGGGTCGTGGATCATATTATAAGTGAGGTGCAAGCATACAAAGTTAGGCCTATTTGGCAAAAAAAATGCAATTTTGAGCCCATTTGACTTTTGGCAATTTTGCAAAAAAGGTCAACTTTGACAAGGCATATCTCCTCCGATTTTGAACCTAGAGAGGTGTTCTTGGACTTTTTAGAAAGCTTAGGATGTCCCCTAAGCAACTCTTTTAGTATCATATCAATTGAGTCTTCCATGTTCATGTATGAAGCTTTGACCCAAAAGGTATTTTTGTTGACTTTTCAAAAAGACCTATAATGTCAAAATTCATAACTTTTTGTGAGTGAATATTTTGAACTTGTTGGATGAAGATGAATTGTAGGTAATTGCATCCTCTTCAAAATGAGCTTTGGATGGAAAATTTCTGATAAAGCATGTGAAAGTTATGCTTGGTCAAAGTTGGGTTGACTTTTCCTACAAAACCCTAATTTAGCAACTTTTGAGTTTTGATGAATTTGGAGCATTCCTTGAGGAATCATGATCAACCCTTAATCAAATGATGGAAGTCACTTCAAAATGTTTATGTTGACCAAAAATCTTGAAGTTTGACTGTATGTGGGCCACAATTGACTTTTGACCTAGTATAATTGATTTTCAGGCATCTGAGCAGTTGGCTGGGCAAACTTCTTGTGAAAGGCATGAAACTTGACATGTAGGGTCTTGGGAACATGATAAGACCTTGGAAATCATATGAGACCTTTGTGGTCCACCCATCTGGATGAAAATATAAACCCTAATTTGAGGTATACTGCCTTAGAAGAGAGTTTGTCTGGTCAACTCTTGAACTTCCTTGAGCAACTTGGGGACCTCAATTGACATTTGTTGAGTAAAATGAGAGGGAAAATTTTTGGGTACAACAATCATGACGACTCTTTTGACCATACACAACATTGGACTCTTTCTTCCAACTGTATGGATTTTTTTGAGCATAAAAAGGTGTAGCTCCTTGGATCTTTCCACTTTTGATGCCAGCTTCGACCCTTTCGCCGGTCAGTATTAGCTCGGTGAACCTGGCTGAGGAGCTTCTGATTAGGTGTTTAAAGAAAGGCCTTGTCAAAGTTCCCATGAAGATGTCAATCAACTCCCTGTCAGTTAAAGGGGGCTGCACCCTACCAGCCAGATCTCTCCACTTTTGGGCGTATCCTTTGAAGCTCTCGCTGGAACCCATGGTCATGTTCTGCAATTGCACACGAGTTGGTGCAAGATCAGCATTGTACTGATACTGCTTGTAGAAAGCAGCAGCTAAATCCTCCCAGGTGTGGATGCGAGAACTCTTCAATTGATAGAACCATTTGAGTTGAGTCCCTACTAGGCTCTCTTGGAAGAAATGGATCCAAAGCTTTGGATCAGTTGTGTATGGTTGAATCTTGTGGACATAAGACTTTAAGTGCATCTTAGGGAAAGAGACTCCATCGTATAGGGCAAAGGTAGGGATTTTGAACTTTGGCGAGATGACCACTCCAGAAACCAAACCCATGTCTCCTAAATCCAAACCACACACAACTTGGATCTCCACAGCTTTTAGTCTGTCTTCAAGTTGTTTGTATTTTTCATCCGCTGGTGGATACCGCTCCTAAGAAGAGTCATCGTCATCAGTAGATATGTTGTCTCTAATGCTTCTAGCTTCCTCTTCTTGACTGTTTTCTTCTTTAGAAGAAGCATCTTCTTTTTGAGCTAGCTGGGCATAACCCTTGGACCTTCTTCTCATGTTGAGGATAACATACTTTTTCTTCTTCTTGCTCTCTTTGGTGAAGAGTGTTTTAAGATCTTCCTGCCCCTTGGCCAAGTTCATGAGCGCTTGTTGGAACTGAGCGTTTTGAGATTGGAGATCTTTAACTGTTTGCTCTAGAGTCATCTCTACTGAAATAAACAGTAAGAGGATAAGGAAACCTGTACGGGAAAACCTGTTATGATGACATGCATGATATGTGGATGTAATGTTTTCAAGGATCTCGCGGGGTAAACACAAGAAAAAGTTAGAAGTTGAACTTTGATCAACATCTTTGATTGGAAAACTTTGTATCGGTGGATGTCCTTCCACGAGAAAATTAGCTCACCATGCCATGTGGGTTGTAGCCCTTGACTCAAATTGTTGTACTTGATCTTTGACGGCGCTTGGTTAAAGGAAAATAAATCCTCTTGCCCTATGATAGACGTCTGGTTCAACGTGACCCTGCATCATAGGCCCTTGAGATCCTTGAAATTTTATGGTTCAATGTTATTGAAAATGCTATGGTATAATGTCATGATGTTATGTACAAGTATGCAAAGTAACCAAGTTTATATACAAATAATCATATACACACAAAGCAGACAAGTCCTTAGGTTCAGGCTTGCATGGAGTTTGTAGGTAAGTACCTTCTTGAAGTTTAGTTGGCTCGACCTGTCCTAGTAAATAGTAACCGGGTTCTAAGGGATCTCAATATCACTGACCTTTCCCACAAACTTCGTTCCGATTAATAACTGACTTGCCACCAAACAAAGCTCGGGAGTCAAATCTCAATGAGTGTAGTATCGAGTATCAACCAACTTCGGACTGCACCAAAGCCGGTCATCTCAATACGTCCTAATGGTTAAGTTGGTCAAGTAAAGGTTCTAAGTGTCAGTTAGTGCTTCATGACATCACTCAGCGGCCCCGTATTCTCCTTGACTACTCAAGGGCTACCGGCACCCACAAATATGTCACACTAACATAGCTATTGCTTAGACCATGTCGGTATACCCCACACAGTTTCCACAACATATTGCTACTTACCTATAAGATATTCCAAATCCGAGAAGAGGATTCAAACCCAAATAAAGAACCAAAATGTAAAGCATACAAGTCAAACAATGATGGCAAATAAATGTGATCTAGCCCTAAGGTAACCCCACTTTTAAGATTTTCTGCAGCAGAGTCGCTAGTTCTGTGATATGGTGGGAGAACTGACTTTGAAGGTTTTGCGTTTGATTGCAAATGTTGCGGTTAGCAAGAGTCGCCATCGAATTTTCTTTTATCCAAAAGGAAAGGCTGAAAAGAACAGGAAAGACCTTTGAGATGTTTTCTTGAGTTCGGGGGGTAAATTATGAAAAGGGAAGGTGTTAGCACCCTTTTGATCCATGGTTTTCCATGGGCTCTTAGTTACTTACTAGATCACTTGCTTTTGTTTGAAAACATGCTATGTGTGATTTTTGAAAGCATTTTAAAAAGGCGTCATCGTTTAGGCAAACTTTGTAATAGTTCTCGTTCGTAAGAACGTCTACAAAGTGTTGAGCTTTTGAAAATGTTTCAAGTTTGGAAGATGTTTTGAAAGTGTTTTTGAAAGTGTTGGTGTTTGTTTTGGAAAATAAGCAAGAGTATTTGATTTGAAATTGAGCAAGCAACTAGGAATGATCTACCTACTCAAAAGTCTTAGTTTATTTCTTCCTTTCCTTTGATATTGATATTTCACCATTGATTTGGTAAGAAGCCTTATCTTTGGATGTAAAGGGACGGGCATGGATCATCGTATAGCCATCATAGCAATGTTGTGAAATATCTTAGAAATTCTCTTTGAGGGACTAAGATAATTTTGAAAGGTAACATTGATAGCGTCATCGAGGGACTATGATCTTGTATTTTGATTGCTTTTTGCTAAGATATCCCACATGCATAACATGGCCATTTTTGTAAGGCAACAAAGTGGAATTACCCTAAGGGTGCAAGTGCGCAAGTGTATTGATTTACATGCTTGTTTATCTTGAATTAGGGTTTTCTATTGTTGATTTTAGCTTTCCATACAAACCCTAATTACTAACATTATATGAAAGCGATAAATTGCTGAAAGTAAAATTACTACGCTATTACATCACTTGGGGATGGGGGATATAAATTTACAAATGGGGATGACAAGTAAAGTAAACCCTAATTACTATTACAAGGCTTTGACAATTACATAATTTATAATGAAAAAATAATAAAATATGCAAGAAGATGTAAAGTGAGAGAAGTTGTTTTTTAGGGTTTTTTATAGCAAAAGGTTTTGTAATTAATTTCATTGAAGAAAAACCTAAGTCTAAGTTAGTTGTTTAGAAGAAAAAAAATTTGAATTTGAATTTGAACAAAAAGGGTTTATAAATTTAGGTCATTTCCAAGCAATGTAATATGTCCAAAATAAGCTAAAAAATCTCAAAAAATCAAGAAAATTGGTGCCTAAGCTGACACGGGCCGTGTCAATGGACACGGGCACCCGTGTCAGGACCTGTCCATGACTTTTCTACATTTTTTTGGTTCCAGCCAACCTGACACGGCCGTGTCATGTGACACGGGCACCCATGTCAGCCCCTGTTCATCTTTTTCTGCTCATGTACGCACCAGTAACATTGACACGGGCTATGTCGTTTGACACGGGCACCCGTGTCAGCCTCTGTCCTTGCACATTATCATGTTTTTTCAACCAAACTAAGCTGACACGGGCCGTGTCGTGTGACACAGGAACCCGTGTCAACCTCTGGTCTGGCTTTTTGTTAGTTTTTTCTCTTTGATCTGTCTTGTTATATCTTTTGAGCGCAAAAGCAAATGATGTATGAACAAAGATATCACAGTTTGAGAAAGTTTACCTCTCGAAGCGGAACCTTTAGAACACGCACATATGTTTCCGAGTGTAAAGTGGTGATTGATCTAGCTCCTTTGAACCTTCTTGAAGTAGCTTCAACCTTCCTTTTATGCAGAAAATGATTGAACCGCTCCAACCAAGTCAAGTTGCAATGTATGTTTTTTTTTAGTTTAGAAGATGGTGGTAATGGTGTTACAAAAGTTATTCTTATGTTTGAACAACTTCTATATGGTGTATATGAAGTGTTTAGATGTTTTTTTTGGAGAAAACTTGCAAGGTATGAGATTCAAAGATTTGGACTTGAAAGCTCAAAAATGGAGGTTTTGTGTACAAATCTGGTTTTTGACAGCAAAAATGATTTTGAGTGTTAGTTTCCCCTCCTATTTTTCTGGCCTTTCTCTCTATTTTTTCTAACCTTCTACTATTGCAAATTCTTCTTCTATTTATAGGCAAGGGGTTAATGCATATGAGCTGATTAGGTTTGCAAGACAACATGTTATGGTTTGGTTGGATTACAAAGATCAAACTATGTCAAGTACTCCATAGTCCCAAGATGAAGTACCAAAGTTGATGGTATTGAGGAGCTACTTCCCATTATTTATGGTGGAGTATAATCAGCAACAAGCAAGGTATGGGCTTAAGATAAACTTTGTACAAAAAGGCTTGCTTTTCAAGAGTAGCAATGGTGCCTTTATGCCATAAATGGAAAGATCTTTTGGGCAATGGCTCAAACACTTGGGTAATAGCTCAAGCTCTTGTGCAAGCATTAAATTATGATGAGATTTGCAAGCAAGGAGGCCTGCAACATAAGATTATATAGCAAACCATAATAGTTTTGTTATATGTTCTTTAATAGAATGACTTGCAATTCAAGGATGGATGCCCAACTTCAAGCCCTTGAATCTCCTAGCTCAAGTATGATAAATTCATGCTCTTGGATTTTTTGGAAAGCTTGATACATCCTCTATAACTTTCATGTTGGCCATTTTGACAAAATCATCTTGTAACTATGTGAAAAAATGCCAAGAAGTTGGGATAAAATCCTGAATAAAATCTGTTGAAAATTTCTCTGAGTGTTAAATGGAAATGTCATGTCTTCATGAATTTATAACTCAAAATCCAAGAAATTCTAGGAGAAGTTGTGTAAAGAAATGTTGTAGATATCATGGAGATCTACAACTTTCATGTTGAAAGTTTCACTTGAACCGTCTTGCATCTTGGTGAAAGAATGGCATGAAGTGATGAAATTATCATGTATAAAAACACTTAGAAAATTTCTAAGTCTTGAAAATTTTGACTTTTCAAGTTGACTTTTGACTTTCTTGACTTCTTGATGATCAAGCTTGATATTCTTGAATGTCTTGATGAAATTTGATCTTTGGAATGTAATGTTGATCGAAAAGTCAAAGTTTGACTTTCCAGTATGCAATTGACCATTTTGCCCTTGTGCCAATTCCAAGCCTAAATTGATGTATCAGTGCTGAAAACTTGATGTCATAGAAGATCTTGTGAGAGAATCCTTGAGAAATGAGAGGGAAAATTTTAGGGTACAACAAAAACAATCTCAGAGGTTCCCAGTAATTTTGATAATATCATAAAGGAATATGATCATAGCTTTCAGAAGTTTCTGGCTAAAAACATAGATAGAAACAAGACGGCTTCAATGATCTATGGAGTTAGCAGAAATGGCAGAAAAGGTATAGGATACACAGGTAAAGTATCACAACCTAAGAAAGTCGTGGAATTAGTAATTAAACACACACCTTTAAAATCTCACTTTACTTATGGGCACATACACGACTTGAAATACACCAGTAATGATTATTCTGCTAAACCAAAATTCAAACAGAATTTTGGTAACACTAATAAACAAGGACCCAAAAAGATATGGGTATCTAAGGAAAAAATTATATATGTAGCAGATATCTTTGAAAGCAAGAGTAAAACACCAGTCATGGTACCTGGACTCTGGATGCTCTCGACACATGACGGGAAGAAAGTATATGTTCCAAAGTCTGGAACTTAAACGTGGAGGATACGTGGGTTTTGGAGGCAATCCAAGAGGGAAGATCATTGGCTCTGGACCAGTAGGTAACAGTAACCTCCCTTCTATTAATAATGTTCTGTTAGTAGATGGATTAATGAATAACTTGTTATCTATAATTCAATTAAGTGATATCGGTTACGATATAATCTTTAATCAAAATTCATGTAAAGCTGTTAGTTAGAAAGATGGATCTATCCTATTTAATGGAAAGAGGAAAAACAACATTTACAAGATAAAACTTTATGAACTAAAGAGTCAGAACATAAAATGCCTTATGTCTGTTAACAACGAGCAATGGGTCTGGCACAGAAGATTGGGGCATGTTAGTATGAGAAGAATATCTCAGATTAACAAAGTCAATCTGGTCAGAGGACTTCCTAATCTGAAGTTCAGCTCAGATGCTCTGTGTGAAGCATGTCATAAAGGCAAATTTGCAAAACCTCCTTTTAAAGCAAAAAATGTTATTTCTACCTCTAGACCATTAGAACTTCTGCACATAGATCTATTTGGACCAGTGAAAACTGCATCGGTTAGTTGCAAGAAGTATGGATTAGTGAACATAGATGACTATAGCAGATGGACATGGGTAAAGTTCTTAAGACACAAGGACGAGTTACATTCTGTGTTCGTTGCTTTCTGTAACCAAGTTCAGAATGAGAAAGATCTTCGAATTGTCAAAGTCAGAAGTGATCATGGTGGAGAATTTGAAAACAAAAAATTTGAAATATTTTTAATGAGAATGGAATCTCTCATGATTTCTCTTGGCCTAGAACTCCCTAACAAAATGGAGTTGTAGAACGAAAGAATAAAAATTTACAAGAAATGGCCAGAACCATGATCAACGAGACTAACATTGCTAAGATCTTCTAGGCATAAGCAATTAGCACAACATGTTACATTCAGAATAGAATCCCCATAAGACCTATTCTAGAGAAGAATCCATATGCATTGTGGAAGAACAAAAAGTCCAACATTTCTTATTTCCATCCTTTTGGATGTACCTGTTTTATATTTAACACTAAAGAACATCTGAACAAGTTTGACTCTAAAGCACATAAGTGTATTATGTTAGGATACTCTGAACACTCAAGAGGCTACAAAGTATACAATATAGAAACACAGATTGTAGAAGAGTCAATCAGTGTTATATTTGATGTCAAGCTTGGCCCTTAAAAGTCAAAGCAGAATGAATCTCTTGCAAATATAGAAGTTGAATTCACATGTACTGAAGGCAATTCATCAGAAGTTCCCAACAAAGACGCTCCAACAACATCAGAAGGAAATGTCACAAGCACTAAAACAACTTCTAAAGAACCTCTCCGGAAAATACTATCAAGAAGCAGCCTAGCTCACCTTGAAGACAAAGTTATGGGAAAGAAGGAAGATCCAATCAGAATAAGATCAACATTCAGAAATTCTGAAGAACCTCTCATGGGATTTGTAACGCCCGTAATTTAATTAATTATTTAATTAAATTATTTTTTTTGGAATATTTAAGAAGTTGTGGTATAATTAAATTGGATTTATAATATTATATGGTGAAATAATATTAGAAGTGTAATATTATTTAATGTAGGCTTATTTTGAGAGAGTAGAAGTAATAAGGGGGTGTAGGTTTTGAGCCCAATAAGAAATAAGGAATAATGGAATAATAGAGTTATTTTATTATTTGTGAGAAGGAAGAGAAGAAAGAAGCAGTAGAAAGAAATAAGGATTTGGAAGAGAACGTGAAGCTACTAGAAAAAGTGGAAAACGGCAAGAACAAAGATTCAACCCAGAAATTATAGAGCGACCTTCAATCCAAGGTAAGGATGGGGTTCTGACTTTATAATTGGGTTCATGATGTTTGATATGTGGGGTTAGAGGTGATTGTTGTTTTGTTCTTGAATTGGATATGTATGATGATGTATGATGAAGATTTGATGAATTTTAGATGAATAATGATGTCATGATGCGGTGTAATCGATGTAGTATTATAGGTTAATGTTAGGTGATGAATTACCATGATTATAATAAGGTTTGTAGGGCTGTAACTTGATTCCCGTAGTGTAAATACAGAGGAAAATGCAAAATTTGTGCAGAATGTAACAGGATGCATCGACCTCAAAGGCTATGTGTCGATACAAGGAGGATGAGAGACTCAGGATGAGTCGACACGGAGAGAGTATGCGTCGATACATGATAGTTGCAAGACTTGGGATGAGTTGATCGGTGAGAAGCATGTGTCGATACATGCTGTGTTTGATACCAGGATGAGTCGATCCATAAGGAGGATGTGTCGACTCATGATGTACAGATGAAGCAATATGCGTCGATCCATAGAGTTTTGCGTCGACCCTTAATGACTGATTTTTGACAGATTCAGTTTCAATTGCTGTAACTTGAGTTTTAGGATACTGTTTGAGGTGTCGTTCTAAGCGTTGATTAACTAACGCGATGAACTTTATTCAAGATGATTAAAACGATGAGTAAGAAGTGTAATCCTAGTAGCCAATTTCAGATTTAGGATTAATTCCCGTGTTGGTCGTTGTGCTGATTTTTAAACAAAATGATGAATATGAGATGTTTAGAGACTGCTGTTTGGATTATGACAGTAGGATTAGTGACAGTAACAAAGTAAACCTACAGAATAACAATATGGATTACTGTATTATTGATATACAGTTGAGTTATTAGTGAGATGTTATTACTAAAGTTATGTTTGACGATTATGATGAACAAATGATGTGTGATAAATAAATGATGTTTAATAAATTCTTTTGATGATATGAGATGTTGATGACGAGACGTTGAGATGTTAATTGAGATGTTTATGAGATGTGGTTGATTTGAGATGTTGTTAATTGAGATGTTTATGAGATGTGGTTGATTTGAGATATTGTTAATTGAGATGTTTATGAGATGTGGTTGATTTGTGATGTTGTTATTTTGAGATGTTACTTGAGATGATTGAGATGTTATTATTTTTGAGATGTTATTATTTTGAGATGTTTGAGATGATTTGAGATGCTGTTGACTTGGGTGTTAATATTACATTCATGTTTGAGTCGCATACATTGCATTTTTGAGATGGAGCTTATGCTCGTTGAGATGGCCTGTATTGGTGAATGTTGAGATGAAGGCTATGCCTTATTGATGCCTCTATTAATTGGTAGATTTTTGAGATGGGAGTTCTACTCCAATGGTACCACATGCATTTGCATTGTATTGAGTCGCATTATAAGAGTGAATGATAAAGTGTATTTTGATGTTGATGAATGTGTATATATGCTGTGATTGCTGTTGATTATGAGATGAGAAGTGGTGATGTTATTGATCTAATTTAATATATTAATTATCATGCGCTTTATTATATTGTTAGATATCTCACCCCTTTTATTCGAATGTTTCCCTTATGTTGGTAACACACAGGTAATCGCGAGTGAAGGCTGTATACCTTCAATAGTTTGAGTCGGTGTCATTGCTCTGATATGTAACACTCGGGGGGATGAACGCTTGCTGATTTTAGACTGTTGTTTTTTAGTTGTTGAACTTTAAATTAATGATTATTGAATATGAGATGTTTCATAGTTACTGTTTTGTTTAAAGATGTTATTGAAGAATTCCGCTGCGTAGATGTTGAATTATTTTATTAAAGATGTTATGACGATGGTTCATCCGATGTTTTGAAAGTGTTATGTATCCACGATGAATGCAATGAATTTTTTTAGAAGAATTTGTGACGTCCCGATTCATTTGTATGATTGAAATTTTATAACTCTGATTTATTTTGCATAATTACTTGGGGTAGAATTGGGGTGTTACGGGATTGGTATCTCTGATTGAGCCAACCACCATTGATGAAGCTCTTCTAGACAACGACTGGATTATGGCTATGCAAGAGGAGTTAAATCAATTCACCAAAAATGACGTATGGGATCTGGTTCCCAAACCAAAAGGATTCAACGTCATTAGAACAGAGTGGGTATTCAAAAAAAAATGAATGAACAAGGAGAAGTCATCAGAAACAAGGAACGACTGATTGCACAAGGTTATAGTTAGCAAGAGGGGATAGACTATATAGAAACCTTTACTCCAGTCACCAGGTTAGAATCTATCAGACTCTTAATCTCTTTTGCTATGAATAATGGCATCACTCTGTATCAGATGGATGTCAAAAGTGCATTCTTAAATGGTTACATTGATGAAGAGGTTTATATGCAAAAACCCCATGGGTTTGAAAATTCCAAACACCCAAAATATATTTTCAAACTAAAGAAATCACTTTATGGTCTGAAACAAGCTCCCAGAGCTTGGTATGAAAGACTAAGTAACTTTCTGTTAGAAAAGGAATTTACCAGAGGGAAAGTGGACACAACCTTGTTCTGTAAGACATTTAAGAATGACATTTTAGTTTGTCAAATTTATGTAGATGATATAATATTTGGATCTACTAGACCTTCTTTGGGAAGAGAATTTGCTAAGTCTATGCAAGCAGAGTTTGAAATGAGCTTGATGGGAGAACTCAAATTCTTTCTGGGCATTCAGATCAATCAAACTCCAGAAGGAACCTACATTCACCAGAGCAAATATGTTAGAGAACTTCTGAAGAAATTTGACCTATCAGAGTGTAAGCCATCAAAGACTCCAATGCATCCCACATGCATTCTGGAAAAGGAAGAGGTAAGTAAAAAGGTAGAACAAAAGATCTATAGAGGTATGATTGGTTCTCTCTTATATCTTACAGCTTCAAGGCCTGACATTTTATACAGTGTTTGCTTATGTTCCAGATTCCAATCAGATCCTAGAGAATCTCACTTAACAGCTATTAAGCGAATTTTCAAGTATCTGAAAGGTACTACTAACCTGGGTTTGTTTTATAGAAAAAAACCCGTGAATATAATTTAGTAGGGTAGTGTGATGCTGACTTTGCTAGAGACAGGGTAGAATGAAAAAGCACTTCTGGAAGCTGCCAGTTTCTGGGAGATAATCTGATCTTATGGACCAGCAAGAGGTAATCCACAATTGCTTTGTCAAAAGCTGAAGCTGAATACATAGCAGCTGCTGGATGCAACACACAAATGCTCTGGATGAAGAGTCAGCTTGAAGACTTTAACATATTTGAGAGTAACATTCCTATATTCTTTTATAATACTTCTTCAATATGTTTATCTAGAAACCCAATTTTGCATTCTAGAGCTAAGTATATAGAAATAAAATATCACTTTATTAGGGACTATATTCAGAAAGAAATCCTTACTTTAAAATTTATTGACACAGACCATCAATGGGCTGATGTCTTTACAAAACCACTTTCTGAAGATAGGTTTAATTTCATTCTGAAACATCTCAGCATGAAATATGTCCAGAATAAGGGTTTTATTTATATATTTTGTAACCCTCAGAACTTTATATTTTCTTAGTGAACATCTGACCAACAAGTCTTCAGAAGTTAGAAGAACAGTTGCATCAGAATCTATCTAAGAAGATCTTAACCTTTCATTTAAAAGATAGAGGCGTGCAGTTCACGCTATCAACATCTGTCATTCTCTCACACGCTACCTTCTAAGGCTGAACACACATTCAAATTCTGAAGGGTCTAAGGCTCTGATTGGATGCATTGAGACGCGTGTCATTGGTAACTGTTTCTTATCTCCATGCAAACCCCTATTTTTAGGTTTCATAATTACAGTGTAATCATTAATTTCTTTTCTCTTTCTTACTGATTAAGTTTTCAAATTGATTATAAATACACAATCACTATCACATTCACTTCTTCTCTCTTTTATTACTCTCTCTAGTTTTCGTTTTGCAAAAACCCTTTTTCTTAGTAATCTCAAACAAACAGTGTGAACAATGGCATCTTCCTCAAGCGTCAAAAATATTCAAAGTGCTCCTGGTTCTTCATCAACAGCAGAACAGTATGAAATACCAATAAGAACATTGCTCACTCCAATTGACTCTCTTGAAGTTCTCTGTGAGCTTATCATTGATTTTGAAAGCTTGAAGGAGAATGGGGTTGATCTTTCTGAAGATGTAACTACTCAAGGCTGGAACAGGTATTTCAATCGTCTTCTAGGTCCAGTGTTCCTAATTCTGGTAAAGGAATTCTGGATTCATGCAACTTCCTCTAATCATCAAGTTACGTCTTACGTAATGGGGAAGAAGATTGTAATTAGTGAAGATTTAATTGGAAAATTGATTGGGTACAATGGCGGAGGAATTAGGTGCAACGACATGGATGAGAAATGTTCTGACCTAAAATCCATATCAAGAGTTATCTTCACTTCTGGATAGCCATCCAGCAAGATTAGTGTGATACGGTGGCCAGAACCGGGACGTGTTTCCCTATTTTGTAAGGAATTTGCTGGTTTGCGTTTTGCGTTTGTTTTCGCAAAATGTCGCGGTAAGCAAGAGTCGCCACCGACTTTTATTTTATCCAACAAGGAAAGGAAAAAAGCACAGAAAAATTCCTTTTTCGAGATATTTCTAAGTACGAGGGGTAGATTATAGAAAGGGAAGGTATTAGCACCCTTTCTATCCGTAGTTATCTACGAGCTCTTAGGTACTTGCTCATCATTTTCAAAAATTGTTTTCTTTGTGTTTGTGGGCTTTGAAAAGTTTTTGTTTTAACTTCGATTTAACTCTTGCTTCTGTCTTCAAGAGTGTAATGAAGTGTTTTTGAAAACTTTGTTTGTAAAAGAGTGTAAGTGTGAAAAAGTTTTGTTTTTTGGATAAGCAAGTATCTAAGAGCTATCTACCTACTCGAAAAAGGAATCGTTCTATGCTAATTTCCTTTAGTGAATGCTATCCTACTATTGATGAGTAGGTAGCATCGTCGTTGGAGTTTTAGGGTCAATTCAAATGAGGGACTTACAGTCACCAAAGCAATGTTAGGACACTTTAGCAGCAACCCTAATGTCTTAGATCATTTGTTTGAGGCAACAATATCCGAGGCAACCATTTCAAGGCGACTATGATCTTTTAGACAAGAGGACGGCCTCTAAAATACCCTATACTCAATGACCGTGTACGAAAGGCAACCAAGTGGGGTGTACCCTAAGAGTGCGCATGTGCGAGTGTGTCGTTTTCAGTTATTTTTATCTTTGCACATGTTAAGGGTGATCTAATTTGATTTTAAGATTAAACATTCAGTCTTGTCATGCAAACCCTATTATCAAACATCTAGCAGTTATATAATTTGCGGAATTAAAATGCGGAAATTAAATTACAAGGCGTCGGGTATTTACATCGCCAAAAGCAACCCATTGAAAATAAAATAAAACGGTAAAATAAATAAAATTTCCTAATTATCTATTACAAACCGGGAGCAGATACATCAATATGGATAAAGAAAAGTAAATCGCGATGCGAAATTAAATTGGATGCACAATTAGGGTTTTGACCCTTTTAAAAGAAAATGCTTTTTTTGTTGTTTTTTTATTTTAAGAAAGGAAATCAAATCCTAAATTCAGTATTAAATTAATTATAAAAATAAATTAATTGATAAAAAATAATAAAAGACATATTTTTTGGAGTTTTTGTTAATTTAAGGAAGAAATTAAAATAATTAAATTAGTAGTTAAAACCTAATTAATTCTAATTAATTTTAAATATTTACAAAATAAATTAAAGTTTCCTAATTAATATCCTAATTAATTAATAAGTTTATTAATAAAAATAAAAGTTTTAAAATTTGATTGGATAAAAAAAAGTATTCTTGTGATTTTTTGATAAAAAGGAATTTTGTTATTGGTTAGAAATAAATTAAACAAAATTAAAGTAATTAAATAAATAAACAAAATATAAAGAAAAGAGAGAGTGGGCCTGGTTTTGGAGGGTGTGGAAAGCAATTTGTTGGCCCAATTGATGCTGACCCATGTGGACTTTTGGGATCCTGTGTAGGCGCGTTGACTGGCTCCTTGGTGGACCTTCAATATTTGACCACCAGATCTGGCCCTTTGTCCATCTAGCGCTTGGATTGGTGAGGGAGTATGGTGAACCTCCAACTTGAACACGCACTAGATCTCCTGAAAACAATTGAGAAAAGGCAATTTGCTGGAGGCAGGGATCGAACCCCTGACCTCCAGTCTTTGGGTCCTTTATGGCTTATGTGGCAACCGCTGGGGCGTGTTGTTTTTTGTTAATAATAATACAAACAATATATTATATAAAAAAACAACTGAATGGCTAGAAAAACAAAAAAAGGCGCGCTTCGTTTGAACCAACCAATGGATAAGTGACAGCTCTTCGTCTCCTTCCACCAAAACCTGTAAACGTTACCTGCAAATTTTTATCCGCAGCTAAAAGCATAACTTCCTCCTAAAATCATCCTCAGGCCATGTAAACACATTCCAAGAACATGGTTGAACTCGTCTCAACCTATTGAGCACAACCATGACCAATATGTGGACCAATTGTACCTGAAACAAAAATGCCCAAAAAACTCCAAGAAACCCTAACTATGGTGATTCTTGTTACAAATTAGATAAATGAAATTCGTTAATACCAAAATCTTGCAAATGTTATTGTGATCACAAATATGCAATTATTTTACTCAATGGATGCCAGAATAACACAAATCGAATTTAAGAAAGGGGCGGATTCGTGGACCACTTACAGCAGTCTAGGAGGTCTGAAAATGCGTGGTTTGGATCAGATTAGCTTGTGGAGATGGCCAGCAATCAATTGAGACAAGTCTCAAGTCCTGAAAATGTCTCTAACTTTGATTTCGATCTCCCACTTTTTTATGATTTTGCAAGTTTTTGTTCTGCCTCTACCAGTGATTTCCAACCCTGATTCTCGTGCCTTTAGCTTGCTTATGTATTGTACCTTGGATTAGGGTAACAAACTTTGTCCAAATCGTCCCACATTGATGATTGCATATTTGATTTGATTCTTCCATAAAAGCTTTCCAAACTTGGCCTAAATCACATCTTTTTGTACCCAATGCCTTTGATACGAATTTGATTGCAATGATAGCTGTATTTGGAGCCTAAAACAACCAGAAAATCATTTGTTATCAATGCCTTATATTTTATGTGATTTTATTTGATTTAAAATGAATTAATTCAAATAAAAATCAAATTAAATAATAAAAATGAGATATGGACACATGGCCAAGGCTAGAGCACGTGGACAACAAGGCAAACTCAAAACAAGTGAAAAAGAATGGGCCCATTTGTCAAAATTTGAAGTTTTGGGGATAGTTGACTTTTGGCAATTTTGCAAAAAAGTCCAACTTCAACAATGCACAACTTCTTCAATTTTGAACTTTTGGAAGTGTTCTTGGACTTTTTAGAAAGCTTGAGATGTCCTCTAACCAAAACTTTTGGTATCATCTCATTTTGATGTTCCATGTTCAAGTTAGAAGCTTTGATAAAAAAGGTGTTTTTGTTGACTTTCAAAAATGACCCATAATGTCAAAATTCATAACTTCTTGTGAGTGCATATTTTGATCTTGGGGTATGACGATGGATTGTAAGGAATCACATCCTCTTCAAAATGAGCTTTGGATGGGTTATTTCTCATAAAGTATGAGAAAGTTATGCTTGGTCAAAGTTGAGTTGACTTTTCCTACAAAACCCTAATTTAGCAACTTTTGAATCTTGATGAATCTTGAGCAATCCTTGATGAATCATGATCAACCCTTGATCAAATTATGAATTATACTTCAAAATGAGAATGTTGACAAAAAAAATTGAAGTTTGACTGTATTTAGGTCACAGTTGACTTTTGCCCTAGCATAGTCAATTTTTGGACCTTTGAGCAATTGGCTGAGAAAACTTCCTCTGCAAGGCTTGAAATTTGACATGGATAATCTTGAGAACATATTAGGACATTGGGGAGAACTTGAGGTCATTTGGACTCAAGGATCTTGATGCAACACAAAACCCTAATTTGGGGTAGACTGTCTTAGGAGAGAGCTTGTCTGACCAACCCTTGAGCAACCTTGAGCAACTTGGAGATCTTTCTTGCAATGATTTAAAAAATATGGGAGGGAAAATTTTGGGGTACAAGATCTGCCCCTGTTCAGTCTTCTTAAACCTGAGGATGTAGATTGGCTTTTATGCCTTTCGTGATCTGAAGGTGGAAGATGATTGAACACTAGAGTGCCTAGAAATTTGCACTCGCATGAAGTGGTAGTTGCTTTGTGATGTCGGGAATGGGCTTACAGATGAAATTTGGAGATTGTTGATGGGAGGATGGGCTTAAAGATGCCATCTGAAGGAGTGTCGGTCGCATAAGAGATTCCTTAGCGAGGGCTTGTATACCTGTTGTTGTGGAAGATTCCGTTGGGGAAGTCTGATCTTTGTTGAGATTTAGGAACTTGCCTGCACTTCAACTGAGAGAACATCTCTGCTGAGTTTTAAGAACTTGTCCGTAATTCAACTGAGGGGGAAACATCTTCATCGAGACTTAAGAACTCACCCTTAATTCAACTGAGAAAACTTCTCCGCTGAGATTTAGGAACCTGTCTGTAATTCGACGGAGGAACTTTGTCGAGATTTAGGACCTTGTCTGTAATTCAACTGAGAAAAACCCTGTTAAGATTTAAGAACTTGTTAGTAATTCAAATTTGGGAAACATCTTCATCGAGATTTAAGAACTCACCCGTAATTCAACTGAAAAAACTTCTCTGCTGAGATTTAGGAACTCGTTTGTAATTCAACGGAGGAACTTCGTCGAGATTTAGGACCTTGTCTGTAATTCAACTGAGAAAAACTCTGTTGAGATTTAAGAACTTGTCAGTAATTCGACTAAGATAAAAGCTTCATAGCTTTGAATTTTATGAGAATTTAACCGCATCCTTCCTGAAAGGTAAAGGTTAGCTGTATGTAATGGATGATATGTATCAAGCAACGATGTTCTCAAAATAAATGAGATTGTGTTGTATGATGCGTATATGCATGTGTCATGATGTATGGAAATGTAATGTGTTTAGCTGGGGAAAATAAATCCCGGATAGCTGCTGGAGAAAAGAGCTGAATTCTTCGTTTCCGCTGGGGATGGCGAACGAAGATGACTGTGAGAATAAACCTGCAGGAGAAGATGACTCTGTTGGGGAATATACTGATGAGGAGATTACTCTATGGGGAAGAGATGCTCTGTAGAGGATTCCGCTGATAAATTCCGCTGGGGATTATTTTTCAATAGCGACCTTACTGGGGATAACCTTTAGGCTCTACTGGGGGATAATCTTCCAGAGTCTACTGGGGATGATCCTCTACACTCCGCTGGGGATGCTTTTTCAGACTGCACTGGGGAAACATTCCAAACTCCACTGGTGTATTTTATACTCCACCGGGGATGATAAGACTTTTCAATGCTGATGATAGACAAACTTTTCTTGGGGAGAGTATTACCGATTCATTCGCGGTCATGAGTCTCAACTGGGGAGAACTAACATTATTGCCTTCTCTTACTCTGCGGGGAGTGAAAGTATTTCAACCATATTCTTCAGCTAAATTTACCTTGTACCTGGTGGACAGAGCAACTGTAAAGCTTGGAAAATTCTTATTTGCCCCTGTTTCTGATATTACAAGTAACCGTCTTTTGTTTTGTATATAAATATTCATGAGCAGCGATTAGTGTCAAATGCATATATCAAAAATTAACATTGGACGATCTTTGCAAAACAAAACAGAAAAAGGAAAAAACAGTTGAAATTTCATTGAAAATGAATTGTATTGACTTTGAAGTTTGGCCTGTAAATAGGCGTTTTTGTACAAGAGGCCGATGTCCTAGTAAGAGAACGCCGTCGAACAATAGAATTTACACAATTTGTGAAAATACAAAGAAAACAACTATGTGAATAATCCCACTGGGTTCCAACTCTGCTATTGTCCTTATGTCCTCGAGCATCTCATCACTTTGCTACTTGGTTGAAGGTGGATCAGATTGATTAGTGTCGTTTGAGCTTAATAGTCGATACCGAAGTCTGGTTGCAAGGTGATCCAATGAGACATAGTGTTACGCTTTGATCCCTAGTTTTTGCCTGGACCGCCCTTTCGGGTTTTCAGTCTACCGGGATACCTTTTTTTGCCCAAGCCGCCTTTTCAGGTTTTCGACTTGTCGGGTGTACAAATTTTTTCATTTTCATCCCTTATTTTTGCCCGAACCCTTTTGGTTCGGCGGGAAGCCCTTATTTTTGCCTAGGCCAGTCAACCTAGCGGGTCTTTGATTATGCATAGTATTTTTTCACTATGTCTGCATTGACGGGGTGAGGAAGGTCGTCACCATCCATGGTGGTTAGAATCATAGCTCCTCCTGAGAAAATGTTCTTAACCACAAATGGCCCTTCGTAAGTAGGGGTCCATTTGCCCCTGGGATCACGTTGTGGGAGTATGATGCGCTTGATAACCAGGTCCCCAACTCGATACTCTTGTCGTCTAACTTTCTTGTTAAATGCCTTGATCATCCGCTTTTGATACGTTTGACCATGACAAATAGCAGTAAGTCTCTTCTTGTCGATTAAATTCAGCCGATCAAGCCGGGTCTAAATCCAGTCATCTTCGCTCAAACCTGCATCCTTCATAATCCGAAGAGAGGGTATCTAAACTTCAATGGGCAAGACGGCCTCCATGCCATAAACCAAGGAATAAGGTGTTGCCCCTGTTGATGTTCGCGCTGAGGTACGGTACCCATGAAGAGCAAATGGTAACATCTCGTGCCAGTCTTTGTACGTCACCGTCATCTTCTGCACAATCTTCTTAATGTTCTTATTAGCCGCTTCTACAACCCCATTCATCTTCGGCCGGTAAGGAGAAGAGTTGTGATGCTGTATCTTGAACTGCTTTCAGAGCTCGGTGATCATCTTATTGTTGAGATTTGTACCATTGTCTGTAATGATCCTCTCTGGTACACCGTATCGACAGATCATATTATGCCGAATGAACCGTGCCACGACTTTCTTGGTTACTATAGCAAAGGAAGCTGCTTCAACCCACTTCGTAAAGTAATCAATATCTACCAGGATGAAACGATGCCCGTTAGATGCCGTAGGTCTGATCTCGCCGATCATGTCAATGCCCCACATTGCAAAAGGCCATGGAGCCGTCAAGACGTTCAGAGGTACTGGAGGTATATGCACCTTATCAGCATAGACTTGGCACTTGTGACAGGTTCGAGAATGCTGATAACAGCTGGCTTCCATTGTGGACCAATAATATCCTGCCCGAAGGATTTTCTTTGCCATGGTGTGTCCACTGGAATGAGTTCCGAAAGTACCTTCGTGTAAATCTACCATAATCTTTTCTGCTACGTTCTTATCCACACAACGCAGTAAGGTCGAATCATGGTTACGCTTGTAAAGAATGCCATTGCTGATGAAGAAATTCGCCGCGAACCTCCTCAGAAACTTCTTATAATTAACAGATGCACCCTCAGGGTATTCCTGAGCTTCAAGATACCTCTTAACCTCGTGGAACCAGGGTTTATCTGCTATCTCTTCAGTCTCAATGTCACAACAATGTGCGGGTTCGTCTAACCTTTCAATGGTAATCCGGGAAGCCTCGCTGTCCCAATTGACTTTGAACATAGAAGACATCGTAGCTAGCGCGTCCGCCAACTGATTCTCATCTCTAGGGAAGTGTTTAAAGGTTATCTCCTCGAAGTGTGCAAGCAACGTCAACACATACTCCTTGTAAGGAATAAGATTTGGGTGTTTCGTATCCCACTCGCCTTTGATCTGACTGATCACGAGAGTGGAATCTCCGAAAACACTTAGAAACTTAATCCTTAGGTCAATAGCTGCTCGAAGACCCATAATGCATGCTTCATACTCTGCCATGTTGTTGGTGTAGTTGAAACATAGTCGGGCGGTGAACGGAGTATGAGAGCCTTCAGGAGATATGATCACGGTGCCAATGCCATTACCCAAAGCGTTTAAAGTTCCATCAAATTACATGGACCATCGGGATCCCTCCTCAGGTCCTTCATCCGGTCCAGGTGTCTCACAATCAGTTACCAACATGATGTTCTCATCCGGGAATTCAAAGTTCATAGACTGGTAATCGTCCACTGGCTGATATGCCAAATGATCTGCCAACACACTTCCCTTGATTTCCTTTTGGGTCGTATACTGGATGTCATACTCAGTCAAAATCATCTGCCATCTTGCTATTCTTCCGGACAAGGCAGGCTTTTTGAAGATATACTTGATTGGATCCATCTTTGATATCAATAGAGTGGTGTGAGTCAGCATATACTGTATCAGCCGGCGAGCAGCCCATGCCAAAGCACAACAAGTTTTCTCAAGTAACGAGTATCGGGTCTCGCAGTCGGTAAACTTTTTGCTAAGGTAATAAATAGCATGCTCTTTTCGGCCAGACTCGTCATGCTGACGTAGCACACACCCCATTGAATTGTCGAGTACTGTCAAGTATAAAATCAGAGGTCTCCCTTCAATTGGAGGCATCAGAATGGGTGGATCTTGGAGATATTCCTTGATCCTTTCGAAAGCGGCCTGACATTCATCATTCCATCTTACCACTTGATCTTTCTTCAGTAACTTGAAGATCGGTTCACAAGTAGCAGTCAGGTGTGAGATGAATCGGGCATTGTAGTTCAGAGGTCCCAAAAAGCCTCTGACTTCTTTTTCTGTTCGGGGAGCTGAAATTTCCTGTATAGCTTTCACCTTTGCAGGATCCACTTGAATGCCTTTATCACTTACAACGAAACCCAGCAGCTTACCAGACCTCACCCCGAAGGTGCACTTGTTCGGGTTTAACCTTAACTTGTACAACTTCAACCTGTCAAATAACTTCTGAAGATGGTCAAGATGCTCTTCTTCAGTCTGGGATCTCGCAATCATGTCGTCGACGTATACCTCAATCTCATGATGGATCATGTCGTGGAACAGAGCGACCATAGCACGCTGATACATTGCCCCAGCATTCTTCAATAAAAAAGGCATGACTTTGTAGCAAAAGGTACCCCATTGAGTAACAAAGGTTGTCTTCTCCATGTCCTCGGGAGCCATTTTAATCTGATTATAACTGGAAAAACCATCCATAAAGGAGAAGACCTTATGTTGTGCGGTGTTGTCAACCAAAACGTCAATATGAGGCAGAGGGAAATCATCCTTGGGACTTGCCCTGTTTAGATCCCTATAGTCAACACACATTCGAACTTTTCCATCCTTCTTCGGCACGGGAACCACGTTGGCCACCCACTGTGGGTAAGAAGTAACTGCTAGAAAATCGGCGTCAAACTGTTTCATAACTTCGACCTTGATTTTCTCAGACATCTCCGGGCGCATTCAGTGAACTTTCTGTTTCACTGGAGGACAGCCTTCCTTGGTAGGCAATCGGTGAACCATAATATCGGTATCCAACCCATGCATATCTTCATAAGACCAAGCAAAGATCTCAACGTAGTCACACAACATCTGAATCAAACGTTGCTTAACACTAGCTTCTAGATTTGCACCGACCTTGACCTCTTTCTTGTCCATCTCTGTACCCAGATTCACTGTTTCCACTGGCTCTTCATGCGGCTGTATAGCCCTCTCTTCCTGAAGTAATAGTCTAGTAAGTTCACCAGGCACTTCGCAATCATCTTCACCTTCGTCTTCGGCTAAGTTGATCGGACTTTCGAGGTCATAACCGGCAGTAGCAGAGTCGTTATCAGTGGGATCCAGAGTGGATTCAGACCTGTATATGTGAGTGTGTGTAAAATATCTATTTTGCAATATACAACAAAAGAAAAACAAGGAGCGTAAAATTTGAAATGCAAGAACGTCCAATGCTTTTATTAATGATATATGAAAATGACACACATAAAGCCCTCACAAACAAAACCACGGTATCTTGGGTAAGGCACCGGGCCGTAAAGTTTAAAAATTGTCTGTTACAAATTTAAAACAAAAGTCTCATTACTGGGTAATAAAAGAAATTGGAATGAAGTCCTTTGATGTCCAGTTGCTTAGTCCGCCGTCGGTAGTTGGGTAAATCCAACTGTCAAACTCAGACTCTTCAACATCGTCTTCAATGGTAATTACTCCTGAATGGCAGGGGAGGTCCTCCGATCCGTGCACGCCGAACAACCCTTTGAGCTTCTGCAGTGAAACCAAAACCAAACTTGTTAGTCTTATGTGCAAAATCATGGAGTTGGCCCCAATTTGCACACCCACCTTTCTCAACAACAAACCGGGCATCCTTTAGGGAAGCCATCTTCATTGGAGGATCTTCAGTAACAATTTCAGTTGATGCCAGCTGTGATCGGTGGATCTGGAACTGACTGTCTAACGCTGGATCGCAAAATATCGCGGAAGCAAGAGTCGCCACCGTCTTTTATTTTCTCCAAATGGAAAGGACAAAAGCACAGAAAAATTCCTTAAAGAGATTTCTCTCGGTTCGGGAGGTAGATTATAGAAAGGGAAGGTATTAGCACCCTTTCTATCCATGGTTATCCATGGGATCTTAGATACTCGCTCATTTGTGTTTTCAAAAATGGTTTGTTTGCTTTTCAACTGTGGGTTTTAAAAAGTTTCTTTGAAAATTCCAGTTCGACTCTTGTATCGGTCCTCAAGAGTGTTTGAAAAGTTGCTTTCGAAAGCTTTTTGAAAAGGTGTCGGTGTGAAAAGTATTTTCGATCTGTTTTTGAAATTTGAGCAAGTATCCATGAGAATCTACCTACTCTAAGGAATTCGTCTGTGTAAATGTCCTTTAAAGTAGTGTCATCCCACCATTGAGAGGTAGGTAGCGCCACCGTTGGAGGTGTTCGGGTCAATTCGAAGGTTCGGGACATTGTGGCCACCAAGCAAAGGTAAGACACCTTAGAAGCTACCCTTATGCCATTGATCTTTTTAATTCGAGGCGACCGTTCCGAGGCAACTTGTTTGAGGCAACTAGATCAATGGACACAAGGACTCGCTAAAACGTCCTATACTTGACAATCACGTTTCGAAGGGTAAGGCAACAGTGTGATCACCGAGCAATAGGAAGACACCTTAGAAGCTACCCTCATGCCAGGTTCCTGGATCATGAGGACTTACTAAAACGTCCTCTACTCGACGATCACCTTTCGAGGCAAGGCAACAGTGAGGCGTACCCTAGGGGTGGTGTGTGATTTGTGTGTCGTTTTCAGATATTTTGTCTTGTCATGGCATAGGTGATCTAGCGTTTGTTTTTATTTATTGTCATTCATTCTTGCATTTATTTAACAGTTAAAAAAGATGCGGAAAATTAAAGTTCTAAACTATTACAAAAGGCGCGGGTCCACATCGCCAAAATTTCCAGGACCCGATTTGACAGAAAAATAAAGAATTAAAGGTAAAGTGCGAAAGATTAAAATGTCCGAGTTTACAGGGCTTTGGGAGAGATACATAAATATTTAAAAGAAATAGAAATAAATACACGAATATGAAGTTTAAACTAAAAACGAGGGCGTTGGACCCTTTTTGCAAAATTAAATTAAATGATGAAATTAATTAAAATTAAAAAGAAAAGGAATTTTTTTTTTGGTATTTTAAGATTTAAATGGAAAAATGAATTAAATGCAGTTTAACCTAATTCTACAATTTTTTATTTGTTAAGAAAGTATTAACTTTAACCTAAAATTAAACCTAATTATTTTACATGCAATTTTATTAAAAATAAATATTTTAATATTTAATTATTATGGAAGAAAAGAAAAAAGGTAAAAATTATGATAAACCCTAATTCTATCAATTTTAGAAAAAAAAGGTTAAGGTTGAAACCTAAATTAAAACTAAGTTAATTATGAATTTTATTTGCAAAAAATGCTAATTAAATAAAGGTATTTAAATTTTGGTCTTTTCTGATTTTTTTGTGTTTTTTATGTTTTTCATGAAAAATTAAATTAAAGAAATTAATGAAGAAAAACAATAATTGCAATAAACAAAATAAAGAAAAGAATAGAAAATCAAACCATGGGGGGGTGTTGTCCCCAATTGTGAGGTGAATCTTTAGCAATCTGGGCCCAAAACATCTTTGGCCTCCTTGACTTTCCAGGATAGCGTGTGGCCTCTTTGACTCAAGTCTATGATGCTCCTCCAATTATAGCCCTGGGATTGTTCTTTAGCATACGCGTGGCAGGCTGGATGGTGGACTATATGGTAAACTCCTTGTATTGACGCTGCACAGGATAAGCTTTATGGAAAAAATATTGAAAGAGAGGGGGGACCTGGGATCGAACCCAGGTCCTGAACATTACCAATAGTAAGCCTTGCCACTGGAGCACTCAACACGTTCTGATTATAATATAACTAAGAAATAATATAAAATAAAACGCGTATTAGTGAACTTTTTAGCGCGAGAATTCAAATTGGCCAATCATCTTATGCCACAGGGGTCGTCTTCTTCGTGGCTTGTTTTTCCTGAAACACAAAAACAATTAGCAACGGTTTTGTTAGCGTTCCCTTAGGCCAGTTTCTGAAAAATAGCGATTATCCCAGGGATGCTCATAAATTGAGCGCGAGGGTGGTTTTATGATCGTCCAATCATGTTTGATTCAGTGGTCTAAGTCTTGAATGCTAATTTTTCCTTAACTAAAAAAACCCAATTTAAGGTTCTGAAAACCCTAAGCATCGCCCATGGTGATTCCTTGTATAGTGCATAAAAACTCAATTCATCTACATGGTTAGCTTCAGAATCAATTAATTAATAAGAATTCATGAACAAAATGCAATGAATATGCTTAAATTGTAACATACGATTATGAAAAAAAACGTAAAAAGCTTGACTTCTGTACAATGATTCAAAGGGTTAGGGACTGTGTTCTTGATCCAGGTACGTTGCTTGATGTCCCAGGAAGGTGATGAGATGAATATCTCAGCTTGAATCGCCCTGGAAACAATTTTCAGTGTTTGACTTTTTATGGAAAATTCAAGTTTTCTTTCTTGGCATAGGGCACAACTTAGAGTCAATGGGGAGTAGGGTTTGCATCCTTATATTCATGTGAATGATTAGGGTTGGTTTTCAAAGCCAAAGGATCAAGGAATTGATGGAGAGGATATTGATTTTTATGGCAAAATATTTCAAATCTTTTCATGCATATTGTTAACAAATCATGACAAATCATATTGATTCTTTCCAATCTTAACCATGCACGAAATATTGAAGGTATATCATGCATAAAAAGATTTGAAACATTAGGTTTTATATTTTTCATGTATTTTAATTAATTTAAATGAATTATTAATAATAAAAATCCAAATAAATAAATAAAAAATAAAGAAAAACTTCCCTTTGGGCCAAGTGGTCGTGCACATGTCTTGGATGATGAATTGTGGAAGAAAAAGAGGCCCATTAGCAATTTTAGGTCATTTGAATCAATGTTGACTTTTCAAAATATCCAAAAATTTCCCAACTTCCACAAGGCATAACTTGCTCAATTTTTAAGCTTTGCTCATGTTCTTGGACATTTTGAAAAGGTCTTTGAGTCCTCTAACCAATTCCTTTGGTCCCATGTCATTTTGATTTACCAATCTCAAGTTATGGCCTTTGACTTAAAGTCCCTTTTTGTTGACTTTTGAAAATGACCTATAATGTTGAAATTGATAACTTTTTGTGAGAGCATTTATTGGACTTGAAGTGTGAAGAGGAGTTGTAGGAAATGTTTTTATCTTCAAAATGAGCTTTGGATGGAATTTTTCTGATAATCCATGTGAAAGTTATGCCCTGGTCAATTTACAGTTGACTTTTTCAACTGTCCAAATAAGGAAACTTTTGTATCTTGATGATTTTTGAGCCAAGCTTTGAGAATCATGATCAAGCATTGATCAAATGATGTTTGTGGCTTAAAAATGATATGTTGACCAAAAATTTGAACTTTTGACTGTCAAATGACCATTTTGCCCCTACAGTTGACTGTAGTGCAATTAGGGTTTTTGACTGTGCAATTTTGAGCTGAAAGTCTTGAAACTTGATATGAGGATACTTGACCATATTTGTAGGCACATGGGACTTGATTGGACCTTTGGAAACTTCATTTTCTTGATCAGAACCAAAACCCTAATCTTGACTGCTAGGAGGCCCTTGAACTGTGCAACCCTTGGGGAATTTTGAAACATGACTTGGCAATTTCTTGAAGAATATGGGAGGGCAAATTTTGGGGTACAACACCAGAGTCTGGGGAACTTCTTCAAAATGTTGAAACGGGGTCTCAATGAACTCCCCGTCCATCTCCATATACCGGAAAGAGTTGAGGTGGCTCACCATGTACTCCTCCTCTCCTCGTACCGTAACAATTTTCCCTTTCACTGGGTATTTCAGCATCTGGTGAAGCGTAGAGGTGACTGCCCCAACTTTGTGGATCCATAGGCGACCCAGTAGACAAGAATAAGATGGCCGAATGTCCATCACATAAAATGTAGACGCGAATATCTGAGAACCAACCTTAACTGGAATATCCACTTCTCTATGTACCATTCTCTTGGACCCGTCAAAGGCCCTAACAACAATGTTACTTGGCTTCAACTCTAAACCTTCACAGTCCAATCGGTCTAGAGCTTTCTTGGGTAAAACGTTCAACGAGGATCCAGTATCCACCAATACATGAGCTAGAGTAGTGCCCCTGCATTCAATGGAGACATGCAGGGCGTCATTATGATTCTTCCCCTTGGCAGTCAAGTCGGCGTCGGAGAAACCCAACCCATTATCCGCTGTCAGACTAGCCACACAATCTTTAAACTGATCAGCTAACGTCTCATGCGGCACGTGCGCAGTTTTTAGGAAAGGAATCAGAGCCTTAGCATGGGCCTCTGAACACAACAACAAGGACAACATAGAGATCTTCAACGGGGTTTGCCCCAGCTGTTCGACTACATTGTAGTCGCTTTTCTTGATGATCTTTAAAATTTCCTCTATCTCTTGTCTATAGGCTTCAACAGTAATCTTCCTCGGTGCCTCCGTTAGGGCAGGCTCACCGGTGATCCCTTTGCCCCGAGTATCAGATGACTTGGCAACAGGGGTAAGGATTGGAACTTGAGCAGAGACAGTAACAGGTGTACTGGAAAGTATGATAACAATAGGCTTTCAAACAGTTGGTGGAGAGATCTCAGGGGAGAAAAGTCTTCCGCTGCGGGTGACTTTGGCAGGTCCAACAATATTGCTAACATCAGTATCAGCCTCTTCATCCTTCAAGTCTTGTTTAACTCCGTGATAATATATGTCAGCCCCGTAGTGCCATGGGACATCTTTATCTGATGTATAGGGGATAGGCCTAGGAATAATAATGATCAAGGGAGAGATTCTCGGAGCAGATGTAATTCTAACAGGCTTTCTTGAGGAAGCCTTGGAAGAATTATCGAAAATGGTGATTATAGCAACCTCTTCAACAGGAACCAAAGGAACAACAGTATTCTCAAACAAAATTTCTTTATTATCCATCAGGTGTTGGACACATGACTTCAAAAGATGGCAACCAGTAGGTAGGACGGCACACAGATGGCAACCTTAACCACATCCTGGAAATAAACCGGCTAACAGAAGGTTCTTCTTCACAATCATCAATGGAGTAGCAATATCTTTCACAGAAACCACAAACGAGTCTTCCTCTACGACATTCACTCCATGCTTGGGCATAGGAGCAGTCACAACATTAGGCCTTTCCGGCGCTTCGAACTCAATCTCTTTAGCATCAATCAAGTCCTGTACTTTATTCTTCAGGACCCAACAATCATTTGTGTCATGCCCCGGGCTATCGGAGTGAAAAGCACAGCGGGCGTTCAGATTGTACAGTGGTGATGTTGTATTGGGATTCTTCGGGGCTTCCTTCGGAATCACCAAGTTGGTATTTAACAACTGCGGAAGAATCTGAGACAGGGTCATATGAAGCTGAGTGAATTGTCTTTGCGGCCTCTCGGCCCTTGGCTGATTGTTGCATTGGGTGGAAACAGTTGGTCTTGATATAACAACCGCATTGACCGCTTGGCGGCGCTTAGGTCTATTATGGCTCTTTGAACTGTAAACAACACTGGACTCCTTCTTAAAAGGCTTCTTTTCGGTACTTGACGAAGCACCCTTCTGTATCTTACCGCTCTTGATACCAGCCTCAATTCTTTCCCCGGTCATAATCAGCTCAGTAAACCCGGACGATGAACTTCCAATCAGATGGTTGAAATACGGACCAGACAAGGTCCCCAGAAACATATCCACTAACTCCCTGTCAGCCAGCGGGGGTTGTACTCTTCCAACAAGGTCCCTCCATTTCTGTGCGTAGTCTTTGAAACCTTCGTTCGCACCCATAGACATACCCTGAAGTTGGGTACGCGTGGGAGCGAGGTCGGCATTGTATTGGTACTGCTTGTAAAAAGCAGCAGCAAGGTATAGATGTATCCTGACTGGTTACAGGAGCTGGATCTGGAGCTTCAAACGGTGATGAATGAACCAGGGATGGTTACTACCTCAACAGGAACGGTGAGAGAACCTTGGATGACTTTAACCTCAACAGCAATCGTTGAGAAAAACTTGGGATTACCACCTCCGCAGGATCGGGGAGAGAACCATAGGCGATTACAATCTTAATAGAAATCATTGAGAAAAACCTGGAATGGAATTATCATCTCCGCAGCATCGGGGAGAGAACCATAGGCAATTACAATCTCAATAGCAAACATTGAGAAAACCTTGGGTGGAATTATCATCTCCGCAGTATCGGGGAGAGAACCATAGGCGATTACAATCTCAATAGCAAATATTGAGAAAACCTTGGATAACTTCTACTGAGTCTTCATCAAAAAAATCTGTTTGGGGTCTATTTAGCTGGACTAGAGAAGGCCTTGGACTGGATAAGAAATCTTTGGAGTCGATTTAACTGAACCGGTCTAGGTCTTGAAATGTCTTCAACTGGAATAAGTGTCAGAACGTCGCCATGCCTGGGTCACATCCGAACCATATCTGGAAGGAAATCTGGAAGAAGTATCAGAACGTTGCCATAACTGGTTCACATCTGAACTATATCTGGAAATCTGGAAGCAGTATCAGAACGTTGCCATATCTGGTTCACATCTGAACTCTATCTAGAAGGAACTCTGGAAGCAGTATCAGAACGTCACCATATCTGGTTCACATCTGAACTATATCTAGGAGGAAATCTGGAAGCAGTATCAGAACGTTGCCATAACTGGGTCACATCTGAACTATATCTAGAAGGAAATCTGGAAGAAGTATCAGAACGTTGCCATAACTGGTTCACATCTGAACTATATCTGGAAATCTGGAAGCAGTATCAGAACGTTGCCATATCTGGTTCACATCTGAACTCTATCTAGAAGGAACTCTGGAAGCAGTATCAGAACGTCACCATATCTGGTTCACATCTGAACTATATCTAGGAGGAAATCTAGAAGCAGTATCAGAACGTTGCCATAACTGGGTCACATCTGAACTATATCTAGAAGGAAATCTGGAAGAAGTATCAGAACGTTGCCATAACTGGTTTACATCTGAAACTATATCTAGAAGGAAATCTGGAAGCAGTATCAGAACGTCACCATATCTGGTTTACATCTGAAACTATATCTAGAAAGAGTTGCGATAGTTGATAGTATTCATCTTTGTATTGACCTTTCCTGGAAGGTAAAGCATTAGTTGTATGCAAGATCATGATGCATGAACTGCATGATTTCAACATGTCCTCAAAATTAATGAGATTCGTGTAGTATGATGCATATGCATGCTATAATGTACGAAGATGTGATGTTTATGAACATATGTTTTCGTCTTAGGAAAATAAATCTTTGACGAGTGCCGGGAAGTCACTCCTGGGCTGCTGTTGAAGAATAGATTTTTGCCTCCGCTGAGATGATAGTTGCAAGAATACCGGTAGGAGAAGATAACTCCGTTGGGGAATGAACTTGGCGAATGGATAACTCTGCGGGGAGAAAAGTACTCTAATGATCTTGCTGGGAAGCAATACTCTGTGGGGAGAGAGATGTTTTGCTGAAATGTTGATAATAACTTGCTGGGGATACCCTTGTTGTCTTGGAAGCGTTGATAGACTTCGCTGGGGATAAGAAGACTTCGTCAAGGACGCTCTTTCCGTGGCTTTTGGCTGAGGATAACCCAGTTATATCCTGGTAAGGAAATAACTCTTTGAATAAAGTCGGGCGACGCGTTCGTGCTCTACGCGGATAAGCTTCCAGAATCTACTGGGGATAAGCTTACTGCTTGGGGAGATGAATTTTAACTTTCCTGGGGAACTGGATTGGGCTCTCCTGGGGAAGTATTGAACTGTATTGGTTATTGGTTATGTTCTTCAACGGAACCTACCTTGATACCTTAGAGGACCGAACAATCAGATTGCTTAGACGCCTCTTTATTGCCCCTGTCTCTGATGTGGGGGAGGAAGATACCTGTGGGGGTAGCTGACAAATCTTCTGGTAGGCAAGTGGCGAGGTGTCGGGACATAGTCGTACGCTTTGATCCCTAACTTTTTCCTGGACCGCCCTTTCGGGTTTTCAGTCCACCGGGATACCCATTTTTGCCCAAGCCGCCTTTTCAGGTTTTCGACTTGCCGGGTATACAGATTTTTTTCATTTTCATCCCTTCATTTTGCCCGAACCCTTTTGGTTCGCCGGGAAGCCCTTATTTTTGCCTAGGTGTGTCAACCTAGCGGGTCTTTGATTATGCGTAGTATCTTTTCGACTATGTCCGTGCTTTCAGAATGTAGGGAGTTGCCCCTGTTAGAAGTGTTATGCCACCAGAAGGTGTTTGATCAGGCAAGATTCGTTGTTGAAATGCCCCAAGTGACTCAGGCGGAGATTTGCCCCAGGCTATTTGGCCTTTGAGAGATTCTCCGAATCTTGATTGGATTACCCAGATGATGGACCATGGTCATGTCTGCCCCTTGATTGGACTGCCCCAGATAATAGGCCATGATCAGATCTGCCCCTTGATTGGAAGTACTTCTGTTCATTAGGCATTCGTCGTGCGAATTTCTATGTTGTTCAAACAAAAAGTCATATGCAAACAAAGTTATGTTAAAAATGCAAAGCTCATGTCTGTCTTGAAGATTTTAAAAATGCATTCTTTTTCATAAAACAAGCGAATGTTTGTAAAACGTGATGTCAACTCCATATTTACCGTAAGCCTTAAGGAGTCAGGATACCTTTCGTAACAGTATGCTTTCGAACTAACCCATGCTTCAGCTAGGACTTTTAAGGGTTATAACGTGGCCTGGTTCACGGTTTAAGAAACAAAGGATAAAGGCTCAAATTATTTGTACCCACCCGCTCTTCGTGATGTTCTTCAAACCTAAACTCAGTTGATCGTGCGTTAGACCTTATTTGAGTCCTTACTCTGATATACCAGTGATGGTTCGGATATTGAAAGTTTATTTGGAATAGGCAGTCATTCCCCTTTTTTTTGTTGAGGGTTTGTAAGACCTCTTTCTTGATTTTTGTTATCCCTTTCTTTTTTCGCCTGAACTGTTTCTCTTTTTTGGAATTACAGTCAGCGGGATGCCCCAGTTTTGTAAGTCTCCTTCATGGGTTTTGACTTAATGGGTTTTTTATTCTTTGAGGTAATGACTGCCTTTCTTTATTGATTATTCGGAACCATCACTGTCTTTCTTTGTTTTGTAAGGACCTCTTTTGGTGCCATTTGTTATGCACTTGGATCAACTGAGAGACTACCCTGCCCAGGTTATGATTAAGGGTTTTAAATTTCGAAAAGAAAAACTCCTACTTCTTTGGCTCATAGGGGTTGACGAGGGATTATCATCCTTATAACTCCAGTGTTTAGGAATTGAAACAATGCCTGTACCTCATCAGCGGGGTCTGTTCAAAAGCATACTGTAGATTGTGGTATCATTTTCGTCATCCTCCCTTAAGAGGCTTAGAATTATTAATTGAGAGTTGATCATCAGAAAAAATATGAAAAGAATTTTAAATGTGATGAAAACAATTGTATTAATTCCCAAAACAGACATATGCGATGCATTAATAGAATAAAAGAGTTTGCTATGACATTAATTGTTTGTATGAGCAAAGAAAAATACAACTCGGAAATTCAAATAAACAAAAGGTCTTCAATGATTGGGCAACGGAGCAGTGATTATGTTCGGAGTCTCAGGCACTTCAAACTGAATCTCTCCGGCGTCGATCATATCTTGAATCTTGTTCTTGAGAGGCCAGCAGTTGTCCGTAGTATGCCCCGGGCTATCAGAATGATATGCGCACCTATCGTTGGGATGATAGTTAGGAGCAGAAGTGTTCGGATTCCGGAGGGGAGCCCTTAAGGTGATCAGCCCTGCCTTCAACATTTGTTGTAGTGCTTGATCCAGCGACATGTTGATCTTGGTGAATTGTCGTTTCTCCTTGCGCTGCTGCCCCTGTCCTTGTTGAGCAGGTCCAGGATTGGAGATCTGGGTTGCCCCTACCTCATGACGGCTCTTTTTACCATGCACAACATTGGACTCTTTCTTTCCATGATGAGGATTTTTATCAGAAGGTGCAGCCTCTTGAATCTTCCCAGACCTGATGCCAGCTTCTATTCGCTCTCCAGTCAAAATAAGATCGGTGAATCCAGCAGACGAATTCCCAATCAGGTGGTTGTAGAATGGACCAGACAGGGTCCCCAAGAACATGTCCACAAGCTCACGGTCAGTCAGCGGTGGTCGTACCCTACCGGCCAGGTCTCTCCATTTCTGCGCATACTCTTTAAAACCTTCACTTGAACCTAACGACATACCCTGGAGTTGGGTACGTGTAGGGGCAAGGTCGGCATTATACTGATACTGCTTGTAAAAAGCAGTAGCCAACTCCTCCCAGTTACGAACCTTGGTTCCATCCAGCTGATAGAACCATTCGAGATGAGTCCCTGAAAGACTTTCCTGGAAGAAGTGGATCCACAAGTTCTTGTCCACAGTATACGGTTGAATCTTCCGCACATAAGACCTGAGATGCAGCCTGGGACAGGATGCCCCATCGTACTTAGCAAAAGAGGGTGCTTTGAATTTGTGGGGGATCACCACACCAGCAGTTAGACCCAAATCTCCGAAATCTAAACCAGGTACTTGCTGGATTTCCATTGCATTCAGAAGGTCTTCCAACTGCTTGTACTTGTCTTCAGCAGGAGGGTATTGTTCGTCGTTGAAATCTGTCTCGTTGTCGGAGACCACTGGACTGGGAGCCCTTTCCTCCTGATGACTGTCTTCCCCAACAGATGGAGTGGTCCTCTCAGCTTCATTTTGTGTGCCATTCCCAGGTTTGCGTCTAGGGTTAAACCACACAGTCCTCTTCTTCTTCTTTTTCAAGAGCAGAGTCTTCAGGTCTTGTTGCCCCTGGGCCAAAGTCATGATCAGCTCTTGGAATTGGGCGTTCTGAGCCTGAAGGGCCTTGATAGACTGCTCAGTTGATGATTCATGGTTCATGACGATCGGCTGAAATAAACAGCGAAGAGGGTAAGCAACCTGTCAAAAGGGTACCTGCAATGCAATGAGATGTATGACATGCATGTAATGTTTTCAAGGATCTCGCGGGGTAAACAAAAATTTGTTGGAATTTGGGTCTGGTAGCTTGGTTGAAGGAACTTCCTGTTGTTGAGAGTCCTTCTTCAAGGGTTAAAGGCTCACCATATCTAGTGGGTCATAGCCCCTGACAACCTTGTCTAGAGGAAAATAAATCCCCTTTGCCCCTTGCTGGGCAGTTGGTTCATCATGACCTGCATCACAAGCCCTTGAGATCCTTGAAATGGGTTAGGATGTATGCAATGGTATGATGGTATGATGTTATGCTATGCATGGGGTGATATAGGTAAACCCTTGTTATGAGTCCCAATTAAGGACTATAAACAAACCCTGCAAGAAATTCAGTATACTTTGTTACGAGTCCCAATTAAGGACTATAAACAAAACCTGCAAGAGACTTAGTAAACCCTGTTATGAGCCCTAATTAAGGACTACAAACAAAACCTGCAAGACTTAGTAACCCTATTATGAGCCCCAATTAAGGACTATAAACAAAACCTGCGAGACTTAGTAACCCTGTTATGAGCCCCAATTAAGGACTATAAACAAAACCTGCAAGTAGTTCATGTGTCAGATAACAAGCATGCAAGTAGTCAAGTACGAAGGCACACAAGTCACACAAGAGAAACCCTTAGAGTTTAAGGCCAGCATGAGGTCGGGGTAGTACCCTCTTGAAGTTGGTGGGCTCAACCTGTCCTATCAAAGTAACCGGGTTCTAAGGGTCCCAATATCACGGGATTGCTTCCATTGTTCATCGTTTCGATTTAGCCACTGAACTGGCGACCGAAATATTCCAGGAAAGCAACCCTCAATTGAGTGTAGTATCGAGTATCAACCAACCTCGGACTGCACCAAAGTCAGTTATCTCACTACCCTAAAGAGGCCAAGATAGTTCAATTAAGGTTCCTAAGGTCTGTTGATGCTTCACGACACCACGCGGAGGCCCCGTACTCTCCTTGACTGAACTCAAGGGTTACCGGTACACACCAAAGTGCCACATCAACGTAGCAAACTGTTTCAACCATGTCGGTATACCCCGCACAGTTCCCTCACAGCCTTGTTGCTACTTTCTAAGAAGGTCTCCCCAGATCCGGGTTAGGATCTATAGAACTCCCAAGACAGTACCCACAATAATAAAGCAAGCAATTCAGACAATTGAAAACACAAGTGATCTTAGTCCTAAGGTACACCTCACTTTTAAAGTATCCCCAGCAGAGTCGCCAGTTCTGTGATCGGTGGATCTGGAACTGACTGTCTAACGCTGGATCGCGAAATGTAGCGGAAGCAAGAGTCGCCACCGTCTTTTATTTTCTCCAAATGGAAAGGACAAAAGCACAGAAAAATTCCTTAAAGAGATTGCTCTCGGTTTGGGAGGTAGATTATAGAAAGGGAAGGTATTAGCACCCTTTCTATCCATGGTTATCCATGGGCTCTTAGATACTTGCTCATTTGTGTTTTCAAAAATGGTTTGTTTGCTTTTCAACTGTGGGTTTTAAAAAGTTTCTTTAAAAATTCCAGTTCGACTCTTGTATCGGTCCTCAAGAGTGTTTGAAAAGTTGCTTTCGAAATCTTTTTGAAAAGGTGTCGGTGTGAAAAGTATTTTCGATCTGTTTTTGAAATTTGAGCAAGTATCCATGAGAATCTACCTACTCTAAGGAATTCGTCTGTGTAAATGTCCTTTAAAGTAGTGCCATCCCACCATTGAGAGGTAGGTAGCGCCACTGTTGGAGGTGTTCGGGTCAATTCGAAGGTTCGGGACATTGTGGCCACCAAGCAAAGGTAAGACACCTTAGAAGCTACCCTTATGCCATTGATCTTTTTAATTCGAGGCGACCGTTCAGAGGCAACTTGTTTGAGGCAACTAGATCAATGGACACAAGGACTCGCTAAAATGTCTTATACTTGACAATCACGTTTCGAAGGGTAAGGCAACAGTGTGATCACCGAGCAATAGGAAGACACCTTAGAAGCTACCCTCATGCCAGGTTCCTGGATCATGAGGACTTACTAAAACGTCCTCTACTCGACGATCACCTTTCGAGGCAAGGCAACAGTGAGGCGTACCCTAGGGGTGGTGTGTGATTTGTGTGTCGTTTTCATATATTTTGTCTTGTCATGGCATAGGTGATCTAGCGTTTGTTTTTATTTATTGTCATTCATTCTTGCATTTATTTAACAGTTAAAAAAAGATGCGGAAAATTAAAGTTCTAAACTATTACAAAAGGCGCGGGTCCACATCGCCAAAATTTCCAGGACCCGATTTGACAGAAAAATAAAGAATTAAAGGTAAAGTGCGAAAGATTAAAATGTTCGAGTTTACAGGGCTTTGGGAGAGATACATAAATATTTAAAAGAAATAGAAATAAATACACGAATATGAAGTTTAAACTAAAAACGAGGGCGTTGGACCCTTTTTGCAAAATTAAATTAAATGATGAAATTAATTAAAATTAAAAAGAAAAGGAATTGTTTTTTTGGTATTTTAAGATTTAAATGGAAAAATGAATTAAATGCAGTTTAACCTAATTCTACAATTTTTTATTTGTTAAGAAAGTATTAACTTTAACCTAAAATTAAACCTAATTATTTTACATGCAATTTTATTAAAAATAAATATTTTAATATTTAATTATTATGGAAGAAAAGAAAAAAGGTAAAAATTATGATAAACCTTAATTCTATCAATTTTAGAAAAAAAAGGTTAAGGTTGAAACCTAAATTAAAACTAAGTTAATTATGAATTTTATTTGCAAAAAATGCTAATTAAATAAAGGTATTTAAATTTTGGTCTTTTCTGATTTTTTTGTGTTTTTTATGTTTTTCATGAAAAATTAAATTAAAGAAATTAATGAAGAAAAACAATAATTGCAATAAACAAAATAAAGAAAAGAATAGAAAATCAAACCATGGGGGGGTGTTGTCCCCAATTGTGAGGTGAATCTTTAGCAATCTGGGCCCAAAACATCTTTGGCCTCCTTGACTTTCCAAGATAGCGTGTGGCCTCTTTGACTCAAGTCTATGATGCTCCTCCAATTATAGCCCTGGGATTGTTCTTTAGCATACGCGTGGCAGGCTGGATGGTGGACTATATGGTAAACTCCTTGTATTGACGCTGCACAGGATAAGCTTTATGGAAAAAATATTGAAAGAGAGGGGGGACCTGGGATCGAACCCAGGTCCTGAACATTACCAATAGTAAGCCTTGCCACTGGAGCACTCAACACGTTCTGATTATAATATAACTAAGAAATAATATAAAATAAAACGCGTATTAGTGAACTTTTTAGCGCGAGAATTCAAATTGGCCAATCAGCTTATGCCACAGGGGTCGTCTTCTTCGTGGCTTGTTTTTCCTGAAACACAAAAACAATTAGCAACGGTTTTGTTAGCGTTCCCTTAGGCCAGTTTCTGAAAAATAGCGATTATCCCAGGGATGCTCATAAATTGAGCGCGAGGGTGGTTTTATGATCATCCAATCATGTTTGATTCAGTGGTCTAAGTCTTGAATGCTAATTTTTCCTTAACTAAAAAAACCCAATTTAAGGTTCTGAAAACCCTAAGCATCACCCATGGTGATTCCTTGTATAGTGCATAAAAACTCAATTCATCTACATGGTTAGCTTCAGAATCAATTAATTAATAAGAATTCATGAACAAAATGCAATGAATATGCTTAAATTGTAACATACGATTATGAAAAAAAACGTAAAAAGCTTGACTTCTGTACAATGATTCAAAGGGTTAGGGACTGTGTTCTTGATCCAGGTACGTTGCTTGATGTCCCAGGAAGGTGATGAGATGAATATCTCAGCTTGAATCGCCCTGGAAACAATTTTCAGTGTTTGACTTTTTATGGAAAATTCAAGTTTTCTTTCTTGGCATAGGGCACAGCTTAGAGTCAATGGGGAGTAGGGTTTGCATCCTTATATTCATGTGAATGATTAGGGTTGGTTTTCAAAGCCAAAGGATCAAGGAATTGATGGAGAGGATATTGATTTTTATGGCAAAATATTTCAAATCTTTTCATGCATATTGTTAACAAATCATGACAAATCATATTGATTCTTTCCAATCTTAACCATGCACGAAATATTGAAGGTATATCATGCATAAAAAGATTTGAAACATTAGGTTTTATATTTTTCATGTATTTTAATTAATTTAAATGAATTATTAATAATAAAAATCCAAATAAATAAATAAAAAATAAAGAAAAACTTCCCTTTGGGCCAAGTGGTCGTGCACATGTCTTGGATGATGAATTGTGGAAGAAAAAGAGGCCCATTAGCAATTTTAGGTCATTTGAATCAATGTTGACTTTTCAAAATATCCAAAAATTTCCCAACTTCCACAAGGCATAACTTGCTCAATTTTTAAGCTTTGCTCATGTTCTTGGACATTTTGAAAAGTTCTTTGAGTCCTCTAACCAATGCCTTTGGTCCCATGTCATTTTGATTTACCAATCTCAAGTTATGGCCTTTGACTTAAAGTCCCTTTTTGTTGACTTTTGAAAATGACCTATAATGTTGAAATTGATAACTTTTTGTGAGAGCATTTATTGGACTTGAAGTGTGAAGAGGAGTTGTAGGAAATGTTTTTATCTTCAAAATGAGCTTTGGATGGATTTTTTCTGATAATCCATGTGAAAGTTATGCCCTGGTCAATTTACAGTTGACTTTTTCAACTGTCCAAATAAGGAAACTTTTGTATCTTGATGATTTTTGAGCCAAGCTTTGAGAATCATGATCAAGCATTGATCAAATGATGTTTGTGGCTTAAAAATGATATGTTGACCAAAAATTTGAACTTTTGACTGTCAAATGACCATTTTGCCCCTACAGTTGACTGTAGTGCAATTAGGGTTTTTGACTGTGCAATTTTGAGCTGAAAGTCTTGAAACTTGATATGAGGATACTTGACCATATTTGTAGGCACATGGGACTTGATTGGACCTTTGGAAACTTCATTTTCTTGATCAGAACCAAAATCCTAATCTTGACTGTTAGGAGGCCCTTGAACTGTGCAACCCTTGGGGAATTTTGAAACATGACTTGGCAATTTCTTGAAGAATATGGGAGGGCAAATTTTGGGGTACAACACCAGAGTCTGGGGAACTTCTTCAAAATGTTGAAACGGGGTCTCAATGAACTCCCCGTCCATCTCCATATACCGGAAAGAGTTGAGGTGGCTCACCATGTACTCCTCCTCTCCTCGTACCGTAACAATTTTCCCTTTCACTGGGTATTTCAGCATCTGGTGAAGCGTAGAGGTGACTGCCCCAACTTTGTGGATCCATAGGCGACCCAGTAGACAAGAATAAGATGGCCGAATGTCCATCACATAAAATGTAGACGCGAATATCTGAGAACCAACCTTAACTGGAATATCCACTTCTCTATGTACCATTCTCTTGGACCCGTCAAAGGCCCTAACAACAATGTTACTTGGCTTCAACTCTAAACCTTCACAGTCCAATCGGTCTAGAGCTTTCTTGGGTAAAACGTTCAACGAGGATCCAGTATCCACCAATACATGAGCTAGAGTAGTGCCCCTGCATTCAATGGAGACATGCAGGGCGTCATTATGATTCTTCCCCTTGGCAGTCAAGTCGGCGTCGGAGAAACCCAACCCATTATCCGCTGTCAGACTAGCCACACAATCTTTAAACTGATCAGCTAACGTCTCATGCGGCACGTGCGCAGTTTTTAGGAAAGGAATCAGAGCCTTAGCATGGGCATCTGAACACAACAACAAGGACAACATAGAGATCTTCAACGGGGTTTGCCCCAGCTGTTCGACTACATTGTAGTCTCTTTTCTTGATGATCTTTAAAATTTCCTCTATCTCTTGTCTATAGGCTTCAACAGTAATCTTCCTCGGTGCCTCCGTTAGGGCAGGCTCACCGGTGATCCCTTTGCCCCGAGTATCAGATGACTTGGCAACAGGGGTAAGGATTGGAACTTGAGCAGAGACAGTAACAGGTGTACTGGAAAGTATGATAACAATAGGCTTTCGAACAGTTGGTGGAGAGATCTCAGGGGAGAAAAGTCTTCCGCTGCGGGTGACTTTGGCAGGTCCAACAATATTGCTAACATCAGTATCAGCCTCTTCATCCTTCAAGTCTTGTTTAACTCCGTGATAATATATGTCAGCCCCGTAGTGCCATGGGACATCTTTATCTGATGTATAGGGGATAGGCCTAGGAATAATAATGATCAAGGGAGAGATTCTCGGAGCAGATGTAATTCTAACAGGCTTTCTTGAGGAAGCCTTGGAAGAATTGTCGAAAATGGTGATTATAGCAACCTCTTCAACAGGAACCAAAGGAACAACAGTATTCTCAAACAAAATTTCTTTATTATCCATCAGGCGTTGGACACATGACTTCAAAAGATGGCAACCAGTAGGTAGGACGGCACACAGATGGCAACCTTAACCACATCCTGGAAATAAACCGGCCAACAGAAGGTTCTTCTTCACAATCATCAATGGAGTAGCAATATCTTTCACAGAAACCACAAACGAGTCTTCCTCTACAACATTCACTCCATGCTTGGGCATAGGAGCAGTCACAACATTAGGCCTTTCCGGCGCTTCGAACTCAATCTCTTTAGCATCAATCAAGTCCTGTACTTTATTCTTCAGGACCCAACAATCATTTGTGTCATGCCCCGGGCTATCGGAGTGAAAAGCACAGCGGGCGTTCAGATTGTACAGTGGTGATGTTGTATTGGGATTCTTCGGGGCTTCCTTCGGAATCACCAAGTTGGTCTTTAACAACTGCGGAAGAATCTGAGACAGGGTCATATGAAGCTGAGTGAATTGTCTTTGCGGCCTCTCGGCCCTTGGCTGATTGTTGCATTGGGTGGAAACAATTGGTCTTGATATAACAACCGCATTGACCGCTTGGCGGCGCTTAGGTCTATTATGGCTCTTTGAACTGTAAACAACACTGGACTCCTTCTTAAAAGGCTTCTTTTCGGTACTTGACGAAGCACCCTTCTGTATCTTACCGCTCTTGATACCAGCCTCAATTCTTTCCCCGGTCATAATCAGCTCAGTAAACCCGGACGATGAACTTCCAATCAGATGGTTGAAATACGGACCAGACAAGGTCCCCAGAAACATATCCACTAACTCCCTGTCAGCCAGCGGGGGTTGTACTCTTCCAACAAGGTCCCTCCATTTCTGTGCGTAGTCTTTGAAACCTTCGTTCGCACCCATAGACATACCCTGAAGTTGGGTACGCGTGGGAGCGAGGTCGGCATTGTATTGGTACTGCTTGTAAAAAGCAGCAGCAAGGTCTTCCCAAGTACGGATACTAGCTCCTTCCAGCTGGTAAAACCATTCAAGTTGAGTCCTCGAAAGACTATCTTGAAAGAAGTGGATCCAGAGGTTCTTATCAGTAGTGTATGGCTGGATCTTTCTAACATACGAGCAGAGGTGCATCTTTGGACAAGAAACCTCGTCGTATTTAGCAAAGATTTGTGCTTTAAACTTGTGGGGGATCACCACCCCAGATGACAAACCCAAATCACCAAAGTCCAATCCAGGGACCTTCTGGATCTCCATGGAACTTAACCGGTCTTCAAGCTGTTTATACGTATCCTCAACTGGAGGATACTGGTCTTCGTCAAAGTCAGTCTCATTATCAGAAACCACAGGGCTAGGAGCCCTCCTTTATTCTTGGTTTTCTCCCCCTTCAGATGAGTGAGTCAAATCAACCTCTTCTCGCAAATTGTTTCCGAACCTGCGACCCATATTCAGTAGGACCGTCTTCTTCTTCTTCTTATCCTTCAAGATAAGAGTCTTCAGATCTTGCTGACCCTTAGCCAAATTCATGAACATTTCCTGGAATTGAGCATTTTGAGCTTGTAGAGCCTTGATAGCTTGATCAGTTGATGTTTCGGCAGACATGATGTGCTGAAATAAACAGCGAAGAAGATAAGAGACCTGTAAGGGTACCTGTAATGAGGTGCGTGGAATGAAATGCGTATGATATGATTTCAAAGACGTCGAGAGATTTAAATTTATAAACCAAAATGAAACACACTTTTATTAGATAAATTTGAAACATTGTTTGATAAATTCCCTTAAGGCGTTACAAGAAAGAAAAACTGAAAAGTAAATCAAAACTAGAAATAATCAAAAGACATCAGCGCTCCCATGGTCGTTTTCCTCCTGTGCTGACATAGTCGTTGAGGATCTTCTCATTCTCCAGCTGTCTTGTAAGCTTTAGAATCTTCCGCTCCTGCTCGTGATACTTGTCTTTGTAAGTATCCCGCTCTTCTCTTAGCTGCATCCAAGACCTCTTTAATGCCCCAATGTCAGTTGGCATGTACGAATGTAGGATGGTAGGAGGAACCCCTTCTTCATCAGCAACCTCAACAATCACAGGCAAAACAGCTTCGTACGGCATTCCCAGCTTTTGAGCACGTATACGAACCCATCGAAGATATGGTTCCATCGGAAGAGAGGGCTTTATCCCTAACTCGTGTGGATCAGACCGGTGCACCCTGTCCCAAGCTCGTATGAACATGCGGCGATGTTCGTGACTATCCCCTTGGAAGTCAAAGACAATGCTTGGCATCAACAACTCATGAGGTCCTTCCCTCCTAGCTCGCCTGAACTGTCGTAAGGCCAGACAAGGATTATAGGTGATCCCTCCTCGAATTCCAAGTAGTAGAACATTGGGGTACTCCCCACAGCGATGAATAATAGCTACGTCTTCCATGTCTTTAGTGCTCCAGATAATGTCAATGTGAGCGAGAGACATAATTCTGTAGGCCCAACCCATGTCTTCCTTGTTCTTCAAAACTGATTTGGGGAGGTGAGAAATAAACCACCTCGCCAGCAATGGTGCACAACACATAAGGGTTCCCTGTTTCCTAGTAGTACGGGCATAAAGAGAGTGAGGAATGTCACCCAAGAGAGTGGGTACAGGATTACGGGACATGAAAATCTTCACCGCATTCACGTCGACGAAAGAATCTGAGTTAGGAAACAACACCAAACCATATATGAGAAGAGCCAGAATGTCTTCAAATGCCTGAAAGTCTAGACTGTCCTAGAAATGATTAGCCCGATCAACCAAGAATTTAGCCAAGAAGCCTTTTGTCCCACTACTAGTCTCCCAGCTTGACATTACCTCATCCTTTGTCAGATGGAGGGCTGAAGAAATCTCTTCCGGCCTAAGGACTTTCTCCCAACCTGTAAACGGGGTCTGCTCTAAAATAGAGATACCAAGTAGATCAGAGAATTCCTCCAGAGTAGGGACTAACTGATAGTCCGGGAAAGTGAAGCAGTGGTATAATGGATCAAAGAACTGGCACAAAACACTCAACATCTGCTCATCCATCTTGGAAGTGACCAACCCAAGGAGGTGACCATGTCTTATGATAAAAGAGAAAGTATCTGGCATCTTTGCAACCAAATCTCTAAGCTGAGTAGGAATCTGTACAAAGATGATCCGAATAGTGTTTCTACGCATGGGTGCCATGACCTACAAAACAGAACAAAGATGAATCCCCTCTGTCTTTGAAATAGGTTAGTCCAACGCAATATGCATGCAATGTCATGATGCATGATGTCATGATAGAAACACATCACAAGTATTCACAGATAGAAAACATGGTAAGCGCAAACAAGTCACACAGATAGCCCTTAGATTTCAGGCTGGCAAGGAGTTTAGGTATTACCCTCTTTCAGTTTAGTTGGTTTAAACCTGTCCTAGTAATAGTAACCGGGTTCTAGAGGATCTCAATATCACTGACCACCCTCGATCGGTAATAATTCCAATTTGGCAACCTTTTCTTGCGGTCGGAATCATCGCGAGAGTTTGGTCTCAATGAGTGTAGCATACTGCTACTGTTCTATTGCCAAGTTGGTCAATTATAGGTGCTAAGGTCAGTTGGTGCTTAATGACCCCTTAGAAGACCCATATTCTCCTCGTTGCGCCACATGGGATATCGGTACAAACTAAAGTGCCACACCAACATAGCTACTGCTTTAACTGTATCGATCTACGCTGTACAGTTCCTTCACAGTTTATTGCTACTTACCTAAAGGGTGTCCCCCAGATCCTGGTTAGGATCTATAGTAACTGTGAATCGAACCCACAAAGATAAAGCATATAAATCAAGCAATTGAAAACATTATGATGAACTATTCCTAAGGTACAGCCCACTTATTAAAGTTTCCCCAACAGAGTCGCCAGTTCTGTGATACGGTGGCCAGAACCGGGACGTGTTTCCCTATTTTGTAAGGAATTTGCTGGTTTGCATTTTGCGTTTGTTTTTGCAAAATGTCGCGGTAAGTAAGAGTCGCCACCGAATTTTATTTTATCCAACAAGGAAAGGAAAAAAGCACAGAAAAATTCCTTTTTTGAGATATTTCTGAGTACAGGGGGTAGATTATAGAAAGGGAAGGTATTAGCACCATTTCTATCCGTAGTTATCTACGGGCTCTTAGGTACTTGCTCATAATTTTCAAAAATTGTTTTCTTTGTGTTTGTGGGCTTTGAAAAGTTTTTGTTTTAACTTCGATTTAACTCTTGCTTCTGTCTTCAAGAGTGTAATGAAGTGTTTTTGAAAACTTTGTAAAAGAGTGTAAGTGTGAAAAAGTTTTGTTTTTTGGTTGAGCAAGTATCTAAGAGCTATCTACCTACTCGAAAAAGGAATCGTTCTATGCTAATTTCCTTTAGACAATGCTATCCTACTATTGATGAGTAGGTAGCATCGTCGTTGGAGTTTTAGGGTCAATTCGAATGAGGGACTTACGGTCACCAAAGCAATGTTAAGACACTTTAGCAGTAACCCTCATGTCTTAGATCATTTGTTTGAGGCAACAATATCCGAGGCAACCGTTTCGAGACGACTATGATCTTTTAGACAAGAGGACGACCTCTAAAATATGTAAGTCTCGGAGTGCCTAAGAGGGGGGGGGTGAATTAGGTCTTATAAAAATTTATTCGGTTTTATTTGAATGCTTGGTAGTAATTTTTGGTTAAATGTTTAAAGGTTTTGATTATATCTTTATCTTTTCCTGATTATGGTGATGAAAGTGATAAATGCGGAAAAGTAAAGAACACGGTGATATATCCTGGTTCCCCTCACAATCCGAGAGTACTCTAGTCCCCTTTCCAACACTAAAGAGATTTCACTATAGTTAGAATGATTGTACAACCTATGCTTACTATCTAACCTATAGGGTGATCAAAGGTTCTTAACACCTTTAAGACCAAACAAACACTAATGTGAATGAAGAACAATCCTCTTCAAATCACAACACTTACTTCCAACAATCCTGGATAGTAAGGAAAAACCTTTAAGTAATACAATGACTAATTTGAAGTATATGGAGAGCTTTATCAATCTTCAATTGATCTTCTTCTTCAAGATAAAAACAATTCTCAACAATGTATATAAATGTTCACAATGTATGTATGAAACTTGTAATGATAATGAAAGTGTATATGGCAAGTTTCACAAAATTATGAACACATGAAAGTTTATGTGCAAATTTGAATGAATGAGAAAATTGTTAATATGAAGAAGGTTTTTTGTTGTTTGAAAATGTTATATGTGTTCTTTTTTTTTTTTAGAAACTGAAAAAATATGCATTTTATAAAGTTACAAGAACCTCTTCATTCATGCCAATTCATATGAAAAGTTGCAATGCATTCATGAAAAGATACCACTTGAAAAATGTTTAAAAAACAAAAGAAAAGCTGCACTGGTTTTCTAGGAACCGGTTCCGACACTGACAGAACCCGGTTCTTAGTGAACGTTATAAGTTAGAATTCAAAAATATCACGCAGGAACCGGTTCCCCTATTGGTACAACCCGGTTCCTGGTACAAAAACCAGGGACATGTTTTTTGAGAAATTCTGGAACCCGGTTCCCTGTTAGGGAGGAACCGGTTCCTAAAGGGTTATTTTCAAAAATACTTTTTGAAAGATATTTCAACTAAAGTTTTTCTTGATGTTAAAATTATGGAATATGTATATGTTGATGAATGCATATTGTGAACATCTATATTCAAGATTTTAAGAATTATTTATACCATTTGACATTTGATGATTCTTCAATAATTCTTCAATAATCTTCAAGACTTTTATATGATGTTGATAAGCTTTTTGCACATCCTTTGAATGTTGATGTCCATGTTGTCTTCATCAAAACACATGCTTTAAATATGACTTGAGAAGCTTGTAATTACATTCTCCCCCTTTTTGATGATGACAACCAAGTCTTGAAAACGATTTCTTGAAATGTTTATGTTGTTTTGTATAGCAAACATGTTGAGCAAATGCAAGGCTCCCCCTAAATTGTATGCTCCCCCTAAGTCCATGATTCCTTGAATTTTGGAGTGAGTTTGTAGATATTTGGGCCTGCAATTTCTTTGAAACAAAACAACACATATCCATATTCTTCTCCCCCTTTGTTAACATAAAAAAGGATGGGGAAAAAGAGTGAAATAAATACATATAAAAATTAAGACGTGCATCTTAAGAAAAACATTAGATATCACCTTCATCCAAAATACCAAGTTCTCTTCGGATTTTGAAGAAAGGTTCTCGAGCAAGCAGTTTAGTGAATATATCTGCGAGTTGGTTATGAGTATCCACAAAAGTAACTTCGACATCTCCTTTAAGTACATGATCACGGAGAAAATGATGTCGAATATCTATATGTTTGGTTCTTGAATGCATGACCGGATTCTTTGTAATATTGATAGCACTTGTATTGTCGCATCGAAGGGGAATGCATCCGAGATCAAGTCCGTAATCACGGAGTTGTTGCTTGAGCCAAAGAATTTGTGCACAACAACAACCCGCTGCTATGTATTCTGCTTCAGCCGTGCTAAGAGCAACACATGCTTGCTTTTTACAAGCCCATGATACTAATGCATTTCCAATAATGTGACAAGTACCACTTGTGCTTTTACAATCAGTTTTACAACCTGCATAATCCGCGTCAGAATAACCAATTAAAGTGCAAGTACTACCTTTCGGATACCATAGGCTGACATTGATTGTTCCTTTAAGATACTTCATGATCCTTTTAACTGCCATGAGGTGTGATTCCTTTGGATTTGCTTGAAAGCGAGCGCAAAGACAAACACTAAACATGATGTCAGAACGGCTTGCCGTCAAATACAATAAAGAACCAATCATACCTCTGTACTTTGTAATATCAATTGGAGTACCGGATTCATCTTGATCAACATATGTACCAGAGCCCATTGGAGTATTCATTGCTTTACAATTGTCCATATCAAACTTTTTCAATAATTCTTTGCAATACTTAGATTGGTTGATGAAGATTCCATCTTCTAGTTGCTTGATTTGTAGTCCAAGAAAGTAGTTCATCTTTCCCATCATAGACATCTCGAATTCTCCTTGCATCATCAATGAGAATTCCTCACACATTTCTTTGTTAGTCGATCCAAAAATGATATCATCAACATAGACTTGAACCAATAAAGTGTTACTTTGGATTTTCTTAATGAACAAGGTTTTATCAACCTTACCCTTTTCGAAACCTTTTTCACACAAAAAATTGCTAAGTCTATCATACCATGCTCTTGGTGCTTGCTTTAAGCCATAAAGAGCCTTTCTCAACTTAAAGACATGTGTAGGATGTTTGAAGTCTTCAAATCCCTGGGGTTGTTTGACATAGACTTCTTCATTGATGTATCCATTCAAGAATGTGCTTTTGACGTCCATTTGAAAAAGCTTCGTCGGATTTCTCGTCAAACTTACCGAGATTATCTTTGTCATTATTAAGAACAAAGCACTTGCATCCAAAAATGTGAAAGTGAGCAATATTTGGCTTTCTTCCTTTGAAGAGTTCATATGGAGTCTTCTTTATTATAGGTCTAATGATAACTCGATTTCCAACATAACATGCCGTACTAACTGCATCCGCCCAAAAATATTTAGGAAGATTTGCATCACTAAGCATTGTTCTTGCAAGTTCCACTAGAAACCTATTCTTTCTTTCAACTACTCCATTTTGTTGTGGAGTTCTTGGTGCTGAAAAATTATGAGAGATGCCATGTTCTTCACAAAATTCTTCAAATTGTGCATTTTAGAATTCTCCACCATGATCACTTCTTATGGATACAATCTTTAGTGATTTTTCATTTTGGATTTGCTTAGCATACTTCTTAAAGGCTTTAAAAGCATCACTTTTCTACACAAGAAACAAAGTCCAAGAATATCTAGAAAAATCATCAATAATGACTACAACGTATACATTACCTCCGAAGCTTTTTGTTCTTGATGGACCAAAGAGATCCATGTGTAACAATTGTAGTGGCCTTGTAGTAGACCCCACATTCTTAGATTTGAAAGTTGTTTTGGTCTGTTTGCCCTTTTGGCAAGCGTTACATAATTTGTCTTTGATGAACTTCATCTTTGGTAGACCAATAACTAAGTCATGCTTAACCAATTTGTTCAAGTGCTCCATGTGAATGTGAGCAATCCTCTTGTGCCATAACCAAGCGTCATTGTTGTTTACCATAAGACATTGTACCTTCAGAGACAAATCATCTAAAGTAATCATAAAAATATTGTTAGTTCTTATACCTTTGAGTTTTACCTCATTGGTTGCCTCATCCATAATGAGACATTCATCTTTGTTGAATTTGATCTTGAACCCTCTATCGCAAAGTTGACTTATGCTAAGAAGATTGTGCTTTAATCCTTCAACATATAGAACATCCTCAATTTGAATGGATGGAGGTGTGCCAACTATTCCAACGCCAATAATCTTTCCTTTGGTGTTGTCTCCATAGGTGACATACCCTTTGGCTTTATGTACTAGATATGAAAATTGGTGTAAATCTCCTGTCATATGCTTTGAACATCCACTATCAATATACCAAACATTTGATGTGGATTTCAAGCATACCTACACAAACAAATTATTCTTTGTTAGGTACCCAAGTTGCCTTGGGTCCTTCATAGTTAGTTCCCTTTTTCACCCACACATAATGCCCACTTGCTATACTAAAGTTTCTAACATAGCAAGCATTAGGTGTATGGCCTTTAATACCACAATAAAAACAAGTAGGTTCAAAGTTACTTCTATATCTAGAAGGATAAGATTTCTTCTTAGGAAATGTTTTCTTTTTTGATACATTAGCCTTTTTCTTTTGATGATTATGAACAACTTGCTTCTTTTCTACTTTCTTGAGATTGGAACTATTACTAGCCTTTACAAAAACAGTGGGATTGTTACTTGGTTTCTTAGAATTCACATAACCAAGACCCCTTTTATCATTTGGATAGCGTTGTTGGCTTAGTAATCCTTCCAATCCTATTTGTCCTTTTTCATATCGTTCAATGACTCTTTTCAATTGAACAATTTGAAAGACATTTGATTCACACTTGGAGCATGCAAAGTTTTCTTTTTCTTTAATAAAATTTTGTTTTTGAAGATCAAAATCTTTAGTCATGGTGTCAATTTTTTCTAAACAAATTAGAAGTTCTTTTTCTTGATTTGACACCTTTTTGTATAAACTTTTGCATTCTTTCAAGAGTTCATCAATAGCATCTTGAACATCATCATCAAAAAGATTAAAATCATTACTAACCTCTTCTTCATCGTCGGAGTGATGTGAAGCCATTAATGCTAGATTTTCACATTCGTCGCTTTCCGAATCGGATGAAGAACTTATCTCATTATCTTCCCATGCAACATAAGCCTTTTTGTTCTTGAACTCCTTTTTGCCTTTGAATCCATTTTTCTTGGAGAGTTTTGGACAATCCGGCTTTATGTGACCTTGCTTTCCACATTCATAACATGTGACATCTTGTGTTGATGTGGAGGCTTCTTTATCTTTATGATTATAAAATTTCTTCCTTTTGACAAAGTTAGCATTATGAAGATTATTTTTATGACCAAAATATTTTCCTAACCTTTTTACAAGAAGCAAGAAGTTTTCATCTTCCTCTGATGCATCTTTATCTTGACTTTCTTTTGAATCAACTTTCAAAGCAATGCCTTTGGATTTCTTCTCTAAATTTTCATGTTTTTCAAGTCTACCGAGTTCCGTTTCGTATTCTTGAAGTTTGCCAAATAATGTAGCGGAAGTCATTGCGGAGAGACTCTTCTTTTCCGAGATTGCCGTTACCTTTGGTTGCCATTCCCTAGTCAATGATCTAAGGATTTTCAAGTTGAGTTCATCATTTGTCAAGGTTTTACCAAGAGCATTTAAGTGATTTGTCAAATGCACAAATCTCTTTTGTAAGTCAAGAATGGATTCTCCGGGCTGCATTCGAAATAGTTCATATTCTTGACTCAAGGTATTTAGCCTTGATCTTTTTACTTCAGCCGTTCCTTCATGAGTTTGAACCAGGGTATCCCATATTTCTTTTGCTGTCTTGCAGTTCGAGACACGGAAAAATTTGTCCATACTGAGTGCACCTTGAAGAAGGTTTATTGCCTTTTTGTCATAGAGAACTTTCTTTTTATCATCGTCGTCCCATGCAGTTTTTGGCTTTGCAGAACCAATGCCATTGATTACTGATATCGGGATAAATGGACCATTTTCAACAGCATCCCATACTTCTTCTCCTTGCGCTTCTAAATGTGCCTTCATGCGTATTTTCCAGAAGTCAAAATATTCACCACAGAATAGAGGAGGCTTGTTGTTACTACCACCATCTCTGAAAACTGGTTGATGATTTGCGGAAGCCATTCTGGATCTTTAGGAACAAGTTACCTATAACTTTCTCTGATGCCAATTGTAAGTCTCAGAGTGCCTAAGAGGGGGGGGGGGGGGGGGGTGAATTAGGTCTTATAAAAATTTATTCGGTTTTATGAGAATGCTTGGTAGTAGTTTTTGGTTAAGTGTTTAAAGGTTTTGATTATATCTTTATCTTTTCTTGATTATGTTGATGAAAGTGATAAATGCGGAAAAGTAAAGAACACGGTGATATATCCTGGTTCCCCTCACAATCCGAGAGTACTCCAGTCCCCTTTCCAACACGAAAGAGATTTCACTATAGTTAGAATGATTGTACAGCCTATGCTTACTATCTAACCTATAGGGTGATCAAAGGTTCTTAACACCTTTAAGACCAAACAAACACTAATGTGAATGAAGAACAATCCTCTTCAAATCACAACACTTACTTCCAACAATCCTGGATAGTAAGGAAAAACCTTTAAGTAATACAATGATTAATTTGAAGTATATGGAGAGCTTTATCAATCTTCAATTGATCTTCTTCTTCAAGATAAAAACAATTCTCAACAATGTATATAAATGTTCACAATGTATGTATTAAACTTGTAATGATAATGAAAGTGTATATGGCAAGTTTCACAAAATTATGAACACATGAAAGTTTATGTGTAAATTTGAATGAATGAGAAAATTGTTAATATGAAGAAGGTTTTTTGTTGTTTGAAAATGTTATATGTGTTCTTTTTTTTTTAGAAACTGAAAAAATCTGCATTTTATAAAGTTACAAGAACCTCTTCATTCATGCCAATTCATATGAAAAGTTGCAATGCATTCATGAAAAGATACCACTTGAAAAATGTTTAAAAAACAAAAGAAAAGTTGCACTGGTTCGCTTGGAACCGGTTCCGACACTGACAGAACCCGGTTCTTAGTGAACGTTATAAGTTAGAATTCAAAAATATCATGCAGGAACCGGTTCCCCTATTGGTACAACCCGGTTCCTGGTACAAAAACCAGGGACATGTTTTTTGAGAAATTCTGGAACCCGGTTCCCTGTTAGGGAGGAACCGGTTCCTAAAGGGTTATTTTCAAAAATACTTTTTGAAAGATATTTCAAACAAAGTTTTTCTTGATGTTAAAATTATGGAATATGTACATGTTGATGAATGCATCTTGTGAACATCTATATTCAAGATTTTAAGAATTATTTATACCATTTGACATTTGATGATTCTTCAATAATTCTTTAATAATCTTCAAGACTTTTATATGATGTTGATAAGCTTTTTGCACATCCTTTTAATGTTGATGTCCATGTTGTCTTCATTAAAACACATGCTTTAAATATGACTTGAGAAGCTTGCAATTACATTCTCCCCCTTTTTGATGATGACAACCAAGTCTTGAAAACGATTTCTTGAAATGTTTATGTTGTTTTGTATAGCAAACATGTTGAGCAAATGCAAGGCTCCCCCTAAATTGTATGCTCCCCCTAAGTCCATGATTCCTTGAATTTTGGAGTGAGTTTGTAGATATTTGGGCCTGCAATTTCTTTGAAACAAAACAACACATATGCATATTCTTCTCCCCCTTTGTTAACATAAAAAAGGATGGGGAAAAAGAGTGAAATAAATACATATAAAAATTAAGACGTGCATCTTAAGAGAAACATTAGATATCACCTTCATCCAAAATACCAAGTTCTCTTCGGATTTTGAAGAAAGGTTCTCGAGCAAGCGATTTAGTGAAGATATCTGCGAGTTGGTTATGAGTATCCACCAAAGTAACTTCGACATCTCCTTTAAGTACATGATCACGGAGAAAATGATGTCGAATATCTATATGTTTGGTTCTTGAATGCATGACCGGATTCTTTGTAATATTGATAGCACTTGTATTGTCGCATCGAAGAGGAATGCATCCGAGATCAAGTCCGTAATCACAGAGTTGTTTCTTGAGCCAAAGAATTTGTGCACAACAACTACCCGCTGCTATGTATTCTGCTTCAGCCGTGCTAAGAGCAACACATGCTTGATTTTTACAAGCCCATGATACTAATGCATTTCCAATAATGTGACAAGTACCACTTGTGCTTTTACGATCAGTTTTACAACCTGCATAATCCGCGTCAGAATAACCAATTAAAGTGCAAGTACTACCTTTCGGATACCATAGGCTGACATTGATTGTTCCTTTAAGATACTTCATGATCCTTTTAACTGCCATGAGGTGTGATTCCTTTGGATTTGCTTGAAAGCGAGCGCAAAGACAAACACTAAACATGATGTCAGGACGGCTTGCCGTCAAATACAATAAATAACCAATCATACCTCTGTACTTTGTAATATCAATTGGAGTACCGGATTCATCTTGATCAACATATGTACCGGAGCCCATTGGAGTATTCATTGCTTTACAATTGTCCATATCAAACTTTTTCAATAATTCTTTGCAATACTTAGATTGGTTGATGAAGATTCCATCTTCTAGTTGCTTGATTTGTAGTCCAAGAAAGTAGTTCATCTTTCCCATCATAGACATCTCGAATTCTCCTTGCATCATCAATGAGAATTCCTCACACATTTCTTTGTTAGTCGATCCAAAAATGATATCATCAACATAGACTTGAACCAATAAAGTGTTACTTTGGATTTTCTTAATGAACAAGGTTTTATCAACCTTACCCTTTTCGAAACCTTTTTCACACAAAAAATTGCTAAGTCTACCATACCATGCTCTTGGTGCTTGCTTTAAGCCATAAAGAGCATTTCTCAACTTAAAGACATGTGTAGGATGTTTGAAGTCTTCAAATCCCGGGGGTTGTTTGACATAGACTTCTTCATTGATGTATCCATTCAAGAATGCGCTTTTGACGTCCATTTGAAAAAGCTTCGTCGGATTTCTCGTCAAACTTACCGAGATTATCTTTGTCATTATTAAGAACAAAGCACTTGCATCCAAAAATGTGAAAGTGAGAAATATTTGGCTTTCTTCCTTTGAAGAGTTCATATGGAGTCTTCTTTATTATAGGTCTAATGATAACTCGTTTTCCAACATAACATGCCGTACTAACTGCATCCGCCCAAAAATATTTAGGAAGATTTGCATCACTAAGCATTGTTCTTGCAAGTTCCACTAGAAACCTATTCTTTCTTTCAACTACTCCATTTTGTTGTGGAGTTCTTGGTGCTGAAAAATTATGAGAGATGCCATGTTCTTCACAAAATTCTTCAAATTGTGCATTTTGGAATTCTCCACCATGATCACTTCTTATGGATACAATCTTTAGTGATTTTTCATTTTGGATTTGCTTAGCATACTTCTTAAAGGCTTTAAAAGCATCACTTTTCTGTACAAGAAACAAAGTCCAAGAATATCTAGAAAAATCATCAATAATGACTACAGCGTATACATTACCTCCGGAGCTTTTTGTTCTTGATGGACCAAAGAGATCCATGTGTAACAATTGTAGTGGCCTTGTAGTAGACACCACATTCTTAGATTTGAAAGTTGTTTTGGTCTGTTTGCCCTTTTGGCAAGCGTTACATAATTTGTCTTTGATGAACTTCATCTTTGGTAGACCAATAACTAAGTCATGCTTAACCAATTTGTTCAAGTGCTCCATGTGAATGTGAGCAATCCTCTTGTGCCATAACCAAGCGTCATTGTTGTTTACCATAAGACATTGTACCTTCAGAGACAAATCATCTAAAGTAATCATAAAAATATTGTTAGTTCTTATACCTTTGAGTTTTACCTCATTGGTTGCCTCATCCATAATGAGACATTCATCTTTGTTGAATTTGATCTTGAACCCTCTATCGCAAAGTTGACTTATGCTAAGAAGATTGTGCTTTAATCCTTCAACATATAGAACATCCCCAATTTGAATGGATGGAGGTGTGCCAACTATTCCAACGCCAATAATCTTTCCTTTGGTGTTGTCTCCATAGGTGACATACCCTTTGGCTTTATGTACTAGATATGAAAATTGGTGTAAATCTCCTGTCATATGCTTTGAACATCCACTATCAATATACCAAATATTTGATGTGGATTTCAAGCATACCTACACAAACAAATTATTCTTTGTTAGGTACCCAAGTTGCCTTGGGTCCTTCATAGTTAGTTCCCTTTTTCACCCACACATAATGCCCACTTGCTATACTAAAGTTTCTAACATAGCAAGCATTAGGTGTATGGCCTTTAATACCACAATAAAAACAAGTAGGTTCAAAGTTACTTCTATATCTAGAAGGATAAGATTTCTTCTTAGGAAATGTTTTCTTTTTCGATACATTAGCCTTTTTCTTTTGATGATTATGAACAACTTGCTTCTTTTCTACTTTCTTGAGATTGGAACTATTACTAGCCTTTACAAAAACAGTGGGATTGTTACTTGGTTTCTTAGAATTCACATAACCAAGACCCCTTTTATCATTTGGATAGCGTTGTTGGCTTAGTAATCCTTCCAATCCTATTTGTCCTTTTTCATATCGTTCAATGACTCTTTTCAATTGAACAATTTGAAAGACATTTGATTCACACTTGGAGCATGCAAAGTTTTCTTTTTCTTTAATAAAATTTTGTTTTTGAAGATCAAAATCTTTAGTCATGGTGTCAATTTTTTCTAAACAAATTAGAAGTTCTTTTTCTTGATTTGACACCTTTTTGTATAAACTTTTGCATTCTTTCAAGAGTTCATCAATAGCATCTTGAACATCATCATCAAAAAGATTAAAATCATTACTAACCTCTTCTTCATCGTCGGAGTGATGTGAAGCCATTAATGCTAGATTTTCACATTCGTCGCTTTCCGAATCGGATGAAGAACTTATCTCATTATCTTCCCATGCAACATAAGCCTTTTTGTTCTTGAACTCCTTTTTGCCTTTGAATCCATTTTTCTTGGAGAGTTTTGGACAATCCGGCTTTATGTGACCTTGCTTTCCACATTCATAACATGTGACATCTTGTGTTGATGTGGAGGCTTCTTTATCTTTATGATTATAAAATTTCTTCCTTTTGACAAAGTTAGCATTATGAAGATTATTTTTATGACCAAAATATTTTCCTAACCTTTTTACAAGAAGCAAGAAGTTTTCATCTTCCTCTGATGCATCTTTATCTTGACTTTCTTTTGAATCAACTTTCAAAGCAATGCCTTTGGATTTCTTCTCTAAATTTTCATGTTTTTCAAGTCTACCGAGTTCCGTTTCGTATTCTTGAAGTTTGCCAAATAATGTAGCGGAAGTCATTGCGGAGAGACTCTTCTTTTCCGAGATTGCCGTTACCTTTGGTTGCCATTCCCTAGTCAATGATCTAAGGATTTTCAAGTTGAGTTCATCATTTGTCAAGGTTTTACCAAGAGCATTTAAGTGATTTGTCAAATGCACAAATCTCTTTTGTAAGTCAAGAATGGATTCTCCGGGCTGCATTCGAAATAGTTCATATTCTTGACTCAAGGTATTTAGCCTTGATCTTTTTACTTCAGCCGTTCCTTCATGAGTTTGAACCAGGGTATCCCATATTTCTTTTGCTGTCTTGCAGTTCGAGACACGGAAAAATTTGTCCATACTGAGTGCACCTTGAAGAAGGTTTATTGCCTTTTTGTCATAGAGAACTTTCTTTTTATCATCGTCGTCCCATGCAGTTTTTGGCTTTGCAGAACCAATGCCATTGATTACTGATATCGGGATAAATGGACCATTTTCAACAGCATCCCATACTTCTTCTCCTTGCGCTTCTAAATGTGCCTTCATGCGTATTTTCCAGAAGTCAAAATATTCACCACAGAATAGAGGAGGCTTGTTGTTACTACCACCATCTCTGAAAACTGGTTGATGATTTGCGGAAGCCATTCTGGATCTTTAGGAACAAGTTACCTATAACTTTCTCTGATGCCAATTGTAAGTCTCAGAGTGCCTAAGAGGGGGGGGGGGGTGAATTAGGTCTTATAAAAATTTATTCGGTTTTATGAGAATGCTTGGTAGTAGTTTTTGGTTAAGTGTTTAAAGGTTTTGATTATATCTTTATCTTTTCTTGATTATGTTGATGAAAGTGATAAATGCGGAAAAGTAAAGAACACGGTGATATATCCTGGTTCCCCTCACAATCCGAGAGTACTCCAGTCCCCTTTCCAACACGAAAGAGATTTCACTATAGTTAGAATGATTGTACAGCCTATGCTTACTATCTAACCTATAGGGTGATCAAAGGTTCTTAACACCTTTAAGACCAAACAAACACTAATGTGAATGAAGAACAATCCTCTTCAAATCACAACACTTACTTCCAACAATCCTGGATAGTAAGGAAAAACCTTTAAGTAATACAATGATTAATTTGAAGTATATGGAGAGCTTTATCAATCTTCAATTGATCTTCTTCTTCAAGATAAAAACAATTCTCAACAATGTATATAAATGTTCACAATGTATGTATTAAACTTGTAATGATAATGAAAGTGTATATGGCAAGTTTCACAAAATTATGAACACATGAAAGTTTATGTGTAAATTTGAATGAATGAGAAAATTGTTAATATGAAGAAGGTTTTTTGTTGTTTGAAAATGTTATATGTGTTCTTTTTTTTTTAGAAACTGAAAAAATCTGCATTTTATAAAGTTACAAGAACCTCTTCATTCATGCCAATTCATATGAAAAGTTGCAATGCATTCATGAAAAGATACCACTTGAAAAATGTTTAAAAAACAAAAGAAAAGTTGCACTGGTTCGCTTGGAACCGGTTCCGACACTGACAAAACCCGGTTCTTAGTGAACGTTATAAGTTAGAATTCAAAAATATCACGCAGGAACCGGTTCCCCTATTGGTACAACCCGGTTCCTGGTACAAAAACCAGGGACATGTTTTTTGAGAAATTCTGGAACCCGGTTCCCTGTTAGGGAGGAACCGGTTCCTAAAGGGTTATTTTCAAAAATACTTTTTGAAAGATATTTCAAACAAAGTTTTTCTTGATGTTAAAATTATGGAATATGTACATGTTGATGAATGCATCTTGTGAACATCTATATTCAAGATTTTAAGAATTATTTATACCATTTGACATTTGATGATTCTTCAATAATTCTTTAATAATCTTCAAGACTTTTATATGATGTTGATAAGCTTTTTGCACATCCTTTTAATGTTGATGTCCATGTTGTCTTCATTAAAACACATGCTTTAAATATGACTTGAGAAGCTTGCAATTACATTCTCCCCCTTTTTGATGATGACAACCAAGTCTTGAAAACGATTTCTTGAAATGTTTATGTTGTTTTGTATAGCAAACATGTTGAGCAAATGCAAGGCTCCCCCTAAATTGTATGCTCCCCCTAAGTCCATGATTCCTTGAATTTTGGAGTGAGTTTGTAGATATTTGGGCCTGCAATTTCTTTGAAACAAAACAACACATATGCATATTCTTCTCCCCCTTTGTTAACATAAAAAAGGATGGGGAAAAAGAGTGAAATAAATACATATAAAAATTAAGACGTGCATCTTAAGAGAAACATTAGATATCACCTTCATCCAAAATACCAAGTTCTCTTCGGATTTTGAAGAAAGGTTCTCGAGCAAGCGATTTAGTGAAGATATCTGCGAGTTGGTTATGAGTATCCACCAAAGTAACTTCGACATCTCCTTTAAGTACATGATCACGGAGAAAATGATGTCGAATATCTATATGTTTGGTTCTTGAATGCATGACCGGATTCTTTGTAATATTGATAGCACTTGTATTGTCGCATCGAAGAGGAATGCATCCGAGATCAAGTCCGTAATCACAGAGTTGTTTCTTGAGCCAAAGAATTTGTGCACAACAACTACCCGCTGCTATGTATTCTGCTTCAGCCGTGCTAAGAGCAACACATGCTTGATTTTTACAAGCCCATGATACTAATGCATTTCCAATAATGTGACAAGTACCACTTGTGCTTTTACGATCAGTTTTACAACCTGCATAATCCGCGTCAGAATAACCAATTAAAGTGCAAGTACTACCTTTCGGATACCATAGGCTGACATTGATTGTTCCTTTAAGATACTTCATGATCCTTTTAACTGCCATGAGGTGTGATTCCTTTGGATTTGCTTGAAAGCGAGCGCAAAGACAAACACTAAACATGATGTCAGGACGGCTTGCCGTCAAATACAATAAATAACCAATCATACCTCTGTACTTTGTAATATCAATTGGAGTACCGGATTCATCTTGATCAACATATGTACCGGAGCCCATTGGAGTATTCATTGCTTTACAATTGTCCATATCAAACTTTTTCAATAATTCTTTGCAATACTTAGATTGGTTGATGAAGATTCCATCTTCTAGTTGCTTGATTTGTAGTCCAAGAAAGTAGTTCATCTTTCCCATCATAGACATCTCGAATTCTCCTTGCATCATCAATGAGAATTCCTCACACATTTCTTTGTTAGTCGATCCAAAAATGATATCATCAACATAGACTTGAACCAATAAAGTGTTACTTTGGATTTTCTTAATGAACAAGGTTTTATCAACCTTACCCTTTTCGAAACCTTTTTCACACAAAAAATTGCTAAGTCTACCATACCATGCTCTTGGTGCTTGCTTTAAGCCATAAAGAGCATTTCTCAACTTAAAGACATGTGTAGGATGTTTGAAGTCTTCAAATCCCGGGGGTTGTTTGACATAGACTTCTTCATTGATGTATCCATTCAAGAATGCGCTTTTGACGTCCATTTGAAAAAGCTTCGTCGGATTTCTCGTCAAACTTACCGAGATTATCTTTGTCATTATTAAGAACAAAGCACTTGCATCCAAAAATGTGAAAGTGAGAAATATTTGGCTTTCTTCCTTTGAAGAGTTCATATGGAGTCTTCTTTATTATAGGTCTAATGATAACTCGTTTTCCAACATAACATGCCGTACTAACTGCATCCGCCCAAAAATATTTAGGAAGATTTGCATCACTAAGCATTGTTCTTGCAAGTTCCACTAGAAACCTATTCTTTCTTTCAACTACTCCATTTTGTTGTGGAGTTCTTGGTGCTGAAAAATTATGAGAGATGCCATGTTCTTCACAAAATTCTTCAAATTGTGCATTTTGGAATTCTCCACCATGATCACTTCTTATGGATACAATCTTTAGTGATTTTTCATTTTGGATTTGCTTAGCATACTTCTTAAAGGCTTTAAAAGCATCACTTTTCTGTACAAGAAACAAAGTCCAAGAATATCTAGAAAAATCATCAATAATGACTACAGCGTATACATTACCTCCGGAGCTTTTTGTTCTTGATGGACCAAAGAGATCCATGTGTAACAATTGTAGTGGCCTTGTAGTAGACACCACATTCTTAGATTTGAAAGTTGTTTTGGTCTGTTTGCCCTTTTGGCAAGCGTTACATAATTTGTCTTTGATGAACTTCATCTTTGGTAGACCAATAACTAAGTCATGCTTAACCAATTTGTTCAAGTGCTCCATGTGAATGTGAGCAATCCTCTTGTGCCATAACCAAGCGTCATTGTTGTTTACCATAAGACATTGTACCTTCAGAGACAAATCATCTAAAGTAATCATAAAAATATTGTTAGTTCTTATACCTTTGAGTTTTACCTCATTGGTTGCCTCATCCATAATGAGACATTCATCTTTGTTGAATTTGATCTTGAACCCTCTATCGCAAAGTTGACTTATGCTAAGAAGATTGTGCTTTAATCCTTCAACATATAGAACATCCCCAATTTGAATGGATGGAGGTGTGCCAACTATTCCAACGCCAATAATCTTTCCTTTGGTGTTGTCTCCATAGGTGACATACCCTTTGGCTTTATGTACTAGATATGAAAATTGGTGTAAATCTCCTGTCATATGCTTTGAACATCCACTATCAATATACCAAATATTTGATGTGGATTTCAAGCATACCTACACAAACAAATTATTCTTTGTTAGGTACCCAAGTTGCCTTGGGTCCTTCATAGTTAGTTCCCTTTTTCACCCACACATAATGCCCACTTGCTATACTAAAGTTTCTAACATAGCAAGCATTAGGTGTATGGCCTTTAATACCACAATAAAAACAAGTAGGTTCAAAGTTACTTCTATATCTAGAAGGATAAGATTTCTTCTTAGGAAATGTTTTCTTTTTCGATACATTAGCCTTTTTCTTTTGATGATTATGAACAACTTGCTTCTTTTCTACTTTCTTGAGATTGGAACTATTACTAGCCTTTACAAAAACAGTGGGATTGTTACTTGGTTTCTTAGAATTCACATAACCAAGACCCCTTTTATCATTTGGATAGCGTTGTTGGCTTAGTAATCCTTCCAATCCTATTTGTCCTTTTTCATATCGTTCAATGACTCTTTTCAATTGAACAATTTGAAAGACATTTGATTCACACTTGGAGCATGCAAAGTTTTCTTTTTCTTTAATAAAATTTTGTTTTTGAAGATCAAAATCTTTAGTCATGGTGTCAATTTTTTCTAAACAAATTAGAAGTTCTTTTTCTTGATTTGACACCTTTTTGTATAAACTTTTGCATTCTTTCAAGAGTTCATCAATAGCATCTTGAACATCATCATCAAAAAGATTAAAATCATTACTAACCTCTTCTTCATCGTCGGAGTGATGTGAAGCCATTAATGCTAGATTTTCACATTCGTCGCTTTCCGAATCGGATGAAGAACTTATCTCATTATCTTCCCATGCAACATAAGCCTTTTTGTTCTTGAACTCCTTTTTGCCTTTGAATCCATTTTTCTTGGAGAGTTTTGGACAATCCGGCTTTATGTGACCTTGCTTTCCACATTCATAACATGTGACATCTTGTGTTGATGTGGAGGCTTCTTTATCTTTATGATTATAAAATTTCTTCCTTTTGACAAAGTTAGCATTATGAAGATTATTTTTATGACCAAAATATTTTCCTAACCTTTTTACAAGAAGCAAGAAGTTTTCATCTTCCTCTGATGCATCTTTATCTTGACTTTCTTTTGAATCAACTTTCAAAGCAATGCCTTTGGATTTCTTCTCTAAATTTTCATGTTTTTCAAGTCTACCGAGTTCCGTTTCGTATTCTTGAAGTTTGCCAAATAATGTAGCGGAAGTCATTGCGGAGAGACTCTTCTTTTCCGAGATTGCCGTTACCTTTGGTTGCCATTCCCTAGTCAATGATCTAAGGATTTTCAAGTTGAGTTCATCATTTGTCAAGGTTTTACCAAGAGCATTTAAGTGATTTGTCAAATGCACAAATCTCTTTTGTAAGTCAAGAATGGATTCTCCGGGCTGCATTCGAAATAGTTCATATTCTTGACTCAAGGTATTTAGCCTTGATCTTTTTACTTCAGCCGTTCCTTCATGAGTTTGAACCAGGGTATCCCATATTTCTTTTGCTGTCTTGCAGTTCGAGACACGGAAAAATTTGTCCATACTGAGTGCACCTTGAAGAAGGTTTATTGCCTTTTTGTCATAGAGAACTTTCTTTTTATCATCGTCGTCCCATGCAGTTTTGGGCTTTGCAGAACCAATGCCATTGATTACTGATATCGGGATAAATGGACCATTTTCAACAGCATCCCATACTTCTTCTCCTTGCGCTTCTAAATGCGCCTTCATGCGTATTTTCCAGAAGTCAAAATATTCACCACAGAATAGAGGAGGCTTGTTGTTACTACCACCATCTCTGAAAACTGGTTGATGATTTGCGGAAGCCATTCTGGATCTTTAGGAACAAGTTACCTATAACTTGCTCTGATGCCAATTGTAAGTCTCAGAGTGCCTAAGAGGGGGGGGGGGTGAATTAGGTCTTATAAAAATTTATTCGGTTTTATGAGAATGCTTGGTAGTAATTTTTGGTTAAGTGTTTAAAGGTTTTGATTATATCTTTATCTTTTCCTGATTATGGTGATGAAAGTGATAAATGCAGAAAAGTAAAGAACACGGTGATATATCCTGGTTCCCCTCACAATCCGAGAGTACTCCAGTCCCCTTTCCAACACGAAAGAGATTTCACTATAGTTAGAATGATTGTACAGCCTATGCTTACTATCTAACCTATAGGGTGATCAAAGGTTCTTAACACCTTTAAGACCAAACAAACACTAATGTGAATGAAGAACAATCCTCTTCAAATCACAACACTTACTTCCAACAATCCTGGATAGTAAGGAAAAACCTTTAAGTAATACAATGATTAATTTGAAGTATATGGAGAGCTTTATCAATCTTCAATTGATCTTCTTCTTCAAGATAAAAACAATTCTCAACAATGTATATAAATGTTCACAATGTATGTATGAAACTTGTAATGATAATGAAAGTGTATATTGCAAGTTTCACAAAATTATGAACACATGAAAGTTTATGTGCAAATTTGAATGAATGAGAAAATTGTTAATATGAAGAAGGTTTTTTGTTGTTTGAAAATGTTATATGTGTTCTTTTTTTTTAGAAACTGAAAAAATCTTCATTTTATAAAGTTACAAGAACCTCTTCATTCATGCCAATTCATATGAAAAGTTGCAATGCATTCATGAAAAGATACCACTTAAAAAATGTTTAAAAAACAAAAGAAAAGCTGCACTGGTTCGCTAGGAACCGGTTCCGACACTGACAAAACCCGGTTCTTAGTGAACGTTATAAGTTAGAATTCAAAAATATCACGCAGGAACCGGTTCCCCTATTGGTACAACCCGGTTCCTGGTACAAAAACCAGGGACATGTTTTTTGAGAAATTCTGGAACCCGGTTCCCTGTTAGGGAGGAACCGGTTCCTAAAGGGTTATTTTCAAAAATACTTTTTGAAAGATATTTCAAACAAAGTTTTTCTTGATGTTAAAATTATGGAATATGTATATGTTGATGAATACATATTGTGAACATCTATATTCAAGATTTTAAGAATTATTTATACCATTTGACATTTGATGATTCTTCAATAATTCTTCAATAATCTTCAAGACTTTTATATGATGTTGATAAGCTTTTTGCACATCCTTTGAATGTTGATGTCCATGTTGTCTTCATTAAAACACATGCTTTAAATATGACTTGAGAAGCTTGCAATTACAAAATACCCTATACTCAATGACCGTGTACGAAAGGCAACCAAGTGGGGTGTACCCTAAGAGTGCGCATGTGCGAGTGTGTCGTTTTCAGTTATTTTTATCTTTGCACATGTTAAGGGTGATCTAATTTGATTTTAAGATTAAACATTCAGTCTTGTCATGCAAACCCTATTATTAAACATCTAGCAGTTATATAATTTGCAGAATTAAAATGCGGAAATTAAATTACAAGGCGTCGGGTATTTACATCGCCAAAAGTAATCCTTTGAAAATAAAATAAACGGTAAAATAAATAAAATTTCCTAATTATCTATTACAAACCGGGAGCAGATACATCAATATGGATAAAGAAAAGTAAATCGCGACGCGAAATTAAATTGGATGCACAATTAGGGTTTTGACCCTTTTAAAAGAAAATGCTTTTTTTGTTGTTTTTTTATTTTAAGAAAGGAAATCAAATCCTAAATTCAGTATTAAATTAATTATAAAAATAAATTAATTGATAAAAAAAAATAAAAGACATATTTTTTGGAGTTTTTGTTAATTTAAGGAAGAAATTAAAATAATTAAATCAGTAGTTAAAACCTAATTAATTCTAATTAATTTTAAATATTTACAAAATAAATTAAAGTTTCCTAATTAATATTCTAATTAATTAATAAGTTTATTAATGAAAATAAAAGTTTTAAAATTTGATTGGATAAAAAAAAGTATTCTTGTGATTTTTTGATAAAAAGGAATTTTGTTATTGGTTAGAAATAAATTAAACAAAATTAAAGTAATTAAATAAATAAACAAAATATAAAGAAAAGAGGGAGTGAGCCTAGTTTTTGAGGGTGTGGAAAGCAATTCGTTGGCCCAATTGATGCTGACCCATGTGGACTTTTGGGATCCTGTGTAGGCACGTTGACTGGCTCCTTGGTGGACCTTCAATATTTGACCACCAGATCTGGCCCTTTGTCCATCTAGCGCTTGGATTGGTGAGGGAGTATGGTGAACCTCCAGCTTGAACACGCACTAGATCTCCTGAAAACAATTGAGAAAAGGAAATTTGCTGGAGGCAGGGATCGAACCCCTGACCTCCAGTCTTTGGGTTCTTTATGGCTTATGTGGCAACCGCTGGGGCGTGTTGTTTTTTGTTAATAATAATACAAACAATATATTATATAAAAAAACAACTGAATGGCTAGAAAAACAAAAAAAAGGCGCGCTTCGTTTGAACCAACCAATGGATAAGTGACAACTCTTCGTCTCCTTCCTCCAAAACCTGTGAACGTTACCTGCGGATTTTTATCCACAGCTAAAAGCATAGTGTGATACGATCGGAGAACTGACTTGAGGTTTTGCGTTTGTTTTCGCAAATGTTTCGGTTGAGCAAGAGTCGCCACCGACTTTTTATTTTATCCTAAGGAAAGGTTAAAAAGCACAGCAAAAACCTTTGAGATGTTTTCTTGGGTTCGTGGAGTAGATTATAGAAAGGGAAGGTATTAGCACCCTTTCTATCCATGGTTATCCATGGGCTCTTAGTTACTTGCTTAGATCAACTTGCCTTGATTTTCAATTGTTTGAAATGGTGCTTTGTGTGTGTGGGTTTGAAAATGTTTTGAAAAGAGGCCAATGTGGTGGCAACCTTTGCAATGATCCATGTTGGGATGTGTACAAAGATGTATGTCTTTTGAAAAGTTTTCAATGTTTTTGAAAGTTGTTTTGAAAGTGTGTTGTGAGGTGTGGTTTTGAAAAATAGGCAAGTGTTTTTGTTTTGCAAGTTGGCAAGTAACCAAGAGCTATCTACCCTAAATTTCTCAAAGATCTTTCCTATGTTTTTAACCCTTTTAACAATTTTGTTCCACCATTGTATTTGGTGGACAAGCTTGTGTTAGGATGTGAACGGGGCGGGCGCGGGTCATCGTTTAGACCATGATTGCAATGGTGCCAAGTGTCTTTGGCAACTTTTTCTTTTAAGGGACTTGATCATTTTTAGGCAACTTTCGAAAGCGCCATCGAGGGACTATGATCATTTGATATTGTTTTGTTTTGCCAAAGACACCTAACATGCAATATGGCCCATTATTGAAGGCAACAAGTGGAGTAACCCTAAGGGGTGCAAGTGTGATTTGTGTTTGTTCATTTTCATGCTTTTATCTTGGAATTAGGTCAAGCTATTTGTTTGGTTGATTTTTGCATACAAAACCCTAATTCTATCATGGCATATTTAGAAAGCTTTAAAGTGCGAAATTTAAAGGTCCTAAGTTATTACAACACAAATTATGGGATGGGGGGTACAAATGTTCAAATGGGGATATTTAGCAAGAAATTTAAATCTAACTATTACATCCAAATTGAAATTTACAAGGTATTTAATTGTACAATAATTAAATAAAATACAATAAATATGCAAGATGCAAAAATGATCTTTTATATGTATGTAAAAAGTATTTTTCATGTGACAAATAAACAAAAATAAAAAAAGGTTTAATTTTTGGATTTTTTAGGTTTTTAGGGCAAACCCTAATTTACTAAATAAAAATGTATTAATTATTTATTATATGCAATATTTATTAATTATGTATAAAAAATAAATAAAAAGAAAGTATATTGTAAAAAAGTGATTTTTCAAGTTAAATATTAATAACAATAAAATGTATTATTTTTATGTTTTTAACCTAAATATACTAATAAATATATAAGTATTTATATTATTTATTAAATATATTAAATATGTACAAAAAATAAAATATTTAATATTTACAAAAAAAAAAGCATATTTTTTAGGAAATGTTTTCAAAAGATAAAATAAAATAAAATTAGAAAATAAATGTATTTGGTATTGTTTTTAGTATTTTAAATAAAAAGTATTATGTATTTATTTACATATAAAACTAAATGAAACAAAATAAATATCAAATAAAATGCAAAATATGTGAGAAAAATATTTTTAATATTTTTTATGCTTTGACAAAAAAAAACAAGTCAGAAACAAAAATCAAAAGTCAAAAATAATGAAAATAAAACACAATGGGACAAGGGGGTGCAAGTGTGGAAAAGTGGTGCAAAAAGGAAAATCAAACTCAGGCCCAGCCCAGGAGGAGTTGTCTTCAACCTCCAGACTTGTTTGAACAACAACAACACGCGTTTCCTAACTCCTGATTCCTGGACTTTCAAGCAAAACTCATAACACAAAAAATGTAGAGCATCAAGAGACGAATCCAGACATATAAAAAACTTGACTTAACTCTCAGAAATGAGAGAGAATTTTTCCATCCCTAATTGAAATTCTGGCTGCAGATACTCAATGTCACGTCCAATGTTATGACACCGTATCTGACTTACTATATGACAGTAAATACAAAAGCAGTAAATAACACAGTCAATTGTTTACCCAGTTCAGTGTGCAACAACACCTACTCTGGGGGCTACCAAGCCAGGGAGAGAATCCACTATAAGAGATGTTAATTCAGGAATAAACCAACCAGTTTATCTCCTTCACTTAAGACCTACCCAATGCAATTCCAATCTAAGTACAACTTAAACCTGAGTTCCTACTCACTCCCCCTCAATCACAGCAGTGATACATAAACCAATTTGACTTAAGAATTGATGAAGACACTCTTCAAAAACACACACTTGATTAAGCTTCACAGCTTTTTAATCAAGCAACACAATCACTCGTGCTTCACAGCTTTGAGTGATGTACACAACTATCTTGACTTTGCTTCACAGCTTTAGTCAAGGGACAATCAAACACTCTTGCTTCAAAGCTTTGAGTGCTACACAACCCTTACAATTGAAACCTATTCCAAGGCACTTATCACAATGATAATTGCTTGGAGTACAATAAACAAATCTATACAGATTACAAAATTGATCTTCTAATCAATCAGCAGGGATGTCTCGAAAAACAGCAGCTCTGTTGAATATATAGTAGCTGCAACTTCTGTTAGGGTTTCCAAAAACCTAGGGTTAATTCCGTTTGACCTAAAGACCAGGTCACAGGACTTTATTCACCAGGTTAGGATTGAGCTAGGTTGGCCCTCAGAAAACGCAGGAATCTGTTTAGGAAGGACTGAGTTATTTCCTGAAAAAACTCAGACTTATCCAATCCTGCAAACCTGTTAGTTCAGAACAGGATGTCATAACATCTGTTATGACATTAGAGAAAACCTGTCTACTGATTTAGCAAAATGTGATCATTTTGCAAACATGCTCAGATACACACTTATAAACATCAGTATTTGAATTACAATATTTTTCTGCAAATGTACCTAAGGAGTTAGTACAACCTGAGCTAGAATGTTATGACATCAGTCATGACATTCACACATACACTTGGGATTTACCAAAAATGCAAGCCAACACCTAAACACCTACAAACTCCCCCTTTGGCAGATTTTTGGCTAAAGTCCCTAAACAATCAGAGATAGATAGATAGCAGCAGAATTAAATGACAGCAGAAAAATATAGTGTCAAGTACTAAAATATTCTCCCCCACTTTAGCCACAAATGGGCCAAAGATACATGTTCAGAAAGTTATACAGTTATCCAAAACAAAAATGAGATCAGCAGCTGACAACAGCAGAGCACACTTCCAAACTCCATCAGCAACACCACCAAGCAGCAATCAACCTTCAAGCACTGTCATCAGACTCAGAGGAGTCAGTTTCTTCAATGTTGAGCTGTCCTTCACCTTCTATACCTTCTTCCTTTCTGCCTTCTTCAGCTTCCTCCTTTTCTAGTCTGGCAATTAGAGCTTCTAGGGTCCTTTTTCTAGCATCCAGTTCTTTGCAAGTTTCTTTTAAAACAGCTATGACATCTGATGTCTTGGACTGGATCTTTGCAGACGATGTCGCAACTGATGTTATGACAATGTCTGGAGCATGGGATCCCTGAAACAGTTTGTAGTGCAGGCCAAGGGCAGGAGCTCTTTTGCAGACTGTATCTCTTGCTACAAGGATGTCAGGATATTGTGCAAGGATAATTCCACAAAGGAGGGAGGGAAAGGCAATAGGTCCTTTGACAGCATAACTGCCAGCATGCTTCAGAGTTTGTTCAAAGATGTATCTTCCATAATCAAAGGCAGTCTTGGTTCCTACAGCATAGATAAATCTCCCCAATCCTGTGGAGATGGTTGATTTGTGATTTGTAGGTACCCAGTTTGCTACACCTATTTTATGCAAGATGGCAAATTTCATGCTGAGTTTGCTGGCATTCAGCTTCCCTTTCAATGGCCAGCTCTTTACTTGCCTGGCAGTGATGGTCAAACACACTTCATTGTCAGTTGCCTCTAGATCAGGACAGTCCTTGTTTGTTCTTCCAAGAAACTTGTTGATTTCTGATGGAGAGAACTTCACCCTTCTTCCTCTAACAAACACACTCTCAAAGTCAGCTGATCTCCCATCAGCACAATCATTGGACAAGTTCACTACAAACTCCTTAACCAGATTTTCATAGCATTTGTTAAACTTCATCACTGTCTTCATTAGCCCAGCATACCTGATCAGATCCATGATGTCTTTGCACTCCAAGGCATCATTGCTGAGTTCTCTCTCCAAGGCTATTCTCTTCAAGCAAACATACTTCCATCTGTTTGCATTGTCAGGATGATGAAAGGAGATGTTATCTGTTGGCACTTCAGGCACTCTAGCAATCTTGCTGGAGGGGAGCTTCCTTTTCATGGGAGTATCTTCAATATCAATCTCAAATTCTGATTCATCATCAGAATCAGAAGTTTCAGGTATAGAGATTGGTTGTCTAGCAGTTTGCACCTGTGCCTTCTTCCCTTTTGTCTGAATTTTTTCAGCCATCCCTTCAGCCTTGGATTTCTTAGCATCAGGTTTAACATTCTGACTACTTTTTCTTTTCATCAATCTCCTAGCAATGCTAGGGTTCACATTAGCAATCAGTTCATTGTCTGAATAATCTTCATCCACATCAATGATAGGTGGATCAGCAGCCTTTTCAGATGGGTTCTGAATGTTGTTTATTGGTGTCACAACATCCTCCGTGACATTTACATTTTCAGAACTTTCCACATTTGGACTTTCTGATTGATTCAAAGGGGTAGAAATCCCCGGTACTGATTGGTTGCCACTCAGAATGCTAGTAACCAGCCTAGCAATAGCTTGGTGTACTTGAACTGATCCTTCTTTATTGGAAGACGAAGGGTGAGAAGGATTACCAGAGACTGTAGCTCTTCCTGCATGTCTGGTTCTGAGCTTTTTGACTCTGGCTGGATCAGTTGCCATCTCCCTGAGAGGAGTGACCTCAAGAACTTCGGATTCCATGCATGTAGTGATTGCCCTAGAATCTTGGTTCGATGATGAGGGAGACGAAGCCGCCATGGTGGATGATGATGTCTGAGACATTTTGTTTAACCTTGAGTAATATTGGTAGTTTGAGAAAACTCTTTGATTGGGAGGAGGATACAGGTAGTAAGTATGAGAGATGTAGGGAGTAAAGGAGAGTCTCTTCAACTTCTTAAGGTTTTTGAAGGAATTGTAAATGAATATGATTAACCCACTAAGTATAGACTTAACAAGATTAATCCCTTCAACCCTTGTTTTCAGCAAAACTAATTGCTATAATTTCTCATGCTGGTGAATACCCAATCTGCCCCTCAATATTTCAAGTTTATTTCCAACAAGCGCCTTGGTAGAAGAATCAGTCAACTGAGGCTTAGAGAATCTCTGTTCCAGTTCAAATGACTTCTTCTCTTCAAAGTCAATAGGGTTCAAGGAAATGTTGAATGTTTTCAGATTATCACAACACAATGTCACAACATCTTGTGTAACATTGTACTCAGGGAGCATCTGTTTTGACCAGATGTTTTGAGAACAGAATTTATGAGACTTGTTCTCTCCAACATCCTTGTCAAGATGACTCAAGATTCTGACAACACATTCTTCTTCAAGTTTGTTTGCCACATCACATTTATCATCAGCCTGTAGTTCTGGAGTTCTTCTGACAGCTTCCATAGGAATAGCTCTTTTCATTCTTCCAAGCTTATGCTGCCACTGTTTCATCTCTTTTTGTTCTTTGGTGATTTGACTCATAGTGGAGATATCAGTATTCTCAGGCTGCCACACATAGCAGTTATCTTTGGATTTGATTCCTCTCATTACAACATCTAGTTTCTTATTAAATACTAGACATTCAGATCTTGAGAAATTGACCATGAATCCTAGATCACATAATTGACTGATGCTAATGAGATTAGTAGTCAACCCTTTTACCAGCAGTACCTTATTCAGACTTGGAACTCCAGGACAGTCCGAATTACCGACTCCTTTGACTTCTCCTTGAGCACCATCTCCAAAGGTTACAAAACTGGTGGTGTGAGGCATAACATTATTGAGGAGATTTTTGAATCCAGTCATGTGTCTGGAACATCCACTGTCAAAGTACCAATCTTCCTTTGCTGAGACCCTCAGGGAAGTGTGAGCTATCAGTGCAGTAGTCTTCTTCTTCCATTGAGGTGCGTGTGGTACCCTTTTTGACTTAGGTTTGACATCTGATTTCTGATTAGGATATCCATGTAATCTGAAGCAGAAGGGCTTTATGTGACCATATTTCCCACAGTGATGACATCTCCATCTTTGGTACCTCTTCTTCATATGTCTCTGTCCCTGATGTTGAGAGTAGTGTTGAGACATCCGTTTTGACATTTGTTTACCAGTACCAAGTTTCTTTGTTTCCACAAATCCTAGACCAGATTTATTTCCCATATTTTGTCCAGCCTGAAGGATCTCTTCCAATTTGTCTGTTCCATTGGTCAACATCTTGACAGATTTGGTCATTTGATTCAGTCGTGAGTTCAACAGTTGAACTTCTCCTTCTAAATGACTTATAGTTTCAAGATTAGCCCTCTTTTCAGCCTTCAGCTTTACAATGAGTTTTGATTGTTTCTCATTTTGCACACAGACTTCCCCACTTCTGATACACAATTTCTTGTAGGTATCAGCCAGTTCTTCAAATGTCACTTCTTCATCACTGGTGTCACTTTCAGAAGCACAAACACTAGTTAGAGCAGTAACTAGTTTGGCAGATTCTTCTTCAGAATTACTTTCTGAATCATAGTCAGACCAAGTTACAGTCATTCCTTTCTTTTGCTTCTTAAGAAAGGTAGGACATTCAGCTCGAATATGTCCATATCCTTCACATCCATGGCATTGAATACCTCTGCCTTGGTTTCCCTTATCTTCTGACCTTGGTCTTCTGCTGGAACTGTCAATGTCAGAAGGGATGTTATGAACATTAGACCTTGACTTTGGGTCCATTCTTTTGATGAGCCTGTTGAACTGTCTTCCAAGTATGGCAATGGCTTCTGATATGTTTTCTTCTTCATCCTCCTTGTATTCAACATCAGTGTTGGATACAAGTGCTATGCTTTTGTTCTTCTTGTCACCATTATCAGTGATCCCCATCTCAAAAGTCTGAAGAGACCCAATAAGTTCATCCACTTTTAACTTGTTGATGTCCTGGGCTTCCTCTATGGCAGTTACCTTCATTGCAAATCTTTTAGGCAAGGATCTGAGAATCTTCCTTACTAGTTTTTCTTCTGACATTTTTTCTCCCAGTGCTCCTGAGGTGTTGGCAATCTCCAAGATGTTCATGTGAAACTCATGGATGGTTTCATCTTCCATCATTTTTAGATTCTCAAACTTAGTGGTCAACATCTGAAGCCTTGACATTTTTACTTTGGAAGTGCCCTCATGAGTAGTTTTGAGAGTGTCCCAAACTTCCTTGGCCAGTTCATATTGATGTACTAGTCTGAAGATGTTTCTATCAATTCCATTGAACAAGGCATTTAAAGCTTTTGAATTTCCCAGAGCTAACTCATCTTCTTCTTTACTCCAATCTTCCTCAGGCTTCAGACTGATTGTCCCATCTCTTTCAGTTATGGTGGGATGAATCCATCCTTTGTCAGCAGCTCTCCAAGCCTTTTTGTCCAGAGATTTTAGGAAAGCAATCATACGAGGTTTCCAGTAGTCATAATTGGTTCCATCCAGAATGGGTGGTCTATTTCCAAAGACTCCTTCTTTGTCCATAGTGCCAGAAAGTGATATCCCTAGATCTCACCCAGTAAAACAGGCAGGGTGCCTGCTCTGATACCAATTGAAATTCTGGCTGCAGATACTCAATGTCACGTCCAATGTTATGACACCGTATCTGACTTACTATATGACAGTAAATACAAAAGCAGTAAATAACACAGTCAATTGTTTACCCAGTTCAGTGTGCAACAACACCTACTCTGGGGGCTACCAAGCCAGGGAGAGAATCCACTATAAGAGATGTTAATTCAGGAATAAACCAACCAGTTTATCTCCTTCACTTAAGACCTACCCAATGCAATTCCAATCTAAGTACAACTTAAACCTGAGTTCCTACTCACTCCCCCTCAATCACAGCAGTGATACATAAACCAATTTGACTTAAGAATTGATGAAGACACTCTTCAAAAACACACACTTGATTAAGCTTCACAGCTTTTTAATCAAGCAACACAATCACTCGTGCTTCACAGCTTTGAGTGATGTACACAACTATCTTGACTTTGCTTCACAGCTTTAGTCAAGGGACAATCAAACACTCTTGCTTCAAAGCTTTGAGTGCTACACAACCCTTACAATTGAAACCTATTCCAAGGCACTTATCACAATGATAATTGCTTGGAGTACAATAAACAAATCTATACAGATTACAAAATTGATCTTCTAATCAATCAGCAGGGATGTCTCGAAAAACAGCAGCTCTGTTGAATATATAGTAGCTGCAACTTCTGTTAGGGTTTCCAAAAACCTAGGGTTAATTCCGTTTGACCTAAAGACCAGGTCACAGGACTTTATTCACCAGGTTAGGATTGAGCTAGGTTGGCCCTCAGAAAACGCAGGAATCTGTTTAGGAAGGACTGAGTTATTTCCTGAAAAAACTCAGACTTATCCAATCCTGCAAACCTGTTAGTTCAGAACAGGATGTCATAACATCTGTTATGACATTAGAGAAAACCTGTCTACTGATTTAGCAAAATGTGATCATTTTGCAAACATGCTCAGATACACACTTATAAACATCAGTATTTGAATTACAATATTTTTCTGCAAATGTACCTAAGGAGTTAGTACAACCTGAGCTAGAATGTTATGACATCAGTCATGACATTCACACATACACTTGGGATTTACCAAAAATGCAAGCCAACACCTAAACACCTACACTAATTCTTGACCTAAGTTTTTTCTAATGTTCAGGTTCCAAATTCTCTCAGTACACACAACATAAATGCAAAGTGATTATATGTGTAGCATCAGGGCCATGAGTAGAGCATTTTTCATTCATAAACCTAAAGCTAACTCTTCCTAGATTGAGAGATAGAAGTCCATGAACTTACCTGTTCAGCTTGGATCGTGTATGACAATGGAGGTACTTTCAGTGCAATGTGAGGACTTGTACAACTTGCTTGAAGTTCAGGGATGCTTCTCCAACCTTTAGCTTGCTTTGAAACTAAATGAATCAAGCTATGGAAGTCAACCTGCAAAATAGAAAAAGTGAAAATGGTGAAGTTGGTTAGGGGTGTTACAGTTCGTGTCCAATGCTTGGGATAGTTTATATAGGTGGTATGGAGTGTGTATGAACTGGTTTTGGCCAAGGCGCACGAGTGGATTGAGTTGTGCCAATCAAACTGCAGGGATGTCCTGTTTTGTGCAGTACAATGGTGTTTTTGTGAATGGTGAGGTTTTGAAGGTGTTTTGGTCGTGCCTTAGCTCAATTATGATGTTTGGAATGTGTTTAACAAGTTTGTCTAAGCTTCTCTTGGCAGAAATGTGAGATGTCCTTAGTTATGCAATGTTTCTTCTATCTTAAGCAAAGTTTGGCAAGTTGGTTTACAAGCTTCTCTAGGCCCCTCAAGTATGCTGCACCTTTTAGTCTTGATCAGTGGGATATGTTCCCGAACTTGTGCCAAAAGGATTTGCCTTGTACTTCATAGATTGCAATCTTGACATAAAGTTCACCTTTTCAAAAATGGATAATGTGCTTTTTCTAATTATGGACTAATCCTTCATGTAATGACCAAATGCATAGAATAACATCTTGGCACAATAGTTTAGCATTTAATTTTTGAGTGTAAATGAGATTAGAGGCCTGTAATGTAGCTTGCACATGCTGAGTTTGAAAATGCACAAGTTATGAACATGGAAATGGCTCATGAACAAAGTGACTTTTGCCCATATTATCAAATTCGATTCTCCCTAACCACAAGGTTGTTTGATGAGTTCTTGGACATTTTGGAAAGCTTGGAATGTGTACTACAATCCATCTTTGTAATGCAAGTTGAAATTCCAAGTGGAAGCATGTGAAAAGTGGCCATGAAGTTAGGCAAAAATCCTGCCTAGAATAGGTCAAAATTTTTCTAAGTTAAGAATGTTTTGCACCCTTGTTCCAAAAATCATAACTTGAACTACAAGCTTCTTTTGAGGAAACTTTGTGAATAAAAGTTGTAGATTTTGCAATGGACTACACCTTTCATGTTTTGAGTTTTCCTTGAATCCAAAAGTATCTTGATGAAAAAGTGGGACAAAGTTAGGAAAAAATTAGGGATTTTCATAACTTAGAAAAATTCTAAGTTATGAAAATTCTTCATTTCAAACCCTAATTTGTGATTTTTGATTTCTTGATGAACAAGTTTCATAATTTGACATGTTTTGATGAAAAATAAATCTTGACACTTGATTTTGACCAAAAAGTCAAAGTTTGACTTTTCAGTATACAGTCAAATTTGGCTCAGTTGACTGGAAAATTCATCTGTCAATCTTGTGCATTTGGGATCTTTTGAATTTGTTGAACATGTCAAGAAAATTCCATTGAGTCCTTGAGTCCATATATGAGCTTGGTTTGCCATTGGTTAGGTCAAACAGTCAAAAATTGCCTTTGTGCAGTCAAAACCCTAAAAATGACCATTTTGCCCTTTTGGTGATCTGATCAAATTTCTTGTGGAATTATGATCCAAACTTGACCAAATGGTTCATATGAGTTCATAATATTGATGTGGGTCAAAAATCATGAGGTTTGACTGTCAATTGACCACAGTTGACTTTTTCCCCAATACAGCTGATTTCTAGGTCAACTGTCCAATTGACTGGGCAAAGATTGGAATCAAGGCTTGAAACTTGGTATGGATAAACTTGTGAGTCCAACATGAAGCATGAAAGTCATCTTGGGCTTTTTAGATCAAAACATCTTTGTGCAAACACAAACCCTAATTTGGGTCAACAGTGCAAAGAGGAGTCTTGAGCAGAGCAAAACCTAACTTGATCTTGAGCTCCAAAGGTCTTGTGGTGAGAAAATATTGAGGAAATGGGAGGGAAAATTTTGGGGTACAACACATAGCTTCCTCCTAAAATCATCCTCAGACCATGTAAACACATTCCAAGAACATGGTTGAATTCGTCTCAACCTATTGAGTACAACCATGACCAATATGTGGACCAATTGTACCTGAAACAAAAATGCCCAAAAAACTCCAAGAAACCCTAACTATGGTGATTCTTGTTACATATTAGATAAATGAAATTCGTTAATACCAAAATCTTGCAAATGTTATTGTGATCACAAATATGCAATTATTTTACTCAATGGATGCCAGAATAACACAAATCGAATTTAAGAAAGGGGCGGATTCGTGGACCACTTACAGCGCTCTAGGAGGTCTGAAAATGCGTGGTTTGGATCGGATTAGCTTGTGGAGATGGCCAACAATCAATTGAGACAAGTCTCAAGTCCTGAAAATGGCTCTAACTTTGATTTGGATCTCCCACTTTTTTGTGATTTTGCAAGTTTTTGTTTTGCCTCTACCAGTGATTTCCAACCCTGATTCTCGTGCCTTTAGCTTGCTTATGTATTGTACCTTGGATTAGGGTAACAAACTTTGTCCAAATCGTCCCACATTGATGATTGCATATTTGATTTGATTCTTCCATAAAAGCTTTCCAAACATGGCCTAAATCACATCTTTTTGTACCCAATACCTTTGATACGAATTTGATTGCAATGATAGCTGTATTTGGAACCTAAAACAACCAGAAAATCATTTTTTATCAATGCCTTAGATTTTATATGATTTTATTTGATTTAAAATGAATTAATTCAAATAAAAATCAAATTAAATAATAAAAATGAGATATGGACACATGTCCAAGGCTAGAGCACGTGGACAACAAGGCAAACTCAAAACAAGTGAAAAAGAATGGGCCCATTTGTCAAAATTTGAAGTTTTGGGGATAGTTGACTTTTGGCAATTTTGCAAAAAAGTCCAACTTCAACAATGCACAACATCTTCAATTTTGAACTTTTTGAAGTGTTCTTGGACTTTTTAGAAAACTTGAGATGTCCTCTAACCAAACCTTTTGGTATGATATCATTTTGATGTTCCATGTTCAAGTTAGAAGGTTTGACAAAAAAGGTGTTTTTGTTGACTTTCAAAAATGACCCATAATGTCAAAATTCATAACTTCTTGTGAGTGCATATTTTGATCTTGGGGTATGACGATGGATTGTAGGGAATTGCATCCTCTTCAAAATGAGCTTTGGATGGGTCATTTCTCATAAAGTATGAGAAAGTTATGCTTGGTCAAAGTTGAGTTGACTTTTCCTACAAAACCCTAATTTAGCAACTTTTGAATCTTGATGAATCTTGAGCAATCCTTGATGAATCATGATCAACCCTTGATCAAATTATGAATTATACTTCAAAATGAGAATGTTGACAAAAAATATTGAAGTTTGACTGTATTTAGGTCACAATTGACTTTTGCCCTAGCATTGTCGATTTTTGGACCTTTGAGCAATTGGCTGAGAAAACTTCCTCTGCAAGGCTTGAAATTTGACATGGATAATCTTGAGAACATATTAGGACATTGGGGAGAACTTGATGTCATTTGGACTCAAGGATCTTGATGCACACAAAACCCTAATTTGGGGTAGACTGTCTTAGGAGAGAGTTTGTTTGACCAACCCTTGAGCAACCTTGAGCAACTTGGAGATCTTTCTTGAAATGTTTTGAAAAATATGGGAGGGCAAATTTTGGGGTACAAGAGCTACCCCTGTCCAGTCTTCTTAAACCTGAGGATGTAGATTGACTTTTATGCCTTTCGTGATCCGAAGGTGGAAGATGATTGAACACTAGAGTGCCCAGAAATTTGCACTCGCATGAAGTGGTAGTTGCTTTGTGATGTCGGGAATGGGCTTACAGATGCAATTTGGAGATTGTTGATGGGAGGATGGGCTTAAAGATGCCATCTGAAGGAGTGTCGGTCGCATAAGAGATTCCTTAGCGAGGGCTTGTATACCTGTTGTTGTAGAAGATTCCGTTGGGGAAGTCTGATCTTTGTTGAGATTTAGGAACTTGCCTGTACTTCAACTGAGAGAACATCTCTGCTGAGTTTTAAGAACTTGTCCGTAATTCAACTGGGGGGGAAACATCTTCATCGAGACTTAAGAACTCGCCCGTAATTCAACTAAGAAAACTTCTCCGCTGAGATTTAGGAACCTGTCTGTAATTCGACGGAGGAACTTTGTCGATATTTAGGACCTTGTCTGTAATTCAACTGAGAAAAACTCTGTTAAGATTTAAGAACTTGTCAGTAATTCGACTTTGGGAAACATCTTCATCGAGATTTAAGAACTCGCCCGTAATTCAACTGAGAAAACTTCTCTGCTGAGATTTAGGAACTCGTTTGTAATTCAACGGAGGAACTTCGTCGAGATTTAGGACCTTGTCTGTAATTCAACTGAGAAAAACTATGTTGAGATTTAAGAACTTGTCAGTAATTCGACTAAGATAAAAGCTTCATATCTTTGAATTTTATGAGAATTTAACCGCATCCTTCCTGAAAGGTAAAGGTTAGCTGTATGTAATGGATGATATGTGTCAAGCAATGATGTTCTCAAAATAAATGAGATTGTGTTGTATGATGCGTATACGCATGTGTCATGATGTATGGAAATGTAATGTTTTTAGCTGGGGAAAATAAATCCCGGATAGCTGCTGGAGAAAAGAGCTGAATTCTTCGTTTCCGCTGGGGATGGCGAACGAAGATGACTGTGAGAATAAACCTGCAGGAGAAGATGACTCCGTTGGGGAATATACTGATGAGGAGATTACTCTATGGGGAAGAGATGCTCTGTAGAGGATTCCGCTGATAAATTCCGCTGGGGATGATTTTTCAATAGCGACCTTACTGGGGATAACCTTTAGGCTCTACTGGGGATGATCCTCTACACTCTGCTGGGGATGCTTTTTCAGACTGCACTAGGGAAACTTTCCAAATTCCACTGGGGTATTTTATACTCCGCCGGGGATGATAAGACTTTTCAATGCTGATGATAGACAAACTCTGCTTGGGGAGAGTATTACTGATTCGTTCGCGGTCATGAGTCTCAACTAGGGAGAACTAACATTATTACCTTCTCTTACTCTGCGGGGAGTGAAAGTATTTCAGCCATATTCTTCAGCTAAATTTACCTTGTACCTGGTGGACAGAGAAACTGTAAAGCTTGGACAAATCTTATTTTCCCCTATTTCTGATATTACAAGTAATCGTCTTTTGTTTTGTATATAAATATTCATGAGCAGCAATTAGTGTCAAATGCATATATCAAAAATGAACATTGGATGATCTTTGCAAAACAAAACAGAAAAAGGAAAAAACAGTTGAAATTTCATTGAAAATGAATTGTATTGACTTTGAAGTTTGGCCTGTAAATAGGCGTTTTTGTACAAGAGGCTGATGTCCTAGTAAGAGAACGCCGTCGAACAATAGAATTTACACAATTTGTGAAAATACAAAGAAAACAGCTATGTGAATAATCCCATTGGGTTCCAACTCTGCTATTGTCCTTATGTCCTCGAGCATCTCATCACTTTGCTACTTGGTTGAAGGTGGATCAGATTGATTAGTGTCGTTTGAGCTTGATAGTCGATACCGAAGTCTGGTTGCAAGGTGATCCAATGAGACATAGTGTTACGCTTTGATCCCTAATTTTTTCCTGGACCGCCCTTTCGGGTTTTCAGTCTACCGGGATACCCTTTTTTGCCCAAGCCTCCTTTTCAGGTTTTCAACTTGTCGGGTGTACAGATTTTTTCATTTTCATCCCTTATTTTTGCCCGAACCCTTTTGGTTCGTCGGGAAGCCCTTATTTTTGCCTAGGCCAGTCAACCTAGCGGGTCTTTGATTATGCGTAGTATTTTTTCACTATGTCTGCATTGACGGGGTAAGGAAGGTCGTCACCATCCATGGTGGTTAGAATCATAGCTCCTCCTGAGAAAATGTTCTTAACCACAAATGACCCTTCGTAAGTAGGGGTCCATTTGCCCCTGGGATCACCTTGTGGGAGTATGATGCACTTGATAACTAGGTCCCAAACTCGATACTCTTGTCGTCTAACTTTCTTGTTAAATGCCTTGATCATCCTCTTTTGATACGTTTGACCATGACAAATAGCAGTAAGTCTCTTCTTGTCGATTAAATTCAGCTGATCAAGCCGGGTATGAATCCAGTCATCTTCGCTCAAACTTGCATCCTTCATAATCCGAAGAGAGGATATCTAAACTTCAATGGGCAAGACGGCCTCCATGCCATAAACCAAGGAATAGGGTGTTGCCCCTGTTGACGTTCGCGCTGAGGTATGGTACCCATGAAGAGCAAATGGTAACATCTCGTGCCAGTCTTTGTACGTCACCGTCATCTTCTGCATAATCTTCTTAATGTTCTTATTAGACGCTTCTAAAGCCCCATTCATCTTCGGCCGGTAAGGAGAAGAGTTGTGATGATGTATCTTGAACTGCTTGCAGAGCTCGGTGATCATCTTATTGTTGAGATTTGTACCATTGTCAGTAATGATCCTCTCTGGTACACCGTATCGACAGATCATATTATGCCGAATGGACCGTGCCACGACTTTCTTAGTTACTATAGCAAAGGAAGCTGCTTCAACCCACTTCGTAAAGTAATCAATAGCTACCAGGATGAAACGATGCCCGTTAGATGCCGTAGGTCTGATCTCGCCGATCATGTCAATGCCCCACATTACAAAAGGCCATGGAGCCGTCAAGACGTTCAGAGGTACTGGAGGTATATGCACCTTATCAGCATAGACTTGGAACTTGTGACAGGTCCGAGAATGCTGATAACAACTGGCTTCCATTGTGGACCAATAATATCCTGCCCGAAGGATTTTCTTTGCCATGGTGTGTCCACTGGAATGAGTTCCGAAAGTACCTTCGTGTAAATCTACCATAATCTTTTCTGCTACGTTCTTATCCACACAACGCAGTAAGGTCGAATCATGGTTACGCTTGTAAAGAATGCCATTGCTGATGAAGAACTTCGTCGCGAACCTCCTCATAAACTTCTTATAATTAACATATGCACCCTCAGGGTATTCCTGAGCTTCAAGATACCTCTTAACCTCGTGGAACCAGGGTTTATCTGCTACCTCTTCAGTCTCAATGTCACAACAATGTGCGGGTTCTTCTAACCTTTCAATGGTAATCCGGGAAGCCTCGTTGTCCCAATTGACTTTGAACATAGAAGACATCGTAGCTAGCGCGTCCGCCAACTGATTCTCATCTCTAGGGAAGTGTTCAAAGGTTATCTCCTCGAAGTGTGGAAGCAACGTCAACACATACTCCTTGTAAGGAATAAGATTTGGGTGTTTCGTATCCCACTCGCCTTTGATCTGACTGATCACGAGAGTGGAATCTCCGAAAACACTTAGAAACTTAATCCTTAGGTCAATAGCTGCTCGAAGACCCATAATGCATGCTTCATACTCTGCCATGTTGTTGGTGTAGTTGAAACATAGTCGGGCGGTGAACGGAGTATGAGAGCCTTCAGGAGATATGATCATGGCGCTTGGATTGGTGGGGGAGTATGGTGAACCTCGAGCTTGAACACGCACTAGATCTCCTGAAAACAATTGAGAAAAGGAAATTTGCTGGAGGCAGGGATCGAACCCCTGACCTCCAGCCTTTAGGTCCTTTATGGCTTATGTGGCAACCGCTGGGGCGTGTTGTTGTTTCTTAATAATAATACAAACAATATATTATATTAAAAAACAACTCAATGGCCAGAAAAAACAAAAAAAAGGCGCGCTTCGTTTGAACCAACCGATGGATAGGTGACATCTTTTCGTCTCCTTCCTCCAATACCTGTAAATGTTACCTGCGGATTTTTATCCGCAGCTAAAAGCATAGCTTCCTCCTAAAATCGTCCTCAGGCCATGTTAACACATTCCAAGAACATGGTTGAACTCGTCTCAACCTATTGACCATAACCATGACCAATATGTGGACCAATTGTACCTGAAACGAAAATGCCCAAAAAACTCCAAGAAACCCTAACTATGGTGATTCTTGTTACAGATCAGATAAATGAAATTCGTTAATACCAAAAGCTTGAAAATGTTATTGTGATCACAAATATGCAATTATTTTACTCAATGGATGCCAGAATAACACAAATCGAATTTAAGAAAGGGGCGGATTCGTGGACCACTTACAGCGCTCTAGGAGGTCTGAAAATGCGTGGTTTGGATCGGATTAGCTTGTGGAGATGGCCAACAATCAATTGAGACAAGTCTCAAGTCCTGAAAATGGCTCTAACTTTGATTTGGATCTCCCACTTTTTTGTGATTTTGCAAGTTTTTGTTTTGCCTCTACCAGTGATTTCCAACCCTGATTCTCGTGCCTTTAGCTTGCTTATGTATTGTACCTTGGATTAGGGTAACAAACTTTGTCCAAATCGTCCCACATTGATGATTGCATATTTGATTTGATTCTTCCATAAAAGCTTTCCAAACATGGCCTAAATCACATCTTTTTGTACCCAATGCCTTTGATACGAATTTGATTGCAATGATAGCTGTATTTGGAGCCTAAAACAACCAGAAAATCATTTGTTATCAATGCCTTAGATTTTATGTGATTTTATTTGATTTAAAATGAATTAATTCAAATAAAAATCAAATTAAATAATAAAAATGAGATATGGACACATGGTCAAGGCTAGAGCACGTGGACAACAAGGCAAACTCAAAACAAGTGAAAAAGAATGGGCCCATTTGGCAAAATTTGAAGTTTTGGGGATAGTTGACTTTTGGCAATTTTGCAAAAAAGTCCAACTTCAACAATGCATAACGTCTTCAATTTTGAACTTTTGGAAGTGTTCTTGGACTTTTTAGAAAGCTTGTTATGTCCTCTAATCAACCCTTTTGGTCTCATCTAATTATAATGTTCCATGTTCAAGTTAGAAGCTTTGACAAAAAAGGTGTTTTTGTTGACTTTCATACATGACCCATAATGTCAAAATTCATAACTTCTTGTGAGTGCATATTTTGATCTTTGGGTATGAATATGGATTGTAGGGAATTGCATCCTCCTAAAAATGAGCTTTGGATGGGTCATTTATCATAAAGTATGAGAAAGTTATGCTTGGTCAAAGTTGAGTTGACTTTTCCTACAAAACCCTAATTTAGCAACTTTTGTATCTTGATGAATCTTGAGCAATCCTTGATGAATCATGATCAACCCTTGATTAAATGATTAAATATACTTCAAAATGAGAATGTTGACAAAAAATCTTGAAGTTTGACTGTATTTAGGTCACAGATGACTTTTGCCCTATTACAATCGATTTTTGGACCTTTGAGCAATTGACTGAGCAAACTTCCGTTGCAAGGCTTGAAATTTGACATGGATAATTTTGAGAACATATTAAGACATTGGGGAGAACTTGAGGTCATTTGGACTCAAGGATCTTGATGCAACACAAAACCCTAATTTGGGGTAGACTGCCTTAGGAGAGAGCTTGTCTGACCAACCCTTGAGAAACCTTGAGCAACTTGGAGATCTTTCTTGCAATGTTTTGAAAAATATGGGAGGGAAAATTTTGGGGTACAACAATTATGGATTTGAATGATTACTACAGAATCTGGGCTAAGATCATCCTGGGATGTATAAACCATAAGAAGCCAACAAGCTCTCCTTACTACATCAATATTGATGTACGATTTCTGCTTTATTTTATTTCAAAGAAGATAAGAATAAATCTTCCGCACTTGCTTTTCAATCATCTGAGAACAAGTGTGAAGGAAACAAGAGAAGAGGAAATGACCAAGAGGGATTGGATACCTCTGGGCAGGTTAATTTCTGATATTCTGACTGAGAATAGATTGATAGAGCATCTGACAAAAGCGCAGTAGATTAGCACACTGGAGGCATGTGCTGGAAAACCCCTTAATGCCAAGAATCTGAAAAAGATGAAGATCATTGACAGAATTAAGAAGGAGCCAACAATTTCTACTCATGAAGTCATCACATTAAGGAGAATCCTCTGAAATATTTTCCTTTATTTTCTGAGATTGATGCTTCACCAGAAATTATGGTCAGATACTTAGAAGCATGAAAGAAAGATGGAAATGCTCCAGAATTTAATATTCGTGATCTGCATCAGCAAGCTCCAGATGTTGTGTTAAAGAAGTCCAGAAAGAGAAAAGCAACAGGAGAAGGATCTTCTCGGAGGACTCACAAAGCTGCTAAAAAGAAAGGTAACACTTCCTTTATTTCTGTTGTAGAATCTGTAGTTTTTCCAACATATGAAACACTCCCCTCTCAACCAACAGAAGATCCCTCATCTCAAAATTTTGTTCTATTTTGTACAGAAGTTCTGACGGAAGTGGATTAGAAGTTAAGCTACAAGGTTATTCCTGCTGTAAACGTAGATTGATATCAGAATGTTCTGATGAATGAAGATCATAATTTGCGCTAAAGAGAAAGACATGTTAACTCTGAACATAAGTCTAATGCTGCAAACAAGACTTTATGATTTTGACCTCCCAAGTTCTGAAGCAAAGAAACAAGCAGATTCCTTATGTTCTGAAGCGTTACTATTCCATCAAAGTTGTATCAATTGCAATGGCTACAAACAGACAAGGATCTTCATATTAAGGAAAGTGCATTAACTGCCAATTATCAAGTTTCCATTTGCACAAGATTGATGTGCCTATTTAAACAAGCAACAAGGTTAAATCGTTCATGATTTACATCACTTCTATTTACAATATCTCAACGCTGCAACTCAATATTCAAATTATTATCTAAATTGTGTAATACATCACAAGTTTGTGATACCGTTTTTGTAACGAAAAACATCCTATACACAGATTAATTCTTACTTTTGTTAGTGAAATTCCTTGAGATAAACCGGGTTATGGTTGTACTCAAGAAGACTTCGGCAGTTGTCAAAGTAGATTTGTAATCAGTTTAATTAGTGTATTAAGACCTCGTTAGAGAGAGGAGAAATCACCTTGGCGGGTGGAATGGAGTAGTTTAAGATTAAACGAACCAGGATAAAAATCATAGTGTCATTTGCATTAATTTTTAAAGTTACAATTCAACCCCCCCCCTCTTGTGTTTTTCACTTCTTCAGACAGGTTTACCAACAAATACAGCAGGCCACAGATTAATGCCCGAAACCGGACCGGGAAACTATCTTTGTGACCAACAAAATGAGTCCCAGGTTAATACCTGTAACCAGCCAGGAGAACTATCTGCGGATGACCAACTGTGGATTAACACCTGTAACCGACCAGGAGAACTATCTATATAAAGAGATTAAAGATTAATACCTGTAACAAGCCAAGAAAATTGTCCTTCTTTCTCAGGTCAGAGATTAATACCTGTAACAAGTCAGGACAACTATCTCAATGACCGACAAATTCCAAATTCCAGATTAATACCTGAAACCAAACATGACAACTATCTGTGAACAACTGATGGTAGATTAAAACCTGAAACTAGACAGGAAAGCTATCTACATGACCAGACGAAGCAATCTTACACGAGTTCCTTCTCATATATCTGCAGGTGCAGACTAACACGGACTCATCCTAGAACATCCCTACGCAGGCTCTTTATAATGCATCTTCAGGTAATGGTTAATTCCATTATCCCCAGCAAGCTACTGTGAAGCCTGGATTTTGACCATATAACAGTTTAAGTTGTTACGAAGCCTGGAATCCTACCAGATAGTAGTTCATTTCTTCAATTACTGTGAATCCTGGAGTACAACCAGATAACAATTCAATTTCATTTTACTGTGAAGCCTGGAATTTGACCAGTTAGTAGTTTACTCTGTCAATTTACTGCGAAGCCTGGAGTCCGACCAGATAGCAGTTTAATCTGTCAATTACTATGAAGCCTGGAATCGACCAGATAATAGTGTACCTCAAATTCAAGTTGAAGCCTGGATCCAACCAGATAACAACTTGATCTCTTCAAATCACTGAATCCTGGACACGACCAGATAATAGTTCGAGTCACTAAAGCCTGGATTCCGACCAGATAAATAGTTTGAGTTACTGTGATGCCTGGAGTACGACCATATAACAATTTAATTTAATATTCCCCAGTAGATTTCTATGAAACCTAGAATTCGACCAGATAAAAGTCGACTTTTATTATCCTCAGCAAGTTACTATGAAGCTTGGATTTCGACCAGAAAGCATCAAACTTTCATCTCTCCAGTAAAAATATAGATTCCCCAGTAGAGTAATGGATAACTGAAGTTCCTAGACTCTATTCCCCATAGTTTTCCTCAAGCACGAAAACAGCAGAAACCCACATTCCCTAGTGGACTCCTCCTCAGACAGCAGGAACAGGAACCCCTAAAGGGACCATTTATGAAATCAGCATCTACTTTGGATGGCATCTTTAAGCCCATATCCGACGACTCTCTGTCATCTTCTCCAAATGGCATATGTAATCCCATTCCCGACATCATTAACCATAAGTATTACTTCATGCTAGTGCAAATTTCTGGGCACTTTAGTGTTCAATCATCTTTCACCTTCAGATCACAAAAAGTAGACAAGCCAATCTAAATCCTCGGGTTTAAGAAGATTGAACATGGGAAGCTATTATACTCCAAAATTTTCCCTCCTATTTTTACTCAAATCATGCTCTTAGAGATCCTCAATTGCTCAAGGTTGACCAAGATTTGACCAGACAAATTATCCTCCTAAGCAATGAACCTCTAACTAGGGTTTCACTTTTCATCAAGATGTGTGAGCTCCAAAGGTCCCAAATGTTTTCCATGGTCCTATTATGCCTTCAATATTGTCCATGACAAATTTCATGCCTTGCACTACAAGTTTGCTCAATCAATTGCTCAAATGTTGGAAAATCAACTATGCTAAGTCAAAAGTCAACTATGGCCCAAATACGGTCCAACTTCATGATTTTTGATCAACATCAGCATTTTGAAGTGATATCCATCATTTTATCAAGGTTTGATCATGATTTCTCAAGAAATGTCCCTAATTCATCAAAAGTCAAGAATTGCTAAATTAGGGTACTTATAGGAAAAGTCAACTGAACTTTGACCAAGCATAAATTCCACACACTTCATACATTTTCCCCCAACCAAAGCTCATATTTAAGAGAATCCCATTCCCTACAACTTATCTTCATCCCTCAAATCTGAGAAATACACCATTTGAAATATACAAGCTCATACATTACATGTCATTTTCTGAAAGTCAACAAAAGCCACTTTTTTCCAAGACCTTTTACATCAAGATAACGTATTCAAATGCAAAATTGATCAAAAGAGGGAGTGAAGTATACATCTTGGGATTTCCAAAAAGTCAAATATCATCGTCATGAGATAAAAATTGAGCAAGTTATGCCTTACCCAAGTTGGGAAAATTTGGGGAAGTTCAAGAATTAGGCATTGAGCAAACTTGAAGTTTTAGGTCAATGGCTTACTTTCTTGGATTTCAAGCATCTTCCTAAGCTCATAGAGGACCTCTAAAATCATTCTTGCCATGCCTTGCATTTTCTAGCTATTTTATTCATATTTATTTTATTTTATTCAAATAAATATAAAATAAAATATATAAAATAATTAGAGGTGGGTCTTGGCATTCGGGCTGGTGTTTTTGGTCAGCCTTGGGTCCAAGAATTTGTGCAAGCGTGTCCACATTCATTCAAATTTGAAAAAAAGACAAGAATTCCATGTATCTTGCCAAAATTCAATTTTTCATTCATTGCCTTAAAGAACATGTTTATGGCCGTTTAATTCATTGTTTTCTTGTCCCTTCCATCTCCTCTATTTAAAAAACACACTTGCAAGTCAAATGGACACGAATTGAAAGCCTAGAGACCACGTTCAAACCTCAAATTTTCAAGAGAAAAAATCCAATCAATTTTGGAGTTTGAGGAAAATTCAAAGGCTATGGAAGATCAATAAACAATCCTTAAGGGTCACTGAAGGTATTCCAACTAATTTCAGGGCTTGTAGCTTCGTGAAACACTCCCCCCAAGTCACAGTTTGCACTTAGTTTTTCCAAATTCGTTTTCCTCCATTCACTCATTATTAATTAAATTTGCTTGCATATTTTGATTCATGGTGATGCATAGAACGTTTCTGGATGTTTTACTTTGAGTTTGAGTGCAGGTATAAAGATCCACCATTGTTAGGGTTCCGAGCTCCCAATTTGGGGAACCCGGTTTAAAGGCCAAATTGGATGAAATTGATGGTGCCAATGAATTCAGGAGAAAGATTGCAAGCGATCCATAGCCTTGTTGATATTTTTAGCGCGTGTATAACGACTTTGAATTGTGCAGGGTTATAGCTACAAACGCAAAATGTCACTATAGGCTTTAGCAACAGAAGTGTCTATCACTAAAGGCCTGGTTCAATTTGAATGAGGAAGACTACGGTAAACCACGTGTTGCTGTCCTATTGGCCTATTTGAAACTCAATGCGCGTGTTTTGAAATTTGGGGATAATATTGTTTTTGCTTTATATTATTGTGTCATTATAATAATGAATGGACAAGTAGCTCAGATGGCAAGGCAGCGTGTGTAAAGGGGAGAGGGCTTGGGTTCGAATCCCAGGTCTAGTATTTTCATCTTTTCTAACATATTATATGTAGATTCCATGTGTTTCATAGCTAGGAGCTCACCATACGCCTCCAAATCACAACCACTAGATCCTGATTGATCTAAATCCAAGGGCTTCAACACGAAGATCACCATGCGCCCTCAAGGCCTCATCTCATCAGATCCAAAAGCAAGTCTGGGCTTCAAGTCTGGGCCAAACATTTTTTTTCAAATAACACCCCTCAATTTCTATTATCTTGGCCCATTTTCATTTTTTTGTCAATCTTTTTTTACTTTATTTATTTTCTTCATTTATTTAATTGATCAAATTTGATAATAAAATCACAAAAATAATAGGTTAGTTTCTTTTTTAATTAAACTAATTTTCAAAATTAATTATTAATTCAACTTCAACTTTTTTTTATAAATTTAAAATAATTTAGAACTTAGGTTTTAATTTATATTCAATTTAATTTCTTTTCATAATAAAAACAATGAATAAGTTCTTAATTAATTTCATCTTCTAATTAGACTTTAGGATAATTAACTTAATTATTTTATTAGATAAAAAAACAAATAAGCAAAAAGATTTTCTTTTAGGGTTTTTAGACGTTATTTTCAATCTCACGCGCGCTTATTTAATTTCACATTTTTATTATTAATGTACTTGCTCATGGTATGTAACAGTAACTAGGGCTTTATTTTCCGCATTTCTCCAATGTACCTCTCACAAAGCCATGTAATAGTGTAGGTTTATATTTCTGCACTTTATATTCTGTAATATATATTAACTTCTAGTAACTAGGCATGTATGGTAAGACTGAAATTAAAACGTTAGCAAACCTAACACAAAGGATACAAAATAACTGAATATAACGCATATTGCACATATACACCTCTAGGGTACCCCACTTCGATTGCCTTCGGAAATAAAGCAATCATGTCCCTCGAAATGGGGACGCTTTAGCAAAGACCCATAAATCAAAAAGATCATAGTCCCTCGATGACCCTACAGTTGCCTCTCGGTAAATGATCTAGTCCCTAAGTAAAATTGCTAAAGCGTATCCACAAGTTGCCTTCGTGACTGTAACGTCCCTTCAAATGTCCCTCAAACATCCAACGATACAACTACCTACTCACTAATAGTAGGATAACGATGTCTAAAGGATAGGAGGAAAAAATAACCTTTTTCGAGTACAAAGTAGATAGTTGTTAGAAGTTTGCTCAAAATATTTTGCACTTACACAAATACTACTTTTCAAAAACATTTTTCAAAACACTTTGTATACTTTCTCCACTATCTCGAGAAACATTACAAAGTTCGTCGTACTAAGGCATTCTCAAAACATTTTCAAACACGTAAAATATAAAGGTATTTAAAAATGAGCAAACCTCTAAGAGCCCGTAGATAACTACAGATGGAAAGGGTTGTAACACCTTCCCTTTCCATAATCTACCCCCTTACTCAGAATAATCTCGAAAAGGTCTTTTTCTGTTATTTTCACCCTTTCCTTAATTTGAATAAAATAAAAGTCGGCGGTGACTCTTGCTTACCGCAACATTTGCGAACACAAAATGCAAAACCAGTATAAACAGTCGGTTCTGCCACCGTATCAAAGAACTGGTGACTCTACTGGGGAATACTTAAAAAGTGGGGTTACCTTAGAGTTAGTTTATTATTTAACTGCTTTTTTGTGCTTTGTTTGCTTTACCTTTGGAGGGTATGTCTGGGTTACTATAGATCCTACACCCGATCTGGGACACCTTTTAGGTAAGTAGCAATAGACCGTGGGGACTGTGCGGGGTATACCGACACAGTTGAAATGATAGCTACGTTGATGTGACACTTTGGTTGATACCAGTAGCCCTTGAGTAGTCAAGGAGAATAAGGGGCCGCTGCGTAGTGTCATGAAGCATCAACTGACCTTAGAACCTTTAATTGAACAACTTGGCCATTAGGAGGTAGTGAGATAGTCGTCTTTGGTGTAGTCTGAAGTTGGTTGATACTCGATGCTACACTCATTGAGATTTTACTCCCGATTTTTGTTTGGTGGCAAGTCAGTTGCCGATCAGAACGAAGCTTGTGGGAAAGATCAGTGATATTGAGATCCCTTAGAACCTGATTACTTTCTAGGACATGTTGAACTAACTAAACTTCAAGAGGGTACTTACCTACAAACTCCATGCAAGCCTGAACCTAAGGCTACTTGTGTGACTTGTTTGCTTTCATTATCTAACCACTTGAACTCCTTGCAGGGTTTGTTTGTTTTCATTATCTAACACTGTGATTTCCTTGCAGGATTTGTTTATATTCATTAACTTAGATCTCTTGCAAGTTCACTTGTATTCACCACCTTACACTTTTGCTTTGGTACATAGAATACACATCATAACATCATACCATAGCAATTCCTTAACCATTTCAAGGATCTCAAGGGCATGTGGTGCAGGTTATGATGAACCCGATGTCTAGCAAGGGGCAAGGGGATTTATTTTCCTCTAGCCAATGCCGTCAAAAGACCAAAATGACAACTTGAGTCAGAGGCTATGACCCACTCGACATGGTGAGCTTGATTCTTGTAGAAGGATGTTCAACAAATACGAAAGTTCCTCAATCCAAGCTACAGTCAAAATTCAAATATCTTCTTGTATTTACCCCGCAAGATCCTTGAAAACATTGCATGCATGCCATTTCATAACAGGTCTTCCAGTATAGGTTTCTCATTTTCTCGCTGTTTATTTCAGCAAAGAAAATGGCTCTCGAAAAAAACAATAGAGGTTTCCAAGCTCAAGATACTCAATTCAAAGAAATGTTTATGAATCTAGCCAAGGGGCAAGAAGAATTGAAGGCACTCCTCGCCGGGAACTTGACCAAGAAAAGTCCTGACAACAATAAGGATGACTAGTTGGAGCAATTGCAAGCTGAGATGCAAAGGATGAGAATCCAAATGATCATTCAAATGGCTTTTATCCAAATCTTAGCTCGGGGACAAGAAGAGCTAAGAGTCCTCGTCAGTAAACTTCATCAATACGGTTGCAACTGTATGAAACAAACGGTTGAGGCTGGGGATCAAGTCATTAATCAACCCCTGATGAGACAAGGAGTTGGCTTGGTAGAGAGTGGACCTTTCCAATTTGCTGCTACATCACGAGCCCAACAACAACCTTGACAATAACAACGGGGTAATCAGCGAGGGAAAGACAAGCCCAGGAGGCATTTTACTAAAATCAACATGACATTGTCTCAAGTATTGCAACACATGTTAAGGATGAATCTGGTTACGTTGATAAGACCTTATCCAAACCCCAAAACTTCTTCCCATAAGTATAATCCTGATGTAATGTGTGCATACCATTCCAATAGTCCTGGACATGACACAAATGACTGTTGGGCGTTGAAAAACAAGATTCAGGACTTAATCAACGAAATGGGTGCTGGAGTTTACACAAGATGGTCAGACTAAATTCTTCTGCCATCCCTCAAGGGAAAACCATATGAAGTGACAATCCCAAGACAAAGAGGCTTTTTTTTTCATTTAGAATTTTCAATTTGTAATTTCTGTTGATTGTTCGAACACTCATTTATGTTAAACTTTGTTATTTCATAAATGCATTGCATATGTTTGTCTTGAATCAATTTATTCGTATTCACTATATTCAAACTGTGTTTTACTTCCTTTTTGTGATATTCAACTTTTGGTTACAAGCTTAAACCTTTAGAGGGAGGATGACGAAAATGATACCATAATCTCATATAGTATGCTTCTGGACAGACCTTGCTGATGATGTACAAACATTGTTTCAAACCCTAAACAGTGGAGTTATAAGGAAGATAATCCATAGTCAACCACTTTGAGCCTAAGAAGTAGGAGTTTTTATTTTCACACAAATTAAAACCCTCAATCATAACCTGGGGCAAGGTAGTTTCTCAGTTAATTCGGATGCGCATTCAGTCACAATCTTCCACTTTGTACACAATGAATGGCATTGAAGACGTCCTTCCAAATCAAAAGATGGTTGATGGTTTCATATAATCATTAAAGAAGGCAGTCGTTATTTCAAAAAAGAAAAGCCCACTAAGTCAAAAGCCTATGAAGGAGACTTAAGAAAAAAATGGGGGCATCTCGCTGACTGTAATCACAAAAGAAACAGTTCGGGCAAAGGGTAGGGATAATAAAATTAAAATAAAGGAGGTCACTATAAATCCTCAACAAAAAATATATTACAAAAGATGATTGCCTTTTCAAATAAACGTTCAATTTCTGAACCATCACCAGAATATCAAGGACACCATTCCAGACTTGATCGGGATTCAAAACACACAATTAATTGAGCATAGGACTGAAGAACATCACGAAGAACGAGTTGGGTACAGATAAACTTTGAGCCTTTATCCTTTGTTTCTTAAACCGTGAACCAGGCCACATTACAACCCTTAAAAGTCCTAGTTGAAGCATGGGTTAGTTCGAAAGCATACTGTTACAAAAGGTATCCTGACTCCTGTGAGATTTGCTATAAATCCTGAGTTGATATCACATTCTTGCAAATTTTGTTTTACTGAAAAATGAATTTTCAAAAAAAAAAATTCAAGACAGACATAAGCTTTGCATCCTTTAAATACCATTTGTTTGCACATGACTATTTGTTTGACAACAGAGAAATTCACACGATGAATATTCAACGAACAAAAATCCTCTCAATGGACAGAATCGTCTCGGATGGAAAAACACTTCCAACCAAGGGGGCACAGCATGATCATTGTCCAACACATATGGGGAAGTCAAGTCAATATTCAAAGAATATCTCGAAAATGCTTAATAGTCAAGGATAGATTTCCATTTGAACCACTCGGGGCCTGTTACATTTTATCGGAGATTCCAGCAAAAATCATTGAAATTTGAACCTTTGGTACCACCAAATCGCTCGTCTGTGCCAGTAGTATCAGATGGTGTCAGTATCATGTCTTCGAATCCGTCCATGACAGTTCTTAGAAAAGGCTGAGGAAGACTATTAGAAACTTGATAAAAAATCTTCGATACCACCAAATTGCTTCTATGTGCTAGTAGCATCAGATGGTTTCAGTATCATGTCTTCAGACCCTTCCATGACAGTTCTTAGAAAAGATACCTAGGAAGTTCAAGACCATCAAAAACTTCAAGTGCACCAGACTAACCCCAGGGACAGGCTCTCACATATGAAAGGACACATGCGATCACATAAACATTTTCTGGCATTTCTACAACACTTGTTGTCATGGACAGTGACAACTCTCCACATCCTATGAATACGGACATAGTTAGAAAATACTACGAATAAAAAAGGACCCGCTAGGTTGACTGGCCTAGGCAAAAATATGGGCATCCCAGCGAACCAAAAGGGTTCGGGCAAAAATTAGGGATATATACAAAAAATGATTGTACACCCGGCAAATCGAAAACCTGAAAAGGTGGCTTGGGCAAAAAAGGGTATCCCAGTGGATTGAAAATCTGAAAAGACGGTCCGGGCAAAAGTTAGGGATTAAAGCGTACGACTATGTCCCGTCATCTCGTCATTGGTCTATCAGTATAAGACTTATCACCCTGATCGGCATTTACCAAGGGTTTTAGAAGTTGATATATAATCAATTCTCCACAGACCCCCCCCCCCTCAGAGAAAATTCCATGAGATTATCTCCACAAAGTAATCTTCCCAAAGTCATACATTCCCCGCAATTTCCCCAAACAGTTTATCATCTTCTAGATACAATGTAGATACAATCAAGACACAGGTCTCAAGTAAGTTGTACAAACTTATACCAACCCTAAGCAAGCTGGTACAAGCATGTGAAGCTTTGGTCTTATCACTTTGCTTCAAGTACAAGAAAGTTGGCAAAAAGGCTAGCATTGGCAGATCTGTTGGGAAGCTAACCTAAGACCATTTCCATACTAATATACAAACAATATACAACATAATGGACGATTGACAAGGACTTGGAAACACTCCCAACCAGCAAAAAACCAAAAAACCGTCCAAAACTGCAAACTTGGCATAAGCACATCCATCTTCCATTTGGCTCGTGCGTTTTAAGTTTGGACCATTCAAACACCTTACAAACTTGATACCTAGTCAATCCAGGCCTTCATCCCTGTTCTGTAATCACTCCTCCACCATCTGCCATTGTTAACTTCAGAGTTTGCAGTTGGACTTGGCCAAGGAGTTCCAGCTACTTTCAGAGCAAGGCAAGGGTTGGAATAGATTCAGGGAAGCTCAAGCAAGCATCAGGCCTCCCTTAAACTCATCCTAGTTTCATCCACGATTCCAGCTGAAGGAGGTAAAATCTTAAACTCTATCTCTTTGTACAAGCAACCTTAGGCCACGATTTGTGAATAAAAAATGTAGTCCTCATCATAACGAAGCTGTACATACCATTATCTTGCATTGATTTTACTTGAGCTAAGAGAATTTGGAAGTTGAAATTTCTGAAAATATTAGGTTAAGATTTAGGGCTTTTAAAATTCTCTTTGATCTTTGACAGTTAGATTACATAACTTACATGGTTGGAATCGTGAGTTCAAGTACTACAATTTTCATGTTATGCATTTTCATTTTTATGGAAGTATGAGGAAGTTACAGGATGTTTGGCCAAAGCTTGAGGAATAAGATGAAACAGGGCATAAGGTGCATTTTGTAATATGTTATTTTTGTTCCACTGAAGATAATGGAAGTATAGCCACCCCAGTGACAAAGTAGCGCACCGGTGAGAACCATGTCCTGGGTTCGAACCTGGGCGCGCTACTTTTGTATTTTTTCACTCTTTTTCTTCTCCATATCATTTTTTGCAGGATGGGCTTGGTCTATTTGGGCCAGGAATTTTTGGTAGTACACTACCACCAAATTTGCTACATCACCCCCTTACTAACTTTTATATTTATATTTTTTATTTGTTTTATTTTTATATTTAATATTTTAAATATTTTCTTTAATACATAAAAATTTCAAAAAATATAAATTAATAATATTGCACTTTTATCTTATTTCTCACATAAAAATACATTTTATTTTTATTAGGATACCATTTATTTTCTTAATAAACTTGTGAATATATTTAAACATATTTAGTTTAATTTATTTTTCATTTCATACTTATAAATACTTATTTTTTGCACATATTTAATTTTAATATTTATATACAATATTATTTATTATTGTTATACAAGAAAATGCACAAAATAATAATATAGAAACTTTATTTTCTTTTAAATAATAATTAGGGTTAAACCCCTTTTAGAAAATTAATTCCTTTTTTTATATTTTTAGGTTTAGATTAAATCTTCTTTTACATAAAAACAAGACACAAAAATCTTTTCTTACATGTACATTGCATTGCATTCTAAATATTGTATTGTATTTATTCTCAATTCGTACAAATTCGATTTGGTTGTAATAATTTATTTAGGTTTATATCCTTGCAAATCCCCATTCAAATTTGTATTCTCCCCTCCCATAAATTGTTGTAATAGCTTAGAAATATTTACATTACGCAATTTATCGCTTTATATGCCATGATTAGTAATTAAGGTTTGTATGACAAGAACAAAACAAAGCAAAATAGAAAACCCTAAATACAAGATAAAATCAAAGCATGAAAGTGATACACTTGCACACAAGCACCCTTAGGGTTTCACCACTTGGTTGCCTAAAACAAAAATAGCCATGTTACGCATGCGAAGTATCTTGGCAAAACAAAACAAATATAAGATCATAGTCCCTCGATGACGTTATTCAAGGTTGCCTTACAAAATGATCTTGGCCCCCTCAAAAAATGCTAAGATACTTTGCAAACATTGCTGATCATGGCTATACGATGACCCACGCCCGTCCCGTTTACATCCAAAGATAGGGTTGCTTACCAAATCAATGGTAAGACAACAATGACAAAAGAATAGAAAATACATAAGAAAGACATTTGAGTAGGTAGATAGCTTCTAGTTACTTGCTCCATTTCAAACAACAATCCTTGCTATTTTCAAAACAAATACACACATTTCAAAACATCTTACAAATCTTGAAAACATTTTCAAAAAGACAAACATCTTTGTATACATTCCTACGAACGAGAATCATTACAAAGATTGCCTAAACGAATGGCCTCTTTTACAAAATACTTTCAAAACCACACCAAACACAATTTAAGACAACAAAAGCAAGTGATATAAGCAAGTAACTAAGAGCCCATGGAAAACCATGGATGAAAAGGGTGCTAATACCTTCCCTTTTCATAATCTACCCCCTGAACTCAAGAAAACATCTCAAAGGTCTTTCCTGTGCTTTTTCACCTTTCCTTTTGGATAAAAGAAAAGTCGGTGGTGACTCTTGCTAACCGCAACATTTGCGATAAAACGCAAAACCTCAAGTCAATTCTCCCACCGTATCACAGAACTGGCGACTCTGCCAGGGAATATTATAAAAGTGGGGTTACCTTAGGGTTTAGATCACATTTATTTTCTTATATTGTTTGATTTGTTTGCTTTACATTATGGTTCTTTGTTTGGGTTTGAATCCTCTACTCGGATTTGGGAAACATTATAGGTAAATAGCAATACATTGTGGAAACTGTGTGGGGTATACAGACATGGTCTAAGCAATAGCTATGTTAGTGTGACATATTTGTGGGTACCGGTAGCCTTTGAGTCAATCAAAGAGAATACGGGGCCGCTGAGTGATGTCATGAAGCACTAATGAACTTCTAGAACCCTTTACTTGACCAACTTGGCCTTTAGGATGTAGTGAGATGACCGGCTTTGGTGCAGTCCGAAGTTGGTAGATACTCGACACTACACTCATTGAGGTTTGGTTTCTTGGTATATTTTGGTTGCCATTAAAGAGGATTGAGCTGAAACAATGACCAAGGAAAGAATCCAGTGATATTGAGCTCCTTAGAACCCGGTTACTATTATTAGAACAGGTTGAGCCAACTAAACTTCAAGAGGGTACTTACCTATAAAACCCCATGCAAGCCTGTGATACGGTGGGAGAACTGACTAGGGTTTTGCGTTAGTTTTCGCAAATGTTTCGGTTGAGCAAGAGTCGCCACCGACTTTTTATTTTATCCTAAGGAAAGGTTTAAAAAGCACAGCAAAAACCTTTGAGATTTTTCTTGGGTTCGGGGAGTAGATTATAGAAAGGGAAGGTATTAGCACCCTTTCTATCCATGGTTATCCATGGGCTCTTAGGTACTTGCTTAGATCAACTTGCCTTGGTTTTCAATTGTTTGAAATGGTGCTTTGTGTGTGGCTTTGAAAAGGTTTTGAAAAAGATGCCTTGTATAGGCTACCCTTGTAACAATTCTTTACTCGAATGTTTTACAAAAGGTGTTTGTCTTTTTGAAAAGATGTTTCAAGGTTTTGTGAAAGTTTTCTTTGAAAGTATTTGTGGAGTGTGGTTTGAAATAAGGCAAGTGTTTTCTTGGCAAATTGACAAGTACTTAAGAGCTTATCTACCCTAAAGTTTTCTCAAAGATTTTTGTTATGTTTTAAACCTTTTGACAATTTTGTTCCACCATTGCATTTGGTGGACAATCTTGTCTTAGGAGATGAAAAGGGACAGGCGCGGGTCATCGTTTAGACCATAGTTGCAATAATGTTAAATGTCTTTGGGCAATTTCTCTTTGAAAGGGACTTGATCATTTTAGGCAACTTTTCGAAAGCGTCATCGAGGGACTATGATCATTTGATTGTTTTTGTTTTACCCAAAGAAACCTAACATGCAATATGGCCCAATTATTTGAAGGCAACAAAGTGGAGTACCCTAGGGGTGCAAGTGTGAGATGTGTTGTCCATTTTCATGCTTGTTTATCTTTAAATTAGGTCAAACTATTTTGTTCGTTTTATTCGCATACAAACCCTAATTCTAGCATGGTATATTTAGAAAGCGTATAAAGTGCGAAATTTAAATTCCTACACTATTACAACACAATAATATAGGGAGGGGGTACAAATGTTCAAATGGGGAGATATTTAGACAAGAAATTGAATCTAAGCTATTACATCATTTTCTATGAATATTTACAAGACAAGTAAATTGCACAATTAAATGGAAATTGAAATAAATATGCAAAATGTAAAAAGAATTTTCATGTGTATGAAAAAAAAGAATATTATTTATGTCAAGTAAATAAAAATAAGAAAAGAATTATTTTTTGGAATATTTTCATATTTAGGGTAAAACCTTAATTCTATTAAATAAAATACACTATTTATTTATTATGTACAAATATTTATTTATATATATACCAAAAGAAAATAAAATGAGGTATTTGTCAAAAAATGTATTTTTATATTAAATATTAATAAGAAAAATAAAAGTGTCTATATTTTGTATTTACTATAAATATATGTATATATGTATTATTTTAAATATGTATTATATATATATAAATAATAATAATATTTAACATTTGTAAAAAAGGTATTTTTTATATAAAGTATTTTCAGAAGGTAAAATAAAATAAAAATGAAAATAAAAATATTTTTACATATTTCTTAATATTTTTAATGAAATGTATATATTCATTTATTTGTGTACAAACTAAAAGAAAAATCCAATAAATACCTAATAAAATCAAAAATGATGAGAAAAAATATTTTTAAATTTTTAACATGCTGAGAAAAAATAAATGAGCTGATTAAAAAAAGAAAAAGTCAAAAAAATATTAAAAATAAAGCAAATGGGCTTAGGGGGTGTAAACCAAAAAAGGTGGTGTGAAAAGCAAAACCAAAGCTGGCCCAGCCCATGAGACACCTTCTTCAACCTCTGAACAAAACTTGTTCAAAAAACGCGCGCAAGAAGCTTCATTTGAATATCCTGATTCTTTGATTTTTTGAACAAACTTCCAACACAAAAGATGTTAAGCATGAAACCACGATTCCAAATATATAAAGAACATCTCCTAACTCTCAAAAATGAGAGAGAATTTTAACAATCCCAAATCCTGACCTAAGTTTTCTGCCATTTTTAAACCTTAAATTCTCACAGCTCAAGCAAAAGAAATGAAAAGTAAAAACATGTACATGTTCAGTGGCATGAGTAGAACATTGTTTATTCACAAACTTAGAGCTAATGATGCTTGATAAGAGAGATAGAAGTTCACCAAGATACCTGTTCAGCTGAAGTTCTATCTGGCAATGAGGGAGCTTTCAGTGCAAGGTGATGATTGGAAAAGCTTCCTTGAGGTCCAGGGATGCTATTCCAATGTTTACTTTGTCTTGAAAGCTTTTGAATCGTGCTAGAGCACCTCACCTGCAAAACAAGAAACTGAAAATGGTGGAACTGGTTAGAGGGATTACAGGTCGTGTTTCAAGTCATGGTTAGCTTGCATAGGTGCTAGGGAATGTATGTGAACTGGTTTGGGCAAGAGAGCTCGAGGGAAATGGAAGATGGTACTCAAACTGCAGGTCTGGCCCTGTTTTTGCAGTTTGAAGGTGATTCTGGGATTTGGGGTGTATGAGAGGTGTTAAGGTCGTGCAATAGCTTGGTTGGGATGTTTGGAATGTGTCTACAATCTTTGCTCCTGTGTCTTAATGCTGAGATGGAAGATGTTGTATGTTATGGTACCTTTCTTCACTCTTAAGCAAACAAAACCAACTTGGTGTTTTAGGCAAGTAGGGGACCTCTAATGAGCTGCATAACCTCTCCTTGATCAGAGTGTTTTGCCCATAATCTTGTGCCAATTAGATATGGACTGTACTTCTTGGATTTGTAATTGGACATAAAGCTATCTTTTGCAAAAATAGAAAGAATGCTTTATCTACTTTGGGATTAATCCATCATACAATGCCTTGGCTCATGAAACAAGGCCTTGGCACAAAGGTTTTTCATTGAATTATTGAGTGTCAAAGGGTTTTAGGACCTGTAATTTAGCATAAACTATGCTGACTTGAAAATGGCTTAAGTTATGAACATGTTCATGCTCAAATCAAAAGTGAGTTTTTGCCCAATTGTGAAATTCGATTCTCTCAAGTTATGAGGTTGTTTGATGAGTTCTTGGACATTTTGGAAAGCTTGGAATGTGTAATACAATCCATCTTTGAAATGCAAATTGAAATTCCAAGTGGAAGTGTATGGAAAATGGCCTTGAAGTGGGGTAGAAAACCTTGTCAAAATAGGTCAAAAATTCACTAAGTTAAGAATGGTTTAGTGCCCTTATTCAAAAATTTGTAACTTGAGATACAAGCCTCAAATGGGAAAACTTTGTGAATCAAAGTTGTAGATTATGCAACAAGCTACAACTTTCATGTTTTGACTTTTGTTTGAATCCAAATGGATCTTGGTGAAAAAGTGGGGCAAAGTTGGGAAAAAATTAGGGTTTTTTATAACTTAGAAAAATTCTAAGTTATGAAAAATTCTAATTTCTAACCCTAATTTGCATTTTGTGATTTCTTGGTGAACAAGTTTCATGATTTGACATGTTTTGATGAAAAATGAATCTTGACTCTTGATTTTGACCAAAAAGTCAAAGTTTGACTTTTCAGTATACAGTCAAAATTGATCAATTGACTGGGAAATTCAACTGTCAATTTTGTGCATTTGGGATCTTTTGAACTTGTTGAGCATGTCAAGATAATTACATGGGGTCCTTGAGTCCATATGTGAGCTTGGTTTGCCATTGGCTAGGTCAAACAGTCAAAAATTGCCTTTGTGCAGGCAAAACCCTAAAAATGACCATTTTGCCCTTTTAGTGATCTGATCAAATTTCTTAAGGAATTGTGATCCAAACTTGATCAAATGGTTCATATGAGTTCATAATGTTGATGTGGGTCAATTTTCATGAGGTTTGACTATCAATTGGCCACAGTTGACTTTTTCCCCAATACAGTTGATTTCTAGGTCAACTGTCCAATTGACTGGGCAAAACTTGGAATCAGGACTTGAAACTTGATGTGGATAAACTTGGGAGTCCAATATGAAGCATGAAAGTCATCTTGGGCACTTTAGGTCAAAACATCTTTGTGCAAACACAAACCCTAATTTGGGTCAACAGTGCAAGGAGAAGTCTTGAGCAGATGAAACCCTAACTGGATCTTGATCTTCAAGGGCTTGGTGATGAGAAATCATTGAGAAAATGGGAGGGCAAATTTTGGGGTACAACAGTTGCCCCTGTTCAATCTTCTTGAATCCGAAGAGTTAGATTGGCAAGTTTGCCTTTCGTGACTCGAGGGTAAAAGGAGATTGGACACTAGAGTGCCCGGAAATTTGCACTCGTCAAAGCAATGAATGCGGGAATGGGCTTAGAGATGCCATTTGGAGATGGGCTTAGAGATGCCATCTTGAGGGGTGACAAAAATCCTGTCGGGGATGGGCTTAAAGATGCCATTTGAAATGAGTATCGGAAGGTGTCCATGCTTTGGACCATCTTCGAACTGGGGGTCTGAATAAGCAATAGATTGACATCCGTTGTTGGGAGGAATCCGTAAACTATTTTCAAAAGTTGAGATTGAATAAGCAATGGAGCGGCATCCGTCGTTGGGAAGCGTCCGTAAACTGTTTTCAAAAGTTGCATCTGAACAAGTGATAGATTGACATCCGTTGTTGGGAGGAATCCATAGACTGTTTTCAGAAGTCTTGAGAAGAAACTGAACAAGCGACATGTTAACATCCGTTACTGGGAGAACCCGTGAACTGTTTTCAGAAGTCTTGAAGTTTGAATAAGCAATAGAGCAGCATCCGTTGTTGGGAAGCGTCCGTAAACTGTTTTCAAAAGTTGCATCTGAACAAGCCGATAGATTAACATCCGTTGTTGGGAAGAATCCATGAACTGTTTTCAAAAGTTGCATCTGAACAAGTCGATAGATTAACATCCGTTGTTGGGAAGAATCCATGAACTGTTTTCAGAAGTCTTGAGAAGAATCTGAACAAGCGATAGGTTAACATCCGTTACTTGGAGAACCCGTGAACTGTTTTCAGAAGTCTTGAAGTTTGAATAAGAACCGGTGTAGGGTTGCTTGATGATGAATCCGTGCAAAACTGCATCTGAAATTGTTAAGGATAGCCTTTTATCCTTATCCTGACAAGGACAAAATGTCAGCTAAACACAAGATTATGTTGCATGAAATGTATGATGCAATATATGTTATATCAATGTTTATGATATGAATGTAATGAATGCGCATGTAAGCTGATGAGCTGTCTTGCTAGGGATAGATGAATCCTGGATGGCTGAAGATAAAAGCATCCTGACTGCTGTCGGGAAGAATAATTCTCTGGCTGTTGCTGGAGGAAAAGGAGCTTGGGTTGTATACCAAACCTCTGGGGAATTCCTGATGACTTCTACTGGGGAGCACCAATCTAGCAGACTTATGCTGGGGATACAAGACCGGGAATCTTCGTTTCGGTGGGAAGCGTTTCTGGCGACTTCACTGGGGAACTCAAGATTTATTCTCCTAAAACTCTGTGGGGAGAAGGTTCATTAGTCTGGCTCCGCTGGGGATTGATAATTTGAAGCTTTTAGCTCGGCTGGGGACACTGAAGCTTAAACTCTGAGGGGAATTGAATTCCGGAGGATTCTCTGGCTGGGGATTTGCAAAGATAAGTTACTGCTGGGGAATTTTGATGAACTCCGCTGGGGATAGGAAGAATTTTGGCGAGTGCGATCTTCCGTGGTTGTTAGCTGAGGATAACCCAGTTATAAGCCCTTGTGAGGAATAACTTTGAATAAAACTCGGGAGGGACGTCCGTACTCTGCGGGGAAATATCTTCCAGCACCTTACTGGGGATAAGCTTCGAGAATCTGCTGGAGATAAACCTCAGGGTTTGCTAGGGATACGGCTTCCAAATCTCTTGGGGGTTTCCTTCGAAAGGGTGTCAAGATATCCATCTGTACCTTCATCCTATCAGTAATCCTCTTTCTTAGGTTCAATTATGAAATGATTATGTTTCAAATGCATATGCCTATTTAACAAAACATTGGACGTTTCTCAAAATAAAACAAATAGTGCAAGAGAAAAAGAAAAAGGAAATGGCACAAACTTCTGGGAAAAGTATTTGTATTGATTTTCTATGAGTATATTTGTACAAAGGAGACAATCATCCTAGTAAGAGGATTTTGTCGTAAATATTGAAAAATTTACAAAAATAAAGATGGCTATGTGAAATAATTCCATGAGATTTCATTCTGCTACAGCTTTCTCAACTCTGAATATCTGTCCATTCAATGCTTCGTTTGACGATGACTGGATTGATCAGAAACCCGGAACTGGTTGATGAAGAGATTGTCTTTGAAGTGACCCGACGAGACATAGTCATACGCTTTAATTCCCTAACTTTTGCCTGAATCGCCCTTTCGGGTTTTCGATCCACCGGGAAACCCCTTTTTGCCCAAGCCGCCCTTTCGGGTTTTCAACTTGCCGGGTGTACAGATTTTTTTTCGTTTTTATCCCTAATTTTTGCCTGAATCGCCCTTTCGGGTTTTCGATCCACCGGGATGCCCATTTTTGCCCAAGCCGCCCTTTCGGGTTTTCGACATGTCGGGTTATTTATGCGTAGTATCTTTTGACTATGTCTGCGTTTGTAGGGTGCGGCAAATCATCGCCGTCCATGGTGGTCAGAATCATTGCACCACCAGAAAATATGCTCTTGATCACAAATGGTCCTTCATATGTAGGAGTCCATTTGCCCCTGGGATCACTTTGTGGCAAGATAATCCGCTTGATTACGAGATCTCCGACTTGATACACTTGACGTCTGACTTTCTTGTTGAAGGCCTTGATCATCCGCTTTTGATACGTCTGACCATGGCATATAGCAGCAAGTCGCTTTTTGTCGATCAGATTGAGTTGATCAAGTCGGGTCTGCATCCAATCATCTTCATTCAAACCTGCATCCTTCATAATCCTTAGAGAAGGGATCTGGACTTCCATAGGCAAAACAGCTTCCATGCCATAAACCAAAGAAAATGGGGTTGCCCCAGTTGAAGTACGTGCCGTCGTACGGTATCCATGCAGAGCAAACGGTAACATCTCATGCCAGTCTTTGTAAGTGACTGTCATTTTCGGAATGATCTTCTTAATGTTTTTGTTCGCAGCTTCAACAGCACCGTTCATCTTCGGCCGATAGGGAGATGAATTGTGATGATAAATCTTGAACTGTTCGCACAATGCGGTGATCATTGTGTTATTCAGATTTGTACCGTTGTCTGTGATGATCCTGTCTGGAACACCATACCGACATATGAGATTTTGCTTGATAAAACGGGCAACCACATTTTTGGTAACAGAGGCGAAGGAAGCTGCTTCGACCCATTTAGTGAAGTAGTCGATGGCAACCAGGATGAAGCGATGTCCGTTGGAAGCCGTGGGCTTGATCTCTCCAATCATATCAATTCCCCACATTGCAATGGGCCACGGAGCAGTCAGGACGTTGAGAGGAACCGGAGGAATATGAACTTTGTCAGCATAGACTTGACACTTGTGGCAAGTACGGGAATGTTGGTGGCAGTCAGCTTCCATGGTGGACCAGTAATAGCCTGCCCTTAGGATCTTCTTAGCCATTGTATGCCCGCTCAAGTGAGTGCCAAATGTGCCACTGTGTATATCAGTCATGATCAACTCTGCTTCAGCTTTATCTATGCATCGGAGTAATACACAATCATGGCTTCGTTTGTAAAGGATGCCGTTGCTCAGGAAGAACTTAGCAGCGAATTTCCTTAAGAACTTCTTGTCATTTACGGAAGCTCCTTCAGGATAATCTCTAGTCTCGAGATACCTTTTGATTTCATGGAACCAGGGTTGTTCCACTACTTCCTCGGTATTAATCTCGTGACAATGCGCAGGTTCACCCATTCGCTTGATGGTGATTTGGGGAGCCTCGTTATCCCAGTTGAGTTTAAACATGGAGGACATTGTGGCTAGAGCATCTGCTAGCTGATTCTCTTCTCGCGGGAAATGCTCGAAGGTAATTTGCTCGAAATGCGGAAACAATGTCAGGACATGTTCTTTGTATGGGATAAGATTAGGATGCTTAGTATCCCACTCTCCTTTGATTTGACTGATAACCAAAGCCGAGTCCCCAAATACGATCAAAGATTTGATCCCCAAGTCTATAGCAGCCTTGAGACCAAAGATGCAAGCTTCATACTCAGCCATGTTGTTTGTGCAGCTGAAGCAAAGTCGGGCCGTGAAAGGAGTGTGGCAGCCTTCCGGAGAAATAAGTACCGCGCCAATGCCGTTTCCAAGTGCATTTGAAGCACCATCAAAGTACAGGGTCCATCGGGATCCATTTTTAGGTCCGTCATACGGCCCGTTACCTTCAATGTTATCCAAATTCATGATGTCCTCGTCTGGGAAGTCGAATCTCATGGGTTGATAATCTTCGATAGCCTGATGAGCCAGATGGTCAGCTAATACACTCCCTTTTATAGCTTTTTGGGTGGTGTATTGGATGTCATACTCAGTTAAGATCATTTTCCATCTAGCTATCCTTCCAGATAAAGCGGGCTTTTCGAAGATATACTTGATAGGATCCATTTTGGAAATCAACAAGGTAGTATGAGTCAACATATACTGTCTTAGTCGGCGAGCAGCCCATACCAAAGCGTAGCAAGTTTTCTCGAGCAGTGAGTAGCGAGTCTCACAGTCGGTAAACTTTTTGCTAAGGTAATAAATAACATGCTCTTTTCGACCAGACTCGTCATGCTGGCCCAAAACACACCCCATTGAGCTATCCAAGACGGTCAAATACATGATCAATGGTCTTCCTTCGACGGGTGGCATCAGAATAGGAGGTTCTAGCAAATACTCCTTGATTCTATCAAAAGCAGCTTGGCAGTCGTCGTTCCATTCAACTACCTGATCTTTCTTCAAGAGTTTGAAAATTGGCTCACAGGTAGAAGTCAGATGTGAGATGAATCTGGCAATATAGTTTAAGCGCCCCAAGAACCCTCTAACCTCCTTTTCAGTACGGGGAGCAGGCATCTCTTGTATTGCTTTTACTTTTGCCGGATCGACTTCAATGCCTTTGTTGCTTACAATGAATCCCAGGAGTTTACCAGACCTAACTCCAAAAGTGCATTTACTTGGGTTCAGCCTGAGCTTGTATTCTTTTAATCTGGCAAACAGCTTTTCTAAATGTTCAAGGTGCTCTTCCTCTGTTTGTGACCGAGCTATCATATCGTCTACGTAAACTTCAATCTCATGATGTATCATGTCATGAAATAAAGCTACCATGGCGCACTGATAAGTTGCCCCTGCGTTCTTCAGCCCGAACGGCATCACCTTGTAACAGAAAGTGCCCCACTGTGTGACAAAAGTTGTTTTCTCCATATCTTCGGGGGCCATTTTGATTTGATTATAGCCCGAGAATCCATCCATGAAGGAAAACACTTTGTGCTGAGCTGTATTGTCGATCAAGATGTCAATGTGTGGAAGTGGAAAATCATCTTTGGGGCTGGCCCTATTCAAATCTCGGTAGTCCACACACATCCTGACTTTGCCATCTTTCTTAGGTACTGGCACGATGTTAGCGACCCATTGAGGATAGGACGTAACAGCCAGAAAGCCAGCGTCGAATTGCTTCATCACTTCTGCCTTGATCTTTTCGGACATGTCAGGCCTCATTCGGCGAACTTTTTGCTTGATCGGTGGACAGTCTTCTCTTGTGGGGAGACGGTGAACCACGATGTCTGTGTCTAAACCTGGCATGTCTTCATAAGACCAAGCGAAGATTTCAACATACTCATTCAACAACTATACCAGGCGCTCCTTGACATCCGGTTTTAAATTGGCACCCATTTGCACCTCTTTCCGGTCTTCCTCGGTTCCCAAGTTAACAGTTTCCAATGGCTCTTCATGCGGTAAGATGGCCCTTTCCTCTTGTTGCAGAAGCCTGGCTAGTTCCCCGGGTACTTCACAACCTTCGTCATCTTCATACTCGGCTAGATTGACCAGATCTTCAGAGTTATTGCAAGACATAGCAGAATAGTTACCCATGGAATCCGGAGCGGATAGGTACCTGCATTGGTGAGTGTGGGTGTGTGTAAGGGATAGCCATCCTTAAACAAAAAATGCAAAAGGAAAGAAAATGAATACAAGCAGTTTGTCAAATGAAAAACGTCCAATGAATCATTAAACATGGCATATGGATATGAAAAATAATCAAAACCCTTACAAGTGGACCTACATGCCCCGGGCAAGGCATGAGGTGAAAAGATAGGGTACGGATTGTTTGAAAGCAAATATTACAGACCAAATAGGAAATGTTTAACAGATAAATTACTGATGAATAAAAGTGATGGGGACAAAGTCTTTTGCCTCCCAGTTGTTCAATCCTCCTTTGACAGTTGGATAAACCCACTCTTCAATGTTGCTCTCTTTGTCTTCATCTTCCAAGGCGTTGATTCCATAGGGAGAAATTTTGACTGGCGCCCTTTCAATCTTCGAACGGCGCATAGCTTTCTGGCCAGCGGCTGTGAACCCTAATCCAAATTTGTCGGTCTTATGAGGAATATCAGGTAACTGCCCCCATGCCGAATTCTTCCCTTCTTTTATTGCGGACCTTGCGTCCTCCAGAGATGCCATCCTGGCCATCTGCCTCGGTGTCTCAGCCGTCAACTTCGCTACTGCTATTTCAGGAAGGACTTCTTCGAAATGTTGAAACGGTGTCTCAATGAACTCCCCTTCTACCTCCACATATCGGAAAGAATTTAAGTGGCTAATCATGTACTCTTCTTCGCCATGGACAGTAATGATCTTTCCCTTGACAGGATACTTCAACATCTGATGTAAGGAGGAGGTGACTACCCCAGCATGGTGTATCCACGGCCTACCCAGCAAGCAAGAGTATGACGGACGGATGTCCATCACATAGAAAGTGGATTTAAACACCTCAGTGCCTATCTTGACGGGAATTTCGACCTCTCCATGGACCATTCTCTTCGAACCATCGAAAGCTCTGACGACAATATCACTCGGCTTCAATTCCAACCCTTCACAATCTAGTCGGTCCAAGGCCTTTTTAGGCAAAACATTCAGCGATGAACCGATATCAACCAAAACATGTGCAAGAGTGGTTCCGCGACACTCGATTGAAATATGCAAAGCATCATTGTGGTTTCTGCCTTTAGGGGTTAGGTCGGCATCAGAAAAACCCAGTCCATTGTCCGCAGTCAGGCTAGCCACGCAATTTTGAAATTGATCCGCAGAGGTTTCTTGGGGCACATGAGCTGCCTTCAGGAATTTTATCAGAGCTTTAGCGTGCGCTTCCGAGCAAAGTAGCAGTGCCAGCATGGAGATCTTGGAGGGGGTTTGCCCCAACTGTTCCACCATATCGTAATCACTTCTCTTGATTATCCTCAAAATCTCGTCCATTTCCTTCTTTGAGGTTTCCGGGATAACCAAGGGTTGAGCCCTCGTCCTGACGGGCTCATCTTGGATTCCCTTACCTTTGTCAGCAGCGGTAGGAGAGACAGTACTAGGAACAACAACGTATTCAATCAGAGGAGTTCTAGCAGAGAGTCTTATTGGTGCAGGGATGGTGTCGTTAGCTGATGAGGGTCCAAAGACTGCTCTTGGAGGGGCAATCTCTGGAGAAAATATTCTCCCGCTCCTGGTGATTTTGCTAGTTCCCGCAATGTTACTAATGCTGGCTTCATCATCATCCGAACTTTCTTCAATTACCTCGATTTGCTTGATACCATGGTAGTAGATGTCACCGCCATAGTTCCAAGGTATCGACTTCTCAGAAACATAGGGAACAGGCCCTGGCATTGTTATCTTCAAAGGAACAGATTTTGCAGCTGGTGTAATCTTAACAGGCTTTTTGACGGCCTTGGAAAGATTGTCGTGAATGGTTATGATTGAGACATCTTCAGTATGAACTGGAACAGCAGAAACTTTTTCGAACAAAATTTGTCGACTATCCATAAGGCCTTGGATGCCTTTCTTCAGTAGAGGACAATCAAACGGCAGAGAGTAACAACAATAGCAATCCTCTTTACATCCCGGGAAGATCCCGGCCCTTAACAAATTCAACTTAATGGTTAGCAGTGGAGTAGTCAGATCACTGACATCAGCAACATACAAATCTTCTTCAATGGCATTGACATTTCAGCCGTGTTTTGGCATGGGCGCAGATATCATATTAGGCTTCTCCGGAGCATCGAACTCTACCTCCTTAGCCTCTATCAGGTCTTGGATTTTATGCTTGAGTGCCCAGTAATCATTGGTGTCGTGCCCAACACTGTCTGAATGGTAGGCGCATTTAGCATTGGCATGATAATACGGAGAGGACGTATTCACATTCTTTGGTGCCTCCTTGATGGTGGCGAGATTCAACTTCAATAGATGGGGAAGCACTTGCGCTGGAGTCATATTAATACGGGTGAACTGCCGTTGTGGCCGTTCCACTCGTTGCTGATTTGGTCTGGACTGGTTATAGCGAGGCTGCTCACTCGGAGTGTTTTGAATCATTACGGCCCCCACAGTTGGCCGACGCTCCATCTTCCCTGCTCTTCTCTGAGAATATACCATAGTTGTCTCCTTCTTAAAAGGTTTCTTCTCAACACTTGCAGCAACACTCTTCTGAATCTTTACTGACTTGATGCCAGCTTCTATTCTTTCGCCTGTTAAGATCAAATCGGTAAACCCCGCGGAAGAGTTACCAATTAAATGATTGAAAAATGGCCCAGATAGGGTCCCAAGAAACATATCAACGAGTTCCCGGTCGGTTAAAGGGGGCTGCACACTGCCAGCCAAATCCCTCCATTTTTGTGCATATTCTTTGAATCCCTCGCTTGTTCCTAGTGATATACCCTGAAGTTGGGTACGAGTAGGAGCAAGATCAGAATTATACTGGTATTGTTTGTAGAAAGCGGTGGCCAAATCTTCCCAATTTCTGACACTGGTTCCTTCTAGCTGATAAAACCATTCCAACTGAGCTCCCGAAAGGCTGTCTTGAAAGAAATGAATCCAGAGATTTTTATCCGCCGTATAGGGTTGAATCTTTCTCACATAGGACCTGATATGCATTTTGGGGCAGGACAGCCCATCATACCTCACAAACACTGGCACTTTGAATTTTGGGGGAATCACGATCTCGGCAACCAGACCCAAGTCTTCAAAGTCCAAACCCGGTACTCTTTGTAGTTCCATGGCAGCCAATCTGTCTTCTAAACCCTTGTATTTATCATCAGCTGGAGGATATTGCTGGTCAGAATAATCTTCATCCTCTTCAACCTCTTCTTCCTCCGCATCAGACTCGGAAGGCACCGCAACTCCATCTCTTTTGCTAGTCCCTTCATCAGAAGTAGGAGGAAATTCAAGCACTCTCCGAGCTTCTCCGTCAAATCTTCTCCCCAAAGTAGCCACTCCAATCCTCTTTTTCTTCTTCTTCACTGGGTCCTTATTCCCTAATTGAGTCTTGATATCCTCCTGACCCTTAGCCAAGGTCATCAGGAGTTGCTGGAACTGTGCATTCTGAGCCTGTAGGTCTTTGACTGTTTGCTCGAGATCCATCCTACTGTTATAAACAGCAGACAGATAAGGAAACCTGGAGTGAGACCTGCTTATGCATATGATGAATGGTATGCTTATGTATGCAATGTATTCAAGGATTCAGGACATTCAAAATTGTTTCAGACAAAGAAGAACGCACGTCATATTAATAAGAAGAAAGTTGTTAGTACATAAATGCCCCATGGGCCAAATATTACAGAATAAACTTCTTAAGGCAGAAAGACATTGCGCATCCTCTTTGGTGCGATGTAGGTGTTGAGGGCCTCTTGCTCGTGGAGTCGACGGGTAAGCTCTAGAACCTTCTTCTCACTGGCGTAGTAGCTAGCTTCAAAAGTATTTCGTTCCTCCTTGAGCTGAATCCAACTTTTCTGCATTTCCTCCCACGATGTAGGCATGTCTGGATGTATGATGGTGTAGGGGACCTCTCCTTCATTAACAGGCTCTTTAATCACAGGGAGAACGTGAGGATAAGGCATCATTAGACTTTGGGCTCGGGCTCGTACCCACTTGAGATAGGGCTCAAGAGGGATGGAGTTCTTGTGTCCCAGAGTCTTGCTATCAACCTTGTTGAGTTTTCCCCAAGCTCTGATGAATCTTTGGCGAAGTCCTTGCGCATCGTTGTCGAAGTCAAAAACTAGGTTAGGAATCAACATGTCATGAGGGCCATCCCTCCGTGCATATCCAAATTGCCTCAAAGCTAGGCAAGGGTTGTAGGTGATACCTCCCTTGATTCCAAGTAAAGGAACATTAGGAAATTCTCCGCAACGATCGACAATGATGAAATTTTCTCTGGACCGAGAACACCAATGTACATCAGAATGAGTAAGAGTCATCAATCGTTGAGACCACCTTAGGCCTTGGTCATTCTTCAAGACAGATTGTGGAAGGTGCGAAATAAACCACCTTGCAAGGAGAGGAGTACAACACATGAGAACACCCCTCTTTCTCATTGTTCGTGTGTAAAATGAGTGAAGGATGTCCCCAAGCAATGTTGGTATTGGATTTCTGGACAAGAAGATTTTGACGGCGTTGACATCTACCAATTGGTCAGGATTTGGGAACAAGACCAACCCATAGATAAGGAGTGCCACAATCTCTTCAAAGGCTTGTAGATCCAATGAATTCCAACATTCTTGTGCCTTTTCAAACAAGAATTTTGCTAAGAATCCCTTGACACCGCTTCTGGTTTCCCAATTCCCCTTGATTTCTGATGGTTGTAGATGTAATGCTCGAGCAACATCTTCCGGCTTTGGTTCCTTTTCCGTACCGTTGAAGGGTAGTTGATTAAGGATAGGGATTCTTAGGAGTTGAGAAAACTCCTCCAAAGTGGGCACCAACTGATAATCAGGGAAAGTGAAGCAGTGGTGAAGAGGGTCAAAGAACTGGAATAGCACCTTCATCATGTCTTCTTCTATGTTGGTGTTGACTAGGCTGAGCAGTCTACCATGTCTTTCACTGAAGGATGAATTTTCCGGAATTCTTGAGGTGAGCTCCTTGAGTTGAGGAGAGATTCTCACAAGGTTGACTTGAATGGTATTTCTGCGAGGAATTTCCATGACCTACAAAACAGGAACAAAGATGAAGATCCAAACCCTTTAAATGGTTAGTAAATGCATATGATGCTTCATGATGTTTATGATGTATGCACAAAACATATGTACAAGCAAATCACACCAAACCCTAGTTTCAGGCTTGCATGGGGTTTCATAGGTAAGTACCCTCTTGAGTGTAGTTGGCTTAAAAACCTGTCCTATAAATAGTAACCGGGTTCTAAGGAGATCAATATCATTGGATTGTTTTCATTGTTCATTATTTTGGTTTAGCCACTTAACTAGCGACCAAAATATTCCAAGAAAACAACCCTCAATGAGTGTAGTATCGAGTATCTACCAACTTCGGACTGCACCAAAGCCGGTCATCTCACTACCCCTAATAAAAGGCCAAGATGGTCAAGTAAGGTTCTAGGTCATTAGTGCTTAGTGACATCACTCAGCGGCCCCGTACTCTCCTTGATTGAACTCAAGGGTTACCGGTACTCACAAATATGTCGCACTAATATAGCTATTGCTTCAACCGTGTCGGTATACCCCGCACAGTTTCCACAACGTATTGCTATCTATGAATGTTTCCCAAAATCCGGGTGTAGGATTGCAAACCCAAACAAAAGAGCCAAGATATAAAGCAAAACAATTCAAACAATTAGTCATGCAAGAGGGTGATCTAAGCCCTAAGGTTACTCCACTTTTAGATTTTTCCCCAGCAGAGTCGCCAGTTCTGTGATACGGTGGGAGAACTGACTAGGGTTTTGCGTTAGTTTTCGCAAATGTTTCGGTTGAGCAAGAGTCGCCACCGACTTTTTATTTTATCCTAAGGAAAGGTTTAAAAAGCACAGCAAAAACCTTTGAGATTTTTCTTGGGTTCGGGGAGTAGATTATAGAAAGGGAAGGTATTAGCACCCTTTCTATCCATGGTTATCCATGGGCTCTTAGGTACTTGCTTAGATCAACTTGCCTTGGTTTTCAATTGTTTGAAATGGTGCTTTGTGTGTGGCTTTGAAAAGGTTTTGAAAAAGATGCCTTGTATAGGCTACCCTTGTAACAATTCTTTACTCGAATGTTTTACAAAAGGTGTTTGTCTTTTTGAAAAGATGTTTCAAGGTTTTGTGAAAGTTTGCTTTGAAAGTATTTGTGGAGTGTGGTTTGAAATAAGGCAAGTGTTTTCTTGGCAAATTGACAAGTACTTAAGAGCTTATCTACCCTAAAGTTTTCTCAAAGATTTTTGTTATGTTTTAAACCTTTTGACAATTTTGTTCCACCATTGCATTTGGTGGACAATCTTGTCTTAGGAGATGAAAAGGGACAGGCGCGGGTCATCGTTTAGACCATAGTTGCACTAATGTTAAATGTCTTTGGGCAATTTCTCTTTGAAAGGGACTTGATCATTTTAGGCAACTTTTCGAAAGTGTCATCGAGGGACTATGATCATTTGATTGTTTTTGTTTTACCCAAAGAAACCTAACATGCAATATGGCCCAATTATTTGAAGGCAACAAAGTGGAGTACCCTAGGGGTGCAAGTGTGAGATGTGTTGTCCATTTTCATGCTTGTTTATCTTTAAATTAGGTCAAACTATTTTGTTCGTTTTATTCGCATACAAACCCTAATTCTAGCATGGTATATTTAGAAAGCGTATAAAGTGCGAAATTTAAATTCCTACACTATTACAACACAATAATATAGGAAGGGGGGGTACAAATGTTCAAATGGGGAGATATTTAGACAAGAAATTGAATCTAAGCTATTACATCATTTTCTATGAATATTTACAAGACAAGTAAATTGCACAATTAAATGGAAATTGAAATAAATATGCAAAATGTAAAAAGAATTTTCATGTGTATGAAAAAAAGAATATTATTTATGTCAAGTAAATAAAAATAAGAAAAGAATTATTTTTTGGAATATTTTCATATTTAGGGTAAAACCCTAATTCTATTAAATAAAATACACTATTTATTTATTATGTACAAATATTTATTTATATATATACCAAAAGAAAATAAAATGAGGTATTTGTCAAAAAATGTATTTTTATATTAAATATTAATAAGAAAAATAAAAGTGTCTATATTTTGTATTTACTATAAATATATGTATATATGTATTATTTTAAATATGTATTATATATATATAAATAATAATAATATTTAACATTTGTAAAAAAGGTATTTTTTATATAAAGTATTTTCAGAAGGTAAAATAAAATAAAAATGAAAATAAAAATATTTTTACATATTTCTTAACATTTTTAATGAAATGTATATATTCATTTATTTGTGTACAAACTAAAAGAAAAATCCAATAAATACCTAATAAAATCAAAAATGATGAGAAAAAATATTTTTAAATGTTTAACATGCTGAGAAAAAATAAATGAGCTGATTAAAAAAAGAAAAAGTCAAAAAAATATTAAAAATAAAGCAAATGGGCTTAGGGGGTGTAAACCAAAAAAGGTGGTGTGAAAAGCAAAACCAAAGCTGGCCCAACCCATGAGACACCTTCTTCAACCTCTGAACAAAACTTGTTCAAAAAACGCGCGCAAGAAGCTTCATTTGAATATCCTGATTCTTTGATTTTTTGAACAAACTTCCAACACAAAAGATGTTAAGCATGAAACCACGATTCCAAATATATAAAGAACATCTCCTAACTCTCAAAAATGAGAGAGAATTTTAACAATCCCAAATCCTGACCTAAGTTTTCTGCCATTTTTAAACCTTAAATTCTCACAGCTCAAGCAAAAGAAATGAAAAGTAAAAACATGTACATGTTCAGTGGCATGAGTAGAACATTGTTTATTCACAAACTTAGAGCTAATGATGCTTGATAAGAGAGATAGAAGTTCACCAAGATACCTGTTCAGCTGAAGTTCTATCTGGCAATGAGGGAGCTTTCAGTGCAAGGTGATGATTGGAAAAGCTTCCTTGAGGTCCAGGGATGCTATTCCAATGTTTACTTTGTCTTGAAAGCTTTTGAATCGTGCTAGAGCACCTCACCTGCAAAACAAGAAACTGAAAATGGTGGAAGTGGTTAGAGGGATTACAGGTCGTGTTTCAAGTGATGGTTAGCTTGCATAGGTGCTAGGGAATGTATGTGAACTGGTTTGGGCAAGAGAGCTCGAGGGAAATGGAAGATGGTACTCAAACTGCAGGTCTGGCCCTGTTTTTGCAGTTTGAAGGTGATTCTGGGATTTGGGGTGTATGAGAGGTGTTAAGGTCATGCAATAGCTTGGTTGGGATGTTTGGAATGTGTCTACAATCTTTGCTTCTGTGTCTTAATGCTGAGATGGAAGATGTTGTATGTTATGGTACCTTTCTTCACTCTTAAGCAAACAAAACCAACTTGGTGTTTTAGGCAAGTAGGGGGCCTCTAATGAGCTGCATAACCTCTCCTTGATCAGAGTGTTTTGCCCATAATCTTGTGCCAATTAGATATGGACTGTACTTCTTGGATTTGTAATTGGACATAAAGCTATCTTTTGCAAAAATAGAAAGAATGCTTTATCTACTTTGGGATTAATCCATCATACAATGCCTTGGCTCATGAAACAAGGCCTTGGCACAAAGGTTTTGCATTTAATTATTGAGTGTCAAAGGGTTTTAGGACCTGTAATTTAGCATAAACTATGCTGACTTGAAAATGGCTTAAGTTATGAACATGTTCATGCTCAAATCAAAAGTGAGTTTTTGCCCAATTGTGAAATTCGATTCTCTCAAGTTATGAGGTTGTTTGATGAGTTCTTTGACATTTTGGAAAGCTTGGAATGCGTACTACAATCCATCTTTGAAATGCAAATTCAAATTCCAAGTGGAAGTGTATGGAAAATGGCCTTGAAGTGGGGTAGAAAACCTTGTCAAAATAGGTCAAAAATTCACTAAGTTAAGAATGGTTTAGTGCCCTTATTCAAAAATTTGTAACTTGAGATACAAGCCTCAAATGGGAAAACTTTGTGAATCAAAGTTGTATATTATGCAACAAGATACAACTTTCATGTTTTGACTTTTGTTTGAATCCAAATGGATCTTGTTGAAAAAGTGTTGCAAAGTTGGGAAAAAATTAGGGTTTTTTATAACTTAGAAAAATTCCAAGTTATGAAAAATTCTAATTTCTAACCCTAATTTGCATTTTGTGATTTCTTGGTGAACAAGTTTCATGATTTGACATGTTTTGATGAAAAATGAATCTTGACTCTTGATTTTGACCAAAAAGTCAAAGTTTGACTTTTCAATATACAGTCAAAATTGATCAATTGACTGGGAAATTCAACTGTCAATTTTGTGCATTTGGGATCTTTTGAACTTGTTGAGCATGTCAAGATAATTCCATGGGGTCCTTGAGTCCATATGTGAGCTTGGTTTGCCATTGGCTAGGTCAAACAGTCAAAAATTGCCTTTGTGCAGGCAAAACCCTAAAAATGACCATTTTGCCCTTTTAGTGATCTGATCAAATTTCTTAAGGAATTGTGATCCAAACTTGATCAAATGGTTCATATGAGTTCATAATGTTGATGTGGGTAAATTTTCATGAGGTTTGACTGTCAATTGGCCACAGTTGACTTTTTCCCCAATACAGTTAATTTCTAGGTCAACTGTCCAATTGACTGGGCAAAACTTGGAATCAGGACTTGAAACTTGATGTGGATAAACTTGGGAGTCCAATATGAAGCATGAAAGTCATCTTGGGCACTTTAGGTCAAAACATCTTTGTGCAAACACAAACCCTAATTTGGGTCAACAGTGCAAGGAGAAGTCTTGAGCAGATGAAACCCTAACTGGATCTTGATCTTCAAGGGCTTGGTGATGAGAAATCATTGAGAAAATGGGAGGGAAAATTTTGGGGTACAACAAAGCCTAAACTAAGAACTTGTTTGTTTTGCTTGTATATGCATACTTGTACATAACATCATGGACATCATGAACATCATATGCATCCACTAACCATTTCAAGGATTTTGGAGATTCATCTTTGTCCTTGTTTTGTAGGATATGGATTCACTTCGCAGGAAAACTATCCAAATCAACCTTGTAAGAATTCCTACACAACTCAAGGAGCTAGCTTCAAGGATCTCTGAGAACTCTCCATTCACCGAGAGACATGGTCGTCTACTCAACTTGGTCACCTCCAACACAGAGGAGGATATGATGAAGGTTCTCTTCCAGTTCTTTGACCCTTTGCATCATTGCTTCACATTTCCTGACTATCAGCTGTGCCTACTTTGGAAGAATTCTCTCAACTCTTGAGGATTCCTATTCTCAATCAACTACCTTTCAACAGTACGGAAAGATATCCAAAGCGAGAAGAGATTGCTCAAGCCCTGCACTTGCACTCATCTGATGTCACAACCCACTGGGAAACTAGAAGTGGTGTCAAAGGCTTCTTAGCAAAGTTTCTGTTTGAGAAGGCCCAAAGCTATTGGAATTCCCTAGACTTGCAAGCTTTTGAGGAGATTGTGGCTCTTCTTATCTATGGGATGGTCTTGTTCCCCAATCCTGACCAACTCATAGATGTTAGCGCTGTCAAAATCTTCATGTCCTGCAATCTGGTGCCTACATTGCTTGGGGATATCTTACACTCTCTTCACACTCATACAATGAGGAAAAGATGTGTTCTTATGTGTTGCACTCCTCTCCTGGCAAGATGGTTTATTTCTCATCTTCCCCAATCAGTCTTAAAGAATGAGCAAGGATTAAGGTGGTCACAAAGGTTAATGACGCTCAAACATTCAGATATTGATTGGTGCTCTCGATCCAAAGAGAATGTTATCATTGTTGACCGTTGTGGGGAATTCCCTAATGTCCCTCTACTTGGCATTAGGGAAGGAATCACCTACAACCCATGTTTATCTCTGAGACAATTTGGTTATTCCCGGAGGGATGGCCCACATGATATGCTGATTCAAGGCTTGGTATTCGACTACGACAACGACGATCAAGGTCTTTTCCAGAGATTCATCCGAGCTTGGAGAATGCTAAACAAGGTGGATAGCAAGACTTTGGGACACAAGAATTCCATCCCTCTTGAGCCTTACCTCAAGTGGGTACGAACCTGCGCTTAAAGTCTTATGATGCCTTATCCTTCCATTCTCCCAGTGATTATTGAGCCTGTTAAGGAAGGAGAAGTTCCATACACTATCCTACATCCTGACATGCCCACATCACTCGAGGATCTACAAAGGGATTGGATACAACTCAAAGGAGAGCGAGATACTTTCAAATCCCAATTCTACGTAAGCGAGAAGAAGGTTTTGGAGCTCACTAGGCTACTTCATGAGGAGAAGACTCTAAATACCTACATAGAACCAAAGAGGATGCGCAGCACTTTTTTATCTTAGAATTTTGTATTATTTTGCCCAAGGGGCATTGATGTACTCAAATTCTATCTTATTAATATAACGTGTGTTCCTTTTTGTTTAAAACAAATTTTAATTTTTAAATCCTTGAAAGCATTGCATGTATACATATCATTCATCATAACATAAACAGGTCTTTTGCAACAAGTTTCCTCATCTCCCTACTGTTTATTTCAATAAGATGGATCTCGAACAGACTGTCAAAGATCTTCAGACTCAAAACATGCAGTTTCAATAGTTACTCACAACTTTGGCCAAAGGGAAAGAGGAGCTGAAGACTCTGTTGGCAAAAGAAAAGAAAAAGAAAGAGAAGAAACCAACCGGTGTGGTAATCATGGGAAGAAGGTTTCAAGGACAGGCTAGAAGAACCTTGGATTTTCCAGCAACATCTGATGAAGGAGAGAGAAAAGGAAAAGAAACAGCAGTTCCATCAGACTCTGAAGAGGAGGAGGAAGAGGAAGACTATTCTGAAGAACAGTACCCTCCGACTGATGATAAGTACAGACACCTGGAAGAGCGTTTGACCGCTATGGAAATACAAAGGGTACCAGGTCTAGACTTTGAGGAATTAGGGTTGGTGTCAGGAATTGTGATCCCACCAAAGTTCAAAGTTCCGTTATTTGCGAAATATGATGGGGTGTCGTGTCCTAAGATGCACCTCTGATCATATGTCAGAAAGATTCAGCCGCACTCCGCTGACAAAGACTTGTGGGTCCATTTTTTCCAAGACAGCTTATCCAGAACACAACTTGATTGGTTTTACCAATTGGAAAGAGCTGACGTCCATAACTAGGAAGAACTTGCCGCAACTTTCTATAAGCAATACCAGTATAACGCAAATTTGGCGCCTACCCGTACTCAACTTCAGAGTATGGCTATGGCTTCAAATGAGGGTTTCAAAGATTACGCGCAGAAATGGAGAGATCTAGCTAGAAGAGTGCAACCCCCTCTATCTAAAAGGGAGTTGGTGGATATGTTCTTGGATACCCTATCGGTACCTTTCTTCGACCATTTGATTGGGAGCACATCTGTTGGGTTTACTGAGTTAATATTAACCAGAGAGAGGGTGGAAGCTGGTATAAGGAGTGGAAAGATTCAGAAAGATTCGTCTACCTCTGCAGCTGTGAAAAAACCTTTCATTGGAAAGAAAGAGATATCGGCTATTTATCCACAAAGGAACCAAGGAAGAACTGAACGCCGACCAATGGTAGGGGCCGTTATGATCCCAAAATCTACATCTGATCAACCAAGGAGTAACCAACCAAGGGTGGAAAGGCCAGTCCGGCAATTCACCAGAGTTAATATGACTTTAGCCCATATTTTACCACATCTATTGAAATCTAATCTAGCAACTTTAAAATAAGCTCCAAAGAATCCCAACACGGCGTCCCCTCATTATCACCTGAATGCCAAATGCGCATACCATTCCGAAAGTCCGGGCCACAACACCAATAACTGTTGGCCTTTAAAAAACAAGATTCAAGACCTCATAGATGCAAAATAGATTGAGTTTGAGGCGCCAGAGAAACCAAATGTCATTTCTGCTCCTATGCCTAGACATGGTCACAATGCCAATACTATTGAGGAAGTTTTGTTTGTTGCTACAGTGGATGAACTCTTGACTCCTCTCCCGACCATTAAGATGAATTTGTTGAAAGATGGTATATTCCCAAGTTGTAATAAAGACTGCCATATTTGTTTATTCTCATCAACTGATTTCCCTCTGTTGAAGACAGGTATCCAACGCCTGATTGACAACCAAGAAATTCTGTTTGAAAATGCTCCTGTTTCACCCATTCCAATTAAAGATGTTTTAATCATAACCATCCCCGCCAATCCTTCCAGGGTCCCCAAAAGACCCGTTAGGATTACATCAATTCCGAAGACTACTCCTCTCATAATTACAATGCTCGGGCCGGTCCCATACGAATCCGATAAAACAGTACCGTGGAATTACGGTGGAGAAATCTACTACCATGGTGTTAAACAAGACAGGCTGACCACCGAAGAAGAAAGCTTCGAAGAAGAAGATTTCGAAATTAGCAATATTGCCGGAACTAGCAAGATTACCCGTAGTGGCAGAATCTTCTCTCTAGAGATTGCCCCTCCAAAGGCAGTTTTTGGACCCGTGGCCGTTCCGAAGATTACCTCTGTACCAGTGATCATACCTACAAGTGTACCTACCGACAAAGATCACACGACCCCTGTTGTTATCCCTTCCAACACCTCTACTATTGAAAATTGAGGAAAAAGCATTCAAGAAGAACCCGTCCGGACGAAGGCTCAATCACTAGCTATCCTCGAAACATCCAAAAAGGAGATGGAAGAAATCCTGAAGATAATAAAGAAGAGTGACTATGACGTGGTTGAACAGTTGGGGAAAACTCCCTCCAAGATCTCCATGCTAGCCTTGCTGCTGTCCTCTGAGGCACATGCAAAAGCTCTGGTAAAATTTCTGAAGACGACCCATGTGCCACAAGAGACGTCTGCTGACCAGTTCCAAGACTGTGTAGCCAGTTTGACAGCTGATAACGACCTAGGCTTCTCTGATGCTGATTTGACACCCAAAGGGAGAAAGCACAACGAGGCATTGCATGTCTCTGTGGAGTGTAGAGGAACGACTCTGGCCCATGTCTTGGTGGACACAGGTTCATCTTTGAACGTCTTACCGAAGAAAGCCCTTGACAGGTTGGATTGTGAAGGTTTAACATTAAAACCCAGTAACATAGTTGTGAGAGAATTTGATGGTTCGAAGAGGATGGTCCACGGGGAGGTGGACATCCCGATAAAGGTGGGAACTCAGACCTTCAACTCAACCTTCTATGTGTTGGACATCCGCCCCTATTACTCTTGTCTGTTAGGATGACCCTGGACCCATAATGCCGGTGCTGTCACGTCCATGCTACACAAGATGCTGAAGTACTCGGTCCAAGGAAAGATCATAAATGTCCATGGAGAGGAGGAGTGCATGATTAGTCACCTAAATTCCTTCCGATATGTGGAGTTAGATGGCGAGTTCATTGAAAATCCTTTTCAACATTTCAAGGAAGTCTCTCAAGAAGTAGCGGCAACCAAGGCATTATCCTCGATTCCCAAGATCACAAGACCTCCACTTCAGATGTCATCTCTAAAGGACGCCAAGGTGGTAGTAGAAGAGGGTGGATGCACCATCTGGGGGCAGCTTCCGGACATCCCGTATAAATCAGACAAGTTTGGCTTAGGGTTTACTTCAACTGGTCAGAAGGTTGTGCACCGTGCCCGTGCTTGAGGGCCACCTTTGAAGATTAGCAACCAAGAGGTCAACGCAGTGGAAGACAATGAAGAAGATGGAAGCCTGGAATATTGGATATTTCCTACTGTCAACGGAGGACTTCGCAACTGGGAAGTCAGAGACTTTATCCCAATAACTTTCATCTCTCAGTAATTTATCTTTTACATTTCTGTTGGACTTGTAATATTCACGAACAATTCACACTTTAAAAACCTTGTGTCTTACCCGAGGCACAATGGTCCATTTGTAAGGGTTTTTTATTTCATCTTCATATGACATTCAATGAATCATGGACGTTTTTCCACATACAAACCTTTTGTGCTCATTGTCTTTCTTTTACATTCTATTGTTTAAAGATGACTATACCCTTACACACACCCACACTCACAAATGCAGGTGCCCCTCCATTCCAGATCCCATGGGTAACGATACTACTATGGCCTTTAGTGACACTGAAGATCCGATCTATCAAGCCGAGTACGACGGTGAGGAAGATTGTGAAGTGTCAGGGGAGTTGTCCAGACTACTACAACAAGAGGAAAGAGCTATTCAGCCTCATGAGGAACTGTTGGATACAATCAACTTGGGTACCGAGGAAGATAAAAAGGAAATCAAAGTGGGTTCCAATCTAGAGCCGAGTGTCAAGGAGCGCCTAATTCAGCTATTGCATGATTATGTTGAGATCTTTGCCTGGTCATACAAAGACATGCCGGGACTTGATACAGACATCGTGGTACATCGTCTACCTACAAGAGAAGACTGTCCACCAGTGAAGCAAAAAGTCCGCCGCATGACACCTGACATGTCGGAAAAGATCAAAGCGGAAGTTATGAAGAAATTCAATGCTGGGTTCTTGGCTGTCATTTCCTATCCTCAATGGGTTGCCAACATTGTTCCCGTGCCTAAAAAGGACAGTAAAGTACGAATGTGTGTGGATTATAGAGACTTAAACAGGACCAACCCTAAAGATGATTTTCCACTTCCCTACATCGACATCCTGGTTGATAATACGGCCCAGCACAAAGTACTTTCCTTCATGGAGGGATTCTCAGGCTATAACCAAATCAAAATGGCACCCGAGGACATGGAGAAAACTACATTTGTCACACAGTGGGGCATGCTCTGCTACAAAGTGATGCCATTTGGACTGAAGAATGCTGAGGAAACCTATCAACGCGCCATGGTAGCTTTGTTTCATGATATGATACATCATGAGATAGAGGTCTATGTAGATGACATGATAGCCCGATCACAAACTGAAGAGGAGCACCTTAATCATTTGCAAAAGTTGTTTGAGAGGTTGAAGGAGTACAAACTAATGCTGAATCCAAATAAGTGCACATTCGGAGTCCGGTCCGATAAACTTTTAGGTTTCATTATCAACAACAAAGGCATCGAGGTTGATCCTTCCAAAGTTAAAGCAATACAAGAAATGCCTGCTCCTCATACTGAGAAGGAAGTTAGAGGATTCTTGGGACGCCTGAACTATATTGCCAGATTCATTCTCACCTAACATCTACTTGTGAACCAATCTTCAAATTGTTGAAGAAAGATCAAGTAGTCAGATGGAATGATGAATGCCAGACCTCTTTTGACAAGATCAAAGAGTACTTACAAGAGCCTCCTGTTCTGATGCCACCAGTCGAGGGAAGACCCTTGATCATGTATCTGACTGTTTTAGAGAACTCAATGGGGTGTGTATTGGAGCAGCATGACGAGTCTGGCCGAAAAGAGCACGCTATTTGCTACCTGAGCAAAAAGTTTACCGACTGTGAAACTAGATATTCACTGCTCGAGAAAACTTGTTGCGCTCTGGTATGGGCTGCTCGTCGGCTAAGACAATATATGTTGACTCATACCACTTTGCTGATATCTAAGATGGATCCGATAAAGTACATCTTTGAGAAGCCTGCTCTGTCTGGAAGGATAGCTAGATGGCAGATGATCCTAACAGAATATGACATACAATACACTACCCAGAAAGCTATAAAGGGCAGTGTGCTAGCTGATCATCATGTTCATCAAGCTGTAGAAGATTATCAGTCCATGAAGTTTGAATTCCCGAATGAAGACATCATGACATTAGATGACTGTGAAGAGATCAGACCATATGACGGACCTGAACAAGGATTCCGATGGACCTTTTTCTTTGATGGGGCATCCAATGCACTTGGTAATGGTATCAGCGTTGTACTCATATCTCCGGAAGGGTGCCATACCCCTTTTACTTCCAGACTTTGCTTCTACTGTACGAACAACATGGCGGAATACGAAGCATGCATCTTTGGTCTCAGGGCTGCCATAGACTTGGGAATCAAATCTTTAGTTGTGTTTGGAGATTCAGCTTTGGTCATCAGTCAGATCAATGGAGAATGGGACACTAAGCATCCAAACCGTATCCTTACAAATAACACGTCTTGACATTGCTACCACATTTTGAGCAGATTACCTTCGAGCATTTCCTGCGAGAAGAAAATCACCTAGCAGATGCTCTAGCCACAATGTCATCTATGTTTAAACTTAATTGGGATAACGAGGCTCCCCAAATCACCATTGAACGAATGGATGAACCAGCACACTATCAAGAGATTAATACTGAAGAAGTAGTGGACCAACCTTGGTTTCATGAAGTCAAGAGGTATCTCGAGGCTCAAGAATATCCAGAAGGAGCTTCAATCAATGATAAAAAGTTCTTAAGGAGATTCTCTGCTAAGTTCTTCCTAAGTAATGGCATCCTGTACAAACGCAATCATGACTCTATTCTGCTCCATTGTGTGGATAAGATTGAAGCTGAAGAGATCATGGCTGAATTACATGAAGGTACTCTTGGCACCCACTCCAGTGGGCATACGATGGCGAAGAAAATCCTACGGGCAGGCTATTATTGGTCTACCATGGAAGCAGACTGCTATCAACACTCTCGGACCTGTCATAAATGTCAAATTTATGCTAACAAGGTGCACGTACCTCCGGTTCCTCTGAATATCTTGACAGCTCCTTGGCCCTTTGCTATGTGGGCAATCAATATAATTGGGGAGACCAAGCCTACAACCTCCAATGGACACCGTTTCATTCTAGTGGCCATTGATTACTTCACAAAGTGGGTCGAAGCAGCTTCCTTCGCATCCGTTACTAAGAATGTTGTTGCCCGCTTCATCAAAAAGAATCTTATTTGCCGGTACGGTATCCCAGAAAGGATCATCACTGATAACGGTACAAACCTTAACAATACTATGATCACCGCCTTGTGTGAGCAGTTCAAGATTCAACATCACAATTCATCCTCCTATCGGCCAAAGATCAATGGTGCAGTCGAAGCTGCTAATAAAAACATTAAAAAGATCATACAGAAAATGACAGTCACCTACAAGGACTGGCATGAGATGCTACCGTTTGCTCTCCACGGGTACCGTACCACGGCTCGCACATCAACTGGGGAAACACCCTATTCTTTGGTTTATGGCATGGAGGTTGTCTTGCCTATCGAGGTTCAAATCCTCTCTTTGAGGATTATGAAGGATGCAAGTTTGAATGAAGACGATTGGATCCAGACTCGGCTTGATCAACTAAACTTAATTGATGAAAAGAGACTTACTGCTTTTTGCCATGGTCAGATGTATCAAAAACGGATGATCAGGGCTTTAAACAAGAAAGTCAGACGCCAGATATATCAAGTTGGAGATCTAGTAATCAAACACATCATCTTTCCGCAAAGTGATCCCAGGGGCAAATGGACTCCTACCTATGAAGGACCATTTGTAATCAAGAACATCTTTTCTGGTGGGGCAATGATCCTAACCACCATGGACGGTGATGGCCTGCCACACCCTGCGAATGCGGACATAGTCAAAAGATACTACGCATAAGAGACCCGCTAGGTTGATACACCTAGGCAAAAAAGTGCATCCCGACGAACCAAAAGGTTCGGGCAAAAATTAGGGATAAAATAAAAAAAATCTGTACACCCGGAAAGTTGAAAACCCGAAAGGGCGACTTGGGCAAAAAAGGGTTTCCCGGTGGACTGAAAACCCGAAAGGGCGGTCCAGGCAAAAGTTAGGGAATTAAAGCGTATGACTATGTCCCGTCAGATCACTTTAAGGACAATCTCTTCACTGACAAACTCAGAGTTTCTGATCAATTCAATCATCTTCGGACAAAGAAACAAATAAACAAGATATTCGGAGATACGGAGGCTATAGCAGAATGGGAACCCCATGGGATTATCACACATAGTTGTCTTTCTTTGTATAAATTTTTCTTACTTTTATGGCACATCCTCTTACTAGGATGTCTGGCTCCTTTGTACAAAATACTTATTCAAAGTAAATACAAAGATATCTCTTTCAAGTATAGAAAACTATTTGCCTTTTTTCTTTACATTTGTGTTTTATTTGCGAAAACGTCCATTGATTCATTAATGAACATATGCATTTGAACATAATTACTGTTTAAAAATAAACAAAATGAAATGACAATTACTGACAGGTTAAAATAATAGGAAAACGTCTTTATGCTATTCCATGAGCAATCCCCACAGTACGTCATTTTAATCCCCGGTGGAAACCATCCAATTTCTCCAATTTCCCCAGCAAGTTGTTTTGAAGCCTGAAACTCAACCGAGTGACAATTGACTTCTGATACTCCTCAATGGAACAAAGACTCCCATTATTAACCCCAGTAGAAGTCATCAAAATTCTCTGGATTTCCCTAGTAGATTCCTCAAGCAGTATATGGCATTGCTCTCACAACAGAATTTTTGCCAAATACTCTGACTTCAAGACATGAAGAATCCACATATCCTCAGCAGCAGTCAAGGATTTATTTTCCTCAGCAATACAGCAAATCAGCTTACATGCACATACATTACGTCCGCATATCATTAACATTAATAAAACACATATATTGCATCATACATTTCATGCAACATAATTTTGTGTTTCAACTAACATTTTACCCTTTTCATGATAAGATTAACATCTACTGTTAAACAATGTGCAATCATGATACAGTTTGGATACACTCCAGACGCAGATGCCATTCTGTTAGTCATTCAGATTTCAGATTCAGATACAGTTCAGATACACACCAGATACGGATGCCATCCTGATACTCATTCAAAGACAGCTTTCAGATATAGTTCAGATACGCTCCAGACACGAATGCCATCCTGATACTCATTCAAAGACAGCTTTCAGATACAGTTCAAATACGCTCCAGACATGGATGTCATCCTGATACTCATTCAAAAACAGCTTTTAGATACAGTTCAGATACGCTCCAGGCACGAAAGCAATTCTGTTACTCATTCAGATTCAGACTTCAGATACAGTTCAGATACGCTCCAGACACGGACGCCATTCTGACACTCAAACATTCTTGGATGGCATCTACAAGCCCATCTCCAACAAGATTCTATCACTTCTCCAAATGGAATCTTTAAGCCCATCACCTCAACTACACGTCGCTGAGTGAAAATTTATGGGCACTCTAGTGTCCAATCATCTTTCACCTTCGAGTCACGAACGTCAAGACTTGCCACTCTAACTCTTCAGGTCTAAGAAGATTGAACAGGGGCAGCTGTTGTACCCCAAAATTTTCCCTCTCATTTATCAAGACTTTTCTCACAAGATTTCTTTGACTCAAGACTGTATTAAGGTTTGGTCAGCTCAGGACATCTCATCTTGCACTGATAACCCAAAATTAGGGTTTGATTTTGCACAAGGATTTTTGGACTATCAATGCTTCATGTGACTATCAAACATCATTGTGGATCCCTAAGATTTCTCATGATAAGTTTCAAGCCCTTAACCACATTTTTGATAAGTCAATTGGACAATTGACCTACAAATCAGTTGTATTGGGGAAAAAGTCAACCATGGCCAATTTTCAGTCAAACTTCATAATTTTTTATCCACATCAACATTTTATACTCATATGTACCATTTGATCAAGTTTGTATTAAAACTCCTCAAGAAATTTGATCAAATCATCAAAAGGGCAAAATGGTCAAAATTAGGGTTTTGACTGAGGAAGGGAAATTTATGATTTTTAACCTAGAAAATGACCAATTGAGTTCAAGAATGGTTTCAAGGATTCAATGGCATCATCTTGACTTAATTACATGGCTCAAAACATCTCAAATTCATTGGATTAACAGATGAAATTTGTAGTCAACTGTATACTGAAAAGTCAAACTTTGACTTTTCGGTTAAAATCAAGTGCCAAGGGTCATAATTCATCAAGACATGTCAAAATATGAAACTTGTTCATCAAGAAATCCAAATTTGAAAATTAGGGTTTGAATTTGAAAATTTTCATAACTTAGAAATTTTCTAAGTATGAAAATTTTCTTATTTTTTCTCAACTTTAGGTCACTTTTTCACCATGATGCATATTGATTCAAGGAAAGGTCCCAACATGAAAGTTGTAGATCTCCATGAAATATACAACTTGTCTTCACAAATGTTTCCCTAAAGATGCTTGGATCTCAAGATATAAATTTGTGAATACATGGTCATGAACTTGTTAACTTAGTGAAATTTTGCCCTAATTTAGGCAGATTTTGGACCCAACTTCATGGAAATCTTTCACCTAGTTCCAAGAGGTATCTCAAAATTAATTTCAAAGATGAATTATATATCACATTTCAAGCTTTCCAAAATGTCCAAGAACTCCTCAAGATCATTTTTGAGTAGGGAGAATCGAAGAGATGAAGTTGGCAATTTCTCACTTTTTGTCCAAGCCATTTCATGAAGAACAAAGTTGAAAATCAACCCTATGCTAGCTAATTCATGCTGCACAGGTCCTAAACTTTTTCCAAACTCCTTAATTAAATTCTTACTCAGTTTACAAAGCTTTGATCCATGCTTTTGAACCTTTATCCAACTTGTAATTCCATTTATGGCTAAAAGGTTCCATTGCCATTTTGAAAAAGAGCAACTTTTGCAAACTTTACAATCTTGAGCATTGGACATGTCCCCTTGGTGCATACAAATCTCACAGGTCTCAAGTAAGTTGTACAAACTCATACCAACCCTAAGAAAGCTGGTACAAGCATGTGAAGCTTTGGTCTTATCACTTTGCTTCAAGTACAAGAAAGTTGGGAAAAAGGCTAGCATTGGCAGATCTGTTAGGAAGCTGACCTAAGACCATTTCCATACTAATATACAAACAATATACAACACAATGGACGATTGAAAAGGACCTGGAAACACTCCCAACTAGCAAAACACCAAAAAACTTTCCAAAACTGCAAACTTGGCATAAGCACACCCATCTTCCATTTGGCTCGTGCTTTTGAGTTTGGACCATTCAAACACCTTACAAACTTGATACCCAGTCAATCCAGGCATTCATCCCTGTTCTGTAATCACTCCTCCACCATCTTCCATTGTTAACTTCAGAGTTTGCAGTTGGACTTGGCCAAGAAGTTCCAGCTACTTTCAGAGCAAGGAAAGGGTTGGAATACATTCAGGGAAGCTCAAGGAAGCTCAAACAAGCATCAGGCCTCCCTCAAACTCATCCTAGTTTCATCCATGATTCCAGTTGAAGGAGGTAAAATATCAAACTCTATCTCTTTGTACAGGCAACCTTAGGCCACGATTTGTCAATAAAAAATGTAGTCCTCATCATAACGAAGTTGTACATACCATCATCTTGCGTTAATTTTACTTGAGCTAAGAGAATTTGGAAGTTGAAATTTCTGAAAATATTAGGTTAAGATTTAGGGCTTTTAAAATTCTCTTTGATCTTTGATAGTTAGATTATATAGCTTACATGGTTGGAATCGTGAGTTCAAGTACTACAATTTGCATGTTATGCATTTTCATTTTTATGGAAGTATGAGGAAGTTACAGGATGTATGGCCAAAGCTTGAGGAAGAAGATGAAACAGGGCATAGGGCGCGTTTTGTAATATGTTATTTTTGTTCCACTGAAGATAATGGAAGTATAGCCACCCCAGTGGAAAAGTAGCGCGCTGGTGAGACCCATGTCCTGGGTTCGAACCTGGGCGCGCTACTTTTGTATTTTTTTCACTCTTTTTCTTTTCCATTTCATTTTTTGCAGGATGGGCTTGGTCTGTTTGGGCCAGGAATTTTTGCTAGTACACTACCACCAAATCTGCTACATCACCCCCCTTACTAACTTTTATATTTTTATTTTTAATTTGTTTTATTTTTATATTTAATATTTTAAATAATTTATTTAATACATAAAAATCCCAAAAAATGTAAATTAATAATATTGCACTTTTATCTTATTTTTATTTTATTTCTCACATAAAAATACATTTTATTTTTACTAGGATACCACTTATTTTTTGCACATATTTAATTTTAATATTTATATACAATATTATTTATTATTGTTATACAAGAAAATGTACAAAATAATAATATAGAAACTTTATTTTCTTTTAAATAATAATTAGGGTTAAACCCCTTTTAGAAAATTAATTCCTTTTTTTATTTATATTTTTAGGTTTAGATTAAATCTTCTTTTACATAAAAACAAGACACAAAAATCTTTTCTTACATGTACATTGCATTGCATTCTAAATATTGTATTGTATTTATTCTAAATTCGTACAGATTCGATTTGGTTGTAATAATTTATTTAGGTTTATATCCTTGCAAATCCCCATTCAAATGTGTATTCCCCCCTCCCATAAATTGTTGTAATAGCTTAAAAATATTTACATTATGCAATTTATCGCTTTATATGCCATGATTAGTAATTAGGGTTTGTATGACAAGAACAAAACAAAGCAAAATAGAAAACCCTAAATACAAGACAAAATCAAAGCATGAAAATGATACACTTGCACACAAGCACCCTTAGGGTTTCACCACTTGGTTGCCTAAAACAAAAATAGCCATGTTACGCATGCGAAGTATCTTGGCAAAACAAAACTAATATAAGATCATAGTCCCTCGATGACGCTATTCAAGGTTTCCTTACAAAATGATCTTGGCCCCCTCAAAAAATGCTAAGATACTTTGCAAACATTTCTGATCATGGCTATACGATGACCCACGCCCGTCCCGTTTACATCCAAAGATAGGGTTGCTTACCAAATCAATGGTAAGACAACAATGTCAAAAGAATAGAAAATACATAAGAAAGACATCTGAGTAGGTAGATAGCTTCTATTTACTTGCTCCATTTCAAACAACAATCCTTGCTATTTTCAAAATAAATACACACGTTTCAAAACATCTTACAAATCTTGAAAACATTTTCAAAAAGACAAACATCTTTGTATACATTCTTACGAACGTGAATCATTACAAAGATTACCTAAATGAATGGCCTCTTTTAAAAAATACTTTCAAAACCACACCAAACACAATTTCAAACAACAAAAGCAAGTGATCTAAGCAAGTAACTAAGAGCCCATGGAAAACCATGGATGAAAAGGGTGCTAATACCTTCCCTTTTCATAATCTACCCCCCGAACTCAAGAAAACACCTCAAAGGTATTTCCTGTGCTTTTTCACCTTTCCTTTTGGATAAAAGAAAAGTCGGTGGCGACTCTTGCTAACCGCAACATTTGCGATAAAACGCAAAACCTCAAGTTAGTTCTCTCAACGTATCACATGGTCAAAATTAGGGTTTTGACTGGGAAAGGGCAATTTCTGATTTTTGACCTAGAAAATGATCAATTGGTTTAAGTTATGATCTCAAGAGTCCAATTGCATCATTTTACCTAATAACATGGTTCTAAACATTGCAATTCTAATGGATTGACAAATGAATTTTGCAATCAACTGATCAAAAGTCAACTGTATACTAAAAAGTCAAACTTTGATTCTTTGGTCGAATTCAATTGCAAAAGATCATAATTCATCAAAACATGTCAAAATATGAAACTTATTAATCAAGAAATCAAAAAGTCAAGATTTCATTTTGAAAGGTCATAATTTCTAAATTTAGAAATTTTTCTAAGTGTTGGAAATTTCATGTTTTTTCATAAACTTTGAGCAAAATTCTCACCATGATGCAAGATGATTTAAGAGAAACTTCCAACAAGAAAATTGTAGATCTCCATGATATATACAACATTTCTTTACACAACTTCTCCTAAATATGCTTGGATTTCAAGTTATAAATTCATGAAGTTATGACATTTTCATTTAACACTTAGAGAAATTTTCAGCAGTTTTGGTCGGGGTTTTATCCCAACTTCTTGGCCAATTTTCATTAAGTTCCAGTTTCATTTAACAAAAGTGGTCAACATGAAAGTTGTAGAGGGTGTTTCAAGCTTTCCAAAACATCCAAGAGCATGAATTTATCATATTTGAGCTAGGAAATTCAAAAGCATGAAGTTGAGCATCCATTATAGAGTTGCAAGTCATTTTAGTGAAGAACGCATAACAAAACTCTTATGATTTGCTGCATAATCTTATGTTGCAGGCCTCCTTGATTGAAAATCTCATCATAATTTAATTCTTACACCCACTATTGAGCTATTACCCAATTGTTTAAACCATTGTCCAAAATATCTTTCCATTTATGGCATAAAGGCACCATTTCTATTCTTGAAAAGCAAGTTTTTTGTACAAAGTTTGTCTTGAGCCCATACCTTGCTGGTTGCTGATTTTACTTTACCATAAATAATGGGAAGTAGCTCCTCAATACCAGAAACTTTGGTACTTCATCTTGGGACTATGGAGTACTTGACTTAGTTTGATCTTTGTAATCCAACCAAACCATAACATGTTGTCTTATAAACCTAATCAGATCATATGCACAAACCCCTTGCCTATAAATAAAAGAAGCATTTGCAAGAGGAAGGGGTTGAAAAAAAGGTTAGAAAAAATAGAGAGAAAGGACAAGGAGAAAAGCCAGAAGTTATATTGGTAAACCCTCAAAATCTAATTCATTCAAAAAACCAATTCTGTTCTTATTCAAAACAGAACCCCAACCCATCATTCCACCATACAAACTCTCCATAAGCCAAACACTTCATCACATACAAAGTTTGTCCAAACATAAAAACAGTCCTTGTAGTGATATTAATCTTCACCATCAAAAATACCAAAAATATTATAGTACAATCCAACTCAGTTACAGTAGTCCGGAACAGCTTTCTGAAGACTCACAAAGTCATCACAGCATTTGGAAAAGCATTCAGATCTAAAACAACCAGTGCAGCCCAAATGTAAGTCCTCTTGACTTGATATCTTTTTATACATCATTAACAATTTGTTGTTCTTGAAGATAAGATGTAGTATTTTATTATCCCTTTGAACTAGTCGTTGGTTTATGATTTAAGCTTATTCACTCATTTGTTATTTACATCTATCCATCATATGTTGTAAGCTAACTTGTACAGACAAGAAAAACAATGTTTAAGGCAGGAAAATACAGCATGTATCGACACATAACCCTCATGTATCGACCCATACTGAGTTCAGATTGCAAAATAAAAGCTGGAAGAGCCTATGAGTCGATACATACGCGTTTCGCATCGATACAATAAGGTGCATGAGTCGACACATCCCATTATGTGTCGACCCATACTGAACTGATTTTGTTTTACATGAGTAGGGAAAAGCTATGTGTTGATGCATAACAGCATGGGTCAATACATAGCAGTTCAAAATACATTTTTCCCTTTGTTTTGCACTGCTTTTACATTGTTTTCATTATTATTCGATATGGTTGTAATATTTCAGTCTCCATTTCATCCCTATTGTTAAATTATACCCCCATCCCCCTAAAGTGATGTAATAGCTTAGATTTTATTTTCCGCATTTTTACTTGCTTTTCATATATTGCTAGTAAATAGGATGTATGGCAAGATAAAATCAATAAATAGATAACTTTCAAATATAAGACAAAATGCATGCGAACTAACACACTTGCACACTAACACCTCTAGGGTAATATCACTTTGTTGCCTTTCGGAAAATAGTCATGTCCCTTGAATATGGGATGTTTTAGCAAAGACCCTTCGATAAAAAAGATCGTAGTCCTTCGATGACCCTCGATGTTGCCTTCGGTAAAACGATCTAGTCCCAAAACGACATTTCTAAAACGTCGCATAAGTTGCCTTCTATGACTATTCAAATGTCCCACGCTCGTCCCTTCACATCCAACAACGGGGCTTCTTACCAAATCAATGGTAAGATAGCAACATCTAAAGGAGGAGGAAAAGAAAATCTAAGACCTTTTGAGTAGGTAGGTTCGCTCTTAGTTACTCGCTTGCTCACAATAAAAACATTTTTACACCAACACTCTCATTTGAAACATTTTCAAAAGACAACACTTTGTATGCGTTCTTATAGAGATGAGAATCATCACAAATACACCTTTTCAAAAATCAATTTCAAAAACACATCTCACAAACACCTCTTTGAACTATTTTCGAAACAAACACTTTGTGTGCGTTCTTATAGAGACGAGAACCATTACGAAGTTCCATTTTCAAAAATACTTTCAAAAACCACACGCAAAGCATAATTTCAAACAAAAGCAAGTGATCTAGCAAAGTAACTAAGAGCCCATGGAAAACCATGGATGAAAAGAGTGCTAATACCTTCCCTTTTCATAATCTACCCCCCGAACTCAAGAAACAATCTCAAAGGTCTTTCCTGTGCTTTTTCACCTTTCCTTTTGGATAAAAGAAAAGTCGGTGGCGACTCTTGCTAATCGCAACATTTGCGATAAAACGCAAAACATCCAAGTCAGTTCTCCCACCGTATCACACTAATGCATTGTCATTTCCTAATAAGCTTCTTGGTACCCTTATGGAAAATATGATGAATATCTAGCAGATTGTCTTGTAGAAGGGGAACACATTGACTGGTGATTAGAAAGAGTTCCTGCTTAGAGATTACACTCCTTAAGAGGTCAAGGATGTTGTCTTCAGTATTCCTGGTAAGAAGGCTTCTAGACCTGATGGTTATAACCGTTTTTTATTCCAGTATAATTGGGACATTGTTGGATCTGAGGTGAGTAATGCATTTATTTCTTTTCTCAACTCTGGGTGTATTCAGAAGGAAATTAACTCTATTATCCTCACCCTGGTCCCTAAAACTTCTTGCCCTAGCCAAGTAGCGACTTTAGACTCATTGCTTGTTGCAATGTCATATACAAAGTGGCCTCAAAGATGATTTGTAACAGGGTTAGAGATATCCTTCTAACCGTAGTTGCTCAAAATCAAGGTGGGTTTGTAAATGATAGAATGAGTGTGCATAATGTGTTGATCTTCCAGGATTTAGTAAAGCATTTTGGTAGGAATACATGGAAACCAAAATTCCTAATCAAATTAGACATTAGGAAAGCCTAAGACACCATAGAGTGGGACTTCTTTGATGAAATGTTAATAGGTCTCAATTTTCCTAGAAAATTCTGCTCTCTGGTCATGCAGTGTGTGACAACCCCCAAATTCTCTCTAGCAATTAATGGCAGCTTACATGGTTACTTCAAGTCTATGTGAGGTCTAACACAATGGGACCCAATGTACCCTCTCTTATTTGTGATTGACATGGAGTATATTTCAAGAATCGTGACAAAAATGGGAAAAAGAAAAGACTTTCAATTCTTTGAGCACTGCAAGGATATGAATTTGAATCATCTTAGCTTTGCAGATGATGTATTATTGTTTTCTATAGGGGACTATATTTATCTCTACATGATGCTTCAAGGCTTGCAATTGTTCTCAAGGACTTTTGGGCTCTATGCAACAAGGAAAAACTTAAATTTATTGCCATGGCATGAAAGAAACCAAAATTAGAAGAATTACTGAAGCCTCTGGTTTTAGAAGGGGGAGTCTCCCTTTCAAATAATTAGGAATTCTTATTAACTGCAAGAAAATATCCTCTAATGATTGTCAGATCTTAATTGACTTAGAAGGAGGACACTCTCTTTTTCCAAGACCATTGTTACAGTCGAGAGTCGTTCTTTCCTAAGTTACAACTCGCGTTTTTAAATACCATTGTTCTTACTATATGATCTTAGGTTGTCTTCTTTAAATTTGTTATGGTGTCTGTCCGGGTTTGGGTGAGTACGTTTTGGGTATAGTTTTTATGGGGGATATCTTTGTAATTTTTTTTCTAAAAAGGGGGAGAAAGGTTATGATTCTGGTTTTGTTCTTTTCTTAAGTCTAAAGTCTCTGTCTAGTTATCTTGCAATAATGTTGGATGATATCTCCTTGATTCTTGTTATGCATTTTTGTGTCTTGTGATTTGAGTTATGAACACAGTTGTGTCCTATTTTCTGAGTTACTCGGGGCTAAAACCTACACCCAAGAGTCATCATCTGTAGTATTGAGCTTGGTGCTTGGTTGGCTCTTAATGGTTCTCTTATGCCACCTAAGGGGTAATATCAGCGTCATCTTCTTCCTCACATACACCATCTGGTGTTATGTTTTCCTCTTAAGTGTTTATGTAAGAAGATGGTGAATCTGGAAAATATTGAATATATGGTTCTACTTTTAGATATACGATGCAAATCTTAAGGGGGAGAATCTTCAAATTAAGGGAAGTGTGGTTCAAAATTCAACTGCTGAGAAGAAATGTCAGACTTGATGTCTTGACATGTTGAAGAATAACTTTCTTTGGGCGAATTGTGGAGTTTCTTCTTGCTGGTCATATCTTTGGTGTATTGTTTTCTACTATTACAGCTCTAATACGTATGTGTTTGAACTATTTCAAACCTGTGATTGTGATGAGATATGTGCAAGGTTGATTTTGTTAGTTTTAGTCAAAATTTGCCAAAGGGGGAGATTTTTATTTCTATGTTTGTTGGTATTAATTTTGGAAAACTAACCAGGAAGAAATATGCTCAGCAAGATGTTTCAAATTACTGGTTCAACATGTAGAAAGAGATGTCCTAACAAACAGTATAGGACATCTGGGTTGTTATATTTATTTGACAGTTTAGATACAATTGATTTTAAATTTCAGAATATTCTGGAAATATTATGCTATCCTTTGTGGCGCACAGTTTGAAGATTGAAAAGATTCAAGTTGGATTCAATGAGTATTCTTAGTTTCTAATTATAGATATAATTTAGGAAATTAATGATTGATGTCCTATATTTGAGGAGAGAATTCTGCAACGCTTGTTTTCATATCCCGCCGCGTTTGTAATTCCGAAATCCAGTGAATTGAAGACTATAAAAAGAAGGCTTCAAACCTAAAAAAAGATAGCTCTCATATTGTAATTTTGATAAGGATTTAGTATTTTGAGAGTCATGTACTTTCTTGTGTTGTAAGTCACCCTTTGTATCAATTTGATGCATTGAGGTAGGCATAGTTTTTTATACAGATTCATAAGCCTTTAAGCAATGAATTGTATATTATTCTTAATTGAATCTTTGAAGTAAATTTGAGTGTGTTAGTTAGTCAAGAGTCTTGACTGAACTTTATTTGAAAGGAGTTTCTTTCAAGTAGTATGATGTAGTCACCAGAGGTTGTGATTATTTGATACCACTGAGGTGCTTTATGGAATGGGGTGGGTTTCTATTATCTTGGATGGGATTCTCTTATCTTGGATAGGTTTCTGAGATAAGTATTGCATTGGGTAATGATTAGGTAAAACAGAGGTTGTTTATATAAAATAATACTATTGATAGTGGGATCTCTTCCTGGCTTGGTAGCCCCCATAGTAGGTGTGTGTTCACCGAACTGGGTTATCATATCCTTGTAGTTTATATTCTTTCCCTCCCTCTCCATATTATCCCTTTCTTTTTTTTAACCGTGCTACATGTTAAGGGATGATGATCTCTATATCATTTATCCAAACATGAAGTACATAGATTACTATTGACCGACCTCAAAATAGGTGCGACTTCTATATAATTCCACTTACGATTGCTTAACATAGCGCTAAATTTTGTCCTGATTCGAATAAATGATCATTCTTGGCCCAAACCTATGTTTGTAAGCCCAATCATGTTAATTTTATCTCTTTGATCCAATAACCTTGAGATTCATTGTGTGGAGGCTTTGGTTCTACCAATCATATAATGGATCTACATCACTTTTGGTCAATGCGGATCACTTAAACACCGTTGATCATTAAATGTTACTCTTGAGGATTACAAAATGGATGATATACTTGACAAAAAGAAAATGTAACTTATTGTGTGAAGGCTTTGGTTCTACCAATCCTCTAATGAGTTCCAAATGCAAGATTCAAGATGGTCATCCAAATAACCACTAATTGTGTACAATTGATTTTATGTTTTTACTTTATGCTTTATTTTATTCCCTTTACTTTAGGCACCATTTACTTTAAGCATTACATTTCATGCTATTTTTCATCTTTGCTCACTTGAGCCCCTTTATATTCTTGTCATTTTTTACTTTGCTCACTTGAGTTTTTCTTTTCTTTTTGAAGATACTTAATAATCAACATGAATCATAAAAAGCTTTAATGATACTTGGACTATTTGGTTACTATCCTTGGCATTATGGAGTATTGGACTTCTTGGACTTAGGAATAGAAACCTTGGCCTATGTTGGAGACCTTGTGACCTTAATTGATATTTTGTCTGGAGTTCTTGAGGTTTACGTCAAGACATTGGGTTGTTTGTTTATTTTGTGTGCAGGTTATTGTGATTACATATTTTGTTTGTAATATGGAATTCACCCGTATACAGCCATTACTCTGCCCAATTTTGTGAAGACTTAATACATTTGAAGTTTGGTTCTATCAAGAGGTCTAGTATCTTTGCTTTCTTGGTTTTAATCCAAAGAATTGGAATTCTATCTTGACTCATAATGTCAAATATTTGCTTCTTGTTGGTTAGATGGTTCTTATCCCTAGCTTTTACCTTATGCTTTAGGATAGTCTCTTCTTCACCTCCCATCTTCTTTAATTTCAAAAATCTTCTTCTTCCTTTTAAAAACTCTTCTTGTTTTGAAACTTGAACCACTTTCATAATAAACTTGGACTTATGTCCATGCATTTTTCAAAAAAATTTCATAAATAAACTTCAATAAACTTAATAATACCTTTACATTTTTTAAGAAGACTAAAAGTCAATCAATCTCATTTCAAACCATTTTGCCACTTTGGCTTTTACTTTAAACTTTTCTCAAAAGATTAGGTTCTTGTCAATCCTTGAAGTGATGCAAACAACTATACTTCTATAATATGTAGTGAAGTGAGATATGTTCCACTTGGGTGTTGAGTGAGGCATTGTTGATTTTAAAATCCAAGTCATATCCTCCACTTTGAGATGATGCAAATTCTCCTTTCTCATGATTTTGGGTAGTAAGTATGTTTTCCACACGGAAAATGACGATGATGTCTTATCTCTTAAAATTAACCAACATACTTGTGTTTTAATTTTTTTTAAAAGGTGAACTACGTGTACCCTGATCCCCTATTGCATGAAAGTTGGTACGTAGGCATTAAAGGTTCGCAACCGCGGCGGGTGCAAAAATCATAAAAAATATATTTCTTTTCTCACCTCAACCATCTATTTTACATATAACATTTTATAGCCAAAATATACAGATTTTTCAAAGAGGTTCCTACGGAGTACCGTATATGTTTAGGGTGCTAATACCTTCCCTTTGCATAACCAACCCCCTTACCTTGAATCTTTCCCCCTCTTTTTGGGTTATTCTCTCTTTTCCCATTCTTTTGGAAATAATAAAGCGCGATGGCGATTTTTATCTTAATCTGTATAAGTCTAGTCAATCCAATGGCTTAGTCTTAAACATTTCTACGGCTACACCAGCCAATATACATCTTCAGGTTTAAGAATATTTAACAGGGGCAGTTGTTGTACCCAAAAATTTGCCCTCTCATTTCACTCAAGACATGCCTCTAGAGGTCCTCAATTGCTCAAGGATGACTAAGAATTGACTAGGCAAATTCTCCTCATAAGGAAATAAACCTCAAACTAGGGTTTTAATTTTAAGAAATATGTGTGAGTCCCAAGGATCCCAAATGTTCTCCATTGTCCTAATATGTCCTCAATATCATCCATGCAAAATTTCATGCATTGACCAACAAGTTTGCTCAGTCAACTGCTCAAATGCCTGGAAATCAACTATACTAGGTCAAAAGTCAACTGTGGCCCAAATACAGTCAAACTTCAATATATTTGGTCAACATCAACATTTTGAAGTGATATACATCATTTGATCAAGGGTTGATCATGATTCCTCAAGAAATGCTCCTAACTCATCAAAAGTCAAAAATGGCAAATTAGGGTTTCTATAGGAAAAGTAACCAAACTTTGACCAGGCATAACTTTCTCATACTTTATCATAAATTTTTCCACCAAAGCTCATTTTGAAGAGAATATAATTCCTTACAACTTCTCTTCATTCCTTAAGTTCAAGAAATGCACCATTGGAAAGATACAAGCTCAAACATTATAGGTCCTTTCAAAAAGTCAACAAAAACACCTTTTCGGTCAAGGCTCCTTACATGAACATGGAAGATCCAATTGAGGTGAAACAAAAAAGGTTATTTAGAGGACACCCTAAACTCTCTAAAAAGTCCAAGAACACCCTCTTAGGGTTAAAAATGAGAGAGATATGCATTGCTAAAGTTGACCAATTTTTGGAAATGTGCATGAAGCCAATATTGATCAAACTTGATTTTTTTCCAAATGGGCCCATATTTTCATGCTTGAAACTTATTCTTAACATGGCCCACGACCTCTGAGATCACTCATACCTTATTTCATTATTTTTATTATTTATTTTGATTTTTTAATTCATTAAAATTCAAAATAAAATAAAGAAATAATGGAAAATATGTAAGATATGATTTGGGAATCTTTTCTCATTAAATAAGGGATGAAATATGCTGGAAAATCAAAGGAAAATTGTGGAGGGAAGAAAGATTGGATTTGTTCCAAAACAAGCCAAAAATCAAATAATTGAAAGAAGGATATTTCTAATCAAGGCATTGGATTTTTTCCCACATTTGTTACCCTAATGAGATTTACTACATATACACAACAACCCTAGATCAAAAGAACGCGCGCAGCAGCCACAAAAGAACCATAGCAAAGTGCAAAATTTCAAGAAAATCGTGAAAATCAAAAGCACTAGTTCCATCCTTTGTTGATCAAAACAAAAGAGCCAATATTCCTCCTGAAGGTCCCAGGAAGCCATATCAACCTTCATCCACGACTGAAGCAGCCTGAATCCGGCCAACCGAGTCACACCCTTTTGGTAAAAATTTCATGATTGAATCTCTTAACACACGAGATTTAAATGAATCTAAAGCATACATTCGTGTTCATATGATCATTTTGAATCATTCTAACATGCTACATGAAAAGCTAGAGGCTTAGAATGCAGGTTGCCATTTTTAGGGTTTCAAAACGGCCAAACATTGAGCTGGGTGATACAGATCGTTTTAGGTTAAGCTAATGCCATGGTTGAACTAGCAGCATGTGAAATAGGGGGGGGGGGGTAGCCTGAATTTAGGGCTTTGATTTTGCATATTTTGGAAGATACAATATTTGCAGGGCCAGAGAAGACGACTGGAGATCTGCTCCGGCGTCTTTGACTTGTATTGACTCTGTTGGGAGTCTGCATGGCAAGATTACGCATTTTGATTGGTTCACTTAAATCTTACAGTGCACGTATTTTGCTGACTGGATTTTGTTGCTTGATTTTACATTATATTATTTTTGTTTTATTATACTAACAATTGATTCAAATGGCCCAGCGGTGATGAGTAAGCGTGCAAAGGTATTCCCTCCTAAGGGGCATGGGTTCGATCCCAAGAGTTGATATTTTGCATTTTTCTAACAATCATGTTCCAGATCTAGTGCACTGGAGAAATAACAAGCGTATGATGGGCCTCACACTTAGGCCATCCAATCTTGAGATGGTAGATCCAATGTTCCAGGTGACTGGAGGCCATGGTGGACCTCCCTACCACAATAACACTAGATCCAGCGCAGTTGTGGGCCAACAAGATTTGGGCTTTAGAATTAAACAACATACCCCCCAATTGGGTTTCTCACCCCCTCAGGCCCATTTCTTAATTTCTTTATTCTTTTTATTTAGTTTATATTTTTTTATTCTTTTTTTTTAATCATAAAAAATCATAAGAATCAAAAAATCATCAAAAAATAGGATTTAGAGTTTTTTTAAGAAAATTATTTTTTTGCAAATTAATTCAATTAAATATTAACTTTTTTTATTTAATTTAAAATTAGTTAGAAATTAGGTTAAATTTCAAAAAAAAAATCATAAAAATACCAAAAAATATTTTTAATAGGCAATTAGACTTTTAGGGTTTCAAACGTAGGCCAATCTTAATTTTTGCGCGTTATTATTTTTCCATACGATTATTTTTTATTATTTATGTAACTGCGCCTGGTTTGTAATAGTTAATTAGGGTTTTCAATTTCCGCATTTTACTTTTCGTTCATTATTTATGTAACTACACCAAAGCCTTGTAATAGTTGTAGGAACTTTATTTCTCGTCTTTATATTTCTTATATGCTTCTATATAAATTGTTAGTAAATTTCGCGTGCATGATAAGATTAAATAAATTAATCATTAGGTCATTATCTTCAAGATAAAATATCTGAAAAAATCCCACTGTTGCACACTTGCACCCCTAGGGTATACCTCACTTGTTGCCTCCAGAAATGGTCATATCCCTCGAACGTAGGGATATCTTAGCAAAGACCCTCAGTTTAAAGTCATCAAAAAGATCATAGTCCCTAAATATCCCTCGAGTTTCCTACGAGAAATGATCTTGTCCCTCGATGTTGCCTATATGATGACAGTCCCTTCGAATTGCTAAGGTATCTCTACATGTTGCCTTCAATGACCATAAACGTCCCTTTCGACAGTCCCTCAACATCCAACGATAGGGCTACCTACTCACTAATAGTAGGATAGAACTATCTAAAGAAAAGGAGGAAAAGAACACCTTTTTCGAGTAGGTAGACTGTTCTTAAGTACTTGCTCAAAATATGATTCCTTTTTACACTTACACACTTTTAAAATTCTTTTCAAAAATGCTTTATCACACTCTTGAGGACTGACACAAGAGTTATCATAAAGCAAACAAAATCTTTCAAAACACACAAACACAAAAACAGTTTTCAAAATGAGCAAGTACCTAAGAGCCCGTGGAAAACCACAGATGGAAAGGGTGCTAACACCTTCCCTTTCCATAAACTACCCGCCTTACTCAGAAAATCTCGAAAAAGGTATTTTTCTATTCTTTTCACCCTTTCCTTTGTTGGATAAAAGAAAAGTCGGTGGCGACTCTTTCATACCGCGACATTAGCGAACAAAAAACGCAAACTAGTATAACAGTCGGTTCTTCCACCGTATTACAGAACTGGCGAATCTGCTGGGGAAATATAAAAAGTGGAGTTTACCTTAGGGTCTAGTTCATTCTAATCTGTTTTCTTTGTCTATTTTGATTGCTTTATTTTTAAGGGTGCTGTTTGGGTTACTATAGATCCTACACCCAGATCTGGGGAAACCTTTTAGTAAATTAGCAATAGATCGTGGAAACTATGCAGGGTATACCGACACGGTTGAAGCGATGGCTAAATTGATGCGACACTTTGGTTGGTACCAGTATCCCTTGAGTTAATCAAGTAGAATACAGGGCCACTGCATGGTGTCATGGAGCGTCAACTGACCTTAGAACCTTAATTGAACAACTTGGCCATTAGGACGTAGTGAGATGGCCGTCTTTGGTGTATTCCTAAAGTCGGTAGATACTCGATGCTGCACTCATTGAGATTTGACTCCCGAGTTTTGTTTGGTTGTAAGTTAGTTTCCTATAGGAACAAAAATTGTGGGAAAGATCAGTGATATTGAGATCCCTTAGAACCCGGTTACTATTTATAGGACAGGTTAAACCAATCCAAACTTCAAGAGGGTTTTACCTTAAAACCAATGCAAGCCTTAAACATAAGGTATTTGTGTGATTTGCTTGTGCTTGTTATATCTGTGATTTATTAGCATAATCATGACATCATAACATGGCATATCATACTAACCATTTTAAGTATTTTCTAGGGCTAATTTTTGTCTTGTTTTGTAGGACATGACATTCGTTCGCAGGAACACTATCCAAGTTAACATTATGAAAATACCCCCTCCACTCAAGGACTTAGCATCAAGGATTCTCGAAAGTTCTCCCTTCACTAAAAAACATGGTTGACTTCTCAACTTGGTCACTTCAAACCCTGATGAAGAAATGTTAAAGGTACTCTTTAAGTTCTTTGACCTGTTGCACCACTGCTTCACTTTTCCTGATTACCAGTTAGTGCCTACTATGGAGGAGTTTTTTCTGTTATTCGGGGTACCTATCCTTAATCAGCTACCATTCAACAGTATGGAAAGAGACCCAAATCCTGAAGATATTGCTCAAGCTCTGTCTTTACAACAATTTGATGTAGTGGCAAATTGGGAAACCAGAAGAGGTGTCCAAGGATTTCCAACTAAGTTCCTATTTGAGAAAGCTATCCATTTTTGGGATAGCCTGGATTTACAAGATTTTGAATAAGTGTTGGCCCTTCTCATCTATGGGATGGTACTATTCCCTAATACAGACCAACTCATAGATGTGAATGCGGTTAAGATTTTTCTGTCGCATAATCCAGTGCCTACTTTACTTGGGGATATTCTGCACTCTCTGCATACTCGCACTCTAAAGAGAAGAGGGACCCTTCTGTGTTGCACTCCTCTATTGGCTAGGTGGTTTATTTAACACCTACCTCAGTCTATTTTGAGAAATGAGCAGGGTATGAGATGGTCTTATAGGTTGATGTCCCTTACACATTCGGATATCCATTGGTGTTCTTGGTCCTTGGAGAGTGTCACCATCATTGATCGTTGTGGGGAATTCCCTAATGTCCCTCTCTTAGGCATTAGGGGAGGAATCACTTATAATCCTTGTTTGGCGTTGCGACTGTTTGGTTATGCTAGAAGGGATGGTCCTCACGACACACTCGTCCAAGGAATCACATTTGACTATGAGAATGATGTTCAGGGTTATCATAAGAGGTTCATTCGAGCTTGGGGCATGATAAACAAAGTTGATAGCAAGACACTCAGGCATAAGAATTCCATCCCTCTTGAGCCTTACCTCAAATGGGTGAGAGCTCGTGCTCAATGTCTTATGGTGCCTTACCCCACCATCTTACATGTGATTATGGAGTCAATTGCTGAGGGAGACACTCCTTACCTTGTTCTTCATATTGACATGCCAACTGATTTTGAGGAGCTACGGAAATCCTGGATCCAACTCAAAGAAGAACGAGATACCTTTGAAACCCAATTCTACGCCAGCGAGAAGAAGGTTTTAGAGCTCACCAGGTTACTTCACGAGGAGAAGAGTATAAATGCTTACATTGCCTCAAAGAGGATGCACCGGTGGGAAGCTTGAGTCTCTTTGCTTAGAGAGTTATTTTTGCTTGGGTACCTCCTTTGTAAGCCCAAGAGGAATCATTATGATCGATAAAACTTTTTAAATTAAAGTTTGCTATCTTTCTGTTTAAGCAAAATTGAGTCTTAGAAATCCTTGAAAACATTGCATACATATATCATACATATCATTGCATAAGCAGGTTTCTCATCTTCTTCGCTGTTTATTTCATCAATGGCTCTAGAACAAACAATGAAGGATCTACATGCTCAAAATGCTCAGTTTCAACAGATGATCATGGCTCTGGCCAAGGGGAAAGAGGAACTGAAAGCCTTGATTGTTAAAGAGAAGACTAAGAAGCCAAGGAAGACAGCTGGTGTAGTAAATTTGGGAAGGAGGTTCAAAGGACCGTTAAGGCAAGTGGTTGAGCTAACATCTTCGTCAAAAGAAGTAGATAACCAAGAAGGGGAGACAAGAGAGGAAGACCCCAGTCCAAGGGAATCTGATAATGAGACTGACTATAATGAAGAGCAGTACCCTCCGGCCGATGAAAAATACAAACAGCTGGAAGAGCGTCTAAGTTCAATGGAAATCCAGAAGGTACCAGGGATGGATTTTGAAGAGTTGGGTTTGGTTTCTGGGGTTGTCATCCCACAGAAGTTCAAGGTGCTGGTGTTCACCAAATATGATGGGGTTTCATGTCCCAAGATGAATCTCCGATCTTACATAAGGAAGATCCAACCTCACACTACTGACAAGGACTTATGGGTCTACTTCTTTCAAGATAGTCTATCCGGAACTCAATTAGAGTGGTTAAACCAGCTAGAAAGGACCAACATTCGTAATTGGGAAGACCTGGATGCTACTTTCTACAAGCAATATCAATATAATGCAGACCTTGCTCCTACCCGTACACAACTCCAAAGTATGTCTATGGGCTCGAGCGAAGGCTTTAAAGACTATGCTCAGAAGTGGAGGGACTTAGCAGGAAGAGTTCAACCTCCCCTGTCTGATAGGGAGTTAGTGGACATGTTTTTGGGTACCATATCTGGTCCATTTTCAATCATCTGATTGGAAGCTCCTCAGTTGGCTTTACCGAATTGATCTTGATAGGATAAAGAGTGGAAGCTGGAATTAGGAGTGGTAAGATTCAAAAGGACGCATCCTCCAGTACAGTAAGGAAGCCATTTTCTTGGAAGAAGGAAGTTAGTGCCACTTATAGCCAAAGGAATCAGGACAGAACTAAACTCCGTCCAGCAGTATGGGCTATTATGATCTCTAAACCTGCACCTACTCAACAAAGGAACAATCAGTGTAGAGAAGAAAGGTCTGTAAGATAATTTACTTGGATAAATATGACTATGTCTCAAGTTTTGCCATAATTATTAAAGTCCAATCTGGTAACTTTGAGGGAAGCTCCGAAGAATCCTAATACTACCTCCCCCCGCTACAATCCAAATGCTCGATGCACCTACCATTCTGAGACTCCAAGGCATGACACGAACGACTGTTGGGCTCTGAAGAACAAGGTGTAGGATCTAATCGAGGCAAAGGAGATTGAATTCGATGCTCCGGAAACTCCCAACGTCATAACTGCACCCATGCCCAAGCATGGTCCGGGAATCAATGCTATTGATGTTGTCTCTGCCACGGAAGATGCTGACAATAACTATGACATGGATAGCTGGATCTTCCCTACTACCAACGGTGGACCCAGTAACTGAACGGCAAAAGACTTTGTACCAATTACTTTTACTCAGAAGCAATTTTCTTTCTTGTTTTTGGATATGTAATAAACAATATAAACTCTATGGCCATGTATCTTACCCGGGGCACAATGGTTTATTTGTGAGGGTTATCATGTTTCAATTTCATATGGAATTAATAAAGCATTGGACGTTTTTGCATACAAATTTTGCGCTCTCTGTTTTTCTTGTCTGCTTTGTCTATACAGCTATGCTCTTACTCACACTTACATATCAAACTGCAGATCCATATCCACTTTGGATCCCATTGATAACATTTCTTCTATTGCCGGTTATGACTTTGAAAATCCGATCAACCAAGTCGAGGACGAATGTGAGAAAGATTGTGAGGTACCCAGAGAACTTGCTAGGCTGTTACATCAGGAAGAAAGGGCTATACATCCTCATGAAGAGCCAATTGAAACAATAAACTTGGGCACATAAGAGGACAAAAAAGAAGTCAAGATAGGTGCAAATTTGGAGCTTAGTGTCAAATGGCGGTTGATACAGATGTTGCATGATTATGTTGAGATCTTTGCCTGGTCGTATGAAGATATGCCAGGACTAGACACGGATATCGTGGTTCATCGTCTGCCAACTAAAGAAGATTACCCTCTGATAAAGCAGAAGGTTCGTCGTATGCGCCCTGAAATGTCAGAGAAGATCAAAGCAAAGGTTATGAAACTGTTCAACGTTGGGTTTTTAGCTGTCACCTTTTATCCCCAATGGGTTGCTAACGTAGTCCTGATGCCTAAAAAGGACGACAAGGTGCAGATACGTGTGGACTACAGAGATTTGAATAAGGCAAGCCCCAAGGATGACTTTCTGCTTCCCCACATTGACGTTCTGGGCGGTTTCTTCATGGGCGGTTTCTCTGGTTACAATCAGATCAAGATGGAACCTGAAGACTTGGAGAAAACAACCTTCGTCACCCAATGGGGCACTTTTTGTTACAAAGTAATGTCGTCTAGGTTGAAGAACACTGGGGAAACCTATCAGCGAGCCATGGTAGCTTTATTTCATGACATGATTCACCATGAGATAGAGGTCTATGTTGATGACATGATAGCCAGATATCAGACTGAGGAAGAGCACCTGGATCATCTACAAAAGCTGTTTAATAGGCTGAAGGCGTACAAGCTGAGGTTAAATCCGTACAAGTGAACCTTCGGGGTAAGGTCTGGTAAACTGCTAGGTTTCATTGTCAGTGACAAAGGTATCCAGGTAGACCCTGCAAAGGTGAAGGCTATATAAGAGATGTCGGCTCCTCGCACTGAGAAGGAGGTTAAAGGTTTCTTGGGATACCTAAATTACATTGCCAGATTCATTTCCCATTTAACTGCTACTTGTGAGCCAATATTCAAACTCTTGAAGAAAGATCAAGTGGTAAAATGAAATGACGAATTCCAGACTGCCTTCAAAAGAATCAAAGAATACCTTCAAGAGCCTCCAATTTTGATGCCTCCGATTGAAGTAATACCTTTGATAATGTACTTAACAGTGTTAGATAATTCAATGGGGTGTGTGCTAGGGCAGCATGACGAGTCCGGTCGAAAAGAGCATGCGATATACTACCTTAGCAAAAAGATTACCGAATGTGAAATGAGATACTCACTACTCGAGAAAACTTGCTGCGCTTTGGCATGGGCTGCTCGCCGACTGAGACAGTATATGTTGACCCACACTACTTTGTTGATATCTAAGATGGATCTAATCAAGTACATCTTTGAGAAGCCCGCTCTCTCCGGAAGAATAGCAAGATGGAAGTGATCTTGACCGAATACGATATCCAATACACAAACCAAAAGGCGATCAAGGAAAGTGTACTAGCTGATCATTTGGCTCATCAGGTTATGGATGACTACCAGTCCATGAATTTTGAGTTCCCAGATGAGAATATTATGTTAGTGACTGACTATGAAGAACCTGGACCAGATGAAGGACCTGAGGAAGGATCTCGATGGACCGTGGTTTTCGATGGAGCTTCCAACACACTCGGCAATGGCATCAGTGCTGTAATTATATCCCCTGAGGGCTGTCACACTCCCTTCACCGCCAGACTATGTATCAATTGTACCAACAATATGGCAGAGTATGAAGCATGCATTATGGGTCTCAAAGCTGCTATTGACCTGAGGATCAAGTTCTTAAGCATTTTCGGGGATTCAGCCTTGGTAATAAGTCAAATCAAATGGGAGTGGGACATGAAGCACACAAATCTCATCCCTTATAAAGAACATGTGCTAACATTGCTCCCACATTTTGAAGATGTAACCTTTGAACATTTTCCACGAGAAGAGAACCAATTAGCGGACGCGCTAGCTACTATGTCATCCATGTTCAAGGTCAGATGGGACAACAAAGCTCCTCTGATCACTATTGAGAGGTTGGATGAACCAGCATACTGCTATGAGATTGACACGGAAGAAGTAGCAGATAAACCTTGGTTTCATGAAGTGAAAAGGTATCTCGAGGCTCAAGAATATCCTGAGGGGGCATCTGTCAATGATAAGAAGTTTCTGAGAAGGTTCTTCGCAAAGTTCTTCCTCAGTAATGGAATCCTCTACAAGCACAACCATGACTGTACTTTACTTCGGTGTGTAGACAAAAGCAAAGTAGAGAGGATTATGGAAGATTTACATGAAGGTACCTTTGGCACACACTCTAGTGGACACACCATGGCTAAAAAGATCCTACAGGAAGGATACTATTGGTCCACTATGGAAGTAGACTGTTATCAGCATTCCCGAACTTATCACAAATGCCAGATCTATGCTGTTAAGGTAGATGTAGCTATGGTTCCCTTGAATGTCTTGACGGCTCCCTGGCCCTTTATAATATGGGGCATTGACATGATCAAATAGGTTAGTCCTACCGCTTCCAATGGGCATCGCTTCATCCTAGTTGCCATTGATTACTTCACGAAGTGGGTTGAGGCTGCCTCTTTTGCTATTGTTACCAAGAATGTTGTGGCGCGGTTTATCAAGCATAACCTAATTTGTCGGTATGGTGTGCCAGAGAGAATCATCACAGACAATGGTACAAATCTCAATAATACAATGGTCACCGAGCTCTGTAAACAATTCAAGATCCAGCATCATATTTCTTCCCCTTACCGGCCGAAGATGAATAGCATTGTAGAAGCTGATAACAAGATTGTTAAGAAAATCATACAGAAGATGACAATGACATACAAAGACTGGCACGAGATGTTACCATTTTCTCTTCATGGTTACCGCACCTCAACACATACGTCAACAGGGGCAACACCTTATTCTCTGGTATACCGCATGGAGGTTATCCTACCTATTAAGGTCTAGATTCCTTCTTTAAGGATCATGAAGGATGCGGGTTTGAATGAAGATGATTGGATCCAGACTCGAATTGATCAAATGAATCTGATTGATGAGAAAAGGCTTACTGCTGTATGCCATGGTCAAATGTATCAAAAAGGATGATCAAGGATTTCAACAAAAAGGTCAAACGTCAAGTATATCTAGTAATCAAGCGCATCATACTGCCACAAGGTGATCCCAGGGGAAAATGGACTCCCACGTACGAAGGGCCATTTGTGATCAAAATCATATTTTCCGGTGGAGCCATTATTCTTACCACCATGGATGGTGACGACCTTCCTCACCCTGTTAATGCGGACATAGTGAAAAGATACTACGCATAAATAAAGACCCGCTAGGTTGACTGGCCTAGGCAAAAATAAGGGCATCCCAGCGAACCAAAAGGGTCCGGCAAAAATTAGGGATAAATACAAAAAAAGTCTGTACACCCGGCAAGTCGAAAACCTGAAAAGTCGGCTTGGGCAGAAAAGGGTATCCTAATGGACTAAAAACCCGAAAGGGCGGTCCACGAAAAAGTTAGGGATTTCAAGTGTATAACTATGTCCCATTGGATCACCTTGCGACTGGACTTCAGTATCAACCATCAAGCTCAAACGGTACCGATCAATCCAGTCAGCTTCAGACAAGTAGCAAAGTGATGAGACGCTCAAGGACATAGGGACAATAGAAAAATTTGAAACTCAATGGGATTATTACACATATTTTTTTCTCTTTATACACTATTTTGTATAGTTTTCATTCTTTTACGGCAGCGTCCTCCTACTAGGACGTCAGCCTCTTTGTACAAAAATGCATGTTATAGGCGAACTTCAGAAATCAATACAAATCATTTCTTTGAAAGTACAAAACTATTTGTTTTTATTTTTCTGTTTTATTTTGCAAAAACGTCCAATGATTATTTTTGACATATGCATTTGAATATGGTTACTGTTCACAAATACATGCATAAAAAATAGAAAGACAGATGCCAATGACTTCAAGAAATTGGGCAAAGTCTAAAATAGCCATTTGTAGTCCCGACAGTTACTCTTTCCAGCATGGTACAGGGGCAGAGACATCTTGAGACGAAGTAACCATTACATACAACCCCGTGACATTTGTGTTCCTCACAGAGTAGAAACAACCAAAGCTTTGATCTCTCCTTCCCTAAGCAGGAATTACCTTCTCCAGCAAAGTTCCTTCAGATAGCTGAAATCTGTTTTCCCCAACCGAGTTTTATAATCTTAAACAGCTTATGAAACCTCCTCCCCAGTAGAGTTTATTTCTCAAACTGTGGAAGTCCATTACCCAACATAGTTTATTTCTTTACATCGACAAAACCTTCTGACAAAGCATTATCTCTTTCCATAGAGTCAATCCCCAGCAGAATATCCTCAAACGGAAAGAGGAAATCTCCGGCAAATCATATCCATTCATCATCCCCAGTGGCAATGAAGGATTCAGCTTCCCAATACTCTTTAACAACAATCATGGATTTACTTTCCCAGACTAGCAAATATCACAATAACATCCCATATTCATACATCATGGCATTGGTAGCTGAAGATTTCGACATTTGATAAAAATATGAAAGTTGATTTGAGAGGATCATGTTTTAAAAATAACAGGAAAATTGACCTTATAAGGTTATTTTATAAAGCTTATTTTTTTATGATTCGACATGTTGAAGGGAAACTTAAAGTGAAAATAATATTTCAAGATATGTTAAGTACTTTGACAGTCACGTTTGTTGAATTCAAAGTTGAATTCAAAAAAGCTTCGAGCAGGAAGTTTAAGTTTTAAACTAATGCATTTCGCCAGAAAGACACGTGGAAATGCCAGAATGTATGCATGTAAAAGGTGTCGAACGTGGCATAATCTCATAGAAAGACCGTTAGGGTCGAATTAGTATAAATAGGAGTCTTGGATGTTAGGATTCAGGGTGTTCACATCTTTGTACAATATACTCAAATACTCAAAGTACCAGTGTTAGAGAAACAAGTTAGTGAGACATGTACGTATGATGCACCATATTTACATTTAATGAAATTTCTTCATGTCATTTATATTCTTTATGATTTACAGTCTAGAATAGTTTCCTATTTTATTGTTATTATAAGAACACTTTGTTTGATATCAAAGTGATTCTCTTCGTCTAAAGAAGTTATCATCAAAACCTTTTTTCCTAAAAACTAGAACACAATAGTCCTGAGATCAATCTGATCGATCTCGCAAGTAACTGAATCTTCTTTTAGAGATTTAGAAGATCAACAGTTGTTTACCAAATTACAGGGTAAACAAATTGGCACACCCGGTGGGACCCTGTATCTAGTTTCCAGTTGTTGTTTAACTTGTTTCGTTGCATGAAATTAAGGAGTGGAAAAATATCCAATACCACAGATCCTAGAACAAAAAATCAGAACAATAGGAGAATGGCTAACCCACCCATTAGCAGTGTGCAACAAGTTCCTCCCCCACAGGAGGGAATACAAATGCTTCGAATACGACCGAAGCCACAACGACAAGTCAAGGGACTACGATTATCCCTTTGACTATGAACGCTACAACCATACCCTCAAATACAAGTGCTTTGTCAAACGCACAAAATGAACATTTTGTAACATCTGTGGCTAGCCAAAATCTGCCGGTTTCCCCCAGACCTTTAGTAGGCAATGTCTCTAGAACCTATGTACCAGGATTTAAAATCCCAACATCAGATCCAATATATGGCATGCCAACTACATCCATGACAGGACTTCAAAATAACAATTCGACATACACACGCCCTTTAACATCTGCTTTCTCACCATTACAAGGATCAGGATCATGGGTAAATCATATGGCACCAAACTATTCACAGACAAGATATGTGGCGCAATTGCCTCCTATTACCACAAATACGCAGGCAGTTTTAAGGCAACAGATGGACGATAGTAACCACGAAATGGTGGGAATACTCGCCCATCAAATGAGTACAATCTTTAACCCCTTAATCCAAAGCACCACACAGACGAATCTGCATAATGCCCAAGCAAACCAACAGATGACAGCGCAAATTAGGCGCCTTGCAAAAAATTTTGGTGCACCCAGAGAATCAACTCGACAACCACAACCAACATGGACAAGGGAGAATCAAGGCATACTATTCCAAGAGGAGCCAACCATTGACCAGGCCCAACCAGTGATACACCCAGAAGTTGAAATCCAACAACCAGTTCGAAGGGAAGAGCCACATAGGTTTCAACAGGCTATCCCCAGGGAAGAACCACGAAGAAGGATGGTCATGGTGAATCGGAACCAAGACGCTGACGAAATTCTCCAAGGGTGTCGACAGGATGATATGGTAGGAAACAATAATCTAGCAGCCCTAGTAGAAAGGATAACGGCACGGAATGGAGTAAATATTGGCATGCGAAGGCCAAACTATATATCCCCTTTGTCTGAGTACATTCAGCAAACTGAGTTACCTAGGGGATGGAAAGTGCCAAAATTCACAAAGTTCTCTGGTGACACCAGTGAGTCAACCATAGAATATGTGGCTAGATATCTTACAAAAGCAGAGGATATAGAAAATAATGAAAATTTAAGGATTAAATATTTCCCTAGTTAACTAACCAAAAACACTTTTACTTGGTTTACAACTCTTGCAGCAAATTCCGTCCATGATTGGACTCGTTTGGAGAGATTATTTCATGAACAATTTTATGTAGGTCAACCCAAAATCATCCTAAGCGAATTGGAAAATGTTAAGCGCAAGTTCAGTGAGCCTATAGATGATTATCTTAACAGGTTCCATCTGTTAAAGGCGAGGTGTTTCACACAAGTGCCTGAACACGAGTTGGTCGAATGGCAGCAAGAGGATTTGACTTCTCTATCAGAAAGAAGTTAGATCCCCAATATCTAAGAGACATGGAACGACTGGTTGACAGGGTTCGACAAGTGAAGCGCTTGAAGATTGAAAAAGAAAGGGCTAACAAAAGCCAGAGGAAAGAAAAGGTGGCTTATGTTGAAACATGCTCAGATGAAAGAGATGTTGAAGATAACTCGTCAGAGGTCGAAGAGCACGAAATAGATCTAGCAGAATTAAAGTAAGGACCACCTTAACCTTGCAAAGGGCTAGCACCTACGAACGGGAAGAATCCTGTCGAACTAGAAAGGAATTACAAATTCCCAAAGAAAGCCTATACTTTCGACATCACCAAGTGTGATGAAATCTTTGACTTATTAGTAAAAGATGGCCAGGTGATAGTGCCCCCTGGCGCTAAAATTCCTCCGTTAGAACAACGGAAGAAAAGGGTTTTTTGTAAATATCATAATTTTTTAGGCCATAAAACCTCACAATGTTATCTTTTCAGGGATTTGATACAGAGTGCAATCAAGGAAGGAAGGTTGAAGTTTGGAGAGAAGCCTAATATGAAGGTCGACGCAGATCCTCTTCAGGTTGCTGAGACATATTTTGCAGAACTCGTAGATATCAACATGGTGGACGCTGTTGAAATCGAAGAAGGTCAACTCGACAAAGTATCTGAAGATGCTCGTGGGTTGGAGACTATTGAGGGTCTCATAGGCCAGTTCGAAGGTAATACTACTGATGGAAATACCAAAGCTGCTGGCGAACCTAAGATTACTGAGGGTCTTAGAGCCAAATTCGAAGAACTGAAAATTGCTAAAGGTCCCAAGTTCAAAGTTAACAGAATTGGGGGCAGGGCCAAAGTTGTTGTCAAATCTAAGACTACTGAGGGTCTTAGAGTCAGATTCGAAGAGTTGGAGAATGCTGAAGGTCCCAAGTTCGAAATAAACATGGTGAATCTAAACCAGCTATCCCAAGAGATGGCGGAGATTGAAGGACGCTTGAAGATGGAAGATAACAGGGTGCGAACTGGGCACCAGAAAGTAAGCCTGGTGGAATATCTTTTTCATTGCCATACTAAGAATCCTGGAGGACTCATGTGTCCAAGGTGAAGTGCAAAGAATGATCGAAGTGCTGCAATGGCATACCGGAAAGTATACCAAGAAAGGGCTGGAAACAGTTGGAGGAATGCTACAGAATTGCTGCCATACCCAAAAATGGGAGAAAGCTTGATGGGATTTTTGGTTAGGTGTCATAAGATAGGATCAGAAGTTCTGATATGCCCATGGTGCAGTTCTGTTTATGACAGAAAAGCAGCAAAAGCATTTGAAAGAATTTCGTCTACATAATACTGGGACAAACAAAGGAGTAGCAAGGGCAGGTCTGTAACCAATGCGAAAGGAATTCCAAAAAGGGAAGATAGCCCACACCCCAGAGTGAATCGACAAGTCACCTTTAAGCCACCATCCAACATCCCAATAGACAAGTGGATGGAGTCTAGTCAAAGAAAGGGGAAAGGAAAAGGCAAAGGAAAATGGTAGAGTTTCGAAGAAGGTGGCAGACTCGCATGGGCATATCAAAGACAGTTCCAGTCAACAAAGTAACAAGCCTATGTTTCTGAGAACTACAAAGGAAAAAACCCAATGACAAGGACCCAGTGGAGAAGGTACCAAAGGACCAAGAAGGCTCAAATGGAACTCACCAGCAACGAAGTAGGGGAATCCAGTACGAATCAAATTTCGTCTGCTGCACTTGTCAAAGAGAAACCACAAGCACAAAGGAGGCTCTTCTCCCCCATAAAGGTTGAGGTATCCGTCGAAAGGGCTCCATAGGAACCAACTAACAAAGAGTCAACCAATGATGAGGACATGCTTACTGACAATTTTGACTCATATGGGGAGTCCTCTCTGAATATCGTCTGCAATGTGGTTTATGTACTACCACACGAATATGATCAAGTAACGGAGGTAGAAGATTCCAAAGAGGCAGATGAATTAGATATGGCAAATCACAAGCATGTATGCTATTATGTTATGGATAGTGGAGCGGTCAAAGAACAGAACGTGTTCTTTGAGAAACCAGACCAAGGTATGAAGAACCATCTGAAGCCTCTCTTTATCAGGGGAAAAGTGGAACAAGTGGGGATCAACAAAGTAATGATCGATGGGAGTGCTGCTGTCAACCTCATGCCTCAATTCTTGCTGAAGAGGATAGGTATGTATGACACGGATATAAAACCTCATAATATGGTATTGTCTAATTATGAAGGAAAAATTGGCCATACACTTGGCGTAGTTCAAGTTGACCTCACTGTAGGAACCATCACCAGACCGAAAATTTTCATGGTTATAGCAGCCAAGACAAACTACAATTTACTCTTGGGCCGTGAATGGATTCATGGGATAGGCGCAGTTCCCTCCTTAATGCACCAGCGCGTGGCAATTTGGAGAGAAGATGGAATTATGGAAAATATTGAAGCAGACCAAAGCTATTATATGGAAGAGGTTAACCAGATTAATCGAAGGAATTTTGATCGAAACTTGGCCAACATAGGGCCTTGTAGCGCTGCAGATGGCGCGTATGCGCCAAGCAATAATCCTATATACTTTCTGACCCTACATCCAAGGCATGGATTTTGCTGGGATAGAGAGACTTTGGGGCAGGAAGATGATGTACCTGGACTTCTAGGGATATGGCCAACAGGCTGGGATGACGAAGATAGTGACCACGTCTGAATCTTCCTTCTTCGAAAAGATTTCGGCCTATTTGGCTGAAAGCAGACTAAAAACGACTTTAGAAGCGGAAGTAAAGATTATGGCTACAAAGGCCAAGGAAGAAACAAATCATGCAAAAGGACCATGGATTTTCTTCAAGACAATACCCCCTGACAAAGAGAAGCCCCTCGAAGTAAAAGACCAAAGGCTAGACGCAATATATGATGATGGGCCTTTGGGATTCGAGAAGGATCCAGTTGCGTCGAATGCAAAGATGCTAGTGCAGGACCCTCTTGAGGAAGTGGATCTGGGAGATGGGACCATAAGAAGACCGTATGTCAGTTCGAAGCTTAGTCCAGGAGTGAAAGCAAAAGTGGTCCAGTTGCTTAAGGAGTACAAAGATTGTTTTGCCTGGGATTACGACGAAATGCCAGGTTTAAGCAGGGACCTGGTCAAACTGAAGTTGCCCATAAAAGATGGTAAAAAACCCATCTGTTGTACCCCAAAATTTTCCCTCTCATTTATCAAGATTATTCTCACAGGATCTCTTGGACCCAAGACTGGATTAGGGTTTGGTCAGCTCAAGACATCTCATCTTGCACTGATAACCCAAAATTAGGGTTTGAGATTGCACGAGGATTTTTGGACTATCAATGCTTCATATGACTTTCAAACATCATTATAGACCCCCAAGATTACTCATGTCAAGTTTCAAGCCTTGAACCACATTTTTGATCAGTCAATTGGACAGTTGACCTAAAAATTAGCTGTATTGGGGAAAAAGTTAACCATGGCCAATTTACAATCAAACTTCATAATTTTTTATTCACTTCAACATTTTAGACTCATATGTATCATTTGGTCAAGTTTGGATCATAATTCCTCAATAAATTTGATCAAATCATCAAAAGGGCAAAATGGTCAAAATTAGGGTTTTGATTGGGAAGGGGCAATTTCTAATTTTTGACCTAGAAAATGACCAATTGATTTGAAGAATTATTTCAAGGATTCAATTGCATCATATTGACATAATGTCATGATTCAAAACATTCAAAATTCATTGGATTGACAGATGAATTTTTCAGTCAACTGATCAAAGGTCAACTATATACTGAAAAGTCAAACTTTGACTTTTTGGTCAAAATCAAGTGCCAAGAGTCACATTTTATCAAAACATGTCAAAATGTGAAACTTTTTCATCAAGGAATCAAAGATTGAAGATTTGGTTTTAAAATTTGAAATTTTCTTAACTTAGAAATTTTTCTAAGTATAGAAAATTCCTTATTTTTTCTCAACTTTAAGCCATTTTTTCACTATGATACAAGATGATTCAAAGAATATTCCCAACATAAAAGTTGTAGACCTCCATGAAATCTATAACTTTTCCTCACACATTTTTCCTTAAAGATTCTTGGATCTCAAGATATAATTTTGTGAATACATGCCCATGAACTAAAATAACTTAGTGAAATTTTGCCCTAATTTAGGCAGGTTTTTGACCTAACTTCATGGAAATTTTTCACCTAGTTCCAAGAGGAATATTGAAATTCATTTCAAATATGAGTTATATATAACATTGCAAGCTTTCCAAAATGTCCAAGAACTCCTTGAGATCATTTTTGAGTAGAGAGAATCGAAGAGATGAAGTTGGCAATTTCTCACTTTGAATTCAAGCCATTTCATGAAGAACAAAATTCAAATTTGAACCTATGCTTCCTAATTCTTGCTTTACATGTCTCAAACTTGTTTCTTACTCCATAATTTAATGCTTACTCAGTTGAAAAAGCTTTAATCCAAGCTCAAAATTCTTTATCCAAGCTTTAATTCCATAAATGGCACAAAGTTGCCATTGCCATTTTGGAAAAGCTTAACTTTTGCAACTTTTCAATTCTTGAGCATTGGACATGTCTTCTCTGCACACACAAGTCCTACAGACCTAAAGCAATTTGTATAGAGCTTATACCAACTCCAAGCAGGCCAGTACAAGCATGTAAAGACTTGTCCCTTCACTTTGCTTCGAAAGCAAGAAAGTGTGCAAAAAGCCTACAACTCAAAGATCTATTGAGAAGCTGACTTGAAACCTTTTCCATACTAATACACAAACATATTACAGTTTAGAACACGATTGAAAAAGTCCTGAAACACTCAAACACTCCCTCTCAACAAAAAACCTGTCAAAAACTTGCAGTTTGAGCATAAGCACAACAATCCACAAATTGGCTCGTGCATTTCAAGTTTTAATCATCCAAACACTTTACCTACTTCATATCTAAGTGATCCAGACCATCATCCCTGCACTGTAACTCCTCCTTCTTCATTTTCCATTTTTGTTTTTCAAGCTTGCAGGTTGACTTGGATAGAGAGTTCCAGGCACTTTCAAAGCAAGGTAAGGATTGGAACACACTCAGGGAGGTTCAAGCAAGCTAAAGCAACCTTTAGGCCTTCCTAAAACTCACTCAAACTCCATTCACGATCTCAGCTGAAAGAGGTAAGAATTCCAACTTCTATCTCTTCACACATGCATCCATTGGCCACGATTTGTGAAAGAAAAATGTAGATATTATAGTGGTGAAGCCAACCATGTGCATAGATTTCATTTCTGATCATTATGTATAGAGAATTTTAGCATTCAAATTTCTGTAAAAATTAGGTTTAAAATTAGGGCTTTCAAAATTCGTTTTAATCTTTGATTGTTAGTTTCCATAAGTTACATGGTTAAAATCGTGAGGATGAGTACTATCATTTTCATGTTGGAAGTTTTCATTTTCATGGAGAAATGAGAAAGATACAGGAGGTCTGGCTAGCTAGAGGAAGAAGACGAAGTACAGGGCCAAGGAAGTGTTTTATGTTATGTTTTTCTTGTTTCACATAAGCTAACGGGTGTACAGCCACCCCAGTGGCAAGGTAGCGCGCTGGCAATACCCAGATCGTGGGTTCGAACCCTGACGCTACCTTTTACATTTTTTCTCATTTTTTAGCTTCAGCTTTGGTATTTTTTTGGCAGCATGGGCTTGGTGCTTTGGGCCTCTTGTTTTTTTTCTAACAGCTACCTCCTATCCTCCTTACAGCACCCCTGGCCCAATATATTTTATTTATTTGTTTTATTTTCATTTTTGTTTTATTAAATATTTTCTTTAATACATAAAAATCATGAAAAATATAAATATCATAAATTTTGCATTTTGTTTATTTTATTTTATTTTCACCTAAAAAATATTTTTATTAAACTATATATTAATTATTTCTTTCTTAAATAAACTTGTAAATATAATAGAATTAGGTTAACTATTTTATTCCTTTTTCATTTCATACTTGTAAAATATTTATTTTGACATTTAAAAACTAAATATTTTCATAAAATATTATTTATTATTTTTAATACAAAAATACAAAAAATAATACCTAAAGAACTTTATTTTCCCTTTAATTAGAAATTAGGGTTAACCATTTTTCTCAAGAAATAATTTCCTTTTTTTAATATTTTTAGGATTAGGTTAAAACTCCTTTTCACATAAGGATAAAATAAAAAAAATCTTTTCCTTGCATATACATGACATTACATTTAAATATTGTATATAGTTTATTCAAATATTTGTACAAATTCAATTTGGTTGTAATAGCTTAATTAGATTTACATTATTGTACATCCCCATTCACAATTTGTATTCCCCCCTCCCATAAAATGTTATAATAGCGTAGTAATCTTTAAATTACGCAATTTACCGCTTTTACATACCATGCTAGTAATTAGGGTTTGAATGGCAAGATAAAAATAAATCAAATAGAAAACCCTAAATCCAAGACAAAATCAAAGTATGAAAATAACACACTTGCACACAAGCACCCTTAGGGTTTCTCCACTTGGTTGCCTTATACAAAAATAGCCATATTACGCATGCGAAGTATCTTGGCAAAACAAACAAATATGAGATCATAGTCCCTCGATGACGCTATTCAAAGTTGCCTTACAAAATGATCTTGGTCCCTCAAAAATGCCAAAGATACTTTGCAACATTGCTAATCATGGTTATACGATGACCCACGCCCGTCCCGTTTACATCCAAAGATAGGGTTTCTTACCAAATCAATGGTAAGTCAACAATGTCAAAGGAATAGAAAATGAACAAGAAAGACATTTGAGTAGGTAGATTACTTCTAGTTACTTGCTCTATTTCCAAACAACTATCCTTGATACTTTAAAAAACAAACACACACACATTTCCAAACATTTTACAAACATTGAAAACATTTTCAAAAAAGACAAACATCTTTGTATACATTCTTACGAACGAGAATCATTACAAAGATTGCCTAAACAATGGCCTCTTTTGCAAAATACTTTCAAAACCACACCAAACACAATTTCAAACAACAAAAGAAAGTGATCTAGCAAGTAACTAAGAACCCATAGAAAACCATGGATTAAAATGGTGCTAATACCTTCCCTTTTCATAATCTACCCCCCTAACTCAAGAAACAATCTCAAAGGTCTTTCCTGTGATTTTTCACCTTTCCTTTTGGATAAAAGAAAAGTCGGTGGCGACTCTTGCTAACGGCAACATTTGCGATAAAACGCAAAACCCTTAAGTCAGTTCTCTCACCATATCACACCATCAAACAGACACCAAGAAGATTTGCACTGGAGATCCTCTCGAAGATAAAGGAATAATTCGAAATACTTTTGCGCTGAAAATTCATCCGGACCATAAGGTATGTCGAATGGATTGCAAATATAGTACCATTAATTAAGAAAAATGGATCTCTTAGAGTATGCATAGATTTTCCTGATTTAAATTCTACAACTCCTAAAGATGAATATGCAATGTCGGTGGCTGAAATGTTAGTAGATTCCGCTGCTGGTTTTGAATATCTCAGTATTCTGGATGGGCAGTCAGGATACAATCAAATTTTTATTGCAGAAGAAGATGTGCCAAAGACATCATTTCGATGCCCTAGGGAAATAGGCACCTATGAATGGGTGGTTATGCCGTTTGGTTTAAAAAATATTGGGGTAACTTATCAAAGAGCCATGAACTCTATATTTCATGATTTCATAGAAAATTTCATGCAGGTCTATATTGATGATATAGTAGTGAAATCTATATTAGGATCTAGTCACTTGGATCACCTTCGCCAGTCATTCAAAAGGATGAGAAAATATGGCCTGAAGATGAATCCCCTTAAATGTGCATTCTTTGTGCAGGCTGGTGACTTTCTTGGTTTTGTGGTCCATAAGAAAGCCATATAAATCAACCAAAACAAATCGAAGGTAACAATGGAAGCGAAAGTGCCATCAACAAAGAAAGAGTTGCAATCACTTCTGGGAAAGATAAACTACTTGTGAAGATTTATATCAAACTTAAGTGGTCTAACTCAAGCCTTTTCCCCACTCTTGCGGCTGAAGCAAGGAGACTTTGCATGGAACGAAGAACATCAAGAGGTGTTTGATAAAATCAAACAATACTTGATGCATCCACCTATTCTAACGCCTCCTCAAAGAGACAAGTGCATGAGGTTATACATATCTGCCTCAGATAAAACTATAGGAAGCATGCTGGCTCAAGAAGATAAAAATGGCGTCGAAAGGGCCATTTACTACTTAATTAGAGTACTGAATGATGCAAAGACTAGATATAGTTCAATAGAAAAATTATGTATTTTCTTGTACTTCTCATGTACTAAGTTAAAATATTATATAAAGCCAGTTGACGTTTACGTTTCCTCACATTTTGATGTTATCAAGCATATGCTGTCAAAACCAATTCTACATAGTCGAATTGGTAAGTGGGCCATGGCCCTAACAAAGTATTCTTTAACCTTCATTCCTTTAAAAGCAATGAAGGGGAAAGTAGTCTCTGATTTCATTGTCAACCATGCATTGGTCGAAACATCCCAGAACCTTGTGGAATTGGAACCTTGGAAATTGTTCTTTGATGGTTCTACACATAACGAAGGAAGTGGAATTGGGTTTTTGATTATTTCTCCAGATAAAATTCCAACAAAGCTTAAGTACAAAATAGATGGCCCCCTTGTTCAAACAATGAAGAGGAATATGAAGCATTGATAGCAGGACTTGAAGCTTTATTGGAATTGGGGGCAACTAGTGTCGAAATAATGGGTGACTCTGAATTAGTGATCAAGAAAATTACCAAAGAGTACAAATGCATAAAAGAAAACTTGATATTTTAATCTGTGATAGAAAATAGATTTCTCCAGAAATTTGAATATGTAGATATCAAGCACATCCCCGGGATGAAGAATCAAGAAGAAAATGATTTGGCCCAGATTGCCTCAGGATATAAAGTATCAAAAGAAAGATAGGAAGATTTGATCGAAGTACGAGGCAAGGTACTAGCTATTAAACTTTCTCCAGCAGATTTAAAAAACTCAATTCTAGGTTATGCAAATGAAGTACATTTCGAAGTATTAGCCACAGACAGTTTAACAAATACAGATTGGAGAAATCCAATAATAAGTTATTTAAAAAACCCAACAGCAAGTACTGAAAGAAAGGTAAAATATTGTGCCTTAATTTATGTGCTAATAGGCAACGAATTGTTTAAGAAAACCCCAGAGGGGGTCTTATTGAAATGTTTAGGAGAAAGTGAAGCTTATTTAGCGCTGCCAACGTGCATAGTGGGGCATGTGGAGCACATTAGGCAGGTCACAAGATGAAGTGGATTTTGTTTCGATATGGCATGTATTGGCCTACAGTGCTAAAAGATTGTATAGATTTCGCCAAAGGATGCCAAGAGTGCCAAATTCATGCAGGAATTCAGCACGTTCCTGCAAGTGAACTACATTTGATTATTAAGCCATGGAGTTTTAGGGGTTGGGCATTGGATTTGATTGGAGAAATTAGGCCATCATCTTCAAAAAATCAGAAATACATCTTGGTAGGAATAGATTATTTCAAAAAATGGATAAAAGCAATACCTTTGGGGAATGTTGATCAAGAAAGCATCATCGAATTCATCCAGAGGCATATAGTTTATAGGTTTGGAATTCCAGAAACTATTACAACAAATCAAGGATCGGTATTTACTGGTCGAAGGATGCAAGAATTTGCTAAGAATACGGGTTTTAAATTACTAACTTCTACGCCTCATTATGCACAAGAAAATGGACAAGTTGAAGCAGCTAACAAGGTAATCATTGGTTTAATAAATAAACGTGTGGGCAGAAATCCAAAGAATTAGCACAAAACTTTAGATCAAGTCTTATGGGCTTGTCGAACATCCCCTAAAGAGGCAACAAAGGCAACTCCGTTTCGCCTAACGTTTGGACATGATGCTGTTTTTCCAGTAGAGATTTACTTACAGTTAGTTAGAATCCAAAGACAAAACTAAATTCCCACAGATCTTTATTGGGAAATAATGATGAACGAATTGGTACATTTAGATGAGGAAAGGTTACATGCTTTGGAAATTCTAAGAAGGCAAAAAGAAAGAGTAGCCAGAGCATATAATAAGAAAGTTAATGGCAAAACCTTCTCAACTGGTGATATGGTTTGGAAGGCAATTCTGTCAATGGATCAAAAGAATAAGTTATTTGGAAAATGGTCCCCATATTGGGAAGGCCCCTTTCGAGTCATTCAAACATTTACTAATAATTCCTATGAAATCAAAGAACTAACAGAAGATCGGAGAATCTTGAAAGTTAATGGTAAATATTTTAAAAAATACAAACCTTTTCTTCAAGATTTAAAGATTGTGACAAACTAGTAAATTTTCGAAATAATGAAGCCAACATGGTGTAAAACATAAGAGTGCCAAAATGTATTTGTCTAAGCATGCTTATAATACAAAGAAAAAACAACGAATGGTTTATTACATAAATCAAAACGGGATATTTTTCTTCATCCTTTCATACTTTATTTTTGCTAGGCCAAGCTTATATCGAACAGTGGCGTGTATTCTTTTAATGCGTACAATGTCTTTAGTCATGGCGGAAGCTCTTTCGACATGCTCAACGCTCTGTGCAGCCAAAGTATCCGCTTCAGTAGTTTCCAATCCTTTGATATCAGTTTGTTTTGCCCTAGCATCAACTATTTTCTTCTGCAACTCCGTAATGTGAGACTCCCAAAGTGTGATCGAAGCAGTGTAAGTGTCAAATTCCGCTTGGGATGCCTTCCTCGAAGCCAACAAATCATTATATGTTTTAAAAGCACTCTGAGCTTTGTCAAATTCAGCGGTTTGCTCCTGTTATTTTGCTTGAAGCTTCGAAGTTGCATCAACCTCCCTATTGTACTCAACGCATATTTGGTCAATTAGATTTTAAATATCTATTAGGACCTCACCTACATTAGAAGAACAAGCAGTAATGTTGATGTGATTAATCAGCTTTTTCACCCCAAAGCGAGCAGTAACATCTGTTTTCAGCACTTCGAACAAATCAGCTTCGAATACAACTTCTTTCACTTGCTGAAGGAGTTCGTCATAAGAAGCTTCACTAGCGCCAGATTGAGTCGAAGTCCCAGAAGTGCTTTTGTCTAGAGAAGAATTCCTTAGATCCATCATCAAATCCACATATTTCAGGGGATCACTCTTCTTTAGCGCTATTTTTTCCTCCTCAGTGAATGTTGGAGTCAGGATGGGATATGGAATTGATCGAGCTTGGGTTCCTGGTTCGTCAGTAGTATCAGGATGTGTCAGATGAGCATCTTCAAGTTGTGGTTCAACCTCCTCCATGTCCTCATCTTCTCGAAATTATGTCTCAACCCCATCTGAATATTGCTCTTCGTCCTCGGCATAATCCGCAGGAAATTAAGCCCTTTTTAGAGAAGAATCTCTATGGATGCTTTGAGAATCTTCATTTTCCTCCAATATTTGTTTGCCAGACACTGGCAGGTCATCATCACTAGGAGAGGAAGTCTCCTGTTAGACTTGGACGTCATCCGCTTTAGATTGGGGAACCATAGTCGAAGACCCTTTATTTTGGACAACACCACTCGATGTGGGAGGAGGCGGAGGAGTCTTTGTATTAGCGTCTTGGTTGATAGGATAAATGGGAGGAGTAGTGGATTTATCCTGCAGATAAAAAAAGTTGTTAGGTCAAAGATATTTGAGCAAGAAGTAAAATATTGGAATAAAGATGTACCTTTTGATCATCAGGGTTAGAAGTATTGCTGCCAATATGCTCCAAAATTGCAACCCCGGAGGATGCAGGTTGAACTTCACGTTGAGGAGGAGGAAGGATTTTTACCTCCACATCTTTTTGATTGGTGGTTTGATATGGAACACCCTTCGATGTTGTGTCTTTCTTATGTTTCTTCTTGGCCTTAAAAGGAGTGAGGGGGATGTCGTCATCATCATCAGGAATAATGATGGTTTCTTCGCCAAAAGCTTTTCTTTTCTTTGGTGTTCTAGGGGGTAAGTCACTACCCTAAAAAGAGAAGATTGCAAAGAAAGTCATGGTCAGAGGATGCAAAAAAGTAAGAAGGATTTTTAGAAATGGTACCTTTACATTCTTCACTACTTTTTTGGGTGAAGCACCCTTTGTAGAAGAGAGTCCTTGGCTGGAAGAAGTTCCTGCTTTTGAGGCAGTAGCCAAATCCGCCTTCGTTGCAGGTTTTTCCTTCTTTATAGTTTTCCTTTCAATATCTAGAAAACACTATCAAGTTTAGTCGAATTCTCAAAACTGGAAATGTCCAAATAAAAATTAAAAGGACCAAGGAATTCTTTGGTTCCACACCTTCATGTGTCGGGGACACAATAGAGACTGCTGATAAGTCATAATGAAGGAAACTGTTGAAACTGTCCAGAGTGCACTTAGTCAAAACCACCCTCTTAGCAGGTTTTTGGGAGTCATTTTTTAACTCATTGAAAATATTGCCACAAGTAAACCAATTTGGATAGGGTGGAAAGAATGCTAAGGCGAAATCAACACTAGGCAATTTTGGAAATTTTGGTGGTTGCAGCTCAAAGGCCAAATCATATTTATGTTTAGGTTTTACAAAAGAGGGAATGTTTAAACGTGGAAGTTTGTTTGTACATTTTTCTTTTAAAGTAGTTGCTTCTTGGAAAACGGTTCAACTAAGATTGGTTGGATCATAGACAGTTTCAAAGAATTTCTGGAAAGCTCGAATTTCCGGAGTATGAGTTAGTTTACCTTTTGGGACGTTTTCCTGCACAAGGAAAAAAGCTTTTGTTAAATGTTCATTTATTTGAGCAGTGTCTAACATGTTGTTCGAATAAAAGTCAGTCCACCAGGTATAGAAGCCTTTGGTCATGTAGAAAGCAAGATGATAAGGAATGAGACCAAACTCAGCAAAATTAGCATGGTACTCTTGGTGTTTCTGGATATCTTGAACAAAGTAATCTACACCTGCAACGCAGATCTCACATTTTCGACTGAAAAGAGGCTCAGGGATAAGTTCACACAATCCAAATTATCGAGAGACAAAGTTGGGTTGATAAGATAATAAGCAAACATGGCTCTTCACTGGTAAGATCCTAGATACTAGAAGTCTAGGAAGAAGGAATGCGCTCCATATATTTTCAATGCCAGTCTCTGCATTCTTTAAAATATCTTCAATTGACAAGGTAAACCAGGAGGGACCATGAGTTCTACTAGAGAAAGGAGCCATAGCGTGAGTGAAATTGTGACGTTTCGAAAACATCAACATATATTTAGTGAGGAAAGCTTGAAGGGTCTCAACATCATCACTGGGAGTTAGTTGTAAGAGTCTAATTCCTTCAATACTTTGACCTACAATTTTGGGGTCCTCTTCATCAATATTTCCAGCAGTTTGGAGAGAGGGTTCAAAAGTGGCATTTATCCACAATTGAAGTAGCCAGTAAGGTTCATATAGAAGTAAGTTGGTACCTGCTTCGTAATCTTTTAGTTTGGCAGCAGCGGCCCCTAAACTTTCATACAAAATGGACAAAAGTAACTCACTTAAGCATACCTTTCGACCAGAATGTAACTGGTTCGCCAAGGTTAGAAATCTCTTAGCCACTTGCAGAGATTTACAACAAAAAATGAATTTGGATAACCACAAATCTAAGAAAGCTATATGCTCAACGTTAGAAACCTCTTCAACGTCCATATGATATAGATCTATGTAATTACTAAAAGAGGCATTTTTAACGTTAAAGTCAATGGTGTTTTCCGATTCCAAATAGGGATCAAAATCCTCTCCAGTAGGAGGAAGTCCAGTAATGGCAGCTATATCAAAGAAGGTGGGAGTTATCATCCCACAAGGGAAGTGAAAGGTGTTATAGGTATTATCCTAGAAATACAGGGAAGCTAGTAGAAATGGCTGACAATAACTGAAGCCTAATTTCGGCATTTGAATTAGGTCAAAAATTCCCAATTCTTTCTGTTGTACCCCAAAATTCCCCCTCTCATTTCTCAAGATATCTCCTATAAAGATCTTCAATGCCTTAAGTTTGCGCAAGTATCGACTAGGTCAAACAATTTTCCCAACATTGATACCTCAAATTAGGGTTTGGGTTTGTACAAAGGCAGTTGGATTGCTAATGTTTCGAATGACTTTCATGAATCATTATGGACCCTCGGGATTATTTTTGTCAAGTTTCAAGTTTGGGATCACAATTTTCCAAGAAAGTCATTCAAATTACCAAAAGGGGAAAAATGGGCGAAATTAGGGTTTTAATTGAAAAATGACCGAACTTTGATATTTTACCTAATAACTGGCTTATTGGTTGGAAGCATGATCTCAAGGATCCGAGAGCGTCATTTTGACCTAATTTCATATTTTAATTTATCTCCTGAGATCAGTGGATTGATAGACAAATTCAGTCAACTGGTGAGAAAAGTCAAATGTACACTAAGAAGTCAAACTTTGACTTTTTGACCAAAGTTGATTCCCAAAAATCATATTTCATTAAGACATCCAAAATATGAAATTTGATCATAAAAAATCAAGAGAATCAAAAATCCAACTTTGCAAGACTTTGAAATTTTTCTAAGTATTTCCTATACTTGGTTAATTTCATTTGCTTCATGACATTTTTTACTACAATTCCAAATAATTCAAAATGATGCAAGTAATTCAAGTTATTACAAAGTGGCATTCTTACAAAATTACAAATTCTAAAACTATGCCTTGATTGAATTTTCTCAAAAGACCTTGTCACAACGTTTTGGCCCTTGACATAATATGCTTGAAATATTCCACAAGGCCAAAATTGTGACATGCTACAAACCATGTTGTCCAAGTTGAACAAAATAGGATGTGTCACATTGCAACAATACCCCATGCTGCCCTGCAAGAAAGCTTGTGCTATGCTGCACCCCAAGGATGCATGCTGCCCAATGCAGTCCAAAAACCGCTCTATGCAGTCTGCCCAAGCCTGCATCACAACAGCCCCAAGAATTGCACCAAAATGGCAAAGGAAAATTGTGTGAAGAAAGTGTCAAAGCAGTAGGCAAAAAAAAATCAAAATAAATTATGTAGTTTCCCCCCTAAACCACAATCAAGGGTCTACAAAAAGAGGATTATCTCATAAGACAAGGGGGTTAGGTTTTAGAGGTTGGATTTGGAAGAGAGGATTGAGAGAGAGAATAGAGAGTTATTATTGAGCATAAAAACAGTATTCTTGTTAACCTTGACTGATTTTTCAAAATCAAATCGGTTCTTGTTCAAAACAGAAACCCAATCCCTTACTCCACCATACAAACTCTCCATAAGCCAAACAGTTCACCACATACAAAGTTTGGCCAAACATAAAAATAATCCTTGTAGTGCTATCCACTTCACCATCAAGAAATACCAAAAATATTACAGTATAGCCCAACTCAGTTCCAGCAGTCCAGAGCATCTTTCTGAAGACTCACAAGGTCATCACAGCATTTGGAAAAGCATTCAGATCTAAAATAACCAGTGCAACCCAAAGGTAAGTCCTCTTTACTTGATATCTTCTTGTACATCATTAACAATCTGTTGTTCTTGAAGATAAGATGTAGCATTTTATTATCCCTTTGAACTGGTCATTTGTTTGTGATTTAGGCTTATTCGCTCATTTGTTATTTACATCTATCCATCATATGTTGTAAGCTAACATGTACAGACAAGAAGAACAATGTTTAAGGCAGGAAAATGCAGCATGTATCGACACATATCCTCATGTGTCGACTCATCCTAGTGAAAAAACAGGGTATGAGTCGACACATAACCCCCATGCATCGAACCATACTGAGTTCATGTCACAAAACAGAAGTTGAAAGAGCCTATGAGTCGATACATACGCGTTTCGCGTCGATACGAGAAGGGGCATGAGTCGACACATCCCATTATGTGTCGACTCATACTGAACTAATTTTGTTTTACAGGAGCAAGGAAAATCTATGTGTCGATGCATAGCAGCATGGGTCGACACATTGCGGTTCAAAAATGAATTTTCCCTATATTTTACACACTTTTCACATTGTCTTCTTTATCATTCGATATGGTTGTAATATTTTAGTTTCTACTTCATCCCCATTGTTAAATTGTACCCCCATCCCCCTAAAGTGATGTAATAGCTTAGATTTTACTTTCCGCATTTTATTTTCCTTTCATATATTGCTAGTAAATAAGATGTATGGCAAGATAAAATCAACAAATAGATGACTTTCAAATACAAGAAAAAATGCATGCAAACTAACACACTATTCACACTAACACCTCTAGGGTAACCTCATTTCGTTTCCTATCGGAAAAATAGTCATGTCCCTCTAACATGGACGTTTTAGCAAAGACCCTCGATAAAAGATCGTAGTCCCTCGATGACCCTCAATGTTGCCTTCGGTGAACGATCTTGTCCCTAAACAACATTGCTAAAACGTTCCATGAGTTTCCTTCTATGACTATACAAACGTCCTTACACCCATCCCTTCACATCCAACGATGGGACTTCTTACCAAATCAATGGTAAGATAGTCATATCTAATGGAGAAGTAAAAGCACATTTAAGACCTTTTGAGTAGGTAGTTTCGCTCTTAGTTACTCGCTTGCTCGCAACAAAAACATTTCATAAACCAACACTTTCGTTTCAAAAACCTTTTCGAAAAGACAAAACATTTTGTATACGTTCTTATAGAGACGAGAACCATTGCAAAACATCTTTTCAAAACCATTTTCAAAAACACAATCCATAAACACGTCTTTGAACTATCTTTCGAAACAAAACTTTGTACGCATTCTTATAGAAACGAGAACCATTACAAAGACATTTTCAAAACACTTTCAAAGCCAACATCACAAAGCACAAACAAAAGCAAGTTGATCTAGCGAGTAAATAAGAGCCCATGGAAAACCATGGATGAAAAGGGTGCTAACACCTTCCCTTTTCATAACCTACCCCCTAACTCAAAAACATCTCTGAAAGGTCTTTCCAGTGCTTTTTCACCTTTCCTTATTGGATAAAATAAAATTTGGTGGCGACTCTTTCTAAACTGCAACATTTACGAACACAAACGCAAAACCTCAAGTCAGTTCTCCCACCGTATCACAGAACTGGAGACTCTGCTGGGGATAATTATAAAAGTGGGGTTACCTTAGGGCTAGATCACATTTATTTGCTTACAATGTTTGACTTGTATGCTTTACATTATGGTTCTTTGTTTGGAATTGAAATCCTCTACCTGGATTTGGGATACATTTTTAGGTAAATAGCAATAGATTGTAGAGACTGTACGGCGTAGACCGATATGGTTAAAACAACAGCTATGTTAGTGTGACACATTTGTGGGTACCGATATCCCTCGTGGTGAATCGAGGAGAATACGGGGCCGCTGAGTGGAGTCATGAAGCACTAATTGACTTTAGAACCCTAATTGAACAAACTTGGCCATTAGGACATAGTGAGATAGCCGGTTTCGGTGTAGAGCTGAAAATTGGTTGATACTCGATACTACACTCATTGAGGCTAGACTTTTGGGATATCTCAGCCGCAAGAAAATATTGCTGTGCTGAGACAATGCCTAAGAGAAAGGTCGGTGATATTGATATCCTTTAGAACCCGATCACTATTGCTAAGACATGTTGAGCCAACTAGACTTCAAGAGGGTACTTACCTACAAAACTCATGCAAGCCTAAAACATAGGGACTTGTTTGTGATGTGTGTATATATTTACTTGTACATAAATATCATAAACATCATGAACATCATATGCATGCTCACTAACCATTTCAAGGATTTAGAAATTTATCTTTGTTTTTGTTTTGTAGGACATGAATTCCCTCCGAAGAAACACCATCCGAATTAGCTTTGTAAAAGCACATCCTCAACTTCAAGAGCTAGCCTCAAGAGTGCCCGGGGATTCTCCTTTTACCAAGAAATATGGTCGACTCCTCAGTTTGGCTACATCCAACTTCCAAGAAGAGATTATGTGTGTATTATTCCAATTCTTTGATCTCGTACATCATTGTTTCACTTTCCCGGACTATCAATTGGTACCTACACTGGAAGAGTTATCTCTACTCTTAGGGGTGCCTGTGCTTGATCAAATACCGTTCACTGGTCTAGAAGGGATTCCAAAACCTGAAGTCATCACCGAAGCTTTGCATATGAAGAGGGTCGACATCATAACCAATTGGGAGACAAGAAGCGGGGTTAAAGGCTTTCTAGCTAAGTTTTTATTGGAAAAGGCTCGTTCATTCTAGGACGACATGGATTTCCAAGCTTTCGAAGACGTCCTGGCTCTTCTCATTTATGGTTTGGTTCTGTTTCCCAATTTAGACCAATTCATAGACGTTAACGCCATCAAAGTCTTTCTCTCTCGCAATCCTATACCTACCTTACTAGGAGATATCTTGCATTGCCTTCATACCTGCAGCATGAAGAAAAGAGGTACTCTTTTGTGTTGTATCCCCCTACTCGCTAAGTGGTTCACTTTGCAACTGCCTTAGTCAGCATTGAAGAACGAGCAAAGACTGACTTGGTCTCAGAGGATGATGTCTCTCACCCATTCTGATATTCGTTGGTGTTCGAGATCCTTGGAAAATGTCTCTATCATTGACCGCTGTGGGGAGTTCCCTAACGTACCTCTACTTGGTATTAGGGGAGGTATCACCTACAATTCATGCTTAGCTCTTCGACAGTTTGGGTATGCCCGAAGAGACGGTCCTCATGAGATGCTCATCCAAGGTCTGGTGTTCGACTACGACAAAGAAGACCAAGGTTACCGCCAGAGGTTTACACGTGCTTGGGGAATGGTGAACATGGTGGACAGTAGGACTTTGGGCCATAAAACTCTATCCCTATCGAGCCTTACCTTAAGTGGGTACGGGCTCGTGCCCAGAGTCTCTTGATTCCTTACCCTCCCATCCTTCCTGTCATCATTGAGCCTGTTATTGAAGGAGACGTCCCATACAGTATTCTTCATCCCGACATGCCTACATCTCTCGAAGACCTGCAGAAAGCTTGGGTTCAGTTGAAGGAAGAGCGAGACACCTTTGAAGCCCAGTATTACGCCAGTGAGAAGAAGGTTCTGGAGCTCACCAAACTTCTTCATGAAGAGAAAAACCAAAATGCCTACATTGCTCCAAAGAGGATGCGTTCAGTCTTTTTGTCTTAGGAGTTCGGTTGTATTTTGTTTCTTTCATTGTAAGCCCAAGGAGGCATGATGTATTCAAACTTGGATTTTTAATATGACATGTGTTCCTTTTTGGTTTGAACAAATTTAAATCTCTAATTTTCCTTGGAATCATTTGCATATTGCATCTTCATTCATCATAACATAAACAGGTCTTTTACAACGAGTTTCCTCATCTCTCTACTGTTTATTTCATTAAGATGGATCTCGAACAGACAGTCAAAGATCTTCAAGTTCAAAACACACAATTTCAACAGTTACTCATAACCCTAGCCAAGGGGCAGGAAGAGTTGAAGACTCTGTTAGCTGAAGAAAGAAAGAAGAAAGCAAAGAAGGTCATTGGGGTTTTGAACACGGGGAGAAGGTTTCAGGGACAGACTAGAAGAACCTTGAATTTTGCAACTACTTTCGAGGAAGGAGAAGGGAAAGGAAAAGAAACAGCGGTTCCGTCAGAATCTGAAGAGGAAGAAGAGGAAGACTACTCAGAGGAATAATATCCTCCAGAAGATGATAAGTACAAACATTTTGAAGAGCGTTTGAGCGCTATGGAAATACAAAAGGTGTCAGGTCTAGACTTTGAAGAATTGGGACTAGTGTCGAGAATTGTGATCCCACCAAAGTTCAAAGTGCCGTTGTTTGCAAAATATGACGGGGTGTCATGTCCTAAGATGCACCTCCGATCATATGTGAGAAAGATTCAGTCGCACTCTACCGATAAAGACATGTGGGTGCATTTTTTCCAAGATAGCCTATCAGGGACACAACTCGATTGGTTTTACCAATTGGAAAGGGCCAACGTCCATAACTGGGAAGATCTTGCCGCAACTTTCTATAAGCAATACCAATATAATACAGATTTGGCGCCTACCTGTACTCAACTTCAGAGTATGGCCATGGCTTCCAACGAGGGTTTCAAGGATTACACACAGAAGTGGAGAGATCTAGCTGGGAGAGTTCAACCCCCTTTGTCTGAAAGGGAGTTGGTGGATATGTTCTTAGGAACTCTATCGACCCTTTCTTCAACCATCTAATTGGAAGCTCATCTGTAGGATTTACTGAGTTAATACTGACCGGAGAGAGGGTAGAAGCTGGCATAAAAAGTGTAAATATTCAGAAGGACTCATCTGCCTCTACAGCTGCGAGAAAGCCTTTCACTGGGAAGAAGGAGGTATCTGTTGTTTATCCATAAATGAACCAAGGGAGAGCTGAACGCCGACCATTCGTAGGGGCTGTTATGATCTCAAAGCCTACATCTGATCAACCAAGAAGTAATCAACCGAGGGTGGAGAGACCAGTCCGGCAATTCACCAGAATCAATATGACTCTAGCCCAGGTTTTACCACACCTTCTGAAATCCAATTTAGTAACTTTAAAAGAAGCTCCAAAGAACGCCAACACAGCTTCCCCTCATTATCACCCAAATGCCAGATGCGCATATCATTCCGAAAGTACGGGTCATGACAATAACAACTTTTGGGCCCTGAAAAACAAGATTGAAGACCTTATAGAGGCAAAAGAGATTGAGTTTGATGCACCCGAGAAGCCAAACGTCATTTCTGCTCCTATGCCCATGCATGGTCACAACACCAATGCAATTGAAGAAGATTTGTTTGTTACCATAATTGATGAACTCTTGACTCCACTCCCAATCATTAAGATAAACTTGTTGAAAGTCGGCGTATTCCCGGGTTGTAATGAAGACTGCCATCTCTGCTTATCCTCACCAACTGTTTGCCCTTTGTTGAAAACAGGCATTCAACGCTTGATAGACAACAAAGAGATTTTGTTTGAAAGTACTCCTGTTTTACCTGTTACTGTTGAAAACGTTTCAATCATAACCATCTCCTCCAATTCTTCCAGGGTCCCCAAAAGACCCGTTAGGATTACATCGGTTCCAAAAACTACTCCTCTTATAATCACAATGCCCGAGCCAGTCCCGTATGAATCAGACAAAACAGTGTCGTGGAATTACGGTGGAGACATCTACTACCATGGTATCAAACAAGATAGGCTGGCCGCCAAAGAGATAAAATCCAAAGAAGAAGACTCCGACATTAGTAATATTGCCGGAACCAGTAAGATTACCCGAAGCGGTAGAATATTCTCTCCAGAAATTTCCCCTCCAAAGGCAGTTTTTGGACCTGTGGCTGCTCCAAAGGTTACCCCCGTAACAATAATCATATTTGCAAGTGATCCTATTGACGAAGACAATACAACTTCTGATGTCATTCCTACCAACACTCCTGCTGCTGAAACTCGAGGAAAAAAGTATTCAAGAAGAGTCTGTCCGGACGAAGTCCCAACCACTGGCTATCCTCGAAACCTCCAAGAAGGAAATGAAGGAGATCCTGAGGATAATAAAGAAGAGCGACTACGACATAGTTGAACAGTTGGGGCAAACTCCCTCCAAAATCTCCATGCTGGCATTGTTGATGTGCTCCGAGGCACATTCGAAAGCCCTGGTGAAGTTCCTAAAGACAGCCCATGTGCCTCAAGAGACGTCTGCTGACCAATTTCAAGATTGTGTGGCCAGTTTGATGGTGGATAACGGTCTAGGCTTCTCGGATGCTGATCTGACACCAAGGGGAAGGAAGCACAACGAGGCATTGCATGTCTCTGTGGAATATAGAGGAACAACTCTGGCCCATGTCTTGGTGGACACTGGTTCATCTTTGAATGTTTTACCGAAGAAAGCTCTTGACAGACTAGACTGTGAAAGACTGACGTTGAAACCGAATAACATAGTTGTAAGGGCATTTTATGGCTCAAAGAGGATGGTGCACTGGGAGGTGGATATCCCCATAAAGGTTGGGACTCAAACTTTCAACTCAACCTTCTATGTAATGGACATCCGCCCCTCTTACTCATGTCTGCTAGGACGGTCGTGGATCCATAATGCCGGTGATGTCACCTCTACACTGCACCAGATGCTGAAATATCCGGTCCAGGGAAAGATTATCACTGTCCACGGAGAGGAAGAGTATATGATTAGCCACCTCAATTCTTTCTGGTATATGGAATTAGATGGCGAGTTTATTGAAACTCCTTTTCAACATTTCGAAGAGGTCCCCCAAGAGGTAGCAATGACCAAGACTGCATTCCAGATTCCCAAGATTACAAGACCTCCACTCCGGATGTCATCTCTGAAGGACGCCAAGGCAGTAGTACAGGAGGGTGGATGCACCATCTGGGGGGCAACTTCTGGATATTCCGTATAAATCTGAAAATTTTGGTTTAGGGTTCACTTCAAGTGCTCAGAAGGCTGTGCGTCGTGCCCGTGCTGGAGGGCCACCCTTGAAGATTAGCAACCAAGAGGTCAATGCGGTGGAAGATAGTGAAGAGGATTGCAGCTTGGAGGATTGGATCTTTCCTACTATCAACAGAGGACTTCGCAATTGGGAAGCCAGAGACTTTGTCCCAATAACTTTCATCTCTCAGTAATTTATCTGCACATTTCAGTTGGACTTGTAATATTCACAAACAATTCGCACATTTAGAAGCTTGTGTCTTGCCCGAGGCACAATGGTCTATTTGTAAGGGTTTTTATTTCATCTTCATATGACGTTCAATGAATCATGGATGCTTTTGACATACAAACTTTTATGCTCATTGTCTTTCTTTTACATTTTATTTTTTAAAGGATGGCTATACCCTTCACACACCCACACTCACAAATGCAGGTACCCCTCCATTCTGGATCCCATGGGTAACGATACTGATATGGCCTTTTGTAACTCTGAGGATCTAATATACCAAGCCGAGGACGAAGGTGGGGAAGATTTTGAAGTACCAGGGGAACTGTCCAAACTACTACAACAAGAGGAAAGAGCCATTCAGCCTCACGAGGAACCTGTGGATACAATCAATCTGGGTACCGAGGAGGATAAAAAAAAGGTCAAGGTGGGTGCCAATCTGGAGCCCAGTGTCAAGGAGCGTCTGATTCAGCTGTTGCATGATTATGTTGAGATATTTGCTTGGTCCTATGAAGACATGCCAGGACTTGATACGGACATCGTGGTACATCGTCTCCCTACAAGAGAAGATTGTCCACCAGTAAAACAAAAAGTTTGCCGCATGAGACCTGACATGTCAGAGAAGATCAAAGCGGAAGTCATGAAACAATTCAATGCTGGATTCTTGGCTGTCACTTCCTATCCCCAATGGGTCGCCAACATTGTTCCCGTGCCTAAAAAGGACGACAAAGTACGAATGTGCATGGACTATAGAGATTTGAATAGGGATAGCCCTAAATTTGATTTTCCACTCCCCTACATAGATATCCTGGTTGACAATACGGCCCATCACAAAGTGTTTTCCTTCATGGATGGATTCTTAGGTTACAACCAAATCAAAATGGCACCTGAGGACATGGAGAAAACTACATTTGTCACACAGTGGGGCACATTCTGCTACAAAGTGATGCCATTCGGACTGAAGAATGCTGGGGCAACCTATCAACGCGCCATGGTATCTTTATTTCATGACATGATACATTATGAAATAGGGGTCTACATAGACGATATGATAGCCCGATCACAAACCGAAGAAGAGCACCTTGATCACTTGCAAAAGTTGTTTGAGAGATTGAAGAAGTATAAACTAAGGTTGAATCCAAACAAGTGCACATTCAGAGTACGGTCCGGTAAACTCCTAGGCTTTGTCGTCAGTAACAAAGGTATTGAGGTCAATCCTGCCAAGGTTAAAGCAATACAAGAAATGCCTGCTCCTCATACTGAGAAGGAAGTCAGAGGATTCTTGGGACGCTTGAACTATATTGCCAGATTCACTTCTCACCTAACAGCTACTTGTGAGCCAATCTTCAAACTATTGAAGAAATATCAAGTAATCAGATGGAATGATGAATGTTAGGCTGCTTTTGACAAAATCAAAGAGTACTTGCAAGAGCCTCCTATTTTGATGCCACCAGTCGAGGGAAGACCACTGATCATGTATCTGACCGTTTTAGAGAACTCAATGGGGTGTGTATTGGGGCAGCATGACGAGTCTGGCCGAAAAGAGCACGCTATTTACTACCTGAGCAAAAAGTTTACTGACTGTGAAACCAAATATTAACTACCCGAGAAAACTTGCTGCGCTCTGGCATGGGCTGCTCGCCGGCTAAGACAGTATATGCTGACTCATACTACTTTTGTTAATATCTAAGATGGATCCGATAAAATACATCTTCGAAAAGCTTGCTCTGTCCGGGAGGATAGCTAGATGGCAGATGATCCTAACAGAATATGACATACAGTACACTACCCAGAAAGCTATAAAGGGCAGTGTGCTAGCCGACCATCTCGCTCACCAAGCTGTCGAAGATTATCAATCCATGAAGTTTGAATTCCCGGATGAAGACATCATGACATTAGACAACTGTGAAGAAATCAGACCATATGATAGACCTGAACAAGGATCCCGATGGACCCTGTTCTTTGATGGGGAATCCAATGCACTTGGTAATGGTATCGACGCTGTACTCATATCTCCGGAAGGGTGTCATACTCCCTTTACTGCCATACTTTGCTTCAACTGTACGAACAGAATGGCAGAATATGAAGCATGCATCTTTGGTCTTAGAGCTTCCATAAACTTGGGAATCAAATCCTTAGACGTGTTTAGAGATTCAGCTTTGGTCATCAGTCAGATCAAAGGGGAATGGGACACTAAACACCCAAACCTTATCCCTTACAAAGAACATGTTTTAACATTACTACCACATTTTGAGAAGATTACCTTCGGGCATTTCCCGCGAGAAGAAAATCAGCTAGCAGATGTTCTAGCCACAATGTCATCTGTGTTTAAACTTAATTGGGATAACGAGGCTCCCTAGATCACCTTCGAACGAATGGATGAACCAGCACATTGTTACGAGATCAATACTGAAGAGGTGGTGGACCAGCCTTGGTTTCATGAAGTCAAGAGGTATCTCAAGGCTCAAGAATATCCAGAAGGAGCTTCAATCAATGATAAGAAGTTCTTAAGGAGATTCTCTGCTAAGTTATTCCTGAGTAATGGCATCCTGTACAAACGTAATCATGACTCCCTTCTGCTTCGGTGCATGGATAAGATGGAAGCGAAAAAGATCATGGCTGAATTACACGAAGGTACTTTTGGCACCCACTCCAGTGGGTATACGATGGCGAAGAAAATCCTACGGGCGGGCTATTATTCGTCTACCATGGAAGCAGATTTCTTTCAACACTCTCGGACCTGTTGTAATACGGTGGGAGAGAACTGACTGTTTTTGGAATGCTGGTTTGCGTTTTGCTTTTGTTTTCGCAAAATGTCGCGGTAAGCAAGAGTCGCCACCGTCTTTCATTTTATCCAACAAGGAAAGGAAAAAAGCACAGAAAAATTCCTTTTTCGAGATGTTTCTCGGGTCCGGGGGGTAGATTATAGAAAGGGAAGGTGTTAGCACCCTTTCTATCCGTGGTTAACCACGGGCTCTTAGGTACTTGATCAAAGTGTTTTCAAAATTCGCTTTCTTTGTGTTTGTGGGTTTGAAAAAAAGTCTTTGTTTGAAAGGGAGTGTAAGTGTGAACAAAATTTTTGTTTCGGAAAGAGCAAGTACTTAAGAACCATCTACCTACTCGAAAAAGGAATCGTTCTATGCTATCTTCCTTTAGACAATGCTATCCCACTATTAATGAGTAGGTAGCATCGTCGTTGGAGTTTTAAGGGTCAATTCGATTAAGGGACGTGCGGTCACTAAAGCAATGTTAGGACGCCTTAGCGGTAACCCTAATGTCTTAGATCATTTTATCCGAGGCAACCGTTTCGAGGCAACTATGATCTTTGGACAAGAGGGCGACCTCTAAAACTTCTTATACTCAATGACCGCGTATGAAGGCAACTAAGTGGGGTGTACCCTAAGAGTGCGCATGTGCGAGTGTGTCGTTTTCAGTTATTTTTGTCTTTTCACAGGTTAAGGGTGATCTATGTTGATTTTAGGTTAAACATTCATTCTTGTCATGCATTCCTATTATCAAACATCTAACAGTTATGTTTTGCGGAAAATAAATTGCGAAAATTAAACTAACTATTACAAGGCATCGGGTATTTACATCGCCAAAAGCAACCCTTGAATTTAAAATGCGAAAAATAAATAAAGCGGTAAAAATAGTAAAGTCCTATCAAACTATTACATTCCAGGAAACAGATACAATATAAAAATGGATCGCGTGCGGGAAATTAAATCGGGCGCGCTCTAGGGTTTTGACCCTTTTATTATTAAAGAAAGGATTTTTTGGTTTGTTTTTGAATTAAAAAAAAAGAAATTAAACTAAGTTAATCATTAAATTAATAAACTAATTAATTAATTAATGAAAATATTTTTGGGTTTTTGGTATTTAAAGAAATAAAAATAAATTTGGTCAATATTAATAAAACCTAATTGTCTAAGTTAATTTTAATTATTGCAAAATATATTAAAAGTTATTCCTAATTAAAACTAAATTAATTAAATTAATATTGTTAACAAAAATAAAATACGGAAAATTAATTTAAATAAGAAAATATTTTTTGGTTTTTAATTTTATTAAGAAAAAGTTTTGATTGGTTAGTTAAATAATAAAAATAATAACAATAAATAATTAAAAGAAATAATAAAAGAAAAGAGAAAAAGTTAGGGTTTGGGCTTGATTAGGGGGGTGAGAATGGCAAATTTGTGGCCCATTAACATGCAGGCCTGGTGGACTTTTTGGATCCCCTATGTACGCGTTGACTTTTGCCCATGGTAGACCTCCAGGTTATGGCCACCAGATTTGGCCTTTGGCCATCTGGCTGTTGAATGATTGAGAGACCATAGTGGACTGCACGCTTGGAATTACACTGGATCACTTGGCTGGAAAATACAATAAATAATATGGGGACCTAGGATTCGAACCCAGGTCCTGTAAGTCATTGCATACACGCCACTACCACTCAACCAACGCGTTTCAATAGTTAGTGTAATGGACAATAATGATTATAAGGGAAAACACGTAATATGTCAGGAAATATGGAGAAAAAAAACGTGCCAGGTTTGAACCGTCCAACCAGGGGGAGACACGTCTGTCGTCTTCTTCCTCCAACCCTGTAAATTTACCTGCGGATTTATATCCGCAGCTAAATTCGTATGACATTCCAAAAATTAAATCTAGGCCATGAAAATGACCCCCAAGACCATGGTTGTGTTCGTTTGGGCATCTTGAGTAAACCTATACCCTTCTTGAACCTTGATTTCCCCTAAAAAAGAAAACCCTAAAATCTAATGCAAAACCCTAGCCATACGGTTATGGGGTTAGAGGCCATATCAATGCAATCAAATAATGCCAAAAGTCCAGAAATCTCATAAGCATCACAAATATGTAAAAGATTTGCCAGGAAAATGCAAGAATATGGAGTTACGATTTCAAACGAAAAGCGGTTTTTTGAGATACTTACAGAGCTTTCGGGCGTGTATGGAGATTGGTTTTGGGTTGGTTCTGCTTCAGGGATTGTCCAACAATTGATTAGCGTTGAGTTTTGCTTCTGAATTGGCCTCCAAGGATGATTTCAGTTTTGCACTTTTTCCACTTTTTTTCAAGTTTGGTTCTTGATGTTCTTGCAGCCTCTAGGTCTCAAATTCATGTCCTTTGGATTGTATATGTATGCTGCAATGTATTAGGTCAACAAATTGGTCTTGAATCTTTGCACATCAATGCTTTGAGATTGGATTTGATCCTCCATTGAAAACTTGCTTAATTTACCAAAAATCCAATCTTTTTGCACATGGAATGATTGATACGAATTTGATCATGCATTGATGATGATTAGGTCCTGAAAATAGAAAAAGATCTCATGTAATCAAGTTTTGGGATTTTATTTGATTTAAATTGATTTAAAATGAAATAATCCAAAAAAAACAAATAAAATAGAAAAATTGATAAATGGACACAAGGATGAAGCTAAGACACGTGTGGAATGTGGCAAGCCTAAATCAAGTGCAAAAGAATGGGCCCATTTGACAAATTTTGAAGTTTTGGGGATAGTTGACTTTTGGCAATTTTGCAAAAATGCCTAACTTCAACAATGCATAACTTCTTCAATTTTGAACTTTTGGAAGTGTTCTTGGACTTTTTAGAAAGCTTGAGATGTCCTATAACCAACCCTTTTGGTCTCATCTCATTTTGATATTCCATGTTCAAGTTATAAGTTTTGGAAAAAAAGGTGTTTTTGTTGACTTTCAAAAATGACCTATAATGTCCATATTTGTAACTTTTTGTGAGTGCATTTTCTGATCTTGGGGTATGAAGATGGATTGTAGGAAATTGCATACTATTCAAAATTAGATTTGGATGGGTCATTTCTCATAAAGTATGAGAAAGTTATGCTTGGTCAAAGTTGAGTTGACTTTTCCTGTAAAACCCTAATTTAGCAACTTTTGAGTCTTGATTAAGTTTGAGAAATCCTTGATGAATCATGATCAACCCTTGATAAAATGATGAAATATACTTCAAAATTAGAATGTTGACAAAAAATCTTGAAGTTTGACTGTATTTAGGTCACAGTTGACTTTTGCCCTAGCACGGTCGATTTTTGGACCCCTTGAGCAATTGACTGAGCAAACTTCCTCTGCAAGGCTTGAAATTTGACATGGATGATCTTGAGAACATATTAGGACATTGGGGAGAACTTGAGGTCATTTGGATGCAAGGACCTTGATGCAACATAAAACCCTAATTTGAGGTTGACTGCCTTAGGAGATAGCTTGACTGTCCAACTCTTGAGCAATCTTGAGCCACTTGGAGATTTTTCTTGCAATGTTTGGAGAAATATGAGAGGGCAAATTTTTGGGTGCAACAGCTGCCCCTGTTCAATACTTAAACCCGAGGAAGTAGATTGGCTTTCGTGCCTTTCGTGATCCGAAGGTGGAAGATGATTGAACATTAGAGTGCCTAGAAATTTGCACTCGCATGAAGTGGTATCTGCCTTGTGGTATCGGGAATGGGCTTACAGATGCCATTTGGAGACTATTGGTAGGTGGTCTGAACTTCGACTGGAATACGAATCAGGGAGATCTTAGGGTCGATCTGACTGAACCAGAGAAGGTCTTGGATTAACTTTGATTGGAATACGAATCAGGGAGATCTTAGGGTCGATCTGACTGAACCAGAGAAGGTCTTGGATTAACTTTGACTGGATAAGAATCAGAAAATTCTTAGGGTCGATTTAACTGAACCAGACGAAAGTCTTGGAATATCTTCAACTGGAATAAGAATCAGGGAGATCTTAGGGTCGATCTGACTGAACCAGATCAGGTCTTGGATTAACTTTGACTGTATAAGAATCAGAAAAATCTTAGGGTCGATTTAACTGAACCAGATGAAAGTCTTGGAATATCTTCAACTGGAATACGAATTAAGGAGATCTTAGGGTCGATCTGACTGAACCAGAGAAGGTCTTGGATTAACTTTGACTGGATAAGAATCAGAAAAATCTTATGTTCGATTTAACTGAACCATACGAAAGTCTTGGATTATCTTCAACTGGAATACGAATCAGGGAGATCTTAGGGTCGATCTGACTGAACCAGAGAAGGTCTTGGATTAACTTTGACTGGATAAGAATCATAAAAATCTTAGGGTCAATTTAACTGAACCAGACGAAAGTCTTGGAATATCTTCAACTGGAATACGAATCAGGGAGATCTTAGGGTCGATCTGACAGAACCAGAGAAGGTCTTGGATTAAATTTGACTGGATAAGAATCAGAAAAATCTTAGGATCGATTTAATTGAACCAGACAAAAGTCTTGGAATATCTTCAACTGGAATATGAATCAGAAAGATCTTAGGGTCGATCTGACTGAACCAGAGAAGGTCTTGGATTAAATTTGACTGGATAAGAATCAGAAAAATCTTAGGGTCGATTTAACTAAACCAGACGAAAGTCTTGGAATATCTTCAACTGGAATTCGAATCAGGGAGATCTTAGGGTCGATCTGACTGAACCAGAGAAGGTCTCGGATTAACTTTGACTGGATAAGAATCAGAAAAATCTTAGGGTCGATTTAACTGAACCAGACGAAAGTCTTGGAATATCTTCAACTGGAATACGAATCAGGGAGATCTTAGGGTCGATCTGACTGAACCAGAGAAGGTCTTGGATTAACTTTGACTGGATAAGAATCAGAAAAATCTTAGGGTCAATTTAACTGAACCAGACGAAAGTCTTGGAATATCTTCAACTGGAATACGAATCAGGGAGATCTTAGGGTCGATCTGACTGAACCAGAGAAGGTCTTGGATTAACTTTGACTGGATAAGAATCAGAAAAATCTTAGGGTCGATTTAACTGAACCAGACGAAAGTCTTGGAATATCTTCAACTGGAATACAAATCAAGGAGATCTTAGGGTCGATCTGACTGAACCAGAGAAGGTATCGGATTAACTTTGACTGGATAAGAATCAGAAAAATCTTAGGGCCGATTTAACTGAACCAGACGAAAGTCTTGGAATATCTTCAACTGGAATACGAATCAGGGAGATCTTAGGGTCGATCTGACTGAACCAGAGAAGGTCTTGGATTAACTTTGACTGGATAAGAATCAGAAAAATCTTAGGGTCAATTTAACTGAACCAGACGAAAGTCTTGGAATATCTTCAACTGGAATACGAATCAGGGAGATCTTAGGGTCGATCTGACTGAACCAGAGAAGGTCTTGGATATAGTTGAGAATTTAACTGCATCTTTCCTGAAAGGTAAAGGTCAGTCATATGCAATGCATGATATGGATCAAGCAATGATGCTCTCAACATAAATGATATTGTATGGTATGATGCGTATATGCATGTATCATGATGTATGGAAATGCAATGTTTCTAGCTGGGGAAAATAAATCCCGGATAGCTGTTGAAGAGTAGAGTCAAATTCTTCGTTTCCGCTGAGGATGGTGAACGAAGGTGATTGCGAGAATAGACCTGCAGGAGGAGATAACTCCGTTGGGGAATAAGCTGATGAGGAGATTACTCTGTGGGGAAGGGATGCTCTGATGAGGATTACACTGATAAATTCCGTCGGGAGGAATTATCGTTACTGGTGATATTGAATCTATTGAGGATTGAATTCCTGTTTGTGAAAGGAAAGAACTCCGTTGGGGACGATCTCTCAGTGGCGACTTCACTGGGGATAACCTGTTAGACTTTTATGGGGATGATCCTCTGAATTCTGCTGGGAATGATCCTTTAAACTCGGTTGGGGAGATTTATTTTTGCACTCCGCTGGGGATAAACTTCCAGAGTCTCCTGGGGATGATGCTTCAACTCTGTTGGGGAAGTTTTTTTTTCAGACTGCGCTGGGAAAATTTTGACTCCACTAGGGATATCTTGTACCCTACCGGGGAACATTCTTATACTTTGTTGGAGAATATTAAGACTGTCGGGGGTATCAATCCTTTTTGGTGCTGATGGTAGATCAACTCTGCTTGGGGAGAGTATTACTGATTCGTTCACAATTGCAAGTTTCAGTTGGGGAGAGCTATCATTACTGCCTTACTCTGCGGGGAGTGAAGGTATCTTAGCCATATTCTTCAGATGAATTTACCCGGTACCTGGTGGACAAAGCAACTATACAGTTTGGACAATTTTTATTGCCCCTGTTTCTGATATTACCCATAATCATTTTTTTTCTTTGCATGTACATATCTATGAGCAGCAATTAATGTCAAATGCATATATCAAAAATGAACATTGGACGTTCTTTGCAAAATAAAACAGATAAAGAAGAACAGTTTGAAATTTCTTTGAAAATGAATTGTATTGATTTTGAAGTTTGGCCTGTAAATAGGCGTTTTTGTACAAGAGGCTGACGTCCTAGTAGAAGAACGCCGCCGAATAATGGAATTTACAATTTGTGAAAAAGTAAACAAAACAGCTATGTGAATGATCCCACTGGGTTCCAACTCTGTAATTGCCTTTATGTCCTCGAGCATCTCATCACTTTGTTGTTGGTTGAAGGTAGATCAGATTGATTAGTGCCGCCCGAGCTTGATAGCTGATACCAAAATCTGGATGCAAGGTGATCCAATGAGACATAGTGTTACGCTTTGATCCCTAATTTTTGCCTGGACCGCCCTTTCGGGTTTTCAGTCCATCGGGATACCCTTTTTTGCCCAAGCCGCCTTTTCAGGTTTTCGACTTGCCGGGTGTACAGATTTTTTTATTTTCATCCCTTATTTTTGCCCGAACCCTTTTGGTTCGCCGGGAAGCCCTTATTTTTGCCTAGGCCAGTCAACCTAGCGGGTCTTTGATTATGCATAGTATCTTTTCACTATGTCTGCATTGACGGGGTGAGGAAGGTCGTCACCATCCATGGTGGTTAGAATCATGGCTCCGCCTGAGAAAATGTTCTTAACCACAAATGGCCCTTCCTAAGTAGGGGTCCATTTGCCCCTGGGATCACCTTGAGGTAAGATAATGCGTTTGATAACCAGGTCCCCAACTTGATACTCTTGTCGTCTGACTTTCTTGTTGAATGCCTTGATCATCCGTTTTTGATACGTTTGACCATGACAAATAGCAGTAAGTCTCTTTTCATCGATTAGGTTCAGCTGATTAAGCCGGGTCTGAATCCAGTCATCTTCACTCAAACCTGCGTCCTTCATGATCCGAAGAGAGTGTATCTGAACTTCAATGGGCAAGACTGCCTCCATGCCATATACCAAGGAATAAGGCGTTGCCCCTGTTGACGTCCGTGCTGACGTACGGTACCCATGAAGGGCAAATGGTAACATCTTGTTCCAGTCTTTGTATGTTACTGTCATCTTCTGCACAATCTTATTAATGTTCTTATTAACCGCTTCGACAACCCCATTCATCTTCGGCCGATAGGGAGAAGAGTTATGATGTTGTATCTTGAATTGCTCACAGAGCTCGATGATCATCTTGTTGTTGAGATTGGTACCATTGTCCGTAATGATCCTCTCTGGTACACCGTATCGACAAATCAGATTGTGCTGAATGAACCGTGCCACGACGTTCTTGGTTACAGTAGCAAAGGAAGTTTCTTCAACCCATTTCGTAAAGTAATCGATTGCTACCAGGATGAAACGATGCCCGTTGGATGCCGTAGGTCTGATCTCGCCGATCATATCAATGCCCCACATTGAAAAAGGCCAAGGTGCCGTCAAGACGTTCAGAGGGACTGGAGGTATGTGCACCTTATCAGCATAGACCTGGCACTTGTGACATGTCCGAGAATGCTGCTAGCAGTCGGCTTCCATTGTGGACCAATAATATCCTGCTCGAAGGATTTTCTTTGCCATCGTGTGTCCACTGGAATGGGTTCCGAAAGTACCTTCATGTAATTCTTCCATGATCCTTTCTGCTTCATTCTTATCCACACATCGCAATAAGGTTGAATCATGGTTGCGCTTGTAAAGAATGCCATTGCTGATGAAGAACTTCGCTGTGAACCTCCTCAGAAACTTCTTATCATTAACAGATGCACCCTCGGGGTATTCCTGATCCTTAAGATACCTATTCACCTCATGAAACCAGGGTTTATCTGCTACCTCTTCAGTCTCAATATCACAACAATGTGCAGGTTCGTCAAATCTTTTAATGATAATCCGGGGAGCTTCGTTGTCCCAATTGACTTTGAACATAGAAGACATCATAGCCAGCGCGTCCGCCAACTGATTCTCCTCTCTAGGGAAGTGTTCAAAGGTTATCTCCTCGAAATGGGGAAGCAACGTCAACACATATTCCTTGTAAGGAATAAGATTTGGGTGTTTCATAACCCACTCGCCTTTGATCTGACTGATCACGAGAGCAAAATCTCCAAAGACACTCAAGAACTTAATCCTTAGGTCAATTGCTGCTCGAAGACCCATGATGCATGCTTCATACTCCGCCATATTGTTGGTGCAGTTGAAACATAGTCGGGCGGTAAACGGATTATGAGAGCCTTTAGGAGATATGATCACGGCGCCAATGCTATTACCTAAAGTGTTTGAAGCTTCATCAAAGTACATAGACCATCGGGATCCTTCCTCAGGTCCTTCATTCGGTCCAAGTGTCTCACAGTCAGTTACCAACATGATATTCTCATCCAGAAATTCAAAGTTCATAGACTGGTAGTCATCCACTGCCTGATGTGCCAAATGGTATGCCAACACACTTCCCTTAATTGCCTTTTGGGTCGTATATTGGATGTCATATTCAGTCAAGATCATCTGCCATCTTGCTAATCTTCCGGACAATGCAGGCTTCTCGAAGATATACTTTATTGGATCCATTTTTTAAATCAATAGAGTAGTGTGAGTCAGCATATATTGTCTCAGCCGGCGAGCAGCCCATGCCAAAGCGCAACAAGTTTTATCGAGCAACGAGTATCGGGTCTCGCAGTCGGTAAACTTTTTGCTAAGGTAATAAATAGCATGCTCTTTTTGGCCAGACTCGTCATGCTGCCCCAACACACACCCCATTGAGTTGTCGAGTACTGTCAAGTATAGGATCAGAGGTCTCCCTTCAACTGGAGGCATCAAAATGGGTGGCTCTTAGAGATACTCTTTTATCCTTTTAAAAGCGGTCTGGCATTCATCGTTCCAACGTACTACTTGATCTTTCTTCAGTAGCTTGAAGATTGGCTCACAAGTAGCAGTCAGGTGCGAGATGAACCGGGCAATGTAGTTCAGTCGTCCCAGGAAGCCTCTGACTTCTTTCTCTGTTTGGGGAGCTGGCATCTATTGTATGGCCTTTGTTGTACCCCCAATTTTCCCCCCTAAGATTCCTCTATCATATCATATCAACTCGATCATAACAAGATCACATTAGGGTTGGTTCTTCCTCTTTTTTCCTATCTTTAAGTTTGCTCTTGAGGAATCTCCAAGCACCTTGGTTGTGTATTTTGTATATGTGTTGTTGACTAACTTCTAATCAAAATACAAAAAATATTTGTCTTTGTCTTTGTATATTTTTGTTTTGTAGGTACGAAGTCGAAGCATCTGACAAATAAGGATTTCTGGTATTATTTTCCTAAAATCTCTATTTTGCAAAGCAAAAGAATTAAAAAATTTCATTTTTTTCACTGATGCAATCGATTGCACATAGTGTATTTTGCGCCATTTTTAAAAAAATACATTGTGCAATCGATTTGCACTGTAGTGCAATCGATTGCACAGCGTGAAAATTAAAAAAAAAATCAGCATTTTAAACTTGTCAAATTTTGGCTCCAATTTTCCTATCATTAATTCAAATTTTAGTGCCAATATTTCATTTTTTAAAAAGAATTATCATTAATTCAAATTTTGGCTCTAATATTTGAAAAAATTATCATTAATTCAAATTTTGGCTCTAATTTTTGAAAGAGTTATCATTAATTCAAATTTTGGCTCCAAGAATCAATTACCAAATTACCACTAATCCCAATCCTAAAACTCTATAAATAGAGCTCTCATTTCATTCAAATTTCAAGCTTTTGATAGCCAAATCCACCTTGCTAAAAAATCTCTCAATTCTCTACATCTACCAAATTCACTCAAAGCTCCATTTTCAAAAAGTTAGTAAGCTTTGCATTGAAGCTTACTAATCTTTGAGCTAAACCTTCATCCAAACACTTTTTCTTCATCAATTCTCTACATCCAAGCTTGGTCAATTGATTCTTGTGGTTGAATTGAAGAAAATTCTTGAAGTTGTTTTGATAATTCTCTAGATCTACCTTTGGTAAATTGGATAATTCATCTTTCACAATGTGATCTCTTGGTGATCTTTGGGATTGATTCTTTGAGCATTATTTTGTGATTTCAATGGTGTTATTTTCTCATAATTTAATGGAATTTTCGTGCTCAATTGGATCCATGATCATAAGGTGTTTGATGGAAAGTTTGAACAAGAAATTGGCCTTTAAAAATGTTGTTTTTGCTACTGTAACAGTGTGCAATCGATTGCAGTAACTGAGCAATCAATTGCACAGAAGCAATTTCACGCAGATTTTTGAAAACTGTACTGTGTAAATTGATTTACACAATAGTTCAATCGATTTACACAGGGACAAAATGCATTTTTTTGCCTTGTTTTGGGGCAGCTTTGATCCAAAATTCTTTTTCTACTCATTCCTTTTGATTGTTGGTTTGGATTGCAATTTTTAAATGTCCAATTTGTCTTTAAACTCAATGAACTTTGTGATGTAGATGAAGTTGGATAAATGTTAATCAATTCAAATCTACCTAAGAGTGAATTATTTAATTCGTTTTTGGTGCTTTGGATTAATGATATGTTTAGTACTTTAATCCATCTAGAGGAGTGGTTGAATTTAAAGATGAAAGAATTTTGAAATGGTGATCCAAATTAGCTTATCATTTCCCTCCATCTTCATCTTATCCCTTTCTTTTTTTAATTGTGCTACATGTTAAGGGATGGTGATCTCTATATCATTTATCCAAACATGAAGTACATAGATTGCTATTGACCGGCCTCAAAATAGGTGTGACTTCTACATAAGTCCACTTATGATTGCTTAACATAGTGCTAAATTTTGTCCCGATTCGAATAAATGATCATTTGTGGCCCAAACTTATGATTGCAAGACCAAGTATGTTAATTTGATCTCTTTGATCCAATAACCTTGAGATTCATTGTGTGGAGGCTTTGGTTCTACCAATCCTCTAATGGATCTACAACACCTTTGGTCAACGCGGATCACTTAAACATCGTTGATCATTACATGTTGCCTTGTGAGAATTCCAAAATGGATGATATACTTGACAAAAAGAAAATGCAACTTGTTGTGTGGAGGCTTTGGTTCTACCAATCCTCTAATGAGTTCCAAATGCAAGTTTCAAGATGGTCATCCAACTAACCACTAATTACTAACAATTAACTTTACTTTACGCTTTTATTTTCATGCTTTATGTACCATTTACTTTTAGCATTTTACATTTCATGCTATTTTCATCTTTTCTCACTTGAGCATTTACTTTTATGTCATTTTTATTTTGCTCACTTGAGCTTTTCTTTCTTTTCTAAAGACACCTAATAATCAACATGAACCATAAAAATCATTAATGATTCTTGGACTACATGGTTACTATCCTTTGCATTATGGAGTGATGGACTTCTTGGACTTAGGATTAGAGACCTTGGCCTATCTTGGAGACTTTGTGACTTTATTTGATATTTTGTCTGAAGTTCTTGAAGTTTACCTCAATTCATTGGGTTGTTTGTTTGTTTTGTGTGCAGGTTATTGAGATTATGATCTTTGTTTGTAATCTGGAATTAACCCGTATACAGCCGTTACTCTGCCCAATTTTTGCGAAGACTTAAAACACTTGAAGTTTGGTTCTCTCAAGAGGTCTAGTATCTTTGCTTGCTTGGTTTCAATCCGAAGAATGGGAATTCTATATTGACTCATAATGTCAAGTATTGGCTTCTTGTTTGTTAGATGGTTCTTATCCCTAGCTTTTACCTTATGCTTTAGGATAGCCTCTTCTTCTCCTCCCATCTTCTTTAATTTCAAAAATCTTCTCCCTCCTTTTAAAAAAAACTCTTCTTGTTTTGAAACTTGAAACATTTTCATAATAAACTTGGACTTAGGTCCATGCATCTTCGAAACATTTTCATAAATAAATTTCAATCAATTTAATAATACCTTGACCTTTTTTTTGTGAGAAGACTAAAAGTCAATCAATCTCATTTCAAACCATTTTGCCACTTTGGCTTTTATCTTTAAACTTTTCTCAAAAGATTAGACTCTTGTCAATCCTTGTAGTGATGCAAACAACTATACTTCTACAATATGTAGTGAAGTGAGATATTTTCCACTTGGGTGTTGAGTGAGGCATTGTTGATTTTAAAATCCAAGCCATATCCTCCACTTTGAGATGATGCAAATTCTCCTTTCTCATGATTGTGGGTAGTAAGTATGTTTTTTACACGGACAATTGCGATGATGTTTTATCTCATAAAATCAACCAACACACTTGTGTTTCAAATTTTTAAAAGAGGAACTACGTGTACCCTGATCCCCTATTGCACGAAATGTGGTACGTAGGCACTAAAGGTTCGCAACCGCGGCGGGTGCAAAAATGTAAAAATATTTCTTTTCTCACCTCCACCATCCATTTTATATACAACACATTTTTATAGCCAAAATATACAAATTTTTCAAAGAGGTTCTTGCGGAGTACCGTAGATGTTTAGGGTGCTAATACCTTCCCTTTGCATAACCAACCCCCTTACCTTGAATCTTTCCCCCTCTTTTTGGGTTATTCGCTCTTTTCCCATTCCTTTGGAAACAATAAAGCGCGGTGGCGATTTTTATTTTGATTTGTATAAAGTCTAGTCAATCCAATGGCTTAGTCTTACACATTTCTACCGCTACATAAAAAATGGCGAATTCACTGGGGAAAGATTGACCTCTTGCTGGTCCATCCCTAAGTGGGTTAAACCTATCTTTGTTTATGTCTGTATATGTGCTATTGTTGTTTATGTGTTATATTTTGTATATATGTTTGTCTGGATTTTCCTGGTTTACAGGGTGCGTGGTGATTACTCATAAGTCCTATACCCGGACTTGGGAAAACTTTAAGATAGGACGGGCGGTATAGTCATGTTAACTTTGAGGGAGTAATCCCAAAAAAGGAGGCATGAGATCCCCCACTCAGTGGAGGCCCCTTTGACTGTAGTGTCGTTTACCGAGTAATCGGGAAGACGTATTGCTTTCGACCTGGGAGCCTGCCGAAGCTGAGGACCGTAGATTACCTAACCCCTCTTGGCCTTTTAGGTTTAGTGCGGAAGCTATAACAGAGTAATCCGGAAGTAGTTATCACGCGATACTACGCTCGGATGAGTCTTTCTTGAGAATATTACTAATTACCGAGTTAATCGGGAAGTTGGTAATATCCAAAGGAAGGATGTAGACTCTGAGAACCTCTATAAACTTGTTCGGCAGGTGATAACTTTTTAGACCAATACCTTATGGGTAGTACCTTCGGCCTCATGCTCGTGACGTTGAACCTATGAACCCTATATGTGTGATCTTGTGTGTGATTGTTGCATCATGCATCCATGCACTCATAAGCATCTTTTGAAGAAAACCATATTTCAAGGGATTTAAAGGTTGACTATTTGTGAATACCTTTGGTACTCTTAAACCATGGATTCTTAAAAGAGAATAATAAATTTTTTTAGTATTTCAAAAGCTTTATTACTTGGATGTTTGCAATATAAACCATAAATCCCTTGAAATATTAAATGATAAAACAAAAATAATCATGTGCATTGCATGTCATGCATCATATTGCACATGTTTTTGCATTTGTTATGCATATCCAGGTGCCTTACCCAACTTCTTTACTCCATTCAGCAAGTTGACTCATCACTATAACACTCGGGCTAATTTCAAAAAGAAGATGGACAACTTAGAACAGGAGAATCATGAGCTGCGTGAAGAAGTTTCTGCTTTGAAGGCTGGCTTGGCCAACTTGACTACTCTGATGGAAACTCTGGTGGCTGCTCAGAATCAACCACCGAGTGTTCAACCTCAACCAACAAGGGCAAATGCTGAAGTTCTGACTGTTCCTGTATCCGCTACTCCGGCTGTTGTTCAAAACCGTATGCCTTAGGGTTATCCGTGGGGAATTCCAGAGAATTTTGCACCTGAAGGTTTCAATCTGGGTCCTCAAGATGCTCCAGTGGTTCCAAATGTTGTTACTCCTGCACCTCCAGTGGTGCATACTGTTCCTGCTGCACCTCCTTCGGTGAATTTGGTTCCGTTTGTTAATGAAGATGTGTGTCGTCCTTTCCCTCCGCCGAGTGAAGACTTGGGTCTTTATGATAGAATGGATGATTTCCAAGAGCAGTTTGATAGAATGCAAAGAGAGATGAAGGCTCTTAGGGGAAAAGAGTTGTTCGGGCAGAATGTGAATGAGCTCTGTTTGGTCCAGAATGTTAAAGTGCCTGCTAAGTTCAAGGTCCCGGAATTTGAGAAGTACAAGGGCAACACTTGCCCTCGTGCTCATTTGGTGATGTATGTGAGAAGAATGTCTACCCATACTGATGATCAGCGTCTGTTGATTCATTTTTTCCAGGATAGTCTGATCGGTGCTGCGTTGAAATGGTACATGAGTTTATACAGCGTCAACATCCATACGTTTAATGATTTGGGAGAAGCATTCATTAAAACACATGCAGATCTCTATAAATTCAGTTATTGTACGCATGACCATACCGGTTGTGCTGTTTGTAGTACAGATATACAGGGTTGCGAGAAGATAAATGTTGATTTGCAGGAGATGATGGATGAAGGTTTAATCCATATAATCAGGCCTAGGGCAGAATATGAAGAGGAAGTGAATATGGTTTCTGGATGTCCGGGTGAATTCAGAATTTTTGATGTGGATCATTTGAATGAGGATCTAGTGCAGTTACATGCTACCTTCTGCCATACTGCTGGTCAGGTGGAACACCAATATGGATCTTGCATAATTTGTTGTCGAAATCCCCGAGGATGTTCTGTTGTGAGGGAAGGTGTTCAGTTGCTGTTAGACAATGGAACCATCAAGATCACAGGTCAGAGAGATGATTATAATGAGATTGATATGGTTGAAGTCTGTTTGATGGAAGAGTCAGAGGAAGAGTATGCCTCCGCAGATGAGTATTTCTCTTCAGACGAAGATTTGTTTGCCAGAAATGAATTTTTGATGGCTGATTGTGTTGAGGAAGGGGTGAATTTAATTGTACCTTGTTTTGGTGCACCCACTCATCTTGAGGTGGAGTACCATAGCAAACCAGCTATTGCCCCATTGGTAATTAGTCTTCTAGGTCCTGTGCCCTATGAATCAGATAAGGTTGTGCCTTACAAGTACAACACCTACGATCTTAGAAGATGGGGTGGAGATTCCCATCCAGCCGATGCCAGATGTTAGAAATATAGCTGATAATAGCATAGTGACCCATAGTGGTCGTGTATTTGCGCCGGTCATTCGAAGAGATGTTGTTGCTGGAAAGAAGATTGCTGAGAATGATGAGCCTAAGAAGTCTGCAGGAGGGACTGCTGGAGCTACATTAGAGAAAGAAGTGGATGATATCTTGAAGATAATTAAGATGAGCGATTACAGAATTGTAGATCAGCTATTGCAAACTCCTTCAAAGATATCTATTCTAGCCTTATTGATGAATTCCTCTGCTCATAGAGAATCGCTGATGAGAGTACTAGACCAAGCTTTTGGAGAGAATGACATGCCATTAGATCAATTCAGCAGCGTAATTGGAAACATTACGTCATGTAACAATTTGAGCTTCTGTGATGATGAGTTACCAGATGAAGGGAGGAATCACAACCTGGCCCTCCACATATCCATGAACTGTAAGAATGATTCGTTGTCCAATATGCTAATTGATAACGGATCCGCGCTGAATGTCATACCGAGAAGTACCCTCTTGAAGTTAAAGTATCAAGGAACATTTATGCGCCCGAGTGGCATCATTGTGAAGGCTTTTGATGGGTCGAGGAAATCTGTTATCGGTGAAGTGGACATGCCCATCCATATAGGACCACATTTGTTCTTGATAACCTTCCAGGTTATGGATATTACTCCAGCATATAGTTGTTTGCTTGGACGACCATGGATACACGAAGCAGGGGCTGTCACTTCAACTTTGCATCAGAAGCTAAAATTTGTGCGTGAAGGGAAGGTAGTGATCATAAATGGGGAGCAGGCGTTGTTGATATCCCATCTATCCTCTTTCAGTATTGTAGAAGCGGATGAGGCTGCTATTGGAACCCAGTTCCAAGCCCTATCCATTGACAACATAAGGAGGAATGAGAATTCTGTAGTTTCCCTGAAGGACGCGCAGCAGGTTGTGCGCAATGGTCATAATGCAGTTTGGGGACGACTGGTGGATCCACCCGTGAACAAGAACAAAACTGGTTTGGGTTTTTCTTCGAAGAATGGCAAAAGCAAAAGTTTGAAGTCAAAGTCTCCTGTGAACAGTTATCATGATGTTTTCTGCAGCGGAGGCTACCTCCATCCAATTGGTTCTGGAATCAATGTTGTTGAAGAAGATGAAGCAGAGCAGGAAGTACCGAATTTTGTGACGCATGGAGTCCGAGTTCAGAACTGGGTCACCATTGATGTTCCTTCTTGCATACATATTTCAAAGTAATTTGTTTTGTTAATCTGTTTCTTTCTTTGAAAAGCTTTCACTCTTCCCAAGGTGAAAGTATTGTATGGGCTTATCTGTCTGCTTTGATTTTTAAGATCATTAATAAAAGTTGTCTTTGCTTCCAAAAACATGTCTTTATTTTCTGCTTTTTCTTGGGAAATGGTAATCAAATAAAAAACCCTTTCAAAATAAATGATAACTGAAAATTAATCTACATGATCACTTGTTATACGTGTCAGTTTCTAAAAGCAATCATAAATCATATGTGCAGATTAACTAAAAAACCCGTTGAATACAATGACCCTGCACCCTCTCCCAACTTTGAATGTCCTGTGTTTGGGGCTGAAGAAGAAGATTATGATGAGATTCTAGAAGAGGTCTCATGGTTGCTTGAGCACGAGGATAATACCATTCAGCCATATAAGGAGCCTTTGGAAGTGATTAATTTGGGTTCAGAAGAAGATCCGAAAGAGATTAAGATTGGAGCATCGTTGCATCTTGATGTGAAGAGCGGGTTGATTGAGCCGTTGAAAGAGTATGTATACATTTTTGCTTGGTCTTATCAAGACATGCCTGGTCTAGATACAGACATTGTTGAGCATCATTTGCCATTGAAGCCAGAGTGTCCGCCAGTTAAACAAAAGTTGAGAAGAACCCACCCAGATATGGCAGTAAAGATCAAAGAGGAGGTCCTAAAGCAGATTAATGCTGGTTTTCTTGTGACGTCAGTGTATCCTCAATGGATTGCCAATATTGTCCCAGTACCTAAAAAAGACGGAAAAGTCCGCATGTGCGTAGATTACAGAGATCTAAATAAAGCTAGTCCAAAAGATGATTTTCCATTGCCTCACATTGATATGTTAGTGGATAGCACAGCAAAATTCAAAGTATTATCGTTCATGGACGGATTTTCCGGGTATAATCAAATAAGAATGGCTCCAGAGGACATGGAAAAAACAACGTTTATCACACCCTGGGGAACATTCTGTTATAGAGTGATGCCCTTCGGGTTGAAGAACACGGGTGCAACGTACCAGAGGGCTATGACAACCTTATTCCATGATCTGATGCACAAGGAAATTGAAGTATATGTTGATGATATGATTTCCAAATCCCAAACTGAAGAAGGGCATATAAAAGATTTGTTGAAGTTGTTTCAGCGTTTGAGGAAGTTTCGTCTCCGCTTGAATCCAAATAAATGCACCTTCGGAGTTAGATCGGGGAAATTGTTGGGTTTTATTGTTAGCCAGAAAGGAATTGAAGCTGATCTTGATAAAGTCAGAGCAATTCAAGAAATTCCAGCACCAAGAACTGAAAAGCAAGTCAGGGGTTTCCTCGGGCGTTTGAATTATATTTCCAGATTCATTTCCCACATGACTGCAAAGTGTGAACCGATCTTTAAGTTGTTAAAGAAAGATCAAGGTTATGTATGGACAGATGACTGCCAAAGGGAATTTGAGAGTATTAAAGAGTATCTGCTTGAACCTCCTATCTTGCTCCCTCCCGTAGAAGGAAGACCGTTGATTATGTATCTAACAGTGTTAGATAAATCCATGGGTTGTATTCTGGGACAACAGGATGAAACAAGGAAGAAAGAGTTCGCCATTTATTATTTCAGCAAAAAGTTCACTGATTGTGAGTCGCGGTATTCCATGCTAGAAAAGATATGTTATGCTTTGGCCTGGGCGGCAAAGCGTTTGCGGCAGTATATGTTGAATCACACCACTTGGTTGATCTCCAAAATGGATCCAATCAAGTATATTTTTGAGAAGCCTGCTCTTACTGAGAGAATTGCCCGCTGGCAGATGTTGTTGTCTGAATATGATATTGAGTACCGCACTCAAAAAGCCATTAAAAGTGGTGTGTTGGCAAATTACCTTGCTCACCAACCGGTGGAAGATCATCAGTCTGCAGAATTTGAATTCCCTGATGAGGATGTGATGTTCTTGAAAGTGAAAGATTGTAATGAACCATTGCCTGAGGAAGGCCCTGACCCTGAATCTCATTGGAGTATGATTTTTGATGGAGCGGTGAATGCTTATGGTAAAGGAATTGGTGTTGTGATTGTCACTCCTCATGGATCGCACATTCCTTTTACTGTGAGGCTAACATTTGATTGCACTAATAATATGGCGGAATATGAGGCTTGCATCATGGGTCTTAAGGAAGCTATCGATCTCAGAATCAAAATTCTAGATGTGTATGGTGATTCAACTTTGGTAATAAATCAGATTAAAGGAGAATGGGATACTCGTCACCCTGGCTTGATCCCTTACAAATATTATGCTAGAAGATTGCTACCCTTCTTCAATAAAGTTAAATTCCATCACATCCCTAGAGATGAAAATCAAATGGCGGATGCTCTGGCAACTCTGGCTTCCATGTATCAAGTGAATTCTTGGAATGATATACCCCGTATTACAGTTCTACGGCTGGATAGGCCCGCTCATGTGTTTGCGACAGAGGAGGTAGCAGATGAAAAACCTTGGTATTATGATATCAAGCATTTTCTTCAGACTCAGGAATACCCGATTGGTGCATCGAGGAAAGATAGAAAGACATTGAGAAGATTGGCAGGAAGTTTCTTCCTCAGTGAAAATGTGATATACAAGAGAAATTATGACATGGTCTTGCTCAGATGCGTGGATAGACACGAAGAAGACATGTTGATGCATGAGATTCATGAAGGTTCATTTGGCACTCATGCTAATGGACATTCGATGGCTAAAAAGATGCTAAGGGCAGGTTACTATTGGTTGACAATGGAATCTGATTGTTGCAAATTTGCAAAGAAGTGCCATAAATTCCAGATTTATGCAGATAAGATCCATGTGCCTCTGACACTTCTCAATGTAATTTCCTCCCCATGGCCTTTCTCTATGTGGGGTATTGACATGATCGGGATGATAGAACCCAAAGATTCGAATGGACACCGTTTCATTTTGGTAGCGATTGACTACTTTACCAAATGGGTAGAGGCTGCTTCTTATGCCAATGTTACCAAACAGGTGGTTGTGCGTTTCATCAAAAGCAATCTGATATGCCGGTATGGTGTGCCGAGTAGAATCATCACTGACAATGGCTCAAATTTGAACAAAAAAATGATGACAGAACTGTGTGAAGAATTCAAGATTGTCCATCACAATTCGTCTCCATACAGGCCAAAGATGAATGGGGCTGTTGAGGCTGCTAATAAGAATATCAAGAGAATTATCCAGAAAATGGTTATTACTTATAAGGATTGGCATGAAATGCTCCCTTTTGCTCTGCATGGATATCGAACATCTGTCCGCACTTCAACAGGAGCAACCCCGTTCTCCCTGGTATATGGAACGGAAGATGTACTTCCTGTTGAGGTAGAGATTCCCTCGTTGCGTGTGATAATGGAAGCCAAGTTGACAGAGGATGAATGGGTCCAGAACAGGTTTGACCAATTGAATTTGATTGAAGATAAGAGGATGACAACTTTATGTCATGGGCAGTTATATCAGAAAAGAATGAAGAAAGCATTTGATAAACAGGTCAAACCTCGTGAATTCAGAGAAGGCGACCTCGTGCTCAGGAAGATCATGTCTTTTAACACTGATTCTAGGGGCAAGTGGACTCCCAATTTTGAAGGCCCGTATGTTGTCAAGAAAGCCTTCTCTGGTGGTGCATTAATTCTTGAAACTATGGATGGCGAGGAGTTCCCACGTCCCATGAATGCTGAAGCAGTCAAGAAATACTTCGCCTAAAGAAATAAAAGAACAGCTCGCTAAGTTGAAAACCTGAAAGGGAGGCTTAGGCAAAAAGGAGCGTCTCGGTAGGCTGAAAACCCAAAAGGGCGGTCTAGGCAAAAATTAGAGACATAAACAGAATAAAGTTCCCGCTAAGTTGAAAACCCGTAAGGGCAGCTTAGGCAAAAGTTAGGGATTTTTCTTGGCAAGTAACTACGTCAGACAAGACTTGATCGTTGAAGCAACAATCTTCTCGGATCCTCACCATACTTCAACAAAAGTTGCTGCTCAGGACTTCAAAAGTTGTTAGGGGAATGGTGGTCATTGTATCTCAATGTATCTTTTCCATTATATATTACCATTTCCCAAACTTTGTAATCATCCATGGAGTCTTGCCATTCGCAGACTACCATTCTATTTATAAAATTTGAGTTGTTGCCCAATTCTTTGTGTTCTTATTTTTATTTAGCTTGCAAAGACTTCATTTATTACTGATAATAACTTTCAAAGCAAAAAGATTAAAAAAAACAAAATTTACTTTTCAAAAAGAAAGACATCTTTACAATTCAATTTACTTTGGGATTTGTGATGAAACAATGACAACAAAAATGGCGATCCCTGGAATGAACAAACTCTGGTTGTTTTAAGAATATTTACTTCCTTCGTGAAGGTTTTTCTCAGGTCATCTTGTTGGTATATGCACAATCTTTGTGTGTTTCTCAGATAATTAAAGACGATACCAGTTGGCGTAAGGTACAGTATTAGGTTTGTGATCCCATGATCCCCGGCCAAGTCTTGGTTCACTTTTGATTTTGGGTTTGCATGGTCAGAAGCCTCTGTCCCAGGTTCCCCAGCGAAGTTTTCCCTCATATGATGAAAGGTTTTACTCCCTTGGTGTGCTAAGATATCGCTCTTTTTGCAGTATTGGCATTAGTGTTGACTTCTTGATTTCCCAGAAAGACTACACCAGGGCATCTTTTGTTGGAATAGGTTTGGTTGATATGAAGACTCAATCCAGTATTTTCCAGTGAAGGCCTTGTTTATTTGATAGAAGTCCTTTTTCCCCAATGAAGAACGTATCTTGGTTTCCCCTCGATGATGTGGTGTCGACCTCCCCAATGAAGTCAGCATGAAGTCCCCGGTAGAGGTATCGATTATGAAGTATTGTCTCCCTTAGTGAGGTCCGTATGTTTTTCTTCCTTCAAAGTGGGCCTGATTTCCCCAGTGAATGTTTTGACAATTTGGTTTCCATTTGCCTTATTCACAATCAGTATCGAAATCCCCAGTAGGAGTACGGACTGTGAAACATTTGTTTTCCCCATGGAAGTATGCGTGTTATTCCCTGGGAAGGTTATCCCAAAGCATCTCTTGTTGGAATGAGTACTCATGATGAAAATTTTTCAATCCTCAGTTTTTTTTCTTCTCCAGGGAAGTGGGTTTGAATTCCTCAGTGAGGTTTGGTTGTCTCGGCGTCAGTCTGCCTTATTTGAGACTAGTTTTGCAATCTCCAGTAGGTACGTTGTTTTTGGAAAACTGCTTCTCCGATGAAACCGGAAGAAGGTTGTTCTATCCCGGTATCTTTTGATTTAGCTACATCCGGATTATGTTTATCCTCAATGAAGTTAGGACAGGCAATAGGTTTGGTTTCCGTAGTTGCTTTTACCTTTCTTGGATTGATCTTTCTGGCTGAAGTTTAGCCCAATGTTGTTAGTACCTGAGGCGGTTTTGTTTGTTTGTACTGATTATGTATCCTTTTACCAGCATATGCACGATATCACTCATACATTCATACATGCATCATGCATTGCTACAAATCATTTTATTGACATTATGTTCTAACCTTCCTGCAGCGCTCCTTGCTTAGGTGGATTCGGTTTTCCCTCTTGAGTTTATTTCTCAAAGGATGTATCTCCGTTGGCCGTCTTGCTCCAGTGTGTTTCTAATTGGATTCGTGGTTGCATGACGAAATTAATTACTTTGGATTTCCGAGAACTTCGAGTTTTGGTTTGTGCATTTATTTTGCACGAGAAGACTTTATCTCTTCAGCAGGAATAATGTGGCATTTCCCCAGGAAGTCATATCTCATTTCCCCAGGAAGTCATATCTCTTTCCCCAGGAAGTCATATCTCTTTCCCAAGGAAGCCACATTTCTATCCCCAGAAAGTCGTTTCTTTTTGCAATCCTCCATGATAACAAGCAACAGGTATATTTGTTTGAGCAACTCGTGCTTCCCAGTACAAGTCGACGTAACTTTTTTTTCTTCTATTTCCTCTATGAGTGGTTAGCTTGCAATCCATCGTCAGTTTACGCCAGTGGATGGCAAGACTTTCAAATTCAAAGAAATTGCTCGTTGTGAAATCTTTGCAAGTGGAAGTCTCTTTATTTGAGACAGCTTACATATTACCCTTTCCAGGAGGAATTCCTTGGTTAAGGAAGAAGTTGAGACCCGTTCTAGGTGAAACACCAGAAGTTTGGGGAACATATGATATTTTCAAAATCAACCTTCAGTGAACGTTGGTAGTGCATCGGCAGTGAACTTCGGTCTTTCTTATCTTTTTGCTATCATCAGTGAATGGTGGTGGTTCCTCGTCAGTGAACGGCGATGGTATGATATTTTCAAAATCTACCTTCAGTGAATGTTGGTAGTGCATCGGCAGTGAACGTCGGTGTTTCTTATCTTTTTGCTATCATCAGTGAACGATGGTGGTTCCTCGTCAGTGAACGACGATGGTATGATATTTTCAAAATCTACCTTCAGTGAACGTTGGTAGTGCATCGGCAGTGAACGTCGGTGTTTCTTATCTTTTTGTTATCATCAGTGAATGGTGGTGGTTCCTCGTCAGTGAACGGCTATGGTATGATATTTTCAAAATCTACCTTCAGTGAACGTTGGTAGTGCATCGGCAGTGAACGTCGGTGTTTCTTATCTTTTTGCTATCATCAGTGAACGGTGGTGGTTCCTCGTCAGTGAACGGCGATGGTATGATATTTTCAAAATCTACCTTCAGTGAACGTTGGTAGTGCATCGGCAGTGAACATCGGTGTTTCTTATCTTTTTGCTATCATCAGTGAACGGTGGTGGTTCCTCGTCAGTGAACGGCGATGGTATGATATTTTCAAAATCTACCCTCAGTGAACGTTGGTAGTGCATCGGCAGTGAACGTTGGTGTTTCTTATCTTTTTTCTATCATCAGTGAACGGTGATAGTCCCTCGTCAGTGAACGGCGATGGCATGATATATTTTCTCTTCTACCTTCAATTATTCAGTTGGTAGTTTACCGTCATCTGTGAGTCGGTTATCTTCTTCTCTCTACCTTCAATGAACGTTGGTAGACATCGGCAATGAACGTCGATGCTTGTTATCCTCCTCTCTGGTTCTATTCTTTTGGTCCACCAGTGGTTTATTTTCCTGGTGGGGTTGCTCCTTTGTTTCTTCATTTTTGTGGCATCCCCAGTGTTACTTTGCGTCTCTTTTGTTCTGTTCATATGCATCCATGATCATAAGCATTACATGGCATCCTAGAGACAAAAATAGGGCTTGTTTTATATTTAAGTATCTTCAATCGCGTCGACACGAAGATTTGTAACCTTCGTATCTCCGGATAGAAGACACTTAAATAAGGGCAGCTGTTGTACCCCAATTTTTGCCCCTAAGATTCCTCTATCATATCATATCAACTCGATCATAACAAGATCACATTAGGGTTGGTTCTTCCTCTTTTTTCCTATCTTTAAGTTTGCTCTTGAGGAATCTCCAAGCACCTTGGTTGTGTATTTTGTATATGTGTTGTTGACTAACTTCTAATCAAAATACAAAAAATATTTGTCTTTGTCTTTGTATATTTTTGTTTTGTAGGTACCAAGTCGAAGCATCTGACAAATAAGGATTTCTGGTATTATTTTCCTAAAATCTCTATTTTGCAAAGAAAAAGAATTAAAAATTTTCATTTTTTTCACTGATGCAATCGATTTCTCTTAAAGTGCAATCGATTGCACATAGTGTATTTTGCGCCATTTTTAAAAACATACATTGTGCAATCGATTTGCACTGTAGTGCAATCGATTGCACAGCGTGAAAATTAAAAAAAAATCAGCATTTTAAACTTGTCAAATTTTGGCTCCAATTTTCCTTCACTTTTGAAAGATGTATCATTAATTCAAATTTTAGTGCCAATCTTTCATTTTTTTAAAAGAATTATCATTAATTCAAATTTTGGCTCTAATGTTTGAAAGAATTATCATTAATTCAAATTTTGGCTCTAATTTTTGAAAGAGTTATCATTAATTCAAATTTTGGCTCCAAGAATCAATTACCAAATTACCACTAATCCCAATCCTAAAACTCTATAAATAGAGCTCTCATTTCATTCAAAATTCAAGCTTTTGATAGCCAAATCCACCTTGCTAAAAAATCTCTCAATTCTCTCCATCTACCAAATTCACTCAAAGCTCCATTTTCAAAAAGTTAGTAAGCTTTGCATTGAAGCTTACTAATCTTTGAGCTAAACCTTTATCCAAACACTTTTTCTTCATCAATTCTCTACATCCAAGCTTGGTCAATTGATTCTTGTGGTTGAATTGAAGCAAATTCTTGAAGTTGTTTTTATAATTCTCTAGATTTACCTTTGGTAAGTTGGATAATTCATCTTTCACAATGTGATCTCTTGGTGATCTTTGGGATTGATTCTTTGAGCATTATTTTGTGATTTCAATGGTGTTATTTGCTCATAATTTGATGGAATTTTCGTGCTCAATTGGATCCATGATCATAAGGTGTTTGATGGAAAGTTTGAACAAGAAATTGGCCTTTAAAAATGTTGTTTTCGCTACTGTAACAGTGTGCAATCGATTGCACAGAAGCAATTTCACGCAGATTTTTGAAAATTGTACTGTGTAAATCGATTTACACAAAAGTTCAATCGATTTACACAGGGACAAATGCATTTTTTTGCCTTGTTTTGGGGCAGCTTTGATCCAAAATGCTTTTTCTACTCATTCCTTTTGATTGTTGGTTTGGATTGCAATTTTTAAATGTCCAATTTGTCTTTAAACTCAATGAACTTTGTGATGTAGATGAAGTTGGATAAATGTTCATCAATTCAAATCTACCTAAGAGTGAATTATTTAATTCATTTTTGGTGCTTTGGATTAATGATATGTTTAGTGCTTTAATCCATCTAGAGGAGTGGTTGAATTGAAAGATGAAAGAATTTTGAAATGGTGATCCAAATTAGCTTATCATTTCCCTCCCTCTTCATCTTATCCCTTTCTTTTTTTAATTGTGCTACAAGTTAAGGTATGGTAATATCTATATCATTTATCCAAACATGAAGTACATAGATTGCTATTGACCGGCCTCAAAATAGGTGCGACTTCAACATAAGTCCACTTACGATTGCTTAACATAGCGCTAAATTTTGTCCCGATTCGAATAAATGATCATTCGTGGCCCAAACTTATGATTGCAAGCCCAAGTATGTTAATTTGATCTCTTTGATCCAATAACCTTGAGATTCATTGTGTGGAGGCTTTGGTTCTACCAATCCTCTAATGAGTTCCAAATGCAAGTTTCAAGATGGTCATCCAACTAACCACTAATTACTAACAATTAACTTTACTTTACGCTTTTATTTTCATGCTTTATGTACCATTTACTTTTAGCATTTTACATTTCATGCTATTTTCATCTTTGCTCACTTGAGCATTTACTTTTATGTCATTTATATTTTGCTCACTTGAGCTTTTCTTTCTTTTCTAAAGACACCTAATAATCAACATGAACCATAAAAATCATTAATGATACTTGGACTACATGGTTACTATCCTTTGCATTATGGAGTGATGGACTTCTTGGACTTAGGATTAGAGACCTTGGCCTATCTTGGAGACTTTGTGACTTTATTTGATATTTTGTCTGGAGTTCTTGAGGTTTACCTCAAGACATTGAGTTGTTTGTTTGTTTTGTGTGCAGGTTATTGAGATTACGATCTTTGTTTGTAATCTGGAATTCACCCGTATACAGTCGTTACTCTGCCCAATTTTTGCGAAGACTTAAAACACTTGAAGTTTGGTTCTCTCAAGAGGTCTAGTATCTTTGCTTGCTTGGTTTCAATTCGAAGAATGGGAATTCTATATTGACTCATAATGTCAAGTATTGGCTTCTTATTGGTTAGATGGTTCTTATCCCTAGCTTTTACCTTATGCTTTAGGATAGCCTCTTCTTCTCCTCCCATCTTCTTTAATTTCAAAAATCTTCTCCGTCCTTTTAAAAAAAAACTCTTCTTGTTTTGAAACTTGAAACATTTTCATAATAAACTTGGACTTAGGTCCATGCATCTTCGGAAAATTTTCATAAATAAATTTCAATCAATTTAATAATACCTTGACCTTTTTTTATGAGTAGACTAAAAGTCAATCAATCTCATTTCAAACCATTTTGCCACTTTGGCTTTTATCTTTAAACTTTTCTCAAAAGATTAGACTCTTGTCAATCCTTGTAGTGATGCAAACAACTATACTTCTACAATATGTAGTGAAGTGAGATATTTTCCACTTGGGTGTTGAGTGAGGCATTGTTGATTTTAAAATCCAAGCCATATCCTCCACTTTGAGATGATGCAAATTCTCCTTTCTCATGATTGTGGGTAGTAAGTATGTTTTTCACACGGACAATTAAGATGATGTCTTATCTCATAAAATCAACCAACACACTTGTGTTTCAAATTTTTAAAAGAGGAACTACGTGTACCCTGATCCCCTATTGCATGAAAGGTGGTACGTAGGCACTAAAGGTTCGCAACCGCGGCGGGTGCAAAAATCATAAAAATATTTCTTTTCTCACCTCCACCATCCATTTTATATACAACACATTTTTATAGCCAAAATATACAGATTTTTCAAAGATGTTCCTGCGGAGTATCGTAGATGTTTAGGGTGATAATACCTTCCCTTTGCATAACCAACCCCCTTACCTTGAATCTTTCCCCCTCTTTTTGGGTTATTCGCTCTTTTCCCATTCCTTTGGAAACAATAAAGCGCGGTGGCGATTTTTATATTGATTTGTATAATGTCTAGTCAATCCAATGGCTTAGTCTTGCACATTTCTACGACTACAGCCTTCACCTTTTCCGGATCCACTTGAACACCTTTGTCGCTTACGACGAAACCCAGTAGTTTACCAGATCTCACCCCGAAGGTGCACTTGTTCGGGTTTAACCTCAGCTTGTACAACTTCAACCTGTCAAACAACTTCTGAAGGTGGTCAAGGTGTTCCCCCTCAGTTTGGGACCTTGCAATCATGTCGTCGACGTATACCTCAATCTCATGATGGATCATGTCATGAAACAAAGCAACCATGGCACGCTGATACGTTGCCCCAGCGTTCTTCAGTCCAAAAGGCATGACCTTGTAGCAAAAAGTACCCCACTGAGTGACAAAATTCGTCTTCTCCATGTCTTCGGGAGCCATTTTAATCTGATTATAACCGGAGAAACCGTCCATGAAGGAGAAGACTTTATGCTGAGCGGTGTTATCAACCAGAACAATAATATGAGGTAGAGGGAAGTCATCCTTGGGGCTTGCCCTGTTCAGATCCCTATAGTCAACACATATTCGAACCTTACCATCCTTCTTCGGCACAGGAACCACATTGGCCACCCACTGTGGGTAAGAAGTAACTGCTAGAAAACCGGAGTCAAACTGTTTCATCACTTCAGCCTTGATTTTCTCAGACATCTCTGGGCGCATTCGGCGGACCTTCTATTTCACTGGAGGACAGTCTTCCTTGGTAGGCAGGCGGTGAACCACAATATCGGTATCCAAACCAGGCATATCTTCGTAAGACCAGGCAAAGATCTCAACATAGTCACGCAGCATCTGAATCAACCGGTGCTTCATGCTAAGCTCCAAATTAGCCCCGATCTTGACCTCTTTCTTGTCCTCTTCTGTACCCAGGTTCACTAATTCCACCGGCTCTTCATGCGGTTGTATAGCCCTCTCTTCCTGAAGTAATAGTCTTGCAAGTTCACCAGGCACTTCACAATCATCTTCACCTTCGTCTTCGGCTAAGTTGATCGGATTTTCGAAGTCATAACTGGCAGTAGCAGAGTCGTTACCAGTGAAATCCAGAGTGGATGTAGACCTGTATATGTGAGTGTGTGTAAAATAGCTATTTTGCAATATGTAATAATAAAAGAAAAACAAGGAGCGCAAAATTGGAAATGCAAGAAACGTCCAATGCTTTTATTAATGATATATGTAAATGACACACATAAAGCCCTCACAAATGAAGCCACGATGCCCCGGGTAAGACACTGGGCCGTAGAGTTTAAAACATTGTCTGTTACAAATTCAAAACAAAAAGTTTCATTACTGGGTAACAAAAGAAATAGGGATGAAGTCACTTGCTGTCCAGTTGCTTGGTCCACCATCAGTAGTAGGATAGATCCAACTGTCGAATTTAGACTCCTCCACATCGTCTTCAATGGCATTCACTCCAGAATTGCTGATGAACACGGGAGGTCTTCCGATCCGTGCATTTCGAACAACCTTTTAAGCTTCTGCAGTGAAACCCAAACCAAACTTGTTAGTCTTCTGTGTAAAATCAGGGAGTTGTCCCCAATTCGCACGCCCACCTTTCTCGACAACATCCCGGGCATCCCTAAAGGAAGCCATCTTCATAGGAGAATCTTCAACAACAGTCTCAGTTGATGCCAGCGTCTGGGGAACCTCTTCAAAATGCTGAAATGGGGTCTCAATGAACTCCCCATCCATATCTACATACCAGAAAGAGTTGAGGTGGCTCACCATGTACTCTTCCTCTCCTTGCATTGTCACAATTTTCCCTTTCACTGGATACTTCAGCTTCTGGTGGAGCATTGAGGTTACGGCCCCAGCTTTGTGGATCCATGGATGACTCGGCAAGCAAGAATAAGATGGCCGAATGTTCATCACATAGAATGTAGAGGCAAAAACCTGAGAACCAACCTTAATCGGGATATCAACTTCTCCGTGCACCATCCTCTTAGACCCATCAAAGGCCCTGACGACGATGTTGCTTGGTTTCAGCTCCAACCCTTCACAATCCAACCGGTCTAGAGCTTTCTTAGGCAAAACGTTCAATGAGGAACCAGTATCAACTAATACATGAGCAAGAGTAGTGCCCCTGCATTCAATGGAGACATGCAGGGAATCATTGTGATTCTTCCCTTTACCAGTCAAGTCGGTGTCAGAGAAACCCAAACCATTATCAGCAGTCATACTAGCCACGCAATCTTTAAACTGATCAACCGATGTCTCTTGCGGTACGTGTGCAGTCTTCAGGAATGCAATCAGAGCCTTGGCATGGGCCTCTGAGCATAGCAACAGTGACAACATAGAGATTTTGGACGGGGTTTGCCCCAGCTGTTCAACTACATTGTAGTCACTCTTTTTGATAATCTTCAGAATCTCTTCCATCTCTTGTCTAGAAGCTTCAACAGTAATTGTCTTTGGTGCCTCCGTCTGGGCAGGCTCACTGGTGATCCCTTTGCCCCGAGTGTCAGACGACTCGACGACAGGGGTAAGTATAGGAACTTGAACATGAATAGTAGCAGGTACACTTGCGGGTGACTTTAGCAGGACCAACAATATTGCTGACGTCAGTACCAGCATCTAACTCTTGTTTAACTCCATGAAAATAAACATCAACCTCGTAGTGCCAAGGGACAGCTTTATCAGAGGTGTATGGGATAGGCCTGGGAACAGTGATGATCAATGGTGCGATTCTTGGAACAGATGTAATTCTAACAGGCTTTCTCGAGGAAGCCTTGGAAGAATCATCGAAAATGGTAATAATAGCAACTTCTTCAGTATGAACTAAAGGAACAACAGTCTTCTCAAACATAATTTCTTTACTATCCATCAGGCGTTGGACACCTGACTTCAAAAGATGGCAACCGGTAGGTAGAACAGAACACATACGGAAACCTTCGTCACAGCCCGGAAATAAACCGGCTAGAAAAAGGTTCTTCTTCACAGTCATCAAAGGGGTAACAATGTCGTTCACAGAAACCACAAACGAGTCTTCATCTATAGCATTCACTCCATGCTTGGGCATAGGGGCAGTCACAACATTAGGTCTTTCAGGCGCCTCGAACTCAATCTCCTTAGCATCAATTAAGTATTGTATTTTGTTCTTAAAAGCCCAACAATCATCTGTATTATGCCCTGGGCTATCAGAGTGAAAAACACAGCAGGCATTAGGGTTGTATTTATGTGATGCAATGTTGGGATTTTGCGGAGCCTCCCTTGGAGTTACTAGATTGGTCTTTAATAACTGTGGTAGAATCTGAGACAAAGTCATGTTGAGATGGGTGAATTGCCTTTGAGGTCTCTCGGTCTTTTGGCGATTGTTGCGCTGAGTAGCACCGGCAGGTATTGAAATAACAACCGCATTGACAGCTTGGCGGTGTTCAGACCTATTCTGGATTTTCGAACTGTAAACAGCACTGCATTCCTTCTTAAAAGGCCTTTTCTCAGTGCTTGATGAGGCAACCTTTTGTATCTTACCATCCTTAATACCAACCTCAATCCTCTCACCGGTCATAATTAGCTCCGTAAACCCAGACGAAGAGCTTCCAATCAGATGGTTGAAAAATGGACCAGACAAAGTCCCCAGAAACATATCCACAAGCTCCCGATCATCCAAGGGTGGTTGCACTCTTCCGGCGAGGTCCCTCCACTTCTGAGCATAATCTTTGAAAGCTTCGCCCGTTCCCATAGATATACCCTGGAGTTAGGTACGCGTAGGAGCGAGGTCAGCATTGTATTGGTACTGCCTGTAGAAAGCAGCAGCCCAATCTTCCCAACTGTGGATACTAGCTTCGTCCAACTGGTAAAACCATTCAAGCTGAGTCCCTGAGAGACTGTCTTGAAAGAAGTGGATCCATAGGTTCTTATCAGCGGTGTATGGCTGAATCTTCCTTGCATATGATCGGAGGTGCAGCTTCGGACAAGAAACTCCGTCATACTTAGCAAAGGCTGGTGCCTTGAACTTGTGGGGAATCACTACCCCAGATGATAGACCCATATCACCAAAGTCCAGACCAGGCACTTTCTGAACTTCCATCACACTCAATCGGTCTTCCAGTTGTTTGTATCTATCCTCAGCCGGAGGATACTGGTCTTCATCGATATCCGTCTCATTGTCCGAGACCATAGGGCTAGGAGCCCTCCTTTCTTCCTGACTATCTTTCCCTCCATATGAGGTAGTCAAATCAACTTCATCCCGTAGCCTGTTTCCAAACCTAGGACCTGTGTTAAACAGTACTGTCCTCTTCTTCTTCTTCTTCTTCTTCTCTTTCAGAATCAGGGTCTTCAAGTCTTGCTGACCCTTAGCTAGATTCATGAACAACTCTTGGAATTGGGCATTTTGAGCCTATAGGGCCTTGATTGCTTGCTCAGTTGATGGTTCAGCAGACATGATGAGTGCTGAAATAAACAGCGAATAAGATAAGAGACCTGTAATGGTACCTGTTATGAGGCGCATGGAATGAAATGCGTATGCTATGATTTCAAAGACATCGAGAGATTCAAATTCTTAAACAAGAAATAAAACACATTTTTATTAGGTAAACTTGAAATTCAAATTGTTCAACAAATTGTCCTTAAGGCGTTACAAGAAAGGAAATACTGAAAAGTAAATAAAGACTGGAAAGGAAATAATCAAAGGACAATCAGTGCTCCCATGGTCGCTTCTTGTCGGTGCGGACATAGTCATTGAGAATCCGCTTGCTCTCCAGCTGCCTAGTCAACTTCTGGATCTTCTGCTCTTGCTCGTTAAACTTTTCTCAGTAAGCGTCTCGCTCTTCTCTCAACTGCATCCAAGACCTTTTCAGTGCCCCAATGTCAGTGGGCATGTAAGGATGGAGGATGGTAGGAAGAACCCCCTCTTCATTAGCAACTTCAACAATGATAGGCAAGACGACTTCATATGGCATACCCAGCTTTTGGGCACGGATGCAAACCCATCTGAGATATGGCTCCATCAGAAGAGAAGTCTTTAGACCCAGCTCATGTGGATCAGATCTGTGAACTCTACCCCAAGCCCTCATGAATCTGTGGCGTTGCTCATCGATATCCCCTTGAAAATCAAAGATGATACTAGGCATTAGCAGCTCGTGAGGTCCTTCTCTTCTGGCTCGCCCAAACTGATGTAAGGCCAATCATGGGTTGTAAGAATTTCCTCCATGGGTTCCTATCAGTGGAACATTAGGGTATTCCCCACAACGGTCAATGATAGCCACCTCGTCCATACCCTTGATAGTCCAGATGATGTCATTATGAGAGAGAGACATAACCCTATAAGCCCAGCCCATGCTTTCTTTGTTCTTCAACATTGATTTGGGGAGGTGCGAAATAAACCACCTCGCCAATAATGGAGCATAACACATCAAGGTTACCCGCTTCCGAGCAGTACGAGCATAAAGCTGATGAAGAATGTCACCCAAGAGAGTGGGTACAGGATTACGAGAGATGAAGATTTTCACCGCATTCACATCAACAAAGGAGTCAGGATTCGGAAACAATACCAAGCCATATATCAGAAGAGCCAGAATATCTTCGAATGCCTTGAAGTCTAGACTATCCCAGAAATAATTAGCCTTACCAACCAAGAACTTATTCAAGATGCCCTTTGCTCCACTTCTAGTCTCCCAATTAGCCATTACCTCATCCTTGGTCATATGAAGGGCTGAAGCAATCTCTTATGGCCTAAGGATCTCCTCCCAACCAGTAAACGGGGTCTGCTCCAGAATAGAGATACCGAGCAGATCAGAGAACTCTTCTAAGGTGGGAACCAACTGGTAGTCTTGAAAAGTAAAGCAATGGTACAGCGGATCATAGAACTGGACCAGGACACTCATCATCTGCTCGTCCAATTTGGAGGTAACCAAACTGAGGAGATACCCATGTCTTCTGATGAAGGAGGTAGTATCAGGCATCTTTGCAATTAATTCTTTAAGCATGGTGGGAACCTGGACAAAGTTGATCCGGATGGTATTCCTACGCATGGGCATCATGACCTACAAAACAGAACAAAGATGAATCCCTCCTGTCTTTGAAATAGGTTAGTCCAATGCAAGATGTATGCAATGTTATGATGTCATGATGTTATGATGTCATGATGTCATGATAGAAAGCACATCACAAGTATCCAAAATAGCAAACATGGTAAAGACACACAAGTCACACAGAGAGCCCTTAGATTTCAGGTTGGCAAGGAGCTTAGGTACTACCCTCTTTCAGTTCAGTTGGTTTAAACCTGTCCTAAAAATAGTAACCGGGTTCTAGAGGATCTCAATATCACTGACTACCCTTGATCGATCATAATTCCAGTTTAGCAACCTTTTCTTGCGGCCGGAATCATTGCGAGAGTTTAGTCTCAATGAGTGTAGCATACTGCTACTGTTCTATGGCCAAGTTGGTCAATTTAAAGGTTCTAAGGTCAGTTGGTGCTTAATGACCCCTTAGATGACCCATATTCTCCTCGTTCCAACACAAGGGATATCGGTACAATCTAAAGTGCCACACCAACGTAGCTACTGCTTCAACCGTATCGGTCTACGTCGTACAGTTCCCTCACAGTTTATTGCTACTTACCTAAAGGGTATCCCCCAGATCCGGGTTAGGATCTATAGTAACTCCGATTCAAGCCCACAAATATAAAGCATACAAAGCAAACAATTGAAAACACAATGATCTAATCCTAAGGTACACCCCACTTATTAAGCTTCCCCAGCAGAGTCGCCAGTTCTGTGATACAGTAGGAGAGAACTGACTGTTTTTGGAATGTTGGTTTACGTTTTGCGTTTGTTTTCGCAAAATGTCGCGGTAGACCTCCTATGTATGCGCTGGCTTTTGCCCATGGTAGACCTCCAGGTTATGGCCACCAGATTTGGCCTTTGGCCATCTGGATGTTGAATGATTGAGAGACCAAAGTGGACTGCACGCTTGGAATTACACTGGATCACTTGGCTGAAAAATACAACCAATAATATGGGGACCTGGGATTCGAACCCAGGTCTTGTAAGTCATTGCATACACGCCACTACCACTCAACCAATGCGCTTCAACTGTTAGTGTAATGGACAATAATGATTATAAGGGAAAACACGTAATATGCCAGAAAATATGGGGAAAAAACGCGCCAAGTTTGAACCGTCCAACCAGGGGGAGACACGTCTATCGTCTTCTTGCTCCAACCCTAAAAATTTACCTGCGAATTTATATCCGCAACTAAATTCGTATGACATTCTAAAAATTAAATCTAGGCCATGAAAATGACCCCCAAGACCATGGTTGTGTTTGTCTGGGCATCCTGAGTAAACCTATACCCTTCTTGAACCTTGATTTCCCCTGAAAAAGAAAACCCTAAAATCTAATGCAAAACCCTAGCCATACGGTTATGGGGTTAGAGGCCATATCAATGCAATCAAATAATGCCAAAAGTCCAGAAATCTCATAAGCATCACAAATATGTCAAAGATTTGCCAGGAAAATGCAAGAATATGGAGTTACGATTTCAAACGAAAAGCAGTTTTTTGAGATACTTACAGAGATTTTGGGCGTGTATGGAGATTGGTTTTGGGTTGGTTCTGCTTCAAGGATTGTCCAACAATTGATTAGCGTTGAGTTTTGCTTCTGAATTGGCCTCCAATGATGATTTCAGTTTTGCAATTTTTTCACTTTTTTTCAAGTTTGGTTCTTGATGTTCTTGCAGCCTCTAGGACTCAAATTCGTGTCCTTTGGATTGTATATGTATGCTGCAATGTATTAGGTCAACAAATTGGTCTTGAATCTTTGCACATCAATGCTTTGAGATTGGATTTGATCCTCCATTGAAAACTTGCTTAATTTGCCAAAAATCCAATCTATTTGCACATGGAATGATTGATACGAATTTGATCATGACATTGATGATGATTAGGTCCTGAAAATAGAAAAAGATCTCATGTAATCAAGTTTTGGGATTTTATTTGATTTAAATTGATTTAAAATGAAATAATCCAAAAAAATCAAATAAAATAGAAAAATTGATAAATGGACACAAGGCTGAAGCTAGGAAACGTGTGGAACGTGGCAAGCCCAAATCAAGTGGAAAAGAATGGGCCCATTTGACAAAATTTGAAGTTTTGGGGATTGTTGACTTTTGGCAATTTTGCAAAAATGCCCAACTTCATCAATGTATAACTTCCTTAATTTTGAACTTTTGGAAGTGTTCTTTGACTTTTTAGAAAGCTTGAGATGTACTCTAACCAACCCTTTTGGTCTCATCTCAGTTTGATATTCCATGTTCAAGTTATAAGTTTTGGCAAAACAGGTGTTTTTGTTGACTTTCAAAAATGACCTATAATGTCCAAATTTGTAACTTTTTGTGAGTGCATTTTCTGATCTTGGGGTATGAATATGGATTGTAGGAAATTGCATCCTCTTAAAAATGAGCTTTGGATGGGTCATTTATCATAAAGTATGAGAAAGTTATGCTTGGTCAAAGTTGAGTTGACTTTTCCTATAAAACCCTAATTTAGCAACTTTTGAGTCTTGATGAATTTTGAGCAATCCTTGATGAATCATGATCAACCCTTGATAAAATGATGAAATATCCTTCAAAATTAGAATGTTGACAAAAAATCTTGAAGTTTGACTGTATTTAGGTCACAGTCGACTTTTGCCCTAGCATAGTCGATTTTTGGACCCCTTGAGTAATTGACTGAGCAAACTTCCTCTGCAAGGCTTGAAATTTGACATGGATGATCTTGAGAACATATTAGGACATTGGGGAGAACTTTAGGTCATTTGGATGCAAGGACCTTGATGCAACATAAAACCCTAATTTGAGGTTGACTGCCTTAGGAGATAGCTTGACTGTCCAACTCTTGAGCAATCTTGAGCCACTTGGAGATTTTTATTGCAATGTTTGGAGAAATATGAGAGGGAAAATTTTGGGGTGCAACATCTGCCCCTGTTCAATCTTCTTAAACCCGAGGATGTAGATTGGATTTCGTGCCTTTCGTGATCCGAAGGTGGAAGATGATTGAACACTAGAGTGCCCAGAAATTTGCACTCGCATGAAGTGGTATCTGCCCTGTGGTATCGGGAATGGGCTTACAGATGCCATTTGGAGACTGTTGGTAGGTGGTCTAAACTTTGACTGGAATACGAATCAGGGAGATCTTAGGGTCGATCTGACTGAACCAGAGAAGGTCTTGGATTAACTTTGACTGGAATATGAATCAGGGAGATCTTAGGGTCGATCTAACTGAACCAGAGAAGGTCTTGGATTAACTTTGACTGGATAAGAGTTAGAAAAATCATCGGGTCGATTTAACTGAACCAGACGAAAGTCTTGGAATATCTTCAACTGGAATATGAATCAGGGAGATCTTAGGGACGATCTGAATGAACCAGAGAAGGTCTTGGATTAAATTTGACTGGATAAGAATCAGAAAAATCTTAGGGTCGGTTTAACTGAACCAGAAGAAAGTCTTGGAATATCTTCAACTGGAATACGAATCAGGGAGATCTTAGGGTCGATCTGACTGAACCAGAGAAGGTCTTGGATTAACTTTGACTGGATAAGAATCAGAAAAATCTTAGGGTCGATTTAACTGAACCAGACGAAAGTCTTGGAATATCTTCAACTGGAATACGAATCAGGGAGATCTTAGGGTCGATCTGACTGAACCAGAGAAGGTCTTGGATTAACTTTGACTGGATAAGAATCAGAAAAGTCTTAGGATCGATTTAACTGAACCAGACAAAAGTCTTGGAATATCTTCAACTGAAATATGCATCAGGGAGATCTTAGGGTCGATCTGACTGAACCAGAGAAAGTCTTGGATTAACTTTGACTGGATAAGAATCAGAAAAATCTTAGGGTCGATTTAACTGAATCAGACGAAAGTCTTGGAATATCTTCAACTGGAATACGAATTAGGGAGATCTTAGGGTCGATCTGACTGAACCAGAGAAGGTCTCGGATTAACTTTGACTGGATAAGAATCAGAAAAATCTTAGGGTCGATTTAACTGAACCAGACGAAAGTCTTGGAATATCTTCAACTGGAATACGAATCATGGAGATCTTAGGGTCGATCTGACTGAACAAGAGAAGGTCTTGGATATAGTTGAGAATTTAACTGTATCTTTCCTGAAAGGTAAAGGTCAGTCATATGCAATGCATGATAAGGATCAAGCAATGATGCTCTCAACATAAATGATATTGTATGGTATGATGTGTATATGCATGTATCATGATGTATGGAAATGCAATGTTTCTAGCTGGGGAAAATAAATCCCGGATAATTGTTGAAGAGTAGAGTCGAATTCTTCGTTTCCGCTGAGGATGGTGAACGAAGGTGATTGCGAGAATAGACCTGCAGGAGGAGATAACTCCGTTGGGGAATAAGCTGATGAGGAGATTACTCTGTGGGGAAGAGATTCTCTGCTGAGGATTCCACTGATAAATTCCGTCGGGAGGAATTATCGTTGCTGGTGATATTGAATCTATTGAGGATTGAATTCCTGTTTGTGAAAGGAAAGAACTCCGCTGAGGACGATCTCTCAGTGGTGACTTCACTGGGGATAACCTGTTAGACTTTTGTGGGGATAATCCTCTGAATTCTGCTGTGAATGATCCTTTGAACTCGGTTGGGGAGATTTATTTTTGCACTCCGCTGGGGATAAACTTCCAGAGTCTACTGGGGATGATGCTTCAACTCCGTTGGGGAAGTTTTTTTTCCAGACTGCGCTGGGAAAATTTTGACTCCACTGGGGATATCTTGTACCCTGCCGAGGAACATTCTTATACATTGTTGGGGAATATTAAGACTGTTGGGGGTATCAACCCTTTTTGGTGCTGATGGTAGATCAACTCTGCTTGGGGAGAGTATTACTGATTCGTTAACAGTTGCAAGTTTCAGCTGGGGAGAGCTATCATTACTGCCTTACTCTGCGGGGAGTGAAGGTATCTTAGCCATATTTTTCAGATGAATTTACCCGGTACCTGGTGGACAAAGAAACTATATAGTTTGGACAATTTTTATTGCCCCTGTTTCTGATATTACCCATAATCGTTTTTTTGCTTCGCATGTACACATCTATGAGCAGTAATTAATGTCAAATGCATATATCAAAAATGAACATTGGACATTCTTTGCAAAACAAACCAGATAAAGAAGAACAGTTTGAAATTTCTTTGAAAATGAATTGTATTGATTTTGAAGTTTGGCCTGTAAATAGGCGTTTTTGTACAAGAGGCTGACGTCCTAGTAGAAGAACGCCGCCGAATAATGGAATTTACAATTTGTGAAAAAGTAAACAAAACAGCTATGTGAATGATCCCACTGGGTTCCAACTCTGCTATTGCCTTTATGTCCTCGAGCATCTCATCACTTTATTGTTGGTTGAAGGTAGATCAGATTGATTAGTGTCGCCCGAGCTTGATAGCTGATACCGAAATATGGATACAAGGTGATCCAATGAGACATAGTGTTACGCTTTGATCCCTAATTTTTTCCTGGACCGCCCTTTCGGGTTTTCAGTCCACCGGGATACCCTTTTTTGCCCAAGCCGCCTTTTCAGGTTTTTGACTTGCTGGGTGTACAAACTTTTTTATTTTCATCCCTTATTTTTGCCCGAACCCTTTTGGTTCACCGGGAAGCCCTTATTTTTGCCTAGGCCAGTCAACCTAGCGGGTCTTTGATTATGCGTAGTATCTTTTCACTATGTCTGCATTGACGGGGTGAGGAAGGTCGTCACCATCCATGGTGGTTAGAATCATGGCTCCGCCTGAGAAAATATTCTTAACCACAAATGGCCCTTCGTAAGTAGGGGTCCATTTGCCCCTGGGATCACCTTGAGGTAAGATAATGCGTTTGATAACCAGGTCCCCAACTTGATACTCTTGTCGTCTGACTTTCTTGTTGAATGCCTTGATCATCCGTTTTTGATACGTCTGACCATGACAAATAGCAGTAAGTCTCTTTTCGTCGATTAGGTTCAGCTGATTAAGCCGGTTCTGAATCCAGTCATCTTCACTCAAACCTGCGTCCTTCATGATCCGAAGAGAGGGTATCTGAACTTCAATGGGCAAGGCTGCCTCCATGCCATATACCAAGGAATAAGGTGTTGCCCCTGTTAACGTCCGTGCTGAGGTACGGTACCCATGAAGGGCAAATGGTAACATCTCGTTCCAGTCTTTGTATGTTACTGTCATCTTCTGCACAATCTTCTTAATGTTCTTAGCCGCTTCGACAGCCCCATTCATCTTCGGCCGGTAGGGAGAAGAGTTATGATGTTGTATCTTGAATTGCTCACAGAGCTCGGTGATCATCTTGTTGTTGAGATTGGTACCATTGTCCGTAATGATCCTCTCTGGTACACCGTATCGACAAATCAGATGGTTCCGAATGAACCGTGCCACGACGTTCTTGGTTACAGTAGCAAAGGAAGCTGCTTCAACCCATTTCGTAAAGTAATCGATTGCTACTAGGATGAAACGATGCCCGTTGGATGCCGTAGGCTGATCTCGTCGATCATATCAATGCCCCACATTGTAAAAGGCCAAGGTGACGTCAAGACGTTCAGAGGAACTGGAGGTATGTGCACCTTATCAGCATAGACCTGGCACTTGTGACATGTCCGAGAATGCTGATAGCAGTCGACTTCCATTGTGGACCAATAATATCCTGCCTGAAGGATTTTCTTTGCCATGGTGTGTCCAGTGGAATGGGTTCTGAAAGTACCTTCATGTAATTCTGCCATGATCCTTTCTGCTTCATTCTTATCCACACATCGCAGTAAGGTTGAATCATGGTTGCGCTTGTAAAGAATGCCATTGCTGATGAAGAACTTCGCCGCGAACCTCCTCAGAAACTTCTTATTATTAATAGATGCACCCTCGGGGTATTCCTGAGCCTCAAGATACCTCTTCACCTCATGAAACCAGGGTTTATCTGCTACCTCTTCAGTCTCAATATCACAATAATGTGCAGGTTCTTCCAATCTTTCAATGATAATCCGGGGAGCTTCGTTGTCCCAATTGACTTTGAACATAGAAGACATCGTAGCCAGCGTGTCTGCCAACTGATTCTCCTCTCTAGGGAAGTGTTCAAAGGTTATCTCCTCGAAATGGGGAAGCAACATCAACACATATTCCTTGTAAGGAATAAGATTTGGGTGTTTCGTATCCCACTCGCCTTTGATCTGACTGATCACGAGAGCGGAATCTCCGAAGACACTCAAGAACTTAATCCTTAGGTCAATTGCTGCTCGAAGACCCATGATGCATGCTTCATACTCCGCCATATTGTTGGTGCAGTTGAAACATAGTCGGGCGGTAAACGGAGTATGAGAGCCTTTAGGAGATATGATCACGGTGCCAATGCCATTACCCAAAGCATTTGAAGCTCCATCAAAGTACATAGACCATCGGGATCCTTCCTCAGGTCCTTCATCCGGTCTAGGTGTCTCACAGTCAGTTACCAACATGATATTCTCATCCGGAAATTCAAAGTTCATAGACTCGTAGTCATCCACTGCCTGATGTGCCAAATGGTCTGCCAACACACTTCCCTTAATTTCCTTTTGGGTCGTATATTGGATGTCATATTCAGTCAAGATCATCTGCCATCTTGTTATTCTTCCGGACAAGGCAGGTTTCTCGAAGATATACTTGATTGGATCCATTTTTGAAATCAATAGAGTAGTGTGAGTTAGCATATACTGTCTCAGCCGGCGAGCAGCCCATGCCAAAGCGCAGCAAGTTTTCTCGAGCAATGAGTATCGGGTCTCGCAGTCGGTAAACTTTTTGCTAAGGTAATAAATAGCATGCTCTTTTCGGCCAGACTCGTCATGCTGCCCCAGCACACACCCCATTGAGTTGTCGAGTACTGTCAAGTATAGGATCAGAGGTCTCCCTTCAACTGGAGGCATCATAATGGGTGGCTCTTGGAGATACTCTTTGATCCTTTCGAAAGAAGCCTGGCATTCATTGTTCCAACGTACTACTTGATCTTTCTTCAGTAGCTTGAAGATTGGCTCACAAGTAGCAGTCAGGTGCGAGATGAACCGGATAATGTAGTTCAGTCGTCCCAGGAAGCCTCTGACTTCTTTCTCTGTTTGGGGAGCTGGCATCTCTTGTATGGCCTTCACCTTTGCCGAATCCACTTGAATAACTTTGTCGCTTACGACGAAACCCAATAGTTTACCATATCTCACCGCGAAGGTGCACTTGTTAGGGTTTAACCTCAACTTGTACAACTTCAACCTGTCAAACAACTTCTGAAGGTGGTCAAGGTGTTCCCCCTCAGTTTGGGACCTTGCAATCATGTTGTCGACGTATACCTCAATCTCATGATGGATCATGTCATGAAATAAAGCAACCATGGCACGCTGATACGTTGCCCCAGCGTTCTTCAATCTAAAAGGAAATACCTTGTAGCAAAAAGTACCCCACTGAGTGACAAAATTCGTCTTCTCCATGTCTTCGGGAGCCATTTTAATCTGATTATAACCGGAGAAACCGTCCATGAAGGAGAAGACTTTATGCTGAGCGGTGTTGTCAACCAGAACATCAATATGAGGTAGAGGGAAGTCATCCTTGGGGCTTTCCCTGTTCAGATCCATATAGTCAACACACATTCGAACCTTACCATCCTTCTTCGGCACAGGAACCACATTGGCCACCTACTGTGGGTAAGAAGTAACTGCTAGAAAACCGGCATCAAACTGTTTCATCACTTCAGCCTTGATTTTCTCAGACATCTCTGGGCGCATTCGGCGGACCTTCTATTTCACTGGAGGACAGTCTTCCTTGGTAGGCAGGCGGTGAACAACAATATCGGTATCCAAACCTGGCATATCTTTGTAAGACCAGGCAAAGATCTCAACATAGTCATGCAGCATCTGAATCAACCGTTGCTTCACGCTAAGCTCCAAATTTTCCCCGATCTTGACCTCTTTCTTGTCCTCTTTTGTACCCAAGTTCACTGATTCCACCGGCTCTTCATGCGGCTGTATAGCCCTCTCTTCCTGAAGTAATAGTCTTGCAAGTTCACCAGGCACTTCACAATCATCTTCACCTTCGTCTTCGGTTAAGTTGATAGGATTTTCGAAGTCATAACTGGCAGTAGCAGAGTCGTTACCAGTGAGATCCAGAGTGGATGTAGACCTGCATATGTGAGTGTGTGTAAAATAGCTGTTTTACAATATGTAATAATAAAAGGAAAACAAGGAGAGCAAAATTTGAAATGCAAGAAACGTCCAATGCTTTTATTAATGATATATGTAAATGACACACATAAAGCCCTCACAAATGAAGCCATGATGCCCCGGGTAAGACACTGGGCCGTAGAGTTTAAAACATTGTCTGTTACAAATTCAAAACAAAAATTTTCATTACTGGGTAACAAAAGAAATAGGGATGAAGTTCCTTGCTGTCTAGTTGCTTGGTCCACCGTCAGTAGTAGGATAGATCCAGCTGTCAAATTCAGACTCCTCCACATCGTCTTCTATGGCATTCACTCCCAAATTGCTGATGAACACGGGAGGTCTTTCGATCCATGCATTCCGAACAGCCTTTTGAGCTTCTGCAGTGAAACCCAAACCAAACTTGTTAGTCTTATGTGTAAAATCAGGGAGTTGTCTCCAATTCGCACGCCCACCTTTCTCGACAATAGCCCGGGCATCCCTAAAGGAAGCCATCTTCATAGGAGAATCTTCAACAACAGTCTCACTTGATGCCAGCGTCTGGGGAACCTCTTCAAAATGCTGAAATGGGGTCTCAATAAACTCCTCATCCATCTCTACATACCGAAAAGAGTTGAGGTGGCTCACCATGTACTCTTCTTCTCCTTGCACTGTCACAATTTTCCCTTTCACTGGGTACTTCAACTTCTGGTGGAGCATTCAGGTTACGGCCCCAGCTTTGTGGATCCATGGACGACCCAACAAGCAAGAATAAGATGGTCGAATGTCCATCACATAGAATGTAGAGGAAAAACCTGAGAACCAACCTTAATCGGGATATCAACTTCTCTGTGCACCATCCTCTTAGACCCATCAAAGGCCCTGGCGACGATGTTGCTTGGTTTCAGCTCCAACCCTTCACAATCCAACCGGTCTAGAGCTTTCTTAGGCAAAACGTTCAATGAGGAACCAATATCCACTAATACATGAGCAAGAGTAATGCCTCTGCATTCAATGGAGACATGCAGGGCATCATTGTGATTCTTCCCTTTAGCAGTCAAGTCGGCGTCAGAGAAACCCAAACCATTATCAGCAGTCAGACTAGCCACGCAATCTTTAAACTAATCAGCCGATGTCTCTTACGGTACGTGTGCAGTCTTTAGGAATGCAATCAGAGCCTTGGCATGGGCCTCTGAGCATAGAAACAGTGACAACATAGAGATTTTGGACGGGGTTTGCCCCAGCTGTTCAACTACATTGTAGTCACTATTTTTGATAATCTTCAGAATCTCTTCCATCTCTTGTCTAGAAGCTTCAACAGTAATTGTCTTTGGTGCCTCGGTCTGGGCAGGCTCACTGGTGATCCCTTTGCCCCGAGTGTCAGACGACTCGGCGACAGGGGTAAGAATAGGAACTTGAACATGAATAGTAGCAGGTACACTTGTAGGTGTAATAACAACAGGTTTTCGGGCAGTTGGTGGAGAGATATCAGGTGAGAAAAGTCTTCTATTGCGGATGACTTTAGCAGGACCAACAATATTGCTGACGTCAGTACCAGCATCCAACTCTTGTTTAACTCCATGAAAATAAACATCAACCTCGTAGTGCCAAGGGACAGCTTTATCAGAGGTGTAGGGGATAGGTCCGGGAATAGTGATGATCAATGGTGCGATTCTTGGAACAAATATAATTCTAACAGGCTTTCTCAAGGAAGCCTTGGAAGAATCGTAGAAAATGGTAATAATAGCAACTTCTTCAGTATGAACTAAAGGAACAACAATCTTCTCAAACAGAATTTCTTTACTATCCATCAGGCGTTGGACACCTGACTTCAAAAGATGGCAACCGGTAGGTAGAACATAACACATACGGAAACCTTCGTCACAGCCCGGAAATAAATCGGCTAGAAAAAGGTTCTTCTTCACAGTCATTAAAGGGGTAACAATGTCGTTCACAGAAACCACAAACGAGTCTTCATCTATAGCATTCACTCCATGCTTGGGCATAGGGGAAGTCACAACATTAGGTCTTTCGGGTGCCTCGAACTCAATATCCTTAGCATCAATTAAGTCCTGTATTTTGTTCTTCAAAGCCCAACAATCATCTGTATTATGCCCCGGACTATCAGAGTGAAAAGCACAACGGGCATTAGGGTTATACTTAGGTGATGCAATGTTGGGATTCTGCGGAGCCTCCCTTGGAGTTACTAGATTGGTCTTTAATAACTGTGGCAGAATCTGAGACAAAGTTATGTTGAGATGGGTGAATTGCCTTCGAGGTCTCTCGGTCTTTTGGTGATTGTTGTGCTAAGTACCACCAGCAGGTCTTGAAATAACAACCACATTGACACCTTGGCGGTGTTCAGACCTATTCTGGCTTTTCGAACTGTAAACAACACTGGATTCCTTCTTAAAAGGCATTTTCTCGGTGCTTAATGAGGCACCCTTTTGTATCTTACCAGCCTCAATCCTCTCACCGATCATAATTATCTCCGTAAACCCAGACAAAGAGCTTCTAATCAGATGGTTGAAAAATGGACCAGACAAAGTCCCCAGAAACATATCCACAAGCTCCCGATCAGCCAAGGGTGGTTGCACTCTTCCGGCGAGGTCCCTCCACTTCTAAGCATAATCTTTGAAACCTTCGCCCATTCCCATAGACATACCCTGGAGTTGGGTACGTGTAGGAGCGAGGTCGGCATTGTATTGGTACTGCCTGTAGAAAGCAGCAGCCAAATCTTCCCAACTGTGGATACTGGCTCCTTCCAACTGGTAAAACCATTCAAGCTGAGTCCCTGAGAGACTGTCTTGAAAGAAGTGGATCCATAGGTTCTTATCAGCGGTGTACGGCTGAATCTTCCTTACATATGACCAGAGGTGCAGCTTCAGACAAGAAACTCCGTCATACTTAGCAAAGGCTGGTGCCTTGAACTTGTGGGGAATCATTACCCCAGATGATAGACCCAGATCACCAAAGTCCAGACCAGGCACTTTCTGAACTTCCATTGCACTCAACCGGTCTTCCAGTTGTTTGTATCTATCCTCAGCCGGAGGATATTGGTCTTCGTCGAAGTCCGTCTCATTGTCCGAGATCACAGGGCTAGGAGCCCTCCTTTCTTCCTGACTATCTTTCCCTCCAGATGAGGTAGTCAAATCAACTTCATCCCGTAGCCTGTTTCCAAACCTGGGACCTGTGTTAAACAGGACTGTCCTCTTCTTCTTCTTCTTCTTCTCTTTCAGAATCAGGGTCTTCAAGTCTTGCTGACCCTTAGCTAGATTCATGAACAGCTCTTGGAATTGGGCATTTTGAGCCTGTATGGCCTTGATTGCTTGCTCAGTTGATGGTTCAGCAGACATGATGAGTGCTGAAATAAACAACGAAGAAGATAAGAGACCTGTAATGGTACCTATTATGAGGCGCATGGAATGAAATGCGTATGCTATGATTTCAAAGACATCGAGAGATTCAAATTCGTAAACAAGAAATGAAACACACTTTTATTAGGTAAACTTGAAATTCAAATTGTTCAACAAATTTCCCTTAAGGCGTTAAAAGAAAGGAAATACTGAAAAGTAAATAAAGACTGGAAAGGAAATAATCAAAGGAAAATCAGTGCTCCCATGGTCGCTTCTTGTCGGTGCGGACATAGTCATTGAGAATCCGCTCGCTCTCCAGCTGCCTAGTCAACTTCTGGATCTTCTGCTCTTGCTCGTTAAACTTCTCTCGGTAAGCGTCCCGCTCTTCTCTCAACTGCATCCAAGACCTTTTCAGTGCCCCAATGTCAGTGGGCATGTAATGATGGAGGATGGTAGGAAGAACCCCCTCTTCATTAGCAACTTCAACAATGATAGGCAAGACGGCTTCATACGGCATACCTAGCTTTTGGGCACGGATGCGAACCCATCTGAGATATGGCTCCATCAAAAGAGAAGTATTTGGACCCAGCTCATATGGATCAGATCTGTGAACTCTACCCCAAGCCCTTATGAATCTGCGGCGTTGCTCATCGATATCCCCTTGAAAATCAAAGATGATACTAGGCATTAGCAGCTCGTGAGGTCCTTCTCTTTTGGCTCACCCAAACTGACGTAAGGCCAAGCATGGGTTGTAAGAAATTCCTCCATGGGTTCCTATCAGTGGAACATTGGGGTATTCCCCACAACGATCAATGATAGCCACCTCGTCCATACCCTTGATAGTCCAGATGATGTCATTATGAGAGAGAGACATAACCCTATAAGCCCAGCCCATTCCTTCTTTGTTCTTGAGCACTGATTTGGGGAGGTGCGAAATAAACCACCTCGCCAATAATGGAGCACAGCACATCAAGGTTCCCCGCTTCCAAGCAGTACGGGCATAAAGCTGATGAATAATGTCACCCAAGAGAGTGGGTACATGATTACGAGAGATAAAGATTTTCACCGCATTCACATCAACAAAGGAGTCAGGATTTGGAAACAATACCAAGCCATATATCAGAAGAGCCAGAATATCTTCGAATGCCTTGAAGTCTAGACTATCCCGGAAATAATTAGCCTTACCAACAAAGAACTTAGTCAGGAAGCCCTTTGCTCCACTTCTAGTCTCCTAATTAGCCATTACCTCATCCTTGGTCATATGAAAGGCTGAAGCAATCTCTTCTGGCCTAAGGATCTCCTCCCAACCAGTAAACAGGGTCTGCTCCAGAATAGAGATACCGAGCAGATCAGAGAACTCTTCTAAGGTGGGAACCAACTGGTAGTCCTGAAAAGTAAAGCAATGGTACAGCAGATCATAGAACTGGACCAGGACACTCATCATCTGCTCGTCCAATTTGGAGGTAACCAAACTGAGGAGATACCCATGTCTTCTGATGAAGGAGGTAGTATCAGGCATCTTTGCAATCAATTCTTTAAGCATGGTGGGAACCTGGACAAAGTTGATCCGGATGGTATTCCTACGCATGGGCATCATGACCTACAAAATAGAACAAAGATGAATCCCTCCTGTCTTTGAAATAGGTTAGTCCAATGCAAGATGTATGCAATGTTATGATGTCATGATGACATGATAGAAAGCACATCACAAGTATCCACAAATAGCAAACATGGTAAAGACACACAAGTCACACAGAGAGCCCTTAGATTTTAGGCTGGCAAGGAGCTTAGGTACTACCCTCTTTCAGTTCAGTTGGTTTAAACATGTCCTAAAAATAGTAACCGGGTTCTAGAGGATCTCAATATCATTGACTACCCTCGATCGGTCATAATTCCAGTTTAGTAACCTTTTCTTGCGGCCAGAATCATTGCGAGAGTTTAGTCTCAATGAGTGTAGCATACTGCTACTGTTCTATGGCCAAGTTGGTCAATTTAAAGGTTCTAAGGTCAGTTGGTGCTTAATGACCCCTTAGATGACCCATATTCTCCTTGTTCCAACACAAGGGATATCTTTACAATCTAAAGTGCCACACCAACGTAGCTACTGCTTCAACCGTATCGGTCTATGCCGTACAGTTCCCTCACAGTTTATTGCTACTTACCTAAAGGGTATCCCCCAGATCCGGGTTAGGATTTATAGTAACTCTGATTCAAGCCCATAAATATAAAGCATACAAAGCAAACAATTTAAAACACAATGATCTAATCCTAAGGTACACCCCACTTATTAAGCTTCCCCAGCAGAGTCGCCAGTTCTGTGATACGGTGGGAGAGAACTGACTGTTTTTGGAATGCTGGTTTGCGTTTTGCTTTTGTTTTTGCAAAATGTCGCGGTAAGCAAGAGTCGCCACCGTCTTTTATTTTACCCAACAAGGAAAGGAAAAAAGCACAGAAAAATTCCTTTTTCGAGATGTTTCTCGGGTCCGGGGGGTAGATTATAGAAAGGGAAGGTATTAGCACCCTTTCTATCTGTGGTTATCCACGGGCTCTTAGGTACTTGCTCAAAGTGTTTTCAAAATTTGCTTTCTTTGTGTTTGTGGGTTTGAAAACAAGTCTTTGTTTGAAAGGGAGTGTAAGTGTGAAAATTTGTTTTGTTTCGGAAAGAGCAAGTACTTAAGAACCATTTACCTACTCGAAAAAGGAATCGTTCTATGCTATCTTCCTTTAGACAATGCTATCCTACTATTAATGAGTAGGTAGCATCGTCGTTGGAGTTTCAAGGGTCAATTCAATTAAGGGTTGTGCGGTCACTAAAGCAATGTTAAGACGCCTTAGCGGTAACCCTAATGTCTTAGATCATTTTATCCGAGGCAACCGTTTGAAGGCAACTATGATCTTTGGACAAGAGGGCGACCTCTAAAACTTCTTATACTCAATGACCGCGTACGAAGGCAACCAAGTGGGGCGTACCCTAAGAGTGCGCATGTGTGAGTGTGTCGTTTTCAGTTATTTTTGTCTTTTCATAGGCTAAGGGTGATCTATGTTGATTTTAGGTTAAACATTCATTCTTGTCATGCATTCCTATTATCAAACATCTAACAATTATGTTTTGCGGAAAATAAATTGCGAAAATTAAACTAACTATTACAAGGCGTCGGGTATTTACATCGCCAAAAGCAATCCTTGAATTTAAAATGCGAAAAATAAATAAAGCGGTAAAAAGAGTAAAGTCCTATCAAACTATTACATTCCTGGAACATATACAATATAAAAATGGATCGCGTGCGGGAAATTAAATCGGGCGCGCTCTAGGGTTTTGACCCTTTTATTATTAAAGAAAGGATTTTTTGGTTTGTTTTTGAATTAAAAAAAAGAAATTAAACTAAGTTAATCATTAAATTAATAAACTAATTAAATAATTAATGAAAATATTTTTGGGTTTTTGGTATTTAAAGAAATAAAAATAAATTTGGTCAATATATATAAAACCTAATTGTCTAAGTTAATTTTAATTATTGCAAAATATATTAAAAGTTATTCCTAATTAAAACTAAATTAATTAAATTAATATTGTTAACAAAAATAAAATACTGAAAATTAATTTAAATTAGAAAATATTTTTTGGTTTTTAATTTTATTAAGAAAAAGTTTTGATTGGTTAGTTAAATAATAAAAATAATAACAATAAATAATTAAAAGAAATAATAAAAGAAAAGATAAAATGTTAGGGTTGGGGCCTGATTAGGGGGTGAGAATGGAAAATTTGTGGCCCATTAACATGCAGGCCTGGTGGACTTTTTGGATCCCCTATGTACGCGCTGACTTTTGCCCATGGTAGACCTCCAGGTTATGGCCACCAGATTTGGCCTTTGGCCATCTGGCTGTTGAATGATTGAGAGACCATAGTGGACTGCACGCTTGGAATTACACTGGATCACTTGGCTGAAAAATACAACAAATAATATGGGGACCTGGGATTCGAACCCAGGTCCTGTAAGTCATTACATACACGCCACTACCACTCAACTAACGCACTTCAACTGTTAGTGTAATGGACAATAATGATTATAAGGGAAAACACGTAATATGCCAGAAAATATGGAAAAAAAACGCGCCAAGTTTGAACCGTCCAACCAGGGGGAGACACGTCTGTTGTCTTCTTCCTCCAACCCTGTAAATTTACCTGCGGATTTATATTCGCAGCTAAATTCGTATGACATTCCAAAAATTAAATCTAGGCCATGAAAATGACCCCCAAGACCATGGTTGTGTTCGTCTGGGCATCCTGAGTAAACCTATACCCTTCTTGAACCTTGATTTCCCCTGAAAAAGAAAACCCTAAAATCTAATGCAAAACCCTAGCCATACGGTTATGGGGTTAGAGGCCATATCAATGCAATCAAATAATGCCAAAAGTCCAGAAATCTCATAAGCATCACAAATATGTCAAAGATTTGCCAGGAAAATGCAAGAATATGGAGTTATGGTTTCAAATGAAAAGCGGTTTTTTGAGATACTTACAGAGCTTTTGGGCGTGTATGGAGATTGGTTTTGGGTTGGTTCTGCTTCAGGGATTGTCCAACAATTGATTAGCGTTGAGTTTTGCTTATGAATTGGCCTCCAATGATGATTTCAGTTTTGCACTTTTTCCACTTTTTTTCAAGTTTGGTTCTTGATGTTCTTGCAGCCTCTAGGTCTCAAATACGTGTCCTTTGGATTGTATATGTATGCTGCAATGTATTAGGTCAACAAATTGGTCTTGAATCTTTGCACATCAATGCTTTGAGATTGGATTTGATCCTCCATTGAAAACTTGTTTAATTTGCCAAAAATCCAATATTTTTGCACATGGAATGATTGATACAAATTTGATCATGACATTGATGATGATTAGGTCCTGAAAATAGAAAAAGATCTCATGTAATCAAGTTTTGGGATTTTATTTGATTTAAATTGATTTAAAATGAAATAATCCAAAAAAATCAAATAAAACAGGAAAATTGATAAATGGACACAAGGCTGAAGCTAGGAAACGTGTGGAATGTGGCAATCCAAAATCAAGTGGAAAAGAATGGTCCCATTTGACAAAATTTGAAGTTTTGGGGATAGTTGACTTTTTGCAATTTTGCAAAAATGCCCAACTTCATCAATGTATAACTTCTTCAATTTTGAACTTTTGGAAGTGTTATTTTACTTTTTAGAAATCTTGAGATGTCCTCTAACCAACCCTTTTGGTCTCATCTCATTTTGATATTCCATGTTGAAGTTATAAGTTTTGGAAAAAAAGGTGTTTTTGTTGACTTTCAAAAATGACCTATAATGTCCAAATTTGTAACTTTTTGTGAGTGCATTTTATGATCTTGGGGTATGAAGATGGATTGTTGTAAATTTCATCCTCTTAAAAATGAGCTTTGGATGGGTCATTTCTCATAAAGTATGAGAAAGTTATGCTTGGTAAAAGTTGAGTTGACTTTTCCTACAAAACCCTAATTTAGCAACTTTTGAGTCTTGATGAATTTTAGCAATCCTTGATGAATCATGATCAACCCTTGATAAAATGATGAAATATCGTTCAAAATTAGAATGTTGACAAAAAATCTTGAAGTTTGACTGTATTTAGGTCACAGTTGACTTTTGCCCTAACACAGTCGATTTTTGGACCCCTTGAGCAATTGACTGAGCAAACTTCCTCTGCAAGGCTTGAAATTTGACATGGATGATCTTGAGAATATATTAGGACATTGGGGAGAACTTGAGGTCATTTGTATGCAAGGACCTTGATGCAACATAAAACCCTAATTTGAGGTTGACTGCCTTAGGAGATAGCTTGATTGTCCAACTCTTGAGCAATCTTGAGCCACTTGGAGATTTTTCTTGCAATGTTTGGAGAAATATGAGAGGGAAAATTTTGGGGTGTCAAATTTATGCTGACAAAGTGCACGTATCTCCAGTTCCTCTGAATGTCTTGACGGCTCCTTGGCCCTTTGCTATGTGGGGAATTGATATGATTGGGGAGATCAAGCCAACAGCCTCCAATGGACACCGTTTCATCCTAGTGGCCATTAACTATTTTACCAAGTGGGTTGAAGCAGCTTCCTTTGCAGCCATTACCAAGAATGTTTTTTCCCGCTTCATCAAGCAAAATCTCATTTGTCGGTACGATATCTCGGAAAGGATCATCACTGACAATGGTACAAATCTTAACAACACTATGATCACCACCTTGTGCGAGCAATTCAAGATTCAGCATCACAATTCTTATCCCTATCAGCCAAAGATGAATGGTGTTGTCGAAGCTGCAAATAAAAACATTAAAAAGATCATACAAAAGATGACAGTCACATACAAATACTGGAATGAGATGCTACCATTCACTCTCCACGGGTATCGTACCACGGCTCACACATTGACTGGGGCAACACCTTATTCTTTGGTTTATGGCATGGAGGTTGTCTTGCCTATTGAGGTTCAAATCCCCTCTCTGAGAATTATGAAGGATACAGGTTTGAATGAAGACGACTGGATCCAGACTCGACTTGATCCATTGAACTTAATTGATGAAAAGAGACTTACTGCTGTTTGACATGATCAAATGTATCAAAAATGGATGATCAAGGCTTTCAACCAGAAAGTCAGACGCCAAGTATATCAAGTTGGCAATCTAGTGATCAAACGTATCATCTTGCCACAAAGTGATCCCAGGGGAAAATGGACTCCTACCTATGAAGGACCATTTGTAATCAAGAATATATTCTCCGGTGGGGCGATGATCTTGACCACCATGGATGGCGACGACCTGCCACACCATGTGAACGCGGATATAGTCAAAAGATACTACGCATAAGAGACCCGCTAGGTTGACACACCTAGGCAAAAAAAGGGCATCCCGGCGAACCAAAAAGGTTCAGGAAAAAATTAGGGATAAAATAAAAAAACTATACACCCGGCAAGTTGAAAATCCAAAAGGACGACTTGGGCAAAAAAATGGTTTCCCGGTAGACTGAAAACCTGAAAGGGCGGTTCAGGCAAAAGTTAGGGAATTAAAGCGTATGACTATGTCCCGTCGGATCATTTACAGAGAACCTTTGAACTCCACTGACAAACTCGGAGTTTCTGATCAATTCAATCATCTTCGGACAAAGCAACAAATAGACAAGATATTCAGAGATATAAAGGCTATAGCAGAATGGGAACCCCATGGGATTATTACACATAGCTATCTTTCTTTGTATAAATTTTTCTTGTTTTATGACACCGTTATATTACTAGAATGTTTGTCTCCTTTGTAAAAAATACTTATTCAAAGTCAATACAAAGATATCTCTTTAAAAATACAAAAAAAAACGATTTGTCTTTTTCTTTACTCTTGTGTTTTGTTTGCAAAAAACGTCCAATGATTCATTGATGAACATATGCATTTGAACATAATTACTGTTTACAAATAAACAAAATGAGAAAGACAATTACGGATAGGTTGAAAGGACAAGAAAACATCTCTAGGCTATTCCATGAGTAATCCCCACAGTACGTCATTTAAATCCCCAGCGGAACAAATCTCAATCTATTAATCCCCAGTAGAAATTGTCAAATTCCTCGAGATTCCCCAAACAGATCTTACAAATAGTACATGGTGTTGCCCTCACGACAGAATATACTTCTCTCAACAAGAGTTCGTCATTATTTCAACTTCAAGACATGAAAATTCAACATAGCCTCAGCACCATTCAAGGATTTATTTTCCTCAAACAGACAGCAATACAACAAATCAGCTTACATGCGCATGCATTGCATCCACATATCATAAAGCAAATATATTGCATCATACATTTCATGCAACATAACTTTGTGTTTCAGCTAACATTTTACCCTTTTCAGGATAAGATTAACAGCTACCATTAACAATATGCAATCATGATACAGTACGGATACGCTCCAGACATGGATGCCATTCTGATACTCATTCAGATCTCAAGTTCAGATACAGTACAGATACGCTCCAGAAACAGATGCCTTTCTGATACTCATTCAAATCTCAAGTTCAGATACAGTACATATACGCTCCAGACACAGATGCCATTCTGATACTCATTCAGATTCAACTTTCAAATACAGTACGGATACGCTCCAGACACGGATTCCATTCTGATACTCGTCCAGATACAACCTTTCAGATACAGTTCAGATACGTCCCAAACACGGACACCATTCTGATACTTATTCTTTCGGCTTACAACTTGCAATCCAACAATCATATTTGGATGGCATCTTTAAGCCCATCTCCTACAACTTTCTACCACCTCTCCAAATGGAATTTTCAAGCCCATTCCCTCTACCGTCACGTCACCGAGTGCAAATTTTTGGGCACTCTAGTGTCCAATCATCTTCCACCTTCGAGTCACGAATAGCAAAACATGCCAATCCAACTCTTCAGGCTTAAGAAGATTGAACAGGGGCAGTTGTTGTACCATAAAATTTCCCCTCTCATTTCTCAAGATATTTCCTATAAAGATCTTCAATGCCTCAAGTTTGCGCAAGTATCGACTAGGTCAAACAATTTTCCCAACACTGATACCTCAACTTAGGGTTTGGGTTTGTACAAAGGCAGTTGGATTGCTAATGTTTCTAATGACTTTCATGAATCATTATGGACCCTCAGGATTATTTTTGTCAAGTTTCAAGTTTGGGATCACAATTTTCCAAGAAAGTCATTCAAATTACCAAAAGGGGAAAAATGGGCAAAATTAGGGTTTTAACTGAAAAATGATTGAACTTTGATTTTTTACCTAATAACTGGCTTATTGGTTGGAAGCATGATCTCAAGGATCCGAGCGCGTCATTTTGACCTAATTTCATATTTCAATTCATCTCCTGAGATCAGTGGATTGATAGAAAAATTTAGTCAACTGATGAGAAAAGTCAACTGTACACTAAGAAGTCAAACTTTGACTTTTTGACCAAACTTGAGTCCCAAAAATCATATTTCATTAAGACATCCAAAATATGAAATTTGATCATCAAAAATAAAGAGAATCAAAAATCCAACTTTGCAAGACTTTGAAAATTTTCTAAGTATTTTCTATACTTGGTTAATTTCATTTGCTTCATGATATTTTTTACTATAATTCCAAATAATTCAAAATGATGCAAGTAATTCAAGTTATTACAAAGTGGCATTCTTACAAAATTACAAATTCTAAAACTATGCCTTGATTGAATTTTCTCAAAAGACCTTGTCACAATGTTTTGGCCCTTGACATAATATGCTTGAAATATTCCACAAGACCAAAATTGTGACATGCTACAAACCATGTTGTCCAAGTTGAACAAAATGTGATGTGCCACATTTCCACAATACCCCATGCTTCCCTGCAAGAAAGCTTATGCTATACTGCACCCCAAGGATGCATTCTGCCCAATGCAGTCCAAAAACTGCTCTATGCAGTCTGCCCAAGCCTGCATCACAACAGCCCCAAAAATTGCACCAAAATGGCAAAGGAAAATTGTGTGAAGAAAGTGTCAAAGCAGTAGGCAAAAACAATTCAAAATAACTTATGTAGTTTCCCCCCTAAACCATAATCAAGGGTCTACAAAAAGAGGATTGTCTCATAAGACAAGGGGGTTAGATTTTAGAGGTTGGATTTAGAAGAGAGGATTGAGAGAGAGAATAGAGAGTTATTATTGAGCAGAAAAACAGTATTCTTGTTAACCTTGACTGATTTTTCAAAATCAAATCGGTTCTTGTTCAAAACAGAAACCCAATCTGTTACTCCATCATACGAACTCTCTGTAAGCCAAAGACTTCACCACATACAAAGGTGGCCAAACATAAAAATAGTCCTTGTAGTGCTATCCACCCTCACCATCAAAAAATACTAAAAATATTACAGTACATTCCAACTCAGTTCCGACAGTCCAGAGCAGCTTTCTGAAGACTCACAAGGTCATTACAGCATTTGGAAAAGCATTCAGATCTAAAACAACCAGTGCAACCCAAAGGTAAGTCCTCTTGACTTGATATCTTCTTGTACATCATTAACAATCTGTTGTTCTTGAAGATAAGATGTAGTATTTTATTATCCCTTTGAATTGGTCGTTTGTTTGTGATTTAGGCTTATTCACTCATTTGTTATTTACATCTATCCATCATATGTTGTAAGCTAACCTGTACAGACAAGAAGAACAATGTTTAAGGCAGGAAAATACAGCATGTATCGACACATATCCTCATGTGTCAACTCATTCTAGTGAAAAAACAGGGTATGAGTCGACATATAACCCCCATGCATTGACCCATACTGAGTTCAGGTCACAAAACAGAAATCTGAAAGAGCCTATGAGTCGATACATACGCGTTTCGCATCGATACGAGAAGGGGCATGAGTCGACACATCCCATTATGTGTCAACAAATAATGAACTAATTTTTTTACAGGAGCAAGGAAAAGCTATGTGTCGATGCATAGCAGCATGGGTCGACACATAGCGGTTCAAAAATGTATTTTTCCCTATATTTTACACTGTTTTCACATTGTCTTCTTTATCATTCGATAGGTTTGTAATATTTTAGTTTCTACTTCATCCCTATTGTTAAATTGTACCCCCATCCCCCTAAAGTGATGTAATAGCTTAGATTTTACTTTCCGCATTTTATTTGCCTTTCATATATTGCTAGTAAATAAGATGTATGGCAAGATAGAATCAACAAATAGATGACTTTCAAATACAAGACAAAATGCATGCAAACTAACACACTATTCACACTAACACCTCTAGGGTAACCTCATTTTGTTGCCTATCGGAAAAATATTCATGTCCCTCGAACATGGACGTTTTAGCAAAGACCCTCGATAAAATATCATAGTCCCTCGTTGACCCTCAATGTTGCCTTCAGTGAACGATCTAGTCCCTAAACGACATTGCTAAAATGTTCCATGAGTTGCCTTCCATGACTATATAAACGTCCTTACACCCGTCCCTCCACATCCAACGATGGGACTTCTTACCAAATCAATGGTAAGATAGTCATATCTAAAGGAGAAGGAAAAGCACATTTAAGACCTTTTGAGTAGGTAGTTTCGCTCTTAGATACTCGCTTGCTCGCAACAAAAACATTTCATACACAAACACTTTCGTTTCAAAAACCTTTTCGAAAAGACAACATTTTGTATACGTTCTTATAGAGACGAGAACCATTGCAAAACATCTTTTCAAAACCATTTTCAAAAACAAAATCCATAAACACGTCTTTGAACTATCTTTCGAAACAAAACTTTGTACGCGTTCTTATAGAAACGAGAACCATTACAAAGACATTTTCAAAACACTTTCAAAGCCCACATCACAAAGCACAAACAAAAGCAAGTTGATCTAGCGAGTAACTAAGAGCCCATGGAAAACCATGGATGAAAAGGGTGCTAACACCTTACCTTTTCATAACCTACCCCCCAAACTCAAAAACATCTCTAAAAGGTCTTTCCTGTGCTTTTTCACTTTTCCTTATTGGATAAAAGAAAGTCGGTGGCGAATCTTGCTAAACCACAACATTTGCAAACACAAATGCAAAACCTCAAGTCAGTTCTCCCACCGTATCACACTTTCCAAGCTTGAGTTTTCTTCTTCTCAACCTTAGTAAGCCAAGCTAAGTAAGATTTATCTAAGGTTGGACATGATCTAAAACGTCTAAAGTTCTCAGTTATATAATCCAATTGGAAAGCTTCTCACTTTCTCTTAGGGTTTGAGGAACTACTTTCAGAAGTTTTCTTAGAAGCTTTTTTTGGTTTCTTGGTGGAATCCTCGATGTTCTCTTCAGAAGCCACGGTTTTATTTGCTAAAGGTTTAGTAACATAATAAGTTGGAAAAAATTCCACATATTTTTCTAAGTCACCTGTAGCGATTAAAGGCCCTAAAAAACCTAAGGTTTTACCAGAAAACAAAGAAGGAATTAGTACCTGAGAAGCATAAACGACTCTTTGTTCCCTAGTGAGTTTGGGAGGTGTGATAAATTCTTGATTCCCAGAGGTGATGATTTTGCTTGTTGGTACGTTTTGAGAAGATGAATCTTTAGAAATTCCAGATTTCTCAGCATGTTTTGAATCTTGTTTACCGGAAGACATTGTTGTTGATTTGAAGAACTGATGAATTTTTAAGAAGGAATAAGAGTGAAAATCAGAGAGTATGAAGATTTCTGAGTTTGCAAAAGTAGAAAGAGAAATAATAAAAAAAGGTAACTTTTTTTATAATGGTAAGTGGAGACGCGGGAGGTTACACCTCAGGAAGTTAGTGGGGCACGTGTCAACATCTGACGGAGGAAAGTGAAAGATCATTATTCATGTCATTGGAAGTTGGTATATAATGATGGCAAAATTGTCGCACGCATGCCTTGATGAGACGTTTTGGAAAAAGGTAGTCATGATTAACTATGACGTCAGGAAATGAAGGAAATGAAAGGTTGCTAGTCAAAATCGGGTGATTACAAAAAATGGTCGTTTCTGCATTTATTTGAAATGGACATTTATTGGGGGCAATTTGTTAGCTGAAGATTTTGACATTTGGTAAAAATATGAAAGTTGATTTGAGAGGATCATGTTTTAAAAATAACATGAAAATTGACCTTATAAGGTTATTTTATAAAGCTTATTTTTTATGATTCGACATGTCGAAGGGAAACTTAAAGTGAAAATAATATTTCAAGATATGTGAAGTACTTTGACAGTCCACTTTGTTGAATTCAAAGTTGAATTCAAAAAAGCTTCGAGCGGGAAGTTTAAGTTTCAAACTAATGCATTTCGCTAGAAAGACACGTGGAAATGCCAGAATGTCTGCATGTAAAAGCTGTCGAACGTGGCGTAATCTCATAGAAAGACCGTTAGGGTCGAATTAGTATAAATAGGAGTCTTAGATGTTAGGATTCAGGGTGTTCACATCTTTGTACAATATACTCAAATACTCAAAGTATCAGTGTTAGAGAAACGATTTAGTGATACATGTACGTATGATGCACCATATTTACATTTGAAAGTTATTTACATTTAATGACATTTCTTCATGTCATTTATATTCTTTACGATTTACAGTCTAGAATAGTTTCCTATTTTATTGTTATTATAAGAACACTTTGTTTGATATAAAAGTGATTCTCTCCGTCTAAAGAAGTTATCATCAAAACCTTTTTTCCTAAAAATTAGAACACAATCGTCCTGAGATCAATCTGATCAATCTCGCAAGTATTTAAATCTTCTTTTAAAGATTTAGAAGATCAGCGATTGTTTACAAAATTACAGGGTAAACAGGCATGCGCATACACATCGCATACATCATAACCTCATTTATTTTGATAACATTATCACACAATGCATTTCATACATCATGACATTGCATATGACTAACTCTTTACCATTTTCAGGAAAGGTCAAATCAACAAATACCGTTTACTACTTACGTGACCTGGTAGTCTTCTTAAAATCTACGTAGGATGAAAGACTATTTCAGCATGTTCCTTAGAAATATGTTCTCAAAAGACCTTCTCTGGTTCAGCTAGATCAATACTAAGATCTCTCTGATTTCTATTCTAGTTGAGGATATTCCAAGACTTTTGTCTGGTTCAGTTAAATCGATACTAAGATTTTTCTGATTTCCATTCCAGTCAAAGTTAATTGAAGACCTTCTCTGGTTCAGTTAGATCGATACTAAGATCTCTCTGATTTCTATTCCAGTTGAGGATATTCCAAGACTTTTGTCTGGTTCAATTAAATTGATACTAAGATTTTTCTGATTTCCATTCCAGTCAAAGTTAATTAAAGACCTTCTCTGGTTCAGTTAGATCGATACTAAGACCTCTCTGATTTCTATTCCAGTTGAAGATATTCCAAGACTTTTGTCTGGTTCAGTTAAATCGATACTAAGATTCTTCTGATTTCCATTCCGGTCAAAGTTAATCCAAGACCTTCTCTGGTTCAGTTAGATCGATACTAAGATCTCTCTGATTTCTGTTCCAGTTGAAGAAACTGTAAAACCTGGATTCCGACCAGATAGCAGTTCACCACACTGTGAGGCCTGGACTCGACCAGATAACAGTTAACATCATTGCTGAAGCCCGGAACTCGACTAGATAATAGTCAATCAACAATTCAAGACACTGTGAAGCCTGGAATTTGACCAGATAACAGTATAAGGTGTTGTGAAGCCTGGAATCCGACCAGATAGCAGTTTACCCTGTCAATTACTATGAAGTCTGGACTCGACCAGATAATAGTGTACCTCAAATTCAAGTTGAATCCTGGATCCGACCAGATAACAACTTAATATCTTCAATTCAAGTCGAAGCCTAGATTCCGACCAGATAACAGTTTGAGTTACTGTGAATCCTGGAGTACGACCAAATAACAGTTTAATCTCATTTCCCCAGTAAGACGCTGTGAAGCCTGGAATACGACCGGATAATAGTCGTCCTTATTATCCTTAGCAAGTCACTGTGAAGCCTAGATCCGGACTAGATAGTAGTTCATTTCCATCTCTTCAATCAAGAGATGATTCCCCAATAGAGTAATGGACAACTGAAGCTCCTAAGCTCTATTTCCCGAACAAAGACCAACATTCCTCAACGGAGTCCTCCTCAACAACAGGCATAAGAATTCCCACAAAGGAATGTCTCATGAAATCAACATTGTTCTAGATGGAACCTTTAAGCTCATCTCCGACGATCTTCCTTCATCTTCTCCAAATGGGATCTATAATCCCATTCCCAATTTTATCTACACAATCAAGTATCATTTCAGACGAGTGCAAATTTCTGGACACTCTAGTGTTCAATCATCTTTTACCTTCAGATCACAAAAGGCAGACCAGCTGTTGTACCCCAATTTTCCCCCTAATATCCCTTCATCATACCATATTAATTCAATCACAACAAGATCACATTAGGGCTTTTGGTTCTCCTTCCTATCTTTAGCTTTGCTCTTTGAGAAATCACCAAGCACCTTGACTTGTTTTTCTTTTGTGATCATGCATGTTTTGTTTTGACTTTCCTTTTAATTAATAAAATGCAATGTTGGTTTGTCTTACTTGTTAATAATGTAGGTAAAGGCAATGTGGCTTAGCAAGTTGATCCATGGGTTCATGAGTTTATTTCCATGCCCTAGTCAATAAAGCTTGAGAAATTCAAACCTCACCATTGAAGTTGTTTTGGAAGAAATGGAATGGCAAGGTTTATTTTGGTTCACCATATTTCAAAGTTATCAAGATTGATTCAAAAGTACAAGGGGTTAATTGAAGAATTTGTTGTTGTACCCCAATTTTTGCCCCTAAGATCCCTTCAGCATGCCACATTGATTCAATCACAACAAGGTCACATTAGGGCTTTTGGTTCTCCTCCTAATCTCTAGATTTGATCTTTGAGGAATCACCAAGCACCTTAACTTGTTTTCCTTTTGTGATCATGCATTTTTTTACTTTCCTTTTAACTAATAAAGTGCAATGTTGTTTTATCTTATTTGTCAATAATGTAGGTAAAGGCAATGTGGCTTAGCAAGTTGATCCATGGGTTCATGAGTTTATTTCCATGCTCTAGTCAACAAAGCTTGAGAAGTTCAAACCTCACCATTGAAGTTGATTTGGAATAAATGGCATGGAAAGGTTATTTTGGTTCACCATATTTCAAAGTTATCAAAATTGATTCAAAAGTACAAGGGGTTGATTGAAGAAGTTGTCATGGTTGGACAAGGCCTTGTTCCCATTGGTCACAAGTGCATATTTCTCTCAATTATCAAGATATGGAAGTGGTTATGGTTGCTATGAGTACTCATTATCACCCTCAACAACTTTTATTCACAAAGCAAGAATGTTGGTACAAGAAGGTTGTTCAAAATTGTCAAAGTTCCGCAAAGCATTTTCTTGATCTAGGAGTTAGGGTTTTGAACTTCAAAGAAATATATATTACTCATATTTTGGTATTTTTGATTGATTCCAAAAACATCCTCCTCTTCAAAGGGTTATTAACAAATCACTTCAAAAGATTCAAGGATTTTTCATGTGGAAGAAACATGATCATGAAGAAAGATTACAAGTCCTCCAGATGAACCCCCAATTTTCTATGTGTGACTTCAAATGATCATAACTTGGTCAATTTTTTATCACCTTGAGCCCACTCTTTTTCCATTATGATCTTGAGGATGTGAACTCTGTTCCTTATATTATGTGAAAGTGAGAAAATGGATGGAAGATGCCTTAAGGATACAAAAGATTATAGGTCATTTCATGATTTTTTGCCAACTTCAACAATTCATAACTCTCTCAAATTTTGGATATTTTGAATGGTTCATGTCTCAAAATGTCATTCAAGAGGTCTATTTCATGCCATATTTTTTGGTAAAGAGCAAATTCCAAGAGGAAGGCCATGTTTGGATGCAAAACATTATAGGTCACTTTTGAAGAAAAAATTGAAATATTTCTAAGTATGGAAAGTCAACCTTTTTTCCTCAACTTTAACTCATTGCAACTTTCAGCTCAAGCATCTATTTTCCCATTTCAAAGCTTGTAATATCATCTTCCTAAAGCAGCAAGAATCATTCCTTAAGACCCCTTGAGCTGAGAATGCCATTGGATTGAACTTGGTAACTTGGAACTGAAGTTTCTTCATAAGTCAGAATTTCAAATTCATGTTTTGGCTTCTAAACATCAAATTAGCACGCGTTTATGGTCTAAACATGTTTAACCAACTTTCCGAAGTGGATTAGAGCCTTAAAACACAAGGATTGGATGAGTTTTGATGCAAAACAGATCACACATTACTCGTGTATCAGGTTCACACGATTTCCCTCCAAACTTCATCATTTCACACGCTTGAACATTCCATTTGATTCCCTATAAATAGAGGCTCATACCTCATTCATTTCCTCAAACTTGAATAGCCAGAATCACCCTGCCAAACTTGCTCCATAACTCATTTTTCTATAACTTCAAAATCATTGTTTAAGCCTTTTTCAATCCAATTTTTCTGTCAATTCACCTTCCTTGATCTTCCCTGAGGGTAACCGTACAATTACCTTCAAGAATTGTGACCTATATTGATCCATCGAAGTCCAGTTTTAGAGCTCTGCAACTCAATTTCAATAGGTAGATTTCTCCACCAATTCTACAAAACTTTGATATCATTGTGAAGCTCTCATTTCCCTGGCTCTAGTTGCAACACTTGATTTTATCTGGAAACATGTGTTTGACCATGAAATTTCAAATCCCTTTTCAGAACTTTCCTTCCAATTTACTTGAGCTATAATTTATATAAGTTTGTCGCGTAGGTGTGGTTGTCTTCGTCTTGAAGAGACGAAGCGAATGGAATAGGTCTGAGCTTCTGATTTTATAGTTTGAGAGACCTGTAATTCACGTTGGCTGGAGGTTGAAGATGACCAACGTGTCATCTTCCAATCAATGATGGCTTGCCACTTGTTATTTTTGAAAATATGAATTTACATTTGATTCAGTGCTTTATTCACTAATGACTATGATATGCACAACACGCCAGATCCCTTGGATTTGATTACTAACGCGTTTTGACTCCCATCCAATGGTCCACGTATTTTTTACTTTATTTTTTATTTCTGATTTTTATATTTAATTGTTTTAAACTTCAAAAAATCATAAATAATTCATTTTAAGTCCAAAAAATCTGGAAAAATTATGAAAAATATTTTTGATTTTTCTCTTTTTGATTTTTATTTTTTCACAATTTTATTTTGTATTTTGATATTTTTTTATAAATTTTCACTTTATTTGAATTATTTTAAATGTTTAAAAATACTTTTATGCATTTTTAAATTCTGAAAAAATTATGGAATGATTCAATTATATTGTGACAAATATGGGTGACCTCATTTATTTTTAACTTTGTTATTTTTTATCATTTTTGGTTTATTTTATTTATTTCTTTTAATTTTAAAAATAGTTTCTGACTTTAAAAAATTACCAAAAATTTTATAAAAATATTTTAGTTCATTTCTGATTTTTCTATGGTCTTACTTAATATTTCTTGATTAATTTGAATATAGTTGGTATTTTTCTCTTTTATTTCTATTTTAAAACATCTTTAAAACTTTTTTTAATGTATATATTAAATACAATATTATTTTGTGATTATTTTCTGGCTGATCTTGGGTTGAATTTTTGACCATGAACTTTATTAACATCATTGAATCCATGGTGTTGAGTCTAACTCCACAAAAATGGATGAATGATTTTAATAATAGTTTGATTAAGTTTTAATTCAAATGTGGTTTGTATATTCTTTCTCACCCCTCTTCATCTCACCCATTTCTTATTGCACTAAGCGTTATTGGAGCATGATCTCTATATCATGTCTCAAAAAAAAATGGTGCATAGATTGTTATTGACCGACCTCAAAATAGGTGCTACTTCTATATAAGTCCATTTACGTTTGCTTAACATAGCGCTAAATTTTGTCCTGATTCGAATAAATGATCATTTGTGGCCCAAACCTATGTTTGCAAGCCCAAGTATGTTAATTTGATCTCTTTGATCCAATAACCTTGAGATTCATTGTGTGGAGGCTTTGGTTCTACCAATCCTCTAATGGGTCTACAACACTTTTGGTCAATGTAGATCACTTAAACATCGTTGATCATTAAATGGTACTTTTGAGGATTCCAAATGGATGATATACTTGACAAAAAGCAAATGCAACTTGTTGTATGGAGGCTTTGGTTCTACCAATCCTCTAATGAGTTCCAAATTCAATTTTCAAGATGGTCATCCAACTAACACTAATTATTAAATTGTTTTTACTTTATGCTTTTATTTGTATGCTTTATGTACCATTTACTTTAAGCATTACATTTCATGCCATTTTTATTTTGTTCACTTGAGCATTTATATTCTTGTTATTTTTATTTTGCTCACTTGAGCTTTTCTTTTCTTTTTCAAGACACCTAATAATCAACATGAACTCTAAAAAAGGCTTTAATGATACTTGGACTATTTGGTTACTATCCTTGGCATTATGGAGTATTGGACTTCTTGGACTTAGGATTAGAGGCCTTGACCTATGTTGGAGACCTTGTGACCTTAATTGATATTTTGTCTGGAGTTCTTGAGGTTTACCTCAGGATATTGGGTTGTTTGTTTGTTTTGTGTGTAGGTTATTGTGATTACATTCTTTGTTTGTAATCCAGAATTCACCCGTATACAGCCGTTACTCTGCCTAATTTTTGTGAAGACTTAATACACTTGAAGTTTGGTTCTCTCAAGAGGTCTAGTATCTTTGATTGTTTAGTTTCAATCCAAAGAATTGGAATTCTATCTTGACTCATAATGTCAAGTTTTGGCTTCTTGTTAGTTAGATGGTTCTTATCCCTAGCTTTTACCTTATGCTTTAGGATAGTCCCTTCTTCTCCTCCCATCTTCTTTAATTTCAAAAAATATTCTCCCTCCTTTTGAAAACTCTTCTTGTTTTTAAACTTGAACCCATTTCATAATAAACTTGGACCTAGGTCCATGCATTTTCAAAACTTTTTTTTTTCATAAATAAACTCCAATCAACTTAATAATACCTTGACATTTTTTTGTGAAAAGACTAAAAGTCAACTAATCTCATTTCAAACCATTTTGCCACTTTTGGATTTTTATTCTTAAAACTTTTCTCAAAAGATTAGACTCTTGTCAATCCTTGCAGTGATGCAAACTACTATACTTCTATAATATATAGTGAATAAAGATATTTTCCACTTGGGTGTTGAGTGAGGCATTATTGATTTTAAAATCCAAGTCATATCCTCCACTTTGAGATAATGTAAATTCTCCTTTCTCATGATTGTGGGTAGTAAGTATGTTTTCCACACGGACAATGACGATGATGTCTTATCTCATAAAATTAACCAACACACTTGTGTTTTTTTTAAATTTTTTAAAAGGTGAACTACGTGTACCCTGATCCCGTATTGCACGAAAGGTGGTACGTAGGCACTAAAGGTTTGCAACCGCGACGGGTGAAAAAAAATCATAAAAATACTTCTTTTCTCACCTCCACCATCTATTTTTTTCATACAACATTTTATAGCCAAAATATACAGATTTTTCAAAGAGGTTCATGCAGAGTACCGTAGATGTTTAGGGTGATAATACCTTCCCTTTGCATAACCAACCCCCTCTTTTGGGTTACTCTCTCTTTTCCAATTCCTTTGGAAACAATAAAGCGCGGTGGAGATTTTTATTTTGATTTGTACAAGTCTAGTCAATCCAATGGCTTAGTCTTAAACATTTCTACCGCTACAGAAAAATGGCGACTTCACTGGGGAAAGATTGACCTCTTGCTGGTCCATCCCTAAGTGGGTTGAGCCTATCTTTGCTTATATATGTATATGTGCTATTGTTGTATACATGTTATATGTTGTATATATGTTTGTCTGAATTTTCCTGGTTTTCAGGGTGCTTGGTGATTAATTATAAGTCCTATACCCGGACTTGGGAAAACTTTAAGATAGGACGAGCGGTATAGTCATGTTAACTTTGAGGGAGTAATCCCAAAAAGGAGGCATGAGATCCCTCACCCAGTGGAGGCCCCTTTGACTATAGTGTCATTTACCGAGTAATCGGGAAGACGTGCTGCTTTTGACCTGAGAGACTGCTGAAGTTGAGGATCGTAGAATACCTAACCCATCTTGGCCTTTTAGGTGTAGTGCGAAAGCTTTGACGGAGTAATCCGGAAATAGTTGTCACGCGATACTATGCTCGAAAGAGTTTTTCTTGAGAATATTACTAATTATCGAGTTAATCGAGAATTTGGTAATATCCGAAGGAAGAATGTAGACTCTAGGAACCTCTATAACCTTGTTCGACAGGTGATAACTTTTAGACCATACCTTATGGGTAGTAAGTTCGACCTCATGCTCGTGACTTTGAACCTATGAACCCTATGTTTATGATCTTGCGTGTGATTGTTGCATCATGCATCCATGCACTCATAAACATCTTTTGAAGAAATTTTATTTCAAGGGACTTGAAAGTTGACCATTTCTGAATATCTCAGGTACCTTGTGACCATGGATTCTGGAAAAAGAAAGACCAGAAAATACAGTTTCAAAGATCCCAAGATAGATGAGTTGGTCAGTCTAATTCCTGAGATTGGGTGTTGTGCAGACTTTTGGAAGAAGTATGGATCCATCATTCCTCTCATGAAGCTTAGGATGAAGGAGGGTATTCTCTCGACCTTGGTCCAGTTCTATGATCTGATGTATCATTGCTTTACTTTCCCCGATTATTAGTTGATGCCTACACTAGAGGATTATTATTATCTGTTGGATTACCTATTACCAATCGTGTTCCTTTTACTGGTTTGAAAGGTGAGCCAAAACCACACGAGATTGTTGCTTTGATCCATTTGGGGAAGTCTGAGGTTGAAGCCCATATGACTACTAAAGGAGGTATTAGAGGATTACCAGCTCAGTTCTTATTGGATAAAGTTCGTTACTTTGCCAGGATGAAGAGTACAGTCGCTTTTGAAGCCATCTTTGCTCTACTTGCTTACGGGTTGTTTTTGTTTCCTAATATGGGCAAGTTTGTTGACATTAATGATATTAGGATCTTCATGATTGGAAACCCAGTTCCTACATTGTTGGGTGATGCTTATTACTCTATTCATCTTCGGAATTCTTATCATGGGGGGATGATTATCTGTTGCACGCCTCTGTTGTACTGGTGGTTTATTTCTCATATGCCTCAGTATGATGCTTTCTGGGATGTCAGGAAGGAACCCCGTTGGGCTCCTAAGATTATAGAACTTACTCACTCGGATATTGTTTGGTATCATCGGGCTTATCAAGATGTAGAGATTATCAACAGTTGTGGTAGTTTCTCCAATGTACCTTTTCTTGGTACAAAGGGAGGAATTAACTATAACCCTGTTCTTGCACGACGACAGCTTGGTTATCCGATGAGGGATAAACCAAATAGTATTCATTTGAGTAGTTTCTTCCTGAAGGAGGGAGAAGACCATAGCGAAGCTAGGGAGCAGATTGCGAAGGCCTGGTGTCACATTCATAGGAAGAGTAGGAAATACTTGGGACCTAGGAGGTTTGTTTCTTTGGAGCCATATCTTCAGTGGGTCCAAGCGAGATCTATTCAATAGAAGATGTCATATTCCCGGGAAACACCTATGCCTGATTTGTTTGTGAAGACCACTCCTCCCTTATTGGATGATATAGAAGAGCTACAACTTGCTTTGGTCAGGATGTAGCAGGAAAAGGATGCTTGGAAGAATAAGTGCCAAACTTTAGAGATTTCCTATAGAGCATACTTGAAGGAGAAAGACGACTTAATTGAGATTCTTGAGAGTCGGGATGTAGAGACCATGGAGAGGCAAGGGGATTTATTTTCTCCTAAGCCTCAGTCAGATGCTCGTTGCTCACTTCATGATTCAAGTGATTGGAAGGAGGTTGCCACCAGATATGCGGAAGAAAATCAGAGGTTGAAGGCTCAGATTTCCAGGCTTACAAGGAAGCGCCAGCGTATAGAGTGATCTCTGTCAGCTTTACTTCTTAGGGTTTTAGACTTTATTTTCATCTTGTACTTGGTATTATTGAAACTTGTAATCCATTTTGAAGTTATTATAATAAAAAAATTCAGTTTTTCAAAAATGTTATTACTCTGATATTTACAATATGTCTATAAATCTTTAAGTCCATTGAAATGTTAATAATAAAATATATCATGTGCATTGCATATCATGCATCATATTGCACATATTTCTTGAATTCATTATGCATATCCATGTGTCTTACCAAGCTTCTTTACTTTGTTCAGCAAGTTGTCTCACCACTACAACACTCGAGCTAATTTCATAAGGAAGATGGACAACTTAGAACAAGAGAATCGCGAGGAAGTTTCTTCTCTGAAGGCCGGCATGGCCAAACTCACTGGTTTGTTCGAATCTCTGGTGGCTGCTCAGAATCAGCCACTGAGTGTTCAACCTCAACAAACAAGGGTTACTACTAAAGCTCTGACTGTTCCCGTGTCTGTTACTCTAGCTGTTGTTCATAATCGCATGCCTCAAGGTTGTCCATGGGGAATTCCAGAGAATTGTGTTCCTGAAGGTTTCAATCTCGGTCCTCAAGATACTCCGGTTGTTCAGACTACTGTTACTCCAGCACCTCCTGTGGTGCATGCTTCTCGTGTTGCGTCTCCTTCGGTAAATATGGTCCCATTTGCTAATGATGATATGTATCATCCTTTTCCTCCACCAATTTAATACTTGGGTCTCTATGATAGGATGGATGATTTTCAAGAGCAGTTTGACAAGATGCGGAGGGAGATGAAGGCCCTTAGGGGAAAGGAGTTGTTTGGGAAGAATGTGAATGATCTATGCTTGGTCCCGAATGTTAAGATACCTGCGAAGTTTAAAGTCCCAGAGTTCGAGAAGTACAAGGGCAACACTTTTCCTCGTGCCCATCTTGTGATATATGTAAGAAGAATATCTACCCATACTGAGGATCAATGCCTACTGATTCACTTTTTTCAGGATAGTTTGATCAGTGCTGCACTGAAGTGGTATATGAGTTTGGACAGTGTCAATATCCATACTTTTAAGGACTTGGAAGAAGCATTTATCAGACAATACAAGTACAATGTGGACATGGCACCTGACCATGATCAACTCAGGGCCATGGTCCAGAAAGACAGGGAATCATTCAAAGAATATGTACAAAGATGGCGTGAGGTAGCCGCCCAAGTGATTCCTCCCATGGAAGAGAAGGAGATGACTAAGATTTTCCTGAAGACTCTGGGTGCTTTCTACTACGAGAGGATGGTAGCGAGTGCGCCAAGTGACTTTACTGAAATGGTAGGCATGGGTATCTGATTAGAAGAGGTTGTAAGAGAGGGTCGTTTAACAAAAGGTGAAAGTTCTGGAAGTACGAAGAAGCCATCATATGGGTTTGCCAAAAAGAAGGAAGGAGATACAAACTTGTCATGCAAGAAAGGAGGGTTAATCCTCCTAGAAGAAATTATCAGCGTCATCAACAAGTCGCCTCAGTTACTCCAATTGTTGGTGTAGCTCCAACCACCGTTGCTTATCAGAGACCATCCCATCAGGGGAATCAAGGGTATAATCAGAGAAGGGAGAGTTATGACCCTATCCCTATGAGCTATACATAATTAATCTCGGCGTTAATTCAAAAGAAGTTGGTTCAGACTAAACCACCTCCCGTTGTACCATCACCGTTGCCTTGGTATTACAAGGCAGACCAAACATGTGCTTTTCATCAGGGAGCACCAGGGCACAATGTTGAGAACTGCTATCCTTTGAAGACTGAAGTGCATAAACTGGTGAAGTCTGGTATCCTATCTTTCAAGGATGTGGGCCCTAACGTGAAAGATAATCCTCTACCCAAGCATAGAGGAGCAAATTCTATGAACATGGTGGCCGGTTGTCCAGGCGGCTTCTGAATATTTGATATTAATTTGGTTAGAGGAGATTTGGTGAAAATGCATGCAGACCTCTATGAATTTAGCTACTATACACATAACCATGTCGGTTGTGCTATTTGCAGTACAAATATACAGGGTTGCAACAAGATAAAGGCTTATTTGCAGGAGATGATGGATGAGGGCCTCATCCATATAATCAGGCCTAGGGAAGAGTATGAAGAGGAAGTAAACATGGTTTCTGGATGTCCTGGAGAGTTTAGAATCTTTGATATGGAATATATGAATGAGGATCTTGTACAATTGCATGCTACTTTCTGCCACATGGTTGGTCAGATAGAACATCAGTATAGATCTTGCCGAATTTGCTGTCGGGATTCCCGAGGATGTTCAATTGTGAGGAAAGGTGTTCAATTATTGTTGTATAATGGAACTATCAAGGTTACATTCCAAATGGATGATTACCATGAAGTTGATATGATTGAGTTTTGTTTGGCTGAAGAGGAGTCACATGATGAGTATGCCTCTGCAGATGAGTTTTTCTCCTTGAATGAAGATTTATTTTCCAAATATGACTCTGCAATGACTGAATATGTTGAAGAAGGAGTAAATGTTATTGTGCATTGTTTTGGTGCGCCTACCCCTTTTGAAGTTGAATTTCATAGTAAGCCAGTTATTACTCCATTAGTGATTAGTTTGTCGGGTCTTGTCCCCTACAAGTCAGACAAGGTGGTACCCTACAAATATAATGCTACAATCTTAGAGGATGGTGTGGAAGTTCCCATCTAGCTAATGCCTAATGTTGGAAATATTGATGAGACTAGCAGAGTGACCCACAGTGTTCATGTATTTGCACCAGTTGTTCGTGGAGATGTTAGTACTGGAAAGAAAATTGTTGAAGATGTTGAACCCAAGAAGGCTACGGGTGAATCTAGTGGGGCTACGCTAGAGAAGGAGGTGGATGATATTTTGAAGATAATTAAGATGAGCGACTACAGAATTGTAGATCAGCTACTGCAGACTCCTTCAAAAATATCTATCTTGGCTTTATTGATGAACTCCTCTACTCACATAGAATCTTTGATGAGGGTATTGGACCAAGCTTTTGTGGAAAGTGATATGCATGTAGACCAATTTAGAAGTGTCGTAGGGAACATTACTTCATGTAATAACCTGAGTTTCTGCGATGATGAACTGTCTGATGAAGGAAGGAATCACAATTTGGCCCTCCACATCTCTATGAATTGCAAGAATGATTCATTATCCAATGTGCTGTTTGATAATGGGTCTGTATTGAACGTTATACCAAGGAGCACGCTTATGAAGTTGAAATATCAAGGAACGCCCATGCGCCCAAGTGAAATTATTGTGAAAGCGTTTGATGGATCAAGGAAATCTGTTATTGGTGAAGTGGACTTGCCTATTCATATAGGCCCACATTTGTTTCATATTACTTTTCAGGTCATGGATATTGTACCCGCTTATAGCTGTTTGTTAGGACGGTCGTGGATACATGAGGTAGGGGCTGTCACTTCGACTTTACATCAGAAGATGAAGTTTGTACGTGAAGGAAAAGTGGTAATTATAAACGGAGAACAAGCATTATTGATATCTCATTTATCCTTGTTCAGAATTATGGAGGCAGATGAAGCTGCTGTTGGAACCCAGTTCCAAGCTTTATCCATTGATAATATAAGAGGAAATGAGAATTCTATGGTTTCACTTACAGATATGCACCAGGTTGTGCGTAATGTCCATAGTGAAGTATGGGGACAGATTGTTGATCCACCTGTAAACAAGAATAGAGCTGGCTTGGGGTTCTCTGTGAAGAATGATAAAGGTAAGAGCATGAAGCTGAAGTCTACTGCAGGCAAGTATCAAGATATCTTTTGTAGCGGGGGTGATCTTCATTCAACTGTTTCCGGGATTAATTCCATTGTGGAAGATGAAGCCGAACCAGAAATGCTAGATTATGTGACGCACGGAGTTAGGGTTCAGAAATGGATCACCGTTGATGTTCCCTCTTGCATACATGTTTGAAATTAATTTGTTTTGTTAATCTTTTTGAAAAGCTTTCACTATGCCCAAGATGAAAAGCATTAATATTGTATGGGCTTATCTGTTTGCTTGGATTTTTTAAAATCAATAATAAAAGTTGTCTTTGTTTCCCAAAATGTGTTTTTATTTTTTGCTTTGTCTCCCTGCCAGATCTCTCCACTTCTGTGCGTAGTCCTTGAACCCTTCGCTTGCGCCCATGGACATACTCTGGAGTTGAGTACGGGTAGGGGAAAGGTCAGTGTTATATTGATACTGCTTGTAAAAAGCAGAAATCAGATCTTCCCAGTTATGGACATTGGTTCCCTCCAACTGATAGAACCACTCAAGCTGAGTCCCTAACAGACTGTCCTGAAAGAAATGGACCCACAAGTTCCTATCAGTAGTGTGAGGCTGAATCTTCCTCACGTAGGAACAGAGATGAAGCTTAGGATAAGACACCCCATCATACTTCACAAATACCAGAGCCTTGAACTTCCGTGGGATGACTACCCCAGATACCAAATCCATCTCTTCAAAGTCCAACCCTGGTATCCTTTGGATATCCATTATGCTCAGACGATCCTCTAACTGTTTGTACGTATCCTCAGCGGGAGGATACTGTTTATCGTTGTAGTCAGATTCATCCTCAGAAACTCTTGGGCTAGGGTCTTCCTCCCTTGTTTTTCCCTCTTGGTTCTCCCCTTCTTTGGATGAAGAGGTCAGATCAACTGTTTGCTTCAATGGTCCCCTAAATCTTCTGCCCAGATTCAGGACACCGACGGTCTTCTTCTTCTTCTTCTTCTTTTTCTCTTTCAGAATAAGGGCCTTCAGATCTTCCTGCCCCTTAGCCAAGGCTACAAACATTTGTTGAAATGGGCATTTTGTGCCTGGAGATCCTTGATGCTTTGTTCAAAAGACATTTTTGCTGAAATAAACAGCGAAGATGATGAGAAACCTGTTATTAAACTTGTTTATGTAATGTCATGGATGATATGCGTATGCAATGATTTCAAGGACTCTTAAAGGCTCAAATTTGTTTAACCAAAATAAACATACGTTAATTGTATTAATAAGTTCGAATTTTTACGAAGAGTGCCCTTTAGGCTTACAACAAAACAAAACTTAAAGCAAAAAGAAAATTACGTCTCCCATGAGCGCATCCTTTTTGGTGCAATGTAGGCGTTTATATTCCTCTCTTCATGAAGTAACCTACTGAGTTCCAGGACCATCTTCTTGCTGGCATAGAATTGGGTTTCGAAGGTATCTCGTTCCTCTTTGAGTTGAACCCAGGATTTTTGTAATTCCTCATGATCAGTTGGCATATCAGGATGGAGAACATGATAAGAAGTGTCTCCTTCAGAAATCGGTTCCACAATCACTGGTAGGACAAAAGGGTAAGGCATCATAAGGCTTTGAGCACGGGCTCGCTCCCATTTGAGATAAGGCTCAAGAGGGATTGAGTTCTTGTGCCCCAGTGTCTTGTTATCAACTCTATGTACCATTCCCCAAGCTCGCATGAACCTTTTACGGTAACCGTGAGCATCATTCTCATAGTCGAAGACGATTCCTTAGATAAGTGTATCATGGGGACCATCCCTTCTCGCGTATCTAAACTGTCGCAATGCCAAATAAGGATTGTAAGTGATTCCTCCCCTAATTCCTAAGAGAGGGACATTAGGGAATCCTTCGCATCGATCAATGATGGTAACATTCTCCGAGGATCGAGGACACCAATGAATACCTGAATGTGTAAGCGTCATTAGCCTATGAGACCATCTCGAACCCTGTTCATTCTTCAAGACGGATCGAGGTAGGTGCAAAATAAACCACCTAGCCAAAAGAGGAGTGCAACACAGAAGGGTCCCTCTTCTCTTTATAGTGCGAGTATGTAGAGAATGTAGGATATCTCCAAGAAGGGTAGGTACCGGATTGCGTGACAAGAAAACCTTAATCGCATTCACGTCTATGAGATGGTACAGATTGGGGAACAGTACCAAACCATAGATGAGAAGGGCTAATACCTCTTCAAAAGCTTGTAAGTCCAGGGCATCCCAAAAATGATGAGCTTTCTCGAACAAGAACTTAGCCAAAAAACCCTTGACACCTCTCCTGGTCTCCCAATTTGCTACTATGTCAGATCGTTGTAAGGACAGAGCTTTAGCGATATCTTCAGGTTTAGGGTCCCTTTCCATGCCATTGAAAGGTACCTTTTTAAGGATAGGCACCCCCAGTAACAGAGAAAACTCCTCCATAGTAGGCACTAACTGATAATCTGGAAACGTGAAGCAGTGATGTAGAGGGTCAAACAACTGGAAGAGCACTTTTAGCATTTCTTCATCAGGGTTTGAGGTGACCAGGCTGAGAAGTTGACCATGTATTTCAGTGAAGGGAGAGCTTTCAGGAACCCTTGATACCAATTCCTTAAGCTGAAGAGGTACCTTTACCAGACTGACTTGGATAGTGAATCTGCGGGAGAGGGCCATGTCCTGCAAAATAAGACAAAAGTAAACCCTAAGAATCCTTGAAATGGTTAGTATGATATGCTATGTTATGATGTCATGATTATGCTCAGATATAGCAGATATAGCAGACACAGGAAAATCACACAAAGATCTTAGGTTTAAGGCTTGCATGGATTTTAAGGTATACCCTCTTGAAGTTGGATTGGGTCAACCTGTCCTAAATATAGTAATCGGGTTCTAAGGAATCTCAATATCACCGATCTTTCCCCTAAATTTCGTTCCGATAGACAATTGACTTGCCACCAAACAAAACTCAATAGTCAAACCTCAATGAGTGTAGCATCGAGTATCAACCAACTTTGGGTTTACACCAAAGATGGTTATCTCACTATGTTCTAAAAGCCAAGTTGGTCAATTAAGGTGCTAAGGTCAGTTGACGCTTTATGATACCACGCAGCGGCCTCGTATTCTCCTTGATTACTCAAGGGCTACCGGTACACACCAAAGTATCGCATCAACGTAGCTACTGTTTCAACTGTTTTGGTATACCCCGCATAGCTCCCTCACAATTTATTGCTACTTACCTAAAAGGAATTCCCCGATCTGGGTTTAGGATCCAAACAACCCAAACAGATACTCTTAAAAATAAATCAGACAAGACAAACCAAAGAAGCAATTAAGAATGACCTAAATCCTAAGGCGAACCCCACTTTATTATACTTTCCCCAGCAGAGTCTCCAGATCTGTGATACGGTGGTAGAACCAACTGTTATACTGGTTTGCATTTTTTGTTGACAAATGTCGCGGTAAGCAAGAGTCGCCACCGAGTTTTATTTCATCCAACAAAGGAAAAGGAAAAAGAACAGAAAAAACCTTTTTTCAAGATGTATCTGAGTACGGGGGTAGATTATAGAAAGGGAAGGTGTTAGCACCCTTTCTATCCACGATTTTCCACGGGCTCTTAGGTACTTGCTCATTTTTAAATTGCTCGTGTGTGTTTTGAAAAGTTTTTGTTTGACTTCGTGGTAACCCTTGTATTTGTCCTCAAGAGTGTGACGAAGTTGTTTTTGAAAACTGTTTTGAAAGTGTTTGTGAAAATATTTTTTTTGTTTTGAGCAAGTACTTAAGAGTTTCTACCTACTCGAAAAAGATTGTTCGTTTTCTCGTTTCCTTTAGACAGCGTTATCCTACTATTAAGGAGTAGGTAGCCCTATCGTTGGAGTTTAAGGGAAATTCAAAGGGACTATTATGGTCGCAAAAGCAATGGTTAGGAACCTTAGTAGTTACCCTAGAGTCTTAAAGATCTTTCTGAGGCAACATTCGAATAGGTCATTTTGATCTTTTGGGACTAGAGGGCGACCACTAAAATTCTCTATGCTTCATGACCGTTTACCGAAGGCAAACGGAGTGGGGCAAACACTAGGAGTGAGCATGTGCAAGTGTTTGTTTATAGTTTATTTAATCTTTGCACATTTAGGGTGATCTGATGTTTTAATTTCATTTGTCTTTTGCATACATCTACACAGTTCATAGTTGCGGAAATTAAAAGTGAGAGAAGTTAAAGTCCTAACTATTACAAGGCCTCGGGAAGGGGGTTACATAACCAAAACTTGGGGATAAACAGTAAATAAAAACCTAATTTGAAACTATTACAAACCGTCAACAGTTACATTAATTGAAAAATAATGGTACGACGACAGATAAACGCGCGAAGAATTAAGACGGGAATAAAGTCTAAGTCTTAAAAAATCTAATCAATTAAAGAGAAAATATTTTTGTATTTTTTTTGTTGAGAAAAATAGTTGAAATTTACAAGTTAAACCTAATTTTCTAATTAATTTTATTTTAACAAAATAATTAATGTTGAAATAATTAAAATAATTAATTTTCAAAAATTAATTTTAATTATAAAAAACCCTAATTCTATTTTTATGATTTTTTGATTTAATAAAAAATGATTTTTGTTTTTGTAAAAATAATTAAACAAATAATTAAAATAAAAGAAATCAAAAAAAGAAATAAATTGGGCCTGTTACTGTTTCCAGCCTGGGGGGCGTGAAGCTGAATTGTTAGGCCCAAGATGCTAGCCTGATATCTAGCGTGAGATTCAGTGTAGTTGGTCTTCAGGAGCTCCACCATGTGACTGCTTCCTGAAGGCGTGAGATCTGGCCAGGACATGATCTAATGGCATGGATCTTGGGTGCAAAGCATGGACCAGGGCGTGCAGCACATGGAATCTGCAGAGAAATAATGAGAAAAACACAAAAGCACACGCCTGGGATCGAACCCATGACGTTAGCTTTATACCTCTCTTCCTTGACCAACTGCGCTATCTACTCATTCGTTAACATAATAAAACAAATAAAATATAAAGTAAGCAAAGTGGTCTTTCCCAAAAACGTGCACGTGATTCAAATCACCCAATGGGATTCTGCCACCTAATTGTCTTCTTCCCCATAAATGTTGTTTTTGGCCACACTTTTACCTACGGACTGCATCCGTTACTATAGCTTATAGCAACAGATTAAGCGTCACTAAAGCCCCCTACAAAAAATCAAAATTCAAAATATGCAATATAAATTAATGGTGAGGCTATGAATCAACTCATTTTGGTCGACTGAACACGATGATGGCATTGGTTTGTCCCAATTATGTCTAAATCAGGAAGCCCTAATTTGACGCTTGGAACCCTAGCAATGGTATTCCTTGATTCCTGCACTTAGATCTTAATCAAACAAATCAGGAAGCATCGAAACCTTTTGATAAACAACAATGCATGGTTAAATTTCATTGAAAACGCATGTATGTATGTAATCGAAAATCAAAAAAAGGTTGGAGAACCGAGTTATGGATTTTATGATTCTGAATGTTGTGGTCACTTGTGAAGGTCTGGAATTGATCAGAGGAACTCACTGAAGCTGTTTGTGATCTTGGAATGGCTTGAATCAGCCTGTGGAGGAATATATGATCATCACTTTTCTTCCAAAATTTTCAACTTGGTTCTTCAGTTTTCATGACCCAATCCTTGTTCCTATGCTTTGGAAATGTTCTGTATATATCATGGAATAATTTAGGTCAACAAAAACTGATCATATCTTTGCAAATTATGGAGATTTGATTTCATTATTTGCCTTGTATGATTTGTTTCCAAAATATACCAAATTAAGATCTTTTCCAATCAATTAGCTTTTGCACGAATTTGAATGATTTTCTAGTTGTTCGTTGACTCATAATATACTCAAAAAAATTAAATCTTGGATTTTATTTCATTATTCTACTATTTAAATTGATTTATTTTGATTTAAATGGATAAAAAATCAAAATAAATAATTAAAATAATAAAATAATAGGTGGATAAGCTCAGGGGTCGTGGGTCCTCTTAGGAACAAGTTTCAAACAAGAAACATGGGCCCATTTGGAGAAAAAAAGTCATTTTGATCAATGTTGACTTCATGCACATTTCCAAAAATTGACCAACTTTGACAATACATATCTCCCTCAACTTTAACCCTAAGAAGGTGTTCTTGGACTTTTTAGAAAGCTTGGGATGTCTTCTAAACAAATCTTTTGGTTTTATCTCAATTAGATCTTCCATGTTCGTGTAAGAAGCTTTGACCCAAAAGGTGTTTTTGTTGACTTTTTGAAATGACCTATAATGTCTGAATTTATATCTTTTCATGAGTGCATTTCTTGAACTTGAGGAAGGAAGATGAATTGTAGGAATTATATTCTCTTCCAAATGAGCCTTGGATGGGAAATTTCTGATAAAGTATGAGAAAGTTATGTCTGGTCAAAGTTTGTTGGACTTTTCCTATAAAAATCCTAATTTAGCAACTTTTGAGTTTTGATGAATTTGGGGCATTTCTTGAGGAATCATGATCAACCCTTGATCAAATGATGGATAATATTTCAAAATATTGATGTTGACCAAAAATCTTGAAGTTTGATTGTATCTGAGCCACAGTTGACTTTTCCCCTAGTATAGTTAATTTTCAGGCATTTAAGCAGTTGCCTGAGCAAACTTGTAGTGCAAAGCATGAAACTTGACATGAATGATCTTGAGGATATATTGGGTGAAATGGAGACCAATTTGGACCCTTGGAACTCAAACATCTTGATGAAAATGGAAACCCTAGTTGAAGGTTCATTGCCTTAGGAGAGAATTTGTCTGGCTAATTCTTGGGCATCCTTAAGCAATTGAGGACCTCTAGGAGTATGTTTTGAGTAAAATGAGAGGGAAAATTTTGGGGTACAACAGCTTCCCCTGTTCAATCTTCTTAAACCTGAGGATGTAGATTGACTGGTCTACCTTTCGTGATCTGAAGGTGGAAGATGATTGAACACTAGAGTGCCCAGAAATTTGCACTCGCATGAAGTAATACTTATTGGTGATATCAGGAATGGGCTTACAGATGCCATTTGGAAGTCGAGGGAGAATCGTCTGAGATGGGCTTAAAGATGCCATTCAGAAAAGATATCGGTTGCATAAGAGATTCCTTTGCGAGAATTCCTGTAACTACCGTTGAGGAGAACTTCACCGGGGAATGTTGATTTATATCCTGGGAAATAGAGTCTAGGAGCTTCGGTTGTCCATTACTCTACCGAGGAATTAACTCTTGATTGATGAGACAAAAGTGAACTGCTTATCTGATCAGGGTCCAGGCTGCATAAAGACTTGTCGGGGAAATGTGAAATCGACCGTACCTGGTCGAGTCCAGGTCTTACAGTGTTGTAAACTGTTATCTAGAGATAAAAGAGAAGGAACCTGGATAGTAGGGTTTCTTCGAAATGAAATACTGGGTAGTAGCGTTGTGAGAAGGAACCTGGATAGTAGGGTTGCTTCGAAATAAAATCCTGAGTAGTAGGGCTGTGAGAAGGAACCTGGATAGTAGGGTTACTTTGAAATGAAAGCCTGGATAGTAGGGCTTATGGGAAGGAACCTGGATAGTAGGGTTACTTCGAGACGAGTTTAGGTAAAATCGCATCTGAACCAAGAAGGGACCTGGGTAAGGTTGCTTCGTGAGGATTTTGGGTAAAACTACATCGGAACTGAAAAGGAACCTAGGTAAGGTTGCTTCGTGAGGAGTTTAGGTAAAATTGCATTTGAACCGAGAAGGAACCTATGTAAGGTTGCTTCGTGAGGAGTTTGGGTAAAACTGCATCTGAACTGAGAAGGAACCTGGGTAAGGTTGTTTTGTGAGGAGTTTGGGCAAAACTACATCGAAACCAAGGAGGAACCTAGGTAAGGTTGCTTCATGAGGAGTTTGGGTAAAATTGCATCTGAACAGAGAAGGGACCTGGGTAAGGTTGCTTCGTGAGGAGTTTAGGTAAAACTGCATCTGAACCGAGAAGGAACCTAGGTAAGGTTGCTTCGTGAGGAGTTTGGGTAAAACTGCATATGAACCGAGAAGGAACCTGGGTAAGGTTGCTTCGTGAGGAGTTTGGGTAAAACTACATCGGAACCAAGGAGGAACCTAGGTAAGGTTTCTTCGTGAGGAGTTTGGGTAAAACTGCATCTAAACCGAGAAGGAACCTGGATAAGGTTGCTTCGTGAGGAGATTGGGTAAAACTGCATCTGAACCTAGAAGGAACCTTGGTAAGGTTACTTCGGGATAAGTTCGTGTAAAACTTCAGAAGGAACCTGGGTAAGGTTACTTCGGGATAAGTCCGCGTAGGGCTATGGGAAGGAACCTGAGTAGTATGGCTACTTCATGATGAGTTCGTGTGAAACTTTATTTGGAAATGTATGAGAAGGGACCCGTGTAAGATTTTTCAGGATAAACCCGTGTGAAGCTGTATATAGGAGAAACCTGTGTAAGATTGCCTCGTGAAAAACCCGTGTAAAGCTGCATTTGGTCGCGCGGATAATTACTCTGTTTAGTTTCAGGAGATAATCTTGGACCTGCTGGAAATTGTCGATGATAACCATCTTTCCTGAAAAGGTACAGGATTAATTATATGTGATGCATGAAATGCATTGTATGATGATGTTCTCAAAATAAATGAGATTATGCTGTTATGAAATATGTGTGTGCGTGTCATGATGTATGAACACGAGATGCTATTGTGACATATCCGAGTTTGGGAAAATAAATCCCTGACTGCTGCTGGAGAGTATTGAAAATAGCATTCCTGACTGTTGTAGAAAAAGTGGTTCTTCTACTTCCGCTGGAGATGGTGAACGGAGAAGACTATGTCGTGGACTTACTCCTTTTTGTTTGTGAATATTCTGCCAGAGAGAGACTCTGCTAGAGAATAACTCTGCTTGGGATGAATTTCTGTAGCTTGAGGAATAAACTCTGTTAGGGGTTGAGCTTCCGCATTAAGAGAAATAAACTCTGCTTGGGAGACAAATTTATGAACCACTGGCGACTTATAAAATTTAGCTGGGGAATATAGACGTCGGCTCTCTGAATGAGCTTTGCTAGGGAAAGCAGCTCCTGCCTGGGGAAGTCGATGACAAAGCTTTCGTTGCCTCTACTATGTGGGGAGTTGTCACTGTCCATAATGTTGTGTTGTAGTAATGTCAAAAATGTTTTCTTGATGGCACATGATTCGTTGCTGGGATGCATGCGTAATTCCCCAAGTGATTCAGATGGAGATCTGCCCCTGGTTATTTGGCACTTTTGGAGAGCCTGCCCTAGGTGTGTTAGATATCATGTCATGCCCCTTGCTTATGGAAGACCTGTTACTGGAAGTGTCTTTCCCGCTGAGGTGATTCTGTCCATTGAGAGGATGTTTGTTCATTGAATATCCATTGTGCGGATTTCTCGGTGTCAAACAATTAGTCATATGCAAACAATGTCATTTAAAGGATGCAAAACTCATGTCTGTCTTGAAAAGAAAGTTTTTGAAAATGTGTTTTGTGTAGTAAAACAGAATTTGCAAGAATGTGATATCAACTCATGATTCGTAATAAGTCCTACAGGAGTCAGGATACCTTTGTAACAGTATGCTCTCAAATTAACCCATGCTTCAGCTAGGACTTTTAAGGGTTATAACGTGGCCTGGTTCACGGTTTAAGAAACAAATGATGAAGGCTCAAAATTTATTTGTACCCACCCATTCTTCGATAATGTCCTTCAGTCCTATGCTCAGTTAATTGCGCGTTTAGAATCCCAGTTTAGTCCTGGAGTACTGTCCTTGATGTTTTGATGATGGTTCGGATACTGAAAGTTTGTTTTGAATAGGCAGTCATCCTTTTTTTGTCGAGGATTTATAGGACCTCTTTCTTTTTTGATTTTGTTATCCTTCTTTTTCCTAAACTGTTTCTTTTGTGATTACAGTCAGCGGGATGCCCCGGTTTTTCTTAAGTCTCCTTCATATGTTTTGACTTAACAGACTTTTCTTTTGCAAAATAATGATTGCCTACTTTGATGATTATGCGGCACCATCACCATCTTCTGATTCAGAAGTACGTCTTCGAGGCCATTCGTTGTGTGCGAAGCGGAAGATTGCGACTAAATTCTCCTCTGAATTAACTGAGAAAACTATCCTACCCCAGGTTATGATTAAGGGTTTTAATTTGTGTGAAAAGAAAAACTCCTACTTCTTTGGCTCAAAGAGGTTGACTAGGGATTATCTTCCTTATAACTCCATTGTTTAGGATTTGAAACAATGCATGTACATCGTCAACAGGGTTTGTTCAAAAGCATACTGTAGATATTGTGGTATCATTTTCGTCATCCTCCCTCTAAAGTTTAGAGTTTTTAATCGAGAGTTGAATATCACGAAAAGGAAGTATAAAGTAGTTTAAGCATAGTGAAAACAGATTAATTCAAGACAAACATGTGTAATGCATTAATGAAATAACGAAGTTTTGACATAACAATAATTGTTCGAATAAACAAATAAAATACAACTTGAGAATTAAATGAACAAAAATGCTTTCAATCCTAGCCATGTTTTGGCAAGGGAGCAGTGATCACGTTGGGAGTCTCAGGAGGGTCAAATTCAATTTCCTTGGCGTCAATCATATTCTGAATCTTGTATTTCAGCGCCCAACAATCGTTAGTATCGTGCCCCGGGCTGCCAGAATGATAAGTGCACCTTGCATCTGGATTGTAGTTAGGAGAGGAAGTCTTAGGGTTCGGGTGAGGGTTTATCACCGTAATAAGATTCATCTTCAACATGTGTTGCAATGCTTGTGTCAATGGCATGTTGATTTGGGTGAACTGCCTTTGAGGTCTTTCTACCCTTGGCTGATTGTTTCGTTGTTGAGTAGATGTAGGCCTAGGTATCATCACAGCCCCTACCGTTGGACGGCGCTCAGCTCTGCTCTGACCTCTTGAGTTATAAATGGAATTGACCTCCTTCTTACCCATGAATGGATTCTTCACTGGACTTGATGAGGTGTCTTTCGGGGTCTTGCCACTCTAAATCCCAGCTTCTAGCCTTTCTCCAGTCAATATCAGCTCGATGAAACCAGTTGAGGAGCTACCAATCAAGTGATTAAAGAACGGACCAGACAATGTACCAAGAAACATATCCACTAACTCCCTATCAGACAAAGGGGGTTGGACTCTCCCTGCCAGATCTCTCCACTTTTGTGCGTAGTCCTTGAACCCTTCGCTTGCGCCCATGGACATACTCTGGAGTTGAATACGGGTAGGGGCAAGGTCATTGTTATATTGATACTGCTTGTAAAAAGCAGCAGCTAGATCTTCTCATTTGCAGACATTGGTTCCCTCCAGCTGATAGAACCACTCAAGCTGAGTCCCGGACAGACTGTCCTGAAAGAAATGGACCCACAAGTTCCTATCAGCAGTGTGAGGCTAAATCTTCCTCATGAAGGAACGAAGATGAAGCTTGGGATAAGACACCCCATCATACTTCACAAATACCGGAGCCTTGAACTTCTGTGGGATGACTACCCCAGATATCAAACCCAGCTCTTCAAAGTCCAGCCCTGGTATCCTTTGGATCTTTATTATGCTCAGGCGATCCTCTAACTATTTGTACCTATCCTCGGAGGGAAGATACTGTTCATCGTTGTAGTCAGATTCATCGTCAAAAACTCTTGGGCTAGTGTCTTCCTCCCTTGTTTCGTCCTCCTGGTTCTCCCATTCTTTGGATGAAGAGGTTAGATCAACTGTTTGCTTCAACGGTCCCCTAAATCTTCTGCCCAGATTCAGGACACCGACGGTCTTCTTCTTCTTATTCTTTTTCTCTTTCAGAATAAGGGCCTTCAGATCTTCCCGCCCCTTAGACAAGGCCACAAACATTTGTTGAAATTGGGCATTTTGTGCCTGGAGATCCTTGATGCTTTGTTCAGAAGACATTTTTGCTGAAATAAACAGTGAAGACGATGAGAAACCTGTTATGAAACCTGTTTATGCAATGTCATGGATGATATGCATATGCAATGATTTCAAGGATTCTTAAAGGATCAAATTTGTTTAACCAAAAGAAACACACGTTAATTGTATTAATAAGTTCTAATTGTTACGAAGAGTGCCCTTTAGGCTTACAACAAAACAAAACTTAAAGCAAAAAGAAAATTAGGTCTCCCATTAGCGCATCCTTTTTGGTGCAAAGTGGGCGTTTATATTCCTCTCTTCATGAAGTAACCTAGTGAGTTTCAGGACCTTCTTCTCGCTGGCATAGAACTGGGTTTCGACGGTATCCCATTCCTCTTTGAGTTGAACCCAGGATTTTTGTAATTCCTCATGATCAGTTGGCATGTCAGGATGGAGAACAAGATAAGAAGTGTCTCCTTCAGCAATCGGTTCCACAATCGTTTGTAGGACAGCAGGGTAAGGCATCATAAGGATTTGAGCACAGGCTTGCACCCATTTGAGATAAGGCTCAAGAGGGATTGAGTTCTTGTGCCCCAGTGTCTTTCTATCAACTCTATGTACCATGCCCCAAGCTCGCATGAACCTTTTACGGTAACCCTGAGCATCATTCTCATAGTCGAAGACGATTCTTTGGATAAGTGTATCATGGGGACCATCCCTTCTCGCGTATCCAAACGGTCACAATGCCAAACAAGGATTGTAAGTGATTCCTCCCCTGAAGCCTAAGAGAGGGACATTAGGGAATTCTCCACATCGATCAATTATGGTAACATTCTCCGAGGATCGAGGACACCAATGAATACCTGAATGTGTAAGCGTCATTAGCATATGAGACCATCTCGAACCCTGTTCATTCTTCAAGACGCATTGTGGTAGGTGAGAAATAAACCACCTAGCCAAAATAGGAGTGCAACACAGAAGGGTCCCTCTTCTCTTTATAGTGCGAGTATGCAGAGAATGTAGGATATCTCCAAGCAGGGTAGGTACCTGATTGCGTGACAAGAAAACCTTAATCGCATTCACGTCTATGAGCTGGTCCGGATTGGGGAACAGTGCCAACCCATAGATGAGAAGGGCTAATACATCTTCAGAACCTTGTATGTCCAGGGTGTCCCAAAAATGATGAGCTTTCTCGAACAAGAACTTAGCCAAAAAACCCTTGAAACCTCTCATGGTCTCCCAATTTGCTACTACGTCAGATCGTTGTAAGGACAGAGCTTTAGCAATATCTTCAGGTTTAGCGTCCCTTTCCATGACATTGAAAGGTACCTTGTTAAGGATAGGCACCCCCAGTAACAGAGAAAACTCTTCCATAGTAGGCACTAACTGATAATCCAGAAATGTGAAGCAGTGATGTAAAAGGTTAAAGAACTGGAAGAGCACTTTTAGCATTTTTTCAATCATGGTTTGAGGTGACCAGGCTGAGAAGTAGACCATGTCTTTCAGTGAAGGAAGAGCTTTCAGATACCCTTGATACCAATTCCTTAAGTTGAGGAGGTACCTTTACCAGACTGACTTGGATAGTGAATCTGTAGTCGAGGGCCATGTCCTGCAAAACAAGACAAAAGTAAACCCTAAGAATCCTTGAAATGGTTAGTATGATATGCTATGTTATGATGTCATGATTATGCTCAGATATAGCAGATATAACAGATATAGAAAAATCACACAAAGATCTTAGGTTTAAGGCTTGCATGGATTTTAAGGTATAACCTCTTGAAGTTGGATTGGTTCAACCTGTCCTAAATATAGTAGCCGGGTTCTAAGGGATCTCAATATCACCGATATTTCTCCCAAATTTTGTTCCGATAGACAATTGACTTTCCACCAAACAAAACTCAAGAGTCAAACCTCAATGAGTGTAGCATCGAGTATCAACCGACTTTGGGTTTACACCAAATACGGCTATCTCACTCCGTCTTAAAAGCCAAGTTGGTAAATTAAGGTGCTAAGGTCAGTTGACGCTTTATGATACCATGCAGCAGCCCCGTATTCTCCTTGATTACTCAAGGGCTACCGGTACACACCAAAGTATCGCATCAACGTAGCTACTATTTCAACAGTGTCGTTATACCTCACATGGCTCCCTCATAGTTTATTGCTACTTACCTAAAAGGAATTCCCCGATCCGGGTTTAGGATCCAAACAACCCAAATAGATACCCTTAAAAATAAATCAGACAAGACAAACCAAAGAAGCAATTAAGAATGACCTAAATCCTAAGGTGAACCCTACTTGATTATACTTTCCCCAGCAGAGTCACCAGTTCTGTGATACGGTGGCAGAACCGACTGTTATACTGGTTTGCATTTTTTGTTCACAAATGTCGCGGTAAGCAAGAGTCACCACCGACTTTTATTTCATCCAACAAAGGAAAAGGAAAAAGAACAGAAAAAACCTTTTTTTGAGATGTATCTGAGTACGGGGGGTAGATTATAGAAAGGGAAGGTGTTAGCACCCTTTCTATCAGTGGTTTTCCACGGGCTCTTAGGTACTTTCTCATTTTTAAATTGCTCGTGTGTGTTTTGAAAAGTTTTTGTTTAACTTCGTGGTAACCCTTATATCTGTCCTCAAGAGTGTGACGAAGTTGTTTTTGAAAACTGTTTTGAAAGTGTTTGCAAAAAAGTTTTTGTTGTTTTCAGCATGTACTTAAGAGTTTCTACCTACTCGAAAAAGATTGTTTGTTTTCTCGTTTCTTTTAGACAGCGATATCCTACTATTAAGGAGTAGGTAACCCCATCGTTGGAGTTTAAGGGACATTCGAAGGAACGATTATGGTCGCAAAAGTAATGGTTAGGAAACCTTAGTAGTTACCCTAGAGTCTTAAAGATCTTTCTGAGGCAACATTCGAATGGGTCATTTTGATCTTTTGGGACTAGAGGGCGACCACTAAAATTCTCTATGTTTCATGACCGTTTACCGAAGGCAACCGGAGTGGGGCAAACCCTAGGAGTGAGCATGTGCAAGTGTTTGTTTTTAGTTTATTTAATCTTTGCACATTTAGGGTGATCTAATGTTTTAATTACATTTGTTTTTTGCATGCAAGCCTATTATCCATACATTTAAACAGTTCATAGTTGCGGAAATTAAAAGTGAGAGAAATTAAAGTCCTAACTATTACAAGGCCTCGGGGAGGGGATTACGTAACCAAAACTTGGGGATAAACAGTAAATAAAAAACTAATTTGAAACTATTACAAAACGTCAAAAGTTACATTAATTAAAAAATAATGGTACGACGAGAGATAAACGCGCGAAGAATTAAGACGGAAATAAAGTCTAAGTCCTAAAAAATCTAATCAATTAAAGAGAAAATATTTTTGTATTTTTTTTGTTGAGAAAAATAGTTGAAATTTACAAGTTAAACTTAATTTTCTAATTAATTTTATTTTAACAAAATAATTAAAATAATTAATTTTCAAAAATTAATTTTAATTATAAAAAACCCTAATTCTATTTTTGTGATTTTTTGGTTTAATAAAAAATGATTTTTCTTTTTGTAAAAATAATTAAAACAAAAGAAATTAAAAAAAGAAATAAATTAGGCATGTTACTATTTCCAGCCTGGGGGTGTGAAGCTGAATTGTTAGGCCCGAGATGCTAGCCCAGTATCCAGCGTGAGATTCAGTGTAGCTGGTCTTCAGGAGGTCCACCATGTGACTGCTTCCTGGAGGCGTGAGATCTGGCCAGGACATGATCTGATGGCGTGGATCTTGGGTGCATAGCAAAGACCAGGGCATGCAGCACATGGAATCTACAGAGAAATAATGAGAAAAACACAAAAGCACACACCTTGGATCGAACCCAGGACGTTAGCTTTATACCTCTCTTCCTTGACCAACTGCGCTATCTACTCATTCGTTAACATAATAAAACAAATAAAACATAAAGTAAGCAAAGTGGTCTTTCCCAAAAACACGCGTGTGATTCATATCACCCAATGGGATTCTGCCACCTAATTGTCTTCTTCCCCATAACTGTTGTTTTTGGCTACACTTTTACCTACGGACTGCATCCGTTACTATAGCTTATAGCAACAGATTAAGCGTCACTAAAGCCCCTGCAAAAAATCAAAATTCAAAATATGCAATATAAATTAATGGTGAGGCTATGAATCAACTCGTTTTGGTCCCCTGAACACGATGATGGCATTGGTTTATCCCAATTATGTCTAAATCAGAAAGCTCTAATTTGAAGCTTGGAACCCTAGCAATGGTATTCCTTGATTCCTGCACTTAAAACTCAATCAAACAAATCAGGAAGCATCGAACCTTTTGATAAACAACAATTCATGGTTAAATTTCATTGAAAATGCATGTATGCATGTAATCGAAAATCAAAAAAGGTTGGAGAACCGAGTTATGGATTTTATGATTCTGAATGTTGTGGTCACTTGTGAAGGTCTGGAATTGATCAGAGGAACTCACTGAAGCTGTTTGTGATCTTGGAATGGCTTGAATCAGCCTATGGAGGAATATATGATCAACACTTTTCTTCCAAAATTTTCAACTTGGTTCTTCAGTTTTCACAACCAAATCCTTGTTCCTATGCTTTGGAAATGTTCTGTATATATCATGGAATGATTTAGGTCAATAAAAACTGATCATATCTTTGCAAATTATGGAGATTTGATTTCATTCTTTGCCTTGTATGATTTGTTTCCAAAATAGACCAAATTAAGATCTTTTCCAATCAATTAGCTTTTGCACGAATTTGAATGATTTGCTAGTTGTTCATTGACTCATAATATACTCATAAAATTAAATCTTGGATTTTATTTCATTATTCTACTATTTAATTTGATTTAAATGGATAAAAAATCAAAATAAATAATAAAATAATAGGTGGATAAGCTCAGGGGTCATGGGTCCTCTTAGTAACTAGTTTCAAATAAGAAAACATGGGCCCATTTGAAGGAAAAAAAAGTCATTTTGATCAATGTTGACTTCATGCACATTTCCAAAAATTGGTCAACTTTGATAATACATAGCTCCCTCAATTTTAACCCTAAGAAGGTGTTCTTGGACTTTTTAGAAAGCTTGGGATGTCTTCTAAACAAACCTTTTGGTTTTATCTCAATTGGACCTTCCATGTTCATGTAAGAATCTTTGACCCAAAAGGTGTTTTTGTTGACATTTTGAAATGACCTATAATGTCTGAATTTATATCTTTTCATGAGTGCATTTCTTGAACTTGAGGGTTGAACATAAATTGTAGGGAATTGGATTATCTTCCAAATAAGCCTTTGATGGGAAATTTCTGATAAAGTATGAGAAAGTTATGCATGGTCAAAGTTTGGTTGACTTTTCCTATAGAAACCCTAATTTTACAACTTTTGAGTTTTGATGAATTTTGGGCATTTCTTGAGGAATCGTGATCAACCCTTGATAAAATGATGGATAATACTTCTAAATATTGATGTTGACCAAAAATCTTGAAGTTTGACTGCATATGGGCCACAGTTGACTTTTCCCCTAGTACAGTTGATTTTCAGGCATTTAAGTAGTTGATTGAGCAAACTTGTAGTGCAAAGCATGAAACTTGACATGAATGATCTTGAGGATATATTAGGGAAATGGAGACCAATTGGGATCCTTTGAACTCAAACATCTTGATGAAAATGGAAACCCTATTTGAAGGTTCATTGCCTTAGGAGAGAATTTTTCTGGCTAATTCTTGGGCATCCTTAAGCAATTGAGGACCTCTAGGAGTATGTTTTGAGTAAAATGAGAGGGAAAATTTTTTGGGTACAACACATCCTGATGTGAAGAGCAGGTTGATTAAGATGCTGAAAGAATACGTGGATATTTTTGCTTGGTCTTACCAAGATATGCCTGGTTTAGTTACAGATATTGTAGAGCACCGTTTGCCGCTGAAGCCAGAGTGTCCGCTAATCAAACAGAAGTTGCGAAGAACTCGTCCAGATATGGCAGTGAAGATCAAAGAAGAAGTTCTAAAGCAGATTAATGTCGGTTTTCTTGTGACATCAGTGTACCCTCAGTGGATTGCCAATATTATCCCAGTACCGGAGAAAGACGGAAAAGTTTGCATGTGCGTAGATTACAGAGATCTAAATAAAGCTAGTCCAAAAGATGATTTTCCATTGCCACACATTGATATGTTAGTGGATAGCACTGCAAAATTCAAAGTCTTCTCATTCATGGACAGATTTTTCGGGTATAATCAAATAAGGATGGCGCCTGAGGACATGGAAAAAACAACGTTTATCACACCCTGGGGAACATTCTGTTACAGAGTGATGCCCTTCGGGTTGAAGAACGCTGGTACAACGTACCAGAGGGCTATGACAATCATATTTCATGATCTGATGCACAAAGGAAACTGAGGTATATGTTGATGACATGATTTCTAAATCCCAGACTGAAGAAGGGCGTGTAGAAGATTTGTTGAAGTTGTTTCAGCGTTTGAGGAAGTATCATCTCTGCTTGAATCCAAATAAATGTACCTTTGGTGTTCGGTCAGGGAAATTGTTGGGTTTCATTGTTATCCAGAAAGGGATTGAAGTTGACCCTGATAAAGTCAAAGCAATTCAAGAAATGCCAACACCGAGAACTGAAAAGAAAGTCAGAGGGTTCCTCGGGCATTTGAATTATATTTCCAGATTCATTTCCCACATGATTGCAACGTGTGAACCGATCTTTAAGTTGTTAAAGAAAGATCAAGGTTGTGTGTGGATAGATGAATGCCATAGGGCATTTGAAAGTATTAAAGAATATATGCTTGAACCTCCTATCTTGCTCCCTCCTGTTGAAGGAAGACCATTGATTATGTATCTGACAGTGTTAGATAATTCCATGGGCTGTATTCTGGGACAACAATATGAAACGGGGAAGAAAGAGTATGCCATTTATTATCTCAGTAAAAAGTTTACTGATTGTGAGTCACGGTATTCCATGTGGAAAAGACATGTTGTGCTCTGGCCTGGGCGGCAAAACGTTTGCGGCAGTATATGTTAAATTACACTACTTGGTTTATCTCCAAAATGGATCTAATCAAGTATATCTTTGAAAAGCCTGCTCTTACTGGGAGAATTGCCCGCTGGCATATGTTGTTATCTGAATATGACATTGAATACCGCACTCAAAAAGCTATTAAAAGCAGCGTGTTGGCAGATTATCTTGCTCACCAATCAGTTGATGATTATCAGTCTGTGAGGTATGATTTCCTCGATGAGGATGTGATGTTTCTGAAAGTGAAAGATTGTGATAAACCATTGTCTGAGGAAGGTCTTGATCCTGAATCTCGCTGGAGCATGATATTTGATGGAGTTGTGAATGCTTATGGTAAAGGAACTGGTGTTGTGATTGTCACTCCACATGGATCACACATTCCTTTTACTGCAAAGTTGACATTTAATTGTACTAATAATATGGCAGAATATGAGGCTTACATCATGGGTCTCGAGGAAGCTATTGATCTCAGAATTAAAATTCTAGATGTGTTTGGCGATTCAGCTTTGGTAATAAATCAGATTAAAGGAGAGTGGGATACTCGTCACCCCGGCTTGATCCCTTACAAAGATTATGCTAGAATATTGTTACCCTTCTTTAATAAAGTTGAATTCCATCACATCCCCAGAGATGAAAATCAAATGGCGGATGCTTTGGCAACTCTGGCTTCTATGTATCAAGTGAATACTTGGAATGATATACCTCGAATTATAGTTTGGCGACTGGATAGGCATGCTCATGTGTTTACAACAGAAGAGGTAGTAGATGAGAAAACTTGGTATTATGATATTAAGCATTTTCTCCAGACTCGGGAATACCCAATTGGTGCATCGAATAAAGATAGAAAGACATTGAGAAGATCGGCTAGCAGCTTCTTCCTCAGTGAAAATGTTTTGTACAAGAGAAATTATGACATGGTCTTACTCATATGCATGGATAGACACAAAGCAGACACGTTGATGAATGAGATTCATGAAGATTCATTTGGCACTCATGCCAATGGACATTCGATGGCTAAAAAGATGCTAAGGGTAGGTTACTATTGGATGACAATGGAATCTGACTGTTACAGATTTTCAAAGAAGTGCCATAAATGCCAGATTTATGCGGACAAGATTCATGTTCCTCCGACACTTCTCAATGTTATTTCTTCCCCGTGGCCTTTCTCTATGTGGCGTATTGACATGATTGGGATGATAGAACCCAAAGCTTCGAATGGACACCATTTTATCTTGGTAGCAATTGATTACTTCACCAAATGGGTGGAAGCTGCTTCATATGCTAATGTTACTAAGCAGGTGGTAGTGTGCTTCATTAAGAATAATCTCATATGTCGGTATGGTGTGCCGAGCAGAATTATCACTAACAATGGCTCGAATCTGAACAACAATATTATGACAGCACTTTGTGAAGAATTCAAGATTGTCCATCACAACTCATCTCCGTACAGACCGAAGATGAATGGGGTTGTTGAAGCTGCTAATAAGAATATCAAGAAGATCATCCAAAAGATGGTTGTTACTTATAAAGATTGGCATGAAATGCTCCCTTTTGCTTTACATGTATATCGGAAATATGTCTGTACTTCAACAGGAGCAACCTCGTTCTCCCTTGTGTATGGAATGGAAGTTGTGCTCCCAATCGAGGTTGAGATTCCCTCTTTACGTGTGATAATGGAAACCAAGTTGTCAGAGGATGAATGGGTCCAGAACGGGTTTGACCAATTGAATTTGATCGAAGAGAAGAGAATGACGGCTTTGTGTCATGGGAAGTTATATCAGAAGAGAATGAATAGAGATTTTGATAAGAAGGTCAAACCTCGTTAATTCAGAGAAGGCGACCTCATGCTCAGGAAGATCATGTCTTTTAATGTTGATTCTACGGGCAAGTGGACTACCAATTTTGAAGGCCCATATGTTGTCAAGAAAGCCTTTTCTGGAGGTGCATTAATTCTTTAAAACTATGGATGGCGAGGAGTTCCCACGTCCCATGAATGCTGATGCAGTCAAGAAATACTTTGCCTAAAGAAATAAAATAACAACTCGCTAAGTTGAAAACCCGAAAGGGAGGCTTAGGCAAAAAAGAGCGTCTCGGTAGGCCAAAAACCCGAAAGGGCGGTCTAGGAAAAAATTAGAGACATAAACAGAATAAAATTTCCCGCTAAGTTGAAAACCCGCAAGGGCAGCTTAGGCAAAAGTTATGGACTTTCTTGGTAAGTAGCTGCATCAGACAAGACTTGATCATTGAAGCAACAATCTTCTTGGGTCCTCACCATACTTCAACAGAAGCTGCTGCTCGAGATTTCAAAGTTGTTAGAGGGAATAGTGGTCATTGTATCTCAATGTATCTTTTTTATTATATATTACCATTTTCCAAACATTGTAATTATCCGTGGAGTCTCGCCATTCGCAGACTACCATTCTATCAATAAAATTTGAGCTTTTACCTAATTCTTTGTAGTTCTTATTTTTATTCAACTTACAAAGACTCTATTTATTATTGATAATAATTTTCAAAGAAAAAGATTAAATAAAAAAATTGTTTTTCAAAAAAGAATTTACAACTTACTTTTACTTTAGATTTTATGATTCAAGAGAAAAACAAAGATGGTGATCCCAGGAATGGACGAACTCCCATCATTTTGAGAAGTTTTATTTTCCCATGGAAAGTTTTCTCAGGTTGTTTTTGGTGGTATGCGCGTGTTTATTGTATATTAAAGACGATACCAATTGGTGTAAGGTGCAGTATCAGATTTGTGAACCCAGTGTCCCCCGTCAAGTGTTGGTTTATTTTCTGATTTTTGGGTTTTGCGTGGTATGAGGCCTCTATCCCAGATTCCCCAACAAAGTTTTCCCTCATATGACGAAAGGTTTTGTTCCCTAGGTGTGCTGAGATTGGAACTATTTGCAAAAATGTCGCTCTTTCTGCAGTATTGGCATTATTGTTGGTATTTATTTCCCAGGCAGCTAGACCAAGGCAGTTTGTTTTCTAAGAAGTGTTGAGACAGTTGTCAACTTTTTGGGTTTTCACTCGTCAAGTCCTGGGTTTGATTTAAAATCCACAAGAGTTTGACCTCTTTCCATATGTTGACTTCTTGGTTCCCCGGGAAAGCTATCCCAGGGCATCTTTTGTTGGAATAAGTTTGCATGATATGAAGGTTCAATCCAGGGTTCCCCATTGAAGGCCTCGCTATTTAATATACGTCTTTTCTCCTTGTACATGCTGAGTTTGACTCATTTACGAAGCATCTCCTTTCAGCGGTACTTGCATTTTGTTTGATTTTCCGATAATCAGGCAAGGGCAATGTTTTAATTTAAGAAGTGTTGAGGCATTTGTCATTTTTTTTGGGTTTTCACCCGCCAAGTGCTGGGTTTGATTTAAAATCCCCATAATTTTGAGTTCTTGCTATAATGTTTGACTTCTTAAAGTTGTTATCACCATGAGGTTTCATACTTTTCCCCAGAAAAGTTGGTGCAATGCTTACTCTCAATATTCAAGAACGTATCTCTGTTTTCTCCAGTGAAGAACGTATCTTGGTTTCCTCTCGATGATGTGTTGTTGTCCTCCCTAATGAAGTCAACCCGAGGTCCCCAGTTAATATCTCGATGACCAGGCGTTATCTCCCCCAGTGAAGTTTGTATGATATTTCTCCATTAAAGTTAGCTCGAAATCCTCAGTTGATGTTTTGAAGATACGGTTTACATCCGCCTTATTGAAATCAGTACTATAATCCCAAGTAGAAGTGCGGATCGTGAAAGCATTTGTTTCCCCATTGAAGTTTGAGTACTATTCCCTGGTGAAGCCTGGAGAAGGATGTTATATCCCTGTATCTGTACTGATTTGTCGCTATGATTTGTTTACTTCCGGATTTCGTTCCTTCCTAGTGAAGTTAAGCCACAAAATAGGATTTTGTTTCCTCGTTTGGTGCTTATTTTCTTATGGAATGTTTATCTTGGATGTGATTTAGCCGAGTGTTGTTTATGTCTGAGTTGGTTTTGTTGTTTATCCCCAGTGTTGTATATCTGTTTTGTCAGCATATACATGATAACGCTCATACATTCATACATACATCATGCATAGTTAAATTTAGCAAATCATTGTTCATTCGCATTCATTAATATTTTGTTGGCATATTACCCCGTTTTGCAGAGTTGGGTTGTCCTCTCTCCAATAGAGTGTCGGACTTAAGCAGAGAGTGTATATTCTTTCAATTTCCCCACTGACTTATCCCTCGTTGAAGACTTTTGTTTAGCCTTCTTACACAACTCTTTGTATGGACGATTTGGGTTTCCCTCTCTTGAGTTTATTTCTCAAAGGATGTATTATGGTTGACTGTTCCATCCCAGTTTATTTCTGGTTTGAATCTTTGATCCTCAGCAATATTATTACTTATGATATCTGCAGGCTTCGAGCCTTGGTTTGAGAGTGTGCATTTATTTTGCACAAGAAGACTTTATCTCCTCATCAGAAATATATGTGCATCTCCCCGAGAAGTCATATTTCTTTCGCCAGGAAGCCATATTGTTCTCCCCAGAGAGTCATTTTTACAATCCTCCATGACAGCAAGTAGCAAGTCTCTTTATCTGAGCAACTTGTACTTCCACGTAAAAGTCGAGGTTACTTTTTTTCTCTACCTTCTCTATGAGTGGATAGTTTGCAGTTCGTTATCAAAATACTCCAATGGAGGGTAAGTCTTTTCAATATGACAGAGACAATTCATTGTGAAATCTTTACAAGTGGTAATCTCTTTATTTGAGACAACTTATATATCACCCTTTCCAAGAAGAATGCCTTGGTTAAAGAAGAAGTTGAGACTCGTTCTAGGTGAAATGCCGGAATTTTGGGAAAAACTTGTTATCTTTTTGCTACCCTCAGTGAACGTTGGTAGTTCACCATCAGTGAACGTTGGTGCTATGGTATTTTCTCTCTACCTTCAGTGAAAGTTGGTATTTCATCGTCAGTGAACGATGATGTTATGATATATTTCCCTTTCTACCTTCAATGAAAGTTGCTAGATCACCATCAGTGAAAGTTTATGATTGTTATCTTTTTGCTACCCTCAGTGGACGTTGGTAGTTCATTGTCAGTGAACGGTGGTGTTATAATATTTTCTTTTATCTCTACCTTCAGTGAAAGTTGGTAGATCACCATCAGTGAAAGTTGGTGATTGTTATCTTTTGCTACCCTCGGTGAATATTAGTAGTTCACCATCAGTGAACAACAATGCTATGATATTTCTTTTCTCTCTACCTTCAGTGAAAGTTGGTAGATCACCATCAGTGAATGTTGGTGATTGTTATCTTTTTACTACCCTCAGTGAATGTTGGTAGTTCATCGTCAGTGAACGGAGGTGCTATGATATTCCCCTTCTACCTTCAGTGAAAGTTGGTAGATCACCATTAGTGAAAGTTAGTGATTATTATATTTTTGCTACCCTCAGTGAATGTTGGTAGTTCATCGTCAGTGAATAGCGATGCTATGATATTTCCCTTCTACCTTCAGTGAAAGTTGGTAGATCACCATCAGTGAAAGTTGGTGATTGTTATCTTTTTGCTACCCTCAGTGAATGTTGGTAGTTCATCGTCAGTGAACGGTGATGTTATGATATATTTCCCTCTCTACCTTCAGTAAACGTTGGTAGATCACCATCAGTGAAAGTTGGTGATTGTTATCTTTTTTCTACCCTCAGTGAACGTTGGTAGTTCATCGTCAGTGAATGGTGGTGTTATGATATTTTCTTCTCTCTCTACCTTCAGTGAAGGTTGGTAGGTCACCATCAGTGAAAGTTGGTGATTGTTATCTTTTTTCTACCCTCAGTGAACGTTGGTAGTTCACCGTCAGTGAACGACGGTGCTATGATATTTCTTACCTTTCTACCATCAGTGAAAGTTGGTAGTTCATCGTCAGTGAACGTCGATGATTTTTTCTCTCTACCTTCAGTAAAAGTTGGTAGCTCACCGTCAGTGAACATTGGTATTGTTATTTTTTTTCTCTTTCTACCTTCAGTGAATGTTAGTAGTTTTGCCTTCGGTAAAAGTTGGTGTATCCTTTGACTTTTTACCATCCTCTAGGAGTCATTTTCTTTTGATCCACCAGTGATTTATTTTCCTGGTTGGGTTTCCCTTTTGATCTTTATTTTCTTTGCTACATACCTAGTGGTGTTTTGCGTTCCTTTGAAGTTGTTCATGTGCACTCATATTCATAAGCATTGAATAGAATCTTAGGCCCAAAAATAGGGTTTGTTTTATATTTAAGTATCTTCGATCGCGTCTACACGAAGATTTTTAACCTTCGTATCTCCAGATAGAAGAAACTTAAATAAGGGCAGCTGTTGTACCCTAATTTTTGCCCCTAAGATCCCTTCATCATGCCATATTGATTCAATCACAACAAGCTAACATTAGGGCTTTTGGTTCTCCTACCTATCTGTAGCTTTGCTCTTTGAGGAATCACCAAGCACCTTGACTTGTTTTCCTTTTGTGATCATGCATGTTTTGTTTTGACTTTCCTTTTAACTAATAAAATGCAACGTTATTTTGTCTTATTTGTTAATAATGTAGGTAAAGGCAATGTGGCTTAGCAAGTTAATCCATGGGTTCATGAGTTTATTTCCATGCTCTAGTCAACAAAGCTTGAGAAGTTCAAACCTCACCATTGAAGTTGATTTAGAAGAAATGGCATGGCAAGGTTATTTTGGTTCACCACATTTCAAAGTTATCAAAATTGATTCAAAAGTATAAGGGGTTGATTGAAGAAGTTGTCATGGTTGGACAAGGCCTTGTTCCCATTGGTCACAAGTATGTATTTCTCTCAATTATCAAGATATGGAAGTGGTTGTGGTTGCTATGAGTTCTCATTATCATCCTCAACAACTTCTATTCACAAATCAAGAATGTTGGTACAAGAAGGTTGTTCAAAATTGTCAAAGTTCCTCAAAGCATTTTCTTGATTTAGGAGCTAGGGTTTTGAACTTCAAAGAAGTAGATCTTGCTAATCTTTTGGTATTTTTGAGTGATTCTAACCTCTTCAAAGGGTTATTAACAAATCACTTCAAAAGTTTCAAGGATTTTCATATGGAAGAAACTTGATTATGAAAAAAGATTACAAGTCCTCCAGATGAACCCCCAATTTTCTATGTGTGACTTCAAATTATCATAACTTGGTCAATTTTTATCACCTTGAGCCCACTATTTTTCCACAATGATCTTGAGGATGTGAACTGCATTCCTTATTTTATGTGCAAAGTGAGAAAATTGATGGAAGATGCCTTAAGGATACAAAAGATTATAGGTCATTTCATGATTTTTTGCAAACTTCAACAATTTATACCTCTCTCAATTTTTGGATATTTTGAATGGTTCAAGTCTCAAAATGTCATTCAAGAGGTCTATTTCCTTCCATCTTTTTTGGTTAAGAGCAAATTCTAAGAGGAAGGCCATGTTTGGATACAAAACATTATAGGTCACTTTTGAAGAAAAATTTGAAATATTTCTAAGTATGGAAAGTCAACCTTTTTTCCCCAACTTTGACTCATTGCAACTTTCAGCTCAAGCATCCATTTGATTCCATTATTTTCCCATTGCAAAGCTTGTAATCTCATCTTTCTAAAGCAGCAAGAGTCATGCATTAAGACCCCTTGAGCTGAGAATGCCATTGGATTGAACTTGGTAACTTGGAACTGAAGTTTCTTCATAAGTCAAAATTTCAAATTCATGTGTTGGCTTCTAAACATCAAATTAGCACGCGTTTCTGGTCTAAACATGTTTAACCAACTTTCCAAAGTGGATTAGAGCCTTAAAACGCAAGGATTGGATGAGTTTTGATGCAAAAAAGATCAAACCTTACTCGTGTATCAGGTCCACACGATTTCCCTCCAAACTTCATCATTTCACACGCTTGAACATTCTATTTGATTCCCTATAAATATAGGGTCGTCCCTCATTCATTTCCTCAAGCTTGAATAGCCAGAATCACCCTGCCAAACTTGCTCCATAACTCAATTTTCTGTAACTTCGATATTAGTGTTCAAGCCTTTTTCAATCCAATTTTTCTGTCAATTCACCTCCTTGATCTTCCCTGAAGCTAACCATACAGTTACCTTCAAGAATCGTGACCTATATTGATCCATAGAACTCCAGTTTCAGAGCTCTGCAACTCAACTTCAATAGGTAGATTTCTCCATCAATTCTTCAAAAATTTGATATCATTGTGAAGTTCTCATTGCCCTGGTTCTAGTTGCAACACTTGCTTTTATATGGAAACATGTTTTGACCATGAAATTTCAAATCCCTTTTCAAAACTTTCCTTCCAATTTGCTTGAGCTACAGTTTATATAAATTTGTCGCGAAGGTGTGGTTGTCTTCGTCTTGAAGAGACGAAGCGAATGGCATAGGTCTGAGCTTCTGATTTTACAGTTTGAAAGACATGCAATTCACGTTGGCTGGAGGTTGAAGATGACCAACGTATCATCTTCCAACCAATGATGGCTTGCCACTTGTTTTTTTTTTAAATCTGATTTTACATTTGATTCAGTGCTTTATTCACTAATGACCATGATATGCACAGTGCGCCAGATCCCTTGGATTTGATTACTAACGCATTTTGACTCTCATCCAATGGTCCACATATTTTTTACTTTATTTTTTATTTCTGATTTTTATATTTAATTGTTTTAAACTTCAAAAAATCATAGAAAGTTCATTTTAAGTCCAAAAAATCTGAAAATATTATGAAAAATATTTTTGATTTTTCTCTTTCTGATTTTTATTTTTTCACAATTTTATTTTGTGTTTTGATATTTTTTTAAATTTTCACTTTATTTGAATTGTTTTAAATGTTTAAAAATACTTTTATGCATTTTTAAATTTTGAAAAAATTATGGAATGATCCAATTATATTGTGACAAATATTGGTTACCTAATTTATTTTTTATTTCTGAATTTGTTAATTTTTATCATTTTTGGTTTATTTTTTTCATTTCTTTTAATTTTAAAAATAGTTTCTGACTTTAAAAAGTTACCAAAAAATTTATAAAAATATTTGAGTTCATTTCTGATTTTTCTATGGTCTTACTTAATATTTCTTGATTAATTTGAACATAGTTGATATTTTTCTCTTTTATTTCTATTTTAAAACATCTTTAAAACCTTTTTTTAATGTATATATCAAATACAATATTATTTGGTGATTATTTTCTGGCTGATCTTGGGTTGAATTTTTGATCATGAACTTTATTAACATCATTGGATCCATGGTGTTGAGTTTAACTCCACAGAAATGGATGAATGATTTTAATAATAGTTTGATTAAATTTTAATTCAAATGTGGTTTGTATATTCTTTCCCATCCCTCTTCATCTCACCCCTTTCTTATTGCACTAAGTGTTATTGGAGCATGATCTCTATATCATGTCTCAAAACAAATGGTGCATAGATTTCTATTAACCGGCCTCAAAATATGTGTGACTTCTATATAAGTCCACTTACGATTGCTTAACATAGCGCTAAATTTTGTCCCGATTCGAATAAATGATCATTCGTGGCCGAAACCTATGTTTGTAAGCCCAAGTATGTTAATTTAATCTCTTTGATCTAATAACCTTGAGATTCATTGTGTGGAGGCTTTGGTTCTACCAATCCTCTAATGGGTCTACAACACTTTTGGTCAACGCGGATCACTTAAACACCGTTGATCATTAAATGGTACTTTTGAGGATTCCAAATGGATGATATACTTGACAAAAATCAAATGCAACTTGTTGTGTGGAGGCTTTGGTTCTACCAATGCTCTAATGAGTTCCAAATACAAGTTTCAAGATGGTCATCCAACTAACCACTAATTATTAAATTATTTTTACTTTATGCTTTTATTTTTATGCTTTATGTACCATTTACTTTAAGCATTACATTTCATGCCATTTTTATTTTGCTCACTTGAGCATTTATATTCTTGTTATTTGTATTTTGATCACTTGAGTTTTTCTTTTCTTTTTCAAGACACCTAATAATCAACATGAACCCTAAAAAAGGCTTTAATACTTGGACTATTTGGTTACTATCCTTGGCATTGTGGAGTATTGGACTTCTTGGACTTAGGATTAGAGGCCTTGACCTATGTTGGAGACCTTGTGACCTTAATTGATATTTTTTCTGAAGTTCTTGAGGTTTACCTCAGGACATTGGGATGTTTGTTTGTTTTGTATGCAGGTTATTATGATTACATTCTTTGTTTGTAATCTGGAATTCACCTGTATACAGCTGTTACTCTGCCCAATTTTTGTGAAGACTTAATACACTTGAAGTTTGATTCTCTCAAGAGGTCTAGTATCTTTGCTTGTTTGGTTTCAATCCAAAGAATGGGAATTCTATCTTAACTTATAATTTCAAGTTTTGGCTTCTTGTTAGTTAGATGGTTCTTATCTCTAATTTTTACCTTATGCTTTAGGATAGTCCCTTCTTCTCCTCCCATATTCTTTAATTTCAAAAAATCTTCTCCCTCCTTTTGAAAACTCTTCTTGTTTTTAAACTTGAACCCCTTTCATAATAAACTTGTACCTGGGTCCATGCATTTTCAAAACTTTTTTTTCATAAATAAACTCTAATCAACTTAATAATACCTTGACATTTTTTGTGAGAAGACTAAAAGTCAACTAATCTCATTTCAAACCATTTTGCCACTTTTAGCTTTTTATTCTTAAATACTTTCTCAAAAGATTAGACTCTTGTTAATCCTTGTAGTTATGAAAACAACTATACTTCTACAATATGTAGTGAAGAGAGATATTTTCCACTTGGGTGTTGAGTGAGGCATTGTTGATTTTAAAATCCAAGCCATATCCTCCACTTTGAGATGATGCAAATTCTTCTTTCTCATGATTGTGGGTAGTAAGTATGTTTTCCACACGGACAATGACGATGATGTCTTATCTCATAAAATTAACCAACACACTTGTGTTTTTTTTTTAAATTTTTAAAAGGTGAACTACGTGTACCCTGATCCCCTATTGCTCGAAAGGTGGTATGTAGGCACTAAAGTTTCGCAACCGCGGCGGGTGAAAAAATCATAAAAATACTTCTTTTCTCACCTCCACCATCTATTTTTTTTCATACAACATTTTATAGCCAAAATATACAGATTTTTCAAAGAGGTTATTGTGGAGTATCGTAGATGTTTAGGGTGTTAATACCTTCCCTTTGCATAACCAACCCCCTTACCTTGAATCTTTCCCCCTCTTTTGGGTTACTCGCTCTTTTCTCATTCCTTTGGAAACAATAAAGTGCAATGGTGATTTTTATTTTGATCTGTATAAGTTTAGTCAATCCAATGGCTTAGTCTTAAACATTTCTACCGCTACAGTTGTCATGGTTGGACAAAGCCTTGTTCCTATTGGTCAAAAGTGCATATTTCTCTCAACTCTCAAGATATGGAAGTGTCTTTGGTTGATATGAATTCTAATTATCATCCTCAACAACTTCTATCTTCAAAGCAAAAGTGTTGGTACAAGAAGGTTGTTTAAAATTGTCAAAGTTCCTCAAAGAATTTTCTTGATCTAGGAGCTAGGGTTTTGAACTTCAAACAAGTATATCTTGCTCATCTTTTGGTATTTTTGAGTGATTCCAAAAACATCCTTATCTTCAAAGGGTTATTAACAAATCACTTCAAAAGTTTCAAGGAGTTTTCATGTGGAAGAAACTTGATGATGAAGAAAGATTACAAGTCCTCCAGATGAACCCCCAATTTCCCATGTGTGACTTCAAATGATCATAACTTTGTCAATTTTTATCACCATGAGCCCACTCTTTTTCCATAATTATCTTGAGGATGTTTACTTTATTCCTTATTTTATGTGAAAAGTGAGAAAATGGATGGAAGATGCCTTAAGGATACAAAAGATTATAGGTCATTTCATGATTTTTTGCCAACTTTAAAAATTCATAACTCTCTCAATTTTTAGAGATTTTGATTGGTTCTAGTCTCAAAATGTCATCCAAGAGGTATATTTAATGCCATCTTTTTTGGTCAAGAGAAAATTCCAAGAGGAATGCCATGTTTGGATGCAAAACATTATAGGTCACTTTTGAAGAAAAGAATTGAAATATTTCTAAGTATGGAAAGTCAACTTATTTTTTCCAACTTTGACTCATTGCAACTTTCAGCTCAAGCATCCATTTGATTCCATTTTTTCCCATTGCAAATCTTGTAATCTCACCTTTCTAAAGCTTCAAAAATCAGGCCCTAAGACCCCTTGAGTTGAGAATACCATTGATTTGAATTTGGTAACTTGAAACTGAAGTTTCATCACAAGTCAAATTTTGAAATCTTTGTTTTGGCTTCTAATCACAATTTTCCATGCTTTTTTGCTTCTAATCATGTTTAGCAGCTTTCCAAAGGCGTTTAGCATCATGAAACGCATTGGCTATGTTTTAAGGCTAAAAAAGTCACACTTTGTTCATGCTGCAGACCCACACGATTTCCCTCCAAATTTCATCATTTCACACGCTTGAGCATTCAATCAGCTTCCCTATAAATATAGGATCATACCTCATTCATTTTCTCAAGCTTGAACAACCAAAATCACCCTGCCAAACTTGCTCCATAACTCACTTTTCTGCAACTTCGAAATCATTGTTCAAGCCTTTTTCAATCCATTTTTCTATCAATTCACCTTCCTTGATCTTCCCTAAAGCTAACTGTTGTACCCCAAAATTTTCCCTCTCATTTTACTCAATACATGCCCATTGAGGTCCTCAACTTTCTCAAGGATGCCCAAGAGTTGACCAGACAAACTCTCTCCTAAGACAATGTTTCTCAAACTAGGGTTTCCATTTTCATTAAGATGGGTGAGCTCCAAAGACCTCATATGCTCTCCATGGTCCTAATATGTTCTCAAGACCCTCCAGGTCAAATTTCAAGCCTTGCACAAGAAGTTTTCTCAGTCAACTGCTCAGATGCTTGAGAGTTGATTGTGGCCCACATACAGTTAAACTTCAAGATTTTTGGTCAACATCAACATTTTGAAGTTATATCCATAATTTGATCAAGGGTTGATCATGATTCCTCAAGGAATGCCCCAAATTCATCAAAACCCAAAAGTTGCTAAATTAGGGTTTCTCAAGAAAAGTCAACCAAACTTTGACCAAGCATAACTTCTTCATACTTTATCAGAAATTTTCCATCCAAGGCTCATTTTGAAGAGGATGCAATCCCCTACAATTCATCTTCATCCCTCAAGTTCAAAATATGCACTCACAAAAAGATATGAATTTCTACATTATAGGTCCTTTTGAAAAGTCAACAAAAACACTTTATGGGTCAAAGCTTCTTACATGAACATGGAAGATCCAATTGAGATGAGACCAAAAGGGTTGTTTAGGGGAAATCCGAAGCTTTCTAAAAAATCCAAGAACACCTCTCTAGGGTTAAAATTGGAATTGTCAAATTTGACCATTTTTGCAAAATTGCCAAAAGTCAAATGTGCTCAAAAATACACTTTTTGTTAAATGGGCCTAACTTTTTATGCTTGCACCTCACTCATAACATGGTCCACGACCCAAATATTCACCCACACATTATTTTCTTCATTTTCCATTTTATTTTTATTTTTTATTAATTAAAAATTGAATTAAATCAAATAAATGACAACTAATAGCTTAGATTTGTTTTGATCTGATTTTTGGACAGGATCACAAGCTAATTATGTTGACATATCAGGATCAAATCGAATCAAGGTGGATTGGCACAAGAATGGCATGATTAGGCCTAATTTGGAAACAAAACATACAAGGAAGGAATGAGATCAAATCTTCAAAGTTTTCAAAGATACATGTAGTTTTTATAACCCTAATTCATTCAGGGATATATATTGATCAAGGCCAGGCACGAAACAGAGGGTTGCAGCCGTGGAAACACCAAGAGCAAACTCAATTTTTTTTGCAAAAAAGTAGTGAATCGGTCTCAAGCTTGGAGGCTAATTCAAGTCATTCTAACGTTGCTAATAGATTGCTGGACTTCTCAGGAACGTATCTCCATCATTGGCAAGCCTTTCCACGCCCAGAAACGCATGTTACAGACCCATGGTTTGCCTTCCCTAGCTTGAATCGTATTTTACAAATTACGCATGATTACCATTATTGAACATAGCATTATGTTTGTATGAGCATTTAGAATGTTTTGGTTTATGTAATTTTGTATTTTGATGCATATATCTATAACTGCCTGTGATCGGTGGATCTGGAACTGACTGTTTAACGCTGGTTCGCGAAATGTCGCGGAAGCAAGAGTCGCCACCGTCTTTTATTTTCTCCAACATGGACAGGACAAAAGCACAGAAAAATTCCTTATAGAGATTGCTCTCGGTTCGGGAGGTAGATTATAGAAAGGGAAGGTGTTAGCACCCTTTCTATCCATGGTTATCCATGGGCTCTTAGATACTTGCTCATTTGTGTTTTCAAAATTGCTTGCTTGCTTTTCAACTGTGGGTTTTAAAAATTTTCTTTGAAAATTTCAGTTCGACTCTTGTATCAGTCCTCAAGAGTGTTTGAAAAGTTGCTTTCGAAAGCTTTTTGAAAAGTGTCGGTGTGAAAAGTATTTTTTTTTATTTGTTTCGAAATTAAAGCAAGTATCTAGAGTCGTCTACCTACCCTAAGGAATTCGTCTGTGTAAATGTCCTTAAGATAGTGCCATCCCACCATTGAGAGATAGGTAGCACCATCATTGGAGGTGTTCGGGTCAATTCGAGGGTTCGGGACATGGTGATCACCGGAGCAATAGGAAGACACCTTAGAAGCTACCCTCACGCCATGTTCATGGACATGAGGACTTACTAAGACATCCTCTACTCGACGAACACCTTTCGAGGGGCAAGGCAACAGTGAGACGTACCCTAGGGGTGGTGTGTGATTTATGTGTCGTTTTCAGATATTTTTGTCTTGTTCATGCATTGGTGATCTACGCTTTGTTTTTATTTTTGGCATTCATTCTTTCATGCAAATTATTAACAGTTTAAAAGATGCGGAATAAAAAAGTCCTACGCTATTACAAAGGCGCGGGTCCACATCGCCAAATTAATCCAAGACCCGATTTGAATAAAATAAAAATGCGGAAAGATAAATGTCTAATTAATCTATTACACGGCTTTGGGGCAATTACATTATATTCACAAAAAAGAAATAGAAATAAAATGCGAGAAGAAGTAAAATCGAGGATGCGAGGACGTTGGACCCTTTTAAGAAAATTAAATTACAATTAATAAATTAACTAAGTTAAATGAGAAAAGGAAATTGTTTTTGAGTTTTTTGTATTTATGAATTTAGTAAGAAAAATAAATGAAATTAAAACCCTAATTCTAACTATTTGTTAATTTATTAAAAAATTGTTTAAATTTAACCTAGTTTTAACCTAATTATTTAATGGCGAATTTATTTACAAAAATAGATAATTAATTATTAATAATGGTAAAAGAAAAGAAAAAAAAAGATAAAAGTGATTAAACCCTAACTCTACATTTTTAGTTTATTAAAAAAAATTAAAATCAAAACCTAGAATTAAAACTAAATTAATTGTTGAATTTATTTACAAAAACATTTAAATAAAATATATTTATATTTTTTGTCTTTCTAAATTTTTTTAATTATTTTTTTTTATGTTAGAGAAAAATTAATTAAAGAATTAAACTAAAACTAAATAAAACAAATGAAATAAAAAAATAAAGAGAATGAAAAAAGCAAACCAATGGGGGGTGTTGACCCCAATCTGGAGGTAAAATCAGCAGGAATTGGGCCCATTTGAAGCTTGGCCACGTTGACTTCTCTGGCTTGTGTGTGGCTCCATTGACCAATGCATATGGCGTTCTTCAGATCAAGGCCATTGGATTGATGTTCTGAGACATGTGGCACGCTTGGATAGTGGGTGTATGGTGAACCCCTGGAATGCACGCTGCGTAGGAATATGGAAAACAAAATAATATGAGAAAGGGGGGGGGGGACCTGGGAATCGAACCCAGGTCCCAATGCTTGTGTGACAACGCAGCTACCACTTGTGCCATTTGCTTTCTTTGTTATTATGATAGAAAATAAATATAATATAAAACAAACCACGCTAATGATATTAATTCAAAAAGCGCGCTGAAACTTGAATGGTCCAATCACCGGGTGACAACACGCCTTCTTCTTCGTTGATTCTTTGTTTCACCTGAAAAAATACACTAGATAGCGGGGGTTTTAAACCCCCACTAAATGGTAAACGTGAAAATAGCGAATACGCCATGGTTGCTCATAAATTGAGCGCGACTAGTGGTTCTGAACCGTGTGAAGCTTCTGATTCTAATGGCATAAGTCTTGTGTCTCAATTTTTCCAGAATAAGGAAACCCCAAATTTAAACCTCTAAAAACCTAGAAGATGTTAATGGTAGATTCTCGTACAGGGCATAAAAATTCAATTAAATGATGCCAAAAGTTTTAGAATGTTTATGTTAGTGCAAAACGACAAGCAAAAGGCATGAATGGTGCGTATAATTCAAAACACGAATATGGGAAAATTTAAGAACAGGACGGCATCGTGTTACCAATTCTTTGCGTTAGAAGCAGTGGTTTTGATCCAGAAATGTTCCTTGAGGCTTTGGCAAGCTATTGGAATCAATACTTTTCTTTGAATTGCGCTAGAATGCAGTTTTCAGTTTTGAATTTTTTCACAAAAAATGCCAAGTTTGTTCTTAGGTTTGGGCGCAGCTTCAAGGTTGTCAGTATTAGGGTTAAGTTCTGTTTATGTATGGGAATGGATTAGGGTAAGAATCAAGTCCAAAAACCCTTGTAATCATGAATCAAATATTTGATTTTTAATGGCATCTTTTCAAATCTTTTCCATGTGTTTTTGGTACCAATCATGGCCAAATCTTTCCAAATTGAGGGTGCACGAAATCTTGAGGTTTTATTGGAGAGAATATGCTGCAAAAAGGGATTAAAAAACATGGTTTTCTATTTTTGTCATATTTTATTTCATTAAATGAATTAATAGTGATTAAAAATTCAAATAAATAATAAAAAATGATGAAATAATTTCCCTTTGGGCCAAATGGTCGTGCATAACCTTTGGATGATGGCTCTTGGAAGAAAATGTGGCCCATTAGCAATTTTGAGGCATTTGAAGTAAAGTTGACTTTTCAAAATTCCCAAAAATTTCCCAACTTCCACAAGGCATATCTTGCTCAATTTTTAAGCTTTGATCATGTTCTTGGACATTTTGGAAAGGTCTTGAAGTCCTTTAACCAATGCCTTTGGTCCCATGTCATTTTGATTTACCAATCTCAAGTTATGGTCTTTGACTTAAAGTGCCTTTTTGTTGACTTTTGAAAATGACCTATAATGTTGAAATTGATAACTTTTTGTGAAAGCATTTATTGGACTTTAAGTGTGAAGAGTAGTTGTAGGAAATGTCATTCTCTTAAAAATGAGCTTTGGATGGAATTTTTCTGATAAACCATGTGGAAGTTATGCCTTGGTCAAGTTACAGTTGACTTTTTCAACTGTCCAAATATGGAAACTTTTGCATCTTGAGACTTTTTGAGCCATGCCTTGAGAATCATGATCAAGAATTGATCAAATGCTGTTTGTGGCTTCAAAATAAGATGTTGACCAAAAATTTGAACTTTTGACTGTCAAATGACCATTTTACCCCTACAGTTGACTACTGAGCAATTAGGGCATTTGACTGTGCAATTTTGTGCTGTGAGTCTTGAAACTTGACATGAGGATACTTGACAATGTTTGTAGGCATGTGGGACTTGTTTGGACCCTTGAAAACTTCAACTTCTTTGCCAGAACCAAAACCCTAGCTTTTGACTGTTAGGAGGCCTTTGAATTGTGCAACCCTTGGGGGAGATTTTGAAGCTTTGACTTGGCAAATCTTGAAGAATATGGGAGGGAAAATTTTGGGGTACAACAGTTGCCCCTGTTCAATCTTCTTAGACCTGAGGATGCAGATTGGCTGACGTGCCTTTCGTAATCCGAAGGTGGAAGATGATTGAACACTAGAGTGCCCAGAAATTTGCGCTCACATAGTAGTGTGATGTGGGGAATGGGCTTACAGATGCCATTTGGAGATTGATGGATAGGATGATGGGATTATAGGTGCCATGCTAAGAGATGATGGAAGGTGGATGGGCTTATAGATGCCATCCGGGTGTCAATCGCGTAAGGGATTCCTTAGCGAGAACTTGCGTACCTGAAAAAGAAAATGATTACCTGGCCTGTTACAGGAGCTGGTCTTCAAACTCTTTGTATAGATGTGTCCTGACTGGTTACATGAATTGAATCTGGAGCTTCAAAAGGTGATGAATAAACCAGGGATGGTTACTACCTCAACGGGACGGTGAGAGAACCTTGGACGATTACTGCCTCAACAGGAGCACTGAGAGAATCTGGGGGCGACTTCAACCTCAACAGGAACGCTGAGAGAATCTTGGGCGATTATTACCTCAACAGGAACGCTGAGAGAACCTTAGGCGACTTCAACCTCAACAGTAACGCTGAGAGAATCATAGGCGACTTCAACCTCAACAGTAATGCTGAGAGAATCTTGGGCGACTTCAACCTCAACAGTAACGCTGAGAGAATCTTGGGCGACTTCAACCTCAACAGTAACGCTGAGAGAATCTTGGGCGACTTCAACCTCAACAGTAACGCTGAGAGAATCTTGGATGTCTTCTACTGGGCTAAGAATCAGGGAGATCTTAGGGTCGATCTGACTAAACCGGAGAAGGCCTTTGACTGGATAAGAAACAGGAAAATCTTAGGGTCGATTTAACTGAACCGGAAAAGGTCTTGAAATCTTCAACTGGATAAGAAACAAGGAGATCTTAGGGTCGATTTGACCGAACCAGAGAAGGCCTTTGACTGGATAAGAAACAGGAAAATCTTAGGGTCGATTTAACTGAACCGGACAAGGTCTTAAAATCTTCAACTGGATAAGAAACAGGGAGATCTTAGGGTCGATCTGACTGAACCAGAGAAGGCCTTTGACTGGATAAGAAACAGGAAAATCTTAGGGTCGATTTAACTGAACCGGACAAGGTCTTGAAATCTTCAACTGGATAAGAAACAGGGAGATCTTAGGGTCGATCTGACTGAACCAGAGAAGGCCTTTGACTGGATAAGAAACAGGAAAATCTTAGGGTCGATTTAACTGAACCGGACAAGGTCTTGAAATCTTCAACTGGATAAGAAACAGGGAGATCTTAGGGTCGATCTGACTGAACCAGAGAAGGCCTTTGACTGGATAAGAAATAGGAAAATCTTAGGGTCGATTTAACTGAACCGGACAAGGTCTTGAAATCTTCAACTGGATAAGAAACAGGGAGATCTTAGGGTCGATCTGACTGAACCAGAGAAGGCCTTTGACTGGATAAGAAACAGGAAAATCTTAGGGTCGATTTAACTGAACCGGACAAGGTCTTGAAATCTTCAACTGGATAAGAAACAGGGAGATCTTAGGGTCGATCTGACTGAACCAGAGAAGGCCTTTGACTGGATAAGAAACAGGAAAATCTTAGGGTCGATTTAACTGAACCGGACAAGGTCTTGAAATCTTCAACTGGATAAGAAACAGGGAGATCTTAGGGTCGATCTGACTGAACCAGAGAAGGCCTTTGACTGGATAAGAAACAGGAAAATCTTAGGGTCGATTTAACTGAACCAGACAAGGTCTTGAAATCTTCAACTGGATAAGAAACAGGGAGATCTTAGGGTCGATCTGACTGAACCAGAGAAGGCCTTGAAATCTTCAACTGGATAAGAAACAGGGAGATCTTAGGGTCGATCTGACTGAACCAGAGAAGGCATTTGACTGGATAAGAAACAGGAAAATCTTAGGGTCGATTTAACTGAACCAGACAAGGTCTTGAAATATAGCTGAGAACTTAACTGGATCTTTCCTGAAAGGTAAAGGTCAGTCATATGCAAGGCATGATATGAATCAAGCGATGATGTTCTCAACATAAATGAGATTTGTAAGATATGATGCGTATATGTATGCTATAATGTATGAAAATGTGATGTTTATGAATGTATCTTTTCGTCTTAGGAAAATAAATCCTTGACGGGTGCCGGGAAGTCACTCCTGGGCTGATGTTGAAGAATAGATCTTTGCTTCCACTGGGGATGATGATTGCAAGAATACCGGTGGGAGAAGATAACTCTGTTGGGGAATAAACTTGGCGAATGGATTACTCTGCGGGGAATAACTACTCTTAGCGACCTTGCTGGGGAGCAATACTCTGTGGGGAGAGAGGTACTTTGCTGGAATGTTGATGGTAACTTCGCTGGGGATACCATTGTTGTGTTGGAAGTGTTAATGGACTCCGCTGGGGATAAGAAGACTTCGTCGGGGACGATCTTTCCGTGGCTTTTGGCTGAGGATAACCCAGTTATATCCTGGTAGGGAAATATCCTTTGAATAAAGCCGGGGGACGCGTTCATGCTCTACGGGGAATAAGCTTCCAGAATCTACTGGGGATAAGCTTACTGCTTGGGGAGATGGATCCCAACTTTCCTGGGGAAACCGGATTGGACTCTCCTGGGGAAATTTTGAACTATATTGGGGAAGTGACTCCATTGAATGCTTGATAGACTGCCGGGGAACAATCTTTAGGTCAAGACTGCCAGGGATGCTTGTTTAAGAATATATGTATATTGTGCTAGGGAATGTTGAGATCTGCGGGGGATGCTCAACTTCCTTAAGGATGATAGCATAGCTTTTCTTGGGGAGAGTGCATTGACCTGCTGGCTCACTCTCTGGGGAGTTAAGGTGTATCGGTTATGTTCTTCGGCTGAACTTACCTTGGTACCTTGATGGACAGAGCCATTAGATTGTTTGGACAACTCATCATTGCCCCTGTTTCTGAGGTGGGAGAGGAAGACCTGTGAGGTGCTGATAGTTGTTGATGGACAAACCTTCTTCTGGTAGGCAGGTGACAGGATGACAGGACATAGTCGTACGCTTTGATCCCTAACTTTTTCCTGGACCGCCCTTTCGGGTTTTCAGTCCACCGGGATACCCATTTTTGCCCAAGCCGCCTTTTCAGGTTTTCGACTTGCCGGGTATGCAGATTTTTTTTCATTTTATCCCTCATTTTTGCCCGAACCTTTTTGGTTCGCCGGGAAGCCCTTATTTTTGCCTAGGTGTGTCAACCTAGCGGGTCTTTGATTACGCGTAGTGTTTTTTCGACTATGTCCACGCTCTCAGGACGTAGGGAGATGCCCCTGTCATTGTGTTTTGTTATGCCACCAGAAGGTGTTTGATCAGGCAAGATCCGTTGCTGGAATGCTCCCAAGTGACTCAGGCGGCGATTTTCCCCAGGCTATTTAGCCTTTGAGAGATTCTCCGAATCTTGATTGGATTGCCCCAGATAATAGACCATGATCAGGTTATGCCCCTTGATTGGAAGTGTTTCTTCCATTTGAGGTGACTCTTTTGTGGAGCAGACTTTTTGTTCATAAGATATTCGTCGTACGAACTTCTCTGCTGTTCAAACAAAAAGTCATATACAAACAAGGTTATATCAAAAATGCAAAGCTTATGTCTGTCTTGAAGATTTTGAAAATGCATTCTTTTTCATAAAACAAGTGAATGTTTGTAAAACGTGACGTCAACTCTGTATTTACCGTAAGCCTTAAGGAGTCAGGATACCTTTCGTAACAGTATGCTTTCGAACTAACCCATGCTTCAGCTAGGACTTTTGAGGGTTATAACGTGGCATGGTTCACGGTTTAAGAAACAAAGGATAAAGGCTCAAATTATTTGTACCCACCCGCTCTTCGTGATGTCCTTCAAACCTAAGCTCAGTTGATCGTGCGTTAGACCTTGTTTGAGTCTTTGCTCTGATATACCAGTGATGGTCCAGATATTGATGATTTATTTTGATCAGGCAGTCATTTCATTTTTTGTTGAGGGTTTGTAAGACCTCTTTCTTTTTCTGATTTTTTGTTATCCCCTTTTTTTTTTGCCTGAGCTGTTCTTTTGTGATTACAGTCAGCGGGATGCCCCGGTTTTGTAAGTCTCCTTCCTAGGTTTTGACTTAATGGGTTCTTATTTTGAAATATAATGACTGCCTTTATTTATTGATTATTCGGAACCATCACTGTCTTTCTTTGTTTTGTAAGGACCTCTTTGGTGCCATTTGTTATGCACTTGGATCAACTGAGAGACTACCCTGCCCTAGGTTATGATTAAGGGTTTCAATTTCCGAAAAAGAAAAACTCCTACTTCTTTGGCTCAGAGGGGTTGACGAGGGATTATCTTCCTTATAACTCCAGTGTTTAGGGATTGAAACAATGCATGTACCTCATCAGCGGGGTCTGTTCAAAAGCATACTGTAAAGATCGTGGTATCGTTTTCGTCATCCTCCCTCAAGAGGCTTAGAATTATTAATCGAGCGTTGATCATCAGAAAAAATATGAAAATAATTTGCATATAGTGAATACGAATATATTGCTTCAAAACAGACATATGCGATGCATTAGTGAAATAACAACGTTTAACATGAGTAAATGTTTGAACAAAAGAAAATTACAACTTGAAAAAAATTCTAATGAACAAAAGTCTTCTAGTCTCAGGGCTTGTTACTTCAAATGGTGAGCCTTGGAGAGATGGTAGAAAAACTCAGCCTGACCATCTGGTGTGAACTCCAATGCTCCTTCATCAATCAGGTCCTGGATCTTGTTCTTCAAAGCCCAACACTCATTTGTATCATGTCCTGGACTGGCAGAGTGGTAGGCACACCTTTTATTGGGATGATAGGTAGGAGATGTTGTGTTGGGGTTCTGGGGATGAGCCCTTAACGTGATCAGATTTAATCTCAACAGGCATTGTAAAGCTTGAAACAGCGACATATTGAGCTGGGTGAATTGCCTCCTGGGCTTGTCTGGCTGAAGCTGGTGAAGTTGCTGCTGAATTTGTGACACTGGAGCCATTTGAGGAGCTCTCCCCTTATCTCCTTGTCTCAAAGATGGTTGAATGATGACTGGCTCTTTACCCTTAGATGTTTGCCCCAGTTGGTTATCCCGAAGCAGTTGGTTGACGAGAACCCCAAGCTCTTCTTGTCTTTGAGCTAAGCCTTGAATGGTAGTCACCTGCCCCAGCATCTGGGCTTTCATTGCATCCACTTCAACTTGCAGACGTTTCAGCCGTTCGTCCTCAGCGCTGTTCCTGACCAAAGTCCCCATGAGAAGTGTTCTCAGCTCCTCCTGCCCCTTGGATAGACTCAGGAGGATTTCCCCGAACTGAGTCTCTTGAGCAAGAAGGTCCTGGTTATCTTGATGGCAATCCATTGCTGAAATAAACAGCGGAGAAGGTAAGTGACCTGCAACAAGAGTACCTGTTATGCAATGATGTGTATGACATGCATGTAATGTTTTCAAGGACCTCGCTGGATAAACAAGAAAATTTGTTAGAATTTGGGTCCGGTAGCTTGATTGAAGGAACTTCACGTTGCTGAGAGTCCTTCTTCAAAGGGTCAAAGGCTCACCATATCCAGTGGGTCATAGCCTCTGACTCAGATCCTCAACCTGGCTAGAGGAAAATAAATCCCCTTTTCCCTTTGCTAGACATTCTGGTTCATCATGACCTGCATCACAAGCCCTTGAGATCCTTGAAATGGATTAGGATGTATGCAATGGTATGATGTTATGGTATGCATGGAGTAATGTAGGTAAACCCTGTTATGAGTCCCAATTAAGGACTGTAAACAAAACCTGCAAGAAACTTAGTAAACCCTGTTATGAGTCCCAATTAAGGACTATAAACAAAACCTGCAGGGAACTCAAGTGTCAGATAACAAGCATGCAAATAGTCAAGTTGGAAGGCACACAAGTCACACAAGAGAGCCCTTAAAGTTTAGGCCAGCATGAAGTCTAGGTATTACCCTCTTTCAGTTTGTTGGTTCATACATGTCCTATCAACGGTAACCGGGTTCTTAGAGGATCCCAATATCATTGACTACCCTCAATCGGTCATAACTCCAGCATCGCAATCTTTTCTTGCGGCCAGAACCATCACGAGAGTTTAGCCTCAATGGGCGTAGCATACCGCTACTGTTCTAATGGCCAAGTTGGGTCATTTAAGGTTCTAAGGTCTGTTGGTGCTTAATGACTCCTCAGAAGACCCATATTCTCCTCGTTGCAACACAACGGATATCGGTACAGACCAAGGTGCCACACCAACGTAGCCACTGCTTCACCCATGTCGGTCTACGCCGGACAGGTCTCTCACAGCTTATGCTACCCAAACAGGGTATCCCCAGATCCGGGTTAGGATCTATGTAACTCCCATGCAACCCACAATTTAAAGCAAACAAGTCAATACAATTGAAAACACAGTGATCTTAGTCCTAAGGTACACCTCACTTTATAAGTATCCCCAGCAGAGTCGCCAGTTCTGTGATCGGTGGATCTGGAACTGACTGTTTAACGCTGGTTCGCGAAATGTCGTGGAAGCAAGAGTCGCCACCGTCTTTTATTTTCTCCAACATGGACAGGACAAAAGCACAGAAAAATTCCTTATAGAGATTGCTCTCGGTTCGGGAGGTAGATTATAGAAAGGGAAGGTGTTAGCACCCTTTCTATCCATGGTTATCCATGGGCTCTTAGATACTTGCTCATTTGTGTTTTCAAAATTGCTTGCTTGCTTTTCAACTGTGGGTTTTAAAAAGTTTCTTTGAAAATTTCAGTTCGACTCTTGTATCAGTCCTCAAGAGTGTTTGAAAAGTTGCTTTCGAAAGCTTTTTGAAAAGTGTCGGTGTGAAAAGTATTTTTTTTGATTCGTTTCGAAATTAAAGCAAGTATCTAGAGTCGTCTACCTACCCTAAGGAATTCGTCTGTGTAAATGTCCTTAAGATAGTGCCATCCCACCATTGAGAGATAGGTAGCACCATCATTGGAGGTGTTCGGGTCAATTCGAGGGTTCGGGACATGGTGATCACCGGAGCAATAGGAAGACACCTTAGAAGCTACCCTCACGCCATGTTCATGGACATGAGGACTTACTAAGACATCCTCTACTCGACGAACACCTTTCGAGGGGCAAGGCAACAGTGAGACGTACCCTAGGGGTGGTGTGTGATTTATGTGTCGTTTTCAGATATTTTTGTCTTGTTCATGCATTGGTGATCTACGCTTTGTTTTTATTTTTGGCATTCATTCTTTCATGCAAATTATTAACAGTTTAAAAGATGCGGAATAAAAAAGTCCTACGCTATTACAAAGGCGCGGGTCCACATCGCCAAATTAATCCAAGACCCGATTTGAATAAAATAAAAATGCGGAAAGATAAATGTCTAATTAATCTATTACACGGCTTTGGGGCAATTACATTATATTCACAAAAAAGAAATAGAAATAAAATGCGAGAAGAAGTAAAATCGAGGATGCGAGGGCGTTGGACCCTTTTAAGAAAATTAAATTACAATTAATAAATTAACTAAGTTAAATGAGAAAAGGAAATTGTTTTTGAGTTTTTTGTATTTATGAATTTAGTAAGAAAAATAAATGAAATTAAAACCCTAATTCTAACTATTTGTTAATTTATTAAAAAATTGTTTAAATTTAACCTAGTTTTAACCTAATTATTTAATGGCGAATTTATTTACAAAAATAGATAATTAATTATTAATAATGGTAAAAGAAAAGAAAAAAAAAGATAAAAGTGATTAAACCCTAACTCTACATTTTTAGTTTATTAAAAAAAATTAAAATCAAAACCTAGAATTAAAACTAAATTAATTGTTGAATTTATTTACAAAAACATTTAAATAAAATATATTTATATTTTTTGTCTTTCTAAATTTTTTTAATTATTTTTTTTTATGTTAGAGAAAAATTAATTAAAGAATTAAACTAAAACTAAATAAAACAAATGAAATAAAAAAATAAAGAGAATGAAAAAAGCAAACCAATGGGGGGTGTTGACCCCAATCTGGAGGTAAAATCAGCAGGAATTGGGCCCATTTGAAGCTTGGCCACGTTGACTTCTCTGGCTTGTGTGTGGCTCCATTGACCAATGCATATGGCGTTCTTCAGATCAAGGCCATTGGATTGATGTTCTGAGACATGTGGCACGCTTGGATAGTGGGTGTATGGTGAACCCCTGGAATGCACGCTGCGTAGGAATATGGAAAACAAAATAATATGAGAAAGGGGGGGGGGGGGACCTGGGAATCGAACCCAGGTCCCAATGCTTGTGTGACAACGCAGCTACCACTTGTGCCATTTGCTTTCTTTGTTATTATGATAGAAAATAAATAATATATAAAACAAACCACGCTAATGATATTAATTCAAAAAGCGCGCTGAAACTTGAATGGTCCAATCACCGGGTGACAACACGCCTTCTTCTTCGTTGATTCTTTGTTTCACCTGAAAAAATACACTAGATAGCGGGGGTTTTAAACCCCCACTAAATGGTAAACGTGAAAATAGCGAATACGCCATGGTTGCTCATAAATTGAGCGCGACTAGTGGTTCTGAACCGTGTGAAGCTTCTGATTCTAATGGCATAAGTCTTGTGTCTCAATTTTTCCAGAATAAGGAAACCCCAAATTTAAACCTCTAAAAACCTAGAAGATGTTAATGGTAGATTCTCGTACAGGGCATAAAAATTCAATTAAATGATGCCAAAAGTTTTAGAATGTTTATGTTAGTGCAAAACGACAAGCAAAAGGCATGAATGGTGCGTATAATTCAAAACACGAATATGGGAAAATTTAAGAACAGGATGGCATCGTGTTACCAATTCTTTGCGTTAGAAGCAGTGGTTTTAATCCAGAAACGTTCCTTGAGGCCTTGGCAAGCTATTGGAATCAATACTTTTCTTTGAATTGCGCTAGAATGCAGTTTTCAGTTTTGAATTTTTTCACAAAAAATGCCAAGTTTGTTCTTAGGTTTGGGCGCAGCTTCAAGGTTGTCAGCATTAGGGTTAAGTTCTGTTTATGTATGGGAATGGATTAGGGTAAGAATCAAGTCCAAAAACCCTTGTAATCATGAATCAAATATTTGATTTTTAATGGCATCTTTTCAAATCTTTTCCATGTGTTTTTGGTACCAATCATGGCCAAATATTTCCAAATTGAGGGTGCACGAAATCTTGAGGTTTTATTGGAGAGAATATGCTGCAAAAAGGGATTAAAAAACATGGTTTTCTATTTTTGTCATATTTTATTTCATTAAATGAATTAATAGTGATTAAAAATTCAAATAAATAATAAAAAATTATGAAATAATTTCCCTTTGGGCCAAATGGTCGTGCATAACCTTTGGATGATGGCTCTTGGAAGAAAATGTGGCCCATTAGCAATTTTGAGGCATTTGAAGTAAAGTTGACTTTTCAAAATTCCCAAAAATTTCCCAACTTCCACAAGGCATATCTTGCTCAATTTTTAATCTTTGATCATGTTCTTGGACATTTTGGAAAGGTCTTTAAGTCCTTTAACCAATTCCTTTGGTCCCATGTCATTTTGATTTACCAATCTCAAGTTATGGTCTTTGACTTAAAGTGCCTTTTTGTTGACTTTTGAAAATGACCTATAATGTTGAAATTGATAACTTTTTGTGAGAGCATTTCTTGTACTTTAAGTGTGAAGAGGAGTTGTAGGAAATGTCATTCTCTTCAAAATGAGCTTTGGATGGAATTTTTCTGATAAACCATGTGGAAGTTATGCCTTGGTCAAGTTACAGTTGTCTTTTTCAACTGTCCAAATATGGAAACTTTTGCATCTTGAGACTTTTTGAGCCATGCCTTGAGAATCATGATCAAGAATTGATCAAATGATGTTTGTGGCTTCAAAATAAGATGTTGACCAAAAATTTGAACTTTTGACTGTCAAATGACCATTTTACCCCTACAGTTGACTGTTGAGCAATTAGGGCATTTGACTGTGCAATTTTGTGTTGTGAGTCTTGAAACTTGACATGAGGATACTTGACAATGTTTGTAGGCATGTGGGACTTGTTTGGACCCTTGAAAACTTCAACTTCTTTGCCAGAACCAAAACCCTAGCTTTTGACTGTTAGGAGGCCTTTGAACTGTGCAACCCTTGGGGGAGATTTTGAAGCTTTGACTTGGCAAATCTTGAAGAATATGGGAGGGAAAATTTTGGGGTACAACACTGCCATTGCTAGGTTTTGTTCTTGCGTTTTAGGGGTTTATCATACAGGTGAAATTGGCCTAAACAAAGGGTACCATCGTACTCGTGAGGTCAAAACAAATTGATTGGTGTAGCCATAATTGATTCATCATGCCTGTGTTGGATTTTTGAGGTTCACAGGTTTACAGCCATGGAAAGTTGTCCGTGGGTATAAGTTTGATACCTAATACGACAGAGGAGGAAGAAGATAACAACGTTCCTGAACCCCATTAGACCATTTGAATTTCGCGCTTTTTTTTTCCAGCTAACCACTTTATTTCATATATTATATTTTGTTCTTATAGTATTAACAAATAAAAAAGATAGCCCATATGGCTAGGCGTGCAGGGTGTTGAGTGTGAGGACCTGGGTTCGATCCCAGGTCCAAGCAACTTTCTTTATTTTAGTTCCTCCTTGCAGATCTTGTGCTTCTCTTGTCCAAACGTCTACCATGCGCCATCAATATACAACTGGCGGACTCATGATCAACCAGATCCAACGCCTATCACTGAAGGATCATGGTGTACTCTCAGGTCAGCACCACATGGGATCAAGCGTTGACTGGGCTGACTGACTTTATGGGCTTGGATATTTTCAATAATACACCCCCAGAACTGCTCAACAACACAGGCCCAAATTTCCTTCTTTCATATTATTATTATTTTATTTATTTACTGATTATTTTTTCTTTTACAAAATAACACATAAATCATTTTTTTTTATTAAATCAAAAATCACAAAAAAACACCAAAAATCTTTTTTTCATAAAAAATATTTTATTTCCTTGAATTGATTAATTTAATTAAATTAGGGCAATTAAATCTTATTTTTCATGATTAAAAATAATTAGAAATTAGGGTTTAGTGATGACCCAGCAATAGACTCACATTGAGTTTTGGCCTTAAAAACACCTCTATGCTTGATTTCAGTTTCAAGCTTTTCCACCTTTTTTCAAGTTTTGTTCTTGTGATTCAGCGGCCTCTAGGTCTCCAATTCGTGCCTCCTGCCTTGTATATGTATAATGCATTGTATTAGGTCAAGTTTTGGACTTTGAATCTTTGTAAATCAATGCTTGAAGATATGGTTTGATCCTCCATTAAAATCTTTCCAATTTTGCCCAAAAATCCAATATTTGTTCATGATATGGCTTGATTCGGATTTGATTATGTGAATGATGATATTTAAGACCTATATCAATCAAAAAGATCCTAAATGATCAATATTTGGATTTTATTTGGATTTAAATTGATTTAAAAGGAATTAATTCAATAAAAATCAAATAAAATAGAAAAATCAATAAATGGACACAAGACTGAAGATAGGACACGTGTGTAGTGTGACAAGATCAAATCAAGTGGGAAAAAGTGGGCCCATTTGACAAAATTTGAAGTTTTTGGGATAGTTGACTTTTGGCAATTTTGGAAAAATGCCCAATTTCAACAATGCATAAATTCTTCAATTTTGAACTTTTAGAGGTGTTCTTGGACGTTTTAGAAACCTTGAGATGTCCTCTAACTAACCCTTTTGGTCTCATCTCATTTTGATATTCCATGTTCAAGTTATAAGCTTTGGAAAAAAAAGTTTTTTTGTTGACTTTCAAAAATGACCTATAATGTCCAAATTTGTAACTTCTTGTGAGTGCATTTCTTGATCTTTTGGTATGAATATGGATTGTAGGAAATTGCATCATATTCAACATGAGATTTGGATGGGTCATTTCTCATAAAGTATGAGAAAGTTATGCTTGGTCAAAGTTGGTTTGACTTTTCCTACAAAACCCTAATTTACCAACTTTTGAGTCTTGATGAATTTTGAGAAATCCTTGATGAATCATGATCAACCCTTGATCAAATGATGAAATATCCTTCAAAATGAGAATGTTGACAAAAAATATTGAAGTTTGACTGTATTTGGGTCACAGTTGACTTTTGCCTTAGCACAATCGATTTTTGGACCTCTTGAGCAATTGACTGACCAAACTTCCTCTGCAAGGCTTGAAATTTGACATGGATGAACTAGAGAACATATTAGAACATTTGGGATCACTTGAGGTCATTTGTATGCAAGTACCTTGATGCAACACAAAACCCTAATTCGAGGTTGACTGCCTTAGGAGATGTCTTGACTGTCCAACTCTTGAGCAACTTGGAGACTATTCTTGCAATGTCTTGGGGAATATGAGAGGGAAAATTTTGGGGTGCAACATCTGCCCCTGTTCAATTTTCTTAAACCTGAGGATGTAGATTGGCTTTCGGGCCTTTCGTGATCCAAAGGTGGAAGATGATTGAACACTAGAGTGCCCTGAAATTTGCACTCGCATGAAGTGGTATCAGCATGGTGATGTCGAGAATGGGCTTACAGATGCCATTTGGAGACTGCTGGTAGGTGATCTGGACTTCAACTGGAATAGAATCAGGGAGATCTTATCGGATATCTGACTGAACCAGAGGAGGTCTTGAATTAATTTTGACTGCATCGGCATCAGAAAAATCTTTAGGAATCGATCTAACTGGACCAGACAAGGTCTTGGATTAACTTCAACTGGATCGGCGTCAAGAAAATCTTTAGGAATCGATTTAACTGGACCATATAAGGTATTGGATGAGCTTTGACTGGATCGGTATCAGAAAAATCTTTAGGAATCGATTTAACTGGACCAGACAAGGTCTTGGAATAACTTCAACTGGATCGTCATCAGAAAAATCTTTAGGAATCGATTTAACTGGACCAGAGAAGGCCTTTGACTGGATCGACATCATAAAAATCTTTAGGAATCGATTCAACTGGACCAGACAAGGTCTTGGAATAACTTCAACTGGATCGGCATCAGAAAAATCTTTAGGAATCGATTTGATTGGACTAGAGAAGGCCTTTGACTGGATCGGCATCAGAAAAATCTTTAGGAATCGATTCAACTGGACCGGACAAGGTCTTGGAATAACTTCAACTGGATCGGCATCAGAAAAATCTTTAAGAATCGATTTGACTGGACCAGAGAAGGCCTTTGACTGGATCGGCATCAGAAAAATCTTTAGAAATCGATTCAACTGGACCAGACAAGGTCTTGGAATAACTTCAACTGGATCGGAATCAGAAAAATCTTTAGGAATCGATTCAACTGGACCAGACAAGGTCTTGGAATAACTTCAACTGGATCGGCATCAGAAAAATCTTTAGGAATCGATTTGACTGGACCAGAGAAGGCCTTTGACTGGATCAGTATCAGAAAAATCTTTAGGAATCGATTCAACTGGACCAGACAAGGTCTTGGAATAACTTCAACTGGATCGGCATCAGAAAAATCTTTAGGAATCGATTTGACTGGACCAGAGAAGGCCTTTGACTGGATCGGCATCAGAAAAATCTTTAGGAATCGATTCAACTGGACCCGAGAAGGCCTTTGACTGGATCGATATCAGAAAAATCTTTAGGAATCGATTCAACTGGACCAGACAAGGTCTTGGAATAACTTCAACTGGATCGGCATCAGAAAAATCTTTAGGAATCGATTTGACTGGACCAGAGAAGGCCTTTAACTGGATCAGCATCAGAAAAATCTTTAGGAATCGATTCAACTGGACCAGACAAGGTCTTGGAATAACTTCAACTGGATCGGCATCAGAAAAATCTTTAGGAATCGATTTGACTGGACCCGAGAAGGCCTTTGACTGGATCGATATCAGAAAAATCTTTAGGAATCGATTCAACTAGACCAGATAAGGTCTTGGAATAACTTCAACTGGATCGGCATCAGAAAAATCTTTAGGAATCGATTTGACTGGACAAGAGAAGGCCTTGCACTGGATCGGCATCAGAAAAATCTTTAGGAATCGATTCAACTGGACCAGACAAGGTCTTGGAATAACTTCAACTGGATCGGCATCAGAAAAATCTTTAGGAATCGATTTGACTGGACCAGAGAAGGCCTTTGACTGGATCGGCATCAGAAAAATCTTTAGGAATCGATTCAATTGGACCAGACAAGGTCTTTTGATATAGCTGAGAATTTAATTGCATCTTTCCTGAAAGGTAAAGGTCAGTCATATGCAATGCATGCTATGGATCAAGCAATGATGTTTTCAACATAAATGAGATTCTGTTATATGATGCGTATATGCATGTATCATGATGTATGAAAATGTAATGTTTTAGCTGGGGAAAATAAATCTCGGATAGCTTGTTGGAGAGTAGAGTTGAATTCTTCGTTTCCGCTGGGGATGACGAACGAAGATGATTGCAAGAATAAACCTACAGGAGAGGATGACTCCGTTGGGGAATAAACTGATGAGGAGATTACTCTGTGGGGAAGAGATGCTCTGCTGAAGATTCCACTGATAAACTCCGCTGGGGATGGATTACCCTTGCTGGTGATACTGAATCTGTTGAGGATTGAATTCCTGTTTGTGAAAGGAAAGAACTTTGCTGGGGATGATCTTTCAATTGCGACTTGCTGGGGATAAACCCTGTTAGACTCTTGTGGGGGATAATCCTCCGAATTCTGCTGGGAATGATCCTTTGAACTTGGCCGGGGAGAGTTATCTTGTACTCCACTGGGGATAAACTTCCAGAGTCTACTGGGGATGATGATTCAACTCCGTTGGGGAAGCTTTTTCAGACCGTGTTGGGAAAATTTTGACTTCACTGGGGGTATCTTGTATTCTGTCGGGGAACATTCTTATACTCTGTTGGGGGATATTAAGATTGTCGGTGACATCAAGCCTTTTTAGTGCTGATTGAAAATCAACTCTGCTTGGGAAGAGTATTGTTGATTTGTTCATAGTTGTCGGTCTCAACTGGGAGAGCTATTATTACTGTCTTACTCTGCGGGGAGTGAAGGTATCTTAGACATATTCTTCAGCTGAATATACCTTTGTACCTGGTGGACAGAGCAACTGTATAGTTCGGAAAATTCTTATTTCCCCTTGTTTCTGATATTACCAGTAATTCGTCTTTTGTTTCGCATGTAAATATTCATGAGCAGCAATTAATGTCAAATGCATATATCAAAAATGAACATTGGACGTTCTTTGCAAAACAAAACTGATAAAGGAAAAACAATTTGAAATTTCTTTGAAAATGAATTGTATTGATTTGAAGTTTGGCCCGTAAATAGGCATTTTTGTACAAGAGGTTGACGTCATATTAAGAGAATGCCGCCGAATAATAGAATTTACATAATTTTTGAAAAGCTAAACAAAACAGCTATGTGAATAATCCCACTGGGTTCCAACTCTGCTATTGCCTTTATGTCCTCAAGCATCTCATCACTTTGATGTTGGTTGAAGGTAGATCAGATTGATTAGTGTCGTCCGAGCTTGACAGTTGATACCGAAGTCTGGATGCAAGGTGATCCAATGAGACATAGTGTTACACTTTGATCCCTAACTTTTGCCTGGACCTCCCTTTCGGGTTTTCAGTCCACCGAGATACCCATTTTTGCCCAAGCCGCCTTTTCAGGTTTTCGACTTGCCGGGTGTACAGATTTTTTAGTTTCATCCCTTAATTTTGCCCGAACCCTTTTGGTTCGCCGGGAAGCCCTTATTTTTGCCTAGGCCAGTAAACCTAGCGGGTCTTTGATTATGCGTAGTATCTTTTCACTATGTCTGCATTGACGGGGTGAGGAAGGTCATCACCATCCATGGTGGTTAGAATCATAGCTCCTCCTGAGAAAATGTTCTTAACCACAAATGGCCCTTCGTAAGTAGGGGTCCATTTGCCCCTGGGATCACCTTGAGGTAGAATAATGCGCTTGATTACCAGGTCCCCAACTTGATACTCTTGTCGTCTGACTTTCTTGTTAAATGCCTTGATCATCCGCTTTTGGTACGTCTGACCATGACAAATAGCAGTAAGTCTCTTTTCGTCGATTAGGTTCAGCTGATTAAGCCGGGTCTGAATCCAGTCATCTTCACTTAAACCTGCATCCTTCATGATTCAGAGAGAGGGTATCTGAACTTCAATGGGCAAGACTTCCTCCATGCCATATACCAAGGAATAGGGTGTTGCCCCTGTTGACGTCTGTGCTGAGGTACGGTACCCATGAAGAGAAAACGGTAACATCTCGTGCCAGTCCTTGTATGTCATTGTCATCTTCTGCACAATCTTCTTAATGTTCTTATTAGCCGCTTCGACAACCCCATTCATCTTCAACCGATAGGGAGACGAATTGTGATGGTGTATCTTGAATTTCTCGCAGAGCTCAATGATCATCTTGTTGTTGAGATTGGTACCATTGTCCGTAATAATCCTCTCTGGTACACCGTATCGACAAATCAGATTGTGCCGAATGAACCATGCCACGACGTTCTTGGTTACGGTAGCAAAGGAAGCTGCTTCAACCCACTTTATAAAATAATAAATTGCTACCAGGATGAAGCGGTTTCCGTTGGATGTCGTAGGTCTGATCTCGCCGATCATATCAATGCCCCATATTGCAAAAGGCCAAGGTGCCGTCAAGACGTTCAGAGGAACTGGAGGTATGTGCACCTTATCAGCATAGACCTGGCACTTGTGACATGTCCGAGAATGCTGATAACAGTCAGCTTCCATTGTGGACCAATAATATCCAGCCCGGAGTATTTTCTTTGCCATGGTGTGTCCACTGGAATGAGTTCCGAAAGTACCTTCATGTAACTCCGCCATGATCCTTTCTGCTTCATTCTTATCCACACATCACAGTAAGGTTGAATCATGGTTACGCTTGTAAATAATGCCATTTCTAATGAAGAACTTCGCTGCGAACCTCCTCAGAAACTTTTTGTCATTAACAGATGCACCTTCGGGGTATTCCTGAGCCTCAAGGTATCTCTTCACCTCGTGAAACCAGGGTTTATCTACTACCTCTTCAGTCTCAATATCACAGCAATGTGCAGGTTCGTCCAATCTTTCGATGATAATCTGGGGAGCTTCGTTGTCCCAATTGACCTTGAACATAGAAGATCTCGTAGCCAGCGCGTCCGCCAACTGATTCTCCTCTCTCGGGAAGTGTTCAAAGGTTATCTCCTCAAAGTGGGGAAGCAATGTCAATACATACTCCTTGTAAGGAATAAGGTTTGGGTGTTTCGTATCCCACTCGCCTTTGATCTGACTGATCACGAGAGCGGAATCTCCGAAGACACTTATAAATTTAATCCTTAGGTCAATTGCTGCTCGAAGACTCATAATGCCCGCTTCATACTCCTCCATATTGTTGGTGCAGTTGAAACATAGTCGGGCGGTGAACAAAGTATGAGAGCCTTTAGGAGATATGATCACAACACCAATGCCATTACCCAAAGCATTCGAAGCTCCATCAAAGTACATAGACCATCGGGATCCTTCCTCAGGTCCTTTATCCGGTCCAGGTGTCTCACAATCAGTTACCAACATGATATTCTCGTCCAGAAATTCAAAGTTCATTGACTGGTAATCATCCACTGCCTGATGTGCCAAATGGTCTGCCAACACACTTCCCTTGATTGCCTTTTGGGTCGTATATTGGATGTCATACTCAGTCAAGATCATCTGCCATCTTGCTATTCTTCCGGACAAGGCAGGCTTCTCGAAGATATACTTGATTAGATCCATCTTTGATATCAATAGAGTAGTGTGAGTCAACATATACTGTCTCATCCGGCGAGCAGCCCATGCCAAAGCGCGGCAAGTTTTCTCAAGCAATGAGTATCGGGTCTCGCAGTCGGTAAACTTTTTGCTAAGGTAATAAATAGCATTCTCTTTTCGGCCAGACTCGTCATGTTGACCCAGCACACACCCTATTGAGTTGTCGAGTACTGTCAAGTATAAGATCAAAGGTCTCCCTTCAACTGGAGGAAACAGAATGGGTGGCTCTTGGAGATACTCTTTGATCCTTTCTAAAGCGGCCTGACATTCATCATTCCAACGTACCACTTGATATTTCTTCAGTAGCTTGAAGATTGGCTCACAAGTAGCAGTCAGGTGCGAGATGAATCGGGCAATGTAGTTCAGTCGTCCCAGAAAGCCTCTGACTTCTTTCTCTGTTCTGGGAGCTGGAATCTCTTGTATGGCTTTCACCTTTGCAGGATCCACTTGAATACCTTTGTCGCTCACGACAAAACCCAGTAGCTTACCAGATCTCACCCCGAAGGTTGACTTGTTCGGGTTTAACCTCAGCTTGTACAACTTCAACCTGTCAAATAACTTCTGAAGGTTGTCAAGGTGTTCTTCCTCGGTCTGGGACCTTGCAATCATATCGTCGAAGTATACTTTAATCTCATGGTGAATCATGTCATGAAACAAAGAAACCATGGCACAATGATATGTTGCCCCAGCATTCTTTAGTCCAAAAGGCATGATCTTGTAGCAAAAGGTACCCCACTGAGTAACAAAGGTTGTCTTCTCCATGTCTTCGGGAGCCATTTTAATCTGATTATAACCGGAGAAGCCATCCATAAAGGAGAATACCTTGTGCTGAGCGGTGTTGTCAACCAGAACGTCGATATGAGGTAGAGGGAAGTCATCCTTGGGGCTTGCCCTGTTCAGATCCCTATAGTCAACACACATTCAAACCTTACCATCCTTCTTCAGTAAAGGAACCACATTGGCCACCCACTGAGGGTAAGAAGTAACTGCTAGAAAATCGACGTCAAACTGTTTCATAACTTCAGCCTTGATTTTCTCAGACATCTCTAGTTGCATTCGGCGGACCTTTTGTTTTACTGGAGGACATTCTTCCTTGGTAGGCAATCGGTGAACCACAATATCAGTATCCAAACCAGGCATATCTTCGTAAGACCGGGCAAAGATCTCGACATAGTCATGCAGCATCTAAATCAACCGTTGTTTCACACTAAGCTCCAGATTTGCACCGATCTTGACTTCCTTCTTGTCTATCACAGTACCCAGATTTACTGATTCTACCAGCTCTTCATGTGGCTGAACGGCCCTCTCTTCTTGAAGCAACAGTCTTGCAAGTTCACCAGGCACTTCGCAATCATCTTCACCTTCGTCTTCGGCTATGTTGATCAGATTTTCGAAGACATAACTGGCAGTAGCAGAGTCGTTACCAGTGAGATCCATAGTGGATGTGGACCTGTATATGTGAGTGTGTGTAAAATAGTTGTTTTGCAATATATAATAAAGAAAAACAAGGAGCGCAAAATTTGAAATGCAAGAACGTCCAATGCTTTTATTAATGATATATGAAAATGACACACATAAAGCCCTCACAAATGAAACCACAGTGCCCCGGGTAAGACACCGGGCCATAAAGTTTTAAAACATTGTCTGTTACATATTCAAAACAAAAAGTTCATTACTGGGTGATGACAGAAACGGGCATAGAATCCTTCGCTGTCCAGTTGCTTAATCCTCCATTGGCAGTCAGGTAGATCCAACTGTCGATATCAAACTCCTCATCATCGTCATCCCTGATAGCATTCACCCCTGCATCTTGTTTAGGCTTCTCTGGTGCTCCGAACTCGATCTCTTTCGCATCAATCAAGTCTTGTACCTTGTTCTTCAAAACCCAACAATCATCCGTATTATACCCCGGGCTATCAGAGTGAAAAGCACAGCGGGCATTAGGGTTATACTTCAGTGATGTTATATTTGGATTCTTTGGGGCTTCCTTTGGAATCACCAGATTGGTTTTCAGTAATCGTGGCAGAATCTGAGATAAGGTCATGTTGAGACGGGTGAATTGCCTTTGAGGTCTCTCGTCTTTCTGGTGATTGTTGTGCTGAGGAGCACCAGCAGGTTTTGAAATAACAACCTCATTAACAACTTGGCGGCGTTAAGGTCTATTCTGGTTTCTCGCACTATAGACAGCACTGGACTCCTTCTTAAAGGGCTTCTTCTCGGTGCTTGATGAGGCACCCTTCTGTATCTTACCAGCCTTAATACCAGCCTCAATCCTCTCACCGATCATAATTAGCTCTGTAAACCCAGATGAAGAGCTTCCAATCAGGTGGTTGAAAAATGGACCAGACAGGGTCCCCAGAAACATATCCACGAGCTCCCGATCAGCTAAGGGTGGTTGCACTCTTCCATTGAGGTCTCTCCACTTCTGAGCATAATCTTTGAATCCTTCGCCTGTTCCTATTGACATACCCTGGAGTTGGGTACGCGTAGGAGCGAGGTCGGAGTTGTACTGGTACTGCCTGTAGAAGGCAGTAGCCAAATCTTCCCAACTGCGGATACTGGCTCCGTCCAACTGATAGAACCACTCAAGATGAGTCCCTGAGAGACTGTCTTGAAAGAAATGGATCCATAGGTTTTTATCAGCGGTGTACGGCTGAATCTTCCTCACATATAACCGGAGATGCAGCTTCAGACAAGAAACTCCGTCATACTTAGCAAAGGTTGGTGCCTTGAATTTGTGGGGATTCACCACCCCAGATGATAGACCTAGATCACCAAAGTCTAGGCCAGGCACTTTTTGAACCTCCATAGCACTCAACCGGTCTTCCAGTTGCTTGTATCTATCCTCAGCAGGAGGATACTGTTCTTCATCGAAGTTCGTCTCGTTGTCGGAGACCACAAGGCTAGGAGCCCTCCTTTCCTCTTGACTATCTTTCCCTCCAGATGAGATGGTCAGATCAACTTCATTCTTTAGCATGTTTCCAAACTTGTGCCCTGTGTTAAACAAGATTGTCCTCTTCTTCTTCTTCTTCTTCTCTTTCAGAATCAGGGTCTTCAGATCTTACTGACCCTTAGCTAGATTCATGAACAGCTCTTGGAATTGGGCATTTTGGGCCTGGAGGGCCTTGATGGCTTGCTCAGTTGAAGGTTCAGCAGACATGATGAGTGCTGAAATAAACAGCGAAGAAGATAAGAGACCTGTAATGGGTACCTGTTATGAAGTGCATGGGATGAAATGCATATGATTATGATTTCGAAGACAATCGGGAGATTCAAATTTGTAAACAAGAAATGAAACACACTTTATTAGATAAACTTCAAAATTCAAATTGTTCAACTGATGCCATTAAGGCGTTTACAAGAATGGAAATACTGAAAAGTAAATAAAAACTGGAAAGGAAATAATCAAAGGAAGATCAGTGCTCCCATGGTCTCTTCTTATCGGTGCGGACATAGTCATTGAGAATCCGCTCGTTCTCCAACTTCCTAGTCAACCTCTGGATCTTTTGCTCTTGCTCATTGAACTTATCTCGGTAAGCATCTCGTTCCTCTCTCAACTGCATCCAAGATCTCTTCAGTGCCCCAATGTCAGTGGGTATGTAAGGATGGAGGATGGTCGGAAGAACCCCTTCTTCATTAGCAATTTCAACAATGATAGGTCGGACGGCTTCATACGGCATACCCAGCTTTTGGGCACGGATACGGACCCATCTGAGATATGGCTCCATCGAGAGAGAAGTCTTTAGACCCAGCTCATGTGGATCAGATCTGTGAACTCTATCCCAAGCCCTTATGAATCTGCGGCGTTGTTTGTCGCTATCCCCCTGAAAATCAAAGATGATACCAGGCATTAGCATTTCATGAGGTCCTTCTCTTCTGGCTCTCCCGAACTGTCGTAAGGCCAAGCATGGATTATAATAAATTCCTCCATGGGTTCCTATCAGTGGAACATTGGGATACTCCCCACAGTGATCAATGATAGCTTCCTCATCCATACCTTTGAGAGTCCAGATAATGTCATTATGAGAGAGAGACATAACCCTATAAGCCCAGCCCATGCCTTCTTTGTTCTTCAGCACTGACTTGGGGAGGTGCAAAATAAACCACCTCGCCAATAATGGAGCACAGCACATCAAGGTTTCCCGCTTTCGGGCAGTACGAGCATAAAGCTGATGAAGGATGTCACCCAAGAGAGTGGGTACAGGATTACGAGAGATGAAGATTTTCACCGCATTCACATCAACAAAAGAGTCATAGTTCGGAAACAATACCAAGCCATATATCAAAAGAGCCAGAATATCCTCGAATGCCTTGAAATCTAGACTATCCTAGAAATAGTTAGCCTTACCAACCAAAAACTTAGTCAGAAAGACCGTTGCTCCACTTCTAGTTTCCCAATTAGCCATTACCTCGTCCTTAGTCATATGAAGGGCTGCAGCAATCTCTTCGGGCCTAAGAATCTTCTCCCAACCAGTAAACGGGGTCTGCTCCAGAATAGAGATATCGAGCAGATCAGAGAACTCTTCTAAAGTGGGAACCAGCTGGTAGTCCTGGAAAGTAAAACAATGTTACAATGGATCATAGAATTGGACCAGAACACTCATCATCTGCTCGTCCAATTTGGAGGTGACCAAACTGAAAAGATAACCATGTCTTCTGAGGAAGGAAGTAGTATCAAGCATCTTTGCAATCAATTCCTTAAGCACAGTGGGAACCTGGACAAAGTTGATCCGGATAGTATTCCTACGCATAGGCATCATAATGACCTACAAAACAGAACAAAGATGAATCCCTCATGCCTTTGAAATACGTTAGTCCAATGCAAGATGTATGCAATGTTATGATGTTATGATGTCATGATAGAAGGAACATCACAAGTATCCACAAATAGCAAACATGGTAAAGGCACACAAGTCACAAAGAGAGCCCTTAGATTTCAGGATGGCAAGGAGCTTAAGTACTACCCTCTTTCAGTTCAGTTAGTTTAAACCTGTCCTAAGAATAGTAACCGACTTCTAGAGGATCTCAATATCACTGATCGGTCATAATTCCAGTTTAGCAACCTTTTCTTGTGGCCGAAATCATCGCGAGAGTTTAGTCTCAATGAGTGTAACATATTGCTACTGTTTTATGGCCAAGTTGGTCAATTTAAAGGTTCTAAGGTCAGTTGGTGCTTAATGACCCCTTAGCAGACCCATATTCTCCTCGTTGCACCACAAGGGATATCGGTACATACTAAAGTGCCACACCAACGTAGCTACTGCTTCAACCGTGTCGGTCTACACCGTACAATTCCCTCACAGTTTATTGCTACTTACCTAAAGGGTATCCCCATATCCGAGTTAGGATCTATAGTAACTTCGATACAAGCCCACAAATATAAAGCATACAAATCATACAATTGAAAACACAATGATCTAATCCTAAGGTGCACCCCACTTATTAAATCCCCAACAGAGTCGCCAGTTCTGTAATACGGTGGGAGAGAACTGACAGTTTTTGGAATGCTGGTTCGCGTTTTGCGTTTGTTTTCGCAAAATATCGCGGTAAGCAAGAGTCGCCACCGTCTTTTATTTTATCCAACAAGGAAAGGAAAAAAGCACAGAAAAATTCCTTTTTTGAGATGTTTCTCGGGTCCGGGGGGTAGATTATAGAAAGGGAAGGTGTTAGCACCCTTTCTATTTGTGGTTATCCATGGGCTCTTAGGTACTTGCTCAAAGTGTTTTCAAAAATTTGCTTTTCTTTGTGTTTGTGGGTTTGAAAGAAGTTTTTGTTTTGAAAGGTGTAAGTGCGAAAAGTTTTTGTTTTGAAGGAGCAAGTACTTAAGAACCATCTACCTACTCGAAAAAGGAATCAATCTGTACTAATGTCCTTTAGATAATGCTATCCCACTATTGATGAGTAGGTAGCATCGTCGTTGGAGTTTTAAGGGTCAATTCGATTAAGGGACGGGTGGTCACTAAAGCAATGTTAGGACGCCTTAGCCGTAACCCTAATGTCTTAGATCATTTTTTCGAGGCAACCGTTTCGAGGCGACTATGATCTTTTAGACAAGAGGACGACCTCTAAAACTTCCTATACTCAATGACCACGTTCGAAGGCAACCAAGCAAGGTGTACCCTAAGAGTGCGCATGTGCGAGTGTGTTGTTTCGGTTAATTTTATCTTTGTACATGTTATGGGTTATCTATGTTGATTTTAGGTTCATACATTCGATCTTGTCATGCATTCCCTATTACCAAACATCTAACAGTTTATAAGTTGTGGAAATTAAATTTGCGGAAATTAAATCTAACTATTACAAGGCGTCGGGTATTTACATCGCCAAAAGCAACCCTTGAATTTAAAGTGCGGAAAACAAATAAAGCGATAAATAAATTAAATAATCCTAATTAAACTATTACATTCCGGGAAACAATTACATCAATATGGTAAAATGGATCGCGTGCGGAAAATTAAATCGGATGTGAGTTTTTTAGGGTTTTGACCCTTTTTGAAAGAAAGAATTTTTTTGTTATTTTTGGATTAAAAGAAATTAAACTAAGTTAACAATTAAATTAATAAATTAATTAATTAATTAAAATATTTTTGGATTTTTGAGTATTTAAGGAAATAAAATAAATTTGATTAAAAGTTAGTAAAACCTAATAATCTAAATTAATTTTAATTATTTGCAAAAGATATTAAAAATTATACCTAATTAAAACTAAGTTAATTCAATTAATGTTTATTTACAAAAATCAAATACTGAAATTAATTTTAATAAATAAAATATATTTTTGGTTTTTGATTTTATGAGAAAAAGATTTTAATTGGTTAGTGATTTAAATAATAAAAATAATAACAATAAAATAAATAAAGAAAGAAATAAAAAAAAAGAAATAACCAAGGGGGGTTCTGGGCCTAAAAGGAGGTGAGATTAGCATTTTTTATGGCCCAATAGTGCAAGCCTGCGCTGACTTTTTTGATCCAGTGGGCGTCCATTGACTTGAGAATATGGTGGACTTGCAATCTTGGCCACCAGATCTGGCCTAGGGTCATCTGGCAGGCATCTGGATGAAGGACCATGGTACGCTACGTGTTTGAATTCACACCCAATAACCTGTTGAAAAATAATACAAAGTAATATGGTGGACCTGGGATTCAAACCCAGGTCCTGCAAGCCTTTGAACAACACGTCTACCACTGTGCCACTGCTTTCCATTTGTTAGTGTATTAGATAGCAATTAATATAATGCAAAAGCAAATCAATGGGTCAGACAAAAAAATAAAAGCGCGCTGGATTTGAATCAACGAATGAGGACAGGCCACGTCTTCATCTTCTTCGTTTGGCCTGGATATTTACCTGCAGATTCTTATTCGTAGCTAAATCTGTATGTCCCTCCTAAAATCTTCTCTAGGCCATGGAAATTAATTCCAAACACATGGTTATGCTCGTCTCCTTCCACTGATTATGTCTATGTCCATCATTTGCCCTAATTTTGCCTGCAATTAAAATGCCCAAAAACAAGAACCAAGAACCCTAGAATCGGCTAGGGGGTTACAGGCTATAAAAACACAATCAAATATTGCAGAAAGTTTAGAAATCACACAAGGATCATGAGCATGCCAATAATTTATCAAAAAAATGCAAGAATGAGAGGTTGCGATTTCAAATGCAGGGCGGTTTTCAGGGACACTTACAGCGCGATTCAGCAGGTATGGGGATTGGTTTTGAGTTGGCTTCGCTTTAGTGATGACCCAACAATAGACTCACGTTGAGTTTTGGCCTTAAAAACACCTCTATGCTTGATTTCAGTTTCAAGCTTTTCCACCTTTTTTCAAGTTTTGTTCTTGTGATTCAGCAGCCTCTAGGTCTCCAATTCGTGCCTCCTGCCTTGTATATGTATGATGCATTGTATTAGGTCAAGTTTTGAACTTTGAATCTTTGTAAATCAATGCTTGAAGATATGGCTTGATCCTCCATTAAAATCTTTCCAATTTTGCCCAAAAATCCAATATTTGTTCATTATATGGCTTGATTCGGATTTGATTATGTCCATGATGATATTTAAGACCTATATCAATCAAAAAAGATCCTAAATGATCAATATTTGGATTTCATTTGGATTTAAATTGATTTAAAAGGAATTAATTCAATAAAAATCAAATAAAATAGAAAAATCAATAAATTGACACAAGACTGAAGATAGGACACGTGTGTAGTGTGACAAGATCAAATCAAGTGGAAAAAAGTGGGCCTATTTGACAAAATTTGAAGTTTTGGGGATAGTTGACTTTTGACAATTTTGGAAAAATACCCAACTTCAACAATGCATAACTTCTTCAATTTTGAACTTTTGGAGGTGTTCTTGGACTTTTTATAAACCTTGAGATGTCCTCTAACCAACCCTTTTGGTCTCATCTCATTTTTATATTCCATGTTCAAGTTATAAGCTTTGGAAAAAAAGGTGTTTTTGTTGACTTTCAAAAATGACCTATAATGTCCAAATTTGTAACTTCTTGTGAGTGCATTTATTGATCTTGTGGTATGAAGATGGATTGTAGTAAATTGCATACTATTAAACATGAGCTTTGGATGGGTCATTTATCATAAAGTATGAGAAAGTTATGCTTGGTCAAAGTTGGTTTGACTTTTCCTACAAAACCCTAATTTAGCAACTTTTAAGTCTTGATGAATTTTGAGCAATCCTTGATGAATCATGATAAACCCTTGATCAAATGATTAAATATCCTTCAAAATGAGAATGTTGACAAAAAATCTTGAAGTTTGACTGTATTTGGGTCACAGTTGACTTTTGCCTTAGCACAGTCGATTTTTGGACCTCTTGAGCAATTGACTGACCAAACTTCCTCTGCAAGGCTTGAAATTTGACATGGATGAACTTGAGAACATATTAGAACATTGGGGAGCACTTGAGGTCATTTGGATGCAAGGACCTTGATGCAACACAAAATCCTAATTTGAGATTGACTGCCTTAGGAGATGTCTTGACTGTCCAACTCTTGAGCAATCTTGAGCAACTTGGAGACTATTCTTGCAATGTCTTGGGGAATATGAGAGGGAAAAGTTTGGGGTGCAATACCAACCTGTCCAAAAACCAAATCAAATCATATCTTTGCTATTATTCATCAATTATTTGATTTGATTCAATTTTTAATTAATAAAAAATCAAAATAAATTGTAAAATGAAGAAAATAATGTGTGGATAAGTATTTGAGTCGTGGACCACATTATAAGTGAGGTGCAAGCATAAAAAGTTAGGCCCATTTAGCAAAAAATTCATTTTTGAGCACATTTTACTTTTGGCAATTTTCCAAACAAGGTCAACTTTGACAAGGCATATATCTTCCGATTTTAACCCTAGAGAGGTGTTCTTGGACTTTTTAGAAAGCTTAGGATGTCCCCTAAGCAATCCTTTTGGTCTAATCTCAATTGAGCCTTCCATGTTCATGTAAGAAGCTTTGACCCAAAAGGTGTTTTTGTTGACTTTTCAAAAGGACCCATAATGTAGAAATTCATATATTTTTGTGGGTGCATAATTTGAACTTGTGGGATGAAGATTAGTTGTAAGGAATTTCACCCTATTCAAAATGAGCTTTGGATGGAAAATTTCTGATAAAGCATGTGGAAGTTATGCTTGGTCAAAGTTTGGTTGACTTTTATTGAGAAACCTTAATTTAGCAACTTTTGGGTTTTGATGAATTTGAAGCATTCCTTGGGGAATCATGGTCAATCCTTGATCAAATGATGAAATTCACTTCAAAATGTGGATGTTAACCAAAAATATTAAAGTTTGACTGTATGTGGGTCACAGTTGACTTTTGACCTAGTACAGTCGATTCTGAAGCATCTGAGCAGTTGACTGGGAAAACTTCTTGTGCAAGGCATGAAACTTGACATGTAGGGTCTTGAGAACATATTAAGACAATGGAGAGCATATGATGCCTTTGTGTTTCACCCATCTTGATGAAAATAGAAACCCTAATTTGAGGTACACTGCCTTAGAAGAGTGTTTGTCTGGTCAACTCTTGGGTAAACTTGAGCAAATTGAGGATTCCAATGGGCATGTATTGAGTAAAATGAGAGGGAAATTTTTTGGGTACAACAGTTGCTCCTGTTCAATCTTCTTAAACCTGAGGATGTAGATTGGCTTATCTGCCTTTCGTAATCTGAAGGTGGAAGATGATTGAACACAAGAGTGCCCAGAAATTTGCACTCGCATGAAGTGGGCACTTGATTTGTGATATCGGGAATGGGCTTACAGATTCCATTTGGAAGCTTCTAGAGAATTGTCGGAGATGGGCTCGAAGATTCCATCCAAGATGTGGCGGAATACCGTCGGAGATGGGCTTAAAGATGCCATCTAGAGGATGTTGATTTCCTGAGACATTCCTTCGATGAGAGTTCCTGTTGTTATTGTCAATGAGGAATCTGCTGAGGCACATTGGTATCTGCCTTGGGAGAAATAGAGTTTTAGGAGCTTCAGTTGTTCGTTACTCTACTAGGGAAATAACTCAGGCTTGAGGAAGCGGAGGTGAACTACATGTCTGGTCAGGGTACAAGATGCACCGCGACTTACTGGGGAAATGCGAAACCAATCATGTTTGATTAGGTCCCAGTCTTACAGTTTTGTGGATTGTTTCTTGGAGACAAAAGAGAAGGAACCTGGATAGTAAGGTTATGAGAAGGAACCTGGATAGTAGGGTTGCTTCGAAATGAAAGCCTGGATAATAGGGCTGTGAGAAGGAACCTGGATAGTAGGGTTACTTCGATATGAAAGCCTGGATAATAGGGTTGTGAGAAGGAACTTGGATAGTAGGGTTACTTCGATATGGAAGCCTGGATAGTAGGGTTGTGATAAGGAACCTGGATAGTAGGGTTACTTCGATATGAAAGCCTGGATAGTAGGTCTGTGAGAAGGAACTTTGATAGTAGGGTTACTTCGATATGAAAGCCTGGATAGTAGGGCTGTAAGAAGGAACCTGGATAGTAGGGTTACTTCGATATGAAAGCATGGATAGTAGAGATGTGAGAAGGAACCTGGATAGTAGGGTTACTTTGATATGAAAGCCTGGATAGTTGGGCTGTGAGAAGGAACCTGGATAGTAGGGTTACTTCGATATGAAAGCCTGGATAGTTGGGCTGTGAGAAGAAACCTGGATAGTAGGGTTACTTCGATATGAAAGCCTGGATAGTAGGGTTGTGAGAAGGAACCTGGATAGTATGGTTACTTCGATATGAAAGCCTGGATAGTAGGACTGTGATAAGGAACCTGGATAGTAGGGTTACTTCGATATTAAAGCCTGGATAGTAGGGCTATAAGAAGGAACCTGGATAGTAGGGTTACTTCGATATGAAAGCCTGGATAGTAGGGCTGTGAGAAGGAACCTGGATAGTAGGGTTACTTCGATATGAAAGCCTGGATGGTAGGGCTGTGAGAAGGAACCTAGATAGTATGGTTACTTCGATATGAAAGCCTGGATAGTAGGGTTGTGAGAAGGAACCTGGATAGTAGGTTTACTTCGATATGAAAGCCTGGATAGTAGGGCTATGAGAAGGAACCTGGGTCGTAGGGTTACTTCGAAATGAAATCCTGGATAGTAAGGCTGTGAGAAGGAACCTGAGTCGTAGGGTTACTTCGATATGAAAGCCTGGATAGTAGGGTTGTGAGAAGGAACCTGGGTCGTAGGGTTACTTCGATATGAAAGCCTGGGTAGTAGGGCTGTGAGAAGGAACCTGGGTCGTAGGGTTACTTCGAAGCGATAGTGTAGATTAGTTGACCCGTTTGGTTTCGGGAACTGAGTTTAGGTTAGTCGTCTGTAGATGTGATCTGTATAACTGTTGGATTTGTTGAAGCTAATCGCCTTTTCCTGAAAAGATATCACGGTTAGTTATATGCGATGCATGAAATGCAGGGTGAGATGATGTTCTCAAAATAAATGAGATTATGCTGTATATGATATGTATGCGTATGTCATGATGTATGTTTCATGAAATGATGTCGGGGTATGCTCGCGTCTGGGAAAATAAATCCCTGACGGTTGCTGGAGATTTGTAAATATTCTGTCGGGAAGAGATGCTGAAGGATAACTCTGCGGGGACCAGACTTAGGGGGAAGAGATACTCTGTTGATAGACCTGCTGATCTGGAGGAATAAACTCAGCTGGGGATGAATTTCTGTTGCTGGAGATGATGAGCTATGTTGTAGATTGAGCTTCTGTATCTGTAGAAATAAACTCCGCTTGGGGGATGAAATTTACTGACTCACCCGCGATTATGAACCTCAGTTGGGGTGGTTACGTCCTGTTTCAGGAAAGCTGACATCAATGCCTTTGGATACTTTTACTCTGTGGGGAATGTATGTGTTGATAATCATGTTCCAAAGCTGGCTCTATCCTGATACCTTCTGGGTAGAGGAACCGTCAAGTTTGGTACTTCTTGTTTTTTCCCTGTTTCTGGAATTACGAGTAATTGTCTTTTGTTTCTTATGTAAATATTTATTAGCAGCAATCATTTTCAAATGCATATATCAAAAATAAATCATTGGACGTTCTTGCAAAACAAAACAGAAAAAGAAAAACAAATTGAAATTTTGTGAAAATGACTTGTATTGATTTTGAAGTTGGCATGTAATAGGAGTTTTGTACAAGAGGCTGACGTTCTAGTAAGAGAACGTCGTCGAAAGATAGAAATTATACAATTTGTGTAAAAGAAAGAAAAACAGCTATGTGAAACGACCCCATTGGGTTCAAACTCTGCTATTGCATTTATATCTTCAAACGTGTCATCACTTTTCTACTTGGCCGAAGGTTGATCATATTGATTGGCGCTGTCCGAGCTTGATAGTCGATACCGAAGTCTGGTCGCAAGATGATCCAATGAGACATATTGATACGCTTCAATCCCTAACTTTTTCCTGGATTGCCCTTTCGGGTTTTCAATCCACCGGGATACCCCCTTTTTGCCCAAGCCGCCCTTTCGGGTTTTCGACTTGCCGGGTGTACATATTTTTTTTATTTTCATCCCTTACTTTTGCCCGAACCCTTTTGGTTCGCCGGGAATCCCTTATTTTTTCCTAGGCCAGTCGACCTAGCGGGTCTTTGATTATGCATAGTATCTTTTCACTATGTCTACATTGACAGGGTTAGGAAGATCGTCACCATCCATGGTGGTTAGAATCATAGCTCCTCCCGAGAAAATGTTCTTAACCAAAAATGGCCCTTTGTACGTGGGGGTCCATTTGCCCCTGGGATCACCTTGTGGCAGTATGATGCGTTTGACCACTAGATCCCCGAATTGATATTCTTGACACCTGACTTTCTTATTAAAAGCCTTAATCATTCGCTTTTGATACGTCTGACCATGGCAGATAGCAGTAAGTCTCTTTTCATCGATTAGATTTAACTGATCAAGTCGGGTTTGGATCTAGTTGTCTTCGTTCAAACCCGCATCCTTCATAATCCTGGGAGAAGGTATCTGGACTTTGATGGGTAGGACCGCCTCCATGCCATATACCATAGAGTAGGGTGTTTCCCCTGTCGACGTCCATGCTGAGGTACGGTACCCATGAAGAGCAAATGGTAACATCTCGTGCCAGTCTTTATATGTCACTGTTATCTTCTGTACAATCTTCTTGATGTTCCTGTTAGCTGCTTCAACAGCGCCATTCATCTTCGGACGGTAGGGGGAAGAATTATGGTGTTGTATCTTGAACTGTTTACAGAGCTCGGTGATCATCATGTTCTTGAGATTCGTACCATTGTCAGTAATAATTTTCTCGGGTACACCATATCGACATACCAGATTGTGTCGGATAAACCGTGCCACGATGTTCTTGGTCACAGTAGCAAAAGAGGCTGCCTTAACCCACTTCGTGAAGTAATCAATGTCTACTAAGATGAAACGATGCCCATTAGACGTAGTAGGTCTGATCTCGCCGATCATGTTGATGCCCCACATCGCAAAGGGCCAAGAAGCCGTCAAGACATTCAGAGGAACCAGAGGTACATGCACCTTATCAGCATAGATTTGGCATTTATGAGAAGTTCGAGAGTGCTGATAGATATCGGCTTCCATAGTGGACCAGTAATATCCTGCTCGTAGGATCTTCTTAGCCATGGTATGTCCACTAGAATGGGTTTCGAAGATGCCTTCATGTAGATCTGTCATGATCATCTCTGCTTCGCTCTTGTCTACACATCATAGTAGTGTGGAGTCATGGTTGCGTTTATAGAGGATTCCATTACTGAGGAAGAACTTTGTAGCGAACCTTCTCAGAAACTTCTTATCATTGACAGATGCCCCTTCGGGATACTCCCGAGCCTCGAGATACTTTTTGACTTCATGAAACCAGGTTTTGTCTGCCACTTCTTCGATATCGATTTAACAGCAGTGTGATGGTTCATCCAACCTCAATGGTAATTTGGGGAGCTTCATTGTCCCATCTAACCTTGGACATGGAAGACATGGTATCTAACGTGTCTGCCAACTGGTTCTCTTCTCGTGGGAAATGTTCAAAGGTTACCTCCTCAAAGTGTGGGAGCAATGTCAGTACATACTCTTACTAAGGAATGAGATTCGGGTGCTTCGAATCCCACTCGCCTTTGGTCTGACTTAACACCAGAGCGGAATCCCCTAATACACTTAAGAACTTAATTCCGAGGTCAATAGCAGCTCGAAGACCCATGATACATGCTTCATACTCTGCTATGTTATTGGTGCAGTTGAAACATAATCGGGAAGTGAATGGAGTATGACAGCCCTCGGGAGATATGATTACAGTGCCAATGTCATTACCCAGTGCGTTCGAGGCCCCATCAAAATACATAGACCACCGGGATCCTTCCTCAAGTCCTTCATCCGGTCCAGGTTCTTCGCAGTCAGTCACTAACATGATATTCTCATCCCGGAACTCAAAATTCATAGACTGGTAGTTATCCACGGCCTGATGAGCCAAATGATCAGCCAATACACTTCCCTTTAATAGCTTTTTGGGTTGTATACTATATATTGTACTCAGTTAAGATCATTTTCCACCTTGCTATCCTTCCGGAGAGAGCGGGCTTCTCGAAAATATACTTGATCGGATCCATCTTCGATATCAACAAGGTAGTGTGAGTCAACATATACTGTCTCAGCCGGCGAGCAGCCCATGCCAAAGCGCAACAAGTTTTATTGAGCAATGAGCATCGTGTCTCACAGTCGGTAAAAAAATTTCTAAGGTAATAAATTGCGTGCTCTTTTCGACCAGACTCGTCATGCTGCCCCAGCACACTCTCCATTGAATTATCTAGCATTGTCAAGTATAATATCAAAGGTCTTCCTTCAACTAGAGGCATCATAATTGGCGGTTCTTGAAGGTATTCTTTGATTATTTTAAAGGCGGTCTGGCATTCGTCATTCCACTTTACCACTTGATCTTTCTTCAGAAGCTTGAAGATTGGCTCACAAGTAGCAGTTAGATGTGAAATGAACCTGGCGATATAATTCAGGCGTCCCAAGAAACCTCTAACTTCCTTCTCTGTGCGGGGAACCGATATCTCTTGTATGGCTTTCACCTTCGCAGGGTCTACCTGAATACCCTTATCACTGACGACAAAACCCAGAAGCTTACCAGATCTTACCCCGAAGGTACACTTGTTCGGATTCAACCTCAGCTTGTATGTCTTTAACCTGTCAAACAATTTCTGGAGATGATCAAGGTGCTCTTCTTTAGTCTGAGACCTAACTATCATATCATCAACATAGACTTTGATCCCGTGGTGAATCATATCATGGAACAAAGCGACCATAGCGTGCTGATAAGTTGCCCCAACATTCTTCAACCCAAAAGGCATTACCTTGTAGTAGAAGGTGCCCCACTGTGTAACGAAGGTTGTTTTCTCCATGTCTTCGGGGTCCATTTTGATCTGGTTATAGCCAGAGAAACCATCCATGAAGGAGAAGATTTTATGTTGCGCGGTGTTGTCGACCAGAACATCAATGTGGGGAAGTGGGAAATCATCCTTGGGGCTTGCCCGGTTCAAATCTCTAATCAACACACATTCGTACCTTACCGTCCTTCTTAGGTGCCAGAACAACGTTGGCAACCCACTGTGGATAGGAAGTGACAGCGAAGATTCCTGCGTCAAACTGTTTCATGACCTTTGCCTTGATCTTCTCTGACATTTCGGGGCGCATACGACGGACCTTCTGTTTAACCAGAGGACAATCTTCTTTAGTCGGCGGGCGATGTACCACAATATCAGTGTCCAAATCAGGCATGTCTTCATAGGACCAAGCGAAGATCTCAACATAGTCGTGCAACATCTGTATCAACCTCTATTTAACGCTAAGCTCCAGATTTGCACCTATTTTAACCTCTTTTCTGTCTTCCTCAGTACCCAAATTCACTATCTCAACCGGCTCTTCATGAGGCTGTATGGCCCTTTCTTCCTGCTGTAATAGTCTAGCAAGTTCTCCAGGCACCTCACAATCATCCTCACCTTCGTCCTCGGCTTGGTTGATCAGATTTTTGAAGTCATAACTGGCAATAGCGAAGCTGTTATCAATGGGATCCAGAGTGGATAAAGATCTGCATTATGATACGTGAGTGTGTGTAAGAGAATAGCTATTTTGGTAAAGTGGAAGTAGAAAAGTAAAATAGAGAGCGCAATATTTGTATGCAAGAAAACATCCAATGCTTTATTAATGATATATGAAATGACAAGTAATATCCCTCACAAGCAAAGCCAAGGTGCCTCGGGCAAGGCACCAGGCTATAAAGTTTCAAATTGTTTATTACAAATCTTAAAACAAATAAGTCAATTACTGCAGAATAAAAGAAACAGGTATAAAGTCCTTAGCCGTCCATTTACTCAGTCCACCGTTGGTAGTTGGGTAGATCCAGCTGTCAATGTCTGATTCTTCATCGCTGTGTTCAATGGCATTAACCCCACGATTGTTGATGCGTAGGGGAGGTCTTCCAACCTGAGCGCGTCGAACAGCTTTTTGAGCCCCTGTAGTAAAGCCCAAACCAAATTTGTCAGTTTTGTGAGGGAAATCAGGGAGCTGACCCCAATTGGTACACCCACCTTCTTCAACCACAGCCTTAGAGTCCTTGAGGGAAGCCATCTTCAAAGGAGGTTTGTTGGTAGTAGTTTCAGTCGATTCCAGGATCTGAGGGACCTCTTCAAAATTCTAACAAGGAGTTTCTATGAATTCCCCGTCCATTTCTACATAGCAGAAGGAATTGAGGTGGCTCACCATATACTCTTCTTCACCCTGCACTGTGACAATATTTCCTTTCACCGGATACTTCCGCATTTGCTGGAGTGTGGAAGTAACTGCCCCAGCCTCATGGATCCAAGGACGACCCAGCAAACAAGAATACGACGGCCTGATATCCATCACATAAAAAGTGGACCCAAAAGTCTGAGAACCTACTTTGACAGGGATGTCCACCTCCTCGTGCACCATTCGCTTTGATTCGTCAAAAGCCCTTACCACAATGTTACTAGGCTTTAGAGTTAAACCCTCGCAATTCAACCGGTCTAATGCCTTCTTCGGCAAAACTTTCAGTGAATACCCAATATCTACCAGTACATGAGCCATAGTAGTGCCCCTGCATTCAATCGAGACATGCAGAGCATCATTATGCTTCCTTCCCTTTGGTGTCAAATCCGCATCTGAAAAACCCAGCCCATTATCAGCAGTCAGGCTGGCCACACAATCTTTGAACTGATCAGCCGAAGTCTCTTGCAGCACATGTGCAGTTTTGAGGAATGCAATCAAAGCCTTCTCATGGGCCTCGGAGCACAACAGCATGGATAACATGGATATCTTTGATGGGGTCTGCCCCAGCTGCTCCACCACATTATAGTCGCTCTTCTTAATGATTTTCAGTATTTCCTCCATTTCTTGCTTAGAGGCTTTCACAATAATTTTCTTAGGCGCCTCCGTCCGGGCAGGCTCACCTATAATTTCCTTGTCGCGGGTATTAGATGATTCGTTGACAAGGGTAATAACTGGAGTAAGAATAGGAACTGTAGTTGATGTACTAGCAGGAACAGCGGATGGAATGACAATAAGTTTGTTGACAATCTTAGGGGAAATCTCGGGAGAGAAGACCCTTCCACTTCGAGTAACTTTGTTGGTTCCGACAATGTTACCAATATCGGGATCAGATTCTTCATCTTTCGAATCTTGTTTGATGCCATGATAGTACACATCGGCACCATAATGCCATGGGACAACTTTGTCTGAGACATACGGGACAGGACCAGGAATAGTGATTATCAGTGGAGCAATTCTTGGAGCAGATGTAATCCTAACAGGTCTTCTCGAGGAAACCTTGGAAGGATTGGCGGAAATGGTTATAATGGAAACGTCTTTAGATGGTACAACAGGGACCAAAGTTTTCTCAAACAGAATTTCCCTGCTATCTATCAGGCGTTGAACACCTAACTTCAGCAAACGACAACCAGAAGGTAAAAATGAACACATGTGGCAACTTTTGCCATAACCCAAAAATAAACCGGCCAACAACAAATTCTTCTTCACAGTCATGAGAGAAGTAGAAACTTCATCAACAGAGGTAACGAACAAATCAATATCAACATCATTACTCCACGGCCGTGCTTAGGCATGGGAGCAGTTATGACATTTAGCTTCTCCGGAGCATCGAAATCTATTTCCTTGGCTTCAATCAAGTCTTGTACTTTGTTCCTCAGAGCCCAACAGTCATTTGTATCGTGGCCAAGACTCTCAGAATGATAGGCACACCGGGCATTCGGAATATATCAGGGAGAAGTAGTATTTGGATTCTTGGGAGCCTCTCTCAAGGTTGCCAAGTTGGATCTTAGCAGATGAGGTAGAACTTCAGCCAATGTCATGTTGATCCGGGTAAACTTCCGTTGTGGTCTTTCCACCCTTTGTTGATTGTTGCATTGTGGAGCAACTGCAGGTCTAGGTATCATCACGGTACTTACTGTCTGACGATGTTCGGCCCTGTTTTGACCCCTCGGGCTATAGATGGCACTGGCTTCCTTATTACCAGCAAAAGGCTTCTTTACTGAACTCGAAGAGGCCTCCTTCTGTATTTTGCCGCATCGAATCCCAGCTTCTACTCTTTCTCCAGTTAGGCTCAGCTCGGTGAAACCAGCTGACGAGCTGCCGATCAAATGATTGAAAAATGGACCAGATAGCATCCCCAGAAACATATCAACCAACTCCCTATCAGACAACGGGGGTTGAACTCTCCCAGCCAAGTCTCTCCATTTTTGTGCATAGTCCTTAAAGCCTTCACTTGCACCCATGGACATACTCTGGAGTTGAGTACGAGTAGGAGCAAGGTCAGCATTGTACTGATATTGCTTGTAGAAAGCAGCAGCCAGATCCTCCCAGTTTCAGACATTTTCTCCCTCCAGCTGGTAGAACCATTCAAGCTGAGTCCCTGATAGACTATCTTGAAATAAATGAACCCACAGATTTCTATCAGCGGTGTGGGGCTGGATCTTTCTGACATAAGAACGGAGATGGAGTTTTGGGCAGGACACCCCATCATACTTAGCAAAAACTGGGGCTTTGAACTTCTACGGGATGACCACTCCCGACACTAATCCCAATTCTTTGAAATCCAGTCCAAGTATCCTCTAAACTTCCATGGCACTCAGACGATCTTCCAACTGCTTGTATCTATCCTCAGTAGGAGGATATTGCTCATCATTGTAATCGGTATCATTGTCAGAGACCGCAGGACTGGGATCCTTCTCTTCTTCTTGATTCTCCCCTTCCTTGGATGAAGAGGTCAGATCGACTTATCGCTTCAACCGCTCTCCAAACCTTTTGCCCATATTCAGAATACCGACGGCCTTCTTCTTTTTCTTCTCTCTTTCATGATAAGGGATTTCAGATCCTCCTTCCCTTTTTCCAGACTTATGAACATTTGTTGGAACTGGGCGTTCCGTGTCTGAAGGTCCTTGATGGTTTGCTCGGAAGACATTTCATGCTGAAATAAACAGCGAAGAAGATGAGAAACCTGTAATGGTACCTGTAATGATGTGTATGATAATGGGATGCGCATGCAATGATTTCAAAGACTTCAGGAAATTTAAATTTGCAAACCAAAATAAACAAAGATTTTATTATCCGAATTTGAAGTTCAAATGCCTTTTAGGCGTTACAATTAAAAATAAATCTGAAACTAGAAAAGAGATCAAAATTCCCATGGATGCTTCCTCTTTGTGTCGAGATAATCATTGAGCCCTCTTTCTTCATGCAGTTGTTTTGTGAGTTCTAAAACCTTCCTCTCTTGAGCATGGAACTGATCACTGTAAGTATCTCTCTTTTTCATCAACTGAATCCAAAACCTCTGCAATTCTCCAAGATCAATGGGCATGTAAGGATAGAGAACCGTGTAAGAAATACCTTCTTCAGTAGTGGGTTCCACAATCACTGATAAAATGGCCACATAGGGCATCATAAGCTTCTGGGCATGAGCTCATACCCATTGGAGGTAAGGTTCCATAGGAATGGAAGTTTTTGGCCCCAAAGCCTCGGTGCCAGACCTGTTTACCATGCCCCAAGCTCGTATGAACCTCCGACGATACTCGTGAACATCATCCTCATAGTTGAATTCAATGCCCTCGATAAGCAACTCATGGGGACCATCCCTTCGAGCGTAACCAAATTGTCGTAGATCTAAACAAGGATTGTATGTTATACCCCCTCTAATACCAAGTAATGGGACATTAGGGTACTCCCCTCAGCAGTCAATAATAGCAGTGTTTTCCATATCTCGAGAACACCAAAGAATATTTGTATGAGAGAGCAACATTATCCTTTGCAACCAACCCAAACCTTCTTCATTCTTCAGTATGGACTTAGGGAGGTGAGAAATAAACCACCTCGACAACAATGGCGTGCAGCACATAAGAATCCATCTTCTCTTCATGATGCAAGTATGGAGAGTGTGCAGAATATCTCCGAGTAAGGTAGGCACAGGATTGCGAGAGAGGAAGATCTTGATAGCATTCACATCTACGAATGAGTTCGGATTAGGTAATAGGACTAACCCATAGATTAGAAGAGCCAAGACCTCCTCAAAAGCCTGAAAATCCATATCATCCCAAAACAGCTGGGTCTTGTCTATCAGGAACTTAGCTATAAAACCTTTGACTCTGCTTCTTGTTTCCCAATTGGATACCACATCGGCCCATTTCAGATGCAAAGCTGAGGCAATGACTTCTGGCTTAGGAACTTCTTCTAGACCTGTGAAGGGTAACTGTTCAAGAATGGGTATATCCAACAGCTGAGAGAATTCTTCCAAGGTAGGTACCAACTGATAGTCTGGAAAGGTGAAGTAGTGGTGCTTGGGATCAAAGAACTGAAAGAGTACACTCAATATCTTTTCATCAAAGTTTGAAGTAACCAGGTTGAGAAGTCGACCATGTCTCTTAGTGAACGCATGAGTTTCAGAAACCCTTGATGCTAGCTCTTTGAGTTGGGAAGGTATCTTCACAAAGCTGATTCGGATAGTGTTTCTACGAACAGAAGCCATGATCTGAAAAACAGAACAAAGATAAATTCCCTTGGTCTTTGAAATGGTTAGTGCAATAAGAAGGGATGCTATGTTATGATGCATGATGTCATGATAAAACACAGGTATAGCAAACACAGGTATAGCCAACACAGTCAAATCATACAAAGTCCTTAGGTTTAAGGCTTGCATGATGTTAAAGGTAGTACCCTCTTAAAGTTTAGTTGGTTTCAAACCTATCTTAAAAAGTAACTGGATTCTAAGGGATCTCAATATCGTTGACCATCCTTTATCGGGCATTGTCTCAACTCAAGCAATCTTTTCATGCGGCTGAAATATCCCAAAAGTTTGATCTCAATGAGTGTAGCATCGAGTATCAACCAATCCTCAGCTCTGCACCGAGGCTGCTATCTCACTACTTTCGAATGGCCAAGTTTTTTCAACTAAGGTTCTAAGGTCCGTTAGTGCTTCATGACACCACGCGGCGGCCTTGTATTCTCCTTGTTTCCCCACGAAGGATATCGGTACCAACCAAAGTGCCACACCAACACAACCATCTCTTAAGCCATATCGGTCTACGCCGTATAGTCTCCACGATCTATTGTTGTTTACCTAATGAGTGCCCCCAGATCCGAGTGTAGGATCTATAGTAACCCCAAACAAACCCTCAAAAGTAAAGCAATCAAGACAATCAAGAGAAGCAATTTAATGACCTAGATCCTAAGGTATACCCCACTTATTTATTCCCCAACTGAGTCGCCAGTTCTGTGATACGGTGGCAGAACCGACTGTTTTTACTGGTTTGCATTTTGGGTTTTTTGTTCGAAAAATATCGTGGTAAGCAAGAGTCGCCACCGACTTTTATTTCATCCAATCATGGAAAAGGAAAAAGAACAGAAAAAACCTTTTTTCGAGATATTCTGAGTACGGGGGTAGATTATAGAAAGGGAAGGTGTTATCACCCTTTCTATCCATGGTTTTCCATGGGCTCTTAGGTACTTGCTCATTTTTCAAATTGCTTGTGTGTGTGCTTGTCTTGAAAATGTTTTACTTCGTGATATTCCTTGTATCAGTCCTCAAGGATGTGATGAAGTTGTTTTGAAAAAATTTTTTGAAAGGTGTTTGTGTGAAAAGTTTTTATTGAGCAAGTACTTAAGATTATACCTACTCGTAAAAAGATTGTTCGTTCTATTTCCTTTAGACAGCGCTATCCTACTATTAAGGAGTAGGTAGCACCATCATTGGAGTTTGTAAGGGACATTCGAAAGGAACAAGTACAATCACTAAAGCAATAGTCAGAAAACTTTAGTAGTAACCCTAGAGTCTTAAGATCTTTCTGAGGCAACATTTCCGTGGCAACATTTCTGAGGCAACATTTCCGAGGTAACATTCGAATGGGACGTTTTGATCTTTAGAGGGCAACCACTAAAATCTCCTATGCTTAATGATTATTTACCGAAGGCAACCGAAGTGAGGTAAACCCTAGGAGTGAATATGTGCATATGAGTTGTTTAAGTTATTTAATCTTTGCACATTAGGTGATCTACCATTTTAAATTTCCATACATTCTTGCCATACAGTCCTATTAGCATACATCTAGACAGATAAATATTTGCAGGAATTTAAAAGTACGAGAAAATAAACCTAGTTATTACAAGGATTTAACAGTTACATAATTAACTTGACGGGAAATAAAAGTACGGAATTTAAAACCCTAATTAAAACTATTACAAGCTTGAAACTGTTACAATAATAATGAAACAAATAAAAATGCGTGCGGTAAATCAAATGCGAGGGATGTTGAAAAATAAACTAAACCCTAATTGAAAGAAAAATATTTTTGTACATTTTTTATTGGAGAAAACAATGAAATTGCAATTTAAATGAAACCCTAATTTCTAATTTCTTTTTAATTATAAAAAAGAATATTTAAGTTAACCTAATTAACCTAATTAATTAAAATAAACACTTTAATGAAAAAAAGATTTTGATGTATATTTTTTTAAGAAAATTAATTAAATTGTACAATTCAAATCCTAAGTCTAATTATTTTTAATTATAAAAAGAGATTAAATTGCCCTAAGTCAATTAAATTATATTAATTAAGAAATAAAATACTTTTTTATTAAAAAAAAAGATTTTATGTATTTTTGTGATTTTTTTATTTTTGTAGAAAAATAATAATTTTGGGGTTAATTAATTAAAACAAATAAAAGAAATTAATTAAAGAAATTAAAAAGAAAAATAGAAAAATGCAAATTGGGCCTGTGTTGAATAGCAAGTCTGGGGGTGTCAATCTGAAATTTTTGAGGCCCAAAACGCTCCTAGCCCAGTCAATATTGGATTCTGTGTAGCGTTGACTTGAACGTGCACCATGGTCCCTCATGGATGGAGCGTTAGATATGATGGCATGCTTGATCAAACGGCTGGACGCAGAGGTGTATGGAAGACGCTTGACAAGGTGATGTATGGAATCTGCAAGCACAAAGTTAGAAAATAAAATTTGCTGGGACCTGGGATCGAACCCAGGTCTTCCCACCCAATACCAAGCGCTTTTACCATTGAGCCATCTTCTTTGTTTTGTTAGTAATTCAAGAATAAAACATAATATAAAAATGTGGTTAACTGAACAAAAAGTGTGTGAGATTCAAATGGACGAATGGTTGGCTGACACATAACCGTCTTCTACCTTTCTCCGTCGTTTTAGGCATATAACTTTAACCTACAGTCACATGTTCGTAGCCATAGCACCTACAAATTTCCAAAATGCACAAGACACACGATAAATGATTTCTAACTATATAGATCCATTCCTTTTGATCTCGTGAACCTCATGGTATCCTTCTTTTTGGCTAATTTCACCTGTGTAAGAAAGCCCTAAACTGTAAACGCAAACCCTAACAATGGCAAAGGCATGTATAGGCTTCAAAAACGCAATTAAATTATTCAGTTAGCTTGCAAACATGATGAGGATCACAAATATATAACTTAAACATGCTAATGATGCAAGAAATACAGTAATCGATTTTGAATTAAAGGGAAAATCGTGAGAGTTATTATGCGTGTTTATGGGTGTTTCAAGCCTTGCAAATGATCCAATTGGCTTCTGGGAAGGTCCAAGAAACGATTAGAAGCGTTGGAATGGCTTGAATTGGTCTCTAAGTTCAAAAATGATCCAGCACTTTTTGTCACTTTTTTAGAATTTTGCTTGGTGTTTTCACGACTGCTAACCCTTATGCCATGCTTTGTTCTTGTCCATTATATATTTAGGAATGAATTAGGGTTACAAATTTGGATTGAATCTTTGCAATTATAAGAGATTTGATTTGATTTTCAAGCTTATGCAAACTTGCTATTTTGAGCCAAATCATCCCTTTCTTGTACCAATTATGCTTGATTCGTTTTGACCTTGATAATTCAGCATATTTTGATTGCCAACCTATCCAAAAACCAAATCAAATCATATCTTTGCTATTATTCATCAATTATTTGATTTAATTCAATTTTTAATTAATAAAAAATCAAAATAAATTGAAAAATGAAGCAAATAATGTGTGGATAAGTATTTGAGTCGTGGACCACATTATAAGTGAGGTGCAAGCATAAAAAGTTAGGCCCATTTAGCAAACAAATGCTTTTTTGAGCACATTTAACTTTTGGCAATTTTGCAAAAAAGGTCAACTTTGACAAGGCATATATCTTCCAATTTTAATCCTAGAGAGGTGTTCTTGGACTTTTTATAAATCTTATGATGTCCCCTAAGCAACCCTTTTGTTCTCATCTCAATTGAGTCTTCCATGTTCATGTAAGAAGCTTTGACCCAAAAGGTGTTTTTGTTAACTTTTCAAAAGGACCCATAATGTAGAAATTCATATCTTTTTGTGGGTGCATATTTTGAACTTGTGAGATGAAGATGAGTTGTAGGGAATTGCATCCTCTTCAAAATGAGCTTTGGATGGAAAATTTCTGATAAAGCATGTGGAAGTTATGCTTGGTCAAAGTTTGGTTGACTTTTACTAAGAAACCCTAATTTAGCAACTTTTGGGTTTTGATGAATTTGAAGCATTCCTTGGGGAATCATGGTCAATCCTTGATCAAATGATGAAATTCACTTCAAAATGTGGATGTTGACCAAAAATCTTGAAGTTTGACTGTATGTGGGTCACAGTTGACTTTTGACCTAGTATAGTCGATTCTCAAGAATCTGAGTAGTTGACTGGGCAAACTTCTTGTGCAAGGCATGAAACTTGACATGTAGGGTTTTGAGAACATATTAAGAGCATGGAGAGCATATGATGCCTTTGTGTTTCACCCATCTTGATGAAAATAGAAACCCTAATTTGAGGTACACTACCTTAGGAGAGAGTTTATCTGGTCAACTCTTGGGCAAACTTGAGCAAATTGAGGATTCCAATGGGCATGTATTGAGTAAACTGAGGGAAAATTTTGGGGTACAATAGTTTCCCCTGTTCAATCTTCTTAAACCTGAGGATGTAGATTGGCTTGTTTGCCTTTCGTAATCTGAAGGTGGAAGATGATTGAAAACTAGAGTGCCATGAAATTTGCACTCGCATGAAGTGGAACTTGATTTGTGATATCGGGAATGGGCTTGCAGATGCCATTTGGAAGCTGTTAGAGAATTGTAGGAGATGGGCTCGAAGATGCCATCCAAGATGTGGCGGAATACCGTCGGAGATGGGCTTAAAGATGCCATCTAGAAGATGTTGATTTCCTGAGACATTCCTTCGATGAGAGTTCCTGTTGTTATTGTCGACGAGGAATCTGCTGAGGAACAATTGTATCTGCCTTGGGAGAAATAGATTTTTAGGAGCTTCAGTTGTCCGTTACTCTACTGGGGAAATAACTTCGGCTTGAGGAAGCGGAAGTGAACTACATGTCTGGTCAGGGTACAAGCTGCACCGCGACTTACTAGGGAAATGAGAAACCAATCATGTTTGATCAGGTCCCGGTCTTACAGTGTTGTGGACTGTTTCCTGGAGACAAGAGAGAAGGAACCTAGATATTAAGGTTATGAGAAGGAACCTGGATAGTAGGGTTTCTTTGAAATGAAAGCCTGGATAGTAGGGCTGTGAGAAGGAACCTGGATAGTAGGGTTACTTCGATATGAAAGCCTGGATAGTAGGGCTGTGAGAAGGAACCTGGATAGTAGGGTTACTTCGATATGAAAGCCTGGATAGTAGGGTTGTGAGAAGGAACCTAGATAGTAAGGTTACTCCGATATGAAAGCCTGGATAGTAGGGTTGTGAGAAGGAACCTGGATAGTAGGGTTACTTCGATATGAAAGCCTTGATAGTAGGGTTGTGAGAAGGAACCTGGATTGTAGGGTTACTTCGATATGAAAGCCTGGATAGTAGGGTTGTGAGAAGAAACCTAGATAGTATGGTTACTTCGATATGAAAGCCTGGATAGTAGGGCTGTGAGAAGGAACCTGGATAGTAGGGTTACTTCGATATAAAATCCTGGATAGTTGGGCTATGAGAAGGAACCTGGATAGTAGGGTTACTTCGATATGAAAGCCTGGATAGTGGGGCTGTGAGAAGGAACCTGGATAGTAGGGTTACTTCGATATGAAATCTTGGATGGTAGGGATGTGAGAAGGAAGCTGGATAGTAGGGTTACTTCGATATGAAAGCCTGGATAGTAGGGTTGTGAGAAGGAACCTGGATAGTAGGGTTACTTTGATATAAAAGCCTGGATAGTAGGGCTGTGAGAAGGAACCTGGGTCGTAGGGTTACTTTGATATGAAAGCCTGGATAGTAGGGATGTGAGAAGGAAGCTGGATAGTAGGGTTACTTCGATATGAAAGCCTGGATAGTAGGGCTGTGAGAAGTAACCTGGATAGTAGTGTTACTTCGATATGAAAGCATGGATAGTAGGGCTGTGAGAAGGAACCTGGGTCGTAGGGTTACTTCGAAATGAAAGCCTGGATATTAAGGCTGTGAGAAGGAAACTGGGTTGTAGGGTTACTTCGATATGAAAGCATGGATAGTAGGGTTGTGAGAAGGAACTTGGGTCGTAGGGTTACTTCGATATGAAAGCCTGGGTAGTAGGGCTGTGAGAAGGAACCTGGGTCGTAGGGTTACTTCGAAGCGATAGTGTAGATTAGTTGACCCATTTGGTTTCGGGAACTGAGTTTACGTTAGTCGTCTATAGATGTGATCTATATAACTGCTGGATTTGTTGAAGCTAATCACCGTTTCCTGAAAAGATATCAGGGTTAGTTATATGCGATTTGTAAAACAATTTAAAACTTTACGGCCTTGTGCCTTGCCCGAGGCACATTGGCTTTGCTTGTGAGGGCTATTATTTATCATTTCATATATCATTAATAAAGCATTGGACGTTTCTTGCATACAAATTTTATGCTCTCTGTTTTTTCTTTTCTGTTTTCACTTTATCAAAACAGCTATCCTCTTACACACACTCACGTATCATACTACAAATCCATATCCACTCTGGATCCCATTGATAATAGCTCTGTTATTGCCAGTTATGACTTCAAAAGTCCGATCAACCAAGTCTAAGACGAAGGTGAGGATGATTATGAGGTGCCTGGAGAACTTGCTAGACTATTACAGAAGGAAGAAAGGGCCATACAGCCTCATGAAGAGCCGGTTGAGACGATAAACCTGGGCACGAAGATAGACAGAAAAGAAGTCAAGATCAGCACAAATCTGGAAGTTAAGATCAAACAGCGGTTGATACAAATGTTGCACGACAATGTTGAGATCTTCGCATGGTTATATGAAGACATGCCAGGTTTAGACACTGATATTGTAGTTCATTGCCTATCGACCAAAGAAGACTGTCCTCCAATTAAACAGAAGGTCCGCCGTATGCGTCCCGAAATGTCAGAGAAGATCAAGGCAGAGGTGATGAAACAGTTCGACGCATGATTCTTAGCTGTCACTTCTTATCCACAGTTGGTTGCTAACGTCGTTCCGGAACCTAAGAAGGACGGTAAGGTACGGATGTGTGTGGATTATAGATATCTGAACAGGGCAAGCCCCAAGGATGACTTCCCACTTCCTCACATTGACGTTCTGGTTAACAACACCATGCAACACAAAATATTCTCCTTCATGGATGGTTTCTCTGGATACAACCAGATCAAGATGGCTCCTGAAGACATGGAGAAGACAACCTTCGTCACGCAGTGGGGCACCTTCTGCTATAAGGTGATGCCTTTTGGGTTGAAGAATGTTGGGGAAACTTATCAGTGTGCCATGGTTGCTTTGTTCCATGATATGATTTACCACGAGATCGAAGTCTATGTTGATGACATGATAGCCAGGTCTCAAACTGAGGAAGAGCACCTTGATCATCTACAAAAGTTGTTCGATAGGTTGAAGATATATAAGCTGAGGTTGAATCCGAACAAGTGCACCTTTGGGGTAAGGTCTGGTAAACTTCTGGGTTTCATTGTCAGCGACAAAGGCATCCAAGTAGATCCTGCAAAGGTAAAGGCTATACAAGAAATGTCGGCTCCCCATACATTGAAGGAAGTTATAGGTTTCTTGGGACGCTTGAATTATATCGCCAGGTTCATTTCACATATGACTGCTACTTGTGATCCCATATTCAAGCTTCTAAAGAAAGATCAAGTGGTAAGGTGGAATGATGAATGCCAGACCTATTTCGAAAGAATCAAAGAATACCTTCAAGAACCACCAATTTTGATGCCTCCAATTGAAGGAAGACCTTTGACATTGTACTTGATAGTTCTAGACAATTCAATGGGGTGTGTGCTGGGGCAGCATGACGAGTCTGGTCGAAAAGAGCACGCAATGTACTACCTTAGCAAAAAGTTTACCGACTGTGAGACACGATACTCACTGCTCGAGAAAACTTGCTGAGCTTTGGCATGGGCTGCTCGCCGACTGAGACAGTATATGCTGACTCACACTACCTTGCTGATATCTAAGATGGATCCGATCAAATACATCTTCGAGAAACTCGCTCTCTCCGAAAGAATAGCAAGATGGTAGATGATCTTAACTGAGTACGACATACAATATACAACCAAGAAAGCAATAAAGGGGAGTGTATTGGGTATCATTTGGCTCATCAGGCCGTGGATGGCTACCAGTCCATGAATTTTGAGTTCCCGAATGAGAATATTATGCTGGTGACTGACTATGAAGAACCTGGACCGGATGAAGGACCCGAGGAGGGATCCCGATGGACTATGTTTTTTGATGGAGCTTCGAACGCACTGGGTAATGGCACCGGCGCTGTAATCATATCTCCTGAGGGATTTCATACTCCTTTCACCGCCCGACTATGCTTCAACTGCACTAACAACATGGCGGAGTATAAAGCTTGTATCATGGGACTCAAGGCCGCTATTGACCCCAGGATCAAATTCTTGGACGTTTTCGGGGATTCAGCCTTGGTAATAAGTCAGCTCAAATGCGAATGGGATACGAGCCATCTGAATCTCATCACATACAAAGAGTACATGTTGACATTGCTCCCACACTTTCAGAAGGTAACTTTTGAACATTTCCCACGAGAGGAGAACCAGTTAGAGGACGCGCTAGCTACCATGTCTTCTATATTCAAAGTTAGGTGGGACAATGAAGATCCCCAAATCACCATTGAGAGGCTGGATGAACCAACACGCTGCTGTGAAATCGATACTGAAGAAGTGGCAGACAAACCCTGGTTTCACGAAGTCAAAAGGTATCTCGAGGCTCGAGAGTATCCCGAAGGGACATCTGTCAACGATAAGAAGTTTCTGAGAAGGTTCGCTGCAAAGTTCTTCCTCGGTAATGGAATTCTCTATAAACGCAACCATGACTCCACACTACTACGGTGTGTAGACAAGAGCGAAGCTGAGAGGATCATGACAGATCTACATGAAGGCACCTTCGGAACCCATTCCAGTGGACACACCATGGCTAAGAAGATATTACGAGCAGGATATTACTGGTCCACTATGGAAGCCGATTGTTATCAGCACTCTCGAACTTGTCATAATTGCCAAATCTACGTTGATAAGGTGCATGTGCCTCTGGTCCCCTTAAACATCTTGACAGCTCTGTGGCCCTTTGCAATGTGGGGCATCGACATGATCGGAGAAATCAGGCCCACCGCTTCTAATAGGCATCGCTTCATCCTAGTAACCATCAATTATTTCACGAAGTGGGTTGAGGCAGCTTCCTTTGCTACAGTAACCAAGAACATTATGGCGCGGTTTATCTGACATAATATGATCTGTCGATATGGTGTGCCAAAGAGAATTATTACTGACAATGGTATGAATCTCAACAACACAATAATCACCGAGCTCTGTAAACAGTTCAAGATACAGCATCATAATTCTTCTCCCTATCGGCCAAAGATGAATGGCGTTGTTGAAGTAGCTAACAAGAACATCAAGAAGATTGTACAGAAGATGACAGTGACATACAAAGACTGGAATGAGATGTTACTATTTTCTCTTCATGGGTACCGTACCTCAGCACGGACGTCGACAAGGGCAACACCTTACTCTCTGGTATATGGCATGGAGGGAGTCCTACCCATCGAAGTCCAGATACCTTCTCTCAGGATTATGAAGGATGCAGGTTTGAACAAAGACGATTGGATCTGAACCCGACTTGATCAGTTAAATCTAATCGATGAAAAGAGACTTACTACTATATGCCATGGTCAGACGTATCAAAAGCGAATAATCAAGGCTTTTAACAAGAAAGTCAGGCGTCAAGAATATCAAGTCGGGGATCTAGTGATCAAACGCATCATACTGCCGCAAGGTGATCCCAGGGGAAAATGGACCCCCACATACGAAGGACCATTTGTGGTTAAGAACATTTTCTTGGGTGGAGCTATGATTCTAACCACCATGGACGGTGACGACCTTCCTCACACTATCAATGTAGACATAGTGAAAAGATACTACGCCTAATCAAGAGACCCGCTAGGTTAACTGGCCTAGGAAAAAATAAGGGCTTCCCGGCGAACCAAAAGGGTTCGGGAAAAAGTAAGGGATGAAAATGAAAAATTTGTACACCCGGCAAGTCGAAAACCTGAAAGGGCGACTTGGGTAAAAAAGGGTATCCTGGTGGACTGAAAACCCGAAAGGGAAGTCCAAGAAAAAGTTAGGGATATAAAGCGTATCATTATGTCTCGTTGGATCATCTCGCGACCAGATTTACGTATCGGCTATCAAGCTCAGACGGCACCAATCAATCTGATCAACTTTCGGCCAAGTAGTAAAGTGATGAGACGCTTGAAGATATAAAGGCAATAGCTGAGTTGGAACCCAATGGGGTTGTTTCACATAGCTGTTTTTTCTTTTACAAAAATTGTATAATTTCTATTTTTCGGCGGTGTTCTCTTACTAGAGCGTCAGCCTCCTTGTACAAAAACGCCTATTACAGGCCAATTTCAGAAATCAATACAAAATTATTTCACAAGAAACTTTGAGTTTGTTTTTCTTTTTCTGTTTTGTTTCGCAAGAGTGTCCAATGACTTATTTTTGATATATGCATTTGAAAATGATTGTTGCTCATAAATATTTACATAAGAAATAAGGACAATTACTCATAATTCCAGAAACAGGGGAAAAAACAAGAAGTGCCAAACCCAACAGTTCCTCTGCCCAGCAGGTACCAGGATAGATTCAGCTTTGGAGCACAATCATTAGTACATACACTCCCTACAGAGTAAAAGTATTCGAAAACATTGATGTCGGCTTTCCCGAAATAGGACGTAACCTCCCCAGCCAGGGTCATTCTGAAACCTGACAGTTATATCCCCCAGTCGAATTTCGTAATCATGGGCGAGTCAAGAAAATCTCATCCCCCAAGCAGAGTTTATTTCTCTGGACAAAGAGGCTCAATCCCCGACAGAGTTCATCACTTCAGCTACAAAAATGCACTTCCTAAGTTTGTTCCCCGCAGAGTTTATTCTCAAGCAGAATCTCTTCCTGACAGAATATTCATAAATCTCCAGTAACAGTCAGGGATTTATTTTAACAGACGCGGGCATACCCCGATAGCATTTCGTGAACATACATCATGACATGCGCATACATATCATATACATCACAATCTCATTTATTTTAAGAACATTATCTCACCCTGCATTTCATGCATCACATATAATTAACCCTGATATCTTTTCAGGAAAAGACGATTAGCTTCAACAAATCAAGAAGTTATACAGGTCACGTCTACAGACGACTAATGAAAACTCAGCTCCCTAAACTGAATGGGTCAACTAACCTACACTATTGCTTTGAAGTAACCCTACTATCCAGGTTCCTTCTCACAGCCCTACTATCCAGGCTTTCATTTCGAAGTAACCATACTATCCAGGTTCCTTCTCACAGCCCTACTATCCAGGCTTCCATCTCGAAGTAACCCTACTATCCAGGTTCCTTCTCATAGCCCTATTATCCAGGCTTTCATTTCGAAGCAGCCCTACTGTGATGCGGTGGGAGAACTGACTTGAGGTTTTGCGTTTGTGTTCGCAAATGTTGCGGTTTAGCAAGAGTCGCCACTGACTTTTATTTTATCCAAAAGGAAAGGTAAAAAAGCACAGGAAAAACCTTTGAGATTGTTTTTGGGTTCGGGGGGTAGATTATGAAAATGGAAGGTGTTAGCACCCTTTTCATCCATGGTTTTCCATGGGCTCTTAGTTACTTGTTTTAGATCACTTTCTTTGCTTTTTTCAATTGTTTGAAATGGTGCTTTGTGTGGTTTTGAAAAGAAGCCATCGTTTAGGCAATCTTTGTAATGATTCTTGTTTGTAAGAATGTATACAAAGATGTTTGTCTTTTGAAAAATGTTTCAATGTTTTGAAAGTTGTTTGGAAATTGTGTGTGTGTTTGAAAATAGCAAGGATTTTTTGAAAGAGATCAAGTAACTAGGAGTTATCTACCCTACTCAAAAGTCTTTCCTACACATTTTTATTCCTTTGACATTGTTGATTTACCATTGCATTTGGTAATCAACCTTATCTTTAGATGTTAAACGGGACGGGCATGGGTCATCGTATGATCATGATAGCAATAGTGCCAAGTATCTTAGCAAGTTTTAGGGACTAAGATCATTTGTTTTTAGGCAACATTTTGATAGCGTCATCGAGGGGCTATGATCTTTTTGTTTTGTTTGATTTTGCCAAAATACCTAGCATGCATACCATGGCCATGTTTTAAGGCAACAAAGTGGATGAAACCCTAGGGGTGCTTGTGTGCAATATGTTGTCATTTTTCATGCAGTTTTGTCTTGTATTAAGTCATGCTATTTGTTTGATTTTTGGTCTTTGCATACAAAATCCTAGTTTACTATCATGGTATATGAAAGCAATAAAATGTGTAAAGTAAATCTAGACTATTACAACAATATTATGGGGAGGGGGATACAAGTTTTGAATAGGGGGATATTGCTTAAAATAAAACCCTAAAACTATTACAACCAAATTTAAATTATTGTACAAATAAATAAATAAGCAAATATTTAAATATGCAACAAAATGTAAATATGCAAGAAATGTTTTTGTATTAATTTTATGTATGAGAAAATAAGTTTATTTATGTCTTAAAAATAAGAAAATAAAATGATTATTTTTGAAAGGGTGAAAACCCTAATTTTTAATTTAATAGAAAATATTTTTTTCTAATTATTTATTTGTCCATTTGTTTAAGAAAAATAATAACAATATATACAAAATGTTAAAAAATTGAATATTGTATGAAAATATTATTTTAAGTGTATAAATAATAAAAATAAAAATGTATGATATTTTTTATATTATTTACAAGTTTTATTTAAGAAAATAAAGTATATTAACCTAATAATTTATTTATTATGCAAAAAATAAAATAAAAAAATATGATAAAATGCAAAAAATAAAGAAAATATTTTTTGTGATTTTAAATGTTCAGAAAAAATAAATAAAGTCAGAAAATATAAATTATGCAAGAAAATATAAAAAAATATAAGAAAATGATCAGGGGGTGCAAAAAGTAAAAGGGGGGTGCAAAAAGAAGCAAGCCTAAGCGCCAGGCCCAGACACCACTTCATCCCTATCCTCCAGACAAAAAAAAGCGTGCACCCTTCTTCAAACTGTATCTCTTGCATATGTGCATAAAAACAAAATCTTGCAACATGAAACTTGTAGCATGTTAACTCACGATTCTAATGATATAAAAAACATGACCTAACTCTCAAAGACCAAGGAGAATTTTATCACCCCTAATTTCTGACCTAAAATTTCCAGCATGTTCAACATCCAAATACTCTTAGCTCAGTTAATATAAATGAAATCTACGCATATGTATAGCTTAAGCATGTTGAGAACTACATTTTTGCTTCACAAACCTAAGATTAAAGATGCCTAAATAGAGAGATAGAAACTTGACAAATACCTTGTTCAGTTGAGTTTGGATATAGCAATGTAGGAGTTTTGAGTGAGGCCTGAAGGTCGTGTAAGCTTGCTTGATGTTCCCTCAAGCTATCCCAATGCTCAGCTTGCTTTGAAGTTGCCTGAAACTCCTTGTAGAAGTCAACCTGCAAACTCAGAAAATGAAAATGGTGAAGTGTGAAAATGAGCTCACAGTTGCTGGACAGGGGCCTGAATAGTTTGGATGTGAGGTATGGAATGTGTTTGAAGTGATTCAAAGCAAAACGCACGAGGCAATATGGAAATGGCTTGTGATTTGCAGAGATTGCCCAGTTTTGGGCAGAAATTGTGTTTTTGGTGTATTTGAGTGTTTGAGAAGTTGTAAATTCGTGTTTAGGCTTGCAACAAAGTTCTGAGGTTAGTTCAAATGATGCCTTTTGCTTTCTCTTATCAGATACATAAGTTATATTGACTTTTGCAAGTTTCCTTGTTTTTGAAGAAAGGGTGAAGTGACAAAGCCAAAGGCCTGTACATGCTAGCTCAAGGTATGCACATAGTTGGTGTACTTTTCCTGAAGTTTGTGGATGTTGTTTGCAGCAAGAGATTGGGTCCATGGCTCAAGATGAACAAAATTGCAAAAAGCATGCTTTATCAAAGTAGCATTGTAACCTTTATGCCATTTTTGGAATAATTCTTTGTGTAATGCTTCAAAGATTAGAACAAGGACATTATCCAATGTGTTTGCATTCAATTAATGAGTGTATAAGGGATTAGGACCTGTAAAACCAAGTACAAGCATGCTTAGGACATATTTTCAACTTGCACCTTTGTGAAAAATGCCTTGGACAAAAGTGATAATTTTCCATTTTCATTCCTTCGATTCTCCCTAACCATAAATGATCTTGGAGAGTTCTTGGACATTTTGGAAATCTTGTAACATGCTCTACAATACATCTTTGAAATTAATTTTGAGATTCCACTTGTAACTATTTGAAAAGTTGCCATGAAGTTAGGTCAAAAATCTGCCTAAACTAGGGCAAAATTTCACTAAGTTATAAAGTTTATGGACCCCTATTCACAAAATCATAACTTGAGATAAAAGCCTATTTTGGGAAAACTTTGTGAATCAAAGTTGTAGATTTCATGGAGGAATACAACTTTCATGTTGGAAGTTTTCTTTGAATCCAATTGCATCATGGTAAAAAAGTTGGGAAAAGTTGGGGGAAAATAAGAAATTTTCATAACTTAGAAAAATTCTAAGTTATGAAAATTTTCAAACTTAAACCCTAATTTCCAAATTTAAGTTTCTTGGTGAACAAGTTTCATGTTTTGACACATCTTGATGAAATATGACCCTTGGCACTTGATTTTGACCAAAAAGTCAAAGTTTGACTTTTCAGTGTACAGTTGATTTTTGATCAGTTGACTGGAAAATTCATTTGTCAATCCAATGCATTTGAGATCTTTTGACCCTTGTGATTAGGTCAAGATGATGCCATTGATTCCTTGAAACCATGCTTGAACCCAATTTGCCATTGGCTAGGTGAAAAATCAGAAATTCCCCTTCTCTAGTCAAAACCCTAATTTTGACCATTTTGCCCTTTTGATGATCTGATCAAATTTCTTGAGGAGTTGTGGTCCAAACTTGATCAAATGGTTCATATGAGTCTATAATGTTGATGTGGATCAAAAATTATGAGGTTTGACTGTAAATTGGCCATGGTTGACTTTTTCCCCAATACAGCTGATTTTTAGGTCAACTATCCAATTGACTGGGCAAAAATGTGATTCAAGGTTTGAAACTTGGTATGAGAAACCTTAGGGGTCCAATATGAAGTATGAAAGTCACATGAGGCATTGGAAGTCCAAAAATACCTGTGCAAATTCAAACCCTAATTTCAGGTCATCAGTGTAGGGAGAGGTCTTGAGCTGAGCAAACCCTAATCTGGTCTTGAGTCCAAGAAGTCTTGTGAGGAAAATCTTGATAAAATGAGAGGAAAAATTTCGGGGTACAACAGCTTCCCCTGTTCAATCTTCTTGAACCTGAAGAGTTAGATTGGCGAGTTTGTCGTTCGTGACTCGAAGGTAAAAGATGATTGGACACTAGAGTTCCCGTAAATTTGCACTCGTCAAAATGTAGTTGAGGGAATGGGTGTTGTACCCCAAAATTTGCCCTCTCATATTTCTCAAGACATGTCAAGAAGAATCTCCAAGTGGCTCAAGATTGCTCAAGAGTTGGACAGTCAAATCATCTCATAAGGCAGTCAACCTAAAATTAGGGTTTTGTGTTGCATCAAGGTCCTTACATCCAAAAGACCTAAAGTGCTCCCCCAATGTCCTAATATGTTCTAAAGTTCATCCATGTCAAATTTCAAGCCTTACAGAGGAAGTTTGGTCAGTTAATTGCTCAAGAAGTCCAAAAATCGACTGTGCTAGGGCAAAAGTCAACTGTGACCTATAAATAGTCAAACTTCAAGATTCTTTGTCAACATTATCATTTTGAAGGATGTTTCATCATTTGATCAATGGTTGATCATGATTCATCAAGGATTGCTCAAAATTCATCAAGACTCAAAAGTTGCTAAATTAAGGTTTTGCAGGAAAAGTCAACTCAACTTTTACCAAGCATAACTTTCTCATAATTTATGAGAAATGACCCATCCAAAGCTCATTTTTAAGAGGATGCAATTTCCTACAATCCATCTTCATACCCCAAGATCAATAAATGCACTCACAAAAAGTTACAAATTTGGACATTATAGGTCATTTTTGAAAGTCAACAAAAACACCTTTTTTCCAAAGCTTATAACTTGAGCATGGAATATCAAAATCAGATGAGACAAAAAGGGTTGGTTAGAGGACATCTCAAGGTTTCTAAAAGTCCAAGAACACTTCCAAAAGTTCAAAATTGAAGAAGTTGTGAATTGTTGAAGTTGGGCATTTTTGCAAAATTGCCAAAAGTCAACTATCCACAAAACATCAAATTTTGTCAAATGGGCCCATTATTTTCCACTTGATTTGGTCTTGTCACACTACACACGTGTCCTAGCTTCAGCCTTGTGTCCATTTATTAATTTTTCTATTTTATTTTATTTTTATTGAATTAATTCGTTTTAAATCAATTTAAATCCAAATAAAATCCAAATATTGATCATTTAGGATCTTTTTGATTGATATAGGTCTTAATTGTCATCATGGACATGATCAAATCTGTATCAAGCCATATCATGAACAAAATATTGGATTTTGACAAAATTGGAAGCTTCTTAATGGTGAATCAAATCACATCTCCAAACATCAATGCATAAGGATTCAGCCCAAAGAAGTTGACCTAATTCATTCCATGTTACATATACAACACAAAGGCACGAGGTTGAGAGGTTAGAAGCTACAAAATCAGAAGAACCAAACTTGAGAAAATTGCAAAAAAGCTTGAAACTGAAATCACTCCTAGAGGCAGTTTCAACACCAAATCTCAATGATATTCCATTGCTGGACATCCACTGAGTCAGTAGCAATCAAAAGCAAGCTCCCAGACCCCTTCAATCGCGCTGTAAGTCCCTTTGAAAACCGCTTGGCATTTGAAATCGCATATCATTATTCTTGCACTTTCTTGGCAAAATCTTTACATATTCATGCTTATCGTTCCATTTAGAAGCTTTCTGCATCATTTGATTGTGTTTATATGATCTGTAGTGCCATACCCGAATCTAGGGTTCTTGGTATTCGTTTTTGGGCGTTTTAGTTGCAGGCAAAATTAGGGAAAATGATGGACATAGACATGTTCAGGAGGGAGAGACGAGCAAAACTATGGTCTTGGAATTAATTTCCATGGCCTGAATTTGATGTTAGGAGATACCTACGCATTTAGCTGCGGATGAAAATCCGCAGGTAAATAACCAGGTTGCAATGGAGAAGACGAAGACGTGGCCTTTTCCAATTGGCCCATTCAAACACTTGGCGCGCGTTTTTTAATTTTCTGGCATATTATTGATGTTTCTCATATAATATTCATTGTCTATTATGATAACAAATGAAACATAGTGATGCAGTGGCAAAGGCGTGTGTTCATTGGCTAACAGGACCTGGGTTCGAATCCCAGGTCCACCATATTTGCTTTGTGTTATTTTTCCACAGATATTCCAGCGTGCTTCAGCAATTATGGTCCATCATACTCCTTCAAATCTCCAAACGCCAGATGGCCCCAGGCCAGATCTGGTGGCCAGGATTGAACGTGCACCATATGTCCTAGTCAACGTGCACATGTGGGATCAGAAAAGTCCATCAGGCCAGCGTTAATGGGCCAACAAAATTGCCAATCTCACTCCTTTTCCAGGCCCACACCCCCTTGAGTATTTCTTTCTTATTTTTTTATCTTATTTTATTTATTTGTTTTATTAATTATTTTTATTATCACTAACCAATTAATCTTTTTTCTTAATAAAATCAAAAACCAAAAAATATATTTTATTTATTAAAATTAAATTCAGCACTTTACTTTTGTAAATAAATATTAATTCAATTAATTTAGTTTTAATTAGGTATAACTTTTAATATTTTTTGCAATATTTAAAATTAATTTAGATAATTAGGTTTTACTAACTTTAAATCAAATTTATTTTATTTCCTTCAATATCAAAAAACCCCAAAAAATATCTATTTTAATTAATTAATTAGTTTATTAATTTAATTATTAACTTAGATCTAATTTCTTTTTTAATCCAAAAATAACAAAAAATGCTTTCTTTCAAAAAAGGGTCAAAACCCTAAAAAATTCGCATTCAATTTAATTTTCCGCGCGCGACCCATTTTACCATATTGATGTAATTGTTTCCCGGAATGTAATAGCTCTAATTAGGACTATTTAATTATTTTATCGCTTTATTTATTTTCCGCATTTTAATTTCAAGGGTTGTTTTTGGCGATGTAAATACCCGACGCCTTGTAATAGTTAGATTTAATTTCCGCGATTTAATTTCCGCAATCTATAAACTGTTAGATGTTTGGTAATAGGGAATGCATGACAAGATCGAATGTTAAACCTAAAATCAACATAGATAACCATTGACATGTACAAAGACAAATTAACTGAAAATAACACACTCGCACATGCGCACTCTTAGGGTACACCTCACTTGGTTGCCTTCGAACGTGGTCATTGAGTATAGGAAGTTTTAGAGGTCGCCATCTTGTCCCAAGATCATAGTTGCCTCGAAACGGTTGCCTTGGAAAAATGATCTAAGACATTAGGGTTACCGCTAAGGCATCCTAACATTGCTTTAGTGACCACACATCCCTTAATCGAATTGACCCTCAAAACTCCAACGACGACGCTACCTACTCATCAATAGTGGGATAGCATTGTCTAAAGGACATTAGCACAGATTGATTCCTTTTTCGAGTAGGTAGATGGTTCTTAAGTACTTGCTCTTTTAAAACAAAATAAAACTTTTCACACTTACACTCCCTTTCAAACAAATAAAGCAAATTTTTGGAAACACTTTGAGCAAGTACCTAAGAGCCCGTGGATAACCACGGATAGAAAGGGTGCTAACACCTTCCCTTTCTATAATCTACCCCTCGGACCCGAGAAACATCTCGAAAAAGGAATTTTTCTGTGCTTTTTTCCTTTCCTTGTTGGATAAAATAAAAGACGGTGGCGACTCTTGCTTACCGCGACATTTTGCAAAAACAAATGCAAAACGCAAACCAGCATTCCAAAAACAGTCAGTTCTCTCCCATCGTATCACAGAACTGGCGACTCTGTTGGGGAATATTAAATCTTAATAAGTGTGGTGTACCTTAGGATTAGATCATTGTGTTTTCAATTTCTTGCTTTGTATGATTTATATTTGTGGGCTTGTATCAGAGTTACTATAGATCCTAACCCGGATATGGGGATACCCTTTAGGTAAGTAGCAATAAACTGTGAGGGAACTGTACGGCGTAGACCGATACGGTTGAAGCAGTAGCTACGTTAGTGTGGCAATTTAGTATGTACTGATATCCCTTGTGGCGCAACGAGGAGAATATGGGTATGTTAAGGGGTCATTAAGCACCAATTGACCTTATAACCTTTAAATTGACCAACTTGGCCATAGAACAGTAGCAGTATGCTACACTCATTGAGACTAAACTCTCGCGATGATTCCGGCCGCAAGAAAAAGTTGCTAAACTGGAATTATGACTGATTGAGGGTAGTCAGTGATATTGAGATCCTCTAGAACTCGGTTACTATTTTAGGACAGGTTTAAACCAACTGAACTGAAAGAGGGTAGTACCTAAGCTCCTTGCCAGCCTGAAATCTAAGGGCTCTCTGTGTGACTTGTATGCCTTTACCATGTTTGCTTTTTGTGGATACTTGTGGTGTGCTTACTATCATGACATCATAACATCATAACATTGCATACATCTTGCATTGGACTAACCTATTTCAAAGACAGGAGGGATTCACCTTTGTTCTGTTTTGTAGGTCATCATGATGCCCATGCGTAGGAATACCATCCGGATCAACTTTGTCCAGGTTCCCACCATGCTTAAAGATCTGATTGCAAAGATGCCTGATACTACTTCCTTCCTCAGGAGACATGGTTATCTTCTCAGTTTGGTCACCTCCAAATTGGAAGAGCAGATGATGAGTGTTTTGGTTCAATTCTATGATCCATTATACCATTGCTTTACTTTTCAATACTACCAGTTGATCCCCACCTTAGAAGAGTTCTCTGACCTGCTCGGCATCTCTGTTCTGGAGCCGACTCCGTTTACTGGTTGGGAGAAGATTCTTAGGCCCGAAGAGATTGTTGTAGCCCTCCATATGACCAAGGATGAGGTAATGGCTAATTGGGAGACTAGAAGTGGAGCAAAGGGCTTTCTGACTAAGTTTTTGGTTGGTAAGGCTAACTATTTCTGGGATAGTCTAGACTTCAAGGCATTCGAGGACATTCTGGATCTTTTGATATATGGCTTGGTATTGTTTCCGAACTCCGACTCTCCTGTTGATGTGAATGCGGTGAAAATCTTCATCTCTCGTAATCCTATGCCCACTCTCTTGGGTGACATCCTTCATCAGCTTTATGCCCGTACTTCCCGAAAGCGGGGGACCTTGATGTGTTGTGCTCCATTATTGGCGAGGTGGTTTATTTCGCACCTCCCCAAATCAGTGCTGAAGAACAAACAAGGCATGGGCTGGGCCTATAGGGTTATGTCTCTCTCTCTCTCATAATGATATCATTTGGACTCTCAAGGGTATGGATGAGGTGGTTGTTATTGATCGTTGTGGGGAGTACCCCAATGTCCCACTGATAGGAACCCATGGAGGAATTTTTTACAATCCGTGCTTAGCCTTACGTCAGTTTGGGAGAGCCAGAAGAGAAGGACCTCATGAGATGCTAATGCCTAGTATCATCTTTGATTTTCAAGGGGATAGCGACGAGCAATGCCGCAGATTCATAAGGGCTTGGTATAGAGTTCACAGATCTGATCCACATGAGCTGGGTCCAAAGACGTCTCTTCCGATGGAGCCATATCTCAGATGGGTCCGTATTCGTTCCCAAAAGCTGGGTATGCCGTATGAAGCCGTCCGGCCTATCATTGTTGATATTGCTAATGAAGAAGGCGTTCTTTCGACCATCCTCCATCCTTACATGCCCACTGACATTGGGGCACTGAAAAGGTCTTAGATGCAGCTGAGGGAAGAACGAGATGCTTACCGAGAGAAGTTCAACGAGCAAGAGCAGAAGATCCAGAGGTTGACTAGGCAGTTGGAGAACGAGCGGATTCTCAATGACTATGTCCGCACTAATAAGAAGAGACCATGGGAGCACTGGTTGACCTTTGATTGTTTCTTTTCCAGTTTTTATTTACTTTTCAGTATTTCCATTCTTGTAACGCCCTGAGGGCATCAGTTGAACAATTTGAATTCCAAAGTTTATCTAATAAAGCGTGTTTCCTTTCTTGTTTACAAATTTGAATCTCCCGATTGTCTTTGAAATCATAATCATACGCATTTCATCCCATGCACTTCATAAATAGGTACCCATTACAGGGCTCTTATCTTCTTCGCTGTTTATTTCAGCACTCATCATGTCTGTTGAACCTTCAACTGAGCAATCCATCAAGGCCCTACAGGCCCAGAATGCCCAATTCCAAGAGCTGTTCATGAATCTAGCTAAGGGTCAGCAAGATCTAAAGACCCTGATTCTGAAAGAGAAGAAGAAGAAGAAGAAGAAGAAGAAGAAGAAGACAATCATGTTTAACACAGGTCCTAGGTTTGGAAACAGGCTTCGGGATGAAGTTGATTTGACCACCTCATCTGGAGGGAAAGATAGTAAAGAAGAAAGGAGGGCTCCTAGCCCTGTGGTCTCCGACAACGAGACGGACTTCGATGAAGACCAGTATCTTCTTGCTGAGGATAGATACAAACAACTGGAAGACCGGTTGAATGCTATGGAAGTTCAGAAAGTGCCTGGTCTGGACTTTGGTGATCTAGGTCTATCATCTGGGGTGGTAATTCCCCACAAATTCAAGGCACCAGCCTTTGCTAAGTATGATGGAGTTTCTTGTCCGAAGTTGCATCTCCGGTCATATGTGAGGAAGATTCAGCCGTACACCGCTGATAAGAACCTATGGATCCATTTCTTTCAAGACAGTCTCTCAGGGACTCAGCTTGCATGGTTCTACCAGTTGGACGGAGCCAGCATCCGTAGTTGCGAAGATTTGGCTACTGCTTTCTACAGGCAGTACCAATACAACTCCGACCTCGCTCCTACGCGTACCCAACTCCAGGGTATGTCAATGGGAATGGGTGAAGGATTCAAAGATTATGCTCAGAAGTGGAGGGACCTCGCCGGAAGAGTACAACCACTCTTGGCTAATCGGGAGCTTGTTGATATGTTTCTGGGGACCCTGTCTGGTCCATTTTTCAACCATATGATCGGAAGTTCTTCATCTGGGTTTACAGAGCTTATTATGACCGGTGAAAGGATTGAGGTTGGTATTAAGGCTGGTAAGACACAGAAGGGTGCCTCATCAAGCACCGAGAAGAAGCCCTTTAAGAAAGAGTCCAGTGCTGTCTACAGTTCGAGAAGACAGAATAGACCTGAACACCGCCAAGTTGTTAATGCGGTTATTATTTCAAAACCTGCGGGTGCTCCTCAGCACAACAATCAACAGAAGGACGACAGACCACGAAGGCAATTTACCCATCTCAGCATGACTTTGTCTCAGATTCTGCCACAGTTGTTGAAGACCAATCTGGTGATTCCAAGGGAATCCCCGAAGAATCCAAATACAACATCACCAAAGTATAACCCTAATGCCCGTTGTGCTTTTCACTCTGATAGCCCGGGGCATAATACAGATGATTGTTGGGTTTTGAAGAACAAGGTACAGGACTTAATTGATGCTAAGGAGATTGAGTTTGGAGCACCAGAAAAGCCTAAACAAGACACAGGGGTGAATGCTATCAGGGATGACGATGATGAAGAGTTTGACATTGACAGTTGGATATATCCTACTACCGATGGTGGATTAAGCAACTATGCCCAAATCCGTTATCACCCAATAATGAAACTTTTTTTTGAATATGTAACAGACAATGTTTTAGACTTTATGGCCCGGTGTTTTACCCGGGGCACTGTGGCTTCATTTGTGAGGGCTTTATGTGTGTCATTTTCATATATCATTAATAAAAGCATTGGACGTTCTTGCATTTCAAATTTTGCGCTCCTTGTTTTTCTTTATTATATATTACAAAACAGCTATTTTACACACACTCACATATACAGGTCCACATCCACTCTGGATCTCACTGGTAACGACTCTGCTACTGCCAGTTATGACTTCAAAAATCCGATCAACTTAGCCGAAGAAGAAGGTGAAGATGATTGTGAAGTTCCTGGTGAACTTGCAAGACTGTTACTCCAAGAAGAGAGGGCTATACAGCCACATGAAGAGCCGGTGGAATCGGTGAATCTGGGTACAGAGGTAGACAAGAAAGAGGTCAAGATTAGTGCAAATCTGGAGCTTGGTGTGAAACAACGGTTGATTCAGATGCTGTAGGACTATGTTGAGATCTTTGCCTGGTCTTACGAAGATATTCCTGGTTTGGATACTGATATTGTAGTTCATCGCCTGCCTACCAAGGAAGACTGTCCTCCAGTTAAACAGAAGGTCCGTCGAATGCGCCCAGAAATGTCTGAGAAAATCAAGGCTGAAGTTTATGAAACAGTTTGACGCCGGTTTTCTAGCAGTGACTTCTTACCCTCAATGGGTTGCCAATGTGGTTCCTGTGCCGAAGAAGGATGGTAAGGTTCGAATGTGTGTTGACTACAAGGATTTGAACAGGGCGAGCCCCAAGGATGACTTCCCTCTACCTCATATTGATGTTTTGGTTGACAGCACCGCTCAGCACAAGGTATTCTCCTTTATGGATGGTTTCTCCGGTTATAATCAGATTAAAATGGCTCCCGAAGACATGGAGAAGACAACCTTTGTTACTCAGTGGGGCACCTTTTGCTACAAGGTCATGCCTTTTGGATTGAAGAACGTTGGGGCAACGTATCAGCGTGCCATGGTTGCTTTATTTCATGACATGATCCATCATGAGATTGAAGTATGCATTGACGACATGATCGCAAGATCTCAAACTGAGGAAGAACACCTTGACCATCTGCAGAAGCTGTTTGACAGGCTGAAGTTGTACAAGCTGAGGTTAAACCCGAACAAGTGTACCTTCGGGGTGAGATCTGGTAAGCTACTGGGTTTCGTCGTGAGCGACAAAGGTATTCAAGTGGATCTTGCGAAGGTGAAAGCTATACAGGAAATGCCATCTCCCAGAACAGAGAAAGAAGTCAGAGGCTTCCTGGGACGACTATACTACATTGCCTGATTCATCTCACACCTGACTGCTACTTGTGAACCAATCTTCAAGCTACTGAAGAAAGATCAAGTAGTACGTTGGAACGATGAATGCCAGGCCGCTTTCGAAAGAATCAAAGAGTATCTCCAAGATCCACTCATTCTGATACCGCCAGTTGAAGGGAGGCCTCTGATCCTATACTTGTCAGTACTCAACAACTCAATGGGGTGTGTGTTGGGTCAGCATGACGAGTCTGGCCGAAAAGAGCATGCTATTTATTACCTTAGCAAAAAGTTTACCGACTACGAGACCCAATACTCGTTGCTCGAGAAAACTTGATGCGCTTTGGCATGGGCTGATCGCCGGCTGAGACAGTATATGTTGACTCACACTACTCTGTTGATATCAAAGATGGATCCAATCAAATATATCTTCGAAAAGCCTGCCTTGTCTGGAAGAATAGCGAGATGGCAGATGATCTTGACTGAATATGACATCCAGTATACGACCCAAAAAGCAATTAAGGGAAGTGTGATGGCATACCATTTGGCACATCAAGCAGTGGATGATTACCGGTCTATGAACTTTGAATTTCCAAATGAGAATATCATGTTGGTAACTGATTGTGAAACACCTGGACCTGAGGAAGGATCCCGATGGTCTATGTACTTTGATGGAGATTCAAACGCTTTGCGTAATGGCATTGGCGCTGTGATCATATCTCCTAAAGGCTCTCATACTCTGTTCACCGCCCAACTATGTTTCAACTGCACCAACAACATGGTGGAGTATGAGGCGTGCATCATGGGTCTTCGAGCAGTAATTGACCTAAGGATTAAGTTTCTGAGTGTCTTATGAGATTCCGCTCTCGTGATCAGTCAGATCAAAGGCAAATGGGATATGAAACACCCAAATCTTATTCCTTACAAGGAGTATGTATTGACATTGCTTCCACATTTCGAGGAGATAACCTTTAAACACTTACCTAGAGAGGAGAATCAGTTGGTGGACGCGCTAGCTACGATGTCTTCTATGTTCAAAGTCAATTGGGACAACGAAGCTCCCCGGATCATCATTAAAAGATTGGACGAACCTGCACATTGCTGTGACATTGAGACTGAAGAGGTAACAGAAAAGCCCTAGTATCATGAGGTGAAGAGGTATCTTGAAACTCAGGAGTACCCCGAGGGTGCATCTGTTAATGATAAAAAGTTTCTGAGGAGGTTCGCGGTAAAGTTCTTTATCAGCAATGGCATCCTTTACAAACGTAACCATGATTCAACCTTACTGCGATGTGTGGATAAGAATGAAGCAGAAAGGATCATGACAGAGTTACATGAAGGTACTTTCGGGACTCATTCCAGTGGACATACCATGGCAAAGAAAATCCTTCGGGCAGGATATTATTGGTCCACAATGGAAGCCGACTGTTATCAGCATTCTCGGACATGTCACAAGTGCCAGGTCTATGCTGATAAGGTGCACATACCTCCAGTTCCTCTGAATGTCTTGACGGCACCTTGGCCTTTTGCAATGTGGGGCATTGATATGATCGGCGAGTTCAGACCTACAGCATCCAACGGGCATCGTTTCATCCTGGTAGCTATTGATTACTTTACGAAGTGGGTTAAAGCAGCTTCCTTTGCTACTTTAACCAAGAACGTCGTAGCATGGTTTATTCGGCATAATCTGATCTGTCGATATGGTGTACCAGAGAGGATCATTACGGACAATGGTACCAATCTCAACAACAAGATGATCACTGAGCTCTGCGAGTAATTCAAGATACAACATCATAACTCTTCTCCCTACCGGCCGAAGATGAATGGGGTTGTTGAAGCGGCTAATAAGAACATTAAGAAGATCGTGCAGAAGATGACAGTGACATACAAAGACTGGCACGAGATGTTACCATTTGCTCTTCATGGGTACCGTACCTCAACACGGACGTCAACAGGGGCAACACCTTATTCCTTGGTTTATGGCATGGAAGCAGTCTTGCCCATCGAAGTTCAGATACCCTCTCTTCGGATCATGAAGGATGCAGGTTTGAGTGAAGATGACTAGATTCAGACCCGACTTGATTAGCTGAACTTAATCAACGAAAAGAGACTTACTGCTATTTGTCATGGTCAGACGTACCAAAAATGGATGATCAAAGCATTTAATAAGAAATTCAGACGACAAGAGTATCAAGTTAGGGACCTGGTAATAAAGCGCATTATCTTACCTCAAAGTGATCCCAGAGGCAAATGGACCCCTACTTACGAAGGTCCATTTGTGGTTAAGAACATTTTCTCAGGAGGAGCAATGATTCTAACCACCATGGATGGTGACGACCTTCCTCACCCCGTCAATGCAGACATAGTGAAAAGATACTACGCATAATCAAAGACCTGCTAGGTTGACTGGCCTAGGAAAAAATAAGGGCTTCCCGGCGAACCAAAAGGGTTCGGGCAAAAATAAGGGATGAAAATGAAAAAATCTGTACACCCGGCAAGTCGAAAACCTGAAAAGGCGGCTTGGGGAAAAATGGGTATCCCGGTGGACTGAAAACCCGAAAGGGCAGTCCAGGAAAAAATTAGGGATCAAAGTGTAACACTATGTCTCATTGGATCACCTTGCATCCAGACTTCGGTATCGACTATCAAGCTCGGACGGCACTAATCAATCTGATCTACCTTCAACCGAGTAGCAAAGTGATGAGATGCTCAAAGACATAAAGGCAATAGCAGAGTTGGAACCCAATGGGATTGTTCACATAGCTGTTTTGTTTAGTTTTTCACAAATTGTGTAAATTCTATTATTCGGCGGCGTTCTCTTACTAGGACGTCAGCCTCTTGTACAAAAATGCCTATTTACAGGCCAAACTTCAAATCAATACAATTCATTCTCAAAAATTTCAAACTATTTTTCCTTTATCTGTTTTGTTTTGCAAAGAACGTCCAATGGTCATTTTTGATATATGCATTTGACATTAATTGATGCTCATAAATATTTACATGCGAAACAAAAGACGAATTACGGGTAATATCATAAACAGGGGCAAATAAGAATTGTCCAAACTGTACAGTTGCTCTGTCCACCAGGTACCAAGGTATATTCAGCTGAAGAATATGGCTAAGATACTTTCACTCCCCGCAGAGTAAGACAGTAATGGTAGCTCTCTCCCAGCTGGTACTTGCAACTATGAACAAATCAGCGATGCTCTCCCCAAGCAGAGTTGATCTACCATCAGCACTACAAAAGGCTTGATATCCCCGGCAGTCTTAATATTCCCCAACAGAGTATGAGAATGCTCCCCGACAGAATACAAGATGCCCCCGGTGGAGTCAATATTTCCTCAGCACGGTCTGAAAAAGCTTCCCCGACGGAGTTGAATCATCATCCCCGGTAGACTCTGGAAGTTTATCCCCAGTGGAGTACAAAATAAATCTCCCCAGCCAAGTTCAAAGGATCATTCCCAGCAGAACTCAGAGGATTATCCCCATAAAAATCTAACAGGGTTATCCCCAGCAAGTTGCGACTGAAAGATCATCCCCAACGAAGTTCTTTCCTTTCACAAACAGGAATTCAATCCTCAACAGATTCAGTATCACCAGCAACATTAATCCATCCCCAGTAGAGCTTATTAGTGGAGTCCTCAGCAGAGCATCTCTTCCCTACAGAGTAATCTCCTCCGCAGTTTATCCCCCAACGGAGTCATCTTCTCCTGCAAGTTTATTCTCACAATCACCTTCGGAAACGAAGAATTCAACTCTCTCTCCAGCAGCTATCCAGGATTTATTTCCCCAGCTAAAACATTACATTTCCATACATCATGATACATGCATATATGCATCATATAATACAATCTCATTTATGTTGAGAACATCATTGCTTGATCCATATCATGCATTGCATATGACTGACCTTTACCTTTCAGAAAAGATGCAGTTAAATTCTCAACTATGTGAAAGACCTTCTCTGGTCCAGTCAAATCGATTCCTAAAGATTTTTATGATGCCGATCTAGTTGAAGTTATCCCAAGACCTTGTCTGGTCCAGTTTGACCCTTTGCTTGAAATTAAATGAAATTAGAGTATAATTATTATTTTAATTAAAGAAAAGAAATTGTTTTTTATGTTTTTGGTATTTATGAAAATAAGGAAAAGAATTAAAATTAAAGTTAGTGAAACCCTAGTTCTAAATTATTTTTAATTGTTAAAGAAAATGTCAAAATTAGGCTAATTAACTAATTAATTAATTTACATGTTTATTTACAAAAATAAATAGTAATTATAATAATAAATAATGAGAAAAATTAATTAAGAAAAAGATGAAATGTCAAAAACCTAATTCTACACATTTTTTATTTATTAAGAAAAAGATTAAAGTTTAAAACCTAAATTAACTAAATTAGTTATTGAAATTTATTTACAAAAATATTTAAATGGTGAAATTAATAATAATTAAATATAAAACTTTTTTTTTGGTTTCTGATTTTTTTATTATAAAAATTATTTTGTGGTGAAAAAAACAATTAAAACATTAAATGATTAAAAGAAATTAAAAGAAATTAAAAGAAAAGAAAAGAGAATAAAAAAATAAGGCAAACCAAGGGGGGGTTTCAGGCCCATATGGAGGTGTTTGAGAGTAATTCAGGCCCATCAGCCAAAGGCCTTGTTGAATTTCCACGCTTGTGTGTATGTCCATTGACTGAGCTCTACCATGGACTTCCTTCTGAGGCCACTGGATTGGATCTTGGAGCCACTTGGCAGGCTAGCGTATGAGCGTGTATGGTAGAACGTTTGATGGAAGCTGCATGGGAATACGTTAAAACAAAAATTATGCAATATGTGGGGGGACCTGGGAATCGAACCCAGGTCCCAGCGTTTACCAAGCGTGTCCCTTGCCAAGTGAGCTGTTGTGCGCGTTTGTAAATAATATAACAAAGAATCATAATATATGAAAAAAGATAATTATGCTGAAACGTTGAAAAATCGCGCCAAGGTTTGAATTATCCAACCATGTGATGACACGCTAGCCTTCTTCTTCATCTTCCTGTAAAATACAAAACAAGTAGCGGGGGTTTTAAACCCCCACTAAGCATATCCACGAAAAATAGCAAATAGAAGATGCGTTAACATAAATTGAGCGCGAGGTCATCATTCAATTCGTATGGAGCTCCTGAATTCAACTGCATAGGTCTCAAGGTCCAATTTTTCCATACAAGGAAAGCCCTATTTTGAAGCTTCTGAAACCCTAGGTTTCATCAATGGTGGATTTTGATACAAGCAGTGTTAGTCCAATTAAACGGTACCAATCGCTTCAGAAGATCATTATTAGTGTAAATTAATGAATAAAATATATGAATGATGCGTAGAAATTGAAATTCGATTATGGAATATTTGTGAAGAAACGTGATTCAGTTCTACCGATTCTTGGAGTATGGGGACTTGTTCTTGATGCCAATAGCTTCCTGGAAGGTCCAGCAACGTGTTGGAATACTTTTTATGCTTTGAAATGTCCTGCAACTATGATTTCAGTTTCAAGCTTTTTGTTGAAATTTTGCAATTTGGTTATCAGTTTTGTGAGCAGCTTTTCGTGTCTTCCTGAATTAGGTTTCCTTGTGCATATGTATGTGAATAATTCTAGGTCAAAACAAAGCCCAAAAGTCCATGAATTGATGATTTGGATATTTGATTTTCAATCATGAAATTTCAATCTTTTTTCAATGAAACTTTGCCAATTTTGGAAGATTTTGTCTTGTTGATTGATGCACGAAATCTTTAGCATATTTGGAATATATTTGCTGCACAAAAAGATTTGAAAAAGCATTATTTGATATTTTCTCATAATTAAATCTAATTAAATGAATTAATAAGAATAAAAATTCAATTAATTAATTAAAAATAAGAAAATAAATCCCTTTGAGCTTAATGGGTCGTGCATAGGCTTTGGGTAATGATTCAAGGAAGAAATTGAAGCCCATTAGCAATTTTGAAGTGTTTTAGGCAAAGTTGACTTTTGAAAATTCCCAAAAATTTCCCAACTTCTCCAATGCATATCTTGCTCAATTTTGAAGATATGAACATGTTCTTGGACATTTTGGAAAGGTCTTGAAGTAATCTAACCAATTCCTTTGGTCCCATGTCATTTTGATTTACCAATCTCAAGTTATGGTCTTTGACTTAAAGTGCCTTTTTGTTGACTTTTGAAAATGACCTATAATGTTGAAATTGATAACTTTTTGTGAGAGCATTTCTTGGACTTGGAGTGTGAAGATCAGTTGTAGGAAATGTCATCCTCTTGAAAATGAGCTTTGGGTGGGATTTTTCTGATAAACCATGAAGAAGTTATGCCTTGGTCAATTTGCAGTTGACTTTTCAGCTGTCCAAAAATAGAAACTTTTGCATCTTGAGACTTTTTGAGCCATGCTTTGAGAATCATGATCAAGAATTGATCAAATGATGTTTGTGGCTTCAAGATAAGATGTTGACCAAAATTTTTGACTTTTGACTGTCAAAATGACCATTTTGCCCCTGCAGTTGACTGTGGAGCAATTAGGGTTTTTGACTGTGCAACTTGATGCTGTGAGTCTTGAAACTTAACACATGGATGCTTAACAATGTTCATAGGCATGTGGGACTTGATTGGACCCTTGAAAACCTCAATTTCTTTGTCAGAACCAAAACCCTAATTTTGACTGTGTTAGGAGGCCATTGGACTATGCAACCCTTGAGAGATTTTGAATCATCTGGAGATTGATCTTGACAAATCTTGAAGAATATGGGAGGGAAAATTTTGGGGTACAACAGTTGATAGAACCAGTCGAGTTGATAGAACCATAAATTCTTGTCAGCCGTGTAGGGCTGGATCCTCCTTGTATACGACCTGAGATGCATCTTAGGACAGGATGCCCCGTCGTACTTTGCAAAGGCAGGCGCCTTGAATTTGTGCGGGATCACTACCCCAGAAGACAGACCTAGATCTTCGAAGTCCAGGCCGGGCACTTTTTGTATCTCCATAGCACTTAGCCGGTCTTCCAACTGTTTATACATGTCCTCAGCTGGAGGGTACTGTTCATCATTGAATTCTGTCTCGTTGTCAGAGACCACTGGACTAGGAACCTCTCTCTCATGGGGGCTGTCCTTTCCAACAGATGGGGTAGTCTGCTCAACTTCATTTAATGATCCGTTCCCAGATTTGCGCCTCGGGTTGAACAATACCATTCTCTTCTTCTTCTTCTTCTTCTGCTTCGAGAGCAGAGTCTTCAAATCCTGTTGGCCTTGGGCTAGACTCTTAATCAACTCCTGGAACTGGGCGTTCTGAGCCTGGAGGGCCTTGATGGATTTCTCAGTAGATGATTCAGGATTCATAATGAGACTGCTGAAATAAACAGCAAAGAAGGTAAGTGACCTGTAAACAGTGGTACCTGCAATGCAATGATATGTATGATATGCATGCAATGTTTTCAAGGATCTCGCGGGGTAAACATGAAGATTGTTAGAATTGGGATCCGGTAGCTTGATTGAAGGAACTTCCTGTTGTTGAGAGTCCTTCTTCAAGAGTCAAAGCTCACCATATCGAGTGGGTCATAGCCCCTGACTCAAATCATTAACCTTGGCTAGAGGAAAATAAATCCCCTTTGCCCCTTGCTAGACATTTGATTCATCATGACCTGCATCACAACCCTTGAGATCCTTGAAATATATTAGTCCTTATGCAGGATGTATGCAATGGTATGATGACATGATGTTATGCTATGCGTGGAGTGATGTAAGTAGGCCCTGTAATGAGTCCCAATTAAGGACTGTAAACAAAACCTGCAAGAAACTCATATGTCCGATAACAAGTATGCAAGTAGTCAGGTTTGAAAGCACACAAGTCACACAAGACAGCCCTTAGAGTTTAGGCCAGCATGGGGTCTAGGTATTACCCTCTTGAAGTTGGTGGGCTCAAAACCTGTCCTATCAGAAGTAACCGGGTTCTAAGGGTCCCAATATCATTGGATTGTTTTCTGTGTTCATCGTTTTGATTTAGCCACTGAACTGGCGACCGAAATATTCCAAGAAAACAACCCTCAATTGAGTGTAGTATCGAGTATCAACCAACCTCGGACTACACCAAAGTCAGTTATCTCACTACCCTAAAGAGGCCAAGATGGTTCAATTAAGGTTCCTAAGGTCAGTTGATGCTTCACGACACCACGTGAAGGCCCCGTACTCTCCTTGACTTGACTCAAGGGTTACCGGTACTCACCAAAGTGCCACATCAATGTAGCAGACTGCTTCAACCGTGTCGGTATACCCTGCACAGTTCCCTCACAGTCTTGTTGCTACTTTCTAAGAAGGTATCCCCCAGATCCGGGTTAGGATCTATAGAACTCCCAAGACAGTACCCACAATAATAAAGCAAACAATTCAGACAATTGAAAACACAAGTGATCTTAGTCCTAAGGTACACCTCACTTAAAAGTTTATTCCCCAGCAGAGTCGCCAGTTCTGTGATCGGTGGGAATAGAACTGACTGTTTTGAAATGCTGGTTCGCGAAATGTCGTGGTAAGCAAGAGTCGCCACCGTCTTTTATGTTCTCCAACAAGGAAAGGACAAAAGTACATCAAAATTCCTTTTTCGAGATGTCTCTCGGTTCGGGAGGTAGATTTATAGAAATGGAAGGTATTAGCACCCTTTCTATCCATGGTTATCCATGGGCTCTTAGGTACTTGCTCTTATGTTTTCAAAAATTGTTTGCTTTTCAAGTGTGTGTGGGTTTTGAAAAAGTTTCGTTTGAAAAATTTCTAAGTAACTCTTATATCTGTCCTCAAGAGTGTATGAAAATTTTGTTGGAAAACTTTTGAAAGTGTCAGTGTGAAAAGTATTTTGTTTGTTTTTTAAAAGAGCAAGTACCCATGAGATCTACCTACTCTAATGAATTAGACTGTGTAAGAGTCCTTTAAACAATGCTATCCCACTATTGAGAAGTAGGTAGCACCGTCGTTGGAGGTATTCGGGTCAATTTGATTATAAGGGACAGTGTGGTCACCGAAGCAATAGTTAGGACACCTTAGAAGCTACCCTTATGTCCTTGATCCTTTTTTAATCTGAGGCAACCGTTTCGAGGCAACTATTCCGAGGCAACTGTTCCGAGGCAACTGGATCATGGACATAAGGACTTACTAAAACGTCCTATACTTGACGACCACGTTTCGAAGGCAATAGGTGAGGCGTACCCTAGAAGTGGTGTGTGTATTTGTGTGTTGTTTTCATGTTAAGTTTATCTTTGATCATGGCATTGTGAGCTACGCTTTCTTTTAATTAACCATACATTCTTTCATGCAATTTAGAATTTAAGAGTGCAGAAAGTAAAAGCGGAAAGATAAAAACTACGCTATTACAAGGCGCGAGTCTATACATCGCCAAAGTACAAAGACCCGTTTTCATAAAAGATGCGGAAAGTAAATAAATGCGGTAAACCTAATTACTATTACAATCCTTGAGCAGTTACATAATATTCGAAAAGAAAATAATGCGCGAAAAGAAGTTAAAATTGAATGTCCGAGGGTTTTGACCCTTTGCTTGAAATTAAATGAAATTAGAGTATAATTATTATTTTAATTAAAGAAAAGAAATTGTTTTTTATGTTTTTGGTATTTATGAAAATAAGGAAAAGAATTAAAATTAAAGTTAGTGAAACCCTAGTTCTAAATTATTTTTAATTGTTAAAGAAAATGTCAAAATTAGGCTAATTAACTAATTAATTAATTTACATGTTTATTTACAAAAATAAATAGTAATTATAATAATAAATAATGAGAAAAATTAATTAAGAAAAAGATGAAATGTCAAAAACCTAATTCTACACATTTTTTATTTATTAAGAAAAAGATTAAAGTTTAAAACCTAAATTAACTAAATTAGTTATTGAAATTTATTTACAAAAATATTTAAATGGTGAAATTAATAATAATTAAATATAAAACATTTTTTTTGGTTTCTGATTTTTTTATTATGAAAATTATTTTGTGGTGAAAAAAAACAATTAAAACATTAAATGATTAAAAGAAATTAAAAGAAAAGAAAAGAGAATAAAAAAATAAGGCAAACCAAGGGGGGGTTTCAAGCCCATATGGAGGTGTTTGAGAGTAATTCAGGCCCATCAGCCAAAGGCCTTGTTGACTTTCCACGCTTGTGTGTATGTCCATTGACTGAGCTCTACCATGGACTTCCTTCTGAGGCCACTGGATTGGATCTTGGAGCCACTTGGCAGGCTAGCGTATGAGCGTGTATGGTAGAACGTTTGATGGAAGCTGCATGGGAATACGTTAAAACAAAAATTATGCAATATGTGGGGGGGACCTGGGAATCGAACCCAGGTCCCAGCGTTTACCAAGCGTGTCCCTTGCCAAGTGAGCTGTTGTGCGCGTTTGTAAATAATATAACAAAGAATCATAATATATGAAAAAAGATAATTATGCTGAAACATTGAAAAACCGCGCCAAGGTTTGAATTATCCAACCATGTGATGACACACTAGCCTTCTTCTTCATCTTCCTGTAAAATACAAAACAAGTAGCGGGGGTTTTAAACCCCCACTAAGCATATCCACGAAAAATAGCAAATAGAAGATGCGTTAACATAAATTGAGCGCGAGGTCATCATTCAATTCGTATGGAGCTCCTGAATTCAACTGCATAGGTCTCAAGGTCCAATTTTTCCATACAAGGAAAGCCCTATTTTGAAGCTTCTGAAACCCTAGGTTTCATCAATGGTGTATTTTGATACAAGCAGTGTTAGTCCAATTAAACGGTACCAATCGCTTCAGAAGATCATTATTAGTGTAAATCAATGAATAAAATATATGAATGATGCGTAGAAATTGAAATTCGATTATGGAATATTTGTGAAGAAACGTGATTCAGTTCTACCGATTCTTGGAGTATGGGGACTTGTTCTTGATGCCAATATCTTCCTGGAAGGTCCAGCAACGTGTTGGAATACTTTTTATGCTTTGAAATGTCCTGCAACTATGATTTCAGTTTCAAGCTTTTTGTTGAAATTTTGCAATTTGGTTATCAGTTTTGTGAGCAGCTTTTCGTGTCTTCCTGAATTAGGTTTCCTTGTGCATATGTATGTGAATAATTCTAGGTCAAAACAAAGCCCAAAAGTCCATGAATTGATGATTTGGATATTTGATTTTCAATCATGAAATTTCAATCTTTTTTCAATGAAACTTTGCCAATTTTGGAAGATTTTGTCTTGTTGATTGATGCACGAAATCTTTAGCATATTTGGAATATATTTGCTGCACAAAAAGATTTGAAATAGCATTATTTGATATTTTCTCATAATTAAATCTAATTAAATGAATTAATAAGAATAAAAATTCAATTAATTAATTAAAAATAAGAAAATAAATCCCTTTGAACTTAATGGGTCGTGCATAGGCTTTGGGTAATGATTCAAGGAAGAAATTGAAGCCCATTAGCAATTTTGAAGTGTTTTAGGCAAAGTTGACTTTTGAAAATTCCCAAAAATTTCCCAACTTCTCCAATGCATATCTTGCTCAATTTTGAAGCTATGAACATGTTCTTGGACATTTTGGAAAGGTCTTGAAGTCCTCTAACCAATGCCTTTGGTCCCATGTCTTTTTGATTTACCAATCTCAAGTTATGGTCTTTGACTTAAAGTGCCTTTTTGTTGACTTTTGAAAATGACCTATAATGTTGAAATTGATAACTTTTTGTGAGAGCATTTCTTGGACTTGGAGTGTGAAGATGAGTTGTAGTAAATGTCATCCTATTCAAAATGAGATTTGGTTGGGATTTTTCTGATAAACCATGAAGAAGTTATGCCTTGGTCAATTTGCAGTTGACTTTTCAGTTGTCCAAAAATAGAAACTTTTGCATCTTGAGACTTTTTGAGCCATGCTTTGAGAATCATGATCAATAATTGATCAAATGATGTTTGTGGCTTCAAGATAACATGTTGACCAAAAATTTTGACTTTTGACTGTCAAAATGACCATTTTGCCCCTGCAGTTGACTGTGGAGCAATTAGGGTTTTTGACTGTGCAACTTGATGCTGTGAGTCTTGAAACTTAACACATGGATGCTTAACAATGTTCATAGGCATGTGGGACTTGATTGGACCCTTGAAAACCTCAATTTCTTTGTCAGAACCAAAACCCTAATTTTGACTGTGTTAGGAGGCCATTGGACTGTGCAACCCTTGAGAGATTTTGAATCATCTGGAGATTGATCTTGACAAATCTTGAAGAATATGGGAGGGCAAATTTTGGGGTACAACAGAGGCCAATTCAAGTCATTCTAAAATTGCCAATAGATTGTTGGACATCTCAGGAACGTATCTTCATCATTGGTAAGCCTTTTCACGCCCAGAAACGCACGCTACAGACCCACAGTTTGCCTTCCCTAGATTGAATCGTATTTTACAAATTACGCATGATTAACCATTATTGAACACAGCATTATGTTTGTATGAGCATTTAGAATGTTTTGGTTTATGTAATTTTGTATTTTGATGCATATATCCATAACTGCCATTGCTAGGTTTTGTTCTTACGTTTTAGGGGTTTATCATACAGGTGAAATTGGCCTAAATAAAGGGTACCATCGTACTCGTGAGGTCAAAACAAATTGATTGGTGTAGCCATAATTGATTTATCATGCATGTGTTGGATTTTTTAAGTTCATAGGTTTACAGCCATGGCAAGCTGTCTGTAGGTATAAGTTTGATACCTAATAAGACAGAGGAGGAAGAAGATAACAATGTGCCTCAACCCCATTTGACCATTTGAATTTCGTGCTTTTTTTTTCAACTAACCACTTTATTTTATATATTATATTTTGTTCTTATAATATTAACAAATAAAAAAGATAGCCCAGATGGCTAGGCGTGTAGAGTGTTGAGTGTGAGGACCTGGGTTCGATCCCAGGTCCCAGCAACTTTCTTTATTTTAATTCCTCCTTGCAGATCTTGTGCTTCTCTTGTCCAAACGCCTACCATGCGCCATCAATATCCAACTGGCGGATTCATGATCAACCAGATCCAATGCCTATCACTGAAGGATCATGGTGTACTCTCAGGTCAGCACCACATGGGATCAAGCATTGACTGGGCTGATTGGCTTCATGGGCTTGGATATTTTCAACAATACACCCCCAGAACTGCTCAACAACACAGGTCCAATTTTTCTTCTTTCATATTATTATTATTTTATTTATTTACTAATTATTTTTTCTTTTACAAAATAACACATAAATCATATTTTTATTATTAAATTAAAAATCACAAAAAAACACCAAAAATATTTTTTTCATAAAAAATATTTTATTTCCTTGAATTAATTAATTTAATTTAATTAGGGAAATTAAATCTTATTTTTCATGATTAAAAATAATTAGAAATTAGGGTTTAATTTTGTATATAATTAATTTTTCTTTAAAAAATAACTTAAATATTTTTCTCAAATTAGATTTTTTAGGTTTTCTAATCGTCCTCGCATTTAATTCGCCGTGCATATTTTAATTACCTTTTATTATTATCGTAATTGCTCCGAGGTTGTAATAGACTTAATTAGGTTTTAATTCCTCATTTTATTTTCAGTCAAAAATAATTATGTATCTGCGAAAGCCATGTAATAGCTAGAACTTTAAACTTTCTGCATTTTAATTTCCGCAATTATAAACTGCCTAGATGTATGTTAATAGGATTGTATGGAAAGACTAACTAAAAATTAATACGGTAGAAAACCCTAAATGTGCAAAGACAAATTAACTGGAAAAAAATCACTCGCACATGCTCACTTCTAGGGTTTACTCCACTCTGGTTGCCTTTGATTAAATGATCATGAAGTATAGGGTTTGTTAGTGGTCATCCTCTAGCCCCGAAAGATCTAAAAATGACCCATTCAGATGTTGCCTAGGAAAAGATCTTTAAGGCTTTAGGAGGGATATAAAATTCCTTAACATTGCTTTTGTGACCGTATCTGTCCCTTCAAATGTCCCTAAAAACTCCAACGACGGTGCTACCTATTTCTCAATAATGGAATAGCATTGTCTAAAAAAGGAAAACGAACAGCCTTTTTCGAGTAGGTAGATTAGTTCTTAAGTACTTGCTCAAACAAACAAACTTTTTTACACCAAACACTTTTCAAACAAAGTTTTCAAAAACAACTTCGTAACACTCTTGAGGACAGAAACAAGGGTTAAAACGAAGTAAATGAAACCTTTCAAAACAAGCACACACACATACAAGCAATTTCAAAGATGAGCGAGTACCTAAGAGCCCATGGAAAACTATGGATAGAAAGGGTGCTAACACCTTCCCTTTCTATAATCTACCCCCCGTACTCAAATATTCTCGAAAAAGGTTTTTTCTGTTCTTTTTCCTTTTCCTTAGTTGGATGAAATAAAAGTCGGTGGCGACTCTTGCTTATCGCACATTTATGAATATAAAATGCAAACCAGTATTAACAGTCGGTTCTGCCACCGTATCACACTAACCATACAATTACCTTCAAGAACCATAACCTAAATTGATCCATAGAAGTCCAGTTTCAGAGCTCTGCAACTTAACTTCAATAGGTATATTCCTTCACCAATTCTCTCAAAATTTGATATCATTTTAAAGATCTCATTTCCCTGGTTCTAGTCACAACACTTGCTTTTAATTGAAAACACGTTTTGGTTATGAAATTTCAAATCCCCTTTCAAAACTTCACTTCCAAATTACTTGAGTTACAATTTATATAAATTTTTTGTGAAAGTGTGGTTGTCTTCGTCTTGATGAGACCAAGCGAATGTTATAAGTCTGAGCTTCTGATTTTACAGTTTGAGAGACCTGCATTTCAAGTTGGCTGGAAGTTAAAGATGACCAACGTGTCATCTTCCAACTAATGATGGCGTGCCATTTGTTTTTTTTTTATTTCTGATTTTATATTGAATCTTATGCTTTACTCAGTAATGACCATGATATGCATAGTGTGCCAGATCCCTTGGATTTGATTACTAACGCGTTTTGACTCTCATACAATGGTTCACATATTTTTGACTTTATTTTTTATTTCTGATTTTTATATTTAATTGTTTTAAGTTTCAAAAAATCATAGAAAATTCATTTTAAGTCCAAAAAATCTGAAAAAATTATGAAAAATATTTTGATATTTCTCTTTCTGATTTTTATTTTTTTTACAATTTCATTTTGTGTTTTGATATTTTTTATAAATTTTCAATTTATTTGAATTGTTTTAAATGTTTAAAAATACTTTTATGCATTTTTAAATTCTAAAAAATATATGGAATGATCCAATGATATTGTGACAAATATTGGTGACCTCATTTATTTTTTATTTTTGACTTTATTATTTTTTGTCATTTTTGGTTTATTTTACTCATTTCATTTAATTTTAAAAATAGCTTCTGACTTTAAAAAATTACCAAAAAATTTATAAAAAGATTTGAGTTCATTTCTGATTTTTATATGGTCTTACTTAATTTTTATTGATTAATTTGAACATAGTTGATATTTTTCTCTCTTATTTATATTTTAAAACATTTTAAAATCCTTTTAATGCATATATTAAATGTAATATTATTTTGTGACTATTTTCTGGCTGATCTTAGGTTGAATTTTTGATCATGAACTTTGTTAACATCATTGGATCCATGGTGTCGAGTCTAACTCCATAAAAATGGATGAATGATTTTAATAATAGTTTGATTAAAATTTAATTCAAATGTAGTTTATATTCTTTTCATCCCTCTTCATCTTATCCCTTTCTTTTTTTTAATTGTGCTACATGTTAAGGGATGATGATCTCTATATCATTTATCCAAACATGAAGTACATAGATTGCTATTGATCAGCCTCAAAATAGGTGCGACTTCTATATAAGTCCACTTACAATTGCTTACCATATCACTAAATTTTGTCCCGATTCGAATAAGTGATCATTCGTGGCCCAAACCTATGTTTGTAAGCCCAAGTATGTTAATTTGATCTCTTTGATCCAATAATCTTGAGATTCATTGTGTGGAGACTTTGGTTCTAGCAATCCTCTAATGGATCTACATCATTTTTGGTCAACGCGGATCACTTAAACATCATTGATCATTAAATGTTACTCTTGAGGATTCCAAAATGGATGATATACTTGACAAAAAGCAAATGCAACTTGTTGTGTGGAGGCTTTGGTTCTACCAATCCTCTAATGAGTTCCAAATGCAAGATTCAAGATGGTCATCCAACTAACCACTAATTGTTGACAATTGATTTTATGTTTTTACTTTATGCTTTATTTTATGCCCTTTACTTTATGCACCATTTACTTTAAGCATTGCATTTCATGCTATTTTTCATCTTTGCTCACTTGAGCCCCTTTATATTCTTGTCATTTTTTACTCTGCTCACTTGAGTTTTTTTTTCTTTTTGAAGATACTTAATAATCAACATGAATCATAAAAAGCTTTAATGATACTTGGACTATTTGGTTACTATCCTTGGCATTATGGAGTATTGGACTTCTTGGACTTAGGAATAGAAACCTTGGCCTATGTTGGAGACCTTGTGACCTTAATTGATATTTTTTCGTGAGTTCTTGAGGTTTACCTCAAAACATTGGGTTGTTTGTTTGTTTTTTGTGCAGGTTATTGTGATTACATACTTTGTTTATAATCTGGAATTCACCCGTATACAGTCGTTACTCTGCCCAATTTTTTTATAACTTAATACATTTGAAGTTTGGTTCTATCAAGAGGTCTAGTATCTTTGCTTGCTTGGTTTCAATCCAAAGAATGGGAATTCTATCTTGACTCATAATGTCAAATATCGGCTTCTTGTTTGTTAGATGATTCTTATCCCTAGCTTTTACCTTATGCATTAGGATAGTCTCTTCTTCTCCTCCCGTCTTCTTTAATTTCAAAAATCTTCTTCCTCCTTTTGAAAAGTCTTCTTGTTTTGAAACTTAAACCACTTTCATAATAAACTTGGACTTATGTCCATGCATTTTTCAAAACATTTTCATAAATAAACTTCAATCAACTTAATAATACCTTGACATTTTTTAGAAGACTAAAAGTCAATCAATCTCATTTAAAACCATTTTGCCACTTTGGCTTTTACTTTAAACTTTTCTCAAAATATTAGACTCTTGTCAATCCTTGTAGTGATGCAAAAAACTATACTTCTACAATATGTAGTGAAGTGAGATATTTTCCACTTGGGTGCTGAGTGAGGCATTGTTGATTTTAAAATCCAAGCCATATCCTCCACTTTGAGATGATGCAAATTATCTTTTCTCATGATTGTGGGTAGTAAGTATGTTTTCCACACGGACAATGACGATGATGTCTTATCTCTTAAAATTAACCAACACACTTGTGTTTTAAAATTTTTTAAAAGGTGAACTACGTGTATCCCGATCCCCTATTGCACAAAAGGTGGTATGTAGGCACTAAAGGTTCACAACTGCGGCGGGTGCAAAAATTATAAAAAATATATTTTTTCTCACCTCAACCATCTATTTTACATACAACATTTTATAACCAAAATATACAGATTTTTCAAAGAGGTTCCTACGGAGTACCGTAGATGTTTAGGGTGCTAATACCTTCCCTTTGCATAACCAAACCCCTTACCTTGTATCTTTCCCCCTCTTTTTGGGTTATTCTCTCTTTTCCCATTCCTTTGGAAATAATAAAGCGCGGTGGTGATTTTTAAATTGATCTGTATAAGTCTAGTCAATGGCTTAGTCTTAAACATGTCTACAGCTACAGAAAAAAATGGTGACTTCACTGGGGAAGATTGACCTCTTGTTGGTCCATACCTAAGTGGGTTGAGCCTATCTTTGTTTATATCTATATATGTGCTATTGTTGTTTATGTGTTATATGTTGTATATATGTTTGTCTGGATTTTCCTAGTTTTTAGGGTGTTTGGTGATTACTTATAAGTCCTATACCCGGACTTGGGAAAAATTTAAGATAGGACGGGCGGTATAGTCATGTTAACTTTAAGGGAGTAATACCAAAAAAGGAGGCATGAGATCCCCCACTCGGTGGAGGCCCCTTTTACTGTAGTGTCGTTTACCGAGTAATCAGGAAGACCTACTGATTTCGACCTGGGAGCCTGCTGAAGCTGAGAATCGTAGAATACCTAACCCATCTTGGCTTTTTAGGTGTAGTGCGGAAGCTATGACGGAGTAATCCATAAATAGTTGTCACGTGATACTACGCTCGGACGAGTTTTTCTTGAGAATATTATTGATTACCGAGTTAATCAGGAAGTTGGTAATATCCGAAGGAAGGATGTAGACTCTGGGAACCTCTAGAACATTGTTCGGCAAGTGATAACTTTTAGACCATACCTTATGGGTAGCACCTTCGACCTCATGCTCAGGACGTTGAACCTATGAACCCTATGTTTGTGATCTTGTGTGTGATTGTTGCATCATGCATCCATGCACTCATAAGCATCTTTTGAAGAAATTTTATTTCAAGGGACTTGAAAGTTGACCATTTGTGAATATCTCAGGTACCTTTTGACAATGGATTCTGGAAAAAGAAAGACCGAAAAATACAGTTTCAAAGATCCCAAGATAGATGCATTGATCAGTCTAATTCCTGAGATTGAGTGTTATGTAGATTTTTGGAAGAAGTATGGATCCATCATTCCTCTCATGAAGCTTAGGATGAAGGAGGGTATTCTCTTGACCTTGGTCCAGTTCTATGATCCGATGTATCGATGCTTTACTTTCCCTGACTATCAGTTGATTCCTACACTAGAGGAGTATTCTTATCTATTGGACTTACCTATTATCGGTCGTGTTCCTTTCATTGGTTTGGAGGGTGAGCCAAAACCACACGAGATTACTGCTTTGATTCATCTGGGGAAGGCTGAGGTTGAAGCCCATATGACAACTAAAGGAGGAATTAGAGGATTACCAGCTTCGTTCTTATTGGAGAAAGCTCGTTATTTTTCCAGGATGAAGAGTACAGTCGCTTTTGAGGCCATCTTTGCTCTACTTGATTACAGGTTGTTTCTATTTCCTCATGTGGACAAGTTTGTTGACATTAATGCTATCGGGATCTTCATGATTGGAAATCCAGTTCTTACATTATTGGGTGATGCTTATTACTTTATTTATCTTCAGAATTCTTATCATGAGGGGATGATTATCTATTGCACGCCTCTTTTGTACCGGTGGTTTATTTCTCATATGCCTCAGTCTGATGCTTTCTGGGATGTCAGGAAGGAACCCCGTTGGGCTCCTAAGATCACGGCACTTACTCACTCAGATATTGATTGGTATCATCGGGCTTACCATGATGTAGAGATTGTCGACAGTTGTGGTAGTTTCCCTGTTGTACCCCAAAATTTTCCCTCTCATTTTACTCAACACATACCCATTAAGGTTCCCAACTTGCTCAAGGATGCCCAAGAGTTGACCAGACAAACTCTTTCCTAAAGAAATAAATCTCAAACTAGGGTTTCCATTTTTATCAGGGTGTGGGAACTCCAAAGGTCCCAAAAGCTTTCCATGGTCCTAATATTTTCTCAAGATCATCCATGTCAAGTTTCATGCCTTACACAAGAAGTTTGCTCAGTCAATTGCTCAGATGCCTAAAAATCAACAATACTAGGTCAAAAGTCAATTGTGGCCCACATACAGTAACATTTCAATATTTTTGGTCAACATCAACATTTTGAAGTTATATCCATCATTTGATCAAGGGTTGATTATGACTCCTCAAGGGATGCCCCAAATTCATCAAAACCCAAAAGTTGCTAAATTAAGGTTTTACAGGAAAAGTCAACCAAAATTTGACCAAGCATAAATTCTTCATACTTTATCAGAAATTTTCCATCCAAGGCTCATTTTGACGAGGATGTAATTCCCTACAACTCATATTCAGCCCACAAGTTAAAAATATGCACTCATCAAAAGATATGAATTTCTACATTATAGGTCCTTTTGAAAAGTTAACAAAAACACCTTTTAGGTCAAAGCTTCTTACATGAACATGGAAGACCCAATTGAGATGAAACCAAAAGGGTTGTTTAAGGGACATCCTAAGCTTTCTAAAAAGTCCAAGAACACCTCTCTAGGGTTAAAATTGGAGGAGATATGCCTTGTCAAAGTTAACCATTTTTGCAAAATTGCCAAAGGTAAAATGTGCTCAAAAATAATTTTTTTGTCAAATGGGCCTAGCATTTCATGATTGCATCTTGCTTGTGACATGGTCCACGACCCAAATCAGTATCTACACTTTATTTGCTTCATTATTTATTTTATTTTTATTTTTTATTATTTAAAATTCAAATTAAATCAAATAAATTGCAAAAAAAATACAAAAGATTGATTTTTATATGATTTTTTGTAGGAATCACAATCTAATCAAGCTGGCATATCATATCAAATCGTGCAAAGGAAATTGAAGCAAAAATTGGCATGATTAGGCCTATTTTGGAAATATATCATAAAAGGATAAAATCAAATTCAATCTCCTTAATTCACCAAGATACAATGCATTTTTGTTGACCTAATCAGTCCTAGTACAAATACAGAACATAACCAAGGCGCAAGGACAAGGTTTAGAGGTCGTAAAAGCTGCAAACAAAAACTGCAAAATTGTCAAAAAGTGGTGGATCGATTTCAAGCTTAGAGGGAAATTCAAAGCATTCTAAGACTACCAATAGACTCCTGGACATCTCCAGAACGTGTTTCAATCAATTGCAAGCATTTTCACGGCCAGAATCGCGAGCTACAGACCCACGGTTTGCTCATATAATCTTGAATTTGATTTTACAATTTACGCATGATTAATTACTTTTAAGCATGGCATTGTGTTTGTATCATCATTTGGAACATTTTGGTTCAATCAATTTTGCGTTTTGATGCTTGTATGCGTATTTCCCATTATTAGGGTTTGTTCTTGCGTTTTAGGGCTTTATTCTACAGGTTAAATTGGGCCAAGAAAAGAGCACCATGATACTCGTGAGATTAAAACGAGTTAATCTATGTATTCACCATTAATTTATCATGCTTGTCTAAGATTTTTGAAAGATGCAGGGCTATGGTTACAAACACAGGCCGTAGGTAAAAGTAAGGGACCTAAGACGACGGTCTCAGCGAAGAAGACAGTGGCATGGCAAGGCGTGAGTGGATGATTCAAATTTCGCGCGTTTTTGTAACATACTAACTCATATTGTATTATATTATTCTTATTTCAGTATTATAACAAATAGAACAGGTGGCCCAGTGGTGAAGCGCGCGTTTGGAAATGTAGAGGACCTGGGTTCGATCCCAGGTCCCAGCATTTTCTTTATTTTCTAACTTTGTTTCAACATATCCTATACATCATGCTTCCAAACGCCTACCATGTGCTCCAGCAATCTAGCCAATAGATTATCACCATCACAAATCTAGCGTCCCACACATCAAGGAGCATGGTAGACCATCAGAAGGGAATTCCACTGGATCTCACGCAAGGATTGGGCTCAGCAACTAATGGGCTTACAAAATTCAACTTACACCTCCCTTTTTCAACAATACAGGCCCATCTTTAAATTTTTTATTTTAATTATTTTTTTAATTTTGTTAATTATTTTATTTTTACAAAAATAACACAAAAATCAATTTTTTTTATTAAATCAAAAAATCATAAAAAACATTTAAAATCTTTTTTTTCATAAAAATATTTTATTTCCTTAATTAATTAGATTAATTTAATTTAGGGAAATTTAATTCCTTTTTTATATAATTTAAATTAATTAGAAATTAGGGTTTTAATTTTCTACATAATTCAATTTTTTCTCAAAAATAACCTAAATATTTTTTCAACTAAATTTTTAGGTTTTTTTAATTATTCTCGCATTTAATTCACCGTGCACATTTTAATTTTTTTTCTATTATTGTATCTGCTTCGGGTTGTAATAGATTTAATTAGGGTTTTAAATTTTCGCATCTTTATTTACAGTCAAGACAATTATGTATCTGCGAAAGCCCTGTAATAGCTAGGACTTTAAACTTTCCCGCATTTTAATTTTCGCAAACTATAAACTGCTTAGATGTATGTTAATAGGATTGTATGGAAAGACTAACTGAAAATTAAAACAGTAGATCACCTTAATTGTGCAAAGATTAAATAACTGAAATCAAACACATGCACATGCTCACTCCTAGGGTTTGCCTCACTTGGTTGCCTCAGAAATAATGGGTGTGTCCCTCGAACGTAGGGATACCTTAGCCATGACCCGCGATACAAAGTCGTCATAAAGATCATAGTCCCTACTTGTCCCTCGAGTTGCCTACGAATTAATCTTATGACGATAGTCCCTTCAAAATGCTAAGGTATCCTTACTTTTTGCCTTCAGAGACCATTTCGTCCCTTCGGACGTCCCTTTAAAACTCCAACGACGGTGCTACCTATTCCTTAATAATAGGATAGCGCTGTCTAGAGGAAAACGAATAGTATTTTTCGAGTAGGTAGAAAACTCTTAAGTACTTGCTCAAACAAAAAAACTTTTTCACATAAACACTTTCCAAACAACTTTGTAACACTCTTGAGGACAGAAACAAGGGTTAAAACGAAGTAAAACAAAACTTTTCAAAGCAAAGCACACACAAGCAATTTCAAAATGAGCAAGTACCTAAGAGCCCATAGAAAACCATGGATAGAAAGGGTGCTAGCACCTTCCCTTTCTATAATCTACCCCCCGTACTCAGAAACATTCTCGAAAAAGGTTTTTTCTATTCTTTTTCCTTTTCCTAATTGGATAAAATAAAAGTCAGTGGCGTATCTTGCTTACCGCGAGATTTTGCGAGCAAAAAACACAAACCAGTATTAACAGTCGGTTCTGGCACTGTATCATAGAACTGGCGACTCTGTTGGGGACTATAAAGTGGGGTTTACCTTAGGATCTAGGTCATTTTAAAATTGCTTTCTTGTTTTGCCTTGCCTGCTTTAAATTCAAGGGTTTTGTTTGGGTATTATTAAAGATCTTACACCCGGATCTGGGGACACTTTTTAGGTAAACAGTAATAGATCGTGGAGACTGTACGGTGTAGACCGATATGGTTTAAGCGATAGCTGTGTTGGTGTGACACTTTGGTTGGTATCGGTATCCTTCATGTGGAAACGAGGAGAATACGAGGCCGCCACGTGGTGTCGTGAAGCACTAACGGACCTTAGAACCTTAGTTGAACAAACTTGGCCATTAGAAAGTAGTGAGATAGCCGGCCTCAGTATAAAGCTGAGGATTGGTTGATACTCGATGCTACACTCATTGAGATCAGACTTTCAGGATATTTCGGTCATAAGAAAAGATTGCTTAGGCTGAAACAATGCCCGATAAAGGATGATCAGTGATATTGAGAATCTTTAGAACCCGATTAATTTTCTAAGACAGGTTTGAAACCAACTAAACTTCAAGAGGGTACTTACCTTTAACCTCATGCAAGCCTTTGAACCTAAGGTCTATTGTGTGTTTTGCTTATATGTGATTTATCCTGTTTGAACATGACATCATGCATCATAACATAGCATCCATTCTTATTGCACTAACCATTTCAAGGACCAAGGGAATTTATCTTTGTTCTGTTTTGCAGATCATGGCTTCCGCTCGTAGAAACACTATCCGAATAAGCTTTGTGAAAATACCTTCCCAAATCAAGGAGCTAGTATCAAAGGTCCCTTAAACTTTTGCGTTCACTAAGAGACATGGTCGACTTCTCAACCTGGTTACTTCAAACTTCGATGAAAAGATGATGAGTGTGATCTTTCAGTTCTTTGATCCCAAGCACCACTGCTACACCTTTCCAGACTATCAGTTGGTGCCTACCATGGAAGAGTTCTCTCAGTTATTGGATATGCCCATTCTTGAACAATTGCCTTTCACAGGTATGGAAGAAGTTCCTAAGCCATAAGTCATTGCCTCAGCCTTGCATCTGAAATGGGTCGACATGGTATCCAATTGGGAAACAAGAAGCGGAGTCAACGGTTTTCTAGCCAAGTTCCTGATAGACAAGGCCCAGCTGTTTTGGGATGATATGGATTTTCAGTATTTTGAGGAGATCATGGCTCTTCTAATCTATGTGTTAGTACTATTCCCTAATCCAGACTCATTCATAGATGTGAATGCTATCAAGATCTTCCTCTCTCGCAACCCCGTGCCTACCTTGCTCGGATATATTTTGCACGCTCTCCATACTCGTACCATGAAGAGAAGAGGGGTTCTTATGTGCTGCATGTCATTGCTGTCGAGGTGGTTTATTTCTCACCTCCCTAAGTCCGTACTAAAGAATGAAGAAGGTTTGGGTTGGTCACAAAGGATAATGTCACTCGCTCACACGGATATTCTCCAGTGTTCCCGAGCTATGGAAAACACTGCAATTATCGACTGTTGTGGGGAGTACCCTAATGTCCTGTTACTTGGCATCAGAGGGGGTATAACCTACAATCCATGTTTAGCTCTGCGACAATTTGGTTACGCTCAAAGAGATGGTCCCCATGAGTTACTTATTGAGGGCATTGTATTTAACTATAAGGATGATGTTAAAGGGTATCTTTTGTACCCCAAAATTTTCCCTCCCATATTTCTCAATACATTTCAAGTGAGATCCTCAAATTGCTCAAGGAAGTCCAAGAGTTTACCAGACAAATTCTCTCAAAAGGCAGTCTATCTCAAATTAGGTGTGATCGGTGGATTTAGAACTGACTGTTTTTAGCTAGTTTCGCGAAATGTCGTAGAAGCAAGAGTCGCCACCGTCTTTTATTTTCTCCAATATGGACAGGACAAAAGCACAACAAAATTCCTTATGAGATTGTTTCTCGGTTCGGGAGGTAGATTTATAGAAAGGGAAGGTGTTAGCACCCTTTCTATCCATGGTTATCCATGGGCTCTTAGGTACTTGCTCTTATGTTTTCAAAAGATCTGTTTGCTTTTCAAGTGTGTGTGGGTTTGAAAAAGTTTCTTTGAAAGATTTCTGAATAACTCTTGTATCTGTCCTCAAGAGTGTTTGAAAATTTTGTTTTGAAAGCTTTTGAAAGTGTAAGGTGTGAAAAGTATTTTGTTTGTTTGAAAAGAGCAAGTACCCATGAGTCATCTACCTACCCTAAGGAATTAAGTTGTGTAAGTGTCCTTTAGGTAATGCCATCCCACCATTGAGAGGTAGGTAGCACCACCGTTGGAGGTGTTCGGGTCAATTCGATTGTAGGGACAGTGTGGTCACCAAAGCAACAGTTAGGATACCTTAGAAGTAACCCTAATGTCCTAGATCCTTTTTTAATCCGAGGCAACCGTTTCGAGGCAACTGTTTCGAGGCAACTGGATCTTTGGACTAAGGGTGACCTCTAAGACGTCCTATACTTGATGACCATGTTTCGAAGGCAACGAGTGAGGCGTACCCTAGAAGTGGTGTGTGCATTGTGTGTTGTATTCAGTTAATGTTTGTCTTTGTAATTAGTGAGCTACGAGTTGTTTTTATTTACATACATTCTTTCATGTAAGTTAACAGTTAAGGGGTGCGGAAAGTAAATTGCGGAAACATAAATCCTACGCTATTACAAGGCGCGGGTCTATACATCGCCAAAAATACAAAGACCCGTTTTTTTAGTAAATAAGTACGGAAAGTAAAGCAGTAAAAGTCCTAATTACTATTACATCCGGAGGCAGTTACATAATAATCCAAAAATAAGGAATAAAAATTAAAATGTGCGCGAAAGAAAGAATCGGGAATGTTCTAAGGGTTTTGACCCTTTTAAGAAAAGAAATTGATTTTTTTTTGGTCTTTTTTGTAATTAAAATGAAATTAAAGCTAATTAATGACTAATTAATTAATTTAATTAAAAGAAAATATATTTTTTGTTTTTATGAAATAAAATAAAAAAGAATTAAAATTCTAAATTATCCTAATTCTAAATTATTTTAATTGTTAAAGAAAAGTCAAAATTGCCTAATTAAACTATTTCAATTAATGTTTATTTACAAAAATAATATGAGAATAATAATAATAATAATAATAATAATGTTAATTCTATTTTTTTGATTTTTTATGAAAATATTAGTTGGTTAATTAATTGTTAATAAGAAAATAAGGCAAATAAAAATGAAAAATGGCAAAAATAAAAGAAAGGAAGATTAAAACCCAAGGGGGGTGTGGCTGGAATTTGAGGGTGTTGGATTGAGATTTGAGGCCCATTTGAACAAGGCATGTTGACTTTCCTTGATTGCCTGCAGCATGCTCTGACTGAGCACATGGTATTCGTCACCTTTCATCCTTTTGATCTGCATCTGTGGACACTTGGAGCGCTGGGATGTGAGGCTTATGGTGCACCTTATCTTGGAATCTGCACAGGAAAGCATTGAAAAAAATAATATGGAAATTATAGGAGGACCTGGGAATCGAACCCAGGTCCCAATGATTACCAGCCAACTCACATCAACCACTACATCATTCGCTTGTTTGTGTCAAGATACCACTTCATTGCGCCTTTTTTATTATCCTTCTCTTGTAATTACTTTTCCCCTTTTGTCATCCTAATAGATTGTTTTCCATTCTTCTTCTTTAAAGAGTAGAAAAAAAAAGAGGCACCTTTATTCTCCCTTTCCTGCATACACAAAAACAAAAAAAAACAAAATGTTGACAAAAAAAACGTAATTACACGCAGAGGGTGATGGCGGTTAGGAAACGGTGGTTCTCGGATCTGCAGCGGTTCTGCAAGATGTTTTGGTCTAATAGTGAAATTTGGTGAATAGATGTAAATGATAGTGGTTTGGAAATTCAGATTGAAAAGTTGTTGGTAGTAGTCATGGATGGTGAAGGAAATTAAAGATTCGTGGTGTATAAAACACAAGTAAGAAAAGTATAAAAATTAGTTGTTAGCTATGTAAAAAAAAATGAATGGAGTACGAAAAAAATTGTGAGCATGGATAGGGATTTTCTGCAGAGCTTTTTTTTGGAATTTTTGTTTTTTCGTTTTAGAGAGTTCTAGCTCTTGTAATGTATTGGGAAAGCTTGCATATGTATCCTTGAATGAGAATCAAACAATATAATGCACCTTTAACCCTTGCACTTATGTTTGAGATTTTGCCATAACCTCCATTAAAGCAACTTACCATTCTTGTCAAATTTTGAATTTCTTGCTTGAAATAGGCCTTGAACGAATTTGGAAGGTGAATGATGGTGTATCAAAGCTATTCAAACCACAAAATATCCCTCCATTAATTTCTTTGATTTTTATTTGAATTTTAAAGATTTAAAATGCATTAAATCAAATAAAATTAAATATAAAATGGAAAAATAATTTTTAATCTTGAAATAAATTATGGGACACGTGGGAGGCATGGCCAAGCTGAAACAAGTGGAAAAAGTGGGCCCTTTTTGTCAAAATGAAGTTTCAAGGATAATTGACTTTGGCCATTTCACAAAAATTTCCCAACTTCTCCAATGCATATCTTGCTCAATTATGAAGTTATGAACATGTTCTTGGACATTTTGGAAAGGTCTTGAAGTCCTCTAACCAATGTCTTTGGTCCCATGTCATTTTTATTTACCAATATCAAGTTATGGTCTTTGACTTAAAGTGCCTTTTTGTTGACTTTTGAAAATGACCTATAATGTTGAAATTGATAACTTTTTGTGAGAGCATTTCTTGGACTTGGAATGTGAAGATGAGTTGTAGAAAATGTCATCCCCTTCAAAATGAGCATTGGATGGGATTTTTTTGATGAACCATGAAAACGTTATGCCTTGGTCAAGTTACAGTTGACTTTTCAGCTGTCCAAAAATAGAAACTTTTGACACCTTGATGATATTTGAGCCATTCTTGTGAAATCATGGTCAAGATTTGACCAAATGATGATTGTGGCTTCAAAATAAGATGTTGACCAAAATTTTTGACTTTTGACTGCCAAATGACCATTTTGCCCCTACAGTTGATTGCGAAGCAATTAGGGTTTTTGACTGTGCAACTTGACCTTGTGAGCCTTGAAACTTGACATGTAGGTGCTTGACAATGTTTATAGGCATGTGGGACTTGACTGAGCCCTTGAAAACTTAAACTTCCTTGTAAGAACCAAAACCCTAATTTTGCCTGCCTTAGGAGGATGGTTGACTGTGTAGCCCTTGAGTAGACTTTGAACCATTTGAGGTGATGCTTGGCAAAACTTTTGAAGAATATGGGAGGGCAAATTTTGGGGTACAACAGTTGCCCCTGTTCAATCTTCTTAGACCTGAGGATGTAGATTGGCTTGTGTGCCTTTCGTGATCCGAGGGTGGAAGATGATTGAACACTAGAGTGCCCAGAAATTTGCACTCACATAGTAGAGTATCAGCAGTGTGATGTCGGGAATGGGCTTACAGATGCCATTTGGAGAGATGATGGGTAGGAGGATGGGCTTATAGATGCCATCTGGGGATGTGACAGAACCTTGTCGGGAATGGGCTTATAGATGCCATTTGGAACTGTAATGGATAGGAGGATGGGCTTATAGATGCCATCGGGGGGTGTCGATCGCGTAAGAGATTCCTTAGCGAGAACTTGCGTACCTGAGAAAGAAAGATAATTACCTGGCCTGTTACAGGGGTTGATCTTCAAACTCTTCATGCAGACATGCCCTGGTAGGATACAGGAATCGAGTCCGGAAAATAGTCGTCAACAAATACACCCTGGCAGGATACAGGTATCAGATCTTCAAACTCTTCAAACGTGCCCTGGCAGGATACAGGAATCGAGTCCGGAAAATAGTCGTCAACAGATACACCCTGGCAGGATACAGGAATCGGATCTTCAAACTCTTCAGACGTGCCCTGGCAGGATACAGGAATCGAGTCCGGAAAATAGTCGTCAACAGATACACCCTGGCAGGATACAGGAATCGGATCTTCAAACTCTTCAGACGTGCCCTGGCAAGATACAGGAATCAAATCCGGAAAATAGTCGTCAACAGATACACCCTGGCAGGATACAGGAATCGGATCTTCAAACTCTTCAGACGTGCCCTGGCAGGATACAGGAATCGAGTCCGGAAAATAGTCGTCAACAGATACACCCTGGCAGGATACAGGAATCAGATCTTCAAACTCTTCAGACGTGCCCTGGAAGGATACAGGAATCGAGTCTGGAATTAGTCGTCAACAGATACACCCTGGCAAGATACAGGAATCGGATCTTCAAACTCTTCAGATGTGCCCTGGCAGGATACAGGAATCGAGTCTGGAATTAGTCGTCAACAGATACACCCTGGCAAGATACAGGAATCGGATCTTCAAACTCTTCAGACGTGCCCTGGCAGGATACAGGAATCGAGTCTAGAATTAGTCGTCAACAGATACACCCTGGCAAGATACAGGAATCGGATCTTCAAACTCTTCAGACGTTCCCTGGCAGGATACAGGAATCGAGTCTGGAATTAGTTGTCAACAGATACACCCTGGAAAGATACAGGAATCGGATCTGGAATTGCGGCGGTTGATAGTAATTATCTTTGTATTGACCTTTGTCCTGAAAAGACAAAACGTTAGTTGTATGCAATGTCATGATGTATGACATGCGTGATGTTCTCAGAACAAGTGAGATTGTATGTCCATGATGCGTATGTGCATGCTATAATGTATGAAGATGTGATGTTTATGAATGTGTTTTCGTCTAGGAAAATAAATCCTTGACGGGTGCCGGGAAGCTAACTCCTGGGCTGATGTTGAAGAGTGAAGTTCTTCATTTCCGCTGGGGATGATGGTTGCAAGCATAAACCGGTAGGCGAAGATGACTCCGTTGGGAAATAAACTTGGCGAAGAGATTACTCTGCGGGGAATACTCTGTGGGAAGAGGTACTTCGCTGAGGTTTGATGATAACTCCGCTGGGGATACCTTTGTTGAGCTCTGTTGGAAGATTTGATGAACTCCGCTGGAGGATAGGAAGAGCTTCACCGAGGACGATCTTTTCGTGGTTATTAGCTGAGGATAACCCAGTTATAAGCTCTGGTAGGGAATAACCTTGGAATAAAGCCGGGTAGACGCGTTCGTGCTCCGCAGGGGATAAGCTTCCAGAATCTACTGGGGATAAGCTTCCAGAATCTACTGGGGAGATTGATTCAACTCTCCTGGGGAGACTTTTGAGACTGTACTGGGGAAGTGGCTCCACTGGGATGTCTATATTCTGCCGGGGAATAATCTTATATTAAGACGGCCGGGGATGCTTGCTTAGGAATATCTGTATACTCCGTTGGGGAATATTGAGATCTTCTGGGGATACCCAACTTCCTCAAAGCTGACCGTAGACTAACTCTGCTTGGGGAGAGTGTTGCTGACTTGCTGGAGATACAGTGCCTTGTTAGGGATGACGGGAGACCAACTCTGCTCGGGGAGAGTATTGCTGATTGGTCTTACTCTGGGGGGAGTGAAGGTATCCTGGTTACATTCTTCAGCCGAACTTACCTTGGTACCTTGGCGGACAGAGCAACTAGATCGCTTGGACGACTCATTATTGCCCCTGTTTCTGATGTGGGAGAAGAAGATACCTTGTGGAGGTGCTTGATAACTGCCGATTGACAAATCTTCTTCTGGTAGGCAAGTGACAAGATGACGGGACATAGTCGTACGCTTTGATCCCTAACTTTTGCCTGGACCGCCCTTTCGGGTTTTCAGTCCACCAGGATACCCATTTTTTCCCAAGCCGCCTTTTTAGGTTTTCGACTTGCCGGGTGTACAGATTTTTTTCATTTTCGTCCCTTATTTTGCCCGAACCCTTTTGGTTCGCCGGGAAGCCCTTATTTTTGCCTAGGTGTGTCAACCTAGCGGGTCTTTGATTATGCGTAGTATTTTTTCGACTATGTCCGTGCTCAGAATGTAGGGAGGTGCCACCTGTCAGTAGTGTTGCGTTGCCCTACGACCAGAAGATCTTCGTTTGATCGTCCAATGCCCCAAGTGACTCAGACGGAGATTTGCCCCAGGCTGGTTGGCCTTTTGAGAGATTCTCCGAATCTTGACTGGACTGCCCCAGATGATGGACAATGATCATGCCAAGCCCCTTGATTGGAAGTGCTTTTGTTCATCAGATATTCTTCGTGCAAATTTCTTTGATGTTCGAACAAAAAGTCATATGCAAACACAGTTATGTTAAAAATGCAAAGCTTATGTCTGTCTTGGATTTTTTTGAAAATGCAGTTTTTTTTTTTTAGTAAAAGACAAGTGAATTTTTGTAAACTGTGACGTCAACTCGTTATTTTACCGCAAGCCTTAAGGAGTCAGGATACCTTTCGTAACAGTATGCTTTCAAACTAACCCATGCTTCAGCTAGGACTTTTGAGGGTTATAACGTAGCCTGGTTCACGGTTTAAGAAACAAAGGATAAAGGCTCAAATTTTTATTTGTACCCACCCGCTCTTCGTGATGTTCTTCAAACCTAAACTCAGCTGATCGTGCGTTAGACCTTGTTTGAGTCTTTGCTCTGATGTTCCAGTGATGGTTTGGACATTGACAGTTTATTCTGAATAGGCAGTCATTTCTTTTTTGGTTGAAGGTTTGTAGGACCTCCCTTTTTTTTATCTTGTTATCCCTGTTCTTTGCCTGAACTGTTCCTTTTTGTGATTACAGTCAGCGGGATGCCCCAGTTTTTGTAAGTCTCCTTCATAGATTTTGACTTGTTGGGCTTTTATTTTGAGAAATGATGACTGCCTGTCTTTATGATTATTCGGAACCATCATTGTCTTTGATTTTGACAGGACTCCTTTGGTGCCATTCGTTGTGCACTTGGATCAACTGAGAGAACTACCCTGCCCCAGGTTATGATTAAGGGTTTTAATTTTTGAAAGGAAAAACTCCTACTTCTTTGGCTCAAAGGGGTTTGACGAGGGATTATCTTCCTTATAACTCCAGTGTTTAGGATTTGAAACAATGCCTGTACCTCATCAGCGGGGTTTGTTCAAAAGCATACTGTAGATCATGGTATTGTTTTCGTCATCCTCCCTCAAGAGGCTTAGAATTCTTCAATCAAGAATTGATCATCACAAAAATATGAAAACAGTTTGCATATAGCGAATGCGAATATATTGATTCAAAACAGACATATGCGATGCATTGATAAAGTAATAAAGTTTGCCATGACAATAATTGTTCGAACAATCAAAAGAAAATTACAACTTGAAAAATCTAATAAACAAAAGTCTTCTAATTTGAACTAGTCACTTCAAGTGATGAATCTTGCAGGGATAGTAGAAGAACTCATCCTGGCCATCTTGGGTGAATTCCACTGCTCCTTCATCAATCAGATCCTGGATCTTGTTCTTCAGAGACCAGCAGTCGTTTGTGGCATGCCCCGGGCTGTCCGAATGATAAGCGCAGTGGGCGTTGGGGTTATACCTTGAAGGTGTCTTGTTGGGGTTCTTAGGAGGGTCCCTTAGAGTTACCAAATTCAACCTCAACAGATGTTGTAAAGCTTGAGACAGTGACGTGTTAAGCTTGGTAAATTGCCTCCTAGGCTTGTCTGGCTTGCTCTGATCAACCCGTTGCTCTGGGAGAGGTTGTGGTTGGACCTGTGAAGTGGTAGCAATTTGGAGAGGTCTAATCTTCACCATGCCAGACTCTTGTCCTCTCGGAAGCTGATCAATGACCTGGTCCCTGACTTGGACTGTTTGCTTCATGTTGTATCTCTCTTGGCGAAGCTGGTTGACCATGGCTTTCAACTCTTCTTGCTCCCGAGCCAAACCTTGGATAAGGGCCATCTGCCCCAGCATCTGAGTCCTCACTGCATCTACCTCAGCTTGCAGACGTTTCAACCGTTCGTCCTTATCATCTTCGGGACTTTTCTTGGCCAAATTCCCCATGAGGAGTGTCCTCAACTCTTCCTGCCCCTTGGATAGGCTTAAGAAGATCTCCCTGAACTGAGTCTCTTGAGCATGAAGACCCTGGTTATCTTGTTGAGAATCCATTGCTGAAATAAACAGCGAAGATGGTAAGTGACCTGTCAAAGGAGTACCTGTAATGCAATGATATGTATGTATGCATGCAATGTTTTCAAGGATCTCGCGGGGTAAACAAGAAAATTGTTAGAATTTGAATTTGTAGCTTGATGGAAGGAACTTCATTTTGTTGAGAGTCCTTCTTCAAGAGTCAAGGCTCACCATATCGAGTGGGTCGTAGCCCCTGACTCAAGTTCTCGCGCTTGGATTTCTGGACAACCTTGGCTAGAGGAAAATAAATCCCCTTTTGCCCCTTGCTAGACATTTTGATTCATCATGACCTGCATCACAGACCCTTGAGATCCTTGAAATGGGTTAATCCTTATGCCGGACGTATGCAATGGTATGATGGTATGATGCTATGCTATGCGTGGAGTAATGTAAGTAAACCCTGTTATGAGTCCAGATTAAGGACTGTAAACAAAACCTGCAAGAAACTCAAGTGTCAGATAACAAGCATGCAAATAGTCAAGTTTGAAGGCACACAAGTCACACAAAGAGCCCTTAGAGTTTAGGTCAGCATGAAGTTTGGGGTACTACCCTCTTGAAGTTGGTGGGCTCAAACCTGTCCTATCAAAGTAACCGGGTTCTAAGGAGCTCAATATCATTGGATTGTTTTCTGTGTTCATCGTTTCGATTTAGCCACTGAACTGGCGATCAAAATATTCCAAGAAAACAACCCTCAATGAGTGTAGTATCGAGTATCAACCAACTTCGGACTGCACCAAAGTCAGTTATCTCACTACCCCTAAAGAGGCCAGGATGGTTCAATTAAGGTTCCTAAGGTCAGTTGATGCTTCACGACACCACGCGGCGGCCCCGTACTCTCCTTGACTTGACTCAAGGGTTACCGGTACTCACCAAAGTGCCACATCAACGTAGCAGACTGCTTCAACCGTGTCGGTATACCCCGCATAGTTCCCTCACAGTCTTGTTGCTACTTTCTAAGAAGGTATCCCCCAGATCCGGGTTAGGATCTATAGAACTCCCAAAACAGGCCCAATAATATTAAAGCACACAAATCAGGCAATTGAAAACATAAGTATTATCTATCCTAAGGTACACCTCACTTTAAAGTATCCCCAGCAGAGTCGCCAGTTCTGTGATCGGTGGATTTAGAACTAACTGTTTTTAGCTGGTTTCGCGAAATGTCGTGGAAGCAAGAGTCACCGCCGTCTTTTATTTTCTCCAATATGGACAGGACAAAAGCACAGCAAAATTCTTTATGAGATTGTTTCTCGGTTCGGGAGGTAGATTTATAGAAAGGGAAGGTGTTAGCACCCTTTCTATCCATGGTTATCCATGGGCTCTTAGGTACTTGCTCTTATGTTTTCAAAAGATCTGTTTGCTTTTCAAGTGTGTGTGGGTTTGAAAAAGTTTCTTTGAAAGATTTCTGAATAACTCTTGTATCTGTCCTCAAGAGTGTTTGAAAAATTTGTTTTGAAAGCTTTTGAAAGTGTAAGGTGTGAAAAGTATTTTGTTTGTTTGAAAAGAGCAAGTACCCATGAGTCATCTACCTACCCTAAGGAATTAAGCTGTGTAAGTGTCCTTTAGGTAATGCCATCCCACCATTGAGAGGTAGGTAGCACCACCATTGGAGGTGTTCGGGTCAATTTGATTGTAGGGACAGTGTGGTCACCAAAGCAACAGTTAGGATACCTTAGAAGTAACCCTAATGTCCTAGATCCTTTTTTAATCCGAGGCAACCGTTTTGAGGCAACTGTTTCGAGGCAACGGTTTCGAGGCAACTGGATCTTTGGACTAAGGGTGACCTCTAAGATGTCCTATACTTGATGACCACGTTTCGAAGGCAACGAGTGAGGCGTACCCTAGAAGTGGTGTGTGCATTGTGTGTTGTATTCAGTTAATGTTTGTCTTTTTAATTAATGAGCTACGAGTTGTTTTTATTTACATACATTCTTTCATGTAAGTTAACAGTTAAGGGGTGCGGAAAGTAAATTGCGGAAACATAAATCCTACGCTATTACAAGGCGCGGGTCTATACATCGCCAAAAATACAAAGACCTGTTTTTTTAGTAAATAAGTACGAAAAGTAAAGCAGTAAAAGTCCTAATTACTATTACATCCGGAGGCAGTTACATAATAATCCAAAAATAAGGAATAAAAATTAAAATGTGCGCGAAAGAAAGAATCGGGAATGTTCTAAGGGTTTTGCCCCTTTTAAGAAAAGAAATTAATTTTTTTGTTGTCTTTTTTGTAATTAAAATGAAATTAAAGCTAATTAATGACTAATTAATTAATTTAATTAAAAGAAAATATTTTTTTTTTATGAAATAAAATAAAAAAGAATTAAAATTCAAAATTATCCTAATTCTAAATTATTTTAATTGTTAAAGAAAAGTCAAAATTGCCTAATTAAACTATTTCAATTAATGTTTATTTACAAAAATAATATGAGAATAATAATAATAAGAATGTTAATTCTATTTTTTTGATTTTTTATGAAAATATTAGTTGGTTAATTAATTGTTAATAAGAAAATAAGGCAAATAAAAATGAAAAATGGCAAAAATAAAAAAAAGGAAGATTAAAACCCAAGGGGGGTGTGGCTGGAATTTGAGGGTGTTGGATTGAGATTTGAGGCCCATTTGAACAAGGCCTGTTAACTTTCCTTGATTGCCTGCAGCATGCTCTGACTGAGCACATGGTATTCGTCACCTTTCATCCTTTTGATCTGCATCTGTGGACACTTGGAGCGCTGGGATGTGAGGCTTATGGTGCACCTTATCTTGGAATCTGCACAGGAAAGCATTTAAAAAAATAATATGGAAATTATAGGGGGACCTGGGAATCGAACCCAGGTCCCAATGATTACCAGCCAACTCACATCAACCACTACATCATTCGCTTGTTTGTGTCAAGATACCACTTCATCGCGCCTTTTTTATTATCCTTCTCTTGTAATTACTTTTCCCCTTTTGTCATCCTAATAGATTGTTTTCCATTCTTCTTCTTTAAAGAGTAGAAAAAAAAGAGGCACCTTTATTCTCCCTTTCCTGCATACACAAAAACAAAAAAAAAACAAAATGTTGACAAAAAAAACGTAATTACACGCAGAGGGTGATGGCGGTTAGGAAACGGTGGTTCTCGGATCTGCAGCGGTTCTGCAAGATGTTTTGGTCTAATAGTGAAATTTAGTGAATAGATGTAAATGATAGTGGTTTGGAAATTCAGATTGAAAAGTTGTTGGTAGTAGTCATGGATGGTGAAGGAAATTAAAGATTCGTGGTGTATAAAACACAAGTAAGAAAAGTATAAAAATTAGTTGTTAGCTATGTAAAAAAAATGAATGGAGTACGAAAAAAATTGTGAGCATGGATAGGGATTTTCTACAGAGTTTTTTTTTGGAATTTTTGTTTTTTAGTTTTAGAGAGTTCTAGCTCTTGTAATGTATTGGGAAAGCTTGCATATGTATCCTTGAATGAGAATCAAACAATATAATGCACCTTTAACCCTTGCACTTATGTTTGAGATTTTGCCATAACCTCCATTAAAGCAACTTACCATTCTTGTCAAATTTTGAATTTCTTGCTTGAAATAGGCCTTGCACGAATTTGGAAGGTGAATGATGGTGTATCAAAGCTATTCAAACCACAAAATATCCCTCCATTAATTTCTTTGATTTTTATTTGAATTTTAAAGATTTAAAATGCATTAAATCAAATAAAATTAAATAAAAATGGAAAAATTAATTTTTAATCTTGAAATAAATTGTGGGACACGTGGGAGGCATGGACAAGCTGAAACAAGTGGAAAAAGTGGGCCCTTTTTTGTCAAAAATGAAGTTTCAAGGATAATTGACTTTGGCCATTTCACAAAAATTTCCCAACTTCTCCAATGCATATCTTGCTCAATTTTGAAGCTATGAACATGTTCTTGGACATTCTGGAAATGTCTTGAAGTCCTCTAACCAATGTCTTTGGTCCCATGTCATTTTGATTTACCAATCTCAAGTTATGGTCTTTGACTTAAAGTGCCTTTTTGTTGACTTTTGAAAATGACCTATAATGTTGAAATTGATAACTTTTTGTGAGAGCATTTCTTGGACTTGGAATGTGAAGATGAGTTGTAGGAAATGTCATCCCCTTCAAAATGAGCATTGGATGGGATTTTTTTGATGAACCATGAAAAAGTTATGCCTTGGTCAAGTTACAGTTGACTTTTCAGGTGTCCAAAAATAGAAACTTTTGACACCTTGATGATTTTTGAGCCATTCTTGTGAAATCATGGTCAAGATTTGACCAAATGATGATTGTGGCTTCAAAATAAGATGTTGACCAAAAATTTTGACTTTTGACTGCCAAATGACCATTTTGCCCCTACAGTTGATTGCGAAGCAATTAGGGTTTTTGACTGTGCAACTTGACCTTGTGAGCCTTGAAACTTGACATGTAGGTGCTTGACAATGTTTATAGGCATGTGGGACTTGACTGAGCCCTTGAAAACTTAAACTTCCTTGTAAGAACCAAAACCCTAATTTTGCCTGCCTTAGGAGGATGGTTGACTGTGTAGCCCTTGAGTAGACTTTGAACCATTTGAGGTGATGCTTGGCAAAACTTTTGAAGAATATGGGAGGGAAAATTTTGGGGTACAACATTAGGGTTTCAGTTTGCATCAAGATGTTTGAATAAAAAGGGTCCCAAATGCTCACTATTGTCTTAATATGTTCTCAAGATCATCCATGTCAAGTTTCAATCCTTGTAGAGAAAGTTTGCTCAGTTAATTGCTCAAAGGCCTGAAAATCGACTTTGCTAGGGAAAAAGTCAAATGTGGCCCACATACAGTCAAACTTAAAGATTTTTGGTTAACATTCTCATTTTGAAGTTTTATTCATCATTTGATCAAGTTTTGATCATGATTCCTCAAGGATTTCTCACAATTCATCAAAACCCAAAAGTTGCTAAATTAGGGTTTTGTAGGAAACGTCAACTCAACTTTGACCAAGCATAACTTTCTCATACTTTATCAAAAATGACCCATCCAAATATCATTTTGAAGAGGATTAAATTCCCTACAATTCATATTCATCTCCCAAGTTCAAAATATGCACTCACAAGAAGATACAAATTTGGACATTATAGGTCATTTTGAAAAGTCAACAAAAACACCTTTTTTGTCAAAGCTTCATACATAAACATGGAAGAGTCAATTGAGATGAGACCAAAAGGGTTACTTATAGGACATCTAAAGCTTTCTAAAAAGTCCAAGAACACATCTCTAGGATCAAAATTGAAGGAGTTATGCATTGGCAAAGTTGACCTTTTTTGCAAAATTGCCAAAAGTCAAATATGTCTCAAATTGTAATTTTTGTCAAATGGGCCCAACTTTTTGTGCTTGCATTAAGTTTGTAACATGATCCACGACCCATGATCCTTCCCACTTGTCTTTATTTTATTTTTATCATTTATTTTGATTTTTATTTCAATTAAATCAAATTAAATCAAAATAAAATCATGAAAATATCAAAACTAGTCAAAGCTTTAGATTTTGTGCATGTTTAGGCCTCTTATACAGCTGGAAAGAGAATCAAATCGTTTAAGATTCAAATGGACACAAAAAGATTGGATTTAGCTTGATTTAGAAAGATTTACATAAGAATCAAATCATGATTCAATCATCTTAGTTGAGAAAGATTTGAAGTAAGTTTGTAACCTAATTCATTCTAGGGTACATATAGGACAAGTGCAGATAAAAAACAAAAGGATTGGATGCGTGAAAAGAGAAGAACAAATCTCAAAGTTTCAAAGGAAAAGTGGCAATCTGATCTCATAGTTCCAAGCTTCCTCAAGCCATTCCAAGCACACCATTCTCTTGTTGGACATCTAAGGACTCTATCCCAATCATTAGCAACCATTTTCGTGCCCAAAAACGCGTTGTAAGTACCACACGGTTTCTCACTTTTCTTGATTTCGAATCCATTAATGTTGGCATCTTTAGCATGAATAATTGACATATTCTTAATCCTTATGATGTCTGCAAGCTAATGGTTATGTTTAATTGCGTTTTCATTAACTGTATACCAAGTTGCCATGGCTAGGGTTCATGCTTCATTTTTAGGGATTTTTCATACAGGAACAATTGACCCTAATGGAGGAGAACATTGTGATTAGCGGTTCAAACCCAGTTGATCCATGGTCTTGAATCTTATTTATATCGCTTGTATGCAATTTCTGAAATGCACAGGGTTATAGCCACAGCGCCATGGTAAAGGTGTTGTACCCCAAAATTTTCCCTATCATTTCATCAACATTTTTCATCACAAGACTCTTGGAACTCAAGATCAAGCTAGGGTTTGCTCTGCTCAAGGCACCTCCTTGCACTGTTTACCTAAATTAGGGTTTGAGTTTGCGCAGGGATGTTTTGACCTACAATGCCCAAAGTGACTTTCATACTTCATGTTGGACTCACAAGTTTGTCCATATCAAGTTTCAAGCCTTGATTCAAATTTTTGCCCAGCCAATTGGACAGTTGACCTAGAAATCAGCTGTATTGGGGGAAAGTCAATTGTGGCCAATTGACAGTCAAACCTCATGAATTTTGACCCACATCAACATTATGAACTCACATGAACCATTTTATCAAGTTTGGATCATAATTCCACAAGAAATTTGATCAGATCACCAAAAGGGCAAAATGGTCATTTTTAGGGTTTTGACTGTACAAAGGCATATTTTGACTGTTTGACCTAGACAATGGCAAATCAAGCTCAACCATGGACTCAAGGACTCAATGACATTGTCTTGACCCATTCAACAAGTTCAAAAGATCTCAAATGCATAGGATTGACAGATGAATTTTTCAGTCAACTGATCCAAATTTGACTATACACTAAAAGTAAAACTTTGACTTTTTGGTCAAAATCAAGTGCCAAGGGTCATTTTTCATTAAGACATGTCAAATTATGAAACTTGTTCATCAAGAAACCCAAAATTTCAAATTAGGGTTTAAAATGGAAAATTTTCATAACTTAGAAATTTTCTAAGTTATAAAATTTTCTTATTTTTTCCTAACTTTGTCCCATTTTTTCACCAAGATGCAAATGGATTCAAACAAAACTTGCAACATGAAAGTTGTAGTACATCACAAAGTCTACAACTTTTATTCACAAAGTTTTCTCAAAAGAAGCTTGGATCTCAAGTTATGATTTTTGGAACAAGGGTACCTAAAACTTTTAACTTAGAGAAATTTTGCCCTAGTTTAGGCAGGATTTTGACCCATCTTCTTGGACATTTTTCACATAGTTACACTTGTAGTCTCAAGTTTCATTTCAAATATGGATTATATTACATGTTGCAAGCTTTCCAAATTGTCCAAGAGCTCCTCAAACACCCTTGTGGTTAGGGAGAATCGAATGCTTGAAGTTGGCAAAAACTCACTTTGTAACCATGGCCAATACATGTTCATACCAAGTTGCAAATCTGACCAAACTAGCTTAGTACATGATTACAGGCCTATAAACCAATTTACACTCAAAAATTGAATGCAAATACATTGGATATTGGCATTATTCTGATCAAGGGAGCTTTATACATTGAAATTTTCCATTTTTGGCATAAAGATGGCACTTCCATTTTCACAAAGGGCACTTTATGTCAAGTTGCATTTTCTTGAGCCTTGGACTTTCTTCCTTTGCAGCAAACAAGCTCCACAATCTCAGACATAGTACAAGAAGTTGGTGCATGCTTGGAGATAGCATGTACAGGCCTATCTCACTTCACTTCCAACTTTACTTTCAAAACAAGTCAAAGGGCCAAAAGCTTGTATCTCACATATCTGATAAAACTAACTCAAGCAAAGTTATCAAACAAGTTTCATACACTCTTGCAAGTCAGAGGCACGAGCCTTTCACCCCTAAAGCATCCTCATACTCTAAAACCACTTTTTCTTGCAAAACAGGGCCAGTTCTACAAATCACAAGCCACCATCAAATTCCCTCGTGCGTTTTGTCCAAAACTACTTCAAACACATTCCAATCAACATACCTGAGCTATCCAGACCATTCACAAGTTGTTGTAACTCCATTAACACACATTGCCATTTTTGTTTGGAAGCTTTGCAGGTTGAGTTCTGTAGCACGATTCAGGCCACTTCAAAACAAACTAAGCATTGGGAAAGGTTCAGTGGACATCAGGCAAGCTCAAAAGAACCTCAGGCACCATTGGAAGTTATTGCATTGGAAGTTATTTTATACACACATATATACTATATTTTATTAAATAATTAGAATAAAAAACACAAAAATAATACATTTTATTTTTATTGATATTTTATACTTAATAAAATACTTTTTTTCAATATACTTTTATTTTTGTACATATTGATACATTTTTGTACATAAATAAATACATTATATTTATTTTCTTAAGAAATTAGGGTTTTTTGCCCTAAAAAAAAAATAATTAAAATTGACTTTTTTATTTATTTCTTTACACACCTTTCACATTAAAAATACTTTACATACATGAAAAAACCTTTTTTTTGCATAATACATTTTATCTAACACTTATTTATTGTATTTTATTTAAATATTGTACATTTAAATATTATGCCTTACAAATTCAATTTGGATGTAATAGTAATTAGGGTTTTATATTTCTTGCAAAATACTCCCCTATTTAAATTTGTACCCCCCTCCCTATATCATGTTGTAATAGCTTAGGATTTAAATTCTCGCACCTTTAAGCTTTCAATTATGCCATGATTAGAAAATTAGGGTTTGTATGCAAAATCAAAACCAACAAATAGCTTGACCTAATCAAAGACAAAAAATGCATGAAAAACAAACACAATGCACACTTGCACCCCTAGGGTTTCAATCCACTTGTTGCCTTCAAAAATGGGCCATGGTATGCATGTCAAGTACTTTGGCAAAACAAAAACAAAACAAAAGATCATAGTCCCTCGATGACGCTATCTGAGTTGCCTAAACAAAATGATCAAGTCCCTCAAGAAAATTGCTAAAAATACTTGACACAATTGCTATCATGGTCTATACAATAACCCGCGCCTGTCCTGTTTAACATCCTAACACAAGGTTGTTCACCAAATACAATGGTGAAGCAACATTGTTAAAAGGGTTAAAACATAAGAAAGATCTTTGAGTAAAATAGGGTAGACAACTCTTAGTCACTTGATCAAAAGCTTGCAAAAGACATCCTTGCTATCTTCAAAACACACTTCACAACACAATTTCAAAACCCTACTTTCAAACATTGAAAAAATTTCAAAAGACAAAAACACCTCTGTATACATTCAAACAAGAATCATTACAAAGGTTGCCACAACGATGGCCTCTTTTCAAAACATCTTTCAAAATCACACATAGAGCACCATTTCAAACAATTGAAGAGCACCATTTCAAACAATTGAAAAGCAAAGCAAGTGATCTAAACAAGTAACTAAGAGCCCATGGATAACCATGGATATAAAGGGTGCTAATACCTTCCCTTTCTATAATCTACTCCACGAACCCAAGAAAAAATCTCAAAGGTCTTTCCTGTGCTTTTTGGCCTTTCCTTAGGATAAAATAAAAAGTCGGTGGCAACTCTTGCTAAACCGAAACATTTGCAAACACAAATGCAAAATCCCAAGTCAGTTCTCTCACCGTATCATAGAACTGGCGACTCTGTTGGGGACTTCTTTAAAAGTGGAGTAACCTTAGGGCTTAGATCACCCTTTGCATGATTATATTGTTTGCTTTGATTGCTTTACATTTGGTTCTCTTGTTTCGGCTTGAAATCCTCCACCCGGATTTGGGAAACATTCATACGTAAATAGCAATACGTTGTGGAAACTGTGCGGGGTATACCGACATGGTTAAAGCAATAGCTATATTAGTGCGACATATTTGTGAGTACCGGTAGCCTTTGAGTCAATCAAAGAGAATACGGGGCCGCTGAGTGATGTCATAAAGCACTGATGAACTCTTAGAACCTTACTTGACCATCTTGGCCTTTTATTAGGGGTAGTGAGATGACCGACTTTGGTGCAGTCCGAAGTTGGTAGATACTCGATACTACACTCATTGAGGGTTGTTTTCTTGGAATATTTTGGTCTCTAGTTAAGTGGCTAAACCAAAACAATGAACATAGAAAACAATCCAGTGATATTGAGCTCCTTAGAACCCGGTTACTATTTATAGGACAGGTTTGAGCCAACTAAACTCAAGAGGGTATTACCTATGAAACCTCATGCAAGCCTGAAACTAGGGTTTTGTGTGACTTGCTTGTACATGTGTTTGTGCATAAATCATGAACATCGTAAAGCATCATATGCATCCACTAACCATTTCAAGGGTTTGGATCTTCATCTTTGTTCTTGTTTTGTAGGTCATGGAATCTCTTCGCAGGAAAACAATTCAAGTCAACCTTGTGAGAATCCCTTCTCAACTCAAGAAGATCACTTCCAGGATTCCAGAGAATTCTCTCTTCAGTGAAAGACATGGTAGGCTTCTCAACTTGGTTAACTCCAACATTGAAGAAGACATGGTGAAAGTTCTCTTCCAGTTCTTTGACCCCCTACACCACTGTTTCACATTCCCTGATTACCAACTAGTACCCACTTTGGAGGAATTTTCTCAACTCCTGAGAATTCCTATTCTTCATCAACTACCCCACAACGGTACGGAAAAAGAACCAAAGCCTGAAGATGTTGCTCAAGCGTTACACTTGCAACTATCTGACATCAAGGGACATTGGGAAACCAGGAGTGGTGTCAAGGGTTTTTTGGCAAAGTTTCTGTTTGAGAAGGCACAAGACTGCTGGAATTCTATTGATCTACAAGCCTTTGAAGAGATTGTGGCACTCCTTATCTATGGGTTGGTCCTGTTCCCAAATCCTGATCAGCTTATAGATGTGAATGCTGTCAAGATTTTCATATCTCGGAATCCTGTGCGTACATTGCTTGGGGACATCCTACACTCATTTTACACACGAACAATGAGGAAAAGAGGTGTTCTCATGTGTTGTACTCCTCTCCTAGAAAGGTGGTTTATTTCTCACCTTCCACAATCAGTTTTGAAGAATGAGCAGGGTTTAAGGTGGTCATAACGATTGATGACCCTCACACATTCTGATGTACATTGGTGTTCTCGGTCCAGAGAAAATGTCATCATCATTGATCATTGTGGGGAATTCCCTAATGTCCCACTACTTGGCATTAGGGGAGGCATTACCTACAACCCCTGTTTAGCTCTAACACATTTTGGATATGCTCGGAGGGATGGCCCTCATGACATGCTGATCCCTGACCTAGTTTTTGACTTCGACAACGATGCGCAAGGACTTCGACAAAGGTTCATCAGAGCTTGGAGGATGCCCAACAAGGTGGATAGTAAGACACTGGGGCACAAGAATTCTATCCCCCTTGATCCTTACCTCAAGTGGGTATGAACCCGCGCCCAGAATCTTATGATGCCATACCCTCACATTCTCCCCTTGATCAAAGAGACTGTTATGGAAGGAGAGGTTCCATACACCCTCCTACATCCTGACATGCCAACATCATGGGAATAAATGCAAAAGAGTTGGATCCAACTCAAAGAAGAACGGAATACTTTTGAAGCCAGCTTCTATGCCAGTGAGAAGAAGGTTTTGGATCTTACCCGCCGACTTCATGAGGAGGAAATTCTCAACACTTACATCGCACCAAAGAGGATGCGCAATGTCTTTTTACATTAAGAATTTTGTAATATTTTGCCCATGGGGCACTTATGTACTAACAATTTTTTTCTTAATATGACGTGTGTTCTTTTTGTTTGCAACAAATTTGAAATTTCTAAATCCTTGAATGCATTACATGAATAACATATCATTCATCATATGCATAAACAAGTCTTCATACCAGGTTTCCTTATCTTTCTGCTGTTTATTTCAGCAAGATGGATTTGGAGCAGACGGTTAGGGATCTGCAAGCACAGAATTCTCAATTCCAGCAACTCCTCATGACCTTAGCAAAGGGTCAAGAGGACCTTAAAGCACTGTTGGAGAAAGACAAATAGAAAAAGAAGAAAAGGCCCGGAGTAGCCACTATGGGAAGAAGGTTTAAAAGTAATGCTAGAAAAGTTCTCGAGTTCCCCTCAACATCTGACGAAGGGGCTGGTAAAGGAAAAGGAGTTGCGGGACCTTCTGAATCTGAAGTTGAAGAGGAGGAAGATGAAGAAGACGAAGACTACTCTGAACAGCAATATCCCCCGATGGATGAAAAATATAAAAATCTTGAGGATAGATTGGCAGCCATGGAGTTGCAAAGGGTACCTGGTTTAGATTTTGAAGAACTAGGGTTGGTCGCTGGGATCGTTATTCCTACCAAGTTCAAAGTACCAACATTTGCTAAGTATGACGGTCTGTCATGTCCAAAGATGCATCTGAGATCCTATGTCAGAAAGATCCAACCCCACTCATCTGATAAAGACCTATGGGTACACTTTTTCCAAGATAGTTTGTCAGGCACACAATTGGACTGGTTCTATCAACTTGAGAGGTCTGAGGTTCATAACTGGGAAGACTTAGCTGCTGCTTTTTACCTTCAATACCAATACAATGCTGATTTGGCGCCCACTCGTACTCAGCTACAGAGTATGGGGATGGCTTCCAATGAAGGATTTAAAGAGTATGCCCAGAAGTGGCGTGATCTGGCTGGAAGGGTGCAGCCACCATTATCAGATAGAGAGTTAGTTGACATGTTTCTGGGGACCCTGTCTGGCCCTTTCTTCAATCATTTAATTGGGAGTTCCTCCGCGGGATTCACCGAATTAATTTTGACCGGCGAAAGGGTCGAGGCCGATATTAAAAGTGGTAAGATTCAGAAAGATGCCTCTGCGTCCACTGCTGTTAAGAAAACCTTCCCAGCTAAAAAGGAAGCATCTGCTGTTTATTCTCAGAAAATTCAAGGAAGAACCGAGCACCGGCCAACTGTAGGGGCTGTGATGATTCAAAACTCTTCAAATGATCAACCTCGCGGCAATTAGTCAAGACCTAATCAACAACGGGTAGAAAGGCCACAACGGCAGTTCACCCGAATCAACATGACGCCAGCTCAAGTACTCCCTCATTTGTTAAAACTGAATCTTTCCAGTTTGAAGGAAGCGCCAAAGAACCCTAATACCTCCTCTCTGTACTACCACTCCAATTCCAAGTGTGCTTACCACTCTGACAGTGTTGGGCATGATACAAATAATTGTTGGGCGCTTAAGAACAAAATCCAAGACCCGATTGACGTAAAGGAAGTAGAATTTGATGCTCCTGAGAAGCCCAATGTGATTTCTGCCCCAATGCCCAAGCACGGTCATAATGTTCATGCCGTTATGGAAGACCTTCATGTTACCGATGTTGCTGACCTTTTGACTCTGTTACTAGTGATTAAAGAGAATTTAATGAGAGCCGGGATATTCCCAGGCTGCGGAAAAGACTGCTACTTTTGCTTAAACATACGAGTTGACTGCCCAATGTTGAAATCAGGTGTCCAACGCCCGATGGATACCCAAGAGATACTCTTCCAAAAAAAGCTGTTGATACCTTCACTCCTGTTACTCCTGCTACTTTTGCTACTTCAACCAACGACATTGCAATTATAACCATATCCGACAATCTTCCCAAGGCTTGCAAAAGGCCTGTCAAGATTACACCTGATCCTGAATTTGTACCTTTAAAAATCACCATGTCGGGGCCTGTCCCGTATCAATCTAGAAAAACGATACCATGGAACTATGGAGGAGAAATCTTCTATCATGGCATCAAACAGATTGAATCAGTCCAAGAGAATTCTGAAGAGGAAAGCCCTGATATAGGGAACATCGCGGGAACAAGCAAGATAACCCGCAGCGGACAGATTTTTTCTCCGGAGATTACTCCCCCTCGAGCAGTCTTCGGACCCTCGAAAGCTTCTGTACCTGCTAGGCCATTTGTGCAAGACCCGATAATTGAAGAATTGGATACTCCTGAAGTAAGACCATCTGTTGATACTACCGATAAGGGTAAGGGGATACTAGAAGTGCCTGTCAGGACGAAGGCTCATGCTGTGGTTATCCCCGAAACCACCCAGAAAGAAATGGATGAAATCTTGAAAATAATCAAAAAGAGTGATTTCGACGTCGTGGAACAGCTAGGGTCGACCCCTTCTAAAATATCCATGTTGGCTCTTCTACTCTGCTCTGAGGCCCATGCTAAGGCCTTAATCAAATTCTTAAAGGCGGCACACGTGCCCCAAGAATCTTTGGCTGACCAGTTTCAGGAGTGCGTGGCCAGTCTTACTGCTGATAATGGGCTTGGTTTTTTCGATGTTGACTTGACTCCCAAAGGAAGGAAACACAATGACGCGCTACATGTCTCAGTTGAATGCAGGGGAACCACCCTCACCCATGTCTTAGTTGATACTGGTTCTTCCTTGAATATCCTGCTGAAGAAAGCGTTGGACCGTTTGGACTGCGAAGGATTGACCCTCAAACCCAGTAACATCATTGTTAGGGCTTTTGATGGGTCCAAAAGAATGGTTCATGGAGAGGTTGACATTCCTATCAAAGTAGGCACAGAAGTTTTCAACTCCAACTTTTATGTGATGGACATCCGTCCGTCATATTCGTGTTTGTTAGGAAGACTATGGATCCATTATGCCAGGGCAGTTACCTCCTCTTTGCACCAAATGCTGAAGTATCATGTTAAGGGTAAGATTACAACGGTGCACGGTGAGGAAGAGTACATGATAAGTCATCTCAATTCCTTCCGCTATGTGGAATTGGATGGCGAGTTCATAGAAACGCCTTTCCAACATTTTGAGGAAGTTTCTCCTGAGGTAGCAGTTGCGAAGACAATGGTTGAGGTGCCTATCATTCCCAAGCATGTATCTAGGATGGAATCTCTCAAGGACGCAGAGGCTATAATTAAAGAAGGGAAGAGCACAGTGTGGGGGCAACTCCCTGATTTTCCCCATAAGAAGGACAAGTTTGGATTAGGGTTTACTGCTGCAGGACAGAAGGCTATGCGTCGCTCTAAGGCTGGAGGACCACCCGTCAAAATCACCCATCATGGAATTAATGCTGTAGAAGATGAAGATGAAGAGAACAACTTTGAGGATTGGATCTTTCCAACCGTCGAAGGGGGTTTGAGCAACTGGGAAGCAAAGGATTTTATTCTCATCACCTTCATCAACCAGTAATTTTATCTTTGAACAATTTCCCATTTTTTGGTCTGTAATAACTAAACAATTCGTACACTATTCTCACCTCACGTCTCGCCAGAGGCATGTAGGTCCATTTGTAAGGGCTTGATTTTCTTCATTATCATATGCCATGTTTTAATGAATCATTGGACGTCTTCATCTACAAATTGTTGTGTTCATTTTCTTTCCTTTTGCATTTTGTTTTGTTTAAGGATGGCTATCCCTTACACACACCCACACTCACAAATGCAGGTACCCATCCACTCCAGATTCCATGGGTGACTATTCTGCTTTAGCCTTCGATAACTCTGAAGATTTGGTCAATCATGCTGAGTACGAAGTTGACGAAGACTATGAAGTGCCAGGATAGTTAGCCAGACTTTTGCAACAAGAAGAGAGGGCTATTCTGCCTCATGAAGAGTTGCTAGAAACCATCAACTTGGGGACAGAGGAAGACAAAAAAGAGGTAAAAGTGGGTGCCAACCTAGAACCAAGTGTCAAAGAGCGCTTAGTGCAGTTGTTAAACGAATATGTTGAAATCTTCGCCTGGTCTTATGAAGACATGCCAGGACTTGACACAGATATCGTGGTCCACCGTCTCCCTACAAGAGAAGACTGTCCACCGGTCAAGCAAAAGGTCCACCGAATGAGGCCCGACATGTTTGAGAAGATCAAAGCTGAGGTAATGAAGCAATTCAACACTGGCTTTCTTGCTGTTACTTCCTATCCACAATGGGTTGCTAACATTGTGCCCGTGCCTAAGAAGGACGGCAAAGTCAGAATGTGTGTGGACTATCGAGACTTGAACAGGGCTAGCCCTAAAGACGACTTTCCACTGCCACACATCGACATCTTGGTTGACAACACAGCTCAACACAAGGTATTTTCCTTCATGGATGGATTCTCGGGATACAACCAGATCAAAATGGCCCCCGAGGACATGGAGAAAACTACTTTTGTCACGCAATGGGGTACCTTCTGCTACAAAGTGATGTCATTCGGACTGAAGAATGCAGGGGCAACCTATCAACGCACCATGGTAGCTTTGTTTCATGATATGATACATCATGAGATCGAAGTTTACGTAGACGACATGATAGCTCGATCACAGACAGAAGAAGAACACCTTGATCATTTGCAAAAGCTGTTTGCCAGGTTGAAGGAATATAAGCTCAGACTAAACCCAAGCAAGTGCACTTTTGGAGTTAGGTCTGGTAAACTTCTGGGATTTATTGTCAGCAACAAAGGCATTGAGTTTGATCCAGCTAAAGTAAAGGCTATACAAGAAATGCCTGCCCCCTGCACTGAAAAGGAGGTTAGAGGATTCTTGGGACGCTTAAACTATATTGCGAGGTTCATCTCTCACCTGACATCTACCTGTGAGCCAATTTTCAAACTGTTGAAGAAAGATCAGGTAGTTGAATGGAACAATGATTGTCAAGCTTCTTTTGATAAGATCAAAGAGTATTTATTGGAACCGCCTATTTTGATGCCACCCGTCGAAGGAAGGTCGTTAATCATGTATCTGACTGTTTTGGATAACTCAATGGGGTGCGTACTGGGCCAACATGACGAGTCTGGCCGAAAAGAGCATGCCATTTATTACCTTAGCAAAAAGTTTACCGACTGTGAGACTCGTTATTCACTGCTCGAGAAAACTTGTTGCGCTTTGGTATGGGCTGCTCGCCGGCTAAGGCAGTATATGTTGACTCATACCACTTTGCTGATTTCCAAGATGGATCCGATCAAGTATATCTTCGAGAAGCCTGCTTTATCTGGAAGAATCGCTAGATGGCAAATGATCCTGACTGAGTATGATATCCAGTATACTACCCAAAAAGATATAAAGGGGAGTGTACTAGCTGACCATCTAGCTCATCAAGCCGTCGAAGATTACCAATCTATGAGATTTGACTTCCCTGACGAGGACATCATGACATTGGACAACATTGAAGGTAACGGACCGTATGACAGACCTGAACAAGGATCCCGATGGACCTTGTACTTTGATGGTGCTTCAAATGCACTGGGCAACGGTATCGGTGCGGTACTCATTTCTCCGGAAGGTTGCCATACACCCTTCACTGCCCGACTTTGCTTCAGCTGTACCAACGACATGGCTGAATATGAAGCTTGCATCTTTGGTCTCAAGGCTGCTATAGACTTGGGAATCAAATCTTTAGTCGTATTTGGGGACTCGGCTTTGGTTATTAGTCAAGTCAAAGGAGAGTGGGACACCAAACATCCTAATCTTATCCCATACAAAGAACATGTCTTGACATTGTTGCCTCATTTTGAGCAGATTACCTTCGAGCATTTCCTGTGAGAAGAAAATCAGTTAGCCGATGCATTGGCTATAATGTCTTCCATGTTTAAACTCAACTGGGATAACGAGGCTCCCCAAATTACCATCGAGCGAATGGACGAACCTGCGCACTGTCATGAGATTAACACCGAAGAAGTAGTGGAACAACCTTGGTTTCATGAAATCAAAAGGTATCTCAAGACTCGAGAATACCCTGAAGGAGCTTCAGTCAATGACAAAAAGTTCTTAAGGAGATTTGCTGCCAAGTTCTTCCTAAGCAATGGCATCCTTTATAAGCGTAGTCATGATTGTGTTCTACTTCGTTGTGTGGACAAGGTTGAAGCTGAGTTGATCATGACCGAGATATATAGCGGCACATTTGGCACCCACTTGAGCGGACATACGATGGCTAAGAAGATTCTAAGGGCAGGCTACTACTGGTCTACCATGGAAGCTGATTGTCATCAACATTCCCGTACTTGTCACAAGTGCCAAGTCTGCACCGACAAGGTACATATTCCTCTTGTTCCTCTCAACTTTCTGAAAGCTCCTTGGCCATTCGCAATGTGGGGCATTGACATGATTGGAGAGATCAAGCCTACGGCATCCAATGGACATCGCTTCATCTTGGTCGCTATTGATTACTTCACCAAGTGGGTCGAAGCAGCTTCCTATGCCTCTGTTACAAAGAATGTGGTTGCTCGCTTCATCAAGCAGAACCTCATATGCCGGTATGGTATCCCCGACAGGATCATTACGGACAACGGTACAAATTTTAACAACACTATGATCACCGCTCTGTGCGAGCAGTTCAAGATTTATCATCACAATTCATCTCCCTATCGGCCAAAGATGAACGGTGTTGTTGAAGCTGCGAACAAAAATATCAAGAAGATCATTCAAAAGATGACAATAACCTACAAGGACTGGCACGAGATGTTACCGTTTGCTCTGCATAGATATCGTACCACGGCACGTACTTCAACAGGGGCAACTCCCTTTTCGTTGGTATATGGCATGGAAGCTGTTTTACCTATGGAAGTTCAGATTCCTTCCTTGAGGATTATGAAGAATGCCGATTTAAGTGAAGACGATTGGATTCAGACCTGGCTTGATCAACTTAACTTGATCGACGAGAAGCGACTTACTGTTGTTTGTCATGGTCAGACGTATCAAAAACGGATGATTGAGGCTTTCAACAAGAAAGTCAGGCGTCAGGTATATCAAGTCAGAGATCTTGTAATCAAGCGGATCATCTTACCGCAAAGTGATCCCAGAGGCAAGTGGACTCCTACTTACGAAGGACCATTTGTGATCAAGAGCATCTTTTCCTGTGGGGCAATGATTCTGACCACCATGGACAGCGACGATTTTCCGCACCCTGCGAATGCAGACATAGTCAAAAGATACTACGCATAAAACGATCCGACAAGTTGAAAACCCGAAAGGGCGACTTGGGCAAAAATGGGCATCCCGGTGAATTGAAAACCCGAAAGGGAGGTTCAGGCAAAAATTAGGGATAAATAAAAAAATTTGTACACCCGACAAGTTGAAAACCCGAAAGGGCGACTTGGGCAAAAAGGGGTTTCCTGGTGGATCGAAAACCTGAAAGGGCGGTCCAGGCAAAAGTTAGGGAATTAAAGCGTATGACTATGTCTTGTCGGATCACTTTAAGAACAATCTCTTCACCAACAAGCTCCAAGCTTCTGATCAATCTAGCCATCGGCGTACGAAGCAGCGAATGAACAAGATACTCAAAGTTGTGAAGGCTATAGCAGAATGGGAATCCCATGGAATTGTTACACATAGCCATCTTTCTTTTGTATAAAAATTTTCAACATTCTCTTACTAGGATGTCTGTCTCCTTTGTACAAAGATACTTATAAAAGTTAATACAAAGATACTTCAAAATGCATAAATTTGCTTGCCTTTCTTTCTCTTTTACACTTATGTTTTTATTTGAAGACGTCCAAAGTTTTGTTAAATAGGCATATGCATTTGAATATAATCACTGCTTACAAATAAAACGAAATTGAGAAAGGATAATTACTGATAGGTTGAAGGTGTAGGAAGATATTTTTGTGCCATTCCAGAAGAAATCCCCTGTAATACTTTGTTCAGATCCTCAACAAAGCTAAAACCTCGGAGTACAGATCCCCAGCGGAGTTAAGCTTCAAGATCCCCAGCGGAGCCAGTGCATTCTAAACTTGATTCCCCAACTGAGTTAAGTTTCAAAGTTCCCATCAGAGTTCAAACTCCTGATCCCCAATGGAGCCCAAAAACCCTGAAATACCTATCCCCAGTGGAGCCCAAAAACCCTGAAATACCTATCCCCAGCGGAACCAGAATATTCTAAACCTTCTTCCCCAACAAAGTCAAATTTCCAACCATCAACCCCCGGTGGGAAATGTTCAACTTCCCCCAATTTCCCCAGCAGGCTATCTTAAAAGTCTGAAAACCAAACAAATAACAGTTAACTTCTTGGCTTATCCCCAACTAGGATGCTTCCCCAGTAGATTGGTGTACAACCCGAGCTCCTGATTTCACCGGCCGAGTAAACATTCTCCCCACAGAGTTATCTCCCAACAAGATCGAAGATTCTTGGTCTCATTTCTCCAAGCAGAAGCCTTCCAGGTTTTAACTCCCCAATAGGGATTTTTAGAGTTTTCCCTATTTCCCAAGAAAGTCATGAAGGATTCTCATTCCCCGCAGAAGTTGTCGAAGCTCTTATCCCCACAAGTCACTAAGGATTTTCAACCCCCAACAGTGGTTCCAGGTTTTCTCACCTTCAACAATCAAAAGATCCTTAATCCCCAAGCAGTCAACAAGGATTTCTCATCTTCAACAATCAAAGATTTTTGGAATCCCCAGCATCGGTCAAGGATTTACTTTCCCCGACAACACTCAAAGATTTCATTATCTCCAGTTATCAAGGATTTATTTTCCTCAGCAAGACAGCCACTCAGCTCACATGCCCATCCATTACATTCATAAACATTGATGAAACACAGTTCATTGCATCATACATATCATGCAACATAACTTTGTGTTTTAGCTAACATTTTACCCTTTTCAGGATAAGATTAAAAGGCTATCACTAACAATTATTCAGATATAGTATGGATACACCCCAGACACGGCGGTCATTCTATTACTCATTCAGAACTTCAAGTCAAAATACAGTACGGATACACCCCAGACACGGCGGTCATTCTACTACTCATTCAGACTTCAGCAATCCGATATAGACTAGATACGCTCCAGACACGGCAGCCATTCTATCTCTCATTCAAATTCAACTATCAACTAAAAGTTCAGATACGCTCTAGACACGGATGCCATTCTGGCCCTTACACCAGAAGTTTGATTCTCCCCAGTGCAGTCGCCACAGAGGTCATTCTATCACTTATTCAAATCCCAGTTACAGTCTCAGATACACTCCAGACACGGAAGTCATTCTGCTACTCATACAGATCTCAACTTCAGATACAATACAGATACACTCCAGACACGGCAGTCATTCTGATATTCATTCAAAGTTCAAATACAGTTACAACTCAGGTACGCTCCAAACACGGACGCCATTCTGCTACTCATACAGATCTCAACTTCAGATACAATACAGATACACTCCAGACATGGCAGTCATTCTGATATTCATTCAAAGTTCAAATACAGTTACAGCTCAGATACGCTCCAGACACGGACGCCACTCTTTCGCTCATACAAACTCACTCTCCAGATACATTTCAAATGCATTCCAGACACGGATACCATTTTGATGCTGATTCTTCTGACTTACAACATTGCAATTCAACAAACATTCTTGGATGGCATCTTTAACCCCATCTCCATAAAGATTCCACCATCTCCAAATGGCATCTTTAAGCCCATTTACTCAGCTATATTTTGATGAGTGCAAATTTACGGGCACTCTAGTGTCCAATCCTCTTTTACCTTCGAGTCGCGAAAGGCAAACTTGCCAATCTAACTCTTCAGGTTCAAGAAGATTGAACAGGGGAAACTGTTGTACCCCAAAATTTTCCCTCTCATTTCATCAACATTTTTCATCACAAGACTCTTGGAACTCAAGATCAAGCTAGGGTTTGCTCTGCTCAAGACACCTCCTTGCACTGTTGACCTAAATTAGGGTTTGAGTTTGCGCAGGGATGTTTTGACCTACAATTCCCAAAGTGACTTTCATACTTCATGTTGGACTCACAAGTTTGTCCATATCAAGTTTTAAGCCTTGATTCAAATTTTTGCCCAGTCAATTGGACAGTTGACCTAGAAATCAGCTGTATTGAGGGAAAAGTCAACTGTGGCCAATTGACAGTCAAACCTCATGAATTTTGACCCACATCAACATTATGAACTCACATGAACCATTTTATCAAGTTTGGATCACAATTCCACAAGAAATTTGATCAGATCACCAAAAGGGCAAAATGGTCATTTTTAGGGTTTTGACTGTACAAAGGCGATTTTTGACTGTTTGACCTAGCCAATGGAAAATCAAGCTCAACCATGGACTCAAGGACTCAATGACATTGTCTTGACCCATTCAACAAGTTCAAAAGATCTCAAATGCATAGGATTGACAGATGAATTTTTCAGTCAACTGATCCAAATTTGACTTTACATTGAAAAGTCAAACTTTGACTTTTTTGTCAAAATCAAGTGCCAAGGGTCATTTTTCATCAAGTCATGTCAAATTATGAAACTTGTTCATCAAGAAACCCAAAATTGCAAATTAGGGTTTAAAATGGAAAATTTTCATAACTTAGAAATTTTCTAAGTTATAAAATTTTCTTATTTTTTCCTAACTTTGTCCCATTTTTTCACCAAGATGCAAATGGATTAAAACAAAACTTGCAACATGAAATTTTTATTCCATCACAAATTCTACAACTTTGATTCACAAAGTTTTCTCAAAAGAAGCTTGGATCTCAAGTTATGATTTTTGGAACAAGGGTACCTAAAACTTTTAACTTAGAGAAATTTTGCCCTAGTTTAGGCAGGATTTTGACCCATCTACTTGGCCATTTTTCACATAGTTCCACTTGGAGTCTCAAGTTTAATTTCAAAGATGGATTATAGTACATGTTGTAAGCTTTCCAAATTGTCTAAGAACTCCTCAAACACCCTTGTGGTTAGGGAGAATCAAATGTTTGAAGTTGGCAAAAACTCACTTTGTAACCATGGCCAATACATGTTCATACCAAGTTGCAAATCTGACCAAACTAGCTTAGTACATGATTACAGGCCTCTAAACCAATTTACACTCAAAAATTGAATGCAAATACATTGGATATTGGCATTATTTTGATCAAGGGAGCTTTATACGTTGAACTTTTCCATTTTTGGCATAAAGATGGCACTTCCATTTTCATAAAGGGCACTTTATGTCAAGTTGCATTTTCTTGAGCCTTGGACTTTCTTCCTTTGCAGAAAACAAGCTCCACAATCTCAGGCATAGTACAAGAAGTTGGTGCATGCTTGGAGATAGCCTGTACAGGCCTATCTCACTTCACTTCCAACTTTGCTTTCAAAACAAGTCAAAGGGCCAAAAGCTTGTATCTCACATATCTGATAAAACTAACTCAAGCAAAGTTATCAAACAAGTTTCATACACTCTTGCAAGTCAGAGGCACGAGCCTTTCACCCCTAAAGCATCCTCATACTCCAAAACCACTTTTTCTTGCAAAACAGGGCCAGTTCTGCAAATCATAAGCCACCATCAAATTCCCTCGTGCGTTTTGTCCAAAACTACTTCAAACACATTCCAATCAACATACCTGAGCTATTCAGACCATTCACAAGTTGTTGTAACTCCATTAACACACATTGCCATTTTTGTTTGGAAGCTTTGCAGGTTGAGTTCTGTAGCACGATTCAGGCCACTTCAAAACAAACTAAGCATTGGGAAAGGTTCAGTGGACATCAGGCAAGCTTAAAAGAACCTCAGGCACCATTGGAAGTTGTTGCATTGTCCAGCTCGAACTCAACTGAAACAGGTATTTTATGAACTTCTATCTCTCTATTTAGGAATAGTTAGACTTAGGTTTGTGAATGAAAGATGTTGTATTCATAGCCCTGAAACCATACATGTGCTTAGTTTTATTTTATATTAATCGTGCTAGGAGAATTTCATCCATGAACTTTATGAAAAAACTAGGTTAGAAATTAAGCCCAGAGAAATTCTCTCTGGTCTTTGAGAGTTAGCTTAAGTTTTTTATATGGTTAGATTCGTTGTTTGATGCTCTACAAGTTTTATGTTTTGAGTTTTGTCAAAAAAGCACTGAATCAGGAGATACAAGTTTGTGTGGAAAACGCGCGTTTTTTTCAAAGTCTGGAGGAAGAAGATGAAGCTGATGGGCTGGGCTGGCTTGTTTTGCTTCTAACACCCTCTTTTCCAGTTTCACACCCCCTGGCCTATTTCTTTGTATTTTTATTATTTTTGCATTTTTATTTCATTTCTGACTTTGATATTTTATTTTCAAACATAAAAAATGCCTAAAAAAATATTTTCATAAATTTTTATATTTATTTGGTATTTATTTCAATTATTTCAAACAATAAAATGTTTAAATGCTTTATAATATTTTGTTTAAATTTAAAAATAAGGTAAAAAAATACTTTTATTTTCATTTATTATTTTTATTCACATTTGAAAATATTTTCTTGAAATATATACATTTTTGTAAATAATTTATTTTATTTTTAACACACTTAATATATATATATATATATATATATATATATATATATATATATATATATATATATATATATATATATATATATATATATATATATATATATATATATATATATATATATATATATATATATATATATATATATATATATATATATATATATATATATATATATATATATATATATATATATATATATATATATATATATATATATATATATATATATATATATATATATATATATATATATATATATATATATATATATATATATATATATATATATATATATATATATATATATATATATATATATATATATATATATATATATATATATATATATATATATACTATATTTTATTAAATAATTAGAATAAAAAACACAAAAATAATACATTTTATTTTTATTGATATTTTATACTAAAAAAAATACTTTTTTCAATATACTTTTATTTTTGTACATATTGATACATTTTTGTACATAAATAAATACATTATATTTATTTTCTTAAGAAATTAGGGTTTTTTGCCCTAAAAACAAAAATAATTAAAATTGACTTTTTTATTTATTTCTTTACACACCTTTCACATTAAAAATACTTTACATACATGAAAAAATCTTTTTTTTTGCATAATACATTTTATCTAACACTTATTTATTGTATTTTATTTAAATATTATACATTTAAATATTATGCCTTACAAATTCAATTTGGATGTAATAGTAATTAGGGTTTTATATTTCTTGCAAAATACTCCCCTATTCAAATTTGTACCCCCTCCCTATATCATGTTGTAATAGCTTAGGATTTAAATTCTCGCACCTTTAAGCTTTCAATTATGCCATGATTAGAAAATTAGGGTTTGTATGCAAAATCAAAACCAACAAATAGCTTGACCTAATCAAAGACAAAAAATGCATGAAAAACAAATACAATGCACACTTGCACCCCTAGGGTTTCAATCCACTTGTTGCCTTAAAAAATGGGCCATGGTATGCATGTCAAGTACTTTGGCAAAACAAAAACAAAACAAAAGATCATAGTCCCTCGATGACGCTATCTGAGTTGCCTAAACAAAATGATCAAGTCCCTCAAGAAAATTGCCAAAAATACTTGACACAATTGCTATCATGGTCTATACGATGACTCGCGCCTGTCCCGTTTAACATCCTAACACAAGGTTGTTCACCAAATACAATGGTGAAGCAACACTGTTAAAAGGGTTAAAAACATAAGAAATATCTTTGAGTAAAATAGGGTAGACAACTCTTAGTCACTTGATCAAAAGCTTGCAAAAAACATCCTTGCTATCTTCAAAATACACTTCACAACACAATTTCAAAACCCTACTTTCAAACATTGAAAACTTTTCAAAAGACAAAAACACCTCTGTATACATTCAAACAAGAATCATTACAAAGGTTGCCACAATGATGGTCTCTTTTCAAAATAACTTTCAAAATCACACATAGAGCACCATTTCAAACAATTGAAGAGCACCATTTCAAACAATTGAAAAGCAAAGCAAGTGATCTAAATAAGTAACTAAGAGCTCATGGATAACCATGGATAGAAAGGGTGCTAATACCTTCCCTTTCTATAATCTACTCCCCGAACCCAAGAAAACATCTCAAAGGTCTTTCCTGTGCTTTTTGGCCTTTCCTTAGGATAAAATAAAAAGTCGGTGGCGACTCTTGCTAAACCGAAACATTTGGGAACACAAACGCAAAATCCCAAGTCAGTTCTCCCATCGTATCACAAAAGGTTCAGAGTTTTAAACGACAGATCCAGGGAAGAAGACGATAGCGTGTCACAACTTTACTGGCCGGTTTAAATGCTGGTGTGTTTATTCTGGCCAGAAGCCTATAGTTCTGATCTATTTATTTGTTTCTATTGTATTGATAAACTAACCCCCAGCGCAGTTGGTCAGAAGAAGGAAGTCAGAGAAGTTCATGATTCTGGATTCAATCCCAGGCGTGACCTTTTGGCATTTTTTCCCCTTTGTATTCACCAGATCCAGCACTTGCACTTTCTAAGGATCATCTTCTGGACTCATCAACCAGGACCAAATCAAGCACCCTCTGGTCATGATCTGCTGGGTCCACCAGCCAGGAACAGGCCCAGTACCATCATCCTCTGGACCACCATCCTCTGGACCATCATCCTCTGATCAGAGTCGTTGATAGTAGGCCCTTGGGTTATTTCTTATTTTTTCTAATTTACCTTTCTTTAGTTATTCTGCTTATTTTATCAACACCAAAATTACTTTTTTTTACCCACAAAAAAATCATAAAATCAATTTCATCAAAATTTAGAATTAGGTTTTTTTATTTATTTTATCAAATTTAATTTAATATTAATATAATTTAATTTAGGATTAATTCTAACTCTTTCATATATTTAAAACTAATTAGAAAAATTAGGGTTTGTTCTTGATTTAATTTTTATTTTCTTTTCTCAAAACCAAAAATACAAAAATAGGTTAAATTAATTATTAATTAGTAATTAGGTTTGTATTTATTCAATTAAAACCTTATTTTCTCAAAATAATCCAAAACAACAAAAATGTGATTTTTCTTTTAATTAGGTTTAGACGGGGTCAAAACCCTGATTTCTCTCGTTCTCGATTCATCGCGCGCATTTATTATTTTTACTATATTAATGTAACTGCTCATGGTATGTAATAGTTTAATTAGGATTTTTTTCTTTTATTTATCATTTTACGGGTTTTCGACTATGTAATTAATTCTCCTCCCTGAAGCCTTGTAATAGCGTAGTTTTATTTCTCGCATTTTTAATTTTCGCAAACATTAACTGTTAGATGTATGATAATAGGATTGCATGACAAGACTGTATGTTAATTTTAAAATGGTTAGCAAACCCTAAATGTGCAAAGATAATAACTTGAACTCAAATCACTCGCACATGCGCACTTATAGGGTATACTCTCACTTAGGTTGCCTTCGGTAAACAATCATTAAGTATAGGGTGTCTTAGTGGTTGCCCTCTTGTCTAAACAAAGATCAAATGTCCCGTTCAGAAATGTGGCCTCAGATATGTTGCCTCGGAAATGTTTCCTCGAATATGATCTTAAGACACTAGGGTTATTACTAAGACGTCCTAACATTGCTTTAGTGATCGTACGTCCCTTTCGAATTGACCCTTGCAACTCCAACGACGGTGCTACCTACTCATTAATAGTGGGATAGCATTGTCTAAAGGAAACAAGAACAAAAACATTCTTTTTTCGAGTAGGTAGATGCTAGTAGGTACTTGCTCAAAATCAAACTTTTTGACACTTACACTCTTTTCAAACAAAGTTTTCAAAACGACTTCATAACACTCTTGAAGACAGAAGAAAGGGTTAAAGCGAAGTAAAACAAAAAAAATTCAAAACACACAAACACGGAAGCAATTTTTAAAATGATGAGCAAGTACCTAAGAGCCCGTAGAAAACTACGGATAAAAAGGGTGCTAATACCTTCCCTTTCTATAATCTACCCCTCGTACTCAAAATCTCGAAAAAGGAATTTTTCTGTGCTTTGTTCCTTTCCAGTTGGATAAAATTAAATTCGGTGGTGACTCTTACTTACCACGACATTTTGTGAACACAAACGCAAAATGCAAACCAGCATTTTCCTAAAACAGACGGTTCTGCCACCGTATCATAGAACTGGCGACTCTGCTGGGGAGCTTATAAGTGGGGTATACCTTAGGATTAGTTCATCATAAATTGCTTCTCTTGTTTGTTTTGGTTGCTTTACTTTTAAGGGTTTTGTATCGAGAGTTACTATAGATCCTAACCCGGATCTGGGGAACACCTTTTAGGTAAGCAGCAATAAACTGTAAGGGAACTGTACGGCGTAGATCGATACGGTTGAAGCAGTAGCTACGTTGATGTGGCGCATTGGTTGGTACTGGTATCCCTTATGGAGAAACGTGGAGAATACGGGGCTGCTATGTGTGTCGTTAAGCATCAACTGACCTTAGAACCTATAGTTGACCAACTTGGCCATTAGAAAGTAGTGAGATAGCCGGCCTCGGTGTAAAGCTGAGAACCGGCTGATACTCGATACTACACTCATTGAGACCATACTCTCGAGATAGTTCCGGCCGCAAGAAAAGATTGCGTGAGCTGAAACCATGACCGATGAAGGATGGTCAATGATATTGAGAACCTCTAGAACCCGGTTACTATTATTAGGACAGGTTGAAACCAACTAAACTTCAAGAGGGTAATACCTAGACCCCATGCAAGCCTTAAACTTAAGGGCTTTTGTGTGACTTGTTTGCCTTTACCATGTACGTTATCTGTTATACCTGTTGTTTGTTTCATCATGACATCATGCACCATAACATAGCATGCATACTTCATTATACTAACCATTTCGAAGACCGAGGGGATTTATCTTTGTTCTGTTTTGCATATTATGGCTTCCATGCGCAGAAACACCATCTGAGTTAACTTTGTGCAAATACCTGCTCAACTCAAAGATTTAGCCTCGAGAGTTTCTAATACTTCTTCATTCATTAGGAGACATGGTCAGATTCTTAGCTTGTTACCTCAAGGTTTGATGAGCAAGTGATGAGTGTGCTTTTCTAGTTCTTCGATCCAGTGCATCATTGCTTCACCTTCCCAGATTATCAGCTGGTTCCCACTTTGGAAGAGTTTTCTCACTTATTGGGCATATCCATCCTCGAGCAGATGCCCTTCACAGGTTTGGAAGAGACTCCTAGACCAGAAGACATTGCTTCAGCTCTGCATCTAAAAAGGGCTGATGTAGTATCTAATTGGGAGACACGAAGCAGGGTTGAAGGTTTCTTAGCCAAGTTTCTGATGGATCAAGCTCAACTATTCTGGGATAATTTGGACTTTCAGGCTTTCAAAGACATCTTGGCTCTCCTTATCTATGGTTTGGTTCTTTTCCCGAATCCAGATTCCTTCATAGATGTGAATACGGTTAAGATCTTCCTGTCTCGCAATCCTGTACCTACTCTTCTGGGTGATATCTTGCATGCCCTCTATACTCGTACTGTGCGAAGAAGAGGGACTCTCATGTGTTGCATGCCGCTGTTGGCGAGGTGGTTTATTTCGCACCTCCCCAAGTCCGTGTTGAAGAATGAGGAAGGTTTATGATGGTCTTACAGGATAATGTCCCTTGCCCATACAGACATTCTTTGGATTTCTAAGGCTATGGAAAGCATTTTTGTCATTGATAGATGTGGGGGATACCCTAATGTCCCGTTGCTTGGAATCCAAGGAGGAATAACCTACAGTCCTTACTTGGCTTTGCGACAGTTTGGTCGTGCTCGGAGAGACGGTCCTCATGAGTTACTTCTTACAAATATTGCATTTGACTACAAGGAGGACATTGACGAGCATCGCCGGAGGTTTATACGAGCTTGGGGCATGGTGAACAGATCTGACCCTCAAGAGCTAGGACCAAGGACTTCCCTCCCTATGAAGCCTTATCTCCAGTGGGTCCGAGCTCGTGCTCAGAAGCTTGGGATGCCTTATGAAGCTGTGTTACCAGTGATTGTGGAGACCACCAATGAAGAGGGCGTTCCTTATAAAGTCCTTTATCCCTACATGCCCACTGATCTTGGGGAATTGAAGAGATCTTGGATTCAGCTGAAGGAGGAGAGGGATACCTACCGGGAGAAGCATCATGAGCAAGAAAGGAAGATCTTTAAGCTCACGGGGCAACTCGAGAATGAAATAATAATCAATGACTACGTCAGCACCAAGGGTAAGCGTCCATGGGATTTCTGATTTTTGCTTTTTCTAGTTTAGATTTGTTTTTCATTTACTTTTTTGTAAACGCCTTAAAGGCATTGTTGAACCTTTTTAAAAGTTTAATCTAATAAAGTTTGTTTATATCTTGGTTTGCAAATTTAAATTTCCCAAAGTCTTTGAAATCATTACATACGCATCCCATTATCATGCACATCATTACAGGTACCATTACAGGTTTCTCATCTTCTTCGCTGTTTATTTCAGCAGAAACGTCTTCTGATCAAGCTATCAAAGATCTTCAGACACAAAATGCCCAATTCCAAGAGATTTTCTTAAGCTTGGCTAAAGGGCAAGAGGACTTGAAAGCTATCATTCTGAAAGATAAAGAGAAGAAGAAGAAGAAGAAGAAGAAGAAGAAGAAGAAGAAGAAGAAGAAGAAGAAGAAGAAGAAAAAGAAGGTCGTTCTTCTGAGTATGGGCAAAAGGTTTGGGGATAGGTTGAAACAGCAAGTTGATCTATCCTTTTTAACCAAGGGAGGGGAGGACCAAGAAGAAGAAAAGGGCCCCAGTCCTGCAGTTTCTGATAATGATACAGATTATGATGAGGAACAGTATCCTCCTGTTGAGGATAGGTACAAATAACTTGAAGATTGTTTGAGTGCTATGGAGTGTCAGAAGATCCTTGGTTTGGATTTTGAAGAACTGGGACTGGTATCTGGAGTGGTGATCCCTCATAAGTTTAAAGCTCCGGTTTTCTCCAAGTACGATGGAGTATCCTATCCAAAACTCCATCTCCGCTCGTACGTCAGAAAAATCCAACCTTACACTGCTGATAGAAATTTGTGGGTGTACTTCTTTCAGGATAGTCTGTCAGGGACTCAGCTTGAATGGTTTTATCAATTGGAAGGAGCTAATGTCTGAAACTGGGAGGACCTTGCTGCTGCTTTCTACAGGCAGTATCAGTATAACACCGACCTTGCTCCCACTCGTACTCAGCTTCAGGGTATGTCTATGGGTGCAAGTGAAGGTTTTAAGGACTATGCTCAGAAGTGGAGAAATTTGGCTGGAAGAGTCCAACCCCCTTTGCCTGACAGGGAGTTGGTTGATATGTTTCTAGGGACGTTGTCTGGTCCATTTTTCAATCATCTGATCGGCAGTTCGTCATCTGGGTTCACTGAGTTGATCTTAACTGGAGAGAGAGTAGAAGCTGGTATCCGAAGTGGTAAGATACAGAAGGATACATCGTCAAGTGCAGTAAAGAAGCCTTTCACCGGTAAGAAAGAAGCTAGTGCAGTCTACGGTCCGAGGGGATAGAGCAGACCTGAACACCGTCAAGCAGTGAATGCGGTAGTGATATCAAGACCCACAGTTTCTCCACAATGCAACAATCAACAAAGGGTGGAAAGACCACAAAGACAGTTCACTCGGCTTAATATGACCTTGTCTCAAATTTTACCATAATTATTGAAGACCAACCTGGTAACTCTAAGGGAGGCCCCGAAGAATCCCAACACCACATCTCCGCTGTATAACCCGAATGCTCGTTGCGCCTATCACTCTGATGGCCCAGGTCATGATACAAACAACTGTTGGGCCTTGAAGAACAAAGTGCAAGACTTGATCGAAGCCAAAGAGATTGATTTTGACGCTCCGAAGAAACCCAACGTCATAACTGATCATATGCCCAAGCATGGTCATGGAGTGAATGTTGTGGATGATGATTTATTTGTGACCTCCGTGGAAGAAATTTCTACTCCTTTGATGACAGTTAAGAAGAATCTATTGTTAGCCGGTTTATTTCCGGGCTGTGGCAAAGGTTGCCACATGTGTTCAATTCTGCCTGCTGGTTGCCGCTTATTGAAATCAGGTGTTCAACGCCTGATGGATAACAAAAAGATCCTGTTCGAGAAGACTATGATTCCATTAGTTCCAGTTGAAGATGTTGCCATAATAACCATTTCCGCCAAACCTTCCAAGGCTTCTTCGAGAAATCCTGTTAGGATTACACCTGTTCCAAGAATCGCTCTGTTAATCATTACTATCCCTGGTCCTATCCCATACACTTCGGATAAGGCTGTCCCTTGGCACTATGGGGCCGATGTGTATTACCATGGAATTAAACAAGACTTGAAAAGTGAGGAAGCTGATACTGATATCAGCAATATTGTCAGGGCTAGCAAGGTCACCAGAAGTGGAAAACTCTTTTCTCCTGAGATTTCCCCTTCGACTGTCCATAAACCTATTGTCATTCCATCTGCTAGTACATCAGTTATTGTCCCAGTTCCTATTCCGGTTATCACCCCTGTCGCCGAACCATCTGGGACTCGGGGCAAAGAAATCATAGGTGAGCCTGCCCGGACGGAGGCACCTAAGAAGATCATTGTAGAAATCTCTAAGCAGGAGATAGAGGAAATTCTGAAGATTATCAAGAAGAGCGACTACAACGTAGTCGAGCAGCTGGAGCAGACCCTGTCGAAAATCTCCATGTTGTCCTTGTTATTGTGTTCTAAAGCCCATGCAAAGGCTTTAATTTCTTTCCTTAAAATTGTGCATGTGCCACAGATAACCTCTGCCGATCAATTTAAAGATTGCATAGCTAGTTTGACTGCCGACAACGGGTTGGGTTTCTCAGATGCAGATCTGACTGCTAAAGGAAGAAATCACAATGATGCTTTGCACGTATCGATTGAGTGCAGGGGCACTACTTTGGCCCATGTGCTGGTGGATACTGGGTCCTCATTGAATGTTTTTCCAAAGAAAGCATTAGACCGTCTGGACTGTGAAGGTTTGATTCTGAAGCCAAGCAATATTGTGGTTAGGGCTTTCGACAGGTCAAAAAGGATGGTGCACGGGGAGGTGGACGTCCCTGTTAAAGTTGGCTCTCAGACTTTTGCATCTACTTTCTATGTGATGGACATCATACCATCATATTCTTGCTTGTTGGGTCTCCCTTGGATTCATAAGGTTGGGGCAGTGACTTCTACGCTCCATCAGATGTTGAAATATCCAGCAAAGTGAAAGATCATCACGGTACAAGGTAAAGAGGAGTACATGGTGAGTCATCTTAATTCCTTTCGCTATGTGGAGATGGACGGGGAGTTCATCGAAACCCCTTGTCAGAACTTTGAAGAAGTCCCCCAGACTTTGGCGTCAACTGAAGTTGCTATTGACGAACCTATGATGAAGATGGCTTCCCTTAAGGATGCCAGGGCTGTAATTGAAAAAGGTGGGTGTGCAAATTGGGGTCAGCTCACTGATTTCACACACAAAAATGACAAGTTTGGTTTGGGCTTTACTGCAGTGGCTCAAAGGGCTATTCGGCGCGCGCGGATTGGAAGACCTCCTCTGCATATCAGTAATCAAGGAGTTAATGCAATTGAAGATGGTGAAGAAGATTCAGATATCGACAGCTGGATCTACCCTACAACCGATGGTGGCTTGAACAACTGGACGGTGAAGGACTTCGTACCCGTTTCTTTTATTACATAGTAATTGACTTTTGTTTTGAGATTTGTAACTGACAGTTTGAAACTTTACGGCCCGGTGCCTTGCCCGAGGCACTTTGGCTTTGTTTGTGAGGGCTTATTATTAGTCATTTTCATATATCATCAATAAAGCATTGGACGTTTTCTTGCATTACAAAATTTTTCGCTCCTTGTTTTTCCTTTCTATCTCGCACTTTATCAAAACAGCTATTATCTTACACACACTCATGAATCATAATGCAGATCCACATCCACTCTGGATCCCATTGATAACAACTCTGCTACTGTCAGTTATGACTTCGAAAATCCGATCAACCAAGCCGAGGAAGAAGGTGAGGATGATTGTAAGGTGCCTGGGGAACTTGCCAGACTGTTACTGCAGGAAGAGAGGGCCATACAGCCTCATGAGGAGCCAATGGAATTGGTGAATTTGGGTACAGAGGAAGACAAGAAAGAGGTCAAGATAGGTGCGAATCTAGGGCCTAGTGTCAAGCAATGGTTGATACAGATGCTACGCGACTATGTTGAGATCTTCGCTTGGTCTTATGAAGATATGCCTGGCTTAGACACTGACATTGTGGTACACCGCCTGCCAACTAAAGAAGACTGTCCTCCGGTAAAATAGAAGGTTCACCGTATGCGCCCTGAGATGTCTGAGAAAATCAAAGCTGAGGTCATGAAACAGTTTGACGCCAGATTTCTGGTTGTTACTTCTTACCCACAGTGGGTTGCCAACATGGTTCTGGTGCCTAAGAAGGATGGTAAGGTACGGATATGTTTGGACTATAGAGATCTGAGTAGGGCAAGCCCCAAAGACGATTTCCCACTGCCTCACATTAATGTTCTGGTCGACAACACCGCGCAGCATAAGGTCTTCTCCTTTATGGATGGTTTTTCTTGTTACAATCAGATTAAGATGGCTCCCGAGGACATGGAGAAGACAACTTTCGTTACACAGTGGGGCACCTTCTGTTACAAGGTAATGCCTTTTGGGTTGAAGAATGCTGGGGAAACTTATCAGCGCACCATGGTCGCTTTGTTCCACGACATGATTCACCATGAGATTGAGGTTTATGTTGATGACATGATTGCAAGGTCCCAGACTGAAGAAGAACACCTTGACCATCTCCAGAAACTGTTCGACAAGCTGAAGATGTACAAGCTGAGGTTAAACCCGAACAAGTGCACCCTTCGGGGTAAGGTCTGGTAAGCTGTTGGGTTTCATTATTAGTGATAAAGGTATTCAAGTGGACCCTGCAAAGGTGAAGGCTATACAGGAGATGCCAGCTCCCCGAACAAAAAAGGAAGTTAGAGGCTTTTTGGGACGTCTAAATTACATTGCAAGATTCATTTCACATCTGACTGCTACTTGTGAGTCAATCTTCAAGCTGCTGAAGAAAGATCAAGTAGTAAAATGGAATGATGAATGTCAGACTGCTTTCGAAAGGATCAAGGAATACCTCCAAGAGCCACCTATTATGATGCCTCCAGTTGAAGGAAGACCTTTGATCTTATACTTGACAGTGCTGGATAATTCAACGGGGTGCGTGTTGGGGCAACATGACGAGTCTGGCCGAAAAGAGCATGTTATTTACTACCTTAGCAAAAAATTTACCGACTGTGAGACCCAATACTCACTGCTCGAGAAAACTTGATGCGCTTTGGCATGGGCTGCTTGCCGGCTGAGACAGTATATGCTGGCTCACACTACCCTATTGATATCAAAGATGGATCCAATCAAGTATATCTTCGAAAATCTTGCCTTGTCCGGAAGAATAGCAAGATGGAAGATGATCTTAACTGAGTACGACATCTAATACACAACCCAAAAAGCAATTAAGGGGAGTGTATTGGCAGATCATTTGGCGCATCAGGCCATGGATGATTACCAATCCATGAATTTCGAGTTCCTGGATGAGAACATCATGTTGGTGACCAACTGTGAAGAACCTGGACCGGATGAAGGACCTGAGGAAGGATCTCGATGGTCTATGTATTTTGACGGAGCATCAAACGCGTTGGGTAATGGCATTGGCGCTGCGATCATATCTCTTGAGGGCTATCATACTCCATTCACCGCCCGATTATGTTTTAACTGCACCAACAATATGGCGGAGTATGAAGCGTGCATCCTGGGCCTTCGAGCAGCTATTGACCTGAGGATTAAGTTCTTGAGTGTATTCGGAGATTCCGCTCTAGTGATCAGTCAGATCAAAGGCGAGTAGGATACGAAGCACCCAAATTTTATTCCTTACAAATAATATGTATTGACGTTGCTCCCACACTTTGAGGAGATAACCTTTGAACACTTCCCAAGAGAGGAGAATCAGTTAGCGGACGCGCTAGCTACCATGTCTTCTATGTTAAAAGTCAGGTGGGACAATGAATCTCCCCAGATTACCATTGAGAGGTTGGATGAACCCGCACATTGCTGTGACATTGAAACTGAATAGGTAGCAGGTAAACCCTGGTTTTATGAGGTGAAGAGGTATCTTGAGGCTCAAGAGTACCCCGAGGGTGCATCTGTTAATGATAAGAAGTTTCTGGGGAGATTCGCTGTGAAGTTCTTCATCAGTAATGGTATCCTTTACAAGCATAACCATGATTTAACCTTACTGCGGTGTGTGGATAAGAACGAGGCAGAAAGGATTATGGCAGAATTACATGAAGGTACCTTCGGGACTCATTCCAATGGACATACTATGGCAAAGAAAATCTTACGGGCAGAATATTTTTGGTCCACTATGGAAGCTAATTGTTATCAGCACTCTCGGACCTGTCATAAGTGCCAAGTCTATGCGGATAAGGTGCATGTACCTCCAGTTCCCCTGAATGTTTTAACAGCTCCTTGGCCTTTCGCAATGTGGGGCATCGACATGATCGGCGATATTAGACCTACTGCGTCCAATGGGAATTATTTCATTGTGGTAGCTATTGATTATTTCACAAAGTGGGTTGAGGCAGCTTCCTTTGCTACAGTAACCAAGAATGTCGTGGCGCGGTTTATCCGACACAATCTGATCTGTCGATACGATGTACCAGAGAGGATCATTACGGACAATGGTACAAATCTCAACAATACAATGATCACTGAGCTCTGTAAATAGTTCAAGATACAGCATCATAACTCTTATCCTTATCGGCCGAAGATGAATGGGGTTATTGAAGCAGCTAATAAGAATATCAAGAAGATTGTGCAGAAGATGACAGTGACATACAAAGACTGGCATGAGATGTTACCATTCGCTCTTCATGGGTACCGTACCTCAGCAAGGACTTCGACGGGGGCAACACCCTATTCCTTAGTGTATCGCATGGAGGCAGTCCTACCCATCAAAGTCCAGATACCCTCTCTTCGGATTATGAAGGATGCAGGTTTGAGCAAGGACGATTGGATCCAGACCCGACTTGACCAACTGAATCTAATCGACAAAAAGAGACTTACTGCTATTTATCGTGGTTAGGCGTATCAAAAGTAGATGATCAAGGCTTTTAACAAGAAAGTCAGACGACAAGAATATCAAGTCGGGGATTTGGTAATCAAACGCATCATACTGCCGCAAGGGGATCCCAGGGGGAAATGGACCCCTACGTACGAAGGGCCATTTGTGGTTAAGAACATTTTCTCAGGAGGAGCTATGATTCTAACCACCATGGATGGTGACGACCTTCCTCACCCTGTCAATGCAGACATACTGAAAAAATACTACGCATAATCAAAGACCCACTAGGTCGACTGACCTAGGCAAAAATAAGGACTTCCCGGCGAACAAAAAGGGTTCGGGCAAAAGTAAGGGATGAAAATGAAAAAATTTGTACACCCGACAAGTCGAAAACCTGAAAAGGCGGCTTGGGCAAAAAAGGGTATCCTGGGGTGGACCGAAAACCCGAAAGGGTGGTTCAGGCAAAAATTAGGGATTAAAGCGTAACACTATGTCTCATTGGATCATCTTGCGACCAGACTTCAGTATCGACTATCAAGCTCGGACGGCGCCAATCAATCTGATCTACCTTCAACCAAGTATCAAAGTGATGAGACGCTCGAAGATATAAAGGCAATAGCAGAGTTGGAACCCAGTGGGATTGTTTCACATAGCTATTTTTCTTGGTTTTTCATAAATTGTATAAATTCTATCTTTCGACAGTGTTCTCTTACTAGGACGTCAGCCTCTTGTACAAAACGCCTATTACAGGCCAACATCAAAATCAATACAATTCATTTCACAAGAAATTTCAAATTATTTTTCTTTTTTTTTTGTTTTTCAAGAGCGTCCAATGATTCATTTTTGATATATGCATTTGAAAATAATTGTTGCTCATAAATATTTACATGTGAAACAAAAGACAATTACTCGTAATTCCAGGAACAGGGGAAACCAATAAATGTCCAAACCTTACAGTTGCTCTACCCACCAGGTACATGGATAGACCCAGATGGAGAATATGACTAAAGGTACATACACTCCCTGCAGAGTAGGAGGTATCCAAAAACAGTGGCGTTAGCTCTCCCCAATCGAGGTTCATAGTCGCAAACGAGTCAGCAAAATTCTCCCCAAGCAGAGTTCATCTATCACCAACAATGGATGATTATCCCCAGTGGAGTTTATTTCTTCCAGACATAAACTCAATCCCCAAGCAGAGTTCATCATCATCAGCAACGGTAGTTCATCCCCAGCTGAAGTTATTTCTCCAAATCAGCAGATCTTCTAGCAGAGTATCTCTCTTCCCCACAGAGTCATTCTCTCGCCAATTTATTCTCCAACAGAGTCTCTCCCGGCAAAATATTCTTAAACAAAACGGACACAAGTCTCGGGCTAATCATATTTGGTCATTATCTCCAGCAAGCGAAACTCTTTGTACTCTCCAGCAGCAGTCCGAGATTTATTTTCCGCAACTAGAGAACATCGCAAGAACATTGCATATTCATACATCATGGCATATGCATAAGCATCATACAACACAATCTCATTTATTTTGAGGGCATCATTACTCGATACATATCATACATCATGACATTACATACAACTAACTCTTTACCTTTCAGGGAAAGATACAATCAAATTCTCACAAGTTTTCTCTGGTTCAGTCAAATTGATGCTAAGATTTCTATTCCAGTTCAAGCTATGAAGCCCGGATATGACCGGATAATATATTAATTTCTCCATTATATTATGAAGCCCGGAGAACGACCGGATAACAGCACCCAAATACTACGAAGTCTGGAATCGACCAGATAGTGGTTTATCTTAAATTCAAGCTATGAAGCCCGGATTCTATCGGAAAATAGTTGAATCCCCAGCAAGGTATTGTGAAGCCTGGAAATCAACCAGATAGCAGTACAAAACACCATGAAGCCTGGAGTCGACCAGATAGTGGTATATCATAAATACAAGTGGTGAAGCCCAGAAATCAACCGAAAAACAACTTAACAAGGTATTGTGAAGCCTAGAAATCGACTAGATAGCAATACAGGACACCATGAAGCCTGGATTCGACCAGATAATGGTATAAGACATCGTGAAGCCTGGATTATGACCAGATAGCGGCAAAAGACACTGAAGCCTGGGACTACAACTAGATAACAGTAAGGGACATTGCGAAGCTTGGATTTCGACCAAATAGCAGTCTACCCGGCCAATTACTAAGAAGCCCGGAATCAACCGGATATTAGTAGGCCTTAAAATCAAATGGAAGCCCGAATGCGACTGGATAACCACTTGATTTCTTCTGAAGCCTGGAACACGACTAGATAAGAAGTAAGAAGTTGCGAAGCCTGGATTACGACCAGATAGCGGAAAAGGACTGAAGCCTGGAATCGACCAGATAACAGTATGGGACACTGCGAAGCTTGGGTTTCGACCAAATAGCAATTTACCTAGACAATTACTAAGAAGCCCGGAATCGACCGGATATTAGTGTGCCCTAAATTCAAGTTGAAGCCCGGATGCGACCGGATAACAACTTAATTCCTTCTGAAGCCTGGAGTACGACCAGATAAGAATTGAGAAATTGTGAAGCCTGGAGAATGACCGGATAGAAAGTTTAATCTCATCTCCCCGTTAAGTCACTGTAAAGCCTGGAGCACGACCAGATAGCAGTCGATCTTATCATTATGAAGCCTGGATCATGACCAGATAGTAGTTCATTTTCACCTCTTCGACTAAGAGACGATTCCCCAGTAGAATAACAGACGACTGAAGCTCCTAAAATTCAACTTTTACCAAGACAGAGACCAGCATTCCCCAGCGAAGTCCTCCTCAATAATAGGTATACAAGCTCTCACAAAGGAATCTATTATGCGATCGACACTCCTTAGGATGGCATCTTTAAGCCCATCCTCCGTCATCAATCTCTAAATGGCATCTATAAGCCCATTCCCGACATCACAACACAAGTACCACTTCATGCGAGTGCAAATTTCTGGGCACTCTAGTGTTCAATCATCTTCCACCTTCGGATCACGAAAGGCAAGCAAGCCAATCTATATCCTCAGGTTTAAGAAGATTGAACAGGGGCAGTTGTTGTACCCCAAAATTTTCCCTCCCATATTTCTCAATACATTTCAAGTGATATCCTCAAATTGCTCAAGGAAGTCCAAGAGTTCACCAGACAAATTCTCTCCTAAGGCAGTCTACCTCAAATTAGGGTTTCAGTTTGCATCAATATGTTTGAATCAAAAGGGTACCAAATGCTCACTATTGTCCTAATATGTTCTCAATATCATCCATGTCAAGTTTCAAGCCTTGCAGAGAAATTTTGCTCAATTAATTGCTCAAAGGCCTGAAAATCGACTGTGCTATGGCAAAAGTCAATTGTGGCCCACATACAGTTAAACTTCAAGATTTTTGGTTAACATTCTCATTTTGAAGTTTTATTCATCATTTTATCAAGGGTTGATCATGATTCCTCAAGGATTGCTCATAATTCATCAAAACCCAAAAGTTGTTAAATTAGGGTTTTGCAAGAAAAGTCAACTCAACTTTGACCAAGCATAACTTTCTCATACTTTATCAAAAATGACCCATCCAAAGATCATTTTGAAGAGTATGCAATTCTCTACAATTCATCTTAAGCTCCCAAGTTCAAAATATGCACTCACAAGAAGATACAAATTTGGACATTATAGGTCATTTTGAAAAGTCAACAAAAACACCTTTTTTATCAAAGATACATACATGAACATGGAAGACTCAATTGAGATGAGACCAAAAGGGTTGCTTAGAGGACATATCAAGATTTCTAAAAAGTCCAAGAACACATCTCTAGGGTCAAAATTGAAGGAGTTATGCATTGGCAAAGGTTACCTTTTTTTGCAAAATTGCCAAAAGTCAAATATGTCTCAAATTGCAATTTTTGTCAAATGGGCCCAACTTTTTGTGCTTGAATTAAGTTGGTAACATGATCCAAGACCCATGATCCTTCACACTTGTATTTATTTTATTTTTATCATTTATTTTGATTTTGATTTCAATTAAATCAAATTAAATCAAAATTAAATCATGAAAATATCAAAACTAATCAAAGCTTGAGATTTTGTACATGTTTAGGCCTCTTATACAGCTGGAAAGAGAATCAAATCGTGCAAGCTTCAAATGGACACAAAAAGATTGGATTTGGCTTGATTTGGAAAGATTTACATAAGAATCAAATCATGATTCAATCATCTTAATTGAGAAAGATTTGAAGAAAGTTTGTAACCTAATTCATTCTAGGGTACATATAGGACAAGTGCAGATCAAAAACAAAAGGATTGGAGGCGTGAAAAGAGAAGAACAAATCTCAAAGTTTCAAAGGAAAAGTGGAAATATGATCTCATAGTTCCAAGCTTCCTCAAGTCATTCCAAGCATACCATTCGCTTGTTGGACATTTAAGGACTTTATCTCAATCATTAGCAAGCATTTTCGTGCCCAAAAACGCGCTGTAAGTACCACACGATTTCTCACTTTTCTTGATTTCGAATCCATTAATTCTTGCATCTTTAGCATGAATAATTGACATATTCTTAATCCTTATGATGTCTGCAAGCAAATGGTCATGTTTAATTGTGTTTTCATTAATTGTATACCAAGTTGCCATGGCTAGGGTTCATGCTTCATTTTTAGGGATTTTTCATACAGGAACAATTGGACCTAATGGAGGAGACCATTGTGATCAGCAGGTCAAACCCAGTTGATCCATGGTCTTGAATCTTATTTATATCGCTTATATGCAATTTCTGAAATACACAGGGTTATAGCCACAGCGCCATGTCTGTAGGCAAAGGTTCGAGTTTTAAACGACAGGTCCAGGGAAGAAGACGATGGCGTGTCACAAATTTACTGGCCGGTTTAAATGTTGGCGTGTTTATTCTGGCCAGAAGCCTATAGTTCTGATCTATTTGTTTGTTTCTATTGTACTGATAAACTAACCCCCAGTGCAGTTGGTCAGAAGAAGGAAGTCAAAAGTTCATGATTCTGGATTCAATCCCAGGCGTGACCTTTTGGCATTTTTCCCCTTTGTATTCACCAGATCCAGCGATTGCACTTTCTAAGGATCATCTTCTGGACTCATCAACCAGGACTAGATCAAGCACCCTCTGGTCATGATCTGCTGGGTCCACCAGCCAGGAACAGGCTCAGTACCATCATCCTCTGACCACCATCCTCTGGACCACCATCCTCTGATCACCATCCTTTGGACCACCATCCTCTGGACCATCATCCTCTGGACCACCATCCTCTGGACCATCATCCTCTGATCAGAGCCGTTGACAGCAGGCCTTTGGGTTATTTCTTATTTTTTCTAATTTACCTTTCTTTAGTTATTCTGCTTTTTTTATCAACACCAAAATTACTTTTTTTTACCCACAAAAAAAATCATAAAATCAATTTCATCAAAATTTAGAATTAGGTTTTTTTATTTATTTTATCAAATTTAATTTAATATTAATCTAATTAAATTTAGGATTAATTCTAACTCTTTCATATATTTAAAACTAATTAGAAAAATTAGGGTTTGTTCTTGATTTAATTTTTATTTTATTTTCTCAAAACCAAAAATACAAAAATAGGTTAAATTAATTATTAATTAGTAATTAGGTTTGTATTTATTCAATTAAAACCTTATTTTCTCAAAATAATCCAAAACAACAAAAATGTGATTTTTCTTTTAATTAGGTTTAGACGGGGTCAAAACCCTGATTTCTCTCATTCTCGATTCATCGTGCGCATTTATTATTTTTACTATATTAATGTAACTGCTCATGGTATTTAATAGTTTAATTAGGATTTTTTTTCTTTTATTTATCGTTTTACGGGTTTTTGGCTATGTAATTAATTCCCCTCCCTGAAGCCTTGTAATAGCGTAGTTTTATTTCTCGCATTTTTAATTTTCGCAAACATTAATTGTTAGATGTATGATAAAGGATTGCATGACAAGACTGTATGTTAATTTTAAAATGGTTAGCAAACCCTAAATGTGCAAAGATAATAACTTGAACTCAAATAACTCGCACATGCGCACTCCTAGGGTATACTCTCACTTCAGTTGCCTTCGGTAAACGATCATTAAGTATAGGGTGTCTTAGTGGTTGCCCTCTTGTCTAAACAAAGATCAAATGTCCCGTTCGGAAATGTGGCCTCGGATATATTGCCTCTGAAAGGTTGCCTCGGAAATGTTGCCTCGAGTATGATCTTAAGACACTAGGGTTATTACTAAGACGTCCTAATGTTGCTTTAGTGATCGTACGTCCCTTTCGAATTGACCCTTGCAACTCCAACGATGGTTCTACCTACTCATTAATAGTGGGATAGCGCTGTCTAAAGGAAACAAGAACAGAAACATTCTTTTTTCGAGTAGGTAGATGCTAGTAGGTACTTGCTCAAAATCAAACTTTTTTACACTTACACTCTTTTCAAACAGAGTTTTCAAAACGACTTCGTAACACTCTTGAAGACAGAAGCAAGGGTTAAAATGAAGTAAAATAAAAACTTTTCAAAACACACAAACACGGAAGCAATTTTTAAAATGATGAGCCAGTACCTAAGAGCCCGTAGAAAACTATGGATAAAAAGGGTGCTAATACCTTCCCTTTCTATAATCTACCCCTCGTACTCAAAATCTCGAAAAAGGAATTTTTCTGTGCTTTTTTCCTTTCCAGTTGGATAAAATAAAAGTCGGTGGCGACTCTTGCTTACCGCGGCATTTTGCAAACACAAACACAAAATGTGAACCAGCATTTTCCTAAAATAGTATGTTCTGCCACCGTATCACAGTATCGCCAGAGGTTCATACGAGCTTGGAGCATGGTAAATAGATATGGCACCAAGGCTTTGGGGCCAAAGGCTTCCATTCCTATGGAACCTTATCTCCAATGGGTACGAGCTCGCGCCCAGAAACTTATGATGCCCTATATGGCCGTTTTACCAGTGATTGTGGAACCCACTACTGAAGGGGGTATTCCTTACACGATTCTCTATCCCGATATGCCCACTGATCTTGGAGAATTACGGAGGTCTTGGATTCAGTTGAAGAAAGAGCGGGATACTTACAGGGATCATTTCTATGCCCAGGAGGGGGAGGTTTTAGAGCTCATAAAGCAACTCCATGAGGAAAGAGGACTTAATGTCTATCTCGGCACAAAGAGGAAGCATCCATGGGATTTTTGATTTTTTCTAGTTTTTAGAATTGTTTTAATTGTAACGCCTAAAAGGCAACTGAACGTTGAATTCTACTAATAAAAGCTTTATTTCATTTTGGTTCGCAAATTTAAATTTCCCAAAGTCTTTGAAAACATTGCATACATATCATACATATCATTGCATAACAGGATTCATCACAGGTTTCTCATCTCCTCCGCTGTTTATTTCAGCAATGGATCTTGAACAAACTATGAAAGATCTTCAGACTCAGAACATGCAATTCCAGCAAATGATTGCGGATCTGGCCAAAGGACAGGAAGAGCTGAAGGCTCTGATTGTTAAGAAGAACAAGAAGACAGCCGGTGTGGCACATATGAGCATAAGGTTCAGAGGGCCGCCAAGACGGGTTGTTGATTTAGCTTATTCATCTAAAGAGGGAGAGAACCAAGAGGTTAAAGCCAGAGAAGAGGACCTAGTCCTAAAGAGTCTGAAAATGAAACTGATTGCAATGAGGAGCAGTACCCTCCGACTGATGAAAAGTATAAGCAGTTAGAAGAGCACATGAGTGCTATGGAAATCCAGAAGGTTCCTAGGCTGGATTTTGAAGAGTTGGGTCTAGTCTCTGGGGTTGTCATCCCCCCAAAATTCAAGGCACCTGTATTTTCTAAGTATGATGGGGTCTCTTGTCCCAAAATGCATCTTCGTTCTTATGTGAGGAAGATATAGCCTCATACTACTGACAAAGACTTATGGGTTCAGTTCTTTCAAGACAGTTTGTCTGGAACACAACTGGATTGGTTCTATTAGCTGGAAAGAGCCAATGTTCGTAACTGGGAAGACCTTGCTGCTGCATTTTATAAGCAATATCAGTATAATGCAGACCTCGCTCCCACCCGTACATAACTCCAAAATATGTCTATGGGTTCGAACGATGGTTTCAAGGATTATGCTCAGAAGTGGAGAGATTTGGCTAGAAGATTTCAACCTCCCTTGGCTGACATGGAGCTCGTGGATATGTTTCTGGGGACTTTGATCGGGCCATTCTTCAACCACCTGATTGGAAGTTCATCGGCGGGTTTTACTGAACTGATCTTAACAGGAGAAAGAGTGGAAGCTTGAATCCGAAGTGGAAAAATTCAGAAGGATGCCTCTTCGAGTGCTGCAAGGAAGCCGTTTGCAGGTAAAAAGGAAGTCAGTGTCGTCTACAACCAAAAGAATCATAATTGAACCGAGCATCGTCCAGTGGTATGGGCTGTTATGATTCCCAACCCTGCACCTGCTCAACAAAGAAATAATCAGCCGAGAGCAGAAAGGCCAGCTAGACAGTTCACTCGAATCAACATGACGATGTCTCAAGTTTTACCTCAGTTGCTGAAGTCCAATCTGGTTACTCTGAGGGAAGCTCCGAAAAATCCAAACAACACCTCTCCCTACTATAAACCCAATGCTCGTTGTGCTTACCATTTAGAGAGTCCAGGCCATGACACCAATGACTGCTGGACTTTGAAGAACAAAGTACAAGATCTGATTGATGCTAAGGAGATTGAATTTGATCCCCCAGAGACTCCTAACGTTATCACTGCTCCTATGCAGAAACATGGTCGGGGTGTTAATATCGTTGAAGAAGATGTCTTTGTGACCTCTGTGGAAGAATTGGTGACCCCACTCATGACTATCAAAGAGAGTTTGTTGAAGGTCGGTTTATTTCCGAGTTGTGGTGAAGGTTGCCACTTTTGTTTATTTCTACCGACTGGGTGCCCTTTGTTGAAAGCAGGTGTTCAGCGTCTGATGGATGATAAAGAGATCTTGTTTGAGAAGACCCCTGTTCTGACTGTTTCCTGTGAAGACGTTGCTATCATAACCATTTCTGCCAATCCTCCTAGGGCCTCCGCTAAGAGACCCGTCAGGATTACATCAATTCTGAAGGTGACTCCGTTGATCATAACCATGCCAGGGCCAATCCCATACTCCTCGGACAAAGCTGTTCCTTGGAACTATGGGGCCGACGTCTATTACTATGGCGTAAAGCAGGACATGCTAGCCATTAAAGACAAGATTCTTGAAAATGCTGATTCTGACATCGTCAATATTGCCGGAACCAGTAAAATAACAAGAAGTGGAATAGTGTTCTCCCCTGAGATTTCTCCTCCAAAGACTGCTACCAGACCTGTGATCATTCCTGATGTAGTTCCACCCAAGACTACTACTGTGATTCCAGTAATCACTCTTGTTGACCCTTCCATCACCGAGTCGGCTGAGACTTGAGGCAAAGACATACTGATTGAGCCTATCCTGACAAAGGCTAATTCAGTAACCCTACCAGAAGCTTCCAAGAAAGAAATGGAGGAAACTTTGAAGATAATAAAGAAGAGCGACTACAATGTGGTCGAGCAGCTGGGGCAGACCCCATCTAAAATCTCTATGTTGGATTTGTTGTTGTGTTCCGAGGCCCATGCGAAGGCTTTGGTTAAGTTTCTGAAGATGGCTCACGTGCCACAAGAGACATCTGCTGATCACTTTGAAGATTGTGTGGCTAGTCTAATTGCTGATAATGATTTAGGTTTTTCTGACGCGGATCTGACACCAAAAGGAAGAAAGCATAATGATGCTCTTCATGTTTCCGTTGAATGCAGGGGCACGACTTTGGCCCATGTTTTGGTAGATATTGGCTTCTCGTTGAATGTGTTACCTAAAAAAGCTCTGGACAGATTGGACTGCGAAGGATTGACCTTGAAGCCTAGCAATATGGTAGTGAGAGCTTTCAATGGTTCGAAGAGGATGGTCCACGGGGAAGTGGATGTCCCTATCAAAGTTGGTTCCCAGACCTTCGACTCCACTTTCTATGTAATGGATATCAAACCATCATATTCTTGCTTGTTGGGACGCCCTTGGATACATGGGGCTGGGGCTATTACTTCTACCCTCCACTAGATGTTGAAGTACCCAGTAAGAGGAAAGATTATCACTGTGCATGGTGAATAGGAGTATATTATTAGTCACTTGAACTCCTTCAGGTACATAGAGATAGATGGCGAGTTCATCGAGACTTCTTGCCAGAACTTTGAAGAGGTACCTTAGATTATGGCTACAGCAGAAGCTACCACCAGTCCTCTGAAGGTCACCAAATCTCCCTTGAAGATGGCTTCTCTCAAGGATGCATGAGCAGTGGTTGAAGAAGGTGGGTCTACCATTTGGAGTCAGCTCCCGGTTATTCATTACAAGTCTGACAAATCTGGTTTGGGCTTTACTACAGGTGCTCAAAGGGTTATTCATCGTGCTCGGGCTGGAGGACCTCCCCTACGCATCAGCAATTCTGGGGTCAATGCACTTGAAGACAATGATGGTGATTCCGACATTGACAGTTGGGTCTTCCCGACTACCAACGATGGACTTAATAACTGGACTACCAAGGACTTTGTATCGATTACTTTTGTTCAGGAGTAATTGTCTTTTGATTTTTTCAGATATGTAATTTAAAAATAATATAAACTTTATAGCCATGTGTCTTACCTAGGACACAATGGTTCTATTTGTGAGGGTTATCATGTTTCATTTTCATATGACATTAATAAAGCATTGGACGTTTGCGTACAAATTTTGCGCTCTTTGTCTTTCTTTTCTTTTATTTTGTCTATACAGTTATGCTCTTACACACACTCACGTATCCAAATGCAGATCTATATCCACTCTGGATCCCATTGATAGCAGTTATGCTACTGCTCATTATGACTTTGAAAATCCGATCAACCAAGCCGAGGACAAAGGTGAGGAAGATTGTGAGGTACCCGGAGAACTTGCTAGACTATTATAGCAGGAAGAAAGGGCCATACAGCCTCATGAAGAGCCGATCGAGACAGTGAACTTGGGTACAGAGGAAGATAAAAAAGAGGTTAAGATAGGTGCAAATCTGGAGCTTAGTGTCAAACAGCGGTTGGTGCAGATGTTGCATGAGTATGTTGAAATCTTCGCCTGGTCATATGAAGACATGTCGGGACTAGACACGGATATAGTGGTTCATCGTCTGCCGACTAAAGAAGACTACCCTCTGGTAAAGCAAAAAGTTTGTCGTATGCACCCTGAGATGTCGGAGAAGATTAAAGTAGAGGTTATGAAGCAGTTCAACACCGGGTTCTTAGCTGTCACCTCCTATCCGCAGTGGGTTGCTAATGTGATTCCAGTACCTAAGAAAGATGGTAAAGTATGAATTTGTATGGATTACAGAGACTTGAACAGGGCAAGCCCCAAGGATGACTTTCCGCTTCCCCACATCGATGTTCTGGTTGACAACACCACACAACACAAAGTCTTTTCCTTCATGGACAGTTTCTATGGCTACAATCAGATCAAGATGGCACCTGAAGACATGGAGAAGACAACCTTTGTTACACAGTGGGGCACTTTCTGCTACAAGGTGATGTCGTTTGGGTTGAAGAATGTTGGAGAAACTTATCAGCGAGCTATGGTAGCTCTGTTCCATGACATGATTCACCATGAGATAGAGGTTTACGTCGATGACATGATAGCCAGGTCTCAAACTGAAGAAGAACACCTTGATCATCTACAAAAGTTATTTGATAGGTTGAAGACGTACAAGCTGAGCTTAAATCCGAACAAGTGCACCTTCAGGGTAAGGTCTGGTAAGCTTCTGGGATTCATGGTCAGTGACAAAGGTATTCAAGTAGACCCTGCAAAGGTGAAGGCCATACAAGAGATGCCGCTCCCCGTACTGAGAAGGAAGTTAGAGGTTTCTTGGGACGCCTAAATTACATTGCCCGATTCATTTCACATCTGACTGCTACTTGTGAGCCGATCTTCAACCTTCTGAAGAAAGATCAAGTGGTAAAGTGGAATGACTAATTCTAGGTAGCCTTTAACAGAATCAAACAATATATCCAAGAGCCTATTATTCTGATGCCTCCGACTGAAGGAAGACCTTTGATAATATACTTAACAGTGCTAGATAATTCAATGGGGTATGTGTTGGGACAGCATAACGAGTCTGGTCGAAAAGAGCACGCAATATACTACCTTAACAAAAAGTTTATCGACTGTGAAACATGATACTCACTGCTCGAGAAAACTTGATGTGCTTTGGTATGGGCTGCTCGCCGACTAAGACAATATATGTTGACCCACACTACTTTGTTGATATCTAAGATGGATCTGATCAAGTACATTTTCGAGAAGCTCGCTCTCTCCGGAAGGATAGCAAGGTGGCAAATGATCTTAACCGAGTACGACATCCAATACACAACCCAAAAGGCAATCAAGGGAAGTGTGTTAGCTGATCATTTGGCGCATCAGGCCGTGGACGACTACCAGTCCATGAATTTCGAGTTCCCGGATGAGAATATCATGTTGGTAACCGACTATGAAGAACCTGGACCGGATGAAGGACCTGAGGAAGGATCCCGATGGTCTATGTATTTTGATGGAGCCTCAAACACACTGGGTAATGGTATTGGCGCCATAATCATATCTCCCGAGGGCTGTCATACTCCGTTCACTGCCCGATTATGTTTCAACTATTCCAAAAACATGACGGAGTATGAAGCATATATTATGGGTCTTAGAGCTGCTATTGACCTAAGGATCAAGTTCTTGAGTGTATTCAGGGATTCCACTTTGGTGATAAGTCAGAACAAAGGCGAGTGGGATACGAAGCACTAGAACCTTATTCCTTACAAAGAGTATGTACTGACATTGCTTCCGCATTTTGAAGAGATCGCCTTTGAACATTTCCCACGATAAGAGAATCAGTTAGCGGATGCGCTAGCTACTATGTCGTTAATGTTCAAGGTCAGGTGGGACAATGAAGCTCCCCTAATCACTATTGAGAGGTTAGATGAACCGACATACTGCTGTGAGATCGATACGGAGGAGGTAGCCGACAAACCTTGGTTTCATGAGGTGAAAAGGTATCTCGATGCTCAAGAATACCCCGAGGGGGCATCTGTCAATGACAAGAAATTTCTGAGAAGGTTTGCTGCAAAGTTCTTCCTCAGCAATGGAATCCTCTATAAGCGCAATCATGACTCTACCTTACTGCAGTGTGTAGACAAGAACAAAGCAGGGAGGATCATGGCAGACCTACACGAAGGTACCTTTAGCACTCATTCCAGTGGACATACCATGGAAAAGAAGATCCTACGGGCAGGATACTACTGGTCCACTATGGAAGCCGACTATTATCAGCATTCTCGAACCTATCACAAGTGCCAAATCTATGCTGATAAGGTGCATGTACCTCCAGTTCCCTTGAATGTTTTGACGGCTCCCTGGCCCTTTGTAATATGGGGCATTGACATGATCGGTGAGATCAGACCTACCACGTCCAACGGGCATCACTTTATCCTAGTGGTCATTGATTACTTTACGAAGTGGGTTGAGGCTGCGTCCTTTGCTAAGGTTACCAAGAATGTGGTGGCACGGTTCATCAAGCATAACTTGGTTTGTCGTTATGGTATCCTTGAGAGAATCAACACGGATAATGGTACTAATCTCAATAACTCGATGATCACTGAACTCTGTAAACAGTTCAAGATTCAGCATCACAACTCTTCTCCTTACCGTTCGAAGATGAATGGGGTTGTTAAAGCTGCTAATAAGAATATTAAAAAGATCATATAGAATATAACAGTGACATACAAAGACTGGTACAAGATGTTACTGTTTGCTCTTCACGGGTACCGTACCTCAGCGCGTACGTCAACAGGGGCAACACCCTATTCGTTGGTATATGGCATGGAGGTTGTCCTACCCATGGAGGTCCAGATCCCTTCTCTACGGATTATGAAGGATGTGAGTTTGAGCGAAGACGATTGGATCCAGACTCGACTTGATCAATTGAACTTAATCGACGAGAAAAGACTTACTATTATCTGCCATGGTCAAATGTATCAGATACGGATGATCAAGGCCTTCAACAAGAAAGTCAGACAACAAGTGTATCAAGTAGTGGATCTGGTAATCAAGCGCATCATACTTCCACAAGGTGATCCCAGGGGAAAATGGACTCCCACCTATGAGGGACCATTTGTAATTAAGAACATATTTTCGGGTGGAGCCATGATTTTGACCACCATGGATGGTGACGACCTTCCACACCTTGTCAATGCAGACATAGTGAAAAGATATTACGCATAATAAAGACCCGCTAGGTTGACATACCTAGGCAAAAATAAGGGCATCCCGGGGAACCAAAAGGGTTCGGGTAAAAATTAGGGATAAAAAATGAAAAAATATGTACACCCGGCAAGTCGAAAACCCGAAAGGGAGGCTTAGGAAAAAAAGGGTATCCCAGTGGACTGAAAACCCGAAAGGGCGGTCCAGGAAAAAATTAGGGATTAAAGCGTATCACTATATCCTATTGGACCACCTTGTGATCAGACCTCAGTAATCAGATATCAAGCTCAAACAGTACCGATCAATCCAGTCAGCTTCGGACAAGCAGCAAAGTGATGAGATGCTCAAAGACATAGGGGCAATAGCAGAATTGAAACCCAATGGGATCACTACACATAGCTGTTTCTTTTTGTACACAATTTATGTAATAATTTCCATTTTTACGGTGGCGTTCTCTTACTAGAGCGTCAGCCTCCTTGTAAAAAACGCATGTTATAGGAAAAATTCAAATCAATACAAAGCGTCTTTATAGTACCAAACTCTGTGTTTTTTTGTTTTTTTTGTTTTCTGTTTTGTTTTGCAAAAAAACGTCCAATGTTTTATTCTTGACATATGCATTTGAATATGATTATTGTTCACAAATATCTGCATATAAAACGAAAAGACAGTTACTAAGAACTCAAAGAAACTGGTACAAAACCTAAATACCGACAGTTACCCCGTCCTTCATGGTACAAGGGGAAGAGACAGTTGGAAGCAAAGTCACTATCACGTATAAGCTAGTGATATCTATATTCCCCACAGAGCCGAGACAACCAAGGTCCGACCTCTGTATCCCCAAGCAGGAATTCCTTCCCCAACAGGTTCATTCAGAAATCTGATATCTGCATTCCCCAGCCGAGTTTTATAACCATGAGCAGTTTATAAAGCCATCTCCCGAGCAGAGTTTATTTCTCTGACAGCGGAAGCTCAATCTCCAACAGAGCTCTTCTCTCCAGCAATGGAAGTTCATCCCCAGCTGAGTTTATTTCTCCAGATCAGCAGATCTTCCAACAGAGTATCTCTCTTCCCCTACAGAGTCATTCCCCCGCAGGATTATTCTCAGACAGAGTCTCTCCCGGCAGAGTATTCTCAAGCAGAATGGATGTAAATCTCCAACTAATCAGCTTTGGTCACTATCCCCAGCGGAAACGAAGAACTCAACTCCTTCTACTCTTCAGCAGCAGTCCAGGATTTATTTTCCCCAGCTAGAGAATATCACAATGGCATTACATATCCATACATCATGGTATGCACATACGTATTATACAGCACAATCTCATTTATTTTGAGAACATCATTACTCAATGCATTTCATACATCATGACATTGCATATGACTAACTCTTTACCTTTCAGGGAAAGATGCAATCAAGTTCTCACGAGTTCTCTCTGGTACAATCAAACCGACACCAAGGTTTCTATTCCAGTTAAAGATATTCCAACACTTTCTTTGGTTCAGTCAAACCGATACTAAGATTTCTCTCCCAGTTGAAGCTCTCACAAGTTTTCTCTGGTTCAGTCAAACCGACACTAAGGTTTTTATTCTAGTTGAAGATGTTCTAAGACTTTCGTCTGGGTTAGCCGAATCGCCGCTAAGATTCCCATAATTTCTATGTCAGTCAAAGTTAATCCGAGACCTCTCCCGGTATCAGTCAAATAGATACTAAGATTTCTCTCCCAGTTGAAGTTCTCACAAGTTTTCCCTGGTTCAATCAAATCGATACTAAGATTTCTATTCCAGTTCAAGCTATGAAGCCCGGAAATCGACCGTATAATATCTTGATTTCTCCAAAATACTACGAAGCCTGGAATCGACCAGATAGTGGTATATTTTAAATTCAAGCTATGAAGCCCGGAAATCGACCAGATAACAGCTTAATTTCCCCACCATACTGTGAAGCCTGGAAATCGACTGGATAACAGTACAAGATACTACGAAGCCTGGAATCAACCAGATAGTGGTAGAAGACGCTGTGAAGACTGGATCATGACCAGATAGCGGCAAGAGACACTGTGAAACCTGGAGCACGACTAGATAACAGTATGAGGTACTGCAAAGCTTGAAATTTGACCAAATAGAAGTTTACTCAGGCAATTACTATGAATCCCGAAAATCACCGGATATTAGTATGCCTTAAATTCAAGTTGAAACCCAGATGCGACAGGATAACCACTTAATTCCTTATGAAGCCTGGAGCACGACCAGATAAGAATTAAGAAATTGTAAAGCCTGGAGCACGACCAGATAGCAAGTGTAATCTCATCTTCCCAATAAGTCATTGTGAAACCTGGAGCACGACCAGATAGCAGTTAATCTTATTATCCTCATCAAATCACTATAAAGCCTGGAGCACGGCCAGATAGCGGTTCACTTTCACCTCCTCGACTAAGAGATGATCCATAGTAGAGTAACGGACAACTGAAGCTTCTAAAATTCAATATCTCCCAAGACAAATACCAACATTCATCAGCAGATTCCTCCCCAACGACACGAACAGGAATTCTCATCGAAGGAATATCTCACAAAATCAACATTATTCTGGATGGAATTTTTAAGCCCATCTCCGACGACTCTCCGTCATCATCCTAGATGGCATCCTTAAGCCCATCTACAACAGCCTTCTATTATATCCTCCAAATGGCATCTGTAAGCCCATTCCCGATACTACCTATACAGTCCAGCACCATCTCAGACGAGTGCAAATTTCTGGGCACTTAGTGTTCAATCATCTTCCACCTTCAGATTACGAAAGGCAGAAAAGCCAATCTACATCCTCAGGTTTAAGAAGATTGAACAGGGGCAGCTGTTATACCCCAAAATTTGCCCTCTCATTTTACTCAACACATGCCCATTGAGGTTCCCAACTTGCTCAAGGATGCCCAAGAGTTGACCAGACAAACTCTCTCCTAAAGCAATGAAACTCAAACTAGGGTTTCCATTTTTATCAGGGTGTGGGAACTCCAAAGGTCCCAAATTATTTCCATGGTCCTAATATGTTCTCAAGATCATCCATGTCAAGTTTCATGCCTTACATAAGAAGTTTGCTCAGTCAATTGCTCAGATGCCTAAAAATCAACAATACTAGGTCAAAAGTCAACTGTGGCCCACATAGTCAAACTTCAAGATTTTTGGTCAACATCAACATTTTGAAGTTATATCCATCATTTGATCAAGGGTTGATCATGATTCCTCAAGGGATGCCCCAAATTCATCAAAACCCAAAAGTTGCTAAATTAGGGTTTTACAAGAAAAGTCAACCAAACTTTGACCAAGAATAACTTCTTCATACTTTATTAGAAATTTTCCATCCAAGGCTCATTTTGAAGAAGATTCAATTCCATACAACTCATCTTCATCCCATAATTTAAAAATATTCACTCATCAAAAGATATGAATTTCTACATTATAGGTCCTTTTGAAAAGTCAACAAAAACACCTTTTGGGTCAAAGCTTCTTACATGAACATGGAAGACCCAATTGAGATGAAACCAAAAGGGTTGTTTAAGGGACATCCTAAGATTTCTAAAAAGTCCAAGAACACATCTCTAGGGTTAAAATTGGAGGAGATATGCCTTGTCAAAATTAACCATTTTTGCAAAATCACCAAAAGTCAAATGTGCTCAAAAATACATTTTTTGTCAAATGGGCCAAGCATTTCATGATTGCATCTTGCTTGTGACATGGTCCACGACCCAAATCAGCATCTACACTTTATTTGCTTCATTATTTATTTTATTTTGATTTTTTATTATTTAAATTTTAAATTAAATCAAATAAATTGCAAAAAATACAAAAAATTGATTTTTGATCTGATTTTTTGTAGGAATCACAATCTAATCAAGCTGGCATATCAAATCAAATCGTGCAAAGCAAATTGAAGCAAAAATTGGCATGATTAGGCCTATTTTGGGAAGATATCATACAAGGATAAAATCAAATCCAATCTCCTTAATTCACCAAGATACAATGCGTTTTTGTTGACCTAATCAGTCCTAGTACAAATACAGAACATAACCAAGGCGCAAGGACAAGGTTTAGAGGTCATAAAAGCTGCAAACAAAAACTGCAAAATTGTCAAAAAGTGGTGGATCGATTTCAAGCTTAGAGGGCAATTCAAAGCATTCTAAGACTACCAATAGACTCCTGGACATCTCTAGAACCTGTTTCAATCCATTGCAAGCATTTTCACGGCCAGAATCACGAGTTACAGACCCACGATTTGCTCATATAATCTTGAATTTGATTTTACAATTTATGCATGATTAATTACTTTGAAGCATAGCATTGTGTTTGTATCATCATTTGGAACATTTTGTTTCAATCAATTTTGCGTTTTGATGTTTGTATGCGTATTTGCCATTATTAGGGTTTATTCTTGCGTTTTAGGGATTTATTCTACAGGTTAAATTGGGCCAAGAAAATAGCACCATGATACTCGTGAGATCAAAATGAGTTGATCTATGTATTCACCATTAATTTATCATGCTTGTTTAAGATTTTTGAAAGATGCAGGGCTATTGTGATACGGTGGGAGAACTGACTATGGTTTTGCGTTTGTTTTCGCAAATGTTTTGGTTGAGCAAGAGTCGCCACCGACTTTTTATTTTATCCTAAGGAAAGGTTAAAAAGCACAGCAAAAACCTTTGAGATGTTTTCTTGGGTTCGGGGAGTAGATTATAGAAAGGGAAGGTATTCGCACCCTTTCTATCCATGGTTATCCATGGGCTCTTAGTTACTTGCTTAGATCAACTTGCCTTAATTTTCAATTGTTTGAAATGGTGCTTTGTGTGTGTGGGTTTGAAAATGTTTTGAAAAGAAAGCCAATGTGGTGGCAACCTTTGTAATGATCCATGTTGGGATGTATACAAAGATGTATGTCTTTTGAAAAGGTTTTCATTTGTTTTTGTTTTTGAAAGTGTAGTGATGTGTGGTTTAGAAAATAGGCAAGTGTTTTGTTTTGCAAGCTTGATTCAAGTAACTAAGAGGTTATCTACTCCTAAATTTCTCAAAGATTTCTCCTATGCTTTTAACCCTTTTAACAATTTTGTTTCACCATTGCATTTGGTGGACAATCTTGTGTTAGGATGTGAAAGGGATGGGCGCGGGTCATCGTTTAGACCATAATTGCAATGGTGCCAAGTATCTTTGGGCAATTTTCCTTGGAGGGACTTGATCATTTTTAGGCAACTTTCGAAAGCGTCATCGAGGGACTATGATCATTTGATTTTGTTTTGTTTTGGCCCAATGATACTTGACATGCAATATGGCCCATTTATTGAAGGCAACAAGTGGAATACCCTAGGGGGTGCAAGTGTGATTAGTGTTGTCCATTTTCATGCTTGTTTATCTTGAAATTAGGTCAAACTATTTTTTGTCGTTTTTGATTCGCATACAAACCCTAATTCTAACATGGTATATTTAGAAAGCATTAAAGTGCGAAATTTAAAGTCCTAAACTATTACAACACAATATATGGGAAGGGGGGTACAAATGTTCAAATGGGGGTATTTTGACAAGGAATTTAAACCTAGACTATTACATCAATATTGAATTATTTACAAGATATTTAATTGCACAAATTAAATAGAAATAAGAATAATATGTAAGATGCAAAAAAAAAGACTTTTTATATGTATGAAAAAAAAAGTATTTTTATGTGTCAAATAAATAAAATAAAAAGTATTATTTTTTGGAATTTTTATGTATTTAGGGCAAACCCTAATTTTATTAAATAAAAGTATTAATTATTTAATATGTACAATATTTATTTATTATATACAAAAATAAAATAAAAATGAAGTATATTTGTTAAAAAGGTATTTTTAATATTAATAAATTAATAAAAATAAAAATGTGTATATTTTGTATTTTTCCCTAAATATGCTAATAAATGTATATGTATTATTATTATTTACTAAATATATATTATATGTACAAAAATAATAATATTTAATATTTATAAAAAAGTATATTTTATATAAAATATTTTCAGAAGATAAAAATAAAATAAAAAATGAAAAATAAATGTATTTTGTTTTATTTCTATCATTCTAAACAAAAGGTAATAAGTATTTATATATATATAACTAATTAAAGCTAATAAATATCAAATAAAATGCAAAAAATGTGAAAAAAATTTTTTTTAATATTTTTTATGTTTTAATGAAAAATAACAAACCAGAATAAAAAAGAAAAAATTGAAAATAGCAAGCAAACCTCAAAATGGGCCATAGGGGGTGTAAAAGCAAAAAGGTGGTGTGAATAAGAAATCAACTCAGGCCCAGCCCAAGAAGACTTTGTCTTCAACCTTCAGACAAAACATTTGAAAAAACGCGCGCCTATGATGCTTCAACCACAACTCTTGATTCCTGGACTTTTAGCACAAACTTTCAACATGAAAAATGTCAAGCATTGAACCACGAATCCAGACATATAAAGAACTCATCCTAACTCTCAGAAATGAGAGAGAATTTCTTCTCCCCCAATTCCTAACCTAGTTTTTCATCAATGTTCAGACTTAAAATTCTCTAAGCATACATAATATAAATGAAATCTAATCACATGGGCATGTTCAGGGCTATGAATGTGACATGTTTCCTTCACAAACCTAAAGCTAACAATGCCTATATTGAGAGATAGAACTTCATGAATATACCTGTTCAGTTGGAATCGTGCCTTGCAATGGAGGAGTTTTCAGGGGAAGATGATGATTTGTATAGCTTGCCTGAAGTGTAGTGATGTTATTCCAATGATTGGTGTGTTTTGAATCGTGCCAAATCAAGCTGCAGAAGTCCACCTGCAAGATAGAAAAATGGAAATGGCAAATGGTGATATGGCTGTTACAGTCTCAGTTCAAGGTTTGGAATAGTTTATATGGATATTATGGAATGTGTTTGAAGTGTTTTTAGCAAGAATGCATGGAAGGTTTGAGCTATGGAACTCAAACTGCAGGGATGCCCTGTTTTGGGCAGTTCAATGATGATTCTGTGAATGAGAGGGTGTTGGAGAGGGTTGGCTCGTGTTCTAGCTCAGTTAGGATGTTTAGAAAGTGTACAAAGTTTTTGCTTAAGCTTGTTTGTGCTGAGATGAAAGTTGTGTTGTGTTATGCTAGTTTTCTTACACTTTAAGCAACAAATGCCAACTTGGTCCTTCTAGCCTGTACAGGCCCCCATTCTATGCTGCACCACTTAATCTTGATCAGTGCAATTAGTCCATAAACTTGTGCCAAAGAGATCTTAATTGTACTTGCTTGGATTTGCTTTTGACATAAAGTCCAACTTTTCAAGAATGGTTAATTTGCTTTTTCTATAAATGGCTTAGTTTAACATGTAATGTCCAAACTCATAGAACAACATCTTGGCACAAAGGATTGGCATTAAATTTATGAGTGTAATTGAAATAAAAGACCTGTAATCAAGGAAAGCATGCTGAATTCAAAATGGCACAAATGTATGAACATGTAACTTGGCCAAATCAAAAGTGAGTTTTTCCCATATTGTCAAATTCGATTCTCCTTAACCATGAGGTTGTTTGATGAGTTCTTGGACATTTTGGAAATCTTGGAATGTGTACTACAATCCATCTTTGAAATTCAAATTCAAATTCCAAGTGTAAGTATGTGAAAAATGGTCTTGAAGTTAGGTAAAAACCTTGCCTAAAATAGGTCAAATTTTCACTAAGTTAAGAATGGTTTGGTACCCTTGTTCCAAAAATTGTATCTTGAGCTACAAGCTTCTTTTGGGAAAACTTTGTGAATAAAAGTTGTAGATTTTGCAACAAGCTACAACTTTCATGTTTTGACTTTTGCTTGAATCCAAATGAATCTTGGTGAGAAAGTGGGACAAAGTTAGGAAAAAATTAGGGTTTTTCATAACTTAGAAAAATTCTAAGTTATGAAAAATCTTCATTTCAAACCCTAATTTGCAATTTTTTATTTCTTGATGAACAAGTTTCATGATTTGGCATGTTTTGATAAAAAATGAATCTTGACACTTGATTTTGACCAAAAAGTCAAACTTTGACTTTTCAGTATACAGTCAAAATTGATCAATTGACTGGGAAATTCAACTGTCAATCTTGTGTATTTGGGATCTTTTGAACTTGTTGAGCATGTCAAGATAATTCCATGGGGTCCTTGAGTCCATATGTGAGCTTGGTTTGCCATTGGCTAGGTCAAACAGTCAAAAATTGCCTTTGTGTAGTCAAAACCCTAAAAATGACTATTTTGCCCTTTTGGTGATCTGATCAACTTTCTTGTGGAATTGTGATCCAAACTTGACCAAATGGTCCATGTGAGTTCATAATGTTGATGTGGGTCAATTTTCATGAGATTTGACTGTCAATTGGCCACAGTTGACTTTTTCCCCTAATACAGTTGATTTCTAGGTCAACTGTCCAATTGACTGGGCAAAATTTGGAATCAAGGCTTGAAACTTGGTATGGATAAACTTGGGAGTCCAACATGAAGCATGAAAGTCATATTAGGCATTTTAGGTCATAATATCTTTGTGCAAACACAAACCCTAATTTGGGTCAACAGTGCAAGGAGAAGTCTTGAGCAGAGGAAACCCTAACTGGATCTTGATCTCCAAGGGTTTTGTGATGAGAAAATGTTAAGGAAATGGGAGGGCAAATTTTGGGGTACAACAGTTGCCCCTGTTCAATCTTCTTGAACTTGAAGAGTTAGATTGGCAAGTTTGCCTTTCGTGACTCGGGGGTAAAAGGAGATTGGACACTAGAGTGCCCGGAAATTTGCACTCGCATGTTGGAGTATCAGCAATGTGATGTCGGGAATGGGCTTATAGATGCCATTTGGAGAGATGGTGGATAGGGAGATGGGCTTATAGATGCCATCTGGAGAGGTGACAAAACCTTGTCGGGAATGGGCTTATAGATGCCATTTGGAAGTGTTGATCGCATAAGAGATTCCTTAGCGAGAACTTGTGTATTTTGAGAAAGACAGATGTTTTCCTGGCTTGTTACAGGTGTTTTGATCTTCAATCTCTTCATGCAGACATGCCCTGGCTAGATACAGGTGTCGAATCTACAATCGGTTGCTCACAGATATGCCCTGGCTGGATACAGGAATCGAATCTGGAAATAGTTGTCAACAGATATACCCTGGCTGGATACAGGAATCGAATCTGGAAATAGTTGTCAACAGATATGCCCTGGCTGGATACAGGAATCGAATCTTCAAACCCTTCAGATGTGCCTTGGCTAGATACAGGAATCGAGTCTAGAAATGTGGTCAACAGATATGCCCTGGCTGGATACAGGAATCAAATCTGGAAACAGTTGTCAACAGATATGCCCTGGCTGGATACAGGAATCGAATCTGGAAATAGTTGTCAACAGATATGCCCTGGCTGGATACAGGAATCGAATCTTCAAACCCTTCAGATGTGCCCTGGCTAGATACAGGAATCGAGTCTGGAAATGTGGTCAACAGATATGCCCCGGCTGGATGCAGGAATCGAATCTGGAATTGTGATAGTTGCTAGATATGCCCTGGCTGGATACAGGAATCGAATCCTCGAACTCTTCAGACGTGCCCTGGCTAGATACAGGAATCGAGTCTGGAAACTGATTACTCACAGATGTGCCCTGGCTAGATACAGGTATCGAATATGGAATTGTGACAGTTGAAGGTAGTTGTCTTTGGGGTTGTCTTTTTCCCTGAAAAGGCAAAACATCAGTTGTATGCAATGTCATGATGTATGAAATGCATGATGTCATGATGTTCAACATGAGATAGTGTTGTATGCACTTTATCATGTATGTAAGCAAGATGTATGAAATGTGAAATGTTTATGAATGTATTTTCATCTAGGAAAATAAATCCTTGACGACCGGCCGGGAAATTAAATCCTGGGCTGACGTTGAAGAGTAGAGTTCTTCGTTTCCGCTGGGGATGATGGTTGCAAGAATACACCGGTAGGAGAAGATGACTCCGTTGGGGAATAAACTTGTTGGAGAGATTACTCTGAGGGGAATTACTCTATGGGAAGAGATACTTCGCTGAAGTTTTGATGGGAGCTCCGCCGAGGATTTCAATGATGGATTCCGTTGGGGATAATAATGATAAACTCCGCTGGGGATAGCAATGATAAACTCCGCTGGGGATTGGAAGAACTTCGCCGAGGGCGATCTTCCGTGGTAATTAGCTGAGGATAACCCAGTTATAAGCCCTTTAGAGGAATTATTTTGAATAAAGCTCGGGAGAGACGTCCGTACTCTGCAGGGGATAAGCTTCCAGAATCTACTGGGGATAAGCTTCCTGCTGGGGAGATGGATTCCACTTTCCTGGGGAAATTTTGAATGTCTGTATTCCGCCGGGGAACAATCTTAGATCAAGACTGCCGGGGATGCTTGTTGATGAAATGCCTATACTCCACTGGGGAATGTTGCTATCTTGTCTTACTCTGCGGGGAGTTGAGATAACTTGATCGCATTCTTCAGTTAAATCTATCTTGGTACCTTGGCGGACAAAGCAACCAGACTGCATCAGACAACTTTATATTGCCCATATTTCTGATGTCACCTGTAATTAATCTTTTTGTTTCGTATGCAAGTATTTATGAATTAGCAATTTAATGTCAAACGCATATATCAAAAATGAACATTGGACGTTCTTCGCAAGATAAAACAGAAAAAGGAAAAACAATTGGCAATTGATTTGGAAAACTGAATCTGTATTGATTTTGAAATTTGCCTGTAAATAGGCGTTTTTTGTACAAGAGGCTGACGTCCTAGTAAGAGAACGCCGCTGAATAACACAAAGTTTATACAATTTTGAAAAGGAAACAAAACAGCTATGTGCACAATATTCCCACTGTGTTCCAACTCTGATATCGCCCTTATGTCTTCAAGCGTCTCATCACTTTGCTGCTTAGTTGAAGATGAAGCTGATTGGTCGATGCCGAAGTATGAACCAGATAGTTGATGCCGAATTCTGGATACAAGGTGATCCAATGAGACATAGTGTTACGCTTTATCCCTAACTTTTGCCTGGACCGCCCTTTCGGGTTTTCAGTCCACCGGGATACCCATTTTTGCCCAAGCCGCCTTTTCAGGTTTTCGACTTGCCGGGTGTACAGATTTTTTTCATTTCATCCCTTATTTTTGCCCGAACCCTTTTGGTTCGCCGGGAAGCCCTTATTTTTGCCTAGGTATGTCAACCTAGCGGGTCTTTATTCATGCGTAGTATCTTTTTACTATGTCTACATTGGCGGGGTGAGGAAGGTCGTCACCATCCATGGTGGTTAGAATCATGGCTCCTCCTGAGAACACATGTTTAACCACAAATGGCCCTTCGTATGTAGGGGTCCATTTGCCCCGGGGATCATTTTGAGGAAGGATGATGCGCTTGATTACCAGGTCCCCAACTTGATACTCTTGTGGTCTGACTTTCTTGTTAAATGCCCTGATCATCCGTTTTTGATACGTTTGACCATGACATATAGCGGTGAGTCTTTTTTCGTCAATTAGGTTTAATTGATCAAGTCGAGTCTGGATCCAGTCATCTTCATTCAAGTCTGCATCCTTCATTATCCAGAGAGAGGGTATTTGGACTTCAATTGGCAAGACTGCCTCCATGCCATAAACCAAGGAAAAGGGTGTTGCCCCGGTTGACGTCCTTGCTGAGGTACGGTACCCACGAAGAGCAAACGGTAACATTTCGTGCCAATCTTTATAGGTCACTGTCATCTTCTGCACAATCTTCTTAATATTCTTATTTGCCGCTTCCACAGCCCCATTCCTCTTCGGCCGGTAAGGAGAAGAGTTGTGGTGATGTATCTTAAATTGCTCGCAGAGCTCAGTGATCATCTTGTTATTAAGATTGGTACCATTGTCCGTAATGATTCTTTCCGGGACGCCGTACCGACAAATCAAGTTATGCCGGATGAAACGTGCCACGACGCTCTTGGTTACCGTGGCGTAGGAAGCTGCCTTAACCCACTTCGTGAAATAATCAATTGCTACCAAAATGAAGCGATGTCCGTTGGATGCCGTCGGTCGGATCTCGCCGATCATATCGATGCCCCACATTGCAAAAGGCCAAGGCGCCGTCAGGACGTTCAGAGGAACCGGAGGGATATGCACCTTATCAGCATAGATCTGGCATTTATGACAAGTTCGAGAATGTTGGTAACAATCGGCTTCCATTGTGGACCAGAAATATCCTGCCCTAAGGATTTTCTTTGCCATGGTGTGTCCACTGGAATGTGTTCCAAATGTACCTTCATGCAGTTCTATCATGATCTTTTCTGCTTCAGCCTTATCCACACAACGCAGTAGAGTTGAATCATGATTCCGTTTGTAGAGAATGTCGTTGCTGAGGAAGAATTTTGCGGAAAACCTTCTCATGAACTTCTTGTCATTGACAGATGCACCTTCAGGGTATTCCTGAGCTTCCAAGTACCTCTTCACCTCATGATACCATGGTTTTTCAGTCACCTCTTTGGCCTCAAGATCGCAGCAGTATGCGGGTTCGTCCAACTTCTAGATAATGATCCGGGGAGCCTCGTTGTCCCATTTGACTTTGAACATTGAAGACATCGTAGCTAGTGCGTCCACTAACTGATTCTCCTCTCTTGGGAAGTGTTCAAAAGTTATCTCTTCAAAGTGGGGAAGCAAAGTCAACACATACTCCTTGTAAGGAATAAGATTCGGGTGTTTCGTATCCCACTCGCCTTTGATCTGATTGATCACGAGAGCGGAATCTCCGAAGACACTCAGAAACTTGATCCTTAAGTCGATTGCAGCTTGAAGACCCATGATACATGCCTCATACTCCGCCATGTTGTTGGTGCAGTTGAAACATAGTCGGGCAGTGAGTGGAGTATGAGTACCTTTGGGGGATATGATTACAGCGCCGATACCATTACCCAAAGCGTTGGAGGCTCCGTCAAAATGCATAGACCATCGGGATCCTTCCTCAGGTCCTTCATCCGGTCCAGGTACTTCACAATCCGTTACTACCATGATATCTTCGTTCGGAAATTCAAAGTTCAATGATTGGTAATCGTCCACAGGTTGGTGTGCCAAATGATCCGCCAATACACTTCCCTTGATTGCTTTCTGAGTTGTGTACTGGATATCATATTCCGTCAAGATCATTTGCCATCTTGCTATTCTTCCAGACAGAGCAGGCTTTTCGAATATGTACTTGATGGGATCCATCTTTGAAATCAACAAAGTAGTGTGAGTCAACATATACTGTCTCAGCCGGCGAGCAACCCATACCAGAGCGCAGCAAGTTTTCTCGAGCAGTGAGTACCGAGACTCACAGTCGGTAAAAAATTTTCTCAGGTAATAAATAGCGTGCTCTTTTCGGCCAGACTCGGCATGCTGCCCCAGCACACACCCCATTGAATTATCAAGCATTGTCAAGTATAGTATCAGAGGTCTTCCTTCCACTGGAGGCATAAGAATGGGCGGCTCTTGGAGATACTCCTTTATCTTTTCGAAAGCAGCCTGACATTCATCGTTCCAACGTACTACTTGATCTTTCTTCAGTAATTTGAAGATTGGCTCACAGGTAGCAGTTAGATGTGAGATGAATCGGGCAATATAATTCAGTCGTCCCAGAAAGCCTCTGACCTCTTTCTCTGTCTTGGGAGTCGGCATCTCTTGTATGGCTTTTACCTTGGCAGGGTCCACCTGAATACCTTTATCGCTTACAATGAAACCTAGCAATTTTCCAGACCTCACCCCAAAGGTGCATTTGTTTGGGTTCAACCTCAGCTTGTATAACTTCAGTCGGTCAAACAGCTTCCGCAGATGGTCAAGGTGTTCCTCCTCGGTTTGGGACCTTGCAATCATGTCATCAACATATACTTCAATCTCATGATGGATCATATCATGAAATAAAGCAACCATGGCGCGTTGGTAGGTTGCCCCGGCATTTTTCAACCCGAATGGCATGACCTTGTAGCAGAAGGTGCCCCACTGAGTGACAAAGGTAGTCTTTTCCATATCTTCCGGAGCCATCTTGATCTGATTATACCCTGAAAAACCATCCATAAAGGAGAACACCTTGTGTTGAGCAGTATTGTCAACAAGAACGTCAATGTGAGGTAGAGGGAAATCATCTTTGGGGCTGGCCATGTTCAAATCCCTGTAGTCGAGACACATTCTGACTTTACCATCCTTTTTCGGCACTGGCACCACATTAGCAACCCACTGAGGGTAAGAGGTCACTGCAAGAAACCCGGCATCGAATTGCTTCATAACCTCAGCTTTGATCTTCTCGGACATCTCTGGACGCATTCGGCGGACCTTTTGCTTTACCGGAGGGCAGTCTTCCTTGGTAGGCAGGTGATGAACCACAATATCGGCATCCAAACCGGGCATGTCTTCGTAAGACCAAGCAAATATCTCCATGTAATCATGTAGCATCTGGATCAATCGTTGCTTCACGCTGAGCTCTAGATTGGCACCGATCTTGACTTCTTTTCTATTGTCTCAGTACCCAGGTTCACTGTTTCCACGGGCTCTTCATGCGGCTGAATGGCCCTCTCTTCCTGGAGTAGCAGTCTTGCGAGTTCACCAGGCACTTCGCAATCATCTTCACCTTCGTCTTCGGCCAAGTTGATCGGATTCTCGAAGTCATAACTGGCGGTAGCAGAGCTGTTACCAGTGAGATCCATAGTGGATTGAAACCTGTATAAGTGAGTGTGTGTAAATATAGCTGTTTTGCAATATATAACACAGAAAGTAAAAGAGCGCAAGATTTGAAATGCAACAAACGTCCAATGTTTTGATTAATGATATATGGAAATGTCATACAAAAAGCCCTCACAAATGGAGCTACGATGCCTCGGGTAGGACACCGAGCCAATAAAAGTTTCAGCATATTGTTTGTTACAAATTGAAAATCAAAAGAGTTAATTACTGCGTGACAAATGTAATAGGTGTAAAATCCTTTGCCGTCCAGTTGCTTGGTCCGTTGCTGGTGGTTGGATAGATCCAACTGTCAAATTCTGCTTCCTCTACGTCCTCCTCGATAGCATTCACCCTTGAGTTGGAGATAAACACCGGAGCCTTTTTGATATTTTCTTTGCGCACAGCCCTCTGAGCCTCTGCAGTGAAGCCCAGCCCAAACTTGTCGTTCTTTTGAGTGAAGTCAGGAAGCTGACCCCAGTTTGCACATTTGCCTTTCTCGATTACAGCCCAGGCATCCTTCAAGGACGCCATCTTCAAGGGAAAGTCTTCTTCATCCACTGTCTCAGCTGACGCCAAAGTTGGAGGCACATCCTCAAAATGTTGAAAAGGGGGTTCAATAAACTCCCCGTCCATCTCGATATACCGGAATGAATTCAAGTGACTGACCATGTACTCCTCCTCGCCCTGCACAGTAACAATCTTCCCTTTGACAGGGTATTTGAGCTTTTGGTGTAGAGTTGATGTTACGGCCCCAGCCTTGTGAATCCAGGGTCGACCCAACAAGCAGGAATAAGATGGACGAATATCCATTACATAGAACGTTGAGTCGAAGACTTGGGAACCCACGCGGATAGGAATGTCTACCTCACCATGCACCATCCTCTTAGAACCGTCGAAGGCTCTAACAATGATGTTACTAGGTTTCAATTCCAGACCCTCGCAATCCAACCGATCCAATGCCTTCTTGGGCAAAACATTCAGGGAAGAGCCGGTGTCCACCAACACGTGTGCGAGAGTAGTGCCCCTGCATTCTATAGAGACATGCAGGGCATCATTGTGATTTTTCCCTTTGGCGGTAAGGTCAGCATCCGAGAACCCCAAGCCATTGTCAGCTGTCAGATTAGCCACACAGTCAGTGAATTGATCTGCAGAGGTCTCTTGCGGCACATGGGTCGTTTTCAGAAATGAAATCAGGGCTTTAGCGTGGGCCACTGAGCATAGCAGCAAGGATAGCATAGAGATTTTGGAGGGGGTATGTCCCAACTGTTCAACAACATTGAAGTTGCTCTTTTTAATAATTTTAAGGATTTCCTCCATTTCTTGTTGGGAGGCTTCGACAACGGTCTTTTTTGGTGCCTCCGTCCTGGCAGGCAAATCGGTAGCAACTTCTTTTCCCCGAGCATCAGAGGACTCGGCGGCAGTAGTAGACACAGGAACTTGATTTGGAACATGCACACTTGCGGGTGTGATGATGAGAGGTTTTCGGATAACTGGTGGTGCAATGTCAGGCGAGAAGAGCCTGCCACTGCGGGTAATCTAGGCGGGACCAGTGATGTTACTGATACTGGTGTTGAACTCCTGCTTCACTCCAAGCACATACACGTCTGCCCCATAATGCCATGGGACAGCCTTGTTAGATTCATAGGGGAGGGGGCCCGGAACAGTAATGGTAATGGGTGCAGCAGACATAATTTGGACTGGCTTCCTCGGGGGAGCTTTGGTAGAATTGTTGAAAATTGTGACGACAGATACCTCTTCAGCGGAAACAAACGGAACAGCAGTTTTCTTGAACAGAATTTCTTTGCTATCCATCAGGCTTTGGATGCCTGATTTCAGCAGTGGACAACCGGTAGGGATAACAGCACACAGGAGGCAACCCTTGCTACAACCCGGAAATAAACCGGCTAGTAGTAGGTTCCTCTTAACAGTCAATAGAGGGGTAGCAACATCATTCACCGAAACAGCATACAAATCTTCCTCGACGGCATTTACTCTATGCTGGGGCATAGGAGCAGTTACAACATTCGGCCTCTCCGGCGCCTCAAACTGAATTTCCTTCGCATCGATAAGGTCTTGCACCTTATTTCTCAAGGCCCAACAATCATCAGTAGTATGCCCGGGGCTATCAGAATGATAAGCACAACGGGCATTTGGGTTATACTTAGGATATGCAGTGTTCACGACCTTCGGGGCCTCTTTGATGGTCACCAAGCTGGTTGATAACAGTTGTGGTAAGATTTGTGACAAGGTCATACTCAGCCGAGTATACTGCCTCTTGGGCCTTTCACCTCTTTGTTGATTGTACTGTTGAGGAGCAGCAACAGGCTTTGAAATGACCAGAGCATTGAAGGCTTGACGGCTTTCTGGCTTGACTTGTCTTCTAGGGCCATAGACGGCACTTGCTTCTTTCTTGAAAGGCCTCTTCTCAGTACTTGCGGAGGCAGCTTTTTGTATCTTTCCTGATCTGATGCCAGCTTCTATCCGTTCACCTGTCAGGATCAAATCCGTAAACCCAACGGAGGAATTACCAACCAAATGATTGAAGAATGGACCAGACAAGGTCCCTAGAAACATATCAACCAGCTCACGATCAGTCAATGGAGGCTGCACCCTGCCAGCCAAATCTCTCCATTTCTGCGCATATTCTTTGAACCCTTCGCCCGTTCCTAGAGACATACCCTGAAGTTGGGTACGCGTAGGAGCGAGGTCAGAATTGTATTGATATTGTCTATAGAATGCGGTTGCCAAATCTTCCCAATGTCGGATACTAGTTCCATCTAGTTGATAGAACCACTCAAGCTGTGACCCCGAAAGGCTATCTTGGAAGAAGTGGATCCAAAGATTTTTATCTTCCGTGTAAGGTTGGATCTTCCTTACGTACGACCTTAGATGCAGCTTTGGACAGGAGGCCCCGACATATTTGGCAAAGGCAGGCGCTTTAAACTTGTGTGGGATTACTACCCCAGAAGATAACCCCAAATCTCCGAAATCCAGCCCCGGCACATTCTGAATCTCCATGGCGCTCAAGCGGTCTTCTAATTGTTTGTATCTGTCATCAGCAGGAGGGTATTGCTCCTCATTATAATCCGTCTCGTTGTCGGAGACTGCTGGGCTAGGAGCTCTTCCCCCTTTGAGACTGTCTTTCTCTGCAGAGGAAGTAGTTGGATCAGCCTCGTTATGGAGTGTGTTCCCAAACCTGCGTCCAGTGTTGAATAACGCAGTTCTCTTCTTCTTCTTCTTTTTTAGGAGTAGAGTCTTCAACTCTTGTTGCCCTTGGGCCAGGTTCATGACCATTTCTTGAAACTGAGCATGTTGGGCCTGAAGGGCCTTGATTGCTTGCTCACTGGATGATTCTGGATTCATGATGACTGTTCAAAATAAACAGCGAAGAGGATTAAGCAACCTGTAGAAAAAAGGGTACCTGTTATGCACATGATGCATGATATGCTATCTATGCAATGCATTCAAGGGTTTTAGAAATTCACAATTGTTGCAGACAAAAAGAACGCACGTCATATTAATAAGAAAAGATTTGTTAGTACATAAATGCCCCATGGGCCAAATATTACAAAAACAACTTCTCAAGGTAAAAAGACGTTGCGCGTCCTCTTTGGCGCAATGTAGGTGTTGAGAACCTCTTGCTCATGGAGTCGGCGGGTGGGCTCTAAAACCTTCTTCTCGCTGGCGTAGAAGCTGGCTTCAAAAGTGTTTTGTTCCTCCTTGAGCTGGATCCAACTCTTCTGCATCTCCTCCCACGATGTAGGCATATTAGGATGTAGGATGCTGTAGGGAACCTCTCCTTCCTTAACGGGCTCTTTAATCACAGGGAGAACATGAGGGTAAGGCATCATCAGACTCTGGGCTCGGGCTCGTACCCACTTGAGATAGGGTTCAAGAGGGATGGAGTTCTTGTGTCCCAGTGTCTTGCTATCAACCTTGTTGGGCATCCTCCAAGCTCTGATGAATCTTTGGCGAAGTCCTTGCGCATCGTTGTCGAAGTCAAAGACTAGGTCAGGAATCAACATGTTGTGAGGACCATCTCTTCGTGCATATCCAAATTTCCTTAAAGCTAGGCAAGGGTTGTAGGTGATACCTCCTCTGATTCCAAGTAAAGGAACATTAGGAAACTCTCTGCAACGATCGACGATGATGACATTTTCTCTGGACCGAGGACACCAATGTATATCAGAGTGAGTAAGAGTCATCAACCGTTGGGACCACCTTGAGCCTTGGTCATTCTTCAAGACAGATTGTGGAAGGTGCGAAATAAACCACCTTGCAAGGAGAGGAGTACAGCACATGAGAACACCCCTCTTTCTCATTGTTCTTGTGTAAAATGAGTGAAGGATGTTCCCAAGTAATGTTGGTATTGGATTTCTGGACAAGAAGATTTTGACGGCGTTGACATCTACCAATTGGTCAGAATTTGGGAATAGGACCAACCCATAGATAAGGAGTGCCACAATTTCTTCAAAGGCTTGTAGGTCCAATGAATTCCAACATTCTTGTGCCTTCTCAAACAAGAATTTTGCTAAGAAACCTTTGACGCCGCTTCTAGTTTCCCAATGCCCCTTGATGTCGGAGGGTTGTAGATGTAATGCTCGAGCAACATCTTCAGGCTTTGGTTCCTTTTCCGTACCGTTGAAAGGTAGTTGATTGAGGATAGGAATTCTCAGGAGTTGAGAAAATTCCTCCAAAGTGGGTACCAACTGATAGTCAGGGAAAGTGAAACAGTGGTGAAGAGGGTCAAAGAACTGGAATAGCACTTTCATCATGTCTTCTTCAATGTTGGTGTTGACTAAGCTGAGCAGTCTACCATGTCTTTCACTGAAGGATGAGCTTTCCGGAATTCTTGAGGTGAGCTCTTTGAGTTGAGGGGAGATTCTCACAAGGTTGACTTGGATGGTATTTCTGCGAGGAATTTCCATGACCTACAAAACAAGAACAAAGATGAAGATCCAAACCCTTGAAGTGGTTAGTGAATGCATATGATGCTTTATGATGTTTATGATGTATGCACAAACATATGTACAAGCAAATCACACCAAACCCTAGTTTCAGGCTTGCATGGGGTTTCATAGGTAAGTACCCTCTTGAGTGTAGTTGGCTTAAAAACCTGTCCTATAAATAGTAACCGGGTTCTAAGGAGCTCAATATCACTGGATTGTTTTCATTGTTCATTGTTTTGGTTTAGCCACTTAACTAGCGACCAAAATATTCCAAGAAAACAACCCTCAATGAGTGTAGTATCGAGTATCTACCAACTTCGGACTGCACCAAAGCCGGTCATCTCACTACCCCTAATAAAAGGCCAAGATGGTCAAGTAAGGTTCTAGGTCATTAGTGCTTAGTGACATCACTCAGCGGCCCCGTACTCTCCTTGATTGAACTCAAGGGTTACCGGTACTCACAAATATGTCGCACTAATATAGCTATTGCTTCGACCGTGTCGGTATACCCCGCACAGTTTCCACAACATATTGCTATCTATGAATGTTTCCCAAAATCCGGGTGTAGGATTGCAAACCCAAACAAGAGAGCCAAGATATAAAGCAATCAAATCAAACAATTAGTCATGCAAGAGGGTGATCTAAGCCCTAAGGTTACTCCACTTTCAAATTTCCCCAGCAGAGTCGCCAGTTCTGTGATACGGTGGGAGAACTGACTATGGTTTGGCGTTTGTTTTCGCAAATGTTTCAGTTAAGCAAGAGTCACCACCGACTTTTTATTTTATCCTAAGGAAAGGTTAAAAAGCACAGCAAAAACCTTTGAGATGTTTTCTTGGGTTCGGGGAGTAGATTATAGAAAGGGAAGGTATTAGCACCCTTTCTATCCATGGTTATCCATGGGCTCTTAGTTACTTGCTTAGATCAACTTGCCTTAATTTTCAATTGTTTGAAATGGTGCTTTGTGTGTGTGGGTTTGAAAATGTTTTGAAAAGAAAGCCAATGTGGTGGCAACCTTTGTAATGATCCATGTTGGGATGTATACAAAGATGTATGTCTTTTGAAAAGGTTTTCATTTGTTTTTGTTTTTGAAAGTGTAGTGATGTGTGGTTTAGAAAATAGGCAAGTGTTTTGTTTTGCAAGCTTGATTCAAGTAACTAAGAGGTTATCTACTCCTAAATTTCTCAAAGATTTCTCCTATGCTTTTAACCCTTTTAACAATTTTGTTTCACCATTGCATTTGGTGGACAATCTTGTGTTAGGATGTGAAAGGGACGGGCGCGGGTCATCGTTTAGACCATAATTGCAATGGTGCCAAGTATCTTTGGGCAATTTTCCTTGGAGGGACTTGATCATTTTTTAGGCAACTTTCGAAAGCGTCATCGAGGGACTATGATCATTTGATTTTGTTTTGTTTTGGCCCAATGATACTTGACATGCAATATGGCCCATTTATTGAAGGCAACAAGTGGAATACCCTAGGGGGTGCAAGTGTGATTAGTGTTGTCCATTTTCATGCTTGTTTATCTTGAAATTAGGTCAAACTATTTTTTGTCGTTTTTGATTCGCATACAAACCCTAATTCTAACATGGTATATTTAGAAAGCATTAAAGTGCGAAATTTAAAGTCCTAAACTATTACAACACAATATATGGGAAGGGGGGTACAAATGTTCAAATGGGGGTATTTTGACAAGGAATTTAAACCTAGACTATTACATCAATATTGAATTATTTACAAGATATTTAATTGCACAAATTAAATAGAAATAAGAATAATATGTAAGATGCAAAAAAAAAAGACTTTTTATATGTATGAAAAAAAAAGTATTTTTATGTGTCAAATAAATAAAATAAAAAGTATTATTTTTTGGAATTTTTATGTATTTAGGGCAAACCCTAATTTTATTAAATAAAAGTATTAATTATTTAATATGTACAATATTTATTTATTATATACAAAAATAAAATAAAAATGAAGTATATTTGTTAAAAAGGTATTTTTAATATTAATAAATTAATAAAAATAAAAATGTGTATATTTTGTATTTTTCCCTAAATATGCTAATAAATGTATATGTATTATTATTATTTACTAAATATATATTATATGTACAAAAATAATAATATTTAATATTTATAAAAAAGTATATTTTATATAAAATATTTTCAGAAGATAAAAATAAAATAAAAAATGAAAAATAAATGTATTTTGTTTTATTTCTATCATTCTAAACAAAAGGTAATAAGTATTTATATATATATATATATATATATATATATATATATATATATATATATATATATATATATATATATATATATATATATATATATATATATATATATATATATATATATATATATATATATATATATATATATATATATATATATATATATATATATATATATATATATATATATATATATATATATATATATATATATATATATATATATATATATATATATATATATATATATATATATATATATATATATATATATATATATATATATATATATATATATATATATATATATATATATATATATATATATATATATATATATATATATATATATATATATATATATATATATATATATATATATATATATATATATATATATATATATATATATATATATATATATATATATATATATATATATATATATATATATATATATATATATATATATATATATATATATATATATATATATATATATATATATATATATATATATATATATATATATATATATATATATATATATATAAAACTAATTAAAGCTAATAAATATCAAATAAAATGCAAAAAATGTGAAAAAAATGTTTTTAATATTTTTTGTGTTTTAATGAAAAATAACAAACCAGAATAAAAAAGAAAAAATTGAAAATAGCAAGCAAAACTCAAAATGGGCCATAGGGGGTGTAAAAGCAAAAAGGTGGTGTGAATAAGAAATCAACTCAGGCCCAGCCCAAGAAGACTTTGTCTTCAACCTTGAGACAAAACATTTGAAAAAACGCGCGCCTATGATGCTTCAACCACAACTCTTGATTCCTGGACTTTTAGCACAAACTTTCAACATGAAAAATGTCAAGCATTGAACCACGAATCCAGACATATAAAGAACTCATCCTAACTCTCAGAAATGAGAGAGAATTTCTTCTCTCCCAATTCCTAACCTAGTTTTTCATCAATGTTCAGACTTAAAATTCTCTAAGCATACATAATATAAATGAAATCTAATCACGTGGGCATGTTCAGGGCTATGAATGTGACATGTTTCCTTCACAAACCTAAAGCTAACAATGCCTATATTGAGATATAGAACTTCATGAATATACCTGTTCAGTTGGAATCGTGCCTTGCAATGGAGGAGTTTTCAGGGCAAGATGATGATTTGTACAGCTTGCCTGAAGTGTAGTGATGCTATTCCAATGCTTGGTGTGTTTTGAATCGTGCCAAATCAAGCTGCAGAAGTCCACCTGCAAGATAAAAAAATGGAAATGGCAAATGGTGTTATGGCTGTTACAGTCTCAGTTCAAGGTTTGGAATAGTTTATATGGATATTATGGAATGTGTTTGAAGTGTTTTTAGCAAGAATGCATGGAAGGTTTGAGCTATGGAACTCAAACTGCAGGGATGCCCTGTTTTGGGCAGTTCAATGGTGATTCTGTGAATGAGAGGGTGTTGGAGAGGGTTGGCTCGTGTTATAGCTCAGTTAGGATGTTTAGAAAGTGTACAAAGTTTTTGCTTAAGCTTGTTTGTGCTGAGATGAAAGTTGTGTTGTGTTATGCTAGTTTTCTTACACTTTAAGCAACAAATGCCAACTTGGTCCTTCTAGCCTGTACAGGCCCCCATTCTATGCTGCACCACTTAGTCTTGATCAGTGCAATTAGTCCATAAACTTGTGCCAAAGAGATCTTAACTGTACTTGCTTGGATTTGCTTTTGACATAAAGTCCAACTTTTCAAGAATGGTTAATTTGCTTTTTCTATAAATGGCTTAGTTTAACATGTAATGTCCAAACTCATAGAACAACATCTTGGCACAAAGGATTGGCATTAAATTTATGAGTGTAATTGAAATAAAAGACCTGTAATCAAGGAAAGCATGCTGAATTCAAAATGGCACAAATGTATGAACATGTAACTTGGCCAAATCAAAAGTGAGTTTTTCCCATATTGTCAAATTCGATTCTCCTTAACCATGAGGTTGTTTGATGAGTTCTTGGACATTTTGGAAATCTTGGAATGTGTACTACAATCCATCTTTGAAATGCAAATTGAAATTACAAGTGGAAGTATGTGAAAAATGGTCTTGAAGTTAGGTAAAAACTTTGCCTAAAATAGGTCAAATTTTCACTAAGTTAAGAATGGTTTGGTACCCTTGTTCCAAAAATTATATCTTGAGCTACAAGCTTCTTTTTGGAAAACTTTGTGAATAAAAGTTGTAGATTTTGCAACAAGCTACAACTTTCATGTTTTGACTTTTACTTGAATCCAAATGAATCTTGGTGAGAAAGTGGGACAAAGTTAGGAAAAATTAGGGTTTTTCATAACTTAGAAAAATTCTAAGTTATGAAAAATCTTCATTTCAAACCCTAATTTGCAATTTTTGATTTCTTGATGAACAAGTTTCATGATTTGGCATGTTTTGATGAAAAATGAATCTTGACACTTGATTTTGACCAAAAAGTCAAAGTTTGACTTTTCAGTATACAGTCAAAATTGATCAATTGACTGGGAAATTCAACTGTCAATCTTGTGTATTTGGGATCTTTTGAACTTGTTGAGCATGTCAAGATAATTCCATGGGGTCCTTGAGTCCATATGTGAGCTTGGTTTGCCATTGGCTAGGTCAAACAGTCAAAAATTGCCTTTGTGCAGTCAAAACCCTAAAAATGACCATTTTGCCCTTTTGGTGATCTGATCAACTTTCTTGTGGAATTGTGATCCAAACTTGACCAAATGGTCCATGTGAGTTCATAATGTTGATGTGGGTCAATTTTCATGAGATTTGACTGTCAATTGGCCACAGTTGACTTTTTCCCCTAATACAGTTGATTTCTAGGTCAACTGTCCAATTGACTGGGCAAAATTTGGAATCAAGGCTTGAAACTTGGTATGGATAAACTTGGGAGTCCAACATGAAGCATGAAAGTCATCTTAGGCATTTTAGGTCAGAATATCTTTGTGCAAACACAAACCCTAATTTGGGTCAACAGTGCAAGGAGAAGTCTTGAGCAGAGGAAACCCTAACTGGATCTTGATCTCCAAGGGTTTTGTGATGAGAAAATGTTGAGGAAATGGGAGGGCAAATTTTGGGGTACAACAGCTATGGTTACAGACACAGGCCGTAGGTAAAAGTAAGGGACCTAAGACGACGGTCTCAGCAAAGAAGACAGTGGCGTGGTGAGGCATGAGTGGATGATTCAAATTTCGCGCGTTTTTGTAACATACTAACTCATATTGTATTATATTATTCTTATTTCAGTATTATAACAAATAGAACAGGTGGCCCAGTGGTAAAGCGCGTGTTTGGAAATGTAGAGGACCTGGGTTTGATCCCAGGTCCCAGCATTTTCTTTATTTTCTAACTTTGTTTCAACATATCCTATACACCATGCTTCCAAACGCCTATTATATGCTCCAGCAATCCAGTCAATGGATTATCACCATCATAAATCCGGCGTCCCACACATCAAGGAGCATGGTAGACCATCAGAAGGGAATTCCACTAGATCCCACGCAAGGATTGGGCTCAACAACTAATGGGCTTACAAAATTCAACTTACACCTCCCTTTTTCAACAATACAGGCCCATCTCTAAATCTTTTATTTTAATTCTTTTTTAATTTTGTTAATTATTTTCTTTTTACAAAAATAACACAAAAATCAGTTTTTTTTTATTAAATCAAATAATCATAAAAAACATTAAAAATCATTTTTTTCATAAAAATATTTTATTTCCTTAATTAATTAGATTAATTTAATTTAGGGCAATTTAATTCTTTTTTATATAATTTAAATTAATTAGAAATTAGGGTTTTAATTTTGTGCATAATTCAATTTTTTCTCAAAAATAACCTAAATATGTTTTCAACTAAATTTTTAGGTTTTTTTAATTATTCTCGCATTTAATTCACCGTGCGCATTTTAATTCTTTTTTCTATTATTGTATATGCTTCGGGTTGTAATAGATTTAATTAGGGTTTTAAATTTCCGCATCTTTATTAACAGTCAAGACAATTATGTATCTGTGAAAGCCCTGTAATAGCTAGGACTTTAAACTTTCCCACATTTTAATTTTCGCAAACTATAAACTGCTTAGATGTATGTTAATAGGATTGTATGAAAAGACTAACTGAAAATTAAAACAGTAGATCACCTTAATTGTGCAAAGATTAAATAACTGAAATCAAACACATGCACATGCTCACTCCTAGGGTTTGCCTCACTTGGTTGCCTCAGAAATAATGGTCGTGTCCCTCGAACGTAGGGATACCTTAGCCATGACCCGCGATTCAAAGTCGTCATAAAGATCATAGTCCCTACTTGTCCCTCGAGTTACCTACAAATTGATCTTATGACGATAGTCCCTTCGAAATGTTAATGTATCCTTACTTGTTGCCTTCATAGACCATTTCGTCCCTTCAAACGTCCCTTTAAAACTCCAACGACGGTGCTACCTATTCCTTAATAATAGGATAGCGATGTCTAGAGGAAAACGAATAGTCTTTTTCGAGTAGGTAGAAAACTCTTAAGTACTTGCTCAAACAAACAAACTTTTTCACATAAACACTTTCCAAACAAAGTTTTCAAAACAACTTCATAACACTCTTGAGGACAGAAACAAGGGTTAAAATGAAGTAAAACAAAACTTTTCAAAGCAAAGCACACACAAGCAATTTATAAATGAGCAAGTACCTAAGAGCCCATGGAAAAATATGGATAGAAAGGGTGCTAGCACCTTCCCTTTCTATAATCTACCCCCCGTACTCAAAAACATTCTCGAAAAAGGTTTTTTCTCTTCTTTTTCCTTTTCCTGATTGGATAAAATAAAAGTCGATGAAGACTCTTGCTTACCGTGACATTTTGCAAACAAAAAATGCAAACTAGTATTAACAGTCGGTTCTGCCACCGTATCACATTCCCCAATATACCTTTTCTTGGTATTAACTACAACTCTTTTCTTGCACGACGACAGCTTTGTCATCCAATGAGCGATAAACCAAATAGTATTCATTTGAGTAGTTTCTTCCTGAAGGAGGGAGAAGACCATAAGGAAGCTAGGGAGCAGATTGTAAAGGCTTGGCGTCACATTCATAGGAAGAGTAGGAAAGACCTGGGGCCTAGGGGGGCTGTTTCTTTGGAGCCTTATCTTCAGTGGGTCCAAACGAGAGCTATTCAGTTGAAGATGTCGTATTCCAGGGAAGCACCTATGCCTGATTTGTTTGTGAAGACCACTCATCCCATGTTGGATGATGTGGAAGAGCTACAACTTTCTTTGGTCAGGATGCAGCAGGAAAAGGAAGCTTGGAAGAATAAGTGCCAAACTTTAGAGATTTCCTATAGAGCAGAATTGAAGGAGAAAAACGACTTGATTGATATTCTTGAGAGTCAGGTTGTAGAGATGATGGAGAGGCAAGGGGGTTTATTTTCCTCTAAGCCTCAGTCATATGCTAGTTGCTCACTTCCTAATTCAGGTGATTGGAAGGAGGTTGCCACCAGATATGCAGAAGAAAACTAGAGATTGAAGGCTCAGATTTCTAGGCTTACAGGGAAGCGCCAGCGTATAGAGTGATCTCCACCAGCTTTACTTCTTAGGGTTTTAGACTTTATTTTCATCTTATAATTGGGATTATTGAAACTTGTATTCCATTTTGAAGTTATTATAATAAAATTTTCCAGTATTTCAAATGTGTTATTACTTTGATATTTGCAATGTGTCTATAAATCTTTAAGTCCCTTGAAATATTAATAATAAAATAAACCATGTGCATTGCATATCATGTATCATATTGCACATATTTCTTGCATTTATTATGCATATTCAAGTGTCTTACCAAGCTTCTTTACTTTGTTCAGCAAGTTGTCTCACCACTACAATACTCGAGATAATTTCAGGAGGAAGATGGACAACTTAGAACAAGAGAATCGTGAGCTACGCAAGGAGGTTTCTGCTCTAAAGGCCAGCATGGCCAATCTCACTGCTCTGATGGAATCTCTGGTGGCTGCTCAGAATCAGCCACCGAGTGTTCAACCTGAACAGGCAAAGGTTACTACTGAAGCTCCGACTGTTCCTGTGTCTGCTACTCCAACTGTTGTTCAAAATTGCATGCCTCAAGGTTATCTATGGGGAATGCTAGAGAACTTTGTGCCTGAAGGTTTCAATCTTGATCCTCAAGTTACTCCAGTTGTTCAGACTACTGTTACTCCTGCACCTCCTGCGGTGCATGCTACTCTTGTTGCACCTCCTTCGGTGAATATGGCCCCATTTGCTAACGATGATATGTATCGTCCTTTTCCTCCACCAAGTGAAGGCTTGGATCTCTATGATAGAATTGATGATTTTCAAGATCAGTTTGACAAGATGCAGAGGGAGATGAAGGCCCTCAGGGGAAAGGAATTGTTCGGGTAGAATGTGAATGATTTATGCTTGGTCCTAAATGTTAAGATACCTGTGAAGTTTAAAGTCCTAGAATTCGAGAAGTACAAGGGCAACACTTGTCCTCGTGATCATCTTGTGGTGTATATAAGAAGAATGTCTACCCACACCGATGATCAGCGTCTGTTGATTCACTTTTTCAGGATAGTTTGATTGGTGTTGCGTTGAAGTGGTATATGAGTTTGGACATCATCAATATCAATGCTTTCAATGACTTTGGAGAAGCATTTATCAGACAATATAAATACAACATGGACATGGCGCCTGACCATGATCAACTCAGGGCCATGGTCCAGAAGGACATGGAATCATTCAAAGAATATGCACATAGATGGTGTGAGGTAGTCGCCCAAGTGATTCCTCCCATGGAAGAAAAGGAGATGACAAAGATTTTTCTGAAGGCTCTGGGTGCTTTCTACTATGATAGGATGGTAGCGAGTGCGCCAAGTGACTTTATTAAAATGGTGGGCATGGGTATCCGTTTGGAAGAGGCTGTAAGAGAGGGTCGTTTAACAAAAAGTGAAAGTTCCGAAAGTATGAAGAAGCCATCCTATGGGTTTGATAAAAATAAGGAAGGAGATATAAATGATGTTATGCAAGATAGTAGGGTTAATCCTCCTAGAAGAAATTATCAACGTCATCAACAAGTCGCCTCAGTAACTCCAGTTATTGGTGTAGCTCTAACCATTGTTGCTTATCAGAGACCATCCCATCAAGGCAATCAAGGGTATAATCAGAGAAGGGAGAGTTATGACCCTATCCCTATGAGCTATACAGAATTACTCCCAGAGTTAATTCAAAAGAAGTTGGTTCATATCATACCACCTCCCGTTATAATATCACCATTGCCTTGGTATTACAAGGCAGACCAAACATGTGCTTTTCATCAGGGAGCACCAGGTCACAATGTTGAGAACTGATATCCTTTGAAAACTGAAGTATAAAAAATGGTGAAGTCTGGTATCTTGTCCTTCAAAGATGTTGGCCCTAATGTGAAAGATAATCCTTTGCCCAAGCATGGAGGAGCAAATGTTATGAACATGGTAGCCAATTGTCCAGGCGACTTCCGGATCTTTGATATTAATTTGGTTAGAGGAGATTTGGTAAAAATGCATGCAGACCTCTTTGAATTTAGCTACTATATGCATGACCATGCCGGTTGTGCTATTTGCAGTATAGATATACATGGTTGTGACAAGATAAAGGCTGATTTGCAGGAGATGATGGATGAGGGCCTCATCCACATAATCAGGCCTAGGGCAGAGTATGAAGAGGAAGTAAACATAGTTTCTGGATGTCCTGGAGAGTTCAAAATCTTTGATGTAGAATATATGAATGAGGATCTTGTACAATTGCATGCTACTTTCTGCCACATGGTTGGTTAGGTAGAACATCAGTATGGATCTTGCCGAATTTGCTGCCGGGACTCCCGAGGATATTCAATTGTAAGGAAAGGTGTTCAGTTGTTATTGGATAATGGAACTATTAGGGTTACAAGCCAAAGGTATGATTACCATGAGGTTAATGAGATTGAGGTTTGTTTGGCTGAAGAAGAGTCAAATGATGAGTATGCCTCTACGGATGAGTTCTTATCCTCAGATGAAGATACGTTTTCTAGAGATGACTCTGTAATGACTGAATATGTTGAAGAGGGAGTAAATGTTATTGTGCCTTGTTTTGGTGAATTAATCCCTTTTGAAGTTGAATATCATAGCAAGCCAGCTATTACTCCATTAGTGATTAGTTTGTCGGGTCTTGTCCCCTACAAGTCAGACAAGGTTGTACCCTACAAATATAATGCTACAATTTTAGAAGATGGTGTGGAAGTTCCCATACAGCCAATGCCTAATGTTGGAAATATTGCTGAGGCTAGCAGAGTGACTCGCAGCGGTCGTGTATTTGCACCAGTTGTTCATGGAGATGTTAGTACTAGAAAGAAAATTGTTGAAGATGTTGAACCCAGGAAGGCTGCAGGTGAATCTAGTGGAACTATGCTAGAAAAAGAGGTGGATGATATTCTGAATATAATCAAGATGAGTGACTACAAAATTGTAGATCAGCTACTGCGGACTCCTTCAAAAATATCTATCTTGGCTTTATTGTTGAACTCCTCTGCTCACAGAGAATCTTTGATGAGGGTATTGGTCCAAGCTTTCGTGGAAAGTGATATGCCTGTAGACTAATTTAGTTGTGTGGTAGGGAATATTACATCATGTAATAACCTAAGTTTCTGCGACGATGAACTGCCCGATGAAGGAAGGAATCATAATCTGGCCCTCCACATCTCTATGAACTGCAAGAATGATTCATTATCTAATGTACTGGTTGATAATGGATCCACATTGAACGTTATACCAAGGAGCACGCTTATGAAGTTGAAATATCAAGGAACGCCCATGCGCCCAAGTGGCATTATTATGAAAGAGTTTGATGGATCAAGGAAATCTGTTATTGGTGAATTAGACTTGCCTATTCATATAGGCCCACATTTGTTTCAGATTACTTTTCAGGTCATGGATATTATACCCGCTTACAACTTCTTGTTGGGACGGCCATAGATACATGAGGCAGGGGCTGTCACATCGACTTTACACCAGAAGTTAAAGTTTGTGCATGAAGGAAAAGTGGTAATTATAAATGTAGAACATGCATTATTGATATCTCATTTGTCCTCTTTCATTATTATGGAGGCGGATGAAGCTGCTATTGGAACCTAGTTTCGAGCTTTATCCATTGATAATATAAGAGGAAATGAGAATTTTATGGCTTCGTTTAAGGATGCTCAGCAGGTTGTGCATAATGGCCATAGTGAAGTATGGGGACAGATTGTTGATCCACTTGTAAACAAGAATAGAGTTGGCTCGGGGTTCTCTGTGAAGAATGATAAAGGTAAGAGCATGAAGCCTAAGTCTGCTGCAGGCAAGTATCAAGACATCTTTCATAGCAAGGGTTATCTTCATCCAACTGTTTCCGGGATTAATGCCATTGTGGAAGACGAAGCAGAGCCAGAAATGCCAAATTATGTGACGCACGGAGTTAGGGTTCAGAATTGGATCACCATTGATGTTCCCTCTTACATACATGTTTCAAAGTAATTTGTTTTTGTTAATCTTTTTGAAAAACTTTCACTCTGCCCAAGGTGAAAGTATTGATATTGTAGGGGCTTATCTATTGGCTTTGATTTTTAAAATCAATAATAAAAGTTGTCTTTGTTTCTCAAATTGTGTTTTTATTTTTTGCTTTTTTCTTGGAAAATGGTTATCAGAAAAAAAACATTTCAAAATAAATAATAACTGAAATTCAATCTGCATGATCACTTGTTTTATGTGTCAGTTTCTAAAAGCAATCATAAATCATATGTGCAGATTAATTAAAAAACCTATTGAATACAATGACCTTGCACCTTCTCCCAACTTTGAATGTCCTGTGTATGGGGTCGAAGAAGAAGACTGTGATGAGATTCCAGAGGAGGTCTCACAGTTGCTTGAGTGCGAAGAGAATACCATTCAGCCATATAAAGAGCCATTGGAAGTAATCAATTTGGGTTCAAAAGAAGATCCAAAGGACGTCAAGATCGAAGCATTGTTACATCCTGGTGTGAAGAGCAGGTTGATTGAGATGTTGAAAGAGTGTGTGGATATGTTTGCTTGGTCTTACCAAGATATGCCTGGTTTCGATACAGATATTGTAGAGCACCATTTGCCGCTGAAGCCTAAGTTCCCGCCAATCAAACAGAAGTTGCGAAGAACTCACCCATATATGGCAGTGAAGATCAAAGAAGAAGTTCTAAAGCAGATTAATGTCAGTTTTCTTGTGACATCAGTGTACCCTCAATGGATTGCCAATATTGTCCTAGTACCAAAGAAATACGGAAAAGTTCGCATGTGCGTAGATTACAGAGATCTAAATAAAGCAAGTCCAAAAGATGATTTCCATTGCCACACATTGATATATTAGTGGATAACACAACAAAATTTAAAGTTTTCTCGTTCATGGATAGATTTTTCGGGTATAATAAAATAAGGATGGCTCTTGAGGACATGGAAAAAACAATGTTTATCACACCCTGGGGAACATTATGTTACAGAGTGATGCCCTTCGGGTTGAAGAACGTTGGTGCAACGTACCAGAGGGCTATGACAATCTTATTCCATGATCTGACGCACAAGCAAATTTAGGTATATGTTGATGATATGATTGCTAAATCTAAAACTGAAGAAGGGCATGTAGAAGATTTGTTGAAGTTGTTTAAGCGTTTGAGGAAGTATCATCTCCGCTTAAATCTAAATAAATGTATCTTCGGTGTTCGGCCAGGGAAATTGTTGGGTTTCATTGTTAGCCAAAGAGGGATTGAAGTTGACCCTGATAAAGTAAAAGTAATTCAAGAAATGCCAGCGCCGAGAACTGAAAAGCAAGTCAGAGGGTTCCTCAGGCATTTGAATTATATTTCTAGATTCATTTCCCACATGACTACAACGTGTGAATCGATCTTTAAGTTGTTAAAGAAAGATCAAGATTATGTGTGGACAGATGACTGCCAAAGGGCATTTGAAAGTATTAAAGAGTATCTGCTTGAACCTCCTATCTTTCTCCCTCCTGTTGAATGAATACCATTGATTATGTATCTGATAGTGTTAGACAATTCCATGGGCTGTATTCTGGGACAACAAGATGAAACGGGGAAGAAAGAGTACGCCATTTATTATCTTATTAAAAAGTTTACTGATTGTGAATTGCGACATTCCATGCTGGAAAAGACATGTTATGCTCTGGCCTGGGCGGCAAAACGTTTGCGACAGTATATGTTGAATCACATTACTTGGTTGATCTCCAAAATGGATCCAATCAAGTACATTTTTGAAAAGCCTGCTCTTATTGGGAGAATTGCCCACTGGAAGATGTTGTTATCTGAATATAACATCAAATACCGCACTCAAAAAGCTATTAAAAGCAGCGTGTTAGCAGATTACCTTGCTCACCAACCAGTTGATGATTATTAGTCTGTGATGTATGATTTCCCTGATGAGGATGTGATGTTTCTGAAAGTGAAAGATTGTGATGAGCCATTTCCTGAGGAAGGTCCTGATCCTGAATCTCGCTGGAGCATGATATTTGATGGAGTTGTGAATACTCATGGTAAATGAATTGGTGTTGTAATTGCCACTCCACATGGATCACACATTTCTTTTACTGCAAGGTTGACATTTGATTGTACTAATAATATGGCAGAATATGAGGCTTGCATCATGGGTCTCGAGGAAGCTATTTATCTCAAAATTAAAATTCTAGATGTGTATGGCGATTCAACTTTAGTATTAAATCAGATTAAAGGAGAGTGGGATACTCGTCACCCCGGCTTGAGCCCTTACAAAGATTATGCTAGAAGATTATTACCCTTCTTTAATAAAGTTGAATTCCATCACATCCCCAGAGACAAAAATCAAATGGAGGATGCTCTGGCAACTCTGGCTTCTATGTATCAAGTGAATACTTGGAATGATATACCTCGGATTATAATTCGGCGACTGGATAGGCCCGCTCATGTGTTTACAACAGAAGAGGTAGCAGATGAGAAACCTTGGTATTACGATATTAAGCATTTTCTCCAGACTCAGGAATACCCGATTAGTGCATCAAATAAAGATAGAAAGACATTGAGAAGATTGGCTGGCAGCTTCTTCCTCGGTGAAAATGTGTTGTACAAGAGGAATTATAACATGGTCTTGCTCAGATGCATGGATAGACACGAAGCAGACATGTTGATGCATGAGATTCATGAAGGTTCATTTGGCACTCATGCCAATGGATATTCAATGGCTAAAAAGATGCTAAGGGCAGGTTATAATTGGCTGACAATGGAATCTGACTGTTACAAATTTGTAAAGAAGTGCCATAAATGCCATATTTATGAGGACAAGATTCATGTGCCTCTGACACTTCTCAATGTTATTTCTTCCCCGTGGCCTTTCTCTATGTGGGGTATTGACATGATTGGAATGATAGAACCAAAAGCTTCAAATGGACACCATTTTATCTTGGTAGCAATTGATCACTTCACCAAATGGGTGGAAGCTGCTTCATATGTTAATGTTACTAAGCAGGTGGTAGTGCGATTCATTAAAAATAATCTTATATGTCGGTATGGTGTGCCGAGCAGAATCATCACCGACAATGGCTCGAATTTAAACAACAAGATGATGACATAACTTTGTGAAGAATTCAAGATTGTCCATCACAATTCATCTCCGTACAGGCCGAAGATGAATGGGGTTGTTGAAGCTGCTAATAAGAATATCAAGAAGATCATCCAGAAGATGGTTGTTACTTATAAAGATTGGCATGAAATGTTCCCTTTTGCTTTACATGGATATCGGACATCTGTCTGCACTTCAACAGGAGCAACCTCGTTCTCCCTTGTGTATGGAATGGAAGCGGTACTCCCAATCGAGGTTGAGATTCCCTCTTTGTGTGAGATTCCCTCTAGGGGCAAGTGGAATCCCAATTTTGAAGGCCCATATGTTGTCAAGAAATCCTTCTCTGGTGGTGCATTAATTCTTGAAACTATGGATGGCGAGGAGTTCCCACATCCCATGAATCTTGATGCAGTCAAGAAATACTTCGCCTAAAGAAATAAAAGAACAGCTCACTAAGTTGAAAACCTGAAAGGGCGGATTGGGCAAAAAGGAGCGTCTCGGTAGGTCGAAAACCCGAAAGGGCGGTCTAGGCAAAAATTAGAGACATAAACAAAATACATTTTCCCGCTAAGTTGAAAACCCGCAAGGGCAGCTTAGACAAAAGTTAGGGACTTTCTTGGCAAGTAATTGCATCAGACAAGACTTGATCATTGAAGCAACAATCTTCTGGAATACTCACCATACTTCAACAGAAGCTGCTGCTCAGAATTTCAAAGTTGTTAGAGGGAATAGTGGTCATTGTATTTCAATGTATCTTTTTAATTATATATTACCATTTTACGAACTTTGTAATCAACAGTGGAGTCTCAGCATTCGCAGACTACCATTCTATCAATAAAATTTGAGCTTTTACCCAATTTTTTGTATTTCTTATTTTTATTCAGCATACAAAGACTCCATTTATTATTGATTATAATTTTCAAAGCAAAAAGATTAAATAACAAAGTTGTTTTTCAAAAAGAATTTACAACTTACTTTTACTTTAGATTTTGTGATTCAAGAGGAAAACAAAAGTGGTGATCCCAAGAATGGACGTACTCCAGTAATTTTGGGAAGTTTTGTTTCCCCCGGAAGGGTTCTCTCAGGTCCTTTTCGCTAGTATGCGTGTGATTTTTTGTATATTGAAGACGATACTAATTGGCGTAAGGTGTAGTATTAGGTTTGTGACCCCAGTGTCCCCAGTCAAGTCTTGGTTCATTTTTTATTTTTGGTTTGCATGGTCTGAGACCTCTATCCCAGATTCCCCAGTGAAGTCTTCCCTCATATGACGAAAGGCCTTTTTCCCTTGGTGGGCTGAGATGAAACTATTTGCAAAATGTCGCACTTTCTACATTATTGGCATTATTATTGGTATTTATTTCCCAGGTAACTAGACCAGGGCAGTATATTTTCTAAGAAGTGTTGAGACAGTTGTCAACCCTTTGGGTTTTCACCCGCCAAGTGCTGGGTTTGATTTAAAATCCCCATGAGTTTGACCTCTTTCTATAATGTTGACTTCTTGATTCCCCAGGAAGGCTATCCCAGGGCATCTTTTGTTGGAATAAGTTTGCATGATATGAAGACTCAATCCAAGATTCCCCAGTGAAGGCTTCACTTATTTGATAGAACTCTTTTCTCCCCGTGCATGCTGAAATTTGACTCATTTATGAAGCATCTCCCTTTCGGCAGTACTTGTATTTTGTTTGATTACCCGATAATCATGCAAGGGTAATGTTTCATTTAAGAAGTGTTGAAATGGTTATCAATTTTTTGGGTTTTCTCCCACCAAGTGGTGGGTTTGATTTAAAATCCCTATAATTTTGATTTCTTGTTGTAATGTTTGACTTCTTAACTCCCCAAGTTGTTATCTTCATGAGGTTTCATACTTTTTCCCCAGAGAAATTGGTGCAAAACTTACTCTCAATATTGAAGAACATGTCTTGGTTTCCCCTCTTCGATGTGGTGTTGGCCTCCCTAATGAAGTCAGCATGAGGTCCTCAGTTGATATCTCGATAATGAGGCACTATCTCCTCTAGTGAAGTCTGTATGATATTTCCCCAATGAAGTCAGCATGAAATCCTCAGTTGATGTTTTGCCGATATGGTTTCCATCTGCCTTATTTGAAATCAGTATTGCAATCTCGAGTAAATGTGCGGACCATGAAACATGTGTCTTCCCCATTAAAGTCTGTATGTTATTCCCCAGTGAAGCCTGGAGAAGGATGTTATATCCTTGTATCTGTACTGATTTGTCGCTATGATGTGATTATTTTCGGATTATGTTCCTTCCCAGTGAAGTTAAGCCACAAAATAGGATTCTGTTTCCTCATTTGGTGCTTATTTTCTTATGGAATGTTCATCTTGGATGTGATTTAGGTGAGTGTTTATTGTGCCCGAGTTGGTTTTGTCTGGTTACTATCAGTGTTATATGTCTGTGTTGTCAGCATATACATGATAACACTCATACATTCATACATACATCATGCATAGTAAAATTCATCAAATCATTGCTCATTCACATTCGTTAATATTTTATTGACATATTATCCTGTTTTGCAGAGTTGTGTTGTCCTCTCTCCAATAGAGTGTTAGCCTTAAGAAGAAAGTGTATATTCTTTCAATTTCCCCACTGAGTTATCCCTCGTGGAAGATTTTTGCTTTAGCCTTCCTATACAACTCTTTGTCTGGATGATTTGGGTTTCCCTCTTGAGTTTATTTCTCAAAGGATCTATTTTGGTTGACTATTTCATTCCAGTTTATTTCTGGTTTGAATCTTTGTTTCCCAACAATATTATTACTTTGAATTTCTGCAAGCTTCGAGCATTGGTTTGAGAATATGCATTTATTTTGGCACGAGAAAACTTTTATCTCCTCAGCAGAAATATGTTGGAATTTACCCAAGAAGTTGTATTTCATTCCCCGGGAAGTCATGATTCATTCCCCAGAAAGTCATGAATCATTCCCCAGGAAGTCATATTTCTTTCCCCAAGAAACCATATTTCTTTCCCCAGGAAGTCATATTTCTTTCCCCAGGAAGCCATATTGCTTTCCCCAGAAAGTCATTTCTACAATCCTTCCTATAACAGCAAGTACCAGGTCTCTTTATTTGAGCAACTGATACTTCCCTGTAAGGGTCGACGTTACTTTTTTGCTATCTTCTCTATGAGTTGATAGTTTGCAGTTCGTTGTCAAATTACTCCAGTGGATGGCAAGTCTTTCAATATCGCAGAGACAGTTCGTTGTGAAATCTTTACAAGTGGTAGTCTCTTTATTTGAGACAACTTATATACTACCCGTTCCAGACGGAATGCCTTGGTTAAAGAAGAAGTTGAGACCCTTTCTAGGTGAAACGCCATGATTTTGGGGAAACTTGTTATTCTCTTACTACCTTCAGTGAAAGTTGGCAATTCACCATCAGTGAATGTTGGTGATTGTTATCTTTTTGCTACCTTCGGTGAATGTTGGTAGTTCACCGTCAGTGAACGTCGGTGCTATGATATATTTTTTCTCTACCTTTAGTGAATTTTGGTAGTTCACCATCAATGAACTTTGGTGATTGTTATCTTTTTGCTACCTTCAGTGAATGTTGGTAGTTCACCGTCAGTGAAAGTCGGTGCTATGATATTTCTTTTCTCTCTACCTTCAGTGAAAGTTGGTAGTTCACCATCAGTGAATGTTGGTGATTTTTAAATTTTTGCTACCTTCAGCGAACGTTGGTAGTTCACCGTCAGTGAACGTCGGTGTTATGATATTTCTTTTCTCTTACTACCTTCAGTGAAAGTTGGTAGTTCACCATCAGTGAATGTTGGTGATTGTTATCTTTTTGCTGCCTTCAGTGAACGTTGGTAGTTCACCGTTAGTGAACGTCGGTGCTATGATATTTCTTTTCTCTCTACCTTCAGTGAAAGTTGGTAGTTCATCGTCAGTGAACGCCGATGTTTGTATCTCTACCTTCAATGAATGTTGGTAGCTCACCGTTAATGAATGTTGGTATTGTTATTCTTTTCTCTTTCTACCTTCAGTGAACGTTGGTAGTTTTGCCTTCAGTAAAAGTGGGTGTATCCTTTTATCCTGTACTATCTCCTCTTTAGATGAGTTGATGTTACCTTATCTCTTCTTTGGGTGTTACACCAATAGAGCCGTGTTTATTTGATTCACCAGTGATTTATTTTCCTGGTCGGGTTTCTCTTTTGATCCTTATTTCCTTTGCTACATCCTCATTGGTGTTTTGCGTCCCTTTGAAGTTGTTCATATGCATTCATACTCATAAGCATTGCATGGCATCTTAGGGCCAAAAATATGGTTTGTTTTATATTTAAGTATCTTTGATCACGTCGACACGGAGATTTTTAACCTTTGTATCTCCGGATAGAAGAAACTTAAATAAGGGCAGCTGTTGTACCCCAATTTTTGCCCCTAAGATCCCTTCATCATGCCATACTGATTCAATCACAACAAGATCACATTAAGGATTTTGGTTCTCCTCCCTATCTTTAGCTTTGCTCTTTGAGGAATCACCAATAACCTTGACTTGTTTTTCTTTTGTGATCATGCATGTTTTGTTTTGACTTTCCTTTTAATTAATAAAATGCAATGTTGGTTTGTCTTACTTGTTAATAATGTAGGTAAAGGCAATGTGGTTTAGCAAGTTGATCTATGGATTCATGAGTTTATTTCCATGCCCTAGTCAATAAAGCTTGAGAAATTCAAACCTCAGCATTGAAGTTGTTTTGGAAGAAATGGCATGGTAAGGTTTATTTTGGTTCACCATATTTCAAAGTTATCAAGATTGATTCAAAAGTACAAGTGGTTGATTGAAGAAGTTGTCGTGGTTGGACAAGGCCTTCTTCCCATTGGTCACAAGTGCATATTTATCTCAATCTCAAGATATGGAAGTGGTTTTTGTTTCTATTAGTTCTCATTATCATCCTTAACAACTTCTATCTTCAAAGCAAAAGTGTTGGTACAAGAAGGTTATTTAAAATTGTCAAAGTTCCTCAAAGCATTTTCTTGATCTAGGAGCTAGGGTTTTGAACTTCAAACGAGTATATCTTGATCATCTTTTGGTATTTTTGAGTGATTCCAAAAACATCATTCTCTTCAAAAGGTTATTAACAAACCACTTCAAAAGTTTCAAGGAGTTTTCATGTGGAAGAAACTTGATGATGAAGAAAGATTACAAGTCCTCCAGATGAACCCCCAATTTCCCATGTGTGACTTCAAATGATAATAACTTGGTCAATTTTTATCACCTTGAGCCCACTCTTTTTCCATAATGATATTGAGGATTTTAACTTTATTCCTTATTTTATGTGCAAAGTGAGAAAATAGATGGAAGATGCCTTAAGGATACAAAAGATTATAGGTCGATTCATGATTTTTTGCCAACTTCAACAACCCATAACTCTCTCACTTTTTGGATATTTTTAATGGTTCAAGTCTCAAAATGTCATTCAAGAGGTCTATTTCATGCCATCTTTTTTGGTCAAGAGCAAATTCCAAGAGGAAGGTCATGTTTAGATGCAAAACATTATAGGTCACTTTTGAAGAAAAAACATGAAATATTTCTAAGTATGGAAAGTCAACTTCTTTTTCCCAACTTTGACTCATTGCGACTTTCAGCTCAAGCATCCATTTGATTCCATTATTTTCCCATTGCAAAGCTTGTAATCTCACCTTTCTAAAGCTTCAAGAATCAGGCCCTAAGACCCCTTGAGTTGAGAATGCTATTGGTTTGAATTTGGTAACTTGAAACTGAAGTTTCATCACAAGTCAGATTTTGAAATCTTTGTTTTGGCTTCTAATCATAAGTTTTCCACACGTTTTTGCTTCTAATCATGTTTAGCAACTTTCTAAATGCGTTTAGCATCATGAAACATACAATTTGGCTGAGTTTTAAGGCTAAATAAGTCACATTTTGTTCATGTTGCAGACCCACACAATTTCCCTCCAAACTTCATCATTTCACACGCTTGAGCATTTAATCAGCTTCCCTATAAATAGAGGATCATACCTCATTCATTTTCTCAAGCTTGAATAGTCAAAATCATCCTGCCAAACTTGCTTTATAACTCACTTTTCTGCAACTTCGAAATCATTGTTCAAGCCTTTTTCAATCCATTTTTCTATCAATTCACCTTCCTTAATCTTCCCTGAAGCTAACAATACAATTACCTTCAAGAATCGTGACCTATATTGATCCATAGAAGTCCAGTTTCAGAGCTCTGCAACTTAACTTCAATAGGTAAATTCCTTCACCAATTCTCCCAAACTTTGATATCATTGTGAAGCTCTCATTGCCCTGGTTCTAGTTGCAACACTTGCTTTTAATTGGAAACACATTTTGGCCATGAAATTTCAAATCCCTTTTCAAAACTTCTCTTCCAAATTGCATGAGTTACAATTTATATAAATTTTTCGCGAATGTGTGGTTGTCTTCGTCTTGATGAGACGAAGCGAATGACATAGGTCTGAGCTTCTGATTTTACAGTTTGAGATACCTGTATTTTATGTTGGTTGGAGGTTGAAGATGACCAACGTGTCATCTTCCAACCAATGATGGCGTGCCATTTGTTTTTTTTGAATTAATGATTTTATATTGAATCCTATGCTTTATTCAGTAATGACCATGATATGCACAGCGCGTCAGATCCCTTGGATTTGATTACTAACGCGTTTTGACTCTCATCCAATGGTCCACATATTTTTGACTTTATTTTTTATTTCTGATTTTTATATTTAATTGTTTTAAGTTTCAAAAAATCATAGAAAAATCATTTTAAGTCCAAAAAATCTGAAAAAATTATGAAAAATATTTTTGATTTTTCTCTTTCTGATTTTTATTTTTTTACAATTTTATTTTTTGTATTGATATTTTTTATAAATTTTCACTTTATTTGAATTGTTTTAAATGTTTAAAAATACTTTTATACATTTTTAAATTCTAAAAAAAAATGGAATAATTCAATGATATTGTGACAAATATTGGTAACCTCATTTATTTTTTATTTCCAACTTTATTATTTTTTATAAATTTTGGTTTATTTTACTCATTTCTTTTAATTTTAAAAACAGCTTATGACTTTAAAAAATTACCAAAAATTTTATAAAAATATTTGAGTTCATTTCTGATTTTTCAATGGTTTTACTTAATTTTTCTTGATTAATTTGAACATAGTTGATATTTTCCTCTCTTATTTCTATTTTAAAACATTTTAAAACCCCTTTTAATGCATATATTAAATGTAATATTATTTTGTGATTATTTTCTGACTGATCTTGGGTTGAATTTTTGATCGTGAACTTTGTTAACATCATTGGATTCATGGTGTCAAGTCTAACTCCATAAAAATGGATGAATGATTTTAATAATAGTTTGATTAAAATTTAATTCAAATGTGGTTTATATTCTTTCCCTCCCTCTTCATCTTATCCCTTTCTTTTTTTTAATTGTGCTACATGTTAAGGGTTGATGATCTCTATATCATTTATCCAAACATGAAGTACATAGATTGCTATTGACCGGCCTCAAAATAGGTGCGACTTCTATATAAGTCCACTTACGATTGCTTAACATAGCGCTAAATTTTTGTCTTGATTCAAATAAATGATCATTCGTGGCCCAAACCTATGTTTGTAAGCCCAAGTATGTTAATTTGATCTCTTTGATCCAATAACCTTGAGATTCATTGTGTGGAGGCTTTGGTTCTACCAATCCTCTAATGGATATACATCACTCTTGGTCAACGCGGATCACTTAAACATCGTTGATCATTAAATGTTACTCTTGAGGATTCCAAAATGGATAATATACTTGACAAAAAGCAAATGCAACTTGTTGTGTGGAGGTTTTGGTTCTACCAATCCTCTAATGAGTTCCAAATGCAAGATTCAAGATGGTCATCCAACTAACCATTAATTGTTGACAACTAATTTTATGTTTTTACTTTATGCTTTATTTTATGCCCTTTACTTTATGCACCATTTACTTTAAGCATTACATTTCATGCTATTTTTCATCTTTGCTCACTTGAGCCCCTTTATATTCTTGTCATTTTTTACTTTGCCCACTTGAGTTTTTCTTTTCTTTTTGAAGATACTTAATAATCAACATGAATCATAAAAAGCTTTAATGATACTTGGACTATTTGGTTACTATCCTTGGCATTATGGAGTATTTGACTTCTTGGAATTAGGAATAGAAACCTCGGCCTATGTTGGAGACTTTGTGACTTTAATTGATATTTTGTCTGGAGTTCTTGAGGTTTACATCAAGACATTGGGTTGTTTGTTTGTTTTGTGTGCAGGTTATTGTGATTACATACTTTGTTTGTAATATGGAATTCACCCGTATACAACCGTTACTCTGCCCAATTTTTGTGAAGACTTAATACATTTGAAGTTTGGTATTATCAAGAGGTCTATTATCTTTGCTTGCTTGGTTTCAATCCAAAGAATGAGAATTATATCTTGATTCATAATGTCAAATATTGGCTTCTTGTTGGTTAGATGGTTCTTATCCCTAGCTTTTACCTTATGCTTTAGGATAGTCTCTTCTTCTCCTCCCATCTTCTTTAATTTCAAAAATATTCTTCCTCCTTTTGAAAACTCTTCTTGTTTTGAAACTTGAACCACTTTCATAATAAACTTGGACTTATGTCCATGCCTTTTTCAAAACATTTTCATAAATAAACTTCAATCAACTTAATAATACCTTGACATTTTTTGAGAAGACTAAAAGTCAATCAATCTCATTTCAAACCATTTTGCCACTTTAACTTTTACTTTAAAATTTTCTCAAAAGATTAGACTCTTGCCAATCCTTGTAGTGACGCAAACAACTATACTTCTACAATATGTAATGAAGTGAGATATTTTCCACTTGGGTGTTGAGTGATGCATTGTTGATTTTAAAATCCAAGCCATATCCTCCACTTTGAGATGATGCAAATTCTCCTTTCTCATGATTGTGGGTAGTAAGTATGTTTTCCACATGGACAATGGAGATGATGTCTTATCTCTTAAAATTAACCAACACACTTGTGTTTTAATTTTTTTTAAAAGGTGAACTACGTGTACCCTGATCCCCTATTGCACGAAAGGTGGTATGTATGCATTGAAGGTTCGTAACCACAGCAGGTGCAAAAATCATAAAAAATATATTTCTTTTCTCACCTCCACCATCTATTTTACATACAACATTTTATAGCCAAAATATACAGATTTTTCAAAGAGGTTCCTGCGGAGTACCGTAGATGTTTAGGGTGATAATATCTTCCCTTTGCATAACCAACCCTCTTACCTTGAATCTTCCCCCTCTTTTTGGGTTATTCGCTCTTTTCCCATTCCTTTGGAAATAATAAAGCGCGGTGGCGATTTTCATCTTGATCTGTATAAGTCTAGTCAATGCAATGGCTTAGTCTTAAACATTTCTACTACTACACCAGCCAATCTACATCTTCAGGTTTAAGAAGATTGAACAGGGGAAGCTATTGTACCCCAAAATTTTCCCTCTCATTTCACTCAAGACATGCATCTAGAGGTCCTTAATTGCTCAAGGATGACTAAGAATTGACTAGGCAAATTCTCCTCCTAAGGCAATAAACCTCAAACCAGGGTTTTAATTTTAAGCAAGATGTATGAGTCCCAAGGATCCAAAATGTTATCCATTGTCCTAATATGTCCTCAAAATCATCCATGCCAAATTTCATGCCTTGAACAACAAGTTTGCTCAGTCAACTGCTCAAATGCCTGGAAATCAATTGTACTAGGTCAAAAGTCAACTGTGGCCCAAATACAGTCAAACTTTAAGATTTTTGGTCAACATAAACATTTTGAAGTGATATCCATCATTTAATAAATGTTTGATCATGATTCCTCAAGAAATGCTCATAACTCATTAAAAGTCAAAAATGGCAAATTAGGGTTTCTATAGGAAAAGTCAACCAAACTTTGACCAGGCATAACTTTCTCATACTTTATCAGAAATTTTACCACCAAATCTCATTTTGAAGAGAATCCAATTCCTTACAACTTCTCTTAAGCCCTCAAGTTCAAGAAATGCACCATTGGAAAGATACAAGCTCAGACATTATAGGTCCTTTCAAAAAGTCAACAAAAACACCTTTTTGGTCAAGGCTCCTTACATGAACATGGAAGATCCAATTGAGGTGAAACCAAATAGGTTGTCTGGAGGACACCCTAATCTCTCTAAAAAGTCCAAGAATACCATCTTAGGATTAAAAATGAGAGAGATATGCATTGCTAAAATTGACCAATTTTTGGAAATGTGCATGAAGCCAATATTGACCAAACTTGAATTTATTCCAAATGGGCCCATGCTTTCATGCTTGGAACTTGTTCTTAACTTGACCCACGACCTCTGAGCTCACTCATACCTTATTTCATTATTTTTATTATTTATTTTGATTTTTTATTCATTAAAATTCAAAATAAAATAAAGAAATAATGGAAAATATGTAAGATATGATTTGGGAATCTTTTCTCATCAAATAAGGGATGAAATATGTTGGAAACTCAAAGGAAAATTGTGGAGGGAAGAAAGATTGGATTTGTTACAAAAAAAGCCAAGAATAAAATAATTGAAAAAAGGATATTTATCATCAAGGCATTGGATTTTTTCCACATTTGTTACCCTAATGAGATTCACTACATATACACAACAACCCTAGATCAAAAGAACACGCGCAACAGCCACAAAAGAACCATAGCAAAGTGCAAAATTTCAAGAAAATCATGAAAATCAAAAGCATTAGTTCCATCCTTTGTTGATCAAAATAAAAGAGCCAATCTTCCTCCTGAAGGTCTCAGGAAGCCATATCAACCTTCATCCACGACTGAAGCAGGCTGAAACCGGCCAACCGAGTCACACCCTTTTGGTAAAATTTTAATGATTGAATCTCTTAACACACGCGATTTAAATGAATCTAAAGTATACATTCATGTTCATATGATCATTTCGGGTCATTCTAACGTGCTACATGAAAAGCTAGAGGCTTAGAATGCAAGTTTCCATTTTTAGGGTTTCAAAACAGTCAAACATTGAGCTGAGTGATACAGATCGTTTCAGGTTAAGCCAATGCCATGGTTGAACTCGTAGCATGCGAAATAGGGGGGTAGCCTGGATTTTTAGGGCTTTGATTCTGCGTATTTTGGCAGACCCAATTTTTACAGGGCTGGAGAAGACGATCGAAGATCTGCTCCAACATCTTTGACTTGTATTGACTCCGTTGGGAGTTTGCGTGGCAAGATTACACATTTTGATTGGTTCACTTAAATATTACAATGCGCGCGTTTTGCTGACTGGATTTTGTTGCTTGATTTTCCATTATATTTTATTATTATTATACTAACAATTGATTCAAATGGCCCAGCGATGATGAGTAAGCGTGCAAAGGTATTCCCTCATAAGGGGCCTGAGTTCGATCCCAGGAGTTGATATTTTGCATTTTTCTAACAATCATGTTCCATATCTAGTGCACTAGAGAAACATCAAGCGTATGATGGGCCTCACACTTGGGCCATCCAATCTTGAGATGGTAGATCCAACGTTCCAGGTGACTATAGACCATGGTGGACCTCCTTACCACAACAACACTGGATCCAACGCAGCTGTGGGCCAACAAGATTTGTATTTTAGAATTCAACAACATACCCCCCAATTGGGTTTCTCACCCCCCTCAGGCCCATTTCTTAATTTCTTTATTCTTTTTATTTAGTTTATATTTTTTTTGTTTATTCTTTTTTTTTAATCATAAAAAATCATAAGAATCAGAAAATCATCAAAAAATAGGATTTAGAGTTTTTTTAAGAAAATTATTTTTTTGCAAATTAATTTAATTAAATTTTAACTTTTTTTATTTAATTTAAAATTAGTTAGAAATTAGGTTAAATTTCTAATTTTTTTTCATGAAAATACCAAAAAATATTTTTAATAGGCAATTAGATTTTTAGGGTTTCAAACGTAGGCCAGTCTTAATTTTTGCGCGTTATTATTTTTCCATACGATTATTTTTTATTATTTATGTAACTGCGCTCGGTTTGTAATAGTTAATTAGGGTTTTCAATTTCCGCATTTTACTTTTCATTCATTATTTATGTAACTACACCAAAGCCTTGTAATAGTTGTAGGAACTTTATTTCTCGCCTTTATATTTCTTATATGCTTGTATATAAATTGTTAGTAAATTAGGCGTGCATGACAAGATTAAATCAATTAATCATTAGGTCACTAACTTCAAGATAAAATATCTGAAAAAAGCACACTGTTGCACACTTTCACCCCTAGGGTATACCTCACTTGTTGCATCTAGAAATGGTCATGTCCCTCGAACGTAGGGATATCTTAGCAAAGACCCTCAGTTTAAAGTCATCATAAAGATCATAGTCCCTAAATGTCCCTCGAGTTGTCTACAAGAAATGATCTTGTCCCTCGATGTTTCCTATATGATGACAGTCCCTTCGAATTGCTAAGGTGTCTCTACATGTTGCCTTTAATGACCATAAACATCCCTTTCGATAGCCACTCAACATCCAACGATAGGGCTACCTACTCACTAATAGTAGGACAACACTATCTAAAGGAAAGGAGGAAAAGAACACCTTTTTCAAGTAGGTAGACTGTTCTTAAGTACTTGCTCAAAATCTGATTCCTTTTTACACTTACACACTTTCAAAATTCTTTTTAAAAATACTTTATCACACTCTTAAGGACTGATACAAGAGTTATCATAAAGCAAACAAAATCTTTCAAAACACACAAACACGAAAATAACTTTCAAAATGAGCAAGTACCTAAGAGCCCGTGGAAAACCACAGATGGAAAGGGTGCTAACACCTTCCCTTTCCATAATCTACCCCCTTACTCAAAAAATCTCGAAAAATGTCTTTTCTGTTCTTTTCATCCTTTCCTTTGTTGGATAAAAGAAAAGTCGGTGGCGACTCTTGCTTACCGCGACATTTGCAAACAAAAAATGCAAACCAGTATAACAGCCGGTTCTGCCACCGTATCACATCCATCTTCCAGTCAAGCCAGTAATATCCTTGGAAATCATAATCAGGATCACTTTCCTAATTAAGCCAAGCATAAAAACCTACACAATTGTCCATGAGATAAGTAGTGCATTCTGATTCACAAAGATCCAAGGTCTCCACACTCATATGAATTCTTTGACATTGATAGATCTTTACTCCAGTTCCAGCATTCTTTCTAGCATCACAGACATGCTAAAGTCAGTACAGAAACCTTTGACATTTATTCTAGACATTTTGTCCAATCTCCTTAACTCCTGATTGGATCACTTTCTAAGGAACAAAAAAGTAATAAGAAAACTTTTATTATAGACCATAAACCAAGCTCTTTTAGAGTTAAAAGCAAAAATAAATTGTTAATGTGTTTCTTCAATGGCTTGTCACTTTCATGCCAAACCTCTAGAGAAGAGACCTGAGAATCTTCTTCTTGATCAACCTCACATCTGGATTCTTTCCTCCAAACACACTTAGATGTGCCTTTATGAGTGGACTTGAGAAACTCCCAAGTATCGTTGGACATAATTCAAGTGATGTACAGTCTGGGATAAAACACTTATCAATTCCAAGATTATGGCATTGATAGCTTCAAATTCTCAAAGAGTTAACTCACGATCTTTTCTTATATCTTCCAAACACCAGGATTCTTCCAACCTGATCATCTTCACAGTTCTATTATCCATTGATAACCAGAGTGGAATCACTCTAGATTTTCCATAAGATAAATAGTACCAAAATTATATCTCCCTGAAAACTCACCCAATGGACCAGGGTGCCTGCTCTAATACCAATTGAAATTCTGGTACAAGAAACACATACAAACAAAATTGTCTTAACAATAGAAGATGTTGAGATAGATTACAACATCTGGTAACAAACTAGATCAATCGAGCTGAATATAATACAGAAAATAAAACTGCAAAAAGATAAATAACACATGAAGTTGTTAACCCAGTTCAGTGCAACATCACTTACTCTGGGGGCTACCAAGTCAGGAAAGAAGACCACTATCAGCAGTATTAGTTCAAAGCTAAACTAGTCCCACAACTTCTCGCCTAATCCCTACCCAATGCTACTTTTACCTAGGTCTGCCCTAGATATGAGAAATTGCAATCCCACTTCCAATCACCGTAGTGATATCTAACAATCCCAATCCCAATTACTGCAACAATTATAACTCAATTTAGAAGATCATACTTCCATTACAATAACTCAAACTCTTGCTTAAAATCTTTGAGTGAGAATAATACTCAACTCATTACCTAAAGGCTTCTGAGCGAGGATAATAACTTGACTAACAGTCAAGCAATAATCAGTCAACCATATAGTATCAAAAGATACATAGGTGACTTAAAAACTACACAAGAGACTCTCAAAACCTAAGACTTATGCTTCCCTTAATTTTACAATTGCATGAGACCCTTTAAATAACCTATAGTTAAAAGTCAAAGAAGCAGGTTTCTCGCTCTTCACATTTCTAGGCTTGATGATGTTAGGATGTTGTTTCAGAATGAATCTTGTTATTAAGCAAGGAAAAACAATGAAGAGCTTGACAATAAAAGAGTCAACATGCTTTATGGTTTGGTAAAAAAACATATTCTCCAAAGTTGATTTTGGTCTTGGTTCCAATTTAATAAATCAGTTGAACTAAACCAGTAGTTATGCTTAAGCTATGGTTGGTGGGAGCCCAATTGAATGCACTAATATTGTTTAGTACTAAATACTTAACACTCAGATTAACACTAGAAAAAGGTTATTTCTTGGCTATTCTGTGATTTGATTTACAGTGATGACTCAAGCAATTTTGTCCAAGGAGCGGACTTCATTAGTTTTAGTCAGCTTGCTTCTTCCTATATAGTCATTGATGACTTTTGGAGAGAAGTTTGCAAATCACCTTCTAACATACATTTTCTTGAATTCCTCACTTCCTTCCTCGTTGTACTTAAGAGAGATATTGACAATGAACTCCATAACCAACTTTTCATAGCATGGTCCAATATTTGACATAGTCTTCATCAAACCATATTCCTTGAGAATTTTTAGAACTTCATGACCTCCAAGAGTGATTGGTAAATCAGCAAGTGTGCTAATGTAGTAATATCGGGAAATCTTGGAATATCGATCTTAAGGACTGCGTGACAATATAGGGTTCACATTTCTTTTTACTTAAACAAAAGCAATCAGGTGTTTTGAATTGGGTTTGTAGTGAACAAGATTAAATAACAAGAAAATTAAAATAGAGTAGAAAACAATACGAGTAAAGTGTGCTAGGAATGATGGTTTGATCATGAACTTGTTAATAATCCTAACCTGACCTTGTATCAGCTTACTTTATCTTCACAAATTACCATTCTCAAGTGTATTTACTTCTAAGTCTTTAGGTGAGTAAACCTTTAAACACTCAAATTAGCTCATATATCCAATTTGAATTATAGATGAATTTAAGCATTGAATTATGAAGAACATATAATTTAGTCTATCAAAGCATATAGATTTCTGTTCCGACATAACACATTTGGATAACCTCTCAGAAGTTAACCCAGTGAGGCTACAAATATATTGTCTGTTTAGTGGGTTTGTTAGGAGAAGGATGGAGGGCCACCATTGTTGGTGACCCCTTGGTTTCCATTCCTTTTGTTGTTATTCATTGTATCTCCTTTCTATGTTATTCATTGGATCCAGGTTCCCCCCTGATGCAAGTATCAAGACCTTTTTTTATAGTTCAAACCCTTCTCCCCATCAATGGTCACGATTAATAAATTTTATGGCCATAATAAGTGTAACCGCCTATTAAATATGTGTAACCACCTTACTTAATTAAGACTTTATAACAGACCCATCCATTAGCTTTGTGTAACCGATTTTTCCATTTAATTGCTCATAACGGTTGTAACAGATGTACCTCCGGGATCCTAGGTGGAGAGGCCAACCCGACTAAAAACATCTCGTCCACATCAAGATTTCAAGGTGTATATTCGAGTTTCCTAAATGTCGAACCCGTGATATGTAAAATATCTGAGATTATGTACAAGCCCCCAAAGCAAGAGGCATGTAAGATCACGAGGTCTGTAAGGACGAAGTGTTTTGCATTTTATCCCGGATCATGTAAACTTTCTCTGAGCTTATGGTCTCGAAGACCAACCACTTTTCCAAGGGATTCATCCCGACATATAATGGGAGGATTTACGTTTTTAAGGAAATAACCATAATTCTCTCTCTCTCTCTCTGACATAGTTGGAGAAAAATTTACAACTTTTAATGGGGAAATCATAGAATCTTGATGATTTTGTAATGTACAGGAAGAACCCTAGTTGGTTCTCGATTTATGGTCATTGTAGAACATGATAAGTTCAAAACCTAGAGAAGTAGGAGAGCCCTAATGGGATCTTGACCAGTTGTAGTCATACAAACCGATATACTTTTTAGTGATAGATAGGTAGAAGAGCCCAAGTGAGTTCTCGACACACGGTTGTCGTAGAGACCTGTAAGTTTCTAGACATAGAGAATTTGGAGAAGCCCTAGTGAGTTCCTGTTTCGTTTGAAGTAATCAGAACCAGGCATGTTTTATCTATATGGAAGTCGGAGACTCTAAGTAGGTTTGTGACATTTGGTTATTGCAGAACTCAGTACGTTCTAGACCTGTAGAAGTCAGAGAGCCACAATGGGTTCTCGACCAATTGAAGTCTTTGAACTTGGGAGGTTCTCGACATAGATAGGGAGGTAAGACCCAATGAGTTTTCATTATGGAGGAAGTAGAAAACTGAGATGGAGTCTCAACCCATTAAAGTCATAAAATTGGTATACATTTATTGATAGAGAGGTCGAAGAGCCCCAATGAGTTCTTGACACGTAATTGTCGTAGAGGCCTGCGAGTTTCTAGACGTAGAGAATTTGGAGAAGCCCTTGTGGGATCTCGACCTATTGACGTCTCGCCGAAGTTTTGGCCTTATTATTAGAATCGTATACCAAAGGTGAAAATCTCAGGAAAAAAAACAAAAAAAAACAAAAAAAAGGAAAACAAAAGTTATGTTCATTCATCTTCCTCGTTTACTTTACCACACCTCCACCATACAATGACAACCAAAAACCACTCCCTTTTTCCTCTACCATACCCGGTTCATTTACACATCAACCTTCTTTCACGAACCTTCACTTTCCACCTATGAACATCCCAAACTTAACCCCTTGATCTTCAAAGCAAGCTCCAAACTGAAATCACATCCCATTTCCATTGTGATAAACCGAAATCAACCTCCCCACCTTCGCTTCCTCAACTCTCACACGCAAGAAAACTGTTCACTGCCATTCTTTCAACCTTAAAACTGAAACTGAAACTCAACCTGTCACAAAAAATCATGACAACATAATTGTTTTCAGCAAGTTTGAAATAAGTCCAACGAGTTCAAATGAATTCAGACAACAATAACACCTTTGACAATTTTAGTAACATTTTAGATTTTTTTTTGCGTCATTTTGTTTAGAGCTTATATTGTTATTATGTAATTTGATTTTGGATTGTATTTGTTATGGATTTGTTGAGCTGGATTTTGGTTTATAATATTTTATAACATTGTTGTATTCTTCATTGTGTTACGATTTTGGGAGTTTAAATTCAGTTTTTCTCTCGAACACGTATTGAATGCATATATTTTGTTGGTTGCGTGTAGTTGTTTTCATTTTGTTTTTTCGATTACGTTATGGTTTTAAAGTTTTGTAAATAATTTTTATATTATATTGAGGTGCTGGATTTGTATTGTTTTTCATTTCAGATATTTTTTGATTAAGTTTGCGATGAGCGTATATGCGTTAGCAAATGTTGGATTTTCATTGTGTATACATGCGACATACTGATTTCGTTGTCGTTGCATTCCAAGTTCCATGATAGAAACCTCGCGTCACATTTCTTTCCATTGAGGTCTCTTAAATTTATATTGCGTCATTGACATGTTACAATTCACTATCTTTTTCTTTTATCATTGAGTTTATGTTTCATATGCTGACTTGGTTGCCATGACCGCATCTCGCGCTAGCAATTATGGTTTAATTCGTGTCGACATGATATTTCAATTTCATTGTGCATAAAGTAGATTTAATTTTTGTGTACACGAATATGAATTTTCACCATTGTGTTACGTGAACCCAATTTGCGTCCTCGTGATGCGTGAACTCGTTATGTGTTCTTACGTGACAATTCGCATGTGACATTATTCCATAAGTTTCTTTGAGGTATGCATTACGACTTTGTTTTACTCTATTATCCCCATGTGTAATACCGTGGGAGAACTAACTTGGGTGTTTTGCGTTTGATCACAATTGTTGCGGATAGCAAGAGTCGCCATCGACTTTTCTTTTATCCAATAAATTAAAGGGTGAAAAGAACAGGAAAGACCTTTGAGATTATTTTCTTGAGTTCGGGGGGTAAATTATGAAAAGGGAAGGTGTTATCACCTTTTCCATCCATAGTTATTTATGGGCTCTTAGTTGCTTGCTAGATCGCTTGCTTTTGTTTGAAAATATGCTTGTGGTGTGGGTTTCGAAAGTATTTTGAAAACGTGTCTTTGTAATGGTTTTCGTCTCTATAAGAACATGTACAAAGTGTTTGTTTTGAAAATATTTCATAGAGGTGTTTGTGGAATGTGTTTTTGAAAGTGATTTTGAAAAAGCGTTTTTGTAATGGTTCTTGTCTCTATAAGAACGCATACAAAAAGCTTTGTCTTTTGAAAATGTTTCAAAATGAAAGTGTGAGTGTATAAAATGTTTTTGTTGTGAGCAAGCAACTAATAGAAACTTACCTACTCAAAGGTCTTAAATGTTCTTTTCCTCCTCCTTTAGATGTTGCTATCTTACCATTGATTTGGTAAGAAGCCCTATCGTTGGATGTGAAGGGACGGGCGTGGGACGTTCGCATAGTCATAGAAGGCAACCTATGAGACGTTTTAACAATGTCGTTTAGGGACTAGATCATTCACCAAAGGCAACATTGAGGGTCATCGAGGGACTACGATCCTTTATCAAGGGTCCTTGCTAAAACGCCCATATTCGAGGGATATGACTATTTTTCCGAGGCAACAAGTGGAATTACCCTAGGGGTGCATGTGTGAATAACGTGTTTGATTTGCATGCATTTAGTCTTTGATTAGGGGTTGTCTACTTGTTGTTTTTATCTTCCCATACAAATCCTACTTTACTAGCATTTATATGAAAGTGATAAATTGCGGAAAGTAAATATCCTACGCTATTACAATCACTTGGGGATGAGTGTTGTACCCCAATTTTTGACCTAAGATTCCATTTTTATTTTTAAGATAAGTCAAGGTCACTAATTATAGTCGGTTTTAACCTCTCACCTTCGAGCATTGGCTATGCAGAAATTGTCAAGTATTTTAAACATTCTCAGCCTATGTATCATTAACTTCTACTCCAGCATGTGTATTTCTCGTTTCTTTGTTTTCATTTGCAGGAAACAGATCTGAATCAAGAGCATCAGGCGTCACGCCTCAATTAGGGTTCAGAATCTCTCAAGCCAGAAGTACAGTTAATCGTTGGTTCGTGAAGACTGATTCATCAGGAGAATCGTGCGTTTATTTCCACGCCTTGTTCGACAAGTGGTCTCGAGCTTCTCTACAACTCTCTCAGAGCATAGACAAGATTTCATCATCACTGATTCACATGTGCATCGAGATGCTTTGGAATGCAAAGAAAGATCAAGTTTGCAAGTCAATTCAAAGCACTTTGACCAAAAGTCAATACTTACACATCCAAGTTCAAACGATCGTAACTTTTTCATTATTCAACATTTTTGAATGGTTACTTTTGCGTATAGTTCTCTTTGACGTCATCTCTAACCCCTCTTTACCAGTCAAGGTCTGATTATGTGCGGAGGATCATCAAAAGTTCGGATACTTTAGAGGTCACTTTGATGACTTTGGCCTAATCTCAAGTAACAATTACTCGACTTTCAAGGATCGTAACTATTTCGATTTTCATCATTTCGGGATGGTTCTTTTTGCAACATATCACAAATGATGTCGTCTACAAGATTGCTTCAAGGATCGACATCCAAATGCGTTTAGAAGGCCATGAAATTCGTTTGAACATGTTAGACTTAGAATTGATTTTGTGTTGAGATTGTTCTCCACTAAGTCTAGGGTAAAGGCAAGATGTTGAGTTTGAGGATTCATTGATTATATATTGCTATAATACAAGTTGCTTGTATTCGAGCATTAGTAATTAGTGAATTAAAATTGGATATAGATCAAGTTTCTTTGTTTGTTCATCGAGATTCAGTTCATGATAAAAGGTTTAGGTGTTTTATTTGGAATGCATTTCAAGGTAAAAAAACCATTCAAGGAATCCAAGTTCATTCAATTTTAAATTCTAGAGGTTATGAAAGACATTCAAGTCTTATTTGACTAAAATGTTATTCAATAATTATTTCAAGTCCAGACTTTATTCAAAGTTCAATTTCAATTCAAGTCTCATTTAATCATATTCAAATTCAAATTGTGCAAGATTCTTTCAAGGTTCTCTTCAAAAGTGATGCTCTGTATTAATTCAAGATTCATAATTTCAAATGCACCTCGCAAGTCGACATTCATTCAAGAGTTTTTATGGACATATCATGTTCAGCAAGAATCATTACAAACTCATTCAAGTTCAAAAGTCAAGAATGAATGTCATCTTAGCATACAAAGTTTCATCAAGATACTATGGTTCATCACCATGTTACAAAACAATCACGAAAATACATGGAAATCCTTAAGGTTTTTCTTCTTTCTAATCTTCAAATTCCACATTTAAACTCTGCATATCAGTCCAAACCTTGCTTCAAAATCATCCATACTGTATGCTACTCCAAACTCTGCATATCAGTCCAAAAACAAGTCAAAAATTCTGCACAAATAATGCCAAAAAGCTCCTGTCAAACCTGTCCAAAAACAGTCTAAACTTTCACAAAATGAAACCATAAATCCCTGCATCAAGAAAGCATAAGGCAGTTGACATAAACTAGGATTCAACTGATATTTGGCTCCAATTTTCCCTCCAATTCTATCATACATTCACTATAAAAACAGAAGCAAATGGTGAAGAGGAGAGGGCAGGTTGTCACCTAATTCCTGCAATAGCAGTAGGAGAAAAAGAAACAAAAAAAGAGAAATCGACATCAAAACCTTACAGAAAAAACTCTGCTCCTAACCTATGCTCAAATCCATACCACAATCCACTGAAAACCATATTGAACCTCTGCTCAAATAACACCACAAATCCCTCATAACTTCACTCATTTATTCACATCATTCTCACTGCAAAACACCTCTACTATAAACCTTCAGTAACTTCATCAATCCATTGGCAAAAAAATCATCTAACCACACTTCATCCTCTACGCATCAACCTGTATACCTTTCTTCCTCATCACTCTGCATTGTACATCACCATCAACCATCAACAAACACCAACCTCTCGACCTCACTGCATCACCATCTCAACCGTTTTAGTGAGATCGGTGTCCACAATTCTATACATCAACGAGTCTGAACCTGCTTCTCTGCACAGCTTCATCTTCGTCAACGAATCTGAATTTTCTTCTCTACAATGATCATCAACATCACAGATACTTCATCAAACCTGCATCATCTTTAACACTACTGTAAACTGCTGGCATCGATTTATCAATCTGCATCCATCAAAACAATAACAGAAATGCACACGCGAAGAATCAATAGAAACAAATCATAAAAAATTTGAAGAGGAAGTAATTTCGAAGAAGAAGTGGAAGCGAGTTTACCTCTGATTTTGCAATCATCTTTATTAATTTGAAGAAGGCACCAGACTTTCCTCCAGTAGTTAAGTATACTCCACGCTCTCCTTAGATAATTTGATTGTCTTGCTCAAATTGATTGTGTCGAATATTTTCATTACTGCGTAATTTGAGTTGAGATTTTGAAATGAATCCACGGTGCACGATACTGAGAGCGAAGGATCGGAGTTGAAGCTGATACGAATCTGTTGAATGGAGCTGAAAGAGCGAGAAGATTCACGAGCGAAAAAGTGAATAAAGGCGCGATGCTGATGATTCATCGGAGAACGTTGAGTTCGTCAGAATCGTGGTGATCTTGGGGTGATTGAAACACATGAAATCAAATCGGGTATGTTATTCATCCTCGACGGAGTTTGCGCGAAGAAGAAGAAGTGGAACAGAGACTTGAGCAAACACGAAGAGGTCGATGGAGCTACGACTGTGTTGGGTTGGAGAAGAAGGTTGAATATCTGTGATGCTACGTCGTAGCGTCAAGAGAGAAGTCGTGTGGGAATGAGAGAGATGAAGAGCGTGAATGAACACCGAAACAGAGAGAAAATAGGGGGGGAAGAGTTCACCGTTAAGAGAGAAGATTAGCATGTTAATTGTAAATAATTAAGCTTTATTGGGATCAATGGAAAATTGATTGGGTGAGGGAATCAAAGGACTTGAGCGGCTACACCTTTCCCAACACCTGCTAGGGTTTTCCATTTTATGGGCTTGACCCGAGCCCGATCCGGTCCACACCTAATGCCTCATTTTTTTGGTTGTCTTGTTAGTTTTAATATTGGGCTTCAACTTTTGGCCCATCTAATTTCACATGTTATACCTCCCTTATCCCACTTTGTTCTTGCCCAACTTATTTAATTTCTATGTTTTTATTTCTTTGTTTTAGCTGTTTATTTTTATATTTAATTTTATTAATCATATTTAGTTTAATCAAATAATTAATTACCTCAATATTTAAATAATCATGTTTTTCCCTTTATTACATAAATTTTACAAATTAGTTTAATTTTGAAATATAGCTTAGTAATCTTTGTGATTTTAACCTTGTTTTAGTTAATCATTTTAGCTTAAATTATTTATATTTTCATATATGATTTTTCTTTCTCTCTCTAATTTAGTTTCTTTGTCTATTGACCATTAATTGTTTGTTTGGATTTCTATTTTTTTCTCATAATATTTCTTTTTTCGGTTAAATAACTTTCCTTTTGATATTTATCTTATTATGCTGTCTTAAACTCCAAGGGAAAGATTTAAATTTGTTGACTTCACGTCATTAAATACATCTCATCCAATCGTGCGAATAACCTCATTCATTTTTTTGCTTGTTTACTATTTTTCCAAACTTAAGATAATTTTTCTAAAAGACTCAATTTTCAAACTCACACCTTTTAAGCCAAAACTTCGACATTAGGTCGTCGTATCTTCAAAAATCTCGTCCATACCCATCTTTTAGCCAAACGAATCATTTTTAATCAAACAAACAATTTTAACCAAAAACAGATATTTCAAAAGGTTCCTGCGGAGTACCGCAGATGCGTTGGGTGCTAGTACCTTCCCATTGTATAACCAACCCCCAAACTCTCGATCTCTTTTAAAAATGCATCGTATTTTCATTACTTTTAAGTATTATTTTACATTGCATATTTTAGGGTTTTATTTCGCTCTTTTCCCTTTTCCCTTGGAAATAATAAAGCGCGGTGGCGACTCTTGCTTTTGCGAGTCGAGTTAATTAATAGCTCGATCTCTGATTTTCACCGCTACAATGAGGTGTACAGATTTATGAATGGGGGTTGCAAGAAATTAAAGTCCTAATTATCTATTACAACCATATTGAAATAATGTACAAGAATTGAAATGTAAAATAGATTTGTTTTGTTTTTGTTAAGAGAATAAATAAATTTGCTTAAGGAAATGTTTTTAGTCTTTTTTGTTTTAAAAGAAATAAAGCAAAGTATATGAATATAAAGTATTTTTTTGGTGTTTTTGATTAATGAAAATAAAAGTGATAATAAAAATAATAAGAGAATAAGAGTTAGAGTCATTGTGTTGCTGAAAGAATAGAAATAAGAGGGAGCAGAAGTTCTGACTCTGGCATGCTGCAAATCAGAAAGAAAATGTTAGCAGAAATGAGGAAGGCCAAAAGTTCTGAATCTAGACGCGCTGAGTTCTGGGGTTGCTGGGAACAAAGGAAAGCCTTAGAAGTTCTGGTTGTTACGAGAGCCTAGAAGTTCTAATGCAGCTGGAAACCTATAAGTTCTTGTGTTACTGGGAGGCTAGAAGTTCTGATGATGGGTAAGCGAGGTGTCAATGCTGTTGGATGAGAATATCTAGAAGTTATGGTCCATGAGTATTGTTTTGACAAACAAATGGAGGGGTTTATCTAGAAGTTCTGGTCCAAGAATATAGTTTGACAAATAATGGGGTAAAAATGTCAAGAAATAAACATAAAAAGATGCTTCTGGGGCTAGAACCCAGGACCCTTAACACTAATGCCTTATGCACGCACTCTCTACCACTTGGGTGGCTATACATCTGGTATTAGAAGCAAAAACATAAACATATATTACAAAGTAAGTTCTGATGATGAACTTCATCTCCTTCTTTGCGCCAACTAGAATATCTGCAACTTAGTTATTTCTCAACAAAAATGAAAAATGCGAACATAGCAGTTATGGTAAATTTCATCATGGATTCAGAAATACAAAGCATCAAAACTGTAAACCAGAAGTAAGCATGAATTTTGCTAATCCTAATTCTGAACCCTAATTTCCTCAAGAAGTTCTGATTTGAAATTCTCTCTACTTAGGTCATATAAACTAAATCTATAAATATGTACAGATTCAGAGCCATGATATCTACATTGTGTCTTTGAAATTACAAGCCTAACAATGCCTAAGTAATGAGATGAAAATCAGAATAAACTTACCTTACAGTTGGAAATTGTTGTGAGTTAGAGTCTGGTTCAGATTGATGTGATGTTCTGGTCAACTTCCTCAAGTTCTCAGAAAGCTAAAACAACCCTTAGCTTGAGTTATGGATGGTTGGAATGCTCTGGAGCAGTCAAGATGCAAAGTTATGATTTTTAAAATGGAGAGTGGTGAAGACTGTATTACAGTTTGAAAACAGAAGTTGGGAAAGCCTCTATGTGTATATCAGAAACTGTATGGATGATTTAGCTAAGAAACACACAAGGAAAATTAGAGTTTGGGTACAAAAACCAGAAACTAGCAAGTTTTGTGTTTGGGCTGCAGTTTCAGGTTCTTGGAAAATTTCAGCAAGATTTCAGGGCTTTTTTCTCAATCCTTCCTCCCCTTTCAGTTTGAAAATGAAGTTTAATTTATAGACAAAGGATTTAGAAGCTTGGGGAAGTCAGGAGTACAACCATCATGTGTTATGGATCGTTGACTTGTTTTTGAAGCGAGTTTAGACAAGCATGATTTCAAGGCAAGGTAGGGGTTATCAGCTTTAATCACACCTAATTTGAGTTTGTAGGCATGATTTATGGGGAAGTACACTCAGAAATAAAGTAAAGTATGGGCTCAAAATAAACTTTGTACAAAAGTTTACTTTTCAAGGACATCAGTAGTACTTTTATGCCACACGTGGGAAGATCTTTTGGATAAATGCTTAAACACTAGGATAAAGACTCAAAAGTTGGTGTGAGCATTAAATGATGATGATATTTAATAAGCAAGAAGGCCTGCAACATGAGATTATGTAGCCTAGCTTGGAACTAGATCAGAAGTTCAACATAAATGTAACTCAGATTAAGAACAAATGTCCAACTTCTGATCTTTGATTCTCCCTGCTCCAGCATGATCTGAAGAAGTTCTCAGACTTTTCAGAAAGCTTGTAACATGCTTTGTAACCCCTCTTTGAATCATTTTTGCAAACTCTAATTGTACCTACGTGAAAACTGGCCCATAAGTTCTACTCAAATTCTGACTTGGAAATGTTCAGAATTTACTAAGTGTTTTAGTTTCGTGGACGTGTCTTCAAGGATTTATAACTTGAAATCCCATCATTTCTAGGAGAAGTTATGTTCTACAATATTTTAGATCTCATTGAGATCTACAACTCTTGTGTCAGATGTTCTTCCTGGATCAACTCACATGTTGATGAAAATCTGGCCAGAAGTTCTGAGTTTGTCATATTTTCTTAACACTTAGAAAAATTTCTAAGTGTTTAGAACTTTGACTTTTCAAAAGTAATTTTGAATTTTGATTTTCTTGATGAACCAACTTCACATTCTAACATGTCTTGATGAAATGTGATTCTTGAAACTTGATTTTGATTAAAAAGTCCGAGTTTGACTTTTCAGTGTGCATTTTGACCATTTTGCCCTTATGCCAATTCCAAACTTAGATTGATGTATCAATGCTGCAAACTTGAGTCATGGAAGATCTTGTGAGAAATTTCTTGAGAAATGAGAGGGAAAATTTTGGGGTACAACACCATGCAATAAAATGTATCCCTTCCCTTGTTTGTACTTTATTTCGCTTTAGTTAGTTTAATTAGCTTGAATAAATCGAATAATGCAACAACTAAAATCAACCCTTTTCCAAAATAAAAATGCTTGATCAACATCAAGTCAAATAAAAAAACAAACATATGCCTTTTATAGTTTGAAAACCTTGATCAACATAAAAAGCATTTTCTAATACCAATAATGCTGATCGCTTTTGCATCCATTCACTTCACGAATAAAATCAACCACCATATCACTATTCTAAAACCTTTTCAATGCTCTTTTACACTCAAATCATTTCCAATTCAAAAATCAATCAAACACTTGGTCAACACCAAGTTCTTTTCAAATCTTTTCATAATCAAAATGTTTAAAATACACTAATTAATCGAGTATAACTCGCTCTTTATTGGATAAAAATGGTTAGTTGGGCGTAATACTGATCCTAATCTCTAAGTATTTGAACGCTAGCCGTAATAACTTACCATCCAAATGCTTGGTTTATGTTACGGAGCACGTCTTAATTCATCTCACAAGTTTCATATATAATTTGGTCGAAAAGGATTAGTTGGGCGTAATACACATCCTAATCTCTAAGTATTTGAGTGCTAGCCATAATAGCTTACATTCAAATGCTTAGCTTCCACCTAAAACAATCCAACTCATCAAATCGTCTTTTTCACCCGAGCGTGGATCTTTCATCAGCAAATATTTTTCGCCCAAGTACAAACCTTTTTATTAACAAACTTTCATTTCCCAAGTGTGAATATTTTAATCAACGAGTCTTTTTCTGCCCAAGCGCGACTAAACTCATTTTCACAATTAAAATCAATCAATGCATTCGTGGTTTTCTACCACGAACTATGAAGCTCTGATTTTTCTATTGCACTTAGGAATACTTAGACATATGATTTTGAAATCTCGGCGAGCATAATAATAAAAAATCCCAAAAATATTTTCCTTTCTTTCTCCCTGCAATTAGTAGAAGATCACAAATAATATAAGATAACATTTAATCACTAGACTAACCATATGTGTCCCATTGAGTACAACGGATGTGAGGGGTACTTATACATTTCCCTTGCATAACCGACTCCCGAACCCTAATTTGGTTGCGATGACCATTTTCTTTTATTTTGTGAGTTTTATCGATATTTTCCCTTTCTTTAGAATAAATAAAGTTCAGTGGTGAATCTGTTGTATTTCGAGCGTGCGATATGCATGGGTATTTTTTCGCGCCACGACAATTACTAATTATCACTTCAATTATGTTTATCTAAAGTGATTGAAAAATGTTTGTTTGATTGCAAATTGAAATGTAAATTAAGAAATAATTAAATGCAGGAGTGAGATTACGATCATCCATCAAGACTCACCCATAAGATTATTCATGTTTGAATTACGAGAAGTTATAAACAATTTTTTATAGAAAATTAGATAAAAATGTGCGACACCCAATTTTGTGGCATGCACATCTAAATGTGTTTCAGGTACAACTATGCATATCAATAAAAAGCGTACGCCTTGTCACACGACACTTCATTCTTGATTGTTACTCAACTGAGATCAAGTTGCCTTGTCAGTGTCGCCTCAAACTCAGTTGTTTAGTAATTCAGATTCGGATGTCGAATCATTATCTTTCGATACATGATTGCCATCTAATTTGACTTTGCTTTTGCAAACATCATAAACATGAACTAACATTCAAATTCTAAAATAAAGTAACAGATACTTCTCACAATTACAAATGAAAAACTTAGTAGGGGTTTGTCATGAGAAGGACTTTCATAACCCCATGTCCCTAAGGATCCACTCACCCATGGTGAGATGAACAACAATCATAAATAAATTTAAGAGCATTGCATGAAAAGTAAGTAAATAGAAAATAAATTAGCAAACTAAAGATGAAGATGAAGGCAAGATGTTAGAAATTACAAAAGAGTACTGATAACTTAAGCTATGAACAAAGAACAATTATTTAGAGTAGTAATAGTGAAAAAATGATGGAATAAATAGATTCTTAGGCTCCTATTTATACTAATCCACGACCTAGGTCACTGATTATATGCATTAATTTCATGCTTAGTGAATAATTATCACTAATCATGAAGGAAATGAGAGTTACAAATGCCAAAAGGTCACAAAGTCATCCAAAATTCAAAAGTTTTATAATTGCCTGAGGCCTGACATGGGCCATGTCAGCCTCTGTCTGCTTCTATGGGCGTGCCTCCAAGGGGGAGCACAACCAGTGTCACGAGACACGACCTAACCGTGTTGGACTCGAGAAATTTGTACTAAAAATGCTCATTTTTGTGTGATCTGCGACTTTTTTCGTCCCGATTCGCTTCATTGACTTCTTATTCCTTAAAAACTAACATAGGAGACAAAAATACATAAAAACAAACTAGAACGACGAAAATACACATAAAATCAAAAGGAAAACAACAATAAACATGACACATTTACTGTTTATCACCTATGACCACTGTTGAAAAAACCAACTGTAGTAATAGGCGTAATGGTCATGGGTTCCATACCCAACGCAAATATTTTGGGTGGTTTATACATTTGACCAAGGTTTTAAGTTTCAACTATAGTAAAACAATTTGCACACAATTCATATAGATTATTATACACTTAGATCATTATTTTCTAATTCAATTTGACAAGTTATATGTTCAATGAAGAGTTGGTAAAACACTCAATCCACATACGATATAATAAACTCAATTGTATCTTGTATCACTTTATTATGACATGTTGGATTGAACAAAAATGAAAGTTGCACAAAGAATAACATTATCAACAACAACATATGGCAGCAAAAACAACAATAATAACACAATATTTTACCTATATCAATAAAAAACAACAACATAACTAACAAAAATCACAACAATAACATAAACTTTTTATTTATCTCAACAAAAAAGGTAACATATATAACTCAACAAAAACATCAATATTAACAAATTTTTTTTAATTGTATTAAAAAGAACAACAACATAACTCAACAAAAAAGCACCAATATAACTAACAAAAGCCACAACTATAACATAAACCGTTTACTTATCTCAACAAAAACAATAACATAACTCAACAAAAACATCAACATTAACAAAAACATTAACAAAAACCTTTTACTTGTATCAACAAAAACAACAACACAACAACATAATTACGAAAAACCACAACAAAAACATATACTTTTTACTTATCTCAACAAAAACAACAACATAAATTTTTTAATCTCATCTTAAAAACAACAAACCCTAAAGGATAAATAGTTTTAACAATAACAACAACATAACTCATAAAATGAGTGGTGGAAATTTTTTCACGTACGTACCAGAAATGTGAAGAGGAAGACAAAGAAATGAGTTTCGTGTTTTCGTCTATAAACAATTCGTGACAACTTTCTTTGATCCATACTAGTTGGAGAAGTTATGTTAGAATTTTGTAAAGATATGTTAAAATTTTGTAAAGATATATTGGAGTTTTGTGAAATTTAAATAAGGCATGAGGAATTAGGATTTCAATTATAGAGCGCAGTCTATTCTAAAGTGAATTAAGTTAGTTTAATAGATGAAACGAAATGAATCACAATTAAATATATTCATAAAATTTCATAAGAAATTTATTTATTTATTCATAAAGTTCATAAGGGTAAATGTCAACACCTACCATTTGGAGACACATAGGTGATTAATCTTCTCTCAAAATTCCACATTGGTGACTTTCTATACTATGTTGATTGTTTTAGTCATGCAAATGTTCATCAAGATTGACTCTTCAAATACATGCTAATCAATCTCATACGTGAACATATCTCCTTACACTCTAATCTTCTCCCAAAGATTTTTCATAATATGAGCCATCACTCATTAGCTCCTAAAAAAAGTTAGTTTAGAATAAATAATCTCTCAATACTTGGTATTAACAAAAAAAAAAAAACTTCAATTGCATTAATATATAATCCAATTTTATTGTTTAGATTTGCAAATAATAGATAAAACAGAATGAATCACGATAAAAATCTATTCATAAAATTTTACGAAATTTATTTACTTATTCATAAAGTTCATAAGGGTAAATGTCCAACACCAACCATTTGTGGGCACATAGTTGGTGATTAATTCATTTCACATTTCATTCCAGAAGAAATACTCCATGAGTCACTCAAACCCAAACGACTAAACAGAAGAACCTCTGGCCAAAGCAGTAGCGTCATCAGCCACTTCATTCCGTCTCATCAATCCGATCCAGATCCAATCCCAAACCACAAACAATGGAAGAATACCCCGAAGAATTACGAACTCCACCCATAACCCTAACCTCTCTGGTAGGTTGCCCCGATCTCCACCCTCTAATCTCAACCTACCTCTTATCACAACAACCTCCAATCAACACCTTAGCACTTCCCGATTTATCCAAAATCAACGTCTTTAACCAGAAGAAAACCGATCCCGATTCCGTTATCGCCGCGTCACCGCCTCCGTTCATCGTTAACGGTATCCTGAAACGCGATTGGCTTCTCAAACACCGTACCAAAATCCCTTCCGTTGTTGCTGCGCTTTTTCCGTCTAATCATGTTTTCGGTGATCCCTCTCAGTGGCTTCAAGTTTGCTCCGATCTCGATTCCATCAAGTACTTTCTCTTCTTTTTTCTTCATCATTTTAGTTTTCATTTTCCCCTATTTTAACACATTCTATTAACTTTGTTTTTGCAGAACTGTTATTCGTGCGAGGAATATCAAATTAGTTGTCGTACTTGTTCACACCAATGCAAACGGTTTGTTTTTTAATTGACTTTCACTATTTCTCAGTTTTTTAAAATTAAGTGTGTGTTTGGATTGGCGGTAGACCGAATTGAGTTTGGTAGAATTCATTTTAACATGATTGAGTTTAGCAGAATTGATTGATTTATGTACGGATACATTTATGTAAAAAGTGATTTGAATAACAAATTTCAATGTAAAAATCACGTTTAAACTCAGAAGTTACAAATTCTAGCTTAAAGTATAATCAATTTTGGAGGCAGAATTAATTCTACTTTAGAAGAATCAAACACCTCAAAATCACTCTAGAATTAATTCTACACCTCTAAAATTGCTTTTGGATCTTCTAAAAGCCAAACCAAACGTGCTATAATTTATAATGTGTGGTTTTTATTGTTTGATTGTAGATGAGGTTAGTGAAGATAGAATGATTGCGTTAAGGAAACGAGCTGAATTAGAGGCAAAATATGTTGTTATATTGAATCCTAATAATGATTCAGAATTTCAATCATCTCTTAACAGGTATGGGAATTTTGTTGGGAAGTTTTATGTTTTTTTTTTTGAATTTATGAATGGGAATGTTGTTGGTTTGGATTCAGGCTGGCAAGTATATTTTCGGAATTATCGGGGGTATATTATAAAGAAGAAGGAAGAAGGGTTAAACAAAGGATAGAGAAGAAGAATGTTAGCGCTGTGGAGTTGATTGTTCGTTACTGCTTCAAAGTATGAATCTTTCATTTTGTTGTTGTATTTTTTTAGTTATTTGGCTTGTGCTATATTGCGCCGACACTTCAATGTGCCTATGAATCTGACACATGTGGTTGCACACGACCACTTCCATTTTTTGAAATTGTTACGTTTGTGCTGTGTTCATGATAGTGTGAGTGCTCCATAATATGCCTATCTACCGAAATTATGTTTAGTTTTATTCTCTTTCTGATTTTTCTTTGGCCTTTTTAGTTATGGAAAGTTTGGATTGGGTAATTTATTTTGGGAACAAAGTTATTAATCCCGTATAGCGGAGCAGAGCAGCCGGCCCTCAAAAGTGGGAATAGTCGGAATAGCGGGATAACTTTTTGTATACTAATAATTATATAATAATCTATAAAACATGTCATGTAATATTAAACTAATTTCACAACACTCATACAATATTTATAAAATCTAATGTCAAACCAAGAATAATGCTTAATCAAGATTCAAAACATAAAGATTCAAATTCAAACTTAGTACTATTAATCTATTATATGTAAATTCAAGCAAACATAGAAATCATGTAGCATCATCAAAATATTCCTCCAATTCTTCATCTTCATCTTCTTCAACATGTTCCTCCAACTCTTCATCTTCATCTTCTTCAACATCTTCCTCCAATTCTTCATTTCAACATCTTCTTTAACATCTTCTACCACCACTTCTTGTTCCATTGTTGCTCTTGGAGCAATTGTTGCTTGTGGTGCAATTGTTTCTCTTGGTGCAATTGTTGCTCTTGATGCCATTGTTGTCTGAGAAGTACTTCCAACTTCAAGTTGCCTTGTTGTCCTCCTAGTGTAGATTATAGGTTCATTAGCCCCACTAGCATTAGCAACTTAAGTCCAAGTTAAATCATGATTTGGATGAACCAAGTCTTCACCATCATCTCCTACCTTTTCCATCTCTCCCACCAATCATTCGGTCTGGAAATTAATTTCGTTAAATTCCATAGGATCAAATTTATCCCGAATTTCAAATCTCTCTACCAAAGTTTGATTATACTTGATAAACACCCAAGTCTTGCAATCTTTGATGTTCCAATTTATTTCTCTTGGAATGAATCTAAAATACAATAATTTGAAGTATTAATTTAATAATACTTGTATGTAAAATATTTTAATATCCTAAAAAATTAATACTCACATGCTCAAAGATGCTCCAGTTACGCTCAAATCCGGAAGCACTGCAACTCAAACTCAACACTTTAACAGTCAACAATTGCAACTTCGGAGTTTCGGCTCCATAAGACTTCCGCCACTCAGCTGCAAGTAATTGTAAAAAATCATTCCATATACATAAATGTAGCCCATAACCTTAACCCCTTTTTGTATAACCTTTTGAACTTTTGGAATTTTGCCTATGTCTTCTAACATAAGGTCTATACAATGGGCAACACATGGAGTCCAAAACACGTGAGGCCTCTTCAAACACAATTCTTTATCCGCCGCTACATAATTACTTCCATTGTTGGTAATTAATTGAACAATATTTTTTTCACCCATTTCTTCAATAAAAGTGTCCAACAACTCGGCTAGCTTTTCCCCCGTCTTGGCATAGTTAGAAGCATCAACACTTTTCACAAACATGCTCCCCGTCGGGCAATTGACCAAGAAATTATTCAATGTTCTACCTTTTCTATCCGTCCAACCATTCGACATAATTGAACATCCATATTTATTCCTTTGCACCTCTTAGTTCTTCAACAAACCTTTTGTATATTCCAACTCATTTTAAAGGAGTGGAACCCTAAGTTCATGATAACTTGGCGGTTTCAAATGAGGACCAGAACTTCCAATGGCTTCCAACATCAACTTAAAAGCTCTTGCATTTGCGACGTTAAAAGCAACTCAACACGTATAAAAAAAGCGAACAATATATTGGATGGTTCTTGCCCTGACTTCTTTATCACACGTATCATTGATGCTTGTGTCCTTAGTCTTCTTATACACTAAATCTAACAGTCCTTTAGTCCTCTTGACGGCCATTGAAGAGGTCTCACTCTCAGCAAGACTCTTTCCGGTTTGAATTCTACGTATTTCCTCAATATCAATTGTATCATCCGCATCTAATTGCACCGAAACCTCTTGTATTCCTTTCTTAATTCTCTCTTTCTCAACCATGTCAGCACGTAACATAGCCTTAACATCCTCAGGTGTTTTCGAGCAAGAAATTACATCACCGGTAATTTCTAATTGATGCTTTTTTGCTCTACTTATTCCCCCACAGCTGGTTATATTACAAAAATCACATGTCACCTTCTTCTTGTTATTCAAATCCTTCAAATGATTGTATTTCCATCCTATGTCCTTGCTATTAGTTGGTTTGAACGTTGGAGCACATGAAGCAACCGACGCAGAATTCAGTGTCGACGAAGAATCTGCCATATTTTTCTAGAATAGAAATAAAAGTAGAAGCATAACACATTCAACACACAATAGAAGTAGAAGACGAAAGAAGAACACAGTAGAAACACAACACAATAGGAGAGATGAGAACCGAAGAAAATCACAACACTGTAGAAGTAAAAGAAGAAGTATATTACCTGAGAGTGAAACGGAGAAGTGGAAAGCGGAGGAAGCTTGCTGCTGGAACGAAGAAGTAGAAGAAGAAAAAAATAGGACACGGAGGAAGTAGGGCGCGGAAGAAGCAGAGACGAACGAAGAATGAGAAAACCTAAACAATTCTGTTTTAAAAACTATTTTAAAACAGGGGTAAAACAGTAGTTTCGCCCAAAAAAGTTAAAAAATAAATAAAAGACTAGATCCGCGACGCTCGCGACCCGCGACCCGGTCTAGCAGCGATAGCGCCCGCGATCCACTCTCCGCCACCGCACCCATGTGCGCGTGCGGTAGGACCCCGCCCCGGTCTGGAGCGCCGCGATAGCAGCCACTATGGGCGCTATTAACTAATAGAGTTATTATATAGTTAGGCAGTTAGTTTTTATTTCAGTTCTAATATTCTGTTAGCAATATATGCTGAGCTGTCATATTTTCTATTATAGCAGCTTTAGTTTGTTAGATCTAAGTCTCTCTCTATATATAGAGAGCTTCTTGTATCTTCTTGTAGTCAATACAATGAGAGTTATCAAACTGTTTTCTCTTCTCTCTTCATTATCAAACTCTATCATTAACAACTCAATGGCAATCGTGTTATTGGTCTGAGGTATTCACCACCTTTGCCAATGACTTATCTTTGCCAGGGAACTGATTGATCATCTTTAGTGTAGTTTCCCCTCTCAACCACATTTTTTCATCCACAAGGCCCGCACCCGAGACTTTACTTTAGGGATCCGAGTCTAGTTCGACTTGGATCAGTGTAATGTTGGTTGGTGGATTATGTACATTATAGCCAATTTTAGAAGCATTAGTATAAAAAAATGAAATTCTTAAGGCATGTTTAGTTTTTGGATATGACGTTTTCTGTTTTTATGTCTTGTTTTCATATTTCATTACGAAACTCACATTGTTTTCTCTTTGTTCCTGATTTTAATAATTTTAGCCAATTAAAACAGGAACCGTAGTGGAAATGAGGTGACACTTTTGTAGTCAGAAGAAGTGAAAACAGTAATTGAAAAAGGAACCTTGAAAAGGAGTATGGACTGAAATAGTATATTTTGTGTTATATGTTGGCTGAGGCATTTTGCCCTTTGACTTTGTTTTTCCATTTATTGTCAGTGAACTTTTTTATTAAGTCTGCATTATTTATATTTTCAATTTAACAAAATAAAGTTTGCATTATTTATCTAGATGCCATGAATTGCTAGGTTGCTGTATATGCAGAGTTTCGAAGTGACTGGACTGAAGCATTGAAATTTTATGAGGAGGCTTATCATACACTGCGAGAGGTGCGTGTAGGTTTGAATAATTCTTGGGGTTTAGTTATCTAATTTTGTTTCACCACTGATGATATTTCTCTGCCTAGAGCAGGAATACTATTACTGGTTTTATGTGCTCGCTCCATCTGTTGGTTGTGTTTGTTAATAAAAAATTAATTGTCATTGTGCCATATGTATATCTTGTGATTTGTGAGATGAATTTTTTCACACCCTCCATTAGGATATATAGCAACTGATATTTTACATATTTTAACATGGACAGTTCTGCTTTAACTTGCCATAATTGTCTTCAACTCTAAAAGATATCATACTGCCTCTTCTATGATTTCTAGTGATTAATAAAGCTGCATGAACATTTCATTGTTTGTGTGGTTATCAGATGTCTCCCAAAATAATGAGTTTTTGCCACATCCATTTTTCTGTGTTTTTACACCGCAGATTGTTGGGGTGACAACAAGGTTACCACCTATACAACGCTTAGTTGAGATAAAATCTGTTTCGGAACAATTGCATTTCAAGATATCAACCTTGTTGCTACATAGTGGGAAGGTTACAGAAGCTGTGACGTGGTTCCGCCAGCACAAGAATACATATAGAAGGCTTGTTGGTGCTCCGGAAGCAATACTTGTACATTGGGAGTGGATGAGTAGACAATATTTGGTATTTGGTGAATTGTTGGAAACAAGTTCAAAAGCCACTCAAAACTTTCCTCCTGTTATTTTAGGCTCTTCATCCAAACCACTGTCAGAGTGGGAATATTATCCTGCTTATTACTACCAGGTTAACACCCCTCTTTAACTCTAGCTTGTATTATACATTGCATGTTGATATATGCAAATGAGTAGACCATTTTTATTTACTCTGATAACATAGCTCACGAGCTTTGAGATTTCCATTATATTCTGGAGCATTTTCTTTGGCAATGAAGTCCTATAGTAGAATCGTTGCTTGATGGTACCTTCAAAATAATGATGCTAATTGTTATATTGACATATTTGAAATGGTTGGTTCTATAACTATATTCAAGATGGAGGCGTGTAACCTTTTATTTGAAAAAGCTGTTAGCAATGTATAAAATTCATGAATAGTTGAGAGAATTCTTAGAAATGTACAAGATGGAGGCCGTGTAACCTATATTCAAGATGGAGGCCGTGTAACAAAAAATGTTGCTCATATATCATTTGTCATCATTTTCGGCATGTAATGGTAGTGGCTGGAAAACAGTCGATCGTGGACGGAACTAGCCAAGATCGCCCATAATCAACGGTTTCACAATTTTTTCATAACTTGACTACAACACAAGATTCTACTTAAGATCTGGATCGTTGGGGGTGAGTGAGATCGTAAAGTCGTAAGATTTTAAGATCTAGATCGAAATTTTGACAACCATGGTTTCAGCCAAATTAGTTCACATGTAGTGAGAGCATAGCTCTGTATATTATAATCCACTATATGTTCAAACTAATATTGTGATGAATGAATTACCTAGTAAAAGCCAATGTTATCTTCATACTAATATTTTGATAGTTATTGTGTGATTATTAGAGGTGAAAATAGGCCAGGCCGCCCAACAACGAATGGTATATGGTCTAGCCTATGATAAGCCCAGACTAGGTTAGATTTAAAAAAAAACACAGAAAAGGACAAGACATTCTCAGAAGCCTATTTTGACTAAAAATGTCCGATATCAGGCCATTTAAAGTGCCTTTAAGGCCTAACAAACCGACTTATTTCAGTAAACATAAATATTTCATTATTACTATTATTGTTATGTTAAATTTTGTATATTGTGTTAAGTCAAATACTTGCTAATCCTTTCAATAGTTTACACGTATTGTCCTATATAAACTTTTGACATATAAAAAGGCCTTATTGTAAAATAATGTTGAACTACCATATAGTCATAATCTCTAAAAAGTTAGGTTAGACCTCAAAAATATTTTTATATCAAACAAATAAATTAGAATAAGGATTTAAAAAACTCAGCTTGTTGAAGATGTTAATACAAAGTAAGCCTTTAAGAAGTTAAAAGGTAATAACATGCTTTCAAAAAGGCCACACCAAACTTAAAATAAAGCCTAGGACAGCAGGTGATAGGCTGGAATTGGGCCATTAATTTTTTGAAATGGTTAAACCTAGCCTATTCTCATTCCTAGTGATCATTGAACAAATTGAAATAATTTTTACATATGTCTTAGCCGCTTAATTCTATCAAGGCCAGCTTTTATTTAAAATGGAAGGGAATATTGTGATAAAACCCTCCTAAAATAGGTGGAAGGAAAACAAAGTATCACATCTAATCCTCCAAATTCATCAACAATCACTTTTATAAGTGCCCCCTATTTCGGTATGTTGGAGGAAAAAATGGCTTAGCTACTATTATCCTTTTTATTATTTCTAAGTTTCTTTGTTAATATACAGTTTCAGTATTAGCTAGCTTTTTAATACCAAGATAATTTAATAAGAATACATTATAAGTAGTCTATTTTTCTTTAAAAAGTTATCCATTTTCTTGCCTTTGTTAGTTTCAAACATAAAAAAAGAGAATGGAATTGTTGTTTCCCTTCTCACATTTATGTTCCTTTAATTTCTTCTTTTAATGTCCTCTCCCTATTCTACAATCTACACTTAGTTCTTTTTTGTCTTAGCTAGTAACCTTGTCTTTTCCCCCCCCTCTTCATTGTTTTTCTCTGTTTATATTGTTCACTGTTAAATTCGCGTTTGGCAAGTCCATCCTCACATTGATCAACCTTAAAACTAGTTTCCATTGTATCTTTTCATATGGGACTGTGATGTATAGCCTGCAAGTCTCTTTTTCCCTTATTGGACAATACACTTGCACTCACATTGTGTTTGCAACATACATGTGTGTTTCTATGAGAATCAAATAGTTTGTTATATTAACCTATCTGTCCGTGCAAAGTTGTTTTTTCTATTAGTTCATGTGTTTTAAATTTTTGTGGGTGATCTTGATTTATTCTCTGAAACAGTTAGCAGCTCACTACTTGAGTGAGAAAAGGTCAGCACTGGAGCTTGCAATCTCAATGTCAGAAATTCCCAATGAGGTTGATATTGGAGCTGATTCAGTTGTTCCTTCTGCATATGTCGGTCAGTTTGCTCGATTACTTGAGGAAGGGGATAATGTTGATATGCTACCGTAAGTCGTAATTGAGTGGTACTAAAGTTCATATAGTCTTATGTATTACTTCCTACAGTTACAGTCTATTATAAGCAAAATTGACTATTTTGATTCATTCAACAACTGATGTCGGTTGTTGAATGAACCAAAAATGTCAATTTTGCTTATGACCGGCGGGAATATCTTTTAAGGATTAATTTTATTCACTGTCAGTATAAAGATGGTTTTTACACAATCATACTCATTCAATCATTAAAAAAGTTCGACTTTCATTATATCTAACTTAAAAGTCATCAAAATGATTATTTGTGATTGGTTGACTCTTTACACTTTACACTAGCAAGGCATCAAAAGTATTCTCATCTTTTAAGTAATAGTTTTCCACTTGAACTTGTAGTCTCACCGACGAAGGGTACACCCATTATGCTGTTGCTGAAGGAAAAAGGTTCCGAGATTCACTTGAAATAATTGCTCTTTTAAAAAAAGCTTATGAATCTTACAGTGGTATTAAAGTTCAGAGGATGAGTTCGTTTTGTGGGTTCCAGATGGCCAAAGAATATTTTGCAGAAGGTGAAATTGGCAATGCAAAGCAGATTTTTGATAATATTGCTATCCTATACAGAACAGAGGGATGGGTTACTTTGTTGTGGGATGTCTTGGGTTACTTGCGAGAGTGCTCCCGGAGAAATGGTACAGTTAAAGATTTTGTGGAGTATTCCCTTGAAATGGCCGCACTCCCAATATCATCTGATACTGGTGTCCAGAAAGACACTGGTCCAGCTGGTCCTGCAAGTATACTGCAAAGAGAAATTGTACACAAGGAGGTTTTTGAACTTGTTGGTGAGGCTTCAGTGTTGACAAAAAATGAAGATTCTAGTAATCTGAAGATTTCTGCGGATGAGTTTGTTCAGCTTGAAGTTGATCTTGTGAGTCCGCTTAGGTTGGTGATGTTTGCGTCCGTTGCTTTCCATGAACAGACAATCAAGCCTGGAACATCAACTTCTATAACAATATCACTTCTTTCCCACTTACCCCTCACCGTTGAAATCGATCGATTAGAAATCCAGTTCAACCAGTCTTCTTGTAATTTCATCATAGCAAATGCCCAAAAACAGCACTACGTGGAAGATGGTGATACTCTAAAGCAGAGAACAGAGACAGCACCGACTCTTTCACTTGTATCTAATAAATGGCTAAGGTTGACATATAACATCCAATCTGGTAAGTCTGACATTGTTGACAAACTACTTTCCTGATTAGCTGCCAGGTTTATCCAGTACCTCTAAATGTTTCTATGATCAATTAATCAAGGCACGGACATTTCAAGCATTCTATTCATCTAATGCTACCTACCCCTATCTTCTTTTGATATTTTTCTGCTGTTTGTGATGCCCCCCATGGCTATTAATTGTGGGTGGTGGTTATAGTGATGATTGTGCAAGTAACCATGTGATGATTGTTCATTTATAAATAGTGCAATTCTGTTATATTTCTTTCAAAGTTTTTATGGGTTTATTTAGGTTTAAACATGCTTTTCTGCATATACCATTTTTTAATTTCTAGTCCCTGCAATAATATTTTGTTTGTTTTTGGTTCTCAGTCCTTCAAAATATAGTGATTTCCGCTTTTGATATTTGTTGTTGTTTTATTCCTCCAAAATTTGGTCACATTGAAATTGATCCCGGTCATTATCATTTTAGTCCTATTTTGAGGGATCAGAGTCTAATATTATACGAATTACAAGGATCAATTCCAATATGAATAAATTTTGCAGTACTAAAACAAAACATCAAGGCCCAAAAGTAAAAATGATATATTTACAAGGACTAAAAACAAAATTACTTTTAAAAGCGACTAATATCCAAACTCTTGATATTTGCAAGAACCATTTGCATATTTAAGCCATTTATTTATCGGACTTCTCTATCAGCAAGATCTGTCTATTATTATCTTTGTTCAAAAGTATGATCTAACCTAACTGTGTCCGCATTGAGACTTGCGTATCTATTATTACTATTACAAGTGTTGCTGTCACTTTATCTATTTTATGTTGATTGTAATTTGGGTTACTATATCCTTTTTCAGATCAAAGTGGAAAACTTGAATGTCTGTCAGTTATTGCCAAAATTGGATCACACTTAGCAATTTGCTGCAGAGCCGAAAGTCCCGCTTCACTTGATAGCTTACCTCTCTGGACATTGGAGGATTGCACACAAACTGTTCCCATAAAAGATGCAGTTCTTGTGTTCTCTGGCTTGAAGTCTACCCAAGTGGAAGAACCAGATCCACAGGTAGATCTGTGTCTTGGTGCTTCAGGTCCTGCACTGATTGGAGAGGTGTTCCTGGTACCTGTAACATTGGTCTCCAAAGGCCATGCTGTCTACTCTGGTGAATTGAAGATCAATCTTGTGGATGTTAAGGGGGGTGGTTTGTTTAGTCCAAGAGACTCTGAGCCGTATTCAATGGAAAGCCATCATGTGCAGCTGCTTGGTATATCTGGACCCGAAGGGGAAGATGAGTCTCAATTAGATTCAGACAACATAAAGAAAATACAGCAATCATTTGGATTAATTTCTGTTCCCTTTATTAAAAATGGGGACTCCTGGTCCTGCAAATTAGAAATCAAGTGGCACCGACCTAAACCCATCATGCTTTATGTCTCTTTGGGCTATAAACCAAATGGCTATGAACCAAATAATGCACAGATGGTCCATGTCCACAAGAACTTGCAAATTGAAGGGAAAAATGCTATTGTTATTAACCATCATTATTTGATGCCATTCAGACGAGATCCATTGTTACTCACCAAGAACAAAGAAGCCTTAGAGTCTGATCAGCCAGAACCACTGCCCTCGAACCAAAATACTGTTCTCGTCGTTAGTGCAAAGAACTGCACTGAAGTTCCACTAAGGTTGAAGTCCATATCCATAGAGGAAGAGGATGGTGTTGAAAGGACGTGCTCTATACAACATGGAAATGAAGAGCTTTCAGACCCCGCACTTCTTGTTCCCGGGGAAGAGTTCAAAAAAGTATTTTCAGTCAATTCCAATATAAACATTTCAAAGCTCATATTAGGAACTGCGTGTTTGAGATGGAGAAGGGACTTGGGGGTTGAAGAGAAATCTGCTTCTACCGCAACATTGTCTTCTTGGGTTGTGACTAAACAAAAACTGCCGGATATGAATGTGGAGTTGCCCCCTTTGATTGTGAGTTTGGAATGCCCTCCTTATGCAATCTTGGGAGATCCCTTCACATACAATATCAGAATTTTGAACCAGACACAGTTGCTGCAAGAAATCAAATACTCGTTGGCAGACGCACAAAGTTTTGTGCTATGTGGGTATCATAATGACACTGTATATGTTCTTCCAAAATCAGAACACATTGTCAGTTATAAACTTGTCCCACTTGCCTCAGGCATGCAACAGGTACCTAGATTTTCAATGACTTCTGTAAGATATTCAGCAGCCTATCAGCCTTCAAACTCTTCAAGTACTGTTTTTGTTTTCCCTTCCAAGCCTCATTTCAAGACTGCGGCCTCAACAATATTTAGGGTGGAGGAGTCTGTAGCTAATGAATAAATGTTGTACATTGTCGGATTATTTTTCTTTTAATCTTGTCCCTAGTTTTGTACCGCAGTCCTGGGCCGGGCCGGGCCGGGAGTTTGTGAGGGACAACATTTTACATGGAAAAGGCTGAGCACATGGTCTCTACTTTTGATTCCTGGTTACAAGTAAATGTTAATTGGGCGGTATATATTATCTTCCTTTTTTTTTGTATATTCTTTACTGTGTCACTAGACGAAGAGGTGGAGCCAGTTGCCGAAGATGATGACATGCTTCGAGAGAGTTGGACATTTGATATATGGAGGAGTCAGGGTTGTGGAAGAGCCAAGGTTGCTCAGTCGGATACCCGATATGCAGGAGGTCGAGATATTAGATCATATCGTTATATGTTTTTTGTTAGCCGGAAAGTGTAAGTTGGTTTAGCACAAACATGTTAGGCAGCAGGGGTAAATGTATGTGATGCAGTTCTCTGTACTTTGGTTGAGAAGAACGGTGAGTAAATGTATGTGATGCAGTTCCTTGTACTTTAGTTGGAACCTTTTTGAGGAGTTAAGAATTTTATTTGTTTTGATTTATGGTTTTCAGTTGAATATGATTTCTACGTTCTGCTTATGCATAAAACTTTGATACATATTGTAATAGGACCGAGAGGCATCTGACATATCAATCTTCACTTGGTGGTTTAGCATGAGAGATAGTTTGCATTGTAACTTTCGTATGCACACAAATTGTGAGTATTACTTGTTTTTTTTTTTTTAATAATGAGCTGTGACTTGTGAGATAGCCTATAGTTGGTACACAATTACCTTATAATAGATTGTAATCTCGAGAGGTGATAAGACTTGCTTAGTATACCTACACTAAAGAGGGCCGAATACTTTATTACCGAAAGGTATTGATAATTAGAATAAATTCGATAGTGTAAAAGTTTGGGGAATACTTTTTCTAGTCTTATGTGTGTATTGCAAACCATTGAAAATTCAAAAATACTCTTTATGCATTTGAAGATGAATCTCCGATCACATTCAAAATCATATAAGAATGTGCATCATATAAGAATGTGCTATTATGAGATCTATCCTGTTTTGAATAAAATATAATTTGGAGATGTATTTATGTATGTTATTTGTGTGTATCTGGAGATATAGCTTGGAGATATAGCTCTGAAATGTTTTCTAAAACAATGGTTTCAGAGTAGCACCATTGTTTTGGTATTGTAGTTTGAGGCTAAATTATATTAAAGTAAACTCAAATAGTATTAAAGTGAAATGAAAGTTAAAAGTCACATATTAATTAATTAAAGTAAATAAAAAAATCAAGATCATATAATATTTATTCAAAAATACAAAAAGAAAGACATCCAAACATAAACTATTATGTCTAATCCTCTGCCTTTTCTGTCGGTATTGTGTGATATATTGTAACTCAACAATCATGTCCTCCATGAGAATCAACTGAGGACTAACATCTTCAATGAGTCTGGCCTCTACTTGTACAACACGCTGACTGATCGCTAATACGTTTTCGATGTGGTCATTCTTAGTCTAAAGTACCTCCTGATTAATTAGCCTAGGTGGTCATTCAGGAGCGTCTGATTATATGATATGACGTGACACCATATAAAATCTGTCATGTAGCCGTCAATATAAGTTCATGGAAAATGAGCTACCACCATATGATGCTTCTCTAGTATCAAGTAACTTTCGAAATCATTCGGTATCGCACAAAGATCTCTGCGGCAGACGTCTGAAAGAGAGGACTCATAGGGAGGTCTCAGAACAATATGGAAGTTGTCAAACTGACATATCACTCGCTCAGAGAGATAAGGACACATAAGAGATGGTCCACATCCCAGTTATCTGGAGTATAAAAAGACGATGTCCAGCGTACGCGTCTCGTGGTGACCGGCATACGAGAAGAAGGCAACATTATCTGGTACATGATGATCAAGATACACTCTCAATGGCTCGATCATACTCTGAGTGTTTTTAGCCCTTACACATGAGTTATGAACAAAAAAATAAAAGCAACATGTCAAGACAAATCCATAAATTTTACAAAATCAACCTAATCTTTGCTTGAGGCAAATTCAGAGATGTATCTCCGGGAACCGTTCAGAGTAAATTTAGAGATGCGTCTCCAGTCAAATATGCGTTTTTCTTCAATGGAAGAAATGTCTTTTCATCCCTAACTCTAAAAAATATCCCAATGCATGTTCTTCTAGCCTATCAATTTTATTTAAACTACTATCTAATGTAACGAAAATAACTAATGTAGTTTAAACAACTAACTACAAATCAAAACATAAAAATAGATAGAATTTTTAAAAACTTATCAAATCTAATTGATGAGAAGTAGAAAATTTAATGTATGAGATATGAAATGATGAAAAGGAGGAGAAACAACTCCGACAATAGAAGTTTTCTAATGAGAGAAGGTTGAATGGGAGGGAGAGCTCAACATTTTGAGAGGATGAAAAGTTTTTTTTTGTAAAAAATGAAGAAGAAGAAAGAGGGAAAGTCTGACGCAAGGATATGAATCTAAAGCGTATGGAGATGCATCTCCGGACCATCCACTAGTTTTGAACAAATGGTGTTTATATAACTGCATCTTTGAATTCATTATTAGGCATACAGAGATGCATCTCCAGATTAAATTTTGACATAACGGGACACCTCTTTAATTTGGTCAGAAAAATGATTTAAAAAAATGTGTTGGGAGATACATCTTCAAACGTTAGGGACATTCATGATTTTTTTTATGGTGGTGGTGAGAACATATAGGGTGGAAAGAGCAACTCTCAAATTTTTTCACAATGTTCTTAATTTTTATTAAGAAACATAAGCAATGAATCTTTTGGTTCTAAGGATAATAATAGTGCAAAAACTAAAGTGTTGTAAAATTAATAATATAATGACTTATACTAGTTTTCCTTATCAATTAGAGGCATTTCTAATTCTTTCACACCTGAAATTTTTTTAACTATATTTAAATTCTTGTACAAGTCTCACACCATTTTTTTTTACAACCTTCTAAAAAAATACATATACACCAAAGCTATGGTGGATTTTGAATCAATTTAATTCAAAAAACTTTTTTCACAACACACTAAATACTATGTTGGATTTTGAATCAACCTAATTCAAAGGAACTTTTACACAAATAATTTATCACCATTAACTTGATGATTAAGTCACGATATATATTTTTTAATTTGAATAAATTTGTTTTGATTTATATTTCAAGTAAATGATTCTTCTCTTTCTCTTGATTATTATTCAAACTTATACACTTAACTGCTTATGAAATTTTAATGAAACTCTTCGAATCATATGATCTTCTAGATTAAATGCATTTTTAAGTTTGAACATTGTGAAACATATTTTTAGAATGAACATTGTTACAAATAAAGCTAGATAGTCTTTTTAGTTTGACTAGATTTCTTACTTTTAGAAATATTCTATACCACTTTTATCATTAACATATTTTAAAATTAAAAAATTTAGAGTTAAGAGATACATATTTTTCACATGTTAGACAATAATTTGAGTAATTAATTTTGATTTGTCTTTGTCTAACTCATCTTGCATGCTTTTAGAAGTACTTTCTAGAGATGATTTTTTTTTGTTTAACACATAATTTAGAAAACTTAAGATATTCATATGCAAATCATTAAAAGTATCATGTAATTCATAATAAAAATTTATTATTTGAGTCAAAATCACTAATCTCATCATCATCGAAGTGATGTGAAACCATGAAAGATATATTTTTGTTCTTTACTTTTAGAATTTTTACTCACATCATTTCCTTTTCAAGCGATGTATGATATTCTTGATTTTTAATCCTTGTTGTTATTGAATTTGTTCTTCTTTTGAAGGGTAGGACAATCAATTTTGACAAGTCATGTTCTCCCACGTTCAAAACAAGTAATTTTTTTTATTGAAGTCGATACTTCTCTTTTTGATCAATTTTCTTTGTCTTTTTTCTTTTCAAGAATTTTTCAAATTTCTTGATTAATACACCATCATCATCTTCGTCACTATCGAATTGAGATTCTTCTTCTTGATCACTATCATAATCTTTTACTTTAGTTTTAAGGCAAGGGATCTCACTTTATGCTCACATCCTTCATGCTTCTCAAATCGTTCAAGTTTCAATTCATATTCTTGAAGTTTGCCAAATAATACAGTCAATGACATTTTAGAAAGTCCATTCTTTTCAGATATTGCTATCACTTTCGATTGCCACATTCTAGTCAAAACAAATTTTTAAGTTTAGTTCATCATTGGTGAAGACTTTTTCAAGAGCAGTAAAATAATTTGTCAAGACAATGAACCTTTTTTGCATATCTAGAATAATTTCATGGGTAACATTCTGAACATTTCATATTCTTGTTATAAAGGTTCAAATTTTGATCTCTTAACTTCTTCGGTTCCTTTGCGTATGACTTGCAATGTTTCTCACATTTCTTTAATAGTTTTACAATTTGACACCAAAAAGAATTCATTCATTCCTAATGATGATGCTAATATGTTTTTGACTTTCTTATCATGACTACTTTTTTTTGTTATCATCGTTATTCCAAGAATCTTTGGGTTTTTGTTTTTTGTTGACTTACACCATTTACAAGTGTGGTTGGAATGTAACGACCATTTAAAAAAAATTGTCATACCTTGTGATTCAATAAACATTTGCATCTTAATTTTGCAAAAATCATAGTATTCACCAACAAAATACGGTGGTCTATTATTGTTATCACCTTTTCCTAAGAACACATTTGCGGAAGACATTTTTATCCGGATCTAGGAGCAAGTTACCTAACTCTTCCTCTGATGTCAATTGTAACTACGAGATGCAACCTACGAGGGGGGAGGGTGTAACACCCTTCTAAACCCCACAGAATATTCATAGTTATTCAAAATAATATCAGAGTAATACAACAAAAGGACATCACATTTTATTCGTGAAATAATCATACGTGCTAGTCTTACTCCGTAACACGAGTTTTTAAAATCATTCATTACATATTCATTATCAAAGTTTCACATATTTGCAGCAGAATCATAGTTCAAACAAGTTCATTAAGACACTTCATAGTGTCCCATGATTCATGGTTCACAATTCAACATAAGTTAAACTCCATGGAAATAATTTAAATGTCATAACAAAACAAGAATAAAATAGTATTCAAAACAAAGTGTTTCCGTCCTCGATGTTACATATCAGAGTAAGACCTTCTAGACTCAACAGAAATAAAACACACGCTCCAAGCTATTCTTCTAAGCCTTTAGGGACTACTCCTGATTACCTGCATGTTATCCACGTAGAGACAACATTAAAGCAGAAAGGGTGAGTTCATCACAATCATTATATAAGATATAAGTAATAGACATAGCAGAATAAACCAAAAGTATCACAATATAAACTCAACATTGTTATATTCCAAGTACCTCAACAATCATACAAATTCAACAACATAATACAACACCATCAATTTAATAACTATGCAATTCCACATAAGATGTAGTGCAAGGACATATACTCATGCATGTGGTGCCAATTCATTTGATGGGCACTGGGCCATCACCCTCCAAAGAACCCAATAATAGGATCAATTTCCACTTGGAACCGGAGTAAATAATAGACATCTCAAATCCACACAATGGGATTGAGACCAAATCACTGGACCAACATCCTAAATCATCAAAACAGACCAAAGCTGTCCAATGAATGCATGATACGCAACAACAATATAAACGACCACAACTAGTCATACGCATCATCATTCATGTATTCACCAATATCATCATATAAACCTCATCATATATACTCATATAAGCAAAGCATCATCATCATATCATCATATAAAACAAAATAATCATATTAACAACATATCACCATCATACTTCATTACCACAAAACATCACAGCGATTCAACACGGGGAAACTAATTCTATCCTAATTTGGGTACTAGAATTATCCTTATTATTCTTCATTTTACTCCTTATAAATATAGTTTACCGCGTTAGCTATCCAACGCTTTGAACGACACCTTAAACGGAGTCCGGAAACTCAAGTTACGACCTTTAGAAAAATCTGTCAAAAATTGGATTGCTTGAGTCGATGCATAGGTATTATGTCTGCACCGGGTGTGCTCAGGTCAACCCAATGAGTCGATGCATACTGAGTCTTGAACCTGCATGAGTCGATACATGACCTCTTTGAGTCGACGCATGCTGTTTTGTGCTGAGTTTTTTTGCAATTTTTCTGTGATTTCACTACCTTATAGGTCCTAAAACATCATCTAATCATAAGGATTCATCATATATCAATAACTTAATATACTACATCAATTAGAAAATATTTCTGGATCATTATTCATCACTAATCTATCAATTCTCTATCAAACAACATCGAATCACCATCTATGAAACCTAAGGCAAACCTACCTCTACCTACCACTTAAATCAAATATAATAATCAGATAAACACCCCTTACCTTATTGTTTCGAGTGACTGATTATGTTCTTCGTGTCTATTACGATGGTTCTCTCCAAAGCCTTCGTGCCCTAGCCTCTCTTCTCCAACTTTCATGATTGATTGTGAGAATAACAACTATCTCTTCTCTGTTATCACAAAGGACCCCTAATATCTTCCTCAACTGCCCTCACTTAGTCAACCTCTATTTACCATCACGTCCTCACTCTTCCTACTAATTACCGACACACTACTCTAATTAAAATAACCCTTTAAATAATTATTCTTATTATTATATTCTCAATAATAATCCAAATAATTACTAAATAACTATTTAACCATTCTAATACTTCTAATCATTATAATTCATATCATGCACAACCTCATACCACACATCACACATATAATCATATAAAACATCAATTATTCATAAATACTCCTAATAATTCATTAAATAAATAACTTCTAAAAATTGGGGTGTTACAGAGAGAGGGGGGGGGGGGGGGGGGGGGGGGGGGGGAGTGGTGAATTAGTGTTGCCGAATTTTTCTTGTTTATGCATAATGTTCTTAATTTTTCTTAAAAAAAGTAAGTAGTGAATCTTTTGGTGAAAAATAAATAACATAATAACTTATATTAGTTCTTCTTATCAACTAAAAGTATATCTAGTCCCTTCATATTTTAAAGGATTTTATGTTTAGATCCTTGTATAGGTCTCACACCAAAACTTCTTTATAACCTTCTAAAGCATACACATTCACCAAACCTATGGTGAAATTTGAATCAACCCAATTCAAATAACTTTTTTCAAAAAACACCAAACACTATGACAAACTTTGAATCAACCCAATTCAAAGAACCTTTTACATAAATAACATATCACCACAAACTTGATGATTAAGTCACAACACACTTTTAGTAATTTGAATAAACTTGTTTTGACTTGTCTTCCAACTAAATGATTATTCGCTTTATCTTGATCAGTATTCAAACTTATATACTTAAGTTTTCATGAAGTTTTAATGAAACTCTTTGAATGATATGCCTTTCTAGGTTATACGCATATTTATGATCATTGAAATAATTCTTGTTATATGTTTTTTTAGGTTGAATATTATGAATTTTTTTATACTGAACATTGTTACAAACATTACTAGATTTGACAAAGATAGTCTTTTTAATTTTACTAAAATGTTTACTTTTAGAATATCCTAGACCACTTATATCATTAACATATCTTAAGATCAACAATTTAGATTTAAGAGATACACATTTGTTATATGTTAGACAACCAATTTGAGTAATTAATTTTTATTTGTCTTTGTCTAACTCATCTTGCATGCTTTTAGAATTACACTAGGATGAAATTATTTTCTTTTGTTGGGCACATAACCTAGAAAGTTTAAAACATTCATCATGTAAATTATTAAAAGCATAATGTAATTTATCATAGTAAGATTTATTAATTGAGTCAAAATGATTAACCTTGTGATACGGTGGCAGAACCGACTGTTTTTACTGGTTTGCGTTTTGCGTTTTTATTCGCAAAATATCGCAGTAAGCAAGAGTCGTCACCGACTTTTATTTCATCCAATCGGAAAGGAAAAAAGTACAGAAAAATAAATCCTTTTTCGAGATTTTGAGTACGGGGGGTAGATTATAGAAAGGGAATGTGTTAGCACCCTTTCTATCCATGGTTTTCCATGGGCTCTTAGGTACTTGCTCATTTTTAAATTGCTTGTGTTTGTGTGCTTGTTTTTGAAAAATATTTTACTTCGTGATAACCCTTGTATCAGTCCTCAAGGGTGTGATGAAGTTGTTTTGAACATTTGTTTGAAAAGTGTAAGTGTGAAAAGTTTTGATTTGAGCAAGTACCTACTAGCATCTACCCACTCGAAAAAAAACCGTTTCTATTCTTGTTTCCTTTAGACAACGCTATCCTACTATTGAGAAATAGGTAGCACCGTCGTTGGAGTTCGTAAGGGTCAATTCGAAAGGGACGTACGGTCACTAAAGTAATATTAGGACACCTTAGTAGTAACCCTAGAGTCTTAAGATCTTTTCGAGGCAACATTTCTGAGGCAACATTTGAATGGGACAATTTGATCTCTTTAGACGGAAGGGAAACCACTAAGATACCCTATGCATGATTGTTTACCGAAGGCAACCAAAGTGAGAGTATACCCTAAGAGTGAATATGTGCGAGTGATTTATTTTCAGTTTATTATCTCTGCACATTAGGGTTTTCTAACCATTTTAATTTTGTCATGCATTTTTACTATACAATCCTAAACATACATCTAACAGTTAAGAGTTTTGCGGAAAGTAAAAGCGAAAAAAATAACCCACGCTTATTACATGGCTTTGACAATTACATAATTTTCGTTGACAGTAAATAAAGTTGCGGAAATTTAAAAACCCTAATTAAAACTATTACATCCTCAAAACAGTTACAAAAATAATAAAAGAATTAAATGCGCGCGGTAAGTTAAATGCGTGGCGATTAGGGTTTTGACCCTTTGACTAATCCTACTTGCGATTGATTAAAGAAAAATGTTTTTTTATCATGTTTTGTTATTTGAGAAAATAATGGAGAATTAAATTAAAAGAAAAAACCTCAGTCCTAATTTATATTAATTTTTGAAAATAAATTAATTAATTCTAAACAACCTATTTTTGTATTTTTGTTTTATTTGAGAAAAAAAGAGAAAGATTAAATCAAGAGTTAACCTAATTTTCTAATTTAATTTTAATTGTAAAAAAACAAATTAAAGTTACCCTAATTTAAATATTAATCTAATTAATTAACAAAATTAAATTTAATCAGAAAACAACTAAATCTAATTTTTTTTGACTTTTTTTGATTTTTATGATTTAATTAAAATTGATTTTAAAAATAAAATAATTAAACAAAATAAAAGATAAAATAAAAAATAAAAAGAAGTTGAGAATTGGGCCTGTGTTGAATAGCAATGCTGGGGGTGTCAATATGAATATCTTTGGCCCATTAAGCTCCCAAGCCCAGTCAACGCTGGATCCGGTGTAGTGTTGACTTTGTGGTGCATCCTACTCTTTCCTTGCAGGCGTTGGATCTTGGCTGGAGATGGATCTGATGGTCAGATCTTGAGTTGTATGGTGGATGGTTGGGAATGTGGTGCACCTGATCATATGAGAAAAAATAATAGAAAGCAAATGTTGTGACCTGGGATCGAACCCAGGTCCCTATGCTCGCCTCCAATGATGCTTTGCCAGCTGCGCTACCACGTTCTTTTGTTCATATAATAGAAACAAAACAATATAAGCAAAATAAACAATGGATTCAGAAAATGCGCGCAAAATTTAAACCAACCATTCATGGGCTGCCACGCATCACCTTCTTCGCTGCAACCGTCGTTTTAGAAAAAAGGACTTTTACCTACAGACATCCACTGTAGGTATAACCCTGCATATTTCAAAAATATTGTACACGCAAGATAAATGAAAGGTAATGGTACCAATAAACTCGTCTCCTCCTCACGAGCATCATGGTACCTGATTCAAGGCCCAATTGTTCCTGTACAAAAAGACCCTAAAAACAACACAAAAACCCTAGCAATGGCAACATCGTGTACAGGCTTCAAAAACGCAATTAAATGACATGTTTAGCTTGAAAACATGATGAAGATTACAAATATATGAGTTAAAGATGCTAATGATGCAAGAATTATGATAATCGAATTGGAAAATTATGTCAAACCGTATGAGGTGTAGCGCGCATTTCTGGGTGTTTCAGGCCTTGCAAACGATTGGGACAGCTTCCTGGGACGTCCAACAATGGATTGGGATAGCTAGGATGGCTTGAGATGGCCCGTGGAGTGAAAACCAATTCACACTTTTCTTTGAATTTTATGACTTTGCTCTGCCTTTTTTCACGACTCTAACCCCTTTTCTTTGATCTGGAATTGTTCACTATATAACCTAGAGTGAATTAGGTTAACAAACTTGGACTAAATCCTTGCATTTATCCAAGATTTGATTTGATTTGCAAGCTATATGATATATTGCTATTTTGAGCCAAATCATGCCTTTCTTGTACCAATTGACCTTGATTCAATTTTATCTTGTTAATTCATTATATCTTGATTGCCAATCTGTCAAAAAAACAAATCAAATCATATCTTTGTTAATTTTCATCATTTATTTGATTTAATTCACTTTTTAATTAATGAAAAATCAAAATAAATTGAAAAATGAAGCACATAATGGGTGAGTGAACATTTGAGTCGTGGACCACATTATAATTGAGGTGCAAGCATAAAAAGTTGGGCCCATTTAGCAAGAAATGCAAAAGCACATTTGACTTTTGGCAATTTTGCAAAAATGGTCAACTTGGACGATGCATAACTCTCTCAATTTTGACCCTAGAGAGGTGTTCTTGGACTTTTTAGAAAGCTTAGGATGTCCTCTAAACAACCTTTTTGGTCTCATCTCAATTGAGACTTCCATGTTCATGTATGAATCTTTGACCTAAAAGGTGTTTTTGTTGACTTTTCAAAAGGACCTATAATGTCAAAATTCATATCTTTTTGTGAGTGCATGTTATGGACTTGGGAGCTGAAGATGAATTGTAGGGAATTGCATCCTGTTCAAAATGAGCTTTAGATGGGTCATTTCTATAAGGTATGAGAAAGTTATTCTTGGTCAAAGTTGAGTTGACTTTTCCTGTAAAACCCTAATTAGCAACTTTTGGGTTTTGATGAATTGTGAGAAATCCTTGAGGAATCATGATAAACCCTTGATAAAATTATGGATAATACTTCAAAATGAGGATGTTGACCAAAAATCTTGAAGTTTGACTGTATGTGGGCCACAATTGACTTTTGACCTAATACAGTTGATTTTCAGGCATTTGAGTAATTGACTGAGCAAACTTCTTCTGTAAGGCTTGAAACTTGACATGGATGATCTTGAGAACATATTAGGACAATGGTAAGAATTTGAGTCCTTTTTGGTTCAAACATCTTGATGAAGATGGAAACTCTAATTTGAGGGATACTGCCTTAGGAGAGAGTTTGTCTGGTCCATTCTTGAACTTCCTTGAGCAATTTGGGGACCTCACTTGCCATGTGTTGAGAAATATGGGAGGGAAAATTTTAGGGTACAAAAAACCTCATCATCAACTTTGGAGTGATGTGAAACTATGAAATATAATTTTTTTTAATTTTTAATTTTTAGAATTTGTACTCATATCATTGTCTTCCCAAGCGATGTACTATTTTCTTGGCTTTTTATCCTTTTTGATGTTGAATTTGTTCTTCTTTTGAAGCGTAGGACAATAACTTTTGACATGTCATGATCTTCCACATTCAAAAAAGTAGTTTTTTTCTTGAAGTTGATGCTTCTCTTTGATCAATCTTCTTTGTGTTTTCTCTTCTCAAGAATATTTCAAATTTCTTGATTAGTACACCATCTTCATCACTTTCACCACTATCTAATTGAGTTTCTTCTTCTTGTTAACTATCATAATATTTGACTTTAGTTTTTAAGGCAAGAGATCACACTTTATGCTCACATCCTTCATGTTTCTCCAATCGTTTAAATTCAACTTCATGTTCTTGAAGTTTGCCAAATAATGCAATCAATGACATTTTAGAAATAAATTTCTTTTTAGATATTTATATAAATTTCGATAGCCATGTTCTAGTCAATGAACTAAAAACTTTTAAGTTTAGTTTGTGAGTACAACTTCATCATCAAATGTTTTGTATGATGTCAAAACTAGTAAAAGCTAGCACTTATATGCATTGGATGGTATCCCTATGTCTTGTGGCACTTATCTGCATTAGATATCTTAGGAATCATTACAAATCATTTTAAAATTGATCCAAGTAATTAAAAACAAGTTCTTGCATAATTTTTAACTGCATGTGTCGATACATACGATTTTCAGGTTGACACATGCAACTCAGTTTTGAAGCCTGTAGCCTATGGAAGGCCCAGGTCGACACATGCATTACATATGTTGACACATACTTGAAACATTTATGAAATTGCAGAAATTCCCATTTTATGTGTCGACACATACGAATTTCAAGTCGAAACATCTACTGTTGTTTTAAAGCCTGTAACTTCTGACTTGGTTGGGTCGACACGTACCTTCTTTTAGGTCGATACATACAACTTAAACTTGACATATATGTCGACACATACGATTTATAGGTCGACACATAATGATTGTTTTGGTTAATTTTTTAATTCATTTAATTCCAAATAAGTCTTTTTTTTCCTTAATGTCCTAAACTATAAATACATCATTCATGCATCATTCATAACTTGGTGATACCATAAAATTAGCCTACATTTGCTCTTCATCTTTAAACTCCAACCTATATGACACACTGACATTCCATTGTAACGATGTTTTGTTGGGGTGCCATTTATACGAGGTTTGATAACGTATGATTAGGTTCTTGTGTAGTCGAAGATGTTAGGTTGATATTTGTAGGGGTCTTCATCTGGAAAAACCACGGGTTTGTCCTTCAAGATCATTGATTGATTTAAGGGTTTTCGTGCAATATGTTCAAGAGGTAATTGGGGCCAAGTGAAGTCCTTTGGAGATAAATAACGCAAGGGGTCTTTTGGAGATAAAGAACAAAAAAGAAGTAACGTGAGAACAACATATTACAATTGAAGTCTTGTGTTTGAAATAGGTGAAATTGACGGTGCATGAAGCTTTGGAGATAAAGTATGCAAAGGAGTAGCAAGATCTAGATAGTAAATTTGAAACTATTGTGTCTTGTTCTTTAACAAGATCAAAAGAAGAAAAAGGGTTTAATTAACAACAAGCATTAGGTTTTGTGGAGTTGATCTTGAATACTTATCTTGTATCAACTTTTTGTATAGTAAGAATTATCTCAATTCCATTAGAATTAGACACAGGCGTAGCCACACATGAGGACAAAAGTGGAGAACTGTGAAGACAAATCCTCGTGTCTATTTTATTTTTGCTTTTACTTTCTTTGATATTAATCAACAAATTTGTCTAATAGCATTGGTTATCAAATGAATTGTAAGAAATTTTCTGGACTGTTTTTGATTCTAAATCAAGTGTTGATATTGCTTATAATTACTTTTAATTATAAGTGCTTTTGTGTATCAACACAACTTAAGGAAAAATTCTGAAAACTCATTTGCACACCAAGTATTCGACAAATTGATTTGTCTGTTCTTTTTAATACTGCCATTGAAAATATAATTTCTAGTAACTTGCTACAAATGATTGATAACGTGTTACTGGATATAAATTCTATTAACTCAGTTTAGTATATTCATTTCATTTGTAATTTATTGTATAGTTGTGTGTCCGAATTTCCAATAAATGTTCTTATAAATGACTCTTTTAAAAAGCTTCCGCTAAACTCTTTGTTAAAATAACTTTTTCAAAATCCTATTTTTTATGGAATTTGTGATGGGGTATCTATTCGCCCCCCTTTAGATACATTGCCATCGTCTAACAAGTCGTATCAAGAGCTTGGTTCATTCTGGATTCGATACTATTTAAAAAATGGCTTACGAACCTAAAGAGGATTACAAAAGAGCCCTAATTTTCATGGCAGAAAATTATAGTTATTGGAAAGCTTGTATGTAAATTCATGTTAATTCACATGACAAAGGTGTTTGGGAAGCCACCCAAAATGGTCCAACACCGGTGACATATGTCATTAACAATGTTACTATACCAAAGCCGAAAAACTTATGGAATGAGGATGATACTAAAAAGCGGTCATATGATTGAAAAGTAAAGAATATTATCATATTCGCTCTTGGTGTTAATGAGATCTATCGTATTTCCCATTGTCAAAATGCTAAAACTATGTGATATGCTCTACAATTACCTATAAGGGAGCTAGTGAGGTAAAACAAGATAGGATTAATACATTTAATCAAAAGTTTGAACTCTTTCGCATGAAGCAAGGTGAAACCATTGCTCAAATGCAAAAGCAGTTCTCGCATCTTATTAATCATTTAAATTTTCTAGGCAATCCTATTTCCAATGCTATTTCTACTAACAAAGTTTTGATCTAATGATTTTTTAGATATCTCTGATGCATCTTTAGATATGATTCCCATAGATTCAATACTTTTCTGGATGTGTCTAATGTATTTTCTAGAGTTTATTGCATTCAATGCTTTTCTAGATGTTTTTGATGCATTTTCCAGAGTTACATTCAATGCTTTCCTGAATGTCTCTGATGACTGTTTCCTTTTCCCCATTGAAGTCCAATGCTTTTCTGGATGCTCATGATGTATTCTCCAGTAAAGGTTCTGTTCGATGTTTTCTTGATTGTCTCTGACGTATCTTCAAATTCAGTCTCATTCCACATCTAATGCTTTTCTAGATGCCTCTGATATATTTTCCAGAGTGTAGTTCTATTGTGCATCCAATGCTTTTCTGAATATCTCTACTATCTTTCCAGGGTTTGTTCCTCTTATCTCAAGTGTTGATGGATATTCTTGATTATTCTGACTGATCTCCAAAATATATCTCATTTTCCCCAGCAAGTCTTTTTAAACTCCAATCAAATTTCTATTGCGAGTCATTTCTATAATTCTCACATAGTTTGTTTCTCATATCATATCCCCAACAAAAGATTTTTTTTCTTCATAAAATCATAACACAACATAACATTTCATTGCATCCAAGGATAAAATCTATATTTTTTTATATTTAATTATCTTCCACCATGAATGCATGAAAATCATTGTTATTCATGCCCTCATATTTAAGCTAATTGAATCGGGGCAACTGTCATACCCTAATTTTGTCCGGCTTTTTCATCTGATACATGTCAACTTGTCAAGTATTGCATTTTTATTCATAAGCATTTCCATCATCAAATAATGTCAACCAAAAGTCAATATTTCATGTATTGTGAAATTTGACTAAAAATTCATGCATTATTTCCTTTGGAATATTCACTGATCATTGTCATACATCATAATAAAAGTCAAAGGAGAGTCAACATTTTACATGTAAAAGAATTTGACTAAATTTACATTTTTCATTATGCATTTAAAAAAAGAATAAACTCATGATCATTTGATTTATCATCATAAAATCCATTTGAATTTTTATTAATCATTTTCATGCATCATAAAACAAAAAAATACCAATATTTCTAGAAGGCCCAAAATATCTCTCATATATTATTACATCATTATTCCATGCAAATATTACATCATAATTCAATATTTAATTAATTAAGTTTCTAGAAGGCAATCACACCATTCTCATCTCTTTTTCATAATTTCTAAACTACCATTTTTAGAGCTTATAAATAAAACCATTCTCATTCAAAAATCTCACCAAAAATCACACACAAGAACAACAAAACTTTGAAGGGGTGAAAAACACAAGAAGGGGGGGTTGAATTGTAAAACTGGAAACTTAAAGCAATTGACAAGATATTTTTATCCTGGTTCGTTTGATCTCAAACTACTCCAGTCCACCCGTCAAGGTGATTTCGCCTCTCTCCAACGAGGTCTTAATTCACTATATTCAATTGAATACAAATCTGCTTTAGCAACTGCTAAAACCTTCTTGATTCAAACCACAATCCGGTTTGTCAAGGCAACACTTTCTTACAAAGGTATAAAATAATGTGTGTGAATGTTTTCTACAAAACTATATCACAACTGTGATGTTTACACAAATGAAGCTTAGAAACTTAGAATGCTAAACACTAATGGAGTATCAGAGTTTGTTGGTTTAGCAAAACTGGTAGATGAAGATTATTGTTCAGCTTTGTGCGTGTAGAGAGTTTGAAAGCATTAGCCGTGATAATCTTCGAAGCTTGACTTATATAGCATTTGAGAAGATGAACGTTGAAGCAAATATTCTTGATTCAATGCTAATAACAAGCTTTCCTTTTTGAGCAGATCTTGTCTAGAATGATGCCGTTGGAATTAATTAGCGTTCAATGCACAGTACCGTTGCTTCTTCAATGCACGTTCTGGCTTGGCTCATTCTGATTCTGCTTCGCTGCTGATGAACTATTTGATTCTGTATCAGAGTGGTTTACGCGCAGTTCTGTTCATCAAGCTTCAGCATGTGCAAGCGTTGATCATCTGATCTTGACGTTCTGATTCAGCAACTTCTGATGCTGGTGTACACACTCATATTCTGATGCTGAATAAGTGATCTTGCTTATTTTAATCATCATATCTGCAAGTCAGAGCATAGTAATTTTAGGCAGCATATAATTCAATCATGAAATATTTAACTACTATATCTTTTCACTTTGTTATCATCAAAACTTAAATATAGGGTACTAGATTCAAACATTGTTCTAACAATCTCCCCCTTTTTGATGATGACAAAAACTAGATATTTTAAATGAAAAATAACGTGAAAAGTTATCAGAGCTATGTATCAGAATAAGAAGTACGGAGAAGTCAGAGTTTAAGAGATACTCCCCCTGAGTTTGTTACTTCCCTTTGATATGCGTGTTCTTCAGAGTCAGATCTTTTTCTATCTTTGAGCATCAGATTATAGGTCTTTGACTTATCAGAGAGCAGAGCTTCAGAGCTTTTCCTGTCAGAGCTTTGCTTCGGATCAGAGTGTTGGGACGATCAGAGCTTCATATATCAGAACTTCATATTTGATCAGAGCAACATGAGCTTTTACATTTTGATCAGAGCTTCTAGTTCTTAGTCTTCATAGTGTTCGGAGCTTCCTTGTGCCTGTAGACTTAACAACAAAACAGAAAAACATTTCAAGTAATAGAGTTAGAATGTTTGAGAATTTCTGTCTAGTTAGCCGTTATTGATTTTAAATATCATTCTTGTTCTCCCCCTTTTTGTCAGCAATCAAAAAGTGTTAGTGATGTGCTAAAACAATTTAGATCAGAAAAACAAGTTATATTAAAATAGTTCAGAGCAAAGAACATTACACAAGCATGATTACTTTTGCATTTAATGCTTGCTGATTTTGGGGGATTTGAGAAAGATACTTAAAAACGGTTACCAGACATGTGTCTCAATGCACCCAATCAGCGCTTTCCTTTCTCAGAAGCGTGCACGCGTTCTGCTTCAGGGATTTGCTGATGATTGGATGACACTTGTTTGATGTAGTGATCAGCACGTCTGTCTTTGAGATTAGACTCTCAGATCTTTAGACTTGCCTCTGATACAATCTGCATGTTCTAACTTTCTGAAAGAAGATTGATCAGAAGTTCACAGTAATATAATTACATTCTGAAGATAAATACATGGAATTAAAACATTTTCATTCTGGGCATACTTTCATGCTGAGATGTTTCAGAATGAAATTAAACCTATCTTCTGAAAGGGGTTTAGTAAAGATATCAGCCCATTGATGGTCTGTATCTATAAATTTCAAGTTTAAAATTCCTTTCTGAATATAGTCCCTAATGAAATGATGTTTTATTTCTATATGCTTAGCTCTAGAATGTAAAATAGGATTCTTACTTAAGCAAATAGCAGAAGTATTATCACAGAGAATAGGAATGTTACTCTAAAAAATCTGGAAGTCTTCAAGCTGACTTTTCATCCAGAGCATCTGTGTGCTACATCCAGCTGCTGCTATGTACTCAGCTTCTGCTGTTGACAGAGCAATTGTTGATTGCCTTTTGCTGGACCACGAGATCAGATTTTCTCCCAGAAACTGGCAGCTTCCAGAAGTACTTTTGCGTTCCACTCTGTCTCCAGCAAAATCAGCATCGCAGTAGCCTACTAAGCTGTAATCACTAGATTTTCTATAAAACAAACCCAGATTAGTAGTACCTTTCAAATACTTGAAAATTCGCTTAACAGCTGTTAAGTGAGATTCTCTAGGATCTGATTGGAATCTAGCACAAATACACACGCTGAATAAAATATCAGGTCTTGAAGCAGTCAGATAAAGGAGAGAACCAATCATACCTCTGTAGACTTTCTGTTCTACGCTTTTGCTTACCTCTTCTCTTTCCAGAATGCACGTGGGATGCATTGGAATCTTTGATGGCTTACATTCTGAGAGGTCAAATTTCTTCAGAAGATCTCTGATGTATTTGCTCTGATGAATGTAAGTTCCCTCTGGAGTTTGATTAATCTGAATTCCTAGAAAGAATTTCAGTTCCCCCATGAGGCTCATCTCAAATTCTGCCTGCATACACTTAGCAAATTTTCTTCCAAGAGAAGGATTAGTAGAACCAAAGATTATATCGTCAACATAAATTTGACAGACTAAGATGTCACTCTTAACTGTTTTACAGAATAGAGTAGTGTCCACTTTCCCTCTGGTGAATTCATTTTCAAGCAGAAAGTTACTCAGCCTTTCATACCAAGCTCTGGGAGCTTGTTTCAGACCATACAGTGACTTTTTCAGTTTGAAAACATGTTCTGGATGTTTTGTATTTTCAAAACCTGGGGGTTGGTGAACATATACTTCTTCTTCTATATAACCATTTAAGAATGCACTTTTGACATCCATCTGATACAGAGTGATGCCTCTATTAACAGCAAATGAAATTAAAAGTCTGATAGATTCTAACCTGGCGACTGGGGCAAAGGTTTCTGTATAGTCTATCCCCTCTTGCTGACTATAACCTTGTGCAACCAGTCGTGCCTTGTTTCTGACGACTTCACCTTGTTCATTAAGCTTGTTTCTGAACACCCATCTTGTTCCAATGACGTTGAATCCTTTTGGTCTTGGAACGAGATCCCATACGTCGTTTCTGGTGAATTGATTCAGCTCTTCTTGCATTGCCAGAATCCAGTCATTGTCCAGAAGTGCTTCATCAATAGAAGAAGGTTCAATCAGAGACACAAGTCCCATCAGAGTTTCTTCAGAGTTTCTGAAGCTTGCTCTTGTTCTGATTGGATCTTCCTTTCTTCCTAGGATAGTCTCTTCTGGGTGATCCAAACTGCTTCTGGGTAATCTCTTCTGAGGTTGATCAGCAGTTGTAGGATTTCTAGCATTGCTTCTTTCAGACGTTGAAGGAATGTCTGTGTTGAGAGCTTCTGATGACTTGTCTTCAGAACCTGCAAATTCAATTTCTATACCTGCAAGATTTTCATTCTGCTTTGACTTTTCAGAGTCAAGCTTGTCATCAAAATGAACACTGATTGATTCTTCCACAATCTGTGTTTCTGTATTGTATACTCTGTACCCTCTTGAGCGTTCAGAGTATCCTAACATAATACACTTCTGTGCCTTAGAATCAAACTTGTTCAAATAATTCTTAGTATTTAACATATAGCAAGTACATCCAAATGGATGAAAATACGAAATGTTGGGCTTTCTGTTCTTCCACAATTCATATGGAGTCTTTTCCAGAATAGGTCTTATTGAGATTCTATTCTGAATGTAGCACGCTGTGTTTATTGCCTCTGCCCAGAAAGTCTTAGCAACGTTTGTCTCGTTGATCATGGTTCTGGCCATTTCTTGCAATGTTCTGTTCTTTCGTTCTACAACTCCATTTTGTTGGGGAGTTCTAGGACAAGAGAAATCATGCAGAATGCCTTTGTCATTAAAGAATGACTCAAAGTCTTTATTTTCAAATTCTCCACCATGATCACTTCTGACTTTAACGATTCTAAGATCTTTTTCATTCTGAACTTGGTTACAGAAGGTAACAAACACAGAGTGTGACTCGTCCTTGTGTCTTAAGAACTTTACCCATGTCCATCTGCTATAGTCATCTACGATTACTAACCCATACTTCTTGCCACTGACAGAAGCAGTCTTAACTGGTCCAAATAAGTCAATGTGCAGAAGTTCTAATGGCTTAGAGGTAGAAACAACATTTTTAGATTTAAAAGATGGTTTTGCAAATTTGCCTTTCTGACATGCTTCACACAGAGCATCTGAATTGAACTTCAAATTTGGAAGTCCTCTGACCAGATTGAGTTTGTTAATCTGAGATATTCTTCTCATACTAACATGCCCCAATCTTCTGTGCCAGATCCACTGCTCGTTGTTAACAGACAGAAGACATTTTACGTTCTGACTCTTAAGTTCAGAAAGTTTGATTTTGTAAATGTTGTTTTTCCTCTTACCATTAAATAGGATAGTCCCATCTTTCTGACTAACAGCTTTACATGATTTTTGATTAAAGATTATATCATAACCGTTATCACTTAATTGACTTATGGATAACAGGTTATGCATCAATCCATCAACAAGCAGAACATTATTAATAGAGGGAAGATTTCCGTTACCTACAGTTCCAGAGCCAATAATCTTTCCCCTCTGATTGCCTCCAAAGCCAACGTGGCCTCCAGGCTTAAGTTCCAGGCTTTGGAACATATGCCTTCTTCCCGTCATGTGTCGTGAGCAGCCAGAGTCCAGGTACCATGACTGGTGTTTCTGACTTGCTGCTAAAGATATCTGCAACATGTATTATTTTATCCTTAGGTACCCAGATCTTCTTGGGTCCTGATTTGTTAGTTTTACCAAAACTCTGGTTGAATTTTGGTTTCACAAAGTGATTACTACTAGTATATTTGATGTCATGTGTGTGACCATACACAAAGTGTGAATTTAGAGGAGTGTGTTTAATGGTTAAATCCATGACATTTTTAGGTGTAGGAACCTTACCTAGGTATCCTATTCCTTTCCTGCCGTTTCTGCTAATTCCATAGATCATTGAAGCCATTCTGCTTCTATCTATGCTTTTAGCAAGGAACTTCTGGAAACTATGATCATACTCCTTGATGATCTCATCAGCGTTGCTGGGAGTTTCAGCAATTGGTTCCTTCTGAGAGGTTTGTAAAGAGTTTTCTAATTTTAAAATTTTATCTCTCAGCTCAGAGTTTTCCAATTTGAGACTCTCAGACTTGTTAGAGTCAGATTCAAGAGTCCTTTTCAGGTCTCTGAATTTAGCTCTAATCTGCTGATAACGTTCCAGAATTTCATTGAGGCTTTCAGCAAGTTCAGCCTTTGTAAAATTAACAGCGAAGTTAGGGAATACCTCTTCTGTGTCTGATTCTGAGTCTGAGTCAGAAGCTTCACTGTCATCTGGAATGTTAGCCATAAGCGCTATATTCGCCCTTTCATCATCTGATTCTGAGTCAGCTTCAGACGAGTCAGAGTCATTCCATGTGGCCATGAGACTTTTCTTCTTCTCTCTTCCAAACTTCTTTTTGGGCTTTTCCCTCTGAAGCTTTGGACAGTCACTCTTGTAGTGTCCTTGCTCATTGCACTCGTAGCAGATGATGTCTTTTGTATTTGGCTTCTTGCTACCGGAGGAGCCTTCAGATCTTCTGTATCCAGAGGAAGAATCTGTCCTTCTGTATCTGGAAGAAGACTCGTTCTGATCAGATCTTCTGGGATTCCTGAACTTCCTTTGTCTTTGCTTCCATAGTTGATTTACTCTTCTGGAGAGAAGGGAAAGCTCGTCTTCTTCTGATGAGGATCCATCAGATGTTTCTTCAACTGCCTGCAAAACTTTAGATTCAGATTTTCTGTTAGATTTTAAAGCTATAGGCTTACCTTGCTTCTGAGGCTCGTCAGCTTCCAGCTCTATCTCATGACTTCTGAGGGAGCTTATAAGTTCCTCCAGAGTGATTTTGTTGAGATCTTTCGCCAGCTTCAGAGCAGTAACCATAGGCCTCCACTGCTTGGGTAAACTTCTGATTATCTTCTTGACATGGTCAGCAGTAGAGTATCCTTTGTCCAGAACTTTGAGACCAGCTACCAGAATCTGGAATCTAGAGAACATAGTTTCAATGGATTCAGATTCTTCCATTTTAAACGCCTCATACTTCTGAATGAGCTCCAGAGCTTTTGTTTCTTTGACTTGAACGTTGCCCTCATGCGTCATTCTGAGAGAATCAAAGATGTTCTTAGCTGTGTCTCTGTTGGAGATCTTCTCATACTCAGTATAGGAGATGGCACTGAGGAGGATGGTTCTGGCCTTATGGTGATTCTTGAAATCACGCTTTTGTTGATCAGTCATTGATTTTCTATCAATCTTCTGACCAGTTGCATTAACAGGGTGCGTGTATCCATCTGTCACCATATCCCACAGATCAGCATCATGTGCTAGAAAGAAGCTTTCAATTCTGTCTTTCCAGTAGTCAAAGTTTTCTCCATCAAAGACTGGAGGTTTGCCGCTGAATCTGTCTCTGTCCTCATTGGTGTCATTGCTGAAATGAGAGTTGTTTCCTGCCATTGTGTTTTTCTGACGCTGGATCTTGTACTGACACGGTTAAGTGTTTTAGCTCAGAACCAGGCGCTCTGATACCAATTGAAGGGGTGAAAAACACAAGAAGGGGGGGGGGGGGGGGGGGTTGAATTGTAAAACTGGAAACTTAAAGCAATTGACAAGATATTTTTATCCTGGTTCGTTTGATCTCAAACTACTCCAGTCCACCCGTCAAGGTGATTTCGCCTCTCTCCAACGAGGTCTTAATTCACTATATTCAACTGAATACAAATCTGCTTTAGCAACTGCTAAAACCTTCTTGATTCAAACCACAATCCGGTTTGTCAAGGCAACACTTTCTTACAAAGGTATAAAATAATGTGTGTGAATGTTTTCTACAAAACTATATCACAACTGTGATGTTTACACAAATGAAGCTTAGAAACTTAGAATGCTAAACACTAATGGAGTATCAGAGTTTGTTGGTTTAGCAAAACTGGTAGATGAAGATTATTGTTCAGCTTTGTGCGTGTAGAGAGTTTGAAAGCATTAGCCGTGATAATCTTCGAAGCTTGACTTATATAGCATTTGAGAAGATGAACGTTGAAGCAAATATTCTTGATTCAATGCTAATAACAAGCTTTCCTTTTTGAGCAGATCTTGTCTAGAATGATGCCGTTGGAATTAATTAGCGTTCAATGCACAGTACCGTTGCTTCTTCAATGCACGTTCTGGCTTGGCTCATTCTGATTCTGCTTCGCTGCTGATGAACTATTTGATTCTGTATCAGAGTGGTTTACGCGCAGTTCTGTTCATCAAGCTTCAGCATGTGCAAGCGTTGATCATCTGATCTTGACGTTCTGATTCAGCAACTTCTGATGCTGGTGTACACACTCATATTCTGATGCTGAATAAGTGATCTTGCTTATTTTAATCATCATATCTGCAAGTCAGAGCATAGTAATTTTAGGCAGCATATAATTCAATCATGAAATATTTAACTACTATATCTTTTCACTTTGTTATCATCAAAACTTAAATATAGGGTACTAGATTCAAACATTGTTCTAACAAACTTTGCTCAAATTTCTCTCTAATTTTGAAGTCACTTTTTATTTTTCTTTATTTAGGTAGCCTTTAAATTTTTATTGTTTATTTAATTTTATTTGTATTATTCTTCTTGCTACACTTAATTAGTATCTTAATCATCACCATTTTACATAGAAACTCTATTGATTCAAAATTAAGAGTTTAAAGTGTTCTTGAACCTCCACGAGTAAAAGTGATTAAATGTAAATTAATTTTAGTTTTTTGTGACTTATTTGTTTAATTATGAGCATTCTATAGTGTTTGTAAGATCGAGTAGATGAATTTTCACTATTCATTTGCTTAATTTCATGAAAAATTTAGTAACTTATGACCAAAATAAGGATGAATGTTGTTGTTGTTGTTGTTGTTCTTGTAGACAAACTCAGATTAAATTCTTTGTCATTTTATTTTTTGATTTCGATTTTTTACGCACTTGTTAATTTCAATTGCTCACATACTAAAAAAATCTAAAAAATATTTTATTTTGTTTTTTAATTCAATTAATTAATTAATTAGTTGCATATTTTTCCTTTTTATTAATTATCTTTTATGCTTTATTTATTTTATTTTACTCTTGTATTCATAATGCATCTTCCTCTATTTTCATGTCATTTATTCTTACTCATGTATTAATAATGTTTTATTTATTTTATTTTTCGCATTTTCTTTTATTTCCTTTAATTGCACACACATTATATATTGATAGTGTATCCCTCTCCCTTTTATTATTTCTTTTATTGGTTCTATTCTCTTTAGCTTTGATCAACTCTTGTATTAATAGTGTGTCACTCTCTCCTTTATTTTTATTACCATTTATTTTTATTGCTTTGATTTATTTTATTAATTCTTTAGCTAATGCAATATTGTTAATACAAAAAAATAAGTGCCAATTAAAATCAATTTCTTCAAAATAAAACACTTAATCAACATCAAGTAAATTTCAAAGCATTTCGTCATCCCTCATCAATTTCAAACCATTTCATAATTCAATCAATTTCAAACCATTTGCAACAAAATAAATCGAACACTAGATCAATATCAAGTCCATTTCTAAATCCAAATTAAACCAAACCATTTTCAATTCAAAATGCCAAAACAATTGATCGATATCAAGTCCCTTTTTCAAACCAAAAGATCACCAAACAAATCTTCTACTTAAATAAAACCGTTTGATCAACATCAAACCACTTTCTCCATAAGCATTTCACCGATCACTCACCAATTTCAAAGTAAATCATAATATCTTCAAATCATTTTCACAAAAAGAACATAAAACACTAGACCCAACGCCAAGCTATTTTTCAAATAAAATTCAACCGATTGCATCGTGAGTGCTTGATCCAACATCAAATATCTTTCTCCACTCACTCAAATCTTTTCATAATTAATTATCACTTGATCCAACGTCAAGTCGCTTTCAATTATTTTTCTCAATAAAATTGAAAGACAAAGTGACAATTGGTGTACACCTTTTGAATATCTTGGTAAATGAGCGTTTGGTGCACACCCATGCTCAAACGTTTACTAAAATTCTGCAAAGATAAATTTTCATAAACATGGTCGACAAGTGACAATTGGTGCACACCTTTTGAATACCTTGGGTAAACGAGCGCTTGATGCACACCTATGATCAAACATTTAGTTAACACCATATAAAATCAACCTCAACTCATTCAAACTTTTTTGCCTCTTGCCTTTTCAATTCAAAAACTTTTCAGAAATGAAAGACACTATGTCCAATTCGCGACGATGCAAATAATATTTCCATATTTGAATATCAAACGTTTTCCACTCGAATGCAATGATTACAAGAATTTATGCCGATCCGGATTCAGTCATCCATTCTTGAAGTGATGCAAATGTTCAATTATCCATGTTTTGGGTAACAATGTTTTCCGTTCGAGTGCGACTTGAAAATATTTCGCTAAAATCAACCAACACATAAATATTTGTTACCCCAAACTACGAATCTCTGATTTTCTCAATGTCTCCATAAGAATCCGTAGGCACATGATTTTAAAATCTTCACTACACCAGAAAGACATCTAATAGCACTTTTTTAGCATTTGATAGCATTTTTAAGCGCTATTAAAGCTTCCGCCATTATAGGTTGACTGCCTATAATAGCATTTTTAAGCGCTATTAAAAGTGCCAATTAAAATAGCACTTAATGTAAAGCGCTATCAAAACCTGTATTTCTATAATGGATTTAACAAGGCTGTAATATCGCCTTATATAAAAATGGTATTGTAAATCCGATATTTATTAGCAATTTTTAAAAAATAAGCTATTAAAAGTCTCTTTTTTGGATTTTTGTTACTCAATAATTAAGCAAAATTAACACATTTATATTTTTAAAAATGTGAATATCAACAATATTCCGAATAAGACATAATTTTAATTTACATTAAAAAAATTCATAAATCAATATATATATATATATATATATATATATATATATATATATATATATATATATATATATATATATATATATATATATATATATATATATATATATATATATATATATATATATATATATATATATATATATATATATATATATATATATATATATATATATATATATATTACAAACTTCATAACATCAATTATAGTAAAGACATATTTCCTCCATAGAGAAGAGATTCCTTTTTTTCTGCTGGAAATAAAACTACTGTAGGATAAAACCTTCCTTTGCATATTTAACATACACGTAACATTATTAATTATTAACCAAAGATCATAAAAAAGTGCCTATATATTGTCAAACACTTTAAACTGCTTAAAATTTCAAATTTACAAGCTAGATAATGAAATACTTACATTCAATAATGCATATTTCAAATAAATCATAGATGAGATTCACCATATCCAGCCCTATGGAAAACATAGATCTACAAGCACCTGAACTACTGATTTCAATATCAGATGGTAGTCTTGAGAATCCAATAGAGGTAAATGGTCTCAATCTTCATGGAAACACAACCAAAATTTTCCTCCATGTAGCAATCAATCATGAAACTGTCTACCATTTCATTAGAAAGGGGCGTCGAGGCGAAGCGAATTTGCAGACAGACATTCGATAACAATGGAGGATCGTCACACATTTCTAGGTAGACGAACGCTAGAAGAAATTATTCAAAAGAGGGCTGCAGAAAGATTGGATAAAACCTCTTCTAGACCAGATCTAAGCAATGTTTCGAGCATCTTCGAGATGGCTACAATTAACAAGCCGGAGAGCTGAATAATACTATATGAGTCAGATGTTACTTCTCTAATACCTCAAGTAAAAGCTCTCCAAAAGAAGAACACTGAGTTGGATGAAGAAAACAAGAAAATAACTTAATAGCTTCAAACAATGGAAGATGATAATGATGCAATGTATAAGAAGTTAAATGGATTTGAGCAAAGTACAGTGCCATCTCTAAGGAAAGTTCTCAAGGATGTTGCAATGGAAAAAGATGCTGCAGTTGTTGCCCGAGAGGGTCTTTTAGCACAACATTATTTTCTGAAGAAACATCTTAAGGAAGCAGAAGAGAAGCAATATCGTGCAGAGGAAGATGCAATAACATTGAGAGCATAACTGAACTCAGTTCAGCAACAATCAATGGCTTGCAGACCACCAGACCTCTGCATATTCAGCATAACATCAAATATTAGAAAATGAGCTAGCTGGTTTAAAATTGGAACTAATATGTGAGTCACTGATGAGGCATTAAGGGTATTGAATTTACTTGTGTAAATTTCTGTTTAGTTTGTTAAAAAGCAGTTAGGAATCAGTTAGTTAGTTATTGATTCAGTTAGTTAGTTGAGCTGTATATAACTACCTAATGTATCACTCTTCCATTCATGAAATAAGAATGAGAGCTTATTTACCTCTGAGTTTCTACATGGTATCAGGAGAAAAATCACAGTTCTGCACATTTCTTCATTGCTTTCTTCCTCATTCAACAATGGCAGCAATGAATCATTCTTGATTGTTCATTGTTGATTGTAGTCTCAGTTTTTCTGCTCTCAGTTTTGTGATCTTCTTTGATCTTACTTGCTAGTTTCTGTTTGCGTTTTCTTCTTGATTGAGTTCAGAATCGGTTTTCTGGTGATTTGAAGCTTTCTCTTCTGCACCAATGGCAGCTCGGATTCAAATCACAACCGCGAACCTTCAAGATTCAACGCATGATTACTACATTCACCCTAATGAGAATCCTTCTCTGGTTCTTGTTTCTCCGATCCTTGATGGTAGCAATTACCATGGCTGGGCTCGAGCCATGGAAATGTCACTGCAGATGAAAAATAAATTTGGTTTTGTGGATGGTTCGATTCCAAGGCTTGCAGACAATGATCCAATGCTTTCAGCTTGGAAGAGATGCAATAATCTGGTGCTTTCATAGATCAATCATTCAGTGTCATCAGAAATTGCAACTAGTGTTATATGACTTGATTCTGCAACTGCTGTGTGGAAGGATCTTAAAGCATGTTTTTCTCAAGGTGATTCTGTTAGAATTTCTCATCTTCATCATGAATTGTATTCTTTGAGTCAAGGTGATTTGTCTATTACTGCATATTACACTAAGATGAAGATTCTATGGGATGAGATGTGTAATTACAGAACTATTCCTGCTTGTTCTTCTCCAACTGCTTGTTGTTGTGAAGCTGTGAAAACCTTCAAGCAGTATAGAGATAATGATTGTGTTCTTTGTTTCTTGAGAGGATTGAATGATAATTATGCTGCAGCTCGATCTCAAATTCTGCTTATGGATCCCTTACCAGATCTGCCTAAGATCTTCTCCATGGTGATTCAACAGGAAAGACATCTAAGCATTAGTGTGCTTCCTGATTCTGCAGCTATGATGGTTCAGGCTAATTCTTCTCAGGCTTTACCTTCTCAGCATACTGCTTCTGGTAAAGGCAAATCTTCATATCAGAAATCTTATGGCAAATCTAACAGGCAGTGCACACATTGTGGAAGACAAAATCACACAGTTGATACTTTTTTTCAAAAGCATGGTTATCCACCTGAATTTCCAAATGGACACAAGCTAAAGAAGGCTTATATTGCTGCCACAGGGGCTGATGCATCAGTTGATGAAGAGCAGTCTATTTCTTCAGGCTTGGAACTCACAAGGGAGCAACTTCAAGGTTTACTAGCTTTGCTTCCTTCCTCTAAACCAACAGCTACCTCACATTCTTCCAATCTTGTGAGCACTCTTAATGTCATTACCAATGGCATAGGTAAGTCCATTATTACATCACACTGGATCATGGATTCAGGTGCTACAGATCATATAGCATGTTCCTTACATTTCTTTGTTTCCTATCATGCTATAAATCCTGTTCAAGTTTCTTTACCAAATGAAGCCAGTGCAGTTGCACATTACATAGGGACAGTTATTCTTTCTCCTACCCTGATTTTATATAATGTCCTTTATGTTCCTAGTTTTTCTGTCAACTTGATCTCTATCTATAAATTGACCAAAACCATGCCCAACAGGCTTGTTTTTAGTGACAATTATTGTTATGTACAGGACAAGATCACCTTGAAGATGATTGGGAGAGATGAGATCAAGAATGGCCTTTACATCATGCAATTACCTCCTTTTCCTCAAATGCAACCTTTAGCTTCTTTTCATACTGTTTGTATGGCCAAATCATTACCAACTTCTATGCCTCATGTTTGGCATTATAGATTAGGCCATCTTTCTTCTATTTGTTTTGAAAAACTTCACAAATTATATCCAAATATACCTTTTACTCATTGTGATCCTTGTGATTCATGTCACTATGCAAAGCAAAAAAGATTGTCTTTTCCATTAAGTACTTCTGTTTCAGAAAACATATTGTCTTTGTTACATGTTGATATTTGGGGTCCATATTGCCATGCTTCTATAACTGGTGCCAAGTATTTTTTAACAATTGTAGATGACAAATCTAGGTTTACTTGGATCAAGTTATTGAAGAATAAATCAGAAGCTAGAATAGCCTTACAGAATTTTATTGTTTATGCACAAAACCACTTTCAGAAACCAGTTAAGACAGTAAGAACAAATAATGGTCTAGAGTTTCATATTCCTGATTTTTATAACTCTCATGGCATTAACCACCAATTAACATGTGTAGAAACCCCTCAACAAAATGGGGTTGTTGAGAGGAAACATCAACACATTTTGAATGTGGCTAGGGCTTTGATGTTTCAGTCCAAATTAACAATTCATTTTTGGTCCTTTGCTGTCCTTCATGCAGTATACTTGATTAATGTCTTGCCCTCAAAAGTTATTTCTTTTCAATCACCACATATGGTTCTACATAACATCAAACCTGATTTAGATAGCTTAATAATTTTTGGTTCATTGTGTTATGCAACTACCATTACAGCTCATAGAACTAAATTTTAGGCAAGGGCTAGGAAATGTGTCTTACTAGGATATAAGGAAGGGGTAAAAGGATATCTTTTGTTTGATTTACATACAAGAGAAATTTTTCTATCTAGAAATGTCATATTTTATGAAAATATCTTTCCTTTTCTTGATCATAATACTGCATCACAAGAATCACAAGATACTTTGTTCATTGTTTCTTCTTTACCTACTGAAATCAATGCATCTTTGCTTGAACCTTCATCTTCTCATATTCCTGTTGCTCCTCCAACTTTTCCTGTAAGACAATCCACCAGAACCAAAACAAAGCCATCTTACTTACAGGATTATCATTGCAATTTGGTCCATTCTTCATCTCAGGATTCTCAACCATCTTCAACATCTTCTACTGGTACAATTTATCCTCTTTCTGATTTCCTGTCTTATTCTTCCCTTTCACCATCCTATCAGTCCTATGTCTTCTCTTGTTCCACTTTGGTTGAACCAAAAACATATAGTCAGGCTGTTAAAGAGGAATGTTGGAGGGAAGCTATGAACCTTGAAATTGCAGCCCTTGAGAATACTGAGACATGGAAATTGACTTCTCTACAACCTGGCAAACATCCAATTGGATGTAAATGGGTGTTTAGGATCAAGAGAAAAGTTGATGGCACTGTAGAGAGGTTCAAGGCTAGGCTAGTTGCCAAGGGCTACACTCAACAAGAAGGTTTAGATTACTTTGAAACTTTTTCTCCAGTGGTTAAAATGACTACTGTTAGATTGGTCCTTGCATTGGCAGCATCTAAGGGTTGGTTCCTAAAACAATTAGATGTTAACAATGCTTTCCTCCATGGTACTTTGGATGAAGAGGTGTATATGACACCTCCTCCAGGTTATAAAACTGCTCATCCTAATCAAGTTTGCAAACTCATCAAGTCCTTATATGGCTTAAAACAGGCCAGCAGGCAATGGAATCATACACTCACTGCCTCCCTTCTTTCCTTGGGTTACAAACAATCACAGAGTGATTACTCTTTGTTTGTAAAATCACATGCTGGTCATTTAACAGTTTTTCTCATATATGTAGATGATATTGTCCTCACAGGTGATAATCTGGAAGAAATCACAAGTGTTAAACTATTTCTGGATGCTAAATTCAAGATCAAGGACTTATGGGATCTCATATATTTTCTTGGTTTTGAAGTAGCAAGGTCCAAACAAGGCTTGGTGATTTCACAGAGGAAGTATGCCTTAGAGCTCATTGAAGATGCAGGTTTACTTGCTAGTCAGCCTGCCTGTACTCCAATGCTTCCTGGTTCTAAGTTTCCAGCCATCACAGATAATCCATTTCCTGATATTGAGGCTTATAGAAGACTCATTGGCAGGCTTTTGTACCTCACTAACACAAGGCCTGATCTGTCATTTGCAGTGAGCACTTTAAGCCAATTTTTGTCTAAACCAATGAGAGAACATCATGATGCAGCTTTGAGAATTCTTAGGTACCTCAAACAGCAGCCAGGACAGGTTTTGTTCTTTCCCTCAGAATCTTCACATAAAATCACAGGTTTTTGTGATTCAGACTGGGCTTCATGTATTGATACTAGGAGGTCCATCACAGGTTACAATGTGTTCTATGGAGCTTCTTTGATTATTTGGAAGTCTAAGAAGCAAAGCACAATCTCCAGATCATCTTCTGAAGCTGAGTATCGGGCCATAGCAACCACAGCTTGTGAAATTCAGTGGTTATTGTACCTTCTCAAGGATCTTTATCAACCAATCCAGCAGCCTGTAGCTTTGTTCTGTGATAATTTGTCTGCCATTCACATTGCTCAAAATCCAACATTTCATGAAAGGACAAAGCATATTGAGATTGATTGTCATTTGGTTCGAGATAAGATATAACAAGGCATTCTTAAACTTATGCCTATTCTGACACATGCTCAGTTAGCAAATCTGCACACAAAGGCTCTTCATGGTCCTCAATTTCAGCTTCTATTATCCAAGCTTAGTCTCAAAAATTTGTACATACATGCCTAAGCTTGAGGGAGGGTATTGAATTTACTTATGTAAATTTCTGTTTAGTTTGTTAAAAAGCAGTTAGGAATCAGTTAGTTAGTTATTGATTCAGTTAGTTAGTTGAGCTGTATATAACTACCTAATGTATCACTCTTCCATTCATGAAATAAGAATGAGAGCTTATTTACCTCTGAGTTTCTACAAAGGGAAATAAAACTCTTCGTGCGAACAACTCGTGTGACTAATTTAAAGTCACATTTAAGGCAGTCAAGCTTTGAATTGACAATCATGTTGTTCTCCCAACGAGAGATTCTATCTGAGTTCCTATCTATCTGTGGCTGCGGTACAAAATTATATTTCCAAACACGTGAGCCGCACCGAGATGGAAGCCTCAGTACGAAAGGAAGAAGATGGCGACAAAGGATCTGATTTACTTTTTCTGAAACCACAACGCAGATGTTCCCTTTGATATGTTAATGATAATTTGTAGGTAATGTGAAACCCAAATTCTAATGAAGGCTCATTCTTGCAAATACGACCATGCATGCATATCCAATTGTTAACTATGAGTGAAGGAGCAATTTGAGAGAGAATTACGGTTAGCATTGAATTGGTATATGGAGTTTCAAGATACACTAATTATACCAACACACTCTCCATTTATGTCTTAGCTCCATTGATAGATTTAAATTCAATTTGATAAAGTTATTGTTTGTGCCATATGATTTTAGTCACGTTGCTAAATTTGAGATCATGTAGAAGACTTGACTTTGTGCAATAGCCAACTATAACTTCTTCTTTCGATGACATTGTAGAAAAAGTGTAGATTTCTGAATGTAGGATTAGGAGTAGGTCACTCAATAAATCAATGGTGTTTTAAGGTTTGAAGGAGATGACAAAACAATGATTTTAGGGTTCCACGAAAGAGACACTCAACAAATTAAGGATTCAATGGCAATGCGTTTTGAATTGAAAGAAGAAAAATGAAATTTCTTCTAAGATTGAACTAATTTGTTGTTAGTGAAAAGCAGATGAAAGAACGTGCGGGATGTTTAGACTCAAGGAATAGGTGTTTCCTTTATATGTCATTTTTTCCTGTAATATATTTTTTATTGTATAATAATAATATGCTTCAACTAATTTTCTAATTTATTAAATAGCCCAGCGAAGAACCAAATTTTATAAAGTGTGAGGTTCCCGAGATCGATTCCCAACAACAACAAGCAAAAGGTAAGATAGCGATTTTTCTAAAGCGCTATTATAGGTGCAGAATAAATTTAGGTAGTGAGGGTCTAGAGTTCGAATCCGAGTGGGATACAAAAATTATATTTTTATGGTTTTCTTTATCTTTGTCAATGATGGCACTTTTGGTAAAGTGCTATTATAGGTCCGAAATTTTTTTAATTTATTTTTTCCAGCTTTTAATAGCATTTAAAATAAAGCGCTATCATAGGTCACTATGCCAAAATTGAATTTAGACAGCGCCACATAGACAACGCTTATGCCCTAAGCACTGCTATAGGTTTTCAGTAAAAAAAAATTAAAAAATTAGAGTAAGCGCTGTTAAAGGTATACTATAGACAACGCTTATTATAAGCGCTGCTATAGGCCTTACCATAGACAACTCTTCCTTTCCCTAAGCGCTGCTATAGGTTTTCAGTAAAAAAAAATAAAAAAATTAGAATAAGCGCTGCTAAAGGTTATACTTTAGACAACGCTTACTAAAAGTGCTGCTAAAGGTGTTATTCTAGGAAGCATTGCTAAAGCCTAAAGCGCTGCTAAAGGGTATACCTTAGACAACACTTTCCAGAAGCGTTGCTAAAGGGTATACCTTAGACAACGCTTTCAAGAAGCGTTGCTAAAGGCATTACTCTAAAGCGCTGCTAAAGCCTAAAGCGCTGCTAAAGGTAATACCTTTAGCAGTGCTTCTTGAAAGCGCTGTCTAAGGTAATTAAATAGTTTCTAAATCCCTAAATTGGTTATCAGATTTCAAAAACCCCACTTTATACAAACGAAACCCCACACACCCAGAAAACGCTCCTGTTCATCTTCTTCTCCAACTCGTCTCCTCCCTCCTCACCGTCCAACCGTGGTTCATCTTCTTCTCCAACTCGTTTCCTGATTCGTTATCTCGTTGCAAACTTCGGATTCTCCGGTTATACAAGGGCAAGGGCCAGAGGCACGTGAGGGTCCAGAAAGCTGTTGTTGGGAAACGACTTACAACATCAGGCACACCACCATCTCCTCGTGAAGAAGAAGTTTCACAAAATCAGTTTCATATAAGGTAAAATTTCTTCATCCTTTTCCGGTTTCACTATGGAAGCCTGTTAGTAATAAAACAGTTTCGAGTGGTTTGAATGGTAGGAAACTGAATAGAGATTGTGTTAATTGCTTTGATTTGGTTAATGGATATGTGAATCAAAGAATCCATTCCTTTTCGACTTTAATACACTCTGCCCATGTTGTTTAGTGATTCTAGTAGGTAATTCTATCAAGAATCCATTACAGTTATTTTCACTTTCATTCCCTAAAGGGTAGGTCCCTCATGACATCATAATGTCCCACAAACTTTGGAGGATTATAGAAAACCAGATGAACCCACTAAGTATTAATTTAGTTTTGCAGCTACCAAACCAACTCATTCTATGTATTTATGTATTGATAAAGCTGGTAAAATAGTGCACCAATTAATGCTCCTTTTATCTGTTGATTACTTCGCTTGTTCCTCCACGTGTGGCAGTTTAATATGTACCAGAAAAGTAGAAGGAACATTAAAGAAAAAATTATTTGTATTATGTTTAACTTTAGGCTTCTACCAAAGTGATATCAAGTTCATGTTCTAGAAAATTATTTGTATTGATGTGGAACATATTACCCTAAGAATTTGTAACTCAAGATAACTTTACTTAACTCTACTTTGTCCCGTGATTGCAGTTAGAAAGAGATTGGAGCAAGTTTGTCCCATTGAATATAGGAATAAGTGGATGGTAGGAAACTGAATACATGTAACGTTTGCTCTTCATACTGCGGTACTGACTGTTATTTATTGATCGAGTTAGTTAGTTCATTACACAATAAATCCCCTTTGACATTTAAATGAGATCTTATGTAAGTGATACAAAGTATGGTAAATTTAATGGGAACGTTTGGATTCTAGAATTTTTCTTTTGCTTTTGATTATAGTATCTGATGTGGATTATTCTAATGGTTCAGTTTTACTGTTTCACCCGCAGAGACACTTGTTTGGATGCGCCCTACAACATCAGGCACACCAACATCTCCTCGTGATAGAGAAAATGATTCAAAAACAATGTGTGCCTTTACCTAGAATAATAAGTTTCGCAAAATCAATTTCATCTAAGGTAAAATTTCTTCATCCTTTTCCGGTTTCACTATGGAAGCCTGTTAGTAATAAAACAGTGAATTGGAATGGTTTTAACTGCAAGAGTTTCGAGTGTTTGAATGGTAGGAAACTGAATAGAGATTGTGTTCATTGCTTTGATTTGGTTAATGGATATGAGAATCAAAGATTTGTTAAGTCTAAGAGTAAGAATGATTTTCTTGTTGATGATGTTTTACAATTAGGAAATGGTGGGATTAGGATAGGTTTTGATATTGGAATTGGTTCGGGGTCTTTTTCGGCGGTTATGTCTGAGAGGAATGTTACCATGATTACTAGTAATCTTAATGTTAATGGTCCTTTCAATGAGTTTATCATGGTGAGAGGACTTTTTCCGGTTTACTTGAGTTTGGATCATAGGTTTCCGTTTGTTCAATCTAGTATTCAACTTAGTAATAGTAAAAAATAACACAAATCATGAATCTTCGAATGAGTTCACAACTAAGCTAATGTCTCTAAAATTGTAACGGTGACGATCATTAATTGAATATGTTATAGGACCACAACAGTAACATGAACTAGGCCTCTAAGGTTGGACCACATTCGTGGCTATGCTCCTTTCACTCACACGTTACAATCCTTATTTCTAGAATTGTTCTAATCACATGTTTGATTTTTGTTGACAACACAGACTCTTTAAATTCATTGTACTCCCACCACATTGCTTATAACCCAAGTTAGTAATAATCAACACAAGAGGTTCACGTAACAATGACATATTCACTTGAATAATAAAATCCGTGTATACTTTGTGTTTTGGCAGAAACGCATTATGCCGTTTTGTGCCCTAATTAGTGTTTTTGTTTAACTTAGATAATAGTTAAAACCATGGATAAAAAATGGATGTGTGCCGATCGATTGTCAAAAGAGTATGAGAATGGGGTATTAGAGTTCGTTAAGTTTGCTGTTGAACACGCTGAAGACCCGAATAGAATGAAATGTCCTTGCTTGGGTTGTTGTTATGTGGGTCGGGTTGACGCATATGGATTGAAATTGCATTTACTAATGCGCGGAATTGATCGAAGTTATACGTGTTGGATATTTCATGGTGAGAAAAGCATCGAGAATGTTGAACCGGGGGTGAAAAGTAATGCGACCTATGTTTCGTACGATAATGCCACGGATACATATGATTGTGATCGAGTTGAAGAGATTGCAGAAGCACTTGAAGAATATCTTCAAGATTGTCCCAAAATGTTTGAGAGGTTGGTAAGCGATGCGGAGAAACCGTTGTATAAATATTGCCCCAAATTCACAAGATTGTCTACGGTATTAAAATTGTACAACTTAAAGGCGCGCAATGGATGGTCGGATAAAAGTTTCACACAGTTATTAGCCCTTTTGAGAGATATGCTTCCCGAGGATAATGTTATTCCTAATCGAACCTACGAGGCCAACAAAATGTTGTGCTCTATTGGCATGAGCTATGATAAGATACATGCATGTCTAAATGATTGTATTTTGTTTCGGAACGAATATGCATCGTTGAATGAGTGCCCAAAGTGCGGTTTATCTCGATATAAGAAAAAATTATCTCCAGCGAAAGTCTTATGGTATTTTCCTATTATTCCGAGATTTAGACGCATGTTTCATAGTGAAACCGATGCTAGACACTTGACTTGGCATGCAGATGAAAGAATTATCGATGGAAAGTTTCGACATCCGGTAGATGCACCACAGTGGAAGAAAATTGATAATAATTATCCTGATTTTGGAGGAGAAACAAGAAACCTTCGCTTGGCATTATCTACGGATGGAATGAACCCGCATGGTCTTCAAAGTATCTCACATTCCACATGGCCTGTGATTCTTATGATTTATAACCTACCTCCATGGCTATGTATGAAGCGCAAGTACATGATGTTATCTATGTTAATTTCTGGGCCTAAACAACCAGGGAATGACATAGATGTATACTTGAAACCTTTAATTGAAGATTTGAAGATTTTGTAGGAGAACGGTGTGGAGGTTTATGATGGATATAGGAAATAAAGTTTCAATTTGAGGGTGATGTTGTTTGGCACAATTAACGATTTTCCAGCATATGGAAATCTATCCAGGTATAGCATTAAAGGTGAAAAAGCGTGTCCTGTCTGTGAAGACTGAACCGATACGACACGATTGAAACTTTGTCAGAAGAATGTCTTTCTCGGTCATCGTAGATTCTTAAATTCAAAACATCAATATCGTGGATGGAGAAAAGCGTTCGATGGAAATACCGAACAACGTAGAGCTCCACCTGGATTGACAGGTGATCAAATTTGTGAAAAGGTGAAAGATGTGAGTATTCAGTTTGGAAAGCCTTTTGCACATAAAGTTGTCACAGGTGGGTGGAAGAAGAGGTCAATTTTTTTGAATTGCCATATTGGAAATCTTTGTACGTAAGATATTTTCTTGATGTTATGCATATTGAAAAAAATGTATTTGAAAGTGTTATTGGTACATTACTCAATATAAAAGGAAAGTCTAAGGATGGCCTTAAAGCAAGAGAGGACATGGTAGAGATGGGAATAAGAACTGAATTAGGACCCGTGAAGAAAGGAAGACGAAAATATCTACCACCTGCTGCTTATACTCTATCTAGAAAGGAAAAGAAAATATTGTGTAAGTTTCTGAGTGAAGTTAAAGTTCCAGAAGGTTACTCCTCAAACATTATAAGACTCGTGTCCATGAAAGACCTCAAGTTAAAGAGTCTGAAGACACATGATTGCCATGTCATAATGGAACATTTTCTACCAATAGGTATACGTTCTATTTTGCCAGAAAAAGTAAGAAGCGCTATAACTAAATTGTGTTTTTTTTCCAGGTCAATTTGTAGTAAGGTGATCGATCCTGAGATCTTACCAGTATTACAAAAAGAAATCGTTATTACTCTGTGTGACCTTGAAATGTATTTTCCTCCATCATTTTTTGACATTATGGTACATCTTGTTGTTCATCTTGTGAAAGAGACACAATTGTGTGGACCAGCTTATATGAGATGGATGTACCCTGTTGAACGTTATATGAAAATATTAAAAGGGTACGTGAAAAACCGAAGTCGTCCAGAGGGTTGTATCGTTGAGCGATACGTTGTTGAAGAAGCGGTTGAGTTTTGTACTGATTTTTTGTCCAATGTGCAATCCATTGGACTCCCCAAATCTCATTTTTTCGAAAAAAAAGAAGGTAAAAAATTAATTGGAAATGAAATTGTGACAGTATCAAGGGATGAACGGGATCAAGTGCATTTGCATGTTCTGCACAATGACACTGAGGTTGAGCCGTTTGTTGAAATGCACAAGGCTATACTCCGAGGTGAGAATCAAAGTAGAAATGAAAATTGGATAGTACGAGAGCACAATCAAAGTTTTATACATTGGTTTAAGGATCATATATATATTCAAAGTTTCATTCAGATCCCGCTTCAATATCAGACATGTTGAGATGTTTGGCATATGGTCCAAGTTCGATTGTGTTCTCTTATAGAGGATACGAAATTAATGGATACAAATTTTATACCAAAGAACAAGATTAGAAAAGTACCATGCAAAATAGTGGTGTCACGGTGGTATGTGAAGCAATGCACATTTCTAGTATGAAGGACTTAAACCCCAAATATGAAAATTTGTCATATTTTGGGGTTATCAATCACATCTGGGTGTTTGATTACGAGAAGTTTCAGATTCCTATCTTTGGTTGCAAGTGGGTACATACTAGTGGCATACGAATGGATAAGTCAAGGTTTTTGCAAGTGGATCTTAGTAGGGTGGGGTACAAATAAGAGCCTTTTATTCTAGCCTCTCAAGCTAAACAAGTGTTCTATGTCACAGACCCCAAGAGTACGAAATGGTCTATAGTGCTTTTATCTAACAAAGTGATTGATGATAAAAGTGTGGATCAAGTTGATGTTGGTGTTGAGAATGAGTCGTATATTAGAAACGATCGAGATGAAAATACTACAGCGGATGAATCATATATCAGAAAAGATCACGATGAGGGAATTTGGATCAATCCCTCCGCCCGCGTCCTTAAGAGACAAGTAATTCGGAATCCAACCAAGAAAAGAAAGAGATGTTAGTGAAAGAGGTAATATATATTCCTCCATACCTGTTAACACTTAGCAAACTTCTAATAAATTATATATTTGTCATTTTATATACTCAATTGATATTTGTCATTTTATATACTGAATAGATATTTGGAATTATATATTTGGAATTAAATATTTGTCATTAGATACTAATGTTTTTCTTTATTACAGGTTAGATGGCTAGTAACGAGGAGCACCCACACGATGATTCTATTAATGATGGAGATAATGATGGAGGAAAATCCAGTAAGGGAGTGGAAAAAGAAATTAAAAGAGGAAAAACTATTATGAAGAATATCATTCGTGATAGAGATAGAGGTATAAAATACGATGTGCATTGGAGTCCAAATGACCAATTAATTGAGCCTAACAGTTCTAAATTGACAAGTTACATTGGTACACTTGTAAGGAGAGAAATTCCAATAACTTGTGATGAGTGGAGAGATGATAAGCTGGATGATGCTAAAAACAAAATCTGGAGTGAGATACAGGTGCTTTAAATTATGTCTTTAAATTACGATTATGTACTTTAAATTATGTCTTTAAATTACTTATACTAACGCACTTTGTGTATGTTTTTTGTAGAGGTCTTTCAAAATTGATGACAAAAGAAAAGATTATTGTCTTGGATTGGCCGGCAAAATACTAAGAGGGTTTAGAACATATTTAAACAGAAAATATCTTAGAGATGCCGGAAAAAAATTTGTTGATGCAGAGCGTCCAGCAGAATATGCAGATGTGATTTCAGTTAAAGAATGAGATGTTTTTAAAGACAAACGGAAAACCCCAAAATTTCAGAGTGTAAGTGAAGTAAATCGTCAAAGAGCATCATCTCCCGCATATCCATACAAAAAAGGGCGTTTGGGATATGCACGATTAGAACAAAAAATAGTAAGTATTTACAAATTGCAATGATATACTTGTTCATCAATAGTTATACTGAGCTTGTTTTTTGTGTTAATGTGTAGTTAAAAGAGGAGAGTAGTTCTGAAACATCTCTTCCGGAGCATGTTTTGTGGAAGGCTGCCCGTGTGGGTAAGGATGGAGTTCTTAAAGAAGATGTACAACAAATTTTTGAAAAATGCGTAAGTATAACATTAATTCTAATTAAATCAAAATTTTATTAACATATAGTATTCATGTTTTTCCAATATTCATATGAATTTCAAGAGAGTCTGTCTCAGTCTATATCTCCACCAGATGATTGCAGGAGCATACTTAGTCGAGCATTAGATGTTCGTGAGTATTCTGGTCGAGTGAGGGGTAAAGGACATGGGATTACTCCAAGCTCCTTGAAAAACAACAATCCAAAGACAAAATATGCTAGCAATAAAGAACTGCAGGCAAGGTTGGATGCATTAGAAGCTGGAGTTCTTGAATTGAGGAAGGAAAAAGCAAGACAGTACCAATCAGAAAGGGAAGCTTCGGGTGTTAAAGAAGCTAGTGACATAGCTAGTGTCAACTGTGCAGCTCAACCGAGTATTCTCGAGGTACTTACATATATTATTATGAAATTAAATTAGTGTAATTTATTTAACTGACATATATACACATTAACGATGTCATATTTATTATTGATTTTAGGGCATTTCACCTTGTCAACTCTTTTTAGAGACACCAACTTATCGCATGGTTGGCAAGGGAAAAGTCCATAACACTCTGGGAGAAGTACTTCATCATAAACCGCTCCCTTCTGGATATTTGAAAGTGTCGATTGATATTGCTTTAGAGGAGGGTGCGTTATTACCAATCCCAGATGAAGTTTCGGATGCAACATTGGTGGGAGAGGCAATATGAGCGTTTGTTGCATGGCCTTCAAGACTCGTTCTCATAGATGATAAGGTATAATTAAAACCGTTATGAACCTTTTAGTACTCAAATTTTTTACGTTCGTTTTACTTACATTTTTTTTGCATGGTAATGTTAGACTCCTACAAAACCCAAACCAAAAGATAAAGGGATTACGCAGCCAAAGGAGTCAGTGACAGCAAAAAAATAGGTACAACACAATTATATAATATTTATGCTTAGATAATGTTAATTTGTCATCCTATACTTGACCACTCTAATTTTATGATATTTAGATTATTCCTGTTAAAGAGATTGAAGCTGTAAGAATGGGTAAGGAGCCTGTAATTAGCAACATTCCCACAGAAACAAAGAGTGTTGCTAAGAGGACCGGGGCTAGAAAGAAAACTACTTCACAATATAGGTCGTGCCTTCAGACATTTATAAGCTTCACAACTATTTTGCAAGGTGGTACTTCTCTTATACCCCTGGATGAAGGGATTTATGGTTCTGAAGGCATGACATCAATTGGTAAGGAGGATTTGGAAGAAGTTTTTAGACACTTGACATTAGGCATGGCTATTATCAATACATACATCAGGTATACTCCAATCAACTTTGTTTAATTAATTGCAGAATTTATTTACTCATTTCAATGAATAATTAATGTTAATGATGTTTTTATTTAAGGTTTCTGTATGACAAATTGATTCGCCCGCGTGGATTGGAGTCCATATTCTCTTTCATAAATCCCAACATTGTCCACGCAGGGTCAATCATCTCAAAACCAGATGAAGTAATAGAATTTGTGCTCAGTTTATTTATGGCCAGCAAAGATACAAAAAAATTGTTCTTTTTACCATATAATACTGGCCCTAAGTAAGATTTTCATTCTAAATTTCCTCTATTATAATTTTTCGTTTTTTAACATTGTGCAGAAAATTTCCATCTAACCTTTGTTTAATATTCCAGTGGACACTAGTTATTGGTTGCAATTAATCCTGTGAGAGAAATTGTATATTATCTGGATTCATTGGGCAATGATTGGACAGCATACTCAGATATGAAGAAGACGATTGACACGTAAGTGAGATTGTTCCAAAATATTACTGTGTATATTTAATTATTTATGTGCGATAGTTCTAAATATTTGTTATTATTTTATTATAGTATTCTACAAAGTTTTCGAGCACAAAGAGATATTCAAGTACCAAGGAGTAGAGTCAACAATATTTCTTGGATCAAAGTGGAGGTATAGATTTTCACAGTTTTGATTATATAGCGATGATACTTGATAAAACAAGTTAAGGTGTATATCTTGATGTATATCCGTATTTTCTTTCCATGTGTAGTGTCCTCGTCAGCGCAATGGTGTAGATTACAGTTATTTTATGTTGAGGTTTATGAAAGAAACTATTCTTTTGGACCGATTAGAGATTCCATCCACGGTATGAATTTCTAACTTAGGAATTATTTTCATATTTCTCATAAAATGACTTAGTATTTTAATTAAATCATACTATGTTATATTATTATGTAGTACTTTGATGAATTCAAGTGCGCTTCATACTCAAAAGATCAATTGGATGAACTTATGGAGGATTGGTGCCAATTTGTTATGGAGTTGAGAGTTTTATTATAAGGTATAACTTTGAGTTTTGAGAATATAATATATGTCGTTATAGTTGTGTTACAGTATTATTGTTTTTGTTTTTGTTATTTGGTAACTTGTATGAATTTTGATTTTTTGATTTTGTTTTAGGTTATATAGTCGCAGCTCGATGTAGAAGATAGAGTTATTTTGTAATTCATCATTGATTTTGTTTCATTGTTGTATATACTAATGTTGTTGTTGTGTATATTGTGCAAAAAGGATTGAAGAGATGAATATTGATGTAGTTATAATATTGTTTCATTGTTGTATATACTAATGTTGTTGTTGTGTATATTGTGTAAAAAGGATTGAAGAGATGAATATTGATGTTGTTATAATATTGTTTCATTGTGGTATATACTAATGTTGTTGTTGTGTATATTGTGCAAAAAGGATTTAAGAGATGAATATTGATGTTGTTATAATATTGTTTCATTGTGGTATATTGATGTTGTTGTTGTTGTTTAAAATGTTATAATGAAGCTATAAATTCTGGTGCAAAAATGGTGAGATTAAATTTGATAGGCAGCGTTTTGTTTTAAATGAAAAAAAATTATATTTAAAAAGATAATAAGGAAAAGCGCTGCTAAAGGGGGGAATAGACAACGCTTTTAATGAGAAGCGCTGTCTAAAGTGATTGAAAAAAAAATATTAAAAAAATAATAAGGAAAAGCGCTGCTAAAGGGGGGGGGGGGGGGGGGGGGAATAGATAGCGCTTTTCATGAAAGCGCTGTCTAAAGTGATTGAAAAAAAAATTTAAAAATAATAAGGAAAAGCGCTGCTAAAGAGGGGGAATAGACAACGCTTTTCATAAAAGCGCTGTCTAAAGTGATTGAAAAAAAAACATATATTAAAAAATATTAAGGAAAAGCGCTGCTAACGGGGGGGAATATACATCGCTTTTACCAAGCGCTGTCTAAAGTTCCACATTAAAAGCGCTGTCTAAAGTGTAAGCGCTGATAAAGGGGTTTCTAAAGGGGGGGGTACCTATAGCAGCGCTTTTGAAATTACATAAGCGCTGTCTATACCTTTAGCAGCGGAGGTTTTAGCAGCGCTTTTAAGCGCTGTTAAAGGCCTAAAAAAGCGCTGTCTAATCCCTTGTTTGACATAGTGGGTTAAAACAATTTTTTAATTATTAGAACATATAATAGCGCTCGCGACAAAAGTGCTACTATAGGCCTTAGGATATAATATTTATTAGCGTTTTACAAATAAGCGCTATTAATTATGCGATATTAAAGATCAAATATGTGGTAATGCTTGGCCAGTCCAATAATAAAAAACCTAAAAATTCTTTCTTTCATTTTTTATCTCACTTAATAAGTAGAAGATCACAAACTAAACATCACGCTAACACTCATTCACAAAACTTACTAAATAGTTCTCGTTGAGTACCATAAATGTGAGGGGTGCTAATATATTCTTCTTGCATAATCAACTCTTGAACCCACTCTTGGTTGCAATGACCATTCTCTTTCCTTTCGTGGGTTTTATCGATATTTTTCCTTTCCTTTTGGAATAAATTAAGTTCAGTGTCAACTCTCTTGTATTTCGAGCGTACGATACACTCAGGTATTTTTTGCATCGCGACTACCACAACACAATATTGACACCTCACTACCTCAACCAGATAACACATAAAGACTATCAAGGATGCTATAACAAATGCCATACATCTACCCGTTTATATTAAAACATGAACCAAAACAAGCTTACATACTTCATAAGAGTTGTGTTATGAAATTTTTGAAGGGAGTTGATTGGTTGGACATAATCGTACTATAATTGTAGTGCTTATAAGTAGAATTTTTACAATGATTTCAATTTATATTCACTGTTCTCATTCTTTAACATCAATATTTGACTTTTGCATTAACTTTTAGGTCCATGCATGAGACGTGTGTTGAAAGGAAATTAAGAAAGTATTGTTTCTTAGACCCATTCAATATTTAATTTCAACAAAAGAGAGCAAACACTATCAATATATACATACAAAATAAGTTGATTGATGAGAACAAATAATGTTACATGAGACCGTTTTACCATTCATAAGTATATATTAATTTTGTTTTCTTTTATAAATCAATTTTATACACATTATTAATTATTCTGAATGTTTATGCAACTCACCTTGTCAACTAGTTATTATATGTCCGAAGAAAAATGTTTGTAATTATATTATGCTTGTTACACTATAATCTTGATGAAACGATGCATGACATTTTGAGCAGGTAAGTGATATTATTTGTAATAATCAAATTTTACCTTTAGTTTTGAATAGATTTTATTCATGTTTAATTTTTACTCACATGTAGAGGGAGGGATACAATTTTGTGAAACATAAACTAAAAGGTAGTAAGCCAAGGTTCATTTTCCCAAAGGTAAATATTACTTGTACATTTTGACAATCTTTAATTTTCGCTAATGTATTACTTGTACTCTGTGTGTATTAATTATTAAATATATGAAATTTATTTATAGCCGTGAATCCAACCAGACAACTTTTCGTGTGGATACTATGTTATGAGACGTATGAAAAACATTGTCTTTAGAGCCATTATCAATTCATGAGTTAAGATATTAAATTACCCATATACATGTAATTTATTCATAATTGTTAAGTTAATATCTTTTTTGTTACCTTGTCATAATTTAAATTTTATTCAAACTATAGGTGCTTAGCGACCAAACATCATTCCCACAAGAAGATATAGATGACATCCAATTACGTTGGGTTGGTGCATTCCTATCTTTTTATGAATCTCAACAAGACTAGTTTTTCATAGTTATTGTAAGCATTATATATAGATTTTGTCATTATAGGTTCAAATATATATATATATATATATATATATATATATATATATATATATATATATATATATATATATATATATATATATATATATATATATATATATATATATATATATATATATATATATATATATATATATATATATATATATATATATATATATATATATATATATATATATATATATATATATAGGTTCAATGTGTACAGGTAAGCATGACAACAGGGCAGGCCGGGGACGATTTTTACCTCCCCTGACTTCAAATCCAAATCACCAAATAATCCTCGTTCTCTACCCTAATCCATGTTATACCCTAATTTTTACCCCTAAAGTCCCCGATCATTTTGCATCTTTACAACACATCAAGATCACAACTTTGGGTTTCCTCTTAAACATTTTCTTTCTCTCCCCCTTTTAGGATTACCTTTGTGGGATCACCAAATACCCTATTCTGTATCTTGTACATTTGTTTCTAAGTAAAATACGCATTTTGGTCCGTTAACTATACCCTTAGGTTCAGATTGGTCCCTTAATTTTTTTCGTGTCACTTTGGTCCCTTAACTTTAAAAATGTTTCATTTTAGTACTTTTGTCTAATTAGCTACGGATTTAATGACCAATTTAAAGTTTTTTCGTCGCTAATTAGACAAAAAGGACTAAAATGAAACATTTTGAAAGTTAAGGGACCAAAGTAACACGAAAAAAATAAGTGACCAATATGAACCCAATAGTATAAATAAGGAACCAAAATGAGCATTTTTCCTTTGTTTCTATATGCTTTATGTTTAATAACTACTAATCAAAATACAAAAATATGTTTTGTTTTCCTTTATTTATTTTTCAAGGACAAGTGTGAATCAAGTGGATCAAACAAGTTCCCCCAGCTAGGGTTTCATCTGATCAAAGTCAAAGTATGGTCAAGATTGATATTAAAAGGCTTGATCATCAAGGATTGACCTATAATTTTAGGTCATATCATTTCCAAGCATCGTTCAATCTTGATCGATTAGGAATTTCCCAAAGATTGATTGCTTATTCCTCAAGATAGGTAAAAGGCTCATATGTTTATTTCTATACCTTCATCATCAAGTAAGCTCAAGTATGGCTATGTTTGATCAAATTTCAACCAGGGATTCATCATTCTAAGTTCATGTGTCCATCATTATACTTTGAAATGAAATAAAAGATCAAGTATGCAAGTTGAATCAAAGTTGGTTTGACCAAAAAGTCAACATTTCAAGTCCAAGTTCAAAATATCATAACTCCTACAATATTAAACATTTTTTAGTGATCCTTTTAGCATATGACTCTCCTTGACATCCTTTCCAACTTATCTTTAAAAGTTAAGACCCAATTATATTTGGAAGATCATAAAATTTTTGGATACATTATAGGTCCTTTGTGGACTTAGTGAATTTTTGACCTAATTTCATGTGATTTTTTGACCAACTTTCAAGAATCATAGCTCCTTAAATTTTCATCATTTGAGGCTGATTCTTTTTATACATTATCATTTTTGATTCTCTCTACAAGTTTGCTTAAATAGTCAAAGCCTAATTGTGCTTGGAAGGCCATGGTATTCATTGATACATTTCAGGTCATTATAGGTCATTGGGACTTGGAATTTTTCAAGCTTGCATTGTCATAATTTTGTACCAACTTCAACATGCCATAAATTTTTACACAAGAATCCAAATGCAACCTTTCTTGGAACATTGTATTCTTTTCCATGAGGAGAGTACATTGCAAGAAGAATGCAATAACAAACCGCTTATGCATGATACCCCACAAGCTTAAAGATGGCTACATGAAATTGATTTTTCAACTTAAAGTTAGATTTCCACTTGATCAAAACCCTTTTTAATCACCAAATTAGCACGCGTTTTGGATCTAAACATATTTAATCTAGTGTCAAGAAGTTAAATGGAACACAAAACACAAGTTAAAGCTGAATTTTGATGGATTAGAGGTCATACTTTTCTCACTTGGAAGGTTCACACGAATTGAAGGAATTATTGATCATTTCACACACTTAAGCATTCCATCATCATCTCCTATAAATATAAGAACCCACTCTATCATTTATCAAGCTTTTGAGAGCCAACAAAACCCTGCTCCAACTTCAAAATTTCACTCAAAATTACTGGGATCGTATTTCTTCTACAAACCATCTCAACTCAATTTATTCATTCATACACCTTTCTTGCAACCTCACGAAGCTAACATAACAAGAATCAAAGCCTGAGGTACACCATAGCTCTCTAACCAAGTTTGGTTTCATACACTTATGACCACACTTCGTTTAGGTAGCTACACACCTCCAATTGATTCAAACTTCATACCATGATGTAGCACTTGGATTTTTGAAGCTTAAGCTTCTTTTAGATTTCATTTTCATCATTTAATTTTGGTTTGAATTTTCAAAAATTTCACGAGTTTTCATCAAATTCTCTCTGCTCAGTTAATATAAATTTTCACCATGCATGTGGTTGAGATCACGCTGAAGAGACAACCATAATGGTGGTGGTCTCAGTGTCTCATGTTGACACTTTAAAAAACTTAGGTGAATGTCATCGGGGAAGATGACCGAAGGAAGAAGAAGGTGACTGAGTTTTGATTTAAATCATGGACCAGTCGCAGCGTGACAAGTGAAATGTTATGACTGGTTGGATGTTTTTGAGATCAGGTGCATTTATTTGACTAATTTCAATGGTTAGCGTGCAACTTTGACCCATTGGATTATCCACCTGGATTAAATGAGGTTGATATGACGCCCTCAGGTATTTTGAATTTTATATTTTATTTTACAAAATTGTTTTAAATTGATTTAACTTCAGAAATTCAAATAAATTCATTTTAACTCCAAAAAGTCTCATAATAATTTCTCAAATGCTCTCTAATTTTTTCACCCGATTCTTATTTTTTCATCTTTTTATTTTTATTTTTACCTTTACATTGATTTTTTGATTATTTGCTTGATTTTAATTAGTTTAAAATTAGTTTTCTGTTTCCAAAAATTACCAAAAAGTTTATAAAAATATTAAAGATCATTTCTGATTTTTCTATAGTCTTATAAGAAATTTATTTGATGTTTTGAATGTACTTTGATATTTTACCTTTTATTTTCATTTAAAAATCAATTTAAAAAATGATTTTTCATGCATATTAATTGTTTTTATTACATTTTAATTATGTTTGGCTTTTGTTGACTGGCTGGCCTTGGTTCATAGTTAATTTGATCATAAGTTTCATCAATCTCATTGGATATTGGGTGTTGATGGGGTGAAAACCCTAATCCCCCAAAATAGATGAATAATTTTGATGATAACTTGATCAATACCTTGATTTAATTTGGGATTTACATTCTTGTTCAAATTATCTCGGCTACATCTCTTTCTTCTTCCTTTTTATTTTTGATCAATTGGATGATTGATGATTCATGTTGTTCAATTGAATTTCGATTGGTACTTGATGAACTTTTATCATTTCAAATCTACCTCTAAGTGATCAATTGATCACTCAAGGTACTTTGGATTTATGACAAGTTTGTACTAAGGTATCATGAAGGATTTGATTGATGTAATGATCACATCTCTTTGACTTAGTCTTGATCACCTTTGCTTTTAAACTATGGTGTGTATTATATGCAATACACCTACATTATTTTGTCCCAGCCTTAGATAGGTGCAACTTCTATATAAGTTCACTTAAGATTGTTTAATATAGCGCCAAATTATCCCGAATTGGAGAACTAATTACTAACTATTAATTGTACTAACATTTAATTTTCCGCACCTTTACTTTTTCGTTATTTAAATTTTTCCGAAATTTACTTTATGTCCCTTACTTTTAGCATCTTTATCATGTCATTTTACTTTCTTTCCTTTATTTTTATGCCATTTTTCTTTTGTTCCTTGCACAATTTTTTATGTCCTTTTTCTTTTGCTCCTTGAGCATTTTTTCTTTCTTTAAAAGAAATTAATAAATACTCAAACCTTAAAAAACTTAATGACTCTTGGACTATAGTTACTACCTTTTGCATTATGGAGTTTTGACCTTTGGACTTAGGATAAGACCTTGACCTGGACTTTCATTTGAACCTTGTGGTCTTGATTAATCTGAGACCTTGGTTGTGTTTGTATTTGTCTGTTTGTTGGGAACTTTTCTATGTGTGTTGTACCCCAAAATTTGCCCTTCTCTTTTTCACAAGAAATCACAACTTCGGGTTTTCCCTGACTTTTCAGATTGGCGTAAGAATCAGTCAAACAGACTTTTTCTTATCAGTCTATCCAAATTAGGGTTTTCATGGACTCTCGAACAATTCAAGCAGATTATTAGGGTTTGGTTGAGTTTGGCTCAGGGTTTGATCAGGCGGACGCTTCTTTGATAACAAATCAAGAACTAGGGTTTGTGCGCGCATTCTCAGAAAGAATTAATTCTACAGTTCTTTTCAATTTACTCTGAGATATGGATTGAGGCTTCTGATTGAGAGTTTGCAGTGTTTGATTTAATCAGTAAAAGGGATAAGCATGTGTATGTTTGTTTGATTAACTGTGCATTGTTTAATTGGGACGCCGGGTTTATTATCGATTGCAAGACTACAGTGTTTGTTAATTATTTATTTTATCTAAGTTAGAATAATTGGATCTACTTCCAGTTATTTTAATTCAAGAAAACTTAAATAATTAAATAAACATTTGAAGAGGAATTAAAAGAGTGATCTGACAAAAAAGATTTGTTTATTCATTTTGAATTGTTTGTTACATATATTATTTGAATACTGTAAATTCATTTACAGTCATTTACATTAATATTATTACAAATAATTAAAATGAAATAAAGCTACGTCCTAAAATTTCCTAAGTCTTCATCTTCTACTGATGCTCCTTTGCTCATTTGATTTTATCTGCAAAGACAAAAAAAAAGAAGGGAAAGAAGTCAAATGCAGATGAAATAAAAAAAGCAGACAGTTAATTTAAAAAGCTCATCATTAAAAGTGACTGTCCGGAATCAGTTTATTCACCCTCTCTGCAAATCACAAGAAATTCTTGGTTCACAAAGAGGGATAGAAATATGCTTGCAAAAAAAATATGAAATGCACAAAGCTATTCAATATGCCAAATACAAAGCTGCATAGTTCATAATTCCAAATTGTCAACCAAAGTTTTCAAACTGAATAGCAAACTGAACTGCACAAAACAAGTCACAAGTTTCAGACTAAGCAAACTGAATGTCAAAACAAATTGCCCAAAGGAAACTGTCAAAAGCTGTCCAAAAGATATAGAAAGATATCAAAAGCCTCTAAAAAAGCCATACAACCTGTTTCAAACCACAGGCCAGCCTCAAAGCTAACTTCCTCATAGGCCACACAAATCCCAATCTCAGAGTCAATATCATACAATCATCTTCATCAAATCAAAGCATTCAATCCCAAAATCCTCAGAGCTAAGCTCATCACAGGGTCCAATAATAGGCAAACTCAGAAGAATCAAAGCAAACCAAAAACCCTTAGAGCTAGGCTCATCACAGGGTCCAACAACAATATTCAGATTCCAAGCATCATCATCATACGAAGCAAGCAAAAGAGAGGAAAAGAAGTGAAACAATAAGCCAACAATTCTCAGATTATTATCATCATTGAAAACAACCAAAAAAAAGGCAAATAAGCAATCAGAAGCTCACTCAAAGTCTCAGAAGAAGCAAGAACATCATCAAAATAATCATACAGAAGCAAGAAAATGGGAGGAAAAGAAGCAACTGTCAAAGGGTTTTCAGGCAAAGCATCTTCATAAAACCCTAAAAAGCAAAGATACGAATACCAGATTTCCAAAGCTCACAGCTTCATACTCCCTCCGCCTGGCCGCCTGAGACACGCCTCCAAGTCTACCTCTCCTCCCCTCCAAGCAACGAACCCCAAAGGTAGTATCTCTTCCTTTTTATTTTCACGCCTCAAACAGAATAATAATAATAATCAAGATCAGAACACATAGAACTAATTAATCATGCAAATCCGAAAACCCTAAGAATGGTTAGAAGCAGAAATCATACCTATTGTGTCATAACTGACTGAGTAATCCATGGAGGGAGGAAGAGATGGGCGGGTGGCGCTTGGTGGCCACAGGCGGAGGCGTCCAGAAAGCTTGAAGAGGCGAAGAATGAAGACGAAGATGAGAGCGCCGTTTGTCCACACAAACCCTAGTTCTGAAGCACAACCTAAACGAACCCTTACAAAATTTGCAAAACGTATCTGGGCCTTGCCCCATCCAAATACCTAAGCCCAACTGATTCCAACGTGCACCCCCTGTTTCTCTTCTCATTTTTGTTTCTATTTTGTCATTTTAGGCCCAGCTTTCCACCTTAAGCCCATTAAATTCTCTTAACCTTTTTTTATATTTTTGAAAACCAATATCTTTTTTTACTTATCCCTTTATTTTCCCTTTTTTTAAACTTATACTAATATTTTTGTTTAAATAAAAAAAATGATACATTAAATTCTTTTTTCTTTGCAAAATGTTTATTAATACTTTTTTTATCACATTTAAGAGTACATAAAAATAGGATTTTTCTAAATTAAATAATCTTCTCTTTTTAGAATCTTTGTTTAATAAACCTTTGTACATTAACTAAATACCTAGACAATAGGATAATTAAACTTAAAACATCTTTTTTCTTTCTTTTAATTAAAACTTTTGTTTATAGATAATTAACAAAAATACAAAAAAGATAATAATACTTAATAAATACTTACTTAATTTTGCATTAAGTTAACATACTTTTCTCACTTGTAAATAATCACATACACTTTAACCAATACTTTTGATACATTGCTTTTATTCTTATACATTGATACATGTTACATTGAGAATGTGATTCGATTTGGTTGTAAACATATTTGGACATTACTATGCTGATAAGACTCATCCCCATTTGTAAATATTTGTACCCCCATTCCCGGATACTTATTTGTAATAGCTTAGACTTTAAATTCCCGCAATTTATCGCTTTCTATATACTGTATAGTAATTAGGGTTTGTATGCGAAGATTCAAAATCAACCGCTAGATAACCTAAATACAAGACAAATGCATGACAATCAATACATAATTCACACTTGCACCCCTAGGGTAATCCCACTCGTTGCCTTCCAAAATGGGCCATGCTTGCATGTTGAGTTTCTTTGGCAAAACAATTCAAATGATCATAGTCCCTCGATGACGCTTTCGAAGTTGCCTAAACAAAATGATCATAGTCCCTTAAAGCAAAATTGCCAAAGACACTTGGCACCATTGCATTCATGGTCCATACGATGACCCGCGCCCGTCCCGTTAACATCCTAACACAAGATTGTCCACCAAATACAATGGTGGAACGATACTGTTAAAAGGGTTAAAACATAGGAAAGCTCTTTGAGAAATTTAGGGTAGATAGCTCTTGGTTACTTGACCAACTTGCAAAACAAATCCTTGCCACTTTTCAAAATACACCCCACAACACACTTTCAAAACAATTTTCAAAAACATTGAAATATCTTTTCGAAAAGACAAACACCTTTGTAAAACATTCGAGTAAAGAATTGTTACAACGGTTGCCTAGACAAGGCATCTTTTTCAAAAACATTTTCAAAACACACACACAAACCACCATTCCAAGCAATTGAAAATGCAAGGCAAGTGATCTAAAACAAGTAACTAAGAGCCCATGGATAACCATGGATGGAAAGGGTGCTAATACCTTCCCTTTTCATAATCTACCCCCCGAACCCACGAAACATCTCAAAAGGTTTTTCCTGTGCTTTTTAACCTTTCCTTAGGATAAAATAAAAAGTAGGTGGCGACTCTTGCTAAACCGAACAAGTGCGAATACAAACGCAAAAACTCAAGTCAGTTCTCCCACCGTATCACAGAACTGGCGACTCTGCTGGGGAATAATTTAAAAGTGGGGTTACCTTAGGGTTTAGATCACCTTTACATACTTGCTTTGATTGCTTTGATTGCTTTACTTTTTGGGTCCTTGTTTGGGTTTGTTGTAAATCCTACACCCGGATTTGGGGCACCTTTTTAGGTAAATAGCAATAAAACTGTGAGGGAACTGTGCGGGGTATACCGACATGGTTGAAGCAGTAAGCTATGTTAGTGTGACATATTTGTGAGTACCGGTAACCCTTGAGTTCAATCAAGGAGAGTACGGGGCCGCTGAGTGATGTCGTGAAGCACTAACGAACTCTAGAACCTTACTTGACCATCTTAGCCTTTTTAGGGGTAGTGAGATGACCGACTTTGGTGCAGTCCGAAGTTGGTAGATACTCGATACTACACTCATTGAGGGTTGTTTTCTTGGAATATTTTGGTCGCCAGTTAAGTGGCTAAACCAAAACAATGAACACAGAAAACAATCCAATGATATTGAGCTCCTTAGAACCCGGTTTCTATTTCTAGGACAGGATGAGCCAACTAACTTCAAGAGGGTACTTACCTACAACCCCCATGCAAGCCTAAACCTAAGGACTTGTTTTCCCTGTGTGAATATGTTTACCTGTATATGCACTTACTTGCTTTTGCATACATGTACATAACATCATGACATCATACCATAGCATTTTCAATAACCATTTCAAGGATCTCGAGGTTTTTTTTGATGCAGGGTTACGTTGAACCAGACGTCTACCAAGGGGCAAGAGGTTTCTCCTCTAAACAAATGCCATCAAAGATCAAGTGCAACAACTTGAATCAGGGGCTATGACCCACTTGACATGGTGAGCTTGATTCTCGTGGAAAGACATCCACCGGTGCAAAGTTCTCCAATCAAAGATCAAAGTTCAACCTCTAACATTCTCTTGTGTTTACCCCAAGAGATCCTTGAAAGCATGCATCCACATATCATGCATTGCATCATAACATTTTTTCCTTTTCAGGTTTCCTTATTCTCCTACTGTTTATTTCAGTAAGAGATGGCTCTAGAAAGGACTGTGAAGGATATCCAGGACCAAAACGCTCAACTTCAGGAAATGTTCTTGAACCTGTCCCTGGGGCAAGAAGAAGTGAAAGCTCTCCTCACAAAGGGCTTGGTCCAGGAGAATTCAAACAATTCCAGGAGTGATCAGTTGGGGGAACTGCAGTTTGATTTGGCAACATTGAGGATCCAGATGATGGGACAACTGGTGGGCCAGATGGCTCTCATCCAGGACTTGTCTCAAAGACAAGAGGAGCTCAGGGTTCTCGTCAAACAACTGCTTCGGGACAACCAAGTGGGGCAAACATCTGAGGTTGAAGAACAAGTCACCATTCAACCCCCCTCCAGACAAGAAGACAAAGGGAAGGCTCCCCTACTTGCTTCAGGGTCACAAGCCCATCAACAACCGCGTCAGCGTCAACGGGGTAATCAGCGTAAGCAAACTACGTCTGAAAGACAGTTCACTGAGACTGACATACCGTCATCTCTAATACTGGAGCGCTTGTTGGAGGTCAATCTGTCTGCTTTGAAGGATCCTATTCGGAATCCCAATACCTCCGCTCCTAGCTATCATCCCGATGCATTTTGTGTGTACCACTCCTATAGCCTGGGACATGACACCGATGACTGTTGGGCCTTGAAGAACAAGATTCAAGATCTGATTGACATTGGAGTGCTGAGGTTCATGCCAGACGGCGAGATGAAAATCTTCCGTTAAGGGTTACTCCACCTGAAGTGACAAAGCTCGAACTGAGAGACCTTTGTTACATTTGAATTTTCAAAGTTGTAATCTTCTGTTATTCAAACAATTATCTATTAATGTCAAACTTTGTTTCATTAATGCATTGCATATGTTTGTCTTGAATTCATCCATTCGTTTTCACTACTCTTATGTTTTCTTTATGATATTTAACTCTTGATAAAAAGCTGCAAGCCTTTAGAGGGAGGATGACAAAACAATACCATAATCTCATACAATATGCTTTTGAACAGACCTTGCTGATGATGTACAGGCATTTCTTTCAATTCCCAAACACTGGAGTTATAAGGAAGATAATCCCTAGTCAACCCCTTCGAGCCAAAGAAGTAGGAGTTTTCTGTTCTAAACAAATTGAAACCTTTGATTTAAACCTGGGGCAGGGTAGTCTCTCAGTTAATTCAAGAGGGTGCGCATTGAAGTCGCAAACTCTCAGTTCGTAACACAACGAACGACATCAAAAGAAAAAGAGAAAAGCATTCCTCTGGAATCAAAATACAGTGATGGTTCCTTATCTCATGGGCAGTCATTATCTCTCAAAAGAGAAAAGCCCACCAAGCCAAAACCTATAAAGGAGGCTTAAGAAAGCTGGGGCATCCCGCTGACTGTAATCTCGAAAACAGGAACAGTCAGGCAAAAGTTAGGGATAACAAATCAAAAGAAAGAGGTCATTACAAATCCTCAACAACATGAAAAATGTTGCAAAAAATGACTGCCTTCCCAATGAATTCAATCGGTGAACCATCACCCAAAAGTCGTTCCAAACTCGAACAAAGTTCGACGCACAATTAACTGAGCTTAGGATTGAAGAACATCACGAAGAGCGGGTGGGTACAAATATACTTTGAGCCTTTATCCTTTGTTTCTTAAACCGTAAACCAAGCCACGTTACAACCCTTCAAAAGTCCTAATTGAAGCAGGGGTTAGTTCGAAAGCATACTGTTACAAAAAGGTATCCTGACTCCTGTAAGGCTTTGCTCTAAATCTTGTGTTGATTTTGTCTTATAAAAAGTTTTCTGCTAAAAAACGCATTTTTCAAAACTTCGAGACAGACATAAACTTTGCATCACTTGAATATCACTGTTTGCATATGGTTATTCGTTTGACAGCGAAGAAATTCCTACAGCGAATGTTTGGAGGAACGGAAATTCTCTCAGTGAGTAAAATCACTTCAAAATGGATGACTCTTCCGTTGACAAAATCTCCTATCGACAAAGGGGCATGACATGTCACCATCCAATTAACCTGGGGCAGTCCAGTCAAGGTTTCAACAGATCTTTCAAAGTTCAATTAACCTGGGGCAGTCTAGTCAAGATTTCAAGAAATCTCTCAATTTGCAGAGTAACCTGATTCAAGACTCCTTCATCATCACTTGGGGCATTCGAATGTAAAAAGTGTCCAACAATTCCTTCATCACCTGCTGGAAGTTACAACCACCAACAGAATAATGGACAATTGAAGCTCCTAAAAATCTGTTTCTCTCAAGAATGAAGACTCTCATCCTTAAAACCTCAGAAGATTGGTATACTCCCAGTTTCTAACCGTTAACAGAATAAAGATTCTCATCACCTCAGAAGATTGGTATACTCCCAATTTCTGACACTCAAGAGTGAAGACTCTCATCCTTAAAACCTCAGAAGATTGGTATACTCCCAGTTTCTGACCGTTAACAGCATGAAGATCCTCAGAAGATTGGTATACTCCCAGTTTCTGACCGTTAACAGAATGAAGATTCTCATCACCTCAAAAGATTGGTATACTCCCAATTTCTGACACTCAGGAGTGAAGACTCTCATCCTTAAAACCTCAGAAGATTGGTATACTCCCAGTTTCTGACCGTTAACAGAATGAAGATTCTCATCACCTCAGAAGATTGGTATACTCCCAATTTCTGACACTCGAGAGTGAAGACTCTCATCCTTAAAACCTCAGAAGATTGGTGTACTCCCAGTTTCTGGCCGTTAACAGCATGAAGATTCTCACCATCTCAGAAGATTGGTATACTCCCAATTTTTGACACTCAAGAGTGAAGACTCTCATCCTTAAAACCTCAGAAGATTGGTATACTCCCAGTTTCTGACCGTTAACAGAATGAAGATTCTCATCACCTCAGAAGATTGGTATACTCCCAATTTCTGACTCCCAACAGAATGAAGATTCTCATTCTCAAAGTGGCGTATTTCTTAAGTTTCGGATTAATACCTGTAGCAAGCCAGGAAAATATCTGTGGATGACTGATGTGGATTAATACCTGAAACCAGCCAGGAAACCATCTACATGAAGAGATTAAAGATCAATACCTGTAACAAGCCAGGAAAACATTCTTTCTCAGGTCAGAGATCAATACCTGAAACCAGCCAGGACAACTATCTCACCGACCAGCCTTTTCAAGATCCCAGATCAATACCTTCAGCAATCAAAAGATTCTTGCAATCCCCAGCAGAGTCGCCAGTTCTGTGATACGATGGGAGAACTGACTTGAGTTTTTGTGTTTGTATTCGCACTTGTTAGGTTTAACAAGAGTCGCCACCGACTTTTTATTTTATCCTAAGGAAAGGTTAAAAAGCACAGGAAAAACCTTTTGAGATGTTTCGTGGGTTCGAGGGGTAGATTATGAAAAGGGAAGGTATTAGCACCCTTTCCATCCATGGTTATCCATGGGCTCTTAGTTACTTGTTTTAGATCACTTGCCTTGCATTTTCAATTGCTTGGAATGGTGGTTTGTGTGTGTGTTTTGAAAATGTTTTTGAAAAAGATGCCTTGTCTAGGCAACCGTTGTAACAATTCTTTACTCGAATGTTTTACAAAGGTGTTTGTCTTTTCGAAAAGATATTTCAATGTTTTTGAAAATTGTTTTGAAAGTGTGTTGTGGGGTGTATTTTGAAAAGTGGCAAGGATTTGTTTTGCAAGTTGGTCAAGTAACCAAGAGCTATCTACCCTAAATTTCTCAAAGAGCTTTCCTATGTTTTAACCCTTTTAACAGTATCGTTCCACCATTGTATTTGGTGGACAATCTTGTGTTAGGATGTTAACGGGACGGGCGCGGGTCATCGTATGGACCATGAATGCAATGGTGCCAAGTGTCTTTGGCAATTTTTCTTGAAGGGACTATGCTCATTTTGTTTAGGCAACTTCGAAAGCGTCATCGAGGGACTATGATCATTTGAATTGTTTTGCCAAAGAAACTCAACATGCAAGCATGGCCCATTTTGGAAGGAAACGAGTGGGATTACCCTATGGGTGCAAGTGTGAATTGTGTATTGATTGTCATGCATTTGTCTTGTATTTAGGTTATCTAGCGGTTGATTTTGAATCTTCGCATACAAACCCTAATTACTATACAGTATATAGAAAGCGATAAATTGCGGGAATTTAAAGTCTAAGCTATTACAAATAAGTATCCGGGAATGGGGGTACAAATATTTACAAATGGGGATGAGTCTTATCAGGATAGTAATGTCCAAATATATTTACAACCAAATCGAATCGCATTCTCAATGTAACATGTATCAATGTATAAGAATAAAAGCAATGTATCAAAAGTATTGGTTAAAGTGTATGTGATTATTTACAAGTGAGAAAAGTATGTTAACTTAATGCAAAATTAAGTAAGTATTTATTAAGTATTATTATCTTTTTTGTATATTTGTTAATTATCTATAAACAAAAGTTTTAATTAAAAGAAAGAAAAAAGATGTTTTAAGTTTAATTATCCTATTGTCTAGGTATTTAGTTAATGTACAAAGGTTTATTAAACAAAGATTCTAAAAAGAGAAGATTATTTAATTTAGAAAAATCCTATTTTTATGTACTCTTAAATGTGATAAAAAAAGTATTAATAAACATTTTGCAAAGAAAAAAGAATTTAATGTATCATTTTTTTTATTTAAACAAAAATATTAGTATAAGTTTAAAAAAAAGGGAAAATAAAGGGATAAGTAAAAAAAAGATATTGGTTTTAAAAAATATAAAAAAAGGTTAAGAGAATTTAATGGGCTTAAGGGGGAAAGCTGGGCCTAAAATGACAAAATAGAAACAAAAATGAGAAGAGAAACAGGGGGTGCACGCTGGAATCAGTTGGGCTTAGGTATTTGGATGGGGCAAGGCCCAGATACGTTTTGCAAATTTTGTAAGGGTTCGTTTAGGTTGTGCTTCAGAACTAGGGTTTGTGTGGACAAACGGCGCTCTCATCTTCGTCTTCGTTCTCCTCCTCTCCAAGCAACGAACCCCAAAGGTATTATCTATTCCTTTTTCTTTTCACGCCTCACACAGAATAATAATAATAATCAAGATCAGAACACATAGAACTAATTAATCATGCAAATCCGAAAACCCTAAGAATGGTTAGAAGCAGAAATCATACCTATTGTGTCATCACTGACTGAGTAATCCATGGAGGGAGGAAGAGATGGGCGGTGGCGCTTGGTGGCCACAGGCGAAGGCGTTCAGAAAGCTTGAAGAGGCGAAAAACGAAGACGAAGATGAGAGCGCCGTTTGTCCACACAAACCCTAGTTCTGAAGCACAACCTAAACGAACCCTTACAAAATTTGGAAAACGTATCTGGGCCTTGCCCCATCCAAATACCTAAGCCCAACTGATTCCAACGTGCACCCCCTGTTTCTCTTCTCATTTTTGTTTCTATTTTGTCATTTTAGGCCCAGCTTTCCCCCTTAAGCCCATTAAATTCTCTTAACCTTTTTTTATATTTTTGAAAACCAATATCTTTTTTTTACTTATCCCTTTATTTTCCCTTTTTTTAAACTTATACTAATATTTTTGTTTAAATAAAAAAAATGATACATTAAATTCTTTTTTCTTTGCAAAATGTTTATTAATACTTTTTTTTATCACATTTAAGAGTACATAAAAATAGGATTTTTCTAAATTAAATAATCTTCTCTTTTTAGAATCTTTGTTTAATAAACCTTTGTACATTAACTAAATACCTAGACAATAGGATAATTAAACTTAAAACATCTTTTTTCTTTCTTTTAATTAAAACTTTTGTTTATAGATAATTAACAAATATACAAAAAAGATAATAATACTTAATAAATACTTACTTAATTTTGCATTAAGTTAACATACTTTTCTCACTTGTAAATAATCACATACACTTTAACCAATACTTTTGATACATTGCTTTTATTCTTATACATTGATACATGTTACATTGAGAATGCGATTCGATTTGGTTATAAACATATTTGGACATTACTATGCTGATAAGACTCATCCCCATTTGTAAATATTTGTACCCCCATTCCCGGATACTTATTTGTAATAGCTTAGACTTTAAATTCCCGCAATTTATCGCTTTCTATATACTGTATAGTAATTAGGGTTTGTATGCGAAGATTCAAAATCAACCGCTAGATAACCTAAATACAAGACAAATGCATGACAATCAATACACAATTCACACTTGCACCCCTAGGGTAATCCCACTCGTTTCCTTCCAAAATGGGCCATGCTTGCATGTTGAGTTTCTTTGGCAAAACAATTCAAATGATCATAGTCCCTCGATGACGCTTTCGAAGTTGCCTAAACAAAATGATCATAGTCCCTTCAAGAAAAATTGCCAAAGACACTTGGCACCATTGCATTCATGGTCCATACGATGACCCGCACCCGTCCCGTTAACATCCTAACACAAGATTGTCCACCAAATACAATGGTGGAACGATACTGTTAAAAGGGTTAAAACATAGGAAAGCTCTTTGAGAAATTTAGGGTAGATAGCTCTTGGTTACTTGACCAACTTGCAAAACAAATCCTTGCCACTTTTCAAAATACACCCCACAACACACTTTCAAAACAATTTTCAAAAAAATTGAAATATCTTTTCGAAAAGACAAACACCTTTGTAAAACATTCGAGTAAAGAATTGTTACAAAGGTTGCCTAGACAAGGCATCTTTTTCAAAAACATTTTCAAAACACACACACACACACCACCATTCCAAGCAATTGAAAATGCAAGGAAAGTGATCTAAAACAAGTAACTAAGAGCCCATGGATAACCATGGATGGAAAGGGTGCTAATACCTTCCCTTTTCATAATCTACCCCCCGAACCCACGAAACATCTCAAAAGGTTTTTCCTGTGCTTTTTAACCTTTCCTTAGGATAAAATAAAAAGTCGGTGGCGACTCTTGCTAAACCGAACAAGTGCAAATACAAACACAAAAACTCAAGTCAGTTCTCCCACCGTATCACAATGTGCAAGTGTTGTTACTTTGAGGCTTTGAAATTCATCTGATGCAAGAACATTCATCCAAGACATCAAGTTTTATCTGATACATGAAAAGTCATCTGCATACCCTAGTGATTCATCTGATGCTGAGACCTTGAGTTTTCACTATAGACACTAATTTTTCATCTGATGCTTATTTCTTACTTGTATGTGTGTCTTAATCCAAAGGAAATAGATGCATATTTTGACTTGTTTCAAGATGACTGCTCTTGTTTGGTTAGATCTTTCTTTAGCTTAGATTTTACTTTATGCTTTCAGATAGTCCCTTCATCTCTTGCCTATCTTCTTCAATTTTCAAAATCTTCTCTCTTTTTCCAAAACCTACTTATTTTCTTAAATATAAACCACTTTCAATAAAAACCTTGACTTTGTCAAGTGAAATTTCAAAACTTGTTCCTTAATTAAACCTTAATCCACTTAATCAAAGTTAAACTCTTTTCTTCAAAAACTAAAAAGCACAAAAACTCATCCAAACTATTTTGCCATTTTGGATTTTCATTTTAAACCCTTTTTTCAAATATTATACATGAGTCATCTTGTTGTACCCTAAAATTTCCCCTCTCACTTATCAAGATTTTTGCTCACAAGATCTCCTTAGACTCAAGACTGCACTAGGGTTTGATCAACTCAAGACACCTCCTTAAGCACTGATGACCAAAATTAGGGTTTTAGTTTGCACAAGGATTTTTGAACTTATAATACCCCATATGACTTTAATGGATAATTATGGACCCCCAAGATCACTCATGTCAAGTTTCAAGCCTTGGATCACATTTTGCTCGGTCAATGGAGCAGTTGACCTAAAAAATAGTTGTATTGGAGAAAAAGTCAAGTATGGCCAATTTACAGTCAAACTTCATAATTTTTTATCCACATCAACATTTTAGACTCATATGTATCATTTTATCAAGTTTGGACCATAACTCCTCAAGAAATTTGATCAAATCTCTAAAAGGGCAAAATGGTCAAAATTAGGGGTTTGACTGAGACGGGGCAATTTCTGATTTTTAACCTAGCAAATGATCATTTGGTTTAAGGTATAATCTCAAGAGTCCAATTTCATCATTTTTACCTAATGGAATGGTTCAAAACATTGCAAGTCCATTGGATTGACAGATGAATTTTTAATTCAACTAATCAAAAGTCAACTGTATACTGAAAAGTCAAACTTTGACTTTTTGGTCAAATTCAAGTGCCAAAGGTCACAATTCGTCAAAACATGTTAAAATATGAAACTTATTCATCAAGAAATCAAAAAGTCAAGACTTCATTTTGAAAAGTCAAAATTTCTAAACTTAGAAATTTTTCTAAGTGTTGGAAATTTCATGTTTTTTCATAACTTTGAGCAAAATTTCCACCATGATACAAGATGATTCAAGAGAAACTTCCAACATGAAAGTTGTAGATATACATGAAATCTATAACTTTTCTTTAAACAACTCCTTCCAAAAATGCTTGGATCTCAAGTTATAATTTTATGAACACGTGGTCATGAAACTAAACACTTAGTGAAATTTTGCCCAAATTTGGTCAGGATTTTGACCCAATTTCATGGCACTTTTTCATATAGTTACAAGGGGAATTGATATCGAGAAAACATATCATATAATTACCACGCTTTTTACCGATTTTATATTTCATTAAGTCATCTAACCCCCGATTATTCCGAGATTATTTGTCTTTTTACAGGTATAACATTTGTCGACTCAAACCAATGGAAAAGGACAACATGAAGAAGGCTAGACAATAAACAAAGAGAAAAAGAACTAAAAAAAATACAAAGTTTGGATTTTTGGAGCAGTGACGGTCGTCACATCCTTGTGACGAGCGTAACACCCCCCAACTTGGAGTAACGCTCGTCACACATCACTGACGAGTGTAATGTGCTACTTAAGCGCGTTACGACCGACACCCACCTGTGACGACCGTCACGAGCGTGAAGATGGGCGTTGTGAAGAGTGGAGACGTGGGCAACGCAAGGGCATACTCGTTCAACTATTTTTCCTCCACCCACCAATAGTGCTCCCTATATTTTCTCCATTTCAACCTTTCCTCAAGACTTGGTGTGATCGGTGGATCTGGAACTGACTGTTTAACGCTGGTTCACGAAATGTCGCGGAAGCAAGAGTCGCCACCGTCTTTTATTTTCTCCAAATGGAAAGGACAAAAGCACAGAAAAATTCCTTAAAGAGATTGCTCTCGGTTCGGGAGGTAGGTTATAGAAAGGGAAGGTGTTAGCACCCTTTCTATCCATGGTTATCCATGGGCTCTTAGGTACTTGCTCACTTGTGTTTTCAAAAATGGTTTGTTTGCTTTTCAACTGTGGGTTTTAAAAAGTTTCTTTGAAAATTCCAGTTCGACTCTTGTATCGGTCCTCAAGAGTGTTTGAAAAATTGCTTTCGAAAGCTTTTGAAAATGTGTTGGTGTGAAAAGTATTTTTGATTTGTTTTGAAATTTGAGCAAGTATCTAGAGTCGTCTACCTACCCTAAGGAATTCGTCTGTGTAAATGTCCTTTAAAGTAGTGCCATCCCACCATTGAGAGGTAGGTAGCACCACCGTTGGAGGTGTTCGGGTCAATTCGAGGTTCGGGACATGGTGATCACCAGAGCAATGGGAAGACACCTTAGAAGCTACCCTCATGCCAGGTTCCCGGATCATGAGGACTTACTAAGACATCCTCTACTCGACGATCACCTTTCGAAGGGCAAGGCAACAGTGAGGCGTACCCTAGGGGTGGTGTGTGATTCGTGTGTCGTTTTCAGATATTTTTGTCTTGTCATGTCAAAGTGATCTATGCGTTTTTTATTTCAGGCCATTCATTCTTGCATGCATTTATTTAACAGTTAAAAAGTGCGAGAAAGGTAAAGTTCTAAACTATTACAAAAGCGCGGGTCCACATCGCCAAAATTTCCAGGACCCGATTTGACAGAAAATAAAGAATTAAAGTAAAAGTGCGAGAAATTATAATGTCCGAGTTTACAAGGCTTCGGGAGAGGTACATTAATATTTACAAGAAATAAATAAAGTGCGCGAATATGAGTTAAAGTTAGAAACGAGGGCGTTGGACCCTTTTTTAATGAAATTAAATTAAATTATTAAATTAATTAAAATTAAAATGAAAGGAAGTTATTTTTGGTATTTTTTTGGATTTATGAATTTTTATGAGAGATTAAATGAAATTAAAATATTAAACCTAATTCTACAATTTTTATTTGTTAAGAAAAACATATTAAAATTAAACCTAAATTACCCTAATTAATTACATGGAATTTTAATTTATAAAAACAATATGAAATATTTAATTATTTGGAGAAAAGAAAAGAAAAGGGATAAAGAATTAATATAAACCCTAATTCTACCAATTTTAAATTTATTAAGAAAAATGCTTGAATTAAACCTAATTTAATAGCTAAAATTAATGAATAATATTTATTTACAAAAAAATATATTAATTAAATAAAATACTTATTTTTTGTCTTTTTTCTGATTTTATATTGTTTTTTTTTTTACATTTTGTATGAAAATATTCAAATTAAAGAAATTAATTAAAGAACAATAATTGAAATAAAAGACCAAAATAATGTAGAGAATAATGCAAACCTAGGGGGGTTCTGTCCCCAAATGAGAGGTTTTGGCTTAGCAATTTGGGCCCAATTGTCCCTGGCCTGGTGGACTTTTCAGGATGCGTGTAAGTGCGTTGACTGAGGTCTACCGTGTTCTTCAGATCATGGCCTTCTGATCGTTTCCATTGGCCAAGTGGCAAGCTAGATTTGAGAGATGCATGGTGGTCCACAATACTGAAACTGCACAGAAGTATTAGTGGAAAAATAATATGGAAAGGGTGAGGGACCTGGGGCTCGAACCCAGGTCCTAGAGATTACCACCACTACGCCTTGCCAACTGCTCCACTTTGTCTCTTTGCATATTAAATAACAAACAATGATTATAAAACAAAACAACGCATTAGTGACTTTTCCGCGCGAATTTTCAAACGACCCAATCATAGCTTGCCACTGCATCGTCTTCTCCATAGCTTTGTTTTTTTTTCTGAAATAAAAAAAGAACGGGCAACGGTTTTGAACCGTTCCCTTATGCATCATTCCAAAAAATAGCGAATAGGCCATATGGCCTCATAAATTAGGCGCGAGGGTTGGGTTCTTTTCGTCCAAGCACGCTTGTTTCAGTGGTCCAGGTCTCGAGTGCTAATTTTTCCTTAACTAAGAAGCCCTAATTCAAGGTTCTGAAAACCCTAGCATATAACCATGGTGAAATCACGCACAATGCCTAAAAACTCAATTGGATCATGTGGTTAGCTTCGTAATAAGTCAAATAACATAAATCAAATATCAAAAACTATAGAAAACATATGAATCATTATGCAAGAATGCAAAAAATTTCCTGTACAGGGTGCGATCGTTTTACCAATTCAGGGCGTTAGAGGTAGTGATTTTGATCCAGGAGCCTTCCTTGATGTCCCAGGAATGTGATAGAATGGTTGTTTTGGCTTGAAAACCTTTGCAACGATGATTTCAGTTTCAGAATTTTCTTGAAAAAATGTCAACTTGGTTATGTATCTATGGTGCAGCTTGGAGTCCTTTTGCACGAGGGTTAGCTTGCCTATATATGTTTGAATGATTTAGGTTAAGAAAATTGATCCAAGAATCCTTGAATTGATGAATCAATATTTGATTTTTATGGCATTAGTTTTCAAATCTTTTTCATGCAAACTTAGTCCAAATCATGTTCAATCACCAAGATATTTTCCAAATCTGATTATACACAAAATCTTGAGATTATTTTATGCACAAAAAGATTCAAAAAGTTAGGTTTAGTATTTTTTACCTATTTATTTTAATTAAATGAATTATTAATGATTAAAAATCCAAATAAATAAATAAAAAATGATAAAAACTTCCCTTTGGGCCACATGGTCGTGCACATTCCTTGGATGATGAATGGTGGAAGAAAAAGAGGCCCATCAGCAATTTTAGGTCATTTGGAGCAATGTTGACTTTTCAAAATATCCAAAAATTTCCCAACTTCCACAAGGCATAACTTGCTCAATTTTTAAGCTTTTCTCATGTTCTTGGACATTTTGGAAAGGTATTTGAGTCCTCTAACCAATGTCTTTAGTCCCATGTCATTTTGATTTACCAATCTCAAGTTATGGTCTTTGACTTAAAGTCCCTTTTTGTTGACTTTTGAAAATGACCTATAATGTTGAAATTGATAAATTTTTGTGAGAGCATTTATTAGACTTGAAGTATGAAGAGGGGTTATAGGAAATGTCATTCTCTTCAAAATGAGCTTTGGATGGAATTTTTCTGATAATCCATGTGGAAGTTATGCCCTGGTCAATTTACAGTTGACTTTTTCAACTGTCCAAATATGGAAACTTTTGCATCTTGAGACTTTTTGAGCCAAGCTTTGAGAATCATGATCAAGCATTGATCAAATGATGTTTGTGGCTTCAAAATGAGATGTTGACCAAAAATTTGAACTTTTGACTGTCAAATGACCATTTTGCCCCTACAGTTGACTGTAGTGCAATTAGGGTTTTTGACTGTGCAATTTTGTGCTGTAAGTCTTGAAACTTTGTATGAGGATGCTTGACCATGTTTATAGGCATGTGGGACTTGATTGGACCCTTGGAAACTTCCTTTTCTTTGTCAGCACCAAAACCCTAATTTTGACTGTTGGGAGGCCCTTGAACTGTGCAACTCTTGGGGAATTTTGAAGCATGCTTTTGACAAATCTTGAAGAGTATGGGAGGGCAAATTTTGGGGTACAACACTTGGCAACTGATATTTTTCCTCTACTATATATATATGTGTGCAAGTGCAATGTACCAGGGGTCGTTGGAATTTTCTCAGAGCAAATTTGTTATTTTTTTACAATTATTTCCATTTTCTTGTTTTAAGAGTTTTTCTACGTTGCTGTAATTTTCATTCCAAGCTTTAGTGTTTAGTTTTAGGTGTTAATTCTTCATTCAAGAATTAACACGATTTATTTACTGCAATCAAGCTCAAGGATTATTGTAATATTTCAAGATTACCATAGCAACTTTGATTCCAGGTTTTTATTGAAATTAATATTTATTCGTTTTTATATTATGCCAATTATTGTTATGAATTATATTGTGAACTGCATTGCTGTTAAATTTATTATGTCCGACTAATTTATTAATACCGGTATGTGACTCTTAAGAACTGAAAGAATTCAGTGATACCTTGGCCAAAAATATTTATAAAACAATTTCTAATTTCCAATTTCCAAGACTAATTTAACTACCCTTGTCACGAGAGTGAGAGGTTAATTAACACGATTTTGCCACGAGAGTGGGAAATTAATTAAGGCAAGAACCTGCATGCGAGAGTTGGGGTTTAACCCAAATAGTGGTAACGAAACATTAATTTTTAAATACACGAGAGTGTTTTAATAAATTAATTAAACTCAAATTGTTTTCAAAAAGTGTTATTAAATTTAAAGTGCATCCACTAGGTTTAGTAGCATAACTTATTTCATGAATACGAGAGTCTATGTCTCAGGTTTTTAAACAATTAGCTTTTACCGAAATACTTTATAGGCCAAGCGATTCACCGAATTCCCTAAGTTCGATTATTACATACCAGTATAACTATTACTATTATTTTTAATTAAACTGTTTCCCCCGAAAAACGAATATTCATCGCTTAGTTAAACAAACTGTAGCATTAGGTCGTATGCGATTGATCCTCAGTCTCTGTGGGTTCGATAATCTTTTAAAACTAGAACGACTAAACTGTATACTTGCAGTTAGTATCCCGACAAACTTATAAAGTCCCGATCAAGTTTTTGGCGCCATTGCCGGGGACTGGTAGTCAATTAATTATGATTCTTCTGTTGCGCGTTTAGACTAGGCAACATATACCCTTTTTCGATTTGTATGCCAAGGACTCGCTCACAAGGCAAACCACTTGACAAATCGACGGACGAACCTGAACGCATTCTTTCTGTAAGACGTGCAGTCAGGGATTACTGTTTAAATCACGCTATTCCTTTACCCAAACCCGAAATAAAGATTGATTCTGAAACAGATTCTAATTCTTCCTCTGAAACCGAAACCAATCCAGAATTAGACATGGCCGAAGAACAAAGGACCTGTCCACTGAAGGAGTACGCAGCTCCATCACAACAAGAACCCCACAACAGCATTGCTGCTCCAGCAATAAACCGAAACGATTTCGAGTTGAAACCGTCATTGATATCAGCTATCCAACAACGCTAATTCTCTGGAGATCCTTCTGAGGATCCGAATGAACATCTTACAAAATTTGTTCAATTTTCCGACACAGTTATAGCAAACGGTGTTAGTAAAGATGCGATAAGATTACGTCTTTTCCCTTTCTCACTAAGAGATAGAGCTTGGGCTTGGTTGCAATCCTTTCCATCAAATTCCGTCACTACGTGGGAAGGAATGAAGATTGTATTCTTAGCACGATACTTTCCCCCAAGCAAGACCGCTGCACTAAGAGCCCAAATCAACGGATTTAGGCAGAAGGATACTGAATCGCTATTCGATGCATGGGAGCACTACAAAGATATGATGCGAATGTGCCCACATCACGGATTAGAAAAATGGCTGATAATCCACACGTTTTATAATGGACTCTTGTACAACACAAGACTCTCTATAGATGCCACCGCAGGTGGTACACTGATGGACAAGCCTTCTGACGAAGCTAACCAACTCATTGAAAACATGGCTCAAAAACACTATCAGTGGGGAGGAGAAAGAACATCTGTGGAGAAAACTCAAACCAAAGGTGGGATGTACGAGGTTAGTAGCCTAGATAAAGTAAATGCTAAGGTAGATGCTCTTACCCAAAAGATAGAAAGCTTGACCTTACCTCCTGCAGCTACCGTGGCTGCAGTTACCCCAAGCTGCGAAGTTTGTGGAGTTCCTGGTCATGTTGGAACCGAATGTCAAATCTTAGCAGGAATATCAGCTGATCAGGTAAATTACGCTCAAGGTAATCCTTATGCCAATACCTATAATCCTGGTTGGAAGAACCATCCTAACTTCTCGTACAAGAGCAATAACGCTTTATATGCACCTGGCCAAGCACCTGCTGTACCTCCAGGGTATCAAAAACCCGCTGGTAATGTTCCTAACATTCCTAAGAAATCTAACCTTGAAATCCTAATGGAAAATTTTATCGCTAATCAAGCCCAACAAAACAAAGAATTCCTAAATCAAAACGTTCACACCGGTGAACAGTTGAAGCTATTAGCAAGCAAGGTAGATGCCCTAGCAACTCACAATAAAATGTTAGAAACCCAAACCTCCCAAGTAGCACAACACCAAGCTAGTTCTGCCACACCTGCTGGTACATTTCCTGGACAGCCACAACCCAATCCTAAAGGACATGCAAATGCTATCACATTACGAAGTGGGACATCCCTTGATGGACCGGTAGATCCTAGACTCCAAAACCCGACCATGTATCAAAAACCTGAAAAAGAAATAGAGAAGTCGAAAGATCAATCTGAAAATGTAGAGGAAGACGCGAATGAGAACAGAGAGGCTTCAGAAAAACCTTATGTGCCTCCACCACCATATAAACCACCAATTCCATACCCCCCAAAGACTTGCAAAAACCAAGAACGAGGGACAATTCAAGAAATTTGTAGAACTTCTGAAACAATTAAACGTTACTATTCCGTTTACAGAAGCTATAACCCAAATGCCGTCATATGCTAAATTCCTAAAAGAAATATTGTCTAATAAGAAAAAAATCATTGAAAACGAAACCGTTATGCTAACTGCCGAATGTAGCGCCATAATTCAAAATAACATGCCTCCAAAGCTAAAAGATCCTGGTAGTTTCTCCATACCATGTGTAATTGGAAAATCTGTCATAGACAAGGCTCTATGCGATTTAGGAGCCAGTGTCAGTCTAATGCCCTTATCTATTTGCGAGAAGCTCAAATTAGGCGACATGAGGCCTACCAAGATGTCCCTACAACTAGCCGACAAATCAGTCAAATTTCCTGTTGGTATGCTAGAAAACATTCCTGTCCGAATAGGACAATTTTACATACCGACTGACTTTATAATAATGGACATCAAGGAAGATTCAAACACCCCATCATACTAGGAAGACCATTTTTAGCTACCACAGGAGCCATCATAGACGTTAAGAAAGGAAAACTTACCTTCGAGGTAGGAGAAGAAAAAGTAGAATTTATTCTTTCCCAATTCTTTAAATCCCCTACTATAGATGACTCATGTTGTCTCCTAGATATTATTGATGAATGTGTCAAAGAACTTGAATACCAAGAGGACACCTATTCTGCGATGCTGAAAATTCAGACACCAACTATCCTTAAGAACGAGGACTGGAAACAAGAACACTTAGATGCCGACCTAAGCGAATGTTTAGCCTTAACACCCGATCCTGCCCCAACTAATAAGAAACCTGGTATAGAACTTAAAATATTACCTGAAGATCTTAGGTATGAATTCTTAGATAAAGAACTCGAACGACCAGTTATAGTCAATGCCAAATTAGGAGAGATCGAAACCGAAAAACTTCTTAGTGTGTTAAGGAAATATCCAGCCGCATTAGGCTATAATATATCGGATCTAAAAGGAATAAGCCATTCTCTCTGTATGCACTGCATTATGCTGGAGGAGGACTGCAAGACTTCTAGAGAACATCAAAGACGAATAAACCCTATCCTAAGTGAAGTCGTTAAGAAGGAAGTGCAGAAACTACTAGAGGCAGGCATCATATACCCAATATCAGATAGCAACTGGGTAAGTCCAGTTCACGTGGTGCCTAAGAAAGGAGGTGTTACGGTTATAACGAACACAAAAGGCGAATCGGTAGCACAACGTACCCAAACAGGATGGAGAATGTGTATAGATTACAGAAAACTAAACAAAGCTACGCGTAAGGACCATTTCCCATTACCATTCATTGACCAAATGCTCGAGCGTTTAGCTAAACATTCCCATTTCTGCTATCTTGACGGGTACTCAGGATTCTTTCAAATTCCCATTCATCCTGATGATCAAGAGAAAACTACGTTCACATGTCCCTATGGTACCTTTGCATACCGAAGAATGCCATTTGGACTATGTAACGCACCTGCAACCTTCCAACGATGCATGATGGAGATTTTCGCAGACTTTTTAGACGAAATTATGGAAGTATTCATGGACAATTTCTCTGTCTGTGGAGAGAGTTTCGATGGATGTTTATCAAATCTTGAATTAGTACTGAAGCATTGTGTCAATGTCAACCTAGTGCTCAACTGGGAAAAATGTCACTTCATGGTGAGACAAGGAATTGTGTTGGGTCACATTGTATCAAACAGAGGGATTGAAGTCGACAAAGTAAAGATCGAAATTATCAAAAACCTTCAACCACCCAAAATAGTTAGAGAAATAAGAAGCTTTCTAGGACACGCGGGTTTTTACCGACGTTTTATAAAAGATTTCTCTAAAATCACCAAGCCACTAACTGAATTACTAATGAAAGAGGCTGAGTTTATTTTCGACGATAAATGCTTGAACGCATTTGAGACACTTAAAGAAGCCTTAATCTCAACACCTATTATGCAACCTCCTGATTGGAACCTACCATTTGAAATAATGTGCGATGCGAGCGATTATGCTGTAGGCGCAGTCCTAGGACAACGCAAAGAAAAAAAGCTTCACGCTACCTACTACGCAAGCAGAACATTTGATCCCGCATAGATGAATTACGCCACTACGGAGAAGAAACTCTTAGCTGTGGTATTCGCATTGGATAAATTTCGTTCCTACTTAGTAGGTGCCAAAATCATTATTTACACGGATCATGATGTGATCCGATACTTACTAAGCAAGAAAGACGCCAAACCACGACTACTCAGATGGATCTTACTCCTACAAGAGTTTGACTTAGAAATAAAAGACAAGAGAGGAACTGGAAATGTGGTAGCTGACCATTTATCGAGATTAGATGGAATCCAAACCGAGAGTGTTCCCATAAACGAAGACTTCCCTTATGAACGCCTTGTTGCTAAGCTAGAGATAAACCCTACCGACAGCTTAGATCAACACAATGAACCTTTAACAACTGCGGTAGTAAAAGCCATTTGTACTAACACCACATTACCATGGTACGCTGACTTCGTCAACTATTTAGCTGCCGGTGTTTTACCACCTGATTTAACGTACCAACAACGGAAGAAATTTTTCCATGATCTTAAACACTACTTTTGGGATGAACCATTACTCTTTAAAAGAGGCGCCGATGGTATCTACCGTCGCTGCGTCCCTAACGATGAAATAGACGATGTCATTTCCCATTTCCATTCCGCCCCTTATGGCGGACACGCTAGTACGTCGAAAACCTGTGCAAAAATACTTCAAGCTGGCTTCTTTTGGCCTACCTTATGGAAAGACGTCCACGTAGCAATCATGAACTGCGATAGATGTCAACGCACGGGAAATATATCTAGACGCGATGAAATGCCGCAAAAAGGAATCCTCGAAGTAGAAATTTTCGATGTATGGGGAATTGATTTCATGGGACCTTTCCCCGCATCTTTTGGAAATAAGTATATTTTGGTAGCCATCGACTACGTATCAAAATGGATTGAAGCCATCGCCGTACCCACAAACGATACACGTGTGGTACTAAAACTATTCAAGCATATTATCTTCCCACGATTCGGTGTACCAAGACTGGTAATCAGTGATGGTGGTTCCCATTTTATCTCTAGAATTTTCGAAAAGTTATTTTCAAAATATGGCGTTAAACATCACATAGCCACACCATACCATCCTCAAACGAGCGGCCAAGTGGAAGTGTCAAATAGGGAGATAAAACAAATCCTTGAGAAAACCGTAACTTCATCCAGAAAAGATTGGTCCTCCAAGCTAAATGATGCTCTTTGGGCATATCAGACAGCTTTTAAAACCCCTATCGGAACAACGCCGTTTAAGTTAGTTTATGGAAAATCTTGTCATTTGCCAGTAGAATTAGAGCATAAAGCTTATTGGGCCATAAAAACCCTCAACTTAAATTACAAGACTGCTGGCGAGAAACGAGTGTTAGATATCCATGAATTAGAAGAATTCCGTTTAGACGCTTATGAAAATGCTAGAATCTATAAAGAAAGAACAAAAAATGGCACGATAAGCGTATCTCGCGGAAACAATTTAAGGAAGGAGACATCGTACTCCTATTCAACTCTAGATTGAAACTTTTCCCGGGAAAATTACGTTCCAGATGGTCCGGACCATTCGAAATTAACAAAGTTTTCCCAAGTGGTGCGATAGAAATTAAAGGCAGTTCTATCGAACCATTCATAGTCAATGGCCAGCGCTTAAAGCACTACTTTAACGCCGGAAATATCAACTATTCGGCTTATCTTCAGTTAAGTGAGCCGCCTACCCCGATACCTAACTGAATAGGTATTAACTGTCGAGCCGTCGACATAAAATAAAGGCGCTTCGTGGGAGGCAACCCATGTTTTACTTTAATTATTTTTACTACTGTAACATGTTTTTATTTTTCTTTTCTTTTTCCTAATCTTTAAAACATTTTCATGATTGCATCTCTTACTCCTTTCTATTTTTTTTTCTTTCTGTTTTTATTTTCCCTTTAAACATTCTTTTTCTTTTTGATTTAACTTTGACAATTTCTTAACCCGAAACTACTAACTTAGTTTCCCTTTTTTTTCAAACATTTATCAAATATTTTCTGGGGGGTAATTCTTTTGCTTTCATATTTAGCGCTATGGCCCGTGTAAACTTCATGAATGTCAATTTGAGAAGCAGACACCAAAGAAGACGATTTGAGGACCTGGCTGAGCGGGAAATATGCCCTACTATCTACGCAGATGACCATGATATGACCGCTCTTGGCATTCGTGAGAGTGTCATGTACTTGCTGCATCAGATTGGCTGGGACACTGCTCCTATCCGAAGACGGTTCTGTACTTACAAAAAGATGACCCTTGAGTTCCTGAGCACCCCGAGCTTCATTCCAAATCATGGGATATGATTCAACCGTGGGTTGATCACTTTCAGGATGTTTAACATGGACTACACTTATAACCTCCAGGAGTTTAGCCACCTGCTTGGGTTCCCTTTTGGTCCTGATGTTATCACTATGACCTAGGAGGACCTCTTGCTTGACTCTGATCTTGATTTTTTCTGGGGGAGCATCGCTGGTAATAACCATCCTGAGCCGTCTGATCTTTATTCTGAATGCATCCATAACCCGACTATCAGGTATTTTCACAAGATCATCGCCCACACCATCTTTGGCAAACAGCAGAATGTCACATCTGTATCTCGCGATGAGCTATTCATTATGTATTGTGCATCCCAGAGCCGTCCGGTAAACGGTGCCGCTTATATGCTCGCTAATATGGAGCGTATCATCCAGACTCCAAATGCACCAATCCTGTTGGGTGGTTTAGTTACCATGCTATCAAATGCAATTGGACTTCGCAGGCCTATGCTAGGATCAACCCCGCTTTATGGAATAAAGCCGATGGACATCGCATTCTGTTTCAACACTAGCTTTATCGGAAACTGTTGTACCCCAAAATTTGCCCTCCCATATTCTTCAAGGTTTGTCAAGATCAATCTTCAAATGGATCAAGGATTGCACAATTCAAAGGCCTCCTAAGCCAGTCAAAATTAGGGTTTTGGTTCTTGCAAGGAAGTTGAAGTTTTCAAGGGCTCAATCAAGTCCCATATGCCCATAACATTGTCAAGCATCTACATGCCAAGTTTCAAGACTCACAGCATCAAGTTGCACAGTCAAAAGCCCTAAATTGCTTCACAATCAACTGTAGGGGTAAAATGGTCATTTGGCAGTCAAAAGTCAAAATTTTTGGTCAACATCTTATTTTGAAGCCACAATCATCATTTGATCAAGTCTTGATCATGATTCCACAAGAATGGCTCAAAAATCATCAAGATGCAAAAGTTTCCATTTTTGGACAGCTGAAAAGTCAACTGTAACTTGACCAAGGCATAACCTTTTCATGGTTCATCAGAAAAATCCCATCCAATTCTCATTTTTAAGGGGATGACATTTCCTACAACTCATATTCACATTCCAAGTCCAAGAAATGCTCTCACAAAAAGTTATCAATTTCAACATTATAGGTCATTTTCAAAAGTCAACAAAAAGGCATTTTAAGTCAAAGACCATAACTTGAGATTGGTAAATCCAAATGACATGGGACCAAAGGCATTGGTTAGAGGACTTCAAGACCTTTCCAAAATGTCCAAGAACATGTTCATATGATCAAAATTGAGCAAGATATGCAGTGGAGAAGTTGGGAAATTTTTGTGAAATGGCAAAAGTCAACTATCCTTAAAACTTCAATTTTTGACAAAATGGCCCACTTTCTTCCACTTGATTCAGCCTTGTCATGCCACCCACGTGTCCCATGATTAATTTCAAGACCAAATATTTATTTTTTCATTTTTATTTAATTTTTATGGATTTAATTCATTTTAAATCCATAATAATTCAAATAAATCTAAAAAATTAATTAAATGACATATTTTTGGTTTGAATAGCTTTTATGTATGATATGCCAGCTGACAATTTCGTGCTAAGGCTTTTTGTGCACAAAATCTTGATTTTGAACCAAATATGGAAAGCTTTCAATGGTGGTTAAAGAAAAATCTCAAGACATCAATTCCATGGATCATTGGCCCAGCTGCTGACCTAATTCTATTCCCATACATATGCTGAACCAAAACCTAATACATTTCACGTGAAAAAGCTGCTGCAAACCCTTAAGTCAAGATTCGGAGAATCTCTCAAATGCCAAATAGCCAAGGGCAAACCTCCCTCTGAGTCACTTGGGGCATTGGACATGAATTCCAGCTGCGAATCTTGCACGATCAAACATCTTCTGGTGGTATGGCAACACAATGCTACTAACAATGACAACTCCCTGCATTCTGAGAGCGTGGACATAGTCGAAAAATACTGCGCATAATCAAAGACCCGCTAGGTTGACACACCTAGGCAAAAATAAGGGCTTCCCGGCGAACCAAAAGGGTTCGGGCAAAAATAAGGGATAAAATGAAAAAAAATTGTGCACCCGGCAAGTCGAAAACCTGAAATAGCGACTTGGGCAAAAAAGGGTATCCCAGTGGACTGAAAACTCGAAAGAGCGGTCCAGGCAAAAATTAGGGATCAAAGCGTACGACTATGTTCCGTCATCTCGTCACTTGCCTACCAGAAGAAGATTCGTAAATTGACAGTCATCAAGCACCTCCACAGGTACCTTCTCCCACAAAAACAGGGGAAATAATAATTGTCTAAGTGGTCTAGTTGCTCTGTCCACCAAGGTACCAAGGTAAGTTCAGCCGAAGAACGTAACCGGGATACCTTCACTCCCCCCAGAGTAAGACAGATTTCAGCAATACTCCCCTCAAGCAGAGTGGGTCTCCAATCAGCCCCGAAAAGGCATAGTATCTCCAGCAAGTTAGCGATGCTCTCCCCAAGCAGAGTTAGTCTACTGTCAGCCTTAAGGAAGTGGGGCATCCCCAGAAAATCTCAATATTCCCCAGCGGAGTATACAGATGTTCCTCAGCAAGCGTCCCCGGCAGACTTAATATAAGATTGTTCCCCGGCGGAATCCAGATACCCCAGTGCAGTCCAAAAAGTTTCCCCAGGAGAGTTGAATCATTCTCCCCAGTGGATTCTGGAAGCTTATCCCCAGTAGATTCTGGAAGCTTATCACCTGCAGAGTACGAACACATCTCCCCGGCTTTATTCAAAGGTTATTCCCCACCAGAGCTTATAATTGAGTTATCCTTAGCTAATTACCACGGAAAGATCGTCCTCAACGAAGTTCTTCCTTTCCCCGACGGAGTTCATCAATTCCCCAACATAGCTTATCAACAGAATCCCCAGCGGAGTTATCATCAAATTCTCAGCGAAACATCTCTTCCCCACAGAGTATTTCCCCGCAGAGTAATCTCTTCAACAAGTTTATTCCTCAACGGAGTCATCTTCTCCTAACCGGTTTATTCTTACAATCAACATCCCCAGCGGAAACGAAGAACTCTAATCTTCAGCATCAGCCCAGGAGTTATCTTCCCGGCATTCGTCAAGGATTTATTTTCCTAGACAAAAATACATTCATAGACATTTCACATTTCATACATCCTGCTTACATACATGATAAAGTGCATACAACACTATCTCATTTTTGAACATCATGACATCATGCATTTCATACATCATGACATTGCATGCAACTGATGTTTTGCCTTTTCAGGAAAATCCAAAGATGATTACTATCAACTGTCGCAATTCCAGATTCGATACATGTATCTAGCCAGGGCATATCTGTGAGCGATCAATTGTAGATTCGATTCCTGTATCCAGCCAGGGCATGTCTGCATGAAGAGTTTAGAGATTCGATTCCTGTATCCAGCCAGGGCATATCTGTAGACGACTAATTCCGGATTCGATACATGTATCCAGCCAGGGCATATCTGTGAGTAGATTCGATTCCTGTATCCAGCCAGGGCATGTCTGTATGAAGAGTTTAGAGATTCGATACCTGTATCCAGCCAGGGCATATTTGTAGACGACAAATTCCGGATTTGATTCCTGTATCTAGCCAGGGCATATCTGTGAGTAACGGATTGTAAATTCGACACCTGTATCCAGCCAGGGCATGTCTGCATGAAGGGTTTAGAGATTCGATACCTGTATCCAGCCAGGGCATATCTGTAGACGACTAATTCCAGATTCGATTCCTGTATCTAGCCAGGGCATGTTTGTGAGTAACTGATTGTAGATTTGATACCTGTATCCAGCCAGGGCATATCTGCATGAAGAGTTTAGAGATTCGATTCCTGTATCCAGCCAGGGCATATCTGTAGACGACGAATTCCAGATTCGATTCCTGTATCTAGCCAGGGCATATCTGTGAGTAGATTCGACACCTGTATCCAGCCAGGGCATATCTGCATGAAGAGTTTAGAGATTCGACTCCTGTATCCAGCCAGGGAATATCTGTAGACGACCAATTCCAGATTCGATTCCTGTATCTAGCCAGGGCATATCTGTGAGTAGATTCGATTCCTATATCCAGCCAGGGCATGTCTGCATGAAGAGTTTAGAGATTCGACTCCTGTATCCAGCCAGGGCATATCTGTAGACGACCAATTCCAGATTCGATACCTGTATCTAGCCAGGGCATATCTGTGAGTAACGGATTGTAGATTCGACACCTGTATCCAGCCAGGGCATGTCTGCATGAAGAGTTTAGAGATTCGATACCTGTATCCAGCCAGGGCATATCTGTAGACGACTAATTCCAGATTCGATTCCTGTATCCAGCCAGGGCATATCTGTGAGTAGATTCGATTCCTGTATCTAGCCAGGGCATATCTGCATGAAGAGTTTAGAGATTCGACTCCTGTATCCAGCCAGGGCATATCTGTAGACGACCAATTCCAGATTCGATTCCTGTATCTAGTCAGGGCATATCTGTGAGTAGATTCGATTCCTGTATCCAGCCAGGGAATGTCTGCATGAAGAGTTTAGAGATTCGACTCCTGTATCCAGCCAGGGCATATCTGTAGACGACCAATTCCAGATTCGATACCTGTATCCAGCCAGGGCATATCTGTGAGTAACAGATTGTAGATTCGACACCTGTATCCAGCCAGGGCATGTCTGCATGAAGAGTTTAGAGATTCGATACCTGTATCCAGCCAGGGCATATCTGTAGACGACTAATTCCAGATTCGATTCCTTTATCTAGCCAGGGCATATCTGTGAGTAATTGATTGTAGATTCGACACCTATATCCAGCCAGGGCACGTCTGCATGAAGAGTTTAGAGATTCGATTCCTGTATCCAGCCAGGGCATATCTGTAGACGACCAATTCCAGATTCGATTCCTGTATCTAGCCAGGGCATATCTGTGAGTATTTGATTGTGGATTCGATACCTGTATCTAGCCAGGGCATATCTGCATGAAGAGTTTAGAGATTCGATACCTGTATCCAGCCAGGGCACGTTTGTAAGCAACCTTTTGAAGTTCCGGATTCGATTCCTGTATCTAGCCAGGGCATATCTGTGAGCAATTGATTGTAGATTCGATACTTGTATCTAGCCAGGGCATATCTGCACGAAGAGTTTGAAGATCAACCCCTGTAATAGACCAGGTAATTATCTTTCTTTCTCGGGTACGCAAGTTCTCGCTAAGGAATCTCTTACGCGATCGACACCCCGGATGGCATCTATAAGCCCATTACCGACAAGGTTCTGTCACACTTCCAGATGGCATCTATAAGCCCATCCTCCTATCCACTATATCTCCAAATGGCATCTGTAAGCCCATTCCCGACATCACACTGCTGATACTCTACTATGCGAGTGCAAATTTCTGAGCACTCTAGTGTTCAATCATCTTCTACCTTCGGATCACGAAAGGCACGCAAGCCAATCTACATCCTCAGGTCTAAGAAGATTTAACAGGGGCAACTGTTGTACCCCAAAATTTTCCCTCCCATATTCTTCAAGGTTTGTCAAGATCAATCTTCAAATGGATCAAGGATTGCACAATTCAAAGGCCTCCTAAGCCAGTCAAAATTAGGGTTTTGGTTCTTGCAAGGAAGTTGAAGTTTTCAAGGGCTCAATCAAGTCCCATATGCCCATATACATTGTCAAGCATCTACATGCCAAGTTTCAAGACTCACAGCATCAAGTTGCACAGTCAAAAGCCCTAAATTGCTTCACAATCAACTGTAGGGGTAAAATGGTCATTTGGCAGTCAAAAGTCAAATTTTTTGGTCAACATCTTATTTTGAAGCCACAATCATCATTTGATCAAGTCTTGATCATGATTCCACAAGAATGGCTCAAAAATCATCAAGATGCAAAAGTTTCCATTTTTGGACAGTTGAAAAGTCAACTGTAACTTGACCAAGGCATAACTTTTTCATGGTTCATCAGAAAAATCCCATCCAATGCTCATTTTGAAGGGGATGACATTTCCTACAACTCATCTCCACATTCCAAGTCCAAGAAATGCTCTCACAAAAAGTTATCAATTTCAACATTATAGGTAATTTTCAAAAGTCAACAAAAAGGCATTTTAAGTCAAAGACCATAACTTGAGATTGGTAAATACAAATGACATGGGACCAAAGGCATTGGTTAGAGGACTTCAAGACCTTTCCAAAATGTCAACGAACATGTTCATATGATCAAAATTGAGCAAGATATGCAGTGGAGAAGTTGGGAAATTTTTGTGAAATGGCAAAAGTCAACTATCCTTAAAACTTCAATTTTTGACAAAAGGGCCCATTTTCTTCCACTTGATTCAGCCTTGTCATGCCACCCACGTATCCCATGATTAATTTCAAGACCAAATATTTATTTTTTCATTTTTATTTAATTTTTATGGATTTAATTCATTTTAAATCCATAATAATTCAAATAAATCTAAAAAATTAATTGAATGGCATATTTTTGGTTTGAATAGCTTTTATGTATGATATGCCAGCTGACAATTTCGTGCTAAGGCTTTTTGTGCACAAAATCTTGATTTTGAACCAAATATGGAAAGCTTTCAATGGTGGTTAAAGAAAAATCTCAAGACATCAATTCCATGGATCATTGGCCCAACTGCTGACCTAATTCTATTCCCATACATATGCTGAACCAAAACCTAATACATTTCACGTGAAAAAGCTGCTGCAAACCCTTATGCCATTTTGAAAAAAAAGTCAAAACTGAATTCAACCTTCCAGGCCAATTCAAACCCTTTTCTTGATTCAAACACGTTGCTAGCACACTCAGGAACGCATTGCAATCAAATTCAAGTGTCAACACCCAAGAAAACGCTCTACACAGTCGTACGGTTTGCACATATTTTTTTAGAATTACATCTCATTATTCATGCGCGTTTGATATGTTTTGTTGATTGTTTCATGTTCATAGAACTCACAGGAAGCTAATGGTGTGGTCCAATTGCCTTGAAACGTCCTGAATCATAAACTACCATTAACATTTTCTAGGGTTTTCAAACTTTGAATTTGGGGGTTTGCTCCACAGGAAAAATTGGATCTTCTTAGACCTATGGTTGAATTCGTCAAGGCCAGACGAATCCAACCCAACCCTCGCGAACAATTTCTGATCATCAGGGGCCTAATCGCTATTTTCTGTCATCTTGTTTTGTGGGGGTTTAAAACCCCCGTTATTTGATTTCTTTTTTACAAGCGAAACGAAGAAGACGGTGAGCTGGCAAGGTACTAGTGGTCCATTCAAAAAAGCAGCGCGCGTTTTGGTTGTTCTTCAGGATGTCATTTGTTTTTTATATATTATAATTAATTGTCAATATATTAACAAATGCAGCATGATGGCCTAGTGGTTGGTGACTTGTCCAAGAACCATTGGGACCTGGGTTCGAATCCCAGGTTCCCCCAAAATTCCATATTATTTTTTCTAATGCGTTCTTGTGTAGGTTTCCAAATAGTGAGCACCATAAACCTCACAAATCAGGGCGCCAAGTGTCTCAAAAGACAGATCCAAAGGCCAAAGGGTGATCCATACCATGTTCCCAATCAATGCTTCCACGCCTGATCCAGAAGTCAACGCAGGCTTGGCCATCAATGGGCCTGGAAATTTCTAAACACACACTCAATTCTGGCCCAAACCCCCTTGGGTTTGCATTTTTATTTTGTCATTTTATTTTTCATTTGCCTTATTTTATTTTTTATTCTTTTTTATTAACTATTAACTAAATAATTATTTTTTCCATAAAAATTCCGAAAAACCTAAAAAACATTTTTATTAATTTCAATTACCTTTTTTGTAAATAAATATGGTTAATTAATTTAGTCTTTTAAAATTAGAGCAACTTTAATTTTTTTCATAATAAATAAAAACAATTTAGAATTAGGTTTTTGCTAACTTTTAATTTCTTTTTATTTTCTCTTTATTTCCATTAAAAACATAAAAATACAAAAACATTTTTTTAGCTTGATTTTTAATTAATTGCAAAAAAGGGACAAATCCAATTCTTTTTTTCAAAAAAAAAAGGGTCAACACCCTAAAGACGTCCCGATTCAATCTTTCGCACGTATTTATTTTTTAATTCATTATTTCGTATCTGCTCAGGAAATGTAATAATTAATTAGAACTTTATCGCTTTCTTTTAAATTCTCGCACTTTATTTTCCAAACGGGTTTTTGTTTTTTTTGGCGATGTATAGACCCGCGCCTTGTAATAGCTATATTTACATTTCTGCAATTTATTTCCGCACTCCTAACTGTTAATTATGCCTGCAAGAATGTATGACAAATAAAATCAATCTATAGCTCACAAATAACATGTACAAGATAAACATAACATGAAAACAACACACAAGCACATGCCACTCTTAGGGTACGCCTCACTGGTTGCCCCGAACGTGGTCATCAAGTATAGGGTGTCTTAGAGGTCGCCCTTTTGTCCAAAGATCCAGTTGCCTCGAAACGGTTGCCTCGGATAAAAGGATCTAGGACATTAGGGTTACTTCTAAGGCGTCCTACCATTGCTTTGGTGACCACACTGTCCCTATAATCGAATTGACCCGAACACCTCCAACGACGGTGCTACCTACTTCTCAATAGTTGGACAGTACTGTCTAAAGGACTCTTACACAGCCTAATTCCTTAGAGTAGGTAGATTTCTCCTGGGTACTTGCTCTCTCAAATAACAAAAAACATCTTTTCGCACTGACACTTTCCAAAAGTTTTCAAACAAATCTTTCATACACTCTTGAGGACTGATACAAGAGTTACTTAGAAATTTTTTAAACGAAACTTTTTTTCAAAACCCACAAACACTTGAAAAGCAAACAATCTTTTGAAAACATAAGAGCAAGTACCTAAGAGCCCGTGGATAACCACGGATAGAAAGGGTGCTAACACCTTCCCTTTCTATAAATCTACCTCCCGAACCGAGAGACATCTCGAATAAGGAATTTTGCTGTGCTTTTGTCCTTTCCATGTTGGAGAACATAAAAGACGGTGGCGACTCTTGCTTACCGCGACATTTCGCGAACCAGCTTAAAAAACAGTCAGTTCTATTTCCACCGATCACAGAACTGGCGACTCTGCTAGGGAAATAAAAGTGAGGTGTACCTTAGGATTAGACCACTCTTATGATTTCAATTGCTTGCTCTGTTTGCTTTAATATTGTGGGCCTGTTTTGGGAGTTTCATAGATCCTAACCCGGATCTGGGGGATACCTCTTAGAAAGTAGCAAAAAAACTGTGAGGGAACTGTGTGGGGTATACCGACACGGTTGAAGCAGTTTGCTACGTTGATGTGGCACTTTGGTGAGTACCGGTAACCCTTGAGTCAAGTCAAGGAGAGTACGGGGCCGCCGCGTGGTGTCGTGAAGCATCAACTGACCTTAGGAACCTTACTTGACCATCCTGGCCTCTTTAGGGGTAGTGAGATGACCGACTTTGGTGCAGTCTGAAGTTGGTAGATACTCGATACTACACTCATTGAGGGTTGTTTTCTTGGAATATTTTGATCGCCAGTTCAGTGGCTAAATCAAAACAATGAACACAGAAAACAACCCAATGATATTGAGCTCCTTAGAACCCGGTTACTTTTGATAGGACAGGTTTTGAGCCAACCAACTTCAAGAGGGTAGTACCTAAACTTCATGCTGGCCTAAACTTAAGGCTATATGTGTGACTTGTGTGCCTTCAAACTTGACTACTTGCATGCTTGTTATCTAACAACACGAGTTCCTTGCAGGTTTTGTTTACAGTCCTTAATTGGGACTCATTACAGAGCCTACTTACATCACTCCGTGTATAGCATAACATCATACCATTGCATACATCCTACATAAGGACTAATCCATTTCAAGGATCTCAAGGGTTTGTGATGCAGGTCATGATGAATCAAATGTCTAGCAAGGGGCAAAGGGGATTTATTTTCCCCTAGCCAAGGTTGATAACTTGAGTCAGGGGCTATGACCCACTCGATATGGTGAGCCTTGACTCTTGAAGAAGGACTCTCAACAATATGAAGTGCCTTCAATCAAGCTACCGGATTCAAATTCTAACCAATTTCTTGTCTACCCCGCGAGGTCCTTGAAAACATTGCATGCATACATACACATCATTGCATAACAGGTACCCTTGTTACAGGTCACTTACCTTCTCCGCTGTTTATTTCAGCAATGGCTTCCCAACAAGACAACCAGGATCTTCATGCTCAGGAGACTCAGTTCGGGGAGATCCTCCTAAACCTATCCAAGGGACAGGAAGAGCTGAGAACACTCCTCACGGGGACTTTGGTCAGGAACAATCCAGAAGACAGTAAGGATGAACAACTGAAACATCTGCAAGCTGAGGTGGATGCAATGAGAACCCAGATGCTGGGGCAGATGGCTCTCATTCAAGACTTAGCCCAAAGACAAGAAGAGCTCAGGGTTCTCGTCAAACAACTGCTTCGGGATAACCAACTGGGGCAAACATCTAAGGTTGAAGAGCCGATCATCATTAAAATCCCTTTGAGACAAGAAGACAAGGGAAAAGCTCCTCAACTTGCTTCAGGGTCACAAATTCACATCAATCTCACCAGCTTCAGCAAAACAGTATGAAGCAAGTAGTCAGGGTTGGGGACCAAACCGGTAATCAGCCTCCAAAAAGTCAAAGGTTTGGTTCAATGAATAGACCTCTCCAAGCTTCTTCTACTTCACAGGTCTCACAACGAACTCGCCAAGAACAACGGGTTGATCGGAGCAAGCCAGACAAGCCCAGGGGGCAATTCACCCAGCTCAACATATCGCTGTCCCAAGCTTTGCAACACCTGTTGAAGTTGAATCTGGTGACGTTGATAGGGCCTCACCCTAATCCTAAGACTTCTTCACCCAAATATAATCCTGGGGCCAGGTGCGCATACCATTCTAACAGCCCGGGGCATGATACTGACGACTGTTGGAAGTTGAGGTACAAGATCCAGGACCTGATTGATGAAGGAGCAGTGGAATTCACCCAAGATGGTCAGGTCGAGTTCTTCTACTATCCCTGCGAGATTCACCATTTGAAGTGACAAGTCCCGAGACGAGAAAACTTTTGTTCATTCGAATGTTCAAGTTGTATTTTTCTTTGATTGTTCAAACAATTATTGTCATAGCAAACCTTATTACTTTATCAATGCATCACATATGTCTGTTTTGAATCAATATATTCGCATTCGCTATATTAAAACTGCTTTCATTTTTTGATGTTCAACTCTCAATAAAACAATTCTAAGCCTCTTGAGGGAGGATGACGAAAATGATACTACGACATTTACAGTATGCTTTTGAACAGACCCCGCTGATGAGGTACGGGCATTGTTTCAATTCCTAAACACTGGAGCTATAAGGATGATAATCCCTCGTCAACCCCTTCGAGCCAAAGAAGTAGGAGTTTTTCTTTTCGAAATTAAAACCCTTAATCATAACCTGGGGAAGGGTAGTTCTCTCAGCTGATCTAAGTGCACAACGAATGGCACCAAAGGAGTTCTTACAAAACAAAAGACAGTGATGGTTCCGAATAATCATAAAGACAGGCAGTCATTACCAAAGAAAAAAACCAAAGCCCAACAAGTCAAAACCTATGAAGGAGACTTACAAAACTGGGGCATCCCGCTGACTGTAATCACGAAAGAAATAGTTCAGGAAAAAAAACAGGGATAATGAAATCAGAAAAGAAAGAGGTCCTACAAACCCTCAACAACAACAAAAAAGAAATGGCTGCCTATTCAAAATAAACTGTCAATATCCGAACCATCACCAGAATCTCAGGACAAAGACTCAAACAAGGTCTAATGCATGATCAGCTGAGTTTAGGTTTGAAGAACATCACGAAGAGCGGGTGGGTACAAGTAAATTTGAGCCTTTATCCTTTGTTTCTTAAACTGTGAACCAGGCCATGTTATAACCCTTAAAAGTCCTAGCTGAAGCATGGGTTAGTTCGAAAGCATACTGTTACGAAAGGTATCCTGACTCCTTAAGGCTTGTGGTAAAATAACGAGTTGACATCACAGTTTACAAAAAATTCACTTGTTTTTATGAAAAAATGCATTTTCAAAAACTTCAAGACAGACATAAGCTTTGCATTTTTAAAATAATATTGTTTGCATATGACTTTTTTGTTCGAACAGCAAAGAAATTCGTACGAAGAATATATAGTGAACAAAAGTACTTCCAACCAAGGGGCAGACGTGATCATTGTCCGTCATCTGGGGCAGTTAAGTCAAGATTCGGAGAATCTCTCAAATTCCAAATAGCCAAGGGCAAACCTCCCTCTGAGTCACTTGGGGCATTGGACATGAATTCCAGCTGCGAATCTTGCACGATCAAACATCTTCTGGTGGTATGGCAACACAATGCTACTAACAATGACAACTCCCTGCATTCTGAGAGCGTGGACATAGTCGAAAAATACTGCGCATAATCAAAGACCCACTAGGTTGACACACCTAGGCAAAAATAAGGGCTTCCCGGCGAACCAAAAGGGTTCGGGCAAAAATAAGGGATAAAATGAAAAAAAATTGTGCACCCGGCAAGTCGAAAACCTGAAAAGGCGACATGGGCAAAAAAGGGTATCCCAGTGGACTGAAAACTCGAAAGAGCGGTCCAGGCAAAAATTAGGGATCAAAGCGTACGACTATGTTCCGTCATCTCGTCACTTGCCTACCAGAAGAAGATTCGTAAATTGACAGTCATCAAGCACCTCCACAAGTACCTTCTCCCACAAAAACAGGGGCAATAATAATTGTCTAAGTGGTCTAGTTGCTCTGTCCACCAAGGTACCAAGGTAAGTTCAGCCGAAGAACGTAACCGGGATACCTTCACTCCCCCCAGAGTAAGACAGATTTCAGCAATACTCCCCTCAAGCAGAGTGGGTCTCCAATCAGCCCCGAAAAGGCATAGTATCTCCAGCAAGTTAGCGATGCTCTCCCCAAGCAGAGTTAGTCTACTGTCAGCCTTAAGGAAGTGGGGCATCCCCAGAAAATCTCAATATTCCCCAGCGGAGTATACAGATGTTCCTCAGCAAGCGTCCCCGACAGACTTAATATAAGATTGTTCCCCGGCGGAATCCAGATACCCCAGTGCAGTCCAAAAAGTTTCCCCAGGAGAGTTGAATCATTCTCCCCAGTGGATTCTGGAAGCTTATCCCCAGTAGATTCTGGAAGCTTATCACCTGCAGAGTACGAACACATCTCCCCGGCTTTATTCAAAGGTTATTCCCCACCAGAGCTTATAATTGGGTTATCCTCAGCTAATTACCACGGAAAGATCGTCCTCAACGAAGTTCTTCCTTTCCCCGACGGAGTTCATCAATTCCCCAACATAGCTTATCAACAGAATCCCCAGCGGAGTTATCATCAAATTCTCAGCGAAACATCTCTTCCCCACAGAGTATTTCCCCGCAGAGTAATCTCTTCAACAAGTTTATTCCTCAACGGAGTCATCTTCTCCTAACCGGTTTATTCTTACAATCAACATCCCCAGCGGAAACGAAGAACTCTAATCTTCAGCATCAGCCCAGGAGTTATCTTCCCGGCATTCGTCAAGGATTTATTTTCCTAGACAAAAATACATTCATAGACATTTCACATTTCATACATCCTGCTTACATACATGATAAAGTGCATACAACACTATCTCATTTTTGAACATCATGACATCATGCATTTCATACATCATGACATTGCATGCAACTGATGTTTTGCCTTTTCAGGAAAATCCAAAGATGATTACTATCAACTGTCGCAATTCCAGATTCGATACATGTATCTAGCCAGGGCATATCTGTGAGCGATCAATTGTAGATTCGATTCCTGTATCCAGCCAGGGCATGTCTGCATGAAGAGTTTAGAGATTCGATTCCTGTATCCAGCCAGGGCATATCTGTAGACGACTAATTCCGGATTCGATACATGTATCCAGCCAGGGCCTATCTGTGAGTAGATTCGATTCCTGTATCCAGCCAGGGCATGTCTGCATGAAGAGTTTAGAGATTCGATACCTGTATCCAGCCAGGGCATATTTGTAGACGACAAATTCCGGATTTGATTCCTGTATCTAGCCAGGGCATATCTGTGAGTAACGGATTGTAAATTCGACACCTGTATCCAGCCAGGGCATGTCTGCATGAAGGGTTTAGAGATTCGATACCTGTATCCAGCCAGGGCATATCTGTAGACGACTAATTCCAGATTCGATTCCTGTATCTAGCCAGGGCATGTCTGTGAGTAACTGATTGTAGATTTGATACCTGTATCCAGCCAGGGCATATCTGCATGAAGAGTTTAGAGATTCGATTCCTGTATCCAGCCAGGGCATATCTGTAGACGACGAATTCCAGATTCGATTCCTGTATCTAGCCAGGGCATATCTGTGAGTAGATTCGACACCTGTATCCAGCCAGGGCATATCTGCATGAAGAGTTTAGAGATTCGACTCCTGTATCCAGCCAGGGCATATCTGTAGACGACCAATTCCAAATTCGATTCCTGTATCTAGCCAGGGCATATCTGTGAGTAGATTCGATTCCTATATCCAGCCAGGGCATGTCTGCATGAAGAGTTTAGAGATTCGACTCCTGTATCCAGCCAGGGCATATCTGTAGACGACCAATTCCAGATTCGATACATGTATCTAGCCAGGGCATATCTGTGAGTAACGGATTGTAGATTCGACACCTGTATCCAGCCAGGGCATGTCTGCATGAAGAGTTTAGAGATTCGATACCTGTATCCAGCCAGGGCATATCTGTAGACGACTAATTCCAGATTCGATTCCTGTATCCAGCCAGGGCATATCTGTGAGTAGATTCGATTCCTGTATCTAGCCAGGGCATATCTGCATGAAGAGTTTAGAGATTCGACTCCTGTATCCAGCCAGGGCATATCTGTAGACGACCAATTCCAGATTCGATTCCTGTATCTAGTCAGGGCATATCTGTGAGTAGATTCGATTCCTGTATCCAGCCAGGGAATGTCTGCATGAAGAGTTTAGAGATTCGACTCCTGTATCCAGCCAGGGCATATCTGTATACGACCAATTCCAGATTCGATACCTGTATCCAGCCAGGGCATATCTGTGAGTAACAGATTGTAGATTCGACACCTGTATCCAGCCAGGGCATGTCTGCATGAAGAGTTTAGAGATTCGATACCTGTATCCAGCCAGGGCATATCTGTAGACGACTAATTCCAGATTCGATTCCTTTATCTAGCCAGGGCATATCTGTGAGTAATTGATTGTAGATTCGACACCTATATCCAGCCAGGGCACGTCTGCATGAAGAGTTTAGAGATTCGATTCCTGTATCCAGCCAGGGCATATCTGTAGACGACCAATTCCAGATTCGATTCCTGTATCTAGCCAGGGCATATCTGTGAGTATTTGATTGTGGATTCGATACCTGTATCTAGCCAGGGCATATCTGCATGAAGAGTTTAGAGATTCGATACCTGTATCCAGCCAGGGCACGTTTGTAAGCAACCTTTTGAAGTTCCGGATTCGATTCCTGTATCTAGCCAGGGCATATCTGTGAGCAATTGATTGTAGATTCGATACCTGTATCTATCCAGGGCATATCTGCACGAAGAGTTTGAAGATCAACCCCTGTAACAGGCCAGGTAATTATCTTTCTTTCTCGGGTACGCAAGTTCTCGCTAAGGAATCTCTTACGCGATCGACACCCCGGATGGCATCTATAAGCCCATTACCGACAAGGTTCTGTCACACTTCCAGATGGCATCTATAAGCCCATCCTCCTATCCACTATATCTCCAAATGGCATCTGTAAGCCCATTCCCGACATCACACTGCTGATACTCTACTATGCGAGTGCAAATTTCTGAGCACTCTAGTGTTCAATCATCTTCTACCTTCGGATCACGAAAGGCACGCAAGCCAATCTACATCCTCAGGTCTAAGAAGATTGAACAGGGGCAACTGTTGTACCCCAAAATTTTCCCTCCCATATTCTTCAAGGTTTGTCAAGATCAATCTTCAAATGGATCAAGGATTGCACAATTCAAAGGCCTCCTAAGCCAGTCAAAATTAGGGTTTTGGTTCTTGCAAGGAAGTTGAAGTTTTCAAGGGCTCAATCAAGTCCCATATGCCCATATACATTGTCAAGCATCTACATGCCAAGTTTCAAGACTCACAGCATCAAGTTGCACACTCAAAAGCCCTAAATTGCTTCACAATCAACTGTAGGGGTAAAATGGTCATTTGGCAGTCAAAAGTCAAAATTTTTGGTCAACATCTTATTTTGAAGCCACAATCATCATTTGATCAAGTCTTGATCATGATTCCATAAGAATGGCTCAAAAATCATCAAGATGCAAAAGTTTCCATTTTTGGACAGTTGAAAAGTCAACTGTAACTTGACCAAGGCATAACTTTTTCATGGTTCATCAGAAAAATCCCATCCAATGCTCATTTTGAAGGGGATGACATTTCCTACAACTCATCTCCACATTCCAAGTCCAAGAAATGCTCTCACAAAAAGTTATCAATTTCAACATTATAGGTCATTTTCAAAAGTCAACAAAAAGGCATTTTAAGTCAAAGACCATAACTTGAGATTGGTAAATACAAATGACATGGGACCAAAGGCATTGGTTAGAGGACTTCAAGACCTTTCCAAAATGTCAACGAACATGTTCATATGATCAAAATTGAGCAAGATATGCAGTGGAGAAGTTGGGAAATTTTTGTGAAATGGCAAAAGTCAATTATCCTTAAAACTTCAATTTTTGACAAAAGGGCCCATTTTCTTCCACTTGATTCAGCCTTGTCATGCCACCCACGTATCCCATGATTAATTTCAAGACCAAATATTTATTTTTTCATTTTTATTTAATTTTTATGGATTTAATTCATTTTAAATCCATAATAATTCAAATAAATCTAAAAAATTAATTGAATGGCATATTTTTGGTTTGAATAGCTTTTATGTATGATATGCCAGCTGACAATTTCGTGCTAAGGCTTTTTGTGCACAAAATCTTGATTTTGAACCAAATATGGAAAGCTTTCAATGGTGGTTAAAGAAAAATCTCAAGACATCAATTCCATGGATCATTGGCCCAACTGCTGACCTAATTCTATTCCCATACATATGCTGAACCAAAACCTAATACATTTCACGTGAAAAAGCTGCTGCAAACCCTTATGCCATTTTGAAAAAAAAGTCAAAACTGAATTCAACCTTCCAGGCCAATTCAAACCCTTTTCTTGATTCAAACACGTTGCTAGCACACTCAGGAACGCATTGCAATCAAATTCAAGTGTCAACACCCAAGAAAACGCTCTACACAGTCGTACGGTTTGCACATATTTTTTTAGAATTACATCTCATTATTCATGCGCGTTTGATATGTTTTGTTGATTGTTTCATGTTCATAGAACTCACAGGAAGCTAATGGTGTGGTCCAATTGCCTTGAAACGTCCTGAATCATAAACTACCATTAACATTTTCTAGGGTTTTCAAACTTTGAATTTGGGGGTTTGCTCCACAGGAAAAATTGGATCTTCTTAGACCTATGGTTGAATTCGTCAAGGCCAGACGAATCCAACCCAACCCTCGCGAACAATTTCTGATCATCAGGGGCCTAATCTCTATTTTCTGTCATCTTGTTTTGTGGGGGTTTAAAACCCCCGTTATTTGATTTCTTTTTTACAAGCGAAACGAAGAAGACGGTGAGCTGGCAAGGTACTAGTGGTCCATTCAAAAAAGCAGCGCGCGTTTTGGTTGTTCTTCAGGATGTCATTTGTTTTTTATATATTATAATTAATTGTCAATATATTAACAAATGCAGCATGATGGCCTAGTGGTTGGTGACTTGTCCAAGAACCATTGGGACCTGGGTTCGAATCCCAGGTTCCCCCAAAATTCCATATTATTTTTTCTAATGCGTTCTTGTGTAGGTTTCCAAATAGTGAGCACCATAAACCTCACAAATCAGGGCGCCAAGTGTCTCAAAAGACAGATCCAAAGGCCAAAGGGTGATCCATACCATGTTCCCAGTCAATGCTTCCACGCCTGATCCAGAAGTCAACGCAGGCTTGGCCATCAATGGGCCTGGAAATTTCTAAACACACACTCAATTCTGGCCCAAACCCCCTTGGGTTTGCATTTTTATTTTGTCATTTTATTTTTCATTTGCCTTATTTTATTTTTTATTCTTTTTTATTAACTATTAACTAAATAATTATTTTTTCCATAAAAATTCCGAAAAACCTAAAAAACATTTTTATTAATTTCAATTACCTTTTTTGTAAATAAATATGGTTAATTAATTTAGTCTTTTAAAATTAGAGCAACTTTAATTTTTTTCATAATAAATAAAAACAATTTAGAATTAGTTTTTTGCTAACTTTTAATTTCTTTTTATTTTCTCTTTATTTCCATTAAAAACATAAAAATACAAAAACATTTTTTTAGCTTGATTTTTAATTAATTGCAAAAAAGGGACAAATCCAATTCTTTTTTTAAAAAAAAAAGGGTCAACACCCTAAAGACGTCCCGATTCAATCTTTCGCACGTATTTATTTTTTAATTCATTATTTCGTATCTGCTCAGGAAATGTAATAATTAATTAGAACTTTATTGCTTTCTTTTAAATTCTCGCACTTTATTTTCCAAACGGGTTTTTGTTTTTTTTGGCGATGTATAGACCCGCGCCTTGTAATAGCTAGATTTACATTTCTGCAATTTATTTTCTGCACTCCTAACTGTTAATTATGCCTGCAAGAATGTATGACAAATAAAATCAATCCGTAGCTCACAAATAACATGTACAAGATAAACATAACATGAAAACAACACACAAGCACATGCCACTCTTAGGGTACGCCTCACTGGTTGCCCCGAACGTGGTCATCAAGTATAGGGTGTCTTAGAGGTCGCCCTTTTGTCTAAAGATCCAGTTGCCTCGAAACGGTTGCCTCGGATAAAAGGATCTAGGACATTAGGGTTACTTCTAAGGCGTCCTACCATTGCTTTGGTGACCACACTGTCCCTATAATCGAATTGACCCGAACACCTCCAACGGCGGTGCTACCTACTTCTCAATAGTGGGATAGTACTGTCTAAAGGACTCTTACACAGCCTAATTCCTTAGAGTAGGTAGATTTCTCCTGGGTACTTGCTCTCTCAAATAACAAAAAACATCTTTTCGCACTGACACTTTCCAAAAGTTTTCAAACAAATCTTTCATACACTCTTGAGGACTGATACAAGAGTTACTTAGAAATTTTTTAAACGAAACTTTTTTTCAAAACCCACAAACACTTGAAAAGCAAACAATCTTTTGAAAACATAAGAGCAAGTACCTAAGAGCCCGTGGATAACCATGGATAGAAAGGGTGCTAACACCTTCCCTTTCTATAAATCTACCTCCCGAACCGAGAGACATCTCGAATAAGGAATTTTGCTGTGCTTTTGTCCTTTCCATGTTGGAGAACATAAGAGCAACTACTAATGCTGATGAAGATCCTGCCACACCACCAGGATACCATGAGTTCCCCGATCCTTGGGAACAGCAGGCTACTTCCGCTGAGACCGCCACCCAGGCTCCAGAGATTACACCACCTTCACCTACTGTTACCCTGCACTCTTTACATGAAGCAATAACTGACATGCGGGGCGAGCTGACATCTCTCCGGGTGGACTTCATAGCCTTCATGGATTTGGTGATCGATCAGTTGGAGTACATGCACCAGCATATGTTTCCGCCTCCCCGTGGCTAGATTTGCCATTGTTATCATATTCTTCTCTCTCGCATTTGTACATACAGTGGGGACACTATTTAGTTTTAGTGTGGAAGGGGTTATAGTTATTATTTCAGCATTTTATCATTTTTTTTAGTTATTTAGAAACAATTTCTTATGAATTTATTCAATTATTTAATGTACCAAGTTCATTTATTTTCATTTCTTTTCATTTCCAGCTTACTGTTTACTTCTTTTTATTTACTGTTTATGTTTACCGCAATATTATTATTTCGTTATGTGCTGGTAACTAATGTTACAAAACTTTAATTATTAGATTACTTTAATATATTCAAAACTTTAATTAATTAAAAATATTTCAAAAATTTAAATTACTTCAAACCTTATTGCCAAGAAAATAATAAAATAATAAAATATAAACACCCCCAACGGTCCTGTAACGGTCGTCTCATTAATGACGCTGAACGCGTTACGACCGTCACACCCTTGTGACGAGCGTAACACGCCTTTTTGCCTTATGACGACCGTCACACCCTCGTGACGACCGTCACGCATACAATGTATCAGAATGGCTATTACAGAACCGTTCCAACCATTTCCTTCATAAACCCATTTCCCCCATTGTTACCACATCATACGAAAACTACCCACTCCACTCCATCTTTCTTCTAACTTCTAAACTCCCAACACCAAATTACCATCCACACAGTACCCCAATTTCATATTCCAAAACCAAAATCAAATTCTACCTACGCCATGGCAAATAACCCGCAAGCCCCCGCCCTCACATTCAGAATCGGCGAACAAGGAGAGAATCAACAGGCAAAGTTTCAGAAATTTCAACGTCGAGGTCTCCAACCCACACGGTACGTTGATATCGACTGCCTGAGGAGTTTGGGACTACTTGACAGTGTCCGCCGATTATTGCAAAGTGTGGATTTGTGGAACCTGTGCCGCGAACCAAGACCGATCTATGAAACTCTTACTCTTGAGTTCTTGAGTTCATTTGTTTACATCACTCCGCCAGGTGCCACGAACCAACTGTCGGGGCTGGCCAAATTCCGCATGTTTGGCATTGAGCACGAGTTGCCTCAATCCGACATCGCGCGACTTTTAGGCTTTTGTTCGGACGAAGGTGCTCATCTCCGGGTGCCGGATAATTTTGGTGAGGAAGCTTTCAACTTATAACACAGTTTGACGAATATCCGTGTCGGATCCTACGACCACCTGAATGCCACCCACATTCATAATCCGGCCATCCGCTATTTCCACCGCATCCTTAGCAACACAATCTTCGCACGCGACAGTAACCATAAGCTCAACTCCAAGGAGCTCTTCTTTTTGCATTGCGCGTTCACTGGGCAAAAGATCAATGCCGCCCCGTTCTTACTCGCTCACATCCACTCTATTTGTGCTAGAGGCAGAAAGCCATTTTATTTCGGAGGGCTGGTCACTTCACTTGCCATAGGTCTGAACTACAGTGCTGCTCTCGCAACCTTGCCTTCTATGGCACCGGCTTTGCTAACTTTGGATCACTGCAAAGCCGCACATCTCATTTACGAGCGGGAAGATGGCAGATTCCACCCTGTAATCAGGAACACTGTCTATCAAAACATCATTTTTCCTTGCAGGTACCGAATCGATCCAAGTAACCGAGCAAACTGGTTGTTTGAGCCTGAAATTCCCGCAGAGCGTGCACCTGCCCATGAAGACCAACCTGCAGCCCCCGCAGACGAAATACAAGAAGAGTTGGATAATGCTCCTCCAGTCCACGACATTCCAGGACCCTCATCTGCACCTCCTCCTATTAATCTTGAAGACATCCTCCGCGCCCTCCATATGCAGAACCAAATGAACGCGGCACTTGAAAGAAGGCGGCATGAAAAATTTGAGTCTCTGTGCGCTCAAAACGCTCAGATCTTGACTGGGCAGCGCAACATGAGTGAGAGGTTAGATGAGGCCCTGTCAGAGCTTAACGCCTTACGGATGGACGTCAGCACCCTTGGTTTCCAAGACACTGACACTGAAGCCACTCCTACCAGACGCTCTCGCACCAGGAGTAGAGGACGTGGCCACCAGTAGTCTTTCTTTAATTTCTATGTAATTTATTATTTTTCTGTTTCATTTCTTTTCCGTTTGTTTTTGTAATTGTACTTCCCCGCCTATATACCGTAACATTGAGGACAATGTCGGATTTTGTGTGGGAGAGGTACCTTTCAATCTTTTATAAACTAGTAAATTCTTATGATATGTCTCGATTCAAATTCTTCGCTTTATTTTGCCATACCGAAAATTTTTTTATCTCCGCATTAGCCCGACATACCTTTTAACGAAATCCCAGTTGAGGAAGCCGAAAACGACATAACAAGATCGATACGGTTATGACACCGTATACTTCCTACTTACGCGATCCATTTCAATAACCATTATACCGATATCTGGAGTTTCATGTTCTAGAAGTAACCCCTAGTAGTTTATACTAGCAGTCAGCACCGTCTTGACATAAACCACGTGGAGAATCGATGAATATAAGTGCTTGATGCCTGATTCTAAAAATATCCTTCCTATCTCGCTGCTAAAAGAAAAGAAAATTTGTGTACCAAAATATACGGGCACATATAAGAGCTGAGCAAATAATGAAGGAATCCAGTGTTGGTTGGTTCAAAGGTATCTGGTTCTGGACTCGGTAGGGCGTGCTACGGCCCGATCCCCCACAACCTCCAATTTGGATAACATATGTAGGGTTGCCACATTCATGTACCAGACCCCGTGCTAAAAGGATCAAACTCACTAACCGGTTACTCCACTACGTGCGTGCTAAGACAAAGGGCTTAATGTGATTGCGCCAGAACGAAACTGGGTGAAATAGATACGAGGAACTCCGGGCAGAATTATAACGGAACCATTGGATAGCTCGTTTGAAATGGAAGCCTACGACTAAGCTTATTGCTTGTGTCATTAGCGTATCTTTAGTGTTTTACTCAAGTATTGGCCGAACCGACGAAGATTTCCCGAAATTACTTTAAAAATCCAAGGTATGTCATGCTTATGCGCTTGACAAAACTTGTTCGACCTTTCGAATGACTATTTGCTTGAGGACAAGCAAAGGTTTAAGTATGGGGGAATTTGATATCGATAAAACATATCATATAATTACCATGCTTTTTACCGATTTTATATTTCATTAAGTCGTCTAACCCCCGATTATTCTGAGATTATTTGTCTTTTTACAGGTATAACATTTGTCGACTCAAATCAATGGAAAAGGACAACATGAAGAAGGCTAGACAATAAACAAAGAGAAAAAGAACTAAAAAATATAAAGTTTGGATTTTTAGAGCAGTGACGATCGTCACATCCTTGTGACGGGCGTAACACCCCCCAACTTGGAGTAACGCTCGTCACACATCACTGACGAGCGTAATGCGCTACTTAAGCGCGTTACGACCGTCACCCACCTGTGACGACCGTCACGCGCGTGAAGATGGGCGTTATGAAGAGTGGAGACGTGGGAAACGCAAGGGCAGACTCGTTCTGCTATTTTTCCTCCACCCACCAATAGTGCTCCCTATATTTTCTCCATTTCAACCTTTCCTCAAGATTTGGCAACTGATATTTTTCCTTTACTATATATATGTGTGCAAGTGCAACGTACCAGGGGTCGTTGGAATTTTCTCAGAGCAAATTTGTTATTCTTTTACAATTATTTCCATTTTCTTGTTTTAAGAGTTTTTCTACGTTGCTGTAATTTTCATTCCAAGCTTTAGTTTTTAGTTTTAGGTGTTAATTCTTCATTCAAGAATTAACACGATTTATTTACTGCAATCAAGCTCAAGGATTATTGTAATACTTCAAGATTACCATAGCAACTTTGATTCCAGGTTTTTATTGAAATTAATATTGTGAATTGCATTGCTGTTAAATTTATTATGTCCGACTAATTTATTAATACCGGTATGTGACTCTTAAGAACTGAAAGAATTCAGTGATACCTTGGCCAAAAATATTTATAAAACAATTTCTGGTTTCCAATTTCCAAGACTAATTTAACTACCCTTGTCACGAGAGTGAGAGGTTAATTAACACGATTTTGCCACGAGAGTGGGAAATTAATTAAGGCAAGAACCTGCATGCGAGAGCTGGGGTTCAACCCAGATAGTGGTAACGAAACATTAATTTTTAAATACACGAGAGTGTTTTAATAAGTTAATTAAACTCAAATTGTTTTCAAAAAGTGTTATTACATTTAAAGTGCATCCACTAGGTTTAGTAGCATAACTTATTTCATGAACACGAGAGTGTATGTCTCAGGTTTTTAAACAATTAGCTTTTACCGAAATACTTTATAGGCCAAGCGATTCACCGAATTCCCTAAGTCCAATTATCACATACCGGTATAACTATTACTATTATTTTTAATTAAACTGTTTCCCCCAAAAATTGAATATTCATCGCTTAGTTAAACAAACTGTAGCATTAGGTCGTATGCGATTGATCCTCAGTCTCTGTGGGTTCGATAATCTTTTAAAACTAGAACGACTAAACTGTATACTTGCAGTTAGTATCCCGACAGACTTATAAAGTCCCGATCAGGAATCTTCAAAAGCAATTCAAAGATGGGTTGTATAGCACATTGCAAGCTTTCCAAAATGTCCAAGAACTCATTGAGATCATTCTTGAGGAGGGAGAATCGAAGAGATGAAGTTAGGATTTTGTCACCTTAATTACAAGTCATTTTTGATGAACACATGAACCAAATCCGTAGCCATGCTGCATAATCCTCACTTTGCAGGCCTCAAACTTGTTTTTCACTCCATAATTAATGGTTTACACAACTGATTATGCCCTTATCCAAGTGTTTCAAGCTCTGTCCAAATCAATTTGCCATTTTAGGGAGAAAGTAACATATCCATTCTTGTAAAGCAAACTTTATGCACAAAGTCAGCTTCTTGAGCTCCCAACTTGTTTTCCTTGATTACACTCCATCCACAAAGTCATAAGTATTGTGTTTAAAGTGGCTGACAACTCTATGAACCAAGTACAAGGCATGGAAACTTGAATTTCTCAAAAATCACATGTTATGCATAAACTTGTGATTTTGAATTCTGATCAACAAAAGGTCTCCAAACTTGTTGCTTATAAATATAGTCACTATTTGTGAGCTATAAAACGAGCTTAAGCACCCTGAAATACACCAAAACTCTCTCAAATCAAAAATTGCCTAAAAACTCCATTGTTGCACAGTTTCTGACCTTGGACTTTAAACTCACATTTCCCTCGTGGGTTTCTTGGCCTTTTAGTTTCTAAATCTTCCTTACATCAAGTGTAACCTATACCTGTCTTTACCATATCCTCCATAACCAAAAACAGAGTATTGCACATTTACTTCTCCAGGTCATTTCAACCACTCTCAACTCAAGCAAACCATTACATTAGCTTCCTAGGACCTCAAGGAAGCTAACCTGATCATTACCATCACTTGAAACAAGCTCAAACTCCAAACACGATTTCCAGTTTTGAGGTAAGTTTTATCAACTTGGAACTCTTCATACATACATCATCATTAGTTTATTTGTGAACAAAACATGTAGATATCATTGCATTGAAGCTAACCATGTCCATAGTTTCCATTAATTTTACTTGAGCTTAGAAAATTTTGAAATTGAAATCTCTGAAATTTTTAAGGTTCAGATTAGGGACATTAGAATTCATGCTTATCTTTGATCTATAGTTTTAATACTTTACATTTCTGGAATCGTGAGAAAATTTGCTACAAGTTTCATGTTTATAATTTTTATTTTTGATGAGAAATGAGCAAGTTACAGTTGGTTTGGTTGGAGGTTGAAGATGAAGTCTTCAGGGCGCGTTTTGCCTTACATATTTATTGTTTTATTTGTATTAACGGATGTATAGCCACCCCAGTGGTAGAAGTGCGCGCCTATAACCTATGGGACCTGGGTTCGAGCCCCAGTGGTACCTTTTTGCATTTTTACATGTTTTACAAATTCTGACTTTTTTATTTGCAGGGCCCTGGGCCTCTTTGGGCCTGGCTTTTTTTTAATATTTTTTCTAGTTGACCTCCCTGTTTCCCATTGAAACCCCTGGCCCAAATTTATTTATTTTCTTTTTTATTTTCATTTTTGTTTTTCTTAAATATATTTTCTAAATAAAAAAAATCTTAGAATACAAAAATGATAGATTTATATTTTGACTTATTTTATTTTATTTTTCTCACAAAAAATATTTTCATTAATTATACTTTATTTATTTTTTTACTTATCATCTTGTAAATATAAATAAAATTAGATTATTTGTTATTTTATTTCATATTAATTTAAATACATTATTTTTGATATAATAAAAAGACTAAAAATATTTTATAATGTTATAAATATTTTCAAGACATAAAAAATATATACTAAAAATACCTTTTTAAACTTATTTTCTTTTGATTAATAGAACTAGGGTTTTATTCAAAATCATTCATTAAACAAATTCTTTTTTTATTAATTATTTTTCTTTAATTTAATTATATTAAGACAAAAATCCTTTTCTCTAACTAGGTTTATATTCTTGCAAATCGCCATTGAATTCCCACAAATGCTGTAATAGCGTAGTAATTTTAAATTTTACAATTTATCGCTTTTATATAACATGCTAGTAATTAGGGTTTGTATGGAAAGACTAAAACCAATACTTAGAAAACCCTAATTCAAGACAAAAACAAGCATGAAAACAATATACTTTCACACAGGCACCCATAGGATTATTCCACTTGGTTGCCTTATACAAAATGACCATATTACGCATGTAAGGTATCTTAGCCAAAATAAGCAAATACAAGATCATAGTCCCTCGATGACGCTATCTAAGTTGTCTTACAAATGATCTTATTCCCTCAAAAAGAATGCTAAGATACCTTGCAACATTGCTAATCATGATTATACGATGACCCACGCCCATCCCATTTACATCCAAAGATAGGGTTGCTTACCAAATCAATAGTAAGACAACAATGTCAAAGGAAAAGAAAATGAACAAGAAAGACATTTGAGTAGGCAGATTGCTCCTAATTACTTGCTCCATTTCAAAACAAACATCCTTGCTATTTTCAAAAACAGATACTTACACTTTCAAAACATCTTACAAAACTTGAAAACATTTTCAAAATATCAACATCTTTGTATACATTCTTACGAACGAGAATCATTACAAAGATTGCCTAAACAATGGCCTCTTTACAAAATATTTTCAAAAACCACACAAAGCACAATTTCAAACAAAAGCAAGTGATCTAACAAGTAACTAAGAGCCCATGGATAACCATGGATGAAAAGGGTGCTAATACCCTCCCTTTTCATAATCTACCCCCCGAACTCAAGAAATAATCTCAAAGGTCTTTCCTGTGCTTTTTCACCTTTCCTTTTGGATAAAAGAAAAGTCGGTGGCGACTCTTGCTAACCGCAACATTTGTGATAAAACTCAAAACCTTCAAGTCAGTTCTCCCACTGTATCACAGAACTGGCGACTCTATTGGGGAAAATACTTAAAGTGGGGTTACCTTAGGGTTAGATCACATTTACTTGCTTTCATTGTTTGACTTGTATGCTTTACATTATGGTTCTTTGTTTGGGTTTGAATCCTCTACCCGGATTTGGGATACCTTATAGGTAAGTGTTGTACCCCAAAATTTGCCCTCCCTTTTTCACAAGAAATCACAACCTTAGGGTTTTCTCAGATTTTCAAGATTGGCTCAGGAATCGATCAGACAGATTTTTCTTTTGCAGTAGATCAAGAATTAGGGTTTCTCTCGCATTTCTCAGAAGAAACTGAATTCTCAGAAATTCAATTAACTGTCACATGTTTTCACACTTTTTCAAGTTTACTGGTTGTTCTCAAGGTCTGTTCATCTGGGACAAGAAATGGGAGCTAAGACTGTCATTTAGAATATTCAGGTTTTATCTGATCCAGGATGACAAGATAATATGCGTCTGTTAAGACATCTGCTTGTTAATGGAATGAAACGTTTACTTGTTTATTGGAATACACAGTGCGTATTGTGATTGGAATATTGTTGCAAGGTTACGAGATTGCAGATTTATTGGATTACTTAAAGTTTAAGTTATCTGTATTGAAATTATTGGAATGCAGTTTCAGTTATTTTAAATCAGGAATCTTAAATAATCAGTGAAGACTTGAGGAGAGAATTTCAAGATATTGACAGTAGAAGATTTTTATTGGATATCAGATTGCCTCACAAAGATTTTTCATTTATTTCAGATGTTGTTACAAAAATAATTTATTATTCATATGCTTTGAGTTTTACAAACTTATCGTACTTGAAAAAGTAAATTAATACAACTGATTGAAAAAAATCTCTCTAAATTACAAAGAAAGAAATCTAAAGCCTAAACTTCCATTGCTCCCGTGCTCGCCACAAAGTCTCCGACTTCCTCTGCTTTGTCACCGTCTAATTTATGCTCACATGAAATAAAGACAAGGAAAAAAGGATTAGTACAGTTGATTGAACATTAAATAGAATTTTCAAACAAAAGGAAAGAAAATTTTTCATCATTAAAGTTTGCCGTTTGGAATCAGAGTGCTATTTTTCATCACGTTTTTATTTTCCTCTTTGCAAATCACAAGAAGATTGCTCTTCTTGGTTCACAAAGAGAAAAATAAAAAAATGCAAAAGAAGAGTGCAAAAGCAAATTTGTTCAAATGCAAACATAGGCCAAGCAAGACAGTAACAACACAGCAGGCCAAAAGCACAAGGCAAATTGTCAAGCAAACTACATTGCAACAAGGCCAAACTGTCAAGCAAACTGCATTACATAACAAGGTGCCAAACTGTACAAAGAAAGTTACAAAGCAAACTAAACAACATGGCAAACTAAACCAAACAACATGGCAAACTAAACCAAACAACATGGCAAACTAAAATTGCAGCAAACTCAGCATTGCAAGCAAAACAAATTTGTTCAAATGCAAATAAGGCCAATTGGATGCAAACTGAACCAAGGCAGCACAAGCAATGCAGTAGGAAAGTACAATGCAGCAGGAGGTAAACGATATAACAAGCAAAAGGCTTGTCATAGCCTATCATCATTTTCCAGCAAATGGGTAAACTTTTCAGAAAAAAGTGGAAAAGCAAAACTGCTTTATCATTGAGAGAGAAAGAGAGAGGAGAAATATCACCTTTTTGAGATTGTACAGTTGGCTAAGAAAATCTGTCACAAGATATAATACCATAAAACAGTAAGAAGAAAGGAGGAAGTAGGGTGGTCAAAACAAAGGCCACAAAATATGTTTCAAAACTGCAGAACTCAGTTCAAACCCTCAACAATCCAAAACCTGTGAGTAGTTCAAACACAAGCCTGAAAAAGCAAAACTGCAAGTTTCAAACATTATCAAAACTGTAAACCTGCAGTTCTCAAACAGAAAAAAGCTTGCCAAACTGAAAACCTGTTATCAAACTCAAACATTCACAAAAACCAGAACCTGTGTAACAGTTTCAAACACCAAAACTCCCAAACCCTGTGAACCAACAAACAACACAACCTGCACAAAACTCCCAAACCCTGTGAACCAACAAACAACACAACCTGTTAATAGCCCAAACTGCAGAACACAGTCAAAGCCTGTTAGCAGAACCAAACTTCCCAACTCAGTCCAAACACCAAAAGCCAACAAGCCTGCCAACTCAGAATTTTCAACAAGACAAAGTTTCATCAACTACCAACATAATCAAGTTTCAAGCAAAAAACTTCAGCAAATAGCCATAATCAAAACTCAGTTTAACAATAATCATCATCAGGGTTTCAGAATAAATTATCATTCCCAACAAGAGTTTCAGAGAACAATAAATCATCAAAGTTTCAGAAGCGAAATCATCAAAGTTTCAGAAGTGAAATTACCAATAAAGTTTCAGACATTGCATCAACAATCATCATCAACAATAGAGTTTCATAAAGCAAAAAATACCATCATTCAAATGAAAGAGAGAGGAAAAGAAATATCAAAGTTTCAGAGATAATCATCATCAACAAAAATTACTAACAAGTCAGAAGCGGTAAGCCTCATCATTCAGGTTCAAATCAGAAGAAGAAAATCATACCAAACAATCAAAAGGTTTCAGAACAAAACGTCATCATCTCCCCTCGTGTCCAGCCACCAAGGAGCACTCAGTCCAACCTCTTTCCTCTCCATTTTCCAGAAAATCTCACAGGTATACTTCTCTTCAAATCCCTTTACTGCATCTTAGACACATGATACAATAGATTAACAAGCCAAAATATGAACAATAGATTAACAATAGCAAAAGAACGTTCAAACTTCAAGAAACCAGAACAATACCTTTCAAAGAAGTAAAAATCATTTGCGCTTAGAGTGTGAGAGAGGTGAGAGAGGGAGATAGCGCTCCGGCGGCTTGAGCGGAGGAGAGGATTAGAGCGTTTGGGGCTGAGAAAGATGAAGAGAGATGAATTAGAAAGGACAACGACGCCGCTGTGAAAGCACGTACACAAACCCTAATTTTTCCAAAAAAACCTAATCAGTTGTTACAAACTTGTGAATTGGGCTCTATCCGCCCCAAGCTTAAGCCCATACATAATTACTGGCTTGCACCCCCCTCCTTGCTGACATTATTTGGGCCTAACCTCCAAATATCCTAAAGGCCTATTTTTACTTGTTTTTTATTTTTGATTCAACTTAACTTATTTTATTTCTTTGTGTTAAAATAATATACTAACAATTATTTCTAAAACATCATATTTTTTGTAAAATAAATTGGATTTTTTTAATTAGTTTTATTTAAATCATTTTCTTTTTATTATTATACATAATGAAAATACCAAAAAGAACATTAATTTAATTAGTTTGCTTCCTTTAAACTCTTTTTTTATTATTTAATAAAAAACACATACAAAGAATAATAATAATAAAATATTTAACCGTTCTTTTTTAGAATAGATTTTATTTATTTTCAAGCAAATACATGCATTTCGTACTTTATTGATTTTTTTCATTTGTTATAGCTTTATATTGAATCGCGACAATTCGATTTGGTTGTAATACTTGATATTTGGACATTGTTATTCTTGTGAGACTCATCCCTATTTGTAATAATTGTACCCCCATCCTCGGATACTTTTGTAATAGCTTAGACTTTCAATTTCCTCAATTTATTGCTTTCAATATACTGTGTAGTAATTAGGCGTGTATGGCAAGATTCAAAAATCAATCGCTAGATGACCTAATCCAAGAACAAATAACTTGAAATCAATACACTTCTCACACGTGCACCTCTAGGGTAACCTCGCTTGTTGCCTCAGAAACACAATCATGTCCCTCGAATATGCGACACTCTAGCAAATGACCCTTCGATAAACAAAGATCGTAGTCCCTCGATGTTGCCTTTGATAAAACAATCTCGTCCCTTACAAAATTGCTAGAGCGTCTCACAAGTTGCTTTCAATGATTGTATGCGATGACCCGCGCCTGTCCCGTTTAACATCCAAATACAAGGTTGTTTACCAAATACAATGGTAAAACAACAATGTTAAAAGATTAAAAACGTATAGGAAAGATCTTTGAGTAAAATAGGGTAGATAACTCTTAGTTACTTGAACAAAACTTGCAAAAACATCCTTGCTATTTTCAAACACACCTCACAACACAATTTCAAAATATTTCACAAATAAAACTTTCAAACATTGAAATATCTTTTCAAAAGACAAACACCTTTGTATATATTCAAACAAGAATCATTACAAAGGTTGCCTAGACAAGGCCTCTTTTTTAAAGCATTTTCAAAAAACCACACACAAAGCACAATTTCAAACAATTGAAAAGCAAAAGCAAGTGATCTAAACAAATAACTAAGAGGCCATGGATAACCATGGATGAAAAGGGTGCTTGCACCTTCCCTTTTCATAATCTACCCCCCGAAACCAAGAAAACATCAAGGTCTTTCATGTGCTTTTTGACCTTTCCTTTGGATAAAATAAAAAGACGGTGGCAACTCTTGCTAAACCGAAACATTTGCGAACACAAACGCAAAACCTCAAGTCAGTTCTCTCACCGCATCACAGTAAGTAGCAATACATTATGGAAACTGTGCAGGGTATACTGACATGGTCTAAGAAATAACTATGTTAGTGCGATATATTTGTGGTACCGGTAGCCTTTGATTTAATCAAAGAGAATACGGGGCCGCTGAGTGATGTCATGAAGCACTAATGAACTTCTAGAATCTCTACTTGACCAACTTGGCCTTTAGGATGTAGTGAGATGATCGGATTTAGTGCAGTCTGAAGTTGGTAGATACTCGATACTACACTCATTGAGGTTTGATTTCTTGGGATATTTCGGTCGCCATTAAAGAGGCTTGTGCTGAAACAATGAACAAGGAAACAAACCAGTGATATTGAGCTCCGTAGAACCCGATTACTATTACTAGGACAGGTTGAGCCAACTAAACTTCAAGAGGGTACTTACCTATAAAACTCCATGCAAGCCTAAACCTAGGAACTTGTTTGTTTTGTTTGTATATATATACTTGTACATAACATCATGAACATCATAACATCATACATATTCACTAACCATTTCAAGGATTTTGGGATTCATCTTTGTTCTTGTTTCGTAGGATATGGATTCTCTTCGCAGGAAAACTATTCAAGTCAACCTTGTAAGAATTCCTCCATAACTTAAGGAGCTAGCTTCAAGGATTCCTAAAAACTCTCCATTCACCGAGAGACATGGTCGCCTACCTAACTTGGTCACCCCCAACACAAATGAGGACATGATGAAAGTGATCTTTCAGTTCTTTGATCCTTTACACCATTACTTCACATTTACATATTATCAACTTGTGCCAACTTTGGAAGAATTCTCTCGACTCTTGAGGATTCCCATTCTCAATTAACTACCTTTCAACGGTATGGAAAGAGACCCAAAGCCAAAAGAGATTGCTCAAGATATACACATGCAACCATCTGATGTCACAACTAATTGGGAAACAAGGAGTGGTGTCAAGGGTTTCCTAGCAAAGTTCTTGTTTGAGAAAGCCCAAAACTGTTGGAATTACTTGGATTTACAAGCCTTTGAGGAAATTCTGGCTCTCCTCATCTATGGGATGGTTTTGTTTCCAAATCCTGACCAACTCATAGATGTGAACGCCATTAAAATCTTCATATCCCGCAACCCGGTACCTACATTGCTAGGGGATATCCTACACTCTTTTCACACTCACACAATGAGGAAAAGAGGTGTCCTTATGTGTTGTACTCCTCTCTTGGCAAGATGGTTTATTTCACATCTTCCCCAATCTGTATTAAAGAATGAGCAAGGTTCAAGGTGGTCACAAAGGTTGATGGCGCTCAAACATTTAGACATTCATTGGTGCTCCCGATCCATAGAGAATGTTACTATTGTCGACCGTTGTGGAGAATTTACTAATGTCCCTTTACTTGGCATTAGGGGGGGTATCACCTACAACCCCTGCTTAGCCTTAAGACAATTTGGTTACGCGCGAAGGGATGGCCCGCATGAGATGCTGATTCAAGGTTTGGTATTTGACTACGAGAACAACGATCAAGGTCTTCGCCAGAGATTTATTCGAGCTTGGAGGATGTTGAACGAGGTAGATAGAAAGAATTTGGGGAATAAGAATTGCATCCCTCTTGATCCTTACCTCAAATGGGTACGAACTCGTGCTCAGAGTCTTATGATGCCTTACCCCTCCATTCTCCTGGTAATCATTGAGTCTGTCATGGAAGGAGATGTTCCATATACTATCCTACATCCTGACATGCCCACCTCTCTTGAGAACCTACAAAGAGATTGGATACAACTCAAGGGGGAGCGAGATACTTTCAAAGCCCAATTTTACGCAAGCGAGAAGAAGGTTTTGGAACTCACTAGGCTACTTCATGAGGAGCAGACTCTGAATGCCTACATTTCACCAAAGAGGATGCGAACTACCTTTTTATCTTAGAGTTTTTTGTATTATTTTTCCCAAGAAGGTATTGATGTACTCAAACTTTAACTTATTAATATAACGTGTGTTTCCTTTTTGTCTAAAACAAATTTGAATCTTAAGATCCTTGAAATCATTGCATATGCATTTATCATTCATCATAACATAATCAGGTTTCTTGCAAACAAGTCTCCTCATCTCTCTACTGTTTATTTCAGTAAGATGGATCTCGAGAAAACGGTGAAGGACCTCCAAGCTCAGAATGCACAATTTCAACAATTGTTCTTAACTTTGGCCAAAGGACAAGAAGAGTTGAATACCTTGTTGGTTGAGGAGAAGAAAAAGAAGACGAAGAAGATAACCGGAATTCTGAACATGGGAAGAAGATTCCAAGGGAAAACAAGAAGGGCCTTAGACTTTGCAACGACATCTGGCGAGAAAGACAATTAAGACGGGAAGGGAAAGGAAACGGTTGTTCATTATGATTCAGAAGAGGAAGAGGAAGAAGAAGACTATTCTGAAGAACAATACCCTCCATCCAACGACAAGTATAAGCATCTAGAAGAACGGTTGAGTGCAATGGAAATCCAAAAAGTGCCTGGCTTGGACTTTGAGGAGTTGGGGTTAGTATCGGGGATTGTCATTCCTCTAAAATTCAAAGCACTTGTGTTTGCCAAATACGACGGAGTCTCATGGCCTAAAATGCATCTCCGGTCCTATGTGAGGAAAATCCAGCCCTATACCGCTGACAAAGATTTATGGGTACACTTCTTCCAAGACAGTCTGTCTGGAACTCAACTTGATTGGTTTTATCAGTTAGAAAGAGCCAATGTTCATAACTGGGAAGATCTTACTGCAGCCTTTTACAAACAATACCAATACAATGCTGATCTTGCGCCTACCCGTACTCAACTCCAGAGTATGGCCATGGTTTCAAGTGAAGGCTTCAAGGACTATGCGCAAAAATGGAGAGGTTTGGCCAGAAGAGTTCAACCTCCTCTATCTGAAAGAGAGTTGGTAGACATGTTTTTGGGCGCTTTGTCTAGTCCCTTTTTAAATCACTTAATTGGGAGTTCATCGACAGGTTTTACTGAATTGATATTGACCGCAGAAAGGGTTGAAGTCGGGATAAAGAATGGAAAGATTCAAAAAGACGCATCCTCTACTGCTGTAAGGAAGGCATTTATCGGAAAGAAAGAAGTGGTCGTTGTGTATCCTCAGAGAAATCAAGAGAGGGCCGAATGCCGTCCAATGGTAGGGGCCGTTATGATTCCTAAACCTGCACCTGATCAGCAAAGAAACAATCAGCCAAGAATGGAAAGACCAGTCCGACAGTTCACCAGAATTAACATGACCCTATCTCAAGTATTGCCACATCTGTTAAGATCCAACCTAGTAACCTTGAAAGAAGCTCCAAAAAACCATAACACAACCTCTCCTCACTATCATCCTAATTCCCGCTGTGCATACCACTCTGAGAGTCCTGACCATGACACTAACAACTGTTGGGCTCTAAAGAACAAAGTACAAGACCTCCTTGAAGCCAAAGAGATTGAATTCGATGCGCCAGAAAAGCCCAATGTCATTTCTGCCCCTATGCCCAAACATGGCCATACTACCAACGCCATTGAGGAATATATGTTTGTTACTTAAGTTTATGAACTTATGACCCCACTCATGACTATCAAAAATAACTTATTAAATTCCAGTGTTTTCCCGGGCTGTAACGAAAGCTGTCATTTTTGTTTGTCCTCACCAACCAGCTGTCCTTTGTTAAAAGCAGACGTTCAGTGCCTAATAGATAACAAGGAGATTTTGTTCGAAAAGACTTTTGTTCCACCTGTTTCTTATAATGATGTTTCCATTGTGACCATTTCCGACAATTCTTCTAGGGTCTCCACCAAAAGACCCGTTAGAATTAGATCAGTTCCAAAAATAGCTATGTTGATAATTACAATGCCTGGACCAGTCCCGTATTTGTCAGACAAATTCGTACCATGGAATTATGGAGGGGATGTCTACTACCACGATATCAAGCAAGATTTTCCAGCTGCCAAAGATTCAAGTTCTAAGAAGATTGACTCCGATGTCAGTAATATTGCAGGGACTAGCAAGATTACCCGAAGCAGAAGGATATTCTCTCCAGAAATTGTTCCCCCAAAAGCAGTTTCTGGACCCGTAATCATTCCCGTTGTTGTTGCTCCTCCGAAGGCTATTCCCAGTCTTACAATCATCTCCACCAATATTCCAACTGACAAAGTTGTTACAATCCCTGCTATCACTCATACTGACACTCCTGCTGCCGAGTTAACCGAAACTCAAGGTAAAAGTATTCTGACTGAGCTTGTCCGGATGAGGGCACAAACTTTGGCTATCCCTGAGACCTCCCGGAAAGAGATGGAGGAAATTCTAAAGATCATAAAAATATGCGACTATAATGTAGTCGAGCAATTGGGGAAAACTCCATCCAAAATTTCCATGATGGCTTTACTACTATGTTCCGAGGCGCATCAAAAGCCTTGGTAAAATTCCAGAAAACTGCCCATGTACCCCAAGAAACATCTGCCGATCAGTTCCAAGACTGCGTAGCCAACTTGACTACAGATAATGGTCTAGGTTTTTCGGATGCTGATTTAACGCCAAGAGGGAGAAAGCATAATGAGGCATTGCATGTCTTAGTGGAATGTAGGGGCACAACCTTGGCTCATGTTTTGGTGGACACTGGCTCATCTCTGAATGTATTTCCTTAAAAGGCTTTTGATAGGCTTGACTGCGAGGGATTGATATTGAAGCCAAGCAACATAGTAGTAAGGGCCTTTGACGGCTCAAAAAGGATGGTGCATGGGGAAGTGGATATCCCCATAAAGGTTAGAACCCAAACATTTGACTCAACTTTTTATGTAATGGATATCCTCCCTTCGTATTCCTGCTTGCTAGGCAGACCGTGGATCCACAATGCAGGTGTTGTCACTTCTACGTTGCACCAAATGCTGAAGTACCCAATTCAAGGGAAGATTATCACCATTCATGGAGAAGAAGAGTATATGATCTGCCATCTCAATTCTTTCAGATATGTGGAATTAGATGGTGAATTTATTGAAACTCCATCCCAACACTTTGAAGAAGTTCCGCAAGATGTGGCAGTGACCAAGGTTGTTCCTGAGATCACAAGGCCTCCACTCAGGATGTCATCTTTGAAGGATGCAAAGACAGTGATATAAGAAGGTGGGTGCACTATTTGAGGATAACTCCCAGATATCCCATACAAATATGATAAGTTTGGCCTGGGTTTCACTTCAGGTGCCCAAAAGGCTGTACGCCACGCTCGTGCTGAAGGACCACCTCTGAAGATCAACAATCGTGAAGTCAACGCGATAGAGGATGATGAAGACAACTACAACCTGGAGGATTGGATTTTCCCAACTGTCAGTGGAGGGCTCAACAATTGGGAAGCTAGAGACTTTGTCCCGATCACTTTTATCCCACAATAATTTATCTTTACATTTTGTTGGATCTGTAATATTAAAACAATTCAGACTCTTAAAACCTTGTGCCTTACCCGAGGCACAATGGTCCATTTGTAAGGGTTATTATCTCATTTCCATATGACATCAATGAATCATGGACGTTTTTGCATACAAACTTTGTGCTCATTTTTTTTCTTTTTACATTTTCATTTCTCTCAAAGATAGTTATACTCTTACACACACTCACATTGCAGGTCTACATCCATTCGGGATCCCATGGGTAAAGATTCTGCTATGGCTTTCTGTGACTCTGAAAATCTAATCTACCAATCCGAAGATGAAGGTGAGGAAGATTGTGAAGTAGCAGGGGAACTTGCCAGATTACTACAACAAGAAGAGAGAACCATTCAGCCTCACGAGGAACCAGTGGACACAATCAACCTAGGTACCGAAGAAGACAAAAGAGAGGTCAAGGTGGGTGCCAATCTGGAACCCAGTGTCAAAGAACGTCTGATTCAGTTGTTGCACGAGTATGTTGAGGTCTTTGCCTGGTCGTATGAAGACATGCCAGGACTTGATGCTGATATCTGGTGCATCGTCTACCAACAAAAGAAGACTGTCCACCGGTAAAACAAAAGGTCCGTCGCATGCGACCAGATATGTCAGAGAAGATTAAGGCAGAAGTCATGAAACAATTTAATGTTGGATTCTTGGCTGTCACCTCCTATCCGCAAAGGGTTGCCAATGTTGTTCCCGTGCCCAAAAAGTACGGCAAGGTACGAATGTGCGCGGACTATAGAGATTCGAATAGGGCAAGCCCTAAGGATGATTTCTCACTTCCCCACATTGACATCATAGTTGACAATACTGCATAACACAAAGTGTTTTCCTTCATGGACGGTTTCTCAGGTTACAACCAAATAAAAATGGCGCCTGAGGACATGGAAAAGACAACCTTTGTCACACAATAGGGTACATTCTGCTACAAGGTGATGCCATTCGGACTGAAGAATGCTGGGGCAACCTATCAGCGTGCCATGGTAGCTCTACTTCATGACATGATACATCACGAAATAGAGGTCTATGTGGACTACATGATAGTTAGATCTCAAACAGAAGAAGAGCATCTTGATCATTTACAAAAACTATTTGAGAGATTAAAGAAGTACAAGCTGAGGTTGAACCCAAATAAATGCACATTTAGGGTGAGGTCTGGTAAGCTCTTAGGTTTTGTCGTCAGTAATAAAGGTATTGAAGTAGATCTTGCCAAGGTGAAAGCGATACAAGAGATGCCTGCTCCTTGTACTGAGAAGGAAGTCAGAGGATTCTTGGGACACTTGAACTACATTGCCATATTCATTTCTCACCTGACAGCTACCTGTGAACCAATATTCAAACTACTGAAGAAAGATCAAGTAGTCAAGTGGAATGATGAGTGCCAAATTGCTTTTGACAAAATCAAAGAGTATTTACAAGAGCCTCTTATTTTAATGCCACCAGTCGAGGGAAGACCATTGATCATGTATCTGACTGTTTTGAAAAATTCAATGGGGTGTGTGCTGGGGCAGCATGACGAGCCTGGCCAAAAAGAGCACACTATTTATTACCTGAGTAAAAAGTTTACCGACTGTGAAACAAGATATTCACTGCTCGAGAAAACTTGCTGTGCTCTGGCATGGGCTGCTCGCCGGCTAAGACAGTATATGCTGACCCATACTACCTTATTGATATCTAAAATGGATCCAATAAAATACATCTTTGAGAAACCTGCTCTCTCTGGGAGAATAGTGAGATGGCAGATGATCCTGACGAATATGACATATAGTATACTACCCAGAAGGCAATAAAGGGCAGTGTACTAGCTGATCACCTTGCTCACCAAGCTTTGGAAGACTACCAGTCCATGAAGTTCGAATTCTCGGATGAAGACATCATGATGGTAAACAATTGTGAAGAACTCCGGCCATATGACGAACCTGAACAAGGATCCTGATGGACCCTGGTTTTTGATGGGGCATCTAACGCGCTCGGCAATGGTATTGGTGTTGTACTCATATCTCCTGAAGGATGTCATACTCCCTTTACGGCAAGACTCTGCTTCAATTGTACAAATAACATGGCGAAATACGAAGCGTGCATCTTTTGTCTCAAAGCTGCCATAAACTTGGGGATCAAATCTTTGAATGTATTCGGAGATTCATCTTTGGTTATCAGCCAGATCAAAGGGGAATGGGACACCAAACACCCTAACCTTATCCCTTACAAAGAACATGTTTTGACATTGCTCCCACACTTTGAGAAGATTACCTTCGAGTACTTCCCGCGAGAAGAAAATCAGCTAGCAGACGCACTAGCCACAATGTAATCTATGTTTAAACTTAAATGGGATAACGAGGCTCCCCAGATCACCATTGAGCGAATGGATGAACCAGCATACTGTCACGAGATTAATACTGAAGAAGTAGTGGACCAGCCTTGGTTTCACGAAGTCAAGAGGTATCTCAAGACTCAAGAATATCCAGAAGGAGCTTCAATCAATGATAAGAAGTTCTTAAGGAGACTCTCTGCTAAATTCTTCCTTAGTAATGGAATTCTTTAGAAACGCAACCATGACTCTGTGTTACTTCGGTGCGTAGACAAGGTTGAAGTTGAAAGGATCATGGCTGAGTTACATGAAGACACTTTTGGCACCCATTACAGTGGGCATAAATGGTAAAGAAAATCCTACGGGCAGGCTATTACTGGTCTACCATGGAAGCAGATTGCTATCAACACTCTCAAACATTCCATAAGTGTCAGATCTATGCTGACAAAGTGCATGTACCTCCGGTTCCTCTGAATGTCTTGACGGATCCTTGGCCCTTTGCTATGTGGGGGATTGATATGATTGGGGAGATCAAGCCAACAACCTCCAATGGACACCTCTTCATCCTAGTGGCTATTGACTATTTTACCAAGTGGGCTGAGGCAGCCTCCTTCGCTTCCGTCACCAAGAATGTTATCGCCCAGTTCATCAAGAAAAATCTTGTCTGTCGATACGGTATCCCAAAGAGGATAATTACATACAATGGTACGAACCTAAATAATACTATGATCACCGCCCTGTGCGAGCAATTCAAGATCCAGCATCACAATTCTTCCCCTTAGCGGCCAAAGATGAATGGTGATGTCGAAGCCGCAAATAAGAACATTAAAAAGATCATACAGAAAATGACAGTCACATACAAAGACTAGCATGAGATGCTACCATTCGCTCTCCACGGATATCGTACAACAAATCGCACATCAACCGGGGAAACACCCTACTCTCTAGTATACGACATGGAGGTTGTCTTTCCTATTGAGGTTCAAATGCCCTCTCTAAGAATTATGAAGGATGCATGGTTGAATGGAGAGGATTGGATCCAGACTCGACTTGATCAACTAAACTTGATTGATGAGAAAAGGCTTACTGCTGTCTGTCATGGTCAAATGTATCAAAAACGAATGATCAAGGCTTTCAACAAAAAGGTCAGACGCCAAGTGTATCAAGTCGGGGATTTGGTGATCAAATGTATCATACTGCCGCAAGGTGATCCCAGAGGCAAATGGACTCCTACATATGAAGGACCATTTGTAATCAAAACATTTTCTCTGGTGGAGAAATGATCCTGACCACCATGGATGGTGACGACTTGACGCACCCTGTGAACACAGACATAGTCAAAAGATACTACACATAAGAGACTCGCTAGGTTGACACACCTAGGAAAAACAAGGGCATCCCGGTGGACCAAAAAGGTTCGGGCAAAAATTAGGGATAAAACAAAAAATCTGTACACCCGACAAGTTGAAAACCTGAAAGGGCAGTTTGGGAAAAAAAGGGTTTCCCGGTGGACTGAAAACCCGAAAGGGCGGTCCAGGAAAAAGTTAGGGAATTAAAGTGTATGACTATGTCCCGTTGGATCACCTTATAGACAACCTTTAGCTTCAACTGGCAAACTCAGAGGTTCTGATCAATTAAATCATCTTCAAACGAGGCAACAAATAGACAAGATGCTCAGAGATACGAAGGTTATAGCAGAATAGGAACCCCATGGGATTATTGCACATAGCTATCTTTTTTGTATCAAAATTGACATTTTTACGATGACATTCTCTTACTAGAATGTTTTTCTCATTGTACAAAAATACTTACTCAAAGTCAATACAAAGATATCCCTTTGAAAGTGCAAAATTATCTGTTTTTTCTTTTATTCTTTTGTTTTATTTACAAAAACGTCCAATGATTTATTTTTGAACATATGCATTTGAACATAATTATTGTTTACAAATAAACAAAATAGAAAGACAATCACTAATGGCTTTAAGAGGTAGGGAAATCTCTCTATGCTATTTCCATAAACCCCCGCAGTGTGCAGTTCAATCCCCAGCGGAACAGGGCTTTCAATTATCAATCCCCAGTAGAGGTCGTCAAATTCCTCTGAATTCCCCAGGCAGGATTTTCCAAGCAGTACACGACATTTCCCTTACTACAGAGTTTATTTCTCCAAGCAGAAATTCATCAACACTTAGACTTCACAACATGAAAACTTATACTCCATATCCTCAGCAACATTCCGGGATTTATCTTCCCCAATCCAACAGCAGTGCAGAAAACTAGCTCACATACGCATACATCGCATCCATATATCATAAACATTGATAACGCGAATGCATTATACTATGTATCTCATACAACATAACATTGCATATTAGCTAACGTTTTATCTTTTTCAGGATAAGATTAATCAACAGCTACCATTAACAATGTTTAAAGTCTTCAAATACAGTTCAGATACGCTCCAGACACAGATGCCATTCTGATACTCATTCAGATTCAACTTCTTAGATACAGTTCAGATACACTCCAGACACGAATGCCATTCTGATACTCATTCAGATTCAACTTCTCAGATACAGTTCAGATACGCTCCAGACACGAATGCCATTCTGATACTTATTCAGATTCAACTTCTCAGATACACTTCAGATACGCTCCAGAAACAAATGACATTCTGATACTCATTCAGATTCAACTTCTCAGATACAGTTCAGATACGCCCCAGATACGGATGCCATTCTGATACTCATTCAGATTCAACTTCTCATATACAGTTCAGATACACCCCAGACACAGATGCCATTCTGATACTCATTCAGATCTCAAACTTCTAGATACAGTACAGATATGCTCCATACATGGACACCATTCTAATACTCATTCAAAAATCAGCCTTCAGATGCGGTACATATACGCTCCAGATACGGATGTCATTCTGATGCTCATTCAGTTTCAGCTTACAAATATGATTCAGCAATCACTTTGGATGGAATCTACAAGCCCATCTCCAACAACTTTCTATCATTTCTCTAAATTTCATCTTTAATCCTATTCCCTCTACCATCACATCACCGAGTGCAAATTTCTGGGCACTCTAGTGTCCAATCATCTTCCACCTTCGAGTCACGAATGGCAAAACTAGCCAATCTAACTCTTCAGGTTTAAGAAGATTGAACAGGGGAAGCTGTTGTACCCCAAAATTTTCCCTCTAATTTATCAATATTTTTGCTCACAAGATCTCCTTAGACTCAAGACTACACTAGGGTTTGATCAGCTCAAGACACCTCCTTAAGCACTGATGACCAAAATTAGGGTTTTAGTTTTCACAAGGATTTTTTAACTTCCAATTCCCCATATGACTTTCATGGATTATTATGGACCCCCAAGATCACTCATGTCAAGTTTCAATCCTTGGATCACATTTTTGCTCAGTCAATGGAGTAGTTGACCTAAAAAACAGTTGTATTGGGGAAAAAGTCAACTATGGCCAATTTACAGTCAAATTTCATAATTTTTGATCCACATCAACATTTTAGACTCATTTGTATCATTTGATCAAGTTTGGACCACAACTCCTCAAGGAATTTGATCAAATCTCTAAAAGGGCAAAATGGTCAAAATTAGGGTTTTGATTGAGAATGGGCAATTTCTGATTTTTGACCTAGCAAATGATCAATTGGTTTAAGGCATCATATCAAGAGTCAAATTGAATCATTTTTACCTAATTGTATGGTTCAAAACATTGCAATTCTATTGGATTGACAGATGAATTTTCAGTCAACTGATCAAAAGTCAACAGTATACTGAAAAGTCAAACTTTGACTTTTTGGTCAAATTCAAGTGCCAAAGGCCACAATTCATCAAAACATGTCAAAATATGAAACTTATTCATCAAGAAATCAAAAAGTCAAGATTTCATTTTGAAAAGTCAAAATTTCTAAACATAGAAATTTTTCAAAGTGTTAGAAATTTCATGTTTTTTCATAACTTTGAGCAAAATTTTCACCATGATGCAAGATGATTCAAGAGAAACTTCCAACATGAAAGTTGTAGATCTCCGTGAAATCTACAACTTTTCTTTAAACAACTTCTTCCAAAAATTCTTGGATCTCAAGTTATAATTTTATGAACATGTGGTCATGAAACTAAACACTTAGTGAAATTTTGCCCTAATTTGGCCAGGATTTTGACCCAACTTCATGGCACTTTTTCATATAGTTCCAAGGGGAATATTCAAAAGCAATTAAAATATGGGTTGTATAGAATATTGCAAGCTTTCCAAAATATCCAAGAACTCCTTGAGATCATTCTTGAGGAGGGAGAATCAAAGAGATGAAGTTAGGGTTTTGTCACTTGAATTACAAGTCATTTTTGATGAACACATGAACCAAATCCATACACATGCTGCATAATCCTCACTTTGCAGGCCTCAAACTTGTTTTTCACTCCATAATTAATGGTTTACACAACTGATTATACCCTTATCCAAGTGTTTCAAGCTTTGTCCAAATCAATTTGCCATTTTAGGGAGAAAGTAACATATCCATTCTTGTAAAGCAAGCTTTATGCACAAAGTCAGCTTCTTGAGCTCCAAACTTGTTTTCATTGATTAAACTCCATACACAAAGTTATAAGTATTGTGTTTAAAGTGGCTAACAACTCTATGAACCAAGTACAAGGCATGGAAACTTGAATTTCTCAAAAATCACATGTTATGCATAAACTTGTGATTTTGAATTCTGATCAACAAGAGGTCTCCAAACTTGTTGCTTATAAATAGAGTCACTATTTGCGAGCTATAAAACAAGCTTAAGCACCCTGAAATACACCAAAACTCTCTCAAATCAGAAATTTCCCAAAAACTCCATTGTTGCACAGTTTCTGACCTTGGACTTCAAACTCACATTTCCTTTGTGTGTTTCTTGGCCTTTTAGTTTCTAAAGCTTCCTTACATCAAGTGTAACCTATCCATGTCTTTATAATATCCTCCATAACCAAAAACAGAGCATTGCATATTGACTTCTCCAGGTCATTTCAGCCACTCTCAACTCAAGTAAACCATTGCATTAGCTTCCTAGGACCTTAAAGAAGCTAACCTGATCATTACCATCACTTGGAACAAGCTCAAACTCCAAACACGATTTCCAGTTTTGAGGTAAGTTTTCTCAACTTGGAACTCTTCATACAGGAATCATCAATAGTTTATTTGTGAATAAAATATGTAGATATCATTGCCCTGAAGCTAACCATGTCCATAGTTTCCATTAATTTTACTTGAACTTAGAGAATTTTGAAACTGAAATCTCTGAAATTTTTAGGGTTTAGATTAGGGCCATTAAAATTCATGCTTATCTTTGATCTATAGTTTTAATACTTTATATTTTTGGAATCGTGAGAAAATTTGCTACAAATTTCATGTTTACAGTTTTTATTTTTGATGAGAAATGAGCAAGTTACAGTTGGTCTGGCTGGAGGTTGAAGATGAAGTCTTCAGGGCGCGTTTTGCCTTACATATTTATTGTTTTATTTGTATTAACAGATGTATAGCCACCCCAGTGGTAGAAGTGCACGCCTGTAACCTATGAGACCTGGGTTCGAGCTCCAGTGGTACCCTTTTGCATTTTTACATGTTTTACAAATTCTGACTTTTTTGTTTGCAGGGCGCTGGGCCTCTTTGGGCCTGGCTTATTTTTTTATTTTTGCTAGTTGACCTCCTTGTTTCCCATTGACACCCCTGACCCAAATTTATTTATTTTCTTTTTTATTTTCATTTTTATTTATCTTAAATATATTTTCTAAATAAAAAAAATCATAAAATACAAAAATGATAGATTTTATATTTTGACTTATTTTATTTTATTTTTCTAACAAAAAATATTTTCATTAATTATACTTTTTTTACTTATTATCTTGTAAATATAAATAAAATTAGATTATTTGTTATTTTCTTTCATATTAATTTAAATATATTTTTTTTGATATAATAAAAAGACTAAAAATCTTTTATAATGTTATAAATATTTTCAAGACATAAAAATATATACTAAAAAAAATACCTTTTTAAACTTATTTTCTTTTGATTAATAGAACTAGGATTTTATTCAAAATCATTCATTAAACAAATTCTTTTTTTATTAATTATTTTTCTTTAATTTAATTATATTAAGACAAAAATCCTTTTCTCAAAAAAATCAAACAAATACTCATTTTTCTTCACCTTCACATTATTGCATACTTGTTTATTTTTGTACATTATTTATTTTAATTCATTGTACATTAATACCCATTCAATTTGGTTGTAATAGACTAACTAGGTTTATATTCTTGCAAATCCCCATTGGAATTGTATACCCCCCCCCCCCCCCCCCACACACACACACACAAATGTTGTAATAGCGTAGTAACTTTAAAATTCACAACTTATCGCTTTTATATAACATACTAGTAATTAGGGTTTGTATGGAAAGACTAAAATCAATACTTAGAAAATCCTAATTCAAGACAAAAACAAGCATGAAAACAATATACTTGCACACAAGCACCCCTAGGGTTATTCCACTTAGTTGCCTTATACAAAATGACCATATTACGCTTGTAAGGTATCTTAGCAAAAACAAGCAAATACAAGATCATAGTCCCTCGATGACGCTATCTAAGTTGCCTTACAAATGATCTTAGTCCCTAAAAAAGAATGCTAAGATACCTTGCAACATTGCTAATCATGGTTATACGATGACCCACACCCGTCCTGTTTACATCCAAAGATAGGGTTGCTTACCAAATCATGATAATACAACAATGTCAAAGAAAAAGAAAATGAACAAGAAAGACATTTGAGTAGGTAGATTGCTCCTAATTACTTGCTCCATTTCAAAACAAACATCTTTGCTATTTTCAAAAACAAACACTTACACTTTTGAAACATCTTACAAAACTTGAAAACATTTTCAAAAGATCAACATCTTTGTATACATTCTTACAAACGAGAATCATTACAAAGATTGCCTAAACAATGACCTCTTTATAAAATACTTTCAAAAACTACACAAAGCACAATTTCAAACAAAAGCAAGTGATCTATAAAGTAACTAAGAGCCCATGGATAACCATGGATGAAAAGGGTGCTAATACCTTCCCTTTTCATAATCTACCCCTCGAACTCAAGAAATAATCTCAAATGTCTTTCCTGTACTTTTTCACCTTTCCTTTTGGATAAAAGAAAAGTCGGTGGCGACTCTTGCTAACCGCAATATTTGTGATAAAATGCAAAATCTTCAAGTCAGTTATCCTACCATATCACACATCTCTATAGTTGAGATGTAATTCTCCTATGTCCATGATAATGATTGATTGATTGTTGATTCTTTTCCACTTGAAAGAGCTAGTGGCACAATTGTTGATTTTTATCCAAGTTGGAGCTCTTCTTTCATTGTGATGCAAAGGTCCATCTATCTCATGTTCATGGATGATTAGTTGAGTATTTTCCTTAAGATGATAAAATGTCTCTTCATTTTAAAATTAATCAACAAACAACTTTGTTTCATTTTAGAAGAACTACGTGGTTCTGATTTCTTCATTGCACTTTGGAGATATGTAGGCACTGGACTCTTGAAGTCTTGCCGAATCAAAATCATAAAAACTATTTCTTTTCTCATCTCTACAATATTTTTGCAAACAATTCTTTTTAGTCAAATACACATATTTTTAAATAGGTTCCCGTGGAGTACCATGGATGCCTTGGGTGCTAACACCTTTCCTTTACATAACCAACCCCATACCTAGATCTCTTTGTTTTATAGTTTTTCTTTAAAAAGTTATATGTTTTTTATTCGCTCTTTTTCCATTCCTTTGAAAACAATAAAGTGTGGCGACGACTCTTACTTTGTGAGTTAAGTTAATAACAAGGATGGATAATTAAATTTCAAAACCGTCTCAAATAGGTTCGAGTATCCTCGCCCCACCATCATCCATTTATTGAAATCAAATTTTTAATAGAAATTACCATTTTTTCCAAACTCAAATTATATTACAAATAATAAAATAAAATAATCTAAAAAATTGCATACATACATTTCAAATAGTTTAAATAATAAATACAAAACAAAATAACAAAAAATTAACTACATATTAAATATTCTAAATTACCAAAATTAAATAATAAAGTACCTAATGAAATAAACAAGACAAGTTCGGAGACAAATTTAGGGTGGATACTAGTGTTTCCATTATCCGACCTGACTCCATATTTTGTAATTAGGGAAAGTCTGAACCCAGATCCAAACCCAAATAAAGCGGATTTTATCTGTCAAATTTGAGAGGGTTCGAGTGGGTACTCGTGGGTATGGATTATATTGCCTTTCCTATGTACATGTTCTCTTGCTAGAAGTTTTTAGTATCCCAAATGTCATTACATGTTTTGTAAGCATTATATAGTTTTTTCTTCAAATGTGTATATGCTCTCTTGGTATACTATTTTGGATATGTGTACATTTGGCTTTGTATATAATGTAATTTGGTATATGTGTATATTAAATTATGTTTTATATAAAATAAAATGTTATGATTTTGTCACAAAATTTGAAGTTTCTGTGTAAAAAAAAGTACAATTCAGTCAAATTAAGATTTAAAACAAATTATAAATGACAAATAAATAGATTATACACATCGGTTAATATATATAAATAATTTAAATACATTCATTTTCCTCCGATTATTTACAAAAACGAGAGGTATGTGGCGTGCACTATATAGTTTTGAAAATAAAAAATGTTGTTGTTATGGACCGAACCAATAATTTTTACAATTGTTTTTTTGATGAAAAAATAAATAAAAAGTAAAATGACAAACTTTCATGACGGTATTTATTACCTCACATATGAAACCGAAGTAAAATATCTTTTGTAACTAAGATAAAATATATTTTTTATAATAGTGATATAGACAATCTAATGACACTAAATTTTATTTAATTCAAATTTATTTCAAACATTGAAGAACTAATCAAACATAAAAGTTCATTTGATAGATATTAAAAATATATTTCTCCTTTCTAGTAAAAAGGAAAAATAAACCTTATTTTAATTGGAAAGTCAAATCACAATAAAAAAATTTGATGCATGGAAACAAAGAATAATGAGAAATAAAATATAAATGATTTTTAGTAACGAAAATTTAATAACAATAATTTAACGTGATAGAAAAAAATAAAGTAAAGACAATACACACAATATTTTGTTTACCAACTGATCTACAAATCGAAACAACAAATTCTAATACACAAGAATTGTTTGGTCAAGTACGATACAAGTCCAAATTACTTGTTGAAATTGACTCGATCGTTGTTGCTGTCAACCACTGCTGCTCGCTGACAACTAAACACTTTGCACCAGCTCCGTTGTCATAGCGACGCCGTTATCGGTATCTATTGACTTCTAGACTGATTGATGGTTTTTACGATCACACAACATGTTTCCTTCTCGTTATCACTTGAGACTTTTAAAACTTACTTAACCTTGTGATTTTTATTTATTCCATACATCAATTTTTCTTATGTACTTGATTTGATTACTTAAAAAGAGTAAACTCTCAGAAGAAGCCAATATTTAGTCCATTATAGAAGAATTATTAAAATAATAATAATGGTGTCGAAAACTAGTTTATATCGATCACATAATTACGCAAATATAACACAACTTAAAACACCCATATAAATATAATCATCATTGGAGTTGTTAAATATATTTGAACAGAAAAATTCCTTAGAAATATACTCAACAAAGATTTTCTTATTAATACTTTCAAAATAAAAGGGGACCAATATTACTAATATATTATTTGATTTAACTTTCTTCCTTTCAACTACTAGCAAACATAAATTTTTATTAAAAATAACTAACATAGATATACTATTAGATCAACTTGATCATTTGGATTTGGGATAACGTTTATTCTTGGGAGTTTGATTGAGTTGATCCGCCTTTCGTGAAGTCCCGGACGACCCAGCATCAACATCAGATTTAATATTGATCTTCTTTGGTCGGCCTCGCTTCTTCGGCTTAACATCAACAGGATCCATAATTTGGTTGTGAGGTTCGTCCACAACCAATTTGGATGAGTCAAGGTTGTCATCAAAACTAGTGTTTTGTGGTTCACTAGGTATGAGAACATTTAATGGCAATTGTGGCTTAAGAGGATTGAAAAAATAGGTTGACAAATCCTCACATATAGGTGCCCTAGCACTTTCAAACATGGCATCCCATTCAGTAGTGTAACAAACAGAAAGTTCTTCTGTTACATAAATGTATTCATAATCATCAACATTATCAATCAATGGTTTGGTTGCATGAAAAGTTTCAGAAAAAGCTGGTGTTGATGTCGGGGGTTCCATGTTTTCAAATGAACCATTGTTGTTGTTCGACATTTTTCAACTCAACTATTTGTGTTTTTCTAAGTGAATTGAAATGAGTGTATTTGTGTTTGTGACATTGCACTCTTCCAATTTATAGAATGTGTTAATTTATAATTATATTTTTATGAGTTTTGAAAGGTAGTGCAATGTAAACGAGTTTTACATTATCATCAATAAAATTATAATATTCAATTATATCATATCAATATTAAAAATGTGATTTGGCTGAATACACACCTCTGATTAATTGATATTATAAAATTATTTTACAATTACATACTTTTTTTTTTCTATTTTTTATTTGTCATTGAATATTATGTACTTTTCTCATAAATAATAAGTCAAGATATATTTGTTTTAAATTTTAATTTATATAATAAAATTAATTTTATATTGATGCTTATCTTCTTTTTGTCATTTATTATTAATGATTCAATGTTTCTTTTCAATTTTTTTATGTAAGCAAGGAATAATATATATTAGAGAATTAAGAGTTTTTAAACTTTTTTACACATAAAATAAGACAACTTGATAAAAGAGAGAAATTACAAATCAATTGAAATTAAGATAAAAAAAAATAAAAGATCTTTGTTAAATTCATAAAAACTACAATTGAATTGAGTAATCTCTCCGATAAAAGTGTACTTCCAAGTCAGTTTCTTTTCAATTTTTAAAATAATCATATGAATAAAATAATTTAAATTTTCTATATAACAATATTTTTTAAATGCCTAATATAATAATACATTTGATAAAAAATTTAATTTGATTACAATTGTCTTTTAATATAGAACAAAAATATTTAAAAGTTCAAAAGTATCCCAAAAAAAACTTGGGCGCCTAAGAAAAAACAGGATACCGAAAACAAAAACCATTTATTTATCTATTTTGTATTTATTATTGGCATATTAAATAATTGATATACATAGTATCTAATACAAATTAATAGAAATTAATACATTTAAAAGAAAATAATAATTTGATTTAAAAGAAAATAATGAGTTGTGTTATATTTATAGGTAATATGTAGTTTTGTTTATAAATGACTACTATTATGATTAATTGAATTAACTTAGATATGGTGGCAAGATAATGAAGGGTATTATAGAAAATGCATCACTTTTCTCTTTGATTGAACTACCGTTCGAAGAGAAAGTTGTATAAAAATTATTGTATTTTTAAAATTAGAAAGCACATGTAACTTTTTTTCTCGATTGGTTTTAGTATTCGAGGTGAAATGTAGGTAGTTATCTCGGTTGATATTTTCAACGAAGGGGAAAGTATTGTTTTTGTGAAATATTTTTCTTAAAAATATCACATAATTTCCGTATTTATTGAAATTTATATATATATTTTATGACATAACCTATATACTCATGTTTTGAACAAGACAATATAAACTAAGAGCATTATATATATATATATATATATATATATATATATATATATATATATATATATATATATATATATATATATATATATATATATATATATATATATATATATATATATATATATATATATATATATATATGTTTATAATAAATCTAAAATGACATACATATATTTACGTCATACTAATCTATGTTACAACAAAATAACAATTAAAAGAAATTAGTGTAAATAATCATAATAATCTAGGAAATAACCGGGTCAACGTGAACGAATGTCATCTCTATCTTCTTGTGTGAATCATGTCTCATCGTTAAATACATAATTGAAATAATATTTAAATTAGCATTACACAACAACAATAACGACATTTAACTTTCAATCTTAACAACAACATAAACCTTTTACTAGCTAATAAGAACAACGTTAACTTAACAAGTAACATAAATAAATTACATGCATACGGATTAAGTGATTATCTTACCCCATGAATCTCTAATGCCTTCAGAGACAATATCCAACATATGTTTTTTAACATAGTATCCACACACATATGTTTGGTAGTTTCAGCTACTACAAATAATTTTTATATATTGGTTAATACACACAAAGAACAAGTAATATGTATTGTTATATTTGTGTGAGTTTGAAATAGGGGAAACTCTAGGGTCCTCGCCTAAAATGATATAGCCCGGTGTTGGCTGGAGATTTTGATAATGTTATTTAGAAGCCAAATGAATTAAGCGTTTTGATCGAAATGGAATTAAATGTCATATTTCGAAATAGCAGAAGCAGTGTTTCGAATAAGTGTGTCAAAGCTTGGAGCTTCGAGCGGCAATTATGGGAATATATCTAAAGGAGTCTCGAAACAACAGCGAGGTTTTGTCTGGGAAGAGCGTTCGAAACGGAGAAACACTAAAGCATTTGAAATTCAAATGGAAGCGGGACTTTCGAAGTTTGGAAATTATGTGTTGGAGCATTTGAGGACACGTGGAAAGATGAAAGAAGCATTGTCCTGCATGTTCGAAACGTGGCATAATCCTATAGCAAGACCGTTATGGTCAAATTAGTATAAATAGAAGTCTTAGTATTAGGATTTCAGTGTGTCATATCTATTATACAAAATACTCAATAACATTCAAACTACCACATGGCAAGGGAAACGAATGCAAGAGAAATGTATGTATGATAGCACCATGTATTTCTAATTTAATGAAAACCTTTTTCCAGTACTTTCCTTTATTCCTTTTGTCAAACAACATTTACAAGTTTTCTTATTTACAGTCTTTTCACTTCGAAATCTCTTCTTCAAAGTTTTACATCTTTAATATTCTCTTTATATTTCGAGCATTTTATGTTTCAGAAAACTGTCGTATTTTCCATACCTTTACCTTCAAGTTTTATCTTTCGAACGCATATATTTACTTAAAATCATTTACAGATTTCTTGCATCAAACGCTTTCTTTACATTTCAAACTTTTACGTTCCAGAAATCCTTTACATTAAATGTTTTGTAAGTCGACACCATTTACTTCACTTTTATGCAGTTTTACATGTCTTTACAATTAGCATTACAATTAGCATTTATTCGTGTAACTTAGTTTTCACACACATTTTGATTACATCTTTAGAATCTTAGAGAGAGAGAAATCGAAATAAGCCAAACACCTATACAACATCAACCATGAATATTTGTTCGATTGTGAGAGTAACTTTAATATCCAAGGAATCCTAGGATCAATCTAGTCGATCCTGTGAGTTACCAGAGGAATTGAATAACAGTCAGAAAGATTATTCGATAGTTTGGAAGACTAGCGGTTGTTTACCAGAAATCACTGGAAACAAATTGGCACACCCGGTGGGACCAATAATTGGATATCAGAATTAAGGATTGTCGATACATAACCATTACGAAAAACGTTGGAACCTAAGAAGTTTGCTGTTTTATGAACCTGAGAAGTGGTAAGATAACCAACAGCAACAAACCTTTATCCAGAAGAACACGTTTGGACAAAATGTCTAATTCAGACAATCAACAAGGGGACCAAAGTGGCCCACATGCAACAGGCACTAACGCGTCCACTTCGATCGGAACATCTAATGTAATCCCTTCGAATGCACAGTCTGTTGCATCTTCGACCAGTAACATAGCCACCAATGGAGTAAGTGGCATATCAACTAATAGTTCGATCTTAGGAAATACTGGAACTATTGGTCACCCTGGGGGATTCGTTCCACCATCAGGGACACAATCCCATTTCGCCACTCCATTAACTAGACCACCCGGTTTCGATGGGAATAGAACCAGAAATTCCTCTTATGGAATGCCAACATCTTTTATGGAAGGTTTACACAATTCCACATCGAATTCTTCTCCGCAACTAGGATCTGGGTCTGGGGCGAATCAGTTTATGACAAATAGCCAAGGGTCCGTGGGTTATAGCACAATGCCTATCCTAACCACAGACAACCAGTTGGCTTTTAGGCAATTGATGGATGACAGTAACCATAATATGATAGGGGTGTTAGCACAGACCATGCAGGAGATATTTGCCCCAATAGTGCAAAATGTGACTGTGACGAACAGGGAAAACGCTGACAATATGAGTCGAATAGCAGATTTCTTCGCTCCCCCAGAAAGGCGTAGGCAGAATCAGGCGGGATTTCGAACAAATACGCCTGTTATAGAACAAATTGCTAACGACCAAATTTATAGACCACCCAGAGAAGAAGTTAACTTAGGGGCCAGGGCACCAAGGTTAGAAGCCCCAATAATCCCGGGCCCACAAAGGGAAATTATGGAACCAGGGGCAAGGGTCGAAAGGCTAGAAGCCCCAGAGTTTCGAGAAGAACAACCTAGGGGAGTTGTTTTGGTTGGTCGAAATCAAGATGCCGATGCCGTCGTTCATAGAATTCGAAACGATAACATCTTGGCAGAAAACAACCTAACCACCATGATAGAGAGGGTCATGGCCCAGAATGGCCTCAACACAGGAATGAGGAGGCCAAATTATGCTTCTCCTATATTGGATTGCATAATGCATACTGATTTACCAAGGGGATATAAAGTCCCTAAATTTACAAAGTTCGCTGGGGATACCAATGAGTCAACAGTCGAACACATAGCGAGATATCTAACCGAAGCAGGAGACATAGCCAATAATGAAGATCTTAGGATCAAATACTTCCCAAGTTCCTTGACGAAAAACGCCTTCACATGGTTTACCACTTTGCCTCCTGGATCTATTGACACTTGGGCTCTCTTAGAGAGATTATTCCATGAACAATTTTACATGGGACAGTCGAAAATAAGTTTGAAGGAACTGGCCAGTGTTAAGAGAAAGTTCACCGAACCCATAGATGATTATTTAAATAGATTTAGGCTTTTGAAATCCAGATGTTACACAGTAGTGCCTGAACATGAGTTAGTCGAAATGGCCGCTGGTGGCTTGGATTATTCTATTCGAAAGAAACTAGACACTCAGTATTTGAGGGATATGGCTCAGTTAGCCGATAGGGTTCGACAGGTCGAAAGACTAAAAGCTGAAAAAGCCAGAGTCTTTAAGAATAGCAAGAAAGAAAGGATTTCCTATGTTGGGACTGAAGAAGCAGAAGAATACCCTGAATTCGAATTCGAAGAGGTTGAAATTGACCTCGCTGAATTAAAACAGGCCCCGCCTTATTCCTGCAAAATGTTAGTTCCCACAAAGGGGAAAGATATTGTTGAAAATGAAAAAAGTGACAAATTTCCAAAGAAGGTTTATACCTTCGACGTCACTAAATGTGACGAGATTTTTGACTTACTTGTCAAAGATGGCCAACTAATTGTGCCATCAAATGTCAAAATACCTCCTTTGGATCAGAGAAAGAAGAGGGGATTTTGCAAATATCATAGTTTCCTAGGCCACAAAACCTCACAATGTTTTCTTTTCAGGGACTTGATTCAGAACGCGATCAAAGATGGCAGACTAAAGTTCGCTGATAAGATGAAGATGAAAGTGGACGAAGACCCTTTGGACGTCGCAGACACCAACTACTCCGAGCCTGCATGCATTGGAGAGGTCAACATGGTGGAAACTGATCGAAGCGACGGAGTTGAAAACTGGGTGATGGTCGAAGTCATCAAGGAGGTCACTGAAGACATCCAGGATACACCAGAGACTTCGATTGCTGCTCCGGTAGCTGTTGCAAGAGAAACCCAGGCTACTGAAGGCCAGGAAAATCAAAACCAGGGATTAACACAAGTCACTGAAGGCTTGAGGCTGGAATTGGAGAAAGTCCAAATCACGCAGCCAATTTCCCCTCAGAAGGAAATATGGGACACTCTAGGGGAACCCAGTGGAAAATTTGACTATTTGGTCAAATATTCCGCCCCAGAGAGTTCGAAGGTTCAGATTGAGGATATAAAGCCCACAGGATGGGGTGATGATGAAGCCAAAGGGGGGGATGTGGAAATAAACATGGTGGATATGGAAAGACCTCGCTCTGAGATGGAGGAAGTAGAAAAATACTTAGAAAAAGAAAAGTATAGGATGGGGGATAATCACACTGGAGATGCTTGTCTCAAAGATTATCTCATGACATGCCACAAAGGAGATTCTGGCATGATATTGTGCCCTAGGTGCAGCATCCTCTGCAATCAAAGGATCGCTGCGAATTTCGAAAGGGTACAGAGGGCTCGAACTGGCAACAATTGGCGCCAGGATAACCAGCTTTTTAAGTGCTATCCCAAGGCTGGGGAAAGTCTGCTGGAGTTTGTGTTTCGCTGCTACAAAGGGGCAACCAAGTGCTTGATTTGCCCAAGGTGTTCTGCTGTGTATGACCAAAGCATGGCCAGGGCCGTCGAAACGATTCCCTTCGCCCCTTGCTGGAACCATCAAGAAACTGCCCAGATGGGCCCACGTTTCGACAGCAGACACAAACAGCAAAGGCCTGATAGCCCTCACCCCAAGGCTGCTCGAAGAGTGACTTTCAAACTCCCTACTGAAGTGCCAACCGATAGATGGTTACAGGTCAGAAATGACAAAGGCAAAGATAGATGGAGAAACGCTGAGCGAAATGCACGCCATGCTGTGACATACAGGAGGCAATTCAACACAGCAAAAAGGGAGGAAGTGAGATTAGAAAATTACAAAGGGAGGAACCCCATGTCAAGATCCCAGTGGCGTAGACAGCAAAGGATTCGAAAGGCTGAGAGAGAAGCTGTGGCAAACAAAGGGGTTACTTCAACAAAAAACCAAGGTGAATCTAGCACCAACAAACCAAAAAATCAAACTGAAGACAAACCTCCAGTCAACAGGAGGCTCTTCTCTGAAGAACAACGCGATGAACCAAAGGAGTACACTCCAGGCCCAGAAGAGGACGAAGATATGATAACAGATAACTTCGAATCGGAGGGGGAGTCTTCATTTAACTTGAACTGTAACGTGGTGTCTGTGCTTCCCTGCGAATTTGGGCAGGAAACTGAAATCAACGAATATGAGGAGGAAGACACCACAGATTTGATGAAACATAGGCCCGTGTGCTACTACGTGATGGACAATGGAGCTGTTGAGGAACAAAATGCGTTCTTCGAACGTCCAGAACCTGCAATGAAGAACCATCTCAAGCCACTTTTCATTCGGGCGAAAGTTGGTGTCCATGGCGTGAACAAAGTTCTAGTTGATGGGGGCGCTGCAGTCAATCTGATACCCCATTTCATGCTAAAAAGATTGGAGATCCGCGAAGGAGATATCAAGCCTCATAATATGGTTCTGTTCAATTATGAGGGAAAGGTGGGCAAATTAAAACACTGGGGGTGGTCCAGTTGGAATTGACAATAGGCTCAAGCTGTAGGCCCACCATGTTTATGGTGATCGAAGCCAAAGCTAACTATAACTTACTGCTGGGAAGAGAGTGGATCCATGGCGTGGGGGCAGTTCCTTCGTCAATGCATCAGCGACTAGTTCTGTGGAGAGATGATGGAATCGTGGAAAACATCGAGGCAGACCAGAGCTACTTTATGTCGACTGTCAATTTAGTTGACAAAAGGGATTATGATAAAAATCTGGCAAGGATTGCTCCATGTGTTCCAAATGACGAGATTAATGAAACTAGAAACGCCCGCTATTACATGACCCTTCGTCATGATGGCCTTTACTGGGACAGAACAATAATCAGCGAAGAAGAGGAAGTCGAAAGCACTATACAAAAACGGCCAACAGGCTGGGACTTCGACAACCTTAGCCATGACTGAGTCTACCTTTTTCGAAAGGATTTCGGCCTATATGGCTGAGAACGAATCAAAAGCGGCCTTAGAGGCTGAAATAAATAAATCAACTATAAAGACGAACGAAGTCAGTGGGGAGGGTTCGAAATGCTCACCCTTCAAAGAGTTTGAGATGGATCAAAGGTTAGATGCCATCTATGATAAGGAACCCTTAGGCTTCGAAAGGGACTCCATAAACTCAGGAGCCAAAATGTTGGCACAGGATCCGCTCGAAGAAGTCAATTTAGGGGATGAAAAAACGAAAAGAGTAACCTACATAAGTGCTAAACTTAGCCCAGGCCTCAAGAAGGAAGTGATCGAAGTCCTTAAGGAAAACAAAGATTGCTTCGCATGGGATTATGACGAGATGCCGGGTTTAAAGAGGGAGTTGGTCGAACACAGACTGCCAATCAAAGATGGCAAGAGGCCCATCAAACAAACTCCCAGAAGGTTCGCACCAGCGGTTCTCACAAAAATTAAAGCTGAGATCGAAAGGTTGCTGCGTTGCAAATTCATCAGAACAACAAGGTACGTTGAATGGTTAGCAAACATAGTACCCGTTATTAAGAAAAATGGTTCTTTAAGAATTTGCATAGATTTTAGGGATTTAAACACTGCAACCCCTAAAGATGAATACTCCATGCCCGTGGCAGAAATGCTAGTAGATTCTGCTGCAGGGTTCGAGTACTTGAGTATGTTGGATGGATACTCTGGGTATAACCAGATTTTCATTGCCGAAGAAGATATTGCAAAGACATCATTTCGTTGCCCAGGAGCCTTAGGCACCTACGAATGGGTGGTGATGCCTTTTGGTTTAAAGAATGCTGGGGCAACTTACCAAAGGGCAATGAATTCAATCTTTCATGATTTCATTGAAACCTTCATGCAGGTGTATATTGACGATATAGTCATCAAATCTATATCTGCAGAAACACATTTGCATCATTTAAGCCAATCATTCGAGCGAATGAGAAAACATGGCTTAAAGATGAATCCCCTTAAATGTGCATTTTTTGTGCAGGCTGGAGATTTTCTCGGTTTTGTGGTTCACAAGAAAGGAATCGAAATCAACCAGAACAAAACCAAAGCCATAATGGAGACGAAGGCACCTGCGTCAAAGAGGGAGTTGCAATCTCTGCTAGGGAAAATTAACTTCCTCAGAAGATTCATCTCTAACCTAAGTGGAAGAACCCAAGCTTTCTCTCCGTTACTTCGTCTAAAGCAAGGCCAAGCCTTCGAATGGAACGAAGCTCACCAGGAGGCGTTTGACAGAATAAAAGAATATCTTTCTCAGCCTCCTATTTTGTCTCCACCATCATGGGAGAAGCCCATGAGATTGTACATATCTGCCTCTGAAGTTAGCATAGGTAGTATGCTAGCACAAGAGGATAGCAATGGCGTCGAAAGAGCCATATACTATTTAAGTAGAGTGCTAAATGATGCAGAGACCAGATATAGCAATTTAGAAAAGCTATGTCTTTGTTTGTATTTCTCTTGTATGAAACTCAAGTATTATATAAAACCTGTTGATGTTTATGTTTCATCTCATTTCGATGTCATTAAACATATGCTTTCAAAACCAATAATGCATAGCAGAGTTGGCAAGTGGGATTTAGCCTTAACAGAATATTCGTTGACTTTCATGCCTTTAAAAGCTATGAAAGGTCAAGTGATTTCTGACTTCATTGTGGACCATTCGTTGGTTGAGCAGACGGTCATGAGTTACGTCGAAATGCAACCATGGAAATTGTACTTCGATGGTTCAACCCACAAGAATGGAAGTGGTGTTGGAGTCCTTCTGATTTCTCCTGAAGGAATCCCAACAAAATTCAAGTATAAATTAGATGGTCCTCGCTGTTCAAACAACGAAGCTGAGTATGAAGCGCTCATTGTTGGACTTGAAGCTTTGCTGGAATTGGGGGCAACCAGAGTCGAAATTAAAGGAGACTCTGAATTAGTAGTCAAACAAATCACAAAGGAATACAAGTGCATAAAGGAAAATTTAATGGTATACTTCGTCATAGTAAATAGGCTATTGAGGAAATTCGAATACATGGATATTCAACACATACCAAGAATAGAGAACCAAGAAGCAAATGACTTAGCGCAGTTGGCTTCAGGTTACAAAGTATTTACCAAGAACTTTAAAGATTTGGTCGAATTAAGGGGAAGAGTTATGGCTACTAGATTTACACCATCGGATCTGGAAAATATGAGATTGGGATATGCTGAGAAACAGGGATTCGAAATATTAGCCATAAACACTTTGTCAGATGCAGATTGGCGAAGTCCATTGAAGAGTTATTTAGCAGACCCAACCTTAAAGGTGGATAGAAAGACAAAATATAGAGCGTTGTCATATCTCCTCATGGGGAACGAATTGTTTAAAAAGACCCAAGAGGGTGTATTATTGAAATGCCTAGGAGAAAGTGAGGCATACTTAGCATTGTATGAAGTCCACAATGGGGCATGTGGGGCACATCAAGCAGGCCATAAGATGAAATGGTTGTTGTTTCGATACGGTTTGTATTGGCCTAGCATGCTCAAAGATTGCATAGATTTTGCTAAAGGATGTGAAGAATGTCAGAAACATGCAGGAATTCAGCATGCCCCTGCAAGTGAGTTGCATTCAATCATCAAACCATGGCCATTCAGAGGATGGGCATTGGATTTGATAGGAGAAATAAATCCTGCTTCGTCCAAAGGACAGAAATATATCTTAGTGGGAATAGATTATTTTACCAAATGGATCGAAGCTATACCTCTGGTAGTTGCTGATCAAGAGGCAATTATTGAATTTATACAAAAGCACATTATCTATAGGTTCGGATTGCCAGAGAGCATAACTACAGACCAAGGCTTTGTATTTACTGGTAGAAAGATGCAAGGATTTGCCCAAGAAATGGGGTTTAGATTGCTAACATCAACACCATATTATGCTCAAGCAAACGGACAAGTCGAAGCAGCAAATAAAGTAATAATAGGATTAATCAAGAAGCATATTGGCAAGAAGCCAAGAAATTGGCACAAAACTCTGGACCAAATATTATGGGCTTGTAGAACATCTCCTAAGGAAGCTACTAACACTACGCCTTTCCAACTCACATTTGGTCATGATGCAGTGTTGCCAGTAGAAATTCATCTGCAATCAGTTCGAGTTCAGAGACAAAACGAAATCCCAACTGCATTATATTGGGAAATGATGATGAATGAATTAGTTGAGTTGGACGAAATTAGATTACGTGCATTGGAAATTTTGATGAGGCAAAAAGAAAGAGTGGCCAGAACATACAATAAAAGGGTGAGGAAAAAAGTATTCATTATTAATGACTTGGTTTGGAGAGTCATATTGCCTATGGATAAGAAGAATAAAGCGTTGGGTAAATGGTCACCTCATTGGGAAGGACCTTTTCGAATATTAAAAGTATTCTCAAACAATGCATACGAAATCGAAGAACTCATGGATGATAAACGTATCCTAAAGGTTAATGGGAAATATTTAAAGAAATATAAGCCAAGCCTGCGGGAGATTCGAATAGTAACAACGTAAACAAAATATTATAAAGAGCCAAGATGGCAAGATAGAATGCCAAAATGGCGTTGTTCGAATATTACATGTAAGAAACCAAAATTATAGTCAAATGAACATCAAAATCTAGAAATAAGAATTATTTTTCAATCGATTAAAAGTGCTTCGAAATGATTCAAGCTTCTGCTGAGTGAACCGCCTGGCTCCTTCCTAGGTTGCCACTTCTCCTTTAAGTTGTTCTGCAGTCTCCATTTCTGCAAGCCCCTGGTTGAGAAGCTCTTCAAATTGGTTACCAGCAGAATTAGTTTCGAAGGCTAGTTGTTGTTATTTAGCCTCCTTAACTTTCTGTTGAAGTTCCAGAATCTGCCTTTCCCAAAGAAGGATGGACTCAGCTCGAGCCTCATATTCAGTTTTCGCCTGCTTCAGATGCATAGCTTGATCCTTAGCTTCTTGAGAGAGTTTCGAAGCTTGTTTATAAGCGGCATCCATGGCAATGCGTTTCTCTTGAACCTTCTTGGCAGCAGATTCATCTTGGAGAAGGTAGCCAGTTACGTTGTCCAGCAAATTCTGAAGATCGAACAAGAGAGTACTAACTGGCAAGGAGCAGGTGGAAAGATTGACCTTTGTGAGCAGCTCCTTCATAGTATAGCAGGCAGTACTATCTTGCTTAAGCACTTCGAATATATCCACATTAAGAATGGTTTTCCTAATTTTGTTAAGAAGAACAATTCTTTCATCTGTGGGAAGAGGATAGCTGGTCGAACTGGTGCCAGCCCTAGCGAGTGGGACGTCCCTCTGAGCTAAATTTGCCTTCATGTACCCAATAGGGTCATTTCGTCTCAGAAGTGCCAGTTCCTCGTCAATCATTCGAGACAGAGAGGATTGAGGGAGTTCCACGCGCAGGGGAACCACGTTTGTGTCAACCTCTAAGGTTTCGTCGATTGCATTACCATCCCCTTCATTCGTTTCGTGCTCTTGGTCTTCTTCATCCTCCTCCAAGTCTACCACTTCGATACCATCCCTTTCGCTGCTATTTGCGTTGGACTCCGTCCCAGCAGTCGAACCGTCATTGGCATTTTCCTCGTCATTGGCATTTTCCTCCTCAGATTCTTCGCCTGCAGATTCTTCGGTTCTTTGCCCAGAATCAGTTTTCTCTTCTTCAGTTTGAGTGTCCTTTGGGTCCTCTTGAAGAGTTTCAAGAGGGGACTTTTGAAGAGAAGCCCTTTGCAAATCCTCTACAGACGTTTGAAGTATTGTTTCGTTTACCTCTTTCAGAGGAATGGAGGTACCTTGATCCTCCTGCTGTTCAGAAGTTCCAGCCAGAACCGCCATATTGGAGGAACCTTTATTTTGGACCAAGTTGCTGGAATCTCCTTGAGGAGAGGAGTTGAGCGGAGCAGCAGCTCTGGGTGGTGAGGTCGAAATGGTGGAAGCTGGATGCAAGATGTTCTGCAAGGAACAACAAAATGTTAAAGAAAAGCATTCATCAAGGTAATAAGAAGTTAGTATTAGAAACAATTTTTAAAGGTTCAATTTACCTGTGGACCCTCAGAAGAGAGGTTACTAGCTATACGTTCCAACGTTGGGTTGGAGGTCGAAGGTGGATTTTTGGATTTGGGTAAGGGAGCAGCATCCCTGGAATCGAGTCCAGAGACACTAGTCGGAAAAGTGCTTTTAGAAGTATCTTTCTTTGGCTTTTTCTTTGAAGCAGTATTTGAGTTTCCTCCGGCCTTGGGGTCTCCCCCAGTAGTGCTTGATTTCCGCTTCTTGGGAGTAGTAGGAGGAAGCTTGTTGGTCTGAAAGAAGTTGTTTTAACGGAAAGTTAGGTGTAAACCATAAAGCTTGAGCGAAGTCGAAACATCAAGGCTAAGTGATTACCGTTGGAATTGGAACACTGGTTGTTGTTGGTGTGATTGTTGTTGTTGTGGTTGCAGCAGTAGTAGTTGTCTCGGGTGGAGTCACTTTGTCAGTAGTTTCGATGGAGGCTTGAGAGGCACTCCCTTCCTTCGACTTCGAGGCAGCTGTTTTTATCCTGATAGCTGAAAATCGAAACAATTATAGCAAAGGTTAAAGATATGGAAAATAAAAGACATTGGGGATTTTCCCAAGCATTCGCACCTGTGCCTTGATCAGATTTAATTGACATGGCAGAAAGGTCGTATCGAAGGTGTCCTGGGAAATCATGAAGCCAGTATCGAGCCCATGTCACAGTCTCAGATGGCTTTGGTTTCCTTTGAAGATATTTGAACATCTCTTTGCAAGTAAACCACCATGGATATGGGGGAAACCAAGCCAGAGCCAATTCTGAGGTAGGTAATCTGGGAAATTTAGGTGGATGCATTTCGAATGCCAACCTATACCTATCCTCAGGTGACAGCCCTGAAGGAAGTTTTAACTTAGAAACTTTTTGTTTAAATTTTTCCTTCAAGGTCTCAGCTGCTTGATGCACAGTGGAGTCCAAGCGCGTGGGGTCGTAAGTAGTTTCAAAATAATTTTGGAAAGCTTTAATCTCTTTGGCATGAGTAAACATACCTTTCTTTGCTGGTACCTGCACATCGAAGGCATCAATTAGTTTCTGTCGAATTGTAAGTGTATCGAACATGTAAGTTTGATAAAACTTAATCCACCACTCCAGAAATCCTTTAGCCGCGAGATGGGTAGGTTCGAAAGTTATCAGCTCAAATTGGGCAAAGCCTTGATATTGTTCTTGCTATATTTTGGCTTCCCGTGCCTTGAAAGTTCGTCCAGAAGTGATTGCGCTCTCAGTTTGAAACAGAGGTTCAGGAATTAATTGGCATAAGCCAAACTGCCTCGAAACGAAGTTTGGTTGGTAGGCAAAGAGAAAAATTTGGTTCTTGGCTGGGGTTATTCTTGAAGAAATAAGTCTAGGCAGCAAGAAAGCTCTCCATACATCCTGAATCTCCTTACTCTTGATAGCTTCTGAGAGAGGCATGGTGAACCAAGAAGGTCCATGAGCCCTCGAAGCAAAAGGCGCCATGCTCTCTTCGAACTTGTGCCTCTTGGAGAATATCATGATGTACTTCGAGAATTGAACTTTAAAGTCATCTTTGTCATCATTAGGAGTTAATCTTCGAAGCCTAGTGCCTTCGACTATCCTATCATTTATCTCAGAATCTTGCTCATCAATGGTGTTAGCGGTTGATAGGGAGGGTTCGAACATGGCATTTAGCCATAGTTGGAGTAACCAAAATGGGCCAGCCAATAAAATATTTTTGGAGGTGTGAGATTTGAGGCTCGAGACAGCTGACCTCAGGCTTTCATAGAGGTCGACTAAGAGTAGTTCACTTAGGCACACTTTTCGATTTTCATGTAAATCCCTAGCTAGAGGAATGAACCTACTAGCTACCTGTAGGGATCTACTACAGAAAACATATCTTGACAGCCACAGGGTTAAGAAAGCAATGTGCTCTATGTCAGATACATTATCCCCTTCAGCATGATAATGACTGATAAATTTGGAAAAACTGGCTAGCTTGACTTCGAAGTCAATTATGCTTGAATGCTCTTCGTTGTCGGGTATGTAAGTTTCTCCCACTGGTGACAGTCCAGTAATGGCCGCTATATCGAAGAAGGTTGGGGTGATCATTCCACCTGGGAGATGGAAAGTGTTATAGGTACTGTCCCAGAAATAAAGGGACGCGAATAGCAGAGGGTGGCTGTAGGTAAAACCAGGTTTCGATAACTTGATTAGGTTATAGATGCCTAATTCTTCCCATTGCTGGGATTTCTTAGCCTCTACTTTCGTGAACCAATTTTGATAAGAAATATCAGAAGTAGGGCAAGATCGAAATGGTTTAAAATTGCTTTTTACATAATCCAAAACAAAGGGGTCCTTGGGAGGAATAGTTGGGGTTTCTATGGTATTTGAACTAGGAGATTCTACTGCCTTAGGGGCGTCCATTTTGTTAAATAAAGGTTTGAAGCTATAACAAACTGGGAAAATCGTCCTGGTGTCCTTTAATATTTCAAAAACCGTAAGAGGGCCATTTAAAGCTAACCTCTTACCAGCAACGTGGGTAGGAATGAGTACCTGTGACGCATACAACATTTCTTTTTCTTTGGAAATCATCTGAGGAGCAAGAGCAGATTGGCCTTGGATGGTGATGATTTTGCTTTCCATGGAAGCTCCTGTAGTTTTTCCTTTCTTCTTGGAGACTTTCTTGAGTTGGGATGAAGTAGAAGAAGACATTTTGAAAGATGTTTGAAAGCTTAGATTGTTTTATGAGAGAAGGAGGGTAAAAGATTCAGAGTGTGAAAGATTTAGAGTGTAAAAAAGGAAAGAAGAAGATTAAGGTGATGTTTTATAATGGGGAAGTTTAAGCATCCACCGAATAGAGGTGATACGTGGAGATCATGGGTTGGTGTGATGAAGAGGTGGCGTGAAGTTAACATAGGTAATAGGCGTGATTTAAAAGATAATCATTAGTTATAACTGCACCACGCTGTGAAGTGACTCCGGGCGGTTAAGGAATCCAAAAGGTGCTGTGATTGATGTGACTGGAGTCAATTACATTAAATGTTATGATGATTCGAAAGTCCTATCAAAATCTTGTGTAGGTGTTTAAAATAGGTATTTCTCAGAGGGATCGAAATACATATTTTAAAGGGGCAATTTGTTGGCTGGAGATTTTGATAATGTTATTTAGAATCCAAATGAATTAAGCGTTTTGATCGAAATGGAATTAAACGTCATATTTCGAAATAGCAGAAGCAGTGTTTCGAATAAGTGTGTCAAAGCTTGGAGCTTCGAGCGGCAATTATGGGAATATATCTAAAGGAGTCTCGAAACAACAGCGAGGTTTTGTCTGGGAAGAGCGTTCGAAACGGAGAAACACTAAAGCATTTGAAATTCAAATGGAAGCGGGACTTTCGAAGTTTGGAAATTATGTGTTGGAGCATTTGAGGACACGTGGAAAGATGAAAGAAGCATTGTCCTGCATGTTCGAAACGTGGCATAATCCTATAGCAAGACCGTTATGGTCAAATTAGTATAAATAGAAGTCTTAGTATTAGGATTTCAGTGTGTCATATCTATTATACAAAATACTCAATAACATTCAAACTACCACATGGCAAGGGAAACGAATGCAAGAGAAATGTATGTATGATAGCACCATGTATTTCTAATTTAATGAAAACATTTTTCCAGTACTTTCCTTTATTCCTTTTGTCAAACAACATTTACAAGTTTTCTTATTTACAGTCTTTTCACTTCGAAATCTCTTCTTCAAAGTTTTACATCTTTAATATTCTCTTTATATTTCGAGCATTTTATGTTTCAGAAAACTGTCGTATTTTCCATACCTTTACCTTCAAGTTTTATCTTTCGAACGCATATATTTACTTAAAATCATTTACAGATTTCTTGCATCAAACGCTTTCTTTACATTTCAAACTTTTACGTTCCAGAAATCCTTTACATTAAATGTTTTGTAAGTCGACACCATTTACTTCACTTTTATGCAGTTTTACATGTCTTTACAATTAGCATTACAATTAGCATTTATTCGTGTAACTTAGTTTTCACACACATTTTGATTACATCTTTAGAATCTTAGAGAGAGAGAAATCGAAATAAGCCAAACACCTATACAACATCAACCATGAATATTTGTTCGATTGTGAGAGTAACTTTAATATCCAAGGAATCCTAGGATCAATCTAGTCGATCCTGTGAGTTACCAGAGGAATTGAATAACAGTCAGAAAGATTATTCGATAGTTTGGAAGACTAGCGGTTGTTTACCAGAAATCACTGGAAACACCCGGGAGACATCTTCATAGAATGTGGGGGCTCGCCCTTAGGAGAAGTGGCGCGTATAGTAGAGTTGTTACCCATTAGTCTTATGAGAAGGAGTCATACAACGACTCCCTAGAAATTAGCTAGTCAACATTATTCCCAAGTCAAGGGGGAGCGATTACTGCTTCTTAGGGTTTCCTAAACCCTTGGTCCAAAAGGTCCACATATATACTTCTCCTCTATCAGGAGTAATGACATGTATTAACTTACACATAACAACCAAAGCACATATATGGCTTCTCGCCACTGTGGGAAAGCCTTAACCATCCTAAATTATTAAACATCTACTAAGGTCTCTGAGTATCCACGCCCTTGTAGGAATACCATTCACACTTGTACTTTTTGAGCAGTACAATGGCGTCCACCGTAGGGCTCCGATAAAACTAACATGCACCACACCTTCTTCATCATAATCACCGTACTTAGTGTTACCCTCCACTCCTATACATAGACTTTCTCTTCCATGGTTAATAGAAGGGCTCCACCCCTACGCTAGAGGACACTAATGGTATTTGTGACACCAACTCCATGGCAGAAATGCACGTCGATATGGATGAACAACACTATCATAATCATACACTCGAGGACAATGTCCTTAACATCATACAACACCAACAAGAATCTAGTCCCCTAGAGGAGACGAAAGTATTATATCCTCATCCACTCTTAGACGAGATATGGGAAGTGCGTATACTCGAAGGATTCAAACATCCCTCTTTGGACAAGTTTGATGGGCGCAATGATCTCTATAAATATGTCACTTACATCAAGACATAGATGCCCATAATTAGAGCACTTGACTACATGAAATGCAAATTGATATTTGGGACCTTCAAGGGTGTCTCCCAACAATGGTATATGGGTCAACCCTGAGCCTCCATCGTCAGCTATCGAGAACTAGTAAAGAAATGTGTTCATCAGTTTACCGCCAACCGTCATAGGAAGAGATCAAGACGCTGATCCAAGAGGGACGCCTCAAGAAGTATGTCATGGGAGATTCCTCCCGCAGGCAAGACAATTCTAGATCTCGCGGACTAGATGATGTAGGGAGCTCTGGGTCTAGTATGAAGAAAGAGGAATCCCAATGCGAGAGTAGAAAATTTATGCGTTACACGGTTAATAATATTGCAGTAGGATTCGTCAGAGGTGTGGAGACTAGCTTCTCCCATAGATGGTAATCTTTCCAAATTCTGAATATAGAAGACACCCTCAATATTGAAAGAGAAAGTGAAATAAAGGCTCTAGAATCTACAATATTCTTCTATGAGAAAGATGGACTCAACACCCACCTTCACAATGATGACCCCATGGTCATTACTATTAGATGTGATGAATGGAATATAAAAAAATTCCCCGTAGCCTAAGGATTTGAAAGACTCCACCTCGACCCAGATGATCTAAACCCTTAAAGGGATCGCTAATTAGATTCTCTGGAAAGCAGGTGCAAGTAAATGATACTTTACTCTAAAGACTATGTTTAGAGAGCAGGATCAAGCCAAAGAAATATATGTTAGGTATTTATTTATTGATTTCCCTCTTCTTATAATATGAATATAGGGATACCAACTTTTAACCAGTTGGGTTTCTCCTTGTCCACTTTGTATTTATGCATGAAGTACCGCTCTGTGATGGATGAGTGGGAGTTATCCAAAGAGATCAAGAGATCGCTAGAAAGTGTTATGTATAGAGTCTCAAGCTGAAAAGGGTCTGAACTTTGGGTGCAAAGTATAGGAAAATGGTTTCAAGAATAAAGCTTCCGAGATAAGCCTACAAAGGTGAGGAGGCTCCATCTCCAATTTATGAGGAAACAAAAGACTAAAATCCCAGAGAAAATTCCCTCTAGTGTCACTTTACCTACTGTCATTTATTTGTTTTCTTTATCAAAGTTTAGTTATCTTATTGTTAATCTTTAAAGAAAATTATTATATCTCTTACAAGTATAATTTCAAAGAAGTGCATATTAAGAAGTGTATTCTTTAAGGACATATTATATCAAGTATAATTTCAAAGTACAAGTATAATTATTATATCACTTTACCTACTGTTATTTATTTGTAAGGACATATTAAGAAGTGAATTATTTTCCTTATATATTTTTCATAGGGAGAGGGTTTTTAATGATGCCGCTCATTTTATCATTTCAAAGAAATTGTGTTTGCTGGTTATTCCTTTTTTTGTATGCAGAAAACCTAAAACCTCGAAGGAAGATCGCCCTTAGAAGCGATAAAATAGTTGACTCCCTTAGTGAGATCCTTTTTTCCCTTAGAGGAATAAAAAAGATTGATCCCTAAGTGGGATCCTTGCTTCTAACAGAGGTGATCAAAATGTTGGATCTCTAAGTAGGATCTTTGCAGTCCATGGAGGAAAATGTTGGATTCCTAAGTGGGTGTTTACTGGTATTTTTAGTAAACAAATCACAAGTTTTAGTTCACTTAAGAGATTGAACTCGAAAAAAATCCTAAGGACAATTTGTGTAAAAGTTTGCGAAAGTGTATTCGTTCTCAAAAGTTTGGCGTTTGAATATAGAGTAATAGTGTAGAAATACCTAGAACTAAAGTGCCGAGTTACTTGAAAGGATAAAATAAATATAGAAAGGTAGTGAAATCAATTGAGTAAAAATACTTGAATTAAAAGTGGGACACAAATTTAATACATTTCTCACAAAGTTTTTATCTATATGACTTGGATGTGTGAATTCTAAAAAAAGTAGAATGAAAATGTGAACTCCCGTCATAGAGTCGAAATCTACTTATATACTATGTACATCAATAACCATTGACAACAATCATCTCTCCAGCATTTGACACATACATTATTACGTGGAATTTTGTCATATGCTTTAGATCTTGAACTGCTGCAAAACCACCACTGATGTTGAGAAACAACTTCAGGTCCTTCATCTGCCTCTATTGAGAATCAATTTGTTTCTTGTCGAATCTTTGTGGTTTTGGCATTGAAAACATGATTTATCTCACATATTCACTCCTATCGAATATGCTTGAGCCAAAAATCACAAGCTAACAGATGCCTCCTAAAAATGCTACTTTTGATCATATTTTCAATATGGAAGAAATATGGAATTTATAGTAAACCTATGATAGTTTCCAAAGAAGTCTTCATATGTCATCATCTTCATGACCACTTTTACCTATTCGTCGCGTTATTAAACATGCTAAAATCGCCATCATGGTCCCAATTTCCAAGGAAATCATAGGCCGCAAAAATTAAGCGTATTAAAATAAAAAGTGAAATTTTGTTCCTCAGGAGACAAATGTCGAATGCGATGTTGGAACAATTGGTCCAACAAGTTACACCAGTATGACAATAACACTTGTACAATATGATGTAGCAGAAAAGAAGTAATTAATACTAGCAATTGGTAACCCATTCAATGCAACCCGCACCTACGTCTAGAGTGTTGGATTCCAACTCAAGAAAAGAAATTTACTATTAGTAACTTAGTACATTTAGTCCTACAAGCAACAACAAACCCTAAGTTGTCCTATGCCCATTTCTAACACTATCCAATAACTTTCTATTTAGGTCTCCCTCTAAATATAAGAGCCCCTATCACTTTATCTCAAACATTAACCCAAGTGTTTGGACTTTCAATCACTAAACCCTAGTGATCATCTTCAATCACAACTATAAGTAATATTGAATCTTACAAATCAACTTGACAGACCTACAACTATGCCAAATTACTAAAACATAGGGTGTGTACATAAAACAAGGATTCTTTTGAACCCTAAACCCAATAGATCTTTAATGTATAATTTGTGTCTTCAAAGCTAGGAAAAATCTCCTTATATAGCACAATAACTTTGGCCTTTTCTTCATGAATATTGATTTGATTTCGCTCAGAAATAAGGCAGAATTTGTTGGATATTATTTGCTCCTTAAATATCTCCAACAAGTCATGATTTGTTTCAATTTAAATTCAAATATAAATATCCATTTAAATCTTAATAAATCTTCATCCAGCTGTCAAACAAATCACCTAATTATATTGTTAAATCAATAACAATAAAATCTTTAACAAATCTTTTGTAGAAAATACTCCAAAATGAAGCAGTCTGGCATGTTGAGTAAAGGCCTATATGTCGTACCACACGATGATACATCGTGTCCATAATGTGTCACTTTTGCAATTTCATACAGATTAAGCAATCTAGATAAACTTAAACACTATGAACACTTCTTCGTGTTGCTGTTTTGCACAAATGCATCCAATCTAAATGACCAATTCATAAGGAACTTCAATTCCCCCTTTGGAAAATTATGGAAAAACAACTCTTCAAGATATAAAACTTCCACTACTATAGAAAATCCATTTAACAACGGTTGGAAAAGATATATAACAATGCGGGCCCAAGTGTTTTTATGTAGAGTGTTGTTGAATATATGATACTTACAATTACGACTCAGTAACCATTATAATAAACTGGAAAGCATGCTCCCTATCATAACAGGTTTTCCAAAAGACTGTTGTGATAAAATTAATGGTCCTAGGTTCAATTCCCAGTTGCGCCATTTTGATATATTTTTTTTTCTGGACAGCGCGCGAGAAATTTTAATGGTTATAATATATAACCATTATTACATTTTCTGCATAATCAACAAATATTATCATGCTTTTATAATTAATCCCATTTTTAACCTGTATTATTGTTCACCACATCATAGCAGAAAATACAACTCACATTTGTGATAAAGTTATCATAAGAATATTAATTGTATTATATTCATAATATCACATAACTGTATCATATTCAATTGTATCATTGCAAACATCCTACAATTTATCAGAACAAACAACCTACAGTTTACAAATTATATAACATCACATAATTGTAACTTGGTGTTTTGGTTTCTTGTCTCTTGGTGTCTTGTCTCTCGGTGTCTTGAATCTAAAGACCTATAATTTCAAATAATTATACTTGTTAGTAAAAATACTTAGAAACTATATCATAAAATTGAATATATTATGAATAAAGAATAAATTACGTACTTGTTAATTTTCACATATGCCTTCTTCATGATCGATTCAAATATCATAGACAACATCTCCATCAACTTCATCATATGAGGTAGGAACTTGTGTTGTGTAAGAAAGTGTGGACGGGATATCAAGACTTTCATCACATCGGACTTTCATCACTAAGTGGGAATGTATTTTTTTATCATTTCCTCGATATACCCGATGGATCGGTAACATAAAAAACTTGTTTTGATTAAGAAGCCATGATGAATGGTTCGGTCATAAAAGATGCCTTCCGAAGGTCGACCATGGTGAATCCTAAATCATCAATGTGTACACCATTACTATTATTGGTGAAATTCTGGTATATCAGATCCCGGATGTCCTAAGAGATGTCGAGACACCTGATTCGACTTCACACGCAATAACAAGATATATAAACAAAATAAACAGTGATGAAAGTAAATAACATAAGATATGTTTACCCAGTTCGGTGACAACAACACCTACTCTGGGGGCTACCAAGCCAGGGATGAAATTAACTAAATAGTATCAATTCTTACACCTCACAACAAACATCCCAGTTTACAACCTACACACTTAATCACTACCCTTTGCTTAACTTCTACCTAAGACACACCTAGGTATGAGGCCCTCCTTAAATTCCTCTTCAATTACATAAGCAATTGGAGTAAATCTAAACACAAGTAGAGAATAAAACTGGAAGTCACTCTTCCAAGACACACAAAAGTCAATGCTTAAAAGCTTATGAGAATTGACACACAACACTCAATGCTTAACAGCTTATGAGCATCTGACACACAAATGTTCAATACTTAAAAGCTTATGAACATCTGACACAGAACTTACAACCCAACAATAAGGATTCTAAAAACCATAACAAAACACACACGTAAGTTCCACCTAATATAATAAGTATACACCAGTCTATTTATAACTTTAATCTGGACTGGATTGGGATTCAAAACCACAGCAGTGAGGCTGCACAAACTCTGCAAATTCTTCTCCAAGAAAATAGGTTTTCAATCATTAGTTTCCTAAAAATGTCTCCATATTTAGAAACTATGAAAATCTCCGAAAACCAACATAAAATATTATGATTTGTTAATATTGGACGCCACATAAGCTAACTAAATATTCCCTGAAGATTCAGTAGCTATGAGATAAGTGGCACACTCAGATTTTATATGTCCAAATCCTCCACATTCATAGCACCTGACTCCTTTTCCTTGATTTTTATTTTCTTAAAACATGGACTTCCTTTAAGAATCCTGATTTTTCTTGATGTCAGACGACATGTTCTGAATTTTTGATCTGGACTTTCTTAGCACTTAGTTGAACTGTCTTCCTAGTAGCACAAGATCCTCAGATACTCCTTCAAAGTTCAACTCACCACTATCCTCTGGGTCTTCAACACTAGAGGTAAAGGCTATACTCTTCTTTTTCTCAGACCTTTCATTGATCACAGGTTCAAAGGTCTTAAGAGAGCCTACCAGTTCATCCACAGTCATAGTGCTTATATCATGGGAATCTTTAATAAAAATTACCTTTATGTCAAATCTCTTTGGGAGAGATCTGAGCATCTTCCTGATCAGCTTATCCTCTGATATATTCTCTCCCAGGTCTTCTAAGTCATTAGCAATATCTAGAATAGTCATGTGAAAGTCCTCGATACTTTCATCTTCCTTCATCTTCAAGTTCTTAAATTTTGTAGAGAGAAGTTGAAGTTTTGCCATCTTCACCTTAGAACTTACTTCATGAACATTCCTTAAGGTCTCCTAAGCAACCTTGGCAATTTTTCCATTCTTTATCAGCCTAAACACATTCTTATCAACTCCATTGGATATGGCATTCAACGCTTTGGAGTTTCCTTAAGATGTTGCCTCATCATTATCATCCCAATCTTATTCTTACTTTAACACATTAATGGCCTTCCCTTCTACATCTAAAACCTTTGGGGGATCCCATCCTTTGATAACGTTTCTCCAAGCTTTGTTACCCAAGAATTTTATGAAGTTTTCCATACGAGGTTTCCAACTGTTATAGTTGGTACCATCCAACATCGGTATTTTAACCACAATTGTAACATCCTTGTCCATTGCACCAAAAAGTAACTTCCCTGAATCTCACCCAGAGTCAGAGTAGAATGTATGCTCTGATACAAATGGAAATTATGATATATTAGATCTGGATGTATTAAGAGATATCGAGACACCAGATCCGACTTCACACGCAACAGAAAGATGTATAAACAAAATAAACAGTGCTGAAAGTAAATAACACAAGATATGTTTACCCAATTTGGTGGCAATAACACCTACTTTTGGGGCTACCAAGCCAGGTTCGAAATTAACTAGATATTATCAATTTTTAGACCTCACAACAAACATCCCAGTTTACAGCCTATGCACTTAATCACTACCCTTTGCTTAACTTCTACCTAAGACACACCTAGGTATGAGGTCCTCCTCAAATCCCTCTTCAATTACACTCAGAAATTGGAGCAACTCTAAACACAAGTAGAGAACAAAACCGGAAGTCACTCTTCCAAGAAACACAAAACTCAATGCTTAAAATCTTATGAGAATTAACACACAAACACTCAATGCTTAATAATTTATGAGCATTTGACACACAAATGTTCAATGCTTAAAAGCTTATGAACATCTGACACAGAACTTACAACACAACAATAAGGATTCTAAAAACCATAACAAAAACACACACGTAAGTTCCACCTAATACTAGGTATACACTAGTCTATTTATAACTTTAATCTAGACTGAATTGGGCTTCTAAACCGCAACAGTGAAGCTGCACAAAGTCTGCAAATTCTTCTCCAAGAAAATAGGTCTTCAATCATTAGTTTCCTAAAAATTTCTCCATATTTAGAAACTATGCAAATCATTGAAAACAAACATAAAATATTTTGATTTATCAATCTTGGACGCCACATAAGCTAACTAAATCCTTGAATTTTCAGTAGCTAACAAATCAAGTGAACCATAACTCTCAGCTGTTGTAGACGCGATGTCTTATCTCCTGGTTGTGACATCTTACTCGATATGTTAAACGCTGCAAGTTGGAACATCCTGTTCAACATGTTGCTGTCAGTTGTAACTGATTTTAAATATAGAGTCGCCACCCTTAATTTTTATCCTAAGGACGGGAATATAAAGGTTAACCCTAAAAAGTTAGAGATTCTAGGTTTTTGACTCAATTTTAGACGAAGGGAAGGTGTTAGGCACCCCTCATCTACCTTGTTCGTAAGGATACTAGGGTTTAGAAGCACGATCTTTAGGAAATAAGGTTTTAGTTTTTTTATTAGGGGAACTCGCCACGGTTTTAGTCATATGCCTACGTATCCTCTTATGAGAAATCAGAGTCGCAAATCAGAGTTCGCGATTGGTTGGTGTTTTTTATAGGATTGCGTAGAATTGCTTTCAAACTTATCCTTGAACCTTGTCTGGGTTTTGTAAAAGAGTGATCGTAGACGCATTTCGTAGTTAATTTTGAAAGTAATTCTCCTTAATCCTTTTTCAAAAATAATTTTGTAGTTTTTTTTATGTTAATAGAAAAAAATGATTTGATGTTGGTTAGCTGTTTTAAATTAATTGATTGATTGAAGTATGTGATATGACACCGAACAGAGGAAGTCTGATATAGTCTCCTCGTCACGTGGCCAAATATTGGCCACGTGTCACTCATTGGTGAATTGCATGGTTTTTAATATCTTAATGTTGAACAATTAATTGATAAGGCATTGAACCAATCAAAAAATATGTCAAATGTGTATCCGCAAATCTTGTCAATTGTAGCATGTTTGAATTAATTTATTTAATTTAAGAAAATATTTAGTTTTATGTACAAGATTAATGATTTATACACAAGAAGGTGATTAAGAAAAATTAATTACGTCATTTTTTTCTTTGTATTTTTATGTGTTTGTATATATGTTTTTGGTTTTTTTGAATAATAATAATTATAATAAACAAGATAAAATAAAAAAACAAATAAAACTTAAATTCAAAAAAAGATGTATGAAGAGCACATGGGCTCAAACCTAATGACAAACTGGCCCAAACGTATAGTAAGGTCTTTCCTAATCCTATTCTAAAAATAATGATAATAATAGTGATAGTACTAATATTAATAATAAAACAAGCAAAATTAAAAGAAGAAAGAAGATAAAGAATAGGTAACGTGAAGATGCAGAGATATTTGAATCATTCTTCAAATAGTAAATATCCATAGGCTAATTAATGCTAATAGTAATTTTGATTTATTCAACAAAATGAAGCAATTCCAAATAAACATATATGGCAGAGCAAATATAATAATGCTAAAATAAATAAATAAAAACAAACAGCAACATCCACGCTTCCTCTTCAGAAAACTTCTACTTTCAATTTTTCAAATTAAAAAAAAAACTCAAACCAATAGCAATCTGACACACATAGCATTGCTAATTATTAAAATAAAACTAAAATATAATAAAAGAAAGCATGAAACAAATAAAAAAAAGATTTAAAGTCTCTCTCTTTTCACGATAACAGTATTCATTCTCTTCTTTTCAAAATAACCATTTTCCGTTCTTTCTCTACTTCACACAAAAGCCACGTGAACAAGAACTAAAGTGAATCAAGGCAAACCTGATGAAGATGGAGGACACAGTAGCTTGTGGTCATGACTGAAAGGTGGTTTGCAAGGGACGTGGCAATTTCGTCGAGATACTCGGAGGAGGCCGTTGATGTGTGCAATATGATGGGAGAACTCACTTTTGCGTTTTATAGTAAATGTGCGGGTAGCTAGAGTCGCCACCGACTTTTCTTTTATCCAACAAGGAAAGGGTGAAAAGAACAGTAAATACCATTTGATAGATTTTGAGTTCGGGGGATAAATTATGAAAAGGGAAGGTGTTAGCACCATTTTCATCTGTAGTTGTCTACGGGCTCTTAATCGCTAGCTCACTTCTGAAAATTACTTTTTTGTGTAAGTGCTTTGAAAAATATTTTGAAAAACCAAAGTACGGCTAACTTTGTAATGGTTCTTGTATCAGTCCTCAAGAACGCGTACAAAATATTTTTTTGAAAATATTTGTTTGAAAGTGTATTGTTTATGAGAAAAGTTTGTGAGCAAGCGATTAACAGTCTTATCCACTCAAGGTCGTTCTTGTTATTTTCCTTCTCCTTTAGAGATAGCGCTATCTGTACCATTAGTTGGTAGGTAGTCCCATCTATTGGATGTAAAGGGACAATCGAGGGTCATCTTATGATCATCGAAGGCAACTGATAAAGATACTTTAGCAATTAATCAGAGGGACTAGATCATATGTTCGTAGGCAACATTGAATGGTCATCGAGAGACTATGATCTTTATTCGAATGGACATTGCTAAAGTATCCCTATTTTCGAGGGACATGACCATGTTCCGAAAGGCAACAAAGGGAAGTTATCCTAGAGGTGCGAGTGTGGATAGTGTGTTTGCTTCAGTTATTTATCTTGAATTAGGATTTTCTATCGATTGATTTTAGTCTTGCCATACAAACCCTAGTTACTAGCAATTGCATAAAAGAATAAGAGCAAAATGTAAAGTGCGAAATGTAAATCTAAAACTATTACAAGGCTTTGGGAAAGTTACATAAGAATGAAATATGTGAAATAAAACCATAAAACTATTACATACTTGGAGCAGTTACATAATAAAAAAAATACGGGAAAAGTAAATCTAAATTATTACATTAGAATGCGCCTTATACACTTGATCTAGGAATGTAAATAAATGAGAAAATAAAATAGAAAAAAAAACAAAAGAAGAAGCTTGAATGTTTGTTAGGGTTTTTTTATGAAAAATGATTTAAATTGATAATTAATTAAATAAAACATAAAATTCTAATTAATTAAAAAACGGTTAATTACTTAATTTAGAAAAAAAGGTTTATTAAAAAAACTAAACCTAAATAATTAGGGTTTTAAAAAAGGTTTTGTTCTGGACTGGGCCCGACAGGCCCAAAAGCATTACTAAGGCCCAGTCCAAAGGGACTTACTGAGGACCACACTGGGCAAAGGGGGGTCACACCCGTGCCCGACATACTGATGTCCACCTCGACATCCCGATGTCCAACTCCGCGTGGTGGTGTCCAGCTCCACCTCCTGACGACCAGCTCGACACCCAGTCGCCCAGCTCCACGTCCTGACGTCCAGCTCGACACCCTGCTGTCCAGCTCGACGTTGCCTCGGGCATCCCAACTAGGGCAGACTCAGTCCACCGTTCCCCCAACGATACTCCGGAAAGACCGCGTCTTCGTCCGCCCGCACTTCACGCAGAACATCCAGGAAGGGGACCACGTGCGGGTCCCCACTACCCACGTAGAACCTGGCAGTTCCTCCATTGGGCCAAACCTGCCCAGCCCAATGAAGGAACCTTGGCCCAGCGCTGGGGGCTATAAATACCCTCTGCTTCCAGAGGGTCAGGTATTCATCATTCTAACCTTATACTCACTATTATCTGCTCGTACTCCTACTTACTTCAGCATCGGAGTGCCTTGCAGGTACCCCCCCCCACCTCGTTCAAAAAAGCTTTCTGCTCGGAGCCAGCCAGCCGTGACGGTCCATTTCTGATCAGGTCAGATCAGTAGCGCCGTCTGTGGGAAACAGCTTCCCCGTCTAACGAACAATTCTAAGGACCAAAGCTCAATTCAACTACCTGTCATGGCTGACCCAGCTCACGACGAACAGCCCGTCCGTGTCGCCGACACTAATAACGGCCCCGCGGACAAGAATGGACACCTCGACAATCCCGGTGATCCCGGCCACAATGCCATCCCTGTGACAATCGCCCCTGGACCTTCCTCCCGCAGGGACGGGGCAACTGCATCGTCCTCTACGACCCCTCCAGCACTAGAAGACGACCCAGTAGCTCTCGCTCATTACAGGGCTGCTCGGTTCCACGAGGTCCCAGTCCCCGCCGGGGCAGATGCCACGACTCAGGCACTGTTCGCGGCCATTAATCAAACAAACCGCCTCATCTTCGCCCAAGGAGAAAGACTAAGGGCGCTTGAAGGCGACAGGCGACCCCCGAGGAGGCATCGGAGGCCACATTCTCCTCCCCCTCGGGTCACGGAAACTCGACACCCTTCTCCCCCGCGGAGACACTATAGGGAGAGATCCAGGAGCCCTTCTCCCCGGCCAAAGCAGAGGCGGCCCGACTATGAGAGGCAGCCCGTCATCCCTACCGAAGAGCCCAGTCGCGACCCATCCAGGAACGACAAGAGGCACGCCGGAGACGGGCGTGTGACCTTCAACCACCGAGCATCACGCTCGAGGGAATCTCAGCACGATCATCGTGCCAGACATAACTACAGGACCCCTTCTCTTTCTCCGGAGAGGAGCGACGAGGACGACCCCCGCGGTCCCCTGTCGCAGGCCATCATGGATGCACCTATCCCCCCGGGGATGGAGAAGCCCCCGCATCTGAAGGAGTATGATGGAGTAGCGGACCCAGTCAACCACATTGACGGGTTCGAAGCCATGCTCCACTATCATAATGTCGGGGGGCCCATCAAATGCCGCCTTTTCCCCATAACTCTCAGGAAGGCGGCCATGGACTGGTATAAAGGGCTCGCCCCGGGCTCAATTACATCGTGGCGGAACCTGAAGAACCAGTTCATCAGTTCCTTCACAGCTTCTCGGCGCCACCCGAAGACAGAGGCGGCCCTCGAGGCCATCATCCAAAGACAGGATGAAACCTTGAGGGAATTCATCAACCGCTTCAACCGGGAAGCAATACAGGTCCCCTGCGCGGACCATATGAAAAGATATTTGCTGGAGAGGGGCCTCCTCCCCGGCACAGAATTCAGAAAAGCTGTGGGTATTGAACCGCCTCCAACTTTTGACGCTCTCCTCGACAAAGCTCGAGCATACATGGACTACGAGGAGAGAGAAGCTGCCAACAGGGCCCGAGACTCCAGGGCTCGCGCTCCCAATCATAGCAGCAGCTCGCGACAAGACCCTCCTCCCCGACGTACCGGGGAGAAAAGGAAAGAAGACCGACCCCGGGAGGTCCGGGAACAAAGGGGCCCCTCGGGCCGTTTCACCGAGTACACTCCGCTCACGGCTTCCCGCGAGCGTATTTTGGCAGAGTGTGCTAGCACAGATTTCAGAGACGGTGGCGTCAAGCGTCCCCGACCTGCTCCTTCCAAGCCAGGGGCAGACAAAAATAAGTACTGTCAATACCATAGGAGTCATGGCCATTTGACAGAGGATTGCGTCCACCTCAAGGACGCCATCGAAACCCTCATCAAGGGAGGGAGGCTCGCACAGTACAGGCGAAACGACGCTCCCCGTCGTGCCGCCCATGAAGATAAGGAGCCCGAAGAAGATGCCCGACCATCTGACGAGTCGGCGCCTATCCAGACCGCCTTCTCGGTAACCAGGCCCGAGGACTTCGAGATTCCCGAGCTCTTGCAGGAGCCCCTGACAACACACAGCAGGTGGGAATACTTCCACTCCGCCATGGTCATCACCGGGGGCGGGTTCAACGACCTCACCATCAATTCAGCTAAGAGGAAGTTGGACGAGCTAGTCGACCTGGCTCCCCCTCAAACTGTGACGTTCGAAAGGGTGAAGGGCAGATCAGAGCCCATCACCTTCTACCTGGAAGAGCTCCCCGGCGGAGCCCCGAACGCAGTCATCCCCTTGCTGATAAGGGCAAGGATGGCCAACTTTGACGTGCATCGCATCCTGGTCGACGAAGGGAGTTCCATCGACGTGATGTACAGCCAACTGTTCCGGACCTTGCAACTGGACGACTCACATCTCTCTCCGTATATAGGGTCGGATCTACAAGGTTTCAACGGCTCGACTTCCAAACCTTGGGGTTATGTCGAGCTCCTGGTGACGTTCGTGGAAGGAACGACTACTAGACAGGTTAAGGTCCGCTTCCTCGTCATTAATTGCCCGTCCCTATACAATTGCATCTTGGGGAGGCCGACATTGGCGGAGCTGACGGCGGTGCCCTCAACTGTCCATCTAAAAATGAAGTTCTATACCAAAAGGGCAAGGGTAGCCACCATCCAGGGAGACCTCGCCGCTGCCCGCAGGTGCTTCAACGCCGCTTCAAAGGGACGGGATACCGTCGACGTGGGGACCAGACCCAACAAGAGGACAAAGCAGGAGCCCGACAGAGCATCCCCCGAGGAAGAAGTCCAGAAGGCTCCACCAAAGGTCGACTCCATAGCCCTCGACGCTCGCTTCGACCAGGACGAGCCGTCCAGTAGCGAGCAAATCCCACTCCGACCTATTCCGGACGGTGATTTTGAACTCGTTCCCCTCGGAGCAGACCCGACCAAGGGAGTGAAGATTGGCAAAGACCTCCCCGACTTGGCCAGAAAGCAAATCAAGGCCTGTCTGCGCGAGAATGCTGATCTCTTCGCCTGGAGCGCGGCAGAGATGCCCGGACTCGACCCTGAGGTCGCCTGTCATCACCTCGCCATTGATCCAGCCGCCAAGGCCGTAGTACAACGTAGGCGTAGGCAGTCTCCAGAAAAAACGGAGGCTGCTGAAAAAGCTGTAAAAGACCTCCTAGAGGCAAATTTTATTTCTGAAGCCCGGTACTCCACCTGGCTGTCAAATGTTGTACTTGTTAAAAAGAATAATGGAAAATGGAGAATGTGTGTTGACTATACCGACCTCAACCGGGCCTGCCCGAAGGATGCTTTTCCTCTACCTAACATAGACATGCTGGTCGACAATTCGGCCGGCTACAAGACTTTGTCGTTCATGGACGCCTACTCGGGATACAATCAAATCCCAATGGCTCTGGGCGACAAACGCTGCACGGCGTTCATGACCAGCTCGGGCAACCATTACTACAACGTAATGCCCTTCGGACTGAAGAACGCCGGAGCAACTTACCAACGTATGATGAACAAAGTATTCAACAAACAGATTGGCGACATGCTCGAGGTATATATGGACGACATGATCGTCAAATCCCGAGCAGACACCGATCACGCAGCTCATCTCAAGACAGTCTTCGCCCAAGCAAGACAGTGCAAAATGAGGTTCAACCCCGAGAAGTGTACGTTCGGGGTTAAGGCAGGAAAATTCCTCGGATTCTATCTAACAGAACGAGGGATTGAAGCCAACCCCGACAAATGCCGGGCGTTCTCCGACCTCCCGACACCAACGTCGAAGAAGTCGATACAAATCATGAACGGCATGTTGACATCACTATCCCGCTTCGTCGCGAAATCCGCTCAGCACGCCCTCCCCTTCTTCAAGCTCCTCCGAAAGGAAGCAGCTTTCGAATGGAACGAGGAATGCGAGCACGCACTTCGCCATCTGAAACAGAGCCTATCTCAGCCGCCCGTGCTGTCTCGACCAAACGACGGGGAACCACTGTACCTATACTTGGCCGTTTCGAACGAAGCCATCAGCGCAGCCCTTGTCCGCGAAACCCCTGACGGGCAGAAACCTGTCTACTTCACGAGCAAAGCCTTGCAAGGCCCCGAAAGCAGATATCAACAGATAGAAAAGGTTGCTCTGGCCCTCGTCAACGCGGCGAGGAGGCTCAGACACTACTTTCTAGCCCACACCATCATCGTGCGAACCGATCAGCCGGTGAGGCAACTCCTGGGTCGGCCAGATATGGCGGGCAGAATGCTGAAGTGGTCCTTGGAACTTTCCGAATTCGACATTCAGTACGAGAGCAGGAAGGCCCTGAAAGCACAAGCCTTGGCCGACTTCGTCGCGGAGATGACCACTCACGACCTTCCCCCGGGGAAGGAACACAAGTGGACCATCTTCGTCGACGGAGCCTCCAGCTCGTCCGGAAGCGGCGCAGGGATCCTCCTGGAAAACGAAGAGGGTGTAGTAATCGAGCACTCCTTGGTTCTTTCCTTCCCGACGTCAAATAACCAGGCAGAATACGAAGCCCTGCTCGCAGGACTGAGATTAGCCGAAGACCTAGGAGCCCGCGAAGTTCAAATTTACACCGACTCCCAGCTCGTCGCCTCTCAGGTACAGGGAAGCTACCAGGCCAAAAATGACAACCTCATTGAGTACTTGAACTTAGTCAAAAAACACATGACAAAGTTCGTACGTGCGGAAATTTCTCATGTTCCCCGCGAGCAAAACACGAGGGCGGACATATTGTCCAAACTCGCGAGCACACGAAAGAAGGGCGGGAATAAATATGTCATCCAGGAATCTCTGGCACGACCGAGCATCGAACCATCTTCGACTACGGTCGAGATCCACGCCATCGGGGATGCCACGTCCTGGATGACCCCGGTTTATAATTTCCTGACAAAGGGAGAACTCCCGTCGAACCAGGCCGAAGCGGCCATAATCAAGCGGCGAGCATGTTCCTATGTTGTTCTCGAGCAGAAACTGTACCGAAGAGGATTCTCCATCCCCCTCCTGAAATGCATCGACGAGTCCGCCATCCCCGACGTACTGCGGGAGATACACGAAGGGATTAACGCCCAGCACATGGGCGGTAAATCCTTGGCAAGGAAAGCCCTCCGAGCAGGATATTACTGGCCGACGATGCAACAGGACGCCAAGGAACACGTGAAAAAATGTGATAAGTGCCAGAGGCACGGGGATATGCACCTCGCCCCTCCACATGAGCTGAGCACACTGTCGTCCCCATGGCCCTTCGCCTCGTGGGGTATGGACATCCTCGGGCCCTTCGTGCAAGGGACCTACCAGAACAAATTCCTCATCGTCGCCGTGGATTATTTCACAAAATGGATCGAGGCCGAGGCCCTCGCAAAAATCACCTCGCACAACATCCTCCGTTTCTACAAAAGAAACGTCCTCGCCAGGTTCGGCATTCCGCAGGCCCTGGTGACCGACAACGGTACCCAGTTCACCGACCACGGGTTCCGAGACTTCGTCACCAAACTGGGGACAAAACAACATTCCACGTCGGTCGAGCACCCTCAGACCAACGGGCAAGCCGAAGCCGCGAACAGAGTCATCCTCCGAGGGCTCAAACGTCGACTCGGCGAAGCCAAAAGGGGATGGGTCGAGGAGCTCCACAGCGTCTTGTGGGCATACCGCACCACACCCCACTCAACGACGGGCGAAACACCATTCCGACTGACCTACGGCACCGAAGCTGTCATCCCGGTCGAAATCATGGAACCATCCCGACGAACGGAGGAGCCCCTCGACGAAGAAATGAATGACGAAGCACTAAGAGATGAACTCGACCTTGTCGAGGAAATCCGATCGGGTGCAGCCCTGCGCGAAGCCACCCTAAAACAACGAGTGGCTCTACGCCACAACGACAAGGTCATCAAGCGCGAGTTCGAAATAGGCAGCCTGGTACTGCGAAGGAACCAGAAAGATTCCCGCGAAGGGAAGCTGGCCGCGAACTGGGAAGGACCTTATCGCGTCCACGGCACCACGGGTACCGGGGCGTACTACCTCGAGCAATTAGACGGAGAGCCATTACCACGACCCTGGAATGCTGCCAAGCTAAAGCAGTACTACAGTTAGAAACTATCAACACCTGGGACCCTCGACCAGCGGCACCCGCGCTCGGTCAACGAGGAAAAACGTCCAATTTCGTGTAAGGCTAAGGTACAAGCCCGACATACGACCAAATGGCACAGCATCGCGCGGTAGACGATGACGATCGATAGTGCCCGACGTGGACAGCTATACCGAGCCCCACCGTCGTTGTACCCATAAGGCAGAACACCCAGCTCGCGATGGGCAGTTCACGCCAAGGGCGAATCGTCCCTAATGGGCTCCACGCCCGACCGAGCAACTTCGCTCCGAATTTCCCGACATTCCATCAAGAATAACGGGCCATCTACAAGGGTCAAAAGAAAATCTCTCCCCTCGAGCTCAACACTTAGGTGACTCTGGCCAATCGAAATAGGGCCGAACACGCATACAAACAGAAGGCGGGCAGAATCGCCCGCCAAATCAAAGCCACTCACGGGCACTCCACGGGTCCATGACTTGGGCTAAAAATTCATGCAAACATATGATTTCAAACAAGGGCAAAAAATCCAAAACGTGAAACAGCGTTGATATAAATGCCCGAAGGCGACAAAACAATAATAAACCGACCAAGAAGGCCGGCGATGTTCATAACATACAATAAACGGGCACGCAGGCCCAAAGAATACAAATATCAAGGGCACACAGGCCCGCTATCCTATTCAGACTTCCACGGAATCATCATTGTCGGCGTTCGGAGAGTCGGGCGGAGGAACGATCATGCCACCTACGATCCGGTGTGTGTGACCGATACCCTCAGTGACCAGGCCAGGGTTTAGCAAGGAGAGTTGATCGACCGCAGAATTGAACCCGTCCTCCAGGGCACCGACGCAGTCCACCTCGAGGAGCCGGATGTGGGCGACCAGCTCCACCCGACTCTTCAAAACTACTATGTCCTCGGGCTCATCTGCGGCAGGTTGCAGGGCAGCATTCATTTCTTCGACCTGTTTGCCCAAGCGTGCGACTTCGGCCGCCAGGCGATCCCTGTCTGCCCGAAGAAGCTCCCCTTCCTCAGTCAACTTCCCCGACTTCTCCTTCTCCAGGGCCAACATCTCCCTCTCGGCGTCCAGCACCGCCGTCTGGTCGCGGAACAATTCCTCGGACCGTTCCAGAGCGATCTTCAACTTCCTCGAGCTAGAAGTGAGGGCCGCCTTCTCCTGTTCGAGTTCTTTGACACGGCCTGGATCCTCTCCTACCTCGGACAGCACTAGGGCCATCTCGGCCATCTTCACCAGCCCGTCCATGCTGGCGGCCAGGTGCCTCTTCCTTTCTTCCTTGCTCATCCCCGTGATTGCCCCAGCCTCGGCGGCAACCACTGACAGGGGGAATCTATCGAAGAAACCCTCCTCGGTGAAACAAGGAGGGAACCCGAAGGACCTGACAGCACTGGCATCCGCGACGACACTCGGATCACCATCCACCCGAGTCCTCTTCCTCTGTATCAGGACAACACTGGGGTCGACCTCTTCGACCTCTGGACCCTCATCCGACGCGGCCCCCGAGCTTGGCGGCGAATTCGCCCTCACCGGCGGAGGAACATTTGGACTGTGGGTCGGGCCCATCCTTGTCGCCTGCGGGGCCTTCACGACCCTCCGACCCTGCCTCTGGTCGCAGGACAACTTCAGGAGCCGTTCATGTCGACTGGCCATCGTACCTACACAAAATAAAGGTTAGGTCAGTGTCGAGCAAACTTCATAAATAAACAACGAATAGTTTCAAGCAACAAACAACCTAACAGGCGGGCAGCCTGCCTATACGTCGGGCACTCCACCAGCGCCTTGGTGTCAATCGGACGGGACTCGAACGTCGGGTAACCATCTTTGTCCAAGATATCATCCCCTTCCCGCGTAGACCACCGGGCGGGATGGAAACTATCGACGAACCGGCAAAGAGTGTCGTACGCCTGCTCGTCCTCCGAGCACATGTCCCCGGCGGCGGTATGGTAATAACCGGTCCCATGCTCGTAATGCCGCGACATCCAGTACACCGGGAATTTAGCCCTACGACCCAACACAGGGCTCCCATCGTCGCCCATCATCATTTCCCCATCATCGTCGCTCACCGGCCCCTCCTCCTCGAAAAGGGAATTTAAAGCAACGTCGGTAACTGGCCGTACCACGTACCACTTGTCTTTAAACCCCCTCACGGAGTCCATATACATCTTAAAGAGCCTCCTCGACTGCTTCAGGGAGACCCAGCTATGTTTCCCTCCTCGGGACTGACGCTGCAGGTGAAATACCCGGAAGAAAAGCGGGATGATCGCCCCGATCCTCAGGTAGCAACACGTCAACTCAAACGCCCGGATGAAGGCGAGAGAGTTTGGGTGTAGCTGGGACAGGGCCAGCTCCAAGTGCATAAAGACCCCGGCCTGGAAATCAGTGAATGGCAACCGCAGCCCCAGGTCTTTGAACGCGATCTCATACATCGCGAAGCTGTAATTTGGATAAACCGAGCAAATCCTTGCACGGGTTGACGGAAGCATGACTACGAAGTTTTGTTGGAAGCCGGGCTGGTCGTGACCCTCTTCAATGACATCGAATGGATGTCGGTCGTCCCGACTATATACCGACGCTATCCCCCGCGGTTCGACGCCCACCCATTCCAGCATTGGGTCGGTCACGGTATCAATCAGGGTGACCGACTCGTCGGCACTCCGTTCTTCGCGGTCGCGGCGTCCGGAGGAGCTCGGCTCGTCCGCCATGGTTACCTGCAGAGCACGGGAAACCAGTCAGTTGAGCACGAAGCCCTACGCTCGACAAAATCATGTCGTCCCATACACGACTACATAAGTCCTCCCCACAAATGGTTGCCTCCCCGACGTCCTGAACCCGGTGTTCTTCCTCAAACCAACTGCGCGGCCACTCTCCGAGCATGTCGACCCGAGGTATGAACATGGCGAGCCGCACCATGAAGCCCACGGCCAAGACCATGAACATACCGGGCGCGATCATGAACCAGACGCCCTGGATCATGAAGACTCCGGGCAGCCCTGAAGTTTATCACCTAAATTACGAATGTGCCGGCCACAAACGTGCGTTTGCCGGTCCTAGACATGAATGTGTCGGGCTGAGCACGAGTTTACCGGGCTAATCCCACACGCACGGTCCTAAAACATCTACAAACGCCGGATATCATGTATTCTAAACAGAAAAATGAAGAAGATAGAGCACTTACTTGGATCAAAGAGTGGGATTTGGCTACGAAATGGAAGAATCTGTGACGGAAAGTCGCAACTGGAGAAAGTCTGAAAGAGCAGCAACAGAGAGAGCACAGAGAGCGGAAAACGTATTATGGGGCCCAAGGTTCCTATTTATAGTGATGACGTGGAATACCAAACGTCACCTCGGGCAACCACAGACTCCACCTCCTCGACGCACTGCTCCCAACGCAATGATGGCCCTACCCCCATAGGGTGGCGGCACAGTTCCCGAAAGATACCTCGCGTGCTTGACTGACGCGCCCGGTAAGGATCCTCTGCGCATCCACCACCGAGGACGTCTCCGAGCACGACACGAGGAGGCCCCTCAAGGGCCCACACCTCTATCCCGGGCACGAGACCTCAACGAGGGAGTAACTTGGGTTCAAGTCATGGCTCCTCGCGAAGGAACCACGACTTGGGGGGCTCCTGTTCTGGACTGGGCCCGACAGGCCCAAAAGCATTACTAAGGCCCAGTCCAAAGGGACTTACTGAGGACCACACTGGGCAAAGGGGGGTCACACCCGTGCCCGACATACTGATGTCCACCTCGACATCCCGATGTCCAACTCCGCGTGGTGGTGTCCAGCTCCACCTCCCGACGACCAGCTCGACACCCAGTCGCCCAGCTCCATGTCCTGACGTCCAGCTCGACACCCTGCTGTCCAGCTCGACGTTGCCTCGGGCATCCCAACTAGGGCAGACTCAGTCCACCGTTCCCCCAACGATACTCCGGAAAGACCGCGTCTTCGTCCGCCCACACTTCACGCAGAACATCCAGGAAGGGGACCACGTGCGGGTCCCCACTACCCACGTAGAACCTGGCAGTTCCTCCATTGGGCCAAACCTGCCCAGCCCAATGAAGGAACCTTGGCCCAGCGCTGGGGGCTATAAATACCCTCTGCTTCCAGAGGGTCAGGTATTCATCATTCTAACCTTATACTCACTATTATCTGCTCGTACTCCTACTTACTTCAGCATCGGAGTGCCTTGCAGGTACCCCCCCCACCTCGTTCAAAAAAGCTTTCTGCTCGGAGCCAGCCAGCCGTGACGGTCCATTTCTGATCAGGTCAGATCAGGTTTGTTTTAGGTTAATGAAAATAAATTAGGTTAGCCAAATAAATAGGATTAGGGGAAGAAAAATCAAGGAAAAACAAGGTTAGAAACCAAAATAAGAAAAAATGCAAGGGGTGGGTGTTGAACCCACGCCCTCAAGCCCCTCAAACTTGTGAAAATTAGAAAATATAAAACAAAGTTGCAAAAGACAGGAATTGAACCCATGCCGTTAGAGACTAATGCTTAACATGCACGTGCCTTGCCACTGGGGTGTCTGTTACATCCGGTAGTGTTAGGAAAACAAATAAATATAAAATAAAACAAATGACTGGGCTAGAGAGGCGCCAGAGCCCTAGCTCCGACCGTCTTCTTCGGCGACCTGATTCCTTGCACCTGCAAAATAATCACGCGTCAGTGACCAAAGGGAACCTACCCCCTTAATTTGACCCTTGCGAGTTCAATGGTGGCCTTGGTTTTCACTAATTCTCCATGTATAAAGAAATACGAAGCAAACAATGTAAATCGATGTAACAATGACAACCCATCATCCTGTCGTTATGGGACTCATGCGATGGGTTAAACCTGCATAGTTCTACCTCAGAAGCACATTAGTATTGTTAGTAAGAAGCAAAGCACGATAGAAATCAGAATATGAATTTACAAAAAATATGGCAATCGGAGATGCATGGGATGCTTGTTTCATGCACTTTTGATTAACAAGAACGATCCAGACTTACTCTATGAGGCGTATGGAATTGATTGGGACGACTAGCTTTCTTTGAGAAAGGCTATAAATAGGGTTTGAAGTTTGCCCTAGTTTGAATTTTTTTTTTGATATTTGGAAAGTGTTTTTCTTACAAGGTTTCGTTCTCTGTCTTGTATGAATGAGAATAATATATATAGGGGAAGATTAGGTTAAAGGAATGGGTTTGAATATCTTGCAAAACAAACCTTTTATTTTTGTTTTAAAATAGAATTTTAATAATACAAAACATGAGGATTTGTTTTGAAAATAATCCCCACACAATTTGCAGTAGATCTTGCGCCTCCAACATCTTTGAAACAAAAGCCTTTTAAGCATTTCACCTCCCTTTAATATTTATTTGATTTAATTTGAATTTAAATAAATAAAATAAAAATAAATGAAATAAAAAATTAAAATGGTGTATGAATATATTTAGAGGTTCATTATGAGGTCAAGAACACATTTGGACTCTAAAAAGATAAGCCCATTAGCCCAAAAATTCAAGTTTGCTCAATTTGGGTTTCATACATTTTCTCAAAATTGCCCAACTTGTACAACCCATAACTTGGTCAATTTATATCATATGAGGGTGATCTTGGACTTTTTAGAAAACTCAAGATGTCCCTTACAACTCTCATGTTGATCATATTTCCATTTGAAGACTTTATCTTGATGTAAATTGTTTTTAAAAAAGTGTCTTTTGTTGACTTTTAAAATGACCTATAATGTTTTAGCCCATATCTCTCAAATGAAGCATTTTTGGCCTTGAGCTTAGAGAGACAAAGTTATAGAGAATTGAATTTACTTAAAAATGAGCCTCTGGTTAGAATTTTCTTATGAAGCATGTGAAAGTTATGTTTGGTCAAAGTTCGGTTGACTTCTCTTAAAAAAAACCCTAATTTAGCAACTTTTGACTTTTGATGAATCTTGAGTTTTCTTGATGAGTTATGATCAACCCTTGATCAAATGGCGAATTTAACTTCAAATTATTGATGTTAACCAAAAATCTTAAAGTTTGACTGTATGTTGAACACAATTGACTTTTTACTCGACATAGTTGATTTTCAATCATCTGAGCAACTGACTGAGCAAATTTGTGATGTAAGGCTTGAAATTTGACATGAGGATACCTTGATACATGTGAGAAACCATGAAGTCCACTTGAGGCATTAGAAGTCCAATTTCCTCTGAGAAAACCAAAACCATAATTATAGGCCACTACTTAGAAGGAGGATCATCTGATCATTCTTGAGTAGTCTTGAATACTTGATAAGCTTAAGAGCATGAGAATTTATTTTAAAAATGAGAGGGAAAATTTTGGAGTACAACAATGTGCATGCAAGAAACGGAAGTGCGATTCAGTTTTTGGCGGTCCAAGTCTGGGCACAATCGTAGGGTGGTGGGGATGTCGTCGAGGTACTAGATCATAGTGGATCAAAGTTGTTGTCATTTGCATCGGTTCTATCACGGAATGAGGGCGACAGTCGTTGTTTGATGGGTCTCGGCTGTTGGTTGATTGGAGGTAGCAAGCTTGTCGTGGCACCGGATTCGTGAGAATCGGAGGATGGCAGACGTGTGGAATTGGGTCGGTGTTGGATCGAAGCAGGTATAACACTGTGATGGTTGTAGTGTCGTTTTCTGGTAGTTTGTAGCGGTTGGATGCGCGGGGCATTATTTTGCTAAAGTTGGGTGGTTGTTGCTATTATCTCTGTAATTTTTTTCTGGTTCTGATCTTCTGCTTTTTTATCTCTGTTACCGTGTCTCTGTCATGAACCTACATCAAAAATAATTTATAGTTTGATATTTAATGTTAATGTCAACATGTGGAATCAACGCCAGTATGGTTATGGATTTTACAGGTTGAAAGTAGTGATGTCAAAATCACTGTGAAATTGGTTTGGGATAGAAAAATGGTGATAGAAGTTAGTGTGTTTGTCAATGTAAACAACCAGAGTTATGATTTTTTTGTCCCATTATCTCTATGAATCAGTTTTCAAAATTTTGTTTCATATGAGAGACTTGATGTTAAATGGTGAAAGTAATGTTATGAACATGATTTATGTAACTGATACATGTTATAGAAGTTACAGAAAATTAGAAGTTGTATGTGGAAATAAAGGGCCAAAAGATATGTAATATGTATGTGATTAAAAGAAACTTTGTTATGACAGATTGTCGTTAATAAAGGTTAGTGCATCGAACTGGCCTCAGAAAAAAAGGTTTATTAAAAAAAATACAATTTTGAAAAATTAACTACCATTAGTATGATCATCATATGGTAAAAGCAACAAATAATTTAAAATTATAACGAAACAAAATTAACACCGGGAGGCCTCATATGAAATCCCCAACCAAGAACAAAAATTAACACCAATAAGTTTGAAAAACAATTTTGGAGTTGTTGTCTGATATAGTCAACAACCCTCTAATAAAAAAAACAAGAATGCTAATATTTTTGAAAAAAATAGTAAATTTGGAGATGTGGATTATTGATTGAATCGTGGATGAAAAATTAGGACAACAATGAGTCCTATTTATAGAGTGAAATTAGGTTAAAAATACTTAGCAAGTAAGTCAGCCCAAAAAACAAAAGAAGCCCAAAGCCTGATTTCCAAAAAAGGAAAAAAAATTAGTTAAAAAAACTAAAATAAAAAATGTTTAAAATGAATCACAAGAGGTTCGAATCCGCGACCTCATATTTGCAAACTTCATTCTTTACCAATTGTACTGTGTTACTAATTTGTAAATAAACCCAATTGAAGGTATATGAAAGGTGTGTAGATATTTACTATTTTAAAAATACAAATAATTTGAAATAAATTATTATGTTTTTAACTGGACTTGAGAACGAATATTTATAAAACCCCAAAATATTAATATAAATCAAAAGAATTTTATAAAAATCCAAGTTTGAAATTAATTCTGACTGTAGCGCCAAGATGTTCAAATTTGGGGTATGATAGTTGCCCCTATTTAATCACTCTGCGATTGAACGTTGCAAGAATATGTAGGTCTCACAAATTCGAATCAGAGGGTTATTAAATAATGAAGACCCCAAATTTTGGACCAAAGTATTATTAAATAAGGATACACTGATATAGCATACCCAAGAGCACCGAGAAATAGGCAAAGATGATGATGTATCATCCTACCAGAGTTTGAACAAACAAATAGGAAAAGATGATGATGTGTCATCCTACCAGAGTTTGAATAGAGAGATATGATTAAAGAGTAAGATTGATCCAGATATGATGACGCGGATAACTCGCCAATACATAGAAAAGAGATTGTAGTTTTTTGCGTATTTACCATGACCTAGGAGGTAAACCACACAAGTAGAAAGATTATAAGGATATGATGTACAACGTTCCCATGGGTATGAAGAGTAGGCATAGATGATGATGTATCATCTTACCAACATTTGAACCAAAGTTTTGATTTAACTTAGATACGACAACATGGATAACTCGTCAGTATCTAAGAGATTGTAGATTCTTTTGCATATTTACAAAAATACAAAATTTGAAAAAGTTGACTTACTAATGCCTGGGACTAATATAGTAAGTTCTAATTTGATTTGATTTTGTCTATTCATCACAACCTAGGGGATGAATAGGACAAAGTCTTATAACACATTGCTTCCTAGAGTCTGATGCAATGGATTATGCAAATTTATTCACATATCTATCGCAACCTAGGGGATAGATATTTGAAAAGTAATTCTCTCACCTATCGGAACCTAGGGGGTAGATGATTGAAAATGCTTGATAACACATCGCTGCATGGAGACTGACGCAATGAGTCATATTTCAGATTTCGTCATGTTTACTACAACCTAAGGAATAAATAATCCGAGGATGAATTGACATATTCATTGCAACCTAGGGAATGAATAATATGAATCTGGAAATTCGCACATCTACCACAACCTAAGGGGTATATGATTGAAAAGGCTTGATAACAATATCACTGCATGGAGACTGACACAATGAGTTATATCGCAGAGGAGGAACCAATGCATTTATCACAACCTAGGGGATAAAAGACAACATGGGCATACTTACGTTATTCATCACAACCTAGAGGATGAATAATATAACTCTGAAAATTCACATACCTATCGCAACCTAGGGGATAGATGATTGAAAAAGCTTGATAACAACATCGCTGCATAGAGACTAACGCAATGAGTTATATTACCGACTTGGTCATGTTTACTACAACCTAGGGAGTAAACAATACAAGGATGAATTCATGTATTCATTAAAACCTAGGGAATGAATAATATGAACCGACAATTTGCACATCTACCACAACCTAGGGGATAGATGATTGAAAAAGCTTGATAACAACATTGCTGCATGGAGACTGATACAATGAGTTATATCGCAGATAAAAAGTTGTTTTTTGATGATCAAATCTTAGATAACTAGATCAAAGATTAGATCAGATTTTTTTACCGGTTGTGTCTGTTCTCAACCAAGGTAATTATTTAGCATAAAAAATGCTAGGTTTGAAGATTGAAACCGAAGTTTCATTGATGATGCCAGTTGTGTTTGTTCTCAACCAAGGCTATCAACATGAAGAAATGAACCCCAAATTCACTGATGATGTCGGTTGTTTCTGTTCTCAACCAAGACTACCAACATGAAGAAATAAACCCCAAATTCACTGATGAAGTCAGTTGTGTCTGTTCTCAACCAAGACTATCATCATGAAGAAATAAACCCCAAATTCATCATGGTAACCAAATGAAATTGAATGTTTTGAAATTGAAAAGTTTGAATTTGATAATTGCACGTGTAATGCCCGAAGGCTGGTGATGACTAGGCCTTGTATATGAATCGTAGGTAAGCTGCCTAGTGAAATTTTGATAACGGTACATCTGAAGATTGTGCCTGACGATTATGCCCATTCTCAACCGTGGTGGCTATAGTGATAGCAAGATGAATGGATAATGCTAACCTTGGATTTTAAATTAAGTAAGTCTTAGATAGTAGTCATGCCTTGAGATTTTTCCGCAGTTTTCATGGACATATATGCTTGAATGTAATGCATGTATGCATGTTTGATATGATTATGCTTGACGTATGCATGATGCATGGTATGTATGCTAAATATGATAATATTATGAATTGAAATGATGCGATGATTGATAAGTGCAATGCCAATTTTATTTAGACTGCGAAATTAGTGCCTAAGGCAAGCTACCAACTGAGAACTGGTGATAAGGATTAGCTTCCAAACAAAAACTGAACTTTTAAAATGATGCGCCAGACAAGAACTGGGCTTTTACACCAACGTCAGTGGGGCTACTGGAATATTATCAACTTGGAAAGGTGAGACAGATAACAAGGTCGCTAATATCAGTAGGGTCACCAGAAGATGTCGATCAGGTGTTTGGAAAGCGTGAGGCTTCTCACGACTTTTACATAAGGTTGCTTACGTATGGGTACATAAATGAGGTTGTGTGAGGCTGCTCACGCCTTAGTTTGATGAAGAATGCTTGTATCATAGACTTACTGAGAAGGATAGTCAGAGAGATGTTAGAGATTGTAATAATGACTCCCCTAGAAATTGAATCTAGATTTTTACGGGGTCTTAAGTCTCGGTCTATGATATGTTATGTATGCATGCAGATGCATGCGTTAATGTGTAGAATGACTGACAAATGCATGTAATGGGTGACTTAGATATGCGTCAATGGATGTTGAAATTTTGATGTGCTAATGAGAATTAGGCTCTTTGTTAGATCCATGCTGTCGGAAGTCGTCAGTTGGATGAGATGATACACATAGCTTGATTCTGGATCAAAGTAACCTAATGAATGCATGACAATGATTTATGCATACTCGTGTGCTTTTGATTGATGCCCCTATGATGGGTCGTGGATGATTAAAGCGTAGAGGCTTACCTATGCAACAAGGTTTCCTGTTACATGATGGTTGAATGTTATGCTATCATGATTTCCCGATACTCGATTTGGACTTGAAGATTGCTGATGTAGGTGAAAGATCCACTAAGGATTATGAAAGTACACGGAGAGCTTGCCCCTATGTGGACTTTCTTTCACCAATTTTTAGTAGGGTCTTGGAGGAGATTCTCATTGATATGAGCTTGGAAATAGTTTGATCATAATATGAATGACCCCACTATTTTGCACAATGCCCCTGATTAAAAGACTCTTAAAAATGTTTGGCTTTGGTGAACCATTTTGAATCAACTCCTTTTGGTCGAGCCTCACAATGGTTTTCCCCAACATTCGAATTTTGAAAGACGTTCCTCTTAATCTCCAAGATCTGGAGGAAGTACCCTCAGAAAGAACTTAGACCACACCATGAACTTGACATAGATTGACCCAAGTATTCAAAGCTTGAAAAAGTTTGTACTTGAAGCTGCTTGAAGGGGAATTTGGAACCTACATGCAGTAGGATGAAATTGGTACGTATTGCCCTAACATTTGAATCTTGGAAGGATTCACCTGATTATCAAGGCCTTGAGAGGTTTGTTAAAACAAGGAAACCAAGTCATACCCTGTTGTGATATAACTTGATTAAGGAATGCTCCTTCGAAAGGTATGCCCCTGATTGAATAGTGCTTTAAAACTTGATCCAAGTTGATTGGATCTCAGAATGATCACCCCTTGTCAATAGTATCTTCATGTGATATACCCCTATGATCATTAGTCTTGCCTATGATTATAGAGTTCTTCTTTAGATGCTTTCCCCCCTGAAATAGATCGCTTTTGATTAAACCAATTTTTTTTTGAGATCTCCTTGATGCTAAGTATTGATTTGTAGATAAAATTGTACATTTTGAAAAGTAATTTCGTTTGATGCACATGCAAGTTTTAAAATCAAAGTTTGAATAGAAATGGATGATTAGAGATGGAGATTCAAAGAATCTAAGTGGTTAGTAAATAATTTTAACAAACACAGGAGTCAATTTAACACAAATCTTGTTGAGTATGCTTTCATAGTGAACCTAGCTTCAATTAGGACTTTTGAAGGTTGTAACGTGGTCTGGTTCACAGTTTAAAAAACAAAGGATATAAGGATCAAAATATTATTTATCTCACCTACATTCTCCTTGATATTCTCTGTTCCTAAATTCAATTAACCCAATGGATGTGTTCAGTCTGCAAGAGAATTTTCGTAGTCGCATCGATGAGTAGAAGCATTAATAAGACTTAAGTGCTTGATGAGAAGCATTTATGTTTATTGAGGTGGCAGTCACAAGATTTTTCTCTAATTTATTTATTTCCAATCCCTTATTTTGCATGGACCAATTCTTTTGAATTTTCCGGTCCATCGGGATGCCCTAACTTTTGCCTAAGTAATTTTTTTTTTAACTTAGCGGGCTCTCTTTTTTTTTTGAAATTTTTCTTTTGAGATTTTTTTCTTTTGAATTGCTTTTTGCTTTTAGATTTTAACACTTGTGACTGTCATGCTGATTATTGTAAGCTTCGTCTTCATCGTTTCCTCGATCTTGATTGATGTACTGAGGAAGAAGACATCGTGGACTTTGTCTTTGTTGATTCCTCAATCTTGGATGACAAACGCGAGGGAAAGGATGTGCTTGAACCTTTGCTTAGATCGTTTCCTTAATGATGTATCGAGGAAAGAAATATGCTTGAAACTTTTGTTTATATAAATCACTTCTCTTGAGAATAGGATGCACCATTGAATTAATTGAAATCTACCATGCCCCTGGTTAAGATTAAGGGTTTTTAGAAAATAGAAATAACTCCAACTTTTGGCTCGATGGGGTTAACCACAAATTTTCTCCTTATTTCTCCACTGTTTAGGAAGTGAAACAATGCCTTACATCGTCAGCTAAGCCTTAATATTAAAAAGCATATGTCAGCAAAATTTGATTATTTTGTATTTTCATCATTCTCCCTCGAAGTTTGTTAAAGAAAATTGAGAATGGAAGAGTGAAAATTGAAATGGAAAGTGATGAAAGAGTGAATACGAATGAACTGATTTCAAAAACCTGCATGATTATTTTATTAGAATTACTGATCCAAAGATACAAATTTACACCAAATTAAACTTAGCAACTAGGAAATGTAAATTTGTAATAGATAAAGTCTAATGATCCTATGGAAGAGCTCCTTTATTGATCCACGTGACTTTAGGAGATGCTTCGTAGTTTTTGGATTTTTCAAAGCATGAGGATGATCCTTGACTTCTCTTCGGGCATACCAATTCTGTTGATAGGGCAATAGGGGAATTGCCAATGAAAGTTAAAACTGAGGCGTTGCATAGGCTTGTATAGTAAAGGGATGCTTTCTCTCCCTAATAATATTTGTAGGACCAAGCTCCTTTGAATCTCCCACGTTTAAACTTTCCTTCACCAATCTAAGATTTTCTTGAAATGCTTGGACTTTGTTCTTAAGCATCGAGAAATTTGTTAGCTGGATTAATAGGGACCTAGGGCGATGGTGGAAATGAATGACATGCAAATGTATGAATGTGCAAAAATTCATGGGTATGCAAAATCATTTTTTTTGGCTTTTGGGTATGCAAAAAAAGTTTCATGGATATGCAATACGACGCATACATAGTATGAGGGTAGACATAGGGGTACCATATACATGTTTAATGGTAGATATGAAAATGATGATGTCCTACACTGACTTAGAGATTGAGACAAGCAAGAACTCCTTAAGGGAGAAAATAACGATAGAAATGGAAATAAGGATACCCTATATTGACTCAGAGATTGAGACAAATATGAACTCCTTAAGGATAAAGAAAGACAAAGAAGAATCCCTACATGCTAGGGATTATAACAAAGGGACATAAATTTTTACGGGCTAGGAATTGTGATAGACCAATGTATGGTTATGATGAAGGATGGACTTGAGGGAATAGCATGGAAGAGAGCACATGGTGACCATTCAACAGTCACCAGATTCCATGACCGGATATAGGACACATGACGTGCATTAGCATGGACGTCCTTCGTAGGAAGATGAACAAGATCCTATAAGAGCTTTAAGGATAATGTCGGACGAAAGGGGATCCCTACCAGCTAGGGGTTAAGATTTTCAAAAGAAAATCCCTACTGGCTACGGGTTATATCTTAAAAATACGGAAGCCCTACGGGCTAAAGATAGTAGTGGAAGAAGAGATAACCATTGCGGGTTTAGGGATTGTAGTGGGATTTGTGAAAGGTATCCTTGGTTGGTAGGTTCCTAGTATTGGCATATGGATATTCTACCCTCCCCATAAGGTGGTTTCCTTAAGGGTATCATGGATAATACTAGAGGGAAAGGCACAATGGCCTCCCTTAAGTGGAGCCTCTTTACAGACTGAAACTTTCGTTTCTAGGTCATGAAAGGTCTCGCCATGAGATTTTGACTTAAGGGTTATACAAAGAGTCATACGTGTCATTCCAAAGTCCTACTTCCCAAGAGGATGTCTCTTGAGACATATTTCTTTCGCGGAATTCTACCGACTCCATGCGAAGTCGTCACATAAACTCATAGGGCTGATTTATCTCCTTGGCTAATAGACGAACCTTCTTTTTAAGGTTTTTTTGAAAATAATTTTTGAAACGATAAAATCCCACCATAGATGAATATAATATAATGAATAATATAGATAATATAATGAGAAGAAATAAATAATTAAATAAGCAAGAAATAAAAACCCAAAAACAAGAAAAACCCTAAAACCAAAAGGACAAGGCTTATAAACCTAGGGTTGAGTCACCAGCAGAGTCGCCAGCTATTGTAACTGGTTTTAAATATAGAGTTGCAACCCTTAATTTTTATCCTAAGGAAGGGAATATAAAGGTTAACCCTAAAAAGTTAGAGATTCTAGGTTTTTGACTCGGTTTTAGATGAAGGAAAGGTGTTATACACCCATCGTATACCTTATTCACAAGGATACTAGGGTTTAGAAGCACGATCTTTTGGAAATAGGGTTTTAGTTTTTTATTAGGGGAACTCGCCATAATTTTAGTCGTATGCCTACGTATCCTCTTATGAGGAATCAAAGTCCCAATTCATAGTTCGCGATTGGTTGGTGTTTTATATAGGATTGCATAGAATTGCTTTTGAATTTATCCTTGAACCTTGTATGGGTTTTGTACAAGAGTCATCGTAGACGCATTTCGAAGTTAATTTTGAAAGTAATTCTCCTTAATACTTTTTCGAAAATAATTTTGTAGTTTTTGTTATGTTAGTAGAAAAAATGATTTGATGTTGGTTAGATGTTTTAAATTAATTGATTGATTGAAGTATGTGGTATGACACAAAGTGGAGGAAGTCTGATATAGTCTCCTCGTCATGTGGCCATATATTGGGCACGTGTCACTCACTGGTGAATTGTATGGTTTTTAATATCTTAATGTTGAACAGTTAATTGATAAGGCATTGAGCCAATCAAAGAATATGGCAAATGTGTATATGACAATCCTGTTATTTGTAACATGTTTAAACTAATTTATTTGATTTAAGAAAAATTTTAGTCTTATGTACAAGATTAATGATTTATACACAAGAAGGTGATTAAGAAAAATTAGTTACGTCATTTTTTTATAAATATTTTTATGTGTTTGTATTTGTTTTTGGTTTTTTTTGAAACAAAATCTAATGATTTATACACAATGTCGTATGCAGTCTAAGTAATGACACAAAATTTGGCTCGTACGAACACCATTTAAGTATCACAGATGCACTACGATCATTAGATACACTTTTATTAAACCTATATATGAATCTCTTGTTATGCTCTATCAACAACAACTTGTCACTCATTCAGGGATATTTTTTCTTCAAAAGTCTTTTGTGAGTATCTATAAAAGGTTGAACTTTATTTATATTATTCAATATATAAAAATGTGCTTGAATAACTAAATCCCGAGCCATTGACTTAACATTTCAACCTTGAATACCTCTTCCATTTGTGTCATCATGACGAGACTTTGGAATTCCTATAGACTATGCGTCCGACAAATAGTTTGTACAAAACTCAACAACTTCTTCTGTAATGTACCTTTCAACAATCGAAGCTTATGGTCGATGATGATTCTTCGTAAATCCTTTAAAGATCTTCATATATCGCTCTATTGGATACATCAACCTTAAATAAACTGGACCACAAATTCTGATTTCTCTGAATAGATGAACAAGTAAGTGAACCATAATGTCAAAAAATGTTGGAGGCAAATACATCTCCAATAGACACAAAATTATGGCAGCCCCATCTTCTAATTCATCTAATTTTTTGAAATCACAAACTTTATTACATATGGCATTGAAGAATAAGCACAATCTCGTTATAGTCACTCTCACATTCTTTGGTAGGATCCCACAGATAGCCACTGGTAGAAGATGTTGCATCAATACATGAAAATCACGAGATTTTAAACCAATTAACTTGAGATCTTTCATTGATACATGTTTCTTGATGTTTGATGAGTAACCTTGCGAAACTTTAATACCTTGAAAACACTCGCAAAAAAATTTCTTTTCCTTTTTAGATAGAGTGTGACATGCTAGAGGCAAATAAGTTCTTTTTCCTTTCTCTATTGGAGCCAAATTTTTTCATATACCCATCGCCTCCATATCAAGACGGGAAGTCTTACTATCTTTAGAATTTCCTGGAATATTTAGAAGTGTGCCAATGAAACTATCACACACATTTTTCTTCATGTGCATCACATCAAGACAATGTCTAACATCAAGAGTTGACCAATATGGAAGATCAAAGAAGATGTACCTCTTTTTCCATATATTTTTTGCAACTGTCCCATTTTCTTTTTCTTTTTTCCTAAAGACAACATTAGTGTGTTCCTTCCGCTGATAAACTTCATCCCTGGTTAAAGGTTCAGGAGCATCATCAAACTCTTACACTCCATTAAAAGCCTTATGTAATCTATGATAAGGATGACCAGGTTTTAGAAATTTTCGATGCCCAAGGTAAACAATCTTTTTTCCAAACACAAGTTGGTGATAATAAGTATCATCTTCACATATAGGACACACTCTATGTCCTTTGATACTATATCCAACCAAGTTACCGTAAGCAGGAAAGTCATTGATTATACAAAATAACATTGCACGTATCTTAAACCTTTCCCCAGAATATGCATCATCAACTTCAACGCCTTCATCCCATAAGAGCCGTAATTAATCAATTAATGGAATTAGATAAACATCTATGTTGTTACCAGATTCTCGTGGTCCGGAAATCATCATACTTAACAGTATATACTTGCGCTTCATGAACAACCAAGGAGATAGGTTATAAATAGTAAGAAGAACAGGCCACAAAGAATGATTAGTGCTCAGATTACCAAAGGGGTTCATTCCATCGGTGGCAAGCCCAAGCCTAAGGTTTCTTAGCTCAACTCCAAATTCCGGAAACAACGAATCAATTTTCTTCCATTGCAACGAATCAACTACATGGAGAATGTTTCCATCACGAGTCTTTTCATCTGCATGCCATCTAAGATTCTTTGCATCATTCGGATTAGCATAAAGTCTCTTAAATCTTGAAATTATTGGAAAGTACCATAACACTTTAGAAGGAGGATGCTTACTAGTAACATTGTCATAGTCATTGTCATCACCATTGTTGGCCTTCAGCTTGTAACACAACACATCACACTTCAGACATTGATACAAGTCTTCATACTCTTTCATGTATAATATGCAATCATTAGGGCAAGCATGTATTTTGATATACTTCATACCCATTGGATATAATATCTTCTTGGTCTCATAGCAACGATCCTACAATTTGTTATCTTTTGGTAACATTTGCTTTTGTAATTCAAGTAATTCCTTGAAACTTTTATCCGACCATCCAAAATATGAGCATTCTTAAAAGAAGATTCCCCAATATCACAGAACATGTACTCTAGTTAATCTTCCATATATTCATCTTCATCCACTCTTTGACTTTGTGACACCCTACTCTCCTCTTTATCCACCACACTATGCCACATCCATATTATATAATTTTGACATATACCATCACAACAAAGGTGTTAGAATATTTCTTTCTTTGTACCCTTATTGATATTCGCGCAAACAACACAAGGATAAAAAAAACCATTATTGTCGGGAAGATGTTTATCAGCGTATTCAAGTAATTCAAGAACTTCATTCTCATAAGCCGGACCTAACATATCGGCTTTCATCAAACTACGATCCATAACAACTTCTGAAATTTATACACGTATAATAATGTGAAGGACGCACCAAAATATAATCCAAAAACTAAAGCATATGCATATGCAAATATAAACCTAAAGCATATGAAAAATGTACTCTCATGCTGACTTGAGCATATACAACATAAACAAAGAAAATAAGAATGAAGATGTTGAAGAGTACCGTACTTCGGAGCTGAAGAATCTTATGCACATAAGGAATAAAGATGTTGAAGAGTACCGTACTTCGAAGCTGAAGAATCAAATGAACAAACAAGGTGAATATTGGAGCATATACAACATAAACCAAGAAAAAGGAATGAAGATGTTGAAGAGTACCGTACTGCGGAGCTGAAGAATCAAATGAACAAAGATTTGAGCTCTAAATGAATGGATACGAAGATGGTAAAGATTACGCCACTACTTTCGTCTCTGGCTTGTTTGTTCTCCTAGGGCGTCTTATATAAGAAATACAAAATATGTTTTGTTGTAATTTATCAGTAAACCCTTTAATCGTGGTTGGACAAAGCAACCGTAGTGGAAACTTAAGTCCTCTAACAATGGTTGGTTTACTTCACCATTATTAAATTATTTACAATTTATTTTTTAAATAATGGACTTCAGTGACACACGCTTAATGTACTCTAAAAAATGGAAAAAGTGTAGTTTCCATAAATTTAAGCGTGCTACACATCATTTATTACTATGATGTTTAAAGCAACCTTCATTAAATTACTGTTTATATATCCAACAACTCAATGGGCGCGGATTTTATTACCTATTACAATGGTGTATATGAACCCGTTGTAAACACGACGTTGTTGTTTGCACGTTTTGTAGTAGTGTTTGTTCAACTCTTCAAGTTATAGCACTTTGTTCAGATAAAAACAAATGACATCTAGTAGAATCACTAGACTTTATCAGAGCATTCAGTCAGCAATAACAACCTTCTTTAATTACCAGAGTTAAGCACCAACACTAGTAGCAGAAATCAGTAGCATCAAGTATGAACATTGAGATGATTACACACAATCCATTTAGTATTTCTAAACCAAACAGACAGTCACTCATGCAATCATTCACAGACTTAGTTATTCAGGAACTTAGTTAGCACATTGTTAGCAGCATACAATCCTACTAACTAATAATTATTAGCATGCAATCATTCCCAAATTATCATGCATACACAAAATATTAGTAGTTAATAATTAGGATATGCAAAATCTACTAACACAAGTATACTAACGCTCATATTTGCTTACACAGATACAAGGGCCAAATGTCTTGCCCAATTCTCCAGCATGGAGCACAACATTAGTACTTGCAGGTTTACCTGTACACAAAAGATACACCACTTCTCACTATTACTCCCCCCTTTTTCCATAATTTGGCAAAGGGTTAGTCCTTCAAATAAGTCAACATGCATATAAGTTAGCATGCACAAGGTTAGTATATTAGTACATACACAGCCATAACATGAGAAAAACCACCAGAATCATCATAAAAATATTCATACACAAAAGATCAATTATGTTACATATTTATTTTAGAAGATATGAAGCCTTTACAGATCCAAAAATGTCCAACAAACTGAATAAACAAAAAAACTATAACCTTGCCTTTAATTTCTAGGTAGAATGCTCCACAATTCAACTTCTTAGATTAAGAGCCAATGCAAATTGTCCTAATCTAACTAAAAATCACTTGGGTCAATAGATTCCAATAGATCTGCAATAGTAGGTTCAATCTTCCTTATTTTCTCAGGATTTATATTTGAAAGCCTAATCTTTATAGTGCCAGATGTTCCTCCAAAAGGTTCAAGAATTGTGATGTTATCCCAATATCTCCCGCTTCATTGGCCATATTTAACTAAGACTCCAACATATCACCAACATCATGAGGAACCTCAATTTATTTGAAAGGCATGCTCTCACTTGATTGTTCAGATGAATCTCTAGGATTGAGTCATGTTGAGTGGTTGAGCTTGAAGGATCACAAAGAGATCTGTAATTTGAAAGCAGGTTAAGGAAATATGTCTATTTTTTTCTTGTAACGACAACCCAGTTATACCACACTTGATATAACAAAAGAAACCACCTTATTTTTCGTGCCAAAGTAGTCTTAGGGGAGAGAAATGATTTTTCTCTTTTGGAATAACTCCCTAGCATTAATTTCTATAGACCCTTATAGATGCAAATACCAAGGGAACAACTCAGTTCTTCAACTTAATTTGAATCCAACACTTTAGCGAAAATGTCCTAGGCCAATGTCATGACATCTTATCCCACATTATACTCTTTCAAGATTTGCTTTATCCAGAGTAATTTCCAGCCACTACTCCATGCATCAATGTATTTAGCTTCATCTGAAGATAAGTTCATACTGATTTGTTCCTCGTTAATCGAAGATGTAATGATGAGGTTCTTATTGTCTATCACACAAGCTTTTTCCAACAATTGCGCAACTCCTTCAATTGTCAAAATTTCTATGGACAAATTCCTTTCAACCCTTAATCTCTCATGACATGAGCATTTCCTCTTCAAAATACTTTCCTCACAATTAAAGGAATCACTATCTTGGCCATGTATCATATTCTGAATGAGGGATACAATATCCAAGACATTTGCTTCACATCAAGATCTAGTTCAAATTCTCTATGTTCTTTATAACTAACTGAGGCAACATGCACATCCTTCCCTTGATTTGTGACCTCAGTTACTACCATGTCATCTACTATGTCTTGGAGATCACAGAGGCACTCATTTTTCTATTTCTCTTGACAATCAATAAGGTATATATCATCTCTAATCATGCTCACTTCAGGATTGAACTCCATTTGTTGAACAAAATGTTCTAACATCTTGACTGATATTCTACATAGCATAATGTCTTCTCCAAGATTGAGAATTATCACATTCTTATTGTCTTCCATATGATAACACTTTAAGTTATTGACATCCATACTGAAACAACTGATATCTTCCAACTCAAATCACTTTCTTTAATTGACAAAGCTTCCCTTGGAGTCTTTCTTTCAGTAGCAATCTACTTTAAATCCTTTATCTTCAACATTTGTTTGCATGGATCAACATCTTCATTAGCATCTTCAATGGCTTGTACACACCCAATATGAAAGGATTATGGCAACATTGATAATGGCTTGTACACACTCCATTGTTCACACACATATATATATATATATATATATATATCATGAAAGGATTATGGCAACATTGATAATGGTGTATGTGCTAATAAAGAATATATATATATATATATATATATATATATATATATATATATATATATATATATATATATATATATTCTTTATTAGCACATACACCATTATCAATGTTGCCATAATCCTTTCATGAGTTCTCTTCATTATGTTGGAATAAGGAAGGTCTTCAGTTTCCATATTTAAGTACCTATTGAGAGAGGTACTTTTCTCATCCATTAGCCCAATGAAGTCAACACTTTTATTAATTTGAGTAGTCATATCATTTATATATTGTGTTTTCTTTGGAGTCTTTTTCTCTCTCTTGGATGTCTTACTGTAGGTTGACTCAGATTTCCATATGTAGAAGTTGTCTTTGGTTCTTGATCCCTTTATAAATTCTCCATGCTCCTTTCTGGTGATAATACATTCTCCCTTATTGAAGCCCACTATAAACCCTTGATCATTCGGTTGACTTATGTTGATTAAATTTGCAATTAAGTCTTTTATAAGCAACACATCCTTAAGGAAAGGAATTCCTGGCCTGGCCATCTTACAAATACCCCAAACCTTCCTTTTTTTTCCATCTCCAAATGTTACATATCCTTGTGAGAAAGTTTTGACTTCTTCAAGGAAAGACTCTTCACCAGACATATGATTGGAGAATCCATAATCAAGTAACCAGTCACCTTTTGAAGACACTCCAACAGATGACCAGGCCATGAGAAATTTGATTTCAACCCTGGGTTTCCATACCCTTTTTTCTTGAGTTTGTTTACCTTTTTTTGAGTTTATGTTGACTATAGTGTGATACGGTGGGAGAACTGACTTGAGTTTTACGTTTGTTTTCGCAAATGTTTCGGTTGAGCAAGAGTCGCCACCGACTTTTTATTTTATCCTAAGGAAAGGTTAAAAAGCATAGCAAAAACCTTTGAGATGTTTTCTTGGGTTAGGGGAGTAGATTATAGAAAGGGAAGGTATTAGCACCCTTTCTATCCATGGTTATCCATGGGCTCTTAGTTACTTGCTTAGATCAACTTGCCTTGATTTTCAATTGTTTGAAATGGTGCTTTGTGTGTGGGTTTGAAAAATGTTTTGAAAAGAGGCCAATGTGGTGGCAACCTTTGTAATGATCCATGTTGGGATGTATACAAAGGTGTATGTCTTTTGAAAAGTTTTCAATGTTTTTGAAAGTTGTTTTGAAAGGGTGTTGTGATGTGTGTTTTGAAAATAGGCAAGTGTTTTTGTTTTGCAAGTTGGCAAGTAACCAAGAGTTGTCTACTCCTAAATTTACTCAAAGATCTTTGCTATGTTTTTAACCCTTTTAACAATTTTGTTCCACCATTGTATTTGGTGGACAATTTTGTGTTAGGATGTGAACGGGACGGACGCGGGTCATCGTTTAGACCATGATTGCAATGGTGCCAAGTATCTTTGGGCAATTTTTCCTTTAAGGGACTTGATCATTTTTAGGCAACTTTTGAAAGCGTCATTGAGGGACTATGATCATTTGAATTTGTTTTGTTTTGCCAAAGATACCTAACATGCAACATGGCCCATTATTGAAGGCAACAAGTGGAGTACCCTAGGGGTGCAAGTGCGAATTGGTGTTTGTTCATTTTCATGCTTTTATCTTGGAATTAGGTCAAGCTATTTGTTTGATTGATTTTTGCATACAAAAACCCTAATTCTATCATGGCATATTTAGAAAACTTTTAAATGCGGAATTTAAAGGTCCTAAATTATTACAACACAATTATGGGATGGGGGGTACAAATGTCTAAATGGGGGATATTTAGCAAGAAATTTAAACCTAAACTATTACATCCAAATTGAAATTTTACAAGATATTTAATTATACAATAATAAAATAAAATAAAATAAATATGCAAGATGCAAAAAAGATTTTTATATGTATGTAAATAGTATTTTTTATGTGTCAAATAAACAAAAATAAAATGAATTAATTTTTGGTATTTTTATGTTTTTAGGGCAAAACCCTAATTTTATAAATAAAAAGGTATTTATGATATAATATATGCAATATTTATTAATTATGTACAAAAAATAAATAAAAAGGAAGTATATTGAAAAAGTGATTTTTTAAGTTAAATATTAATAAAAATGAAAATGTATTATTTTGTATTTTAACCTAAATAGACTAATAAATATATAAGTATTTATATTATTTATTAAATATATTAAATATGTACAAAAATAAAATATTTAATATTTACAAAAAAAAAGTATATTTTTTATAAAATGTTTTCAAAGGTAAAATAAAATAAAAATCAGAAAATAAAAGTGTTTGTATTATTTTTTGTATTTTTAAATAAAAGGTATTATGTATTTATTTACATATAAAACTAAATGAAACCAAATAAATATCAAATAAAATGTAAAAAAGTGAGAAAAATATTTTTAATATTTTTAATATTTTAATAAAAAATAACAAATCAGAATCAAAAAGAAAAAGTTAAAAATGACAAATAAAACTCAAAATGGGCCAGGGGGTGCATGTGAAATGCAGTGGTGCAAATAGAAAAAGCAATCTCAGGCCCAACCCAAGAGAGGTTGTCTTCAACCTCCAGACAAATGTTTGAAAATGCGCGCGCTCTCTTGCTTCAACCACAACTCCTGATTCTTTGATTTTCAGCACAAACTCATAACATAAAAAATGTCAAGCATCAAACCACGAATCCATACATATAACGAACTTGACCTAACTCTCAGAAATGAGAGAGAATTTCTCCATCCCTAATTCTTGACCTAAGTTTTTTCTAATGTTCAGGTTCCAAATTCTCTCAGCACATGCAATATAAATGGAAAGTAATTATATGTGTAGCTTCAGGGCCATGAGTAGAGCATTTTTCATTCATAAACCTAAAGCTAACTCTTCCTAGATTGAGAGATAGAAGTCCATGAACTTACCTGTTCAGCTTGGATCATGTCTGACAATGGAGGCACTTTCAAGGCAATGTGAGGACTTGTACTGCTTGCTTGAAGTTCAGGAATGCTTCTCCAACCTTTAGCTTGCCTTGAAACTAAATGAATCAAGCTATGGAAGTCAATCTGCAAAACAGAAAAAATGAAAATGGTGAAGTTGGTTAGGGGTGTTACAGTTCGTGTCAAATGCTTGGGATAGTTTGTATAGGTGGTATGGAGTGTGTATGAACTGGTTTTGGCCAAGGCGCACGAATGGATTGAGTTATGGATCTCAAACTGCAGGGATGCCCTGTTTTTGTGCAGTACAATGGTGTTTTGAGGTTTAGGGAGGTATGGAAGGTAGTTAGCTCGTGCCTTAGCTAAGGTTTGATGTATGGAATGTGCTCAACAAGTTTGTCTAGGCTTGTGGTTGCAGCAATGTGAGTTGTGTTAAGTTATGCAATGTTTCTTCTAACTTAAGCAAAGTTTGGCAAGTTGGTTTCTAGACTTATGCAGGCCCCCTAAACATGCTGCCTCAATCCCTCTTGATCAGTGTGTTATGTCCCTGAACTTGTGCCAAAAGGATTTGCATTGTACTTCTTGATTTGAAAACTTGACATAAAGCCATACTTTTCAAAAATGGATAAAGTGCTTTTTCTAATTAAGGCTTAATTCTTCATACAATGTCCAAATGCACAAAATAATGCCTTGGCACAATGGATTGGCATTTAATTATTGAGTAAGAAAAGGATTAGAGGCCTATAACTAGCTTGCTCATGCTGATTTGAAAAATTGCACAAGTTATGAACATGGAAATGGCTCATGAACAAAGTGACTTTTACCCATATTGTCAAATTTGATTCTCCCTAACCACAAGGGTGTTTGATGAGTTCTTGGACATTTTGGAAAGCTTGGAATGTGCACTACAATCCATCTTTATAATGAAAGTTGAGATTCCAAGTGGAAGCATGTGAAAAGTGGCCATGAAGTTAGGCAAAAATCCTGCCTAAAATAGGTCAAAATTTTTCTAAGTTAAAAATGTTTTGCACCCTTGTTCCAAAAATCATAACTTGAGCTACAAGATTCTTTTGAGGAAACTTTGTGAATAAAAGTTGTAGATTTTGCAATGTACTATAACTTTCATGTTTTGAGTTTTCCTTGAATCCAAATGTATCTTGATGAAAAAATGGGACAAAGTTAGGAAAAAATTAGGGATTTTCATAACTTAGAAAAATTCTAAGTTATGAAAATTCTTCATTTCAAACCCTAATTTGTGATTTTTGATTTCTTGATGAACAAGTTTCATGATTTGACATGTTTTGATGAAAAATGAATCTTGACACTTGATTTTGACCAAACAGTCAAAGTTTGACTTTTCAGTATACAGTCAAATTTGGCTCAGTTGACTGGAAAATTCATCTGTCAAACTTGTGCATTTGGGATCTTTTGAACTTGTTGAACATGTCAAAACAATTCCATGTGGTCCTTGAGTCCATATGTGAGCTTGGTTTGCCATTGGCTAGGTCAAACAGTCAAAAATTGCCTTTGTGCAGTCAAAACCCTAAAAATGACCATTTTGCCCTTTTGGTGACCTGATCAAATTTCTTGTGGAGTTGTGATCCAAACCTGACCAAATGGTTCATATGAGTTCATAATGTTGATGTGGGTCAAATTTCATGAGGTTTGACTGTCAATTGACCACAGTTGACTTTTTCCCAATACAGTTGATTTCTAGGTCAACTGTCTAATTGACTGGGCAAAGATTGGAATCAAGGCTTGAAACTTGGTATGGATAAACTTGTGAGTCCAACATGAAGCATGAAAGTCACTTTGGGACTTTTAGGTAAAAACATCTTTGTGCAACCTCAAACCCTAATTTGGGTCAACAGTGCAAGGAGAAGTCTTGAGCAGAGCAAACCCTAACTTGATCCTGAGCTCCAAGGGTCTTGTGATGAGAAAATGTTGAGGAAATGTTGAGGAAATGGGAGGGAAAATTTTGGGGTACAACAGTTGCCCCTGTTCAATCTTCTTGAACCTGAAGAGTTAGATTGGCAAGTTTGCCTTTCGCGACTCGAGGGTAAAAGGAGATTGGACACTAGAGTGCCCAGAAATTTGCACTCGCATGGTAGAGTATCAACAATGTGATGGCGGGAGTGGGATTACAGATGCCATTTGGAGATAGGATGGATAGGAGGATGGGCTTATAGATGCCATCTGGAGACGTGACAGAACCTTGTCGGGAATGGGCTTATAGATGCCATTTGGAAGTGTTGATCGCGTAAGAGATTCCTTAGCGAGCACTTGCGTACTTTGAGAAAGAAAGATGTTTTCCTGGCTTGTTACAGGTGTTGATCTTCAGTCTCTTCATGCAGATATGCCCTGGCTAGATACAGGTATCGAATCTACAATTGGTTGTTCACAGATGTGCCCTGGCTAGATACATGAATCGAATCTGGAACTGTTGTCGACAGATGTGCCCTGGCTGGATACAGGTATCGAATCTGGAATTGTCGTCTACAGATATGCCCTGGCTGGATACAGGAATCGAATCTGGAATTAGTTGCTCACAGATGTGCCCTGGCTGGATACAGGTATCGAATCTGGAATTGCAAAAGGTTGGTAGAGATAGCTTTCCTGGCTGGATACAGGTGTAGACCTCTGACCTGAGAATGAAAGATAATTTCCTGGCCTGTTACAGGGGTTGATCTTCAAACTCTTCATGCAGATATGCCCTGGCTAGATACATGAATCGAATCTACAATCAATCACTCACAGATGTGCCCTGGCTAGATACAGGAATCGAATATGGAATTACGATAGTTGATAGTAATCATCCTTGGATTGACTTTCCCTGAAAAGGCAAAACATTAGTTGTATGCAATGTCATGATGTGCATGATGTCATGATGCTCAAAATGAGATAGTGTTGTATGCACTTTATCATGTATGTAAGTAGGATGTATGAAATGTGAAATGTCTATGAGTGTATTTTTGTCTAGGAAAATAAATCCTTGACGACTTGGCCGGGGAATCAAATCTTGGGCTGATGTTGAAGAGTAGAGTTCTTCGTTTCCGCTGGGGATGATGGTTGCAAGAATAAACCGGTAGGAGAAGATGACTCTGTTGGGGAATAAACTTGTTGGAGAGATTACTCTGAGGGGAATAAAATAGGTGCAGAGATTACTCTGCGGGGTATTACTCTGTGGGAAGAGATACTTCGCCGAGGTTTTGATGAGAGCTCCGCTGGGGGTTCCACTGATAAGTTATGTTGGGGAACTTGATGAACTCCGCTGGGGATAGGAAGAACTTCGTCGAGAACGATCTTTCCGTGGTTATTAGCTGAGGATAACCCAGTTATAAGTTCTGGTGAGGAATAACTTTTGAATAAAGTCGGGGAGAGACGTTCGTACTCTGCAGGTGATAAGCTTCCAGAATCTACTGGGGATAAAACTTCAAGATCTGCTGGGGATATGGACTCCACTTTCCTGGGGAAACTTTTCAAACTGTACTGGGGATGGTATTCCCCCGGGGAACAATCTTATATTAAGACTGCCGGGGATTCTTACGGAGGAATGCCTATACTTCGCTGGGGAATGTTGAGATCTTCTGGGGATACCCAACTTCCTTAAGGCTGACAGTAGGCTAACTCTGCTTGGGGCGAATATTGCTGAACCTTGTCTTACTCTGTGGGGAGTTGAGGTAACCTGGTCACATTCTTCAACCGAACCTACCTTGGTACCTTGGTGGACAGAGCAACTAGCTTGCTTAGACAATTCTAAATTGCCCCTGTTTCTGATGTCACCTGTAATCAGTCCTTTGTTTTGCATGCAACTATTCATGATTAGCAATTAATGTCAAATGCATATATCAAAAATGAACATTGGACGTTCTTCGCATAACCAAAACAAAAAAGAAAAAAAAACAATGGATAATTTGTCTGAAAAATTGAACTTGTATTGATTTTGAAATTTGCCTGTAAATAGGCGTTTTTGTACAAGAGGCTGACGTCCTAGTAAGAGAACGCCGCCGATCAAAATAGAGTTTATACAATTTTGTGAAAATAAACAAAACAGCTATGTGAAAAATAAATCCCACTGGGTTCCAACTCTGCTATCGCCTTTATGTCTTCAAGCGTCTCATCACTTTGCCGCTTAGTTGAAGGTGAAGCTGATTGATTGATGCCGAATTCTGGATGCGAGGTGATCCGATGAGACATAGTATTACTCTTTATCCCTAACTTTTGCCTGGACTGCCCTTTCGGGTTTTCAGTCCACCGGGATACCCAGTTTTGCCCAAGCTGCCTTTTCAGGTTTTCGACTTGCCGGGTGTACAGATTTTTTCATTTCGTCCCTTATTTTTGCCCGAACCCTTTTGGTTCGCCGGGAAGCCCTTATTTTTGCCTAGGTGTGTCAACCTAGCGGGTCTTTTATCATGCGTAGTATCTTTTTACTATGTCTGCATTGGCGGGGTGAGGAAGGTCGTCACCATCCATGGTGGTTAGAATCATAGCTCCTCCCGAGAAGATATGTTTAACCACAAATGGCGCTTCGTACGTAGGGATCCATTTGCCCCTGGGATCACTTTGAGGAAGAATGATGCGCTTGATTACCAGGTCTCCGACTTGATACTCTTGTCGTCCGACCCTCTTGTTAAATGCCCTGATCATCCGTTTTTGGTACGTCTGACCATGACAAATAGCAGTGAGTCTCTTTTCGTCAATTAGATTTAATTGATCAAGCCGAGTCTGGATCCAGTCATATTCGCTCAAGTCCGCATCCTTCATTATTCGGAGAGGGTATCTGGATTTCAATAGGCAAGACTGCCTCCATGCCATAGACCAAGGAAAAGGGAGTTTCCCCTGTTGACGTCCGTGCCGAGGTACGGTACCCATGAAGAGAAAACGGTAAATTTCGTGCCAATCTTTGTAGGTCACTATCATCTTCTGCACAATCTTCTTGATATTATTATTTGCTGCTTCGACAGCCCTATTCATCTTCGGCCGGTAGGGAGAAGAGTTGTGGTGCTGTATCTTGAATTGCTCGCAGAGCTCAGTGATCATCTTGTTGTTAAGATTGGTACCATTATCCGTAATGATCCTTTCAGGTATAGCGTATCGACAGACCAGGTTGTGCCGAATGAACCGTGCCACGACGCTCTTGGTTACAGTGGCGTAGGAAGCTGCTTCAACCGACTTTGTGAAGTAATCAATCGCTACCAAGATGAATCGATGCCCGTTGGATGCCGTCGGTCTGATTTCACCGATCATATCAATGCCCCACATTGCAAAAGGCCAAGGTACTGTCAAGACGTTCAGAGGAACCGGAGGAACGTGCACCTTATCAGCATAGATCTGGCATTTATGACAAGTTCGCGAATGCTGATAACAGTCGGCTTCCATTGTGGACCAGAAATATCCTGCCCGAAGAATTTTCTTTGCCATGGTATGTCCACTGGAATGTGTTCCGAATGTACCTTCATGTAGTTCTGCCATGATCTTCTCTGCTTCAGTCTTATCCACACAAAGCAGTAACGTTGAATCATGGTTTCGTTTGTACAGAATGCCGTTGCTGAGGAAGAACTTTGCCGCGAACCTTCTCAGGAACTTCTTGTCATTAACAGATGCACCTTCGGGGTATTCTTGAGCTTCCAAGTACCTCTTCACTTCATGATACCAGGGTTTCTCTGTTACCTCTTCGGCCTCAAGATCACAGCAATATGCAGGTTCGTCCAATTTCCAGATAATGATCCGGGGCGCCTCGTTGTCCCATTTGACTTTGAACATAGAAGACATCGTAGCCAACGCGTCCGCCAACTGATTCTCCTCTCTTGGGAAGTGTTCAAAGGTTATCTCCTCGAAGTGGGGAAGCAATGTCAGTACATACTCCTTGTAAGGAATAAGATTTGGGTGTTTCGTATCCCACTCGCCTTTGACCTGATTGATCACGAGAGCGGAATCTACGAAGACACTCAGAAACTTGATCCTTAAGTCAATTGCAGCTTGAAGACCCATGATACATGCCTCATACTCTGCCATGTTGTTGGTGCAGTTGAAACATAGCCGAGCGGTGAGCGGAGTATGAGTGACTTTAGGGGATATGATCACAGCGCCGATACCATTACCCAAAGCGTTCGAGGCTCCGTCAAAGTGCATAGACCATCGGGATCCTTCCTCAGGTCCTTCACAATCAGTCACTACCATGATATCCTCGTCTGGAAATTCAAAGTTCATCGACTGGTAATCGTCCACTGCCTGGTGTGCCAAATGGTCTGCCAATACACTTCCCTTGATTGCTTTCTGAGTCGTGTACTGGATGTCATATTCCGTCAAGATCATTTGCCATCTTGCTATTCTTCCGGACAGAGCAGGCTTTTCGAATATGTACTTGATTGGATCCATTTTTGAAATCAACAGGGTAGTGTGAGTCAACATATACTGTCTCAGCCGGCGAGCAGCCCATACCAAAGCGCAGCAAGTCTTCTCGAGCAGTGAGTATCGGGTCTCACAGTCGGTAAACTTTTTGCTAAGGTAATAAATGGCGTGCTCTTTTCGGCCAGACTCGTCATGCTGCCCCAGCACACACCCCATTGAGCTGTCAAGTACTGTCAAGTATAAGATTAGAGGTCTCCCTTCAACCGGTGGCATACGAATGGGTGGTTCTTGGAGATACTCTTTGATTCTGTCGAAAGCGGCCTGACATTCATCGTTCCAACGTACTACTTGATCTTTCTTCATCAGCTTGAAGATTGGTTCACAGGTAGCAGTTAGATGTGAGATGAATCGGGCAATGTAATTCAGCCGTCCTAGAAAGCCTCTGACTTCTTTCTCTATCTTGGGAGTTGGCATCTCTTGTATGGCTTTCACCTTGGCAGGATCCACTTGAATACCTTTGTCGCTTACAATGAAACCTAGTAGTTTTCCAGATCTCACCCCAAAGGTGCACTTGTTCGGGTTCAACCTCAGCTTGTACAACTTCAGACGGTCAAATAGCTTCCGTAAATGGTCAAGGTGTTCCTCCTCAGTTTGAGACCTTGCAATCATATTGTCGACATATACTTCTATTTCATGATGGATCATGTCATGAAATAAAGCAACCATGGCACGTTGGTAGGTTGCCCCAACATTTTTCAACCCAAAAGGCATGACCTTGTAGCAAAAGGTGCCCCACTGAGTAACAAAAGTGGTCTTCTCCATGTCTTCAGGAGCCATCTTGATCTGATTATAACCGGAGAAACCATCCATGAAGGAGAATATTTTATGCTGAGCAGTGTTGTCAACCAGGACGTCAATATGAGGCAGAGGGAAATCATCCTTGGGGCTGGCCCTGTTCAAATCCCTGTAATCAACACACATCCGGACCTTACCATCCTTTTTCGGCACTGGAACCACGTTGGCAATCCACTGAGGGTAAGAAGTCACTGCTAGAAACCCGGCATCAAATTGTTTCATAACCTCAACTTTGATTTTCTCGGACATTTCTGGACGCATACGGCGGACCTTCTGTTTTACCGGAGGGCAATCTTCCTTGGTAGGTAGGTGATGAACTACAATGTCGGTATCCAAACCAGGCATGTCTTCGTAAGACCAAGCAAAGATTTCCATGTAGTCATGCAGCATCTGAATCAACCGTTGTTTCACACTGAGCTCTAGATTGGCACCGATCTTGACTTCCTTCCTGTCTGTCTCAGTACCCAGATTTACCGTTTCCACTGGCTCTTCATGTGGCTGAATGGCCCTCTCTTCCTGGAGTAGCAGTCTTGCAAGTTCAACAGGCACTTCGCAATCATCTTCACCTTCGTCTTCGGCTAAGTTGATCGGATTTTCGAAGTCATAACTGGCAGTAGAGAGTCGTTACCAGTGAGATCCAGAGTGGATTGGAACCTGTATAAGTGAGTGTGTGTAAATATAGCTGTTTTGCAATATATAATAAAGAAAGAAAAGGAGCGCAAGATTTTGAAATTCAACAAACGTCCAATGTTTTGATTAATGATATATGAAAATGACATACAAAAGCCCTCACAAATGAAGCCACGGTGCCCCGGGTAGGACACCGAGCCATAAAAGTTTCAACATATTGTTTGTTACAAATTGAAAACAAAAGAGTTCATTACTGATTTACAAAAGTAATAGGTGTAAAGTCTTTGGCAGTCCAGTTGCTTGGTCCACTGTCAGTTGTTGGGTAGATCCAACTGTCGAATTCGGATTCCTCCACTTCGTCTTCAATAGCATTCACTCCTGGGTTGGTGATGAACACAGGAGGTCTTCCAATCCTTGCTTTGCGAACAGCCTTCTGAGCCTCTGCAGTGAAACCCACGCCAAATTTGTCGGTCTTTGGAGTGAAATCAGGAAGTCGGCCCCAGTTTGCACATTCACCCTTCTCAATCACAGCCCGAGCATCCTTTAAGGAAGCCATCTTCAAAGGAGGGTTTTCAATCACAGTTTCTGCTGATGCCAATGTCTGAGGCACCTCTTCAAAGTGCTGGAATGGAGTCTCAATGAATTCCCCATCCATTTCTATGTACCGGAACGAGTTAAGGTGGCTGACCATATATTCTTCTTCTCCCTGAACTGTAACAATCTTTCCTCTGACTGGGTACTTAAGCTTCTGATGTAGTGTGGAGGTCACCGCTCCAGCCTTGTGGATCCACGGACGACCCAGCAAACAAGAGTAGGATGGACGGATGTCTATCACATAGAAAGTAGAATCAAAAACTTGAGAACCAACCCTGATTGGGATGTCAATTTCGCCATGTACCATCCTTTTCGAACCGTCAAAGGCTCGGACAACAATGTTACTGGGCTTGAGCTCCAGACCCTCACAATCCAACCTGTCTAGGGCCTTCTTGGGCAATACGTTCAGTGAAGAACCAGTGTCTACCAACACATGGGCAAGAGTAGTGCCCCTGCATTCAATGGAGACATGCAAGGCATCATTATGGTTCTTTTCTTTAGCAGTCAGATCGACGTCAGAAAAGCCCAACCCATTATCAGCAGTCAAGTTGGCCACACAATCAGTGAATTGATCAGCAGATGTTTCTTGTGGCACATGGGCCATCTTCAGGAAGGAGATCAGGGCCTTGGCATGGGCCTCTGAACACAACAACAACGATAGCATAGAAATTTTTGATAGGGTGTGCCCCAACTGCTCAACTACATTGAAATCACTTTTCTTGATAATCTTGAGGATCTCCTCCATCTCTTGCTGGGAGGCTTCAACAGTGGTTGTCTTCGGTTCCTCCGTCAGGGCAGGCAAATCAGTAGCAATCCCTTTGCCCCGAGCGTCGGATGACTCGGCAGCAGGGGTAGAAACAGGAACTTGATTAGGAAGAGGAACAGGCACACTTACGGGTGTGATGATAAGAGGTTTCTGAATAGCTGGTGGCACAATATCTGGCGAGAACATCCTACCACTGCGAGTAATTTTGGCAGGCCCGGTGATGTTACTGACACCGGTACTTGTATCAAACTCTTGCTTCACTCCAAGCACATAAACATCTGCCCCATAGTGCCACGGGACAACTTTGTCGGACGTATAGGGGAGGGGCCCCGGAACAGTGATGATGATAGGAGCAATCTTCTGAGTGGACATGATTTTCACAGGCTTCTTTGAAGGAGCCTTGGGGGGTTTGTCGAAAATAGTGACAATAGAAACTTCTTCGGTAGGGACAGCAGGAACAACAATTTTCTCGAACAAGATTTCTTTGCTATCCATCAGGCTTTGGATACCTGATTTCAGCAAAGGACAACCAAAAGGCGAAACAGCACATAGAAGGCAATCTTCACCACATCCCGGAAATAAACCGGCTAGCAACAGATTCCTTTTAACAATTGATAACGGAGTAATAATCTCTTCCACGGAGGCTGCATATCGGTCTTCTTCCACAACATTCACTCCATGCTGGGGCATGGGAGCAGTCACAACATTGGGCCTTTCGGGCGCCTCAAACTGTATTTCTTTAGCATCAATAAGGTCTTGAACCTTATTCCTCAAAGCCCATCAATCGTCCGTAGTATGCCCCGGGCTATCTGAGTGATAAGCGCAACGGGCGTTGGGGTTGTACTTTGGAGAAGCTGTGTTCACTACCTTCGGAGCTTCCTTGACAGTTACCAGATTGGTTGACAGTAGTTGCGGCAAAATCTGAGACAGGGTCATACTGAGCCGAGTGTATTGTCTTTTGGGTCTCTCACCCCTTGGTTGGTTATACTGCTGAGGAGCAGCAACAGGATTTGAAATTACCAATGCATTGACAGCTTGGCGGTGTTCCGGTTTAATCTGTCTTCTGGGACCATAAACAGCACTGGCTTCCTTCTTGAAGGGCTTCTTTTCAGTACTCGCGGCGGCACCTTTTTGTATCTTCCCTGACTTGATACCAGCTTCTATCCTCTCACCAGTCAAGATCAAATCTGTAAACCCAGCAGAGGAATTACCAATCAGATGATTGAAGAACGGACCAGAAAGGGTCCCTAGGAACATGTCAACAAGTTCACGGTCAGTCAGTGGTGGCTGCACCCTGCCAGCCAGGTCTCTCCACTTTTGCGCATACTCTTTGAATCCTTCGCCCGTCCCCAATGACATACCCTGGAGTTGGGTACGCGTGGGGGCAAGGTCAGAATTGTACTGATACTGTTTATAAAATGCGGTGGCCAAGTCTTCCCAGTTTCGGATACTGGCTCCATCCAGCTGATAGAACCACTCGAGTTGAGCCCCCGAAAGGCTATCCTGAAAGAAATGGATCCAAAGGTTCTTGTCTGTAGTGTAAGGTTGTATCTTCCTTACATATGATCTGAGATGCATCTTCGGGCAGGATAGCCCGTCATATCTTGCAAAAACTGGCACTTTGAACTTCGGGGGAATCACAATTCCAGCAACTAATCCCAAATCTTCGAAATCTAAGCCGGGAACTCTCTGCAGCTCCATAGCTGCCAACCTGTCTTCCAAACCTTTGTACTTATCATCGGCGGGCGAGTATTGTTGATCAGAGTAGTCTTCGTCCTCTTCAGCCTCCTCTTCTTCAACCTCGGATTCGGAAGGTACCGCAGCCGCATTCCCTTTACTGGTTCCCTCTTCAGATGTAGGGGGAAATTCAAGGACTCTTCTGGCTTCACCCTCAAACCTTCTTCCTAGGGTAGCCACCCCGATTCTTTTCTTCTTCTTTTTCACTTGCTCTTTGTTCCCCACCAGGGCCTTTAGATCCTCCTGACCCTTAGCCAAGGTCATCAGGAGTTGTTGAAACTGTGAGTTCTGAGACTGCAAGTCCTTGACCGTATGTTCGAGATCCATCTTACTGAAATAAACAGCAGAAAGATAAGGAAACCTGGTTGGAGACCTGCTTATCCGTATGATGAATGATATGCTTATGTATGCAATGCATTCAAGGATTTAGCAAATTCAAAATTGTTGCAAACAAAAAGAACGCACGTCATATTAATAAGAAGGAATTTGTCAGTACATAAATGCCCCATGGGCCAAATATTACAAAAAACTTCTCAAGGTAAAAAGACGTTGCGCATCCTCTTTGGTGCGATGTAGGTGTTGAGGTTCTCTTCCTCATGGAGTCGGCGGGTAAGCTCTAGAACCTTCTTCTCACTGGTGTAGAAGCTGGCTTCAAAAGTGTTCTGTTCCTCCTTGAGTTGGATCCAACTCTTCTGCATCTCCTCCCATGATGTAGGCATGTCAGGATATAGGACGGTGTAGGGAACCTCTCCTTCCTTAACGGGATCTTTAATCACAGGGAAAACATGAGGATAAGGCATCATTAGACTCTGGGCTCGGGCTCGTACCCACTTGAGATAAGGCTCAAGAGGGATGGAGTTCTTGTGCCCCAGTGTCTTGCTGTCTATCTTGTTAGGCATCCTCCAAGCTCTGATGAATCTTTGGAGAAGTCCTTGCGCATCATTGTCGAAGTCAAAAACTAGGTCAAGAATCAACATGTCGTGAGGGTCATCCCTCCGTGCATATCCAAATTGTCTCAAGGCTAGACAAGGGTTGTAGGTGATGCCTCCTCTAATGCCAAGTAATGGAACATTAGGGAACTCTCCACAATGATCGACGATGATGACATTTTCTCTGGACCGAGGACACCAATGTACATCAGAGTGAGTGAGGGTCATCAACCGTTGTGACCACCTTAAGCCTTGGTCATTCTTCAAGACAGATTGTGGAAGGTGCGAAATAAACTACCTTGCAAGGAGAGGAGTACAACACATGAGAACACCCCTCTTTCTCATTGTTCGTGTGTAAAATGAGTGAAGAATGTCCCCAAGAAATGTTGGTATTGGATTTCTGGATAAGAAGATCTTGACGGTGTTGACATCTACAAGCTGGTCAGGATTTGGAAACAAGACCAACCCATAAATGAGGAGTGCCACAATTTCTTCAAAGGCTTGTAGATCCAATGAATTCCAACACTCTTGTGCCTTCTCAAACAAGAATTTTGCCAAGAAGCCTTTGACACCGCTTCTAGTTTCCCAATGCCCCCTTGATGTCAGATGGCTGTAGGTGTAGTGCTTGAGCAACATCTTTAGGCTTTGGTTCCTTTTCCGTACCGTTGTAGGGTAGTTGATTAAGGATAGGAATTCTCAGGAGTTTAGAAAATTCCTCCAAAGTGGGCACCAACTGGTAGTCGGGGAAAGTGAAACAGTGGTGAAGGGGGTCAAAGAACTGGAACAACACCTTTACCATGTCCTCTTCAATGCTTGTGTTGACTAGACTGAGCAGTCTACCATGTCTTTCACTGAAAGGAGAGCTTTCCGGAATTCTTGATGTGAGCTCCTTGAGTTGAGGAGGGATTCTCACAAGGTTGACTTGGATAGTTTTCCTGCGAAGAATTTCCATGACCTACAAAACAAGAACAAAGATGAAGATCTAAACCCTTGAAATGGTTAGTATATGCATATGATGCTTTATGATGTTCATGATGTATGCACAAAACATATGTACAAGCAATTCACACCAAACCCTAGTTTCAGGCTTGCATGAGGTTTCATAGGTAAGTACCCTCTTGAGTGAAGTTGGCTTAAAAACCTGTCCTATAAATAGTAACCGGGTTCTAAGGAGCTCAATATCATTGGATTGTTTTCCATGTTCATTGTTTTGGTTTAGCCACTTAACTAGCGACCAAAATATTCCAAGAAAACAACCCTCAATGAGTGTAGTATCGAGTATCTACCAACTTCGGACTGCACCAAAGCCGGTCATCTCACTACCCCTAATAAAAGGCCAAGATGGTCAAGTAAGGTTCTAGGTCATTAGTGCTTATTGACATCACTCAGCGGCCCCTTACTCTCCTTGATTGAACTCAAGGGTTACCGGTACTCACAAATATGTCGCACTAATATAGCTATTGCTTCAACCGTGTCGGTATACCCCACACAGTTTCCACAATGTATTACTATCTATGAATGTTTCCCCAAATCCGGGTGTAGGATTTCAAGCCCAAACAAGAGAACCAAGATATAAAGCAATCAAAGCAAATAATTAGTCATGCAAGAGGGTGATCTAAGCCCTAAGGTTACTCCACTTTTAAAGTTTCCCCAGCAGAGTCGCCAGTTCTGTGATACGGTGGGAGAACTGACTTGAGTTTTGCATTTGTTTTTGCAAATGTTTCGGTTGAGCAAGAGTCGCCACCGACTTTTTATTTTATCCTAAGGAAAGGTTAAAAAGCACAGCAAAAACCTTTGAGATGTTTTCTTGGGTTCGGGGAGTAGATTATAGAAAGGGAAGGTATTAGCACCCTTTCTATCCATGGTTATCCATGGGCTCTTAGTTACTTGCTTAGATCAACTTGCCTTGATTTTCAATTGTTTGAAATGGTGCTTTGTGTGTGGGTTTGAAAAATGTTTTGAAAAGAGGCCAATGTGGTGGCAACCTTTGTAATGATCCATGTTGGGATGTATACAAAGGTGTATGTCTTTTGAAAAGTTTTCAATGTTTTTGAAAGTTGTTTTGAAAGGGTGTTGTGATGTGTGTTTTGAAAATAGGCAAGTGTTTTTGTTTTGCAAGTTGGCAAGTAACCAAGAGTTGTCTACTCCTAAATTTACTCAAAGATCTTTGCTATGTTTTTAACCCTTTTAACAATTTTGTTCCACCATTGTATTTGGTGGACAATTTTGTGTTAGGATGTGAACGGGACGGACGCGGGTCATCGTTTAGACCATGATTGCAATGGTGCCAAGTATCTTTGGGCAATTTTTCCTTTAAGGGACTTGATCATTTTTAGACAACTTTTGAAAGCGTCATTGAGGGACTATGATCATTTGAATTTGTTTTGTTTTGCCAAAGATACCTAACATGCAACATGGCCCATTATTGAAGGCAACAAGTGGAGTACCCTAGGGGTGCAAGTGTGAATTGGTGTTTGTTCATTTTCATGCTTTTATCTTGGAATTAGGTCAAGCTATTTGTTTGATGGATTTTTGCATACAAAAACCCTAATTCTATCATGGCATATTTAGAAAGCTTTTAAATGCGGAATTTAAAGGTCCTAAATTATTATAATACAATTATGGGATGGGGGGTACAAATGTCTAAATGAGGGATATTTAGCAAGAAATTTAAACCTAAACTATTACATCCAAATTGAAATTTTACAAGATATTTAATTATACAATAATTAAATAAAATAAAATAAATATGCAAGATGCAAAAATGATTTTTATATGTATGTAAATAGTATTTTTTATGTGTCAAATAAACAAAAATAAAATGAATTAATTTTTGGTATTTTTATGTTTTTAGGGCAAAACCCTAATTTTATAAATAAAAAGGTATTTATGTTATAATATATGCAATATTTATTAATTATGTACAAAAAATAAATAAAAAGGAAGTATATTGAAAAAGTGATTTTTTAAGTTAAATATTAATAAAAATGAAAATGTATTATTTTGTATTTTAACCTAAATAGACTAATAAATATATAAGTATTTATATTATTTATTAAATATATTAAATATGTACAAAAATAAAATATTTAATATTTACAAAAAAAAGTATATTTTTTATAAAATGTTTTCAAAGGTAAAATAAAATAAAAATCAGAAAATAAAAGTGTTTGTATTATTTTTTGTATTTTTAAATAAAAGGTATTATGTATTTATTTACATATAAAACCAAATGAAACCAAATAAATATAAAATAAAATGTAAAAAATGTGAGAAAAATATTTTTAATATTTTTAATATTTTAATAAAAAATAACAAATCAGAATCAAAAAGAAAAAGTTAAAAATGACACATAAAACTCAAAATGGGCCAGGGGGTGCATGTGAAATGCAGTGGTGCAAATAGAAAAAGCAATCTCAGGCCCAGCCCAAGAGAGGTTGTCTTCAACCTCCAGACAAATGTTTGAAAATGCGCGCGCTCTCTTGCTTCAACAACAACTCCTGATTCTTTGATTTTCAGCACAAACTCACAACATAAAAAATGTCAAGCATCAAACCACGAATCCATACATATAACGAACTTGACCTAATTCTCAGAAATGAGAGAGAATTTCTCCATCCCTAATTCTTGACCTAAGTTTTTTCTAATGTTCAGGTTCCAAATTCTCTCAGCACATGCAATATAAACGGAAAGTAATTATATGTGTAGCTTCAGGGCCATGAGTAGAGTATTTTTTATTCATAAACCTAAAGCTAACTCTTCCTAGATTGAGAGATAGAAGTCCATGAACTTACCTGTTCAGCTTGGATCGTGTCTGACAATGGAGGCACTTTCAAGGCAATGTGAGGACTTGTACTGCTTGCTTGAAGTTCAGGGATGCTTCTCCAACCTTTAGCTTGCCTTGAAACTAAATGAATCAAGCTATGGAAGTCAATCTGCAAAACAAAAAAAATGAAAATGTTGAAGTTGGTTAGGGGTGTTACAGTTCGTGTCCAATGCTTGGGATAGTTTGTATATGTGGTATGGAGTGTGTATGAACTGGTTTTGGCCAAGGCGCACGAATGGATTGAGTTATGGATCTCAAACTGCAGGGATGCCCTGTTTTTGTGCAGTACAATGGTGTTTTGAGGTTTAGGGAGGTATGAAAGGTAGTTATCTCATGCCTTAGCTCAGGATTGATGTATGGAATGTGTTCAACAAGTTTGTCTAGGCTTGTGGTTGCAGCAATGTGAGTTGTGTTAAGTTATGCAATGTTTCTTCTAACTTAAGCAAAGTTTGGCAAGTTGGTTTCTAGACTTATGCATGCCCCCTAAACATGCTGCCTCAATCCCTCTTGATCAGTGTGTTATGTCCCTGAACTCGTGCCAAAAAGATTTGCATTGTACTTCTTGATTTGCAAACTTGACATAAAGCCATACTTTTCAAAAATGGATAAAGTGCTTTTTCTAATTAAGGCTTAATTCTTCATACAATGACCAAATGCACAAAATAATGCCTTGGAACAATGGATTGCCATTTAATTATTGATTAAGAAAAGGATTAGAGGCCTGTAACTAGCTTGCTCATGCTGATTTGAAAAATTGCACAAGTTATGAACATGGAAATGGCTCATGAACAAAGTGACTTTTGCCCATATTGCCAAATTCGATTCTCCCTAACCACAAGGGTGTTTGATGAGTTCTTGGACATTTTGGAAAGCTTGGAATGTACACTACAATCCATATTTGTAATGAAAGTTGAGATTCCAAGTGGAAGCATGTGAAAAGTGGCCATGAAGTTAGGCAAAAATCCTGCCTAAAATAGGTCAAAATTTTTCTAAGTTAAAAATGTTTTGCACCCTTGTTCCAAAAATCATAACTTGAGCTACAAGCTTCTTTTGAGGAAACTTTGTTAATAAAAGTTGTAGATTTTGCAATGGACTATAACTTTCATGTTTTGAGTTTTCCTTGAATCCAAATGTATCTTGATGAAAAAATGGGACAAAGTTAGGAAAAAATTAGGGATTTTCATAACTTAGAAAAATTCTAAGTTATGAAAATTCTTCATTTCAAACCCTAATTTGTGATTTTTGATTTCTTGATGAAAAAGTTTCATGATTTGACATGTTTTGATGAAAAATTAATCTTGCCACTTGATTTTGACCAAAAAGTCAAAGTTTGACTTTTCAGTATACAGTCTAATTTGGCTCAGTTGACTGGAAAATTCATCTGTCAAACTTGTGCATTTGGGATCTTTTGAACTTGTTGAACATGTCAAAACAATTCCATGGGGTCCTTGAGTCCATATGTGAGCTTGGTTTGCCATTGTCTAGGTCAAACAGTCAAAAATTGCCTTTGTGCAGTCAAAACCCTAAAAATGACCATTTTGCCCTTTTGGTGACCTGATCAAATTTCTTGTGGAGTTGTGATCCAAACCTGACCAAATGGTTCATATGAGTTCATAATGTTGATGTGGGTCAAATTTCATGAGGTTTGACTGTCAATTGACCACAGTTGACTTTTTCCCAATACAGCTGATTTCTAGGTCAACTGTCTAATTGACTGGGCAAAGATTGGAATCAAGGCTTGAAACTTGGTATGGATAAACTTGTGAGTCCAACATGAAGCATGAAAGTCACTTTGGGCCTTTTAGGTCAAAACATCTTTGTGCAACCTCAAACCCTAATTTGGGTCAACAGTGCAAGGAGAAGTCTTGAGCAGAGCAAACCCTAACTTGATCCTGAGCTCCAAGGGTCTTGTGATGAGAAAATGTTGAGGAAATGGGAGGGCAAATTTTGGGGTACAACATATAGGATTATGGATAACCATGCAATCTAAATCATTATGGGCTTATGATCCCATATCTTCCATAATGATGACATCTTCTGTTAGAATTCATGTTCTTTCCATTATAGGTATATACATGTTGTGCAAGATGATGAGTCATGAGGTCCACCATCTAGAACTCAGTTTTGTTCTCAGGAAGAACAAACTTCTTAAGTTAAGTTGTATCCTTATTTATCTAGAACTTGGGGTCAAACCCAATTCCCTTCACGTTTCTGGACATTTTCCCAACTTCCAAGATTTCATCTAGCAAGTCAGACCATTTGTTAAACATACAAACAAATTTTGTCATATTTTCTAGTTTAGAATTTAACAATGTGACTTCCTCTTTCAGATCTGCAATGGTTGAGTTTTTCTTTTCTTTTTCCAAGAGTAGAGCACTTATGGTCTTCTTCTGTTTCTCTTCTCTCAAGAAATATTCCTTCCATTTATTGAGCAACTCTATATATGTTTCAGCAAGTTCTTCTATTGATATTTCTTCAACACTAAACTCACTGCAAGAGTCATAATTTCTAGCGAAATCCACCACTTTATTAGCTATTTCTTATTCATCATTAGATTTGGAATAAATGATTAACAATCCTCTTTTGTGATTCTTTATAAAAGTGAGACATTCAGGTTTTATGTGACCTAACCCTTCACATTCAAAATAGTGTGCTCCTCCTCATTCTGTCTAGATCATTCTAACCTTTGTTGAACTTTCTACCAACTAGGATCATAACATCTGACATGCTCTATTCTTTATCATCCTCAATTCCTTCTTCCTCAGTGTTGGAAACAAAAGTTACACCTTTGTTCTTCTTTTCAGCCTTGTCATTTATGGATACCTTAGATCTTTATAAGGAATCTACAAATTCATCAAACTTAATGTTGATCACGTCCTAAGCTTCTTCAATAGTAGTAACTTACATATAAAACCTCTTAGGCATTTATTTGAGAAATTTTTGGCAAGATTATTCAGACATCTTTTCTCCTAAGGAAAAGGAAGTGTTGGCTATATCACGTAATCTCATATGGAATTCACTGATAAAATCATCATTATTCCTCCTCAAATTTTTGAACTTTGTGGTAAGGAGCTGTAAATTTGACATAAGATCTCTGGATGTGTCTTCATGTGAAGTTTCGAGAATCCCCCATGCTTCTTAAACTTCTGAACATGTGTTGATCAACCTGAACATTTTCTTGTCCACACCATTGAAAATAACATTCAAAACCTTGGAATTTCCAAGAGCTTCATCATCTTCAACACTAGTACAATCATCTTTTGGTTTCAAGTTGGTTGTACCATCTTCAAAATTAATCACCAGATGTTTCCATCCTTTTATCAACATATTCCATGTTTTGTTGCTAATGTATTTGAGAAAGGCAATCATCATTGACTTCAAATAATCATAGTTTGTGACATCCAAAACATGTGATTTTTTTAAATGGTCCTTCATCTTTCATTGGGTACATTTGAGCATATTTTATCTTCATTGGAGCTCACCCAACAGGGTAGGGTGTCTGCTCTAATGCCAATTGAAATTTTGTTCCTTAAGCGAAGATGTCAAATGTGACGTTGTAACAAATGGTCTAACAAGTTACATGAATATGACAACAAAACTTGTATAATATGATGGAGTAGAAAAGTAGTAAATAACACAACCAATTGGTAACTCAGTTTGACACAACCTTGACCTACATCTAAAGGGTTGACTTCCAACCAAAGAAAGGAAATTCACAATTAGTATCTTAGTACATTTATTCTTACAAACAACAGCAAAACATATGATCTCCTATATCTTTTCCTAACATTATCCAATGATTTTCTATTTAGGTCTCCTGCAAAATATGAGAATCCCTCCACTTTATCTCAAACACTTACCCAAGTGTTTGGACTTTCAATAACTAAACCCTAGTGATCAACTTTAATCACAACTATGAGTGATGTTTAATCTTACAACTCAACTAGGCAAACCTACAATTGTGCCAAGTTACTAAAACATAGTGTGTTGTACATAAAATAAGGTCTCTTTTGAACCTTAAACTCTATAGATCTTTAATGTATGATTAGTGTCTTCAATGCGAGGAAAGAGACCCATATATAGTATAATAATTATGGGATTTTCTTCATGGATATTTGATTTAATTTCAACCAAAAATAATGCAAAATTTGTTGGAAATTATTCGTTCCTTAAATGTCTCCAACAAGATATGATTTGTTTCAATTTAAATTCAAATTTAAATCTCCATTTAAATATGAATTAATCCTCATCCAGCTGTCAAACAAATCACCTATCATATTGTTGAATAAATAACAATACAATATTTATAACAAATCTTCTGCAGAAAATACTCCAAAATGCAGCAGTCAGGCCTATTGAGCAAAGGCCCGTATATCGTACCACATGTTGAGACATCGTGTCCAACATGTGTCCCTTCCAAAGTTCCATACAACTTAAGCAAGCTGGATAAATTTTCACACTTTGAACACTTCTTTATGTTTTTGTTTTGCAAAAATGCAGCAATCCAAAGGACCAATTCACAAGGAACTTCAATCTCCCTCTTTGGAAAATTATGGTAAAATAACTCTTCAAGATATAAAATTTTGTTCAAGAGATAACACTTTTGGGGCAAAACAATATAACCAACATGGTCGAAGAAAATTTGGTCCAAAATGGCATTAAAGTTGGCCTTCATAGACCAAATTACATCTCTCCATTATTGGAATATGTACGACAAACTGAACTTCCCATAGGTTGGATAGTTCCTAAATTCACTAAGTTTACGGGTTACACTAGTGAGTCCGTAGTCGAATATGTTAATATGTATTAGACTGAGGCTGGTGATATAGCCAACAACAAGAACCTAAGGATGAAATATTTTCCCAACTCTCTAACAAAAATTTCCTTTATAAGGTTCACCATACTCCCTACGAATTCCATATGTAATTGAAGTCAACAAGAGAGGGACTTTCATAAACAATTCTATATGGGGAAATCAAAGATTAGACTGAAGGAATTGGCTAGCGTAAAGCGAACGTTTTCTAAATCAATAGAAGACTATCTCAATAGATTTTGGTTGTTGAAAGAAAGGTGTTTTACCCATGTTCCTAAACAGAAGATGGTTGAAATGGTGGAAGGAGGGTTAGACTATTCCACCAGGAAAAAGTTGGATACCTAGTATTTAAGAGACATGACCTAATTAGCAGACCAAGTTCGACAGGTCGAATGTTTGAATGATGAGAAGACTAGGTTGAACAAATATATTAAATAAGAAAAAGTCACTTACGTCGAAGCACGAAGATGAACATGAGTCTAACATAGTTTATGACCATTTCAAAGAAAGTGAATTCAACGTGGCAGAATGAAATTTAAGACCTACTTAAGTTTACAAACTATTAAAACATTCAAACAGGAAAAACCTCGTCGAACCTAGTAAAAATGAGAAGTCCGTGATAAAAACATATACGTTTGACATTACAAAATAGGACGAAAATTTCAATTTACTAGTTATTGATTGGAAAATTATAGTGCCAAAAGGCCTAAAAACTTACCCATTAAAATAGAGGAAAAAGTGAGGTTTTTTTGTAAGTATCACAATTTTGCGGGTCATAAAACTTCTCAATGTGTTCTTTTCAGGGACTTGGTGCAGAACACACTCAAAGAAGGAAAATTACAAATTGTTGATAAATTTATCCCCTTCAGGTCAATGATGCACACTATGGTGAACCAATTGAAAATTTGATGGTTTACCCTACTGAAGATATCAACATGTATGTCAAATAAGTTGTTCTATATGAGTATGACTAAAAGATGAAGGTTGTATATCCAAAAGTTGAAGAAGAACTTATTGATTTCTTGAATCGTTGTTGGATGAAGGATTTAGAGGAAATGCTATGCCCTAGGTGTAGTGTTGTGTTCGATAAAGAAGCAACTAAGGGCCTTAAAGGTGTCAAACAGTCATATCCAAGGAAGGGTAAATGGGAAGGAAAGAGACCTCATATCACTTTCTACAAGAGGGGTGTTCCTCACAAGGAAAAATAATATTTTCTTAGGAACCATGGAAACCAACGAAGGACATATTTTCCCTCTTTAGATGTCCCTAAAAAAGAATGAATTCGACCACTGGATAAGTGCAATTCTAACCAACAGAAGTGGAAGACATTGTAAATGGGAACATGATCCTCTTACCAAGATAATTCCCATGTGTCAGAGAAATATTCTTATGGTCCTCCAAATAATTTAAGGAAGAACATCATGACGAGGACTCAAGGGAGACGGCATTAAAGAAAGATAAAGGCTACCTTTGAAGCTGAAGAGTCTAGCGCCAATAAAAAAGTCTCAAAAACAACAGTAGGCAAAACGACCATAAGGCCAATAAAATAGAGACTTTATCCTGCTTTTCCACCAGCAATGAAGAATAGTCTTAACGATCTTGTATTACATGGGGATGATGAAATGGTCACAAATAATTTTAGTTCTGCATCTGAAGTAAACCTTAATACATTTGTAATGTTATTTCCGTCTTACCCATGGAATATGACTATGTTACATAAGTTACCAATAGAAAAGATGAATATTGTGCCGAGAAAATGAAAAAAACATAAACTAGTGTGTTATTACATAATAAAGAATAAATGTGTTAAGGATCAATAAGCCATCTTTGAGAAACTTGGTGCATACATGATGAACCACCTTAAACCTCTGTTTATACAACCTAAGGTCGATAATATAGGCATTAACAAAGTGTTTTTGGATGGAGGTGTTGCAGTAAACTTAATGCCCCACTTTCTGTTGAAAAGAATTGGAAAATTTGATACAGATTTGCGCTCTCATAACATGGTATTGTCCAATCATGAATGGAAAACAAGTCACATATGGAGAGTAATCCAAGTGGACATTTCAGTGGGTCTGATAACAAGACTACCCTTATTTACGGTTATACCTTCCAAAGCAAGTTACAACTTGTTATTAGGAAGGGAATGAATACATGGAATATGAACATTTCCATTAACACTTTATAAAAGTCTCTCTATTTGGCGGTCATATGGTATAGACAAAACCATAGAAGCCGACCAAAGCTATTTTTTAGTTAAGGTTAATCAGGTTGATAAGAAAATTTTCAACAAAAAGTTGGCGAAGATCTCATCATGCCATCCAACTGAGACAACATTTACAACTTTGGAAAATGTTTTGTATGTTTTATATTTGCATCCCACCCATGGTTTCACATGGGATCATGATATGATGGGGGATGTAGGCAGATAAAGTACCAGCACACCAACTAGGTGGGTGATGGATGATGATAACAATGACTGAGTCCGGATTTCTGGCTCGAATTTCAACCTATGTGGCAGGAAAAAAAACTAAGGGAAACCCTAGAGGATGAGTCCCAAAAAAAGATGGTTGTCAAAGCCACATCAGTAAAAAATATTGAAATGACAGAAAGTGGCCAAAATAGCCAAGAAACAACTTTAGAAAGCCGCAGGCTCGACTTCATAACAATGGTGAGCCTCTAGAATTTTAAAATACCCAATAACCTCGACTAAAAAGATGTAGGAAGAGGATCCGTTAGAAGAAATAGACTTAGGAGATGAGACAATCAAAAGGCAAACCTATACAAGCGCCAAAATTAACCCAAGCCTGAGGATCCAAGTAATCAAATTACTCAAGGAATTTAAAGACTGTTTTTCCTGGAATAACAATGAAATTCCAGGGCTAAGTTGAGAATTGGTGGAGTTGAAACAACCAATTAAACCCAACAAAAAACTGTGAAGCAACTTCAGAAAAGCTTATCCCTATAGGTTATGTCAAAAATCAAAGAGGAGATTAGAATAATTTTGAGAAGCAAGTTTATAAGAACTACCAGGTACGTCAAATGGTTGGCAAAAATTGTTTTTGTCATTAAGAAAAATGGGACACTTAGGGTCTTCATAGATTTCATAGATCAAAATGATGCGACCCGAAAATATGAATACCCAATGCCTTTGGCAAAAATGTTGGTCACTGAGCAATGAATTTCAATTATCTGAGTATGTTAGATAATTATTATGGATATAAGCAAATTTTTATTACTGAAGATGACATTTCGATGTCCATGAGTTCTAGGAACCTATAAATGGGTAGTGACGCCTTTTGGTTGGAAAAATTCAGGGGCTACCTACCCAAGGGTAATGAATTCAATTTTTCATGACTTCATTAAAACCTTGTCTAGGTCTACATTAGCGATATCGTCATTAAATATGCGTCTAAACTTGGTTATTTAGACCACCTTCAATAATCATTCGAATGGATGAGAAAATATGGTTTAAAAATGAATCCACTAAAGTGTGTTGTTTGTGCCCATGTAAGCGACTTCTTGGGTTTCATGGTACATAAGAAAGGGATCAAGTTAAATCCAAATAAGACTAGAGCCATATTGGATACAAGGTCTCCATTGACAAAAAATCAACTCCGGTCCCTTTTAGATAAGATAAATTTTTTGAGGAGGTTCGTCTCGAATCTAAGTGGAAAAACAAAGGAATTTTCACCATTGATTCGCCTGAAGAAGGAAGAACGATTCAAATGGGACCAAAAGCATCAAAGAGCTTTCATCGAGATCAAAATTTATCTGATGATTCCCTTGTTTTATAATATCCCATATGAAATATATCCATGAAATTATACATTTCTACATCTGAGTCAAAAATAGGCAGTATGTTATCCTAGAGGATGATGACAGCATCGAAAGAGTCATCTAATACCTCATTTGAGTCTTGAATGATGTAGAAACTAGGTATATATCAATAGATAAATTGTGTCTATGTCTGTATTTTTCATGTACAAAGTTAAAGCATAATATAAAGCCTATCGATGTTTACGTGTATTCTCATCTTGATATTATAAAGCATATGTTGTCAAAACCCATTCTACATAGTCGAATTGGGAAGTTGGATTTGGCCTAAACTGAATATTCCCTTACATACACGCCATTAAAAGCCATGAAAGGGAATATCATTGCTGACTTTATTATCAATCACACAATAGTCCAAGCTACAGAAAACTACGTGGATTTGATACCATGGAAACTATATACACCTCGACGGTTCCAGTCATAGGAAGGGAACTAGTGTTGGAATCTTGATAATTTCTCTCGAAGGTATTCCAACTAGGTTTAAATTCAAAATCAAGAGTTATTGCTCTAAAAACGAGGCTAAACATGAAGCTTTAATAATAGGCCTTAATAACCTATTAGGTTTTGGGGAAAAAAGAGTCGAAATCAAATGCAACTCAAAATTAGTAGTAAATAAATTGACAAAGGAATAAAAGTGCATCAAAGAGAATATGTTGATGTATTTTGTCTTAGAAAAATTTGTTGTTAAAAAGATTTGATGCAGTCGAGATCAAACATGTTCCTCAGATAGAAAATCAAGAGGCCAATGGCTTAGCATAATTATAAGAGTTTATCAAAGTCAAAGAGAAACTGATCTCAACCGGCATTCCCCCTCCCCCCATTTTCAAGGTCAAAACTTGCAAGGGCAGAGGAGTTCGAAGAGTGGATAAACTCTGAAATTCCCAAAAAATTGAAATTTTTGACATTGAAAATATGTCAAACAATGACTGGAGAAACCAATTATAGACTTATTGAAATATCCAATATGAATGACAGATCAAAAGATCAAATACAAGGCATTGAGTTATGTTATTATTAGCAATGGATTATTTAAAAAGACTCCTGAGGGAGTTCTACTTAAATGCCATAGTGAAAGTGAAGCTTACTTGGAAATTGTTGGCATCTATAATGGATCATGTGGTGCTTACCAAGAAGGCCAAGAGATGAAATAGATTTTGTTTCGACAAGGGTTATACTTATCGACAATGTTGAAAGATTGCATAGAATTTTCCAAATACTGCCAAGAATGTCAGAAACACATAGACATTCAACACGCCCCTACTAGTACATTGCATTTGATAGTCAAACCTTGGCTATTTGTAGGTTACGCATTAAACCTAATCAGTGAAATTCCACTTACGTCATCTAAGAGTCAAAAGTATATTATAATAGGTATAGATTATTTCACCAATGAGTCAAAGTTGTGCCTTTGGCAAATGTTGATGAGAAGTTATGGTGAATTTTATTCAGAGTCCCGTCATTTTCATATTTAGAATTCCTAATACTTTAACGACTGACCAAGGCTCAGTCTCCCTGGTCGGAAGATGGTGGATTTTGCTACAGATTCATGAATCAAACTTCTAACTTCTACCGCTTATTATGCTGAAGCCAATGGTCAAATCGAAGAAGCCAATAAGATTATCATAGGCCTAATCAAAAGGCATGTTGGTCAGAAGCTAAAGAATTGGCATACAATTTTATACCAAGCAATTTGGGATTGTCAAATGTCTTCTAGGTAAGCAACTAATTCTACCCCCTTTTTGACTGACATTCAGTCATGACGCTATGTTACAAGTCAAGATTTTCTTAAAGTTAGTTAGAGTCCAAAGACAAGATGAGATTCTACCTGATCATTACTGGAGTATGATGCTATATGCATTATTTTATTTGAATAAAGAAATGTTAGTTGCTCTAGACGTTCTTATAAGACAAAAGGAACGAATAGCTAAAGCCTACAACAAAAAGCTTAAGTTGAAAACCTTAGCAATTGGAGAATATTTGTGTGTTGTATCCCAAAATTTTCCCTCCCATTATTTAAGTCAAATTATTTCAATAGGTCTCCCCGTGCTCCTAGGGTTCTCAATTGCTCAAGACTACTCAAGGATTAATCAGACAAACCCTCCTCCTAAGCAGTTGACCTACAACTAGGGTTTTGATTCTCTCAAGGAAAATTGGACTTCTAATGCCTCAAGTGGATTTCATGGTTTCTCATATGTCTCAAATAATCCTCATGCCAAATTATAAGTCTTGCAGCACAAGTTTGCTCAGTCTATTAGTCAGATGATTGAAAATCAATTGTATTGGGCAAAAAGTCAACTTTGACCAATTTACACTCAAACTTCAAGATTTTTGGTCGACAATCAACATTTTGAAGTAGCATTCATCATTTGATCAAGGGTTGATCATGATTCATCAAGAAAACTCAAAATCTATCAAAGGTCTTTCCTGTTCTTTTCACCTTCCTAAATATTGGATAAAAGAAAAGTCATCGACGACTCTAGCTATCCGCACATTTGGATAAAACCAAAAAGTCAGTTCTCCCACCGTATTACAGAATTAAAGAATCTGTTGGGAATTACTACTTAAAAAAGAGGGGTTGCCTTAGAGCTTAAGATCACTTTACTTGCTTTTAGTTGTATTCTTTACTTGCTTTACTTTAAGGGTTTGTTTGGGTTTAATTGCTTGTAAGATCCTACACCCGGATCTAGGGATGCCTTAGGTAAGTAGAAATTGATCATAAAGGTTGTATGACATAGACCGATATGGTTAACATGATGGCTACAGTTAGTGTCACACTTTGGTTTGTACTAATGTTCCTTGAGTTATTCAAGGATAACATTAGACTTCTGCATGGTGTCGTTAACACTAACTTACTTTTAGAACCTTAATTGACCTATCTTGGCCATTAGAAGGTAGTGAGATAGTCGACTTTGGTGCAGTCCAAGGTTGGTTGATACTCGAAACTATGCTCATTGAGATTTGACTTTCGGGATGTTTTGGTGGCAAGCCAATTGTCGTGCTAAAATAAAGCCTGCGAGGAAGATCGGTGATATGAGATTCCTAGAACCGTTTACTATTTTAGGACTGGTTGAGCCAACTTAACTTGAATGGGGAAGGGTACTTACCTATGGACTTCATGCAAGCCTTTAAACCTAAGGCTCTTGTGTGACTTGTGTGTGTTTTCTACTTATCTAACATGAACATGACATCATAACATCATATCGTCATAACATAACATTTTCAATAACCATTTCAAGGACCTGGGGATTTATCTTTATTCTTTGTTGTAGGTTATGGCCTCCGCTCGCAGAAACACTATCTGTATCAAATTTGTAAGGGTACCTTCCTAGCTTAAGGAGTTATTCTCAAAGGTTCCTGAAAACTATCAATTCACCAAAAGGCATGGTTATCTACTCAGTTTAGTTACCTTAGGTTTTGAAGAAGACATGATGAGTGTTCTATTCCAGTTCTTTGATCCTGAGCATCACTATTTTACCTTTCCAGATTATCAGTTGGTACCCACAATGGAAAAGTTATCTAAGCTACTCGGAGTACCTATTCTTGATCAGACACCCTTCACCGATTTAGAGAAAGTTCCAAAACTTGAAGATATTGAAGCAACCTTACATCTGAAGTGGTTCAACATTGTATCTAATTGGGAAACAAGAAGTGGAGTCAAGGGCCTTGTTGCTAAATTTATGATAGAGAAGGCTCAGTTGTTTCTGGATGCTATGAGTTTTCATGCTTTTGAGGAGATCTTGGCTCTGTTGATATATGGTTTGGTACTATTCCCTAATCCAGACCAACTCATAGATGTGAATGCCATCAAAATATTTCTTACTCATAATCATGTGCCTACTTTGCTTGGAGATATTTTACATTCTATTCACACTCATACTATGAGGAAGCGAGTGACTCTTATATGTTGCATACCTTTACTATCCAGGTGGTTTATTTCGCACCTTCCCTTATCAGTGATGAAGAATGAACAAGGTTTGAGGTGGTCTCAAAGGATGATGTCACTCTCTCATTCAGATATCTATTGGTGTCCCTGATCTCAGGAGGATATCACTATTATTGACTGCTGTGGGGAATTCCCTAATGTGCCACTCCTTGGCATAAGGGGAGGTATCACTTACAACCCTTCCCTAGCTCTACGTTAATTTGGTTATGCTCGAAGAGACGATCCTCATGATATGCTCATCCAGGGTATTGTATTCGATTACGAGAATGATCCTCAAGGTTACCGTCAAAGGTTCGTGCTTGGGTCATGGTGAATAAGATTGATAGCAAGACTTTGGGACAGAAAAACTCCATCCCTCTAGAGCCCTACCTTATATGGGTGCGATCTTGTGCTCAAAATATTATAATGCCATATCCCACTATTCTACCAGTAATTGTGGACCCTGTTACTGAAGGAGATATTCCTCATACCATTCATCATCCAGATATGCCTACTGACCTTGAAGATCTACAAAAGTATTGGATTCAACTGAAAGAAGAAAGGGACACCTTTGAGACTCAGTTCTATGCTAGTGAGAAGAAAGTATTGGAGCTGACCAAACACCTTCACGAAGAGCAGAGCCTTAATGCATATGTCAACACAAAAAGGAAGCGTCCATGGGAGACTTGAGTCATAATTTATTCCTTTGTAACCCTCCTTTTTGTTTTCATGTAAGCCTAAAAGGAGTTTATAATCTAAACATACTAACAATAATCTTTATTGTTATTTCCTTTTTATTAACAAATTTAAATCCCACAAGGTCCTTGAAAACATTGCATATGCATCTACATACCATACATATCATTACATAACAGGTTTCCAAGATGGGTTTTCTCATCTTCTTGTCATTTATTTAAGGAAAATGGCTCTTGAATAGACAATCAAAGATCTCCAGGATCAGAATGCCCAGTTCCCACAAATGTTCCTAAACTTAGCCAAGGGGCAGGAAGAACTGAAGGCGCTCATCGCCAATGGGAAAAAGAAGAAGACAAAGAACCCGATCAACATCCTTAACATGGGAGGAAGTTTAGAGGTCCAGTCAAGCGAGATCAAGATCTTGATATCCCATCGGACGAAGATAACAACCAGGATGAAGATGGTAAAAGTGTTAAAATTGAAAGAAACAACCTTGGTTCTGACAAGTTTCCTTATGAAGAGGAAGAGAATTATTTGGATGAACAATATCCCCCTGACAGAACTTTGAAGAATTGGGTTTAGTCTCAGGAGTCGTCATTCCTCCTAAGTTCAATACTCCTACCTTTTCCAAGTATGATGTCATTTCTTGCTAGAATCTGCATTTGAGATCATATGTTCGAAAAATTCAACCACACACTACTAACAAGAAATTGTAGTTTCATTTCTTTCAAGAGAGTCTGTTTGGAACACAACTAGAATGGTATCATCAACTTGAAGGTACCAATATCCATACCTGGGAATATTTGGCTACATCTTTCTATAAACAATATCAATATAATTATGATTTGGCACCAACCCACACGCAACTACAAAGTATGTCCATGGGTTCTGAGGAAGGCTTTAAAGAGTACGCACAAAAATGGAGAGATCTTGCGGGAAGAGTTCAACCTCCTTTGGCGGATAGGGAATTGGTTGACATGTTCATGAGCATGCTAACAGGTCCTTTCTATAATCACCTACTTGGAAGTTCTTCAGCCGGTTTCACTGAACTGATATTAACAGAAGAACATGTTGAGAATGGAATCAGAAGCGGTCAAATTCAGATGGCTACATCTTCGAATACTATGAAGAAGTCTTATAATGGTAAGAAAGAATCCAATGATATGTACGGCTAGAAGGGTCGTAGTAAGAGTAACCACAACCAATCTGTTGGGACAGTTCTGATCTCTAATCCCACGCCAGTACCACCACCACAACAACAGAGTAATCAGTGTAGGCAGGATGCACCCAGGAGACAATTCACAAGAATCAACATGTTGTTGTCTCAAGCATTGCAACACATGTTGAAGTTGGAACTGATCACATTGAAGGACCCTCCTCATAATCCTAATACTTTCTCTCCTTGTTACAATCCCAATGCGAGGTGTGCATATCACTCCAACAGTCCCGAACATGACACTAACAACTATTGGACTCTGAAGAATAAGATCCAAGACATGATTGACACTAAGGAGATTGAATGTGATCCTCTTGAGACTCCTAATGTGATCACTACACCTATGCTTAATCACGACAAGGGAATTAATGCTATTGATCGTGTTTCTTATGTTTCTGCTTTGAATGACTTGACTACTCCTCTGATTATTGTTAGGAAGAAGCTACTGCAAGCCTATTTATTTTTGGGTTTCATTGAAAGGTGCTACTACTGTGCATCCCAATCCAATGGTTGTGCACTACTGAAAGAATGTGTTCGGCGTTTGATGGATGACCGTGTAATTCTATTTGAGAATACTCCTTCTGTGGAGAGTATGTCTCAAGACCTGAAGCTTGAAGACGTGTCTGAAATTTCTGGTACTCCTGTAAGGATCACTTCTAAGGGTCCTATGAAGATTACTGTCAAACCTAGGGTTGCTCCTCATATCATTACCGCACCTGGGCCAATTCCATATTCCTATGACAAGGCTATCCCTTGGAATTATGGAGCTGATGTCTACTACCATGGCATCAAGCAAGAACCGTTGACTGTCGAAGATAAAAAACTGAAATTACTGATACCAATATCAACAATATTGCTGGGACTAGTAAAGTTACCAGAAGTGGAAGGGTTTTCTCTCCAGAGATCTCTCCAAAAGCCGTTACTATACCAGTTCGTATCACTACCACTGAATCAACTATTGAAACTCGAGGCAAAGAACATATGACTGAGCCTACCCAGACTGAGGCACCGAAAGAGGTTACTGTTGAACATACCTCCAAGCAAGAGATGGAAGAAGTACTGGAAATTATTCGGAAGAGTGACTATAAGATCGATCAAAAGTTGGGGCAGACCCCTCTCCAAAATATCTATGATATCTCTGTTGTTGTGCTCTGAAGCCCATGCTCAGACTCTGGTAAAGTTCCTTAAGTATGCTCATGTACCGCAGGAAATCTCTGTTGATCAGTTCAGGAATTGTGTTGTTATCCTAACAACCGATAATGGGCTAGGATTTTCCGACGCTGACTTAACTCCGGCAAGAAGGATCCATAATAAGGCCCTGCATGTCTCTATTGAATGTAGGGGCACTACCTTATCCCATGTATTGGTGGACACAGGTTCCTCATTAAATGTATTGCCAAAAGCTGCTTTAGACAAACTGGACTGTGAAGGGATTATGCTAAAACCTAGTGACATTGTGGTAAGAGCTTTTGATGGTTCAAAGATAATGGTGCATGGAGAGGTTGATATTCTAATCAAAGTGGGTTCCCAGGTCTTCGACTCTACTTTCTATGTGATGGACATTCTTCCAGCCTATTCCTGTTTGATTGGACGCCCTTGGATTCATGGGGCAGACGCTGTTACTTCTACTTTACACCAAAAGTTGAATTATCCCGTAAAAGGAAAAATTGTTACAGTTTGTAGCAAAGAAGAATACATGGTGATCCATTTGAATTCCTTTAAGTATGTTGAGATGGATGGTGGATTCTTCAAGACTCCTTGCCAGACCTTTGAAGTTATTCATCAGACAACCCCTGTTGACAAAGCTACTCCTACCGTTCATAAGGTTACCAGGATTCCACCAAGAATGGCTTCTTTGAAAGACGTTGAGGCTGTGGTAGAAGAAGTTGGTGGCACTGTTTAGGGTCAGCTTTCCAATAACCCTTACAAGTCTGATAAATTTGGTTTGAGTTTTCACCTCAGAGGCTCAGATGGCTGTTCATTGTGATCGTGCTAATTCTTGGAGACCACCATTCCGCATTAACAACAATGGAGTTCACAAAAATCAAGTCAACATTGTGGAAGACGCTGATAGCAACAGTGACATAGACAGTTGGATTTTACCTACTACCGACAATGGGCTCAACAATTGGAAGGCTGGAGACTTTATACCAATCTCCTTTAGTCAGGAGTAAATGCTATTTTCTGTTTTCTTGCTTTCAAGTTTTTGGTTATGTAATTTAAACAATAACTTTAAATCTTGTGCCTTACCCGGGGCACAACGGTCCATTTGTTAGGCTTGCCATTTTTCATCCGCATATTTTCATTTAATAAATCATTGGACGTTTGCATTCAAATTTTGCGCTCTTTGTCTTTATTTTACTTCATTGCTTTCAAAATATCTATGTGTTCTTACACACATCCACACAACAAATTGCAGATCCATATCCACCCTGGATCCCATTGATAACAATTATGCTATTGCCAATTATGACTTCAAAAATATGATCTACCAAGCCGAGGATGAAGGTGAGGAAGATTGTGAAGTGCCTGGAGAGCTTGCTAGGCTATTAATGCAGGAAGAAAGAGCCACACAACCGCATGAAGAGCCAGTCGAGGTTGTGAACTTGGGTACTGAAGAGGACAAGAAAGAAGTAAAAAATAGGTGTCAACCTAGAAGACAATGTCAAAAAGAGATTAATCCAGATGTTGCGTGACTATCTTGAGATCTTTGCTTGTTCATACAAAGACATGCCAGGGCTTGATACTGACATTTTGGTTCACCGTCTACCAATGAAGGAAGGTTGTCCTCCTATAAAACAGAAGGTTCGTCCTATGCGTCCCGAGATGTCTGAAAAGATCAAAGTTGAGGTTATGAAGCAGTTCAATGCAGGTTTCTTAGTTGTTACGTCCTATCCTCAGTGGGTTGCAAATGTGGTGCCAGTACCTAAGAAGGATATCAAGGTGCGTATGTGTATAGACTACATGGATTTGAACAAGGCAAGCCCCAAAGATGACTTTCCGCTTCCGCATATTGATGTTTTGGTTGACAACACCGCTCAACATAAATTATTTTCCTTCATGGATGGTTTCTCTGGTTATAATAAAATCAAGATGGCACCTGAAGACATGGACAAGACTACCTTTATCACACAGTGGGACACTTTCTGTTACAAAGTTGTGCCTTTTGGTTTGAAGAACGCCAACACAACATATCAGCATGCTATGGTAGCTTTGTTCTATGACATGATCCATCACGAGATAAAGGTTTACATTGATGACATGATAGCCAGGTCTCAGAGTGAAGAAGAACATCTCGACCACCTGCACAAGTTATTTGAGAGGTTGAAGAAATACAAGTTGAGGTTGAATCCAAACAAGTGCACCTTTGGGGTAAGATCGGTAAACTCCTAGGTTTCTTCGTTAGTGGTAAAGGTATTAAAGTTGATCCTGCCAAGGTTAAAGCCATTCAAAAAATGTCAGCTCCCCGTACTGAGAAGGAAGTCAGAGGTTTCCTAGGACGATTGTACTACATTTCCAGATTTATTTCCAATTTGACTGCTACTTGTGAGCCAGTCTTCAAGTTGTTGAAGAAAGATCAAGTAGTAGAGTGGAATGACAATTGTCAGATAGCCTTCGACAAAATCAAGGAGTACCTCTAGGAACCTCCAATTCTAATGCCATCGGTTTAAGGAAAACCTCTGATCATGTACCTGACAGTATTATAGAATTCAATGGGGGTGTGCATTGGGGCAACATGACGAGTCTGGTTGAAAAGAGCATGCAATATACTACCTTAGAAAAAAGTTTACCAACTGTGAAACAAGATACTCACTGCTCGAGAAAACTTGTTACGCTTTGGTATGGACTGCTTGCCGACTAAGATAATATATGTTGACTCATACTGCTTTGTTGATCTCTAAGATGGATCTAATAAAATACATATTCAAGAACTTGCTTTCTCCGGAAGAATAACAAGATGGCAAAGGGTCTTGACAGAATATGACATTCACTATACTACTCAGAAGGCAATCAAAGGAAGTGTACTGGCAGATCATTTGGCTCATCAAGTTGTAGATGACTACCAGTCTATGAATTTTGAGTTCCCAGATGAAAATATTATGCTAGTTATTGATTATGAAGAACCTGGACCATATGAAGGACCTGAATCGGGATCCCGATGGACTATGGTTTTTGATGGAGCTTCCAATGCGCTTGGTAATGGAATCAGTGCTATGATTATCTCTCCCAAGGGTTGTTATACTCCGTTCACCTCCAGGTTGTGTTTTGACTGTACCAACATCATGGTCGAGTACAAAGCATGTGTCATGGGTGTGATACGGTGGGAAGAACTGACTGTTTTTTGGAATGCTGGTTTGCGTTTTACGTTTGTGTTTGCAAAATGTCGCGATAAGCAAGAGTCGCCACCGACTTTTATTTTATCCAACAAGGAAAGGAAAAAAAGCACAGAAAAATTCCTTTTTTTGAGATATTTCTCGGGTTCGAGGGGTAGATTATAGAAAGGGAAGGTGTTAGCACCCTTTATATCTGTGGTTATCCACGGGCTCTTAGGTACTTGCTCAATTGTTTTCAAAATTTCTTTCTTTGTGCTTGTGGGTTAGAAAAAGTTTTTGTTCGAAAAACTTCGATTTAACTCTTGCTTCTGTCCTAAAGAGCGTATGAAGTGTTTTTTGAAAACTTTGTTCGAAAAGTGTAAGTGTGAAAAAAGATTTGGTTTTTTGAAAGAGCAAGTATCTAAGAACCATCTACCTACTCGAAAAAAGGAATCGTTCTATGCTATTTTCCTTTAGACAATGCTATCCCACTATTAATGAGTAGGTAGCACCATCGTTGGAGATTGAGGGTCAATTCGAATGAGGGACATGCGGTCACTAAAGCAATGTTAGGACGCCTTAGCGGTAACCCTAATGTCTTAGATCATTTGTTTGAGGAAACAATATCCGAGGTAACCATTTCGAGGCGACTATGATCTTTTAGACAAGAGGACGGCCTCTAAAGTGACCTATACTCAATGACCGCGTACGAAGGCAACCAAGTGGGGTGTACCCTAGGAGTGCGCATGTGCGAGTGTGTCGTTTTTCAGTTATTTTTTATCTTTGTACATGTTAAGGGTGATCTAATTTGATTTTAATATTAGGCATTCATTCTTGTCATGCAAACCCTATCATCAAACATCTAACAGTTATAATTTTCGGAAATAAAATGCGGAATTTAAATTACAAGGCGTCGGGTATTTACATCGCCAAAGACAAACCGTTTGAAAAATAAAATAAAGCGGATAAAAACAATTAAATGTCCTATCTAACTATTACAATCTGGAAGCAGGTACATTATTGGATAAGGAAAAGTAAATTGCGGCGCAAAATTAAATCGGACGCATGATTAGGGTTTTGACCCTTTTGGTTAAAGAAGAAATCCTTTTTTTGGTTTTTATTATTTTTATTTAAGGAAAAGAAATTAGACCTAAATTAAAGAACTAAATTAAATTAATAAATTAATTAAATAATAAAGAGAAATAAATTATTTTTGGAGTTTTTAATTATTTAGGAAAGAAGTTAAAAAATGATTAAATTAGTGGTTAATGTCTAATTAAATCTAATTAATTAAAATTATTTTACAAAATGAATTAAAGTTTTCTAATTAAAAACCTAGTTAATTAATAAATTTATTAAGAAAAATAAAAGTTAAGAATTTGATTGAAATAAAAAAATATTTTTTTGTAATTTTATTTAAAAGGAATTTTGTGATTTGTTAGAAATTAAATAAAGAAAATAAAGTAGATAAAAAATAAGTAAAAGAGAGGAGTATTGGGCCTGAATTAAGGGGTGTGAGGAGCAATTCTGAAGGCCCAATTGTGCTGGCCTTTGTGGACTTTTTGGATCTGATGCTCATGCGTTGACCTGGACTATGGTGGACCTTCAACTTTTGACCACCAGATCTGGCCTTTGGCCATCTGGCTATTGGATGCACGAGGGAGTATGGTGTACTGCAAATCAGCGTATGCATGTGATAACCTGAAGAGAAAAATTATTGAGAAAGTGGGGGACCTGGGATTCGAACCCAGGTCCTGAAGGAGTTTGCACGCTTGCTTTGCCACTACACCAAATTGACTTGTTGTTATATTAACGCAAATCAATAATAATATAGTAAAACAAATATTATTGGTCAGAAAAAAAATAAAATGCGCGCTATATTTGAATTGGCCAGTGGATGGATGCCACGCATCATCCCTGACCTCCCAACCGTGGCCAAAAGTCTCACCACCTATACCAACGGACAAGAGTCCGTAGGTACAAGCTTGCTCGTCTCAAAAATCCTTCTCAGGCCACAAAAATGAATTCTAAGGGCATGGTTGTGTTCGTCTCACCCTCCCGGTCACAACCATGTCCATTATGTGCTGCAATTCTTCCTGAAATAAAAACGCCCAAAAACAAGAACCGAACCCTAACAATGGTGGTTCTTCATATAAGCCAGATAAATGCAATTGAATATTATGAAAAGCTTGGAAATGCTCTTGTGATCACAAATATGCCATTAGTTTTCTCAAATGATGCAAGAATAATTCAAATCGAAACCAAGAATAGGGGTGACTATCGTGTGACTTACAGTGCGTTAGGGCGTATGAAAATGCTTGGTTTTGATCCAGGTAGCTTGTGTGAATGCCCAGGAAGTGATTGGAACAAGTCTCGTGGCCTGAAACTGCCTCTAGCTTGGACTTTGATCTCTCACTTTTTTGTGAATTTTTCAATTCTTGTTTTGCCTCTCTCAACACTTTTCAACCCTAATTTCGTATGCTTTAGCTTCCTTATGTAATGTGTACTGCATTAGGGTAAAAAACATGGACCAAATCCCTCCATATCAATGCACATGAATGTGATTTGACTCCATTGAAAACCTTCCAAATTTGATTTGACTTGGATCTTTTTGTACATGATTTGATTTAATACAAATTTGATGGTGATGCTAGGTGTGAACAAAGCCTAAAATAATCAGAAAATCACGAGTTATTAACTCCTTGGATTTTTTATGATTTTATTTGATTTAAAATGAATAAATTCAATTAAAAATCAAATTAAATAATAAAATTGAAATATGGGCACATGGCTGTAGCTAGGGCACGTGGACAAGGATGCAAACCCAAATCAAGTGGAAAAGAATGGGCGCATTTGACAAAATTTAAGTTTTGGGGATAGTTGACTTTTGGCATTTTTGCAAAAAAGTCCAACTTCAACAATGCATACCTTCTTCAATTTTGAACTTTTGTAAGTGTTCTTGGAATTTTTAGAAAGCTTGAGATGTCCCCTAATCAACCCTTTTGGTCTCATCTCATTTTGATATACCATGCTCAAGTTATAAGCTTTTGCAAAAAATGTGTTTTTGTTGACTTTCAAAATGACCTATAATGTCCAAATTCATAACTTATTGTGAGTGCATTTTTTGATCTTGGGGTATGAATATGGATTGTAGGTAATTTCATCCTCTTAAAAATGAGATTTTGATGGGTCATTTCTCATAAAATATGAGAAAGTTATGCTTGGTCAAAGTTGAGTTGACTTTTCCTACAAAACCCTAATTTAGGAACTTTTGAGTCTTGATGAATTTTGAGCAATCCTTGATGAATCATGATCAACCCTTGATAAAATGATGAAATTTACTTCAAAATGAGAATGTTGACAAAAAATCTTGAAGTTTGACTGTATTTGGGTCACAGTTGACTTTTGCCCTATCACAGTCGATTTTTGGACCCTTGAGCAATTGACTGAGCAAATTTTCTATGAAAGGCTTGAAATTTGACATGGATGAACTTCAGAACATATTAGGACATTTGGTAGAACTTGAGGTCATTTGTACTCAAGGATCTTGATGCAACACAAAACCCTAATTTGGGGTTGACTGCCTTAGGATATAGTTTGTCTGACCAACTCTTGAGCAACCTTGAGCAACTTGAAGATTCTTCTTGCAATGTTTTGAGAAAAATGGGAGGGAAAATTTTGGGGTACAACAACGGGTATCAAAGATGCCATCAATATGAGAATTATATTCTTGAATGTATATGGGGACTCAGCCCTAGTGATCAGTCAGATTAAGGGAGAATGGGATACAAATTCAACTGGGAGAACATCTCTGCTGAGTTTTAAGAACTTGCCCGTAATTCAACTGGGGGGAAACATCTTCATCGAGATTTAAGAACTCGTCAGTAATTCAACTGAGAAAAACTCTGCTAAGATTTAGGAACTGTTTATACTTCGACGGAGGAAAACTGTCGAGATTTAGAACCTTATCTGTAATTCAACTGAGGATAATTCGGTTGAGATTTAAGAACCGGTCAGTAATTCGACTGAGGGAAACATCTTCATCGAGATTTAGGACTTGTCTGTAATTCAACCGAGGATAATTCTGTTGAGATTTAAGAACTCGTCCATACTTCGACGGAGGAACTTTGCCGAGATTTAGAACCTTATATGTAATTCAACCGAGGATAATTCAGTTGAGATTTAAGAACCGGTCAGTATTTCGACTGAGGGAAACTTCTTCATCGAGATTTAGGACTTGTCTGTAATTCAACCAAGGATAATTATGTTGAGATTTAAGAACTGTCTATACTTCGACAGAGGAACTTTGCCGAGATTTAGAACCTTATCTGTAATTCAACCGAGGATAATTTAGTTGAGATTTAAAAAACGGTCAGTACTTCGACTGAGGGAAACATCTTCATCGAGATTTAGGAATTGTCTGTAATTCAACCGAGGATAATTATGTTGAGATTTAAGAACTGTCCATACTTCGACAGAGGAACTTTTCCGAGATTTAGAACCTTATCTGTAATTCAACCGAGGATAATTCAGTTGAGATTGAAGAACCGGTCAGTACTTCGACTGAGGGAAACATCTTCATCGAGATTCAGGACTTGTCTGTACTTCAACCGAGGATAATTCTGTTGAGATTTAAGAACTGTCCATACTTTGACGGAGGAACTTTGCCGAGATTTAGAACCTTATCTGTAATTCAACCGAGGATAATTCAGTTGAGATTTAAGAATCGGTCAATACTTCGACTGAGATAAAAGCTTCATAGCTTTGAAAGAGATTTTGGCCGCATCTTTCCTGAAAGGTAAAGGTTAGCTGTATGTAATGCATGATATGTATCAAGCAATGATGTTCTCAAAATAAATGATATTGTGTTATATGATGCGTATATGCATGTATCATGATGTATGAAAATGTAATGTTTTAGCTGGGGAAAATAAATCCCGGGTAGCTGCTGGAGAAAAGAGTTAAATTCTTCGTTTCTGCTGGGGATGGGGAACGAAGATAATTGCGAGAATAAACCTGCAGGAGAGGATAACTCCGTTAGGGAATAAAATGATGAGGAGATTACTCCGTGGGGAAGAGATGCTCTGCTGAGGATTCCACCGATAAATTCCGCCGGGGATGAATTACCGTTGCTGGTGATACTGAATCCTGTTGGGGATTGACTTCTTGTTTGTGAAAGGAAAGAACTTACACTGGGGATGACCCTTCAGTTGCGACTTCACTGGGGATAACCTTTTAGACTCTTATGGGGATAATTCTTTGAACTTGCTGGGGACAATCTTCCAAATTTTACTGGGGATGATTCTCCAAGTTCTACTGGGGAAGCTTTTCAGACTACGCTGGGAAAAATTTCAGACTCCCTTGGGGGATATTTTGCATTCTGCCGGGGAATATTCTTATACTCTGTTGGGGAATATTAAGACCTTTCAGTGCTGATGGTAGATAAACTCTGCTTGGAGAGAATATTACCGATTCATTCACAGTTGCGAGTCTCAGCTGGGGAGAGCTATCATTACTGTCTTACTCTGCGGGGAGTGAATGCATCTCAACCATATTCTTCAGCTGAATTTACCTTGTACCTGGTGGACAGAGCAACTATATAGTTTGGAAAATTCTTATTTGCCCCTGTTTCTGATATTACAAGTAATGGTATTTTATTTCGCATGTAAATGTTTATGAGCAGCAATTAATGTCAAATGCATATATCAAAAATGAACATTGGACGTTCTTTGCAAAACAAAACAGAAAAAGGAAAAACAGTTTGAAATTTCTCTGAAAATGAATTGTATTTATTTTGAAGTTTGGCCTGTAAATAGGCGTTTTTGTACAAAAGGCTGACGTCCTAGTAAGAGAACGCCGCCGGATAGTAGAATTTACATAATTTGTGAAAAACTAAGAAAAACAGCTATGTGAATAATCCCACTGGGTTTCAACTCTGCTATTGTCTTTATGTTCTCGAGCATCTCATCACTTTGCTACTTGGTTGAAGGTATATCAGATTGATTGGTGTTGTCCGAGCTTGATAACCGATACCGAAGTCTGGTTGCAAGGTGATCCAATGAGGCATAGTGTTACACTTTGATCCCTAATTTTTGCCTGGACCGCCCTTTCGGGTTTTCAGTCCACCGAAATACCCCTTTTTTACCCAAGTCTCCCTTTCGGGTTTTCGACTTGTCGGGTGTACCGATTTTTCATTTTCATCCCTTATTTTTGCCCAAACCCTTTTGGTTCGTCGGGAAGCCCTTATTTTTGCCTAGGCCAGTCAACCTAGCGGGTCTTTGATTATGTGTAGTATCTTTTCACTATGTATGCATTTACGGGGTGAGGAAGGTCGTCACCATCCATGGTGGTTAGAATCATAGCTCCTCCTTAAAAAATGTTCTTAACCACAAATGGCCATTCGTAAGTAGGGGTCCATTTGCCCCTGGGATCACCTTGAGGTAGTATGATGCGCTTGATAACCAGGTCCCCAACTTGATACTCTTGTCGTCTAACTTTCTTGTTAAATGCCTTGATCATCCATTTTTGGTACGTCTGACCATGACAAATAGCAGTAAGTCTCTTCTCATCGATTAAATTCAGCTGATCAAGCCGGGTCTGAATCAAGTCATCTTCGCTTAAACCCGCATCCTTCATAATCCGAAGAGACGGTATCTGAACTTTAATGGGCAAGACAACCTCCATGCCATAAACCAAGGAATAGGGTGTTGCCCCTGTTGACGTTTGCGCTGAGGTACGGTACCCATGAAGAGCAAATGGTAACATCTCGTTCCAGTCTTTGTATGTCACCGTCATTTTCTGCATAATCTTCTTGATATTCTTATTAGCCGCTTCTACAACCCCATTCATCTTCGGCCGGTAAGGAGAAGAGTTATGATGCTGTATCTTGAACTGCTTGCAGAGCTCGGTGATTATCTTGTTGTTGAGATTTGTACCATTATCCGTAATGATCCTCTCTGGTACACCATATCGACAGATCAGATTATGCCGAATGAACCGTGCCATGACGTTCTTGGTTATTGTAGCAAAGGAAGCTGCTTCAACCCACTTTGTAAAGTAATCAATTGCTACTAGGATGAAATAATGGCCGTTAGATGTCGTAGGTCTGATCTCGCAAATCATATCAATGCCCCACATTGCAAAGGGCCATGGAGTTGTCAAGACGTTCAAAGGTACTGGAGGTATGTGCACCTTATCAGCATAGACTTGGCACTTGTGACAGGTCTGAAAATGTTGATAGCAGTCGGCTTCCATTGTGGACCAAAAATATCCTGCCCGTAGGATTTTCTTTTCCATGGTGTGTCCACTGGAATGAGTTCCGAAAGTACCTTCATGTAACTCTATCATGATTCTTTCTTCTTCGTTCTTATCCATACAACGCAGTAAGTTTGAATCATGGTTATGCTTGTAAAGAATGTCATTACTGATGAAGAACTTTGTCGCGAACCTCCTCAGAAACTTCTTGTCATTAACAGATGCCCCCTCGGGGTATTCCTGAGCTTCAAGATACCTCTTCACCTCATGAAACCAGGGTTTTTCTGTTACCTCTTCAGTCTCAATATCACAGCAATGTGCAGGTTCGTCCAATCTTTCAATGATAATTCGGGGAGCTTCGTTGTCCCAATTGACTTTGAACATAGAAGACATCGTAGCTAGCGCGTCCGCCAACTGATTCTCCTCTCTAGGGAAGTGTTCAAAGGTTATCTCTTCGAAGTGTGGGAGCAACGTCAACACATACTCCTTGTAAGGAATAAGATTTGGGTGTTTCGTATCCCACTCGCCTTTGATCTGACTGATCACGAGAGCGGAATCTCCGAAAACACTTAGAAACTTAATCCTTAGGTCAATTGCTGCTCGAAGACCCATAATGCACGCTTCATACTCTGCCATGTTGTTGGTACAGTTGAAACATAGTCGGGCAGTAAACGGAGTATAAGAGCCTTTGGGAGATACGATCACGGCGCCAATGCCATTACCCAAATCGTTTGAAGCTCCATCAAAGTACATAGACCATCGGGATCCCTCCTCAGGTCCTTCATCCAGTCCAGGTGTCTCACAGTCAGTTACCAACATGATGTTCTCGTCCTGGAATTCAAAGTTCATAGACTGGTAATCGTCCACTTCCTGATGTGCCAAATGATCCGCCAACACACTTCCCTTGATTGCCTTTTGGGTCGTATACTGGATGTCATACTCAGTCAAGATCATTTGCCATCTTTCTATTCTTCCGGATAGGGCAGGCTTCTCGAAGATATACTTGATTGGATCCATCTTTGATATCAATAGAGTAGTGTGAGTCAGCATATACTGTCTCAGCCGGCGAGTAGCCCATGCCAAAGCGCAGCAAGTTTTCTCAAGCAACGAGTATCGGGTCTTGCAGTCGGTAAACTTTTTTCTAAGGTAATAAATAGCATGCTCTTTTCATCCAGACTCGTCATGCTGCCCCAGTACGCACCCCATTAAATTTTCGAGTACTGTCAAGTATAGGATCAGAGGTCTCCCTTCAACTGGAGGCATCAGAATAGGTGGCTCTTGGATATATTCTTTGATCCTTTCGAAAGCAGCCTGACATTCATCGTTCCATCTTACCACTTGATCTTTCCTCAATAGCTTGAAGATTGGATCACAAGTAGCAGTCAGGTGTGAGATGAATCGGGCAATATAGTTCAGACGTCCCAGAAAGCCTCTGACTTCTTTTTCAGTTTGGGGAGCTGGCATTTCTTGTATAGCCTTCACCTTCGAGGATCCACTTAAATGCCTTTAACACTTACGACGAAACCCAGTAGTTTACCAGATCTCACCCCGATTGTTCAGGTTTAACCTCAGCTTGTACAACTTCAACCTATCAAATAGCTTCTGAAGATGGTCCAGATGTTCTTCCTCAGTCTGGGATCTTGCAATCATGTCATCGATGTATACCTCAATCTCATGATGGATCATGTCATGGAACAAAGCGACCATGGTGCGCTGATACGTTACCCCAACATTTTTTAATCCGAAAGGCATGACCTTGTAGAAAAAGGTACCCCCATTGAGTAACAAAAGTTGTCTTCTCCATGTCTTCGGGAGCCATTTTAATCTGATTATAACCGGAGAAACCATCCATGAAGGAGAAAACTTTATGCTGAGCGGTGTTGTCAACCAGAACATCGATATGAGGCAGAGGGAAATCATCCTTGGGACTCGCCCTGTTCATATCCCTATAGTCAACACACATTCGAACTTTACCATTCTTCTTCGGCACCGGAACCACGTTGGCCACCCACTGTGGGTAAGAAGTAACTGCTAGAAAACCGACGTCAAACTGCTTCATCACTTCAGCCTTAATTTTCTCAGACATCTCTGGGCGCATTCGGTGAACTTTCTGTTTCACTGGAGGGCAGTCTTCCTTGGTAGGTAGGCGGTGAACCACAATATCGGTATCCAACACAGGAATATCTTGATAAGACCAGGCAAAGATCTCAACATAATCACGCAGCATCTGAATCAACCGTTGCTTAACACTAGACTCCAGATTTGCACCGATCTTGACCTCTTTCTTGTCTACCTTTGTACCCAGATTCACTGTTTCCACTGGCTCTTCATGCGGCTGTATGGCCCTCTCTTCCTGAAGTAATAGTCTAGCAAGTTCACCAGGCACTTCACAATCATCTTCACCTTCGTCTTCGGCTAAGTTGATCGGACTTTCAAAGTCATAACCGGCAGTAGCAGAGTCGTTATCAGTGGGATCCAGAGTGGATGTAGACCTGTATATGTGAGTGTGTGTAAAATAGCTGTTTTGCAATATATAATAAAAGAAAAACAAGGAGCGCAAAATTTGAAATGCAAGAAAACGTCCAATGCTTTTATTAATGATATATGTAGATGACACACATAAAGCCCTCACAAATGAAACCACGGTGCCCCGGGTAAGACACCGGGCCGTAAAGTTTAAAACATTGTCTGTTACAAATACAAAAACAAAAGTCTCATTACTGGGTAACAAAATAAATTGGGACGAAGTCCTTTGCTGTCCAGTTGCTTAGTCCACCATCAGTAGTAGGATAGATCCAACTGTCGAACTCAGATTCTTCAACATCGTCTTTAATGGCATTCACTTCTGAATTGCTGATGAACAGGGGAGGTCTTCCAATCTGTGCACTCCGAACATCCCTTTGAGCTTCTGCAGTGAAACCCAAACCAAACTTGTTAGTCTTATGTGCAAAATCAGGGAGTTGGCCCCAATTTGCACACCCACCTTTCTCAACAACAGCTCGGGCATCCTTGAAGGAAGCCATCTTCATTGGAGGATCTTCGACAACAGTTTCAGTTGATTCCAGCGTCTGGGGTACCTCTTCAAAATGTTGAAACGGGGTCTCAATGAACTCCCCGTCCATCTCTACATATCGGAAAGAGTTGAGGTGGCTCACCATGTACTCCTCCTCTCCTTGTACTATCACAATTTTCCCTTTCACTGGGTACTTTAGCTTCTGGTGGAGCATTGAGGTCACTGCCCCAGCTTTGTGGATCCACGGGCGACCCAGCAAACAAGAATAAGATGGCCGAATGTCCATCACATAGAACGTAGATGCAAAAACCTGATAACCGACCTTAATCGAAATATCCACTTTTCCGTGTACCATTCTCTTAGACCCATCAAAAGGCCTGACTACAATTTTGCTTGGTTTCAGCTCCAACCCTTCACAGTCTAACCGGTCTAGAGCTTTCTTGGGTAAAACATTCAGCGAGGATCCAATATCCACCAATACATGAGCTAGATTAGTGCCACTGCATTCAATGGAGACATGCAGGGCGTCATTGTGATTCTTCCCCTTAGCAGTTAAGTCGGTGTCAGAGAAACCCAACCCATTATCCGCTGTCAGAATAGCCACACAATCTTTAAACTGATCAGCTGACGTCTCATATGGTACGTGTGCAGTCTTCGGGAAAGCAATCAGAGCCTTGGCATGGGCTTATGAGCATAGAAACAGAGACAACATAGAGATTTTGGACGGGGTTTGCCCCAGCTGTTCGATTACATTATAGTCGCTCTTTTTGATGATCTTCATAATTTCTTCCATCTCTTGTCTAGAGGCTTCAACCGTAATTGTCTTTGGTTCCTCCGTCCGGGCAGGCTCATCAGTGGTCCCTTTTCCTTGAGTATCTGCTGACTCGACAACAGGGGTAAGAATGGGAACTTGAATAGGAACAACAATAGGTACACTGGCAGGTGAAATAACAACAGGCTTCTGAACAGCTGGCGGAGAGATCTCGGGGGAGAAAAGTCTTCCGCTGCGGGTGACTTTGGCAGGTCCAACAATATTGCTGACGTCAGTATCAGCCTCTTCAGCATTCAAATCTTGTTTAACCCCGTGATAATACACGTCAACCCCGTAGTTCCATGGGACAGCTTTATTTGATGTATAGGGGATAGGCCCAGGAACAGTGATGATCAAGGGAGCGATTCTCGGAATAGATGTAATTCTAACAGGCTTTCTCGAGGAAGCCTTGGAAGAATTGTCGAAAATGGTGATTATAACAACTTCTTCAGTAGGAACCAAAGGAACAAAAGTCTTCTCAAACAGAATTTCTTTATTATCCATCAGGCGTTGGACACCTGACTTCAAAAGATGGCAACCGGTAGGTAGGACGACACACAGACGACAAACTTCACCGCAGCCCGGAAATAAACCGGCTAACATAAGGTTCTTCTTTACAGTCATTAAGGGAGTAACAATGTCTTTCACAGAAACCACAAACGAGTCTTCATCTATAACATTCACTCCATGCTTGAGCATAGGAGCAGTCACAACATTAGGTCTTTCAGGTGCTTCGAACTCAATCTCCTTAGCATCAATCAAGTCCTGTACCTTATTCTTCAAAACCCAACAATCATTCGTATCGTGCCCCGGGCTATCGGAGTGAAAAGCATAGTGGGCATTTGGATTGTACATCGGTGATGTTGTGTTGGGATTTTTCGGGGCCTCCCTCAGAATCACCAAGTTGGTCTTCAATAACTGCGGAAGAATTTGAGATAAAGTCATGTTGAGCTGAGTGAACTGTCTTTGCGGCCTCTCAACCCTTGGCTGATTGTTGTGCTAAGGAGCAACAACAAGTCTTGATATAACAACCGCGTTGACTGCTTGGCGGCGTTCAGGTCTATTATGGCTTTTCGCACTGTAAACTGCGCTTGACTCCTTCTTAAAAGGTTTCTTCTCGGTGCATGACGAAGCACCCTTCTGTATTTTGCTAGATTTGATACCGGCCTCAATTCTTTCCCCAGTCATAATCAGCTTTGTAAACCCGGACGATGAACTTCCAATCAGATGGTTGAAATAAGGACCAGACAGGGTCCCCAAAAACATATCCACTAGCTCCCTATCAGCCAAGGGTGGTTGAACTCTTCCAGCAAGGTCCCTCCACTTCTGCGCGTAATATTTGAAACCTTCACCTGTACCTATGGACATACCCTGAAGTTGGGTACGCGTGGGAGCAAGGTCGGCATTATATTGGTACTGCTTGTAGAAAGCAGCAGCCAAATCCTCCCAATTACGGATACTAGATCCTTCCAGCTGGTAAAACCATTCAAGCTGAGTCCCTGAGAGACTGTCTTGAAAGAAGTGGATCCAGAGGTTCTTGTCAGCGGTGTATGGCTGAATATTCCTAACATACGAACGGAGGTGCAGCTTTGGGCAAGAAACCCCGTCGTACTTTGCAAAGGCTGGTGCTTTGAACTTGTGGGGAATCACCACCCCAGATGACAGACCTAGATCACCAAAGTCCAACCCATGGACCTTCTGAATCTCCATCGCACTTAACCGGTCTTCCAGTTGCTTATAACTATCCTCAGTAGGAGGATACTGGTCTTCGTCAAAGTCAGTCTCGTGGTCAGATACCACATGGCTAGGAACCCTCTTTTCTTATTGGTCTTCTCCCCCTCCAAATGAGTGGGATAGATTGACTTTATCTCGCAGCCTGTTCCCAAACTTGTGACTCATGTTCAGGAGGACCGTCTTCTTCTTCTTCTTCTTCTTCTTCTTCTTCTTCTTCTTCTTATCTTTCAAAATAAGGGCCTTCAAATCTTGCTGACCCTTATCCAGGTTCATGAACAATTCCTGGAACTGAGCGTTTTGAGCTTGCAGAGCCTTGATTGCTTGTTCAGTTGATGTTTCAGAAGACATGATGCTGAAATAAACAGCGAAGAAGATGAGAAAAACATGTAAGGGTACCTGTCATGAGGTGCATGGGAATGATATGCGCATGATATGATTTCAAAGACTTTAGGGATTCAAATTCGTAAAGAAAAAATGAAACACACTTTTATTAGATAAACTTTGAATTCAATTGTTCAACAGATGCCTTTAAGGCGTTACAAGAAAGAAAAGTTGAAAAGTAAAGAAAAACTAGAAACAATCAAAAGACAATCAGTGCTCCCATGGTCTTTTCCTGTCGGTGCAGACATAGTCATTGAGGATCTTCTCATTCTCCAATTGCCTTGTCAACTTTTGAATCTTCTTCTCTTGCTCGTGATACTTTTCTCTGTAAGTATCCCGCTCTTCTCTCAGCTGCATCCACGATCTCTTTAATGCCCCTATGTCAGTAGGCATGTATGGATGGAGGATGATAGGAGGAACCCCTTCTTCATCAGCAACCTCAAGAGTTATAGGAAAGACGGCTTCGTACGACATTCCCAGCTTTTGGGCACGAATTCAAACCCATCGGAGATATGGCTCCATCGGAAGAGAAGTCTTCGCACCTAGCTCGTGCGAATCAGACCTGTGTACTCTATCCCAAGCTCGTATGAACCTGCAGCGTTACTCGTCACTATCCCCTTGGAAGTCAAAGACAATACTCGGCATCATCAACTCATGAGGTCCTTCCCTCCTAGCTCGCCCAAATTGACGTAAGGCCAAACACGGATTATAAGTGATCCCTCCATGGGTTCCTAGCAGTGGAACATTGGGATATTCTCCACAGCGATCAATAATAGCCACATCTTCCATGCCCTTAATAGTCCAAATGATGTCATTATGAGAGAGAGACATAATACTGTAGGCCCAACCCATGCCTTCCTTGTTCTTCAAAACTGATTTGGGGAGGTGAGGAATAAACCACCTCGCCAGCAATGGTGCACAGCACATAAGGGTTCCCCGTTTCTGAGCAGTACGGGCATAAAGAGAGTGCAAAATATCACTCAAGAGAGGGGGCACAGGATTACCGGACATGAAAATCTTCACCGCATTCACGTCGACAAAAGAATCTGAGTTAGGAAACAACACCAAACCATATATAAGAAGAGCCAGAATGTCCTCGAATGCCTGAAAGTCTAAACTGTCCCAGAACTGATTAACCTTACCAACCAAGAACTTAGTCAAGAAGCCCTTTGTCCCACTTCTAGTCTCCCAATTAGACATTACCTCAGCCTTTGTCATATGAAGGGCTGAAGAAATCTCTTCTAGCCTAAGGACTTTCTCCCAACCTATGAACGGGGTCTGCTCCAGAATAGAGATACCAAGTAGATCAGAGAACTCTTCCAAGGTAAGGACCAACTGGTAGTCCAGAAAAGTAAAGCGGTGGTATAATGGATCAAAGAACTGGACTAAGACACTCATCATCTGTTCATCTATCTTGGAGGTGACCAAACCAAGGAGGTGCCCATGTCTTCTGATAAAGGAGGTAGTATCTGAAACCTTTGCAACCAATTCCTTAAGCTGAGTGGGAACCTGGACAAAGTTGATCGGAATAGTGTTTCTACGCATGGGTGCCATGACCTACAAAACAGAACAAAGATGAATCCCCTCTGTCTTTGAAATAGGTTAGTCTAATGCAATATGCATGCAATGTCATGGTGCATGATGTCATGGTAGAAACATATCACAAGTATTCACAGATAGCAAACATGGTAAGGGCACACAAGTCACACAGATAGCCCTTAGATTTCAGGCTGGCAAGGAGTTCAGGTATTACCCTCTTTCAGTTTAGTTGGTTCAAACCTGTCCTAGAAATAGTAACCGGGTTCTAGAGGATCTCAATATCACTGACCACCCTCGATCGGTCATAATTCCAGTTTAGCAACCTTTTCTTGCGGCCAGAATCATCGCGAGAGTTTGGTCTCAATGAGTGTAGCATACTTCTACTGTTCTATGGCCAAGTTGGTCAATTATAGGTGCTAAGGTCAGTTGGTGCTTAATGACCCCTTAGAAGACCCATATTCTCCTCATTGCGCCACAAGGGATATCGGTACAAACTAAAGTGCCACACCAACGTAGCTACTGCTTCAACTGTATCGGTCTATGCCGTACAGTTCCCTCACAGTTTATTGTTACTTACCTAAAGGGTATCCCCCAAATCCGGGTTAGGATCTATAGTAACTCCGATTCAACCCACAAAGATAAAGCATACAAGTCAAGCAATTAAAAACATTATAAACTATTCCTAAGGTACACCCCGCTTATAAAATGTCCCCAGCAGAGTCACCAGTTCTGTGATACGGTGGGAAGAACTGACTGTTTTTTGGAATGCTGGTTTGCGTTTTGCATTTGTGTTTGCAAAATGTCACAGTAAGTAAGATTCACCATCGACTTTTATTTTATCCAACAAGGAAAGGAAAAAAAGCACAAAAAAATTCCTTTTTTTGAGATATTTCTCGGGTTCGGGGGGTAGATTATAGAAAGGGAAGGTGTTAGCACCCTTTCTATCCGTGGTTATCCACGGGCTCTTAGGTACTTGCTCAATTGTTTTCAAAATTTCTTTCTTTGTGCTTGTGGGTTTAAAAAAGTTTTTGTTCGAAAAACTTCGATTTAACTCTTGCTTCTGTCCTCAAGATCGTATGAAGTGTTTTTTGAAAACTTTGTTCGAAAAGTGTAAATGTGAAAAAAGATTTTGTTTTTTGAAAGAGCAAGTATCTAAGAACCATCTACCTACTCGAAAAAAGGAATAGTTCTAAGCTATTTTCCTTTAGACAATGCTATCCCACTATTAATGAGTAGGTAGCACCATCGTTGGAGTTTGAGGATCAATTCGAATGAGGGACATGCGGTCACTAAAGCAATGTTAGGACGCCTTAGCGGTAACCCTAATGTCTTAGATCATTTGTTTGAGGCAACAATATCCGAGGCAACCATTTCGAGGCGACTATGATCTTTTAGACAAGAGGACGGCCTCTAAAGTGACCTATACTCAATGACCGCGTACGAAGGCAACCAAGTGGGGTGTATCCTAGGAGTGCGCATGTGCGAGTGTGTCATTTTTCATTTATTTTTTTTATCTTTGTACATGTTAAGGGTGATCTAATTTAATTTTAAGATTAGGCATTCATTCTTGTCATGCAAACCCTATCATCAAACATCTAACAGTTATAATTTGCGGAAATAAAATGTGGAATTTAAATTACAAGGCGTCAGGTATTTACATCACCAAAGACAAACCCTTTGAAAAATAAAATAAAGCTGATAAAAACAATTAAATGTCCTATCTAACTATTACAATCTGGAAGCAGGTATATTATTGGATAAGGAAAAGTAAATTACGGCGCAAAATAAAATCGGACGCATGATTAGGGTTTTGACCCTTTTGGTTAAAGAAGAAATCCTTTTTTTGGTTTTTATTGTTTTTATTTAAGGAAAAGAAATTAGACCTAAATTAAATTAATAAATTAATTAAATAATAAAGAAAAATAAATTATTTTTGGAGTTTTTAATTATTTAGGAAAGAAGTTAAAAAATGATTAAATTAGTGGTTAATGTCTAATTAAATATAATTAATTAAAATTATTTTACAAAAGGAATTAAAGTTTTCTAATTAAAAACCTAGTTAATTAATAAATTTATTAAGAAAAATAAAAGTTAAGAATTTGATTGAAATAAAAAAATATTTTTTTTGTGATTTTATTTAAAAGGAATTTTGTGATTTGTTAGAAATTAAATAAAGAAAATAAAGTAGATAAAAAATAAGTAAAAGAGAGGAGTATTGGGCCTGAATTAATGGGTATGAGGAGCAATTCTGAAGGCCCAATTGTGCTGGCCTTTGTGGACTTTTTGGATCTGATGCTCATGCGTTGACCTGGACTATGGTGGACCTCCAGCTTTTGACCACCAGATTTGGCCTTTGGCCATCTGGCTATTGGATGCATGAGGGAGTATGGTGTACTACAAATCAGCGTATGCATGTAATAACCTGAAGAGAAAAATTATTGAGAAAGTGGGGGACCTGGGATTCGAACCCAGGTCCTGAAGGAATTTGCACGCTTGCTTTGCCACTACACCAAATTGACTTGTTGTTATATTAACGCAAATCAATAATAATATAGTAAAACAAACATTATTGGTCAGAAAAAAAATAAAACGCGCGCTATATTTGAATTGGCCAGTGGATGGATGCCACGCATCATCCCTGACCTCCCAACCGTGGCCAAAATTCTCACCACCTATACCAACGGACAGGAGTCTGTAGGTACAAGGTTGCTCGTCTCAAAAATCCTTCTCAAGCCACAAAAATGAATTCCAAGGGCATGGTTGTGTTCGTCTCACTCTCCCGGTCACAACCATGTCCATTATGTGCTTCAATTCTTCCTGAAATAAAAACGCCCAAAAACAAGAACCGAACCCTAATAATGGTGGTTCTTCATATAAGCCAGATAAATGCAATTGAATATTATGAAAAGCTTGGAAATGCTCTTGTGATCACAAATATGCCATTAGTTTTCTCAAATGATGCAAGAATAATTCAAATCGAAACCAAGAACAGGGGTGACTATCGTGCGACTTACAGTGCGTTAGGGCGTCTGAAAATGCTTGGTTTTGATCCAGGTAGCTTGTGTGAATGCCCAGGAAGTGATTGGAACAAGTCTCGTGGCCAGAAACTGCCTCTAGCTTGGACTTTGATCTCTCACTTTTTTGTGAATTTTTCAATTCTTGTTTTGCCTCTCTCAACACTTTTCAACCCTGATTTCGTATTCTTTAGCTTCCTTATGTAATGTGTACTGCATTAGGGTAAAAAACATGGACCAAATCCCTCCATATCAATGCACATGAATGTGATTTGATCTCTATTGAAAACCTTCCAAATTTGATTTGATTTGGATCTTTTTGCACATGATTTGATTTAATACAAATTTGATGGTGATGATAGTTGTGAACAAAGCCTAAAATAATCAGAAAATTATGAGTTATTAACTCCTTGGATTTTTTTATGATTTGATTTGATTTAAAATGAATAAATTCAATTAAAAATTAAATTAAATAATAAAAGTGAAATATGGGCACATGGATGAAGCTAGGGGACGTGGACAATGATGCAAACCCAAATCAAGTGGAAAAGAATGGGCCCATTTGACAAAATTTGATGTTTTGGGGATAGTTGACTTTTGGCAATTTTGTAAAAAAGTACAACTTCAACAATGCATACCTTCTTCAATTTTGAACTTTCGGAAGTGTTCTTGGACTTTTTAGAAATCTTGAGATGTCCTCTAATCAACCTTTTTGTCTCATATCATTTTGATATTCCATGCTCAAGTTATAAGCTTTGGCAAAAAATGTGTTTTTGTTGACTTTCAAAAATGACCTATAATGTTTAAATTCATAACTTCTTGTGAGTGCATTTTTTGATCTTGGGGTACGAATATGGATTATATGGAATTGCATCTTCTTAAAAATGAGCTTTGGATGGGTCATTTCTCATAAAGTATGAGAAAGTTATGCTTGGTCAAAGTTGAGTTGACTTTTCCTGCAAAACCCTAATTTAGCAACTTTTGAGTCTTGATGAATTTTGAGCAATCCTTGATGAATCATGATCAACACTTGATCAAATGATGAAATATCCTTCAAAATTAGATTTTTGACTAAAAATCTTGAAGTTTGACTGTATTTGGGTCACAGTTGACTTTTGCCCTAGCATAGTCGATTTTTGGACCCTTGAGCAATTGACTGAGCAAATTTTCTCTGCAAGGCTTGAAATTTGACATGAATGACCTTGAGAACATATTAGGACATTTGGGAGAACTTTAGGTCATTTGGACTCAAGGATCTTGATGCAACACAAAACCCTAATTTGGGGTTGACTGCCTTAGGAGATAGTTTGTCTGACCAACTCTTGAGCAACCTTGAGCAACTTGGAGATTCTTCTTGCAATGTTTTGAGAAATATGGGAGGGAAAATTTTGGGGTACAACAATGGGTATCAAAGATGCCATCAATATGAGAATTATATTCTTGAATGTATATGGGGACTCAGCCCTAGTGATCAGTCAGATTAAGGGAGAATGGGATACGAAGCATCTAAATCTCATTCCTTATCGAGAGCATGTGTTAACATTAATTCTGTACTTCGAGGAAATCACTTTTGAACATATTCCACGAGAAGAGAATAAATTGGAAGACACATTAGCTACCATGTGATCTATGTTCAAAGTCAGATGGGATAATGAAGCTCCTCGAATTACTATTGAGAGACTAGACGAACCGACACATTGCCACGAAGTTGATACTGATGGAGTAGAGGAAAAGCCTTAGTACCACGAAGTAAAAAGATACCTAGAAACTCGAGAATATTTATAAGGAGAACCTATCAATGATAAGAAATTTCTAAGGAGGTTCTTTGCCAAGTTCTTTTTGAGTAACAGAATCCTGTACAAGCGCAACCACGATTTGACATTGCTTCATTGTGTAGACAAGAAGGAAGCTATGAAAATTATGGATGCATGAAGGAGTCTTTGGTACTCACCCTAGTGGTCATACAATGTTTAAGAAGATTCTGAGAATGAGTTATTATTGGTCTACTATGGAAACTGATTGCCATCATCATTTCAGAACTTGCCACAAATGTCAGATTTATGCTGACAAAGTACATGTGCCTCTGGTTCCTTTGAATGTCTTGACTGCTCCTTGGCCGTTTGCAATGTGAGGCATTGATATGATTGGAGAGATTAAGCCTAATGCTTTCAATGGGCATCGTTTCATCCTGGTCGCTATTGATTACTTCACGAAGTGGGTTGAAGCAACCTCGTTTGCTTCCGTTACCAAGAATGTTGTGGCTCGATTCATTAAATACAACCTTATCTGTTGGTATGACATCCCTGAAAGGATCAACAAGGAAAATGGTACCAATCTTAACAATACTATGATCACGGGACTCTGCACGCAGTTCAGGATTAAGCATCACAATTCTTCTCAGTACCGACCAAAGATGAATGGTGCAGTGGAAGCCGCCAACAAGAATATCAAGAAGATCTTGCAGAAGATGACAGCGACATACAAATATTGGCATGAGATGTTACCATTTTCTCTTCATGGTTATCGCACTTTAGTATGTACATCAACTAGAGAAATCATGTTCTCTCTAGTCTACGGTATAAAGGTTGTCTTACATGTTGAAGTCCAAATTCCTTCCCTAAGGATTATGAAATATGTGGGTTTAGATAAAGACGAATAGAATCATACTCGACTGGACCAAATAAATTTGATTGATGAAAAAAGGCTTGCGGATGTTTGTCATGGTCAAATGTATCAAAAACGCATGATCAAATCTTTTAACAGGAAAGTCAAACATCAGGTATACCAGGCTGGTGATTTGGTAATAAAACGCATTATCCTACCACAAGGTAATCCCATGGGAATATGGACTCCCACATACGAAGGGCCATTTATGATCAAAAAGATATTTTCTGGTGGTGCTATGATACTTACTACCATGGACGGTGAAGATTTTCCATACCCTGTGAACACTGACATAGTCAAAAAATACTACGCATAAACAAGACCCGCTAGGTTGATAAACCTAGGAAAAAGTAAGGGCATCCCGAAGAACCAAAAGGGTTCGGGAAAGAACTAGGGATATATATATATATATATATATATATATATATATATATATATATATATATATATATATATATATATATATATATATATATATATATATATATATATATATATATATATATATATATATATATATATATATATATATAAAATTGTACATCTGGAAAGTCGAAAACCTGAAAAGGCGGCTAGGGCAAAAAAGGATATCTCAATGGACAGAAAACCCGAAAGGGCGGTCCAGGAAAAAGTTAGGGATTAAAGCATACGACTATGTCCCGTTAGATCACCCATCTACTTACATCCATCTTCATTACTAGTGTCAAGTTCAAACGGTATAGAACAATTCAATCATCTTCTTCCAACAACAAGTGATGAGATGCTTGAATATATAAGGGTAATAGCAGAGTTAAAACTTGATGGGATCGTTTCCACATAGCTGTTTTTCCTTGTTTTTCTTTGTACCATTTCTTCATTCTTACGACGATTTCCTCTTACTTTTTTGTCTCTTTGCATAAAACTGTCTGCTTATAGGAAAACTTTCAAAATTAATGCAATCATATTTCAAAACTCAAAACTGTTTTACTTTCTCTGTTTTGTTTGCAAAAGCGTCCGACGATTACATTGAATGAACATATACATTTGAACATGATTACTGTTAATAAAATATATGCATAAAAATAGGATTATCATTTACTAAAGACTCTAGGAGTTGGGATAATGTTCAAGTCATCCATAAATCTCCACAGAGCAGTCTCCACAGAACCATCTCTACAGAGCTATCTTCACAAGCTCATCCCCAACAAAGATATATTCCCCATAAAATCTAATATGCCATCAGACAGAAATTAGGGCATCTTCCAACGGTTCCCCTCTATATCCCTGATGGATAGCTCGACATGATAATCTTCTCTGATAGGCCCCTAACGGATAAGGAAGTTTGATCATTTCCCCAGCATACATTCGAAACTTCCTAAGCGCAGCCTATGAAATCCTGATCCCCATTAGAGATTATTTCCTCAATGCAGTCTACAAGATTTATTTCCCCAATAGAGTTTATTTCTCCAATATTGCAATTCCCCAACAGGATTCTCTTCCTTGGCCAAATGTCATTCAACTTTTTCCTCCCCAGAAGAGTTGACATCCATATGTGAAACTTGGTCAGACAACACATCAGAGGATTATCCATCTCTTTTGTCCCCAATTAGGGTACATAAGAATCAAATCCTTTAAAAGAATGATGAACGACCAATTTTCCTAGAATTCTTCTATCCTCAAGCAGAAGTCGGACGTCCCCAGTGGAGTGTCCTCAAACAGAAAGCGAGAATCCCCAAAAAAGACGTTCTAAACAAAATTGAGAAACTACGGTCTTCGTCCCCGGCAATAGTCAGGGATTTATTTTCCCCAACCAAATATATTATACGAAGCTACCGATACGTTCCAGCGACATATTTCACCCATACATCATTTACAGAACATCATAGCATATGCATACGAAGCACATCTAGTATTCTAATTTATTTTGAGAGCATCGTTATGCAATTCATTTCATGCATCATGACATTGCATAAAACTAACTTTGTCTTTTCAGGTTAAGTTCCCGAACAAACGAATATTATCATCCATCTATAGACAAGTTGTAGAGCAATCCTTGAAACAGGACGGGACGACTATCTATATGATCAGATGATTTCCTTCAGAGGTTTATTCCGAAATGCACTTCCTTCATACATTTATTCTGAAAAGCACTTCCTTTAGAGATTTATTCTGAAAATCACCTCCCTCAGAGATTCACTCTGACGAGCATTTCCTTTAGAGATTTATTCTGAAAAGCACCTCCCTCAGAGGTTTATTCTGACGAGCATTTCCTTTAGATATTTATTCTAAAAAAGCACTCCCTTCAATGATTTATTTTGAAAAGCACCTCCCTCAAAGACTAAATCTGACGAGCAGCTCCTTCAGAGCATCATTCTGAAAAGTATTTCCTTCGGAGATTCATTTTGAAAATTATTTCCCTCAGATAGGATCGTATAGATTCATTTTGAAATCCATTCTTCAGATAAAGTCAAGCATAGACTCATTCTGATATTCCTATCAACAATTACTATGGATGGAAACTATAAGCCCATCTCCGATGAAACTCTATCACCTCTCCGAATGTCATCTTCAAGCCCATTCAAGAAATACAATCAACCAACAATATTACTTCATGCATATATGAGTGCAAAATTTTGGGAACTTAAGTGTTCAATCCTCTTCCACCTTCAGATCATGAATGGAGAGCATGCCAATCTAACTCTTAAAGTTTAAAAAGATTGAACAGGGGCAGCTGTTGTACCCCAAAATTTACCCTCCCATTATTCAAGACAAATTATTTCAATAGGTCTCCTCATGCTTCTAGGGTTCTCAATTGCTCAAGACTACTCAAAGATTGATCAGACAAACCCTCATCCTAAGTAGTTGACCTACAACTAGGGTTTTGCTTCTCTCAAGGAAAATTGGACTTCTAATGTCTCAAGTGGATTTCATGGTTTCTCATCGTTGGAAGCGATGTAGCGGCAAGCAACAAAAGTTTTAGAAACATTTATCCAGGAATTTATCGTGTCCACAGAGATTGGTTATTGAATTGCCGTTCGACAAATCTCTCGTTAATGAGTTTGGGGATAAATGGGTTTGTAAAGAAAATGTTATCAACACAAAATAAATGTAAACAAAAGTAAAAACTAAGGAAGAACTTATCCAGCCTGCATATAATCTACTCATCACAGACTTAAATTTATCGACCAGTTACATTCAACCTAACAATACTCATCAATGTCCCTACATATCACTCACAACCTAAATCATTTCTAACCCAAATTGAGAGACTAACTGTATCACCAAGGAAATGATCTCTCTACCTCCTTAACAACACAGAAGATAACTATGTAATCGCACAGACGATCTCTCAACATAGCACAACCACACAGACGCATTAAGCTTTGATACCCAAGTAGATGTCAGCTCTAAATCTATCTCTAGAGTTCAGAAACTAACAGATAATCATCCTAGATAAGAATCTAAGCAGTATATGTCTATAACAACTCAAATCCCTAGCATAGAGAAAAAATCTAGGACAACAATCCAAAAATATTTATAAAGCAAGTTTAATATAACGCCATGGGCGACAAATATACATAAGTTCAGAGTAAATACATGTAAAAACTCAAGACATAAAGAATACACAAAGAGGAAGAGAAATGAACCACAAATCTCCCGGTTTATCAGTGCCGATTGATGAGCAATCCACCCCAGATCATCTGTATGCAAGCTTCAATGTTGTTTTCTAAGCTAATCCTATCAAAAAATGAAGGTTAATGGAGTTAGGATCAAAAATACCAAAAAAATATGTTTTTACACCTAAATATGCATTTCTGACTGTCCAGCATCGCCCGACAACCAAAATAGCATTTTCCCATGCTACAGCTCGCCTAGCATTGCTCGGTGACCAAAAGTGTCGCTCGGCAACGAATGACAGAAGGTTGAGAAATCAGCACAGCATTCTGCACAGTTTCGGCCATAACTTTTGAACAGTAACTCTGATTCGTGTCTGGTTCGAAGTGTTGGAAAGCTTATTCAATGCTCTTTCTAACAAAAACAAAATATAAACCAAATTTATGATTTCTTATAATTTGATTTTGAGCCTTATTCATTAACGAGTTGCTTAAAATCGCACGTTTGAAGTTGTGTCTTCGACACTTTATTGCTCATGCTCCAAATATTCATCAATACTTATAAAATAAATGGAAAACTATCAAATGATGCACTTTATACATGAAAATGAATTATACACAAACTAAACATATTTATACACAAAGTTAGGTTATTCAACTGATATTAAAAACCAAGAGTCGATAAATGCAACAAAAAGTATATACAAAATAACTACACTTTTGCACTTATCAAACTCTCCCCAACTTGAGTCATTGTTTGTCCTAAAAAAAAGTCTAATAACCTAAAGAAAAAATAATGATAAATCAAATAATCACGAATCAACAGGTTTTGAAAACAAAAAACAAATGCAATGGTTCAAATGAAAAACAGTACACACAAAGTAAACACTTACCACTAAACCACGACTATAACATAAACATGAAACAAATGCCAAATAAAAAAATTATGCCAAACATTCTAAAACAATACTAGTTCACAAATGAATCACACCTAGCAAACACAATCATCGATAGATGAAAAACACACAAAAATGAGGTATTTTCACTCATCCAACAATCTTGCAAACAATAGACTAAATTATGCATTCATCCAAAAATTTACATTGAAAATATAAAATCAAGAATCTCAAGGGCTTTTCAAGGTTGTAATATGGTTTGGTTAACAAACAAGTGATAAGTCCTAAAGCTAATCAAAACAAAAACTTGCCTAAACCTAAGGGAGTAATTACTTCCGTAAAGTTTCAAACAATAGAATTTCAATCAAACTTCTTCTTCATCACAAGTTTCACACTAACACACATCACTTATTAACACAATATTATTCCATACTCTTTTTTGTTTTTCTTTTTCAAAGCTTTTCTATTTTTTCCCTTTCTTTTTCTATCACTTATTTGTCACTTTTTTTTCTTTTCTTTTTATATTCAACTTCATAGCAATCAACTAATAAATACACAATCATTTTCTACCCAACTTGAATTCAACCATACATTAAAGGGAATACTCCCTACTTTCTAAGGCAATGTAAAAATTCAAACCAAAACAATGGTTGAGGGTTTAAGAAAATAACAAATCAACATCCATGCAAAAAGGGAAACTAAACACTCATAGACAAGCATTTAGAAAATACAACATGGATATCGACAAAAAGCTCAAAGGGGTTACTAATGATCACGCACTCACAAAGTGAATTGACTTATTTGTCCAAGGTAGTTGTGCTCAAAATGAAATAAAAAAATGCCTTGATCATGTTCAAGATTTCATACAATCAACAAAAAAAAAAGATTAAGCATAATAAAATCCAGTTAAAATAAGAATTGTGGTCTCCAGCATATGTGAACAATGGAAAGCTACCTCACAAAAAGGGTAGGAACTAAAGTGATTCATAAATGAACAAGTATAAAAAATAATGAATTGCATAAAAATTATAAAAACTCTAAGTATCATGAATATGCTAAAGTATAGAAAGTGATAAACACATACCTCAAACGTTTACAAAACTTTAACAAAATCATTACCATGCATTCGTAAGTAGAAACGATCAAACTTGACAAATTACTTCAATATTCTACAAGTTACCGGACCAAAACTTGAGTGAAAACAATAACAAAAGAATTAGAAAAATAATACTCCTACAAAATTTCAATGTACAAAATTTATAATATATACAACAAACAAAACTCCTCAAGTTAAACACGACAAGCTTTCGGAAAACACAAATTGACATAACAAAAAAAATACAAATAACAATATGAAAACCGGGTGAAAATGAATTAACAAGTTGAAAAGTGAAGATTTGAAATTCAGAACATTTCCTTGTTTCAACTTGTTAAAACACAAATCACCAGACACATAAACAAATACAAACAAACATATTTGTTTTACATTGTAAGCTCGACGCCTTTATTGTGCGAGCTAGTAACCTCCTCTCATCATGCCATGATATTGTCACACCACTCAAACCTAAAGAAAGTGTCCTAAAAATCACACAACAAATATTACGAAAACGAGACAATTCATAACAATAAGTGAAAACACATATATGCACAATTATCATATACAAGTTAATGGACAATTTCTATACAACATATACATTAATTACAAAACTCAAAAACAAAGAAATTATCGCATTGGAAAATCAATAGAACCAATCCCCGGAAATGACGCCATTTTGTTGGAAGCGGTGTACCGGAAAGCAACAAAAGTTTTGGAAATATTTATCCGGGAATTTATCATGTCCACAGAGATTGGTTATTGAATTGCCGTTCAACAAATCTCTTGTTAATGAGTTTGGAGATAAATGGGTTTGTAAAGAAAATGTTATCAACGCAAAATAAATGTAAACAAAATTAAAAACTAAGGAAGAAATTATCAATCCTGCATATAATCTACTCATCACAGACTTAAATCTATCGACCAGCTACATTCAACCTAACAATACTCATCAATGTACTTACGTATAACTCACAACCTAAGTCATTTGTAACCCAAATTGAGAGACCGAATGTATCACCAAGGAAATGATCTCTCTACCTCCTCAACAACACAGAAGACAACTATGTAATCACACTGACGATCTCTCAGCATAGCACAACCACACATAGGCATTATGCTTTGATACCCAAGTAGATATCATCTCTAAATCTATCTCTAAAGTTTAGAAACTAACAGATAATCATCATAGATAAGAATCTAAGCAGTATATGTATATAACAACTCAAATCCTTAGTATAGAGAAAAATCCAGGACAACAATCGACAAAGATTTATAAAGCAAGTTTAATATAATGTCATGGGCGACAAATATACATAAGTTCAGAGTAAATACATGTACAGAATCAACACATAAAGAATACACAAAGAGGAAGAGAAATGAAACACAAATCTCCTGGTTTATCAGCGCCGATTGATGAGCAATCCACCTCGGGTCATCCGTATGCAAGCTTCAATGATATTTTCTAAGATAATCCTCTCCAAAAATGAAGGTTGATGGAGTTGGGATAAAAAATATCCAAAACCATATCCAAAAACTATGTTTTTACACCTAAATACGCATTTCTGACTGTCCAGCATCGCCGACGACCAAAAAGCATCGTCCGGCAACCAAAACAGCGTTTTCCCACGCTACGACTCGCCTAGCGTCGCCCGGTGACGGATGACAAAAGGTTTAAAAATCAGCACAACATTCTGCACTGTTTCGGCCATAACTTTTGAACAGTAACTCCGATTCGCGCCCGGTTTGAAGTGTTGAAAATCTTATTCAATGTTCTTTCTAACAACGACAAAATATTAACCAAATTTATGATTTCTTATTATTTGATTTTGAGCCTTATTCATTGTCGAGTTGCTCAAAATCTCACGTTTGAAGTTGTGTCTTCAACACTTTATTACTCATGCTTCAAATACGCATCAATACCTATAAAATGAAAGGAAAATTATCAAACGATACATTTTATACATGAAAAAGCATTATACACAAACTAAACATATTTATACACAAAGTTAGATTATTCAACTGATATTAACAACCAAGAGTCGATAAGTGCAACAAAAAGTATATACAAAATAACTACACTTTTGCACTTATCACTCATATGTCTCAAAGAACCCATGTACCAAATTCTAAGCCGTGCAGCACAAGTTTGCTCAGTTGATTAGTTAGATGATTGAAAATCAACTGTATTGGGCAAAAAGTCAACTTTGACCAATTTACAGTCAAACTTCAAGATTTTTGGTCAGCATCAACATTTTGAATTTCATTATTTAATCAAGGGTTGATCATGATTCATCAAGAAAACTCAAAAACTATCAAATGTCTTTCCTGTTCTTTTCACCTTTCCTAAATATTAGATAAAAGAAAAGTCGGTGACGACTCTAGCTATCCGCACATTTGGATAAAACCAAAAAGTCAGTTCTCCCACCGTATTATAGTGTGAAAGATTATTCTGCCCAATGATCAAAAGGACGGAACCTTAGGAAAATGACACTAAACTGGGAAGATCCATTTCGAATTAGCCAAATACTTCTTTTTTTTCCTTTTTGAGTGTCATTTTAGCATAAATCTCTTCAACTATGATAGTGGATTGTTAGGGTTATTTTTCCTATTATACCCTCATTTATTTTCTCTTTCCATATAAATTCAATCACACACTCTCTCTTTTTCCAATAACTAATTTAGAAAATAATTAATTTTATGGAAAATGTGAAGTGGAGTTATTGAGAAATTAAGGATATAATTGACAACGTATAACATTAACCTATAAAAATGACACTTAAAATGGAAACAAAAAAAACTTCTAAAACGACACTTAAAAAGGAACAGAAGGAGTACTTTCGAATAATGCCTTTAAAGTCAAAGAGTTGGGTCATGATAATAGAATGCTAAAGATAAATGGCAAGTATTTGAAAAAGTACAATCCTATTCTACTATAAGTTTGAATAACAGAAGAATAACACGTGTAAAGATGTAAAGTGGATACGATGTTAATGTAAAAAAATTCAGAAGCCAAATTGAAGCTTACATTTAGAAAGGAAACTTGGTTTTGAATTTTTTAAAACGTGCCTGAAAGAACATAATGCTTGAAATAAGTATTTATTCTTAAGTTTTTAGTAGCTCGATCACATTGTCAAAGCAAAGAGCGGTTTTGGCATACTGACGACAAATATTGGTCTCTCAATCAATGTTTTCTTTGGAAGAAGTTGATCGACAATTTACTTCATTAGCTGCATAATTTGTTTGTCATAGACCGAGATTTGTTGGTCATAGGATGAAATTTGGCCACTGTCCTTTTGAACTTGAGCCTCCAATGCATCGATCCATTTCTCAAGTTAGGCGCTTAAGTCCTATTTTATAGACGAAACTTCATTTTGTAAGTTGGTTGGCAAACGCCTGTGTCAGCCCTATGCTCTTACAAACTAGTTCAAGAAAAGACCCAAAGTCCAACATGAACTGAAGTAGTGGTCCAGGAAAACAATGTTTATCATTTTGGGTTAATAGTTGTTGAACTTCAGACTCGATAAAAAGATCATCTTTCGCAGTTTTGAAGAAATCTTCATCTAAAACCTTCACTTTTAACTATCGAAATAACATAGTTACAAGATCAACACCAACCTCGCCACCAGATGTGGGTGAAGAACTTGAATATCTCTTGACAGAACTAGACCCTTGAATCTTTACCAACCTTCTTAAAGCATCTGCAGTGTTTCTAGCTTTGATGGCCATTATTTTTTCTAGACTAAGAGAAGTTTTAGATGAAGAGTTATGGACCAAGATGTGAGTGGTTGCAGCCGTAGCCCGGAGAAGATTTCCATCACCCATTGATGGTTTTTCTAGGGTAACCCGTGATTGCTTCACACTAGCAGCGACAACCACATTGTCTTCTTGATCTTGGTGTTATTGTGGATGGTTGATATGTTCTTAATCTTTTGGAGTGCCAATAGAGCAGTTTGATTCCTCAAAATCTTGATATTTTTGAGGGGACGGACACCCAGAGTTACTTTGACCTAAACTAGATCGTTGATTACTCTCTTAGACCACGAGTTGCTCGACAAATACATCAGTGACTATGCCCACATGCTTTGTTGGCTAGACCGATGAAGAGATAGTGCCTTTTGCCGTCGAATAATCTATGATAGAAGGAATGGCCGAAAAAGAGTTGGTATTTTGGTATATGTATTGTTGGATACTAGAGGAAATTTTGGTTGGTGCAGGTGTGTTGGAGTTTGTATTTTCCTACAAAACAAGAAATGTGTATTGTTTCGACATATGTGTCTAAGAAAGATACAACTACATAATGCTATCATTACCTTAAAGCTGGGGGTTGATTCATCCATACCCTCATTAGGAGCAAGGGGCCTTGTTTTCCCTGTCTTCCTCTCCATGAGAAGGCTAAGTGGGGTTTTATCTTCATTTTCATCACTGACAGCGATACTGCTTTCCTTCCTTTATCTCTTTGGTGTTGAAGGGACATTGTTAATGGTGGCACAATCACCATGGATCTTCATGAAGATGAAACAATTAGAGAGCAAAATAGAGCATAACAGAAAGTTGTTATTTGCCAACTGTAAAATCTTCATTAGAGAATAATAGATTACAAGAGGTGTTTATATACAAGGATAGCTTATCTAATACATACACTAAGCTGATGTGGCAAGTAATAGAAAAAGGAAATAAGAAGCTATGCTATACACTAACAGCCCCCCTCAAGTTGGACTTTGGATGTTACAAAGACCCAACTTGATCAAAGACTTCTTGAGAGCTGGAGAATGCAGAGGCTTAGTGAGCATATCAGCCAGCTGATCATGAGTAGATATGAGAAGCAGATGAATGAGCTTGGATTGTATTCTTTCACGAACAACATGACAATCCAATTCTATATGCTTGCTTCTTTCATGAAATGTGGGATTATGAGCTAAATACACAGCTGACTTGCTATCACAGAAAATGGAAGTAGGATGATCAAAATCGATCAATAGATCATGAAAAATATATGTGAGCCACTGAATTTCACATGTAATAGAAGCCAAAGCTCTATACTCAGCTTCAGTCGAAGATCTAGATGCAGTGTGCTGCTTCTTGGATTTCCAGCATAGCAAAGAAGAACCTAACATCACACAATAACCTGTGATCGACTTCCTTGTATCAGGGCAACGAGCCCAATCAGAATCAGCAAAACCCATGAGCTTGAGTTCACTAGATGCAGAAAAAAGTAATCCAGTTGCAGGGACAGACTTGAGATATCTCAAAACACGAATTGCAGCTTGAAAGTGAGGAATTCTAGGTTGAGACATGAATTGACTTAAGTGTTGTACAGCAAATGATATGTCTGGTCTAGAATTAGTAAGATATATAAGCCTTCCAATTAGTATTCTATAAGATGAAGGATCTTCTAAAAGTTCACCTTCATTAATAGAGAGCTTAATGGTGGGATCAAAGGGGACAAAAGAAGGCTTGGCTGAAAGAACACCAACATCTTGGAGTAACTCAAGAGTGTACTTTCTTTGGTTGAGAAATATGCCTTTGGATGACCTTGCAATTTCAAACCCTAAGAAGTACCTTAGTTGACCAAGATCTTTAATCTTGAACTTCTGATGCAGAAGCTTCTTAACCTGTTGAATCTCAGCTGAGGAGTTTCCTGCTAATACAACATCATCAACATATACAAGCAGAGCAGTAAAGTAAGGTGCCTCATGTTTAACATAGAGGGAGTAATCAGCTTGAGATTGATGATAACCAAGGGAGATCAAAAACGCAGATAGTTTGGAGTACCACTGTCTACTAGCTTGCTTAAGACCATATAAGGACTTTTGTAATTTGCACACTTTAGAAGGATCAAAACCATACAATCCAGGTGGAAGAGACATATACACATCCTCATTCAAGTCACCATGTAAAAAAGCATTGTTAACATCTAGTTGTTCTAGATGCCAACCTTTTATAGCTGCAATGGAAAGTAGGACTCTAACAGTAGTAAGCTTTGCAACAGGGGAAAAAGTGTCAAAATAGTCAATACCTTCCATCTGAGTGTAACCTTTTGCCACTAGTCTTTCTTTGTACCTTTCTATAGAACCATCTGCTTTGTGCTTGATCTTATAAACCCATCTACAACCAATAGGTGTTTTACCAGCAGGCAGATCCATCACAGTCCATGTATGGTTTTGCTCAAGAGCCATAAGCTCCACATTCATGGCATTAACCCAACAGTCATGTTTGATGGCTTGGTTGTAAGTTTTAGGTTCAGTAGTAGATGATATGGCACAACAAAAATGTTTGAAAGCAGAGGAACATTTATCATAGGACAAAACCGAAGACAATGGATAAGCAGTTTTGGAAGAGTTTATTATAGGTTTGTTGTTAATATGGTAACAGTGATAGTCTGCTAGGTAAGATGGAGGGTTGGAGACACGAGTTGAGTGTCTAAGAGGAAGATTATGGGAAATATCAGAATTGTGGGGTTGTAATGGGACTACTGGTTCTATGATAGAAGTAGACTCAAATGAGGGACTATGATGAGGAGGATTACCTAAAGGAGAGTCGGAAGACTCCCTAGGTGAGTGCATAAAGTCGCTGCTAGTTGTATTAGGACTGGGCACATAAGACAAAGGCTGAGAATTATTAAGTAATGGTGTATTATCAGGCTCTGCAGAAGTAGCAGAGGATGTGCCATCAGGCTGAGCAGAAATATCAGTAGTTGTAGAGGACTGATGTGATGTTTCAGGAACATCAAGAAAAGGTAAAGCAAGTGGATCAGATATAGGGTTTTGGTTAGACTGAGAACTGGAAGAAGTAGGTTTAAAAGGGAACACAGTTTCATAGAAAGTAACATGTCTTGATATAAAAATATTATGATGTTGAACATCATATAAAATATATCCTTTTGTACCATCTTTGAAACCTAGAAAAACAGATTTTCTAGCTCTTTGATCAAATTTTGTCTTATGTGGCAAAGTAGAAACAACATAACCTAAATAACCAAAGACCTTTAGGTGAATGATACTAGGGGGTTGATTATACAGTTTTTCATAAGGGCATTTTAAACTCAACAAAGGAGTAGGCAATCTGTTAATTAGATGAACAACATGAGCAATACAAAAATTCCACATGGTGAGAGGAACATGAGAATGAAAGTAAATGGACCTAGCTACATTCAGAATGTGCTGGTGCTTCCTCTCTACCACCCCATTTTGTTGGGGTGTATAAGCACATGACTTTTGGTGAACCACACCTTTAGACAAAAACTCATCAGATACAGGGAGAAACTCAGTCCCATTATCAGATCTAAAATATTTCAATGATGTGTGGAAATGGTTTTCAACGTATGCTAAGAATTGTATCACACTTTGCTTAGTTTGATCTTTAGCTTTCAAAAAAATAACCCATGTATACCTACTGTAATCATCAACAAGGGTTAGAAAATATCTATGACCAAGCATGGAAATAGTAGAGAAAGGACCCCATATATCAGCATGTAAAATTTCAAAAGGTGAAGTAGAATTTGTAATACTTTGAGAAAAGGGAAGTTTCTTCTGTTTACTAAAATGGCAAGGATCACAAGGAAAAGTATCATTATTACATTTTGAAGGAATGAAAGGAAAAACTTTGGATACATTGTGTAATCTTATATTGGATATATGGCCTAATCTTAAGTGCCAAAGAAAAGAATCATTATGCATAGAACTATTACAAGCATACTGATCATATGAAGAATGAAGAACATATAGTCCTCTCTGGAGTCTAGCTGTACCAATCACTTCCATGGACTGATTCTGCAGAATTTTGTATGAATCATTAGTGAAGTGAACAACACAATTATTTGTATGGACAAGTTTGGCTATTGAGATTAAGTTGACATGAAAAGATGGAATGTATAAAACATTATGAAGAACAAGATTTGGTGACAAAGGAATACTTCCAGATATAAATGCAGTGACATGAGATCCATTAGGCAAACTAACATGAATAGGAACAATTGTGTTGTGAGATATAAAAATGGACAAATCAAAGGCTATGTGATCAGTGGCACCAGTGTCTAGAATCCAAAGTTGGGAATTCTTACCATTTTCAGGATGAGAGTGAGTGTTCAAGACAAAAGGTGAGGTTGAGATAGAATTGGCTTGTGAGGTGGGCTTGGACTGTTGGAGTAATTCCAGAATGCTTTGATACTGCTCCCGAGTAAAGCCAACCATGGACTGAGCTGAATGCTGCTGTGGTGCAACCTGACCTGTTTCAATAGAAGCAACTGATTGAGAGTGAGTAGCTTGAGTAGAAGCTTTGCCTTTACCTCTAAAACCTGGTGGATATCCATGTTTAGTGAAACATGTTTCAACAGTGTGATTAGTTCTCCCACAATGAGTACACGCTCTGCTATGGCCTTTTGAAACTCCATTTCCACCATTTTTGCCTTTTAAGTATGTGTTGCTATTCTTGTTGGAATTGTTGCCAGAAGAAGAATTAATATGCAAAGCTGTGGATTCTTCAGACATGTTGCTATTTGAGATAACAGATTGAGAACTATTGAGTTCTCTTTCTTGTTGAATAACAAGATAGAAAGCTTTCTCTATATCAGGTAACGGCTGCATCATCATGATTTGAGTCTTGAACTGCATAAACTTCTCACTCAATCCTTTAAGAAACCGTATAACATAGTCTTGTTCCCTATACGTTCGAATTGAAGCAAGAGCTCCACATGAACAAGGTATAGCACAAGAACAAGCAGTAATTGGCCTATACGCTTCTAGTTCATCCCACAGAACTTTCATATGCGTAAAGTAATTTGATACGTCAAGATTACCTTGGCAAAGTTTGTACAAATCCTCTTGTATATCAGAAATGCGGAATATGTCGCCGTGTGAAAAACGGATCTTTAGATTTTTCCATACATCTACTGCATTCTCAATCCACAAAATCGACCTAGCAATAGAATCAGAAATGGAACGGTGAATCCAAGCCAAAACCATTGTATTGCATCGAATCCAAGGAGCATAAAGCACATATGATACTGGTGGTTTGGGAAGAGTACCATCAATAAATTTCTCCTTGTTCTTGGAAATCAATGCAATGTGCATTGACCTAGCCCAAGTATGATAATTCTTGTCGTCAAGAACATGAGTAACAAGAACTAAGGCTGGATTTTCATTCGGATGTAAGTAATAAGGGTTTGATGAATTCGTGGAAAAATCTGTGAAACTCTGGTAAACCATCAATGGAGTAAATAAGCAGAAAGTCGATTGCGAAGAACAGGTAAACCAGATTGTAAGAAAATCGAACCAATATTCAATAAAAAAAAAAGAGAAGATGAAACGGTGAAGCAATCGGAATAAGAAACAGAAGAAACTAACCACAAAGGATGAAGCAATCGAAAGAGATGCTATTCAACGATGGTTACCAGAGCTTTGGAAGCTCTGATACCATGTTAATGGTGGCACAATCACCATGGATCTTCATGAAGATGAAACAGTTAGAGAGCAAAATAGAGCATAACAGAAAGTTGTTATTTGCCAACTGTAAAATCTTCATTAGAGAATAATAGATTACAAGAGGTGTTTATATACAAGGATAGCTTATCTAATACATACACTAAGCTGATGTGGCAAGTAATAGAAAAAGGAAATAAGAAGCTATGCTATACACTAACAGACATGAATTGGTTTCTTCATTTTCTTCTTATTTTTCTTGGATAGTTGGGAATCAGGAGCATTAATAGAAGTTTTTTCTTCTCAGAATGACTACGACCTGCATCTGCATCCATGTTTGCCAAGTTTTTCTAGTGCTTAACAGAGGCGCGATTAAGAAAAACCATGATGTCAACAATATTGCCAGTGGAATCGACCTCTTTTGTTGTGTCCTGAATTTAATATTTTTTAGTCCACGTAAGCATGATGAAGAGTAAACAAGACAAAAATTAGAAGGAATCAAGGAGAAGTTAAGACTTGTGTTTGTTCGTTATCAGGAGCAACAATGGTGGTTTCTTTCTTAGTTTTCTTCTTTGGAGCAGTAATGGAGGCATTACCTCCCATTTTCCACTATGAGGAATGATGAAAATAAATAAGGAAAAAAACTAGATTTGGTCGAAAAGAAAAAACACCTTTACAAGGCATGTCTGTAACACCCTATTTCCCCGTCGGTAATTATATAAAAATCAGAGTAAATTAATTTCTAAACTACGACATCAAAATTGGATGTCACATGTTTTATACATCATACATGCTCATTAATTAAGATACGCAAAAGTCTTAAACTTCATTTCATTTATTCGCAGTGGAAAAACATTAATAAAAATCATCTCAGTTCTCCAATCGGAGTCACAATTATCATCTTTCAAAATTCAGCATAGTCATAAATTAAACTCAAACAATGTAGTAGTGCAAAGTTCACTTTCACTGAAATAAAACAAACGCGGAACCCCCAAGTGTTACGTATCAGAGCAGAAACTGACTCAATCTACGCATAACTGAAGGAACTCTTCAGATGACCTCGACCTCGAGCTACTTCAGATCATCTACACGTTATCCACGTAGAGGCAACATTCAAACAGAAAGGATGAGATATCATTACAATATAAGAGGAAGCACAATAATGAGCAGATAGAAATTCAAGTACACATCATTTACACCTTTACCTCATACCCTTTTTGTCGGTCATCATGCTACAACATACATCAATATAATTAAACACATGAACAACACAACATTCGTCATAACAAAATTAGAGACTCACTCAATGTTCAGACGATCAATCATTAACAACCATGAAATGCAGTGAAACTGACACTGACTCAATGCATGTGGTACCAACAGGTCAAAACCCTCATCTTAATAATGCCAACTTGGGCAACAATGCTAATACATGCCATCTTTCGCCAATACATGTCATCTTTCGCCAATATTTGCCATCTTTAATGAATGCATGCGACACTGATATGCAACAACATAATTTTACATTGATTACTTTTATTTATCAATGCTACGCTAATGCAGGCCATCATTATCATCATCACGCATATCATGTCACTCAATTAAACTATTCGTACAACATCATCTTAATCATTCACAACATAAATTTATGGCATAATACTCAGGAATACACACAGATAGGTATCAATGTCGGTGAAATAATTATCTACTAAGTTATAATTTATTTTTAGAAAATTGAAAGTTATGGAGATTTCAATTTTTCCAAAATTCTGCCCAATATAGTGGTAACCGGTTACTGGAAAGTCAGTAACTCTGTATTTTCAAAATTTCTCGCGGTAACCTTTACCCACTTGCGATAACCGATTACTGCATATTATAGTAGCCTCTGTTTTCCAAAATTTTATGAGGTAACGGATTACCATAACTGGGTAACCCTTTACCTTGCGATGACAGTAAAAAATATGTAACTTTTCAAATACACAATTTTCATGCTTCAAAGCCTAAACTCTTAATTTCCCACCAAAATAGTGTTTTATAAACATGTTAATTATTCACCAACACCTGCCTATCGTTTTTAACCAAACCACATCAAAAAATTCACAATCAATCATCCAAAATACATCAAAATTTATCAATGGGAGGAAACCCCAAAAACACCAATTAGAGAGAAAATCAAAACATACAACAACGAAACCTAAATTCTACCATACCCCATCATTAGTCAACTCATTATAATGTTAGAATCCCCCATTACCTTAGATTGTTGGTCGGTTCTTGATTCCTATGGTGAATCTTCTTGCCCTAACTTCCTAGTGCTCTTCTCATATTCTCACTTCTACACTTCTCTTCTGTTTTTCACGTTCTGACTCTATTCTCTCTATTCTCACCTCTTATAATCCAATAATAATATAACTATCCAAATTAAATTATTATTTAATTATTATTATGAAATAATAATAATCCTAATATTATAATAATAATAATAATAATAATAATAATAATAATAATAATAATAATAATAATAATAATAATAATAATAATAATAATAATAATTCATATTATACTACACACTCCCATGTCTCTACACATTTAGCCATACACCCCTATAATCTCAACTCCCATTATTCTAATGCATCTAGTCCTCAACAAAGGCATCACACCACATCATAAAATCCACCAATTGATGTAAATATACCACATCACCTTATTATTTAATTAAAAATAATTTTAATTAAATCGGGGTATTATAACTCTCCCCCACTTAGAATATTTTCATCCTCGAAAATTACCTTATGCGAATAACTCTGGATAAGCCCCCCGCATCTTGCTCTCCAGTTCCCACATCGCATTCTCTCCAGCAGCTCCTCCCCAAACTACTTTCACAAGGGTGATCTATTTTCCTCTTAACTACTTTATTTCACGATCCTCGATCCTCGATCCTCACAGTTACGGTCTCAACAGTAATATTATCCCATACTTGTATATCCTCTACGGGAATCACATGAGACAGATCTAGAATATACCTTCGGAGTTGGGACACATGGAACACATCATGAAAATTAGACAGGTTGGGTGGCAGGGCCATTCTATATACAATACTTCCCACCTTCTCTGAAATCTGATACAGACCAATAAGCCGAGAAGTTAACTTCTTTGACTTTAGAGCACGACCTACATCAGTTACCGGTGATACTCTCAAGAATACATGGTCTCCCTCTTGAAATTCAAGATCCTTCCTCCTCCTATCATGGTAACTCTTTTTCCTGCTCTGTGAAGCTTTCATCTTCTCTTAGACTATGTTTACTTTCTTCGTAGTCTCTCTCACCATCTCGAGTCCGAGCACCACACGCTCACCCGATTCATACCAACACAAAGGTGTTCTGCACCTCCGACCATACAGTGCCCCAAAAGGTTTCATACCAATACTAGCATGGTAAATATTGTTATAGGTGCATTCAATCAAAGGAAGACAACTATCCCATGTACCTCCTTCCTCAAGAACACAATCCCTCAACAAATCCTCTAGCGACTGAATAGTCCTCTCCGTCTGACCATCTGTCTGTGGATGATATGCAGAGCTCAATTTTATCTTCGACCCCAATGATTCCTGCAAAATCTTCTAGAAAGCATAACTAAATCTCAGATCTCTATCTGACACAATGCGAGACGGAACACCGTGTAGCTTCACGATCACACGGTGATAAATCTCTGCCAACTTCGTGTTGGTGTAAGCCCTAGAGGCCAATACTTTTGGTACTTGTATCGAATTATTTATTAATAATAAAAGGCATTTCTTTATTATGTTTTCTTTCCAAAATAATAAAGTCCCTAGAATGGTTTATTGGTTTAATGAAATGTTAAGTGTGACTTAATCATGAGATCCCATTAAACATAAGAAACTATTCTTAAAGTATCCGTAGTCAAGCTTTAATGTGAAGTGGGATAACATTAAAGCATTAAGATTATTATGAAGATAGATTGATGATCACATCTCATGGATCATAGATAAGGAGTTATCAAGTCTTGACATAGGTATGAATATTAGGAGTAATATTTATACTGGATTGACCCGTTATGAGATTACTACATAGAATGTTATGCAAAGTGTCATAAGTTGTTCTCATGATGATAATGGTGTATACCACCCTTCGACCTGAAACCACTATGGACCCTAGATGTAGAGTCAAGTACTTTATTGCTTATCAAATATCATCCGTAACTGGATGACTATAAAGATGGTTGATGGGTACTTCACAAAGCATGCTAAGGGACATGAGTGACCTAGATGGAATTTGCTCATCCTGCATAACAGGATAAATGTCTAAGGGCCCAATATTGAACTGGACAAGGGTGACACAGTGTATGCCTTGTGTTCAATATAGACATGAGGGCAAAAGGGTAATTTTACAACACAAATATTATCATGGAAAAGGTTTGATCAGATCACATGACATTTTCGTGACTTGGGTAACAGTGATATGTTGCTAGATACCGCTCACTGTTTATTATATTAAATGTGTGGTTTAATATAATTGCCAATGTCGCGAAAACCTACAGGGTCACACACATAAGGACAGGTTGATGAGAGATATAATAAATAAGGAACACCGTAAGGTACGGTGCACTTAAGTGTAATACGGAAAGTGGTAAGGTACCATGTGGATAAGTGATATATGGTACATCATAAGGTATGATGTCCATAAGCTTAAATGGGCTTTAGCTTATAGCCTTAATTGGGCTTTTAGCTTGTAGCCCATACGAGTGATTCTATAAATAGATCCCTTGTGATGAAGCAATTTCACTTGATGCAATTTCGTTTTTGATTCTCTCTCTCACTCAAGGTTTCCGTTCGTGATCAGCTAGCACTGTGACCGGAAGCGATCTGTTCGTGTGGACTGAGTAGAGGCGTTGTTCTTCATTAACGCTCGTGATCACGACGTCAAAGATCTGAATCGCCACAAGAGGTAAATATTTCTATCACTGACCATGCTCATTCGTAAGGATCTCTAAAGGAAAATTTTATATTCCGCTGCGTTTTTTATCGCAATTTTCCTTCAGTGGTATCAGAGCCACTTACGAAACCATGGATCTGATAGTTGTTTATGTTCTATATTTTCTGTTTTGATTCGATTAAAACCAGAATGAATTGAATAATAAACGAGTAATTAAATTTGGCATCTGTTGTGTACGATTTGGATGATTGATGTTGACTATGCTTCGGAATCCGACATTAGTATGGTGAAGCAGCGATACATCGATCGTCCATAGGTTACACAAGTAAGATCGATCACTTTTATATATGATATAAGTAAATCTGATGCAACGATGGTATATGGGATATACTGTTTCTGTTTCGTTCATTCAAACACTTGATGATTGTTATTCCTTTGACCGATCATTGTTCATATGCTTCGGAATCCGACATTAGTATGGTGAAGCAATGGCATGTGATTAATCATACTGAATTATCAATCGAAATGTGTTTGACAGCATGAAACTGTTGCATTAGGGTTCATGACGGCACAAGGGTTGTGTTGTTGCAGAGTTATGCAATTAGGGTTGTGAATGCACAAGAGTTGTGCGAAAATGACGCCGATTTCAAATGAATTGTTCATTAAAATTTTGCCCCTGACAACCCCGCAAAGGGGCGCTGCCCCCTTGACCCCCGTCCGCTGAACGGTCAGCAGAACCACCGTCCGCTGACCAGGCAGCGGAACCCCCGGCTAACTCTGCGTAGTGTGATCAATCATCGAAATTTAATTTGCCTTTTTTTAATTAACAAAATTTAAACTAATAATAAAAGTGTGTTTATTATTATTGTCTTGTGGTGATCAGTTATGGCCTTAGTTTTTTCCTTTATTTTGTTTTGGGACTGTAAAATACGGCCTGCGTGTCGTGCCTCTCTCTAAAATTCTTGATGTAACTTCTTTTCTCATCTCACTCCCTCGTATGTAAAACGAGTTTCTTTTATGTAATGTATTGTTATGAAGAAAGAGAAGAATACAATATCAAAGGAGGATAACCTTGAAGATCTTGCTTGGAGAAGTTTAGATCGTTATTAGGTTAGCTTAGGTTCTCTCATTGGCTTGGGAGAACAATTGCGCTAGGGGCCATAACTGTATCCTTTTATGTATGTTGATGCATGTGTTTGTATGTTGATGCATGAGAGAGACGAATTGCATGTTATGCCGGTGAGATCAAACTAATAACAAAATCCCTCAAGTTAAATATTAAGTTCATGCTTTCCAAGTTTTAGCACTCATCAAGACTAGTATCGAACAATGTAGGTTTCGCCTACGCGAGGTGCATGTTCTATATTAGTAAGGTGCGATGGGATAATTGTAATATCGAACTGCTAAAACAATGGGTCAAACTTAACTAAACACATTATAATAAGATTATACATGTTTAGAAGCAAGAGTTGGGAATGATTCATATGATGAATTAGAATAAGGAGTTATTCACCCAACTGAAAATATTCGAGTGTTGTATGAGATACAATTGGAAGGAGTTCCTACCTAAATAACCTAGTTTTGTGTAATCAGCCTAACGCTGACTTAGAACAAAGTGAAATGTGGATCTCGACCCACTAGAAAGTCTTCCAACGGGATTTTCCGAATCAAATGATGAGGGTCATTTGGTTTGAGTAAAATAGTGGGAGCATATTTGATTAAAGGCCTAATTAAATATGTTGTTTTAATGATACTTATATTTTCATTTTTTTGTAGATTACCATGACAACAAACAACCATATTTTGCGATCAATCCTAGATAAGGAAAAATTGTCTGGGACAAATTTCCTGGATTGGCACCGAAATATGAGGATTGTCCTCAAGCATGATAAGAAGCTGTATGTCTTGGAGACACCTGTTCCTGAAGAGGAACCGCCTAGTTCGGCACCTAAGGCAGAAAGAGAAGCTTATAAGAAGCATCTTGATGATGCTAACAAAGCCGCCTGTCTCATGCTAGCTACTATGAACTCGGAGTTGCAAAAGCAACACGAGAACATTTCAGCGTTCGATATGATCGGACATCTGAAAATGCTCTATCAAGAGCAAGCAAGAAATGAGAGGTTTCAGGTTTCAAAGGCCCTTTTTAACAGCAAGTTATCTGAGGGAAACCCTGTAGGTCCCCATGTACTCAAAATGATTGGGTATGTGGAGAACCTTGAAAGGTTAGGGTTTCCGCTTGGAAAGGAACTTGCAACTGATTTTATCTTGCAATCGTTGCCAGATAGCTTTAATCAGTTTGTCATGAATTTCAACATGAATGACATGGATAAGAGTCTTCCAGAATTGCTAAGCATTTTGAAAACTGCTGAGCAGAATATGAAGACAAAAGGGAAGTCCATTCTGATGGTCAGTAATGGAAAGAAGCTGAACAAGAGGCCTACCAAGCAGGTTGGTAAAGGGAAAGGCAAGGAAGTTGCCAAGCCTAAACCTATTGTTCCTGCTTTGAAGCCTAGTGGAGGCATAGCAAAGGAGGGCACTTGCTTCCATTGCGGTAAGACCGGACATTGGAAGAGAAACTGCCCAAAGTACCTGGAAGATATGAAAAATGGAGTAGGGACTTCAAATTCAGGTATTTTTGTTATTGAAATTAATTTATCTACTTCTGCATCATGGGTATTAGATACTGGATGTGGTTCTCACATTTGTACTAATGTGCAGGGGCTAAAAAGGAGTAGAGATTTGGCAAAAGGTGAAGTTGACCTACGAGTTGGAAATGGAGCAAAGGTTGCTGCTTTAGCCGTAGGAACTTATGTTTTGACTTTACCTAGTGGTTTAATAATTCAGTTAGAGAACTGTTATTATGTACCTGCAATTAGTAGGAATATTATTTCCGTTTCTTGTTTGGACAAGTTTGGTTTTTCATTTATAATAAAGAACAATTGTTGCTCTATTTATTTGAATGATATATTCTATGCTTCTGCACAAATGAACAATGGACTATATGTCCTTGATCTTGAAATGCCAATTTATAACATTAATACTAAACGGATTAAACCTAATGAGTTAAATCCAAGCTACCTTTGGCACTGTCGCTTAGGCCACATAAATGAGAAACGCATTTCCAAACTCCATAAAGATGGACTCTTGGACTCTTTTGATTATGAATCATATGAGACATGCAGATCTTGTTTAATTGGAAAGATGACAAAGTCCCCATTCACAGGAAAAGGTGAAAGGGCTAATGATCTTTTGGCCCTCATACATACTGATGTATGTGAACCACTGAACATACCATCCAGAGGAGGTTTTCAATACTTCATCACATTTACTGATGATTTCAGTAGATATGGTTATGTGTATTTAATGAAACACAAATCTGAAACCTTTGAAAAATTCAAGGAATTCAAGAATGAAGTACAAAACCAACTAGGTAAGAATATTAAAGTTCTTCGATCAGATCGAGGAGGTGAATATTTAAGCCTAGAGTTTGATGACCATCTAAAGGAATGTGGGATTTTATCCCAACTTACTCCTACCGGAACACCACAATGGAATGGTGTATCTGAGAGAAGAAATCGAACCTTGTTAGACATGGTCCGATCCATGATGAGTCACGCCGATCTTCCGAACTCCTTTTGGGGACATGCACTATTGACTGCAGCTTACACACTTAACCGGGTTCCATCCAAAAAGGTTGAGAAGACACCATATGAGATATGGAGTGGTAAGAAACCACATATGTCTTACATGAAGATTTGGGGTTGCGAAGTTTATGTGAAACGACAAATTTCAACTAAGCTTGAGCCCAAATCTGACAAATGCTTATTTGTGGGGTATCCTAAAGAAACAAGAGGGTATTACTTCTACAATCCTTCTGAGGGCAAAGTGGTTGTCGCTCGAACTGGAGTTTTTCTGGAAAAGGATTTTATTTCCAAAAGAATCAGTGGGAGGAAAATAGAGCTTGAAGAAATTCAAGAACCACAAAGCATTGATACACCTATGGAGGAATTAGAGCAGGAAACACAAGTAGTTGTGGAAGAGCAACCTGCTCAAGTAGAACAAGACCAGCGTAGGTCAAGCAGGATACGTCAACAACCTAAGAGATATGGATATCTCATAAGTGATCAGGGTGATGTATTACTCATGGATCAAGATGAGCCTGTGACCTACCAAGAGGCCATAACTGGTCCTGAGTCCGAGAAGTGGCTAGAAGCCATGAAATCTGAAATGGATTCCATGTACACAAACCAGGTTTGGACCTTGGTAGAGCCTCCTATAGGAGTTAACCCTATAGGATGCAAGTGGGTCTTCAAAAAGAAGACTGACATGGATGGTAAGGTACATACCTATAAGGCAAGACTGGTTGCAAAAGGCTATAAACAAATTCATGGGGTTGACTATGATGAAACCTTTTCACCAGTTGCAATGCTTAAATCTGTTCGGATTTTACTTGCTATCACTGCATATCATGATTATGAAATATGGCAGATGGATGTCAAAACTGCTTTCCTTAATGGGAATCTTCTTGAGGATGTGTACATGACACAACCTGAAGGATTTGACATACCAGAAGAAGCCCGAAAGATATGTAAGTTACAGCGATCAATTTATGGATTGAAGCAAGCTTCCAGAAGCTGGAATCTTCGTTTTGATGAAACAGTAAAACAATATGGATTCATCAAGAATGAAGATGAGCCTTGTGTCTACAAGAAGGTTAGTGGGAGCATGATCGTATTCCTGGTATTATATGTAGATGACATATTACTCATTGGAAACGATGTCCCTACCTTGCAACAAGTGAAGACTTGGTTAGGGAAATGCTTTTCAATGAAGGACCTAGGTGAAGCAGCCTATATATTAGGAATCAGGATCTATAGAGATAAGTCACAAAAACTGCTTGGCCTAAGTCAGAGTACATACATAGAAAAAGTGTTGAGACGCTTTAATATGCATGATTCCAAGAAAGGATTCATACCTATGCAACATGGCATGTGTCTGTCAAAAACACAATCCCCTTCAAGTAAGGAAGAAAGGGATCGCATGGATAAGATTCCATATGCATCTGCAATAGGATCTATCATGTATGCCATGCTATGTACTCGACCAGATGTCTCGTATTCTTTAAGTGCAACGATTAGGTACCAGTCAAATCCCGGTGATGCTCATTGGGTAGCTGTCAAGAATATCCTTAAGTACTTGAGAAGAACTAAGGACTCATTCTTGATATATGGAGGTCAGGAAGAGCTTGCTGTAATTGGATACACCGATGCTAGCTTCCAGACAGATAAGGATGACTTTAGATCGCAATCTGGTTATGTGTTTTGTTTAAATGGTGGCGCTGTGAGCTGGAAAAGTTCAAAGCAAGATACAGTTGCTGATTCTACAACCGAGGCTGAGTATATTGCTGCCTCAACTGCAGCAAAGGAAGCTGTTTGGATCAAGAAGTTCATTAGTGAACTTGGCATAGTCCATAGCATTGTGGATCCCATTGATCTCTATTGTGATAACAATGGTGCTATCGCACAAGGTAAGGAGCCTAGATCTCACCAATGATCCAAACACATACTTAGGCGTTATCATCTCATTCGAGAGATAATCGATCGGGGAGATGTGAAAATATGCAGAGTACCTACACTTGACAATGTTGCTGACCCATTAACAAAGCCTCTTGCGCAGCTGAAGCATGATGGACATACTAGATCTATGGGTATTAGGGGTATGCCTGATTGGCTCTAGTGCTAGTGGGAGATTGTTGGTGTAAGCCCTAGAGGCCAATACTTTTGGTACTTGTATCGAATTATTTATTAATAATAAAAGGCATTTCTTTATTATGTTTGCTTTCCAAAATAATAAAGTCCCTAGAATGGTTTATTGGTTTAATGAAATGTTAAGTGTGACTTAATCATGGGATCCCATTAAACATAAGAAACTATTCTTAAAGTATCCGTAGTCAAGCTTTAATGTGAAGTGGGATAACATTAAAGCATTAAGATTATTATGAAGATAGATTGATGATCACATCTCATGGATCATAGATAAGGAGTTATCAAGTCTTGACATAGGTATGAATATTAGGAGTAATATTTATACTGGATTGACCCGTTATGAGAATACTACATAGAATGTTATGCAAAGTGTCATAAGTTGTTCTCATGATGATAATGGTGTATACCACCCTTCGACCTGAAACCACTATGGACCCTAGATGTAGAGTCAAGTACTTTATTGCTGATCAAACGTCATCCGTAACAGGATGACTATAAAGATGGTTGATGGGTACTTCACAAAGCATGCTAAGGGACATGAGTGACCTAGATAGAATTTGCTCATCCTGCATAACAGGATAAATGTCTAAGGGCCCAATATTGAACTGGACAAGGGTGACACAGTGTATGCCTTGTGTTCAATATAGACATGAGGGCAAAAGGGTAATTGTACAACACAAATATTATCACGAAAAAGGTTTGGTATGATCATATGACATTTTCGTGACTTGGTTAACAGTGATGTGTTGCTAGATACCGCTCACTGTTTATTATATTAAATGTGTGATTTAATATAATTGCCAACGTCGCGAAAACCTACAGGGTCACACACATAAGGACAGGTTGATGAGAGATATAATAAATAAGGAACACCGTAAGGTACGGTGCACTTAAGTGTAATACGGAAAGTGGTAAGGTACCACGTGGATAAGTGATATATGGTACATCATAAGGTATGATGTCCATAAGCTTAAATGGGCTTTAGCTTATAGCCTTAATTGGGCTTTTAGCTTGTAGCCCATACGAGTGATTCTATAAATAGATCCCTTGTGATGAAGCAATTTCACTTGATGCAATTTCGTTTTTGATTCTCTCTCTCACTCAAGGTTTCCGTTCGTGATCAGCTAGCACTGTGACCAGAAGCGATCTGTTCGTGTGGACTGAGTAGAGGCGTTGTTCTTCATCAACGCTCGTGATCACGACGTCAAAGATCTGAATCGCCACAAGAGGTAAATATTTCTATCACTGACCATGCTCATTCGTAAGGATCTCTAAAGGAAAATTTTATATTCCGCTGCGTTTTTTATCGCAATTTTCCTTCACTTCGGTATTGGAAAATTATTACTAATCGGAATGAAATAAGCTGATTTTGTTAGCCTGTTAACAATCACCCAAATTACATCGTTCCCATCTTGGAGTACTTGGCAGCCCCGTCACAAAGTCCATTAATATACTATCCCACTTCCATTCCAGAGCATCTAAAGGTTCCAACAACCCCAAGGTTTCTGATGTTCGACCTTCGATTTCTGACAAGTCAAACATGCATACACAAACCGTGCCACATCTCGTTTCAACCCAGACCACCAAAACAATTTCTTCAAGTTGTGGTACATCTTGCTAGCTCCCAGATGAATACTCAAACCACTCCTATGAACTTCTTCCAGAATCATCTTCCTCATTCTTGTATTATCAGGAATACAAATTCTATCGTGGAATCTCAACACACCTTGGGCATCTACTTTAAACTCACTGTCTTCAGATTTTTCATTCACAACCATTAAGTCTACAAATTTCACATCTAGTTTCTGAGCTTCTCTAATATCATCCAAGGAATCATTTTTAATTTTCAATATTCCCAACATAACACTCTGCAGTGTCACTTTATAGACTAAACTCATGTCTTTGAATTATTCAATTAACTCCAGTTCTCTAACCATCATAGCAGACATATGTAAATTTTTCCGACTCAAAATATCAGCCACAACATTAGCTTTAACTGGATGATAATTTAAGCCAAAGTCATAGTTCTTAAATAATTCCAACCATCTTCTCTGTCTCATATTCTGTTCTTTCTGATCAAATAAGTATTATAGGCTCTTATGATCACTAAACACTTCAAATCGGGATCCATAGAGATAATGCCTCCAAATCTTTAGCACAAACACTACTATAGCTAATTCTAGATCATGAGTAGGATAGTTTCTTCCAAGAATCCTTAATTTCCTCGACGCATAAGCAACCACTTCATTCCGGACTCGATTCCTGTATCCAGCCATGGCACGTCTGAAGAGTTTGAAGATCAACCCCTGTAACAGGCCAGGTAATTATCTTTCTTTCTCAGGTACGCAAGTTCTCGCTAAGGAATCTCTTACGCGATCGAAAACCTCCAGATGGCATCCATAAGCCCATCCATATACCATCTCTCCAAATGGCATCTGTAAGCCCATTCCCTACATCACACTGCTAACATCCTACTATGTGAGTGCAAATTTCTGGGCACTCTAGTGTTCAATCATCTTCCACCTTCGGATCACGAAAGGCACGCCAGCCAATCTACATCCTCAGGTTTAAGAAGATTGAACAGGGGAAACTGTTGTACCCCAAAATTTTCCCTCCCATATCCTTCAAAGATTTGTCAAGATCAAGCTTCAAAATCCCTCAAGGGTTGCACAGTCCAATTGCCTCCTAACACAGTCAAAATTAGGGTTTTGGTTCTTGCAAAGATATTGAGGTTTCCAAGGGTCTAATCAAGTCCCATATGCCTACATACATTGTCAAGCATCCATATGTCAAGTTTCAAGACTCATAGCATCAAGTTGCACAGTCAAAAGCCCTAATTGCTCTACAGTCAACTGCAGGGGCAAAATGGTCATTTGACAATCAAAAGTCAAAATTTTTGGTCAACATCTTATTTTGAAGCCAAAATCATCATTTGATCAATTCTTGATCATGATTCCACAAGCATGACTCAAAAAGTCTCAAGATGCAAAAGTTTCTATTTTTGGACAGCTGAAAAGTCAACTGCAAATTGACCAAGGCATAACTTCTTCATGGTTTATCAGAAAAATCCCATCCAATGCTCATTTTGAAGGGGATGACATTTCCTACAACTCATCTTCACACTCCAAGTCCATGAAATGCTCTCACAAAAAGTTATCAATTTCAACATTATAGGTCATTTTCAAAAGTCAACAAAAAGGCACTTTAAGTAAAAGACCATAACTTGAGATTGGTAAATCAAAATGATATGGGACCAAAGGCATTGGTTAGAGGACTTCAAGACCTTTCCAAAATGTCCAAGAACATGTCCATAGCTTCAAAATTGAGCAAGATATGCATTGGAGAAGTTGGGACATTTTTGGGAACCTTCAAAAGTCAACTTTGCCTAAAACACTTCAAATTTGCTAATGGGCCTCAAATTCTTTCTTGAATCATTACCCAAGGCCTATGCACGACCCATCGAACTTAAAATAATTTATTTTATTATTTTTAATTAATTAATTGGATTTATATTTATATTAATTCATTTAATTAGTTTTAATTATAAGAAAATTCAAAGATATGCTTTTTTAGATCTTTTTGTGCAGCAAATGTGACTAGGGCAAGCTGGCAATTCGTTTCTCAATCAACAAGACAAGATCTTCCATAATTGGAAAAGTTTTCATGGAAAAAGATTGAAAAAAGATATGATTAGCAATCAAATATTCAAGTCATCAATTCATGGACTTTTGGGCTCATTCTTGACCTAATTCACATCACATACATATGCATAAGCTAACCCTACTCAAAGATACACGAAAAAGCTGCTGAGAATCCATAACCAATTTGAAAAAAAAATCAAGAAAGTTGTGAAACTGATTTCATACTTGCAGTACCTTTCCACGCCTAAAAAGGATTCCAATACGTTGCCTAGGTCTCCAGGAAGCGTTTGCAATCAAGAATCAATCCTAACACGCAAAGAATCCAAGAACATGATCCGTACGTATTACCTTATTTTTCAAACTTGCATATCATGTTTCACGTGTTTTTAATTTGTTTTCTTGTTTGATTTACACTAATAGTGACCTTCTGAAGCGATTGGTACGGTTTAATTGAACTAACGTTGCCTGGATCGAAATTCACCATGGACGAAACCTAGGGTTTTTGAAGCTCCAAATTAGGGCTTTAGGTATCAGGAAAAATTGGACCCCAAGACCAGTATAGACGAACTCGTTGCAACAAGCCTGATTCATTGAGATACTCGCGCTCAATTTATATGATCTGTGGGCGTGTTCGCTATTTTTCACTATTGCACTTAGTGGGGGTTTAAAACCCCCGCTATCTTATTCATGTTTACAGGTACAAACGAAGAAGAAGCATATGTGGCATCCTGTGGTTGGGACATTCAAATCTGGCGCGTTTTTGTTTTGTTTGATACCATAATATTTGTTTTTCTTATATAATAATTGTTTCCCATTCATATGACAAACGCGCGCAATAGCTCAATTGGCAAGGGACGTGGCTTGGTGAGTGCTGGGACCTGGGTTCGATCCCCAGGTCCCCCATATAATTTGTTCTATTTTTTCATAAAGCGTTCACATGCAGCGTATGCTTAGAAGTCCATCATACACTCTCACGCGTGGCTTGCCAAGTGGCCAGGAGATCCAATCCAATGGTCAGGAAACAATACCCATGGTGTGGTCCAGTCAAACAAACGTGCACTTGATTCCTGAAAGTCAAACAAGGCCTTGTCTTGATGGGCCAGAATTGCACAATTAACCTCCACTTTGGGCCTGACACCCCCCTTGGTTTGCAATTTAATTTTCTTTTCTTTCTTTTAATTTCTTTCAATTGTTTTTTTTATAATTATTATTAATTCACTAAAATTAATTTTCCATAAAAAATCAGAAACTAAAAAATGTTTTATTTTTAATTATTTATTAATTTACCATTAATTTATTTTTGTAAATAAATAACTAACAATTAACTTTAGTTTAATTTAGGTTTATATTTTAATTTCTTTTCTTAATAAATAAAAAATACATAAAATTAGGTTTTGACATTTTTTTTATCTTTTCTTAATTAATTATTTTCATCATTATTTATTATTATTATTTTATAAATAACATATAAATTAATTAGTTAGCTTAAATTAGGGTAACTTTAATATTTTTCATTAATAATCAAAAATAGTTTAGAATTAGGGTTTCCTTTTAATTTTAATTTTCTTTATTTTCATAAATACAAAAAAACATAAAAAACACTTTCTTTTCTTTAATTAAATATTAATTAGGCTTTAATTTAATTTAATCTCTCAAAAGGGTCCAACACCCTCGGACGTTCAGTTTAGTTCTTTTCGCGCATTATTTTCTTATTGATTATTATGTAACTGTTCAAGGATGTAATAGTAATTAGGTATTTTTTACTTTCCTCATTTTTATCAAAAACGGGTCTTTGTAATTTGGCGATGTATAGACCCGCGCCTTGTAATAGCGTAGCTTTTATCTTTCCGTCTTTTAATTTTCCGCCCTCATAACTGCTAAACTCACATGAAAGAATGTATGCTAATTAAAAACAACGCGTAGCTCACCATGCAATGATCAAAGATAAAACATAAACTGAAAACAACACGCAATACACACACCACTTCTAGGGTACGCCTCACCCGTTGCCTTCGAAACGTGGTCGTCAAGTATAGGGTGTTTTAGCGGTCGTCCTTATGTCTAAGATCCAGTTGCCTCGAAATGGTTGCCTCGGATTAAAAAGGATCTAGGACATTAGGGTTACTTCTAAGGTGTCCTACTATTTCTTCGGTGACAACAATGTCCCTAACAATCGAATTGACCCGAACACCTCCAACGGTGGTGCTACCTACCTCTCAATGGTGGGATGGCACTACCTTAAGGACTTTTACACAGCCTAATTCCTTAGGGTAGGTAGATGACTCATGGATACTTGCTCTCTCAAAAACAAATCAAAATCTTTTCACACTGACACTTTCAAAAGCTTTCAAAACAAATTTTTCAAACACTCTTGAGGACAGATACAAGAGTCATTCAGAAATCTTTCAATGAAACTTTTTTTCAAACCCACTCACATTTGAAAAGCAAACATTTTGAAAACATAAGAGCAAGTATCTAAGAGCCCGTGGATAACCACGGATAGAAAGGGTGCTAACACCTTCCCTTTCTATAAATCTACCTCCCGAACCGAGAGACATTCTTAATAAGGAATTTTGTTGTGCTTTTGTCCTTTCCATGTTGGAGAACATAAAAGACGGTGGCGACTCTTGCTTACCGCGACATTTCGCGAACCAGCTTAAAAAACAGTCAGTTATATTTCCACCGATCACAGAACTGGCGACTCTGCTGGGGACCAATCTTTAAAGTGAGGTGTCCCTTAGGATAGCTCATACTTGTGTTTTCAATTACTGTGTTTTGTTTGCTTTATTATTGTGGGCATTGTCTTAGGAGTTCTATAGATCCTAACCCGGATCTGGGGGATACCTCTTAGAAAGTAGCAACAAGACTGTGAGGGAACTGTGCAGGGTATACCGACACGGTTGAAGCAGTCTGCTATGTTGATGTGGCACTTTGGTGAGTACCGGTAACCCTTGAGTCAAGTCAAGGAGAGTACGGGGCCGCCGCGTGGTGTCGTGAAGCATCAACTGACCTTAGGAACCTTAATTGAACCATCCTGGCCTCTTTAGGATAGTGAGATAACTGACTTTGGTGCAGTCCGAAGTTGGTTGATACTCGATACTACACTCATTGAGGGTTGTTTTCTTGGAATATTTTGATCGCCAGTTCAGTGGCTAAATCGAAACGATGAACACAGAAAACAATCCAATGATATTGAGATCCTTAGAACCCGGTTACTTTTGATAGGACAGGTTTTGAGCCCACCAACCTCAAGAGGGTAATATCTAGACCCCATGCTGGCCTAAACTCTAAGGGCTATTGTGTGGCTTGTGTGCCTTACCATGTTTGCTTTTTGTGGATACTTGTGGTGTGTTTTATCATAGCATCATAACATCATACAACATCATATGCATCCACTAACCATTTCAGGGGTTCAAATCTTCATCTTTGTTCTTGTTTTGTAGGACATGGAAACTATCCGCAGAAAGACAATTCAGATCAACCTCATAAGGGTCCCTCCTCAGCTTAAGGAACTTACATCCCGGATTCCCGAGAGCTCTTCTTTCAGTGAGAAACATGGAAGACTCATCAGTTTGGTCAACACCAACATTGAGGAAGATATGATAAAGGTCCTCTTCCAGTTCTTTGACCCTCTGCACCACTGTTTTACTTTCCTGGATTATCAACTGGTGCCTACTTTGGAAGAGTTCTCTCAGCTTCTGAAGATCCCTATCCTTAGTCAACTACCCTACAACAGTACGGAAAGGGAACCAAAACTTGAAGAGGTTGCTAAAGCATTATGCCTACAACCATCTGACATCAAGGGACATTGGGAAGTTAGAAGTGGTATCAAAGGATTCTTGGCAAAGTTCCTGTTTGAGAAGGCCCAAGAATGTTGGAATTCCCTTGACCTACAAGCCTTTGAAGAAGTTGTGGCTCTCCTTGTCTATGGGCTGGTGTTGTTCCCGAATCCCGATCAGCTTATAGATATCAATGCTGTTAAGATCTTCATGTCCAGGAATCCTATACCTACGTTGCTTGGGGACATCCTTCACTCATGTTACACTCAAACCATGAGAAAAAGAGGTGTTCTTATGTGCTGCACTCCTCTCCTGGGAAGGTGGTTTATTTCGCACCTTCCACAATCAGTTTTGAAGGACGAACGGGGTTTGAGATGGTCACAACGATTGATGACTCTTATACATGCAGATATACATTGGTGCTCTCGGTCCAGAGAGGATATCACTATCATTGATCATTGCGGGGAGTTTCCTAATGTTCCTTTACTTGGAATCAGAGGAGGTATTACTTACAACCCGTGTCTGGCTTTGAGATAGTTTGGTTATGCTCGGAGGGATGGCCCTCATGACATGTTACTTCCTGACATAGTTTTTGACTTCGACAACGATGCACAAGGACTTCGCCAGAGATTTATCAGAGCTTGGAGGATGCCCAACAAGGTAGACAGCAAGACACTGGGGCACAGGAACTCCATCCCGTTGGAGCCTTATCTCAAGTGGGTATGAGCCCGCTCCCAGAAGCTGGTGATGCCATATCCTCATGTTCTCCCGGTGATCAAGGAGCCAGTGTTGGAAGGAGAGGTGCCCTACACCATTCAACATCCTGACATGCCCACATCCTGGGAAGAAATGCAGAAAAGCTGGATCCAGCTTAAGGAAGAACAGAATTCTCTTGAAGCCAGTCTACATGCTAGTGAGAAGAAGGTCTTGGAGCTCACCCGCCTACTGCACGAAGAAAAGACTCTCAACACTTACATAGCCCCAAAGAGGATGTGCAGTGTCTTTTGGGATTAATTTGCTTTGTAATGTTTTGCCCACGAGGCCTTGATGTACTGAACAATTATTTCTTAATGATAACGTGTGTTCCTTTTTGTCTACAACAAATTTGAACTTTCGAACCCTTGAATGCATTGCATAAACAGCATATCATGCATCATGTGCATAACAGGTACTTTCTCTTACAAGTTGCTTAATGTTCTTCGCTGTTTATTTCAGCAGCCATCATGAATCCTGAATCATCTACTGAGCAATCCATCAAGGCCCTCCAGGCTCAAAACGCCCAGTTCCAAGAGCTGATCATGAGTTTGGCCCAAGGTCAAGAGGAATTGAAGGCTCTGCTGGTCAAGAAGAAGAAGAAGAGAACTGTACTATTCAACACTGGCCGGAGGTTTGGTAACACACTGCAGAATGAGGTTGATCAAGCTGGTTCTTCTGTAGGGAAAGGCAGTCCCCAAGGGGGGAGGGGTCCTAGTCCTGTGGTCTCTGACAACGAGACTGATTTTAATGAAGAGCAGTACCCTCCAACTGAAGACAAGTACAAGCAATTAGAGGATCGCCTGAATGCCATGGAAATTCAACAAGTGCCTGGGTTGGATTTCGGAGACCTGGGTCTATCTTCTGGTGTGGTGATCCCACACAAGTTCAAAGCACCATCTTTCGCAAAGTATGACGGGGCGTCTTGCCCTAAGCTACATCTCAGATCTTATGTGCGGAAGATCCAGCCATATACTGTGGACAAGAACTTATGGATCCATTTCTTCCAGGAGAGTCTTTCAGGGACTCATCTCGAATGGTTCTATCAGCTGGATGGAATCAAGGTTCATAACTGGGAGGACTTGGCTACTGCTTTTTACAAGCAGTATCAGTACAATGCCGACCTCACTCCTATACGTACCCAACTCTAGGGTATGTCGCTAGGATCGGGAGAAGGTTTTAAAGAGTATGCGCAGAAGTGGAGAGACCTGGCTGGCAGGGTGAAACCACCATTGACTGATCGTGAACTAGTAGACATGTTCTTGGGGACCCTATCCGGGTCGTTCTTCAATCATCTCATTGGCAATTCTTCTGCGGGATTTACAGATCTCATTCTGACTGGTGAGAGGATAGAGGCTGGTATGAAATCAGGGAAGATACAGAAAGGTGCGTCCTCAAGTTCTGAGAAAAAGCCTTTCAAAAAGGAAGCCAGTGCTGTGTATGGCCCCAGGAGGCAGAACAAACCAGAACGCCGCCAAGCTGTCAACACGGTGGTAATTGCAAAGCCTGCTGCCGCTCCTTGGCAACTTAACCAACCAAGGGGCGAGAGACCCAGAAGAGAATTTACTCGGCTTAGTATGACCTTGTCGCAGATCTTGCCGCAACTGCTGTCGACCAACTTGGTAACCGTCAGAGAAGCCCCGAAGGTGGTAAACACAACCTCTCCGAAGTACAATCCAAACGCCCGCTGTGCTTATCACTCTGATAGCCCGGGGCATTCTACTGATGATTGTTGGGCCCTGAGGAATAAGGTTCAAGACCTTATTGATGCTAAAGAGGTTCAGTTCGAGGCTCCCGAGAAGCCTAATGTGGTGACAGCTCCCTTTCCCGATCATGGAGTAAATGCTATCAGGGAGGACGACGAAGTGGAGGAATCTGAATTCAAGAGCTGGATCTACCCGACGTCCGACGATGGACTGAATAATTGGACTGCAAAGGACTACATACCTGTTACTTTTGTTACTCAGTAATGAACTCCTTTAAATTTGTAATGAACAATAAATTGAAACTTTATGGCCCGGTGTCTTACCCGGGGCACCGTTGGTTTCATTTGTGAGGGCTTATTACTTGTCATTTCCACATATCATGAATAAATACATTGGACGTTTTTTGCATTTCAAATCTTGTGCTCCCTTTCTTTCTTTCTTTATATATTGCAAAACAACTATATTTACACACACTCACTTATACAGGTTCCAATCCACTCTGGATCTCACTGGTAACGACTCTGCTACTACCAGTTATGACTTCGAAAATCCGATCAACTTAGCCGAAGACGAAGGTGAAGATGATTTTGAAGTACCTGGTGAGCTTGCAAGACTGTTACTCCAGGAAGAGAGGGCCATTCAGCCACATGAAGAGCCAGTGGAAACGGTAAATCTGGGTACTGAGACAGATAGAAAGGAAGTTAAGATTGGTGCCAATCTAGAGCTCAGCGTAAAGCAACGGTTGACTCGGATGTTGCATGATTATGTGGAAATCTTCGCCTGGTCCTATGAAGACATGCCTGGGTTGGATACCGACATTGTGGTCCATCACCTGCCTACCAAGGAAGACTGCCCTCCAGTTAAACAGAAGGTCCGCCGTATGCGTCCAGAGATGTCCGAGAAGATCAAAGCTGAGGTTATGAAACAATTTGATACCGGGTTTCTAGCAGTGACTTCTTACCCTCAGTGGGTTACCAACGTGGTTCCGGTGCCGAAGAAAGATGGCAAGGTCAGAATGTGTGTTGATTACAGGGATTTGAATAGGGCCAGCCCTAAGGATGATTTCCCTCTGCCTCACATCGACGTTCTGGTTGACAACACTGCTCAGCACAAAGTGTTCTCCTTCATGGATGGTTTTTCAGGTTATAATCAAATCAAGATAGCTCCTGAAGATATGGAAAAGACTAGCTTTGTTACTCAGTAGGGCACCTTCTGCTACAAGGTCATGCCTTTTGGACTGAAAAATGCTGGGGCAACCTACCAACGTGCCATGGTTGCTTTATTTCATGACATGATCCATCATGAGATTGAAGTGTACGTCGATGATATGATTGCAAGGTCCCAAACTGAGGAAGAACACCTTGACCATCTGCAGAAGCTGTTTGACCGTTTGAAGTTGTACAAGCTGAGGTTGAACCCAAACAAGTGCACATTTGGGGTAAGATCTGGAAAGTTGCTAGGCTTCGTCGTGAGCGACAAAGGTATTCAAGTGGACCCTGCCAAAGTTAAGGCCATACAAGAGATGCCAGTTCCCAAGACAGAGAAAGAAGTCAGAGGCTTTCTAGGACGTCTGAATTACATTGCCCGATTCATCTCGCACCTAACTGCTACTTGTGAACCAATCTTCAAGCTGCTGAAGAAAGATCAGGTAGTACGTTGCAACGATGAATGTCAGGACGTTTTTGAAAGAATCAAAGAGTATCTCCAAGAACCACCCATTCTTATGCCACCGGTTGAAGGGAGACCTCTAATACTATACTTGACAGTACTTGACAGCTCAATGGGGTGTGTGCTGGGGCAGCATGACGAGTCCGGCCGAAAAAAGCACGCCATTTATTACCTTAGCAAAAAGTTTACCGACTGTGAGACCCGATACTCACTGCTCGAGAAAACTTGTTGCGCTTTGGTATGGGCTGCTCGCCGGCTGAGACAGTATATGCTGACTCACACTACTCTGTTGATTTCAAAAATGGATCCAATAAAGTACATATTCGAAAAGCCTGCTCTGTCTGGAAGAATAGCAAGATGGCAGATGATCTTGACAGAATACGACATCCAGTACACGACTCAGAAAGCTATCAAGGGAAGTGTATTGGCAGACCATTTGGCACACCAGGCAGTAAACGACTACCAGTCAATGAACTTTGAGTTTCCCGACGAGAACATCATGGTAGTAACTGATTGCGAAGTACCTGGACCGGATGAAGGACCTGAGGAAGGATCCCGATGGTCTATGCATTTTGACGGAGCGTCCAACGCTTTGGGTAATGGTATTGGTGCTGTGATCATATCCCCAGAAGGCACCCATACTCCACTTACTGCCCGGCTATGTTTCAACTGCACCAACAACATGGCGGAGTATGAGGCGTGTATCATGGGTCTTCAAGCTGCGATTGACTTAAGGATCAAGTTTCTGAGTGTCTTCGGAGATTCCTCTCTCGTGATCAATCAGATCAAAGGCGAGTGGGATACGAAACACCCAAATCTTATTCCTTACAAGGAGTTAGTGTTGACATTGATCCCCCATTTCACAGAGATAACTTTTGAACACTTCCCAAGAGAGGAGAATCAGTTGGAGGACGCGTTAGCTACGATGTCTTCTATGTTCAAAGTCAAATGGGATAACGAGGCTCCCCGGATCATTATCTGGAAACTGGATGAACCGGCATATTGTTGTGATCTTGAGGCTGAAGAGGTAACTGAAAAACCTTGGTATCATGAAGTGAAAAGGTACTTGGAAGCTCAAGAATACCCTGAAGGTGCATCTGTCAATGAAAAAAAGTTTCTGAGAAGGTTCGCTGCAAAGTTCTTCCTCAGCAACGGTATTCTATACAAGCGAAACCCTGATTCAACCTTACTGCGTTGTGTAGATAAGACTGAAGCAGAAAAGATCATGGCAGAGCTACATGAAGGTACCTTCGGAACCCATTCCAGTGGACATACCATGGCAAAGAAAATCCTTCGGGCAGGATATTTCTGGTCCACAATGGAAGCCGACTGTTACCAACATTCTCGGACATGTCATAAATGCCAGATTTATGCAGATAAGGTGCATGTTCCTCCAGTCCCTCTGAATGTCTTGACAGCACCTTGGCCTTTTGCAATGTGGGGCATTGATATGATCGGCGAGATTAAACCTACGGCATCCAACGGGCATCGCTTCATCCTGGTAGCAATTGATTACTTCACAAAATGTGTTGAAGCAGCTTCCTACGCCACTGTAACCAAGAACATCGTGGCACGGTTCATTCGTCATAACCTGATATGTCGATACGGCGTCCCGGAAAGGATCTTTACGGACATTGGTACCAATCTTAATAACAAGATGATCATTGAGCTCTGCGAGCAATTCAAAATACAACACCACAACTCTTCTCCTTACTGGCCGAAGATGAGGGCTGTCGAAGCAGCTAATAAGAATATCAAGAAGATTGTGCAGAAGATGACAGTGACGTACAAAGATTGGCATGAGATGTTACCGTTTTCTCTTCATGGGTACCATACCTCAGCAAGAACGTCAACCGGGGCAACTCCCTTTTCCTTGGTCTACGGCATGGAGGCAGTCTTGCCGATTGAAGTCCAGATACCCTCTCTCCGGATAATGAAGGATGCAGGTTTGAGCGAAGATGACTGGATCCAGACTCGACTTGATCAATTAAACCTAATTGACGAAAATAGACTCACTGCTATTTGCCATGGTCAAACGTATCAAAAACGGATGATAAGGGCATTTAACAAGAAAGTCAGACCACAAGAGTATCAAGTTGGGGACCTGGTAATCAAGCGCATCATTCTTCCTCAAAGTGATCCCAGGGGCAAATGGACCCCCACATATGAAGGGCCATTTGTGGTTAAACATGTCTTCTCAGGAGGAGCCATGATTCTAACCACCATGGATGGCGACGACCTTCCTCACCCCGCCAATGCAGACATAGTAAAAAGATACTACGCATGATAAAAGACCCGCTAGGTTGACATACCTAGGCAAAAATTAGGGCTTCCCGGCGAACCAAAAGGGTTCGGGCAAAATGAGGGATGAAATGAAAAAAATCTATACACCCGGCAAGTCGAAAACCTGAAAAGGCGGCTTGGGCAAAAATGGGTATCCCGGTGGACTGAAAACCCGAAAGGGCGGTCCAGGAAAAAGTTAGGGATTAAAGCGTAATACTATGTCTCATTGGATCACCTTGCATCCAGAATCCGGTATCAAGTTCAGACGGCATCAAGCAATCAACTTCATCTTCAACTAAGCAACCAAGTGATGAGACGCTTGAAGACATAAAGGCGATAGCAGAGTTGGAACCCAGTGGGATTATTCTTTTCACATAGCTGTTTTGTTTCCTTTTTCACCAAATTGTATAAATTCTGTTGTTCGGCGGCGTTCTCTTACTAGGACGTCAGCCTCTTATACATAAACGCCTATTTTCAGGCAATTTCAAAATTAATACAAATTCACTTTTCAGACCAATTGCCAATTGTTTTTCCCTTTTTTCTGTTTTGTTTTGTGAAGAACGTCCAATGTTCATTTGTGATATATGCATTTGACACTAATTTCTAACTCATAAATATTTGCATGCGAAATAAAGGATTAATTACAGGTAACATCAGAAACAGGGGCAATAATGAGTTGTCGAAGCAACCTAATTGCTCTATCCACCGAGGTACCAAGGTAAGTTCGGCTGAAGAACGTAACCCAGATACCTTCACTCCCCGCCGAGTAAGACAAGATTCAACAATTCTCTCCCAAGCAGTTGGTCTCCCATCAGCCCCAAAAAGGCACAGTATCTCCAGCAAGTCAGCAACACTCCCCCCGAGCAGAGTTAGTCTATTGTCAGCCTCAAGGAATTTGGATTATCCCCCAAAGATTATCACATTCCCCAACGGAGTGTACAAACATTCCTAGCAAGCATCCCCGGAAATCTTGATCTAAGATTGTTCCCCGGCGATATACCGGACATCCAGTGGAGCCATTCCCCAGTCCAATCTGAAAAGTTTCCTCAGGAGAGTTCAATCAATCTCCCCAGTAGATTCAGGAAGCTTATCCCCAGTAGATGCTGGAAGCTTATCACCTGCAGAGTACGAACGCTCCCCCGACTTTATTAAAAGGTTATTTCCCCACCAGGATATAACTGGGTTATCCTCAGCCAATTGCCACGGAAAGATCGTCCCCGGCGAAATCTTCCTATCCCCAGCAGAGTTCATCAAATCTTCCAACAGAGCTCAACAATGGTATCCCCAGCGGAGTTATCATCAACCTCAGCAAAGTACCTCTTTCCCCACAGAGTCCACTCCCCGCAGAGTTATTTATTCGCCAAGTTTATTCCCCAACGGAGTCATCTTCTCCTATCGGTTTATTCTTACAACTATCATCCCCAGCGGAAACGAAGAATCTCACTCTTCAACATCAGCCCAGGATTTAACCCCCGGCATTCGTCAAGGATTTACTTTCCTAGACAAAAATACATCCATAAACATCACATCTTCATACATTATAGCATGCATATACGCATCATGAACATACAAATCTCAGTCATCTCATGACATCACACATTTCGTACATCATGACATCGCATACAACTAACGTTTTGTCTTTTCAGGACAAAGGTCAATACAAAGATGATTACTATCAACTGTCGCAATTCTAGATCCGATTCATGTATCTTGCCAGGGTGTATCTGTTGACGACTATTTTCTAGACTCGATTCCTGTATCCAGCCAGGGCACGTCTGAAGAGTTTGAAGATCCGATTCCTGTATCCAGCCAGGGTGTATCTGTTGATGACTATTTCCGGACTCGATTCCTGTATCCAGCCAGGGCACGTCTGAAGAGTTTGAAGATCCGATTCCTGTATCCATCCAGGGTGTATCTGTTGACGACTATTCCGGACTCGATTCCTGTATCCAGCCAGGGCGCGTCTGAAGAGTTTGAATATCCGATTCCTGTATCTTGCCAGGGTGTATCTGTTGACGACTATTTTCCAGACTCGATTCCTGTATCCAGCCAGAGCACGTTTGAAGAGTTTGAAGATCCGATTCCTGTATCCAGCCAAGGTGTATCTGTTGACGACTATTTCTGGACTCGATTCCTATATCCAGCCAGGGCACGTCTGAAGAGTTTGAAGATCCGATTCCTGTATCCAACCAGGGTGTATCTGTGAGCGACTATTTTCCGGACTCAATTCCTGTATCCTGCCAGGGCACGTCTGAAGAGTTTGAAGATCTGATTCCTGTATCCAGCCAGGGTGTATCTGTTGACGACTATTCCAGATTCGATTCCTGTATCCAGCCAGGGCACGTCTGAAGAGTTTGAAGATCCGATTCCTATATCCAGCCAGAGTGTATCTGTTGACGACTATTTTCCGGACTCGATTCCTGTATCTTGCCAGGGCACATCTGAAGAGTTTGAAGATCCGATTCCTGTATCCAGCCAGGGTGTATCTGTTGACGACTATTTTCCGGACTCGATTCCTGTATCCTGCCAGGGCACGTCTGAAGAGTTTGAAGATCCGATTCCTGTATCCAGCCAGGGTGTATCTGTTGACGACTATTTCCGGACTCGATTCCTGTATCCAGCCAGGGCACGTCTGAAGAGTTTGAAGATCCGATTCCTGTATCCAGCCAGGGTGTATCTGTTGACGACTATTCCGGACTCGATTCCTGTATCCAGCCATGGCACGTCTGAAGAGTTTGAAGATCAACCCCTGTAACAGGCTAGGTAATTATCTTTCTTTCTCAGGTACGCAAGTTCTCGCTAAGGAATCTCTTACGCGATCGACAACCTCCCGATGGCATCCATAAGCCCATCCATATACCATATCTCCAAATGGCATCTGTAAGCCCATTCCCCACATCACACTGCTAACATCCTACTATGTGAGTGCAAATTTCTGGGCACTTTAGTGTTCAATCATCTTCCACCTTCGGATCACGAAAGGCACGCCAGCCAATCTACATCCTCAGGTTTAAGAAGATTGAACAGGGGCAACTGTTTTACCCCAAAATTTGCCCTCCCATATCCTTCAAAGATTTGTCAAGATCAAGCTTCAAAATCCCTCAAGGGTTGCACAGTCCAATTGCCTCCTAACACAGTCAAAATTAGGGTTTTGGTTCTTCAAAGAGATTGAGGTTTCCAAGGGTCTAATCAAGTCCCATATGCCTACATAGATTGTCAAGCATCCATATGTCAAGTTTCAAGACTCACAGCATCAAGTTGCACAGTCAAAAGCCCTAATTGCTCTACAGTCAACTGCAGGGGCAAAATGGTCATTTGACAGTCAAAAGTCAAAATGTTTGGTCAACATCTTATTTTGAAGCCACAATCATCATTTGATCAATTCTTGATCATGATTCCACAAGCATGACTCAAAAAGTCTCAAGATGCAAAAGTTTCTATTTTTGGACAGCTGAAAAGTCAACTGCAAATTGACCAAGGCATAACTTCTTCATGGTTTATCAGAAAAATCCCATCCAATGCTCATTTTGAAGGGGATGACATTTCCTACAACTCATCTTCACACTCCAAGTCCAAGAAATGCTATCACAAAAAGTTATCAATTTCAACATTATAGGTCATTTTCAAAAGTCAACAAAAAGGCACTTTAAGTCAAAGACCATAACTTGAGATTGGTAAATCAAAATGACATGGGACAAAAGGCATTGGTTAGAGGACTTCAAGACCTTTCCAAAATGTCCAAGAACATGTCCATAGCTTCAAAATTGAGCAAGATATGCATTGGAGAAGTTGGGAAATTTTTGGGAACCTTCAAAAGTCAACTTTGCCTAAAACACTTCAAATTTGCTAATGGGCCTCAAATTCTTTCTTGAATCATTACCCAAGGCCTATGCACGACCCATCTAACTTAAAATAATTTATTTTCTTATTTTTAATTAATTAATTGGATTTATATTTATATTAATTCATTTAATTAGTTTTAATTATAAGAAAATTCAAAGATATGCTTTTTTATATCTTTTTGTGCAGCAAATGTGACTAGGGCAAGCTGGCAATTCGTTTCTCAATCAACAAGACAAGATCTTCCATAAGTGGCAAAGTTTTCATGGAAAAAGATTGAAAAAAGATATGATTAGCAATCAAATATTCAAGTCATTAATTCATGGACTTTTGGGCTCATTCTTGACCTAATTCACATCACATACATATGCATAAGCTAACCCTACTCAAAGATACACGAAAAAGCTGCTGAGAATCCATAACCAATTTGAAAAAAAAAATCAAGAAAGTTGTGAAACTGATTTAATACTTGCAGTACCTTTCCACGCCTAAAAAGGATTCCAATACGTTGCCTAGGTCTCCAGGAAGCGTTTGCAATCAAGAATCAATCCTAACACGCAAAGAATCCAAGAACACGAGCCGTACGGTTTACCTTATTTTTCAAACTTGCATATCATGTTTCACGTGTTTTTAATTTGTTTTCTTGTTTGATTTACACTAATAGTGACCTTCTGAAGCGATTGCTACGGTTTAATTGAACTAACGTTGCCTGAATCGAAATTCACCATGGACGAAACCTAGGGTTTCTGAAGCTCCAAATTAGGGCTTTAGGTATCAGGAAAAATTGGACCCCAAGACCAGTATAGACGAACTCGTTGCAACAAGCCTGATTCATTGAGATACTCGCGCTCAATTTATATGATCTGTGGGCGTGTTCGCTATTTTTCACTATTGCACTTAGTGGGGGTTTAAAACCCCGGCTATCTTATTCATGTTTACAGGTACAAACGAAGAAGAAGAATAGGTGGCATCCTATGGTTGGGACATTCAAATCTGGCGCGTTTTTGTTTTGTTTGATACCATAATATTTGTTCTTCTTATATAATAATTGTTTCCCATTCATATGACAAACGCGCGCAATAGCTCAATTGGCAAGGGACGTGGCTTGGTGAGTGATGGGACCTGGGTTCGATCCCCAGGTCCCCCATATAATTTGTTCTATTTTTTCATAAAGCGCTCACATGCAGCGTATGCTTAGAAGTCCATCATGCACTCTCACGCGTGGCTTGCCAAGTGGCCAGGAGATCCAATCCAATGGTCAGGAAACAATACCCATGGTGTGGTCCAGTCAAACAAACGTGCACCTGATTCCTGAAAGTCAAACAACGCCTTGTCTTGATGGGCCAGAATTGCACAATTAACCTCCACTTTGGGCCTGACACCCCCCTTGGTTTGCAATTTAATTTTCTTTTCTTTCTTTTAATTTCTTTCAATTGTTTTTTTTTATAATTATTATTAATTCACTAAAATTAATTTTCCATAAAAAATGTTTTATTTTTAATTATTTATTAATTTACCATTAATTTATTTTTGTAAATAAATAACTAACAATTAACTTTAGTTTAATTTAGGTTTATATTTTAATCTCTTTTCTTAATAAATAAAAAATACATAGAATTAGGTTTTGACATTTTTTTTATCTTTTCTTAATTAATTATTTTCATCATTATTTATTATTATTATTTTATAAATAACATATAAATTAATTAGTTAGCTTAAATTAGGGTAACTTTAATATTTTTCATTAATAATCAAAAATAGTTTAGAATTAGGGTTTCCTTTTAATTTTAATTTTCTTTATTTTCATAAATACAAAAAAACATAAAAAACACTTTCTTTTCTTTAAATAAATATTAATTAGGCTTTAATTTAATTTAATCTCTCAAAAGGGTCCAACACCCTCGGACGTTCAGTTTAGTTCTTTTCGCGCATTATTTTCTTATTGATTATTATGTAACTGTTCAAGGATGTAATAGTAATTAGGTATTTTTTACTTTCGGCATTTTTATCAAAAACGGGTCTTTGTAATTTGGCGATGTATAGACCCGCGCCTTGTAATAGCGTAGCTTTTATCTTTCCGTCTTTTAATTTTCCGCCCTCATAACTACTAAACTCACATGAAAGAATGTATGCTAATTAAAAACAACGCGTAGCTCACCATGCCATGATCAAAGATAAAACATAAACTGAAAACAACACGCAATACACACACCACTTCTAGGGTACGCCTCACCCGTTGCCTTCGAAACGTGGTCGTCAAGTATAGGGTGTTTTAGCGGTTGCCCTTATGTCTAAGATCCAGTTGCCTCAAAATGGTTGCCTCGGATTAAAAAGGATCTAGGACATTAGGGTTACTTCTAAGGTGTCCTACTATTGCTTCGGTGACCATAATGTCCCTAACAATCGAGTTGACCCGAACTCCTCCAACGGTGGTGCTACCTACCTCTCAATGGTGGGATGGCACTACCTTAAGGACTTTTACACAGCCTAATTCCTTAGGGTAGGTAGATGACTCATGGATACTTGCTCTCTCAAAAACAAATCAAAATCTTTTCACACTGACACTTTCAAAAGCTTTCAAAACAAATTTTTCAAACACTCTTGAGGACAGATACAAGAGTCATTCAGAAATCTTTCAATGAAACTTTTTTTCAAACCCACTCACATTTGAAAAGCAAACATTTTTAAAACATAAGAGCAAGTATCTAAGAGCCCGTGGATAACCACGGATAGAAAGGGTTCTAACACCTTCCCTTTCTATAAATCTACCTCCCGAACCGAGAGACATTCTCAATAAGGAATTTTGCTGTGCTTTTGTCCTTTCCATGTTGGAGAACATAAAAGACGGTGGCGACTCTTGCTTACCGCGACATTTCGCGAACCAGCTTAAAAAACAGTCAGTTCTATTTCCACCGATCACAGTAAGCAAGAGTCACCATCGACTTTTATTTTATCCAATCATGGAAAAGGAAAAAGAACAGAAAAAACCTTTTTTCAAGATATTCTGAGTACGGGGGTAGGTTATATAAAGGGAAGGTGTTAGCACCCTTTCTATCTGTAGTTATCTACGGGCTCTTAGGTACTTGCTCATTTTTCAAATTGCTTGTGTGTGTTTGTATTGAAAAAGTTTTACTTCGTGATAACCCTTGTATTGGTCCTCAAGGATGTGACGAAGTTTGTTTTGAAAATTTGTTTTGAAAGGGTGTTTGTGTGAAAAGTTTTTATTGAGCAAGTACTTAAGATTCTACCTACTCGAAAAAAGACTGTTCGTTCTATTTGCTTTAGACAGCGCTATCCTACTATTAAGGAGTAGATAGCACTGTCATTGGAGTTTTAAGGGACATTCGAAATGGACAAGTACAGTCACCAAAGCAATAGTTAGAAAACTTTAGTAGTAACCCTAGAGTCTTAAGATCTTTCCAAGGCAACATTTCCGAAGCAACATTTTGATCTTTTAGACGGGAGGGCGACCACTAAAATCTCCTATGCTTAATGACTGTTTACCGAAGGCAACCGGAGTAAGGCAAACCCTAGGAGTGAACACGTGCATGTGAACTTTTTTAGTTATTTAGTCTTTGCACATTAGGTGATCTACCGTTTTAAATTTCAAGCATTCTTTTCATACAATCCTATTAGCCATGCATCTGGACATTTAAAGATTGCGGGAACTTAAAGTGCGAAAAATAAACCTAGCTATTACAAGGATTCAGGGAGGGGGATTAATTACATAGCCAAAAATCGGGGATTTAAACAGTAAATAAAAACCCTAGATTAACTATTGCAAACCCTGAACAATTACAAAATAATGGATAAATAATTAACAAGCGTGCGGCAAATTAAATGTGAGGACAACTGAAATAATCTAAAACCCTAATTTGAGAGAAAAAGTATTTTTTTATTTATATTATTTGAGAAAATGTTTAATTGCAAATTAATTAAACCTAATTTCTAATTGTTTTTAAATTATAAAAGAAATTAAATTAACCTAATTTTCTAATTAAATAATTTCAAGAAAAATAAAACATTTTGTACAAAAATATTTTTGTATGTTTTTTGGTTTTTTTTATTTGAGAAAAGAAATATAATTGTAAAATTAAACCTAATTTCTATTTGATTTTAATTATAAAATAAATCCACTTAACCTATATTTCTAATTAAATTAAATAATTTATTAAATAAAAATGTTTTTTTTTTGGTATTTTGTGATTGGTTGATTTTATGATTTAAAAAAAAGTAATTAATTTAGTGAAAAAATAATTAAACAAAACAATTAAAATAAAAGAAATAAATTGAGAAAAAAGAACATGGGCCTGTGTTGTTAGCAATTATGGGGGGTGGGAATCTGAATTTCCAAGCCCATTAAGCTCCAAGCCCAGTCAACCATGTTGGATCCTGTGCAAGCGTTGACTTGAGGTGTACCAAGGACATTTAGGGGAGAAGCGTTAGATCTGGCCAACAGTGCATCTAGTGGCTGGATACTGGGGTTGCATGTACGGCGTGTGAGGGAGTGGAGCATTGGATTTGCCTGAAATAAATAGGAAAATAACAAAATGCACACGCCGTGACGTGTCTAGACGATGATTCTTGACGTTTTGAAGAATGAAAATGATGTTGTTGGCTTCAGGAGATGGCCAAGAAGTGATTAGCAACGTTGGAATGGTCTGAATTGATCTCTAAATGCAAAAATGATCCAGCACTTTTTGTCACTTTTTTGGAACTTTGTTTTTGTGTTTTCACGACTGCTAACCCATGTCTTTTGATCTGCAATTGTTGTATACATATAGTAGACTGAATTGGGTTAATAAAATTGGTATGAATCTTGAGAAATAATGGAAATTGGATTTGATTTGCTTCATGTATGATATCTTTCTAAAACAAACTTCAATCCAATCTTCTCCCACCCTAATGAGTCTTGCACGAATTGATCATCATGCTAGCTGTACATGGACTCCAAATGTGCACAAAAATCCCAAGATTTGATTTGTTTTCATTATTTTACCATTTAATTTTATTTATTTTGATTTAAATGAATAAAAAATCAAAATAAATGATAAAAGTAATAAAATAATAGGTGGAAAAGCTCAGAGGTCGTGGGTCCTATTAGAAACATGTTTCAAGCAAGAAAACATGGGCCCCTTTGGAAAAAATGCAAATTTGATCAATGTTAACTTTTGACAATTTCCCAAAAATTGCCAACTTGACAATGCACAACTCTCTCAATTTTGACCCTAGGAGGGTGTTCTTGGACTTTTTATAAAGCTTAAGTTGTCCCCTAAACAACCCTTTTGGTATTATCTCAATTGTATCTTCAATGTTCATGTATGAAGCTTTGACCCAAAAGGTGTTTTTATTGACTTTTCAAATGGACCTATAATGTAAAAATTCATATCTTTTGATGAGTGCATATTTTGAACTTGTGGGCTGAAGATGAATTGTAGGGAATTGCATCCTCTTAAAAATGAGCCTTGGATGGAAAATTTCTGAGAAATTATGAAGAAGTTATGCTTGGTCAAAGTTGGGTTGACTTTTACTAAGAAACCCTAATTTAGCAACTTTTAGGTTTTGATGAATTTGGAGCATTCCTTGGGGAGTCATGGTCAACCCTTGATAAAATAATGAAAGTCACTTCAAAATGTTGATGTTGACCAAAAATCTTGAATTTTGACTATATGTGGGTCACAATTGACTTTTGACCTAATACAATCGATTCTCAAGTATATGAGCAGTTGACTGAGCAAACCTCTTGTACAAGGCATGAAACTTGACATGTAGGGTCTTGAGAACATATTAAGACCATGGAGAGAATATGAGGCCTTTGTGGTTCACCCATCTTGATGAAAATAGAAACCCTAATTTGAGGTATACTGCCTTAGGAGAGAGTTTGTTTGGTCAACTCTTGGGCTTCCTTGAGCAACTTGGGGACCTCACTTGACATTTGTTGAGAAAAATGGGAGGGAAAATTTTGGGGTACAACAGCTGCCCCTGTTCAATCTTCTTAAACTTGAGGATGTAGATTGGCTGCTCTGCCTTTCGTGATCTGAAGGTAGAAGATGATTGAACACTAGAGTGCCCATAAATTTGCACTCGCATGAAGTGGCACTTGATTTTTGATATCGGGAATGGAATTACAGATGCCATTTGGAGGCCGATAATGGAAGATTTCCGGAGATGGGCTTAAAGATGCCATCCTGGATGCGACGGAGAATTATCGAAGATGGGCTTAAAGATGCCATCTAGAGAATGTGGATTTCCTGAGGTGTTCCTTTGACGGGAGTCCCTGCTCCCGTCGTTGAGGAGAAATATGCTAAGGAATGTTGGTATATGTCTCGAGAATTAGAGTTTTAGGAGCTTCAATTGTCCGTTACTCTACTGGGGACATGCGAAACCAATCGTGTTCGATTAGGTCCTGGTCTTACAATGTTGTGGATTGTTGTCTGGAGATAAGAGAGAAGGAACCTGGATAGTAGGGTTACTTTGATATGAAAAGCCTGGATAGTAGGGCTGTGAGAAGGAACCTGGGTAGTAGGGTTGCTTCGATATGAAGAGCCTGGATAGTAGGGCTGTGAGAAGGAACCTGGGTAGTAGGGTTACTTCGATATGAAAAGCCTGGATAGTAGGGCAATGAGAAGGAACCTGGGTAGTAGGATTACTTTGATACGAAAAGCCTAGATAGTAGGGATGTGAGAAGGAACCTGGGTAGTAGGGTTACTTTGATATGAAAAGCCTGGATAGTAGGGCTATGAGAAGGAACCTGGGTAGTAGGGTTACTTTGATATGAAAAGCCTGGATAGTATGGCTGTGAGAAGGAACCCAGGTAAGGTTGTTTCGTAAGGACACTACGCCAAAAATAAGCTTTAGCATCACACATACGAAAGCGCTTTTAGGAAAAAGCGCTGTTGTAGGTATTAAAAAAAATTCGCTTAAAAAAAGCGCTTTCATAGGGTAACTTAAGAAAGCGCTTTTCAAAAGCGCTGCTAAAGGTCACCCTTAGACAGCGCTTTTTGAGAAGCGCTGCTAAAGGGTGCCTTTCAGAGGGAACATAAGAAAGCGCTTTTCAAAAGCGCTGCTAAAGGTCAGCCTTAGAAAGCGCTTTTCAAAAGCGCTGCTAAATCTGGCCTTTAGAAAGCGCTTTTAAAAGCGCTGCTATAGGGTATGCTACGAAAGCACTTTTTTATGAAAAAGCGCTGTTATACATGACCATTAGAAAGCGCTTTTAAAAGCGCTTTCGTAGGTTGTTTTTATAATAAATTTTAATGTTTTTGATTAAAGCTTTGTGTTGGTACTGTACGTGACTCTTGTGTTTCTTCCACTCTTCAACGTCCCAAAGCGATTTTTCGTTACTGTTCCTTCTTCGTCCGAGCGATTTTTCACGGTAGCCACCATCGTCAACCCTCATCGCCGCTGCACGAGTCGTCCATCTCTTCACAAGGTTCATTGATTATTATTTTCCTCTCATTTACAGTGTATTGCTTGTGTATGTTGAAACGGTAAATGCTTTGTCTGTTATTTCCTTTATCGAAGACATGAATGTAGTGCCATTAAAATGTGATTTAGGATAGTAAATCTCTATAGAGCTGATTGGGTTTGTAGGTTTCATGCATGAAATCCATTGAGGTTTGTGGGTTTGTAGAATGGGTTTGTAGTGCCATTCTTGTTGTTTTTTTTCAAATAAGAAGGTATTGGTTGAATTTTTGGTTCCCGTTAGGTGATTATGTTTTAAAAGTTATTGAGCGTTTATTGAATAATCGGGCACGGAATATATTCTTGGAAGCAATAGTGATATACAAAATTCTTGTTTCATTGATTAGCAGGCACAGTTAGTGTTTCTCAAGACCAAAGAATTCTTGTTTTTATTATTGATTAGCAGGCACTAGTTGGACGGCAGGTAATTGTGATTCCCGATTAAGGCTCTCTGTCTTTTGATGTTTGTTTAATGTGTTTTGGAAATTAATCGGTTTCTTTAACTTCTTCAGGACCTTCCGATTCAGAGTAACATATCTCACCGGAGAACTCAAACGTGTCAAATCGTCAGAAAACAAGAGAACCGTCAGGTGATTGTTTCTTCTTTTCAATCTATACAAAATATTTTCTTCAATTGATTAGACACTTAGGAAAGTTACCAATTTTATACTAACGCAACACAAACATAATCAACAAATGATTCCATGGGAATTAAATCAAATCATAGAGATATTGTAGAGGTTTTACGAATTAATACAATATAGTTGCATCTACGAAAGATATTATTGTATAAAATCTTTTTACCTTGTCAATGAATTAATATAATAAAGTTGCATCTTTTTACCTTCACTGAATTTCTTTGTACATGAGATGTGAGAGAAAAATGATTCTGCAGATTTGATATTATTAGATAGATCAAGAAATTTTTGCAATTTTAGGTTAGGAAAATGGAATACGGTTCAGTTTGGATGGAAAAAGTACAAGGGTTTACGATTCTGAAAGAAAATGAAAACGCGATAGAATTTGGAAAACATAGCCGCGTAAATTGGAAAATGGGTATATAGGAACATGGTGGCTGGTGGAGAACGGTCGTGGAATTTGAGCGAGGTCGGTTCTTATGACCGCCGTAAGACATGAAATGTGACTTGTACCTTCCACCAAAGGGATACTATATATTTTGCCTTTACATAACCAAAAAATTGACGACAGTTGGCTCTTACGGCCGCAAAAATCGTCGTAGAAATTTCATTTAAGTTATTATCTCAATTTCATTGAAATTAAGGGAAGGTGTGCCCTTAGATCGATAGGAGAACTCCTTAAACAAATTTATCTCTCCTTCTCTTTCACTCATTTTTATTGTAAATTGTGAATTCATTGATTGTGCAATCAACATATTGAGATAATTTTCTTATCAATAATATTTTAAACAATTTTTTGTTGAGTTGATTGTAATCTATAAAATTGCAATTGATTTTTCATATCAACAAAACCAAAGAAAAATCTGATTAAAATTGATTTCACACCAAGTGTTCGACAAATTGATTAAGTTAAGTTTTTGTTTAGCTCAGATTGACTCAGAAACCGTAAACCATGGATAAGACATGGATGTATTCCAATCGATTGTCGAAAGAGTACGAGAACGGGGTATCGGAATTCGTTAAGTTTGCTGTTGCGCACGCCGAAGACCCCGGTCGAATGACATGTCCTTGTTTGTGTTACTGTTATGGGAATCGGGTTGACGCGGTTCAGTTGGCATCGCATCTAATACGGTATGGAATTGATAGAAGTTATACATGTTGGAATATGCATGGTGAGAAAAGTGATGGGAATGATGAATCGGGGGATAATAGGACCTATGCTTCAAACGAAAATGGCACAGATACATACGATTATGATCGAGTTAAAGAGATTGCAGAAGCGCTTGAAGAAGATCTTAATGGTTGTCCCAAAATGTTCGAGAGGTTGGTAAGCGATGCAGAGAAACCGTTGTATAATGGTTGTACAAAATTCACAAGATTGTCTGCGGTATTAAAGTTGTACAACTTAAAGGCGGGCAATGGATGGTCGGATAAAAGTTTCAGAGTTATTAGCCCTTATGAAAGATATGCTACCAGAGGATAATGTTCTCCCCAATCGAACGTATGAGGCCAAAAAGATGTTGTACTCTATTGGCATGAGCTATGACAAGATACATGCCTGTCCAAAAGATTGCGTTTTGTTTCGAAACGAGTATGCATCGTTAAATGAGTGTCCTAAATGCGGTGCCCCTCGATATAAGAAAAAGTTGTCTCCGGCAAAAGTCTTATGGTATTTTCCTATAATTCCGAGATTTAGACGGATGTATCGTAGTGAAACCGATTCAAGACATTTAACTTGGCATGCAGATGAAAGAATTGTTGATGGAAAGTTTCGACATCCGAAAGATTCACCACAGTGGATGAAAATTGATAATGATTATCCTGAATTTGGAAAAGATGCAAGAAACCTTCGCTTGGCATTGTCTACTGATGGAATGAACCCACACGGTATTCAAAGTATCTCGCATAGCACATGGCCTGTAATTCTTATGATTTATAACCTACCTCCTTGGCTATGTATGAAGCGTAAGTACATGATGTTATCTATGTTAATTTCTAGGCCTAAACAACCAGGAAATGACATAGACGTATATTTGGAACCTTTAATCGAAGATTTGAAGATTTTGTGGGAGAACGGTGTGGAGGTTTATGATGGGTATAGGAAAGAAAGTTTCAACTTGAGGGCGATGTTGTTTGGAACAATTAACGATTTTCCAGCCTACGGAAATCTATCCGGGTATAGCATTAAAGGTGAAAAAGTGTGTCCTATATGTGAAGATGGAACCGATACGATGCGATTGAAACTTTGTCAGAAGAATGTCTTTCTCGGTCATCGTAGATTCTTAAATTCTAAACATCAATATCGTGGATGGAGAAAAGCGTTCAACGGAGATACCGAACAACGTAGAGCTCCGCCTGGATTGACAGGTGATCAATTATTTGAAAAGGTGAAAGATGTGAGTATTCAGTTTGGCAAGCCTTTTGCACATAAAGTTGTTACAGGTGGGTGGAAGAAGAGGTCGATTTTTTTTGAATTGCCATATTGGAAATCTTTGTACGTAAGACATTTTCTTGATGTTATGCATATTGAAAAAAATGTATTTGACAGTGTTATTGGTACGTTACTCAATATAAAAGGGAAGTCTAAGGATGGTCTTAAAGCAAGGGAGGACATGGTAGAGATGGGAATAAGAACTGAATTGGGACCCGTGAAAAAAGGAACACGAACATATCTACCACCTGCTGTTTACACTCTATCCAGAAAGGAGAAAAAAATATTGTGTAAGTTCCTAAGTGAGGTTAAAGTTCCAGAAGGCTACTCATCAGATATTAGAAGACTTGTGTCTATGCAAGACCTCAAGTTAAAGAGTTTAAAGACGCATGATTGCCATGTTATAATGGAACATTTTCTACCGATAGGTATACGTTCTATTCTTCCAGAAAAAGTAAGAAGCGCAATAACTAAACTGTGTTTTTTCTTCAAGTCAATTTGCAGCAAGGTGATCGATCCTGAGATCTTACCAACATTGCAAAAATAAATAGTTGTTACTTTGTGTGATCTTGAAATGTATTTCCCTCCCTCGTTTTTTGACATAATGGTTCATCTTGTCGTTCATCTTGTCAAAGAGACACAACTGTGCGGACCAGCTTATATGAGATGGATGTACCCTACTGAACGTTATATGAAAATACTAAAAGGGTATGTGAAAAACCGAAGTCGACCAGAGGGTTGTATTGCTGAACGATATATTGTTGAAGAAGCGATTGAGTTTTGTACTGAATATCTGTCAAATGTTCAATCAATTGGACTCCCCAAATCTCACATTGTTGAAAAAAAAGAAGGTAAGAAGCTAATTGGAAATGAAGTTGTGACAGTATCAATGGTCGAACGGGATCAAGTGCATTTGTATGTTCTGCATAATGAGCTTGAAGTTGAGCCGTATGTTGAAATTCACAAGGGTGTTCTTCGAGGTTTAAATCCGAATAGAAATGAGAATTAGATTGTACGAGAGCACAATCGAAGTTTCATACCATGGTTTAAGGAACATATTTATTCAAAGTATCGTTCAGATCATGATTCAGTAACAGAAAGATTGAGATGTTTAGCATACGGTCCAAGTTTAATTGTGTTTTCTTATAGCGCATATGCAATTAATGGATACACATTTTATACCAAAGAACAGGATGACAAAAGTACTATGCAAAATAGTGGTGTCACCTTGATCGCTGAAGCAATGCATATATCAAGTGTGAAGGACTTAAACCCAAAATTTGCAAACCTGTCATATTTTGGGGTTATCGAGCACATTTGGATGTTTGATTACGAGAAGTTTCAGATTCCTATATTTGGTTGCAAGTGGGTTGAAAATAATAATGGCATACGAATGGATAAGTCAGGTTTTTTGCAAGTGGATCTTAATAGGGTGGGGTACAAAGATGAGCCTTTCATTCTAGCCTCTCAAGCTAAACAAGTGTTCTATGTCAATGATCCGACAAGTACGAAATGGTCTATAGTGCTACTATCTAACAAAGTAATTGATGAAAGCATTGGAGATCAAAGTGATATTGGTGTTGACATTGAATCTTTAACCATAACTGATCAAAATGATAATGAATCATGTATTAGAAACGATCATAATGAGGGTATTTGGATCAATCCAACTGTCCGCGTTGTTAAGAGACGAGTAGAACACATTCCTACCAAGAAAAGAAAGAGACCTTAGTGAAAAGGGTAATAGTATATATAACTTTCCATTTCATTTTTATATTTGTCATTTCATTTTAATTTGTCATTTCTTTTTTATATTTGTCATTTTATTTTTATTTGCTATTTCATTTATATTTGTCATTTCATTTTAATTTGCCATTTCATTTTTATTTGTCATTTCTTTTTTATATTTGTCATTTCATTTTTATTTGACATTTCATGTTTATGTTTTTTCATTATTACAGATCAAATGGCTAGTAATCAAGATAATGCAAATGCTCCTGAAAATGCTCCTGAAAATACTCAAGAAAATACTTCAGAAAAAGATATTACACGAGGTATTACTATTATGAGGGGAATCATACGTGATAGAGATAGAGGAGTAACCTATAATGTAGAATGGAATGATAATGACCAATTAATTGGGTCTAATGCTGCAAAGTTGACAAGCTACATTGGTACGCTTATTCGTATACACATTCCGATCACCACTCCTAGATGGAAAAGAGGAGAGTTGGATGAGGCTAAGGAGAAAGTTTGGACTGAGATAAAGGTACATATATGGTTTTTGTTATTTGCTTTATCTTGACGATAATATGTGTTTAAATTTCTTTTACTAACACACTTTATGCGTATGTTTTTTTGTAGAGGTCTTTTAACATTGAAGATACCCGTAAAAAGTATATAATGGGTTTGGCTGGAAAAAGACACAGAGGGTGGAGAACATTTTTAACCAACAAGTATCTTAAAGATGATGAAGGAAATTTTCTTGAAGAGGATCCGGAACGTCCAAAGAAGTATGAGAACTTCATTACACCTGAAGAATGGGTTGGTTTTGTAGGCCAAAGAAGAGATGAGAATTTCAAGAAAGTGAGTGCTATAAATCGCGAGAGAGCGTCAAAACCCGCATATCCATACAAAAAAGGGCGTTTGGGATATGCTCGCTTAGAGGAAAAAATTGTAAGTAAATATAAACTCTACGATCTTATTAATTCTCTCAATGTGTTATATAGTTGATGATCTTAAGACCTCCATCATTGTGTAGTTAGAAGAGACGAAAAGTGACGCAACATCACTACCGACACATTTGTTGTGGAAGGAAGCCCGTGTGGGCAAGGATCAAGCTGTTAATCCCGATATTCAACATGTGTATGATGAATGTGTAAGTATAAGATTGTGTCTTTAGTTAAATCAATTAATGTTTATTAATATTTAAGTAATTTTTTATCTCCACTAATAATTTTTCATATGTAATTGAATTACATGAGACCTTGTCCCAATCGGTATCCCCAGGTGAGGATCCTCACGATACCAGGAGCGTACTTAGTCGAGCACTAAATATTGCTGAGTATCCGGGTCGGGTGAGGGGTAAAGGTCATGGTGTGACTCCAACCTCTTTGTATAAGCATCCAAGGAGAAGAAATCCTAGCAATGCAGAAGGGATGCAAACATTGCAGGCTCAAGTTCGTGAATTGCAGAAGGATAAAGAGAGATATATGGCGGAAAAGAGCAGTTCACACTTGAAAGAAACTAGTGACAAAGCTAGTATCAACTTTCAACATAAATTTCCCGAGGTAATTTTCAATATATATCCGTTATTACTATAGAATATTTTTAGTCACTTCTAACGGTTATTATTGGTTTAGGGCATTTCATCTTGCCAGCTCTACCTATCGTCACCGACTTATCGACTAGTTGGCAAGGGAAAAGTCCATAACAGTTCGGGAGATTTACTTCATAATAGACCGCTTCCGGATGGTCACATGAAAGTATCAGTTGACATTGCTTTAGATATGGATGCATTGCTGCCGGTACCTGACATTGTTGCTGAGACCACATTGCTGCGAGATGCAATTGGATCTTTTGTTGCATGGCCATCCGACCTCATTTTCATAGATGATCAGGTATGTTGAAAACAATTATGAATCTTTAAGTCTTCAACTGTCAGTTCTGACCTCAGTTATTTCCACGGTAATTATAGACTCCTACAACACCCGCATCTAAGGGTAAAGGGATTTTGCGGCACGACGAGTCTGACGTATCACCAAAAGAGGTACGTTTAAAGTGTTAATTATATGATCCGAATAAAAAACTGCATAATTTTATAATTTAACCGAGTTTATTTGATTTTTAGGTACCTTTTCATGGGTCACAACAAGTGAGCCAGAAAATCGTTGGCGTACCACCCAAGAAAAGGGTGCCCACTATATTTTTCCCTCGATACCGGCAGTGTCTGGAAACAATAGTGGGAACAACAAATTTGATGGATGGTGGTATACGTCAAATTGATATGGATCAAGGTATTTTTGGTTTTCCTTGCACATAAATAATTGGACATGAGGACGTGGAACAGATTTTCCGTCATAAAGAATTGGGCGTCAGTATTATGCACGCATACATCCGGTAACCCCATCTTTATATTATGTAATTAGCTGAAATCTTTTTTAAACATTTTCAATGAATATACTCTAATATTAATTATGTTTCTATTTAAGGCTGTTATATGACAAATTGATGCGCGGGAATCAATTGTCAAACAGATTCCATTTTGTGTCTTCCTCCCGTGTCAGCGGAGCGACAATTGGTAGGGAACCGGATTCAGTAAGAGATCACTTAGTCGAAAGATTCATGGCAACTGGCAGTACAAAAAGCTTATATCTTTGGGCGTATAATACTATTCCTACAGGGTTAGATTTTCATTCTAAATTCATTTTAATATTTGTAATTTTTGCGTAGAAAAATTTCTTCTAAACTGTTGTTTTAATTTATAGACGTCACTGGTTGTTGGTTGCTATCGATCCAGTAAAAGAAGTGGTCTATTATCTGAATTCGGTTGACGGTGATTGGACCAATTATCCGGATATGAAGTTAATGATTGATACGTAAGTGAGATTATTCTAAATATTTATGTGTATTTATGTATTTAATTATTTCTGTGACATTGTTCTAAATATATATTTTTAATTTTGTTAGAGCGATACAAGTATTCCGGTGTCAAAGAGAAGCTCGGATACGACGGTCTAAAGCAAACAACATTAATTGGATCAAAGTGCAGGTATATTAATTTCCACTATTTTGATTATAATATTTACGCTATTTGATAAAACAATACAACTATATATTCTTATTTGTTTTTCTATGTAGTGTCCTCAACAACAAAACGGTATAGATTGCGGATACTTCGTTATGCGGTTTATCAAAGAAATCATTCAACTCAATCAAATAGAGATTCCAGTCACGGTATGAATTTATAACTTAGAATTTGTTTTATTATTTCTCGGATATTCCATATAATTTTTTACTTTTAACTAAATCATGCATATTATGTTTTCTTATGTAGTACTTCGATGAGTACAAATGTCCATATTACACGAAACTTCAGTTGGAAGAAACCAAAGAAGAGTTGTGTCAATATTTTATTGAGCAGAGAATAATATAAGGACTGGTTTAGTTGTTGTTAGAGTTGATTTTGTAATACTGACTTTGAGTTAGAATACAGATAACAATGGTTTATATATAATTTGAGATGCAAACATAATTTATGATTTTTTTTTAGCAATGATAGTTTCTTGTTTATGGTTTCTTGTGTTATACTTGTGTACTAAAGTAGTTGATAGAATAAAATGAATTTAGTGAAAAGTATTGAGTATTGGTTTTGTTATATTGAGTATTGGTTTTGACTCAGAAATCGTAAACCATGGATAAGACACGGTTGTATTCCAATCGATTGTCGAAAGAGTACGAGAACGGGGTATCGGAATTACAATGCATTACCGCTATTTATGAATTACAGGTTATGGAAAACAATGCAGGTATATGAATGATATAAATAATACCTCTAAAAAAAACACCATATGAAAGCGCTTTTTGGAGAAAAGCGCTTTCATAGGTAGACCTATGACAGCGCTTTTCTCCAAAAAGCGCTTTCATAGGTAGACCTATGACAACGCTTTTCTCCAAAAAGCGCTTTCATAGGTAGACCTATGACAGCGCTTTTCTCCAAAGAGCGCTTTCATAGGTAGACCTATGACAGTGCTTTTTCAAGAAAAAGCGCTGCTAAAAGACAACCTATGGAAGCTTTTTTCCAAAAAAAGCGCCACCAATGAAAGCGCTTTTTCATAAAAAAGCGCTGTCATAGGTTTACCTAAGAGAGCGCTTTTTTGAAAAAGCGCTGCCATAAGGGTACTTAAGAGAGCGCTTTTTAGAAAAAGCGCTGTCATAAGTAGACCTATGAGAGCGCTTTTCATTAAACAAAAAGCGCTGCTAAAACCTTTAGCAGCGCCACCTTAGAAAGCGCTTTTAAAGGCCAAAAAAAGCGCTTTTAAAGGTCTTTTTTAGCGTAGTGTTATTTCGTCAGGAGTTTGAGTAAAACTGGGTAAGGTTATTTCGTCAGGAGTTTGAGTAAAACGGCATCTGAACCGAGGTGGGACCTGGGTAAGGTTGCTTTGGGCTAAGTCTGTGTAAAACTTCAGAAGGAACCTGGGTAAAGTTACTTTGGGATAAGTTCGGGTAAAACTTCAAGAGGAACTGGGGTAAGGTTACTTTGTGATAAGTTCGTGTAAAACTTCAGGAGGAACCAGGGTAAGGTTACTTTGTGATAAGTTCGTGTAAAACTTCAGGAGGAACCATGGTAAGGTTACTTTGAGATAAGTTTGTGTAAAACTTCAGGATGAACCGGGGTAAGGTTATTTTGGGATGAGTTCGTGTAAAACTTCAGGAGGAACTGGGGTAAGGTTACTTTGTGATAAGTTCGTGTACAACTTCAGGAGGAACCGGGGTAAGGTTACTTTGAGATAAGTTTGTGTAAAACTTCAGGATGAACCGGGGTAAGGTTATTTTGAGATAAGTTTGTGTAATACTTCAGGATGAACCGGGGTAAGGTTATTTTGGATAAGTTCGTGTAAAACTTCAGGAGGAACCTAGGTAAGGTTACTTTGATCTGATAATGTAGATTAGTTGACCCGTTTGATTTCGGGAACTGAGTTTCCATTAGTTGTCTGTAGATGTGATCTGTATAACTGTTGGATTCATTGAAGCTAATCGTCTTTTCCTGATAAAATATCAGGGTTAGTTATATGCGATACATGGCAGGGCGAGATGATGTTCTCAAAATAAATGAGATTATGCTGTATATGATATGTATGCGTCTGTCATGATGTATGTTCATGAAATGCTGCCGGGGTATGCTCGTGTCTGGGAGAATAAATCTCTGACGGTTGCTGGAGATTTGCAAATATTCTGTCGGGAAGATATGTTGGAGAAATAACTCTGCGGGGACCAAACTTTGGGGGAAGAGATACTCTGTTTGGTAAACCTTCTGATCTGAAGGAACAAATTTAGTTGGGGATGAAATTTCATTGCTGGATGTGATAAGCTCTATTGGAGAAATAAACTCTTCTTGGGGAATAAGATTTATCGACTCGCCTGCGATTACGAACCTCGACTAGGGATAATTATATCCTATTTTGGGAAAGCTGACATCAATGCCTTTGGATACTTTTACTCTGTGGGGAGTGCGTATACCGATAATTATGTTCCCAAGCATGACTTTATCCCGATACCTGTTGGGCAAAGGAACCGTCGAGTTTGGCACTTCTTATTTTCCCTGTTTCTGGAATTACGAGTAATTGTCTTTTGTCCCTTATGTAATTTTTATGAGCAACAATCATTTTCAAATGCATATATCAAAAATAAATCATTGGACGTTCTTGCAAAACAAAATAGAAAAATAAACAAATTGAAATTTTGTAAAAATGACTTGTATTGATTTTGAAATTGGCATGTAATAGGCGTTTTGTACAAGGAGGCTGACGTCCTAGTAAGAGAACGCCGCCGAAAGATAGGAATTATACAATTTGTGTAAAAGGAGGAAAAACAGCTATGTGAAATAACCCCGTTGGGTTCCAACTCTGCTATTTCCTTTATGTCTTCAAGCTTCTCATCACTTTGCTACTTGGCCGAAGGTTGATCAGATTGATTGGCACCGTCTGAGCTTGATAGTCGATACTGAAGTCTGGTCGGAAGATGATCCAATGAGACATAGTGATACGCTTCAATCCCTAACTTTTTCCTGGACTTCCCTTTTAGGTTTTCAATCCACCGGGATACCCTTTTTTGCCCAAGCCTCTCTTTCGAGTTTTCGACTTGCCGGGTGTACAAATTTTTTCATTTTCATCCCTTACTTTTGCCCGAACCCTTTTGGTTCGCCGGGAAGCCCTTATTTTTGCCTAGGCCAGTCGACCTAGCGGGTCTTTTATTATGCGTAGTATCCTTTCACTATGTCTGCATTGACAGGGTGAGGAAGGTCGTCACCATCCATGGTGGTTAGAATCATAGATCCTTCCGAGAAAATGCTCTTAACCACAAATAGCCCTTCGTACGTGGGAGTCCATTTGCCCCTGGGATCACCTTGCGGCAATATGATGCGTTTGATCACCAGATCCATGACTTGATATTCTCGATGCCTGACTTTCTTGTTAAAAGCCTTGATCATTCGCTTTTGATACGTTTGACCATGGCAGATAGCAGTAAGCCTCTTTTCATCGATCAGATTTATATGATCAAGTCGGGTTTGGATCCAGTTGTCTTCGTTCAAACCCGCATCCTTCATAATTCTGAGAGAAGGTATCTGGACTTTTATGGGTAGGACTGCCTCCATGCCATATACTAGAGAGTAAGGTGTTTCCCTTGTCAACGTCTGTGCTGAGGTACGGTACCCATGAAGAGCGAATGGTAACATCTCATGCCAGTCTTTGTATGTCACCGTCATCTTCTATACAATCTTCTTGATGTTCTTGTTAGCTGCTTCAACAACGCCATTCATCTTTGGCTGGTAAGGAGACGAATTATGGTGTTGTATCTTGAACTATTTACAGAGCTTGGTGATCATTGTGTAGTTGAGATTTGTACCATTATCAGTAATAATCCTCTTTGGTACACCATATCGACAGATCAGATTGTGTCGGATAAACCGCGCCAAGACATTCTTGGTTACTGAAGAAAAAGAGGCTGCCTCAACCCACTTTGTGAAATAATCAGTGGCCACTAAGATGAAGCGATGTCCATTGGAAGCGGTGGGCCTGATTTCTCCAATCATGTCGATGCCCCCACATTGCAAAGGGCCACAGAGCTGTCAAGACGTTTAAGGGGACCGGAGGCACATGCACCTTATCAGCATAGATTTGGCACTTATGACAAGTTTGAGAGTGCTGATAACAATCGGCTTCCGTAGTGGACCAGTAATATCCTGCCCGTAGGATTTTCTTAGCCATGGTGTGTCCCCTAGAATGGGTTCCAAAGGTGCCTTCATGTAGATATGTCATGATCCTCTCTGCTTCGCTCTTGTCTACACACCGTAGTAGTGTAGAGTCATGGTTGCGTTTATAGAGGACCCTTCCAAGAAACTTCTTATCATTGACAGATGCCCCTTCAGGATACTCTTGAGCCTCGAGATACCTTTTGACTTCGTGAAACCAGGGTTTGTCTGCCCCTTCTTCGGTATCGATTTCACAACAGTGTTGGTTCATCCAACCTCTCAATGGTAATTTGGGGAGCCTCATTGTCCCACCTACCCTTGAACATAAAAGACATGGTAGCTAGCGTGTCCGCCAACTGGTTCTCCTCTCGTGGGAAATGCTCAAAGGTTACCTCCTCAAAGTGTGGGAGCAATGTCAGTACATACTCTTTGTAAGGAATGAGATTCGGGTGCTTCGTATCCCACTCGCCTTTGATCTGACTTATCACCAAAGCGGAATCCCTGAATACACTCAAGAACTTAATCCTTAAGTCAATAGCAGCTCGAAGTCCCATAATACATGCTTCATACTCCGCCATGTTGTTGGTGCAGTTGAAACATAAACGGGCGGTGAATAGAGTATGACAGTCCTCGGGAGATATGATTACAACGCCAATGTCGTTACCCAGTATGTTCGAGGCTCTATCAAAATACATAGACCATTGGGATCCCTCCTCGGGTCCTTCATTCGGTCCAGGTTCTTCGTAGTCAGTCACTAACATAATATTCTCATCCGGGAACTCAAAATTCATGGACTGGTTGTCATCCATGGCCTGATGAGCCAAATGATCAGCCAACACACTTCTCTTAATTGCCTTTTGGGTCGTATATTGTATGTCGTACTCAGTTAAGATCATTTTCCACCTTGCTATCCTTTCGGAGAGAGCGGGCTTCTCAAAAATATACTTGATCAGATCCATATTTGATATCAATAAGGTAGTGTGAGTCAGCATATATTGTCTCAGTCGGCGAGCAGCCCATGCCAAAGCAAAATAAGTTTTCTCGAGCAATGAGTATCGGGTCTCACACTCAGTAAACTTTTTGCTAAGGTAATAAATGGCGTGCTCTTTTCAACCATACTCGTCATGCTGCCCCAGCAAACACCCCATTGAATTGTCTAGCACTGTCAAGTAAAATATCAAAGGTCTTCCTTCAACTAGAGGCATCAGAATTGGAGGTTCTTGAAGGTATTCTTTGATTCTTTTGAAAGCGGTCTGGAATTCATCATTCCACTTTACCACTTGATCTTTCTTCAGTAGCATGAAGATTGGCTCACAAGTAGCAGTCAAATGTGAAATGGACCTGGCGATATAATTCAGACGTCCCAAAAAACCTCTAACTTCCTTCTCTGTGTGGGGAATCGGCATCTCTTATATGGCCTTCACCTTCGCAGGGTCTACCTGAATACCCTTGTCACTGACGATAAAACCCAGAAACTTACCAGATCTTACCCCGAAGGTACACTTGTTCGGATTCAACCTCAGCTTGTATGTCTTTAATCTGTCGAACAACTTTTGGAGATGATCAAGGTGCTCTTCCTCAGTCTGAGACCTGGCTATCATGTCATCAACATACACTTCGATCTCATTGTGAATCATATCGTGAAATAAAGCGAACATATCGCGCTGATAAGTTGCCCCAACATTCTTCAACCCAAAAGGCATCACCTTGTAGCAGAAGGTTCCCCACTGTGTAACGAAGGTTGTCTTCTCCATGTCTTCAGGAGCCATCTTGATCTGGTTGTATCTAGAGAAACCATCCATGAAGGAGAGGATTTTATGTTGCGCAGTGTTTTCGACCAGAACATCAATATGAGGAAGTGGGAAGTCATCCTTGGGGATTGCCCTGTTCAGATCTCTGTAATCAACACACATCTGTACCTTACCGTCCTTATTAGGTACCGAAACAACGTTAGCAACCCACTGTGGATATGAAGTGACAGCTAAGAATCCTGTATCAAACTGTTTCATGACCTCTGCCTTGATTTTCTCTGACATTTCAAGGTGCATACGACGAACCTTATGCTTAACCGGAGGACAGTCTTCTTTATTCGGCAGGCGATGTACCACAATATCAGTGTCTAAACCAAGCATGTCTTCGAAGGACCAGGCGAAGATCTCAACATAGTCGTACAACATCTGTATCAACCTTTGTTTGACGCTAAGCTCCAGATTTGCACCTATTTTAACCTATTTTCTGTCTTCCTCAATACCCAAGTTCACTGTCTCAACCGGCTCTTCATGAGGCCGTATGGCCCTTTCTTCCTACTGTAGTAGTCTAGCAAGTTCTCCAGGAACCTCACAATCATCCTCACCTTCGTCCTCGGCTTGGTTGATCGGATTTTTGAAGTCATAATTGACAATAGCAGAGATGTTATCAATGGGATCCAGAGTGGATATGGATATGCATTATGATATGTGAGTGTGTGTAAGAGAATAGCTGTTTTGATAAAGTGACAACAGAAAATAAAAACAGAGAGCGCAAAATTTGTATGCAAGAAACGTCCAATGTTTTATTAATGATATATGAAATGACAAATAATAGCGCTCACAAGCGAAGTCAAGGTGCCTTGGGAAAGGCACCAAGCTGTAAAGTTTCAAATTGTTTATTATAAATCTCAAAACAAGTAAGTCAATTACTGCGGAATAAAAGAAACAAGTACAAAGTCCCTAGCCGTCCAGTTACTCAGTCCACCGTTGGTTGTTGGGTAGATCCAACTGTCGATGTCTGAATCCTCTTCACTGTCTTCAATAGCATTAATTCCCCGATTGTTGATGTGTAGAGGAGGTCTTCCAGCCCGAGCGCGTCTAACATCCCTTTAAGCCCCTGTAGTAAAGCCCAAACCAAATTTGTCAGTTTTATGAGTGAAATCAGGGAGCTAACCCCAATTGGTACACCCACCTTCTTCAACCACAACCCTGGCGTCCTTGAGAGAAGCCATCTTCAAAGGAGGTTTGTTACTAGTAGTTTCAGCCGATGCCAAGATATGAGGGACCTCTTCAAAGTTATGACAAGGAGTTTCTATGAATTCCCCGTCCATCTCTACATACCGGAAGGAGTTGAGGTGACTCACCATATATTCTTCTTCACCCCGCACCGTGACAATCTTTCCTTTCACCGGATACTTTAGCATTTAGTGTAGTGTGGAGGTGGCTGCCCCAGCCTCATGGATCCAAGGACGACCCAACAAACAAGAATATGATGGCCAGATATCCATCACATAGAAGGTGGACCCAAAAGTCTGAGAACCTATTTTGACAGGGATGTCCATCTCCCCGTGCACCATTCTATTTGATCCATCAAAAGCCCTTATCACAATGTTACTAGGCTTTAGAGTTAAACCCTCACAATCCAACTGGTCTAATACCTTCTTCGGCAGAACATTCAGTGAAGACCCAATATCTACCAGCACATGAGCCATAATGGTGCCCCTACATTCAATCGAGACATGCGGTGCATCATTATGCTTCCTTCCCTTTGGTGTTAAATCCGCATCTGAAAAACCCAGCCCATTATCAGCAGTCAGGCTGGCCACACAATCTTTGAACTGATCAGCTGAAGTCTCTTGCGGCACATGCGCAATCTTGAGAAATGCAATCAAAGCCTTCACATGGGATTCAGAACACAATAGCAGAGACAACATGGATATCTTTGATGGTGTCTACCCCAGCTGCTCGACCACATTGTAGTCGCTCTTAATGATTTTCAGTATTTCCTCCATTTCTTGTTTAGAGGCTTCCACAACAATTTTCTTAGGTGCCTCCGTCCGGGCAAACTCACCTACAACCTCTTTGCCGCGGGTATCAGATGATTTGCCGACTGGAGTAAGAACAAGAACAGTATTTGATGTACTAGTAAGAACAATGGATGGAATGACAATAGGCTTGTTAACAGTCTTAGGGGAAATCTCGGAAGAGAAGACCCTTCCGCTCCGAGTGATTTTGCTGGTTCCGACAATGTTATCAATATCAGGATCAGCTTCTTCATCTTTCAAATCTTGTTTGATGCCATGATAGTACACATCGGCACCATAATGCCAGGGGACAGTTTTGTCCGAGACATACGGGACAGGACCAGGAACAGTGATTATCAGCAGAGCAATTCTTGGAGCAGATGTAATCCTAACAGGTCTTCTCGAGGAAACCTTAGAAGGATTGGCGGAAATGGTTATAATAGCAACGTCTTCAATTAGAACAACATGAGTCATAGTTTTCTCAAACAGAATCTCTTTTCTATCTATCAGGTGTTGAACACCTAACTTCAGCAAATGGCAACCAGAAGGTAGAATCGAACACATGTGGCAACCTTCACCATAACCTGGAAATAAACCGGCCAACAACAAATTCTTCTTGACAATCATGATAGGAGTAGAAACTTAATTAACAGAGGTAACAAATAGATCAATATCAATAGCATTAACTCCACGATCATGTTTAGGCATGGGAGAGTTATCACGTTTGGCTTCTCTGGAGCATCAAAATCTATTTCCTTAGTGTTGTACCCCAAAATTTGCCCTCCCATGTTTTCAAAGGTCTTCCCTTACATAGTTAGTCACAAACATTTGCCTAACAAAAATAAGTTTTTTTGAAGATATATAAAGTGTATTTCGATCGGCATCTGAGAAAAGGCTTCGATTAGGCGTTTGGAACCGTTCGATCAGGTTTGGTTCACCAGTCTTCGATTGAGCATTTGGAACTCTTCGATCAAGCTTTGGTCTGCAGGTCTTCGATTGAGTGCTGGACCCTCCTTCGATCAAGTCAATGTCACAATGCTTCGATTATGCACTAGCTACTTCAGGCTTACCTTCGACTCACCAGGCAAGAAGCTCATTCGAAGAACATGTAAGTGACTCATTCGAAGAAGCCCTCAGAAGGCCCATTCGAAAAGTACATAAGAAGTCCATTCGAAGGAGGCAATACAAGACCCTTCGATTAGCATGAACAAGACCTTTCGAATGGCCTGTTAACAGCGTCTTTCGATTGAAGTTTCAATTAATGTCCTTCGAATGGCATTTCAGTGCAGAATTTCCCTGAATAAGAACATCAGAACAAAATGATTTTCGAATGGCATTTTAGTGCAGAGTTTCTCTCAACCTAAGATGCTCTGACAAAGGAAGTTCTGAACACTTCGAATCAGAACTCAGATTCATCACAAGGCCAAGGGCTGGTCAAAGTTGTCTAATAAGGAATAGATTCGAATTGGGACTTCGAAGCAATCGAAACTGGCAAAGAAGGCAAGATCGAAGGGGTAAGTCAGTTTTCGATTTCCATCAAATTGGAGGCCCAAACAACTCAGAACAGGCTGGCTGAAACGCATGATTGAATCAAATTTGGCAAGTTTTCAAATCAAATCTCTCCATCATAATGGACCAAGATTTGATATACATTTCTTGACCTAATTTCTTCGCCTATATAAACCTGTTGCTCATAAGCAAATCACACACGAAAAAACCCTTGCAGAGACAAACGAAACCCTGCTGCACACACTAAAACACTTACAAAAGCTCTGAAGAAACGGCGCCCCAACCTTGAAAAAATTTTGAACCGTGAGAGATCAAAAACAACCTTGGAGGCAGATTCCGACCCAGAGCAAGACGCAACGCGCTTGCCATCAACCTCCTGAAGCGAGACCAATCAAAAACCAAGTGTTTCATCATCTAAATCGCACTGTAACTGTTCTAGAAAATTGCTCTGAACATGAAATCGAAAACATCCATGCTTGCATCTTTTCTTTAAAATATTGACATATTTGTGATTGTTATTTGATTTAGAATGTTTTGGCATTGTCTAATTTAATTTTCATGGCCTCTAACCCCATATATAGAACCTAGGGTTCCTGTTCTTGTTTTTAGGCGTTTCTTGTGCAGGGTAAATCGAGACAAACAATAGCCATAGGAACGATGAGGAGGTCGAGATGAACACATCTGTGTTCTTGAGTAGCTTTTTCATGGCCTGGAGCGATTTTTAGAACGACCCCATGAAACCTCCTGCAGAACGAAATTTGCAGGTAAACGAACCAGGCCATGGTGAGGAAGATGATAACGTGGCTGGGTGTGATTGGTTCGTTTGAACCAATTGCGCGTCTTTTTATTTTTTTAGGCCAGGCATAATTATTGTTTGATATAATATTTATGTTCTATTTAACTAACGAATGAAGCAGATTGGAAGAGTTGGTAAGCACGCTATGGAAAAACCTCTTGGGACCTGGGTTCGAATCCCAGGTACCCCAAAACTTTGTTACGCTTTTTCTTCAGGTGCTCAGATGCAGCGCTGAAGGCAGGGAACACCATACATCCTCAAATCTCGACGTATCCAGCGGCTTCGAGCTAGATCCAAAGGCCATCGTGCTGAGCCTAAAAAATGCTGACCAAACTTCCCTTTTCAGGACCACCGCCCCACAATTTGCTTTTGTTTTCTTTTCTTTTCATATTCCTGTTGCTCTTATTATTATCATTAAAAACTAACTAACTAACCAACACACTAACCTTCTTTTTCATAAAAAATCAGAAACAACAAAAATACTTTTATTTTAATTTTAGTAATTAATTTTGTAAATAAACTTGTAACCAATTAATTTAGTTTTTTAATTAGGTTTAATTTTAACAATTTTGCATTAAATTAAAATTGAGTTAGAATTAGGATTTTATTAACTTTTTTAATCACTCCTATTTTACTGCCTTGATCAAAATAAAAAACTCAAGAATATTTTCTTTAATTCCATTACTAATTTAGACTTAATTCCTAACTTAAAAAAGACCAAAAACATGCTTTATTTGAAAAAACCTTTTTCTCGCGCGTACTATTTTTTTATCTATATTTTTGTAATTGCTCTGAGGATGTAATAGTTTTAACTTAGGATTTATTTACCGCTTTTATTTATTTTTCCGCATTTACTTTTCAAGGGTTTGTTTTTGGCGATGTAAATACCCGACGCCTTGTAATAGCTTAGCTTTATTTTCCGCAATTTATTTTCCGCAACCATTAACTGCTAGATGTATGCTAACTAGGCTATGCATGACAAGATCTATCTTAAATTAAAATCAACCATAGCTCACCATGACATGTACAAAGATAACATAACTGAAAATTGACACACTCGCACATGCCACTCCTAGGGTACGCCTCACTTGGTTGCCTCGAACGTGGTCATTGAGTATAGGATATTTTAGAGGTCGCCCTCCTGTCTAAAGATCAAAGTTGCCTCGAAACGATTGCCTCAGATAAAAATGATCTAAGACATTAGGGTTACCACTAAGGTGTCCCAACGTTGCTTTAGTGACCATACGTCCCTAAAATCGAATTGACCTGAAAACTCCAACGACGGTGCTACCTATTCCTTAATAGTGGGATAACACTGTCTAAAGGACATTTACACAGTTTAATTCCTTTTGAGTAGGTAGAGGTTCTTAGGTACTTTCTCTTTCAAAACAAAACAAATTTTTCGCACTTACACTTTTCAAAACAAAGTTTTCAAAAACACTTCATACACTCTTGAGGACATAAACAAGAGTTAAATCGAAGTTTTCAAACCAAAACTTTTTCAAAACCCACAAACACAAGAAAAGCAAAACTTTTTGAAAACACAATGAGCAAGTACCTAAGAGCCCGTGGATAACCACGGATAGAAAGGGTGCTAACACCTTCCCTTTCTATAATCTACCTCCCGAACCCGAGAAACATCTCGAAAGGGAATTTTTTTGTGCTTTTGTCCTTTCCCTTGTTGGATAAAATAAAAGACGGTGACGACTCTTGCTTACCGCGGCATTTTGCAAAAGCAAACGCAAACGCGAACCAGCATTCCAAAACAGTCAGTTCTATTCCCACCGATCACAGAACTGGCGACTCTGCTGGGGAGTATAATAAGTGAGGTGTACCTTAGGATTAGATCACTTGTGTTTTCAATTGTATGCTTTGTATGCTTTAAATTTTGTAGGCTTGTATCAGAGTTTTATAGATCCTAACCCGGATCTGGGGGTACCCTTTTTTAGGTAAGTAGCAATAAACTGTGAGGGATCTGTCCGGCGTAGACCGACACGGATGAAGCAGTAGCTACGTTGGTGTGACACCTTGGTCTGTACCGATATCCCTTGCGTTGGAACAAGGAGAATATGGGTCTTCTGAGGAGTCATTAAGCACCAACTGACCTTAGAACCGTAAATTGACCAACTTGGCCATAGAACAGTAGCAGTATGCTACACTCATTGAGACTAAACTCTCGCGATGGTTCCATCCGCAAGAAAAGGTTACCAAACTGGAATTATGACCGATTGAGGGTAGTCAGTGATATTGAGATCCTCTAGAACCCGGTTATTATTTTTAGGACAGGTTTAAACCAACTAAAACTAAAAGAGAGTAATACCTAAAGCTTCATTCTAGCCTGAAATCTAAGGGCTCTTTTGTGTGACTTGTGTGCCTTTACCATGTTTGCCTTTTGTGAATACTTGTGGTGTGCCGTTACCATGACATCATAACATCATAACATTGCATACATCTTGCATAAGGACTAACCCATTTCAAAGACAAGAGGGTTTCATCTTTGCTCTGTTTTGTAGGACCTCATGATGCCCATGCGTAGGAATACTATCCGGCTCAACTTTGTTCAAACACCTACTTTGCTTAAAGAGTTGGTTGTCAGGATTCCAGACACTACTTCCTTCATCAGGAGGCATGGTTCTCTTCTCGGTTTAGTCACCTCAAAGTTGGACCAACAAATGATGAGCGTCCTGGTCCAGTTCTATGATCCCCTATACCATTGCTTCACCTTTTAAGACTTCCAGCTGGTTCCTACCCTGGAAGAGTTCTCTGAGTTGCTTGGTATCTCTGTTTTGGAGCAGACTGCATTCACTGGTTGGGAAAAGACTCTTAGGCCCGAAGAGATTGCTGCAGCCCTTCACTTGACCAAAGAAGAGGTAATGGCTAACTGGGAGACTAGAAGTGGAGTTAAGGGTTTTTTGGCTAAGTTTCTGGTTGGCAAAGCTAATTGTTTCTAGGATGACTTAGACTTCAGAGTGTACGAGGACATTCTGGCTCTCTTAATCCATGGTCTGGTATTGTTTCCAAATCCTGACACCTTTGTTGATGTTAATGCCATAAGGATCTTCATCTCTCGGAACCCTGTACCCACTCTCTTGGGTGATATCCTTCATCAGCTCTATGCTCGTACTGCCCAAAAGCGGGGAACTTTGATGTGTTGTGCTCCTTTATTGTCGAGGTGGTTTATTTCGCACCTCCCTAAGCCCGTACTGAAGAACAAAGAAGGAATGGGCTGGGCTCATAGGATAATGTCTCTTACTAATAATGACATTATTTGGACTCTCAAAGGCTTGGATGAGGTGACTGTTATTGATCGTTGTGGAGAATATCCTAACGTTCCATTGATCGGAACCCATGGAGGAATCTCTTATAACCCATGTTTAGCTCTTCGTCAGTTTGGAAGAGCCAGAAGAGAAGGGCCTCATGAGATGTTGATACCGCATATCATCTTTGATTTTCAGGGAGATAGCGACGAGCTGCATCGTAGATTCATCAGGGCTTGGGATAGAGTTCACAAATCTGACCCACATGAGTTGGGACCAAAGACTTCTCTGCCAATGGAGTCATATTTCAGATGGGTCCGCATCCGTGCCCAGAAGTTAGGTATGCCATACGAAGCTGTCAGACCTATTACTCTTGAAGTTGCTGATAAAGACGGGGTTCCTCCAACTATTCTCCATCCTCATACGCCCACTGATGTTGGCACACTGAAGAGGTCTTGGGCGCAACTGCAGGAAGAACGGGATTCTTATCGAGAGAGGTTCAACGAACAAGAACAGAAGATCCAGAAGCTGACTAAGCAATTGGAGAACGAGCGGATCCTGAATGATTATATCCGCACTGAGAAGAAGAGGCCATGGGAACATTGAGGGACCTATTGATGATTTCTTTTATGGTTTTATTTACTTTTCAGTATTTCCATTCTTGTAACGCCTAAGGGCAATTTGTTGAACAATTTAAAATTCTGAAGTTAAATCTAATAAAGTGTGTTTCCTTTCTTGTCTACAAATTTGAATCCCGATTGTCTTTGAAATCATAAATCATATGCATTTCATCTACTGCACTGCATAAACAGGTACCCTTTTACAGGTTTCTTATCTCCTTCGCTGTTTATTTCAGCCATCATCATGTCTGCTGAACCTTCCACCGAGCAAGCTATCAAGGCCCTCCAGGCCCAGAATGCCCAGTTTCAAGAGTTGGTTATGAGCCTAGCTAAGGGTCAGCAGGACCTAAAGACCCTGATTCTGAAAGAGAGGAAGAAGAAGAAGAAGAGGACCGTCCTGTTCAACACTAGACGTAGGTTTGGAAACGGGCTGCAAAACGAAGTTGATCTGGCCACCTCATCTGGAGGGAAAGACAGCCCACAAGAAAGGAGGGTCCCGAGCCCTGTGGTCTCCGACAACGAGACCGACTATGATGAAGAACAATATCCTCCTGCTGAGGATAAGTACAAACAGCTGGAAGACCGTTTGAGCGCTATGGAAATACAGAAGGTGCCCGGTCTGGATTTCAGAGATCTAGGTCTATCCTCTGGGGTGGTGATTCCCCATAAGTTCAAGGCGCCTGCCTTTGCCAAGTATGATGGAGCTTCCTGTCCAAAGATGCACCTCCAGTCATATGTGAGGAAGATCCAACCCTACACTGCTGATAAGAATTTGTGGATCCATTTCTTTCAAGACAGTCTTTCAGGGACTCAGCTTGAGTGGTTCTATCAGCTGGATGGAGCCAGTATCCGTAACTGGGAAGATTTGGCTACTGCGTTCTATAAGCAGTATCAATATAACTCCGACCTTGCTCCTACGCGTACCCAACACCAGGGTATGTCAATAGGGATGGGTGAAAGATTTAAAGAGTATGCTAAAAAATGGAGAGACCTTGCCATAAGGGTGCAGCCACCTTTAACTGATCGTGAACTTGTTGATATGTTTTTGGGGACCCTGTCTGGTCCGTTATTTAACCATTTGATTGGAAACTCTTCAGCCGGGTTTACAGACCTTATCTTGACTGGTGAGAGGATTGAAGTTGGTATCAAGGCTGGGAAGATACAGAAGGGTGCCTCATCGAGCACCGAGAAGAAACCATTCAAGAAAGAGTCCAGTGCTGTCTACGGTTCAAGAAGACAAATAGACCGGAACACCGCCAAGCTGTCAATGCGGTTGTTATTTCAAAATCTGCTAGTGCTCCTCAGCATCACAACCAACAAAGGGGCGAGAGACCTCGAAGGCAGTTCACTCGTCTCAACATGAACTTGTCTCAGATATTTCCACAGTTATTGACGACCAATCTGGTGACTCTAAAAGAAGCTCCGGAGATTTCAAACACAACATCCCCAAAGTACAATCCTAACGCCCGCTGTGCTTATCACTCTGACAGCCCGGGGCATAATACGGATGATTGTTGGGCTTTGAAAAATAAGGTTCAGGACCTAATCGATGCAAAGGAGATTGAGTTTGAGGCGCCCGAGAGGCCTAATGTTGTGACTGCTCCCATGCCCAAACATGGAATAAATGTTGTAGAGGAAGACTTGTTTGTAGCCTCTGTGGATGATATTGTTACCCCGCTGATGACCGTCAAGAGGAACCTGTTGCTAGCTGGTTTATTTCCGGGATATGGTGAAGGTTGCCATCTGTGTTCTGTCTCACCTACTGGTTTCCCATCTTTGAAGTCAGGCATCCAAAACCTAATGGATAATAAGGAAATCCTGTTTGAGAAGATTGTTGTTCCTGCCACCCCTATTGAAGAAGTTTCCATTATTACCATTTTCAACAATTCTCACAAAGCTCCCTCGAGGAAGCCTGTCAGAATTACGCCTGTTCAGGAGATTGCACCCATAATCATCACTGTTCTGGGGCCCATTCCCTACATATCCGACAAAGCTGTCCCCTGGCACTATGGGGCAGATGTTTATGTTCTTGGAGTTAAGCAAGAGTTTGATGTTGATACTGGCGTCAGCAACATTACCGGGCCTGCTAAAGTCACCCGTAATGGTAGACTTTTCTCACCTGACATTGCTCCACCAACTGCCCGAAGACCTGCTGTCATTACGCCTGCAAGTGCGCCTAATACTATTCCTGATCAAGTCCCTGTTCCTACCCCTGTCGCCAAGTCATCTAACGCGCGGGGCAAAGGGATCACCGCTGATATGCCTACCCAGACGGAGGCGCCAAAGACAACCACTATTGAAGCTTCCAAACAGGAGATGGAAGAGATTCTGAAGATTATTAAGAAGAGTGATTATAACGTAGTTGAGCAACTGGGGAAAACCCCATCCAAGATTTCTATGTTATCACTGTTGTTGTGTTCAAATGCCCATGCCAAGGCTCTGATTACCTTCCTGAAGACGGCCCACGTGCCACAAGAGACGTCAGCTGATCAATTTACCGATTGTGTGGCCAATTTAACTACTGATAATGGTTTGGGTTTCTCCGACGCTGATCTGACTGCTAAAGGGAAGAACCATAACGATGCCCTGCATGTCTCCATTGAATGCAGGGGCACTACTCTCACACATGTGTTGGTTGACACTGGTTCCTCATTGAACGTTTTGCCCAAGAAAGCTCTAGACAGGTTGGATTGCGAAGGGTTGGAGCTAAAGCCAAGTAATATTGTTGTCCGGGCCTTTGATGGGTCTAAAAGGATGGTGCATGGTGAAGTCGATATTCCAATTAAAGTTGGTTCTCAGGTCTTCAATTCTACATTCTACATAATGGACATTCGACCGTCCTATTCTTGTTTGTTGGGTCGTCCATGGATCCATAAAGTTGGAGCTGTGACCTCCACACTCCATCAGAAGCTGAAGTACCCGGTCAGAGGGAAGATTGTGACAGTACAGGGGGAGGAAGAGTACATGGTCAGCCACCTCAACTCGTTCCGGTACATAGAGATGGATGGGGAGTTCATTGAGACCCCATTTCAACACTTTGAAGAGGTTCCTCAGACACTGGCATCAGCTGAGGCTGTGGTTGAAGATTCTCCTTTGAAGATGGCTTCCTTAAAGGATGTCCGGGCTGTTATTGAGAAGGGTGAGTACACAAACTGGGGCCGACTTCCTGATTTCACTCAGAAGACTAACAAGTTTGGTTTGGGTTTCACTGCAGAAGCTCAAAGGGTTGTTCGTAGTGCAAGGATTGGAAGACCTCCTGTGTTCATCAGCAACCCGGGAGTAAATTCCATTGAGGATGACGTGGAGGAGTCTGAATTCGACAGTTGGATCTACCCTACGACCAAAGGTGGACCAAGCAACTGGACAGCAAAAGACTTCATCCCTATTACTTTTATTACCCAGTAATGAACTCTTTGTTTTGAATTTGTAACAGACAATATTGTGAAACTTTATGGCCCGGTGTCTTACCCGGGGCACCGTGGCTTCATTTGTGAGGGCTTTTGTGTGCCAGTTTCATATATCATTAATAAAAGCATTGGACGTTCTTGCATTTTAAATCTTGCGCTCTTTGTCTTTCTTTATTATATATTGCAAAACATCTATTTTACACACACTCACATATACAGGTCTCAATCCACTATGGATCTCACTGGTAACGATTCTGCTACTGCCAGTTATGACTTCGAAAATCCGATCAACTTAGGCGAAGACGAAGGTAAGATGATTGCGCAGTGCCGGGTGAACTTGCAAGACTGCTAATCTAGGAAGAGAGGGCCATTCAGCCACATGAAGAGCTAGTGGAAACAGTGAATCTGGGTACTGAGACAGACAAAAAGGAAGTCAAGATCGGTGCAAACCTGGAGCTCAGTGTGAAACAACGGTTGATTCAGATGCTGCATGACTATGTGGAAATATTTTCCTGGTCTTATGAAGATATGCCTGGGTTGGATATTGACATTGTGGTTCATCGCCTGCCTACCAAGGAAGACTGCCCTCCCGTAAAACAGAAGGTTCACCGTATGCGCCTTGAGATGTCCGAGAAAATCAAGGCTGAGGTTATGAAACAATTTGACGCCGGGTTTCTAGCAGTGACTTCTTACCCTCAGTGGGTCGCCAATGTGGTTCCAGTGCCGAAGAAAGATGGTAAGGTCCGAATGTGTGTTGACTACATGGATTTGAACAGGGCAAGCCCCAAGGATGACTTCCCTCTACCTCACATCAACGTTCTGGTTGATAATACTGCTCAGCACAAGGTATTCTCCTTTATGGATGGTTTCTCCGGTTATAATCAAATCAAGATGGCTCCTGAAGACATGGAGAAAACCACTTTTGTTACTCAGTAGGGTACCTTTTGTTACAAGGTCATGCCTTTTGGGTTGAAAAATGCTGGGGAAACATATCAGCGTGCCATGGTTGCTTTGTTTCATGACATGATCCATCATGAGATTGAAGTATACGTCGACGATATGATTGCAAGGTCCCAAACTGAGGAGGAACACCTTGACCATCTATAGAAGTTGTTTGACCGTTTGAAGTTGTACAAATTGAGGTTGAACCCGAACAAGTGCACCTTCGGGGTGAGGTCCGGTAAATTGCTAGGGTTCGTCGTGAGCGACAAAGGTATTCAAGTGGACCCTACCAAGGTTAAAGCTATACAAGAGATGCCAGCTCCCAAGACAGAGAAAGAGGTCAGAGGCTTCCTAGGACGTCTGAACTACATTGCCCGATTCATCTCGCACCTAACTGCTACTTGTGAGCCAATCTTCAAGCTACTGAAGAAAGATCAAGTGGTACGTTGGAACGATGAATGCCAGGCCGCTTTCGAAAGAATCAAGGAGTATCTCTAGGAGCCACCTATTCTTATGCCACCAATTGAAGGGAGACCTTTGATTTTATACTTGACAGTACTTGACAACTCAATGGGGTGTATGCTGGGGTAGCATGACAAGTCTGGCCAAAAAGAGCATGCTATTTATTACTATAGCAAAAAGTTTACCGACTGTGAGACCCGATACTCACTGCTCGAGAAAACTTGCTACGCTTTGGCATGGGCTGCTCGCCGGCTGAGACAGTATATGCTGACTCACACTACTCTATTGATTTCAAAGATGGATCCAATCAAGTATATCTTCGAAAAGCCTGCCTTGTCCGGAAGAATAGCAAGATGGCAGATGATCTTGACTGAGTATGACATCCAGTACACGACTCAAAAAGCGATCAAGGGAAGTGTATTGGCAGACCATTTGGCACATCAGGTAGTGGATGATTACCAGTCTATGAACTTTGAATTCCCGGACGAGAATATCATGTTGATAACTGATTGTGAAATACCAGGACCGGATGAAGGACCTGAGGAAGGATCCCGATGGTCTATGAATTTTGATGGAGCTTCGAACGCTTTAGGTAATGGCATTGGCGCTGTGATCATATCTCCTAAAGGCTCACATACTCCACTTACCGCCCGACTATGTTTCAACTGCACCAACAATATGGCGGAGTATGAAGCATGCATTCTGGGTCTTCGAGCAACAATTGACCTAAGATTAAATTTCTGAGTGTCTTCGGAGATTCCGCTCTCGTGATCATTCAGATCAAGGGCGAGTGGGATACGAAACACCCAAATCTTATTCCTTACAAGGAGTATGTATTGGAATGCTGGTTCGTGAAATGTCACGGTAAGCAAGAGTCGCCACCGTCTTTTATTTTCTCCGACATGGAAAGGACAAAAGCACAGCAAAATTCCTTTTCGAGATGTTTCTCGGGTTTGGGGGGTAGATTATAGAAAGGGAAGGTGTTAGCACCCTTTCTATCCGTGGTTATCCACGGGCTCTTAGGTACTTGCTCACTATGTTTTCAAAAATGTTTGCTTTTCTTGTGTTTGTGGGTTTTGAAAAAAGTTTGTTTTGAAAACTTCTAGGTAACTCTTGTATCAGTCCTCAAGAGTGTATGAAGTGTTTGTTTGAAAACTTTTGTCAGAAAAGTGTAAGTGCGAAAAGTTTTTTTTTTTGAAAGAGCAAGTACCCAGGAAAAATCTACCTACTCAAAAGAAATTAAGCTGTGTAAATGTCCTTTAGACAGTACTATCCCACTATTGAGAAGTAGGTAGCACCGTCGTTGGAGTTATTCGGGTCAATTCGATTATAGGGACATGTGTGGTCACCAAAGCAATAGTAGGATGCCTTAGCGGTAACCCTAATGTCCTAGATACTTTTTATCCGAGGCAACCGTTTCGAGGCAACTTGGATCTTTTAGACAGGAGGGCGACCTCTAAAACACCTTATACTCAATGACCACGTCGAGGCAACCAAGTGAGGCGTACCCTAGAAGTGGCATGTGCGAGTGCGTCAGGTTTCATGTTAAGTTATCTTTGTACAAGTTATTGTGAGCTACGGGTTGATTTTATTTTCAGGCAAGTCTTGTCATGCATAATTAACAGTTAATAATTTGCAGAAAGTAAATTGCGGAAAGTAAATCTACGCTATTACAAGGCGTCGGGTATTTACATCGCCAAAAACATAACCCTTGAAAAGTAAATGCGAGAAAATAAAGAAAGCGATAAAAAGGCCTAATTACGCTAAATTAAACCTAATTCTTAGGGTTTTGAATCGAAATTAATGTGCGCGAATAGAAATTGAATCGGAAAAAGTTCTTAGGGTTTTGACCCTTTTTCAGAAAAGAATGATTTTTTAGTTATTTTTGCATTTAATTAAACCTAATTCTAATTAATTAAATAAAAGAAATGTTTTTTTAAGTTTTTTATGTTTTAATGAAAATAAAATAAAAAGGAAAACATGGTTAAAAGTTGTCAAAACCTAATTCTACATGGATTTTATTTATTGTGAAAATAATTAAAATTAACCTAATTAAAACAACTAAATTAATTAATTACATTTTTTACAAAAATAATAAATAAAAGGTGAAATTAATAATAATAATAATAATAATATTTTTTGGGTTTTTCTGAATTTATTATGAAAGTAATTAATTTGTGAGTTAATTAAATAATAATAATAATAATAGTTAATAAAAATAAAATAATTAAATAAATAAATAGAAAATATAAAGAGAAAAAGGAAAAGAACCAAGGGGGTGTTGGCCAGCTTTGGAGGTTTGTTAGCAATTCATGGCCCATTAAGCTACCAGTCCGTTTGACTTTTGTGATTGTCCAGGGAGTTGGTTGACTGGGAGCATGGTAGTCATCATCTCATGACCCTTGGATCTGTGCCCATAGCCACATGGCGCTTGGATGATTGGAGGTACATGGTGTTTATCATTTGGAAACCTGCATGCAATCACATTAAGAAAAATAGAAAGAAATGTTTGGGGGACATGGGATTCGAACTCAGGTCCCAACGCCTATTGAACACCTGGCCAACCACTCCACCAACTTGCACGCTTTGATATTATAATACTACACAATCATTATATTAAAAAGCCAAACGATATGCTATAAAAACAAATAAAATGCGCGTATTTTGAATTGTCCAACCAGAGGCTTACACGTCCTTGTCTTCCTTGCTGAACCTGTAAAAGCAACGTTAGATAGCGGGGGTTTTTAACCCCCACAAAACACCATGAGGAAAAATAGCGATTAGGCCTGTGTTGAATATAAATATTTCGCGAGGGTGGCTGTGTGTTCGTCTGGTCTCAACGAGTTCAACCATATGCCTTAAAGGTTCTAATTTTTCCTGGACTGCAAAGCCCCAATTTTAGAGCTCAAGAACCTTAGATTCATCAATGGCGTTTTATGATTATGTGCGTTTTAATCCAATTAAACTATACCAATAGCTTTATAAGGTCTCTAGCAACACAAAACAAACAAGAAATCATGTTAATGATGCATGAATCATGAATTACGATTATGAAAAAAAGTGTCAAACCGTGCGACTGTTCTTGAGGATTTCTTGAGCTTTAACGCTTGGTTTTGATTGCAACACGTCTCTGGGAACCCCTGCAATAGATTAGAATCAATAAAAGCCTTTGAATCGTGCTAGAATATGGAAATCAATTTTCAAGTTTCTTGAGTTTTTTTCAATATTGCTATGGCTTTGTCTGCAATGCTTTCACGTATGCATGAGTAGGGTTCACTTGTGTATTTATAGAGGACTGAATTTAGGTTAAAATCTTGCACAAAAATCCATTGGAATGATGATTCAATATTTGATTGGAAATCACATCTTTTTGAATCTTTTTGATTGAAGAAAGTTACCAAACTTGGAGATTTTTGTCTCTTTGATTTGCACACGAAATTTTCAGCATATCTTGACCATATTTGCTTCACATAAAGATTGAAAAATCAAATCTTTGTATTTCCTACAATTTAAATTAATTAAATGAATTAATAATAATAAAAAATCCAATTAATTAATAAAAAATAAGAAAATAAATTCATTAGGCTTTATGGGTCGTGCATAGGCCATGGATAAAGTTTCAAGAAGAAATTTGAGGCCCATTAGCAAAAACAAAGTGTTTTGAGCAAAGTTGACTTTTGCAAATTCACAAAAATTTCCCAACTTCTCCAATGCATATCTTGCTCAATTTTGATCATATGGACATGTTATTGGACATTTTGGAAAGGTATTGAAGTCCTCTAACCAATGCCTTTGGTCCCATGTCATTTGGATTTACCAATCTCAAGTTATGGTCTTTGACTTAAAGTGCATTTTTGTTGACTTTTGAATTTGACCTATAATGTAGAAATTGATAACTTTTTATGAGAGCATTTCTAGGACTTGGAGTGTGAATATGATTTGTAGGAAATGTCATCTGCTTCAAAATGAGCATTGGATGGAATTTTTATGATGAACCATGAAAAAGTTATGCCTTGGTCAAGATACAGTTGACTTTTCTGCTGTCCCAAAATAGTAACTTTTGCATCTTTGATTATTTTTGAGCTATTCTTGTGGAATCATGATCAAGAATTGATCAAATGATGATTGTGGACTCAAAATAAGATGTTGACCAAAAATTTCTGACTTTTGACTGCAAAATGACCATTTTGCCCATGCAGTTGATTGTTGATCAAATGGAGCTTTTGACTGTGCAAATTGGCCCCTGTGAGTCTTGAAACTTGGCATGTAGGTGCTTGATAATGTTTATAGGCATAGGAGGCTTGATTGAACCATTGAAAACCTCAAATTCCTTGAAAGAACCAAAACCCTAATTTCAGCTGGCTTAGGAGGTAGTTTGATTGTGCAATCTCTTGAGTAGACTTGAACCATTTGAGAATGATTCTTGACAAACCATGAAGAATATGGGAGGGAAAATTTTGGGGTACAACAGTTGCCCCTGTTCAATCTTCTTAAACCTGAGGATATAGATTGGCTTGCGTGCCTTTCGTGATCCAAAGGTGGAAGATGATTGAACACTAGAGTGCCCAAAAATTTGCACTCGCATGGTGTAGTATCAGCAATGTGATGTCGGGAATGGGCTTACAGATGCCATTTGGAGAGATGATGGATAGGAGGATGGGCTTATAGATGCCATTTGGAGATGTAATGGATAGTTGTGGAGATGGGCTTAAAGATGCCATCCAAGAGTGATTGTTGAATTGTTCGAGTTGGTCGAGTAGATAACTGTCCTGTCTGGTTTCAGGTATTAATCTCTGACTTGAGAAAGAAAGATGGTTTCCTGTCCTGTTACAGGTGTTGATCTTCAGTCTCTTCAATGTAGATAACTTTCCTGGCTAGATACAGGTATAAACCTACAATCAATCGTCCACAGACACTTCCTGGCTAGATACAGGTATTAATCTGGAACTTAAAAAAAGGTTGGTCAAGATAGCTTTCCTGGCTGGATACAGGTGTAGATCTCTGACCTGAGAAATAAAGATGACTTCCTGGATTGCTACAGGTATTGATCTTCAATCTCTTCAATGTAGATAACTTTCCTGGCTAGTTACAGGTATAGATCTACAATCAGTTCACAGATACTTCCTGGCTAGTTACAGGTATTGATCTGGAACTTAAAAAAAAAGGTTGGTCAAGATAGATTTCTTGGCTGGATACAGGTGTAGATCTCTGACCTGAGAAATAAAGATGACTTCCTGGCTTTCTACAAGTATTGATCTTCAATCTCTTCATGTAGATAACTTTCCTGGCTAGTTACAGGTATAGATCTACAATCAATCGTCCACAGATACTTCCTGGCTAGATACAGGTATTGATCCGGAACTTAAGAAAAAGTTGGTCGAGATATCTTTCCTGTCTGGTTTCAGGTATAGATCTCTGACCTGAGAAAGAAAGATGGTTTCCTGGCTTGCTACAGGTATTGATCTTCAATCTCTTCAATGTAGATAACTTTCCTGGCTAGTTACAGGTATATATCTACAATCAATCGCTCACAGATACTTCCTGGCTAAATACAGGTATTGATCTCTGACTTGAGAAAGAAAGATAACTTCCTGGCTTTCTACAGGTATTGATCTTCAATCTCTTCATGTAGATACTTTCCTGTCTGGTTTCAGGTATAGATCTACAATCGGTCGTCCACAGATACTTCCTGGCTAGTTACAGGTATTGATCCGGAACTTAAGAAGGTTGGTCGAGATAGCTTTCCTGTCTGGTTTCAGGTATAGATCTTTGTCCTGAGAAATAAAGATGACTTCCTGGCTAGATACAGGTATTGATCTTCAATATCTTCAATGTAGATACTTTCCTGTCTGGTTTCAGGTATAGATCTACAATCAGTCGTTCACAGATATTTCCTGGCTAGATACAGGTGTTGATCTGGAACTTCAAAAGGTTGATGGCAATCATCCTTTGATTGACTTTTTCCTGAAAAGGCAAAACATTAGTTGTATGCAATGTCATGATGTATGAAATGCATGATGTCATGATGTTCTCAGGAATAAATGAGATTGTATGATATGATGCATATATGCATGTATCATGATGTATGAAAATGTGATGTTTATGAATGTATTTTCGTCTGGGAAAATAAATCCTTGACGAATGCCAGGAAATTTGTTAAATCCTAGGCTGATGTTGAAGAGTAGAGTTCTTCGTATCCGCTGGGGATGATGAACGAAGATGATTGCAAGAATAAACCGGTAGGAGAAGATGACTCCGTTGGGGAATAAACCTGGTGAAGAGATTACTCTGCGGGGAATTACTTTGTGGGGAAGAGATGCTTCGCTGAAGATTTGAACGATAAACTTCGCTGGGGATTCCGTTGTTATGCTTTGTTGGGGAATTTGATGAAATCCGCCGAGGATAGGAAGAACTTCGCTGAGGACGGTATTTCCGTTGTAATTTGCTGAGGATAACCCAGTTAGACTCTGGTGAGGGATAACCTTTGAATATGGTTGGGGAGAGATATTTGTATTCTGCAGGAGACAAGCTTCCAGAATCTACTGGGTAAGATGATTCAACTCTCTTGGGGAAACTTTTAAGGAAATGACTCCATTGGGGGTATCTTGTATTCCGCCGGGGAACAATCTTGAGACTGCCGGAGATGCTTGCTGAGGAATATCTGTATACTCTGCTGGAGAATATTAAGATCTTCTGGGGATACCCAACTTTTTCAGGACTGATGGTAGACTAACTCTGCCTGGGGGAAGAGTATTGCTGACTTGCTGGGGATACTGTGCCTTTTTAGGGCTGATGGGAGACCAACTCTGCTTGGGGAGAGTATCGTTGATTCTTGTCTTACTTTGCGGGGAGTGAAGGTATCTTGGTCATATTCTTCAGCTGAATCTACCTTGTACCTGGAGGGCAGAGCAGCTTGTACAGTTCGGACAATTCTTATTGCCCTAGTTTCTGTGGGAGAAGGTACCTGTGAAATGCCTGATAACTTCCGATTGACAAATCTTCTTCTGGTAAGCAAGTGACGAGATGACGGGACATAGTCGTACGCTTTTGATCCCTAACTTTTGCCTGGACCGCCCTTTCGGGTTTTCAGTCCATCGGGATACCCATTTTTGCCCAAGCCGCCTTTTCAGGTTTTCGACTTGCCGGGTGTACAGATTTTTTCATTTTTATCCCTCATTTTGCCCGAACCCTTTTGGTTCTCCGGGAAGCCCTTATTTTTGCCTAGACCAGTCGTCCTAGCGGGTCTTTGATTATGCGTAGTATTTTTCGACTATGTCCACGCTCTCAGAATGTAGGGAGTTGTCACTGTCAGTAGTGTTGTGTTGCCATACCACTAGAAGATCTCCGTTTGATCATGCAAGATTCGTTGAGGGAATCCATGTTCAATGCCCCAAGTGACTCAAATGGAGATCTACCCCTGGCTATTTGGCATTTTGAGAGATTCCTTGAATCTTGACTTGGCTGCCCCAGATGATGGACAATGATCATGCCGTGCCCCTTGATTGGGAGTGCTTTTGTTCACTAGATATTCTTCGTGCGAATTTCTCTGCTGTTCGAACAAATAGTCACATGCAAACAATGTTATTTTAAGAATGCAAAGCTTATGTCTGTCTTGAAGTTTTTTGAAAATGCAGTTTTCAATAAAACAAGTGAATTTTTGTAAAATGTGATGTCAACTCAGTATTTTAAAGCAAGCCTTAAGGAGTCAGGATACCTTTGGTAACAGTATGCTTTCGAACTAACCCATGCTTCAGCTAGGACTTTTAAGGGTTATAACGTGGCCTGGTTCACGGTTTAAGAAACAAAGGATAAAGGCTCAAAGTTTATTTGTACCCACCCGTTCTTCGTGATGTTCTTCAATCCTAAACTCAATTAATCGTGCATTAGATCTTGTTTGAGTCTTGGCTCTGATATTCCGGTGATGGTTCAGATGTTGACAATTTATTTTGAACAGGCAGTCATTTTTTATGTTGAGGGTTTGCAGGACCTCTTTCTTTTTTATTTTATGTTATCCCTGTCTTTTTTGCCTGAACTGTTTCTTTTGTGATTACAGTCAGCGGGATGCCCCAGTTTTGTAAGTCTCCTTCATAGGTTTTGACTTATTGGGCTTTTATTTTGAGAGATAATGACTGCCTGTCCTTACGATTATACGAAACCATCATTGTTCTTTTATTTCAGAAAGACTCCTTTGATGCCATTCATTGTGCACCTGGATCAACTGAGAGAACTACCCTGCCCCAGGTTATGATTAAGGGTTTTAATTTTTGAAAAGAAAAACTCCAACTTCTTTGGCTCAAAGGGGTTGACTAGGGATTATCTTCCTTATAACTCCACTGTTTAGGATTTGAAACAATGCCTGTACTTCATCAGCGGGGTCTATTTAAAATCATATTGTAAAGATCGTGGTATCGTTTTCGTCATCCTCCCTCAAGAGGCTTAGAATTTTTCAGTCGAGAGTTGATCATCACAACAACAATGAAAGCAATTTGAATATAGTGAATACGAATGGATTAATCCAAAACAGACATATGCGATGCATTAATGAAATAAAAAAAATTGCCATGACAATAATCGTTTAAAAAAATCCAAGAAAAGTACAACTTCAGAATTCAAATGAACAAAAGTGTTTTCAATCCTAGCCATGTTTTGGCAAGGGAGCAGTGATCACATTGGGAGTCTCGGGCGCTTCGAACTCAACCTCCTTTGCATCGATTAGGTCCTGAACCTTGTTTCTCAGAGCCCAACAATCATCTGTGTTATGCCCCGGGCTGTCAGAGTGATAAGCGCAGCGGGCGTTGGGATTGTACTTTGGAGAGGTTGTGTTCACAATCTTCAGAGCTTCTTTCAGAGTCACCAGATTGGTTGTCAGTAACTGCGGTAATATCTGGGACAAGGTCATACTGAGTCGAGTGAACTGCCTTCTAGGTCTCTCACCTCTTTGTTGGTTATATTGCTGAGGAGCAGCAGCAGGCTTTGAAATGACCATCGCGTTGACAGCTTGGCGGTGTTCCGGTTTATTCTGTCTCCTTGAACCATAGACAGCACTGGATTCCTTCTTGAACGGTTTCTTTTCAGTACTCGAGGAGGCACCTTTTTGTATCTTCCCAGACTTGATACCAGCTTCTATTCTCTCACCAGTCAGGATGAGGTCTGTAAACCCGGCAGAGGAATTTCCAATCAGATGGTTGAAGAACGGACCAGATAGGGTCCCCAAGAACATATCCACGAGTTCACGATCAGTCAGAGGTGGCTGCACCCTTCCAGCCAGGTCTCTCCACTTTTGGGCATATTCCTTAAATCCTTCACCTGTCCTTAGTGACATACCCTGGAGTTGGGTACGCGTAGGAGCGAGGTCGGAATTATACTGATACTTCTTATAAAACGCAGTAGCCAAATCCTCCCAGTTACGAATACTGGCCCCATCCAGCTGATAGAACCATTCGAGTTGAGTCCCTAAAAGACTACCCTGGAAGAAATGGATCCACAAATTCTTGTCAGCTGTGTAAGGTTGGATCTTCCTTACATACGATCGGAGGTGCAACTTAGGACAGGAAGCTCCGTCGTACTTTGCAAAAGCATGCGCCTTGAACTTATGTGGAATTACCACCCCAGAGGATAAGCCTAGGTCTCCAAAGTCCAACCCGGGCACATTTTGTATATCCATGGCACTCAAGCGGTCCTCTAGCTGTTTGTACCTATCCTCAGCAGGAGGGTACTGTTCATCATTATAATCCGTCTCGTTGTCGGAGACCACGGGACTAGGAACCCCTCTCTCTTGCGGACTGTCTTTCCCTACAGATGGGGTAGTCAGCTCAACCTCATTTTGCAGCGTATTCCCATATCTGCGTCCGGTATTGAACAAGACAGTCCTCTTCTTCTTCTTCTTCATAAGCAGGGTCTTCAACTCCTGTTGACCTTGGGCTAGGCTCATAACCATCTCTTGGAACTGGGCATTCTGGGCCTGGAGGGCCTTGATCGCTTGTTCAGTAGTAGGTTCAGAAGTCATGATGATTGTTGAAATAAACAACGAAGAAGATAAGTGACCTGTAAAAAAGTGTACCTGTTATGCATATGATACATGAAATGCATATGATTTATGTTTTCAAAGACAATCGGGATTCAACTTTGTATACAAAAAGGAAACAAACTTTATTAGATTCAACTTTGGAATTTAAATTGTTCAACAAATTGCCCTTAGGCGTTCCAAGAATGAAAATATTGAAAAGTAAATAAAAGTTGTAAAAGAAACATCCAAGGCCCATCAATGCTCCCATGGCCTCCTCTTCTCAGTGTGGATATAGTCATTCAGGGTCCGTTCATTCTCTAATTGTTTAGTCAGCTTCTGGATCTTCTGTTCCTGTTCATTGAACCTTTCTCGATAAGAATCCCGTTCTTCCTGCAGTTGCGCCCAAGACCTCTTTAGTATGTCAACATCAGTGGGTATCTGAGGATGGAGAACAGTAGGAGGAACCCCGTCTCTATCAGGAACTTCAAGAGTAATAGGCCTGATAGCTTCGTATGGAATACCTAACTTCTGAGCACGGATGCAGACCCATATGAAGTAGGATTCCATTGGTAGAGAAGTCTTCGGTCCCAACTCATGTGGGTCAGCTTTGTGAATTCTGTCCCAAGCCCAGATGAATCTACGATGCAGCTCGTCACTATCTACCTGAAACTCAAAACTGATGTGAGGTATCAACATCTCATGAGGCCCTGCTCTTCTGGCTCTTCCAAACTGGCGGAGAGCTAAACATGGATTATAAGAGATTCCTCCCTGGGTACCGATCAATGGAACATTAGGATACTCTCCGCAACGATCAATAACAACCACCTCATCCAAACCTCTGAGAGTCCAAATGATGTCATTATCAGTGAGAGACATTATCCTATGAGCCCAGCCCCTTCCTTCTTTGTTCTTCAGTACGAACTTAGGGAGGTGCGAAATAAACCACCTCACTAACAAAGGAGCACAACACCACAAAGTTCCCCGTCTTCGGGCAGTACGAGCATATAGTTGTTGCAGGATATCACCCAAGAGAGTGGGTACAGGGTTCCGAGAGATGAAGATCCTTATGGCGTTGACATTAACAAAGGTATCAGGATTTGGAAACAATACTAGACCATAGATTAAGAGAGCCAGAATGTCTTCGTACGCCCTGAAGTCTAAATCATTCCAGAAACTATTAGCTTTGCCAACCAGAAACTTAGCCAGAAAGCCCTTAACTCCACTTCTAGTCTCCCAGTTAGCCATTACCTCTTCTTTGGTCAAGGGAAGGGCTGCAACAATCTCCTCAGGCCTAAGAGTCTTTTCCCAACCAGTGAATGGAGTCTGTTCCAAAACAGGGATACCAAGCAAATCAGAGAATTCTTCCAGGGTAGGGACCAACTGGAAGTCTTGAAAGGTGAAGAAATGGTATAGCGGATAATAAAACTGGGCCAGGACGCTCATCAATTGTTGATCCCACTTTGAAGTGACTAAACCGAGAAGAGAACCATGCCTCTTGATGAAGGAAGTAGTATTTGGAATTCTGTCAACCAATTCTTTAAGCAAATCAGGTGATTGAACAAAGTTGAGCCGGATAGTATTCCTTCGCACAGGCATCATGATGTCCTACAAAATAGAGCAAATATGAAACCCTCTTGTCTTTGAAATGGGTTAGTCCTTATGCAGGATGCATGCAATGTTATGATGGTATGATGTCATGGTAAAGCACACCACAAGTATTCACAAAAGGCAAACATGGTAAAGGCACACAAGTCACACAAGACAGCCCTTAGAGTTCAGGCCAGCATGAAGTTTAGGTACTACCCTCTTTCAGTTTCAGTTGGTTAAGACCTGTCCTAGGAATAGTAATCGGGTTCTAGAGGATCTCAATATCACTGACTACCCTCAATCGGTTATAACTCCAGCTTCGCAACCTTTTCTTGCGGCCGGAACCATCGCGAGAGTTTAGCCTCAATGAGTGTAGCATACTGCTACTGTTCTATGGCCAAGTTGGGTCAATTTAAGGTTCTAAGGTCAGTTGGTGCTTAATGACTGCTCAGAAGAGCCATATTCTCCTTGTTCCAACACAAGGGATATCGGTACAGACCAAGGTGTCACACTAACGTAGCTACTGCTTCACCCGTGTCGGTCTACGCTGGACAAGTCCCTCACAGTTTATTGCTACTTACCTAAACAAGGGTGCCCCAGATTCGGGTTAGGATCTATAAAACTCCGATACAAGCCACAAAATTAAAGCATTCAAGGCATACAATTGAAAACATAATGATCTAGTCCTAAGGTACACCTCACTTATAAATGGTCCCCAACAGAGTCGCCAGTTCTGTGATCGGTGGAAATAGAACTGACTGTTTTGGAATGCTGGTTCGCGAAATGTCGTGGTAAGCAAGAGTCGCCACCGTCTTTTATTTTCTCTGACATGGAAAGGACAAAAGCACAGCAAAATTCCTTTTCTAGATGTTTCTCGGGTTCGGGGGGTAGATTATAGAAAGGGAAGGTGTTAGCACCCTTTCTATCCGTGGTTATCCACGGGCTCTTAGGTACTTGCTCACTATGTTTTCAAAAATGTTTGCTTTTCTTGTGTTTGTGGGTTTTGAAAAAAGTTTGTTTTGAAAACTTCTAGGTAACTCTTGTATCAGTCCTCAAGAGTGTATGAAGTGTTTGTTTGAAAACTTTTGTCAGAAAAGTGTAAGTGCGAAAAGTATTTTTTTTTTGAAAGAGCAAGTACCCAGGAGAAATCTACCTACTCAAAAGAAATTAAGCTGTGTAAATGTCCTTTAGACAGTACTATCCCACTATTAAGAAGTAGGTAGCACCGTCGTTGGAGTTATTCAGGTCAATTCGATTATAGGGACATGTGTGGTCACCAAAGCAATAGTAGGACGCCTTAGCGGTAACCCTAATGTCCTAGATCCTTTTTATCCGAGGCAACCGTTTCGAGGCAACTTGGATCTTTTAGACAGGAGGGCGACCTCTAAAACACCCTATACTCAATGACCACGTCGAGGCAACCAAGTGAGGCGTACCCTAGAAGTGGCATGTGCGAGTGCATCAGGTTTCATGTTAAGTTATCTTTGTACAAGTTATTGTGAGCTACGGGTTGATTTTATTTTCAGGCAAGTCTTGTCATGCATAATTAACAGTTAATAATTTGCAGAAAGTAAATTGCGGAAAGTAAATCTACGCTATTACAAGGCGTCGGGTATTTACATCGCCAAAAACATAACCCTTGAAAAGTAAATGCGAGAAAATAAAGAAAGCGATAAAAAGGCCTAATTACGCTATTACATCTTCGGAGCAATTACATAAATATGAATCAAAATTAATGTGCGCGAATAGAAATTGAATTGGGAAAAGTTCTTAGGGTTTTGACCCTTTTTGAGAAAAGAATGAATTTTTAGTTATTTTTGCATTTAATTAAACCTAATTCTAATTAATTAAATAAAAGAAATGTTTTTTTTTAAGTTTTTTATGTTTCAATGAAAATAAAATAAAATAAAAATGAAAACATGGTTAAAAGTTGTCAAAACCTAATTCTACATGGATTTTATTTATTGTGAAAATAATTAAAATTAACCTAATTAAAACAACTAAATTAATTAATTACATTTTTTACAAAAATAATAAATAAAAGGTGAAATTAATAATAATAATAATAATAATAATAATAATAATAATAATAATAATTATATTTTTTGGGTTTTTCTGAATTTATTATGAAAATAATTAATTTGTGAGTTAATTAAATAATAATAATAATAGTTAATAAAAATAAAATAATAAAATAAATAAATAGAAAATATAAAGAGAAAAAGGAAAAGAACCCAGGGGGGTGTTGGCCAGCTTTGGAGGTTTGTTAGCAATTCATGGCCCATTAAGCTACCAGTCCGTTTGACTTTTGTGATTGTCCAGGGAGTTGGTTGACTGGGAGCATGGTAGTCATCATTTCATGACCCTTGGATCTGTGCCCATAGCCACATGGCGCTTGGATGATTGGAGGTACATGGTGTTTATCAATTGGAAACCTGCATGCAATCACATTAAGAAAAAAAGAAACAAATGTTTGGGGGACCTGGGATTCCAACCCAGGTCCCAACGCCTATTGAACACCTGGCCAACCACTCCACCAACTTGCACGCTTTGATATTATAATACTACACAATCATTATATTAAAATGCCAAACGATATGCTATAAAAACAAATAAAACGCGCGTATTTTGAATTGTCCAACCAGAGGCTTACACGTCTTTGTCTTCCTTGCTGAACCTGTAAAAGCAACGTTAGATAGCGGGGGTTTTTAACCCCCACAAAACACCATGAGGAAAAATAGCGATTAGGCCTGTGTTGAATATAAATATTTCGCGAGGGTGGCTGTATGTTCGTCTGGTCTCAACGAGTTCAACCATATGCCTTAAAGGTTCTAATTTTTCCTGGATTGCAAAGCCCCAATTTTAGAGCTCAAGAACCCTAGAATTCATCAATGGCGTTTTATGATTCTTTGCGTTTTAATCCAATTAAACTATACCAATAGCTTTATAAGGTCTCTAGCAACACAAAATAAACAAGAAATCATGTTAATAATGCATGAATCATGAATTACGATTATGAAAAAAAGTGTCAAACCGTGCGACTGTTCTTGAGGATTTCTTGAGCTTTAACGCTTGGTTTTGATTGCAATACGTCTCTGGGAACCCCTGCAATAGATTAGAATCAATAAAAGCCTTTGAATCGTGCTAGAATATGGAAATCAGTTTTCAAGTTTCTTGAGTTTTTTTCAATATTGCTATGGCTTTGTCTGCAATGCTTTCACGTATGCATGAGTAGGGTTCACTTGTGTATTTATAGAGGACTGAATTTAGGTTAAAATCTTGCACAAAAATCTATTGGAATGATGATTCAATATTTGATTGGAAATCACATCTTTTTGAATCTTTTTGATTGAAGAAAGTTGCCAAACTTGGAGATTTTTGTCTCTTTGATTTGCACACGAAATATTCAGCATATCTTGACCACATTTGCTTCACAAAAAGATTGAAAAATCAAATCTTTGTATTTCCTACAATTTAAATTAATTAAATGAATTAATAATAATAAAAAATCCAATTAATTAATAAAAAATAAGAAAATAAATTCATTAGGCTTGATGGGTCGTGCATAGGCCATGGATAAAGTTTCAAGAAGAAATTTGAGGCCCATTAGCAAAAACAAAGTGTTTTGAGCAAAGTTGACTTTTGCAAATTCACAAACATTTCCCAACTTCTCCAATGCATATCTTGCTCAATTTTGATCATATGGACATGTTCTTGGATATTTTGGAAAGGTCTTGAAGTCCTCTAACCAATGCATTTGGTCCCATGTCATTTGGATTTACCAATCTCAAGTTATGGTCTTTGACTTAAAGTGCATTTTTGTTGACTTTTGAATTTGACCTATAATGTAGAAATTGATAACTTTTTATGAGAGCATTTCTAGGACTTGGAGTGTGAAGATGAGTTGTAGGAAATGTCATCCCCTTCAAAATGAGCATTGGATGGAATTTTTCTGTTGAACCATGAAAAAGTTATGCCTTGGTCAAGATACAGTTGACTTTTCTACTGTCCCAAATAGTAACTTTTGCATCTTTGTTTATTTTTGAGCCATTCTTGTGGAATCATGATCAAGACTTGATCAAATGATGATTGTGGACTCAAAATAAGATGTTGACAAAAAATTTATGACTTTTGACTGCAAAATGACCATTTTGCCCCTGTAGTTGACAGTTGATCAAATGGAGCTTTTGACTGTGCAAATTGGCCCCTGTGAGTCTTGAAACTTGGCATGTAGGTGCTTGAGAATGTTTATAGGCATAAGAGGCTTTATTGAACCATTGAAAACCTCAAATTCCTTGAAAGAACCAAAACCCTAATTTCAACTGGCTTAGGAGGTAGTTTGACTGTGCAATCTCTTGAGTAGACTTGAACCATTTGAGGATGATTCTTGACAAACCTTGAAGAATATGGGAGGGCAAATTTTGGGGTACAACACCGTCAATACAGACATAGTGAAAAGATACTACGCATAATCAAAGACCCGCTAGGTCGACTGGCCTAGGCAAAAATAAGGGCTTCCCGACGAACCAAAAGGGTTCGGGCAAAAATAAGGGATGAAAATAAAAAAATTTGTACACCCGGCAAGTCGAAAACCTGAAAAGGCGGCTTGGGCAAAAATGGGTATCCCGGTGGACTGAAAACCCGAAAAGGCGGTCCAAGCAAAAGTTAGGGATAAGTGTAACACTATGTCTCATTGGATCACCCTGCATCCAGACTTTGGTATCAACTATCAGGCTCGGACGACACCAATCAATCAGATTCATCTTCAACTAAGCAGCAAAGTGATGAGATGCTTGAAGATATAAAGGCAATAGCAGAGTTGGAACCCAATGGGATTATTCACATAGCTGTTTTGTTTTCTTTTTACAAATTCTATAAATCCTATTTGTTCGGCGGCGTTCTCTTACTAGGACGTCAGCCTCTTGTACAAAAGCTCCTATTTACAGGCAAACTTCAAAATCAATACAAATTCATTTTCAGACAAATTTCAAATTGTTTTTCCTTTATCTGTTTTGTTTTGCAAAGAACGTCCAATGTTCATTTTTGATATATGCATTTGACATTAATTGCTCGCCGTAAATATTTACATACGAAACAAAGGACTAATTACGGGTGATATCAGAGGTAGGGGCAATAAGAATTGTCTGAGCAGTCTAGTTGATCTGTCCACCAAGGTACCAAGGTAAGTCCAGCTGAAGAATGCGACCAAGATACCTTCACTCCCTGCAGAGTAAGACAGTAATGATAGCTCTCTCAGCTGAGACTTGCAACTATGAACGAATCAGCCATACTCTCCCCTAAGCAGAGTTGGTCTACCCTCAGCCTTAAAAAAGATTGGGTATCCCCAGAAGGTCTTAATATTCCCCAGCGGAGTATAAGGATATTCCCCAGCAAGCATAAGGGTATCCCCGACAGTCTTAATATTCCTCAACGGAATATAAGAATGTTCCCCGGGAGAACGTAAGGTACCCCCAGTGGAGCCATTTCCCCAGCGCAGTCTAAAAAAGGTTTCCCCAATGGAGCTGAATCATCTTCCCCAGTAGGTTCTGGAAGCTTGTCCCCTGCAGAATACAAATAAGTCTCCCCAGCTAAGTTCAGAAGTTATCCTCACAAGAGTCTAACCGGGTTATCCTCAACAAGTTGCAACTGAAAGATCATCCCCAGCGAAGTTCTTTCTATCCCCAGCGGAGTTCATCATCAAGATCCCCAACAGAGCTTATCAAGGGAATCCCCAGCAGAGTTTATCATTAAAATCTCAGCGAAGTATCTCTTCCCCACAGAAAATTCCCCATAGAGTAATCTCTTCACCATGTTTATTCCCCAACATAGTTATTTTCTCCTACAGGTTTATTCTTGCAATCATCTTCGTGCGTCATCCCCAGTGGAAACGAAGAAGTCAACCATAATCTTCAACAGCAGCCCAGGATTTAACAAACTCCCCGGCATTTGTCAAGGATTTATTTTCCCAGACAAAAATACATTCATAAATATTTCACATTTCATACCTCCTATTTACATACATGATAAAGTGCATACGACACAATCTCATTTATTTTTGAGAACATCATGACATCATGCATTTCATACATCATGACATTGCATACAACTAACATTTACCTCTTTCAGGAGAAGGTCAATCAAAAGATGGCCACCATCAACCTTCTTAAGTTCCAGATTAACACTTGTAACAAGCCAGGAAAATATCTGTGGACGATTGATTGTAGATCAATACTTGTAACAAGCCAGGAAAGTTATCTACATGAAGAGATTGAAGATCAATACATGTAACAAGCCAGGAAGACCATCTTTCTTTCTCAGGTCAGAGATTAATACCTGAAACCAGCCAGGACAACTATCTCACCGGCCGACCTTCTTAAGTTCCAGATTAATACCTATAACAAGCCAGGAAAATATTTGTGGACGACTGTTGTAGATCAATACCTGTAACAAGCCAGGAAAGTTATCTACATGAAGAGATTGAAGATCAATACCTGTAACAAGCCAAGAAGACCATCTTTCTTTCTCAGGTCAGAGATTAATACCTGAAACCAACCAGGACATCTATCTCCTCGACCAACCTTTTCAAGTCCCAATTAAAATACCTGTAGCCAGCCAAGAAAACTATCTGTGGACGACTGATACCTGTAACAAGCCAGGAAAACCATTTACACAAAGAGATTGAAGATTAACACCTGTAACAAGCCAGGAAAACCATCATTCTTTCTCAGGTATGCAAGTTCTCGCTAAGGAATCTCTTATGCGACCGACACTCCCGCAGATGGCATCTATAAGCCCATCCTTCTACTAACAACTTCTGAATGGCATCTGTAAGCCCATTCCCAACGTCACAATGCTGATACTACACCATGCGAGTGCAAATTTTTGGGCACTCTAGTATTCAATCATCTTCCACCTTCTGATCACGAAAGGCACGCAAGCCAATCTACATCCTCAGGTTTAAGAAAATTGAACAGGGGCAACTATTGTACCCCAAAATCTGCCCTCCCATGTTTTCAAAGGTCTTCCCTTACATAGTTAGTCACAAACATTTGCCTAACAAAAATAAGTTTTTTGAAGATATATAAAGTGTCTTTCGATCGGCATCTGAGAAAAGGCTTCGATTAGGAGTTTGGAACCTTTCGATCAGGTTTGGTTCATCAGTCTTCGATTGAGCATTTGGAACTCTTCGATCAAGCTTTGGTCTGCAGGTCTTCGATTGAGCGCTGGACCCTCCTTCGATCAAGTCAATGTCACAATGCTTCGATTATGCACTAGCTACTTCAGGCTTACCTTCGACTCACCAGGCAAGAAGCTCATTCGAAGAACATGTAAATGACTCATTCGAAGAAGCCCTCAGAAGGCCCATTCGAAAAGTACATAAGAAGTCCATTCGAAGGAGGCAACACAAGACCCTTCGATTAGCATGAACAAGACCTTTCGAATGGCCTGTTAACAACGTCTTTCGATTGAAGTTTCAATTAATGTCCTTCGAATGGCATTTCAGTGCAGAATTTCCCTGAATAAGAACATCAGAACTAAATGATTTTCGAATGGCATTTTAGTGCAGAGTTTCTCTCAACCTAAGATGCTCTGACAAAGGAAGTTCTGAACACTTCGAATCAGAACTCATATTCATCACAAGGCCAAGGGCTGGTCGAAGTTGTCTAATAAGGAATAGATTCAAATTGGGACTTCGAAGCAATCGAAACCGGAAAAGAAGGCAAGATCGAAGTGGTAAGTCAGTTTTCGATTTCCATCAAATTGGAGGCCCAAACAACTCAGAACAGGCTGGCTGAAACGCATGATTGAATCAAATTTGGAAAGTTTTCAAATCAAATCTCTCCATCATAATGGACCAAGATTTGATATACATTTGTTGACCTAATTTCTTCGCCTATATAAACTTGCTGCTCATAAGCAAATCACACACGAAAAAACCCTTGCAGAGACAAACCAAACCCTACTGCACACACTAAAACACTTACAAAAGCTCTGCAGAAACGGCGCCCCAACCTTGAAAAAAGTTTGAACCGTGAGAGATCAAAAACAACCTTGGAGGAAGATTCCGACCCAGAGCAAGACGCAACACGCTTGCCATCAACCTCCTGAAGCGAGACCAATCAAAAACCAAGCGTTTCATCATCTAAATCTCACTGTAAGTGTTCTAGAAAATTGCTCTGAACATGAAATTGAAAACATCCATGCTTGCATCTTTTCTTTAAAATATTGACATATTTGTGATTGTTATTTGATTTAGAATGTTTTGGCATTGTCTAATTTAATTTTTATGGCCTCTAACCCCATATATAGAACCTAGGGTTCCTGTTCTTGTTTTTAGGCGTTTCTTGTGCAGAGTAAATCGAGACAAACAATAGCCATAGGAATGATGAGGAGGTCGAGACGAACACATCTGTATTCTTGAATAGCTTTTTCATGGCCTGGAGCGATTTTTAGAACGACCCCACGAAACCTCCTGCAGAACAAAATCTGCAGGTAAACGAACCAGGCCATGGTGAGGAAGATGATAACGTGGCTGGGTGTGATTGGTTCGTTTGAACCAATTGCGCGTCTTTTTATTTTTTTAGGCCAGGCATAATTATTGTTTGATATAATATTTATGTTCTATTTAACTAACGAATGAAGCAGATTGGAAGAGTTGGCAAGCACACTATGGAAAAACTTCTTGGGACCTGGGTTCGAATCCCAGGTACCCCAAAACTTTGTTACGCTTTTTCTTCAGGTACTCAGATGCAGCGCTGAAGGCAGGGAACACCATACGTCCTCAGATCTCGACGTATCCAGCGGCTTCGAGCTAGATCCAAAGGCCAGCGTGCTGAGCCTAAAAAATGCTAACCAAACTTCCCTTTTCAGGCCCAGCGCCCCACAATTTGCTTTTGTTTTCTTTTCTTTTCATATTCATGTTGCTCTTATTATTATCATTAAAAATTAACTAACTAACCAACACACTAACCTTCTTTTTCATAAAAAATCAGAAACAACAAAAATACTTTTATTTTAATTTTAGTAATTAATTTTGTAAATAAACTTGTAACCAATTAATTTAGTTTTTTAATTAGGTTTAATTTTAACAATTTTGCATTAAATTAAAATTGAGTTAGAATTAGGATTTTATTAACTTTTTTAATCACTCCTATTTTACTGCCTTGATCAAAATAAAAAACTCAAGAATATTTTCTTTAATTCCATTACTAATTTAGACTTAATTTCTAACTTAAAAAAGACCAAAAACATGCTTTATTTGAAAAAACCTTTTTCTCGCGCGTACTATTTTTTATCTATATTATTGTAATTGCTCCGAGGATGTAATAGTTTTAACTTAGGATTTATTTACCGCTTTTATTTATTTTTCCGCATTTACTTTTCAAGGGTTTGTTTTTGGCGATGTAAATACCCGACGCCTTGTAATAGCTTAACTTTATTTTCCGCAATTTATTTTCCGCAACCATTAACTGCTAGATGTATGCTAACTAGGCTATGCATGACAAGATATATCTTAAATTAAAATCAACCGTAGCTCACCATGACATGTACAAAGATAACATAACTTAAAATTGACACACTCGCACATGCCACTCCTAGGGTACGCCTCACTTGGTTGCCTCGAACGTGGTCATTGAGTATAGGATGTTTTAGAGGTCGCCCTCCTGTCTAAAGATCAAAGTTGCCTCGAAACGGTTGCCTCAGATAAAAATGATCTAAGACATTAGGGTTACCACTAAGGTGTCCTAACGTTGCTTTAGTGACCACACATCCCTAAAATCGAATTGACCCGAAAACTCCAACGACGGTGCTACCTATTCCTTAATAGTGGGATAACACTGTCTAAAGGACATTTACACAGTTTAATTCCTTTTGAGTAGGTAGAGGTTCTTAGGTACTTGCTCTTTCAAAACAAAACAAATTTTTCGCACTTACACTTTTCAAAACAAAGTTTTCAAAAACACTTCATACACTCTTGAGGACAGAAACAAGAGTTAAATCGAAGTTTTCAAACCAAAACTTTTTCAAAACCCACAAACACAAGAAAAGCAAAACTTTTTGAAAATACAATGAGCAAGTACCTAAGAGCCCGTGGATAACCACGGATAGAAAGGGTGCTAACACCTTCCCTTTCTATAATCTACCTCCCGAACCCGAGAAACATCTCGAAAGGGAATTTTTCTGTGCTTTTGTCCTTTCCCTTGTTGGATAAAATAAAAGACGGTGGCGACTCTTGCTTACCGCGACATTTTGCAAAAGCAAACGCAAACGCGAACCAGCATTCCAAAACAGTCAGTTCTATTCCCACCGATAACACTTAGCTTCAATCAAGTCTTGTAATTTGTTCCTCAGAGCCCAGCAATCATTTGTATCGTGGCCAGGACTCTCAGAATGATAGGCACACCAGGCATTTGGATTATATCGGGGAGATGTAGTATTTGGATTCTTGGGAGCCTCTCTCAAGGTTGCCAAGTTGGATCTCAGCAGATGAGGTAAAACTTCAGCCAATGTCATGTTGATGCGGGTAAACTGCCGTTGCGGTATTTCCACCATTTGTTGATTGTTGCGTTGTGGAGCAACTGCAGGTCTAGGTATCATCACGACACTTACTATCTGACATTGTTCAGCCCTGTTCTGACCCCTCGGGCTATAGACGGCACTGGCTTCCTTCTTACCAGCAAAAGGCTTCTTTACTGAACTTGATGAGGCATCCTTCTGTATATTTCTGCTTCGAATCCCAACTTTTACTCTTTCCCCAATTAGGATTAGCTCAGTGAAACCAATTGATGAGCTGCCGATCAAATGATTGAAAAATGGACCAGATAGCGTCCCTAGAAACATATCAACCAACTCCCTATCAGACAATGGGGGTTGGACTCTCCCAGCCAAGTCTATCCATTTTTGTGCATAATCTTTAAAACCTTCACTTGCACCCATGGACATACTCTGAGTTGAGTACGAGTGGGAGAAAGGTCGGTATTGTACTGATACTGCTTGTAGAAAGCAGTAGCCAGATCTTCCCAATTTCGGACATTGGCTCCCTCCAACTGGTAGAACCATTCAAGATGAGTCCCTGACAGACTATCTTGAAAGAAATGCACCCACAAATTTCTATCAGCGGTGTGGGGCTGAATCTTCCTGACGTAAGAGCGGAGATGGAGCTTTGGGCAGGACACCCCATCATACTTGGCAAAAACTAGAGCTTTGAACTTCTGGGGATGACCACTCCCAACACCAAACCCAATTCTTCAAAATCCAATCCAGGTATCCTCTGAACTTCCATGGCACTCAGAAGATCTTCCAACTGTTTGTACCTATCCTCAGCAGGAGGATATTGCTCATCATTGTAATCAGTATCATTGTCAGACACTGTAGGACTGGGGTCTTTCTCTTCTTCTTGGTTCTTCCCTTCCTTAGATGAAGAGGTCAGGTCGACTTGTCGCTTCAACCGCTCTCCAAACCTTCGGCCCATGTTCAGAATACTAGCAGCCTTCTTCTTTTTCTTCTTCTCTTTCAGAATGAGGGCTTTCAGATCCTCCTGCCCCTTTGCCAGACTGATGAACATTTGTTGGAATTGGGCGTTTTGTGCCTGCAGGTCCTTAATGCTTTGTTCGGAAGACATTTCTGCTGAAATAAATAGCGAAGAAGATGAGAAACCTGTAATGGTACCTGTAATGATGTGTATGATAATGGTATGCACATGAAATTATTTCAAAGATCTCGGGAAATTTAAATTTTCAAACCAAAAATAAACAAAACTTTATTAGTTGAATTTGAAGTCAAATGCCTTTTAGGCGTTACAATCAGAAAAACAAATCTAAAACTATAAAAGACATCAAAATTCCCATGGATGCTTCCTCTTTGTGCCAAGATAGTCATTCAGTTCTCTTTCTTCATGCATTTGCTTTGTGAGCTCTAAAACCTTCCTCTCCTGAGCATGGAATTGATCCCTGTAAGTAACTTGTTCCTTCATCAACTGAATCCAAGACCTATGTAATTCCCCAAAATCAGTGGCCATGTAAGGATAGAGATCCATGTAGGGAATGCCTCCTTCAGTAGTGGGTTCTACAATCACTGGTAAAACGGACACATAGGGCATCATAAGCTTCTAGGCACGAGCTCGTACCCATTGGAGGTAAGGTTCCATAGGAATGGAAGTCTTTGGCCCCAAAGCCTTGATGTCGAATCTATTTATTATGCCCCATGCTCGTATGAACCTCCAGCGATACTCTTGAATATCATCCTCATAGTTGAATACAATACCCTCGATAAGCAACTCATGGGGACCATCCCTTCGAGCGTGACCAAATTTTCGCAGAGCTAAACAAGGATTGTAGGTTATACCCCCTCTGATACCAAGCAGTGGGACATTAGGGTACTCCCCGCAGCGGTCAATGATAGCAATGTTTTCCATAGATCGACAACACCAAAGAATATCCGTATGAGAGAGTGACATTATCCTTTGTGACCAAACCAGACTTCTTCATTCTTCGGTATGGACTTAGGGAGGTGAGAAATAAACCACCTCGACAGCAATGGCGTGCAACACATAAGAATCCCTCTTCTCCTCATGGCACGAGTATGGAGAGTGTGCAAAATATCTCCGAGCAAAGTAGGCACCGAGTTGCGAGAGAGAAAGATCTTAATAGCATTCACATCTACGAATGAGTCCGGATTAGGGAAGAGAACTAAACCATAGATAAGAAGAGCCAAGACCTCATCAAAATCCTAAAAGTCCATATCATCCCAAAACAGTTGGACTTTGTCTATCATAAACTTAGCTAGAAAATCCTTGACTCCGCTTCTCGTTTCCCAATTGGATACCACGTCAGTCTATTTCAGATGTAAAGCTGAGGCAATGACTTTTGGTTTAGGAACTTCTTCAAGACCTGTGAAGGGTACCTGTTTAAGAATGGGTATATCCAATAGCTAAGTGAATTCTTCCAAGGTAGGCATCACCTGATAGTTTGGAAAGGTAAAGCAGTGGTGCTTGGGATCGAAGAACTAAAAAAGTAAACTCATCATCTTTTCATCAAAGTTTGAAGTAACTAGGTTGAGAAGTTGACCATGTCTCTTAGTGAACGCAGAAGTTTCAGAAACCCTTGATGCTAGCTCTTTGAGTTAGGAAGGTATCTTCACAAAGCTGATTCGGATAGTGTTTCTACGAATGGAAGCCATGATCTGCAAAACAGAACAAAGATAAATTCCCTTGGTCTTTGAAATGGTTAGTGCAATGGATTCCATGTTATGATGCATGATGTTATGATAAACCACATGTATAACAAACACAGGTATAGCAAACACAGTCAAGTCACACCAAGTCCTTAGGTTTAAGGCTTGCATGAGGTTAAAGGTGGTACCCTCTTGAAGTTTAGTTGGTTCAAACATGTCTTAAAAAGTAACCGGGTTCTACAGATTCTCAATATCACTGACCATCCTTTATCGGGCATTGTTTCAGCTCGCAATCTTTTCTTGCGGCCAAAATATTCCGAAAGTCTGATCTCAATGAGTGTAGCATCGAGTATCAACCAGTTCTCAGCTCCACACCGAGGCCGACTATCTCACTACTTTCTAATGCCCAAGTTTGTTCAACTAAGGTTCTAAGGTCCGTTGGTGCTTCATGACACCATGCGATGGCCCCGTATTCTCCTCATTTTCCCACGAAGGATACCGATACCAACCAAAGTTCCACACCAATACAACCATCGCTTAAACCATATCGATCTACGCCGTACAGTCTCCATGATCTATTGTTGTTTACCTAATGAGTGCCTCCCGATCCGGGTGTAGGATCTATAGTAACCCAAACAAAACCTCAAAAGTAAAGCAACCAAGACAATCAAGAGAAGCAATTTAATTACCTAGATCCTAAGGTATATCCCACTTATTAGTCCCCAGCAGAGTCGCCAGTTCTATGATACGGTGGCAGAACCGATTGTTTTTACTAGTTTGTGTTTTGCGTTTTTTGTTTGCAAAATGTCGCGGTAAGCAAGAGTCTCCACCGACTTTTATTTTATCCAATCATGGAAAAGGAAAAAGAACAGAAAAACCTTTTTTTGAGATATTATGAGTACGAGGGGTAGGTTATAGAAAGGGAAGGTGTTAGCACCCTTTCTATACGTAGTTATCTACGGGCTCTTAGGTACTTGCTCATTTTTCAAATTGCTTGTGTGTGTTTGTCTTGAAAATGTTTTACTACGTGATAACCCTTGTATCGGTTCTCAAGGATGTGACGAAGTTAATTTTGAAAATTTATTTTGAAAGGGTGTTTGTGTGAAAAGTTTTTATTGAGCAAGTACTTAAGATTCTACCTACTCGAAAAAAGACTGTTCGTTCTATTTCCTTTAGACAGCGATATCCTACTATTAAGGATTAGGTAGCACCGTCATTGGAGTTGTAAGGGACATTCGAAAGGGACAAGTACAGTCACCAAAGCAATAGTTAGAAAACTTTAGTAGTAACCCTAGAGTCTTAAGATCTTTCTGAAGCAACATTTCCGAGGCAACATTTTGATCTTTTAGACGGAAGAGCGACCACTAAAATCTCTTATGCTTAATGACTGTTTACCGAAGGCAACCGGAGTGAGGCAAACCCTAGGAGTGAACATGTGCATGTGAACTTTTCAGTTATTTAGTCTCTGCATATTAGGTGATCTACCGTTTTAAATTTTTAGCATTCTTTTCATACAATCCTATTAGCCATGCATCTAGACAGTTAAAGATTACGGGAACTTAAAGTGCGAAAAATAAACCTAGCTATTACAAGGCTTCAGGGAGAGAGATTAATTACATAGCCAAAAATCGGGGATTTAAACAGTAAATAAAAATCCTAGATTAACTATTACAAACCCTGAACAATTATAAAATAATGGACAAATAATTAACAAGCGCGTGACAAATTAAATGCGAGGACAATTGAAATAATCTAAAACCCTAATTTGAGATAAAAAGTATTTTTTTTATTTCTATTATTTGAGAAAATGTTTAATTGCAAATTAATTAAACCTAATTTCTAATTGTTTTTAAATTATAAAAGAAATTAAATTAACCTAATTTTCTAATTAAATAATTTCAAGAAAAATAAAATATTTTGTACAAAAATATTTTTGTATGTTTTTTGGTTTTTATTTATTTGAGAAAAGAAATATAATTGTAAAATTAAACCTAATTTCTATTTGATTTTAATTATAAAAGAAATCCACTTAACCTATATTTCTAATTAAATTAAATAATTTATTAAATAAAAATTCTTTTTTTTTGGTATTTTGTAATTGGTTGATTTTATGATTTAAAAAAAAGTAATTAATTTAGTGAAAAAATAATTAAACAAAACAACTAAAATAAAAGAAATAAATTGAGAAAAAAGAACATGGGCCTGTGTTGTTAGCAATTCTGGGGGGTGGGAATCTGAATTTCCAAGCCCATTAAGCTCCAAGCCCAGTCAACCACGTTGGATCCTATGTAAGCATTGACTTGAGGTGTACCAAGGACATTCAGGGGAGAAGCGTTAGATCTAGCCAGCAGTGCATCTAGTGGCTGGATACTGGGGTTGCATGGACATCGTGTGAGGGAGTGGAGCATTAGATTTTCCTGAAATAAATAGGAAAATAACAAAATGCACACGCCGTGACGTGTCTAGGCGATGACTCTTGACGTTTTGAAGGCTGCAAATGATGTTGTTGGCTTCAAGAGATGGCCAGGAAGTGATTAGCAGCGTAGGAATAGTCTGAATTGATCTCTAAATGCAAAAACGAGATATCACTTTTTGTCACTTTTTTGGAACTTTATTTTTGTGTTTTCACGACTGCTAACCCCTGTCTTTTGATCTGCAATTGTTGTATACATATAGTAGACTGAATTAGGTTAATAAAATTGGTATGAATCTTGAGAAATAATGGAAATTGGATTTGATTTGCTTCATGTATGATATCTTTCTAAAACAAGCTTCAATCCAATCTTTTCCCACCCTAATGAGTCTTGCACGAATTGACCATCATGCTAGTTGTACATGGACTCCAAATGTGCACAAAAGTCCCAAGATTTGATTTGTTTTCATTATTTTACCATTTAATTTGATTTATTTTGATTTAAATGAATAAAAAATCAAAATAAATGATAAAAGTAATAAAATAATAGGTGTAAAAGCTCAGGGGTCGTGGGTCCTATTAGAAACATTTTTCAAGCAAGAAAACATGGGCCCCTTTGGAAAAAATGCAAATTTGATCAATGTTGACTTTTGACAATTTTCCAAAGATTGCCAACTTTGACAATGCACAACTCTCTCAATTTTGACCCTTGTAGGGTTTTCTTGGACTTTTTATAAATCTTAGGATGACCCCTAAACAACCCTTTTTGTTTCATCTCAATTGGATCTTCCATGTTCATGCATGAAGCTTTGACCCAAAAGGTGTTTTTGTTGACTTTTCAAATGGACCTATAATGTAAAAATTCATATCTTTTGATGAGTGCATATTTTGAACTTGTGGGATGAATATGAATTATGGGGAATTTCATCCTCTTAAAAATGAGCCTTGGATGTAAAATTTCTGATAAAGTACGAAGAAGTTATGCTTGGTCAAAGTTGGGTTGACTTTTACTAAGAAACTCTAATTTAACAACTTTTGGGTTTTTATGAATTTGGAGCATTCCTTGGGGAGTCACGATCAACCCTTGATAAAATGATGAAAGTCACTTCAAAATGTTGATGTTGACCAAAAATCTTGAATTTTGACTGTATGTGGGTCACAGTTGACTTTTGACCTAATACAGTCGATTCTCAAGTATTTGAGCAGTTGACTGAGCAAACCTTTTGTGCAGGGCATGAAACTTGACATGTAGGGTCTTGAGAACATATTAAGACCATGGAGAGCATATGAGGCCTTTGTGGTTCACCCATCTTGATGAAAATAGAAACCCTAATTTGAGGTATACTGCCTTAAGAGAGAGTTTGTCTGGTCAACTCTTGGGCTTCCTTGAGCAACTTGGGGACCTCACTTGACATTTGTTGAGAAAAATGGGAGAGAAATTTTGGGTTACAACACCCTGACCTCAAGTAAATCTTGCTAAACACACGTGCACCCACCAATTGATCCATCAAGTCGTCTATTCTCAAAAGTAGATACCTGTTTTACATTGTCACTTTATTCAACTGTCGATAATCAACGCACAGTCTCATACTACCATCTTTCTTCTTCACAAGTAATATCAGAGCTCCCCAAGGTGACACACTTGGTATCACAAAATTCTTTTCAAGTAGGTCTTCTAATTTCTTCTTCAATTATGATAATTCGGACGCCGACATCATGTGCGGTGCCATAGAAATAGGTCTGGTACTAGGTACAATATCAATCAAAAACTCTACCTCTCTTTTCGGCGGCATGTCTGGAATATCATCAGGAAAAACTTCAGGAAAGTCACACACAACCTACAACTCATCAATTTCAGCTTGATTCCCAATGGATAAAGATGCCATCAAAGAAAACAACTGAGCTTCATCCTTCATTAGCTCATTTAACTGTCTAGCAGATGAGAATCCAGCATTATCTTCCTTGCCAGGAGTAGAAAACCGCATCGACTTGTTATAACATTTAATATTAACGTTGTTATATTCCAACCAGTTCATACCCAAAATCACGTCCACACCAGTCAAAGGTAAACAAACTAAATCAACAAGGAAGTCTCTGTAATATATGGACAAAGGACACTTCAAGCATACAAGAGAAGTAGTCACTGATCCCTTAGCTAGACTATTGACAACCATATCCATATTCATAGAAGATAATACAAGACCCAACTTTTTAGCACAATCGATAGAAATAAAGTAATATGTAGCACCAATATCAATAATAGTAATTAAAGGAGTAATATTAATGAAACATATACCTCTGATCAAGTGGTCTCCACTGGATGTCTGAGTCCCAGCTAAAGCAAACACCTCCCCACCAGATCGAGCTAGCTTCAGTTTCTGGCACTGAGCACCAACATGTCCTTCTTCACCATAATTGAAAATATTACTTCTTTGTGTCTACACTCAGTCACCTCATGCCCAATCTTGCCACAACGAAAACACCTCTTCACCTCGGTATTATATTTATTACTCTGATGACCAGGTTTTCCATATCTGTAACACACAATACCAGCAGGAGCACCTCTCCCACTTGGCCTCTTACCATCAACAACTTTTTGTTTTCCTTTGTCAGTTGGATCATTGTAAGGATTCCCATGATATTATGGTTGCTTGCCCCTATTCTTAGTGACAATCTTGTAGTGAGCCTTACTATCTTCTTCATATATTTTGCAATTGTTCACCAAATCTAAAAATTTACGGATCCGCTGGTACCCGATTGCTTTCTTAATTTCTGAATGTAATCCATTTTCAAACTTGACACACTTAGAAAATTCAGCTGTCTCTTCAGTGTAGTGAGGATAAAAATTCGCCAACTCCAAGAATTTGGAAACATACTCAATTGTCGATAAATCCCCTTTTTTCAGCTCCAGATATTCAATCTCCTTCTTTCCAAAGACATCCTATGGGTAATACTTCACCAGGAATTCCCCGGGAAACACAACCCAAGTAGTAGCCTCACCTGAGCCTTCTAGTCTCTGGCGAGTAGTAACCCATCAGCCATCAGCCACCAGCCTCTCTTTCCAGCATATGCGTACCAAAACGCACTTTTTGTGCTTTAGAACAGTCCATGACTTGAAAGATCCTCTCAATATCCTTGATCCATTCCCGCGCTCCTTTAGAATCATGTTTCCCTTTGAATGTTTAAGCGGATGGTTCCTCTGAAAAGTTTCTAAAGCACGAGTTCCATCGTTCCCACCAGTATTAGGCTGATTCTGCATTGCCTAAGCCAAAGCCTACAACACATTAGCAAGTGCACCATTTCCTATTCCATCCATTTCTCTGCTTCATATCATAACATCAAACAACGATTAAGATATAAAAATATTGAAATTATTCTACTGTCACACTACACTAACGAATCAACAACCTGGCCAGACGGACTGACCTGCTCTGATACTAATTGTAACACACTATTTCCTCGTCGGTAAATTATATAAAAATCAGAGTAAATTAGTTTCTAAAATAGGACATCAAAATAGGATGTCACATGCTTCATGCATCATACATACTCGTTAATTAAGACACACAACACAATTCATATGTTTAAAAGTCTTAAACTTCCTTTCATTTATTCGCAGCGGAAAAACATCAATAAAAATCATCTCAATTCTCCAAACGGAGTCATAATTATCATCTTTCAAAATTCAGCATAGTCATAAATTAAACTCAAACAATGGAGTAGTGCAAAGTTCAATTCCACTGAAATAAATAAAAAACGTGAAACTCTCAAGTGTTAGATATCAGAGCAGACACTGACTCAATCTACGAATAACTGAAGGAACTCTTCAGCTGACCTTGACCTCGAGCTAATTCAGATCATCTGCATATTATCCACGTAGAGGCAACATTCAAACAGAAAGGGTGAGATATCATAACAATATAAGAGGAAGCACAATAATGAGCATATAGAAATTCAAGTACACATCATTTACACCTTTACCTCATACCCTTTTTGACGGTCATCATGCTACAACGTACATCAATATAATTAAATACATGAACAACACAACATTCATCATCATAAAATTAGAGACTCACTCAATGTTCAGACGATCAATCATTAACAACCATGCAATGTTGTGAAACTGACACTGACTCAATGCATGTGGTATCAACAGGGAAAAACCATCATCTTAATAATGCCAACTTGGGCAACAATACTAATACAAGATATCTTTCTCCAATACATGCCATCTTTCACCAATACATGCCATCTTTAATGAATGCATGCGACACTGATATGCAACAACACAATTTTACATTGATTACTTTTATTTATCGATGCTACGCCAACACAGGCCATCATCATAATCATCACGCATATCATATCATACAATTAAAATATTTGTACAACTTCATCTTAATCATTCACAACATAATTTATGGCATAATACTCAGGAATACACACGGATAGGTATCGATGTTGGTGAAATAATTAGATACTGAGTTATCATTTATTTTTAGAAAATAGAAAATGATTTTTTCTTTCCATGGCGCGTCAAATAGACACCCAAGGTGAAAGTTATGGAGATTTCAAATTTTCCAAAATTTTGTCCAATACAGTGATAACCGGTTACCCTCTAGTGGTAACTGGTTAATGTAAAGTAAGTAAATCTGTATTTTCAAAATTTCTCACGGTAACCGGTTACCCACTTATGGTAACCGGTTACTGCATATTACAATAGCCTCTGTTTTCCAAATTTTTATGTGGTAACCGGTTACCATTACTGGGTATCTCGTTACTCTGTGATGACAGTAAAAATCTGCAACTTTTCAAATACGATTTTTTCATGCTTCAAAGCCTAAACTCTCAATTTTTCAACCAAAATAGTGTTTTAAAAACGTGCTAATTATTCACCAACACCTGTCTATCGTTTCTAACCAAAACATATCAACAAATTCACAATCAATCATCCAAAATGCATCAAAATTCATCAATGGGAGGAAACCCCAAAAACACCAATTAGAGAGAAAATCAAAACATACAACAATGAAACCTAAATTCTACCATACGCCATCATTAGTCAATCCATTATAGTGTTAGAATCTCCCTTACCTTAGATTTTTGGTCGGTTCTTGATTCCTACGGTGAATCTTCTTGCCCTAGCTTCCTAGTGCTCTTCTCCTCTTCTCACTTTTACGCTCTCTTCTATTTTTCATGTTCTGACTCTATTCTCTCTATTCTCACCTCTTATAATCTAATAATAATATAACTATCCCAATTAGATTATTATTTCATTATTATTATAAAATAATAATAATCCTAATATTATAATAATAATAATAGTAATAATTCATATTATACTACACACCCCCATGTCTCTCCATATTTAGCCATACACCCCTATAACCTCAACTTCCATTATTCTAATGCATCTAGTCCTCAACAAAGGCATCACAACACATCATAAAATCCACCAATTCATGTAAACACACCACATCACCTTATTATTTAATTAAAAATAATTCTAATTAAATCGGGGTGTTACAATACCTGTTTTGGCTTCTGTGTATGATCAGACTTGTCAACTTTCGCAGGGGCTTCTATCTGTTTTTTCTTCGACTCCCGGGCAGAAAGACGTACATATCTAAACCATCAACATGAGTAAGTTAAGGGAATAATGGAAAATTTGAATTTCCTAAGAATCTTGCAAGTCACCTACAAAGATGGGAGACAAGACTCATGCATGTTCAATGTCGACATGAAGATGGCCTTTATAAATATCAATGTGATATTTAGTCGAGACCACTCTATGATGAGGTTTTTTAAGTGAGTTATTTAAAGATGAAAAATACCTACAAGGGAGCCAGTATGGAAATGGTGGTTGAAAGGCCAAGCCAAGTTCACAGGTCGACAATGGTGGGAACTTAAAAAAATAAAACTTTAAAGAGAAACTATACCTATCAATTACATAAGAAGTTTTTTAGTAATTTTTTATTTTAAAGTAAGAGCCGCGTCATAAACAGTTCAATAAATATTACAAGGATTATATACAACCTCAAAGTAATGTTGGAAAGCCTGAATTTCTTTGATATATGTACTTGACCTCTTCTTGAATCGTGTCTGCATAGTTGAAAAACCATTTGTTAAAAGCTGCAGGATAATATAAGATTCAACCTAATGAGCATGGTGATAATTTGACCAACATTATTCAAATTTTTGTGTGCAGAGATAACTAATTTGAAACTTAAAAGGAGTCAAGGTGATGGTGTCTATGGTGAGGAAATCCAGTTATGCATGATATTCTTCATCTTATAATGGGTGGTGGCTGTGAAGATTTCGACTTTATTAAGAAAGAAGGACTTTGGTAGAAATTAACAGAAACCAAATTGTTGGGATACCTAGTTAGGCTGATAGCTAACAAGACTAAAAACTTTGTGTCCCACAATAATCCTAGTAGAAAAAATAGTTAGTCAGAGAAAAGCTGAGCAGATGTCAAGAGCCTCAACATGATATTCAGGAGAAAGAGGAGGAAACTCTATCTTAAACCAGTCAAGACCATGAATTCGAGTGACAAAGGGAGCCATGGATGGTTCAAAAACATCATGTTTCACAAACATGATGCTAATTCTTAAATGCATCAGCGATCGACCATCATTCTCTAGTGTCAACAAGGAAAGCTTGATGGCTTCAACCCGTCTTCCTTCAACCTGTTCCACTAAGGCATAAAATATTTTGAACTTCAAAAAAGATTCAAATGTGGCATTAAGTGTAACGCCCGTAATTTAATTAATTATTTAATTAAATTATTTTTGGAATATTTGAGAAGATGTGTTGTGATTAATTGGATTTAATTATTTTATTAAGTGGTGAAATAGTATTAGAAGTATAATATTATTTGATGTGGGCTTGTTTTAAGGAATGGAAGTAGTAATAAGGGGGTGTATTAGTTTTGAGCCCAATAAGGAGTTAAGATAATAATAGGTTATTTTATTGTTGTTAGAAGGAATAGAAAGAGGAGGCAGTAAAAGAATAAGGATTGAGAAGAAGAACGTGAAGCTGTTGGAAAAAAAAAGAGGAAAAACGGCAGAACGAAGTTTCAACCAGAAGATTATAGAGCGACCTTCAATCCAAGGTAAGGGTGGGGTTCTGACTCTATAATTGGGTTCATGATGATTGGTATGTGGGGTTAGAGGTGATTGTTGTCTTGTTCATGAATTGAATGTATATGATGTTGTATGATGAAATTCATGAATTATAGATGAATAACGATGTTCCGATGCTGTTTATTTCATGTAGAATTGTAGGATAATCGTAAGAGATGATTATCTATGATTAGATTAAGTTTTTAGGGCTTAAAATATGAAACCCGTAGTGAAAATGCGGAGGAAATCGCAGAATTTATGCAGGATGTAATAGGATGCGTCGATCTCAAACATGATGTGTCGATACAAGAAGGTTGAAAGACTCTGGATGAGTCGACACGAAGAGGTTTTGCGTCGATATATGAGTGCTTTTAGCCTCAGGATAAGTCGATCCATAGGAGCATGTGTCGATACATGCTGCGTGTTAGACCCAGGATGGGTCGATCCAAGAGAGGATGCATCGACCCATGTTGCGAGTTCAGTGCAGTACGTGTCGATCCAAGACGTTTTGCGTCGATCCATATTGTCTGGTTTTTGGCAGATTCAGTTTATAAATGTTGTAACTTGAGTTTTAGTATGTCGTTTGAGATGCCATTCGAAATGTTGAATAGCTAACGCGATGAACTTTATTCTTGAGGATTAAAATGAAGAATATGAAGTGTAATCCTAGTAGCCAATTTAGGATTTAGAGTTAGTTCCCGTGTTGATCGTTATGTTGATTTTTATGCAGAATAATGAGGATGAAATAGGCTGTTGTTTGATTTGTAACAGTAGGAGTAACGATAGTAATGATGTAAGATTACAGAATAGCGGTGTGAATTACTGTCGTATTAATGTATAGTTGAGTTGTTGATGAGACGTTATTAATGATTTTATGTTGATAATTTATGATGAATAAATGATGTTTGATGAATTATTATGAATGATATGGGATGTTTGATAAAGAGATGTTGAGATGCTTTTGAGATGTAGGCCTTTGGACAACGATGATGTTGTATTGAGATGTTTTTAATTGTGGTGTTATTATTACATTCATGATTGTGTCGCGTACATTGCATTTTGAGATATAGCTTATGCTCGTTGAGATAGCCTGTATTGGCGAATATTGAGATGAAGGCTTATGCCTTGTTGATGCCTTTATTAATTGGAAATTTTTGAGATGGGAGTTCTGCTCCAAATGGTACCACATGAATTTGCATAGTATTGAGTCGTATTATATGACTGCATAAAGAAGTGTGTATTGATGTGGTGAATGTGTATTATTATTGTTGATTATGAGATGAAAAGTGGTAATGTTATGTGATCTAATTTAATATATTAATTATCATGCGCTTTATTATATTTTTAGATATCTCACTCCTTCTGTTTGAATGTTGCCCTTATATTGGTAACGTGCAGGTAATCCAGAGTGAAGGTTGTATACCTTCAATAGTTGAGTCGATATCATTGCTTTGATATGAACTTTAAGTTGATTATTATTAAAATGTGTTGTTTTGAATTTTTTGTAATGATGATAAAGATGTTATTAAGAATTTCCGCTGCGTAGATGTTGAATTATTTAAATAAAGATGTTATGATGATGGTTCATCCGATGTTTAAAAAGTGTTATATATCCACGATGAATGCAATGAATTTTGATAGAAGAATTTGTGGCATCCCGATTAGTTTGCATGAATGATTTTTATAACTCTGATTTATTTATATAATTTGCCAGGGTAGAATTGGGGTGTTACAAAGTTGGTATCAGAGCAAAAGGTTGGTTTGACCTTGTCGTTGAGTCATAGTTGTCTAACAATCGAGTATTGTTAATTTGAGTCCTAACCGTTGTTTATTTTATAGTGAGAAGTTGAGATGGCTGGAAGGAATGATGTTGCACTTGCTACTGCTTTAAAAGCGATGGCTCGTGCGATGGAAAATCAGTCGAATGCTGACGGGAGTGTTGGATCTCGTAGCTTGGTGACTTTCCAAAGAGAGAATCCACCTACGTTCAAGGGAAAGTATGATCCTGATGGAGCATTGGAGTGGTTGAAAGAGATTGAGAGAATCTTCCATGTGATGGATTGTACTCCAGCGTAGAAGGTTCGATATGGTACTCATATGCTAGCAGTCGAGGCTAATGACTGGTGGCTAGAGACTTGTCAGAAGTTGGAAGCTGCAGGTGAGAATGTCACTTGGGCTGTGTTCCGTAGAGAGTTTTTGAAGGAGTACTTTCCTGAAGATGTTTGTGGTAAGAAGGAGATTGAATTCCTTGAGTTGAAGCAAGGGAATATGTCAGTTATTGAGTATGCTACAAAGTTTGCTGAGTTGGCAAAGTTTTATCCGCACTATGCTGAGGCAGATGCTGAGTTTTCAAAGTGTATCAAGTTTGATAACGGGTTGCACCCAGAGATCAAGAAGGCAGTTAGATACCAGAAGATCCGTGTCTTTGCTGATTTGGTTGATAGCTGCAGGATTTATGAGGAGGATAATAATGCTCATTACAAGATTATCAGTGAGAAGAGGGGTAAGCACCAACAGAATCATGGTAAGCCTTATGATACCCCAGTTGGTAAAGGTAAACAGAAAGTTGCTCAAAGTCAGATAACTAGTGGGGGAGATGCTCCTGCTGGTGTGGTTTGTTTTAAGTGTGAAAAATCTGCGCACAAGAGTAATGTGTGCACTACTGAAGTGAAGAGGTGTTTTTGTTGTGGTAAGAACAAACATGTTGTATCTGAGTGTGAACATAAGTATGTGATTTGTTTCAATTGTAGAGAAGAATGGCACATTGGTAGTCAGTGTCAGAAACCGAAGAGGGCTCAGTTAAGTGGTAAAGTGTTTGCTTTGGTGGAGGATCAGACAGCTGTTGAGGACAGACTTATTAGAGGTACATGTTTCATTAATAGTACTCCTTTAATTACTATTATTGATACTGGTGCTACACATTATTTTATTGCTGCTGATTATGTTGAAAGATTGGGTCTTGTGTTGTCTTCTTTGAATGGGGAAATGGTCATCGATACTCCATCCAAGGGGACGGTGAATACTTCTTTAGTGTGTTTAAGGTGTCCCTTATCGATCTTCGACAGAGACTTTGTTGTTGATTTGGTTTGTTTACCGTTAAGAGGTTTAGATGTGATTTTGGGTATGAACTGGTTAGAGCATAATTGTGTTCATATTAACTGTTATGACAAGTCGGTGAAGTTTTCTACTCCTGAAGCAGAAGAAGATGGTATGTTGTCTGCTAGACAGTTGAGGAAGTTGATGCAAGAGGAAGCACAAATATTCTCATTGATGGCGTCACTATCTGTAGAGACTCAAGCTGTAATTGAGGAATTGTCGGTGGTGTGTGAATTTCCTGAAGTTTTCCCTGATGAGATTCCTGATGTACCTCTGGAGAGGGAAGTTGAATTTGCTATTCATCTTGTACATGGTACCAGACCTGTGTCTATGGCACCATACAGGATGTCTGCATCTGAATTGTCAGAGTTAAAGAAGCAATTGGAGGAGTTACTTGAGAAGAAGTTTGTAAGACCAAGTGTGTCGTTGTGGAGAGCTCTAGTGTTGTTAGTAAAGAAGAAAGATGTAAGTATGAGGCTTTGTGTTTGTAATGTGGTGGGAGAACTGACTTGGGTGTTTTACGTTTGATCGCAAATGTTGCAGTTAGCAAGAGTCGCCACCGGCTTTTCTTTTATCCAAAAGGAAAGGTGAAAAAGCACAAGAAAGACCTTTGAGATTGTTTCTTGAGTTCGGGGGGTAGATTATGAAAAGGGAAGGTATTAGAACCCTTTTCATCCATGGTTTTCCATGGGCTCTTAGTTACTTGCTAGATCACTTGCTTTTGTTTGAAATTGTGCTTAGTGTGGTTTTTGAAAGTATTTTGTAAAGAGGCCTTTGTTTAGGAAATCTTTGTAATGATTCTCGTTCGTAGGAATGTATACAAAGATGTTGATCTTTTGAAAATGTTTTCAAGTTTGTAAGATGTTTGAAAGTGTATGTGATCATTTTGAAAATAGCAAGGACATTTGTTTTGAAATGGAGCAAGTAATTAGGAGCAATCTACCTACTCAAATGTCTTTCTTGTTCATTTTCTTTTCCTTTGACATTGTTGTCTTACCATTGATTTGGTAAGTAACCCTATCTTTGGATGTAAACGGTACGGGTGTGGGTCATCGTATAACCATGATTAGCAATGTTGCAAGGTATCTTAGCATTTTTCTTTATGGACTAAGATCATTTTGAAAAGGCAACATAGATAGCGTCATCGAGGGACTATGATCTTGTATTTTGGCTTGTTTTTGCTAAGATACCTCACATGCGTAATATTGCCATTTTGCAAGGCAACCAAGTGGATTTTACCCTAGGGGTGCTTGTGTTCAAGTGTGTTATTTTCATGCTTGATTTTGTCTTGAATTGGGGTTTTCTACTTGATTGATTTTATTCTTTCCATACAAACCCTAATTACTAGCATGTTATGTAAAAGAGATAAATTTGTGAAATTAAAAGTTACTATGCTATTACAACCTTTGTGGGATGGGGGTATACAGTTTATGAATGGGGATTGCAATAATATAAACCTAATTAATCTATTACAACCAAATTGAATATGTACAAACAATTGAAGAAATATATAAAGTATAAATGCAAATTGTAAGAAATGATTTTTGTGTTTGGATTTTTTATATGAAAGAGGTTTTTACCTAAACCTAATTAGCGAAATAAAATAAAATAAAATAAACTTAAATTAATTAAGAAAATAAATTAATTAAGAAAATAAATTAATTAAGAAAAGATTTTTGATTAAAATCCTAATTCTATTTAATTGATTAAAAGAAAATAAGTTTAAAGAAAAAGTATTCTTTTTTTGTATTTTTGTCTTGAAAATAATATGTGGTGTTGTGAAATATTTTTGACCTTTTCTACATTAAAATAAATGTATTTAAATAAATAATAATCTAGTTTTAATTTAATTTACAAGGAAACTAGTAAAGTTAAATAAAGTATAATGAATAAAAATAATTTTTGTGTGGGAAAAATATTTAAATCATGTCAAAACATAAATCTATTATTTTTATATTTTTTATGATTTTTTTGGTATTTTAGAAAATATATTTGAAAGGAAAAATGAAATAAATAAATAATAAAAATAAATGGGCCAGGGGGTGCCAAAAGTAGGCAGGGAGGTGAGCTAGCAAAAAATTTTAAAAAAAACACTGCCAGACCCAAAGGGCCCAACGCCTGCAAATAAAAATATTAGGGAAACAGAAAAAATGAAAAATGCAAAAGGGGGGTTCACATTGGTTCGAACCCTCGCCCTTTAGGTAAGAAGTGACTTAGTACGCGTGCGCTTACCACTGGGGTGGATGTATCATCCGGTCATATAACCAAACCATAACTATATATTAGAAACTGCTTTCTGAAGGCAACTTCGTCTTCAACCTCGCGCCTAGCCGGACCACCTGTATCTTCCTCATCTCTCCACAAAAATGGAAAGTTCAAACATGAAAGTTGTGGTGTTTCTTCCCATGAATCCAACCATATAACTTATGTAAGCTAAAAGTCAAAGATAAAAACGAATTTTGCTGGCCCTAAATTGAAACCTAATTTTTTCAGAAATTTCAAATCCAAAATTCTCTATACACATTCAATATAAATAAGAACTATGAACATGGTCAACTTTAGAGCAAAGATATGTACATTTTGTCTTCACAAATCAGGATCAAATGATGCTTGTATGAAGAGATAGATGTTTGAAAATTTACCTCTTGCAGCTGGAGTCGTGAATGGAGTTTGAGAAACTTTTGAGATGGCCTGAGGATCTGTTTAGCTTTCCTGGACCTCCTTGAGTGTATTCCAACTCCTACTTTGCCTTGAAAGTCCCTGAATCTCTCTACTAAAGTCAAAGCTTGATATTTGAAAACGATGGATAGTGATGGAGGAGTTACAGTATTGAAACATGGGCCTGGATTGATTTGGTATGGTGTATAGAAGGTGTTTGAATGATTAGTTTTTAAAACGCACGAGTGGAAATGAAGATGATGAGTTTTGGTTCAAAACTGTGTATCGATGGTGTTCTTGGGCAGATTTATAGTTTCTGAGTGTTTGAGATAGTTTCAGGGCACTAGCCTTTCTGTGTCATCTTGCAAATAGTGTTTGTACTTATAGGCAAGAGGTTTTGAGGCTTGAAACAACTCAGAAGTTGAAATCACATGTTATGGCTTGGTTACTTGTTTTTGAAGCAAAGTTGACAAACATGGTTTCAATGTGGAGTACAAGGGTTTGCAGGGTGGTTAGCAGGATGTAGATATGTTGCTTCTTTCTTTTAAATGATTTTAAGTCATAAACAAAAATGTATGGGCTCAAGAAGAGTTGACATTGTGATTAAAGTCACTTTTCCAAAATGGAAGTGGTGACTTTCTTCCAAAAATGGAAATGCAACTTGGATAATGGCTCAAATGCCTGGACAATGGCTCTACCAGTTGTGTAAGCATTAAATTATTGAGTTATTAGCAAGTTTGAAGCCTTCAAAGCAAGATTTGTACAACATGCTTAAAGATTGGATCAAGTGTTCTTCACAAAATGGCTTGTAATCCAAGTTACAAAACACCAACTTCTTGCCTTCGATTCTCCTTGCTCAGGAATGATCTCGAGAAGTTCTTGCACATTTTTGAAATCTTGCAATGTTCTATTCAAATAATATTTGAATTGATTTTGAATATTCCCCTTGGAACTATGTGAAAAATTTCCATGAAGTTGGGTCAAAAATCTGCCTAACTAGGGCAAAATTTCACTAAGTCCTTTTTAGTTCATGAGCATGTATTCACAAAATTGTAACTTGAGATCCAAGCACTTTTAGGAGAAGTTGTATGAAGAAAAGTTGTAGACTTCATGGATATCTACAACTTTTATGTTGGAAGTTTCCTTTGAATCATCTTGTATCATGGTGAAAATTTGGTTTAAAGTTATGAAAAAATAAGAAAATTTTCATACTTAGAAAAATTTCTAAGTTAGGAAATTTTAACATTTTAAGATGAAATCTTAAATTCTTGATTTATTGATGAATAAGTTTCCTATTTTGACATGTTTTGATGAATTATGATCTTTGGCATTTGAATTTGACCAAAAAGTCAAAGTTTGACTTTTCAGTATACAGTTGACTTTTGATCAGTTGATTGCAAAAATTCATCTGCCAATACAATGGACTTGTAATGTTTTGAATCATGTCATTAGGTCAAAATGGTGCACTTGGACTTTTGAAATCATGCCTTAAACCAATTTATCATTTTCTAGGTCAAAAAAATCAGAAATTGCCCTTTCCCTAGTCAAAACCCTAATTTTGACCATTTTGCCCTTTTGGAGATTTGATCAAATTTCTTGAGGAATGGTGGTCCAAACTTGATCAAATGATACATGTGAGTCTAAAATGTTGATGTGTACAAAAAATTATGAAGTTTTACTGTAAATTGGCCATGGTTTACTTTTTTCCCCAATACAACTGATTTTTTAGGTCAATTGTTCAATTGACTGATCAAAAGTGTGATCCAAGGCTTGAAACTTGACATGAGTGATCTTGGGGGGTCCATAATGGTCCATGAAAGTCATATGAGGCATTGATAGTCCAAAAATCCTTGTGCAAACTCAAACCCTAATTTTGGTCATCAGTGCATAAGGAGGTGTCTTGAGCTGATCAAACCCTAGTGCGGTCTTGAGTTTGAGGAGATCTTAGGAGAAAATTATTGATAAGTGAGAGGGAAAAATTTGGGGTACAACAGTGTTGATTATAGACAGTTGAATAAAGTGAAAATTAAGAACAAGTATCTGCTTCCAAGAATAGATTACTTAATGGATCAATTGGTGGATGCTCGTGTGTTTAGTAAGATCGATTTGAGGTCGGGTTACCATCAGATTAGAGTGAAGGATGAAGATATCCCGAAGAAGGACTTCAGAATGCGTTATGGACATTACAAGTATTCGGTGATGCCTTTCGGTGTTACCAATGCGTCGGGGGTATTCATGGAATACATGAATCGTATCTTTCATACTTATTTGGATCGGTTCGTAGTGGTGCTCATTGATGATATTTTGATCTACTCTAAGTCAGAAAAAGAGCATGCTGAAAATTTAAGAGTAGTATTGCGAATTTTGAAAGAGAAGGAGTTGTATGCAAAGCTGTCTAAGTGCGAGTTTTGGTTAAAGGAGGTTAGTTTTCTTGGTCATGTGATTTCAGGTAGTGGCATTGTTGTAGATCCATCAAAGGTTGATGTTGTGTTGCAATGGGAGACTCCGAAGTCAGCTACTGAGATTAGAAGCTTCTTGGGATTAGCTGGTTACTATAAAAGGTTTATCGAAGGTTTTTCCAAGTTAGCACTTCCGTTGACTAAGTTGACTTGTAAAGGTAGAGCTTTTGTATGGGATGTTCAGTGCGAAGAAAGTTTTACAGCACTGAAGAAGAGGTTGATATAAAATCAAGCTTCACAAATGAGCTTTTTTTTATGAAGACAAACCATGACTAACAAAGAAGGCAAAGACTTTTGATCAAGCTCAAAGCATCAAAGGATAATATCTTCATTCAAAGCTATCAACAACTCTAAAGGTATAATAATATTATCTACTTTTATCTTAAGATATAGATGCTCAAAAATGAAAAAGAAATGTTTAAAAAACCATTACTCAAGGTTTTCAAAGTTAAAATTTCATTTTTCTCTTGCATGCAATCGATTTACATTTTAGTGCAATCGATTACACTCTTCAAACTTTCAGATCTTTTGCTTCTGTTTCTCTGTGCAATCGATTTACATTGCTTGTGAAATCGATTGCATACTTAAATTTTCAAAATGTTTGCTTCTGTTTCTCAGTGAAATCGATTTACATTGCTAGTGCAATCGATTGCACTCACTTACTTTTTGCTACTGACTTTGCATGCAATCGATTTGCATTGATAGTGAAATCGATTACACTCTTAAAACTTTTGAAAATATAGTTGTTGAAACCCTGTGCAATCGATTTACACAAACGGTGAAATCGGTTGCATGCTGCACGATTTTGAAAAACAACAGCTTTGTACATACCTGTTCATCATGCCTTTCATTGAAACTTTTCACTCAAACTTGGCATATGTTCATGATACATTTTCAGAACTTCGTGTTGTTTCAAAAGGGTGTTATGAACATATAAATATTCAATTTCAAAATCTATTTCAACACCTCTTCCATAAATATTTTCTGAAATTTCAAAATACAAACTCAAGCATTCCTTCACTTTCATGCATAAGTTTTCTGCATATTTTCATACATCTTTAAACAGAAAACTTGGAGCAATTATATCTTGAGTCATTGTATAATAATATTATTGGAAGAGAATATCATACATTGTTAAATCACTCTAAGTGATCAATACTACTCAACTCACTCAAAATCAAATATTGATAGTTACTTACTTATTTTTCCAGGATTGTTGGAAATAAGTTTAAGTGTTTTTAAATTCTTGTCTTTCCAGGATTGTTGGATACAAGTGTGTAGTCACTTTGAGAGGATTTTTCTCATTGTTGACATAGTGAAAATCCAAGAGGATTGTTCTTGGTCCAAGAGGATTATTCTTGGTGGTTTTATTGGTTAGAGTCTTGTATAGAAGGACTAGGGTGTCTTGTCTAGAGATCTAACAATAAGGAAATCCCTTTCATGTTGAAAGGGGACTGGAGTACTCTCGGACTTTGAGGGGAACCAGGATACATATTTGTGTTCTTTACTTTTCCGCATTTACCGCTTTCATCACTAGTCATAAACCAGAAAAGAAAGAAACACAATTGTAAACTCATGCACTAAACCAGAAAAATAATATCCATCTCACTAAAACGACAAAACTATTAAAGTACCTAATTCACCCCCCCCCCCTCTTAGGCGCACTCTCATACTTACAATTGGTATCAGAGCAGGTTATAGGTAACCTGCTCCTAAAAGATACAGAATGGCTTCCGCAAATCAAAATCCCGTTTTCAGAGATGGTGGTAGTAATAACAAGCCTCCTCTATTTTGTGGTGAATATTTTGACTTCTGGAAAATACACATGAAGGCACATCTAGAAGCACAAGGAGAAGAAATATGGGATGCCGTCGAAAATGGTCCATTTATCCCTATAACGGTAATCAATGGTGTTGGCTCATCAAAGCCTAAAACTGCATGGGACGATGATGATAAGAAGAAAGTTCTCTATGACAAAAAGGCAATAAACCTTCTTCAAGGTTCACTTAGCATGGACGAATTCTTCCGTGTCTCAGCATGCAAAACGACGAAAGAAATATGGGATACGTTGGTAGAAACTCATGAAGGAACCGCTGAAGTTAAAAGACCGAGATTAAATACTTTGAGTCAAGAATACGAACTATTCAGAATGCAGCCCCGAGAATCAATCCTCGACTTGCAGAAAAGATTTGTACACTTGACAAATCATTTGAAAGCACTAGGTAAGACTTTAACTAATGATGAACTTAATCTTAAAGTGCTTAGATCTTTATCCAGGGAATGGCAACCAAAAGTGACAGCAATATCCGAGAAGAAGAATCTATCCACAATGACTTCTGCCACTTTATTCGGAAAACTTCAAGAATATGAGACAGAACTTGCAAGACTTGAAAAGCATGAAATCCAAGTAAAAGATTCAAGAGACAGGGCTTTAAATACAAGGATAAAAAATCATGACAGCAATCAAGAGGATGAATCCACTAGTAGTGAAGATGATGATCTTATCAAGAAGATTGAAAAGGTTCTACGAAAATAAAGAAAAAGGGAAGCACCAACAAGGAAGGTTATATGCTTTGAATGTGGAGAAAAGGGACATGTTAAAAGTGAATGTCCTACACTTGAAAAGAAGAAGAAATATTTCAATAGAAATAAAGATAAGAAGTCAAAGAAAGCATATATAGCATGGGAAAGTTCATCTTCCGATTCCGAAAACAATCAACGTGTTAAACTCGCATTGTTGGCCTCACACCACTCCGATGATGAAGACAATGAGGTTAGTAATGAATTTTTTCTTTTTGATAGTGATGCACAAGGTTCTATAGATGAACTATTGAATGAATGCAAAATTCTGTACAAAACCATTTCATCACAAAATAAACAAATTTCATCCTTAGAAGAAAAATATGATTCTATGGAAAAAGATTTCAAAGAAGAAAAACAAAAATAAAGTGATGAACAAAAACAGAATTTTGTATGCAAAAATTGTGAATAACTCTCTTTCCAAATTGACCAATTAAAGAGAGTCATTAAAAGATATTAAAAAGTTCAAATTGGATTGGAAGGTGTTCTTAGCCAACAAATATATTCCAATGATAAAAGTGGACTTGGATATTCAAAGTTTTCAAAACCAAGTTCTAATAAAACTATCTTTGTTAAAGCTAGTGATCAATCATCCAAAGAGAAAGTGAATAAACCTAAAGTAGTTCATCACTATCCTAAAAAGAAAACATTTCCTAAAAATAAATCTTATCCTTCTAGATATAGAAGTAACTTTGAACCTACTTGTTTTTATTGTGGTATTAAAGGCCATACACCTAATGCTTGCTATGTTAGAAACTTTAGTATGGCAAGTGGGCATTATGTGTGGGTTAAGAAAGAAACTAACTATGATAGACCCAAAGCACATTGGGTACCAAATCAAACTTAATTTATTTTGTAGGTATGCTTGAAGACCATATGCAATATTTGGTATCTTGATAGTGGTTGTTCAAAGCATATGGCGGGAGACATACACTAACTTTCAAATCTAGTTCAAGTCCAAGGATTATTTCACTTATGGAAAATACCTTAAAGGAAGAATTCTTGGCATTGGCAAAGTTGATACACTAACTTTCATATCCATTGAAGATGTACTTCATGCTGAAGAACAAAAGACAACTTCTAAGTACAAGTCAACTTTATGACAAAGGCTTCAACATCATGTTTTGATGAAGATAACTACTATGTGCATTTATAAAAGGATGAGAAAAAGTATCATGAAGCAATATGGTCTTGGTTAAGCTTTCAATACTATTATATGTATTTTGTCCTTTTTTATGCATATTTCCCTTCTTTTTGATAATGTCAAAGGGGGAGAAGGATGTTATACTTTATGCTTGTATTTTCTGTGTCTTAAGTTTTTAAGGTACTCTCCAATCAAGATAAAGAAACGCATAGGATTCCAACCCTCTCCTACATAGGGGGAGTTTTTCATCTTAGGGGGAGAAGCTCTTCCGGAAAGTACATCGCATAAAGCAAGATTGTTTGTCATCATCAAAAAGGGGGAGAATGTAAAATCAAGCTTCATAAATGAGATTTTTTTTTATGAAGACAAACCATGGCTAACAAAGAAGGCAAAGACTTTTGATCAAGCTCAAAGCATCAAAGGATAATATCTTCATTCAAAGCTCTCAACAACTCTAAAGGTATAATAATATTATCTACTTTTATCTTAAGATATAGATGCTCAAAAATGAAAAAGAAATGTTTAAAAAATCATTACTCAAGGTTTTCAAAGTTAAAATTTCATTTTTCTCTTGCATGCAATCGATTCACATTTTAGTGCAATCGATTACACTCTTCAAACTTTCAGATCTTTTGCTTTTGTTTCTCTGTGCAATCGATTTACATTGCTTGTGAAATCGATTGCATACTTAAATTTTCAAAATGTTTGCTTCTGTTTCTTAGTGAAATCGATTTACATTGCTAGTGCAATCGATTGCACTCACTTACTTTTTGCTACTGACTTTGCATGCAATCGATTTGCATTGATAGTGAAATCGATTACACTCTTAAAACTTTTGAAAATATAGTAGTTGAAACCCTGTGCAATCGATTTACACAAAGGGTGCAATTGGTTTCATGCTGCACGATTTTGAAAAACAGCAGCTTTGTACATACCTGTTCATCATGCCTTTTCATTGAAACTTTTCACTCAAACTTGGCATTTGTTCATGATACATTTTTAGAACTTCATGTTGTTTCAAAAGGGTGTTATGAACATATAAATATTAAATTTCAAAATCTATTTCAACACCTCTTCCATAAATATTTTCTGAAATTTCAAAATACAAACTCAAGCATTCCTTCACTTTCATGCATAAGTTTTCTGCATATTTTCATACATCTTTAAATAGAAAACTTTGAGCAATTATATCTTGAGCCATTGTACAATAATATTATTGGAAGAGAATATCATACATTGTTAAATCACTCTAAGTGATCAATACTACTCAACTCACTCAAAATCAAATATTGATAGTTACTTACTTATTTTTCCAGGATTGTTGGAAATAAGTTTAAGTGTTTTTAAATTCTTGTCTTTCCAGGATTGTTGGATACAAGTGTGTAGTCACTTTGAGAGGATTGTTCTCATTGTTGACATAGTCAAAATCCAAGAGGATTGTTCTTGGTCCAAGAGGATTGTTCTTGGTGGTTTTATTGGTTAGAGTCTTGTATAGAAGGACTAGGGTGTCTTGTCTAGAGATCTAACAATAAGGAAATCCCTTTCATGTTGAAAGGGGACCGGAGTACTCTCGGACTGTGAGGGGAACCAGGATACATCTTTGTGTTCTTTACTTTTCCGCATTTACCGCTTTCATCACTAGTCATAAACCAGAAAAGAAAGAAACACAATTGTAAACTTATGCACTAAACCAGCAAAATAATATCCATCTCACTAAAATGGCAAAACTATTAAAGTACCTAATTCACCCCCCCTCCTCTTAGGCGCACTCTCATACTTACAGTTGACGTCGGCTCCGATTTTGACGTTGCCTAATCCAGGAGAATCTTTTGTAGTGTATTATGATGCTTCTAAGATGGGTTTAGGAGGTGTGCTTATGCAGAATGGTAAGGTAGTTGTTTATGCGCCGAGGCATTTGAGGACTCATGAGATGAACTATCCTACGCATGATTTAGAGCTTGCTGTAGTTGTTTTTGTGTTGAAGATTTGGAGGCATTATCTTTATGTTTCTAGATTTGAAGTGTTTAGTGACCATAAGAATTTGAAGTATCTTTTCTATCAGAAGGAGTTGAATATGAGGCAACGAAGATGGTTGGAATTGTTAAAGGATTATGATTTTGGTTTGAATTATCATCCAGGAAAAGCAAATGTGGTAGCTGATGCATTAAGTCGAAAGACTTTTCATATGTCAGCAATGATGGTTAAAGAGCTGGAATTAATTGAGCAGTTCAGAGATATGAGCTTAGTTTGATAGGTTACTCCGCATAGTGTTATGTTGGGTATGTTGAAGATTAATAAAGAATTTCTAGGCAGTATCAGAGGAGCTCAGAAGTTGGATGTTAAACTGGTAGATTTGATGGTTGGGATCGATCAGTCTGAGAATAATGATTTTAAGCTAGATGCGCAAGGTGTGCTGAGATTTCATAGTCGAATTTGTATTCCTGATGATGCTGAGATGAAGAAGGTGTTACTGGGAGAGATTGCTTTGGTTAAAGTGGTTTGGCTAGGAGCTACCGGAGAAAGCATGACTTGGGAGTTGGGGAGCAAGGTGAGAGACTCCTACCCTGAGTTGTTTGATTGAGGTAAATTTTCGAGGACGAAAATATTCTAAGTGGGGGAGAGTTGTAACGCCCATAATTTAATTAATTATTTAATTAAATTATTTTTGGAATATTTGAGAAGATGTGTTGTGATTAATTGGATTTAATTATTTTATTAAGTGGTGAAATAATATTAGAAGTATAATATTATTTGATGTGGGCTTCTTTTAAGGAATGGAAGTAGTAATAAGGGGGTGTATTAGTTTTGAGCCCAATAAGGAGTTAAGAGAATAATAGGTTATTTTATTGTTGTTAGAAGAAATAGAAAGAGGAGGCAGTAGAAGAATAAGGACTGAGAAGAAGAACATGAAGCTGCTGGAAAAAAAGAGGAAAAACAGCAGAACGAGGTTTCAACCGGAAGATTATAGAGCGACCTTCAATCCAAGGTAAGGGTGGGGTTCTGACTCTATAATTGGGTTCATGATGATTGGTATGTGGGGTTAGAGGTGATTGTTGTCTTGTTCATGAATTGAATGTATATGATGTTGTATGATGAAATTGATGAATTATAGATGAATAACGATGTTCCGATGCTGTTATTTCATGTAGAATTTTAGGATAATCGTAAGAGATGATTTTCTATGATTAGATTAAGTTTTTAGGGCTTAAAATATGAAACCCGTAGTGAAAATGTAGAGGAAATCGTAGAATTTATGCAGGATGTACCAGCATGCATCGAGCTCAAACATGATGTGTCGATACAAAAAGGTTGAAAGACTCAGGATGAGTCGACACGAAGAGGTTTTGCGTCGATACATGAGTGCTTTTAGACTCAGGATGAGTCTATCCATAGGAGCATGTGTCGATACATATTGTGTGTTAGACCCAGGATGAGTCGATCCAAGAGAGGATGCATCGACCCATGTTGCGAGTTCAGTGCAGTACGCGTCGATCCAAGACATTTTGCGTCGATCCATATTGTCTGATTTTTGGCAGATTCAGTTTATAAATGATGTAACTTGAGTTTTAGGATGCCGTTTGTGATGCCGTTCGAAACATTGAATAGCTAACGTGATAAACTTCATTCTTGAGGATTAAAATGAAGAATAGGAAGTGTAATCCTAGTATCCAATTTAGGATTTAGATTTAGTTCCCGTGTTGATCGCTATGTTGGTTTTTATGCAGAATAATAAGGATGAAATGTTTATAGGCTGATGTTTGATTTGTAACAATTGGAGTAATGATAGTAATGAAGTAAGGTTACAGAATAGCGGTGTGAATTACTATCGTATTAATGTACAATTGAGTTGTTGATGAGACGTTATTAATGATGTTGTGTTGATAATTTATGATGAATAAATGATGTTTGATGAATAAATGATGTTTGATGAATTATTATGAATGATATGAGATATTTGATGAAGAGATGTTGAGATGCTTTTGAGATGTAGGCCTTTGACCAATGATGATGTTGTATTGAGATGTTGTTAATTGTGGTGTTGTTATTACATTCATGATTGTGTCGTATACATTTCATTTTGAGATGGAGCTTATGCTCGTTGAGATGGCCTGTATTGGCGAATATTGAGATGAAGGCTTATGCCTTGTTGATGCCTTTATTAATTGGCAATTTTTGATATGGGAGTTCTGCTCCAAATGGTACCACATGCATTTGCATAGTATTGAGTCACATTACATGACTGCATAAATAAGTGTGTATTGATGTGGTGAATGTGTATTATTATTGTTGATTATGAGATGAAAAGTGGTGATGTTATGTGATCTAATTTAATATATTAATTATCATGCGCTTTATTATATTGTTAGATATCTCACCCCTTATGTTTGAATGTTGCCCTTATGTTGGTAACGTGCAGGTAATCGAGAGTGAAGGTTGTATACCATCAATAGTTGAGTCGGTGTCATTGCTCTGATATGTAACACTTGGGGGGGGGGGGGGATGAACGCTTGTTGCTTTTGAATTGTTGATTATTCAGTTGTTGAACTTTAAGTTAATTATTATTAAATTGTGTTGTTTTGAAGTTGTTGTAATGATGACAGAGATGTTATTAAGAATTTCTGCTGCGTAGATGTTGAATTATTTAACTAAAGATGTTATGATGATGGTTCATCCGATGTTTTAAAAGTGTTATATATCCACGATGAATGCAATGAATTTTGATAGAAGAATTTGTGGCATCCCGATTCGTTTGCATGAATGATTTTTATAACTCTGATTTATTTATATAATTTGTCGGGTTAGAATTGGGGTGTTACATTAAGCCCTAGTTAGTAAAGCCACATAGGGCCAGGGATTAGGAAGTTGGATTTTGGGTCGATGATGGACTTAAAATCAGAAGCATCAAGCCCAAGAGCTTTGTAGAGAGAGCCTAAAATTAGCTTGCTGAGATGGTTTTTTTGCCCTTCGTGAATTTGGTGTTCAAAGTTATAAATTTCTAGGCTACCACTAAAGAGCTAGAACCAAAGACATAGAAAGATAGCTAAAAGGTTAAGAAAGCAATGTGCTCTCGGTCAGAAACTTCTTTAGAGTCAATCTCATGGAAGTCTTTGTCAAAACTTTTATAACTTGTACGTTCGAAGTCAAATTCTGGTTTGGTGCTAGTTAGAAAAGTATGGTTGAAGGTTTCCCCAGTAGGTGGAAGACCCTGTATGGAAGCTATGTTGAACTAGGTGGGGGTTACCATTTCACAGTGAAGGTGGAAAGTATTAGCAGAACCTTACCAGAAAAGGAGAGTTGCGACGAGCATGTTGAGATTGATCTTAATGCCAATTCTAGACACCTGATTGAAGTCATAAATCTCTTAATTCCTCCATAATTGTCCTTTCTTCTTCTCTACCTTATCTAACCATTTAATATATGCATCCTTTTTTGAGGAAAGAAAAGCACGAAAAACATACGGATTCACTCACGAACCCTAACTCGTAAGCTTTATCTTTAAAGATTATAGGTTCATAATTATGGTAACAAGGGAAGAATTTACTCAAATGTTCTGGTTTCTCAAAAGTTGTGGGGAAAGGACCTAGAAATGCATGAATAGTACCATAAATGGAGAAATGGGTGAGTAAATGATTAGCCCAAATCCTCAATTTATCCTCCTTCATAGGTGGCTCAGGAATGTAGCTCCGTTTACCAACAATATTAGGAGCAATAGTTTTAGAAGCAAGCGAAATTGGAAGTCTTGGTATGGGAGTTTAAGAAGTTATGTATTTTGAAGAAAAATAAAGTAGAAAATGAAAAATGAGGGGATATTTATAATGACAAAACGTTTCAGTTCCCCCATAAAAGTGGGATAAGTGGCATTGAAAAAGTGGACACTTGGAGTTTGAATTTCATGAAGAAATTTTAATTAAATAATTTCGTTAGTATGGTTTATTCTTGTGGATAAGATTTCCCTAGGAAATCGAAGCAATGATGAGGGTATGACTACACATTCGTGAAGTGACATTTTGATGAAAAGTGGTCATGATGACCATGACGTGTGTAGGCTAGAGTAAACGATGTCGGGAAGTTACTAAAACTCCACCTTTATTCCATCTGATATGATCAAAAATATTTTTTGGGGGGCATTTGTCAGCCTGTAAAATTTTTGGTGAAGAATTCGACTAAGGATGGTAGCAACCTTGCAGAAAAAGTATGAAAAACACTTGGTCATCGACACACAACCTCTATCGATCGAGAGGTCTCGACTAACATAGTAAGCATGGTTTGGAAGAATCTCAAGAACAGATCTACAAGATTAGGATCACTCTCTCCAAAACATTTTCGAAATCTCGAAAATGATTTTTGACAAATGGTTAGGTTCAACGAGTTCACCAGTTGTCTAAGACTTAACATATTTTCTAAGTCTAAGAGTCAGTTAAGCGAAGGGATGTATCGACAAGTGCTATAGAAATTAGTTAGAGATTCTTAAAGGTAATAGGTAAGTTCAAAGGCAGTTACCAATGTGACGAATAGTTGTAGTGGTTTTTAAACCAATGAATACACATGGAGACATTTTAGAGGATGACAACCCGTGTAGTAGGACAATCGTCGAATATGTGGCGAACGACCGTTGTCAGCGATTAGTTGGGACTAGTTTATAAAGCAAGCTCATGCATGTAACCAAGGTCACAAAATCTCATTTGTTCTTTATAGATTGAAGTACGCAAGTTACAGAGAGAACAATTATGAGAAATGGATGAGTCTGCGTCCTTGTGTTTTACTTTTTCCATGTTTTCCTAATTGAAACCTTATACTTTAATGTCATTTACTGTAAATTTGATTTATTATCTTTATCCAAGATTTATTATAGTTAGTGTTTAATTTCATTTAGTATTTATGCAAGTATTTAAATTAAATTCTCAAACACTTTTCAATGTAACTTTTTTCCACACAAATTATCCTTGAGATTTTTTGAATTAATCTCTTAAGTAAATTAAACTCGTGATTGTTTACTAAAAATACCAGTAAATAGTCATATGAAAATTGGGTGGATCCAAATCGAACTAATCATTGTCACTGCCAACCATCGCTGCTCGTTGGTGACCAAACCCTCCTCAGTGGCTCAGTTGTCGCATTGGATCTGTCATTGGCCTTCATCGATTTCTAAACTAATTTTTAGTTTCTGCAATCTCAAAACATGTTACCTTTTGTTTATTTGATATTTATTTATTTCATCCCAAGATTTTTCATATGTACTTGATTCGATGACATTAAAAGAGTAAAATATTTAAAAAAAAAAAAAAAAGCCAATATTTAGTCCGTTATAGAAGAATGATTAAAATTATAAGGGTTTCGTAATCTAGTATATATCCATCACATAAATACGCAATTAGAACAAAGCTTAAAAGTTCCATTGGATCGATATTTGAGTCGCAATTGGATAAATATATTTGAACCGAAATTTTCCTTAGAGATATACTCAACAAAGATTTTATTGATACTTTCAAAATACAAAGGGGACCTAGATTACTGATAGATTCCTTGATTTTATTTTCTTAGCAAACATAAATATATATTAAAAACAAGTAGCATATATATACTACTAGATCATGATCATTTGAACTTTGAAAGACGTTTCTTTTTGGGAGCTTTATTAAGTTGATTCACCTTTTTTGGCGTTGTCGACGACCCTACATCAACACCAGAGTTAATCTTTTTCGGCACGAGAGATGAATCAGTTGCTGGTGCATCAATGAGATCTATAATTTGTTTGTGAGATTCATCAACAACCAATTTGGATGATTCAGGGTTGTCCTCACCAACACTAGTGTTTTGTGGCTCACTTGGCACGAGAACATTCAAAGGGAATTGTAACTTAAGAGGATTGAAAAAATAGGTTGACAAATCCTCACACATAGGTGCTCTAGCACTCTCAAATATGACATCTCATTTAGTAGTGTAACGAGTAGAAAGTTCTTTTGTTACATAAATATATTCATAATCATTAACATTATGTCCACCATTGGTTTGGGTGGTTGAGTTGTTTCAGAACAAGCTGGCGTTGGTGTTGGGGTTCCATGTTTTCAAATGAGTCACGGTTGTCGTTCATCATTTTTCACTAAACTATTTGTCTTTTTCTTAGTGTGCTTGTGTTTGTGACATTGCACTCTTCCATTTTATAATGTCAGTTTATTATTCATTGAATTTTGACAAGTTCACCTATGACAAATTTTATCTTTTATAGAATGATATTCTTTGTAAATTCATTTTAAAATATTAATAAAATATTTTATATTTATTTTCTTTTTGTCATTTACTCTTAATTATTTAATTTTGTAAATTTGTGTAAATATTAATAAAGGTCATTTAATAAAATTAATTTATAATTCCTTGTATACAATATAAATTTAAAAAATGGAATTACAAGAATAGATATAATAAAAATAAATAAATATAATTACAAAAGAGACATAGAAACTCAAAATTATCCAAAAATAAAATACATCGGCTCCTATAACTAAACAGGATACTAATAACAAAAATTATTTAAAGAAAACCAGAAAACATATCCTTCAAACCACCAAAACTAATATCCACTTTTTTTTTTATTCTTTTATCATATAAAATTAATTCTAGATGTATTTTTTCATTGAATGAATATATAATTGATAATTTGATATAGATAGTACTTAATACAAATTAAAATAAACTAATACATTTAAAAGAAAATAATAATAATAATAATAGCAATAATAATAATTAAGATTTTATTTTATTAAACCTTTTTTATTATAAAATACATAGAAACTAAAGTTATTTACATACCACAGTCAACTAATATGTTTGTGTTTTTAATATTATTTATATATTAATAATTAAATATTTCTAACAATTAAACAATTATCATCGATTGATAGTATAAAAACTCTTTTAATGAACGTGTATAATAGCACTTTTCTTAATTTTTAGCTATAAAAACTCAAATTTGACACGGCTTAAATAATGTTTTTTAATTTATAGTTATATATAAAAAGGGATAACTTGTTTTGGTATAACATCTTGGGTAAATTATAATTCAGGACCTTCAATTTTGCTTAATTTATAAAATTAGTCTCTTTATTTTCAATTCATATAATTTTAATCTCCTTATTTTAAATTTAAACAGTTTCAATAATTTTCTCATGTTTTTATAGAAAATTAATGAAATATTTATTTTTTAACTTAATATTTTATTTATAAAGTACATTAATATATTTATATACATGATTTGTCATGTTTCACAAATAACTTATCATTTTATGAACCTTGTTAAATTTAATTGTAAAGGTATGAGAAAGAAAATAAAATTGTTTAAATTTAAATTAAAGATCAAAATTATTTAAATTTAAAATAAGAGGATAAATTTTGTGATTCAGATAAAATATGAGATCAAAATTATAATTAAACTTAATATTTATCTTTCAAATTTCTTTTTATTTAAAATTTTCTTTTTTTCCTACTCTATCTTTTTTTACTTAATAAACTAACTAAATTTTAAATAATTGTATAAACTTTAAATTAGAATTATATTCTCTCATTTTTATTACTATTTTTTTTTACATTATTTATAAGGTTGGAAATGAGTCTAGTCGAGTCAAACTTACATCACCTTGACTCGACTTGATAAGGATTAATTCAGCTCAACACTCAACTCGAGTTTGACATAAAGTGTTTTTAACCTCAAACTCAATTCGTTTTAAACTCACGAACTACTCTACTTAAATTGTTAGATTTATATCGTTAAATTCAACTCGTTTGTTTTATGAACTTATAAGGTATTTTTTTAAATCTATTTTTGTAAATATATTTGATATTTTAAATTAGTATTTTAATTTTTTTTAAATATTGAAATAAAATAAAATTTATAAGTTTGAAAGAAAATAAAGAACTAAAATTTAGAGTAATTCTTTAAAACCTTCTCTTTGAATCAAAATTTATATTTGAGATGGGTCATACAAAATTCAAGTTCAGCCATTTAGTTAAAAAAAATTATTTTTTACTCATACTCAAGTTGTAATGGCAATTGGTCTATACCCTATGAATACCTGAATAAAATATTCATTACGGATAGGATAAAAATCTACAAAATAGATATGAATACTTACATATATAATAAGACATTAAAATAAATGGATATTAGTGGGAACACTGGTATGTTACACATTTATATAATGTTATCTATATTATTATATAAAAATGCATGTTTATTCATTTTTTAAAAATACATCGCTATTAAACTATTATATATTTTAATAAAAGTGTTTATTTATTTCTTAACTCGACAATAACATCCAGAATGGAAGTAAATACGAAACAATATAGAATACTATAAATCAATGATAAAATTAAATGGTTAAAAATGGTGAAAATTGTATTGATCAGACATTTCACTTGTTTTATAATGAGAAAAATGGTGAAAATTGTGTTGATTAGTCATTTCACTTGTTTTCTAATGAGAAGTCATTATTGCGACAATAGACTATTTTTCTTGATTTCTAACGAAGAATCATTGCCTCCTTATTAAGCTATTTCACTTGATTCCCAATTAGGAATCCTTTCCTCCATATTAGGCTACTACTTTTCTTTTATTCCTAATAAAAAATCATTTCGACCTTATTAGGATATTTTTCCCAAATCTTGTTGAAGAAACTTTGTGGCTTGAATAAACTATTTTTCTTGATTTCTGGAGTCGAGGCCTCCCTTAGAGACAATCACAATAGAATGAAAGTTATCAACGCCTCTCAGGACTACACACTATAGGAGGCTCTAGACAATTAAAGGGGCCTTTGAAATAATATAAGAGCAATAACACCAAAACATTATAACCATACCGCCCAAAGACGTAAGTATTTTTACTTAAAAATCTAAATGGAAAATATTACACAAAATCCTCAAAAGGGACATACTATAAACAAAATATAAAAATAAGATATTACAAATCCAACCATAACATAAACTTTATGGCCCAGAGTCTATCTTACATGCAAACGATCATGTTGAGTCCCGATGTGAGTCCTCCACATTTTAATGTTGTCACCAACAAGATTTTACAAATCCAACCATAAGATAAATAAAGTTCTACTACTCCCTCACTTAAATCCACACCAGTAAAACCAAAATAGCATAAGCAAAACCATCACTGCTTGCATATGATCTTTCTTGCGGAAACATTGACAGGACGACCTATACAACTGATGAACAACACCATATTTACTCCTTGATACAAGACCTATCTGCATGTCCATTTAGTCACATCATATTTGATCAAACTATACAATTTCAAAGACCTGATTTATGGCTTATTTATACTGCTTTACAGTGCTCTCTGTAATAAAATCATATGGATCATGTGATTTTCTTGATATCCATTTATCACCACCTCAATAAGTTTCAAACTTGCATATGTTGGAAATCCACCAAAGTCTATGATAAATTTATACAACAATGTAAATTTAATTATGAGACAAACAAAGAAAAGATGACAAGACAAATAATTTATGCAGAGTTTCTCTCTGCTCACAAACTGTGAAAACTTTGTTATTCACTTTGCAACTACAAAATACTGTGAATGACTTGCTTACAAAAATAAGGGTTACCCCCTCTATTTACAACTGAGCTTACACCCTAAGCCCAAAGCCCAAAATATCTTTTTGTTACTAAATAAAATCTAATTTATTCTAGACTTAAATCAAATCTATTTAAATATAAACAAATCAAATCTTTTCGACACATAGTTTCGACCCACTGAATTACAATTTAACACACCACCTAATTCATTGTGTCTAAACTATCTATATTCATCATGGCTCTTAGTCTTCTGAATACTTCGACTTGCACTCCCTTCGCTATGATGTCTGCAATCTGATTCTCAATTCTGCAGTGTTCCAAATTCCGCCTCTCATCTACTACCTGCTCTCGAAGATAATGGAACCTCGTTTCTATGTGCTTACTTTGACCATGTGCTATTGGGTTCTTCGCCAGCTTAATAGCTGACATGCTGTCTATCTTCATGGTAATTGCTCCATGATTTTTCCCTATTATATCTTCGACCAAGTTCACCATCCAAGTTGCTTGACATGCACAAAGAGAAGCAGCTATGTATTCTGCTTCGCATGATGATAATGCCACTACAGGTTTCTTTCTTGAATTCTAAGCAACTGGTACACCATCTAGCATAAACACATATTCTACTGTTGACTTTCGATCTTCAGCATCACTACACCAACTCGAATCAGTGTATCCCACTAATTTGCATTCTTTTCCTTTATCAGCTATAGGAAACAAAATGCCATAATCGAAAGTTCCTTTGAGATACCTTAGTACCCTCTTCACTGCTGCTAGATGTGATACCTTTGGCTTCTGCATGAATCTACTTACTATACCTACACTGTATGCTAAGTCAGGCCTTGTATGACAAAGGTATCTCAATGATCCAATAAGTCTTCTGTATTAGGTTGGATCAACATCATCTTCATCTGCATCTTTCGACAGTTGCAGTCTTGGTTCTGCAGGTGTCGAAGTTGGGTTGCATTCTTCCATCTCAAATCTCTTGAGAATTTCTCCTGCATATCTTCTTTGATGCATCATCAAACCTCTACTGCTCTTGTAGAATTCAATGCCAAGGAAATATGAAATCTCACCCAAATCAGACATTTCGAATTCCTTGCTGAGATCACCTTTGAAGTCATCGATCTCACTTTTACAGCTACCTGTTATCAACAAATCATCTACATAGAGACATAGTATAAGCAATTCACTATTGCTTCTTCTTACATATACTCCATGTTCAGTTGTGCACTTTACAAATTCCTTCTCCCTTAGGAAACTATCAATTTTCTTATTCCAAGCTCTTGGAGCTTGTTTCAATCCATACAAGGCTTTATGCAGCTTGTACACCTTTCTTTCTTCGTCATGTTTCACAAACCCAATTGGTTGTTTAACATAGACTTCTTCATCTAAGGGTCCATTTAGGAATGCACACTTCACGTCCATCTGACATATGTGCCAACTGTTTATTTCTGCTAGACCAACAACCAACCTGATTGTTTCGATCCTAGCAACAGGTGCAAAAACTTCATTGAAGTCTATTCCTTCTTTCTGTAGAAATACTTTCGCCACAAGCCTAGCTTTGTGTCGAGTTACTTCACCTTTCGAATTCGTTTTCACTTTGTATACCCACTTGACATCAATTTCCTTCTTGCCTTGAGGCAATTCGACAAGTGACCAAGTGTTGTTGTCTTCGATAGACTTCATTTCTTCGTTCATTTCTTTCACCCACTTTGAATCCTTCAATGCTTCAGCTGCATTAACGGGTTCGACATCTGCATAGAAAGCATAATATACCATCTCACCTTCATCATCTATCACATCATCTAATGTAATCACACAATCTTGCAATCTTGCAGGCATGCGTCTTGTTCTTTGAGGTCTGCTTGAACTTGGTATATCTGCTGGTTCCTCTTGTTGAACTTCTCTTTCGACTTGAGTTTCTGGCTCTTCGAATAGGATTCCCATTGAATCTTTCTTGACATTTTCAGTCTAATCCCATTCTTTAAACTCATCTATGATCACATCCCTGCTGATCACAATCTTCTTATTCTCTGGATCGAACAACTTGTAGCCTCCTATCGAATGATATCCAACTAGAATCATTTGACTTGACTTGTCATCAAGTTTTCTTCTCAACTGATCTGGAACATGTCTATGTGCAATAGATCCAAATACCTTCATATGAATCAAGCTATGCTTCACACCACACCAACATTCTTATGGAGTAATTCCTTCTAGCTTCTTTGTAGGACATCTGTTCAAAATGTATGTTGCAGTCGAAACAACTTCACCCCAAAACTCTTTAGGTAAATTCTTGCCTTTCAACATACTTCTCACCATATTCATGATGGTTTGATTCTTCCTTTCTGCAATTCCATTTTGTTGTGGAGTATAAGGTGACACCACCTCATACACAATCGCTTCCTTTTCACATAGCCTGTCGAAGTCTTTCGACACATATTCTCCACCACCACCAGTTCTCAAAACTTTAAGCTTTCAATCACTCTATCTTTTGACCATAGACTTAAACTTGGCAAATAATTCTATCACTTCACTTTTCTTCTTGATCAGATAAGTCCACATCTTTCGACTGAAATCATCTATGAATGTAACAAATTATCTGTTACCTCCCATCGAATCCACCTGGATTGGTCCACATACATACGAGTATATGACTTAAAGACTAGCATTCGACCTGCTTCCTGCATCCTTGCTGAAGCTATTCTTGTGTTGCTTCGCCTACACACATTCCTCACATACCTCGTTTGGAATGTCGATTTCTAGCAATCCTGAAACCACATTTATTCTCTTCAAATCTCTGATGTCTCTGGAGTTGAGATGGCCTAGTATATAATTCCATATCCATTCATCTCTGCTAGCTGCAGTCGAAAGGCACTTGTGCTCCATCACATTAAGTTCAATCTTGAAGGTTCGATTCTGAGACATAGGAGCCTTCAAGATTAATCTCCTATTTGCATCAACGACTCTCATCATCTTATCTTCGATTGACACTTTATAATTCTTTTCGACCAACTACCCTATACTGAGCAAATTTCTCTTCATGCCTGGTATGTACAACACATTAGAAATTACTGACCTCTTGCCATCTTTCCTCATGATCATAACATCACCAATACCTTCAGCTGCTAAGGTATTGTCATTTGCAAATTTTACCATATTTTTCATTGAGGGCTTTATATTGACAAACCAGTCTTTCCTTCCAGACATATGTGATGAACATCCTGAATCCAAGTACCATTGGTCCTTGAATCTATCTTCATTTTTTGTTGTGACCATCAACATCATCTCTTCTTCTTCTTCTTCTTCTTCTTCATGTTTTGCAAGCTTTGCATCACTTTCTCGATTCTTTCATTTTTCTGGACAATCACTCGAAGAGTGACCATACTTCTGACAATTGTAACATTGAATGTGACTCTTATCAGGTTTTCGACCACTACCTCTTCCTCTATTTGAAACACCACCTCTTTGGTTGCCTTGGTATGGCCTTCTTTGATTCGACATGTTTCCTTTGATCTGGTTTCCTCTACCATTCGATTTGTTGTATCCACCTCTACCCCTGTCGAAAATTTTTCCTTTACCTTTGGTTTCTTTTGCTGAATGTGCCTGCAAGGCCACATCACTCTTCGATTTTCCTGCATCTCTTTCATTCATTCTTTGTTCATGAGATTTAAGCGTCCCTTGAATCTCTTCCTTTATCAATTTCGACAAGTCTTTCCCCTCTTCTATCGCCACCACTATATGGTCGAACTTAGGAGCTAAAGATCTCAAGATCTTTGAAACAACAACTCTTGTTGTTAACGTTTCTCCATATATCTTGATTTGATTTACTAGTTTTGTAACTCTAGTGAAGAAATCAGATATGCTTTCACTGTCTTCCATCTGAAGAAGTTCATACGTCCTTTTGTGAGTTTGTAATCTCATTTCTTTCACCTTTTCAGTTCCTCCAAAAGACTTCTCAAGGATTTCCCAAGCTTCTTTTGCAGATTCTTAATCACTAACCTTTTCAAAATTGTCTGGGCTGACACAATGATGAATTATAAATAATGCTTTATAACTCAGCTTCTCAGATTCTGTGTATTTCTTCTTTTCTTCTTCTGAAGCGTTTTCTCCAAGCGCTTCGACTCCATATTTTACAAGGTCCCAAAGACCTTGACACCTGAATAAGACTTTCATCTTTTTGCACCAATTCTCATAGTTGTCAACTTTCAGAATTGGTAGCGTTGCTGGATAGTTTGCATTCCCATGACTTGTCATCGTAAATTCTTCAATCGTTCTTGATTGATACTTCCCTTGAATCGAAACAAAGGCTCTTGATACCAGATGTTAGAAATCCACGAAAGTCTATGATGAATTTCTACCACAATGACAATTTAATTATGAGACAAACAAAGAAAAGAAGACAAGACAAATAATTTATGCATAGTTTCTCTATGCTCACAAACTGTGAAAACTTTGTTATTCACTTTGCAACTGCAAAATACTGTGAATGACTTGCTTGACTTGCTTACAAAAATAGGGGTTACTCCCTCTATTTATAACTGAGGTTACACCCTAAGCCCAAAGCCTAAAATATCTTTTTGTTACTAAATCAAATATAATTCATTCTAGACTTAAATCAAATCTATTTAAATCTAAACAAATCAAATCTTTTCGACACATAGTTTCGACACACTGAATTACAATTTAACAGAATATTTTTACTCTGGGAGTCTTTGGGCCAACATGATGCTAACTTGCATAAAACCCACCCTATATCATCGTATTCTCCAAGTTTAACATTCTCATTACAATTTTTCATACTACACAAACAGAAGAACTTTCTTTCCACTAAGCTCTCATGACACAAAAACATACATTTCTTTCATAGCAGCCAAAAAAATATGCATGCCTAACCAAGATTACATAAATTACTTTATGCCACAATACATCGTAATGGATATAAACCACATTGAAAAAACTTCATTTTACATCAACCATATACTCCAAATAATATTTTAATGGATCAATCAGTATAGATGCATCTCCCACTAGACCCTTGAAAAAAGTTTCATTTCACATCAACCATATACTCCAAATAGTAATTGACCGAAAAAAGCTTTTCAATTTCTTCACGCCTCTCAGAAGTCCAAAAAATATTCGGTTATTGTGAGACCTTTTGGTAAGGAGACGTTCAACTAATCATATACTTTTTACCATATCACTTCTACAAACACACAATAAAACCAATATATTGAAGACTTTCCCTCCTTTGTAAATATAATGCACAAACCATATTATGGGACTCCTGCACAACCCCTCTTTTTTTCTAGTTCATCTCAAGTTGGTAAACGTCCCAACATGAAACACCAACCAAAAATAGTAATACTCTTTAATACCTTAAAGAGTATGGTTGAAATTGTTGGTATATCAAGTGTGAGTATGAGTCTCACATCTGAATGTTGAACACTTTATAAGTAAGAAGATCCATATACCCAATGCCTTAAGGTTTTAGGTTAGTATATGGTGTATCTCCCACTTATGTTACTACTCCTAAGTCCAATATGATGATTCCCAATCCCTTTTATGACCCAACTGTGCTATTAGAGCCTAGTTCAACTAGGGCTCCTTGTATCAAAAGTCTTCCTAGCAAAGATGTTTAGGCGGCGTGTTCCGTTGATTTTTTGATAGTCTCCTAGCAAAGGTGTTTAGGCGGCGTGTTCGATTGAGGCCATCCAACGTCATTCCAACTAGATATGAATGAAAAAAACTTTCATATGAGAGGAAGACATCGTATGAAAAAGTGAATGTATAACACTTTATAAGTGAAAAATCCCATAAATCCAATAAAATTTTAAGTTAATATGTGATATCGCTCTCTCACATATGTGATTACTCTTAAATTCAATATGATGATCCTCATCACCCAACAAAAAAAATACCACTCAGAATAGTTGTAAAATATCTATTTTTCATTACACCAATTATTTTTATTAAAAAATATATACTTCATTTGTCCCTTATCATATATGCCTAAATTATCACTTCTAACAATTTGTACATGCTATAGTACAAAAACAAATTTACTTTATTTTTTACACTTGTCATTTATGTAAACACATTTATATTCCCTGGTTTCTAAATTTCTAAATTCTTCGTTTTCTTAGGGTTATAATTTTCTCTTTATGTACCATTTTTTATTTATTTTTTTTACTATCAATAATTTAGTAATTTATTATTTTACTTAAATTCTAATAATCTATGGTAAATTTGTATATATCAATTTTTTCTAATTCAAATTAAAACATACAAATTTATGTTCTCTTTTGTAAAGTTCATAAATTTATACAATTATTTAATGCAATAACTTTTCCCTTTTCTCAACTTTTTTCCAATTACATTTATTCAAATTAAAAATATATAAACTCATGTTCTCTTTTATAAAGTTTTATATAACTTTTATCTCATTTTCAAGATTTTCCCATAAATTTAATGACGTGTCTATTATATTTTTATTCTAACATTATAATCAAACCAACCATTAAATGTACGTGTCTATTATATTTATTTTTTCAACAAAACTATTTATTTAATAAAAATATGTATGATCCATTAGGTTTTAAGTGTGAAAGTTGTACTAAACTCTCGTATTAATTAAGAATAAAATAATATTAGGTTTATAAGAGAGGTGACACATATCTCTATTGTCTTAAAATTTTAGATGAATATATGACATCAATGTCTCTTATAACCATGAATATTTGACTTATTAGCATTTTCAAACCTTACTCTAGACTTCTCCAACAATTGACATTAGAACCTTGGATGTTGTCTCGGTAGAAAAACATATCCAAAAGAAGTGATTCATATCTCATTATCTAATTATTATTTTTAATTATTTTATTGGAGAGAAACAAAGGTATAAGCCATTTTATAATCTTAAATAAATTTATTAAAATTACATATATAATGTAATAACAATATTTTTTATTTAATAGAAATTAATTTCAAACATTCACATACAAATATATATATTAAAAATATATTTCACCTATATCATTGTGAAACATTAAAAAATATACTTCACCTTTGTTTTAGTAAAAAGGGAAAAATAAACCATATATCACAAGAAAATAATTAGTTTAAATATATATGTGTATTGTCATATCATCTTCTATTAGTTGTCATATCAGTTAGTCTCATTTAACGTTAAGAGTCAATAATATGGATGAATTTTTTTGTAAAGAAAACATTTAGAGGGATTAGTTGAAAACCGCTATATATAAATGGACAAAAAACATATTTAATCCTTATTTTTTTAACTATTGATTTATTGACCGAAGTTCATTTTTTTTTAAAGTGAGTAAATGAGACGTCACAAATTCAAATTTATGTCTTTGTTGTTGGATGTTCCCACATAGCTATTAACTAAGTTGAATTAGCGAGATGCTACTTGTTTTTATAGGTGTTTATGTTGTAAAATTAAAATGTTCAATCACATCAAAAAATTTGATGTGTGAGACAAATAAAATGACAAATAAAATAAATGATTTTGGGCAAAAATATCTATATGATTAAGACAACAATTTAACTTGATAGATAATAATAAAATAACTCTCTAATTAGATAAATTCATAGAGTTGATACAAAAGATTACAAATGAGTTACATATTTATAATTGTCAAAATCAAAAGAATATTTAATGGAACCAAAAGATAACTAATTAGCAAACTAATCCACAAACCAAAACAATCATGCCCGATACTAGAAAATTTCTTGAACCATACCCCATACTCCAACGGGTCAGAATCACCCCCGCCGAAACCGAATCAAACCAGAGTCCATACCAAATTATGATGTTTGGGTTGGACATTTTATTAATTCGTGCAAAAATCGAACTAAATCAATGAAAGTCGATGTTAATTAGTTAGGCAACATATTTTCAAAATTCTATATGCTTACTCATCTATTATAACCAACCATAATTAATTCTCATAATTCATATCATCATTATCATATAAACCATTACAGAGATATTCAACTCCAATAAAAAAATAAAACATCGTCTGTATATCGTTCACAATTTATTTATATAAACAAAAAATTTTGGTTTTATATTATTTTGGAATATTATTTTGGATAAATTAGTTATTTATAAAAATATTTTTTTTACATTTTTTAATGTGTTCGATTAATCCAACTTAAATCAACCTATTGTTTTTTGATTTTTTCGGTTTGGGTTTATCGCTAATCTGTATAAATTCAATCCAAACCAATCCATTTATTTATTTATTTATTTAGACCTAGGAATCTCTCGAAACTTAACTAAACTGATCCACAAAACACCCTTATCAACCATTGCCACTAGCTGACAACCAAACCCTCCGCCAGCCTTCGTCGACCTCTAAACTAATTTTAATTTTTATAATTTTAAAATATGTTTACTTTCTCTTCACCACTTATGATTTTAGATCTATTTTAACCATTTTTTTAATATACTCAACAACCATTTTCATATTAATACTTTCATAATACAAAGAAGACCAATATTACCGATAGATTATTTCATTTTATTTTCTTCCTATCAATTGCTAGCAAACATAAATATTTATTAAAAACAAGTAACATTGATATACTACTAGATCAACTTGATCATTTAGATTTGGGAAAACGTTTCTTCTTGGGTGCTTCATTGAGTTGATTTCCCTTTCGCAACCCTACCGACGAGCCCGCATCAACATCAGATTGAACTATCAGACATTTAAACTTCTTTGGTCGGCCTCGTTTCTTTGGCTTAAGAGATGAATCAGCTGTTGCTGTATCAACAGGATCCATAATTTGGTTGTGAGATTCATCCACAACCATTATGCATGAGTCAAGGTTGTCACCACCAACACTAGTGTTTTGAGGCTCACTTGGTATGAGAACATTCAAAGGTAATTGTGGCTTAAGAGGATTGAAAAAATAGGTTGACAAATCCTCACACATAGGTGCCCTAGCACTTTCAAACATGGCATCCCATTCAGTAGTGTAACAAGCAGAAAGTTCTTCTGTTACATAGATGTATTCATAATCATCAACATTATCAACCAATGGTTTGGTTGTATGAGAAGTTTCAGAAGAAGCTGGTGTTGGTGTTGGTGTTTGAGGTTCCATGTTTTCAAATGAACCATTGTTGTTGTTCAACATTTTTCAACTTAACTATTTTTGTTTTTCTAAGTGAATTAAAATGAGCGTGCTTGTGTTTGTGACATTGCAGTAGTCTTCCAATTTATAGTGTCCGTTTATAATTATATTTTTTATTATTCATTGAATTTTAATATGTTCACCTAAGACAAATTTTCTCTTTTAGAGAAATATATTATTTTAAAATTATATGTCATTTTAAAACATTAATAAAATATTCAAAGTTTATTTTCTTTTTGTCATTTATTATAAATTATTTAATATTTTTATTTCTTTAAATACTTACATTAATAATGGTCATTTAATACATTAATTCATAACTTATTTTATATAATATAAATTTAAAAAATGTCATATATATAAAACAAAAACTAAATAAATCTAATTACGAAAAAGATATAGAAACTCAAAATTATCCAAAACAAAAATACTTCGGCCCCTATAACAAAACAGGATACTGGTAAAAGAAAACCTGAAAACACATCAGTCAAACCACCAAAACTGATATCCACTTTTGTTATTTTTCTTCTTTTAATATAAAATTAATTCTAGATGTATCTTTTTTTATATTTTTTATTGACTGATTACTTAGTTGATAATTTGATATAGATAGTAATTAACACAAATTATAGGAAATTAATATATTTAAAAGAAAATAATAATAATAATAATAATAATAATAATAATAATAATAATAATAATAATAATAATAATAATAATTCACTAGTTAAAAAGTACAGGTGTGTATTGCTCCTGCAAGGGCGGAAGACTCTGAGGTCTTAGCAGGTATATTATGTTGTATGGTAGTTAGGATTTTCTCACGGAGACGATAAGCCATGTATGGTGGTGGTTTAAAAGTCATGCTCACGTGAGGTGAGAGACTTTGTTAATGCCAAGTGTTTTTAGGTATAAGTGTATATGGGGTTTGATATGTATGAGTTAAGATTAGGCATGTCGATGGGGCAGGTCGGGGACGATTTTTACCTCCCCCAATCCCTAAACAATCTTTGTTTTCCGCACTGATCCTCAACAGGCATCTGAGTGGGACAACTGCTTCCTCCTGATCAGGAGAAATTATTGACTATCTAATATTTAATGAGTAGTCTTGGGCTTCCTCTCCCTTGACTAACATCTCTACACATGTCATCAGTGTCAAGGGCGAGCCTTTAGGTCATCGCCTAGGCGGTACCGCTCTTGGGCGAAGATGCCCTAGTTTAGGACACTTACAAATATAATATTACATAGTCCCTCAAGTTCGAGGGAGATTGTGATACGGTGGGAGAACTGACTTGAGGTTTTGCGTTTGTTTTTGCAAATGTTTCGGTTGAGCAAAAGTCGCCACCGACTTTTTATTTTATCCTAAGGAAAGGTTAAAAAGCACAGCAAAAACCTTTGAGAGGTTTTCTTGGGTTCGGGGGTTAGATTATAGAAAGGGAAGGTATTAGCACCCTTTCTATCCATGGTTATCCATGGGCTCTTAGTTACTTGTTTAGATCACTTGCCTTGTGTTTTCAATTGTTTAAAATGGTGATTTGTGTGTGGGTTTGAAAATGTTTTGAAAAGAGGCCAATGTGGTGGCAACCTTTGTAATGATCCATGTTGGGATGTATACAAAGGTGTACTTATCTTTTGAAAAGTTTTCAATGTTTTTGAAAGTTGTTTTTGAAAATGTGTTGTGATATGTGGTTTTGAAAAATAGGCAAGTGTTTTTGTTTTGCAAGTTGGCAAGTAACCAAGAGCTATCTACCCTAAATTTCTCAAAGATCATTCCTATGTTTTAACCCTTTTAACAATTTTGTTCCACCATTGTATTTGGTGGACAATCTTGTGTTAGGATGTGAACGGGACTGACACGGGTCATCGTTTAGACCATGATTGCAATGGTGCCAAGTGTCTTTGGGCAATTTTTCTTTAAGGGACTTGATCATTTTTTAGGCAACTTTTGAAAGCATCATCGAGGGACTATGATTATTTGAATTGTTTTGTTTTGCCAAAGACACCTAACATGCAACATGGCCCATTATTGAAGGCAACAAGTGGAGTAACCCTAGGGGTGCAAGTGTGATTGGTGTTGTCCATTTTCATGCTTTGTTATCTTTGAATTAGGTCAAGCTATTTGTTTGGTTGATTTTTGCATACAAACCCTAAGTCTATCATGGCATATTTAGAAAGCTTTTAAATGCGAAAAATAAAATCCTAAATTATTACAACACAATTATGGGATGGGGGTACAAATGTTCAAATGGGGATATTTAGCAAGAAAAATTAAATCTAAACTATTACATCCAAATTGAATATACAAATTAATTTAATTGTACAATAATTAAATAAAATAAAATAAATATGCAAGATGCAAAAAATGATTTTTATATGTATGTAAAAGTATTTTTTATGTGTCAAATAAACAAAAAAAAACAAAAAAAGTTAATTTTTGATATTTTGTGTTTTTAGGGGAAAACCCTAATTTTTATAAATAAAAGGTATTTATTATATATTATATACAATGTTTATTAATTATATACAAAAATAAATAAAAAGGAAGTATATTGTAAAAAAGTGATTTTTGAGGTCAAATATTAATAAAAATAAAAATGTGTTATTTTTATGTTTTTTATCCTAAATATTCTAATAAATATATAAGTATTTATATTATTTACTAAATATATTAAATATATACAAAAATAAAATATTTAATATTTACAAAAAAAGTATATTTTTTATAAAATGTTTTCAAAAGATAAAATAAAATAAAATCAGAAAATAAAATGCATTTTGTATTATTTTTAGTATTTTAACAAAAAGGTATATATGTTATTTATATGTATAAACTCAAATAAAACAAATAAAATGCAAAAATGGTTGAAAAAATATTTTTAATATTTTTTTATATTTTGGCAAAAAATAATAAGTCAGAAACAAAAACAAAAAGTCAAAAAATGATAAAAATAAACACAATGGGCCAAGGGGGTGCAAGTGTGGAAAAGTGGTGCAAATAGAAAGAACAACACAGGCCCAGCCCAAAGACTTTGTCTTCAACCTCTGGCCAGGTTCAAACACAAAACGCGCGCCTTCTTGTTCATCTCCCTAACTCCTGATTCTTTGATCCTTTGACAAATCTTAAAACATGAAACTTGTAGAGCTTGAAGCCACGATTTTAAATATATAAAAAAGTTAATCTAACTCTCAGAAATGAGAGAGAATTTCTTCTCCCCCAATTCCTGACCTAGTTTTTTTCAGATGTTCAGATTCAAAATACTCTTAGCACACACAATATAAATGAAAAGTAACTATATGGATGGCTTCAGGGCTATGATTAGAACATGTTTTCTTCACAAACTTAAGCCTAACTATGCCTAGATAGAGAGATAGAAGTTCAAAAACTTACCTGTTCAGCTTGATTCGTGTATGACAATGGAGGTACTTTCAGTGCAATGTGAGGACTTGTACAGCTTGCTTGAAGTTCAGGGATGCTTCTCCAATGCTTGGTGTGCTTTGAATCTTGCTATATCAAGCTACAGAAGTCAACCTGCAAGAGAGAAAAGTGAAAATGGCAAATGATGTTAGGGATGTTACAGTTCGTGTCCAATGCTTGGGGTAGTTTGTATAGGTGGTAGGGAGTGTGTATGAAGTGGTTTGGATGAAAATGCACGATGGAAATGAGCTGGCCAAGTCAAAGTGCAGAATGCCTTGTTTTGTGCAGCAAGATGGTGTTTATGTGTTTAAGGAGGTATTGGAGGTGGTTGGCTCGTTTTTTAGCTCAGTTATGATGTATGGAATGTGTTCAATAAGTTTGCTTAGGCTTGTGTTGACAGGAACTCAATGTTGTGTTTCAAAATGCAAGTTTCTTCTATTGTAAGCAAAAGTTTTTCAAGTTGGTTTACAAGCTTATGCAGGCCCCCTAAACATGCTGCAAAGTTAGTCTTGATCAGTGGGATTATTTCCATAACTTGTGCCTCAGAGATTTGCATTGTACCTCTTGGATTGCAAACTTGACATAAAGTGTAACTTTACAAAAATGGATAACTTGCTTTTTCTATTTATGGCTTAATTCTTCATGTAATGTCCAAATGCACAAAATAACATCTTAGCACAATGGATTGGCATTTAATTATTGAGTGAAAATGAGATTAGAGGCCTGTAACTAGCTTGTGCGAGCTGATTTCAAAAATGCCTAAGTGTATGAACATGAAAATGGCTCATGAACAAAGTGACTTTTGCCCATATTGCCAAATTCGATTCTCCCTAACCACAAGGGTGTTTGAGAAGTTCTTGGACAATTTGGAAAGCTTGGAATGTGTACTACAATCCATCTTTGTAATGAAAGTTGAGATTCCAAGTGGAGGCATGTGAAAATGGCCATGAAGTTAGGCAAAAATCCTGCCTAAAATAGGTCAAAATTTTTCTAAGTTAAGAATGTTTTGCACCCTTGTTCCAAAAATCATAACTTGAGCTACAAGCTTCTTTTGAGGAAACTTTGTGAATCAAAGTTGTAGATTTTGCAATGGACTATAACTTTCATGTTTTTAGTTTTGTTTGAATCCAAATGTATCTTGATGGAAAAATGGGACAAAGTTAGGAAAAAATTAGGGATTTTCATAACTTAGAAAATTTCTAAGTTATGAAAATTCTTCATTTTAAACCCTAATTTGTAATTCTTGATTTCTTGATGAACAAGTTTCACAATTTGGCATGTTTTGATGAAAAATGAATCTTGACACTTGATTTTGACCAAAAAGTCAAAGTTTGACTTTTCAGTATACAGTCAAATTTGGCTCAGTTGACTGGAAAATTCATCTGTCAATCTTGTGCATTTGGGATCTTTTGAACCTGTTGAACATGTCAAGACAAAGCCATTGAGATCTTGAGTCCATATGTGAGCTTGGTTTGCCATTAGCTAGGTCAAACAGTCAAAAATTGCCTTTGTGCAGTCAAAACCCTAAAAATGACCATTTTGCCCTTTTAGTGATCTGATCAAATTTCTTGTGGATTTGTGATCCAAACTTGATCAAATGGTTCATATGAGTTCATAATGTTGATGAGGGTCAAATTTCATGAGGTTTGACTGTCAATTGACCACAGTTGGCTTTTTCCCCAATACAGCTGATTTCTATGTCAACTGTCCAATTGACTGGGCAAAGATTGGAATCAAGGCTTGAAACATGGTATGGATAAACTTGTGAGTCCAACATGAAGCATGAAAGTCACTTTGGGCCTTTTAGGTCAAAACATCTTTGTGCAAACTCAAACCCTAATTTGGGTCAACAGTGCAAGGAGGGGTCTTGAGCAGAGCAAACCCTAACTTGATCTTGAACTCCAAGGGTCTTGTGATGAGAAAATGTTGAGGAAATGGGAGGGAAAATTTTGGGGTACAACAGTTGCCCCTGTTCAATCTTCTTAGACCTGAGGATGTAGATTGGCTTGCGTGCCTTTCGTGATCCGAAGGTGGAAGATGATTGAACACTAAAGTGCCCAGAAATTTGCACTCGCATGCTGGAGTATCAGCAGTGTGATGTCGGAAATGGGCTTATAGATTCCATTTGGAGAGATGGTGGATAAGAGGATGGGCTTATAGATGCCATCTGGAGACGTGACAGAACCTTGTCGGGAATGGGCTTATAGATGCCATTTGGAAGTATTGATCGCGTAAGAGATTCCTTAGCGAGAACTTGCGTGTTTTGAGAAAGAAAGATGGTTTCCTGGCTTACTACAAATGTTGATCTTTAGTCTCTTCATGAAGATATGCTCTGGCTAGATACAGGTATCGAATCTACAATCAAACGCTCACAGATATGCCCTGGCTAGATACAGGAGTCAAATCCAGAACTTCAAAAGGTTTCTTACAGACGTGCCCTGGATGGATACAGGTATCGAATCTCTAATCTTTTCATGCATATGTGCCCTGGCTGGATACAGGTATCGAATCTATAATTAATCACTCACAGATATGCCCTGGCTAGATACAGGTGTCGAATCTGGAAATTGTCGTCCACAGATGTGCCCTGGCTGGATACAAGAATCAGATCTGGAATTGGTCGTCTACAGATGTGCCCTGGCTGGATACAGGAATCGGATCTGGAATTGATCGTCTACAGATGTGCCCTGGCTGGATACAGGAATCGGATCTCTAAACTCTTCATGCAGATATGCCCTGACTGGATACAGGTATCGAATCTACAATTGTTATTCACAAATATGCCCTGGCTAGATACAGGTATCGAATCTGGAATTGCGATAGTTGATAGTAATCATTTTTGGATTGAACTTTTTCCTGAAAAGGCCAAACATTAGCTGTATGCAATGTCATGATGTCATGATGCTCAAAATGAGACAGTGTTGTATGCACTTTATCATGTATGTAAGCAGGATGTATGAAATGTGAAATGTCTATGAATGTATTTTTGTCTCGGAAGATAAATCCTTGACGAGTATCGGGGACTTGTTGAATCCTGGGCTTGATGTTGAAGAGTAGAGTTCTTCGTTTCCGCTGGGGATGTTGATTGCAAGAATAAACCAGTAGGAGAAGATGACTCCGTTGGGGAATAAACTTGTTGGAGAGATTACTCTGCGGGGAATTACTCTGTAGGAAGAGATACTTCGTTGGGGTTCTGATGAGAGCTCCGCCGGGGATTCCACTGATAAGTTAGGTTGGGGAATTTGATGAACTCCATTGGGGATAGGAAGAACTTTGCCGAGGACGATCTTTCCATGGTAATTAGCTGAGGATAACCCAGTTATACCCTGGTGGGGAAATAACCTTTGAATAAAATCGGGGAGAGACGTACGTACTCTGCAGGTGATAAGCTTCCAGAATCTACTGGGGATAAGCTTCAGAATCTGCTGGAGATATGGATTCCACTTTCCTGGGGAAACTCTGGGCTATACTGGGGAATGGTTCCACTGGATGTCGGTATTCTACCGGGGAACAATCTTATATTAAGACTGTCGGGGATGCTTGCTGAGGAATGTCTATACTCCGCTGGGGAATGATGAGATCTTCTGGGGATACCCAACTTCCTTAAGGCTGGCAGTAGACTAACTCTGCTTGGGGAGAGCATCGCTGAATTGCTAGGGGAATATTGTGCCTTTTCAGGGCTGATGGGAAACCAACTCTACTTGAGGAGAGTATTGCTGAATCTGGTCTTACTCTGTGGCGAGTTGAGGTAACTTGATTACGTTCTTCAGCCGAACCTACTTTGGTACCTTGGTGGACAGAGCAACTAGCTCGCTTAGACAATTCTAAATTGCCCCTGTTTCTGATGTCACCTGCAATTAATCCTTTGTTTTGCATGCAAGTATTTATGAGTTAGCAATTAATGTCAAATGCATATATCAAAAATGAACATTGGACGTTCTTCGCAAGACAACACAGAAAAAGGAAAAACAATTGACAATTTGTCTGAAAAATGAGCTTGTATTGATTCTTGAATTTGCCTGTGAATAGCCGTTTTATGTACAGGAGGCTGACGTCCTAGTAAGAGAACGCCGCCGAGTAAAATAGAGTTTATACAATTTTGTGAAAAGGAAACAAAACAGCTATGTGAAAAATAATCCCACTGGGTTCTAACTCTGCTATCGCCTTTATGTCTTCAAGCGTCTCATCACTCTGCTGCTTAGTTGAAGACGAAGTTGATTGATTGATGCCGAATTCTGGATGCAAGGTGATCCAATGAGACATAGTATTACGCTTTATCCCTAACTTTTGCCTGGACCGCCCTTTTGGGTTTTCAGTCCACCGGGATACCCATTTTTGCCCAAGCCGCCTTTTCAGGTTTTCGACTTGCCGGGTGTACAGATTTTTTCATTTCATCCCTTATTTTTGCCCGAACCCTTTTGGTTCGCCGGGAAGCCCTTATTTTTGCCTAGGTGTGTCAACCTAGCGGGTCTTTAGTTCATGTGTAGTATCTTTTTACTATGTCTACATTGGCAGGGTGAGGAAGGTCGTCACCATCCATGGTGGTTAGAATCATTGCCCCTCCTGAGAAGATATGTTTGACCACAAATGGCCCTTCGTACGTAGGGGTCCATTTGCCCCTGGGATCACTTTGAGGAAGAATGATGCGCTTGATTACCAGGTCTCCGACTTGATACTCTTGTCGCCTGACCTTCTTGTTAAATGCCCTGATCATCCGTTTTTGGTACGTCTGACCATGACAAATAGCAGTGAGTCTTTTTTCGTTAATTAGGTTTAGTTGATCAAGCCGAGTCTGGATCCAGTCATCTTCGCTCAAATCTGCATCCTTCATTATCCGGAGAGAGGGTATCTGGACTTCAATAGGCAAGACTGCCTCCATGCCATAGACCAAGGAAAAGGGAGTTGCCCTTGTTGACGTCCGTGCTGAGGTACGGTACCCATGAAGAGAAAATGGTAACATTTCGTGCCAATCTTTATAGGTCATTGTCATCTTCTGCACAATCTTCTTGATGTTCTTATTCGCTGCTTCTACAGCCCCATTCATCTTCGGCCGGTAAGGTGAAGAGTTGTGGTGCTGTATCTTGAATTACTCGCAGAGCTCAGTGATTATCTTGTTGTTAAGATTGGTACCATTGTCCGTAATGGTCCTCTCAAGTACACCGTATCGACAGATCAGGTTGTGCCGAATGAATCGTGCCACGACGTTCTTGGTTACGGTAGCGTAGGAAGCTGCTTCAACCCACTTCGTGAAGTAATCAATCGCTACCAGGATGAAGCGATGCCCGTTAGATGCCGTAGGTTTGATCTCGCCGATCATATCAATGCCCCACATTGCAAAAGGTCAAGGTGCGGTCAAGAAGTTCAGAGGAACCGGAGGAATGTGCACCTTATCAGCATAGATCTGGCATTTATGACAAGTTCGAGAATGCTGATAACAGTCGGCTTCCATTGTGGACCAGAAATATCCTGCCCGAAGGATTTTCTTTGCCATGGTATGTCCACTGGAATGTGTTCCGAAGGTACCTTCATGTAGCTCTTCCATGATCTTTTCTGCTTCAGTCTTATCCACACAACGCAGTAAGGTTGAATCATGGTTCTGCTTGTACAGAATGCCGTTACTGAGGAAGAACTTTGCCGCAAACCTTCTCAGGAACTTCTTGTCATTAACAGATGCACATTCGGGGTATTCTTGAGCTTCAAGGTACCTCTTCACTTCATGATACCAGGGTTTCTCTGTTACCTCTTCGGTCTCGAGATCGCAGCAATGTGCAGGTTCATCCAACTTCCAAATAATGATCCGGGGCGCCTCGTTGTCCCATTTGACTTTGAACATAGAAGACATCGTAGCCAACGCGTCCGCTAACTGATTCTCCTCTCTTGGGAAGTGTTCAAAAGTCATCTCCTCGAAGTGGGGAAGCAAAGTCAACACATACTCCTTGTAAGGAATAAGATTTGGGTGTTTCGTATCCCACTCGCCTTTGATCTGATTGATCACGAGAGCAGAATCTCCGAAGACACTCAGAAACTTGATCCTTAAATCAATTGCAGCTTGAAGACCCATGATACATGCCTCATACTCCGCCATGTTGTTGGTGCAGTTAAAACATAGTCGGGCAGTGAGTGGAGTATGAGTGCCTTTAGGGGATATGATCATAGCGCCGATACCATTACCCAAAGCGTTCGAGGCTCCGTCAAAGTGCATAGACCATCAGGATCTTTCCTCAGGTCCTTCATCCGGTCCAGGTACTTCACAATAAGTCACCACCATGATATCCTCGTCTGGAAATTCAAAGTTCATCGACTGGTAATCGTCCACTGCCTGGTGTGACAAATGGTCTGCCAACACACTTCCTTTGATTGCTTTTTGAGTCGTGTATTGGATGTCATATTCTGTCAAGATCATTTGCCATCTTGCTATTCTTCCAGACAGAGCAGGCTTTTCGAAGATGTACTTTATTGGATCCATTTTTGAAATCAACAGAGTAGTGTGAGTCAACATATATTGTCTCAGCCGGCGAGCAACCCATACCAAAGCGCAGCAAGTTTTCTCGAGCAGTGAGTATCGGGTTTCACAGTCGGTAAACTTTTTGCTAAGGTAATAAATGGTGTGCTCTTTTCGGCCAGACTCGTCATGCTGCCCCAGCACACACCCCATTAAGCTGTCCAGTACTGTCAAGTATAAGATTAGAGGTCTCCCTTCAACCGGCGGCATAATAATGGGTGGTTCTTGGAGATACTCTTTGATCTTTTCGAAAGCAGCCTGACATTCATCGTTCCAACGTACTACTTGATCCTTCTTCAGCAGCTTGAAGATTGGTTCACAGGTAGCAGTTAGATGTGAGATGAATCGGGCAATGTAATTCAACCGTCCTAGAAAGCCTCTGACTTCTTTCTCTGTCTTGGGAGTTGGCATCTCTTGTATGGCTTTCACTTTGGCAAGGTCCACTTGAATGCCTTTGTCGCTTACGATGAAGCCTAGCAATTTTCCAGATCTCACCCCAAAGGTGCACTTGTTTGGGTTCAACCTCAGCTTGTACAACTTCCGACGGTCAAACAGCTTCCGTAGATGGTCAAGGTGTTCCTCCTCAGTTTGGGACCTTGCAATCATATCGTCGACGTATACTTCTATCTCATGGTGGATCACGTCATGAAATAAAGCAACCATGGCACGTTGGTAGGTTGCCCTAGCATTTTTCAACCCAAAAGGCATGACCTTGTAGCAAAAGGTGCCCCACTGAGTAACAAAAGTGGTCTTCTCCATGTCTTCAGGAGCCATCTTGATCTGATTATAATCGGAGAAGCCGTCCATGAAGGAGAATACTTTATGCTGAGCAGTGTTGTCAACCAGAACGTCGACATGAGGCAGAGGGAAATCATCCTTAGGGCTCGCCCTGTTCAAATCCCTGTAATCAACACACATTCGGACCTTACCATCCTTCTTCGGCACTGGAACCACGTTGGCAACCCACTGAGGGTAAGAAGTCACTGCTAGAAACCCGGCATCAAATTGTTTCATAACCTCAGCTTTGATTTTCTCGGACATTTCTGGACGCATACGATGGACCTTCTGTTTAATCGGAGGGCAGTCTTCCTTGGTAGGCAGGTGATGAACCACAATGTCAGTATCCAACCCAGGCATGTCTTTGTAAGACCAGGCGAAGATTTCCACATAGTCATGCAGCATCTGAATCAACCGTTGTTTCACACTGAGCTCTAGATTGGCACCAATCTTGACTTCCTTTTTGTCTGTCTCAGTACCCAGATTTACCGTTTCCACTGGCTCTTCATGTGGCTGAATGGCCCTCTCTTCCTGGAGTAGTAGTCTTGCAAGCTCACCAGGCACTTCGCAATCATCCTCACCTTCGTCTTCGTCTAAGTTGATCGGATTTTCGAAGCCATAACTGGCAGTAGCAGAGTCGTTACCAGCGAGATCCAGAGTGGATTGGAACCTGTATAAGTGAGTGTGTGTAAATATAGCTGTTTTGCAATGTATAATAAAGAAAGAAAAGGAGCGCAAGATTTTGAAGTGCAACAAACATCCAATGTTTTTATTGATGATATATGAAAATGACACATAAAAGCCCTCACAAATGAAGCCACAGTGCCCCGGGTAGGACACCGAGCCATAAAAGTTTCAACATATTGTTTGTTACAAATTCAAAACAAAAGAGTTCATTATTGAGTGACAAAAGTAATAGGTGTGAAGTCTTTGGCAGTCCAGTTGCTTGGTCCATCGTCGGTTGTTTGGTAGATCCAGCTGTCGAATTCAAATTCCTCCATGTTGTCTTCAATAGCATTTTCTCCCGGGTTGGTGATGAACACAGGAGGTCCTCCAATACTTTCCTTACGAACAGCCCTCTGAGCTTCTGCAGTGAAGCCCAGACCAAACTTGTCAGTCTTTGGAGTGAAATCAGGAATTCGGCCCCAGTTTGCGCACTCACCCCTCTCAATAACAGCCCGAGCATCCTTTAAGGAAGCCATCTTCAAAGGAGGGTCTTCAATTACAGTTTCAGCTGATGCCAGTGTCTGAGGCACCTCTTCAAAGTGCTGGAAGGGGGTTTCAATGAACTCCCCATCCATTTCTATGTACCGGAACGAGTTGAGGTGGCTGACCATATACTCTTCCTCCCCCTGCACTGTAACAATCTTTCCCCTGACTGGGTACTTAAGCTTTTGATGTAGTGTGGAGGTCACAGCTCCAGCCTTGTGGATCCATGGACGACCCAGCAAACAAGAATAGGATGGACGAATGTCCATCACATAGAAAGTAGAATCAAACACCTGAGAACCAACCCTGATTGGGATGTCAACTTCGCCATGTACCATCCTCTTCGACCCGTCAAAGGCTCGGACAACAATGTTACTAGGCTTGAGCACTAAACCCTCACAATCCAGCCTGTCTAGGGCCTTCTTGGGTAATACATTCAATGAAGAACCGGTGTCTACCAACACATGGGCAATGGTAGTTCCCCTGCATTCGATGGAGACATGCAGGGCGTCGTTATGGTTTTTTCCTTTGGCAGTCAGATCAGCGTCAGAGAAACCCAATCCATTATCGGCAGTCAAGTTTGCCACACAATCAGTAAATTGATCAGCAGATGTTTCTTGTGGCACATGGGTCGTCTTTAAGAAGGAAATCAGGGCCTTGGCATGGGCCTCTGAACACAACAACAATGATAGCATAGAAATCTTTGATGGGGTCTTCCCCAATTGCTCAACTACATTGAAATCACTTTTCTTAATGATCTTGAGAATCTCTTCCATCTCTTGCTGGGAAGCTTCAACATTGGTTGTCTTTGGTGCCTCCGCCAGGGCAGGCAAATCAGTAGCAATCCCTTTGCCCCGAGTGTCAGATGACTCGGCAGCAGGGGTGGAAACAGGAACTTTATCAAGAAGGGGAGCAGGCACACTTGCAGGTGTGATGATAAGAGGTCTCTAAATAGATGGTGGCACAATATCTGGTGAGAACAGCCTACCACTGCGAGTAATTTTGGCAGGACCGGTGATGTTACTGACGCCGGTACTAGTATCAAACTCTTGCTTTACTCCAAGCACGTAAACGTCTGCCCCATAGTGCCATGGGACAGCTTTGTCGGATGTATAGGGGAGAGGCCCCGGAACAGTGATGGTGATAGGAGCAATCTTCTGAGTGGACATGATTTTGACAGGCTTCTTTGAAGGAGCCTTAGGAGGTTTGTTGAAAATAGTGACAATAGAAACTTCTTCGGTAGGGACAGCAGGAACAACAATCTTCTCGAACAAGATTTCTTTGCTATCCATCAGGCTTTGTATACCTGACTTCAGCAAAGGACAACCAGTAGGTGAAACAGCATATAGAAGGCAACCTTTACCACATCCCGGAAATAAACCGGCTAGCAACAGGTTCCTCTTGAAAGTCAACAACGGAGTAACAATCTCTTCCACGGAAGCTACATACCGGTCTTCTTCCACAGCATTCACTCCATGCTGGGACATGGGAGCAGTCATAACATTGGGCCTTTCGGGCGCCTCAAACTGTATTTCTTTAGCATCAATAAGGTCCTGAACCTTGTTCCTCAGAGCCCAGCAATCATCCGTAGTATGCCCCGGACTATCAGAGTGATAAGCGCAACAGGCGTTGGGGTTGTACTTTGGAGAAGTTGTGTTTACTATCTTCGGAGCTTCTTTGACAATTACCAGATTGGTTGACAGTAGTTGCGGCAAAATCTGAGACAAGGTCATGCTGAGCCGAGTGTACTGCCTTTTGGGTCTCTCACCTCTTGGTTGGTTATATTGCTGAGGAGCAGCAGTAGGCTTTGAAATTACCAACGTGTTGACAGCTTGGCGGCGTTCCGGTTTAATCTGTCTTCTGGGACCATAAACAGCACTGGCTTCCTTCTTGAAGGGCTTCATTTCAGTACTTGCGGAGGCACCTTTCTGTATCTTCCCCGACTTGATACCAGCTTCTATTCTCTCACCAGTCAAGATCAAATCTGTAAACCCAGCAGAAGAATTACCAATCAGGTGGTTGAAGAATGGACCGGACAGGGTCCCTAAGAACATGTCCACAAGCTCACGGTCAGTCAAAGGTGGCTGCACCCTGCCAGCCAGGTCTATCCACTTTTGCGCATATTCCTTGAATCCTTCGCCCGTCCCCAGTGACATACCCTGGAGTTGGGTACGCGTGGGAGCGAGATCAAAATTGTACTGATACTGTCTATAAAATGCGGTAGCCAAGTCCTCCCAGTTTCGGATACTGGTCCCATCCAACTGATAGAACCATTCGAGTTGACCTCCTGAAAGGCTATCTTGGAAGAAATGGATCCAAAGGTTCTTGTTGGAAGTGTAAGGTTGGATCTTCCTTACATATGATCTGAGATGCAACTTAGGACAGGAAGCCCCGTCGTACTTCGCAAAGGCAGGTGCCTTGAACTTGTGTGGGATCACCACCCCAGAAGATAAACCTAGATCTCCGAAATCTAGCCCTGGCACATTTTGAATCTCCATGGCACTTAAACGGTCCTCTAGTTGCTTGTACCTGTCTTCAGCAGGAGGGTACTGTTCATCATTGTAATCCGTCTCGTTGTCGGAGACTGCAGGACTATGAGCCCTTCCCCCTTGGGGACTGTCTTTATCTGCAGAGGAAGTAGCCTGATCAGCCTCATTTTGCAGTGTATTCCCAAACCTCCGTCCAGTGTTAAACAACACAGTCCTCTTCTTCTTCTTCTTCAAGAGCAGAGCTTTCAACTCCTGTTGACCTTGGGCTAAGCTCATGACCAGCTCTTGAAATTGGGCGTTCTGGGCCTGGAGGGCCTTGATAGCTTGTTCATTGGATGATTCAGGATTCATGATGACTGTTCAAATAAACATCAAAGAAGATTAAGCAACCTGTAGAAAAAGGGTACCTGTTATGCATATGATGCAATGAGATGCGCATGATTGATGTTTTCAAAGACAATCGGGATTCAACTTTGTAGACAAAAAAGAAACACACTTCATTAGATTCAAACTTTAAATTGTTCAACAACTTTCCCTTAGGCATTACAAGAATGAAAATACTGAAAAGGAAATAAAAGTTGTAAAAGAAACATCCAAAGCTCATCAGTGCTCCCATGGCCTCCTCTTCTCAGTACGGATATAGTCATTCAGAATCCGCTCTTCCTCCAATTGCTTAGTCAGCTTTTGGATCTTTTGTTCCTGTTCGTTGAACTTTTCCCGGTAATAATCTCGTTCTTCCTGTAGCTGCGCCCAAGATCTTTTTAGTGTATCAACATCAGTGGGTATCTGAGGAGGAAGGACAGTTGGAGGAACCCCATCTTCATCAGGAAATTCAAGGATGATAGGCCTGACAGCTTCGTATGGCATACCTAACTTCTGAGCATGGATGCGGACCCATCTGCAGTAGGGTTCCAATGGTAGAGAAGTCTTCGATCCTAACTCATGTGGGTCAGCTTTGTGAATTATGTCCCAAGCCCGGATGAATCTTCGGCGCATCTCGTCACTGTCTTCCTGAAACTCAAAACTGATGTGAGGCATCAACATCTCATGAGGCCCTGCTCTTCTGGCTCTTCCAAACCGACGGAGAGCTAAACATGGATTATAAGAGATTCCTCCCTGGGTACCGATCAATGGAACATTAGGATATTCTCCGCAACGATCAATAATGGCTACCTCATCCAAACCTCTGAGAGTCCAAATGATGTTCTTATCAGTGAGAGACATTAACCTATGAGCCCAGCCTTTTCCTTCTTCATTCTTCAGCACGAACTTAGGGAGGTGCGAAATAAACCACCTCACTAACAAAGGAGCACAACACCATGGAATTCCCCGTTTTCGGGTAGTACGAGCATAGAGATGTTGCAGGATATCACCCAAGAGAGTGGGTACAGGGTTCCGAGACATGAAGATCCTTATGGCATTGATATTGACAAAGTTATCAGGATTTGGAAACAATACTAGACCATAGATTAAGAGAGCCAGAATGTCTTCGTACACCTTGAAGTCTAATTCATTCCAGAAACTATTAGCTTTGCCAACCAGAAACTTAGCCAAAAAGCCCTCAACTCCACTTCTAGTTTCCCAGTTAGCCATTACCTCTTCTTTGGTCAAGGGAAAGGCTGCAGCAATCTCTTCAGGCCTAAGAGTCTTCTCCCAACCATTGAATGGAGTCTGCTCCAAAACAGGGATACCAAGCAAATCAGAGAATTCTTCCAGGGTAGGGACCAGCTGGAAGTCTTGAAAGGTGAAGCAATGATACAGGGGATCATAAAACTGGGTCAGGACACTCATCAGTTGTTGGTCCCATTTTGAAGTGACTAACCCAAGGAGAGAACCATGCCTCTTGATGAAGGAAGTAGTGTTTGGAACCCTATCAACCAATTCATTGAGCAAAGTAGGTGGTTGAACAAAGTTGAGCCGGATAGTATTCCTACGTATGGGCATCATGATGTCCTATAAAACAGAGCAAAGATGAAACCCTCTCGTCTTTGAAATGGGTCAGTCCTTATGCAGGATGCATGCAATGGTATGATGGTATGATGTTATGATAAAGCACACCACAAGTATTCACAAAGGCAAACATGATAAGGCACACAAGACAACCCTTAGGGTTTAGGCCAGCATGAAGTTTAGGTGTTACCCTCTTTTAGTTTCATTGGTTAAGACTTGTCCTATCAAAAGTAACTGGGTTCTAGAGGATCTCAATATCATTGACTACCCTCAATCGGTCATAACTCCAGCATCGCAATCTTTTCTTACGGCCAGAACCATCGCAAGAGTTTAGCCTCAATGAGTGTAGCATACTGCTACCGTTCTATGGCCAAGTTGGGTCAATTTAGGGTTCTAAGGTCGGTTGGTGCTTAATGACTCCTTAGAAGACCCATATTCTCCTCGTTGCAACACAAGGGATATAGGTACAGACCAAGGTGTCACACCAACATAGCCACTGTTTCACCCATGTCGGTCTACGCCGGACAGGTCCCTCACAGCTTATGCTACCTAAAAGGGTATTCCCTAGATCCGGGTTAGGATCTATGAAACTCCGATGCAAAGCCCACAAATATAAAAGCAAACAAAGCAAGCAATTGAAAACAAAGGTGATCTAAACCCTAAGGTAACCCCACTTTTAAGAAAATCCCCAGCAGAGTCGCCAGTTCTGTGATACGGTGGGAGAACTGACTTGAGGTTTTGCGTTTGTTTTCGCAAATGTTTCGGTTGAGCAAGAGTTGCCACCGACTTTTTATTTTATCCTAAGGAAAGGTTAAAAAGCACAACAAAAACCTTTGAGATGTTTTCTTGGGTTCGGGGGGTAGATTATAGAAAGGGAAGGTATTAGCACCCTTTCTATCCATGGTTATCCATGGGCTCTTAGTTACTTGCTTAGATCACTTGCCTTGTGTTTTCAATTGTTTGAAATGGTGCTTTGTGTGTGGGTTTGAAAATGTTTTGAAAAGAGGCCAATGTGGTGGCAACCTTTGTAATGATCCATGTTGGGATGTATACAAAGGTGTACTTATCTTTTGAAAAGTTTTCAATGTTTTTGAAAGTTGTTTTTGAAAATGTGTTGTGATGTGTGGTTTTGAAAAATAGGCAAGTGTTTTTGTTTTGCAATTTGGCAAGTAACCAAGAGCTATCTACCCTAAATTTATCAAAGATCATTCCTATGTTTTAACCCTTTTAACAATTTTGTTCCACCATTGTATTTGGTGGACAATCTTGTGTTAGGATGTGAACGGGACTGGCACGGGTCATCGTTTAGACCATGATTGCAATGGTGCTAAGTGTCTTTGGGCAATTTTTTTTAAGGGACTTGATCATTTTTTAGGCAACTTTTGAAAGCGTCATCGAGGGACTATGATCATTTGAATTGTTTTGTTTTGCCAAAGACACCTAACATGCAACATGGCCCATTATTGAAGGCAACAAGTGGAGTAACCCTAGGGGTGCAAGTGTGATTGGTGTTGTCCATTTTCATGCTTTGTTATCTTTGAATTAGGTCAAGCTATTTGTTTGGTTGATTTTTGCATACAAACCCTAAGTCTATCATGGCATATTTAGAAAGCTTTTAAATGCGAAAAATAAAATCCTAAATTATTACAACACAATTATGGGATAGGGGGTACAAATGTTCAAATGGGGATATTTAGCAAGAAAAATTAAATCCAAACTATTACATCCAAATTGAATATACAAATTAATTTAATTGTACAATAATTAAATAAAATAAAATAAATATGCAAGATGCAAAAAATGATTTTTATATGTATGTAAAAGTATTTTTTATGTGTCAAATAAACAAAAAAAACAAAAAAAGTTAATTTTTGATATTTTGTGTTTTTAGGGGAAAACCCTAATTTTTATAAATAAAAGGTATTTATTATATATTATATACAATGTTTATTAATTATATACAAAAATAAATAAAAAGGAAGTATATTGTAAAAAAGTGATTTTTGAGGTCAAATATTAATAAAAATAAAAATGTGTTATTTTTATGTTTTTTATCCTAAATATTCTAATAAATATATAAGTATTTATATTATTTACTAAATATATTAAATATATACAAAAATAAAATATTTAATATTTACAAAAAAAGTATATTTTTTATAAAATGTTTTCAAAAGATAAAATAAAATAAAATCAGAAAATAAAATGCATTTTGTATTATTTTTAGTATTTTAACAAAAAGGTATATATGTTATTTATATGTATAAACTCAAATAAAACAAATAAAATTCCAAATAAAATGCAAAAATGGTTGAAAAAATGTTTTTAATATTTTTTTACATTTTGGAAAAAAATAATAAGTCAGAAACAAAAACAAAAAGTCAAAAAATGATAAAAATAAACACAATGGGCCAAGGGGGTGCAAGTGTGGAAAAGTGGTGCAAATAGAAAGAACAACACAGGCCCAGCCCAAAGACTTTGTCTTCAACCTCTGGCCAGGTTCAAACACAAAACACGTGCCTTCTTGTTCATCTCCCTAACTCCTGATTCTTTGATCCTTTGACAAATATTAAAACATGAAACTTGTAGAGCTTGAAGCCACGATTTCAAATATATAAAAAAGTTAATCTAACTCTCAGAAATGAGAGAGAATTTCTTCTCCCCCAATTCCTGACCTAGTTTTTTTCAGATGTTCAGATTCAAAATACTCTTAGCACACACAATATAAATGAAAAGTAACTATATGGATGGCTTCAGGGCTATGATTAGAACATGTTTTCTTCACAAACTTAAGCCTAACTATGCCTAGATAGAGAGATAGAAGTTCAAAAACTTACCTGTTCAGCTTGATTCATGTATGAAAATGGAGGTACTTTCAGTGCAATGTGAGGACTTGTACAGCTTGCTTGAAGTTCAGGGATGCTTCTCCAATGCTTGGTGTGCTTTGAATCTTGCTATATCAAGCTACAGAAGTCAACCTGCAAGAGAGAAAAGTGAAAATGGAAAATGATGTTAGGGATGTTACAGTTCGTGTCCAATGCTTGGGGTAGTTTGTATAGGTGGTAGGGAGTGTGTATGAAGTGGTTTGGATGAAAATGCACGATGGAAATGAGCTGGCCAAGTCAAAGTGCATAATGCCCTGTTTTGTGCAACAAGATGGTGTTTCTGTGTTTAAGAAGGTATTGGAGGTGGTTGTCTCGTGTTTTAGCTCAGTTATGATGTATGGAATGTGTTCAATAAGTTTTCTTAGGCTTGTGTTGACAGGAACTCAATGTTGTGTTTCAAAATGCAAGTTTCTTCTATTGGAAGCAAAAGTTTTCCAAGTTGGTTTACAAGCTTATGCAGGCCCCCTAAACATGCTGCAAAGTTAGTCTTGATCAGTGGGATTAGTTCCATAACTTGTGCCTCAGAGATTTGCATTGTACCTCTTGGATTGTAAACTTGACATAAAGTGTAACTTTACAAAAATGGATAACTTGCTTTTTCTATTTATGGCTTAATTCTTCATGTAATGTCCAAATGCACAAAATAACATCTTAGCACAATGGATTGGCATTTAATTATTGAGTGTAAATGAGATTAGAGGCCTGTAACTAGCTTGTGCAAGCTGATTTCAAAAATGCCTAAGTGTATGAACATGAAAATGGCTCATGAACAAAGTGACTTTTGCCCATATTGCCAAATTCGATTCTCCCTAACCACAAGGGTGTTTGAGAAGTTCTTGGACAATTTGGAAAGCTTGGAATGTGTACTACAATCCATCTTTGTAATGCAAGTTGAGATTCCAATTGGTGGCATGTGAAAAATGGCCATGAAATTAGGCAAAAATCCTGCCTAAAATAGGTCAAAATTTTTCTAAGTTAAGAATGTTTTGCACCCTTGTTCCAAAAATCATAACTTGATCTACAAGCTTCTTTTGAGGAAACTTTGTGAATAAAAGTTGTAGATTTTGCAATGGACTATAACTTTCATGTTTTGAGTTTTGTTTGAATCCAAATGTATCTTGATGAAAAAATGGGACAAAGTTAGGAAAAAATTAGGGATTTTCATAACTTAGAAAATTTCTAAGTTATGAAAATTCTTCATTTTAAACCCTAATTTGTAATTCTTGATTTCTTGATAACAAGTTTCACAATTTGGCATGTTTTGATGAAAAATGAATCTTGACACTTGATTTTGACCAAAAAGTCAAAGTTTGACTTTTCAGTATACAGTCAAATTTGGCTTAGTTGACTGGAAAATTCATCTGTCAATCTTGTGCATTTGGGATCTTTTGAACTTGTTGAACATGTCAAGACAAAGCCATTGAGATCTTGAGTCTATATGTAAGCTTGGTTTGCCATTAGCTAGGTCAAACAGTCAAAAATTGCCTTTGTGCAGTCAAAACCCTAAAAATAACCATTTTGCCCTTTTGGTGATCTGATCAAATTTCTTGTGGATTTGTGATCCAAACTTGATCAAATGGTTCATATGAGTTCATAATGTTGATGAGGGTCAAATTTCATGAGTTTTGACTGTCAATTGACCACAGTTGGCTTTTTCCCCAATACAGTTGATTTCTAGGTCAACTATCCAATTGACTGGGCAAAGATTGGAATCAAGGCTTGAAACTTGGTATGGATAAACTTGTGAGTCCAACATGAAGCATGAAAGTCACTTTGGGCCTTTTAGGTCAAAACATCTTTATGCAAACTCAAACCCTAATTTGGGTCAACACTGCAAGGAGGGGTCTTGAGCAGAGCAAACCCTAACTTGATCTTGAACTCCAAGAGTCTTGTGATGAGAAAATGTTGAGGAAATGGGAGGGCAAATTTTGGGGTACAACAGAGATGGTATCCTTTTTCTAAAGGTGTGAGTCCCTCAATTTGGGATGTGTCCCTCAACTAAAGGTGAATATTTATTAAAGGGCGAGTCTCCCAATTTTGGGTGACTCCTTTAGTTAGAGGCGACGACTTACATGAGCCTTTAGTGGATGAGTCCGTTGCTAGATGACTCTTGATTAGTTACAAAATGTCAGCTAGGGATGACAATTAATCATTCATCTGGTCACATTTACTTCCATATAATGTAATAAATGATGGCATGTTTTTTGAGACCCTAAATGTTAGTGCCACGTGTCAGAAATGTGTTATGTTTTTTCTAAACCACGAGGGAGTCCAAGGGATCATTTATGGATACCACTCCCATATAAAAGGTTTTCTCCATTTTATTTTCTCCATTTATCTCTTATACTCTCTCAAGCTTTCCTGAACATTTCACCCTCTTCATCTCCCCATTCGTAACCTTCTTCTAAGTATGAATTCTCTTTTTCTGACTTTGTAGCAAATAGGTTTTATGAAGATATATCCGAGAAGGGATTTTAGGCTAAGCATAGGGTTCTAGGTTAGGCCCCCCATTTTTGATGATTATAATGGACGTGGTGATTTCTTTTTTGTTCTACTGCTTTCTCAAGAACGAAATGGATAATGTTTACCTCCCCCGTCGTGCCCAAGGATGTCGAAGATTTTGAATATAGTTAGTGTTAGAAGATGTCAACTTATCTAGAGAGGGTGAATAGATCCCAAGTAAATTTTTTTTGAATAAAATTAGTTTTAAAAACTTTGGCAAGCGAAAAACCACCCGGATCAACTCATGTCTCTGAATTATTCAATTAACTCCAATTCTCTAACCATCATAGCAGACATATGTAAGTTTTTCCGGCTCAAAATATCAGCCACAACATTAGCTTTACCTGGATGATAATTTAAGCCAAAGTCATAGTTCTTCAATAATTCCAACCATCTTCTCTGTCTCATATTCTTCTCTTTCCAATCAAATAAGTACTATAGGCTCTTATGATCACTAAACACTTCAAATCGGGATCCATAGAGATAATGCCTCCAAATATTTAGCACAAACACTACTGTAGCTAATTCTAGATCATGAGTAGGATAGTTTCTTTCATGAATCCTTAATTTCCTCGACCCATAAGCAACCACTTTATCATTCTGCATAAGCACACCGCCTAAACCCAAGATAGAAGCATCACAATATACAACAAATTGTTCTCTAGGATTAGGCAATATCAGGATCAGAGCCAACATCAACCTCTTCTTCAACTCAATAAAACTCTCTTCACATTGAACATCCCACACAAATGCTCTGCCTTTATATCTTAACTGAGTTAGCGGAAGTGCTAACTTAGAGAATCCTTCGATAAACCTCTTATAATAACCTGCCAGACCCAAAAAGCTTCTAATTTCAGTGGCTGATTTTGGAGTTTCCCACTGCAACACTTCATCTACTTTAGACGGGTCTATAGTAATACCATCACCTGAAATAATATGACCAAGAAAACTTACTTCTGTTAACCAGAATTCACATTTTGACAACTTCACATACAACTTCTTCTCTTTCAACACTTGCAATACAATACACAAATGTTGAGCATGCTCTTCTTCGGATTTGGAACAAATCAAGATATCATCGATGAACACTATGACAAACCGATCTAAATAAGTGTTAAAAATAATATTCATATATTCCATAAACACTCCCGGCGCATTGGTAACACCGAAAGGCATCAGTGAATATTCATAATGCCCATACCAAGTTCTAAAAGTTGTCTTCTGAATGTCTTTATCCTTCACTCAGATTTGGTGATACCCTGACCTCAAGTCAATCTTGCTAAACACACATGCACCCACCAGTTTGATTCCCAATGGATAAAGATGCCATCAAAGAAAACAACTGAGCTTCATCCTTCATTAGCTCATTTAATTGTCTAGCAGATAAGAATCCAGCGTTATCTTCCTCGCCGGGAGTAGAAAACCGCACCGACTTGTTATAACAGTTAATATGAACATAGTTATATTCCAACCAGTTCATACCCAAAATTATGTCCGCACCAGTCAATGGTAAACAAACTAAATCAACAAGGAAGTCTCTGTCATATATGGACAAAGGACACTTCAAGCATACAAGAGAAGTAGTCACCGATCCCTTAGCTAGAGTATTGACAACCATTTCCCCATTCATAGAAGATAATACAAGACCCAACTTTTTAGCACAATCGATAGCAATAAAGCAATGTGTGGCACCAATATCAATAATAGTAATTAAAGGAGTACTATTAATGAAACATATACCTCTGATAAAGTGGTCTCCACTGGATGTCTGAGTCCCAGCTAAAGAAAACACCTCCCCACCGGATCGAACTTGCTTAGATTTCTGGCACTGAGCACCAACATATCCTTCTTCACCATAATTGAAAATATTACTTCTTTGTGTCTACACTCAGTCACCTCATGCCCAATCTTGCCACAACGGAAATACCTCTTCACCTTAGTATTATATTTATTACTCTGATGACCAGGTTTTCCACATCTGTAACACACAATACCAGCAGAAGCACCTTTCCAACGTGGCCTCTTACCATCAGCAACTTTCTGTTTTCCTTTGTCAGTCGGATCATTGTAAGGCTTCCCATGATATTGTGGTTGCTTGCCCCTATTCTTGGTGACAATCTTATAGTGAGCCTTACTATCTTCTTCATATATTTTGCAACTATTCACCACATCTAAAAATTTACGGATCCGCTGGTACCCGATTTCTTTCTTAATTTCTGAATGTAATCCATTTTCAAACTTGACACACTTAGAAAATTCAGTTGTCTCTTCAGTGTAGTGAGGATAAAAATTCGCCAACTCCACGAATTTGGAAACATACTCAATTGTCGATAAATCCCTTTTTTCAGCTCCACATATTCAATCTCCTTCTTTTCACGGACATCCTATGGGTAATACTTCACCAGGAATTCCTCGGGAAACACAACCCAAGTAGTAGCCTCACTTGAGCCTTCTAGTCTCTGTTGAGTAGTAACCCATCAGCCATCAGCCTCTCTTGCCAGCATATGCGTACCAAAATGCACCTTTTGTGCTTTAGAACAGTCCATAAATTGAAAGATCCTCTCAATATCCTTGAGCCACTCATGTGCTCCTTTAGAATCATGTTTCCCTTTGAATGTAGGCGGATGGTTCCTCTGAAAAGTTTCTAAAGCATGAGTTCCATCGTTCCCACCAGCATTAGGATGATTATGCATTGGCTAGGCCAAAGCCTACTACACATTAGCAAGTGCACCATTTCCTCTTCCAGCCATTGCTCTGCTTCACATCATAACATCAAAAAAGGGTTAGATAGAAAAATATCGAAATTATTCTACTGTCATACTACACTAACGACTTAACAACCTGGCCAGACAGACTGACCTGCTCTGATACTAATTGTAACACCCTATTTCCCCGTCGGTAAATTATATAAAAATCAGAGTAAATTAGTTTCTAAAATACGACGTCAAAATAGGATGTCACATGCTTCATACATCATACATGCTCGTTAATTAAGACACACAACACAATTCATATGTTCAAAAGTCTTAAACTTCCTTTCATTTATTCACAGCAGAAAAACATCAATAAAAATCATCTCAATTCTCCAACCGGAGTCATAATTATCATCTTTCAAAATTCAACATAGTCATAAATTAAACTCAAACAATGGAGTAGTGCAAAGTTCACTTCCACTGAAATAAAAAAAAAACGCAAAACCCTAAAGTGTTACATATCAGAGCAGACACCAACTCAATCTACGAATAACTGAAGGAACTCTTCAGCTGACCTTGACCTCGAGATACTTCAGATCATCTGCATATTACCCACGTAGAGGCAACATTCAAACAGAAAGGGTGAGATCATAACAATATAAGAGGAAGCACAATAATGAGCAGATAGAAATTCAAGTACACATCATTTACACCTTTACCTCATACCCTTTTTGACAGTCATCATGCTACAACATACATCAACATAATTAAATACATGAACAACACAACATTCGTCATAATAAAATTAGAGACTCACTCAATGTTTAGACGATCAATCATTAACAACCATGCAATGCTGTGAAACTGACGCTGAATCAATGCATGTGGTATCAACAGAGAAAAACCCTCATCATAATAATGCTAACTTGGGCAACAATAGTAATACAGGATATCTTTCGCCAATACATGCCATCTTTCACCAATACATGCCATCTTTAATGAATGCATGTGACACTGATATGCAACAACATAATTTTACATTGATTACTTTTATTTATCGATGCTACGGAAACACAGGCCATAATCATAATCATCACACATATCATATCATACAATTAAAATATTTGTACAACATCATCTTAATCATTCACAACACAATTTTTGGCATAATACTCAGGAATACACACAGATAGGTATCGATGTTGGTGAAATAATTAAATATTGAGTTATACTTTATTTTTAGAAAATAGAAAATGATTTTTTCTTCCCAACGGTCCAAATGGCGCGTCAAACAGACACCCGAGGTGAAAGTTATGGAGATTTCAAATTTTCCAAAATTCTATCCAATACAGTGATAACCGGTTACCCTCTAGTGGTAACTGGTTAATGTAAAGTAAGTAGATCTATATTTTCAAAATTTCTCATGGTAACTAGTTACCCACTTATGGTAACCGGTTACTGCATATTACAGTAGCCTCTGTTTTCCAAATTTTTATGTGGTAATCGGTTACCATAACTGGGTATTCCGTTACTCTGATGACAGTAAAAATCTGCAACTTTTCAAATACGAATTTTTCATGCTTCAAAGCCTAAACTCTCAATTTGTTAACCAAAATAGTGTTTTAAAAACATGCTAATTAGTCACAAACATCTGTCTATCGTTTCTAACCAAAACATATCAACAAATTCACAATCAATCATCCAAAATACATCAAAATTCATCAATGGGAGGAAACCCCAAAAACACAAATTAGAGAGAAAATCAAAACATACAACAATGAAACCTAAATTCTACCATACCCCATCATTAGTCAATCCATTATAGTGTTAGAATCCCCCTTACCTTAGATTTTTGGTCGGTTCTTGATTCATACGGTGAATCTTCTTGCCCTAGCTTCCTAGTGCTCTTCTCCTCTTCTCCCTTATGTTTTTCACGTTATGACTCTATTCTCTCTATTCTCACCTCTTATAATCTAATAATAATATAACTATCCCAATTAGATTATTACTTAATTATTATTATAAAATAATAATAATCCTAATATTATAATAATGATAATAGTAATAATTCATATTATACTACACACCTCCACGTCTCTCCACATTTAGCCATACACCCCTATAACCTCAACTTCCATTATTCTAATGCATCTAGTCCTCAACAAAGGCACCACACCACATCATAAAATCCACCAATTCATGTAAATACACCACATCACCTTATTATTTAATTAAAAATAATTCTAATTAAATCGGGGTGTCACAATACCTGTTTTGGCTTCTGTGTATGATCAGACTTGTCAACTTTCGCAGGGGCTTCTATCTGTTTTTTCTTCGACTCTCGGGCAGAAAGACGTACAGCTCTAAACCATAAACATGAGTAAGTTAAGGGAATAATGGAAAATTTGAATTTCCTAAGAATCTTTCAAGTCACCTACAAAGATGGGATACAAGACTCATGCATGTTCAATGTCGACATGAAGATGGCCTTTATAATTATCAATGTGATATTTAGTTAAGACCACTCTATGATGAGGTTTTTTAAGTGAGTTATTTAAAGATGACAAATACCTACAAGGGAGCCATTATGGAAATGGTGGTTGAAAGGCCATGCCATGTTCACAGGTCGACAATGGTGGGAACTTAAAAAAATAAAACTTTAAAGAGAAACTATACCTATCAATTACATAAGAAGTTTTTTAGTAATTTTTATTTTAAAGTAAGAGCCGCGTCATAAACAGTTCGATGAATATCACAAGGATTATATACAGCCTCAAAGTAATGTTGGAAAGCCTGAATTTCTTTGACATATGTACTTGAACTCTTCTTGAATCGTGTCTACATAGTTGAAAAACCATTTGTCAAAAGCTGCAGGATAATATAAGATTCAACCTAATGATCATGGTGATAATTTGACCAACATTATTCAAATTTTTGTGTGCAGAGATAACTAATTTGAAACTTAAAAGGAGTCAAGGTGATGGTGTCTATGGTGAGGAAATCCAGTTATGCACGATATTCTTCATCTTATAATGGGTGGTGGCTGTGAATATTTCAACTTTATTAAGAAAGAAGGACTTTGGTAGAAATTAAAAGAAACCAAATTATCGGGATACCAAGTTAGGCTGATAGCTAACAAGACTAAAAACTTTGTGTCCCACAATAATCCTAGTAGACAAAATAGTTAGTCAGAGAAAAGCTGACCAGATGTCAAGAGCATCAACATGATGTTCAGGAGAAAAAGGAGGAAACTCTATCTTAAACCAGTCAAGACCATGAATTCGAGTGACAAAGGGAGCCATGGATGGTTCAAAAACATCATTTTTCGCAAACATGATGACTAATTCTTAAATGCATCAGCAGTCGATGGACCATCATTCTCTAGTGTTAACAAGGAAAGCTTGGTGGCTTCAACCCATCTTCCTTCAACCTTTTCCACTAAGGCATAAAAGATTTTAAACTTCAAAAAAGATTCAAATGTGGCATTAAGCCCTAGTTGGAGAAGTCACATAGGGCCAGGGATTAGGAAGTTCTATTTTGGGTCGATGATGGACTTAAAATCATAAGCATCAACCCTAAGAGCTTTGTAGAGAGAGCCTAAAATTAGCTTGTTGAGATGGTTTTTTTGCCCTTCGTGAATTTGGTGGCCAAAGTTATAAATTTCTAGGCTACCACCAAAGAGCTAGAACCGAAGACATAGCAAGATAGCTAGAAGGTTAAGAAAGCAATGTGCTCTCGGTCAGAAACTTCTTTAGAGTCAATCTCATGGAAGTCTTTGTCAAAACATTTATAACTTGTACGTTCGAAGTCAAATTCTGGTTTGGTGCTAGTTAGAAAAGTATGGTTGAAGGTTTCCCCAGTAGGTGGAAGACCCTGTATGGCAGCTATGTTGAACTAGGTGGGGGTTACCATTTCACAGTGAAGGTGGAAAGTATTAGTAGAACCTTACCAGAAAAAGAGAGTTGCGACGAGCATGTTGAGATTGAACTTAATGCCAATTCTAGACACCTGATTGAAGTCATAAATCTCTTGATTCCTCCATAATTGTCCTTTCTTCTTCTATACCTTATCTAACCATTTAATATATGCATCCTTTTTTGAGGAAAGAAAAGCACGAAAAACGTATGGATGCACTCACGAACCCTAACTCGTAAGCTTTATCTTTAAAGATTATGGGTTCATAATTATGGTAACAAGGGAAGAATATACTCAAATGTTCAGGTTTCTCAAAAGTTGTGGGGAAAGGACCTAGAAATTCATGAATAGTACCATAAATGGATAAATGGGTGAGTACATGATAAGCCCAAATCCTCAATTCATCCTCCTTCATAGGTGGCTCAGGAATGTAGCTCTGTTTACCAACAACATTAGGAGCAATAGTTTTAGAAGCAAGCGAAATTGGAAGTCTTGGTATGGGAGTTTAAGAAGTTATGTCTTTTGAAGAAAAAGAAAGTATAAAATGAAAAATGAGGGGATATTTATAATGACAAAACGTTTCAGTTCCCCCCAAAAAAGTGGGATAAGTGGCATTAAAAAAGTGGACACTTGGAGTTTGAATTTCATGAAGAAATTTTAATTAAATAATTTCGTTAATAGGGTTTATTCGTGTGGATAAGATTTCCCTAGGAAATCGAAGCAATGATGAGGGTCTGCTTACACATTCGTGAAGTGACAGTTTGATGAAAAGTGGCCATGATGACCATGACGTGTGTAGGCCAGTGTAAACGATGTCGGGAAGTTACTAAAACTCGACCTTTATTCCATCTGATATGATCAAAAATATTTTTGGGGGGCATTTGTCAACCTGAAAAATTCTTGCAGAAGAATTCGACTAAGGATTGTAGCAACCTTGCAGAAAAAAGTATGAAAAACACTTGGTCATCGACACACAACCTCTATCGATCGAGAGGTCTCGACTAACATAGTAAGAATGGTTTGGAAGAATCTCAAGAACAAATCCACAAGATTAGGATCACTCTGTCCAAAACATTTTTGAAATCTCGAAAATGATGTTTGACAAATGGTTAGGTTCAACGAGTTCACCAGTTGTCTAAGACTTAACATATTTTCTAAGTCTAAGAGTCTGTTAAGCGAAGGGATGTATCGACAAGTGCTATAGAAATTAGTTAGATATTCTTAAAGGCAATTGGGAAATTCAAAGGCAGTTACCAATGTGACGAGTAGTTGTAGTGGTTTTTAAACTAATGAATACACATGAAGACATTTTAGAGGATGACAACCCGTGTAGTAGGAGAATCGTCGAACATGTGGCGAACGACCGTCGTCAGCGATTAGTTGGGACTAGTTTATAAAGCAGGCTCATGCATGTAACCAAGGTCACAAAATCTAATTTTTTGTTTATAGATTGAAGTACGCAAGTTACCGAGAGAACAATTGTGAGAAATGGATGAGTTTGCGTCCTTGTGTTTTACTTTTTCCATGTTTTCCTAATTGAAACATTATACTTTAATGTCATTTACTGTAAAGTTGATTTATTATCTTTATCCAAGATTTATTATAGTTAGAGTTTAATTTCATTTAATATTTATACAACCATTTAAATTAAATTCTCAAACACTTTTCAATGTAACTTTTTTCCACACAAATTATCCTTGAGATTTTTTGAATTAATCTCTTAAATAAATTAAACTTGTGATTGTTTACTAAAAATACCAGTAAATAGTCATATGAAAATTGGGTAGATCCAAACCGACCTAATCATTGTCACTGCCAACCATCGCTGCTCGTTGGTGACCAAACCCTCCTCATTGGCTCAGTTATCGCATTAGATATGTCATTGACCTTCATCGATTTCTAAACTAATTTTTAGTTTCTGCAATCTCAAAACATGTTACCTTTTGTTTATTTGATTATTTGTTTATTTCATGCCAAGATTTTTTTTATGTACTCGATTCGATGATATTAAAAGAGTAAAATCTATAAAAAAAACAAAAGAAGCCAATATTTAGTTTGTTATAGAAGAATGATTAAAATTATAAGGGTTTCGTAATCTAGTATATATCCATCACATAAATACGCAATTAGAACAAAGCTTAAAAGTTCCATTGGATCGATATTTAAGTCGCAATTGGATAACTATATTTGAACTGAAATTTTCCTTAGAGATATACTCAACAAAGATTTTGTTGATACTTTCAAAATACAAAGGGGACCAAGATTACTGATAGATTCTTTGATTTTATTTTCTTAGCAAACATAAATATATATTAAAAACAAGTAACATAGATATACTACTAGATCATGATCATTTGAACTTTGGAAGACATTTCTTTTTGGGAGCTTTATTAAGTTGATTCACCTTTTGTGGCGTTGCCGACGACCCTGCATCAACACCAGAGTTAATCTTCTTCGGCACGAGAGATGAATCAGCTGCTGGTGCATCAATGGGATCTATAATTTGTTTGTGAGATTCATCAACAACCAATTTGGATGATTCAACGTTGTCCCCACCAACACTAGTGTTTTGTGGCTCACTTGGCACGAGAACATTCAAAGGGAATTGTGGCTTAAGAGGATTGAAAAGATAGGTTGACCAATCCTCACACATAGGTGCCCTAACAGTCTCAAACATGACATCTCATTTAGTAGTGTAACGAGCAAAAAGTTCTTCTGTTACATAAATATATTCATAATCATTAACATTGTCCACCATTGGTTTGGGTGGTTGACAAGTTTCAGAAGAAACTGGTGTTGGTGTTGGTGTTCCATGATTTCAAATGAATCACGGTTGTCGTTCGGCATTTTTCACTAAACTATTTGTCTTTTTCTTAGTGTGCTTGTGTTTGAGACATTGCACTCTTCCATTTTATAGTGTCAGTTTATTATTCATTGAATTTTGACAAGTTCACCTATGACAAATTTTATATTTTATAGAATGATATTCTTTTTAAATTACAAGCCATTTTAAAATATTAATAAAATATTTTATATTTATTTTCTTTTTGTCATTTACTCTTAATTATTTAATTTTGTAAATTTGTGTAAATATTAATAAAGGTCATTTAATAAAATTAATTTATAATTCCTTGTATACAATATAAATTAAAAAAATGGAATTACAAGAATAGATATAATAAAAAATAAATAAATATAATTACAAAAGAGACATAGAAACTCAAAATTATCCAAAAATAAAATACATCGGCTCCAATAACTAAACAGGATACTAATAACAAAAATTATTTAAAGAAAACCAGAAAACATATCCTTCAAACCACCAAAACTAATATCCACTTTTTTTTTTAATTCTTTTATCATATAAAATTAATTCTAGATGTATTTTTTCATTGAATGAATATATAATTGATAATTTGATATAGATAGTACTTATAACAAATTAAAATAAAGTAATACATTTAAAAGAGAATAATAATAATAATAACAATAATAATAATTAATATTTTATTTTATTAAACCTTTTTTATTATAAAATACATAGAAACTAAAGTTATTCACATACCACAGTCAACTAATATGTTTGTGTTTTTAATATTATTTATATATTAATAATTAAATATTTCTAACAATTAAACAATTATCATCGATTGATAGTATAAAAACTCTTTTAATGAACGTGTATAATAGCACTTTTCTTAATTTTTAGCTATAAAAACTCAAATTTGACACGGCTTAAATAATGTTTTTTAATTTATAGTTATATATAAAAAGGGATAACTTGTTTTGGTATAACATCTTGGGTAAATTATAATTCAGGACCTTCAATTTTGCTTAATTTATAAAATTAGTCTCTTTATTTTCAATTCATATAATTTTAATCTCCTTATTTTAAATTTAAACAGTTTCAATCATTTTCTCATGTTTTTATAGAAAATTAATGAAATATTTATTTTTTAACTTAATATTTTATTTATAAAGTTCAATAATATATTTATATACATGATTTGTCATGTTTCACAAGTAACTTATCATTTATAAAATGGATGAACCTTGTTAAATTTAATTGTAAAAGTATGAGAAAGAAAATAAAATTGTTTAAATTTAAATTAAAGATCAAAATTATTTAAATTTAAAATAAGAGGATAAATTTTGTGATTCAGATAAAGTATGAGATCAAAATTATAATTAAACTTAATATTTATCTTTCAAATTTCTTTTTATTTAAATTTTTCTTTTTTTCCTACTCTATCTTTTTTTACTTAATAAACTAACTAAATTTTAAATAATTGCATACTCTTTAAATTAGAATTATATTCTCTCATTCTTATTACTATTTTTTTTTTACATTATTTATAAGGTTGAAAATGAATCGAGTCGAGTCAAACTTACATCAGCTTGACTCGACTTGATAAGGATTAATTCAGCTCAAAACTCAACTCGAGTTTGACATAAAGTGTTTTTAACCTCAAACTCGATTCGTTTTAAACTCACGAATTACTCTACTTAAATTGTTAGATTTATATTATTAAATTCAAGTCGTTTGTTTTATGAACTTATAAAGTATTTTTCTAAATCTATTTTTTTAAATATATTTGATATTTTAAATTAGTATTTTAATATATTTTTTAAATATTGAAATAAAATAAAATTTATAAGTTTGGAAGAAAATAAAGAACTAAAATTTAGAGTAATTCCTTAAAACCTTCTCTTTGAATCAATATTTATATTTGAGATGGGTCATACAAAATTCAAGTTCAGCCATTTAGTTAAAAAAAATCATTTTTTTACTAATACTCAAGTTGTAAAGGCAATTGGTCTATACCCTATGAATACCCGAATAAAATATTCATTACGGATAGGATAAAAATCCACAAAATAGATATGAATACTTACATATATAATAAGGCATTAAAATAAATGGATATTAGTGGGGACACTGGTATCTTACATATTTATATAATGTTATCTATATTATTATATAAAAATGTATGTTTATTCATTTTTTAAAAATACATCGCTATTAAACTATTATATATTTTAATAAAAGTGTTTATTTATTTCTTAACTCGACAATAACATCCAGAATGGAAGTAAATACGAAACAATATAGAATACTATAAATCAATGATAAAATTAAATGGTTAAAAATGGTGAAAATTGTATTGATCAGCCATTTCACTTGTTTTCTAATGAGAAAAATGGTGAAAATTGTGTTGATTAGCCATTTCACTTGTTTTCTAATGAGAAGTCATTATTGCGACAATAGACTATTTTTCTTGATTTCTAACGAAGAATCATTGCCTCCTTATTAAGCTATTTCACTTGATTCCCAATTAGGAATCTTTTCCTCCATATTAGGCTACTACTTTTCTTTTATTCCTAATAAAAAATCATTTTGACCTTATTAGGAATTTTTCCCAAATCTTGTTGAAGAAACTTTGTGGCTTGAATAAACTATTTTTCTTGATTTCTGGAGTCGAGGCCTCCCTTAGAGACAATCACAATAGAATGAAAGTTATCAACACCTCTCAGGACTACACACTATAGGAGGCTCTAGATAATTAAAGGGCCCTTTGAAATAATATAAGAGCAATAACACCAAAACTTTATAACCATACCGCCCAAAGACGTAAGTATTTTTACTTAAAAATCTAAATGGAAAATATTACACAAAATACTCAAAAGGGACATACTATAAACAAAATATAAAAATAAGATATTACAAATCCAACCATAACATAAACTTTATGGCCCAAAGTCTATCTTACAAGCAAACGATCATGTTGAGTCCCGATGTGAATCCTCCACATTTTAATGTTGTCACCAACAAGATTTTACAAATCCAACCATAAGATAAATAAAGTTCTACTACTCCCCCACTTAAATCCACACCAGTAAAACCAAAATAGCATAAGCAAAACCATCACTGCTTGCATATGATCTTTCTTGCGGAAACATTGACAGGACGACCTATACAACTGATGAACAACACCATATTTACTCCTTGATACAGGACCTATCTGCATGTCCATTTAGTCACATCATATTTGATCAGACTATACAATTTCAAAGACCCGATTTATGGCTTATTCATACTGCTTTACAGTGCTCTCTGTAATAAAAGCATATGGATCATGTGATTTTCTTGATATCCATTTATCACCACCTCAATAAGTTTCAAACTTGCATATTTTGGAAATCCACCAAAGTCTATGATGAATTTCTACCACAATGACAATTTAATTATGAGACAAACAAAGAAAATAAGACAAGACAAATAATTTATGTAGAGTTTCTCTCTGCTCACAAACTGTGAAAACTTTATTATTCACTTTGCAACTGCAAAATACTGTGTATGACTTGCTTGACTTGCTTACAAAAATAGGGGTTACCCCCTCTATTTATAACTGAGCTTACACCCTAAGCCCAAAGCCCAAAATATCTTTTTGTTACTAAATCAAATCTAATTTATTCTAGACTTAAATCAAATCTATTTAAATCTAAACAAATTAAATCTTTTCGACACATAGTTTCGACACACTGAATTACAATTTAACACACCACCTAATTCATTAAGTCTAAACTATATATATTCATCATGACTCTTAGTCTTCTGAATACTTCGACTTGCACTCCCTTCGTTATGATGTCTGCAATCTGATTCTCAGTTCTGCAGTGTTCCAAATTCCGCCTCCCATCTGCTACCTGCTCTCGAAGATAATAAAACCTCATTTCGATGTGTTTATTTCGACCATGTGCTATTGAGTTCTTCGCCAGATTAATAGTTGACATGATGTCTATCTTCATGGTAATTGCTCCATGATTTTTCCCTATTATCTCTTTGACCAAGTTCACCATTCAAGTTGCTTGACATGCACAAAGAGAAGCAGTTATGTATTCTGCTTCGCATGATGATAATGCCACTACAGGTTCCTTTCTTGAATTCCAAGCAACTGGTGCACCATCTAGCATAAACACATATCCTACTGTTGACTTTCGATCTTCAGCATCACTACACCAACTCGAATCAGTGTATCCCACTAACTTGCATTCTTTTCCTTTATCAGCTACAGGAAACAAAATTCCAGAATCGAAAGTTCCTTTGAGATACCTTAGTATCCTCTTCACTGCTGCTAGATGTGATACCTTTGGCTTCTGCATGAATCTACTTACCATACCTACACTGTATGCTTAGTCAGGCCTTGTATGACAAAGGTATCTCAATGATCCAATAAGTCTTCTGTATTGGGTTGGATCAACATCATCTTCATCTGCATCTTTCGACAGTTGCAGTCTTGGTTCTGCAGATGTCGAAGTTGGGTTGCATTCTTCCATCTCAAATCTCTTGAGAATTTCTCCTGCATATCTTCTTTGATGCATTATCAAACATCTACTGCTCTTGTAGAATTCAATGCCAAGGAAATATGAAATCTCACCCAAATCAGACATTTCGAATTCCTTACCGAGATCACCTTTGAAGTCATCGATCTCACTTTTACAGCTACCTGTTATCAACAAATCATCTACATAGATACATAGTATAAGCAATTCACTATTGCTTCTTCTTACATATACTCCATGTTCAGTTATGCACTTTACAAATTCCTTCTCCCTTAGGAAACTATCAATTTTCTTATTCCAAGCTCTTGGAGCTTGTTTCAATCCATACAAGGCTTTATGCAGCCTGTACACCTTTCTTTCTTTGTCATGTTTCACAAACCCAATTGGTTGTTTAACATAGACTTCTTCATCTAAGGGTCCATTTAGGAATGCACACTTCACGTCCATCTGACATATGTGCCAACTGTTTATTTATTCTAGACCAACAACCAACCTGATTGTTTCGATCCTAGCAACAGGTGCAAAAACTTCATCAAAGTCTATTCCTTCTTTCTATAGAAATCCTTTCGCCACAAGCCTTGCTTTGTGTCGAGTTACTTCACCTTTCGAATTCGTTTTCACTTTGTATACTCACTTGACATCAATTTCTTTCTTACCTTGAGGAAATTCGACAAGTGACCAAGTGTTGTTGTCTTCGATAGACTTCACTTCTTTGTTCATTGCTTTCACCCACTTCGAATCCTTCAATGCTTCAGCTGCATTAACGGGTTCGACATCTGCATAGAAAGCATAATGTACCAGCTCACCTTCATCATCTATCACATCATCTAATGTAATCACACAATCTTGCAATCTTGCAGGCATGCTTCTTGTTCTTTGAGGTCTGCTTGTACTTGGTATATCTGCTGGTTCCTCTTGTCAAACTTCTCTTTTGACTTGAGTTTCTGGCTCTTCGAATAGGATTCCCACTGAATCTTTCTTGACATTTTCAGTCCAATCCCATTCTTTAAACTCATCTATAATCACGTCCCTACTGATCACAATCTTCTTTTTCTCTGGATCGAACAACTTGTAGCCTCCTGTCGAATGATATCCAACTAGAATCATTTGACTTGACTTGTCATCAAGTTTTCTTCTCAACTGATCTGGAACATGTCTATGTGCAATAGATCCAAATACCTTCATATGAATCAAGCTATGCTTCACACCAGACCAACATTCTTATGGAGTAATTCCTTCTAGCTTCTTTGTAGGACATTTGTTCAAAATGTATGTTGCAGTCGAAATAACTTCACCCCAAAACTCTTTAGGTAAATTCTTGCCTTTCAACATACTTCTCACCATATTCATGATGGTTCGATTCTTCCTTTCTGCAATTCCATTTTGTTGTGGAGTATAGGGTGGCACCAACTCATGCACAATCCCTTCCTTTTCACATAGCCCGTCGAAGTATTTCAACACATATTCTCCACCACCATCAGTTCTCAAAACTTTGAGCTTTCGGCCACTCTGTCTTTCGACCATAGACTTAAACTTGGCAAATACTTCTATCACTTCACTTTTCTTCTTGATCAGATAAGTCCACATCTTTCGACTGAAATCATCTATGAATGTAACAAAGTATTTGTTACCTCCCATCGAGTCCACCTAGATTGGTCCACATACATCAGAGTATATGACTTCAAGACTAGCATTCGACCTGCTTCCTACATCCTTGCTGAAGCTATTCTTGTGTTGCTTCTCCTGCACACATTCCTCACATACCTCGTTTGGAATGTCGATTTCTAGCAATCCTGAAGCCATATTTCTTCTCTTCAAATTTCTGATGTCTCTGAAGTTGATATGGCCTAGTCTATAATTCCATATCCATTCATCTCTGCTAGCTGCATTCGAAAGGCACTTGTGCTCCATCACATTAAGTTCAATCTTGAAGGTTCGATTCTGAGACATAGGAGCCTTCAAGATTAATCTCCTATTTGCATCAACTACTCTCATCATCTTATCTTTGATTAACACTTTATAATTCTTTTCGACCAACTGCCTTATACTGAGTAAATTGCTCTTCATGCATGGTATATACAACACATTTGAAATTACTGACCTCTTGCCATCTTTCCTCATAATCATAACATCAACAATACCTTCAGCTGCTAGGGTATTTTCATATGCAAATTTTACCATATTTTTCATTGAGGGCTTTATATTGACAAACCAGTCTTTCCTTTCAGACATATGTGATAAAAATCCTGAATCCAAGTACCATTGGTCCTTGAATCTATCTTCATCTTTTGTTGTGACCATCAGCATCATCTCTTCTTCTTCTTCTTCATGTTTTGCAAGCTTTGCATCACTTTCTCGATTCTTTCATTTTTCTGGACAATCACTCGAATAGTGACCATACTTCTGACAATTATAACATTGAATGTGACTCTTATCAGGTTTTCGACCACCACCTCTTCCTCTATTTGCAACACCACCTCTTTGGTTGCCTTGGTATGGCCTTCTTTGATTCGACATGTTTCCTTCGATCTGGTTTCCTCTACCATTTGATTTTTTGTAGCCACCTCTACCTCTATCGAAACATTTTCCTTTACCTTTGGTTTCTTTTGCTGAATGTGCCTGCAAGGCCACATCACTCTTCGATTTTCCTGCATCTCTTTCATTTATTCTTTGTTCATGAGATTCAAGCATCCCTTGAAGCTCTTCCTTTGTCAATTTCGACAAGTCTTTCCCCTCTTCTATCGCCACCACTATATGGTCAAACTTAGGAGCTAAAGATCTCAAGATCTTTGAAACAACAACTCTTGTTGTTAACGTTTCTCCACATATCTTGATTTGATTTACTAGTTTTGTAACTCTAGTGAAGAAATCAGATATGCTTTCACTGTCTTCCATCTGAAGTAGTTCATACGTCCTTTTGTGAGTTTGTAACCTCACTTCTTTCACCTTTTCAGCGCCTCCAAAAGACTTCTCAAGGATTTCCCAAGCTTCTTTTGCAGATTCTGAATCACTAACCTTTTCGAAATTGTCTGGGCTGATACATTGATGAATTATAAATAATGTTTTATAACTCAGTTTCTCAGATTCTGTGTATTTCTTCTTTTCTTCTTCTGAAACATTTTCTCTAAGCGTTTCGACTCCATCTTTTACAAGTTCCCAAAGACCTTGACACCTGAATAAGAATTTCATCTTTTTGCACCAATTCTCATAGTTGTCAACTTTCAGAATTGGTAGCGTTGTTGGATAGTTTGCATTCCCATAACTTGTCATCGTGAATTCTTCAATCATTCTTGATTGATACTTCCCTTGAATCGAAACAAAAGCTCTTGATACCAGATGTTAGAAATCCACCAAAATCTATGATGAATTTCTACCACAATGACAATTTAATTATGAGACAAACAAAGAAAAGAAGACAAGACAAATAATTTCTGCAGAGTTTCTCTCTGCTCACAAACTGTGAAAACTTTGTTATTCACTTTGCAACTGCAAAATACTGTGAATGACTTGCTTGACTTGCTTACAAAAATAGGGGTTACTCCCTCTATTTAAAACTGAGCTTACACCCTAAGCCCAAAGCCCGAAATATCTTTTTGTTATTAAATCAAATCTAATTTATTCTAGACTTAAATCAAATCTACTTAAATCTAAACAAATCAAATCTTTTCGACACACTGAATTACAATTTAACATCATATTTTTACTCTGGGAGTCTTTGGGCCAACATGATGCTAACTTTCATAAAACCCACCCTATATAATCGTATTCTCCAAGTTTAACATTCTCATTACAATTTTTCATACTACACAAACAAAATAACTTTCTTTCCACTAAGCTCTCATGATACAAAAACATACATTTCTTTCATAGCAGCCAAAAAAATATGCATGCCTAACCAAGATTACATAAATCACTTTATGCCACAATACATCGTAATGGATATAAACCACATTGAAAAAACTTCATTTTGCATCAACCATATACTCCAAATAATATTTTAATGGATCAATCAGTATAGATGCATCTCCCACTAGACCCTTGAAAAGAGTTTCATTTCACATCAACCATATACTCCAAATAGTAATTGACCGAAAAAAGCTTTTCAATGTCTTCACGCCTCTCAGAAGTCCAAAAAATATTCGGTTATTGTGAGACCTTTTGGTAAGGAGACATTCAACTACTCATATACTTTTTACCATATCACTTCTGCAAACACACAATAAAACTAATATATTGACGACTTTCCCTCCTTTGTAAAGATAATGCACATACCATATTATATGGGACTCCTGGACAACCCCTCTTTTTTTCTAGTTCATCTCAAGTTGGTAAACGTCCCAACACGAAACACCAACCAAAAATAGTAATACTCTTTAATACCTTAAAGAGTATGGTTGAAATTGTTGGTATATCAAGTGTGAGTATGAGTCTCACATCTGAATGTTGAACACTTTATAAGTAAGAAGATCCATATACCCAATTCTTTAAGGTTTTAGGTTAGTATATGGTGTATCTCTCACTTATGTTACTACTCCTAAGTCCAATGTGATGATTCCCAATCCCTTTTATGACCCAACCGTGCTATTAGAGCCTAGTTCGACTAGGGCTCATTGTATCAAAAGTCTTCCTAACAAAGATGTTTAGGCGGCGTGTTCCGTTGATTTTTCGATAGTCTCCTAGCAAAGGTGTTTAGGCGGCGTGTTCGATTGAGGCCATCCACCAACTAGATATGAATGAAAAAAACTTTCATATGAGAGGAAGACATCGTATGAAAAAGTGAATGTATAACACTTTATAAGTGAAAAAACCCATAAGTCCAATAAAATTTTAGGTTAATATGTGATATCGCTCTCTCACATATGTGATTACTCTTAAATCCAATATGATGATCCTCATCACCCAACAAAAAAAAATACCACTCAGGAAAATTGTAAAATATCTATTTTTCATTACACCAATTATTTTTATTAAAAAATATATACTTCATTTGTCCCTTATCATATATACCTAAATTATCACTTCTAACAATTTGTACATGCTATAGTACAAAAACAAATTTACTTTATTTTTTACACTTGTCATTTATGTAAACACATTTATATTCCCTGGTTTCTAAATTTTTAAATTCTTCGTTTTCTTAGGGTTATAATTTTCTCTTTATGTCCCATTTTTTCCATTTTTTTTACTATCAATAATTTAGTAATTTATTATTTTACTTAAATTCTAATAATCTATGGTAAATTTTTATATATCAATTTTTTCTAATTCAAATTAAAACATACAAATTTATGTTCTCTTTTGTAAAGTTCATAAATTTATACAATTATTTAATGCAATAACTTTTCCCTTTTCTCAACTTTTTTCCAATTACATTTATTCAAATTAAAAATATATAAACTCATGTTCTCTTTTATAAAGTTTTATAAATTTATAAACTTATTTATTTATGTAACTTTTATCTCTTTTTCAAGATTTTCCCATAAATTTAATGACGTGTCTATTATATTTTTATTCTAACATTATAATCAAACCAACCATTAAATATACGTGTCTATTATATTTATTTTTTCAACAAAACTATTTATTTAATAAAAATATGTATAATACATTAGGTTTTAAGTGTGAAAATTGTACTAAAGTCTTGTATTAATTAAGAATAAAATAATATTAGATTTATAAGAGAGGTGACACATATCTCTATTGTCTTAAAATCTTAGATGAATATATGACATCAATGTCTCTTATAACCATGAATATTTGACTTATTAGCATTTTCGAACTTTCCTCTAGACTTCTCCAACAATTGACATTAGAATCTTGGATGTTGCCTCGGTAGAAAAACATATCCAAGAGAGGTGATTCATATCTCATTATCTAATTATTTTTTTTAATTATTTTATTGGAGAGAAACAAAGGTATAAGCCATTTTATAATCTTAAATAAATTTATTAAAATTACATATACAATGTAATAACAATATTTTTTATTTAATAGAAATTTATTTCAAACATTCATATACAAATATATATTAAAAATATATTTCAACTATATCATTGTGAAACATTAAAAAATATAATTCACCTTTGTTTTAGTAAAAAGGGAAAAATAAATCATATATCACAAGAAAATAATTAATTTAAATATACATGTGTATTGTCATATCATCTTCTATTGGTTGCCATATCAGTTAGTCTGATTTAACATTAACAGTCAATAATATGGATACAAATTTTTGTAAAGAAAATGTTTAGAGGGATTAGTTGAAAACCGCTATATAAAGGGACAAAAAACATATTTAATCCTTATTTTTTTAACTACTGATTTATTGACTGAAGTTCTTTTTTTTTTGAAGTGAGTAAATGAGACGTCACAAATTCAAATTTATGTCTTTGTTGTTGGATGTTCCTACATAACTATCAACTAAGTTGAATTAGCGAGATGCTACTTGTTTTTATAGGTGTTTATGTTGTGAAATTAAAATGTTCAATCACATAAAAAATTTTGATGTGTGAGACAAATAAAATGACAAATAAAATAAATAACTTTGGGCAAAAATATCTATATGATTAAGACAACAATTTAACTTGATAGATAATAATAAAATAACTCTTTAATTATATATAATTCATAGAGTTGATACAAAAGATTACAAATGAGTTACACATTTATAATTGTCAAAATCAAAAGAATATTTAATGGAACCAAAAGATAACTAATTAGCAAACTAATCCACAAACCAAAACAATCATGCCCGATACTAGAAAATTGCTTGAACCATACCCCATACCCCAACGGGTCAGAATCACCCCCGCCGAAACCGAATCAAATCGGAGTCCATACCAAATTATGATGTTTGGGTTCGACATTTTATTAATTCGTGCAAAAATCGAACTAAATCAATGAAAGTCGATGTTACTTAGTTAGACAACATATTTTCAAAATTCTATATGCTTACTCATCTATTATAACCAACCATAATTAATTCTCATAATTCACATCATCATTATCATATAAATCATTACAGAGATATTCAACTCCAATAAAAAAATAAAACATCGTCTATATATCGTTCACAATTTATTTTTATAAACAAAAAATTTTGATTTTATATTATTTTGGAATATTATTTTGGATAAATTAGTTATTTAAAAAAATATTTTTTTTACATTTTTTAATGTGTTCGATTAATCCAACTTAAATCAACATATTGTTTTTTGATTTTTTCGGTTTGGGTTTATCGCTAATCTGTATAAATTCAATCCAAACCAATCCATTTATTTATTTATTTATTTATTTAGACCTAGGAATCTCTCGAAACTTAACTAAACTGATCCACAAAACACCCTTATCAACCATTGCCACTAGCCGACAACCAAACCCTCCGCCAGCCTTCGTCGACCTCTAAACTAATTTTAATTTTTATAATTTTAAAATATGTTTACTTTCTCTTCACCACTTATGATTTTAGATCTATTTTAACCATTTTTTTAATATACTCAACAACCATTTTCATATTAATACTTTCATAATACAAAGAAGACCAAGATTACCGATAGATTATTTCATTTTATTTTCTTCCTATCTATTGCTAGCAAACTTAAATATTTATTAAAAACAAGTAACATTGATATACTACTAGATCAACTTGATCATTTGGATTTGGGAAAACGTTTCTTCTTGGGTGCTTCATTGAGTTGATTTCCCTTTCGCAACCCCGCTGACGAGCCCGCATCAACATCAGATTGAACTGTCAGACATTTAAACTTCTTTGGTCGGCCTCGTTTCTTTGGCTTAAGAGATGAATCAGCTGTTGCTGCATCAACGGGATCCATAATTTGGTTGTGATATTCATCCACAACCAATCTGCATGAGTCAAGGTTGTCACCACCAACACTAGTGTTTTGAGGCTCACTTGGTATGAGAACATTCAAAGGTAATTGTGGCTTAAGAGGATTGAAAAAATAGGTTGACAAATCCTCACACATAGGTGCCCTAGCACTTTCAAACATGGCATCCCATTCAGTAGTATAACAAGCAGAAAGTTCTTCTGTTACATAAATATATTCATAATCATCAACATTATCAACCAATGGTTTGGTTGCATGAGAAGTTTCAGAAGAAGCTGGTGTTGGTGTTGGTGTTGGGGGTTCCATGTTTTCTAATGAACCATTGTTGTTGTTCGACATTTTTCAACTTAACTATTTGTGTTTTTCTAAGTGAATTGAAATGAGTGTGCTTGTGTTTGTGACATTGCAGTAGTCTTCGAATTTATAGTGTCAATTTATAATTATATTTTTTTATTATTCATTGAATTTTAATAAGTTCACCTAAGACAAATTTTCTCTTTTAGAGAAATATATTATTTTAAAATTATATGTCATTTTAAAACATTAATAAAATATTCAAATTTTATTTTCTTTTTGTCATTTATTATAAATTATTGAATATTTTTATTTTTTTTAAATACTTACATTAATAATGGTCATATAATAAATTAATTTATAACTTATTTTATATAATATAAATTTAAAAAATGTCATATATATAAAACAAAAACTAAATAAATCTAATTACGAAAAAGATATAGAAACTCAAAATTATCCAAAACAAAAATACTTCGACCCCTATAACAAAACAGGATACTGGTAAAAGAAAACCTGAAAACACATCAGTCAAACCACCAAAACTGATATCCACTTTTGTTATTTTTCTTCTTTTAATATAAAATTAATTCTAGATGTATCTTTTTTTATATTTTTTATTGACTGATTACTTAGTTGATAATTTGATATAGATAGTAATTAACACAAATTATAGGAAATTAATATATTTAAAAGAAAATAATAATAATAATAATAATAATAATAATAATAATAATAATAATAATAATTCACTAGTTAAAAAGTACAGGTGTGTATTGCTCCTGCAAGGGCAGAAGACTCGGAGGTCTTAGCAGGTATATTATGTTGTATGGTAGTTAGGATTTGCTCACGGAGGCGATAAGCCATGTATGGTGATGGTTTAAAAGTCCTGCTCACGTGAGGTGAGAGACTTTGTTAATGCCAAGTGTTTTTAGGTATAAGTGTATATGGGGTTTGATATGTATGAGTTAAGATTAGGCATGTCAATGGGACAGGTCGGGGACGATTTTTACCTCCCCCAATCCCTAAACAATCTTCGTTTTCCGCACCGATCCTCAACAGGTATCTGAGTGGGACAACTGCTTCCTCCTGATCAGGAGAAATTATTGACCATCTAATACTTAAGGAGTAGTCTTGGGCTTCCTCTCCCTTGACTAACATCTCTACACACGTCATCAGTGTCAAGGGCGAGCCCTTAGGTCATCGCCTAGGCGGTACCGCTCTTGGGCGAAGATGCCCTAGTTTAGAACACTTACGAATATAATATTACATAGTCCCTCAAGTTCGAGGGAGATGGTATCCTTTTTCTAAAGATGCGAGTCCCTCAGTTTGGGATGTGTCCCTCAACTAAAGGTGAATATTTATTAAAGGGCGAGTCTCCCAACTTTGGGTGACTCCTTTAGTTGGAGGCGGCTACTTACGTGAGCCTTTAGTGGATGAGTCAGTAGCTAGATGTCTCTTGATTAGTTACAAAATGTCAGCTAGGGATGACAATCAATCATTCATCTGGTCACATTTACTTCCATATAATGTAAGAAATGATGGCATGTTTTTTGAGACCCTAAACGTTAGTGCCACATGTTCGAAATGTGCTATGTTTTTTCTAAGCCACGAGGGAGTCCAAGGGATCATTTACGGATACCACTCCCATATAAAAGGTTTTCTCCATTTTATTTTCTCCATTTATCTCTTATACTCTCTCAAGCTTTCCTGAACATTTCACCCTCTTCATCTCCCCATTCGTAACCTTCTTCTAAGTATGAATTCTCTTTTTCTGACTTTGTAGCAAATAGGTTTTATAAAGATATATCCGAGAAGGGATTTTAGGCTAAGAATAGGGTTCTAGGTTAGGGCCCCCATTTTTGATGATTATAATGGACGTGGTGATTTGTTTTTTGTTCTACTGCTTTCTCAATAACAAAATGGATAATGTCTACCTCCCCCGTCGTGCCCAAGGATGTCGAAGATTTTGAATATAGTTAGTGTTAGAAGATGTCAACTTATCTAGAGAGGGTGAATAGATCCCAAGTAAATTTTTTTTGAATAAAATTAGTTTTAAAAACTTTGGCAAGCGGAAAACCACCCGGATCAACTCATGTCTATGAATTATTCAATTAACTCCAGTTCTCTAACCATCATAGCAGACATATGTAAATTTTTCCGGCTCAAAATATCAGCCACAACATTAGCTTTACCTGGATGATAATTTAAGCCAAAGTCATAGTTCTTAAATAATTCCAACCATCTTCTCTGTCTCATATTCTTCTCTTTCCGATCAAATAAGTACTATAGGATCTTATGATCACTAAACACTTCAAATCAGGATCCATAGAGATAATGCCTCCAAATATTTAGCACAAAAACTACTGTAGCTAATTCTAGATCATGAGTAGGATAGTTTATTTCATGAATTCTTAATTTCCTCTACGCATAAGACACCACTTTATCATTCTGCATAAGTACACCGCTTAAACCCAAGATTGAAGCATCACAATATACAACAAATGGTTCTCTAGGATTAGGCAATATCAGGATCGGAGCCAACGTCAACCTCTTCTTCAACTCAACAAAACTCTCTTCACATTGAAAATCCCACACAAATGCTCTGCTTTTATATCTTAACTGAGTTAGGGAAGTGCTAACTTAGAGAATCCTTCAATAAACCTCTTATAATAACCTACCAGACCCAAAAAGCTTCTAATTTCAGTGGCTGATTTTGGAGTTTCCCACTGCAACACTGCATCTACTTTAGACGGGTCTATAGTAATACCATCACCTGAAATAATATGACCAAGAAAACTTACTTCTGTTAACCATAATTCACATTTTGACAACTTCACATACAACTTCTTCTCTTTCAACACTATCAATACAATACACAAATGTTGAGCATGCTCTTCTTCGGATTTGGAACAAATCAAGATATCATCGATGAACACTACGACAAATCGATCTAAATAAGTGTTAAAAATACTATTCATATATTCCATAAACACTCCCAACGCATTGGTAACACCGAAAGGCATCAGTGAATATTCATAATGTCCATACGAAATTCTAAAAGTTGTCTTCTGAATGTCTTTATCCTTTACTCAGATTTGGTGATACCCTAACCTCAAGTCAATCTTGTTAAACACACATGCACCCACCAATTGATCCATCAAGTCATCTATTCTCAGAAGTAGATACATGTTTTTGATTTTAACTTTATTCAACTTTCGATAATCAACGCACAGTCTCATACTACCATCTTTCTTCTTCATAAGTAATATCGGAGCTCCCCAAGGCGACACACTTGGCCTCACAAAATTCTTTTCAAGCAGGTCTTCTAATTGCTTCTTCAATTCTGATAATTCGGACGCCGACATCTTGTACGATTCCATAGAAATAGGTCTGGTACTAGGTACAATATCAATCGAAAACTCTACTTCTCTTTTCGGCGGCATGTCTGGAATATCATCAGAAAAAAATTCAGGAAAGTCACACACAACCTACAACTCATCAATTGCAGCTTGATTCCCAATGGATAAAGATGCCATCAAAGAAAACAACTGAGCTTCATCCTTCATTAGCTCATTTAACTATCTAGCAGATAAGAATCCAGCGTTATCTTCCTCGCCAGGAGTAGAAAACCACACCGACTTATTATAACAGTTAATATGAACATAGTTATATTCCAACCAGTTCATACCCAAAATCACGTCCACACCAGTCAATGGTAAACAAACTAAATCAACAAGGAAGTCTTTGTCATATATGGACAAAGGACACTTCAAGCATACAAGAGAAGTAGTCACCGATCCCTTAGCTAGAGTATCGACAACCATTTCCCCATTCATAGAAGATAATACAATACCCAACTTTTTAGCACAATCGATAGCAATAAAGCAATGTGTAGCACCAATATCAATAATAGTAATTAAAGGAGTACTATTAATGAAACATATACCTCTGATAAAGTGGTCTCCACTGGATGTCTGAGTCCCAGCTAAAGAAAACACCTGCCCACCGGATCGAGCTTGCTTCGATTTCTGGCACTGAGCACCAACATATCCTTCTTCACCATAATTGAAAATATTACTTCTTTGTGTCTACACTTAGTCACCTCATGCCCAATCTTGCCACAACAGAAATACCTCTTCACCTCCGTATTATATTTATTACTCTGACGACCAGGTTTTCCACATTTGTAACACACAATACCAGCAGGAGCACCTCTCCCACGTGGCCTCTTACCATCAGTAACTTTCTGTTTTCCTTTGTCATTCGGATCATTGTAAGGCTTCCCATGATATTGTGGTTGCTTGCCCTTATTCTTAGTGTCAATCTTGTAGTGAACCTTACCATCTTCTTCATATATTTTGCAACTGTTCACCACATCTAAAAATTTACGGATCCGCTGGTACCCGGTTGCTTTCTTAATTTCTGAATGTAATCCATTTTCAAACTTGACACACTTAGAAAATTCAGCTGTCTCTTCAGTGTAGTGAGGATAAAAATTCGCCAACTCCACGAATTTGGAAACATACTCAATTGTCGATAAATCCCCTTTTTTCAGCTCCACATATTCAATCTCCTTCTTTCCACGAACATCCTATGGGTAATACTTCACCAGGAATTCCCCGGGAAACACAACCCAAGTAGTAGCCTCACCTGAGCCTTCTAGTCTCTGGCAAGTAGTAACCCATCAGCCATCAGCCTCTCTTGCCAGCATATGCATACCAAAACACACCTTTTGTGCTTTAGAACAATCCATAAATTGAAAGATCCTCTCAATATCCTTGAGCCACTCATGTGCTCCTTTAGAATCATGTTTCCCTTTGAATGTAGGCGGATGGTTCCTCTGAAAATTTTCTAAAGCACGAGTTCCATCATTCCCACCAACATTAGGCTGATTCTGCATTGCCTAAGCCAAAGCCTACAACATATTAGCAAGTTCACCATTTCCTCTTCCAGCCATTGCTCTGCTTCACATCATAACATCAAACAACAGTTAGATAGAAAAATATCGAAATTATTCTACTATCACACTACACTAACGACTTAACCACCTGGCCAGACTGACTGACCTGCTCTGATACTAATTGTAACACCCTATTTCCCCATCGGTAAATTATATAAAAATTAGAGTAAATTAGTTTCTAAAATACGACATCAAAATAGGATGTCACATGCTTCATACATCATACATGCTCGTTAATTAAGACACACAACACAATTCATATGTTCAAAAGTCTTAAACTTCCTTTCATTTATTCGTAGCGGTAAAACATCAATAAAAATCATCTCAATTCTCCAATCGGAGTCATAATTATCATCTTTCAAAATTCAGCATAGTCATAAATTAAACTCAAACAATGGAGTAGTGCAAAGTTCGCTTCCACTGAAATAAAAAAACGCGAAACCCTCAAGTGTTACATATCAGAGCAGACACCGACTCAATCTACGAATAACTGAAGGAACTCTTCAGCTGACCTTGACCTCGAGATACTTCAGATCATCTACATATTACCCACGTAGAGGCAACATTCAAACAGAAAGGGTGAGATCATAATAATATAAGAGGAAGCGCAATAATGAGCAGATAGTAATTCAAGTACACATCATTTACACCTTTACCTCATACCCTTTTTGACGGTCATCATGCTACAACATACATCAATATAATTAAATACATGAACAACACAACATTCGTCATAACAAAATTAGAGACTCACTCAATGTTCAGACGATCAATCATTAACAATCGTGCAATGCTGTGAAACTGACGCTGACTCAATGCATGTGGTATCAACAGGGAAAAACCCCCATCTTAATAATGCTAACTTGGGCAACAATACTAATACATGATATCTTTCGCCAATACATGCCATCTTTCACCAATACATGCCATCTTCAATGAATGCATGTGACACTGATATGCAACAACATAATTTTACATTGATTAATTTTATTTATCGATGATATGACAACACAGGCCATCATCATAATCATCACACATATCATATCATACAATTAAAATATTCGTACAACGTCATCTTAATCATTCACAACATAATTTATGGCATAATACTCAGGAATACACACAGATAGGTATCGATGTTGGTGAAATAATTAAATACTGAGCTATCCTTTATTTTTAGAAAATAGAAAATGATTTTTTATTTCCAACAGTCCAAATGGCGCGTCAAACAGACACCCGAGGTGAAAGTTATGGAGATTTCAGATTTTCCAAAATTTTGTCCAATACAGTGATAATCGGTTACCCTCTAGTGGTAACTGGTTAATGTAAAGTAAGTAAATCTGTATTTTCAAAATTTCTCATGGTAACCGGTTACCCACTTATGGTAATCGGTTACTGCATATTACAGTAGCCTCTGTTTTCCAATTTTTTATGTGGTAATCGGTTACCATAACTGGGTATCCCGTTACTCTGATGACAGTAAAAATATGCAACTTTTCAAATACGAAATTTTCATGCTTCAAAGCCTAAACTCTCAATTTTTTAACCAAAATAGTGTTTTAAAAACATGCTAATTATTCACAAACATTTGTCTATCGTTTCTAACCAAAACATATCAACAAATTCACAATCAATAATCCAAAATGCATCAAAATTCATCAATGGGAGGAAATCCCAAAAACACAAATTAGAGAGAAAATCAAAACATACAACAATGAAACCTAAATTCTACCATACCCCATCATTAGTCAATCCATTATAGTGTTAGAATCCCCCTTACCTTAGATTTTTGGTTGGTCCTTGATTCCTACGGTGAATCTTCTTGCCCTAGCTTCCTAGTGCTCTTCTCCTCTTCTCCCTTCTATGCTCTCTTCTGTTTTTCAAGTTATGACTCTATTCTCTCTATTCTCACCTCTTATAATCTAATAATAATATAACTATCCCAGTTAGATTATTATTTAATTATTATTATAAAATAATAATAATCCTAATATTATAATAATGATAATAGTAATAATTCATATTATACTACACACACCCACGTCTCTCCACATTTAGCCATACACCCCTATAACCTTAACTTCCATTATTCTAATGCATCTAGTCCTCAACAAAGGCACCACACCACATCATAAAATCCACCAATTCATGTAAATACACCACATCACCTTATTATTTAATTAAAAATAATTCTAATTAAATCGGGGTGTTACAATACCTGTTTTGGCTTCTGTGTATGATCAGACTTGTCAACTTTCGCAGGGGCTTCTATCTGTTTTTTCTTTGACTCCCGGGCAGAAAGACGTACAACTCTAAACCATAAACATGAGTAAGTTAAGGGAATAATGGCAAATTTGAATTTCCTAAGAATCTTGCAAGTCACCTATAAAGATGGGAGACAAGACTCATGCATGTTCAATGTCGACATGAAGATGGCCTTTATAATTATCAATGTGATATTTAGTCAAGACCACTCTATGATGAGGTTTTTTAAGTGAGTTATTTAAAGATGACAAATACCTACAAGGGAGCCATTATGGAAATGGTGGTTGAAAGGCTAAGCCAAGTTCACAGGTCGACAATGGTGGGAACTTCAAAAAATAAAACTTTAAAGAGAAACTATACCTATCAATTACATAAGAAGTTTTTTAGTAATTTTTATTTTAAAGTAAGAGCCGCGTCATAAACAGTTCGATGAATATCACAAGGATTATATACAGCCTCAAAGTAATGTTGGAAAGCCTGAATTTCTTTGATATATGTACTTGAACTCTTCTTGAATCGTGTCTGCATAGTTGAAAAACCATTTGTCAAAAGCTGCAGGATAATATAAGATTCAACCAAATGAGCACGGTGATAATTTGACCAACATTATTCAAATTTTTGTGTGCAGAGATAACTAATTTGAAACTTAAAAGGAGTCAAGGTGATGGTGTCTATGGTGAGGAAATCCAGTTATGCATGATATTCTTCATCTTATAATGGGTGGTGGCTGTGAAGATTTCAACTTTATTAAGAAAGAAGGACTTTGGTAGAAATTAAAAGAAACCAAATTACCGAGATACCATGTTAGGCTAATAACTAACAAGACTAAAAACTTTGTGTCCCACAATAATCCTAGTAGACAAAATAGTTAGTCAGAGAAAAGCTGACCAGATGTCAAGAGCATCAACATGATGTTCAGGAGAAAAAGGAGGAAACTCTATCTTAAACCAGTCAAGACCATGAATTCGAGTGACAAAGGGAGCCATGGATGGTTCAAAAACATCATGTTTCGCAAACATGATGACTAATTCTTAAATGCATCAGCGGTCGATAAACCATCATTCTTTAGTGTTAACAAGGAAAGCTTGGTGGCTTCAACCCATCTTCCTTCAACCTGTTCCACTAAGGCATAAAAGATTTTGAACTTCAAAAAAGATTCAAATGTGGCAGTAAGCCCTAGTTGGAGAAGTCACATAGGGCCAGGGATTAGGAAGTTGTATTTTGGGTCGATGATGGACTTAAAATCAGAAGCATCAAGCCCAAGAGCTTTGTAGAGAGAGCCTAAAATTAGCTTGTTGAGATGGTTTTTTTGCCCTTCGTGAATTTGGTGGCAAAACTTATAAATTTCTAGGCTACCACCAAAGAGCTAGAACCGAAGACATAGCAAGATAGCTAGAAGGTTAAGAAAGCAATGTGCTCTCGGTCAGAAACTTCTTTAGAGTCAATCTCATGGAAGTATTTGTCAAAACTTTTATAACTTGTACGTTTGAAGTCAAATTCTGATTTGGTGCTAGTTAGCAAAGTATGGTTGAAGGTTTCCCCAGTAGGTGGAAGACCCAGTATGGCAGCTATGTTGAACTAGTCCGGGGTTACCATTTCACAGTGAATGTGGAAAGTATTAGTAAAACCTTACCAGAAAAGGAGAGTTGCGACGAGCATGTTGAGATTGAACTTAATGCCAATTCTAGACGCCTGATTGAAGTCATAAATCTCTTGATTCCTCCATAATTGTCCTTTCTTCTTCTATACCTTATCTAACCATTTAATATATGCACCCTTTTTTAAGGAAAGAAAAGCACGAAAAATATATGGATGCACTCACGAACCCTAACTCGTAAGCTTTATCTTTAAAGATTATGGGTTCATAATTATGGTAACAAGGGAAGAATTTACTCAAATGTTCAGGTTTCTCAAAAGTTGTGGGGAAAGGACCTAGAAATGCATGAATAGTACCATAAATGGATAAATGGGTGAGTACATGATAAGCCCAAATCCTCAATTTATCCTCCTTCATAGGTGGCTCAGGAATGTAGCTCCGTTTACCAACAACATTAGGAGCAATAGTTTTAGAAGCAAGCGAAATTGGAAGTCTTGGTATGGGAGTTTAAGAAGTTATGTCTTTTGAAGAAAAAGAAAGTATAAAAAGAAAAATGAGGGGATATTTATAATGACAAAACGTTTCAGTTCCCCCAACAAAGTGGGATAAGTGGTATTGAAAAAGTGGACACTTGGAGTTTGAATTTCATGAAGAAATTTTAATTAAATAATTTCGTTAATAGGGTTTATTCGTGTGGATAAGATTTTCCTAGGAAATCAAAGCAATGATGAGGGTCTGCTTACACATTCGTGAAGTGACAGTTTGATGAAAAGTGGCCATGATGACCATGACGTGTGTAGGCCAGTGTAAACGATGTCGGGAAGTTACTAAAACTCCACCTTTATTCCATCTGATATGATCAAAAAAAATTTTGGGGGGCATTTGTCAGCCTGAAAAATTCTTGCAGAAGAATTCGACTAAGGATGGTAGCAACCTTGCAGAAAAAAGTATGAAAAACACTTGGTCATCGACACACAACCTCTATCAATCGAGAGGTCTCGACAAACATAGTAAGCATGGTTTGGAAGAATCTCAAGAACAAGTCCACAAGATTAGGATCACTCTGTCCAAAACATTTTTGAAATCTCGAAAATGATTTTTGACAAATGGTTAGGTTCAGCGAGTTCACCAGTTGTCTAAGAATTAACATATTTTCTAAGTCTAAGAGTCAGTTAAGCGAAGGGATGTATCGACAAGTTCTATAGAAATTAGTTAGATATTCTTAAAGGCAATTGGGAAATTCAAAGGCAGTTACCAATGTGACGAATAGTTGTAGTGGTTTTTAAACCAATGAAAACACATGGAGACATTTTAGAAGATGAAAACCCATATAGTAGGACAATCGTCGAACATATGGCGAATGACCGTCGTCAGCGATTAGTTGGGACTAGTTTATAAAGCAGGCTCATGCATGTAACCAAGGTCACAAAATCTCATTTGTTGTTTATAGATTGAAGTACGTAAATTACAGAGAGAACAATTGTGATAAATGGATGAGTCTGCGTCCTTGTGTTTTACTTTTTCCATGTTTTCCTAATTGAAACATTATACTTTAATGTCATTTACTGTAAAGTTGATTTATTATCTTTATCCAAGATTTATTATATTTAGAGTTTAATTTCGTTTAATATTTATACAAGTATTTAAATTAAATTCTCAAACACTTTTCAATGTAACTTTTTTCCACACAAATTATCCTTGAGATTTTTTGAATTAATCTCTTAAGTAAATTAAACTCGTGATTGTTTACTAAAAATACCAGTAAATAGTCATATGAAAATTGGGTGGATCCAAACCGACCTAATCATTGTCACTGCCAACCATCGTTGCTCGTTGGTGACCAAACCCTCCTCAGTGGCTTTGTTATCGCATTGGATCTGTCATTGGCCTTCATCGATTTCTAAACTAATTTTTAGTTTCTGCAATCTCAAAACATGTTACCTTTTGTTTATTTGATTATTTATTTATTTCATCCCAAGATTTTTCTTATGTACTCAATTCGATGACATTAAAAGAGTAAAATCTATATAAAAAAAAGAGCAAAAGAAGCCAATATTTAGTTCGTTATAGAAGAATGATTAAAATTATAAAGGTTTCGTAATCTAGTATATATCCATCACATAAATACGCAATTAGAACAAAGCTTAAAAGTTCCATTGGATCGATATTTAAGTCGCAGGATAAATATATTTGAACTGAAATTTTCCTTAGAGATATACTCAACAAAGATTTTGTTGATACTTTCAAAATACAAAGGGGACCAAGATTACTGATAGATTCTTTGATTTTATTTTCTTAGCAAATATAAATATATATTAAAAACAAGTAACATAGATATACTACTAGATCATGATCATTTGAACTTTGGAAGACGTTTCTTTTTGGGAGCTTTATTAAGTTGATTCGCCTTTTGTGGTGTTACCGACGACCCTGCATCAACACCAGAGTTAATCTTCTTCGGCACGAGAGATGAATCAGTTGTTGGTGCATCAATGGGATCTATAATTTGTTTGTGAGATTCATCAACAACCAATTTCGATGATTCAAGGTTGTCCCCACCAACACTAGTGTTTTGTGGCTCACTTGGCACGAGAACATTCAAAGGGAATTGTGGCTTAAGAGGATTGAAAAAATAGGTTGACAAATCCTCACACATAGGTGCCCTAGCACTCTCAAACATGGCATCTCATTTAGTAGTGTAACGAGCAGAAAGTTCTTCTGTTACATAAATATATTCATAATCATTAACATTGTCCACCATTGGTTTGGGTGGTTGAAAAGTTTCAGAAGAAACTGGTGTTGGTGTTGGTGTTCCATGATTTCAAATGAACCATTATTGTCGTTCGACATTTTTCACTAAACTATTTATCTTTTTCTAAGTGTCTTGTGTTTGTGACATTGCACTCTTCTATTTTATAGTGTCAGTTTATTATTCATTGAATTTTGACAAGTTCACCTATGACAAGTTTTATCTTTTATAGAATGATATTCTTTGTAAATTACATGTCATTTTAAAATATTAATAAAATATTTTATGTTTATTTTCTTTTTGTCATTTACTCTTAATTATTTAATTTTGTAAATTTGTGTAAATAATTATATTAATAAAGGTCATTTAATAAAATTAATTTATAATTCCTTGTATACAATATAAATTTAAAAAATGGAATTACAAGAATAGATATAATAAAAATAAATAAATATAATTACAAAAGAGACATAGAAACTCAAAATTATCCAAAAATAAAATACATCGGCTCCTATAACTAAACAGGATACTAATAACAAAAATTATTTAAAGAAAACCAGAAAACATATCCTTCAAACCACCAAAACTAATATCCACTTTCTTTTTTTATTCTTTTATCATATAAAATTAATTCTAGATGTATTTTTTCATTGAATGAATATATAATTGATAATTTGATATAGATAGTACTTAATACAAATTAAAATAAATTAATACATTTAAATGAAAATAATAATAATAATAACAATAATAATAATTAATATTTTATTTTATTAAACCTTTTTTATTATAAAATCCGAAGAAACTAAAGTTATTTACATACCACAGTCAACTAATATGTTTGTGTTCTTAATATTATTTATATATTAATAATTAAATATTTCTAACAATTAAACAAAAGTGTTTTTAACATAAAGTGTTTTTAACCTCAAACTCGATTCATTTTAAACTCACGAACTACTCTATTTAAATTGTTAGATTTATATCGTTAAATTCAACTCGTTTGTTTTATGAATTTAAAAGGTATTTTTTTAAATCTATTTTTTAAAATGTATTTGATATTTTAAATTAGTATTTTAATATATTTTATAAAATATTGAAATAAAATAAAATTTAATAGTTTGGAAGAAAATAAAGAGCTAAAATTTAGAGTAATTCTTTAAAAACCTTCTCTTTGAATCAATATTTATATTTGAGATGAGTCATACAAAATTCAAGTTCAGCCATTTAGTTAAAAAAAATTATTTTTTACTCATATTCAAGTTGTAATGGCAATTGGTCCATACCCTATGAATACCCGAATAAAATATTCATTACGGATAGGATAAATATCCGCAAAATAGATATGGATACTTACATATATAATAAGGCATTAAAATAAATGGATATTAGTGGGGACACTGGCATCTTATTACTCACTCCGTCCCATATCGGCACTACATATTTATATAATGTTATCTATATAAGTGTTTATTTATTTCTTAACTCGACAATAACATCCAAAATGAAAGTAAATACGAAATAACATAGAATACTAGAAATATGATGATAAAATCAAATGGTTAAAAATGGTGAAAATTGTGTTGATAAGCCATTTCACTTGTTTTCTAATGAGAAAAATGGTGAAAATTATGTTGATAAGCCATTTCACTTGTTTTCTAATGAGAAGTTATTATTGTGACAATAAACTATTTTTCTTAATTTCTAACAAAGAATCATTGCCTCCTTATTAAGCTATTTCACTTGATTCCCAATTAGGAATCCTTTCCCCCATATTAGGTTACTACTTTTCTTTTATTCCTAATAAAAAATCATTTAGACTTTATTAGGATATTTTTCCCAAATCTTGATGAAGAAACTTTGTGGCTTGAATAAACTATTTTTCTTGATTTCCGACAAGGAGTCGAGGCGTCCCTTAGAGACAATCACAATAAAATAAAAGTTGTCAACGTCACTCAGGGCTACACACTATAAGAGGCACTAGACAAATAAAGGGGCTTTGAAATAATATAAGAGCAATAACACCAAGACTTTATAACTCTGCCGCTCAAAGACGTAAACATTTTTACTTAAAAATTTTAATGGAAAATATTACACAAAATCCTCAGAAGGGATATACTATAAATTAAATATAAAAATAAGATATTACAAATCCAACCATAACATAAACTTTATGGTACAAAGTCTACCTTACATGTAAACGATCATGTTGAGTCCCGATGTGAATCCTCCACATTTTAATGTTGTCACCAACAAGATTTTACAAATCCAACCATAAGATAAATAAAGTTTTACTACTCCTCCACTTAAATCCACACCAGCAAAACCAAAATAGCATAAGCCAAACCATCACTGCTTGCATATGATCTTTCTTGCAGAAACATTGACAGGACAACCTATACAACTGATGAACAACACCATATTTACTCCTTGATACAAGACCTAACCGCATGTCCATTTAGTCACATCATATTTGATCAGACTACATAATTTCAAAGACCCGATTTATGGCTTATTCATACTGCTTTACAGTGCTCTCTGTAACAAAAGCATATGGATCATGTGATTTTCTTGATATCCATTTATCACCACCTCATTAAGTTTTGAACTTGCATATTTTTACTCTGAGAGCCTTTGGGCCAACATGATGTCAACTTGCACAAAACTCACCCTATATCATCATATTCTCCAAGTTTAACATTCTCATTACAATTTTTCATACTACATAAACAGAAGAACTTTCCTTCCACTAAGCTCTCATGACACAAAAACATAAATTTATGTCATAGCAGCCAAAAAAAATCCATGCCTAACCAAGATTACATAAATCACTTTATGCCACAATACATCGTAATGGATATAAACCACATTGAAAAAAACTTCATTTTGCATCAACCATATACTCCAAATAATATTTTAATGGATCAATCAGTATAGATGCATCTCCCACTAGACCCTTGAAAAGAGTTTCGTTTCACATCAACCATATACTCCAAATAGTAATTGACCGAAACAAGCTTTTCAATTTCTTCACGCCTCTCAGAATTCCAAAAAATATTCGGTTACTGTGAGACCTTTTGGTAAGGAGACGTCCAACTAATCATATTCTTTTTGCCATATCACTTTTGCAAACACACAATAAAACCAATATATTGATGACTTTCCCTCCTTTGTAAAGATAATGCACAAACCACATTATGAGACTCTTGGACAACCCCTCTTTTTTTCTAGTTCATCTCAAGTTGGTAAACGTTCCAACATGAAATACCAACCAAAAATAGTAATATTCTTTAATACCTTAAAGAGTATGGTTGAAATTGTTGGTATATCAAGTGTGAGTATGAGTCTCACATCTGAATGCTGAACACTTTATAAGTGAGAAGATCCATATACCCAATGCTTTAAGGTTTTATGTTAGTATATGGTATATCTCTCACTTATGTTACTACTCATAAGCCTAATGTGATGATTCCCAGTCCCTTTTATGACCCAACTGTGCTATTAGAGCCTAGTTTGACTAGGGCTCCTTGTATCGAAAGTCTTCCTAGCAAAGGTGTTTAGGCGGCGTGTTCCATTGATTTATCGATAGTCTCCTAGCAAAGGTGTTTAAGCGGCATGTTCCATTGATTTATCGATAGTCTCCTAACAAAGGTGTTTAGGCGGCGTGTTCCATTGAGGCCATCCAATGTTACTCCAACTAGATATGAATGAAAAAAGCTTTCATATTAGGGAAAGACACCGTATGAAAAAGTGAATGTATAACACTTTATAAGTGAAAAGACCCATAAATAAAATAAAATTTTAGGTTAATATGTGGTGTCGCTCTCTCACTTATGTGATTACTCCTAAAGCCGATGTGATGATCCAGCAAAAAATACCACTTAGGATAGTTGTAAAATATCCATTTTTTATTTCACCGATTATTTTTACTAAAAAATATATACTTCATTTATACCTTATCATATATGCCTAAATTATCACTTCTAACTATTTGTACATGCTATAGTACAAAAACAAATTTATTGTATCTTTTACACTTATTATTTATGTAAGCACATTTATATTCTCTGGTTTCTAAATTATTAAATTTAAATTTTAAATTCTTCGTTTCCTTAGGGTTATAATTTTCTCTTTATGTCTCATTTTTTTAATTTTTTTTTACTATAAATAATTTAATAATTTATTATTTTACTTAAATTCTAATAATCTATTATAAATTTTTATATATCTATTTTTTCTAATTCAAATTAAAACATATAAATTTATGTTCTCTTTTTTAAAGTTCATAAATTTATACAATTATTTAATGCAATAACTTTTCCCTTTTCTCAACTTTTTTCCAATTACATTTATTCAACTTAAAAATATATAAACTCGTGTTCTCTTTTATAAAGTTTTATAAATTTATAAACTTATTTATTTATGTAACTTTAATCTCTTTTTCAAGTTTTTCCCATAAATTTAATGACGTGTCTATTATATTTTTATTCTAATATTATAATCAAACCAACCATTAAATATACTATTTTTATTCTAATATTATAATCAAACCGACCATTAAATATACGTGTTTATTATATTTATTTTTTCAACAAAATTATTTATTTAATAAAAATATATATAATCTATTGGATTTTAAGACGTTGCCTCGGTAGAAAAGCAAATTAAGGAGAAGTGACTCATACTTTATTATCTAATTTTTTTACTTTTCGAAAAACACAAGCATAAGCCATTTTATAATCTTAAATAAACTTATTAAAATTACATATACAATATAATAACAATATTTTTTATTTAATAGAAATTTATTTCAAACATTCACATACAAATATATATTAAAAATACATTTCAACTATATCATTGTGAAACATTAAAAAATATACTTCACCTTTGTTTTAGTAAAAAGGGAAAAATAAACCATATATCACAAGAAAATAATTAATTTAAATATACATGTGTACTGTCATATCATCTTCTATTAGTTGTCACATCAGTTAGTCTCATTTAATGTTAGGAGTCAATAGTATGGATAGAAAATTTTATAAAGAAAATGTTTAGAGGGATTAGTTGAAAACGGCTATATTTTAAAGGGATCAAAAATATATTTAACTCTTATTTTTTTAACTACTGATTTATTGACTGAAGTTTAATTTTTTTTAAAGTGAGTAAATGAGACGTCGCAAATTCAAATTTATGTCTTTATTGTTAGATGTTCCTACACAACTATCAACTAAGTTGAATTAGCGAGATATTACTTGTTTTTATAGGTGTTTATGTTGTGAAATTAAAATGTTCAATCACAGTAAAGAATTTGATGTGTGAGACAAATAAAATGACAAACAAAATAAATGACTTTGGGCAAAAATCTCTATATAAATAAGACAACAATTTAACTTGACAGAAAATAATAAAGTAACTCTCTAATTAGTTATAATTCATAGAATTGATACAAAAGATTACAAATGAATTACATATTTATAATTGTCAAAATCAAACGAATATTTAATGGAACCAAAATATAACTAATTAGCAAACTAATCCACAAACCAAAACAATCATGCCCGATACATGAAAATTGCTTGAACCATACTCTATATCCCAACGGGTCAGAATTACCCCACCGAAACTGAATCAAATCGGAATTCATACCAAATCATGATGCTTGGGTTGGACATTTTATTAATTCATGCAAAAATCGAACTAAATCAATGAAAGTCGATGTTAATTAGTTAGGCAACATATTTTCAAAATTCTATATGCTTACTCATCTATTATAACCAACCATAATTAATTCTCATTATTCATATCATCATTATCATATAAACCATTATAAGATATTCAACTCCAATAAAAAAAATAAAACATCGTATGTATATCGTTCACAATCTATTTATATAAACAAAAAAAATTGATTTTATATTATTTTGGAAAAATTAGTTATTTAAAAAAAATATTTTTTTACATTTTTTAATGTGTTCGATTAATCCAACTCAAACCAACCTATTGTTTCTTGATTTTTTCGATTTGGGTTTATTGCTAATCTGTATAAATTCAATCCAAACCAATCCATTTATTTATTTATTCATTTATTTGTTTAGGTCTTAGAATCTCTCGAAACATAACTAAATTGAACCGCAAAACACCCTTATCGACCATCGCCACTAGTCGACAACCAAACCCTCCATTAGCCTTCGTCGACCTCTAAATTAATTTTAATTTTTACAATTTAAAAATATATTTACTTTATCTTCATCACTTATGATTTTAGATCTATTTTAACCATCTTGATTTTTTATTTATTTTATACATTGATTTTTCTTATGTATTTGGTTTTTTGTTTTTTTACAAAACATATGTATTTGGTTTGATTCCTTTAGAAGAGTAAAATCTCAAAAGAAGCCAATATTTAGTCCACTATAGAAGAATGATTAAATAATAATAGTGTTGTAATCTTTAGTATATATCCATCATATAAATAGGCAATTAAAACACAACATAAAAGACTCATAGAATCATCATTTGAGTCGCAATTGGGTAAACTTGAACTAAAATTTTCCCAGAAATATACTCAACAACCATTTTCATATTAATACTTTCATAATACAAAGAAGACCAAGATTACCGATAGATTATTTCATTTTATTTTCTTCCTATCAATTGCTAGCAAACATAAATATTTATTAAAAACAAGTAACATTGATATACTATTAGATCAACTTGATCATTTGGATTTGGGAAGACGTTTCTTCTTGGGTGCTTGATTGAGTTGATTTCCCTTTCGCAACCCCACTGACGAGCCCGCCTCAACATCAGATTGAACTGTCGGACATTTAAACTTCTTTGGTCGGCCTCGTTTCTTTGGCTTAAGAGATGAATCAGCTGCTGCTGCACCAACAGGATCCATAATTTGGTTGTGAGATTCATCCACAACCACTCTGCATGAGTCAAGGTTGTCACCACCAACACTAGTGTTTTGAGGCTCACTTGGTATGAGAACACTCAAAGGTAATTTTGGCTTAAGAGGATTGAAAAAATAGGTTGACAAATCCTCACACATAGGTGTCCTAGCACTTTCAAACATGGCATCCCATTCAGTAGTGTAACAAGCAGAAAGTTCTTCTGTTACATAAATGTATTCATAATCATCAACATTATCAACCAATGGTTTGATTGCATGAGAAGTTTCAGAAGAAGCTGGTGTTGGTGTTGGTGTTGGGGGTTCCATGTTTTCAAATGAACCATTGTTGTTGTTCGACATTTTTCAACTTAACTATTTGTGTTTTTCTAAGTGAATTGAAATGAGTGTGCTTGTGTTTGTGACATTGCAGTAGTCTTCCAATTTATAGTGTCAGTTTATAATTATATTTTTTATTATTTATTGAATTTTAATAAGTTCACCTAATACAAATTTTCTCTTTTAGAGAAATATATTATTTTAAAATTATATGTCATTTTAAAACATTAATGAAATATTCAAAGTTTATTTTCTTTTTGTCATTTATTGTAAATTATTCAATTTTTTATTTTTTTTAAATACTTACATTAATAATGGTCATTTAATAAATTAATTTATAACTTATTTTATATAATATAAATTTAAAAAATGTCATATATATAAAACAAAAAATAAATAAATCTAATTACGAAAAAGATATAAAAACTCAAAATTATCCAAAACAAAAATTCTTCGGCTCCTATAACAAAACAGGATACTGGTAAAAGAAAACCTGAAAACACATCCGTCAAACCACCAAAACTGATATCCACTTTTGCTATTTTTCTTCTTTTAATATAAAATTAATTCTAGATGTATCTTTTTTATATTTTTTATTGACTGATTACTTAATTGATAATTTGATATAGATAGTAATTAACACAAATTAAAGGAAATTAATATATTTTAAAGAAAATAATAATAATAATAATAATAATAATAATAATAATAATAATAATAATAATTCACTAGTTAAAAAGTGCAGGTGCGTGTTCCTCCTACAAGGGAAGAAGACTCGAAGGTCTTAGCAGGTATATTATGTTGTATGGTAGTTAGGATTTGCTCACGGAAGCGATAAGCCATGTATGGTGGTGGTTTAAAAGTCCTGCTCACGTGAGGTGAGAGACTTTGTTAATGCCAAGTGTTTTTAGGTATAAGTGTATATGGGGTGTGATATGTATGAGTTAAGATTAGGCATGTCAATGGGGCAGGTCGGGGATGATTTTTACCTCCCCCAATCCCTAAACAATCTTCATTTTCCGCACCGATCCTCAACAAGTATCTCAGTTTGACAAGTGCTTCCTCCTGATCAGGAGAAATTATTGACCATCTAATATTTAAGGAGTAGTCTTGGGCTTCCTCTCCCTTTACTAACAACTCTACACACGTCATCAGTGTCAAGGGCGAGCCCTTAGGTCATCGCCTAGGCGGTACCACTCTTGGACGAAGATGCCCTAGTTTAGGACACTTACAAATATAATATTACATAGTCCCTCAAGTTCGAGGGAGATTGTATCCTTTTTCTAAAGGTGCGAGTCCCTCAGTTTGGGATGTGTCCCTCAACTAAAGGTGAATATTTATTAAAGAGTGAGTCTCCCAACTTTGGGTGACTCCTTTAGTTGGAGGCGGCTACTTACATGAGCCTTTAGTGGATGGTTCAGATTCCAGTTGTCTCTTGATTAGTTACATAATGTCAGCTAGGGATGACAATCAATCATTCATCTGGTCACATTTACTTCCATATAATGTAAGAATTGATGGCATGTTTTTCGAGACCCTAAACGTTAGTGCCACGTGTCAGAAATGTGCTATGTTTTTTCTAAACCACAGGGGAGTCCAAGGGATCATTTATGGATACCACTCCCATATAAAAGGTTTTCTCCATTTTATTTTCTCCATTTAGCTCTTATACTCTCTCAAGCTTGCCTGAACATTTCACCTTCTTCATCTCCCCATTCGCAACCTTCTTCTAAGTATGAATTCTCTTTTTCTGACTTTGTAGCAAATAGGTTTTATGAAGATATATCCGAGAAGGGATTTTAGGCTAAGCATATGGTTCTAGGTTAGGGCCCCTATTTTTTATGATTATAATGGACGTGGTGATTTCTTTTTTGTTCTACTGCTTTCTCAGGAACAAAATGGATAATGTCTACCTCCCCCGTCGTGCCCAAGGATGTCGGAGATTTTGAATATAGTTAGTGTTAGAAGATGTCAACTTATCTAGAGAGGGTGAATAGATCCCAAGTAATTTTTTTTGAATAAAATTAGTTTTAAAAACTTTAGCAAGCAGAAAACCACCCGGATCAACTATTGTCTAATCCAAACCGTTATCAAAAAGTTCGGATATGCGTTAACCAATGTAGTATGGTATGATAATAATAATCAATTAAGACAATATATATTTTCACAACCAACATGTTTGAGTGTTAACACAATCAAAACATAATTCCAATAAAATCAATTAACAAAACACAATGAGAGAAATTTTTAAACACTTGGTGTGCAATTTGATATTTTAAATTTTCCTTTTGACTTTTTTATATGATACTCAACTACAATTCTAAGAATTGTAGTCTAATCAACAAAGAAATTTGAAGCTTGATGACCAACAATTTTTCTATATGTATGAACTGCACAATCAATGAATTTAAAAATTTAAGATTAAACGTAAAATAGAGAAGGAGAGAGAGAGAGAGAGAGAGAGAGAGAGAGAGAGAGAGAGAGAGAGAGAGAGAGAGAGGACACAAGTATTCTTTAGGCAGTTCACTAATCGTCCTTTCTATGGCTACATCTGCACCCAATTCCGTTTGAAATTGAGATAATCAATCTTACTTTGCAAAAAATAGTTTACAAGAGAAATGTAGGAATGCAACCCTACAATCTCTATATTTGATATTGATCCTAACACTTTCTCTTCCCTTGATCTGAGCTTGATCAAGTCACCCAACAATACCAATTTGATCCACCGTCTCACAATACTCCTTTGCAAGAAACCATCGTTCTTCAAAGTTTTCACTCGACCGAATACAAATTACAAATTGTTGTCCCCCAATATTTTCATCCGATTCACCATCTCACGCTACTCCTTTGCAAGAACCCCTGTTCTTCAAAGTTTTCACTCCATAAAACTGAATTGTGAAATCATGTCAAAACCCCCAAATCAAAACTTTGATCTGAAGAAGTGAAAAACACAAGAAGGGGGGGTTGAATTGAAAACTTGAAATCAAATGCGCAATGACAGTATTTTTATCCTGGTTCGTTTGATCCTAAACTACTCCAGTCCACCCGTCAAGGTGATTTCACCTCTCTCCAACGAGGACTTAATCCATTAATCAAAAACTGATTACAATCACTACTTTGACAACTGTCAAAGTCCTCTTGAGTACAACCACAATCCGGTTAATCTCAAAGAAAAACTGTCTTAATCAAGATACAAGAATTCTGTGTATGATTGTTTTTCGTTACAAAAAAAGTTACCACAACTGTGAAATTTTACACAAGTTAGAGCGTAGAAAATAAGTATGTAAGCTTGCAGCCTTTTGAGATGAATTGCAGTAGTGTGGAAAATCGTAAAAAATTTAATCTCTTATCTTGCTTATATAGGCAATGGAATCCTGTCCAACATTAAGCGTGATAAAGGACATTTAAGCAGTTTCCATATTGAGAAGATCATGTCTGAATGAAGCCGTTGCATATGATGTTGTCTTTATTGAACAGTAACGCTTCAGAATCTTACAATCTTGTATGCTGCAATTGCTTCAGAACATTGATGACTTAGAGTTGTGAGAATATGATTTTATATGAACCTTCTGTTCAGAATCAGAATATTCTTCACTACAGCGCATGTTCTGATCATCATTCTTCAGCGCAGATTCTGATTACCTCAGCAAGAAAGCTTAACTTCTGATGCTTCTTTGGTCAGAACTTCTGCATATAAAATAACATAGTTTAGAGTGCATATTTGTTCTTTGTATTTGTTATCATCAAAACTCTAACTAAGGGTTGTAGAATCAAACTATGTTCTAACAATCTCCCCTTTTTTGATGATGACAAAAACTAGGATTTTCAATGAAAAATATAGAAAAAAAAGCTTAAGAGAGAGACTCCCCCTGAGTTGATTACTTCCCTGAAGTTCCTTCTCATTGGAGCTTTTGATGCATCTCCTTCTGTTCTTATCAAAATATGTTCCTGTTCAAGCTTTTTAGAAAGTAAAGGTTAAAATATTCAGAATGTTTGAGACTTTGTCCTGGTATACTGTTATTGAAAATATCTTACTTTCTCTCCCTTTTTGTCAGTTATCAAAAAGCAATATAATCAGAGTAAAAAATATGAATTATATTGAAAACAGAATGCAATGAAAAGTTTCAGAAACAAGGAGGTAAAGATAAAAAGTTACAGATAAACAGTTTTAAAGAAAATCTAGGAAGGAGGGGGAAGACGTGTGAACAACGCTTCCAACAAGCTCTTGATCTGAGTGCTTGACTCTTCCTGCTTTCCTAGAATGTCTTTGATTTCTTTTGTAGTATCTTCTTGTTTATCCAGAATACCCTTGATCTCTTTGTTTGTATCCTCTTGCTTATCCAGTCTGGAATGGATTAATGCATTCTCTTTCTTTAACTCTTCCAGAGTTTGCATGACTAGAGACAAAGCTGGTGTATCTTCAGGGGTTGCATGTTGTTCAGAACATTCTGCAGCCTCTTCTGATTGAATCACTTCTTCTACTACAATCATGTCTTCTGGAGGAGTAGTCAGAGAGAGACTATCATAATCTGGTTCAACAACTTCTGAAGGATGGTGCTCTTTCCAGGGAGCATTATCCAGTAGAAGAATTTCTTTCTTGCACCATTGGCTCAGAACTTGATCATGGAAGGCATTCAGCTGATCAATGAAGTTCTAATGAGCCCTTTCATAACCCAATTCCTCCAGCTTCAGGGTTTTAGAGTTGAGCCATTTTCTAAATCTTTCCCACAAAGAATCAGAAGCAACATGATTAGAAATCTCTAGGCTTGCTTGCTTCAAAGAATTGATCAATTCCTGCATTTCTGTTTCAAAAATCAACAGACTCTTATCAACATCTGATTTTGTTGCGGTTGGTTTAGGTTTGGGAATGGCAATTTTGTTTGAGGTGGAAGCTAGTCTGTCCAGCACTAGTGGATCAATGACAATTCTGAGGTTGTTAGCTGGATGGTTGATGGGTGAAGGAGTGGGAGAGTCAGGAATTATAATTGGTGTGTTAGGGGTGTTTGGTGATGTAGATTCATAAGGTGAAGGGATTTCCGGAATATCATGAATAGTGAGAGGTAAGCAAACCGTAAGAGGTTCTGTTATTCCAGGGATTGGGATAGTGGTATCAGAATCTGAAGGAGAGTCTTCAGATTGGTTTGTGGTAGTGTGTGGAGTTTCTAGTTCAGGAATTTCAGAGAATGGGTTTTCAGAAGGTGGAGAGAGAGAATGTCTATTTTCTGGTTGTGGTGAGTTGTGGTTCAGATGTTCTGGTTGAGTAGAGTGTGGTTGTGGATTTTATGGTTGTTGTTGAGAGTTTGTATTTTCTGGTATTGGAGAGGAAAAGTCTGGATCAAATAGTTCAATGTCAGATAGAACTTTGGCAAGTTCTGGTTGATGATGTTTAGGATTTGGATTTTGATTGGGGGAGTGAGGTTCATTCAAAAAATTTCCTAGAGTTACAGATGGATCAAACTCTATGTCAAAATCTTCAAAAGTTTGGGGTGAAGTATTTTCTATTGGTTGAGGGGGAATGGTTTCAGATGTTGGAACAGAGACAGCTATTGATTCTATAATAGAAACAGAAGATGGATTACCTTTTTTCGCAGCTTTAGGTGCCTTCTGAGAGGACCCTTCTCCTGCTTCTTTCCTCTTTTTGGATTTCTTTAGCACAACCTCTGGAGCTGGCCTGTGCAGATCTTGAATGTTGATTTCTGGAGAAGTCCCATCACCCTTGCAAGTTTCAAGGTATCTGACTATGATTTCTGGGTTGGCATCTATCTCAGAAAATAGTGGAAAATCCTTCAGAGGGATTCTCCTAGAAGTATTGGTCTCATGAGAATAAATAGTTGGTTCCTTCTTAATGATCTCAATGATCTTCATTTTCATCAGATTCTTGGCGTCCAAAGGCTTCCCAGCAGTTGCTTCTAGAGTGCTTATTTCTTGAGCCTCTATCAGATGTTCTATCAGTCTGTTTTCTGTTAGAATATATGATATCAATCTTCCTAAGGGAATCCAATCCCTATTAGTTCTTTCTTCTTCTCTTGTCTCTTTCACACTTGTTCTGACATGGTTGAAGAGCAAGTGTGGAAGGTTTATCTTGGTCTTCTTTGCAATGAAGTAGACCAGAAACTGCTGATCAATATTGATGTAATCAGGAGATCTTGTAGGCTTCCTGTGATTGATACATCCCAAAATTATTCTAGCCCAGATTCTGTGATGACCCTTCAAGTCTCTGGTCTTGCTGGATGGCTGTCCAGATGTGAAAATTTCCTTGGCAATAGATTTTAGGTCAGAACATCTATCAACCATATCAATGCATCTGACTCAACCACCATTGTATCCAATGAGTTTCCCAATAAGATATTTTGTTATCACTATTTTCTTTCCCATAACATGTGAAGTAACCTGGTGGTTGGATGAGGTAGCATGAATCCAGAACTCTTTGACGAGAATGGGAAACGTTGGACCCAACAGACGGTCAAAATACTCGTTCCATCCTTGAGCAGTTACGTCTTCGTAGAGATTAAACCCATTTTCTTGTAAACTCTCAAAATCAATGATCAATTCAGAGAGAACTTCCAGGTTTTCAACAGGAGTGAGAAGTTTTCTAATGGGTTCTTCATATTGTTTTGTTGATGAAGATTCAGGAGCACTGAGATTCTTGAGGCTTGATGATGATGCCATTGTTCACACGGGTTTGTTGAAGAAGATGGAAAGGGTTTTTGAAAACGAAACTTGAAATAAGAGAGAATATAGAAGATAGTAAAAGTGAATGAATGAAATAGTAAATTGAGTTTAAATAGGGTTTTGGAAAACGTAAGAAGTAAGTAAGAAAATAAGTAATGATTATATGCATTAATGAAACCTGAGATTAGGGGATTTAGAAAGATATTGAACGGTTACCACTGACAAGTGTCTCAATGCATCCAATCAGAGCCTTGGACCCTTTAGAATTTGGAAGCGTGTTCAGCCTCAGAAGGTGGCTTGTGAGAGGATGACAGATGTTTGATAATATGAACTGCACGCTTCTATCCTTGAAATGAAACGTTCATATCTTCATAGATAGATTCTAAGGCAACTGTACTTCTAACTTTTGAAGACAAGTTGATCAGATTTTCACAGAAAACAATAAAGTTCTGAGGGTTAAGATATGTAAATAAAACATTTTATTCTGGGCATAACTTCATGCTGAGATGTTTCAGAATGAAATTGAATCTGTCTTCAGAAAGAGGTTTTGTAAATATATCAGCCCATTGATGGTCTGTGTCAATAAATTTTAAGATAAGAATTCCTTTCTGAATATAGTCCCTAATAAAATGTTGTTTTATTTCTATATGCTTAGCCCTAGAATGCAAAATAGGATTCTTACTGAGACATATAGCTGAAGTGTTATCATAGAATATAGGAATGTTGCTCTCAAATATGTTGAAGTATTCAAGTTGACTTTTCATCTAGAGAATTTGAGTGCTACATCCAGCAGCTGCTATGTATTTAGCTTCTGCTGGTGACAATGCTATTGTGGACTATCTCTTGCTGATCCATGAGATCAGATTGTCTCCCAGAAACTGGCAGCTTCCAGAAGTGCTTTTACGCTCTACTCCGTCTCTAGCAAAATCAGCGTCACAGTATCCTACTAAGCTGTATTCATTGGATTTTCTATAAAAACAAACCCATATTAGTAGTACCTTTCAGATACTTGAAAATTTGCTTAAGTGTTGTTAAGTGAGATTCTCTAGGATCTGATTGGAGTCTAGCACATAAGAAAACACTGAATAAAATATCAGGCCTTGAAGACGTCAGATAAAGGAGAGAGCCAATCATACCTCTATAGACTTTCTGTTCTACCTTTTTACTTACCTCTTCCTTTTCCAGAATGCACGTGGGGTGCATTGGAGTCTTTGAGAGCTTACATTCTGAGAGATCAAATTTCTTCAGAAGTTCTCTGACATATTTTCTCTGATGAATGTAAGTTCCTTCTGAAGTTTGGTTTATCTGAATGCCTAGAAAGAATTTGAGTTCCCCCATTAAGCTCATCTCAAACTCTTCCTGCATGCACTTAGCAAAATCTCTTCCCAGAGAAGGTTTAGTGGATCCAAAGATGATGTCATCTACATAAATTTGACACACTAAAATGTCATTCTTAAATGACTTATAGAACAAGGTTGTGTCCACTTTCCCTCTGGTGAATTCCTTTTCTAACAGGAAGTTACTTAGTCTTTCACACCAAGCTCTGGGAGCTTGTTTCAGACCATAGAGTGACTTCTTTAGTTTGAAAACATATTCTGGGTGTTTGACATTCTCAAACCCATGGGGGTTGGTGTACATATACCTCTTCATCTATGTATCCATTTAGGAATTCACTTTTAACATCAGTCTGATACAGAGTGATGCCATTGTTTACAACAAATGAGATTAAGAGTCTGATAGATTCTAACCTGGAGACTGGAGCAAAGGTTTCTGTATAGTCTATCTCCTCTTGCTGACTATAACCTTGTGCCACCAGTCGTGCTTTGTTTATGATGACTTCTCCTTGCTCGTTCAGTTTGTTTATGAACACCCACTTTGTTCCAATGGCGTTGAATCCTTTTGGTTTGGGAACCAGATCCCATACGTCATTTCTGATGAACTGATTTAATTCCTCCTGCATTGCCAGAATCCAGTCATTGTCTAGAAGAGCTTCATCAATTGTTGTTGGTTCAATCAGAGATACCAGTCCCATGAGGGATTCTTCAGAGTTTCTGAATGTTGATCTTGTTCTGATTGGATCATCCTTCTTTCCCAGGATTTTATCTTCTGGGTGAGTTATGCTGCTTCTGGAAAGCCTTTTCTGGAGTTGATCAACAGAAGGTGTTGGATTTCTTGTAACATTTCTTTCTGACGTTGTTGGAGCGTCTCTGTTGAGAACTTCTGATGAGTTGTCTTCAGTACCTGTAAATTCAACTTCTATATCTGCAAAGAATTCATTCTGCTTTGACTTTTGAGGGTCAAGCTTATCATCAAATCTAACACTGATTGACTCTTCAACAATCTGTGTTTCTGTATTGTATACTCTGTACCCTCTTGAGCGTTCAGAGTATCCTAACATAATACACTTTTGTGCTTTAGAGTCAAACTTGTTCAGATAATTTTTAGTATTCAGAATGAAACAAATGCATCCAAACAGATGGAATTAAGAAATGTTGGGCTTTCTGTTCTTCCACAGTTCATATGGAGTCTTTTCCAGAATAGGTCTTATAGAGATTCTATTTTGAATGTAACACGCTGTGTTAATTGCTTCTGTCCATAAGATCTTAGCAATATTAGTCTCATTGATCATGGTTCTGGCTATTTCTTGCAATGTTCTGTTCTTTCGTTCTACAACTCCATTTTGTTGGGGAGTTCTAGGATAAGAGAAGTCATGCAAGATGCCTTTTTCATTAAAAAATGATTCAAAATATTTATTTTAAAATTCTCCACCATGATCACTTCTGACTTTGACAATTCTAAGATCCTTTTCATTCTGAACTTGGTTACAAAATGCAACAAACACAGAATGTGACTCGTCCTTGTGTCTTAAGAACTTTACCCATGTCCATCTACTATATTCATCTATGATCACTAACCCATACTTCTCTTGCCACTAACAGACGCAGTTTTTACTGATCCAAATAAGTCTATATGCAGAAGTTCTAATGGTTTAGAGGTGGAAACAAAATTTTTAGATTTAAAAGTAGGTTTTGCAAATTTGCCTTTCTGACATGCTTCACACAGAGCATCTGAGCTGAACTTCAAATTATGAAGTCCTCTGACCAGATTGAGTTTGTTAATATGAGATATTCTTCTCATACTAACATGCCCCAATCTTTTGTGGCAGACCCATTGCTCATTGTTAACAGAGAGAAGACATTTTACATTCTGACTCTTTAGTTCAGAAAGTTTTATCTTATAAATGTTGTTTTTCCTCTTTCCATTAAAAGGATAGTTCCATCTTTCTGACTAACAACTATGCATGAATTTTGATTAAAGATTATATCATAACCGTTATCACTTAATTGGCTTATGGATAATAGGTTATGCATTAATCCATCAACTAATAGCACATTATTTATAAAGGGAAGATTTCCATTACCTAATGTTCCAGAGCCAATGATCTTTCCTCTTTGGTTTCCTCCAAAGCCCACGTAGCCTCCAAGTTTAAGTTCTGGGCTTTGGAACATATACTTTCTTCCCGTCATGTGTCAAGAGCATCCAGAGTCCAGGTACCATGACTGGTGTTTTAGCCTTGCTGCTAAAGATATCTGCTACATATATAATTTTGTCCTTAGGTACCCATATCTTCTTGGGTCCTGGTTTGTTAGTTTTACCAAAATTCTAGTTGAATTTTGGTTTGACAAAGTAATCATTACTAGTGTATTTTAGGTCGTGTGTGTGCCCATATATGAAGTGTGATTTAAGTGGTGTGCGTTTTATGATTAAGTCCATGGATTTCTTAGGTGTAGATACCTTACCTTGATATCATATCCCTTTTCTGCCATTTCTTCTAACTCCATAGATCATTGAAGCCATCTTGCTTCTATCTATATTTTTAGCCAGAAACTTCTGAAATATGTGATCATACTCTTTGATGATCTCATCAGCATTACTGGGAGTCTCTGAGATTATTTCCTTCTGAGAGTTTTGCAAATCGTTTTCTAATCTTGAAACTTTTTCTTTTAACTCAGAATTTTCTAATCTGAGACTCTCAGTCTTTTCAGAGTCAGAGACAAGATCCCTTTTCAGGTTCTTGAATTTGACTCTGATTTGCTGATACCTTTCCAGAATTTCATTTAGACTTTCTGCAAGTTCAGCCTTAGTGAAATTAATAGTGAAGTCAGGGAATACCTCTTCAGTGTCTGATTCAGAGTCTGAACCAGAAGCTTCACTGTCTTCTGACACGTTTTCCATGAGAGCTATGTTTTCTCTTTCATCATCTGATTCTAAGTCAGCATCAGAAGTGTCCGAATCGTCCCATGTTGCCATGAGGCTTTTCTTCTTCTCCTTTAAGAACTTCTTTTTGGGCTTCTCCTTCTGAAGCTTTGGACATTCACTTTTGTAGTGCCCTTTCTCATTGCACTCATAGCAGATAATGTCCTTGTTATTTGACTTTCTGTGTCCTAAAGAGCCTTCAGATCTTCTATGTCCAGAGGAAGATTCAGACTTTCTGTATCTGGAGGAGGATTCATTTTGATTCTCTGATCTTCTAGGATTTCTGAATTTTCTTTGTCTCTGCTTCCACAGTTGATTCACCCTTCTGGAGAGGAGAGACAATTCATCTTCTTCTGATGAGGATCCATCAGAGGTTTCTTCCATAGCTTGCAAAACCTTAGAGTCAGATTTTCTGTTAGATTTTAATGCTAGTGGCTTACCTTGCTTTTGAGGCTCATCTTCTTCTAGATCTATCTCGTGACTTCTGAGGGAGCTGACACGTTATTCTAGAGATATCTTGTTGAGATCTTTGGCTAGCTTAAGTGTTGTGACCATTGGCCTCCATTGCTTGGGTAGACTTCTGATGATCTTCTTTACGCGATCAACAGTAGAATATCCTTTGTCAAGAACCTTCAGCCTAGCAACAAGGATCTGGAATCTTGAGAACATTGCTTCTATAGATTCACTTTCTTCCATCTTGAATGCTTTATACTTATGAATGAGCGCAAGGTACTTGGTTTCTTTGACTTGTATGTTGCCTTCATGCGTCATTCTCAGAGAGTCAAAAATATTTTTGGCCGTCTCTCTGTTTGAGATTTTCTCATATTCTGAGTATGACATAGCACTGAGGAGTATTGTTCTGGCTTTATGATGGTTTATGAATTCACGTTTTTGCTGGTCAGACATCATTTTTCTGCCTATCTTCTGACCACGTCCATCCACTGGATGTGTGTATCCATCAGTTACCATGTCCCATAGATCAGCATCATGGGCCAGAAAGAAGTTCTCAATTTTGTCTTTCTAGTAGTCAAAATTTTCTCCATCAAAGACTAGAGGTTTTCCACTGATTCTGTCCTTGTCTTCATGATAGTCATTGCTGATGTTTTGGCTTGGTCCCACCATAGTGTTTTTCTAAACTTGGATCTTGTACTGACACAGTTAAGTGTATGAACTCAGAACCAGGCGCTCTGATGCCAATTGAAGAAGTGAAAAACACAAGAAGGGAGGGTTGAATTGAAAACTTGAAATCAAATGCGCAATGACACAATATTTTTATCCTAGTTCGTTTAATCTCAAACTACTCCAGTCCATCCGTCAAGGTGATTTCGCCTCTCTCCAACGAGGACTTAATCCACTAATCAAAAACTGATTACAATCACTACATTGACAATTGTCAAAGTCCTCTTGAGTACAACCACAATCCGGTTAATCTCAAGGAAAAACCGTCTTAATCAAGATACAAAAATTCTGTGTATGATTGTTTTTCGTTACAAAAACAGTTACCACAACTGTGATATTTTACACAAGTTAGAGCGTAGAAAATAAGTATGTAAGCTTGCAGCCTTTTGAGATGAATTGCAGTAGTGTGGAAAATCGTAAACAATTTGATCTCTTAGCTTATTTATATAGGAAATGGAATCCTGTCTAACACTAAGCGTGATAAAGGACATTTAAGCAGTTTCCATATTGAGAAGATCCTGCCTGAATGAAGCCGTTGCATATGATGTTGTCTTAATTGAACAGTAACGCTTCAAAATCTTACAATCTTGTATGTTACAATTGCTTCAGAACATTGATGACTTAGAGTTGTGAGAATCTGATTGTATATGAACCTTCTGTTCAGAATCAGAATATTCTTCACTACAATGCATGTTCTGATCATCATTCTTCAGTGCAGATTCTAATTACCTCAGTAAGAAAGCTTAACTTTTGATGCTGCTTTGGTTAGAACTTCTGCATATAAAATAACATAATTTTAGAGTGCATATTTGTTCTTTGTGTTTGTTATCATCAAAACTCTAACTAAGGGTTGTAGAATCAAACTATGTTTTAACATGATCTTGGTGGAAATTCCTCACATATTTCATGGATGAACACCCCCAAATATTCTCAACCCAATTTAAAATTCAACAGCCTAAATTGGACTTTATTAACTATGATTCTAGATGGAACCCAAACAAAAAATGATTATGTATAATTTGTTTGTGTATATACATAGAAAATGAAAGATGAAGATGAAGAGAAATATTTGTATGTTTATGATTTCATCAACTTTTGAATGATGCATATATATATATATATATATATATATATATATATATATATATATATATATATATATATCTGTGTGTGTGTGTGTGTGTGTGTGCAAGTTGGAGGAAAAAAGGAATGCAAAAGGTGTGTGTGTGTGTGTGTGTGTGTGTGCAAGTTGGAGGAAAAAAGGAATGCAAAAGGTGTGTGTGTATGTTCAAGTTGGAGGAAAAAAGGAATGAAAAAGGTTTAAGAAAAAAATGCAAATTTTTAAGTATTTTTAATGCATGTGTAGACTTCTATAAGTTATGTGTCAACACATTTGAAGCATGTTCCGACCTATATAGATAAGTGTGTCGACATGTATTACAGAGGACACAGACTTAAAAATTGAGTAACATGTGCAAACGCAAAAGTTGTATATGTCGATACATGGCAAAGTTTTTCTTCTATGTGTCGACCTGAAATATTGTATGTATTGACACATGAGTTATTGCGCCTATAGACTTCAAAAATATGGTGTTACATGTGTCGACTCATATCATTTATGTGTGGACACATGAACCTGTTTTACATTAAAAAAACATGTTTTAATGCATGAAACCTTTTTCCAAACTATTTACAAGTTTCGTAATACTAAGATGCACATTTAGACCAAGATGATATTGTCCAATAAATATAAATGCTAAAATTACCTAGTTTTGACATCATACAAAACATCTCTAATAGGAAGGTGCACTCATAAATAACAGGCAATTCAAACAACATAATCATATTGTTTCCATAAATCATCCCAATAATAAATACAATAGCATGAAATATGATGTATATAATGCAAATAAATACTCTATAGTCTCTTTATAAAAACTTCATGTTTTTGCAACTCTTCATATTGGTGTTCCCGATGCTGCAAACATATGTGCCTAGCTTGGTGAATATTCAAAATATAACACCTCTAAAACCAAAACATAAAGATGTTTCCATAAAATATGACATTACTTGTTCAAGAATATCATTTTCATAACAGAAAGCTCAAATTAATTCATGCGAGAACTGATAAATAATAAGCTTACACATAAAATTCAAGGAATAATGGTAGAAAACATGCTTCTATTCCAAGAACATATACTTCAAATGCGAAAGAATCAATAGCATAAAGTCACTATAAGCATATAAATTGAAACACACAATGGTTATCAATAAAAAAATTCTAAGTGAACATTCATGAAATATATCATATATCAAGCACTTGGAAATGTTTACCGTGAAAATTCATAAACAACCGCTGATCTTCCAAAAAAGGTTATTTTGGTTACTTGCAGGATCGATCAGTTTGATCCTAGGACATATGCTAAGTGTTTTTGGGGTTTGATAAGAAGTCTTAACATTGTTAATGAAAAAATTCGACTGGATTTTAAGAGTAAAGGCTTGGATAGGTTTAAATGCACAGGATGAAGGTAAAAGCTTGGTAAAAACGCAAGTAAAGTACAGGATAAAGTAAATTTGTAGTAATTTAAAAGGTTGTAATGATAAAGTTTGCAGAAAAATGTTAAATGGAAAGGATTGTAATGAAATGTAAAGACTTTGATTGCAATAAAGTATGGTGATTCAAACGTACACTCTCAATATTCTTTCTCTCACAGCGGGTACTTGAATAAAATTGAGTGACTTGTACAATGAGTTAAACACACGAAATTCTACACAAAATTCCTATATTTATACTAATAATAAGTAACTTCCAAACAATTTCTTCGTTCCAGGATGAGGACAAGTGTCCTATGAATGCTCTTCGACCCCTATCTTGACGCCACACTGCTTTTTCCAACTGCCAGATGAATTTCCTTTCCATCCTTTCTTCAAATTCAAATCTACTTGCTGCTGATACAAAAGCTTTTCAGTCGAAATTGTCTTTAACTTAGAAAATTCTCCAAGTGTTATTTCCTTCTTAGCAAGGATGACTTCGACACAACTCCTTTCACAGGCTCTTCTGTCGAAGTATCTTCAGCTTAGATTTCTTCAATTTATTTTTAGCTAATAAGGCCAATATATTTGAGGGTCGAATTTAGGAGCTAACAAATTGACCCCCAAGAATGTCAATTTCGACACAAGAAGAAATAGTCATTATTTGATGTTTCTATTCAACACATGTCCATGTCTTGGTCAGATAAGTTCACAGTGAACTTTTCGTCTTCTACCAACCACTGCTAACATCAGAGCCATCATTACGTTTTTTCCAATACGTCACTATTAGTCAGCCGTTATACGCTGCCATGATGACCATTATCCTTATAACCTAGGAAATCATGGCAAACGTTCCCGTCACTTATCTGTACAACCGCTTCAAAGATCACCACGTGTCCCATTTACTCTGTAGCATTAATTACTTTGAGGGAAAACACTCTTCCCTAGCTTCTATAAATAGCCACGAACATCTCCCTTTGGAATTTTTCCAAACATCTGATATTCTTTATCTCTTTGCATTAAAAATGAAACCTCAAGAACTTCATCTCTTTCACAAAATTTATACCAATAAAGCCATGGCCTTTCTTTCAAATGCCCCAAACAACCTAAAGACAACAGACGCTTCTGATTCACGATAACAACTGGATGTTTTCCCATCCAACTCCGTTCCTGCGTCGTCTGGGTTGCTACTACTGAATCAACTTTAAAGTTAAATGAGCTATCGAAAGAACAAGAAGCCAAGAAAAAATAGGTCTAGGAGATTGACCAGAGTAATGCTAGCATGGGAGCTCAAATCAAAGAACTGGAGACCAAGATTGCTGCGAATGACAAACACGGAGAAGAGCTTCTTTCCAGCAATGACTCTAAGAGCCAGGAGGAGCTTAATAGTGGACTGAATTATGTCAAACAAGCCCAATCCTTGGATGCAAAGATTGAATCTCTCCATTAGTCGAGGGATTTGTGTGAAAGGAGCTTGGAACTTCAGAAGAACAAATACCTCTAGATTAAGGCTACTCTTCCATTTTTATTAGAATTCTCTTTTGTACAACCATGCTTATGTAACGAATATTTGAACCCTCTGAATGGGTATATGTAATGATTTGGAGCCATTTTGGCCAACTTAATGAATTCTCCATTTTGGCTATATACTTCGAATGAGGTAAATTGCTGATTACTTTAACTTCTTGAAGTGCATGTCTATATTTTTTCAAATATTTACCATTTACTCTCAAGAGTCTTTTATCTTCACTTAATTCTTCGGTCTCATAGGCACCACCAGAAAATACTTGGATAATCTTAAAAGGCCCTTCCCATTTAGGATACCATTTTCCCATGCTCTCATCCTTTCGATCCATTGGGAGAATTACCTTCCACACCAAATCTTTAGGAAAGAATGTCTTGGGTTTTACTCTCTTATTATAAGATTTTTCCACTCTTTTCTTCTGTATCCTTAAGAGGTCGAAAGCTATCAGTCTTTCTAATCAACCAGCTCATCTAACATCATATTCCAATAAGATTTAGAAGGAATATCTTGATGTAACTAAATTCTTGTTGATTGCAGACAGATTTCTACCGACAACACTGTATTGTAACCATATGTTAATCAAAATGGTATCGTATTGGTAGCTTCTTTAGGAGAAGTTCGACATGCCCATAATATTTGGTCCAACGTCTTATGCCAATTCTTTGGATTTTTCCCTACATGTTTTTTTATTAAACCAATCACTACCTTATTTGCCGCTTCGACCAGGCCATTGGCTTGCGCATAATAAGGTGTAGATATTAATAGCTTGAATCACATTTATGTAGCAAATTATTGCATTTTTTGACTAGTAAATACTAATCCTTGATCAGTTGCTATTGTTGCAGGGATTCTAAACCTACATATAATGTTCTTTTGAATAAATTCAATGACATCTTTTTGGTCTACCTTGACTAAAGGAATTGCTTTGATCCATTTAGTGAAGTAGTCAATGGCCACCAACATATATTTTTGGCTTTTAGATGATGCTGGTCGAATCTCTCCAATAAGATACAAAGCCCATCCCTTAAAAGGCCAAGGTTTTACAATTGAGTGAAGTCCGCTTGCAGGTACATACTAGATGCCTGTATGTACTTGACATTCTTGGCAGCCTTTTGCAAACTCAACATAATATTTCAACATAGTAGGCCAATATAATCCTTGTCGAAACAACAACCATTTTATTTTATGGCCTACTTGATGTGCTCCACATTCTCCAACATGTGTAGTTGAAAGGGCTATATATGCCTATGTTTCACTTAGGCATTTTAGTAGTACTCTTTCTGGCGTCTTCTTGAATAACTCATTTCCCACTAGAATATAACTCAACGCCCTATACTTTGTCTTTCATTCTGTCGAAGCTGTTGGACTTTGCAAATAATCTACTATAGGATTTCTCCAACATTTCTCTATTAGACTGTCTATGAACGAAATCTTGAAGTTTTCTTGGTCAGTGTACTCCACTTTTGTTGTTTCTAAATCTGTTGGAGACAGCTTGGTTGATACTACCCTTCCTCTAACTTCGATCGCTTGTTGAAAATTTTCTTTTGAAATTTTATACCCAGATGCGATTTGTGCTAAGTCATTAGCCACTTGATTTTCTAATCTTGGTATATGTCGAATAGTAATCACCTCGAATTTTTTCAACAAGCGATTGGCTATTACAAAATACATGATCATATTTTCTCTTATACATTTGTATTCTTTTGTAACTTACCTTATGACTAACTCTGAGTCTCCCATTATTTTGACTCGAGTTGCCCCCAATTCCAACAAGATTTCAAGGCCAACAATTAAAGCTTCATACTCAACCTCATTGTTCGAACAAGAACCTTCGATCTTGTACTTGATTTTTGTTGGAATTTTATTTGGAGAAATAATTAGAACTCCCACTCCAGTTCCATCTTTATGACTGGAACCGTTGAAGTATAACTTCCAGGGTTCAATCTCCAAGTAATTTAAGGATTCTTCATTTATTGAGTGGTCGACTATAATGTCTGCTACCACTTGTCCTTTTACAGCCTTCAGAGGCATAAAGGTTAGTGAATACTCAGTTAATGAAAGTGCCCATTTGTCAATTCTGCTGTGTAAGATGGGTTTTGATAACATACATTTTAAAACATCGAAATGAGACGAAAAATAAACATCAACTGGTTTAATATATTTCTTGAGTTTTGTACATGAGAAGTAAAGACATAAACATAGTTTTTCAACTTTGCTATATCTAGTTTCTACATCATTTAAAACTCTACTGAGGTAGTAGATGGGCCTTTCGACACCATTCTCATCCTCTTGAGCCAACATGCTCCCTAAAGTTCTATCAGATGCAGCTATGTACAATCTCATACTCCTATTTCTACAAGGAGTCACCATAATAGGTGGCTTGGTGAGGTATCCTTTGATTTTATCGAAGGCCTCTTGTTGTTCTTGCCCCTATTCGGATGCTCATTTTTTGATTCGAAGTAAGGGTGAGAAGGCTTGTGTTTTTCCACTTAAGTTGGATATAAATCTCCTTAAGAAATTTATCTTGCCAAGTAGAGATTGCAATTCCTTCTTGTTTGTTGGCACTTTCGCCTCCAAAATGACCTTGGTCTTGTTCTGGTTTATTTTGATTCCTTTTTTGTGGACCACAAAGCCTAAGAAGTCTCATGCCTTTATGAAGAAAGTGAACTTTAGAGGATTCATCTTCAGACCATAGCTTCTCATCCTTTCAAAGGATTGTCGAAGATGGTCTAAGTGATTCTTCCCTGAAATAGATTTGACAACAATATCGTCAATATAAATCTGCATGAAAGTTTCAATAAAATAATGGAATATAGAATTCATTGCTCTTTGATATGTTGCCCCTGCATTTTTTAGGACAAAGGGCATTACTACCCATTCGTAAGTGCCTAAAGCCCCAGGGCATCGAAATGCTGTTTTCGACACATCTTCTTCAACAATGAAAATCTGATTGTACACAGAGTATCCATCAAGCATACTCATGTACTCGAAGCCAACGACAGAATCAACAATCATTTCCTCCATATGCATTGGATATTCATCCTTGGGTGTTGCATCATTTAGATCTCAAAAATCAATGCACACCCTTAATGTACCATTTTTATTTATAACAGGTACTATATTTGTAGTCCATTTGACATACCTGGTTGTTCAGATGAACTTGCATTTCAGCAGTCTTTCGACTTCCGTCTTTATCTTCGACAAGATCTATGGTGCAAAACGCCTTGGAGTTTGCTTGATAGGCTTTTTCCCAGGATTTATTGGTAGTTGAAGCTCTACTAATCCTCTGTCGAGACCAGGTATTTCGTTATAATCCCATGCAAAGCAGTCTTTAAACTCCTTCAACAATTGGATTACTTTGACTCTGAGCTCTGGATCTATCTTTGCACTGATATATGTTGTTCTCTTCACCATTCCTTCTCCCAAGTCTATCTCTTCAAGAGGATCTTGTGCTAGCATTTTAATATTGGTTGCTAGCTGATCCTTCTCGAAACCCAAAGGCTCATCACGGTAGATGGCATCTAGCCTCTGGCCTTGCACTTCCTCCTCTCTTGAGTTAGGTGGTTCTGGGTCGAAATCTTTCCCAGGGCCTTCTAGAAGTGGCACTTGCTCATTGGCTTTTACAACCATATACTTCACTTCAACCTCTAAGGCCGCTATCATTCTGTTTTCGGCCACATATGTCGAAATCCTCTGTAATGCTTGTAACTCAGTCATGGTCACTAAAATCACTTCCCCAGCCTGTTGGCCGTATTCATCAATCCCTCCGAAATCAATGTTTGACAAATCCTCCCTATCCCATTGGAATCCATGATCTAAGTGTAGGTATATGGATACCTATTGATACATGAAGGTTCAACATAATGGGAATCTGCCTGCAACGGGGTTGCATCAATCTTCATGGGCGGTTTGTCAACAAATTTTAGTTTGCCATCTTTTATTGCGCCTTGAACGAGATTCCTGAAAAGAAAACATTGTGAGGTTTTATGGCCTAAAAAATTATGATATTTACAAAGACCCCTCTTTTTCCTTTGATCTAAAGGAGGCATTTTTGCCCCTAGGGGCACTATCATCTGGCCATCTTTAACTAACAAGTCAAATATTTCGTCACATTTTGTGACGTTGAAACTATATGTTTTCTTTGGGAACCTATCACTACTCTTTTTAGATTCAGTAGGATTCTTCCCATTTGAAGTTATTAACAGTTTGCAAGAGTATGGTGGCCCTTGCTTTAATTCTGCTAGATCGACCTCGCTCTCTTCGACAGTTATAGGGTCGTTAGATGTCTCTGGATCATCATCATCCACTTCGACATATGCTACCCTTTCTCTTCGATGATTTTTATTCGCCTTATCTTTTTCAGCCTTAAGGCGTTCTACCTGTCGGACTCTATCAGACAATTGGGCCATATCTCTCAGGTATTAGGTATCTAATTTCTTCCTAATGGATTAATCTAGACCCCTTGCAGCCATTTCGACCAACTCATGTTCAAACACTTGTATAAAGCATCTGGCTTTGAGCAATCGAAATCTGTTTAGATACTCATCAATTGGCTTAATGAATATCCTCTTCACACTAGCCAGTTTTTTTAGACTTATTTTGGTATGTCCCATATAGAATTGTTCATGGAACAATCTTTCCAACTGATTCAAATTGTAAATCGAATTGGTCGGGAGTATTGTAAACCAAGTGAAGGCCTTTTTGGTTAAGGAGCTTGGTAAATACTTAATCCTAAGATTCTCATCATTTGAGATTTCCCTAGCCTCTATCAAATACCTTGCCACATGTTCGACAGTGGACTTTGTCGTATCTCCTGAAAACTTGGTGAACTTTCCACCTAGGGGGTAAATCTGATTGCAAGATATAATCTAACAATGGAGATGTAAAGTTTGGCCTATGAAAGCCAATGTTCGCTCCATTTTATGCCATGATTCTTTTGACCATGGTTGTCAAGTTATTATCTGCTGCATGGTTGTGGTGTCGAACCTTTTGTATTACCTCATCGACATTTTGGTTTCTATTTACCACAACTACACCTTGTTCGATAGCTCTTGGGATTTATAGGGAAACTCTATGTACTTCGACCCTAGGTTGTTCGACCTCCACTCTATGGTTCATCCCATCTGGCTGTGGATTCTGGTTAATGGTCATGTCATCCTCTAAGACCACACCCTGATTTCCTCTTATCAGCTCTCTTTAGGGGTGTCGAATAGATTGAGGAACCCCAAAATTTTTGGCCATGCACGTCATTTCCACTGCCATTTGCTGGTTTGGCTGGATGGTATTTTGTATCAGAGGGTTAAGTACTATACTCAAGGTTTGTGCCAACATCTGCACCATGTCATGGTTACTCTCATCCATTTGTTGCCTCAAAAATGCCACAGAAGCATTTGTGAGGCTTCGAATTATATGGGATGTCCCTCCTAAGAGTTGGTTTCTACCCAGATTTGCCATACCAGTTCCAGATCCCTGTAATGTCGAAGATGCACTCACCAAAGGTTCTGAAAACGTGGATGAGGCATTCATAAGGCTTTCCATTTCATCAGTTGGCATGCCATAGGGTTGATCTCGACCCAACCAGGCTGTCGAAAATCCTGGAGGGACATAAGGTTGAACTCCTGAATTTGCCTTTGGTGAGGATGTTCCTGGTGGACCCCTCGGACCTACATAAGGAAGTATTGGTCCTGTTTGTGTAACTGCCAATGTTGGTGTCGAACCAACCGTTGATGGCACATGTTCACTAACTGTTGGTATAACCGCTATTCCCACGGGAATTGGTGGAGGCATTTCTTCACTACTTGGATGATTAGGATTAGCCATTCTCCTATTTCTTCTCCAAGGTATGCACTCTTTGGTGGTTGATTTACCACTTCTCTATAACATACAACACTTTTGAGATAAAGGAAATTACGTAAAGCACTTATGATAAAAACTGTTTTTATCAAAGTTTGTAAAAAAACAAAAACTTAGCAACGTCCCAATGGGCGTGCCAATTTGTTTATTGTGAAAATTGGTAAAGAACCGATGATCTTCCAAAAAAGCTTATTTTGGTTACTTGCAGGATCGATCAGTTTGATCCTAGGACATATGCTAAGTGTTTTTGGGGTTTGATAAGAAGTCTTAACGTTGTTAATGAACATGTTCGACTGGAATTTAAGAGTAAAGGCTTGGATAGGTTTAAATGCACTGGAAGAAGGTAAAAACGCAAGTAAAGTACATGATAAAGTAAATTTGCAGTAATTTAAAAGGCTGTAATGGTAAAGTTTTCCGAAAAATGTTAAATGGAAAGGATTGTAAAGAAAGACTTTGATTGCAATAAAGTATGGTGATTCAAGCGTACATTCTAAATATTATTTCTCTCACAGCGGGTACTTGAATAAAATTAAGTGACTTATACAATGAGTTGAATACACGAAATTCTACACAAAATTCCTATATTTATACTAATAATAAGTAACTGCCAAACAGTTGCTTCATTCCAGGATGAGTACAAGTGTCACCTGCATGCTATTCAACCCATATCGTCATGTCAAGTCGCTTTTCCAAACTGCCAAATGAATTTCCTTTCCCTCCTTTCTTCAGATTCAAATCCGCTTGCTGTTGAAACAAGAGCTTTTTGGTCGAAACTGTCTTTAACTTAGAAAATTCTCTAAGTGCTTTTTCCTTCTTAGCAAGGATGACTTTGACACAACTCCTTTCACAGGCTCCTCTGACGAAGTGTCTTTAGCTTAGATTTCTTCAATCTATTTTTAGCTAATAAGGCCAATATATAGAAGTGTCGAATTTAGGAGCTAACAGGAACACAAATTAATTTATAGTTACATTTGTCTCCAATTCTGTTTGGAATTGAGATAATCAATCTTACTTTGCAAAAAATTGTTTACAAGTGAAATGTAGGAACCTAACCCTATAAACCCTATATTTTATGTTTATCCTAACACTTTCTCTTCCCTTGATATGAGCTTGATCAAGTCACCCAACAATACCAATTTTATTTTCCACCTCGCGTTACTCCTTTTTAAGAAATCACTGTTCTTCAAAGTATTCACTCGGCCGAATCCAAATTGTGAATTCTTGTCACTAAATATTTCCAACCGATTCACCATCTCACACTACTCCTTTGCAAGAACCCTCATTCTTCATAGCTTTCACTCGATCGAATTCGAATTGTGAAATCTTATCAAAACCCCCAAATTAACACTTTGATCTTGGTGGAAAACCCTCACAGTTTTTCATAGATGAACACCCCCAAAGATTCTCAATCCAATTTTCAATTCAAGAACCTAAATTGGACGTTATCAATTATTATTCTAGATGCGCCACAAGCAAAAATTGATTATGTGTAATTTGTCTGTGTGTATGCATAGAACATGAGAGATGAAGATGAAGATAAATGTTTGTATGTTTATGGTTTCATCAACTTTTGAATGATGCGTGTATGAGGTGTATATATGTGTGTAAGTTGGAGGAAAAAAGGAATGCAAAACATGTAAGAAAAAATTAAAAATTTTAAGTATTTTAAATGCATGTGTCAACCTCTATATTTCATGTATTAACACATTTGAAGCATGTGTCGACTAGTATAGGTCAGTGTGTTGACACGTCTGTGATTGGTGGAAATAGAACTGACTGTTTTAGAATGTTGGTTCGCGAAATGTTGTGGTAAGCAAGAGTCGCCACCGTCTTTTATGTTCTCCAACATGGAAAGGACAAAAGAACAGCAAAATTCCTTTTCGAGATGTCTCTCGGTTCGGGAGGTAGATTATAGAAAGGGAAGGTGTTAGCACCCTTTCTATCCGTGGTTATCCACGGGCTCTTAGGTACTTGCTCACTATGTTTTCAAAAATGTTTGCTTTTCTTGTGTTTGTGGGTTTTGAAAAAGTTTGTTTGAAAACTTCGATTTAACCCTTGTATCAGTCCTCAAGAGTGTATGAAGTGTTGTTTGAAAACTTTTGTTTGAAAAGTGTAAGTGCGAAAAGTATTTTTTTTGTTTTGAAAGAGCAAGTACCCATGAACCTCTACCTACTCAAAAGAAATTAAGCTGTGTAAATGTCCTTTAGACAGTACTATCCCACTATTGAGAAGTAGGTAGCACCGTCGTTGGAGTTTTCGGGTCAATTCGATTTTAGGGACATGTGGTCACTAAAGCAATGGTAGGACACCTTAGCGGTAACCCTAGTGTCCTAGATCCTTTTTATCCGAGGCAACCGTTTCGAGGCAACTTGGATCTTTAGACAAGAGGGCGACCTCTAAAACACCCTATACTCAATGACCACGTCGAGGCAACCAAGTGAGGCGTATCCTAGGAGTGGCATGTGCGAGTGTGTCAGGTTTCATGTTAAGTTATCTTTGTACATGTTATGGTGAGCTACGATTGTTTTTAATTTCAGAGATAAGTCTTGCATGCATAATTAACAGTTAATAATTTGCGGAAAATAAATTGCGGAAAGTGAATCTACGCTATTACAAGGCGTCGGGTATTTACATCGCCAAAAACATAACCCTTGAAAAATAAATGCGAGAAAGTAAAGAAAGCGATAAAAGTCCTAATTATCTATTACATTCTCGGAGTAGATACATAAATATGATCAAAAATTAATATGCGCGAAAAGAAATTGGATCGGGAAAAGTCTTTAGGGTTTTGACCCTTTTTGAGAAAAGAATGAATTTTGGTCTTTTTGCATTTATTTAAACCTAATTCTAATTAATTAATTAATTACTAAAAAAAAGTATTTTTTATGTTTTTTAATGAAAATAAAATAAAAAGAGATTAAAATTATCAAAAGAAAAAACCCTAATTCTATGTTGATTTTATTTATTGTGAAAAAGATTAAAGTTAACCTAATTTAAAAGACTAAATCAATTTGGTTAGTATTTATTTACAAAATAATAATTAATAGTGAAATTAATAAATAATAAAAATAAATAATATTTTAGGTTTCTGAATTTATTATGAAAAATAATTATGTGAGTTAATTAAATAATAATAATAATAGTTAATAAAAGAAATTAAAAGAAAAAGAAAATAAAAAGGAAAGAATCAAAGAAACCAGGGGGGGTGATGGCCCAAATATGGAGGTTTGTTAGCAATTTTCCAGCCCAATAACACTTAAGCCTTGTTGACTTTCTGGAAATTGTCCACGCATGCTTTGACTGGGAGCATGTGTTCTTCATCTCCTGGCCATTGGATTGCTGCTTCAGGACACATGGCATGCTGATGTTTGGAGGCACATGGTGAATCACGCTAGGAAGTCTGCATGCAATTATGTTAGAAAAAATAGAAACAAATATTGGGGTGGACCTGGGAATCGAACCCAGGTCCCAATGATACACAACCAGCACACCATCCACTGAGCCATCTGCACGCCTTTGTTAATATACTAACAAACAATTGTTATATATAGAAAATAATTAATATGCTGAACAATAAAAAAAACGCGCGTATTTTGAATCGTCCATTCACACACTTACACCTCATCATCGTTCTCCTTGAACCTGCAAAATACATGTTAGATAGCGGGGGTTGTTAACCCCCACAAAACAGGATGACCAATAATAGCGAATAGCCCTACAGGCTATATAAATATGTCGCGATGGCAGCTTTGTGTTCGTCTGGATGCAACGGTTCCAACCATGGGCATTAGAGGTGCTAATTTTTCCTAAATAGCAAAGCCCCAAATTCAAAGCTTGGAAACCCTAGAAAACGTTCATGGTGTCTTTGGATTCTGGGTGTTTTAATCCAATTAACCTATGCCAAAAGCTTCGTACAGTCCCTAGCAACACAAAACGATCACCAAAAGATGTTAAATACACATGAATAATGAATTGTAATTCTGGAAAAAATGTTCAAACCGTGATACTGTTCTTGGGTATTTCTTGATCTTTAGCGTGTGGTTTTGATTGCAAAACGTTCCTCACACCTCCAGCAGCGTGTTTGAATCCACAAATTGCTTTGAATTGGCCTAGAACCTGGAAAACAGTTTTCACTTTTTCTTGGATTTTTTTGAATGTGATTATGGATTTCTTGCATCAAATTCACGTCCATGGCATTAGGGTTGGCTTGTGTACTTATAGTAGAATAAAATTAGGTCAAATCCTTGAGCAAAGATCCATGAAATAATGGTTTGAATATTTGATTTGCAATCATATATTTTTGAATCTTTTTGATTGGAAAAACTTGCCAAACTTGGAGATTCTTGTCCCCTTGATGTGCACACGAATTTGCCAGCTCTTTTAGGTCATATTTGCTTCATGAAAAGATTGAAAAACCATATCTTGATATTTCCTACAATTTAAATTAATTACATGAATTAAAATTGATTAAAAATCCAATTAATTAATAAAAATAAGAAAATAAATCAATTTAAGCTTGATGGGTCGTGCATAGGTCATGGACAAAGTTTCAACAAGAAATTTGAGGCCCATTAGCAAAAACAAAGTGTTTTGAGCAAAGTTGACTTTTGCAAATTCACAAAAATTTCCCAACTTCTCCAATGCATATCTTGCTCAATTTTGATCATATGAACATGTTCTTGGACATTTTGAAAAGGTATTGAAGTCCTCTAACCAATTCCTTTTGTCCCATGTCATTTGGATTTACCAATTTCAAGCTATGGTCTTTGACTTAAAGTGCATTTTTGTTGACTTTTGAAATTGGCCTATAATTTAGAAATTGATAACTTTTTGTGAGAGCATTTCTTGGACTTGGAATGTGAAGATGAGTTGTAGGAAATGTCATCCCCTTCAAAATGAGAATTGTATGGAATTTTTCTGATGAACCATGAAAAAGTTATGCCTTGGTCAAGATACAGTTGACTTTTCTACTGTCCAAAAATAGTAACTTTTTGCATCTTGATGATTTTTGAGCCATGCTTGTGGAATCATGATCAAGATTTGATCAAATGATGATTGTGAGCTCAAAATAAGATGTTGACCAAAAATTCTGACTTTTGACTGTAAAATGACCATTTTGTCCCTGCAGTTGACTGTTGATCAAATAGGGCTTTTGACTGTGCAAATTGGCACTGTGAGCCTTGAGACTTGACATGTAGATGCTTGAAAATGTATGGAGGCCTATGAGACTTGATTGAGCCATTGAGAACCTCAAATTCCTTGAAAGAACAAAAACCCTAATTTTGACTGCCTTAGGAGGTGGTCTGACTGTGCAACCTCTTAAGCAATTTTGAACCATTTGGAGATGACTCTTGATAAACCTTGAAGAATATGGGAGGGCAAATTTTGGGGTAAAACAGTTGCCCCTGTTCAATCTTCTTAGACCTGAGGATGTAGATTGGCTTGCGTGCCTTTCGTGATCCGAGGGTGGAAGATGATTGAACACTAGAGTGCCCAGAAATTTGCACTCGCATGGTGTAGTATCAGCAATGTGATGTCGGGAATGGGCTTACAGATGCCATTTGGAGATATGATGGATAAGAGGATGGGCTTATAGATGCCCTCCGTAGATTGTTGGTTTTTGTCTTTGTTGACAGGTTGCCTTCATTGACAGATAGTCTTCATTGACAGGTTGTCTTCATTGACGAGTTGTCTTCATTGACAGATTGTCTTCATTGACGAGGTTGTCTTCATTGACAGATTGTCTTTATTGACGAGTTGTCTTTATTGACGGGTTGTCTTTATTGACGGGTTGTCTTTATTGACTGGTTGTCTTTATTGACGGATTGTCTTCATTAACAGGCTGTCTTCATTGACAGATTATCTTCATTGACAGATTGTCTTCATTGAAAGATTGTCTTTTTTGACTGATTGTCTTTATTGACGGGTTGTCTTCATTGACGGGTTGTCTTTATTGACGAGATTGTCTTCATTGACAGATTGTCTTTATTGACGGGTTGTCTTCGTTGACCGATTGTCTTCATTGACGAGGTTGTCTTCTTTGACAGGTTGTCTTCATTGACGAGGTTGTCTTCGTTGACAGATTGTCTTCATTGACAGATTGTCTTCATTGACAGATTGTCTTCATTGACGAGTTGTCTTCATTGACAGTTTTTTGCGTCAGAAAAATCTCTAGGAATCGATTTAACTGGATTTGTCTTCTTTGACTGGATTAGCGTCAGAAAAATCTTTAGGAGTTGATTTAACTGGATTTGTCTTCTTTGAATGGATTAGCGTCAGAAAAATCTTTAGGAGTTGATTTAACTGGATTTGTCTTATTTGACTGGATTGTCTCTTTTGACTGGGCTTGTCTCCTTTGACCGGACTTGTCTCCTTTGACTGGACTTGTCTCCTTTGACTGAATTTGTCTCTTTTGACAGAATTTAGAGTTTAACTGCATCTTTCCTGAAAGGTAAAGGTCAGTCATATGCAAGGCATGATATGGATCAAGCAATGATGTTCTCAACATAAATGAGATTGTATGATATGATGCGTATATGCATGTATCATGATGTATGAAAAGGTGATTGTTGTACCCCAAAATTTGCCCTCCCATATTCATCAAGAATTGTCAAAGTCAAGGTCACAAAATTCCCCCAGGGTTGTGCAGCTCAACTAGGCTCCTATACAGTCAAAACTAGGGTTTGAGTTCTGGTCAAGCAAATGGACTTTTCAAAGGCCCAATCAAGTCTCACATGCTTACAAATGTGGTCAAGAGTCCTCATATCAAGTTTCAAGGCATTCAGCTCAAAATTGCACAGTCAAAACCCTAGATTGCACTACAGTCAACTGTAGGGGCAAAATGGTCATTTGACAGTTAAAAGTTCAAATTTTTGGTCAACACATCATTTGGAAGCCACAAACATCATTTGATCAATGCTTGATCATGATTCTCAAAATTTGGCTCAGAAATCACCAAAGATGCAAAAGTTGCTATATTTGGACAGCTGAAAAAGTCAACTGAAATTGACCAGGGCATAACTTTCACATGGATTATCAGAAAAATTCCATCCAATGCTCATTTTGAAGAGAAAGACATTTCCTACAATTCATCTTCATGTTCCAAGTCCAAGAAATGCTCTCACAAAAAGTTATCAATTTCTACATTATAGGTCATTTTCAAAAGTCAACAAAAAGTGACTTTAAGTCAAAGGCCATAACTTGAGATTGGTAAATCAAAATGACATGGGACCAAAGGCATTGGTTAAAGGACTCAAAGACCTTTCCAAAATGTCCAAGAACATGTGAAAAGCTTAAACATTGACCAAGTTATGCCTTGTGGAAGTTGGGAAATTTTTGGAAATTTTTGAAAGTCAACATGGATGCAAAAGGCCTAAAAATGCAAATGGGCCCAATTATCTTCCAAATTTCTTCATGCCAAGCCTATGCACGACCACTAGGCCCAAAGGGAAGTATTCTCATATTTTTTAATTATTTATTTGAATTAATATTAATTTATATTCATTTAAATGATTTTAATTCATGAAAAATATAAACCTTAACCTAAAAAATCTTTTCATGCACATTATAATGTCAATATTTCGTGCATAATGGATTATGGCAAGTTTTGATAAGATTGGATCATGATTGAACAAAAACAACATGAAAAAGATTGTAAAAGATCCATGAAATCAAATATCTAAAATTCATCAATGCATAAGATTTTGTACAGCTTTTCCAACCTAAATCATTCCTTACATATACTACATCACAACCCTAATGCAAGAAGACTGAAAAGCTGCGCATAACACACTTTGGCATATTGAAATTTTTGACAAAAAAACTCAGTACTGAATTCAAGGTTCGAAGACGATTAAAGCTTTGATTTTTGTTTCAATAGCATCCTGAGACCTTCCTGAACCTTTCTCAATCAAAAACAACAACTCAAACGCCTTGAAACGGTATCAAAAAGTCAAACCGAACCAAGAAAACTTTGAATTCGCATAGCACGATTTAAGCATCCTCATGCATTTTTCTTTATGGATTATTGTTTATCATGATGTTCTAAAGCTAACCAACGTGTTTGATTTTGTTTTTGTGCCATATATGAGAAGTTGCCATTGTTACATACTAGGGTTACAGGTTTCCCAAATTGGGGGTTTCACAACCAGGTAAAATTAGGGTTCAAGATGGCCATGGTTGAACTCAGCGTGGTCCCATGAACAAGAAGCATGCCTCGCGATAGATTTATTGATCAAGGAATTCTATTCGCTATTTCCTGGAATCCCTCTTTAAACCACGCTACAAAAACCGTCGCCTATTCATTTTGTTTTACAGGGTGGGGAAGAAGACAACCTCGTTGTCACCATGTGATTGGCCCTTTTTGAATTCACGCGCGTTTTGCCCATTACGCATTGACTTTGCTTTTTGATATTTAATTGATATTATATGTTAATTATGAACATGATGGCTCAGTGGTAACGCATTGTGTGCATGGCCTCAAAGACCTGGGTTCAAATCCCAGGTCTTGCAAAATTTCATATTATTTTTCTCTTGGCAATCTCATACAGGTCTCACACAAAGACTCACCGTACACGCTATATCCAGGCCACCCACGCGTCCACAATGATCAAATCAATGTCCAGGCTTCATGGTACACCCTAGGCATGAGTCAGACGCGTAGCATGGGATTCAAAAAGTCAACCCAGTTCCAACGTTATTGGGCCAGGCCTCTCAAATTCACACCTCCATAAGGGGACAGCAAACCCCCCCTGGTTCTATCTTTTTCTAATTTTTTTATCTTTTATTATTTTTAATTGTTTATTTGTTTATTTATTTATTTTCTGATTTAAATTAAATATCTTTTTTACAAAAAAATACAGAAAAACATCATAAAAAATAAAATGTCAAAATAAAAATAGAATTTTTAATTTTAATTATTTTCATAATAAATACTTATAATTATTTAATTTAATTAGGTTTTCAATGTTAATTTCTTTTTTTTTGTGAAAATCCAAAAACATGTAGAATTAGATTAATTGATAGTTTTAAGGTCCTTTTTAATTTTTATTTCTCACAATATTATTTATTTATTATTTTCATAATTAAAATCGTACATAATAAATTTTAGGTTTAATTTAGGTCATATTTTTAATTCTTTCTTAATAATTAAAAAATATTAGAATTAGGGTTTGCCGTTTAATTTAACCTCAATTAATTTCCTTTTTTTTCATTAAATCTAAAAAATACAAAAAATATCATTCTCATTTAATTTTAATTTTTAAGTCCTTATTTATTTTAATTATTTGCAAAAAAGGGGTCCAACGCCCTAATTTCGTCTCAATTATTTAATTTGCGCGTTTATCTTATGTCGCTTAATTATAATTATGTATTTGTCCCTAAGCCATGTAATTTACTTTTCGCACTTTATTTCTTCGCATTATTTATTTTTTTCGCTAAATCGGGTCCGGTTTAATTTTGGCGATGTGGACCCGCGCCATTTGTAATAGTCGTAGCTTTATTTTTCCGCAAACTTTATAACTGCTAACAAATATGCATGAAAGAATGTATGGACTTAAAATAAAATCAATGCGTAGATCACAACCAAACATGACAAGATAAATATCTGAAAACGACACACAATGCGCACACACCACCCCTAGGGTACGCCTCACTGTTGCCTTTCGAAAGGTGATCGTCGAGTAGAGGATGTCTTAGTAAGTCCTCATGATCCGGGAACCTGGCATGAGGGTAGCTTCTAAGGTGTCTTCCCATTACTCTGGTGATCACCGCGTCCCTAAAAAACGAATTGACCCGAACACCTCCAATGGTGGTGCTACCTACCTCTCAATGGTGGGATGGCACTACTTTTAAGGACTCTTATACAGATAAATTCCTTAGGGTAGGTAGGTTCTCAAGGGTACTTGCTCTAATTTCAAAAACAAAACGAAATTACTTTTCACACCACACATTTTCAAAAGCTTTCAAAACAAAACTTTTCAAACACTCTGACGTACGAGTCGATCTGAAATTTTTCAAAAGAAACTTTTAAACCCACATTGAAAAGAAGCAAACATTTGAAAACACATTGAGCAAGTACCTAAGAGCCCATGGATAACCATGGATGGAAAGGGTGCTAACACCTTCCCTTTCCATAACCTACCTCCCGAACCGAGAGCAATCTCTTTAAAGGAATTTTTCTGTGCTTTTGTCCTTCCAAATTGGAGAAAATAAAAGACGGTGGCGACTCTTGCTTCCGCGACATTTCGCGAACCAGCGTTAAACAGTCAGTTCCAGATCCACCGATCACAGAACTGGCGACTCTGCTGGGGAAAAAACTTAAAGTGAGGTGTACCTTAGGGCTAGGTTATAACTATGTTTTCAATTGTATTGCTTTGTGTGCTTTAAATTGTGGGTTGCTTGGGAGTTCTATAGATCCTACACCCGGATCTGGGGAATACCTTTCTTAGAAAGTAGCAACAAGGCTGTGAGGGAACTGTGCGGGGTATACCGACATGGTTGAAACAGTCTGCTACGTTGATGTGGCACTTTGGTGTGTACCGGTAACCCTTGAGTTCAGTCAAGGAGAGTACGGGGCCTCCGCGTGGTGTCGTGAAGCATCAACAGACCTTAGGAACCTTAATTGAACTATCTTGGCCTCTTTAGGGTAGTGAGATGACTGACTTTGGTGCAGTCCGAAGTTGGTTGATACTCGATACTACACTCAATTGAGGGTTGCTTTCCTGGAATATTTCGGTCGCCAGTTCAGTGGCTAAATCGAAACGATGAACAATGAAAGCAATCCCGTGATATTGGGAACCTTAGAACCCGGTTACTTTGATTAGGACAGGTTGAACCCACCAACTTCAAGAGGGTACTACCCAGACCCCATGCTGGCCTTAAACCTTAAGGGCTTGTCTTGTGTGCCTTGTTTGCCCTACATGTTTGTCTTTGTAAATATCTGTGGTGTGTTTAATCATAGCATCATGACATCATCCAGCATCATATGCATTGACTAACCATTTCAGGGGTTCGAATTTTCATCTTTGTTCTTGTTTTGTAGGACATGGAAACTGCTCGTAGAAAGACAATTCAGGTCAATCTTGTAAGGGTACCTCCTCAGCTTAAGGAGCTTATATCCAGAATCCCCGAGAACTCTTCATTCAGTGAAAGGCATGGAAGCCTCATCAGCTTGGTCAACACCAACCTTGAGGAAGATATGATAAAGGTCCTGTTCCAGTTCTTTGATCCTCTGCATCACTGCTTTACCTTCTTGGACTATCAGTTGGTACCTACATTGGAGGAGTTCTCCCGGCTCCTGAAGATCCCTATCCTTGATCAGCTACCTTTCAACGGTACAGAAAAGGAACCTAAGCTCGAAGAGATTGCCAAAGCCTTGCACCTGCAGTCATCTGACCTCAAGGGACATTGGGAAGTCAGAAGTGGTATCAAAGGGTTCTTAGCCAAGTTTCTGTTTGAAAAAGCCCTTGAATGTTGGAACTCCCTTGACTTGCAAGCTTTTGAAGAAGTGGTAGCCCTCCTTGTTTATGGTTTGGTGTTGTTCCCTAATCCAGATCAGCTCATTGATATCAGTGCCGTTCAGATCTTTATGTCCAGAAATCCTATACCTACATTGCTGGGGGACATCCTTCACTCATGTTACACTCGAACCATGAGAAAAAGAGGTGTCCTTATGTGTTGCACTCCTCTCCTGGGAAGGTGGTTTATTTCGCACCTTCCACAATCAGTCCTAAAGAATGAGCGGGGTTTGAGATGGTCACAGCGGTTGATGACTCTTACACATGCAGATATACATTGGTGTCCTCGGTCTAGAGGAGATGTCACTATCATTGATCGTTGTGGGGAATACCCTAATGTTCCTTTACTTGGAATCAGAGGAGGTATTACTTACAACCCATGCCTGGCTTGGAGACAGTTTGGTTATGCTCGGAGGGACGGTCCTCATGACATGTTAATTCCTGATATAGTTTTTGATTTCGACAACGATACTCAAGGACTTCGTCAGAAATTTATCAGAGCCTGGAGGATGCCTAGTAGGATAGACAGTAAGACACTGGGTCACAGGAACTCCATCCCTTTGGAGCCTTATCTCAAGTGGGTACGAGCCCGCTCCCAGAAGCTAGTGATGCCTTATCCTCACATGCTTCCAGTGATCAAAGAACCTGTCTTGGAAGGGGAAGTGTCCTACACTATTCAGCACCCTGATATGCCCACATCCTGGGAAGAGATGCAGAAGAGCTGGATCCAGCTTAAGGAAGAACGGAATTCTCTTGAGACTAATCTGCATGCTAGTGAAAGGAAGGTCTTGGAGCTCACCCGTCTGTTGCATGAGGAGAGGAATCTCAACACCTACATAGCTCCGAAGAGGATGCGCAGTGTATTTTGGGATTGACTTGATTTTTGTACCTTTTGCCCATGAGGCTTTGATGTATTAAACAATGATTTTCTTTAATAATAACGTGTGTTCATTTTTGGCTACAACAAATTTGAACTTTCGAACCCTTGAATGCATTGCATACGCATTTCATACATCATGTGCATAGCAGGTTTTTCTCTTTTCAGGTTGCTTACAGTTCTTCGCTGTTTATTTCAGCATCATGAATCCCGGATCTGAATCAACTGAGACTTCAATCAAGGCTCTCCAGGCGCAGAATGCGCAGTTTCAAGAATTAATCCTGGGTCTAGCTAAGGGCCAAGAGGAATTGAAGACTATGCTCCTGAAAAAGGAGAAGAAGAAGAAAAGAAGAACGGTTCTATTCAACTCGGGCCGAAGATTGGGTAATACTCTGCACCAGGAAGAGGTTGCTTCTTCTGTTGGCAAGAGTCCTTCTCAGGCAGAAGCAAGGGTTCCTAGTCCGGTGGTCTCCGACAACGAGACCGATTTTGATGAAGAGCAGTACCCTCCTGAAGACAACAGGTACAAGCAACTGGAGGACAGGTTGAAGGCTATGGAGGTACAACAGGTACCTGGGCTGGATTTCGGAGATCTGGGTTTGTCGACTGGTGTGATCATTCCACACAAATTCAAAGCTCCCACCTTCTCCAAGTATGACGGGGCATCCTGTCCCAAGCTGCACTTGAGGTCCTATGTTCGAAAAATTCAGCCGTACTCTGCGGACAAGAATCTATGGATCCACTTCTTCCAGGAGAGTCTTTCAGGGACTCATCTCGAATGGTTCTATCAGCTGGATGGGACCAAAGTTCGTAACTGGGAGGAGCTGGCTACTGCTTTCTACAAGCAGTATCAGTATAATGCCGACCTTGCCCCCACGCGTACCCAACTCCAGGGTATGTCGTTGGGCGTAAGCGAAGGTTTTAAAGAGTACGCGCAGAAGTGGAGAGATCTGGCTGGCAGGGTGCAGCCACCTTTGACTGATCGAGAGTTAGTGGACATGTTCTTGGGGACCCTATCAGGGCCGTTCTTCAATCACCTCATTGGGAATTCTTCTGCTGGTTTCACTGATTTAATCTTAACTGGAGAGAGAATCGAAGCTGGGCTGAAATCTGGGAAGATTGCAAAGGCTGCATCATCATCTAGTTCGGACAAGAAGCCGTCTAAAAAGGAGTCTAGTGCCGTGTATGGTTCTAGGAAATCAGAAAGACCTGATCGCCGCCAATCTGTCAGTGCGGTCATGATTGCTACGCCTGCTGCCGCTCCCCGGCCAAACAATCCCCAAAGGGCTGATAGACCTCGGAGAGAGTTTACCCGGTTAAGCATGACCCTATCGCAAATCCTGCCACAGTTACTATCCACCAATTTGGTGACTGTCAAGGAGGCGCCAAAGTTCCCTAACACGACCTCTCCTAAGTACAACCCGAATGCCCGTTGTGCTTACCATTCAGATAGCCCGGGGCATGCCACTGATGACTGTTGGGCGCTGAGGAACAAGCTGCAGGACCTCATTGACGCTAAAGAGGTACAGTTCGAGGCGTCTGACAAACCTAATGTGGTGACAGCTCCCCTGCCTGCTCATGGAGTTAATGCTATTGGTGATGAAGAGGAAGTTGATGAAGCTGAGTTTGATAGCTGGATCTACCCGGCTGCTGATGGTGGACTCAACAATTGGAGCGCAAAAGACAACCTCCATGTTTCTTTGGTTACTAAGTAATAAATTTCTTTGTTTCATTTTGTAATAAACATTGATAAACTCTATGGCCCGGTGTCTTACCCGAGGCACCGTGGTTCTATTTGTGAGGGCATATGAACTGTCATTTCAAACATCATGAATGAAAATCTTGGACTATTTTCGCATTGCAAATATTGTGTTCCTTTTTCTTCTTTCATTTCCTTTACATAATTTTCAAAACAGCTGTATTTACACACACACTCACTCATACAGGTTCCAATCCACTCTGGATCTCACTGATAACAGCTCTGCTAATGCCAATTATGACTTCGAAAATCCGATCAACTTAGCCGAAGACGAAGGTGAAGATGATTGCGAAGTGCCTGGCGAGCTTGCTAGACTGTTGCTTCAGGAAGAGAGGGCAATTCAACCCCATGAAGAGCCAGTGGAAACTATAAACCTGGGTACTGAGGCAGACAGAAAAGAGATAAAGATTGGTGCTAACCTAGAGCTCAGCGTGAAGCAACGGTTAACCAAGATGTTACACGACTATATGGAGATCTTTGCCTGGTCCTACGAAGACATGCCAGGGTTGGATACCGATATTGTTGTCCATCATTTGCCGACTAGAGAAGACTGCCCTCCAGTTAAACAAAAGGTTCGTCGGATGCGTCCAGAGATGTCCGAGAAGATTAAAGCCGAGGTCATGAAACAGTTTGATGCCGGGTTCCTTGCAGTGACTTCTTACCCTCAGTGGGTTGCTAATGTGGTGCCGGTACCTAAAAAGGACGGCAAGGTCAGAATGTGTGTTGATTACAGGGATCTAAACAGGGCCAGCCCCAAGGATGACTTCCCCTTACCTCACATTGATGTCCTTGTGGATAATACAGCTCAACACAAAGTATTCTCTTTTATGGATGGCTTTTCAGGCTACAATCAGATCAAGATGGCACCTGAAGACATGGAAAAGACTACATTTGTTACTCAGTGGGGCACCTTCTGTTACAAGGTCATGCCGTTCGGATTAAAGAATGCTGGGGCAACCTACCAACGTGCCATGGTTGCCTTATTTCATGATATGATCCATCATGAGATCGAAGTGTATGTGGACGACATGATTGCTAGGTCCCAGACTGAGGAAGAGCATCTAGATCACCTGCAGAAGTTGTTTGACCGGTTGAAACTGTACAAGCTGAGATTGAACCCGAACAAGTGCACCTTCGGGGTAAGATCTGGGAAGTTGCTAGGCTTCGTGGTCAGTGATAAAGGTATTCAAGTGGACCCTGCTAAGGTCAAAGCTATTCAAGAGATGCCAGTTCCTAAGACAGAGAAGGAAGTCAGAGGCTTTTTAGGACGCCTGAATTACATCGCTCGATTCATATCTCATTTGACTGCTACCTGTGAACCAATCTTCAAGCTGCTGAAGAAAGATCAGGTAGTACGTTGGAACGATGAATGTCAGGCTGCCTTCGACAGAATCAAAGAGTATCTCCAAGAACCACCCATCCTTATGCCACCGGTTGAAGGGAGACCTCTGATCCTATATCTGACAGTGCTAGACAACTCAATGGGGTGTGTGCTGGGGCAGCATGACGAGTCTGGCCGAAAAGAGCATGCCATTTATTACCTTAGCAAAAAGTTTACCGACTGTGAGACCCGATACTCACTGCTTGAGAAAACTTGCTGCGCTTTGGTATGGGCTGCTCGCCGGCTGAGACAGTATATGCTGACTCACACTACCTTGTTGATCTCAAAGATGGATCCGATAAAGTATATATTTGAAAAGCCTGCTCTGTCTGGGAGAATTGCAAGATGGCAAATGATCTTGACGGAATACGACATTCAGTACACCACCCAGAAAGCCATCAAAGGGAGTGTATTGGCAGACCACTTAGCTCATCAAGCTGTAGATGACTACCAATCAATGAACTTCGAGTTTCCGGATGAAAGCATCATGATTATAACTGATTGTGAAGTACCTGGACCGGATGAAGGACCTGAACCAGGATCCCGATGGTCTATGCACTTTGACGGAGCTTCCAACGCTTTGGGAAATGGTGTCGGCGCCATAATCATATCTCCACAAGGTACTCATACTCCACTCACTGCCCGGCTATGTTTCAACTGTACCAACAACATGGCGGAGTATGAGGCGTGTATCATGGGTCTTCAAGCTGCGATCGACTTAAGGATCAAGTTCCTCAGTGTCTTCGGAGATTCCGCTCTTGTGGTCAATCAGATCAACGGAGAGTGGGATACGAAACATCCAAACTTGATTCCATACAGAGAATGTGTGTTGACCATGATTCCCCACTTCACGGAGATAACCTTCGAGCACTTTCCAAGAGAAGAGAATCAGTTAGCGGACGCGTTAGCGACAATGTCTTCTATGTTCAAGGTCAAATGGGATAATGAAGCTCCCCGGATCATCATCTGGAAACTGGACGAACCGGCATACTGTTGTGATCTCGAAACTGAATTGGTAACTGAGAAGCCTTGGTACCACGAAGTGAAGAGATATCTGGAAGCTCAGGAATACCCTGAAGGTGCCTCTGTCAACGATAAGAAATTCCTGAGGAGGTTTGCAGCCAAGTTCTTCCTAAGCAACGGCGTCTTATACAAGAGAAACCATGATTCAACCTTACTGCGTTGTGTGGACAAGATTGAAGCAGAAAGAATCATGGAAGAGCTACATGAAGGGACCTTTGGTACGCATTCCAGTGGACATACTATGGCTAAGAAAATCCTACGGGCAGGATATTACTGGTCCACAATGGAAGCTGACTGCTACCAACACTCTAGGACGTGCCACAAGTGCCAGATCTATGCAGATAAAGTGCATGTTCCTCCGGTTCCCCTGAATGTTCTGACTGCGCCTTGGCCGTTTGCAATGTGGGGCATAGATATGATCGGTGAGATAAGACCTACGGCATCCAACGGACATCGCTTCATCCTAGTGGCAATTGATTATTTTACGAAGTGGGTTGAAGCAGCGTCCTATGCTACGGTAACCAAGACTGTTGTGGCACGGTTCATTCGGCACAACCTGATTTGTCGATACGGCGTCCCTGAGCGGATTATTACAGACAACGGTACCAATCTGAACAATAAGATGATTGCTGAGCTTTGCGAACAGTTCAAGATACAGCACCACAATTCTTCTCCTTACAGACCGAAGATGAATGGGGCTGTAGAAGCAGCAAATAAAAACATCAAGAAGATCGTGCAAAAGATGACAGTAACTTACAAAGATTGGCACGAGATGTTACCGTTCGCTCTGCATGGGTATCGTACCTCAGCTAGGACGTCAACCGGGGCAACTCCTTTCTCTCTGGTTTATGGCATGGAGGCAGTCTTGCCGATCGAAGTACAAATTCCCTCTCTCCGGATAATGAAGGATGCAAACCTGAACGAAGATGATTGGATCCAGACACGACTTGACCAACTCAACCTTATTGACGAAAAAAGACTTGCTGCTATCTGTCATGGTCAGACGTATCAGAAACGGATGATCAGGGCATTTAACAAGAAAGTCAGACCACAAGAATATCAAGTTGGGGATCTGGTTATCAAGAGAATCATCCTTCCTCAGAGTGATCCAAGGGGCAAATGGACCCCTACATATGAAGGGCCATTTGTGGTTAAGCATGTGTTCTCAGGAGGAGCAATGATCTTAACCAACATGGATGGTGACGACCTTCCTCACCCCGCCAATGCAGACATAGTTAAAAAATACTACGCATGAAAAGAGACCCGCTAGGCTGACATGTCTAGGCAAAAATTAGGGCTTCCCGTCGAACCAAAAGGGTTCGGGCAAAATGTAGGGATGAAAATGAAAAAATACGTACACCCGGCAAGTCGAAAACCTGAAAAGGCGGCTTGGGCAAAAATGGGTATCCCGGTGGACTGAAAACCCGAAAGGGCGGTCCAGGCAAAAATTAGGGATAAAGCGTAAAACTATGTCTCATTGATCACTGTGCATCCAGAATCCGGTATCTGCATCAAGTTCAAACGGCATCGATCAGTCAGCTTCACCTTCAACCAAGGTCATCAAGTGATGAGACGCTCGGAGTTATAAAGGCAATAGCAGAGTTGAAATCCAGTGGATCATTCATCTTTCACACAGCTGTTTTATTTTTCTTTTGTACAAAACTTGTATAAACTCTTTTGATCGGCGACGTACCTCTTACTAGGACGTCAGCCTCTTGTACACAAAACGCCTATTCAGGCCATTCAAAAATCAATAAAAATATATTTCCAGTTAAACGTGCCCAAGTGTTTTTTCTTTTTTTTCTGTTTTGTTTTGCGAAGAACGTCCAAGGTTCAATTTGTGATGTATGCATTGACAATAATTTGCTAACTCATAAATATTTGCATACGAAACAAAGGAATTCATTGCAGGTGACACTGGAAACAGGGGCAATAAAGAGTTGTCCGAGCAGCTAATTGTTCTATCCCCCAAGGTACTAAGGTAGGTTCAGCTAAAGAATACGGCCAAGTGTATCTTAATTCCCCAGAGAGTGGTTCAGCAAGTCAATACATTCTTCTCCGAGCAAATTACAAATATCAAGGAAATTGAGTATCCTCCCGTAGATCTCAATACTTCCCCAGCAGCACGCTTTCTTAACAAGTATCCCCGGCAGTCTCGGTCTAAAGATTGTTCCCCGGCGGTATAGTAACATTCAAAGGAATCACTTCCCTGCAATTCAAACCTCCCCTAGAAGAGTCCGATCCAGCTTCACCAGCAAAATTGGAAGTCATATCCCCAAGCAATAAGCTTATCCCCAGTAGATTCTGGAAGCTTATCCCCTCGCAGAGCACGAACGCGTCGTCCCGGCTTGATTTAAAGAGTTATTTCCGTAACAGGATATAACTGGGTTATCCTCAGCCAAAAGCCACGGAAAGAGCGTCCACGGCAAAGTATCTTTTTACCCCCAGCGAAGTTCAGCAACTACTTCCTATACAACAAGGATATCTCCAGCATAATTCGTCAACGGTATCCCCAGCGGAGTTATCTTCATCAACTCAGCAAAACACCGCTATCCCCACAGAGTAGCACTCCCCAACATGATCGCTAGAGTATCTTTTCTCCCCGCAGAATCCTCCGTTCGCCAAGTTTATTCCGCAACGGAGTTATCTTCTCCTACTGGTATTCTTGCAACAATCATCTACAGCGGAAATAAAATCTCGTCCTCAACGTCAGCCCAGGATATGACTTCCCGGCACCCGTCAAGAATTCATTTTTCTAGACAAAAACATACATGAATCATCACATACATCATTATAGCATGCATAACGTATTGCATCATACAAGTCTCATTTATATTGATAACATCATTGCTTGATCCATATCATGCATCGCATATAACTGACCCTTACCTTTCAGGAAAGATGCAGTTGAAATTCCCAAACATATTTCAAGGATTTCTCTAGTCCAGTTAAATCGACTCCAAACAGATTTTTCTGATAAAGACTCAGTAGAAGTTCTCTTATGGTCCCCTCTCCGACGGTGAGCGTGAGGTGGTAATTCCTTTTTCAGATGTTTCCCTCTCCGGCATGAGCGTGAGGTGATATTCTCTTATGGTCCCCTCTCCAACGGCGTGTGAGGTGGTAATTCCTTCTTCAGATGTTCCCCTCTCCGGCATGAGCGTGAGGTGATATTCTCTTATGGTTCCCTCTCCAACGGTGTGTGAGGTAGTAATCCCTTTTTCAGATGTTCCCCTCTCCGGCATGAGCGTGAGGTGATATTCTCTTATGGTTCCCTCTCCAACGGTGTGTGAGGTAGTAATCCCTTTTTCAGATGTTCCCCTCTCCGGCATGAGCGTGAGGTGATGTTCTCTTATGGTCCCCTCTCCAACGGCGTGTGAGGCGGTAAATCCTTCTTCAGATGTTCCCCTCTCCGGCATGAGCGTGAGGTGATATTCTCTTATGGTTCCCTCTCCAACGGTGTGTGAGGTAGTAATCCCTTTTTCAGATGTTCCCCTCTCCGGCATGAGCGTGAGGTGATATTCTCTTATGGTTCCCTCTCCAACGGTGTGTGAGGTAGTAATCCCTTTTTCAGATGTTCCCCTCTCCGGCATGAGCGTGAGGTGATATTCTCTTATGGTTCCCTCTCCAACGGCGTGTGAGGTGGTAATTCCTTCTTCAAATGTTTCCCTCTCCGGCATGAGCGTGAGGTGACATTTCCTTCCAGATTATAATTTCCTATAGTTCCCTCTCCAACGGTGAATGAGGTGACTCCCTTTGAGACTATAATATCCTTTGGTTCTCTTCCTGACACTACAAAGATGGTAATTCTCACCAAGATTTTTCTCAACGAGCGTTGTTGAAGTTAAAATCACCCAAGGTTCTCTTACCATTCATGATTAAGGCAGTAACCATTCCTGGTTCATTCATCAGCGTTTGAAGCTCCAGACTCAGCTCCTGTAACCAATCAGGACATATCTATATCAAGCATCTAAAATCAGCTCCTGCGACGTGTCAGGTACTCATTTTTCTGTTTTGCAGGTATGCAGGTTGTCGCTAAGGAATATCTTACGCAATCAGCATCCAGATGGCATCTATAAGCCCATCATCCTATCCAAGCAACATCCAAATGGCATCTATAAGCCCATTCCCTCATCATCACTGCCACTATGTGAGCGCAAATTTCTGGGCACTCTAGTGTCCAATCATCTTCTACCCTCGGATTACGAAAGGCACGTCAGCCGATCTGCATCCTCAGGTCCAAGAAGATTGAACAGGGGCAACTGTTGTACCCCAAAATTTGCCCTCCCATATTCATCAAGAATTGTCAAAGTCAAGGTTACAAAATTCCCCCAGGGTTGTGCAGCTCAACTAGGCTCCTATACAGTCAAAACTAGGGTTTGAGTTCTGGTCAAGCAAATGGACTTTTCAAAGGCCCAATCAAGTCTCACATGCTTACAAATGTGGTCAAGAGTCCTCATATCAAGTTTCAAGGCATTCAGCTCAAAATTGCACAGTCAAAACCCTAGATTGCACTACAGTCAACTGTAGGGGCAAAATGGTCATTTGACAGTTAAAAGTTCAAATTTTTGGTCAACACATCATTTGGAAGCCACAAACATCATTTGATCAATGCTTGATCATGATTCTCAAAATTTGGCTCAGAAATCACCAAAGATGCAAAAGTTGCTATATTTGGACAGCTGAAAAAGTCAACTGAAATTGACCAGGGCATAACTTTCACATGGATTATCAGAAAAATTCCATCCAATGCTCATTTTGAAGAGAAAGACATTTCCTACAATTCATCTTCATGTTCCAAGTCCAAGAAATGCTCTCACAAAAAGTTATCAATTTCTACATTATAGGTCATTTTCAAAAGTCAACAAAAAGTGACTTTAAGTCAAAGGCCATAACTTGAGATTGGTAAATCAAAATGACATGGGACCAAAGGCATTGGTTAAAGGACTCAAAGACCTTTCCAAAATGTCCAAGAACATGTGAAAAGCTTAAAAATTGACCAAGTTATGCCTTGTGGAAGTTGGGAAATTTTTGGAAATTTTTGAAAGTCAACATGGATGCAAAAGGCCTAAAAATGCAAATGGGCCCAATTATCTTCCAAATTTCTTCATGCCAAGCCTATGCACGACCACTAGGCCCAAAGGGAAGTATTCTCATATTTTTTAATTATTTATTTGAATTAATATTAATTTATATTCATTTAAATGATTTTAATTCATGAAAAATATAAACCTTAACCTAAAAAATCTTTTCATGCACATTATAATGTCAATATTTCGTGCATAATGGATTATGGCAAGTTTTGATAAGATTGGATCATGATTGAACAAAAACAACATGAAAAAGATTGTAAAAGATCCATGAAATCAAATATCTAAAATTCATCAATGCATAAGATTTTGTACAGCTTTTCCAACCTAAATCATTCCTTACATATACTACATCACAACCCTAATGCAAGAAGACTGAAAAGCTGCGCATAACACACTTTGGCATATTGAAATTTTTGACAAAAAAACTCAGTACTGAATTCAAGGTTCGAAGACGATTAAAGCTTTGATTTTTGTTTCAATAGCATCCTGAGACCTTCCTGAACCTTTCTCAATCAAAAACAACAACTCAAACGCCTTGAAACGGTATCAAAAAGTCAAACCGAACCAAGAAAACTTTGAATTCGCATAGCACGATTTAAGCATCCTCATGCATTTTTCTTTATGGATTATTGTTTATCATGATGTTCTAAAGCTAACCAACGTGTTTGATTTTGTTTTTGTGCCATATATGAGAAGTTGCCATTGTTACATACTAGGGTTACAGGTTTCCCAAATTGGGGGTTTCACAACCAGGTAAAATTAGGGTTCAAGATGGCCATGGTTGAACTCAGCGTGGTCCCATGAACAAGAAGCATGCCTCGCGATAGATTTATTGATCAAGGAATTCTATTCGCTATTTCCTGGAATCCCTCTTTAAACCACGCTACAAAAACCGTCGCCTATTCATTTTGTTTTACAGGGTGGGGAAGAAGACAACCTCGTTGTCACCATGTGATTGGCCCTTTTTGAATTCACGCGCGTTTTGCCCATTACGCATTGACTTTGCTTTTTGATATTTAATTGATATTATATGTTAATTATGAACATGATGGCTCAGTGGTAACGCATTGTGTGCATGGCCTCAAAGACCTGGGTTCAAATCCCAGGTCTTGCAAAATTTCATATTATTTTTCTCTTGGCAATCTCATACAGGTCTCACACAAAGACTCACCGTACACGCTATATCCAGGCCACCCACGCGTCCACAATGATCAAATCAATGTCCAGGCTTCATGGTACACCCTAGGCATGAGTCAGACGCGTAGCATGGGATTCAAAAAGTCAACCCAGTTCCAACGTTATTGGGCCAGGCCTCTCAAATTCACACCTCCATAAGGGGACAGCAAACCCCCCCTGGTTCTATCTTTTTCTAATTTTTTTATCTTTTATTATTTTTAATTGTTTATTTGTTTATTTATTTATTTTCTGATTTAAATTAAATATCTTTTTTACAAAAAAATACAGAAAAACATCATAAAAAATAAAATGTCAAAATAAAAATAGAATTTTTAATTTTAATTATTTTCATAATAAATACTTATAATTATTTAATTTAATTAGGTTTTCAATGTTAATTTCTTTTTTTTTGTGAAAATCCAAAAACATGTAGAATTAGATTAATTGATAGTTTTAAGGTCCTTTTTAATTTTTATTTCTCACAATATTATTTATTTATTATTTTCATAATTAAAATCGTACATAATAAATTTTAGGTTTAATTTAGGTCATATTTTTAATTCTTTCTTAATAATTAAAAAATATTAGAATTAGGGTTTGCCGTTTAATTTAACCTCAATTAATTTCCTTTTTTTTCATTAAATCTAAAAAATACAAAAAATATCATTCTCATTTAATTTTAATTTTTAAGTCCTTATTTATTTTAATTATTTGCAAAAAAGGGGTCCAACGCCCTAATTTCGTCTCAATTATTTAATTTGCGCGTTTATCTTATGTCGCTTAATTATAATTATGTATTTGTCCCTAAGCCATGTAATTTACTTTTCGCACTTTATTTCTTCGCATTATTTATTTTTTTCGCTAAATCGGGTCCGGTTTAATTTTGGCGATGTGGACCCGCGCCATTTGTAATAGTCGTAGCTTTATTTTTCCGCAAACTTTATAACTGCTAACAAATATGCATGAAAGAATGTATGGACTTAAAATAAAATCAATGCGTAGATCACAACCAAACATGACAAGATAAATATCTGAAAACGACACACAATGCGCACACACCACCCCTAGGGTACGCCTCACTGTTGCCTTTCAAAAGGTGATCGTCGAGTAGAGGATGTCTTAGTAAGTCCTCATGATCCGGGAACCTGGCATGAGGGTAGCTTCTAAGGTGTCTTCCCATTACTCTGGTGATCACCGCGTCCCTAAAAAACGAATTGACCCGAACACCTCCAATGGTGGTGCTACCTACCTCTCAATGGTGGGATGGCACTACTTTTAAGGACTCTTATACAGATAAATTCCTTAGGGTAGGTAGGTTCTCAAGGGTACTTGCTCTAATTTCAAAAACAAAACGAAATTACTTTTCACACCACACATTTTCAAAAGCTTTCAAAACAAAACTTTTCAAACACTCTGACGTACGAGTCGATCTGAAATTTTTCAAAAGAAACTTTTAAACCCACATTGAAAAGAAGCAAACATTTGAAAACACATTGAGCAAGTACCTAAGAGCCCATGGATAACCATGGATGGAAAGGGTGCTAACACCTTCCCTTTCCATAACCTACCTCCCGAACCGAGAGCAATCTCTTTAAAGGAATTTTTCTGTGCTTTTGTCCTTCCAAATTGGAGAAAATAAAAGACGGTGGCGACTCTTGCTTCCGCGACATTTCGCGAACCAGCGTTAAATAGTCAGTTCCAGATCCACCGATCACAGTGATGTTTTAGCTGGGGAAAATAAATCCCGGATAGCTGCTGGAGAATGACGTTGAATTCTTCATTTCCGCTGGGGATGATGAACGAAGATGATCGCAAGAATAAACCGGTAGGAGAAGATGACTCTGTTGGGGAATAAACCTGATGGAGAGATTACTCTGCGGGGAATTACTCTGTGGAGAAGAGATGCTTCGCTGAGATTTTAATGATGACGCTGCTGGGGATTTCGTTGATAAACTCTGTTGGGGATCTTGATGAACTCCGCTGGGAATATGAAGAACTTCGCTGAAGACGATCTTTCTGTTGCAATTTGCTGAGGATAACCCAGTTAGACTCTGGTGGGGGATAATCTTCTGAATATGGCTGGGGAGAGATATTCGTACTCTGCAGAGGACAAGCTTCCAGAATCTACTGGGGAGATGGTTCCACTCTCCTGGGGAGACTTTTTGGACTGCACTGGGGAAATGGCTCCACTGGGGTGTTTGTATTCCGCCGGGGAACAATCTTATATTTTGGTCGAGGAATATTGAGACTGCCAGGGATGCTTGCTGGGGAATATCTGTATACTCTTCTAGGGAATATTTAAGATTTTCTGGGGATACCCAACTTTTTCAGGACTGATGGTAGACCAACTCTGCCCGGGGGAGAGTATTGCTGACTTGCTAGGGATACTTTCCCTTTTTGGGCTGAGACCAACTCTGCTTGGGGAGAGTATTGCTGAATCTTGTCTTACTCTGCGGGGAGTGAAGGTATCTTGGTTACATTCTTCAGCTGAATCTACCTTGTACCTGGTGGACAAAGCAGCTTGTATAATTTGGTCAATCTTTATTGCCCCAGTTTCTGTGGGAGGAAGTGCCTAGGAGGCCTTGATTACTGCCGATTGACAAATCTTCTTCTGGTAGGCAAGTGACGAGATGAAGGGACATAGTCGTACGCTTTGATCCCTAATTTTTGCCTGGACCGCCCTTTCGGGTTTTTAGTCCATCGGGATACCCTTTTTTGCCCAAGCCTCCTTTTCAGGTTTTCGACTTGCCGGGTGTACAGATTTTTTTTCATTTTTATCCCTCATTTTTGCCCGAACCCTTTTGGTTTGCCGGGAAGCCCTTATTTTTGCCTAAGTCAGTCAACCTAGCGGGTCTTTGATTATGCGTAGTATTTTTTTTACTATATCCATACTCTCAGGATGTAGGGAGGTGCCACTGTTGGTAGTGTTGTGTTACCATACTACCAGAAGATCTTCGCTTGATCGTGCAAGATTCATTGCTGGAATTCATGTCCAATGCCCCAATTGATTCAGATGGAGATTTGCCCCTGGCTATTTGGAATTTTGAGAGATTCCTTGAATCTTGACTTGAATGCCCCAGATGATGGACAATGATCATGTCTGCCCCTGGATTGGAAGTGTTTTTCCACTTGATGTGATCCTTTTTGTTGAGAAGGTTTTTGTTCACTAGATATTCGTCGTGCGAATTTCTCTGCTGTTCGAACAAATAGTCATATGCAAACAATGTTATTTTAAGAATGCAAATCTTATGTCTGTCTTGAAGTTTTTTTGAAAATGCAGTTTTCAATAAAACAAGTGAATTTTTGTAAAATGTGATGTCAACTCAGGATTTTACAGCGAGCCCTACAGGAGTCAGGATACCTTTTATAACAGTATGCTTTTGAACTAACTCGTGCTTCAGTTAGGACTTTTGAAGGGTTATAACGTGGCTTGGTTCACGGTTTAAGAAACAAAGGATAAAGGCTCAAAGTATATTTGTACCCACCCGCTCTTCGATCCTAAACTCAGCTAATTATGCATTAGATCTTGTTTGAGTCTTTGCTCTGATATTTCGGTGATGATTCGGATACTGATAGTTTATTTTGAATAGGCAGTCATTTTGTTGAGAGTCTGTAGGATCTCTTTCTTTTTGATTGCATTATCCCTGTCTTTTGCCTGAACTGTTTCTTTTTGTATTTACAGTCAGCGGGATGCCCCAGTTTTGTAAGTCTCCTTCATAGGTTTTGACTTGATGGGCTTTTATTTTTGGGAGATAATGACTGCCTGTCTTTATGATTATATGGAACCAACACTGTCTCTTGTTTTGGAAGGACTCCTTTGATGCCATTCATTGTGCACCTGGATCAACTGAGAAAACTACCCTGCCCCCGGTTAATTAAGGGTTTTAATTTTTGTGAAAAGAAAAGCTCCAACTTCTTTGGCTCGAAAGGGTTGACTAGGGATTATCTTCCTTATAACTCCATTGTTTAGGATTTGAAACAATGCCTGTACCTCATCAGTGGGGTCTGTTTAAAAAGCATACTGTAAAGACCGTGGTATCATTTTCGTCATCCTCCCTCAAGAGGCTTAGAATTTTTTAATCGAGAGTTGAACATCACAAAAAAATGAAAGCAATTTGAATATAGTGAATACGAATGGATTGATTCAAAACAGACATATGCGATGCATTAATGAAATAAAAAAGTTTGCCATGACAATGATTGTTTGAATAAGCAAAGAAAAATACAACTTCAGAATTCAAATGAACAAAAGTCTCTCAATCCTAGCCATGTTTTGGCAAGGGAGTAGTGATCACATTGGGAGTCTCGGGCGCTTCGAACTCGACCTCCTTTGCATCGATTAGGTCTTGAACCTTGTTCCTAAAAGTCCAACAATCATCCATATTATGTCCCAGGCTATCAGAATGATAAGCGCAGCGGGCGTTAGGGTTGTACTTTGGAGATGTCTTGTTGGGATTCTTTGGGGCTTCCCTTAGAGTCACCAAATTGGTTGTCAGCAACTGCGGCAATATCTGGGACAAGGTCATGCTGAGGGGAGTGAATTGCCTTCTAGGTCTCTCTTCCCTTTGTTGATTGCGATGTTGAGGAGCACTGGCCGGTTTTGAAATAACTACCGCGTTGACATCTTGGCGGTGTTCGGACCTATTCCGCCTTCTCGAACCATAGACAACACTGGATTCTTTCTTGAACGGTTTTTTCTCAGTGTTCGAGGAGTCACCCTTCTGTATTTTCCAAGACTTGATACCAGCTTCTATTCTCTCACCAGTCAAGATAAGGTCTGTGAACCCAGCAGAAGAATTCCCAATCAGATGGTTGAAGAACGGACCAGACAGGGTCCCCAGAAACATATCAACAAGTTCACGGTCAGTTAAAGGTGGATGCACCCTTCCAGCAAGGTCTCTCCACTTTTGAGCGTACTCCTTAAATCCTTCACCCGTCCCTAGTGATATACCCTAGAGTTGGGTACGCGTAGGAGCGAGGTCGGAATTATACTGATACTGCTTATAAAACGCAGCAGCCAAATCCTCCCAGTTACGAATACTGGATCCATCCAGCTGATAGAAACATTCGAGTTGAGTCCCTGAAAGACTATCCTGGAAGAAATGGATCCACAAATTCTTGTCAGCTGTATACGGTTGGATCTTCCTCACATACGATCGGAGGTGCAGCTTAGGACAGGAAGCTCCGTCGTACTTTGCAAAGGCAGGTGCCTTGAACTTATGTGGGATCACCACCCCAGAGGATAAGCCTAGGTCTCCAAAGTCCAACCCGGGCACATGTTGAATCTCCATAGCACTTAAGCGGTCCTCCAGCTGTTTGTACTTATCCTCAGCAGGAGGATACTGTTCTTCATCATTATAATCCGTCTCGTTGTCGGAGACCACGGGACTAGGAACCCCTCTCTCTTGTGGGATGTCTTTCCCTACAGATGGGATAGTCAGCTCAACCTCATTTTGTGATCCATTCCCAGATCTGCGTCTAGTGTTGAACAAAACAGTCCTCTTTTTCTTCTTCTTCCTCTCTTTCAGAATCAGAGTTTTCAAATCCTGTTGACCCTGGGCTAGGCTCATAACCATCTCTTGAAACTGGGCATTCTGGGCCCGGAGGGCCTTGATAGCTTGTTCAGTAGTAGGTTCAGAAGTCATGATGATTGCTGAAATAAACAGCGAAGAAGATAAGTGACCTGTAAAAAGTGTACCTGTTATGCATATGATGCATGGTATGCTATTTATGCAATGAATTCAAGGGTTCGAAAATTCAAATTTGTTGTAGACAAACAAGAACACACGTTATATTAAGAGGTAAATTGTTTAGTACATCAATGCCTCATGGGCGGAATATTACAAAATACTTAATGCCAAAATACACTGCGCATCCTCTTTGGAGAGATGTAGGTGTTGAGGGTCTTTTCCTCATGAAGTAGGCAGGTGAGCTCCAAGACCTTCTTCTCACTGGCATGTAGATTGGTTTCAAGAGAATTCTTCTCTTCCTTGAGTTGGATCCAGCTCTTTTGCATTTCTTCCCAAGATGTTGGCATGTCAGGATGTTGGATGGTATATGGAACCTCTCCTTCCATAACTGGCTCTTTGATCACGGGGAGTATGTGAGGATATGGCATCATAAGCTTCTGGGAGCTGGCTCGTACCCACTTGAGGTAAGGCTCAAGGGGAATGTAATTCTTGTGCCCCAGGGTCTTACTATCCACCTTGTTAGGCATCCTCCAAGCTCTGATGAATCTCTGGCGAAGTCCTTGCGTATCATTGTCGAAGTCAAAAACTATGTCAGGGATCAGCATGTCATGAGGGCCATCCCTCTGAGCATATCCAAACTGTCTCAAAGCCAAACATAGGTTGTAGGTGATGCCTCCTCTAATTCCAAGTAAAGGAACATTAGGAAATTCTCCGCAACGATCAATGATAGTGACATTTTCTCTGGACCGAGAACACCAATGTATATCAGAATGTGTAAGAGTCATCAATCGTTGTGACCACCTTAAACCCCGTTCGTTCTTCAAAACTGATTGTGGAAGGTGAGAAATAAACCACCTTGCCAAGAGAGGAGTGCAACACATGAGAACACCTCCTTTTCTCATTGTTCGAGTGTAAAATGAGTGGAGGATGTCCCCAAGCAACGTAGGTATGGGATTCCTGGACATAAAAATCTTGACAGCATTTATGTCTATAAGTTGATCAGGATTTGGGAACAAGACCAACCCATAGACAAGGAGTGCCACCACTTCTTCAAAGGCTTGTAGGTCGAGAGAATTCCAACATTCTTGGGCCTTTTCAAACAGGAACTTTTCCAAGAATCTTTTGATACCACTTCTAACTTCCCAATGTCCCTTGATGTCAAATGGTTGCAGACGTAATGCTTGAGCAACCTCTTCAAGTTTTGGTTCCTTTTCCGTACCGTTGTAGGGTAGTTGACTAAGGATAGGAATTTTCAGAAGTTGAGAAAACTCTTCCAAAGTAGGCACCAATTGATAATCTGGGAAAGTAAAACAGTGGTGTAAGGGGTCAAAGAATTGGAAGAGAACTTTTATCATATCTTCTTCAATATTGGTGTTGACCAAGCTGATGAGCCTACCATGTTTTTCACTGAAGGAAGAGTTCTCGGGAATCCTAGATGTAAGCTCCTTGAGCTGAGGAGGTATCCTTACAAGGTTGACCTGAATTGTCTTTCTGCGGAGAGATTCCATGTCCTACAAAACAAGAACAAAAATGAAGATTCGAACCCTTGAAGTGGTTAGTAGATGCATATGATGCTTTATGATGTTATGATGTTATGATAAAGACACACCACCGGTATTCACAAAAAGCAAACATGATAAGGCACACAAGTCACACCAGACAGCCCTTAGAGTTTAGGCCAGCATGAAGTTTAGGTACTACCCTCTTGAAGTTGGTTGGCTCAAAACCTGTCCTATCAAAAGTAACTGGGTTCTAAGGAGCTCAATATCATTGGGTTGTTTTCTATGTTCATTGTTTTGATTTAGCCACTGAACTGGCGACCAAAATATTCCAAGAAAACAACCCTCAATGAGTGTAGTATCGAGTATCTACCAACTTCGGACTGCACCAAAGTCGGTCATCTCACTACCCCTAAAGAGGCCAGGATGGTCAAGTAAGGTTCTAGGCCAGTTGATGCTTCACGACACCACGCGGCGGCCCCGTACTCTCCTTGACTTGACTCAAGGGTTACCGGTACTCACCAAAGTGCCACATCAACGTAGCAACTGCTTCAACCATGTAGGTATACCCCGCACAGTTCCCTCACAGTTTGTTGCTACTTCTAAGAGGGTATCCCCAGATCCGGGTTAGGATCTATGAAACTCCGATGCAAGCCCAAAAATATTAAAGCAAACAAGGCATACAATTGAAAACAAGAGTGGTCTAATCCTAAGGTACACCTCACTTATAGATAATCCCCAGCAGAGTCGCCACTTCTGTGATCGGTGGAAATAGAACTGACTGTTTTAGAATGCTGGTTCGCGAAATGTCGCGGTAAGCAAGAGTCGCCACCGTCTTTTATGTTCTCCAACATGGAAAGGACAAAAGCACATCAAAATTCCTTTTCGAGATGTTTCTCGGTTCGGGAGGTAGATTATAGAAAGGGAAGGTGTTAGCACCCTTTCTATCCGTGGTTATCCACGGGCTCTTAGGTACTTGCTCACTATGTTTTCAAAAATGTTTGATTTTCTTGTGTTTGTGGGTTTTGAAAAAGTTTGTTTGAAAACTTCGATTTAACCCTTGTATCAGTCCTCAAGAGTGTATGAAGTGTTGTTTGAAAACTTTTGTTTGAAAAGTGTAAGTGCGAAAAGTATTTTTTTGTTTTGAAAGAGCAAGTACCCAGGAACCTCTACCTACTCAAAAGAAATTAAGCTGTGTAAATATCCTTTAGACAGTACTATCCCACTATTGAGAAGTAGGTAGCACCGTCGTTGGAGTTTTCAGGTCAATTCGATTTTAGGGACATGTGGTCACTAAAGCAATGGTAGGACGCCTTAGCGGTAACCCTAGTGTCCTAGATCCTTTTTATCCGAGGAAACCGTTTCGAAGAAACTTGGATCTTTAGACAAGAGGGCGACCTCTAAAACACCCTATACTCAATGACCACGTCGAGGCAACCAAGTGAGGCGTACCCTAGGAGTGGCATGTGCGAGTGTGTCAGGTTTCATGTTAAGTTATCTTTGTACATGTTATGGTGAGCTATGATTGTTTTTAATTTCAGAGATAAGTCTTGCATGCATAATTAACAGTTAATAATTTGCGGAAAATAAATTGCGGAAAGTGAATCTACGCTATTACAAGGCGTCGGGTATTTACATCGCCAAAAACATAACCCTTGAAAAATAAATGCGAGAAAGTAAAGAAAGCGATAAAAGTCCTAATTATCTATTACATTCTCGGAGTAGATACATAAATATGATCAAAAATTAATATGCGCGAAAAGAAATTGGATCGGGAAAAGTCTTTAGGGTTTTGACCCTTTTTGAGAAAAGAATGAATTTTGGTCTTTTTGCATTTATTTAAACCTATTTCTAATTAATTAATTAATTACAAAAAAAAGTATTTTTTATGTTTTTTAATGAAAATAAAATAAAAAGAGATTAAAATTGTCAAAAGAAAAAACCCTAATTCTATGTTGATTTTATTTATTGTGAAAAAGATTAAAGTTAACCTAATTTAAAAGACTAAATCAATTTGGTTAGTATTTATTTACAAAATAATAATTAATAGTGAAATTAATAAATAATAAAAATAAATAATATTTTAGGTTTCTGAATTTATTATGAAAAATAATTACGTGAGTTAATTAAATAATAATAATAATAGTTAATAAAAGAAATTAAAAGAAAAAGAAAATAAAAAGGAAAGAATCAAAGAAACCAGGGGGGGTGATGGCCCAAATATGGAGGTTTGTTAGCAATTTTCCAGCCTAGTAACACTTAAGCCTTGTTGACTTTCTGGAAATTGTCCACGCATGCTTTGCCTGGGAGCATGGTGTTCTTCATCTCCTGGCCATTGGATTGCTGCTTCAGGACACATGGCATGCTGATGTTTGGAGGCACATGGTGAATCACGCTAGGAAGTCTGCATGCAATTATGTTAGAAAAAATAGAAACAAATATTGGGGTGGACCTGGGAATCGAACCCAGGTCCCAATGATACACAACCAGCACACCATCCACTGAGCCATCTACACGCCTTTGTTAATATACTAACAAACAATTGTTATATATGGAAAATAATTAATATGCTGAACAATAAAAAAAACGCGCGTGTTTTGAATCGTCCATTCACACGCTTACACCTCATCATCGTTCTCCTTGAACCTGCAAAATACATGTTAGATAGCGGGGGTTTTTAACCCCCACAAAACAGGATGACCGATAATAGCGAATAGCCCTACAGGCTATATAAATATGTCGCGATGGCAGCTTTGTGTTCGTCTGGATGCAACGGTTCCAACCATGGGCATTAGAGGTGCTAATTTTTCCTAAATAGCAAAGCCCCAAATTCAAAGCTTGGAAACCCTAGAAAACGTTCATGGTGTCTTTGGATTCTGGGTGTTTTAATCCAATTAACCTATGCCAAAAGCTTCGTACAGTCCCTAGCAACACAAAACGATCACCAAAAGATGTTAAATACACATGAATAATGAATTGCAATTCTGGAAAAAATGTTCAAACCGTGATACTGTTCTTGGGTATTTCTTGATCTTTAGCGTGTGGTTTTGATTGCAAAACGTTCCTCACACCTCCAACAACGTGTTTGAATCCACAAATTGCTTTGAATTGGCCTAGAACCTGGAAAACAGTTTTCACTTTTTCTTGGATTTTTTTGAATGTGATTATGGCTTTCTTGTAGCAAATTCACGTCCATGGCATTAGGGTTGGCTTGTGTACTTATAGTAGAATAGAATTAGGTCAAATCCTTGAGCAAAGATCCATGAAATAATGGTTTGAATATTTGATTTGCAATCATATATTTTTGAATCTTTTTGATTGGAAAAACTTGCCAAACTTGGAGATTCTTGTCCCCTTGATGTGCACACGAATTTGCCAGCTCTTTTAGGTCATATTTGCTTCATGAAAAGATTGAAAAACCATATCTTGATATTTCCTACAATTTAAATTAATTAAATGAATTAAAATTGATTAAAAATCCAATTAATTAATAAAAATAAGAAAATAAATCAATTTAAGCTTGATGGGTCGTGCATAGGTCATGGACAAAGTTTCAAGAAGAAATTTGAGGCCCATTAGCAAAAACAAAGTGTTTTGAGCAAAGTTGACTTTTGCAAATTCACAAAAATTTCCCAACTTCTCCAATGCATATCTTGCTCAATTTTGATCATATGAACATGTTCTTGGACATTTTGGAAAGGTCTTGAAGTCCTCTAACCAATTCCTTTGGTACCATGTCATTTGTATTTACCAATTTCAAGCTATGGTCTTTGACTTAAAGTGCATTTTTGTTGACTTTTGAAATTGGCCTATAATTTAGAAATTGATAACTTTTTGTGAGAGCATTTCTTGGACTTGGAATGTGAAGATGATATGTAGGAAATGTCATCCCCTTCAAAGTGAGCATTGGAGGGAATTTTTCTGATGAAACATGAAAAAGTTATGCCTTGGTCAAGATACAGTTGACTTTTCTGCTGTCCAAAAATAGTAACTTTTTGCATCTTGATGATTTTTGAGCCATGCTTGTGGAATCATGATCAAGATTTGATCAAATGATGATTGTGAGCTCAAAATAAGATGTTGACCAAAAATTCTGACTTTTGACTGTAAAATGACCATTTTGCCCCTGTAGTTGACTGTTGATCAAATAGGGCTTTTGACTGTGTAAATTGGCACTGTGAGCCTTGAGACTTGACATGTAGATGCTTGAGAATGTATGGAGGCCTATGAGACTTGATTAAGCCATTGAGAACCTCAAATTCCTTGAAAGAACAAAAACCCTAATTTTGACTGCCTTAGGAGGTGGTCTGACTGTGCAACCTCTTGAGCAATTTTGAACCATTTGAAGATGACTCTTGATAAACCTTGAAGAATATGGGAGGGAATATTTTGGGGTACAACAACGTGTATTATAGAAGTTAAATGCTTTAAAAATGAGTTACATGTGCCTACACAAAACTCGTATGTGTCAACACATGGACATGTTTTATATTAAAAAACTTGTTTTAACGCGTGAAACCTTTTTCCAAACCATTTCTAAGTTCCCTAATACTAAGATGCACATTTAGACCAAGATGATAACGTCTAATATACATAAATGCTAAAATGTACTAGTTTTGACAGCATACAAAACATCTCCTATAGGAAGGTGAACTCACAATTATGGAGATTACTCTTGTTGTCACCAAATACGTGAGGTTACACAAAATGGAAATACCTAAACATAAATAACAGGAAATTCAAACAACATTAGCATATTGTTTCCCTAAATGTTACAAAAAACAAATACAATAGCATTAAATATGATGGCTATAATTCAAACAAATACTCTTGATTCTCTTAAAAACACCGTGTTTACGCAAGTCTTCATATTTGGGCTCCCGATGCTACACATGCATGTGACTAGCTTGGTGAAAATTGAAAATTTAAAACCACTAAAAACAAAATATTAAGATGCTTCCATAAAATTTGATATTACTTGTTAAAGAATATCATTTGCACAATAGGAAGCTCAAATTAATTCATGCGAGAATTAATAAATAACAAGCTTACACATAAAATGCAAGGAATAATGGTACAAAACATGCTTATATGTCAAGAACATATACTTAAAATTTGAAAGGATCAATAGCATGAAGTTACTATAAGCATATAAATTGCAAAACATAATGGTTATCAATTGAAATATTTGGAAGTGAACATTCATGAAATATATCACATATCGAGCACTTGGAGCACAAATTAATTTAGGTCTACATCCGCCACCAATTCCATTTGGAATTGAGATAATCAATCTTACTTTGTAAAAAATTGTTTACAATAGAAATGCAGGAATTCAATCCTACAAACATTATGTTTGATGTTGATCCTAAAACTTTCTCTTCACTTGATATGAGCTTGATCAAGTCACCCAACAATACCTATTTTATTCACTGCCTCACACTACTTATTTGCAAGAAACCATCATTCATCAAAGCTTTCACTCAGCTAATTCTAAATTGCAAATTATTCTCACCCAAGATTTAAAATAGATTCACTGTCTTACGCTACTCCTTTGCAAGAACCTATATTTTCAAATCTTTCACTCCATCGAATCTGAATTGCGAAATCTTTTCAAAACCTCCAAATTAACACTTTAATCTTGGTGGAAAACCCTCACAGTTTCTCATGGATGAACACCCCCAAAGATTCCCAATTTTCTATTCAAGAACCTAAATTGGATGTTATCAATCTTGGTATGTTTATGGTTTGAACAACTTTTGAATGATGCATTTATGAGGTATATATTGTGCAAGTTGGAGGAAAAAAGGAATGCAAAAGGTTTAAGAAAAAATGAATTTTTTTAAGTATTATGAATGCATGTGTCGACCTCTATATGTCATTTGTTGACACATTTGAAGCATGTGACGATCTGTATAGGTCAGTGTGTTGACACGTGTATTACAGAGGCTACATGCTTTAAAAATGAGTTACATGTGCCGACACGAAACTCGTACATGTCGACACATGGAAGAGTTTTTATATTATGTGTTAACCTGAAATATTGTATGTGCCGACACATGACTTATAGAGCATATAGCCTTGAAAAATGCATTACATGTGTCAACTCATAGCATGTATGTGTCGACACATGGACCTATTTTTCATTATAAAAAACTTGTTTTAACACATGAAACCTTTTTCCAACCCATTTCTAACTTCCCTAATACTAAGATGAAAATTTAAACCAAGATGATAATGTCCAATATACATAAATGATAAAATATCCTAGTTTTAACATCATACAAAACATCTCTAATAGGAATGTGAACTCACAATTATGGAGATTACTCTTGTTGTCACCATATACATGAGATTACACAAAATGGAAATACATAAACATAAATGACAAGAAATTCAAACAACATTATCATATTATTCCCAAAAATCATCCAAACAAATATAATAGCATGAAATATGATGGATATAATGCAAACAAATACTCTTGATTCGCTTGAAAAATGACGTGTTTACACAACTCTTTATATCGATTCTCCTGATGCTACACAAGCTTGTGCCTAGCTTGGTGAAAATTGAGAATATAAAACCACTAAAACCAAAACATAATATGCTTCCATAAAATGTTGCATTACTTGTTCAAGAATATCATTTGCACAATAACAATCTCAAATTAATTCATGTGAGAATTGATAAATAACAAGCTAACACATAAAATTCATGGAATAATGGAACAAAACATGCATATATGCCAAGAGCATATACTTCAAATGTGAAGAAATAAATAGCATGGATTCACTATAAGCATATAAATTTTAAAGCACAATGGTTATTAATTGAAATTTTTGGAAGTGAACATTCAAGAAATATATCATATATCAAAAATTTGGAACACAAATTAATTTAGGGCTACATTAGCCCCCAATTCTGTTTGGAATTGAGATAATCAATCTTATTTTGCAAAAAATAGTTTACGAGAGAAATGCAGGAATCCAACCCTAGAAACCTTATGTTTGATAGTTATCCTAAAACTTTCTCTTACTTGATATGAGTTTGATCAAGTCACTCAACAATACAAATTTGCTCCACTGCCTCACACTACTTCTTTGCAAGAACCACCATTCTTCAAAGCTTTCACTCGGCTGATTCCAAATTTCAAATTATTGTCACCCAATATTACCAACAGACTCACCGTATTACGCCACTCCTTTGCAAGAACCTCCATTCTTCAAAGCTCTCACTCGATCGAATCTGAATTGTGAAATCTTGTCAAAACCTTCAAATCAACACTTTGATCTTGGTGGAAAACTCTTATAGTTTTTCATGGATGAACAATCCTAAATATTCTCAACCCATTTTACAACTCAACGACCTAAATTGGACGTTATCAACTATGATTCTAGATGGAACCCAAACAAAAAATGATTATGTGTAATTTGTTTGTGTGTATGCATAGAACATGAGAGGTGAAGATGAAGAGAACTATTTGTATGTTTATGGTTTTATTAACTTTTGAATGATGCATGTATGAGTTATATATATATATATATATATATATATATATATATATATATATATATGTGTGTGTGTGTGTGTGTGTGTGTGTGTGTGTGTGTGTGTGTGTGTGTGTGTGTGTGTGTGTGTGTGTGTGTGTGTGTGTGTGTGTGTGTGTGTGTGTGTGTGTGTGTGTGTGTGTGTGTGTGTGTGTGTGTGTGTGTGTGTGTGTGTGTGTGTGTGTGTGTGTGTGTGTGTGTGTGTGTGTGTGTGTGTGTGTGTGTGTGTGTGTGTGTGTGTGTGTGTGTGTGTGTGTGTGTGTGTGTGTGTGTGTGTGTGTGTGTGTGTGTGTGTGTGTGTGTGTGTGTGTGTGTGTGTGTGTGTGTGTGTGTGTGTGTGTGTGTGTGTGTGTGTGTGTGTGTGTGTGTGTGTGTGTGTGTGTGTGTGTGTGTGTGTGTGTGTGTGTGTGTGTGTGTGTGTGTGTGTGTGTGTGTGTGTGTGTGTGTGTGTGTGTGTGTGTGTGTGTGTGTGTGTGTGTGTGTGCAATTTGGAGGCAAAAAGGAATGCAAATGGTTTAATAAAAAATGAATCATATGCCGACCTATATAGGCCAGTGTGTTGGCACATGCCTTACATAGGCTACATGCAATAAAGATGAGTTACATGTGCCGACACGAAACTCGTATGTGTCGACCTGAAATGTTGTATGTGCCAACACATGAGTTACATAGCCTATAACCTTTAAAAATTAATTACATTTATCGACTTACAACATGTATGTGTTGACACATGGACCCATTTTTCACAAATAAAAAACTTGTTTTAATGCATGCAACTTTTTTCCAAACCATTTCTAAGTTTTCCAATACTAGGATGCATATTAAGACCAAGATGATACCATCAAATATACATAAATGTTAAAAATATCTTAGTTTTAGCATCATGTAAAACATCTCTAATAGGGATGTGCACTCACAATTATGGAGATTACTCTTGTTGTCACCACATATGTGAGATTACATAAAATTGAAACACCTAAACATAAATAACAGGAAATTCTAACAAAATTATCATATTATTTCCTTAAATCATCCCAACAACAAATACAATATCATTAAATATAATGGATATAATACAAACAAATTCTCTTGAGTCGCTTAATAAATGTCATGTTTATGCAACTCTTTATATTGATACTCCCAATGCTGCACATGCATGTGCCTAGTTTTGTGAAAATTGAAAATATAATACCACTAAAACCAAAATATAAAGATACTTCCATAAAATATAATATTACTTGTTCAAGAATATCATTTGCATAATATGAAGCTCAAATTAATTCATGTGAGAATTAATAAATAATAAGCTTACTCATAAAATGCAAGGAATAATGGTACAAAACATGTTTATATGTTAATAAAATGTACTTAAAATGTGAAAGAATCAATAGCATGAAGTAACTATAAGAATATGTGATATGGTTCTAGAACCGACTGCTATACTGACTTTGCGTTTTGTGTTTGCAAATGTTGCGATAAGTAAGAGTCGCCACCAACTTTTCTTTTATCCAAATTAAGGAAAGGGTGAAAAGAACAAAAAAGACCTTTTCGACAATTTTCTGAGTAAGGGGGGTAGATTATGGAAAGGGAGGGTGTTAGCACCCTTTCCATCCGTAGTTTTCTATGGGCTCTTAGATGCTTAGCTCATTTTCTAAATACCTTGTTCTTTGTATTTTTGAAAAGTATTTGAAAATGCCTTAGTGCGGCGATTCATTTTATGATAACTCTTGTATCAGTCCTCAAGAGTGTTGATAAAGCATTTTTTGAAAGTGTTTTGAAATGTTTTTGAAATGTTTTATGTAAGTGTAAAAATTTGTTTTTTGAGCAAGCATCTAACAACTATCTACTTTTACTTGAAAATGGTCATTCTTTTCCTCCTATCCTTTAGACAATACTATCCTACTATTAATGAGTAGGTATCCCTATCGTTGGATGTATGAGGGACATTCGAAGGGTCGTACAGTCATAAAGGCAACATATAGAGACACTTTAGCAATTTTGTTTAAGGGACTAGATCATTTACCGAAAGGTAACTGTAGGGTCATCGAGGGACTATGATCTTTTGATTTAAGGGTCTTTTGCTAAAGCGTCCCTATTCTCGAGGGACATGACTGTTTTATTTCCGAAAGGCAATCAAAGTGGGCCTACCCTAGAGGTGTATATGTGCAAGTGATTCAATTCAGTTCATTTATCTTTGTTATTAGGTTTTCTAGCGCTTTATTTTCAGTCTTTCCATATAAGCCTAGTTACTAACAGTTAATATTTTGCATAAATTTAAAGCGCGAAAATCATAATTCCAATGCTATTATAATGCTTCGAGGAGGGGGATATTTACATGTCCAAAAATGGGAAAAAAATAAAGAAAGCGATAAATTAAATTCCCTAGTTTAAGCTATTACATTCCATTGTGTGGTAAGGTGGCAGAATCAGACTGTTTTAGGAAAATGTTGGTTTGCGTTTTGCGTTTGTTTTTGCAAAATGTTGCGGTAAGCAAGAGTCGCCACCGACTTTTATTTTATCCAACTAGAAAGGAAAAAAGCACAGAAAAATTCCTTTTTTAAGATTTTGAGTACGGGGGGTAGAATATAGAAAGGGAAGGTATTAGCACCCTTTTTATCCGTAGTTTTCTACGGGCTCTTAGGTACTTGGTCATCATTTTGAAAATTTATTTCGTGTTTGTGTGTTTTGAAAAGTTTTTGTTTTACTTTGTTTTAACCCTTGTATCAGTCCTCAAGAGTGTTACGAAGTGTTTTTGAAAACTTTGTTTGAAAAGAGTGTAAGTGTGGAAAAGTTTGATTTTGAGCAAGTACCTACTAGCATCTACCTACTCGAAAAAAGAATGTTTCTGTTCTTGTTTCCTTTAGACAGCGCAATCCCACCATTAAAGAGTAGGTAGCACCATCGTTGGAGTTTGAGGGATCAATTCGAAAGGGACGTACGATCACTAAAGCAACGTTAAGACGTCTTAGTAATAACCCTAATGTCTTAAAATTAACATACATTCTTGTCATGCAACCCTATTATCATACATGTAACAGTTAAATATTTGTGAAAATTAAAAAGCGAGAAATAAAGCTACGCTATTACATGGCTTCAGGGAGGGGGATTAATTACAAAGCCAAAAACCCGCAAAACGATAAATAAAAGAAAAGTCATAATTAAACTATTGCATCCCATGAGCAGTTACATTAATATTTGCAAAAATATAATAAACGCGCGATGAATCGAGAACGAGAGAAAATTAGGGTTTTAACCCCGTCTAAACCTAATTAAAAGAAAAGTCAATTTTTGTGGTTTTTGATTATTTTGAGAAAAAAATAAGGTTTTAATTAAATAAGTACAAACCTAATTACTAATTAATTTAATTTAAGAAAAATAATTAATTTTGAACTATTTTTGTATTTTGGTTATTTTAAGAAAAGAAAATAAAAATTTAAACCAAATAAAACCTAATTTTCTAATTTGTTTTAATTTATTTACAAAAGATTAGAATTACCCTAAAATTAAATTAAACTATTTAAATTAATTTTGATAAAATATATAAAAAACCTAAATTTGATGAAATTGATTTTTATGAGTTTTTTGTAAAAAAAGAATTAATTTGTGTGAGAAAATAATTTAAATAAATAAATAAATAAATAAAAGAAAATATATAAAAGAAAAGAAAAAGGAATTGGGCCTGGTATCAAAGTGAAAGGGGGGGGGGTGTCCATAGCATGTCTGGGCCCAATAAGCATGGGTCCATGTTGACTCCCATGATCCAATGCGTTGGCTTGACTAAGATGCATGGTAGACCTTCAAGGATGAGCGTTAGATCTGGCCTTCTGGAGATCTAGTGATTGAACGTTGAGGGAATATGGTAGGCCTCATGATGCGTGGGGTACAAGATCTGTAAAGAATAATTGAAAAAAATTGCAAATGTTGGAGGCAGGGGTCGAACCCCTAACCTCATGCCTGCAAAGCATTAGCGCCTTCCCTGGCTACCACTGGGCCACTTGAATTCATTTGTTAGTATATCAAATAATAATAATAAAATGAAAAACAATGCCAGTTATCCAACAAACGTGCCAGAATTCAAACGGGCGAGCAGGGTGTTGCCACACAGTCATCGTCTACCCTCGTACGTCGTTTTAGGTAAAACAACTTTTACCTACAAACATTCTCTGTAGGTATAGCCCCTGTAATTTTCTAAAATCCACTACACGCATGATAAATTGATTCTAGTGGTACCAATTAACTCGTGGCAACCTCACGAGCATCATGGTACCAATCTTCATGGCCAATTGTCCATGCAATCAAAACCCCTAAAAACGAACCCTAAACCCTAATCATGGCATATCTCTGTATGGCTAACAAAAATGTAATTGATCATTACCATTAGCTTGCAAATGTTTCAATGAACAAGAATATGTAAAGAATTCATGCTACAAATTCCAGAATCATGATATTAAATTTCAAGAAAGTAAGGATATCGTGAGGTGCTTACAATGCGTTTTTGGGCACGAAATTGCTTGTTGATGATTAGGGTAGACTCTTTGAATGCCCATCAAGTGAAAGGTGTGCTTGGAATGGCTTGAAAGCGCCTGGAACTATGGAAACAAATTGCTACTTTTCTTGAGATTTTTCCAAGTTTCTCCTCAGCTTCTCACGCCTCTAAGCCTTGTGCTTTTGGTCTGGATTTGTTCTATATGTAGTCTTGAGTGAATTAGGCTTACAAGTTTGCATCCAATCTTTTACAATAATGATCATTGATCAAGATTTGATTCTCATGTAAATCTTTCCAAAACAAGCCAAAAACCAATCTTTTTGTGCACAAACAAACCTTGCACGATTTGATCTTATTGCCAGCTATTCATGGACCTGAAATATGCACAAAATCTCAAGGTTTAAATGATTTTGATATTTTCATGATTTTATTTTGATTTAATTTGATTTAAATGAAATAAAAATCAAAATAAATGACAAAAAAAAAGGCAAATGGGAAAGGTCATGGGTCTTGGATCATGTTAAAAACTCAATGCAAGCACAAAAAGTTGGGCCCATTTGACAAAAATTGCAATTTGAGGCATATTTGACTTTTGGCAATTTTACAGAAAAGGTCAACTTCACCAATGCATAACTATTTAAATTTTGACTCTAGAGATGTGTTCTTGGACTTTTTGGAAAGCTCAATATGTCCTCTAAGCAACCGTTTTGGTCTCATCTCAATTGAGTCTTCCATGTTCATGTATGAAGCTTTGACAAAAAAGGTGTTTTTGTTGACTTTTCAAAATAACCTATAATGTCCAAATTTGTAACTTCTTGTGAGTGCATATTTTTAACTTGGGAGATGAAGATGAATTTTATGGAATTGCATCCTCTTCAAAATTATATTTGGATGGGTCATTTCTAATAAAGTATGAGAAAGTTATGTTTGGTCAAAGTTGAGTTGACTTTTCCTGCAAAACCCTAATTTAGCAACTTTTGGGTTTTGATGAATTGTGAACAATCCTTGGGGAATAATATCAACCCTTGATAAAATGATGAATAATAATTCAAAATGAGGATTTTGACCAAAAATCTTGAAGTTTGACTGTATGTGGGCCACAATTGACTTTTGCCCTAGCACAGTCGATTTTCAGGCTCTTGAGCAATTGACTGAGCAAACTTCCTCTGAAAGGCTTGAAACATGGCATGGATGATCTTGAGAAAATATTAGGAAAATGGTGAGAATTTTAGATCCCTTGGACTCAAGTATCTTGATGCAACATGAAACCATAATTTGAGGTAGACTGCCTTAGGAGGGAGTTTGTTTGGTCAACCCTTGGACTTCCTTGAGCAATTTGAGGACCTTACTTGAAATGCATTGAGAAATATGGGAGGGAAAATTTTGGGGTACAACAGCTTCCCCTGTTCAATCTTCTTAAACCTGAGGATGTAGATTGGCTTGCTTGCCTTTCGTGATCCGAAGGTAGAAGATGATTGAACACTAGAGTGCCCAGAAATCTGCACTCGCATGAAGTGGTACTTGTCTTGTGATGCCTGGAATGGGCTTATAGATTCCATTTGGAGATTGATGATGGAAGATGGGCTTAAAGATGCCATCCGAAGGAGTGTCGATCGCCTAAGAGATTCCTTAGCGAGAACCCGTATACTTGTTGTTGAGGAAGACTACGCTGGTGAATGTTGATCTCTGTCTTGGTAAAAGTTGAATTTTAGGATCTTCGGTCGTCCGTTATTCTAATGGGGAATCGTCTCTTGGTTGAAGAGGTGAAAATGAACTACTTTCTGGTCGTGATCCAGGCTTCATAACGATATGATTGACTGCTATCTCATCGTGCTCCAGGCTTTACAGGGACTTAGCAGGGATATGAGATTAAACTTGCTATCCGGTCGTAATCCAGGCTTCGCAATTTCTCACTTCTTATCTGGTCGTATTCCAGGATTCAGAAGGAATTAGGTTGTTATCCGGTCGCATCTGAGCTTCAACTTGAATTTAGGGCATACTAATATCCGGTCGACTCCGGGATTCTTAGTAATTGTCCAGGTAGGCTGCTATTTGATCGAAATCCAAGCTTCGCAGCGTCCCTTACTGTTATTTGGTCGTAATCTAGGATTCAGTGTCTTTTACCGCTATCTGGTCGTAATCCAGGCTTCACGATGTCTTATACCATTATCCGGTCGAATCCAGGCTTCATGGTGTCCTTTACTGCTATCTGGTTGTAATCCAGGCTTCACGATGTATTATACCATTATCTGGTTGAATCCAGGCTTCATGGTGTTCTGTACTGCTATCTGGTCAATTCCAGGCTTCACAATACTTACTTCTTATCTGGTCGTAATCCAGGCTTCAGAAGAAATTAAGTTGTTATCCGGTTGAATCCGAGATTCAACTTGAATGTAGGGCACACTAATATTCGGTTGACTCCGAGCTTCTTAGTAATTGTCCAGGTAAACTGCTATTTGGTCAAAACCCAAGCTTTGCAATGTCTTATACTGTTATCTGGTCGTAGTCCCAGGCTTCAGTGTCTTTTACCGCTATCTGGTCGTAATCCAGGCTTCACGATGTCCCATACCATTATCTGGTCGAATCCAGGCTTCATGGTGTTTGGAAAAATCAAGATACTATCCGGTCAAACCCGGGCTTCATAACTTGCATTAAAGATATACCATTATCTGGTCGACTCCAGGATTTGTAGTATTCTTGGCCGCTATCTGGTCGTAATCCAGGATTCACAGTACCTTGTTAAGCTGTTATCCGGTCGATTTCTGGGCTTCCCGACTTGTGTTTATGATATACCACTATCTGGTCGAATCCAGGCTTCATAGTGTTTTGTACTGCTATCTGGTCGTAATTCAGGCTTCACAGTAACTTGCCGGGGATTAAACTATTATCCGGTCGAATCCCGGCTTCATAGCTTGAATTGGAATAGAAATCTTTTAACCTTGATTTGACTAAACCAGAGAAAATTTGTGAGAATTTGGATTGTACCCTTCCCTGAAAGGTAAAGAGTTAGTCGTATGTAATGCCATGATGTATGAAATGTATTGAGCAATGATGTTCTCAAAATAAATGAGGTTGTGCTACATGATGTTTATGAACATGTCATGATGTATGGAATGTATTGTTTTTATGATGTTCTCTAACTGGGGAAAATAAATCCCGGACTGCTGCTGGAGAGTATAAAGAGCTGAATTCTTTGTTCCCGCCGGGGATGACGGTCGAAGATAATTTGAAAATAAATTGGCAGGAGAATAACCCTGCTGGATAATAAACTAGTGAGAGAATGACTTTGTGGGGAAAAGATACTCTGCTAGAAGATCTACTGATTTGGAGAAATAACCTCGGCTGGGGATGCATTACCATTGCTTAGTGATAATGAACCCTGTTGGGGATTGAGTTTCTGCTTGTGGAAGAAATAAACTCCACTGGGGATGGTTTTCTATTGTTGGTGATCGATGAACTCTGCTTGGGGAGGATTGACACCACTGTTTTGGGTATTTCCTGCTCTGCGGGGATTGTATGCACTTTTAGTCATATTCTCCAGCTGGGTCTATCCCTGTACCCGGCGGGTAGAGCAACTGTAAGGTTTGGACACTTCTTGTTTGCCCCTGTTCCTGGAATTATGAGTAATCGTCTTTTGTTTCGCATGTAAATATTTATGAGCAGCAATTATTGTCAAATGCATATATCAAAAAATGAACCATTGGATGTTCTTGCAAAACAAAACAGGAAAAGAAAAACAATTTTGAAATTTATTGTAAAATGAATTATATTGATTTTTAAGTTGGCCTGTAATAGGCGTTTTTTGTACAAGAGGCTGACGTCCTAGTAAGAGAACACCGCCGAAAGATATAAATTATACAATTTGTGAAAAACAAAGAAAAACAGCTATGTGAACAATCCCACTGGGTTCCAACTCTGCTATTGCCTTTATATCTTCGAGCGTCTCATCACTTTCCTACTTGGTTGAAGGTAGATCAAATTGATTTGTACCGTCTGAGCTTGATAGACGATACCGAAGTCTGGTTACAAGATAATCCAATGAGACATAGTGTTATGCTTTGATCCCTAATTTTTTCCTGGACCGCCCTTTCGGGTTTTCAGTCCACCGGGATACCCTTTTTTGCCCAAGCCGCCTTTTCAGGTTTTCGACTTGTTGGGTGTACAGATTTTTCATTTTTATCCCTTATTTTTGCCCGAACCCTTTTTGTTCTCCGGGAAGCCCTTATTTTTGCCTAGGCCAGTCAACCTAGCGGGTCTTTGATTATGCGTAGTATTTTTTCACTATGTCTGCATTGACGGGGTGAGGAAGGTCGTCACTATCCATGGTGATTAGAATCATAGCTCCTCTCAAGAAAATGTTCTTAACCACAAATGGCCCTTCGTACGTAGGGGTCCATTTTCCCCTGGGATCACCTTGCGGAAGTATGATGCGTTTGATCACCAGATCCCCGACTTGATACTCTTGTCATCTAACTTTCTTTTTAAATGCCTTGATCATCCACTTTTGATATGTCTGACCATGACAAATAGCAGTAAGTCTTTTTTCATTGATTAAGTTCAGCTGATCAAATTGGATCTCGATCCAGCCGTCCTCGCTTAAACATGCATCCTTCATAATCCGGAGAGAGGGTATCTGGACCTCAATGGGTAAGACCGCTTCCATACCATACACCAAAGAGTAGGGTGTTTCCCCTGTTGAAGTCCACGCTGAGGTACGGTACCCATGAAGAGCGAATGGTAACATGTTGTGCCAGTCTTTGTATGTCACCGTCATCTTCTGCACATTCTTCTTGATATTCCTATTAGCTGCTTCAACAGCCCCATTCATCTTCGGCCGGTAGGGAGAAGAGTTATGATGATGTATCTTAAACTGTTTGCAGAGTTCGGTGATCATCGTATTGTTTAGATTTGTACCATTATCCGTAATGATCCTCTCTGGTACACCATATCGACAGATCAAATTGTGTCAGATGAACCGCGCCACAATGTTTTTGGTTACCGTAGCAAAGGAAGCTGCCTCAACCCACTTCATAAAGTAATCAATTGCTACCAGAATTAAACGATGTCCGTTAGACGCTGTAGGTATGATCTCGCCGATCATGTCGATGCCCCACATTGCAAAAGGCCAAGGAGCTGTCAAAACATTCATAGGAATCGGAGGTACATGCACCTTATCAGCATAGACTTGGCACTTGTGACAGGTTCGAGAATGTTGATAACAGTCGGCTTCCATGGTGGACCAATAATATCCTACCCGTAGGATCTTCATTGCCATGGTATGTCCACTGGAATGAGTTCCGAAGGTACCTTCATGTAACTCTGCCATAATCCTTTCTGCCTCATTCTTGTCCACACATCGCAGTAAGGTTGAGTCATGGTTACGCTTGTAAAGGACACCATTGTTGATGAAGAACTTCGCAGCGAATCTCCTCAAAAACTTCTGATCATTAACAGATGCACCCTCGGGGTACTCTTGAGCCTCAAGATACCTTTTTACCTCGTGAAACCAGGGTTTATCTGCTACCTCTTAAGTCTCGATGTCACAGCAATGTGCGGGTTCGTCCAACCTCTCAAAGGTAATCTGGGGAGCTTCATTGTCCCACCTGACCTTGAACATAGAAGACATGGTAGCTAGCGCGTCCGCTAACTGATTCTCCTCTCTTGGGAAGTGTTCAAAGGTTATCTCCTCAAAGTGTGAGGGAAACGTCAGTACATACTCTTTGTAAGGAATAATATTTAGGTGTTTCATATCCCACTCGCCTTTGATCTTATTGATCACTAGAGTGGAATCTCCGAATACACTCAAGAACTTAATCCTCAGGTCAATAGCTGCTCGAAGACCCATGATGCATGCTTCATACTCCGCCATATTGTTGGTGCAGTTAAAACATAATCGAGCGGTGAACAGAGTATGACAACCCTCAGGAGATATAATCACGGCACCAATGCCATTACCCATCGCGTTTGAAGCTCCATCAAAAAACATAGACCATCGGGATCCTTCCTTAGGTCCTTCATCTGGTCCAGGTTCTTCATAGTCGGTCACCAACATGATGTTCTCATCCGGAAACTCGAAATTCATAGACTAGTAATCATCCACGGCCTGATGCTCCAAATGATCTTCTAACACACTCCCCTTGATTTCTTTTTGGGTTGTGTATTGGATGTCATACTCAGTTAATATCATCTTCCATCTTGCTATTCTTCTGGACAAGGCAGGCTTTTCGAAGATATACTTGATTGGATCCATTTTTGATATCAATAGGGTAGTGTGAGTCAACATATATTGTCTCAGTCGGCGAGCAGCCCGTGCCAAAGCGCAACAAGTTTTCTCAAGCAGTGAGTATCGGGTCTCACAGTCGGTAAACTTTTTGCTAAGGTAGTAAATAGCATGCTCAGTACTGTCAATTATAAGATCAAAGGTCTTCCTTCAACTGGAGGCATCAGAGTAGGTGGCTCTTGGAGATATTCTTTGATCCTTTCGAAAGCGGCCTGACATTCATCATTCCATTTTACCACTTGATCTTTCTTCAGCAGCTTGAAGATTGGCTCACAAGTAGTTGTCAGATGTGAAATGAATCAGGAAATGTAGTTCAGACGTCCCAAAAAGCCTCTGACTTCCTTTTCTGTTCGGGGAGCTGGCATCTCCTGTATAGCCTTCACCTTGGCAGGATCCACTTAAATACCTTTATCACTAACAACGAAACCCAACAGCTTACCAGACCTTACCTCGAAGGTGTATTTGTTTGGGTTCAACCTTAGCTTATACATCTTCAACCTGTCGAACAGTTATTGGAGATGGTCAAGGTGTTCTTCCTCAGTCCGGGACCTTGAAATCATATCATCAACATAAACCTCAATCTCATGATGAATCATGTCGTGGAACAAAGCAACCATAGCGCGCTAATAAGTTTCCCTAGCATTCTTCAACCCGAAAGCATTACCTTGTAACAGAAGGTGCCCCACTGCGTAACGAAGGTTGTCTTCTCCATGTCTTCGGGAGCCATCTTAATCTGTTTGTAACTAGAAAAACCATCCATAAAGGAGAAGATCTTATGCTGCACGGTATTGTCGACCAAAACATCGATGTGAGGAAGTGGGAAATCATCCTTGGGGCTTGCCCTGTTCAGATCTCTATAGTCCACACACATCCGCACCTTACTATCCTTCTTGGGCACTGAAACAACGTTGGCGACCCACTGTGGGTAAGAAGTGACAACTAGAAAACCGGCATCAAACTATTTCATGACCTCAGCTTTGATTTTCTCAGACATATCAGGGCGCATACGTTGAACTTTCTGTTTTTCAGGAGGATAATCTTCTTTAGTTGGCAAGCGGTGAACCACAATATCAGTGTCCAAACCAGGAATATCTTCATAAGACCAGGCGAAGATCTTAACATAGTCGTGTAGCATCTGTATCAACCGTTGCTTCACACTAGGCTCTAGATTTGCACCTATCTTGACCTCTTTCTTGTCTTCCTATGTACCCAAATTCACTGATTCCACTAGCTCTTCATGAGGCTGTATGGCCATCTCTTCCTGTAGTAACAGTCTAGCAAGTTCCCCAGGCACTTCACAATCATCCTCACCTTCATCCTCGGCTTAGTTGATTGGATTTTCGAAGTCATAACTGGAAGTAGCAGAGTTGTTATCAATGGGATCCAAAGTGGATGTGGATCTGCATTATGATATGTGAGTGTGTGTAAGACAATAGCTGTTTTGATAAAGTGCGAGATAGAAAAGAAAAACAAGGAACGCAAAATTTGTAATGTAAGAAACGTCCAATGATTTGTTTATGATATATGAAAATGACAAATAATAAGCTCTCACAAACAAAGCCAAGGTGCCTCGGGCAAGGCAACGGGCCGTAAAGTTTTAAACTGTCTGTTACAAATCTCAAAACAAAAGTCTATTACTGTGTAATAAAATAAACATGCACGAAGTCCTTCGCCGTCCAGTTGTTCAACCCACCGTTGGCAGTCGGGTATATCCAGCTTTCAATATCTGACTCTTCTTCATCATCCTCAATTGCATTTACTCCCTGATCATGTTTGGGTATAGGAGCAGTTATGACGTTGGGCTTCTCCGGAGCATCAAACTCAATCTCTTTAGCTTCGATCAAATCTTGCACCTTATTCCTCAAGGCCCAACAGTTGTTTGTATCATGCCCTGGGATATCAGAGTGATAGGCGCATCGGGCATTCGGGTTATATAGCAGAGATGTGGTGCTGGGATTCTTCGGGGCTTCCCTCAGAGTTACCAGGTTGGTCTTCAATAATTGTGGTAGAATTTGAGACAAGGTCATATTGAGCCGAGTGTATTGTCTCTGCGGTCTCTCCATTCTTTGCTGATTATTGCATTGTGGGGCAACAGTGGGTCCTGATATTACTACCGTATTCATTGCTTGACGGCATTCGGGTCGGTTTTGGCTCCTCGAGCTGTAAACTGCACTAGCTTCTTTTTTACCGTTGAAAGGCTTCTTTACTGCACTTGATGATGTATCCTTCTGTATCTTACCACTTTGGATACCGGCTTCTACTCTCTCCCCAGTCAAAATCAATTCAATAAAACCAGATGACGAACTGCCGATCAGATGATTGAAAAATGGACCAGACAACATCCCCAGAAGAATGTCCACCAACTCCCTATCAGATAGAGGGGGTTGGACTCTTCCAGCCAAATCTCTCCACTTTTGAGCATAGTCCTTAAAACCTTCACTTGCACCCATAGACATACCCTGAAGCTGAGTACGAGTGGGAGCAAGGTCGGCGTTATACTGATACTGCTTGTAAAAAGCAGCAGCAGGGTCCTCCCAGTTTCGGACATTAGCTCCTTCCAATTGATAAAACCATTCAAGCTGAGTCCCTGACAGACTATCTTGAAAGAAATGTACCCACAAATTTTTGTTAGTAGTGTAAGGTTGGATATTTCAGACGTACGAGCGGAGGTGGAGTTTTGGACAGGATACTCCATCGTACTTGGCGAAAACCGGAGCTTTAAACTTATGAGGGATCACCACCCCAAATGCTAGTCCTAGATCTTCGAAGTCCAAACCAGGTATCTTCTGAATCTCCATAGCGCTCAGACGGTCTTCGAGTTGTTTTTACCTATCCTCAGCAAGAGGATACTGCTCATCATCAAAATTAGTATCACGATCAGAAACTACAGGACTGGGGCCCTTTTCTTCCTCTTGGTTCTCCTCTCATTTGGATGAAAGAGACAAATTAGCTTCCTGTCGCAACCTATTCCCAAATCTGTTACCCATATTCAGAAGAACCACCCTCTTCTTCTTCTTCTTCTTCTTCTTCTCCTTCAGGATGAGAGTCTTCAAATCCTCTTGCCCTTTAGCCAAGTTCAAGAACATCTTTGGGAATTGGGCATTTTGTTCCTGAAGAGCTTTGATGGCTTGATCGATAGGTATTTCAGAAGACATTTCGTGCTGAAATAAACAACGAAGAAGATGAGAAACCTGTAATAGTACCTGTAATGATGTGCATGATAATGGGATGCGTATGTAATGATTTCAAAGACTTTGGGAGATTTAAATTTCCAAACCAAGAAATAAACAAACTTTATTAGATTAAACTTGTAAAAATGTTTAACAATACCTCTAAGGCGTTACAAAGAATAAATGAAAAATGAATCTAAGCTAGAAAAAGCAAAAATCAGAAATCCCATGGACGCTTCCCCTTAGTGCTGACGTAGTCATTGATCGTCCTTTCATTCTCGAGTTGCCTAGAGAGCTTCAAGATCTTCCTTTATTGCTCATGGTATTTCTCCCAATAAGCATCCCTTTCCTCTTTCAGCTGAATCCAGGATCTCTTCAATGCCCCAAGTTCAGTGGGCATGTAGGGATAAAGGACTGTATAAGGAACACCCTCTTCATTGGTAGGCTCCACAATCACAGGCAACACAGCTTCATAAGGCATCCCGAGCTTCTGAGCATGAGCTCGAACCCAGTGGAGATAAGGTTGCATAGGGAGAGAATTCTTTAGGCCTAATGCTTGAGGGTCAGACCTGTTCACCATGCCCCAGGCTCGTATAAACCTTCAGCGATGCTCGTCAACGTCTTCCTTGTAGTCAAATGCAATATCTGTAAGAAGTAGTTCATGAGGACCGTCTCTCCGAGCGCGACCAAACTGTCGTAAAGCTAGGCATGGGTTGTAGGTTATACCCCCTCTGATTCCAAGCAACAGGACATTAGGGTATCCCCCACAATGATCAATGGCAGCAATGCTTTCCATAGCCTTAGAACTCCAAAGAATGTCTGTATGAGCAAGGGATATTATCCTGTAAGACCATCCTAAACCTTCCTCATTCTTCAACACGGACTTGGGGAGGTGCGAAATAAACCACCTCGCCAGCAACGGCGTACAACACATGAGAGTCCCTCTTTTTCACACAGTACGAGTGTAGAAGGCATGTAAGATATCACCCAGAAGAGTAGGCACAGGATTGCGAGACAGGAGGATCTTAACCGCATTCACATCTATAAAGGAATCTGGATTCGGTAAGAGAACCAAACCGTAGATAAAGAGAGCTAAGATGTCTTCGAAATCCTGGAAATCCAAGTTATCCCAGAATAACTGAGCTTGATCCATTAGAAACTTGGCTAAGAAACCTTCAACCCTGCTTCATGTCTCCCAATTAGATAATACATCAGCCCGTTTCAAGTGTAAAGATGAAGCAATGTCTTCTGGCCTAGGGGTTTTTTCCAAACCTGTGAAGGGCATTTGCTCAAGGATGGATATGCCCAATAAGTGAGAAAACTCTTCCATAGTAGGAACTAGCTGATAATCTGGGAAAGTGAAGCAATGATGCACCGGATCGAAGAACTGGAAGAGCACACTCATCATCTGCTCATCAAACTTTGAGGTAACCAAGATAAGAAGCTGACCATGTCTCCTAATGAATGAAGAAGTATCAGAAACTCTCGAGGCTAAATCTTTGAGTTGAGCAGGTATTTGCACAAAGTTAACTCGAATGGTGTTTCTGCGCACATAAGCCATAATCTGCAAAACAAAACAAAGATAAATCCCCTCGGTCTTTGAAATGGTTAGTGTAATGAGGTGTTCATGCTATGTTATGATGCATGATGTCATGATAAAACACACAATAGGTATAGCAAATATCAGACATGGTAAAGGAAAACAAGTCACACAATAGCCCTTAAGTTTCAGGCTTGCATGGGGTCTAGGTATACCCTCTTGAAGTTCAGTTGGTTTCAACCTATCCTAATAATAGTAACCGGGTTCTAGAGGTTCTCAATATCACTGACCATCCTCCATCGGTCATGGTTTCAGCTCACGCAATCTTTTCTTGCGGCCGAAACTATCTCAAGAGTATGGTCTCAATGAGTGTATTATCGAGTATCAACCAGTTCATAGCTTTATACCGAGACCGGCTATCTCACTACTTCCTATGGCCAAGTTGGTCAATTATAGGTTCTAAGGTCAGTTGATGCTTAACGATACATATAGCAGCCCCGTATTCTCCTCGTTTCTCCACAAGGGATATCGGTACCAACCAATGTGCCACATCAACATAGATACTGCTTCAACCATATCGGTCTATGCCGTACAGTTCCCTCACAGTTTATTGCTACTTACCTAACAGGTGTCCCCCAGATCCGGGTTAGGATCTATAGTAACCCCAATACAAAACCCTCAAAAGTAAAGCAATCAAATCAAACAAGATAAGAAATTTATGATGAACTAATCCTAAGGTATACCCCACTTATTACTCCCCAGCAGAGTCGCCAGTTCTGTGGTACGGTGGCAGAACCAGACTGTTTTAGGAAAATGCTGGTTAGCGTTTTGTGTTTGTGTTTACAAAATGCCGCGGTAAGCAAGAGTCGCCACCGACTTTTATTTTATCCAACTGGAAAGGAAAAAAGCACAGAAAAATTCCTTTTTTGAGATTTTGAGTACGGGGGTAGATTATAGAAAAGGGAAGGTATTAACACCCTTTATATCTGTAGTTTTCTACGGGCTCTTAGGTACTTGCTCATCATTTTTAAAATTGCTTCCGTGTTTGTGTGTTTTGAAAAGTTTTTGTTTTACTTTGTTTTAATCCTTGTATTAGTCCTCAAGAGTGTTACGAAGTGTTTTTGAAAACTTTGTTTGAAAAGAGTGTAAATGTGGAAAAGTTAGTTTTTGAGCAAGTACCTACTAGCATCTACCTACTCGAAAAAAGAATGTTTCTGTTCTTGTTTCCTTTAGACAGCGATATCCCACCATTAAAGAGTAGGTAGCACCATCATTAGAGTTTGAGCGATCAATTTGAACGGGACGTACGATCACTAAAGCAACGTTAAGACGTCTTAGTAATAACCCTAATGTCTTAAGATCATATTCGAGTCAACATTTATGAGGCAACATTTCTGAGGCAACCTTTCCGAATGGGACATTTGATCTTTGTTTAGACAAAAGAGCGACCACTAAAATATCCTATACTTAATGATCATTTACCGAAGGCAACCGAAGTGAGAGTATAACCTAGGAGTGCGCATGTGCGAATGATTTTATTTCAGTTATTATCTTTGCACATTTAGGGTTTGCTAACTGTTTTAAAATTAACATACATCCTTGTCATGCAACCCTATTATCATACATCTAACAGTTAAATATTTGCGAAAATTAAAATGCGAGAAATAAAGTACGCTATTACAAGGCTTCGGGGAGGGGGATTAATTACATAGCCAAAAACCCGCAAAACGATAAATAAAAGAAAGTCCTAATTAAACTATTACATCCCATGAGCAGTTACATTAATATTTGCAAAAATATAATAAACGCGCGATGAATCGAGAACGAGAGAAAATTAGGGTTTTGACCCCGTCTAAACCTAATTAAAAGAAAAGTAAATTTTTGTGGTTTTTGATTATTTTGAGAAAAAAATAAGGTTTTAATTAAATAAGTACAAACCTAATTACTAATTAATTTAAATTAAGAAAGATAATTAAATTTGACCTATTTTTGTATTTTGGTTATTTTAAGAAAAGAAAATAAAAATTTAAACCAAATAAACCTAATTTTCTAATTTGTTTTAATTTATTTACAAAAGATTAGAATTACCCTAAAATTAAATTAAACTAATTAAATTAATTTTTAAAAAATACATAAAAATACCTAAATTTGATGAAATTGATTTTTATGAGTTTTTTGTAAAAAAAGAATTAATTTGTGTGAGAAAATAATTTAAACAAAAAAATAAATAAACAAAATAAAATATATAAAAGAAAGGAAAAAGGAATTGAGCCTGGTATCAAAGTGAAAAGGGGGGGGGGTGTCCATAGCATGTCTGGGCCCAATAAGCATGGGTCCATGTTGACTCCCATGATCCAATCCGTTGGCTTGACTAAGATGCATGGTAGACCTTCAAGGATGAGCGTTAGATCTGGCCTTTTGGAGATCTAGTGATTGAACATTGAGGGCATATGGTAGGCCTCATGATGCGTGGGGTACATGAACTGTAAAGAATAATTGAGAAAAATTGCAAATGTTGGAGGTAGGGGTCGAACCCCTGACCTCATGCCTGCAAAGACTTAACGCCTTCCCTGGCTACCACTGGGCCACTTGAATTCATTTATTAGTATATGAAATAATAATAATAAAATGAAAAACAATGCCAGTTATCCAACAAACGCGCCAGAATTCAAACGGGCGAATGGGGTGTTGCCACACAGTCATCGTCTACCCTCGTCCATCGTTTTAGGTAAAACAACTTTTACCTACAGACATTCTCTGTAGGTATAGCCCCTGTAATTTTCCAAAATCCACAGCACGCATGATAAATTGATTCCAGTGGTACCAATCAACTCGTGGCAACCTCACGAGCATCATGGTACCAATCTTCATGACCAATTGTCCCTGCAATCAAAACCCCTAAAAAACGAACCCTAAACCCTAATCATGTCATATCTCTGTATGGATAATTAAAACGCAATTGATCATTACCATTAGCTTGTAAATGTTTTAATGAACAAGAATATGTAAAGAATTCATGCTACAAATGCTAGAATCATGATATTGAATTTCAAGAAAGTAAGGATATCGTGAGGTGCTTACAATGCGTTTTTAGGCATGAAACTGCTTGTTGATGATTGGGGTAGACTCTTTGAATACCCAACAAGTGAAAGGTGTGCTTAGAATGGCTTGAAAGCGCCTGGAACTATGGAAACAAATTTCTACTTTTCTTGAGTTTTTTCCAAGTTTCTCCTCAGCTTCTCACGCCTCTAACCCTTGTGCTTTTGGTCTGGATTTGTTCTATATGTAGTCTTGAGTGAATTAGGTTTACAAGTTTGCATCCAATCTTTTCCAATAATGATCATTGATCAAGATTTGATTCTCATGTCAATCTTTCCAAAACAAGCCAAAAACCAATCTTTTTGTGCACAAACAAACCTTGCATGATTTGATCTCATTGCCAGCTATTCATGACCTGAAATATGCACAAAATCTCAGGGTTTAAATGATTTTGATATTTTCATGATTTTATTTTGATTTAATTTGATTTCAATGAAATAAAAATCAAAATAAATGACAAAAATAAAATAAAGGCAAATGGGAAAGGTCATGGGTCGTGGATCATGTTAAAAACTCAATGCAAGCACAGAAAGTTGGGCCCATTTGAAAAAAATTGCAATTTGAGGCATATTTGACTTTTGGCAATTTTGCAGAAAAGGTCAACTTCACCAATGCATAACTCTTTAAATTTTGACTCTAGAGATGTGTTCTTGGACTTTTTGGAAAGCTCAAGATGTCCTCTAAGCAACCCTTTTGGTCTCATCTCAATCGAGTCTTCCATGTTCATGTATGAAGCTTTGACAAAAAAGGTGTTTTTGTTGACTTTTCAAAATGACCTATAATGTCCAAATTTCTAACTTCTTGTGAGTGCATATTTTAAACTTGGGAGCTGAATATGAATTGTAGGTGTTGTACCCCAAAATTTTCCCTCCCATATTTCTCAATACATTTCAAGTAAGGTCTTCAAATTGCCCAAGGAAGTCCAAGAGTTGACCATACAAACTCTCTCCTAAAGGTAGTCTACCTCAAATTAGGATTTCATGTTGCATCAAGATATTTGATTCCAAGGGATCCCAAATTCTAATCATTGTCCTAATATGTTCTCAAGATTACTCATGTCAAGTTTCAAGCCTTGCAGATAAAGTTTGCTCAGTCAATTGCTCAAAGGCCTGAAAATCGACTATGCTAGGGCAAAAGTTAACTGTGGACCACATACAGTCAAACTTCAAGATTTTTGGTCAACATACTCATTTTGAAGTATTATTCATCATTTGATCAAGTGTGTATCATGATTCATCAAGGATTGCTCACAATTCATCAAGAACCAAAAGTTGCTAAATTAGGGTTTTTGCAGGAAAAGTTAACTCAACTTTGACCAAGCATAACTTTCTCATACTTTATGATAAATGACCCACCCAAAGCTCATTTTTAAGAGGATTCAATGCCCTACAATTAATATTCAGCTCCCAAGTTCAAAATAATTACTCACAAGAAGTTTTGAATTTGGACATTATAGGTCATTTTGAAAAGTCAACAAAAACACCTTTTTGTCAAAGCTTCATACATGAACATGGAAGACTCAATTGAGATGGGATAAAAATGGTTGCTTAGAGGACATCACTAGATTTCTAAAAAGTCCCAGAACACCTTCAAAGAGTCAAAATTGAGGAAGTTATGCATTGGTGAAGTTGACCTTTTTTGCAAAATTGTCAATAGTCAATTATGCCTCAAATTGCAATTTTTGCTAAATGGGCCTAACTTCTTACACTTGTTTTGAGTTGGTCGCATGGTCCACGAGCCCTAGATCTTCCCATTTGTCTTTATCTTATTTTTTCTATTTATTTTGATATTTATTGCAATTAAATCAATTTAAATCAAAACAAATCATGAAAAAATCTAAATCATTGAAACCTCAAGATCTTGTGCACATTTCAGGTCCCATATACAACTAGCAAGTGAATCAATTTGTGCAAGGCATAGGTGGGCACAAAAAGATTGATTTTGGCCTATTTTGGAAGGAATTTTATGGAAATCAAATCAAGATCACAAATCATAATTGGCAAAGATTGAGATCATATTTGTAAACTTAATTAATCCCTTGGTATATAGTGAACAATTGCAGCCAAAAACAACAAGGTTTTGAGGCGTGAGAGGTCAGAACTGAATTTAAAAAAATCACTTAAAAGTGTTGGTTCGAATTACTAGTTAGAGGAAGATTCAAGGTAATTTGAAGCAGCTAATCCACTCTTGGACCTTCTCTGAAGCAGATTCAATCGTTTGCCAGCCCTCCCAAGCCCAGAAACAGGACGTATATCCATCACGGTTTGGTATATTTTTCATATTCGATTATCCAATTTCTTGCATATTTATCATGTTTGAATAGCATATTCTGAATCCCTAACATGTTTGCAAGCTGACAATACCATTTAATTGCATTATTGTTAGCTGTATAGGAATCCACCATTGTTAGGGTTCTTTGTTATGTTTTGGGTTTTTCTTACACAGGAAAAATTGGTCCACAAGAAGGGCACCATAATGCTCAGCAGGCCAAGGCGGTTTGACTCATGGCCTTAGACTCCATTTATCACGCCCATGTGAGATTTTGAAACAAGCAAAGGTTGTAGTGATGGACATTTGTCCGTAGGTAAAAGTCTATGAATTTTACCAACGGAGAGAGGAAGAAGATGACATGCGTGGCTCCATCTCATTCGTCCATTTGAATTCTGGCGCATTTTTTATTCCCCCCCCCCCGCACTAACTTGCATTATTACATATTATCAATTGTTGTTATTCTATGTACAATAAAGGCACGCAACTCAGTTGGTAACAAGGCTAGTGGAAGAGGTCACATGACCTGGGTTCGAATCCCAGGTCCCCCATGTACTTCACATTATTTTTCTTTAAATGATCAGGCGCGCGTATAGGTGTGATGACCACCATGGACCATCATCATCCAACCAACCAGATATCCACAGGCCAGATCTGAATGCTATTATGTGATGGTCCACCAAGAACCTTGGTCAACGTGCAAGCACTGAAGCGTGGAAGTCAACATGGATCAGCTTGCTCTTGGGCCCAGAGTTGCTAAAGACACCTCTCTAAATTGCTGATTGCAGGCCCATATTCTTTTCCTTTTCATTTATAATTTCTTTTATTTAATTTATTTAATTATTTTTACTAACATAAAAATTAATTCTTTTTATAAAAAAAAAATCATAAAAATGATTTTCACCCCAAATTAGATTTAGGTTTTATTTCTTTACAAAAATTAATTTAATTGGTTAATTTAATTTATTAGGTAACTTTAATTCCTTTTGTAAATAAATTAAAAAACAATTAGAAAATTAGGGTTTAGTTTAATTTAATTTCTATTTTCTTTTTTTCTTAAAAACAACAAAAACACAAAAATAGGTTAAATTTGGTATTTTTCTTAATTTAATTTAATTTAATTAGTAATTAGGTTTGTATTTAATTTTAAAACCTTATTCTTTCTTTTTTAAATAATCAAAAAACAATCAAAAAATAGTTTTCCTTTAATTAGTTTAGACGGGGTCAAAACCCTAACTTTTCAAGTTCTTAATTCATCGCGCGCGCTTTATTATTTTTACAATATTGATGTAATTGCTCATGGGATGTAATAGATTAATTAGGGCTTTTTCCTTTCATTTATCGTTTTTTTACGGGTTGTTTTTGGCTATGTAATTAATACCCGAAGCCTTGTAATAGCGTAGCTTTACTTTCCGCACTTTAAATTCTTGCAAATATTAAACTGTTAGATGTATGATATTAGGGTGGCATGACAAGAATGTATGTAATTTTAAAACGGTTAGCAAACTCTAAATGTGCAAAGATAATAACTTGAAATTGAATCACTCGCACATGCGCACTCCTAGGGTATACTCTCACTTCGGTTGCCTTCGATAAACGGTCATTAAGTATAGGATACTTTAGTGGTCTCTCTCTTGTCTAAACAAAGATCAAAGTCCCGTTCAGAAAAGTTGCTTCGGAATGGTTGCCTCGGATATTGTTGCCTCGAATATTGATCTCAAGACATTAGGGTTATTACTAAGATGTCTTAGCATTGCTTTAGTGATCGTATGTCCCTTTCGAATTGACCCTTAAAACTCCAACGATGGTGCTACCTACTCACTAATAGTGGGATACAACTGTCTAAAGGAAATAAGAACAGAAACATTCTCTTTTTCGAGTAGGTAGATTAGTTCTAAAGTACTTGCTCAAACAAACAAACCTTTTCACACTTACACTCTTTTCAAACAAAGTTTTCAAAACGACTTCGTAACACTCTTGAAGACAGAAGCAAGGGTTAAATCGAAGTAAAACAAAAACTTTTCAAAACACACAAACACGAAAGCAATTTTAAAATGATGTGCAAGTACTTAAGATCCCGTGGAAAACCACGGATAGAAAGGGTGCTAATACCTTCCCTTTCAATAATCTACCCGCCGCACTCAAAATCTTGAAAAAAGGAATTTTTCGGTGCTTTTGTCCTTTCCGGTTGGATAAAATAAAAGTCGGTGGCGACTCTTGCTTACCGCGACATTTTGCAAACACAAACGCAAAATGCAAACCAGCATTTTCAAACAGTCCAGTTCTGGCCACCGTATAACAGTACGGCATTGCATCCTCTTCAAAATGAGCTTTGGATGGGTCATTTCTAATAAAGTATGAGAAAGTTATGCTTGGTCAAAGTTGAGTTGACTTTTCCTACAAAACCCTAATTTAGCAACTTATGGGTTTTGATGAATTGTGAACAATCCTTGTGGAATCATGATCAACCCTTGATCAAATGATGAATAATACTTCAAAATGAGGATGTTGACCAAAAATCTTGAAGTTTGACTGTATGTGGTCCACAGTTGACTTTTGCCCTAACACAGACGATTTTTAGGCTCTTGAGTAATTGACTGAGCAAAGATCCTCTGCAAGGCTTGAAACTTGGCATGGATGATCTTGAGAACATATTAGGATAATGGTGAGCATTTTAGATCCCTTGGACTCAAGTATCTTGATGCAACATGAAACCGTAATTTGAGGTAGACTGCCTTAGGATAGAGTTTGTTTGGTCAACCCTTGGACTTCCTTGAGCAATTTGAGGACCTTACTTGAAATGCATTGAGAAATATGGGAAGGAAAATTTTGGGGTACAACACATCAACAGATACATTAGTATAAAAAAAGTGTGAAAATAATAACGCGCGCGAATTTAAAATAACGTCTAAAACCCTAAAAAATTGCTAAATAAAATAAGAAAATCTTTTTGGTTTTTGTTTATTTTAAGAAAGTAATTAAATTTAATTAAATGAGAAATACTAAGTTTAATCCTAATTAATTAAATAAATAAAAGAAAACAAAATATAATATTTTTGGTATTTTTGTTGAGAAATTATTTGAATTAAAAAAATCTATTTCTAATTGATTTTAAGTTAACTAAAACAAGTTAAAATAATTAGTTTATTAATTTACAAAATTAAAATAAATTAAGAAAGCCTAAGTCTATTATTTTTTTATGATTTTTTATTTGAAAGAATAAATATTTTCTAATTAAATATAACAAAACAAATAAAAATAGAAAAAAATAAAACAAAACAAATGGGCCTGAGTGTTAATCTGCAATCAGGGGGTATGCTTGAGATTTTGTGAAGCCCAATCACAACTTGGGCCCAGGAGCTAACATGTGATCCAATGGGGAAGCACGCTTAGGAGTACACCGTAGTCAAAGCTCCTTTGGAGCACTTGATTTGTGATCTGATAATTTGATGGTGCTGATTTAAGCCACATCACGCGCTTGTTAAACTTTGTACACACTGGATCTGAAACAAAGGTTAGAAAAAATAAAATTTGCTTGCAGCCTGGGTCGAACCCAGGACATGGAGGGGGTTAGGATGTGCGCGCTTCCGTTGGGCCATATTACTCACTCATTATATTAATTAAGACAAAACAATATAATATGAGATGGCAAACTGATTCCAAATCAGCATACACACGCGTCCAGTGGGTCCATGTAATATTCAAATGACGAATTAGGGAAGGCCATTTGGCTATAAAAACCTTGACCGTCGTCTGCAAAAGTTTGGCCGGTCGGAGATGGTGGAAACCACCGTCTTCCCCGGTGGTCTTCAACACCAAAGCTGTAAAAACTTGTCAAATTGAAAAAGAAAAGGCCCTATCCCGCATGAAATTTCACCCTGAGTCCAAATCCGGGGTCAAAACTGGTTGGAAACCAAAGGAAAGATATTTATGATACAAATTAAAATCACACGGTTAAAAATGGAAAACAGTCATGTGCACGTCTGAGCTTGCATGTAAAGCCTCATTTCATTCCTAACCATCACCCTGATCACATCTAGCCACAAATCATTAGTAAACAATGCATGGATTTAAAATTTCAGATGCAAGAATTTTTACCGATTGGAGAATGTGGCTTGGCTTCTTCTGGGCACGACTAAGAGTGATATTGGCCTGGATCTATCCCTGAGAACGTCAGGAAGACAAATGGATTGCAGGAACTTGTTGAGAGTGACCGGAGAACAGGTTTTTGGACTGCCCTAGATTAAGAAATTTTTGAGAGCTTTTTGTGTTCTTTTGAGATAACTTGCCTGTCCCCCTCATGTATGCTGAGCTTGCAGTATTTATAGAGGGAGTATAAGGCTGATAAACATGGTATTAAATCAAACCATGAAGACTCTTCATCATAACAAATCAAAATTTGAATTATTTCCACTTTTGTTATATCCTTGCCATTTTATGCTTGCAATGAACCTTTTGTAGGCCCTCTAGTGTGTTATGAGGGTGTTTTAATATCAAAAACTAGGCTCATTGGTTCAAAAATTACAATTTTGCTCAATTTGCATTTCATGAATTTTCTCAAATTTTCCCAACTTGGGAAGCCCATAACTTGCTAAATTTTTCTCTCATGATGATGATCTTGAACTTTTTGGAAAGCCCAAGATGTCTACTTCAATCCCTCTTTTGATAAACTTTGCATTTGAATAATTTATCTTGATGTAAATGGTATTGACAAAAAGTGCCTTTTGTTGACTTTTTGAAAATGACTTGTAATGTATGAGCTGATATCTTTCAAATGGTGCATTTATTAAACTTGTGGGATAAAGAGAAAATGTAGGGAATTGGATTCTGTTCAAAATGAGCTTTGGTTGGGGAAAATGGATGAACTATGTGAAAGTTATGCCCGGTCAAAGTTCAGTTGACTTTTCCTATAGAAACCCTAATTTAGCAAATTTTGACTTTTGATAGATTAGGATAATTTCTTGAGGAATCATGATCAACCCTTGATCAAATGATGGATATTACTTCAAAATGTTGATGTTGACCAAAAATCTTGAAGTTTGACTGTATATAGGCCACAGTTGACTTTTGACCTAGGATAATTGATTTTCAAACATTTGAGCAATTGATAGGGAAAACTTGTAGTGTAGGGCATGAAATTTAGCATAGACAATATTGAAGAAATATTAGGAGAATGGAAAACATTTAAGGCCTTTGGAGCTCACACATCTTGATGAAAAGTGAAACCCTAATTAGAGGTTCATTTCTTAGGAGGATAATTTATCTGATCAATTCTTAGTCAACCTTGAGCAATTGGGAACCTCAATGAGCATATCTTGAGTAAAAATGGAAGGGAAAATTTTGGGGTTCAATAGCTGCCCTTGTTCAATCTTCTTAAGCCTGAGGATTTAGATTGGCTTGCCTGCCTTTCGTGATCTGAAGGTGGAAGATGATTGAACACTAGAGTGCCCAAAAATTTGCACTCGCATGAAGTAACACCGATGGTTGATGCTGTCGGGAATGGGCTTACATATGCCATTTGGAGAAGATGAAAAAGAGTCATCAGAGATGGGCTTAAAGATGCCATCCAAAGTAGATGCTGAATTCATAAGAGGTCTCTTTGTGGGGGATTCCTGTTCTTTCTGTCTGAGGAGGACTCCGCTGGGGAATATGGGTTTCTGTTGTTCTCCTGCTTGAGGAAAACTATGGGGAATAGAATCTAGGAACTTCAGTTGTCCAAGGCTCTATTGGGGAGTTATCTCTGTACTGGAGAGATGGGAGTTTACTGCTTTCTGGTTAAAATCTAGGCTTTATTGTAACTTGTTGGGGATAATGGAATTAACCGTTACCTGGAAAATGTATTAGAAAGAGCCTATGTAGGGCTGTTTCAGGATGAGTCTATGTTAGTCTGAATCCAAAGATATATGAGAAGGAGCCTGTGTGGGGCTGCTTCAGGATGAGTCCGTGTTAGACTGCATCTAGAGATCATGAGAAGAAACCCGTGTAAGATTGCTTCAATATGAGTCTGTGTTAGACTGCATCTGGATATCATGAGAAGAAAGCCATGTAAGATTGCTTCATCTGGTCATGTAGATAGTTTTCCTGTCTGGTTTGAGGTGTTAATCTACAAATCAACTGTTCACAGATAGTTGCCTGTCTGGTTTCAGGTATTAATTTGGAACTTGAAAATTGTTGGTCGTTTGAGATAGTTGTCCTGTCTGGTTTTAGGTATTAATCTGACCTGAGAAAGAAAGATAGTTTTCTTGGCATGTTACAGGTATTAATCTTCAATCTCCTCATGTAGATAGTTCTCCTGGCTTGTTTCAGGTATTAACCTATAGTCGGTCGTCCACAGATAGCTGTCCTAGCTTATTACAGGTATTAATCCTGAACTTTGTTTTTGTCGGTCATTGAGATAGTTGTCTTGTTTGGTCTCAGGTATTAATCTCTGACCTGAGAAAGAAAGATAGTTTTCCTGGCTTGTTACATGTATCAATCTTCAATCTCCTCATGTAGATAGTTTTCCTGGCTTGTTACAGGTATTAATCTACAGTCAGTCATCCACATGTTGTTGTCCTGGCTTGTTATAAGTATTAATCTGGAACTTGTTTTTGTTGGTCGTTGAGATAGTTTCCTCGTCTAGCTTTGGGCATTATTCTTTGACCTGCTACATAAGTTGATAGTGTTTGTCTGTCTGCTAATTTAACCTGAGAAGGTAAAACCAGTTTCATGCGGTGTCATGATGTATGAATTTCATGATGCTCTCAAAATAAATGAGATTGTGATATATGCATTCGTGTTGCATATGCTATGAGGTTTGTAAAATGATGCATGAGTGTAATGTATGAACGTGTCAACTATTCTATTGCAGTGTTATTGAACTAGGGAAAATAAATCCCTGATTGCAGCTGGGGAAGAAGAATGTAAGTCTTCAAATATTTGTTGGAGTTGAAATGCTAGGAGATCGACTTCTGTTGTTAGAGAAATAAACTCTGTTGGGGAAGGGAAACTCTGTGCGCTGTTCGGGGATTTTGTGAAATCTTGCTGGGGAATCCTAAGAAGCTTGGCGACTTCATTGGGGAATCTTTTGTTGGAGCAGTAATTTGGATATTTTTCTCTGCCTGGGATATGAGAACACTTGACACCATTAGGCTGCATACTGAGAATATGGCAGTGGCCTTGTAGTAGGATGTCTCTGTATCTGCTGGAGAAAATATCTGCGGGGAATTTATGGATGGCCTTTAGATATTTTCCTGTTTCTTAAAGCCATTAGTAACTTTATTTCTGTTTTTATGCGTATATTTGTAAGTAGTAATCACATTCAAATGCATATGTTCAAAAATAATCACTGGACGTTTTTGCAAACAAAACATAAAAACAAAAACAAATATTTTTTCACTTTCAAAGGAATAATATCTTTGTATTAACTTGAATAAGTGTTTTTGTACAAGGAGATGAACATCCTAGTAAGAGAATGTCGTTGTAAGAATAAAACTTTACAAAATACCATACAAAGAAAACAACTATGTGAAATAATCCCATTGGGTTCCCATTCTGCTATTTCCTTTATGTCTTTGAGCGTCTCATCTCTTTCACTGCTTGTCCGAAGCCGACTGGATTAATTAGTACTGTTTGAGCTTGATAGTTGATACTGGAGATTGGTTGTAAGGGGATCCAACGGGACATAATTATGCGCTTTAAATCTCTAACTTTTTCTTAGACTGCCCTTTCGGGTTTTCAGTCCACCAAGATACCCTTTCTTGCCCAAGCCGCCTTTTCAGGTTTTCGACTTGCCGGGTGTACAAATTTTTCATATATCCCTAAATTTTTCCTAAACCCTTTTGGTTTTCCGGGATGCCCTTATTTTTTCCTAGGCCAGTCAATCTAGCAGGTCTTTGTTCATGCGTAGTATCTTTTAACTATTTCCGCGTTCATAGGGTGAGAAAGGTCGTCACCGTCCATAGTGGTTAAGATCATGGCCCCACCAAAAAATATATTCTTGATCACAAATAGCCCTTTGTATGTTGGACTCCATTTTCCCATGGGATCACCTTGTGTCAGTATAATGCGCTTGATTACCAGGTCACCAGCATGATATACCTGACATATGACTTTCTTGTTAAAAGCTTTGATCATACGTTTTTGGTACATCTGACCATGACAGAAATTCGCGAGCCTCTTTTCGTCAATCAAGTTTAATTGGTCAAGTCGAGTCTGAACCTATTCGTTTTTGCTCAACCCTGCATCCTTAATGATTCTCAAGGAAGGGATCTGGATTTCTATGGGTAGGACAACTTCTATCTCGTATACCAAAGAGAAAGGGGTTGCTCCTGTGGACGTGCACATTATGGTACGGTAACCATGAAGAGCAAATGGTAACATCTCGTGCCAGTCTTTATATGTCACCGTCATCTTCTGTATGATATTTTTTATGTTTTTATTAGCAGCTTCTACAACGGCATTCATCTTCGGCCGATAGGGGGAAGAGTTATGATGTTGGATCTTGAATTGCATGCAGAGCTCAGTGATCATAGTGTTATTAAGATTGGTACCATTATCCGTAATGATTATTTCTAGAATACTGTACCGACATATAAGGTTATGTTTAATGAATCGGGCCACAACGTTCTTAGTAACAGAAGCAAATGAAGCTGCCTCGACCCATTTTATAAAGTAATCAATGTCAACCAGGATAAAGTGGTGCCCATTAAAAGCTGTAGATCTAATCTCTCCGATCATGTCGATACCCCACGTTGCAAACGGCCAAGGAGCAGTCAAGACATTTAGAGGAATCGGAGGCACATGCACCTTATCAGCATAGATCTGGCACTTGTGACAAGTCCGTGAATGTTGATAACAGTTTGCTTCCATAGTGGACCAATAGTATCCTTCCCTTAGTATCTTTTTAGCCATCGAGTGCCCACTAGAATGGGTTCCAAATGTACCTTCATGCAAATCATCAATAATCTTTTCTGCCTCACTCTTGTCTACACACCGAAGCAAGGTAGAGTCGTGGTTGCGCTTGTAGAGGATCCCGTTACTGAGAAAGAACTTGGTAGAGAACCTTCTTAGGAACTTCTTATCATTGACTGAAGCTCCCTCAGGATACTCTTGGACTTCGAGATATCTTTTGACTTCATGGAACCAAGGTTTGTCCACTACTTCTTCAGTACCAATCTCATGACAGTATGCTAGTTCATCCATTCTCTCAATAGTGATCTGAGGAGCTTCAATATCCCACCTGACCTTGAACATGGATGACATTGTATCTAATGCGTCCGCTAGTTGATTTTCCTCTCGTGGAAAATTCTCAAAGGTTCTTCTAAGCATGGAATTTGTGTCAACACACGCTCTTTGTAAGGAATGAGATTAGGATTCTTTGTGTCCCGTTCTCCTTTGATCGGACTGATTACTAAGGCCGAGTCTCTAAATACACTCAAGAATTTGATCCTCAAGTCGATAGCGGCTTTGAGACCCATAATACATGCTTCATACTCAGCCATATTGTTGGTACAATTGAAACATAATCTGGCAGTGAAAGAAGTATGAAATCCTTCAGGAGATATGATCACAGCACCGATGTCATTGCCAAGAGCGTTGGAAGCTCCGCCAAAAACCATAGTCCATCAGGAACCTTTCTCAGGTCCTTCATCCGGTCCAGGTTCTTCACAATCAATTACTAACATGATGTTCTCGTTCGGGAACTCAAAATTCATGGATTGGTAGTCATCCACAGCCTGACGAGCCAAATGATCAACTGGTACACTCCCCTTAATTGCTTTCTGGGTTGTATACTGAATGTCGTATTCAGTCAGGATCATTTGCCATCTTGCTATTCTTCCGGAGAGAGCGGGCTTCTCAAAGATGTATTTGATAGGATCCATTTTGGGAGATCAACAGAGTAGTGTGAGTCAACATATATTGTCTTAGTTGGCGAGCAGCCCATGCCAAAGCGCAACAAGTTTTCTCGAGCAGTGAGTATCTTGTTTCATAGTCGGTAAATTTTTTGCTAAGGTAGTATATTTCATGCTCTTTTCGACCAGACTCATCATGCTGCCCCAACACACACCCCATTGAGTTCTCTAATCCTATTAAGTACATGATCAGAGGTCTTCCTTCAACTGGAGGCATCAAAATTGGAGGCTCTTGAAGATATCCCTTGATTCTGTCAAATGCGTTTTGGCTATCGTCGTTCCACTTAACTGCTTAATCTTTCTTCATTAACTTAAAGATTGGCTCATAAGTAGAGGTTAGGTGGGAAATGAATCTGGAAATGTAATTCAGGCGTCCTAAGAAACCCCTAACTTCCTTCTCAGTGTAAGGAGTTGGCATTTATGTATAGATTTAACCTTTGCATGATCAACTTCAATACCTTTTCCACTGACAACGAAGCCTAAGAGCTTACCAGATCTTACTCCAAAGGTGCACTTATTCGGGTTCAACCATAATTTGTATTTCTTCAGCCTTTCAAATAGCTTTTATAGGTGCTCGTGGTGCTCTTCTTCAGTCTGAGACCTGACTATCATATCATTAATGTAGACCTCTATCTCGTGATGGATCATATCGTGAAATAAAGCTACCATGGCACGCTGGTAGGTTTCCCGAGTGTTCTTTAACCCAAATGGCATAACTTTGTAACAGAAAGTTCCCCACTATGTGAAGAAGGTCGTTTTCTCCATGTCCTCAGGCGACCTTTTGGTCTGATTGTATCCGGTGAAACCATCCATGAAGGAGAATACCTTATGTTATGCGGTGTTGTCAACTAGAACATCAATATGGGGAAGCGGAAAATCATCCTTGGGGATTTCCCTATTCAGGTCTCTGTAATCTATACACATACGTCCTTACTGTCCTTCTTAGGTACTGGAACCACGTTAGCAACCCATTGTGGATAAGAAGTAACAGCTAAGAAACCACCGTTGAACTGTTTCATGACTTCAGCCTTGATCTTTTATGACATCTCAGGATGCATGCGACGAACTTTCTGTTTCACTGGAGGAAAATCCTATTTCGTCGGCAGGCGAAGAACCACAATATCAATGTCAAGTCCTGGCATGTCCTCATATGACCAAGTAAAAACCTTAACATAGTCATGTAGCATTTAAATTAACCGTTCCTTGACACTATGCTCCATATCGACACCTATCTTAACTTCTTTCTTGCCCTCTTCAATACCCAAGTTTACTGTCTCAACCGGCTCTTCATGAGGTTGTATTGCCCTTTCTTCCTATTGTAACAGTCTGGCAAGTTCTCCTGGTACTTCACAATCTTCCTCACCTTCGTCCTCGACTTGGTAGATCGGATTTTCAAAGTCATAACTAGCAATAGCAGAACTGTTATCAATGGGATCTAGAGTGGATATGGATATGCAGTTTGATATGTGGTTGTGTGTAAAAGCATAGTTGTATATTTTCTGATAAAGTAAAAAGTCAGAAAAGAAAAATAAAGAGCATAAAATTTGTATGCAAAACGTCCAATGTTTTATTAATTACATATGAAAATGAAGTAATGACCCTCACAAATAGACCATTATGCCTCGGGCAAGACACAAGGCTTTAAAGATTCAATTGTTCAAATATTACATATCCTCAAAAACAAAAAGAAAAATGACTCCTGAATAAAAGAGATGGGAAAAAAATATTTGGCCTTCCAATTTCCGAGTCCACCGCTGATAGTTGGAAAGATCCACTTGTCCAGGTCATGATTACTATCACTGTCTTCAGGAGCATTGACTCTCTGGTTACTGATCCGTAAAGGTGGTTCCCCGGCGCGAGCATGACGAACAGCTCTCTAGGCTCCTGAAGTAAAACCCAAACTAAATTTGTCATATTTGTAGGGAATATCCAGAAGTTGGCCCTAAATTGTACATCCAGCTTTTTCCACTCTTGCCTTGGCATCCTTCAGAGAAGCCATCTTCAATGGAGGTCTGGTAATCTTCGGGACCTTGGAAGCAGTCTTGGTTGCAGCAACCGTCTGTGGAACCTCCTCAAAGTTTTGACAGGGGGTCTCAATGAACTCGCCGTCCATTTCAACATACCTGAAAGAGTTCAGGTGGCTCACCATGTATTCCTCCTCCCCATGGACTGTGATAATTCTCCAATTGACTGGGTACTTCAGCATCTGATGCATGGTGGAAGTAATAGCACCAGCCCCATGGATCCAGGGTCGACCTAATAAACAGGAATAAGACGGGCGGATGTTCATCACATAGAAGGTGGAATTAAAGGTCTGAGTACCAACTTTGATAGGGATGTCCACCTTCCCGTGCACTATTCTTTTAGAACCGTCGAAGGGCCTCACCATAATTTTACTTGGCTTTAGTGTGAGTCCTTCATAATCTAACCTATCTAGAGAATTCTAGGGTAAGACATTCAGCGACGAACCTGTATCCACCAGAACATGGGATAATGTAGTTCCCCTACACTCAATGGAGACATGCAGGGCATCATTGTGTTTCCTTCCCTTGGGAGCTAAATCAGCACCTAAAAAACCCAGTCCATTATGAGAAGTCAGGATGGCCACGAAATTCTCCAATTGATTAGTGGAGGTCTCTTGAGGCACATGGGCAGACTTTAGGAATCTTACTAAAGCCTTAGCATGGGCTTCAGAGTACAAAAGTAAGGCCAGCATTGAGATTTTTGAAGGGTTCTTCCCCAATTGTTCCACGACAATATAATCACTTTTCTTGATTATCTTTAATATCTCTTCCATTTCCTTTTTAGAAGCCTCCCGAATGACTCCTGGGTGCGCCTTCGTCTGGACAGGCTCAACCAATACCTCTTTGCCCCGAGTCTTGGTCGACTCAGTAGTAGGGATAACAGCACGGATAACAATAGGAGTAGCAATGGGAGTATTGGCAGAAATAGCAGCATGAATGATCACAGGATTAGAAATAGTTTTTGGAGAGATCTCGGGAGAGAAAACTCTTCAGCTCCTTGTAATTTTACTGGTCCCGACGATGTTGTCGATGTCAAGATCAGTTTCTTCAGCAAATTTGTCTTCAATAGCCAACAGGTTTTGCTTGACGCAATGGTAATAGACGTCAGCCCCATAATTCTATGGAACATCTTTATCCCAAGAATACGGTATTGGCCCATGAAGGGTGATGATCAGGGGAGAAAACTTGGGAACAAATGTAATCCTGACAGGTCTTTTGGTGGAGACCTTGGGAGGATTGTCGAAAATGGTAATTATCGAGACATCTTCACATGAACTTCTTGTAAGGGGAACCTTTTCGAACGGAATTTCCTTGATAACCATCAAGCGCTGGACGCGCATCTTTAACAATAAACAACCATCTCGTAGAGACATACATAAGTGGAAACCTTCACCATATCCCGGAAATAAACCGGATCGTAACAGATTCCTTTTGATAGTCAAAAGAGGAGTAGCTAAGTCATCCATAGAAGAAACAAACTGATCGTCATCAAAAATATTGACACCTTGGACATGTTTGGGCATTGGCACAATTATTACGTTAGGTGTATCAGGAAGGTCAAACTCAATATCCTTCGCCTCGATGAGATCCTGTACCTTATTCTTTAAAGCCCAACAGTCGTTTGTATCATGCCCCGGAGTTTCAGAATGGTAGGCACATCGAGCATTTGGGTTATAGCGGGGAGAGTCAGTATTAGGGTTCTTAGGGGCCTCCTTTAGGGTCACCAGGTTAGACTTCAGCAGGTGTGGCAAAACCTGGGATAGGGTCACGTTGATCCAAGTAAACTGTCTTCTGGGCGTATCTGGCCTGCGCTGATTATTTCGTTGTTGGTTTAAGGCAGGATTATAAATCATAACAGCCCCTACCGTCGGACGATGCTCAGTTTTGTTGTGATTTCTTTGGCCATAAGCAGCACTGACTTCCTTCTTTCCAGTGAAAGGTTTCTTTGCTGTACTAGAGGATGCATCCCGCTGGATTTTACCACTTTTGATGCTAGCTTCTACTCGTTCACCAGTCAGTATCAGTTAAGTGAAACTTGAAAAAGAGCTTCCAATCAGATGGTTAAAGAACAGACCAGACAACATTCCCAAGAACATGTCTACCAGCTCCCTATTAGACAATGGAGGTTAGACTCTTCCCGTAAGGTCTCTCCACTTTTGGGCATAATCTTTAAAACCTTCTCCGGAATCCATAGACATACTCAGCGTTATATTGGTACTTCTTGTAGAAAGCAGCATCCAGATCTTCCCAATTACGAATGTTGGTTCTTTCCAGTTGATAGAACCATTCCAACTGAGTCCTTGCCAAACTTTCCTTGAAGAAATGTACCCACAGATTCCTATCAGTAGTGTGGGGTTGAATCTTCCTGACATTCAACCTTAAATGCAGCTTAGGACAGGAGACATCGTCGTACTTAGCAAATGTAGGGACCTTGAATTTCTGCGGGATGACCACCCCTGAGACCAGTCCTAGCTCTCCAAAATCCAGCCTGGGTACCCTCTGGATCTCCATAGCATTGAGATGATCCTCCAGCTGTTTGTATGTATCATCAGCATGAGGATACTTCTCCTCAGAATAATCAGGTTCATCTTCCTCAGACCCTGGGTTGTTGTCTCTCTCCTTGGGCTTTTCTTCTTGATTTTCCCCTTCATCCGACGTGGTTGTGAAATCTAGAGCTTGCTTGGTCGGACCTCTGAACCTTCTACCTAAATTCAAGACATCGGCTGGTTTCTTTGGCTTCTTGGTCTTCTCTTTGATGATCAGAGCTTTCAGATCTTCTTGGCCCTTGTCCAGAGCCAGGAACATCTGCTGAAACTGAGCTTTTTGAGCTTGAAGATCCTTTATTGTTTGTTCGAGGGCCATTTCTTTTTCTGAAATAAACAGCGAAAAGAATAAGAAACCTGTCTTAAAATACTTGCTCATGCAATGAAGTGTATGATATTCTTATGCGATGTTTTCAAGGACCTAGAGAAATTTAAATTTGTGAACCAAAATGAAACAAAGATTTTATTAGTAGAATTCAAAATACAATTGCCTTTTAGGCTAACAATTGAAACAAAATTCTAAAATCCAATAAATCAGGTTTCCCATGGGTGCTTACTCTTTGTGCCGAGATAGACATTAAGATTTTTTTTCTTCGTGATGTTGCTTTATGAGCTCCAACACTTTCTTCTCATTGACATAGAAATGATCTCTAAAGGTATCACGTTCTTTCTTCAACTGAATCCACGATCTCTGCAGCTCTTCAAGATCAGTGGGCATGTCAGGATAGAGAACTGTATAAGGAACATCTCCTTCTGTGATGGGCTCCACAACCACTAGTAAGATGGCTATATACGGCATTATAAGGTTTTAAGCGCGAGCTTATACCTATTTGAGATAAGGTTCCATAGGGATGGAAGTCTTAGGCCCCAGGGTCTTGGTATCAAATTTGTTAACCATTCCCCAAGCTCGAATGACCCTCTGACGGTACCCTTGAACATCATCTTCATAGTTAAACATAATTCCCTGGATAAGCATGTCGTGGGGACCATACCTTCGAGCATAACCAAATTTTCGCAAATCCAGAGAAGGATTATAAGTTATGCCCCCCTAATTCCAAGTAGTGGGACATTAGGGAATTCCCTGCAGCGGTCAATGACAGAAATATCTCCCATAGATCGAGAATACCAGAGAATATCCGAGTGAGAAAGTGACATTATCTTTCGCGACCAACTCAAACCATCTTCATTCTTCAATACTGATTTAGGGAGGTGAGAAATAAACCACCTTGACAGCAATGGCACGCAACACATAAGAATCCATTTTCTCTTCATGGTGCGAATGTGGAGGGTATACAAAATGTCTCCGAGTAGAGTAGGCACAGGGTTACGAGAGAGGAAAACCTTGATAGCATTCACATCTATGAGTAAGTATGGATTAGGGAACAACACTAAACCATAGATTAGAAGGGCCAAAACCTCCTCGAAAGCTTGGAAATCTAAATCATCCCAAAACAAATGAGCCTTCTCTAATAGGAATTTGACTAGAAAACCCTTGACTCGGCTTCTTGTTTCGTTGGATACAATATCGGACCGTTTCAGATGCAAAGCTATTACAATGACTTCTGGATTTGGAGCTTCTTCTAAACCGGTGAAAGGCATCTGATCAAGAATAGGTATACCCAATATTTGAGATAATTCTTCCATGGTGGGTACCAACTGATAGTCTGGGAAAGTGAAGCAATGGTGTTTAGGGTCAAAGAATTGAAAGAGTACACTCATCATCTTCTCGTCAAATCCCAAGGTAACTAGATTGAGAAGTCGACCGTATTTATTGGTGAATGAAGAAGTCTCAAGAACCCTTTATACTAGCTCTTTAAGTTAGAGAGGTATTCTTACAAAGCTGATTCAGATGGTATTTCTATGAGCGTAAGCCATGACCTGCAAAACAGAATAAAGATGAATTCCCTTGGTCCTTGAAATGGTTAGTGAAATGAAATATGGATGTTATGATGCATGATGTCATGTTTAAGAAAATTAGTCACACACAAGAAGAACACACAAGACCTTAGGTTTAGGCTTGCACGAAGTTCATAGGTAAATACCCTCTTAAAGTTTAGTTGGTTCAACCTGTCTTAGAAAAGTAACTGGGTTCTAAGGAGTCTCAATATCACTGATCTTTCTTTATCGACCATTATTTCAGCTTAGTAATCTTTTCATGTGGCCGAAACATCTCGAAAGTCCATCTCAATGAGTGTAGCATCGAGTATCAACCAATCCCCATCTTTACACCGAGGCCGGCTATCTCGCTACTTTCTAATGGCCAAGTTTGTTCAACTAAGGTTCTAAGGTCCGTTAGTGCTTCATGACACCATGCGGCCGCTCCGTATTCTCCTCGATTCAACACAACGGATACCAGTACCAACCAAAGTGTCACCAACACAGCTATCGCTTCAACCATGTCGGTATATACCGTACAGTCTCCACGATCTATTGCTGTTTACCTAAAAAGGTGTCCCCAGATCCGGGTGTAGGATCTATAGTAATAACCAAAACAACCCTCCAAGGATAAAGCATACAAAGCAAGCAATTAAAGAAATTTAAAATGAACTAACTCTTAAGGTAACCCCACTTTTTATTTAGTCCCCAGCAGAGTCTCCAGTTCTGTGATACGGTGGCAGAATTGACTGTTGTATTGGTTTTGCATTTTGTGTTCGCAAATATCGTGGTAAGCAAGAGTCGTCATCGACTTTTCTTTTATCCAAATTAAGGAAATGGTGAAAAGAACAGAAAAAGACCATTTTGAAAATTTTCTGAGTAAGGGGGGTAGATTATGGAAAGGGAAGGTGTTAACACCCTTTCTATCCGTAGTTTTCTACGGGCTCTTAGACGCTTAGCTCATTTTCTAAATACCATATGCTTTGTGTTTTTGAAAAGTATTTGAAAATGCCTTAGTGCGGCGGTTCGCTTTATGATAACTCTTGTATCAGTCCTCAAGAGTGTTGATAAAGCGTTTTTTGAAATGTTTTTGAAATGTTTTGTGTAAGTGTAAAAATTTGTTTTTTGACCAAGCATCTAACAACTATCTACTTTTACTCGAAAAGGGTTGTTATTTTCCTCTTATCCTTTAGACAATGCTATCCTACTATTAATGAGTAGGTAGCCCTATCGTTAGATGTATGATGGACATTCAAAGGGACGTACCGTCATAAAGGCAACCTATAGAGACACTTTAGCAATTTTGTTTAAGGGGCTAGATCATTTACCGAAAGGCAACTGTAGGGCCATCGAGAGACTATAATCTCTTGATTTAAGTGTCTTTTGCTAAAGCGTCCCTATTCTCGAGGGACATGACTGCTTTATTCCAAAAGGAAACCAAAGTGGGCGTACCCTAGAGGTGTATATGATCAAGTGATTCAATCCAGATCATTTATCTTTGTTATTAGGTTTGCTAGCGCTTTATTTTCAGCCTTTCCATACAAGCCTAGTTACTAACACTTAATATTTTGAAGAAATTTAAAGTGCGGGAATCGTAAATCCTACGCTATTACAATGCTTCGGGAAGGGGGATATTTACATGTCCAAAAATGGGGAAAAATAAAGAAAGCGATAAAGTAAATGCCCTAGTTTAAGCTATTACATTCCATCAGAAGATACATTAGTATAAAATAGTGCGGAAATAATAACGCGCACGAATTTAAAATAACATCTAAAACCCTAAAAAATTGCTAAATAAAATAAGAAAATATTTTTGGTTTTTGTTTATTTTAAGAAAGTAATTAAATTTAATTAAATGAGAAAGAATAAGTTTAATCCTAATTAATTAAATAAAAACTAAATCTAATATTTTTTGTATTTTTGTTGAGAAAGTATTTGAATTAAAAAAATCTATTTCTAATTGATTTTAAGTTAACTAAAACAAGTCAAAATAATTAAGTTAATTAATTTACAAAATTAAAATTAATTTAAGAAAGCCTAAGTTTATTATTATTTTTTATTTATGATTTTTGATTTTAAAGAATAAATATTTGCTAATTAAATAAAACAAAACAAATAAAAATAGAAAACAAATAAAACAAAACAAATGGGCCTGGGTGTTATCCGCAATCAGGGGGTATGCTTGAGATTTTGTCAAGCCCAATCACAACTTAGGCCCAGGAGCTAACGTGTGATCCAATGGGGAAGCATGCTTAGGAGTACATTGTAGTCAGCATTGCTTTGGAGCGCTTGATTTGTGATATGATAATCTGATGGTGCTTATTTAAGCCACATGACACGCTTGTTAAACCTTGTTCACACTAGATCTGAAACAAATGTTAGAAAAAATAAAATTTGCTTGCAGCCTAGGTCGAACCCAGGACTTGGAGGGGTTTAGGATGTGCGTGCTGCCGTTGAGCCATATTACTCATTCGTTATATTAATTAAGATAAAACAATATAATATGAGATGGTAAACTGATTCCAGATCAGCATACACACGCGTCCAGTGTGTCCCTATAATATTCAAATGGAACAATTAGGGAAGGCCATTTGGCCAGCAAACCCTTGACCGTCGTCTACAAACGTTTGGCCGGTCGGAGATGGTGGAAACCACCGTCTTCCCCGGCGGTCTTCAACACCAAACCTGTAAAAACTTGTCAAATTGAAAAAGAAAAGGCCCCATCCTGCATGAAATTTCACCCTGAGTCCAAATCCGGGGTCAAAACTGGTTGGAAACCAAAGGAAAGAGAGTTACGATACAAATTCCAATCACATGGTTAAAAATGGAAAGCAGTCATGTGCACGTCTGAGCTTGCATGTAAAGCCTAATTTCATTCCTAACCATAACCCTCATCACATCTAGCCACAAATCATTAGTAAACAATGCATATATTTAAAATTTAGGATGTAAGAATTTTTACCGATCGGAGAATGTGGCTTGGCTTCTTCTGGGAACGACTAAGAGTGATCTTGGCCTGGATTTGTCCCCGAGAACGTCAGGAAGACGAATGGATTGCAGGAACTTGTTGAGAGTGACCAGAGAACAGGTTTTTGGATTGCCCTAGCTTGAGAATTTTTTGAGAGCTTTTTGTGTTCTTTTGAGATAACATGCCTGGCCCCCTTATGTATGTTGAGCTTGCAGTATTTATAGAGGGAGTATGAGGCTGATAAACATGGTATTGAATCAAACCATGAAGACTCTTCATCAAAACAAATCAAAATTTGAAATATTTCAACTTTTGTTATATCCTTGCCATTTTAAGCTTGCAATGAACCTTTTATAGGCCCTCTAGTGTGTTATGAGTATGTTTGAATATCAAAAACTAGGCTCATTGGTTCAAAAATTGCAATTTTGCTCAATTTCCATTTAATGAATTTTCTCAAATTTTCCCAACTTGGGAAGCCCATAACTTATTCAATTTTTATCTCATAATAATGATATTTGACTTTTAGGAAACCCCAAGATGTCTACTTCAATCCATATTTTTATCAATTTTTCATTTGAAGAATATATCATGATGTAAATGGTCTTGACAAAAAGTGCCTTTTGTTGACTTTTTGAAAATGACCTGTAATGTATGAGCTGGTAACTTTCAAATGGTGAATTTCTTGAAATTGATGGAAAAATAGAAGTTGTAGGGAATTGGATTCTATTAAAAATGAGCTTTGGTTGGGTATAAATGGATGAAGTATGTGAAAGTTATTCGTGGTCAAAGTTCAGTTGACTTTTCCTATAGAAACCCTAATTTAGCAATTTTTGACTTTTGATAGATTAGAAGCATTTCTTGAGGAATCTTGATCAACCCTTGATCAAATGATGGATATCACTTCAAAATGTTGATGTTGACCAAAAGTCTTGAAGGTTGACTGTATATAGGCCACATATGACTTTTGACGTAACATAGTTGATTTTCAAACATTTGAGCAATTGACTGAGCAAACTTGTAGCGTAGAGCATGAAATTTAGCATGGGAAATCTTGACGACATATTAGGACAATGGAAAACTTTTGAGGCCTTTGGAGCTCACACACCTTGATGAAAATTGAAACCCTAATTAGAGGTTCATTGGTTAGAAGGATAATTTATCTGGTCAATTGTTAGTCAACCTTGAACAATTGGGAACCTCAATGAGCATGTCTTGATTAAAAATGGGAGGGGAAATTTTGGGGTACAACAAAATATAAATTGAAACAAACAATGGTTATCAAAAAAAATTTGGAAGAAAATATTCATGAAATATATCATATATTAAGCATTTGAAACACATACAACATTGAAATAGTGAGAAGGCTTACTTACAAAGGGAAAATGGAACGATATCACCTTATAGATAAATGGAAAAAAGGATGCAATCGCATAGGATGGAAATTTTCAAATGAATTGGTTGACCAAATGTATATAGAGTGCATGCAACAAATATATTTAGGAAACATTTTAGATATCAAGTATCCTTAATTCCCCTTGAATGTTAAAAAATGGTTCGGTTGTAAGAGGTTTTGTAAAGATATTCACAAGTTGATTTTTGTTATCAACATGCTCAAATATCACATCCCCCTTTTTCAACATGGTCACGTAGGAAATGGTGAAATATCTCAATGTGCTTAGTGCGAGAATATAACACCAGATTTTTGGTTAGGTTAATAGCACTTGTGTTGTCACACATGATAGGAATAAGTTGAAGGTTAATGTAGAAATCAAGTAGTTGTTGTTTGAGCCACAAAATTTGAGCAAAACAACTATCAGCTACAACGTATTCCGCCTCGGCTGTGGAAAAAGCAACATAAACTTGTTTCTTTCTATGCCAACTAACTAAGGAATTTGAAAACATGTGATAAGTTCCACTAGTGCTTTTCCTATCTGATTTGCTACTGTAAAAATCAGAATTAAAATAACCAACCAAACTACAATCACTTTCTATGGAATACCAAAGCCCATACTTAGATGTACCATGAAGGTATCTAAAGATGCACTTGACAACTTTTAAATGTGTTTCCTTAGGAGCTGATTAATACCAAGCGGACATACACACACTAAACATAATGTTTGGCCTAGATGCTATAAGTTATAGAAGAGATCCAATAATACCTTTTATACTTTTTGACATCTACATCCTTACCATTCTCATATTTATCCAAGTTTCCATTTGTGGGCATAAGAGTGTCAATTTTTTTTGCATATTTCATGCCAAATCGCTTTAGCAATTCATGACAGTGTTTTGTTTGACACATAAATGTCCTTGATCAATTAAGAACTTTCTAAGTCGCTTATACTAAGCCCAAGGGGCTTTTTTGAGACCATACAAAGCTCGTTTTAGTTTGTAAACATGATTAGGATACTCATGATTTTAAAATTCGGGAGGTTGTGAAACATATACTTCCTCATTAATGTATCCTTTAAGGAAAGCTCTCTTTACGTCCATTTGAAATAACATGAAATTCTTAGAACATACATAGGCTAGTAAAAGCCGCATAGCCTCGAGGCAGGAAACCAGAGTATAAGTTTCCTCATAATCAATGTCCTCCTCTTGGTTATAACCTTGAGCCACTATTTGGGCTTTATTCCTAGTTATCACGCCGATTCCATCTAATTTATTTCTAAAAACCCACTTGGTGCCAATTACTTGGTGATTTCGTGGATGAGGGACAAGGTCTCAAACATCATTTCTTTTTAAATTGATTTAACTCATCTTGCATGGTCGTAAAGCTAATGCTCATCAAGTAATGCATCCTTTGAGTTTTTAGGTTCAACTTGATACATGAATCCAAAGTGATAAAAAAATTACCTATCTTAGAGTGAGTTGTCACGCCTTTGGTGATGTCACCGAGGATGTTGTCGATTGGACGACCCTTGGATGTTCTCCATTCCAAGGGAAGACCATCATCTTTAGTTTTAATTTCATCTTTTTTATTTTCAGGATCGTCGTCTTCCTCCTCCTCCCCCCCTCAATTTTCATCAATTCAGGGGTTTATTAATTCCTTCTTCGGTGTCATTTTGAGTATGTCTTTCGAAGATACACCTACATCTTTAAAAAATACCTTTTCTGACATTTCACGATAAGATTCTCAAAAGTGACATGTATTGACTCTTCAACAATAAATAATTTCTTATTATACACTCTATAAGATTTACTTGATTAAGAGTATCCAAGGAAGATACCTTCATCAAATTTCGCATCAAGTTTTCTAAGTTTATCGTTACCTTTATTCAAAATAAAATATTTGCATCCAAAAACATGAAGATGCGATAAATTTGGTTTTCTACCTTTTAAAAGTTCATAGGTGTTATGTTTAAAATAGGATGAATAAGTATCTTATTTAAGACATAACATGTCATGAAAAATAGCATCGACCTAAAAATATTTGGATAGACAACTATCATTGAGCATAGTTCTTTCCAACTCCTCTAAAATACAGTTTTGTGCTCCAGAACGCCATTTTTTGTGGAGTCCTAGGAGCTGAAAAGTTATATTCAATGTCATATTTATCACAATATTTCTCAAAGAGGTGGTTTTCAAATTCACCTCCATGATCGCTTCAGATAGCAACTATATTTGAATTTAACTTGTTTGGGGATAACTTTGAAAGACGTGTAAAAGCTAAAAATGTTTCATAGTTACTATGTAAAAATATGGTCCAACAAAATCTAGAGTAATCGTCTATAATAACAAAACCATAGTAATTGCCACCTAGGCTTTTAGTCCTTGAGGGACCAAAGATATCCATATGGATAAGCTCAAGAGATCTTAAAGTTGAAACAACATTTTTATATTTAAATAAGACTCTTGTTTGCTTGCCCATTTGGAATGCATCACATATGTGGTCTTTTGAAAACTTTATCTTAGGTAGAAAAATTACTAGATCTTTTGAAACCACTTTGTTTAGTAAATCAAAGTTAACATGAGATAAGCATCTATGCCATAGCCAAGAGTCTTCACTCATTTAGAGTTTGTTAAAGAAATATCAGAGTTTGTCAAAGAAACATCATTCAATTCAAGCATATAAGTGTTGTTTATCCTCACGCCATTAAACATGTAATCCTTCTTCTCATTATGTACAATCATGTAAAAAGTTTTTTGGAAATATACTTTAAAGCCTTTGTCGCATAGTTGACTAATGTTAAAAAAATAATGTTTAAGACCTTCAACTAACATAACATTAGAGATAGTAGTAGAAGAGGGATTACTTACACTACCTTTTCTAAGTATTACATCTTTGTTGTTGTCTCCACAGGAAACAAAACCCTTCTTTTTCTCCACAAAGTCAATGAAAAGGGAAATATCACCTGTCATATGTCTTGAGTATCCACTATCGAGAATCCAACTTCTCTCCATAGAGCCGAGACATTAAAACTACAAGATTAAACAAAAGTGATAGGTACCCAATTCTTATTGGGTCTTTGAGAATGAGAGAAATCATGGTTGCATTTGGGTAACCATTGAAAAATACCTTTAGGAACCAAAAAACTATTAAATTTTCATTTTTCAATGGTATGGTCTTTCTTTCAACAATAGAGACAAGTCAAATTATGAAGAGATTTACTTTTTCTATTTGGACCCTTTTTAAAAAAGCTATATTTTTATGTGGTTTATTCAAGTAATTTTTAAGCTTTGAGGGATCAATAGCAATAGTAAACTTTTGTTGTAATTCCTTGTCCGATTTGGTTTTAAGACTTTTAGACTCTTTTTGCCAAACGTGACAAGTTTCACAACCGAACCATGAAGGTTCTTCATCCTACTTCTTAACTTTTAGACTATCTACCATAGATTGCTTTAGAGCTTCCATTTTATTTTTGGTTTCTAAAACTCTAGATTTTAATTGTGAAAAAAATCCTTTTGTGTGAAGCTAAAATTTTAAAAGCACCTATTTCTTCTCTATGTAGATTATCAAAAGCTAATTGTAACTCGGAATAAGATAGTTTATCAACATGTTCATATTTAGAATGACTTACATTCTTTTTATTTTTTTTTTTGACGTTGATGGGCAGAGAGACAAAGATTATCCTCTACTTCACTATAACTTGAGCTTCCATTACTTTAGGAATCACTATAAATTTTCCTAGTAACATAAGCTCTTTTAGACTTGCTATATTTCTTGTGTTGTCATTTCCCGTTGTCTTTGTCAAGCAATGGGCAATTCGGCTTATAATGACCAGCTTAGCCATAATTGTAACATGAAACTTTTGATTTTCCTTTCTCATTATATTCTTTCTTTGAGGGTGTAGATTTTCTTCTAAATTTTATGAGATTTTTATCAGAGTGTTTTACACCATTTCTTCTAATGTACCTATTGTAACTTTTCACAAACAACCCATTTGTTCATCATCTAAATTCTCGTCATCATTAGTATCACTATCACTTTGCTCAATTGTTAAGGACTTTAAACTAAAATCCTTTTGAGCAATGGACTTCTTTTTCTCATGTTTCTTTAAGCAAGTGGGTTCTTGCTCATGTTCTTCAACTTACCAAACAATGTAGTAAGGTCTATGATGTAAGATCATTAGCTTCCTTGATCACGGTGACCTTAGGTTTCTATTCCCTATTTAGACACCTCAAAAATTTGTTAGTAGAAATTTCATTGGAAACTGATTTCCCAAGTGCATTCAAACAATTTATGAGATTAGTGGACCTGTTTTTCATGTTGTCAATGGTTTCACCATGCTTCATGCAAAATAGTTCAAATTCTTGATTCAAAATATTGAATCTATCTTGTTTGACCTTACTAGTTCCCTCATTGGCAACTTGTAATGTGTTATACATAACTTTTGCAGCCTCACAGTGGGAAACACGATAATATTGATCAACAACAATAGTGAATATGAGAATATTTTGTGTTTTCCAATCACAAGCCCACGACTTCTTATCATTATCATCCCATTGTGCTTGCGGTTTAGCTATGAATTAGCATCGATCACTGTAATTTCATTAGGATCATTGATAATGGTGTTCCATACTCCCTTATCATATGAGTTGATATGGATATGCATATAAGCTTTCTAATAACCATAGTTTTCACCAGTGAAGATGGGTGGTCTATTGTACGCCCCTTTAGGTTCAAAAGTCATATTATAATAAGTGTTTTTGAAGCACATAATGAACCGGAGCTCGAGATACTACTTGGTAGACAATGGTAACTTATCTAGAGGGGATGAATAGATCTGAAGTTAAAACCATTTAAAGAAAATTATTTTTAAAAACTTTGGCAAGCGGAAATCCACCTGGATCAATTATCTTCTAATATGAACCGTTATCGAAAAGCTCAAATATGAATTAAACTAATGTAGTATGGTATGATGATGATAATCAATCGAGAAAATATATTTTCACAACCAACAGTTTAAATGTTAACACAACCGAAACATAATTCTAATGAAATCAAATTAACAAGCACAATGAGGAAATTTTTCAAACACTTGGTGTGCGATTTGATATTTCAGATTTTCCTTTTGACTTTGTTAATATGAAACTCAACTACAATCCTAATAATTGTAGTCTAATCAACAAAGAAATGTCAAGCTTGATAACCAAGGACTTTTCTATTCGTATCAATTGCACAATCAATGAATTTAACAATTTGAAGTTAAACGGAAACTAGAGAAGTAAAGAGATAAAGATATATATATATATATATATATATATATATATATATATATATATATATATATATATATATATATATATATATATATATATAGAGAGAGAGAGAGAGAGAGAGAGAGAGAGAGAGAGAGATATGACACAAGTATTTATTTAGACATTTCACCAATCATCCTTATTATGGCTACGTCTGTCCCCAATTCTGTTTGAAATTGAGATAATCAATCTTACTTTGCAGAATATCCTTTACAAGAGAAATGTAGCAATCCAACCCTACGAAACATATGTTTGATGTTGATCCTAATATTTTCTCTTCCCTTGGTTTGAGCTTGATCAAGTCACCCAATAATACCAATTCGATCCACCGTCTCGCACTAATCCTTTGTAAGAAACCATTAATCTTTAAAGCTTTTACTCGGCCGAATCTAAATTGCAAATTATTGTCACCCAAGATTTCCAACTGATTCACTGTCTCACGCTACTCCTTTGAAATAACCTTCCTTATTCAAAGGTTTAACTTAATCAAATTCGAATTGTGAAATCTTGTCAAAACTCGCAAATCAACAATTTGATCCTGGTGAAAAACCCTCACATTTTTTCATGGATGAACACCTCTAAAGTATATAAACCAAATTTACAATTCAACAACCTAAATTAGACGATATCAACTTTGATTCTAGATATCATCCAAAATAAAAATGATTATGTGTAATTTATTTTTATGTATGCATGGAACATGAGAGATGAAGATGAAGAGAAATATTTCTATGTTTATGGTTTCATTAACTTTTGAATGATGCATGTATGAGGTGTGTGTGTGTATATATATATATATATATATATATATATATATATATATATATATATATATATATATATATATATATATATATATATATATATATATATATATATATATATATATATATACATGTGTGTGTGTGTGTAAGTTGGAGAACAAAGGAATGCAAAAGGTTTATGAAAAAATGTAAATTTTTAAGTATTTATAATGCATATTTCGACCTCTATATGTCATGTGTCGATACATTCGAAGCATGTGCTGACCTGTATAGGTCAGCATGTCAACACATGTATCATAAAGGCTACAAGCTTTAAAAATGAGTTACATGTTCCTACATGAAACTTATATGTGTCGATACATGGAAGAGCTTTTCTTCCATGTGTCAACCTGAAATGTTGTATGTTCCAAAAATAAGTTAAAGAGCTTACAACTTTCAAAAATGCATTAGATGTGTCAACTTATAGTATGTATGTGTCGACACATGAACCCTTTTTTCACATAAAAACTTGTTTTAATGCATGAAATCTTGTTCCAAACCATTTCTAAGTTCCATAATACTAAGATGCACATTTAAACAAAGATGATACCATCCAATATACATAAATGCTAAAATGTCTTAGTTTTGACACCATACAAAACATCTCTAATAGGAAGGTGCAATCACAGTTATACTTCTGAAGAATAATTCCTCCTTTTCCGATCAAGAGTGGAGGTTTCTTCTTCAGGGAATGAAGACTCAGTCATTTTGGAGATTTACACACTGTAAAAGAGGGTAATTACATATGTCTTCTCTGATCCTCCTTCTCCATACTTTTACTTTTACCTTCCTCTCATCAAGGATTTAGGGGTTTTTCCCCTCTTTCCCCTATTCTATGGAGGTTCTACGAATCCTTAATGTTGAACCCTCCCTAACAATAGTTGGGGTTATATCAAGTCTTTCGAGATGGTGTGTAAAAACCTAGAATTTCATCAACCATGAGAATCTTTTTCTCCTCTATACCATTAAACTGATGAAGGGTAGCTTGATGTCTTTGAGTGGTCAGTTGAGGAAAGCCTTTTTCGTGTCCCATTTAAATAACTGTAAATATTGGAAGGACAAGTTTTCCCATGTGAGGGTGTGATATGATTCCCTCAAGGTGTTGGGAGCTAACACCGCCTACCTTTTTCCTTTTTCCTAGACAGAAAATCACGTGGTGGTTACAGAGTATGTTAGGTCTGAGATTTTATGGTTGGAAACAATTTTGGTAAAACAAGTAGTTGACAACAATTTTATCAAGACATATTCCTTTGGGAAAAACATGTATTGCATCCTAATATGGAACAAGATGTCATAACATCTTGACCAACTAGTACAACATAGTTTGTTGGTACTTATTTGACAAATGTTCTATCAGATGTTGTAACATGTTGCAATAGAACATCATATCAGTACAGCTGGATAATATCCTTGAAAATTTGATTGAAAAATATGAGATTATAGAGGTTTCTAGTACTCATAACAAGCGCATCCAATCAATGATTTTTAAGAACAATCACATATTTGATTTATTTCATAAAAAGGATCTTTGATACTTTTTAGGAAATATTTGAAAGATTTGTTTTTTGTTTCTATTTTTTGGAGAAGATTGTGCAGGGACTTAGAGCTAAATATTATATTTGATTGAAGAGTCCAAGCCCAACAACAAAAGTTTATATAAGGAGTCGTCCAAGACCTAGTTTTTTAAGCATAGTTTTATTGTAAAACCTTGTGAAAAATAAGGGTTTAGGGTTTGATAGTTCCTTAGGTTCTCCATGTGTTCTTTGTACATCCTCATGTATCTTTTGAGGCATTTCTGTTGACTGATTGTTACTTGTTTATCAAGTTATTGTTATCCTGTAAGCTTTTAAGCAAAAAGTCGAGTATTGTTCTTAGTGAAGCTTTTAGGAAAACTAAGTATTTTTGTGTTGGAAGAGTGTTCTTATTTCTGGTTTCTTGAGACATTCACTGTGATTGGGATTGTTTGATATCATTGCGGTGATTGAGAATGATGGAGGTTCTCATATCTAAAAGGTGCCTAGGTAGAATTTGTTGGTGTAAGCCCTAGATGCGAATACTTTTGGTACTTGTATCGAATTATTTATTAATAATAAAAAGGTATTTCTTTATTATGTTTGCTTTTCCAAAATAATAAAGCCCCTAGAATAGTTAGTTAGTTTAATGAAATGTTAAGTGTGACTTAATCATGAGATTCCATTAAACATAAGGACAATATTATTAAAGTATCAGTAGTTGAGCTTTATTGTGAAGTGGGATAACATTAAAGCATTGAGGTTATTATATAGATAGAATGGTGATTACATCTCATGGGTCATGGATAAGGAGTTATCATGTTTTGACATAGGTATGAATATTATGAGTAATATTTATACTAAATTGACCCACTATGAGAATACTATATAGAATATTATGCAAAGTGTCATAAGTTATTCTCATGGAGATAGTGGTGTACACCACCCTTCGACTTGAAACCACTATGAACCCTAGATGTAGAGTCAAGTACTTTATTGTTGATCAAACGTTTATCCATAACTGAGTGACTATAAATATAGTTGATGGGTACTTCACAAACCATGATGAGGTAATTGAGTGACCTAGATAGAATTTTCCCATCCTACGTAATAGGATAAATATATAAGGGACCAATATTGAACTAGACAAGGGTGACACGATCTATGCCTTGTGTTCAATATAGACATAAGGGAAAAAGGGTAATTGTACACATAAGAATTATCATGAAAATCTTTTGTCAGATCACATGACATTTTCATGACTTGGGTAGAAATAATATGTTGCTAGATACCGCTCATTGTTTATTATGTTAAATGCGTAAATTAATATGATTGCCATTGTCCCGAATTATAGAGTAAATAAGAAACATTGCAAGGTACGGTGCACTTAAGTGAATTATAGAACACATTATGGTACGATACACTTAAGTGGAACACAAAATATAGTAAGATACCACACACTTAAGTGATATACAATACATCATAAGGTATAATGCTTGTATGCTTAATTGGGCTTTTAGCTTGCATCCTTAATTGGACTTTTGGCTTGCAGCCCAAACAGGTGGTTCTATAAATAGAACCCTTGTGCTGAAGCTTTTTCACTTGATGAAAAATTGGTCTTGGAACTCTAGCCATATTTTGTCTCACTCTCTCACTCAATATTTTCATTCGTAAGAAGCTAGCACTGTGACCAGAAGTCATCTATTCATGTGGACTGAGTAAAGGCATTGTTCTTCATCAACGCTCATGATCACAACATCAAAAGTCTAAATCGCCACAAGAGGTAATAGATTATATCACTGACCATGCCCATTCATAAGGATTGTTAAAGGAAAATTTTAATTTCCGTTGCGTATTGTATCGCGATTTTCCTTCAGAATTTGCACTAGGTAGGGATTAAGTGAGAAGTGTAAATGGGATTGTTTAGCTTTGAATTGATACTATTGATAGTGGCTTTCCTTCATGGATTGGTATCCCCTAGAGTAGGTGATTTTGCACCGAACTGGGTTAATAATTGATTATGCTCTTGAAGTTTCTACAATTTACTTTTCGTAGAATCTATCTGTTTTAGCAAGTATGTTTTCTGTCAGCAGATGTTATAACATTTGTCATGACATTGTGTGTTAGTAAGACACCAGTCATGACTTATGATTTGTGTGTGCCAGAATTTAAATTGGCATCAAGAGCAGGAATCATGTTATATTTCTTGGGTGAGATCCAGGGATATACTTTCTGGCACTATAGAGAAAGAAGGAGGATATAACAATAGACCACCTATGTTGGATGCTTCAAACTATGACTGGTGGAAGGTCATAATGGTAGGTTTTATGAAATATAAGGAAAACAAAGCATGGAAGACAATTTTGAAAGGATAGGAACATCCTGTTGTAAAGGAGAAAGATGGAAAAGAATCCATAAAACCAGAAGAAGAGTGGAATGAAAATGATGATAAAGAAGCCATTGAAAATTCCAAGCCTTTTAATGCTCTATTCAATGGAGTTGACAAAAATGTGTTCATGCTGATTAATACATGTACTGAATATTTCAAGACTTTAGCTTCTTTAAAATTCGATAACTTGAAAATGAATGATCATGAGACATTTCAGAAATATCAGATGAAGAATCTTGAAATTGCTAGTGCATCAAGTTCCTTGGGAGAAAATATGTCAGAAGCAAAGTTGGTCAGAAAAAAAACCTAAGGTCCTTACCTAGAAGATTTGACATAAAGGTCACAACTATTGAAGAAGCTCAGGATGTCTACAACATAAGGGTTGATGAGCTTATTGGGTCACTTCAAACATTTGAATTGGCTATTGGTGACAAGGTTGAGAAAAAGAACAAAAGCATAACTTATGTATTCAATGCTGAAGATGATAAAGGTCAAGCCGAGCTAGACACTAATGGGGATCTCTCTAATATAATTGTGCTACTTGGGAAGCAATTCAATAGAGTATTGAAAATATTGAACAAAAGAGGGAGACCAAATGTCAAGAATATCTCATATGACATCAGTAAAAATCTTGATTCTTAGAAGAAAACAAGAACAAAAGAGAAATCAAGTCAAAGAAGAGGCATTCAATGTTTTGAATGTGAAGGATGTGTCCATATTAGACTTAAATGTCCCAACTTCCTCAAGAAACAACAGAAAGGTTTCACTGTATCTTGGTCTGATGATGATAAGTTAGAAGATGAAGATAATCTTGAAACTGCCAAACTTATATTGGCTCTATTTGGAAGATGGGAAGACGAAGTTGAAGCTTGTGATGAGAATGATATTTATGAAGATTTGGATATGTCCGACAAGGATACTTGTGACAAGTGTGAAGAAATCCTCAAGAAATAGGAAGAGAAAAGGAATAACATTGCTAATTTGGAGAATGAAAGGAAGAAACTCTTAAGTATTGTTTGTCATCTACAAAGTGACGTAACACGCTTAAACTCCAAGCTTGATAACTTGATTGATTCCATAAATATGGTGAAACAGGATGAAGATACCAAAGTTAATTATCAATTTGATAATAAACTAAGGAGAATGTCAGAAGAGAAACTCTTTCCTTTTGAGAAGAAGAAAAAGATCAACAAGTCCAAACACATGTTACAACATCCTGGAAAATTTGATGAATCTTCAAATCAACCCCAATCTATTTGGAGATGTCAATTATGTGGTGAGTCTGGTCATATAAAGCCTTTCTGTTACAAATTGTATGGAGATAAAAAAATCTTCAGTTCGTTTCAAGGCTAAAAAGTGGGCAAAAAGAGAAATGTTGAGAATAAGGATATTAACCTTATAGCTCATACTTCCTTGAGTGAATAAAATAGTGAAGATTGGTACTTTGATAGTGGATTCTCTAGACATATGACAGGGGTCCAAAAGATGTTGATGGATGTCAAGCCTCATCCCACAGGTTCTGTAAGATTTGGGGATGGGTTTAGAGGTGAGATCGAGGGAGTTGGTAAGCTAATGTGTGTTGGTTGTCCCAATTTAGAAGATGTGATGTTTGTCAAAGGATTTACTATTAATCTTACTAGCATTAGTCAATTATGTGACCAAGGTCTATTAGTCAACTTCTCACAATCAGAATGTCTGGTCAAATATGAGGAAAAAGTTATTCTAATGAGAGGCATAAGGTCCAAAGATAATGACTATTTGTGGGAATCTCAAATAATTGCTTACTCTTTCACATGTTCAACAACCAATGAGGATGAAGTGACGCTATAGCACCAGAAACTTGTACATACTCTTTCAAAAGAATGAATGAAGCCATATCTAAAGGAGCCATTAGAGATATTCCAGAGCTTAAGATCGAAGAAGGAAAAGTCTATGATGAGTGTGTAGGTAAAAGGAAAATCTTGATGACACACCCAATGTTGCAACATCAGACTACTCCAAAGGTATTGGAACTTCTGGATATGGATGTAATGGGACCATTACAGATAGACATCCTAAGAGGAAAAAGGTATGTCTCTGTGGTTGTAGATGATTATTTTGGATATACTTAGATGAATTTTGTTAGAGAAAAATCAGACACTTTTAAAGTTTTCAAATCTATGTGTCAAAGCATTCAAGAGGAGAAGATGAGTGTGATTGTCAAAGTCAGAAGTGACAATGACAAGGAGTTTATCAATGAAAATTTTCCTAAATTTTGTGATTCTTAAGGGATAACTCATGAGTTCTCTTATTCTTGGAAAACACGTGGAGATGAAATTGTTGAGCAAAAGACTAGAGCAATACAAGAGTCAACTAGAGTCATGCTTAGTAATAAGTAATTGCCTTTTTAGTTTTGGCATGATACTATGAATATCGCTTGCTATATTTATAACAAAGTCACTTTGAGAGAAGGAGAAACTACTACTCTCTATGAGGTTTAGAAAGGAAGGAAACCTAAAGTTAAATACTTTAATATCTTCGGAAGTAAATGCCTGATCTTTACTGAAAAAGATCAAGTGGAAAAGAAGGATCCCACAAGGGATAAATGGATATTTCTATGTTACTCTTCAAGCATAAGAACTTATAGAGTTTATACTCTAGAACTGGAATGAAAATAGAATCTATCAATGAGAAAATTGATGATTCAATTACTGAAGAGAATATGGATGTCAGAAACAATGTTGGAACATCTTGTGTGCAAACTGAAAAATCACTTAGAGGGGAAATTTGTGAATTCACAAACACTGAGTTAGTGAATTCTCAATCTAGCACAAATCTTTCTACCGAAGAACAGATAGAACAATCTAGGTTACTGACTGCAAGTCACCCTGATGAAGGTAACATCACTGAATCTAAATAGATGATCTCAAATACAAATGGACGTGTTTCATTGAGGGAAACAAGAGGAAGTTTCTCTGAAATTGTGTTGAAGAAATATAATGTTAAGAAAGATGTCATGACATTTTATAGTGAAGATATGAATTCCTTTATATATCTCATTCAACATGACTAGAACAAGTACCTTGGTAGTAATAAGTAACTTTTCAGGAATCTTATTGAAGGGAAGGATTATACTTTGGAGCATATGGACAAAAAGGGACAAATTGTTGTTATAAAAAATAGCGGGATTGAAACTTATACTATTAAGGAGTTACAATAATAACAAATACAAAGGAATGCAACTAATACTGCATCTTTCATCTATACTTTGAGGCATGACATGCCTAGAGAAATTGCTACTGAGAAAGGACGGAAGGTGTTTTACAAGAAAGTGGGGTTGGCTAACGCACTACGGAATTCAGGAGGCTCTTTGACAGAGGTAAGATGTGGAATACTACATAAAGCTAGCCAAGAGGTTGTGTTTCCATCGGTTTGTTTCCACCTGTTCCACATGATTGGTGGTTCTCATGTTCGTTTCCATATGTAGGTGTGTATCACCCTTAAGTGTGCATGGTACTCATGTTTGTTTCCATCTGTGATATTGCGTTGGTGCAATATGTGTGTCTCCAATTCTATGTTTGTTCCCACTTGTGTTATTGCCTGCGTGCAATGTGCTTTGTGTCTCCACTACCTGTGTACATTTACATTATTGCTTTTTGTCAATATTTTTGCAAAAAAAGCAGGAGTACAATGTTGTGTCCTGATGTTACATTACATGTCTTAACATGTTGATTTAGTATTGTGATAGGATTTTGTGCTACTACTTTTGGGAAAGTAGCTGTTTATGGTTGCTTATGCAATCATTCAGGGGGGAGCATGATTGTTTGTGCTTGTGTGTGTTGGAGCTGTTGTTGTTGCTCCTGCTGCACGTGCTTCGATTCGTGGCTTTTCCATTGAGGGGGGGAGAACTGATTGTGTATGATAGGGAGAGTATTGGACTGGTCTGATTGTACAAGCTTATAAGTTGTGTTTTATTTATAGAGTTTACATGGTTTCATGCAATAGTTAGAACATAGTTTGGTTCTACATCTTAGTAATAGTTTTGATGATAAAAAATACATGATAAATATAAAGAACAAATATGCTCTCTAATAAATTATTTAAATATGCAGGGAAGTTCTGACAAAAGAGCATAGAAGATTATGAGAGTATTTGCATTTTAAAGTTCTGGTTAGACGAAACATATAGACTTAGAAGAAAATCCGTGTAACACGCTCAATAGAAGAAGTTCTAATGTTATAATTTCTGAAGCACCAAAGCTACAAGATAAATTCTGATACTCTGATAAGTGATGTTCTAGAAGAACAAAAGAAGTCTCAACGCACTCATCTACTTTGAAGTTCTAAGACTCAACACTTAAGTTCAAGATATACTCTGATAAGTGAATATTCTGAAAGTATAAAGAAGCCTCAATGTGTCTGCCTCATCCAAGTTCTGATCATATGAATCTCAAGAAAATCTGATGATATAAAGTCTCAATGTTAATATTCTTATTGTGATCAAATTTCAAAGAAGCAAATTTCTGATGCGTTACAATTCATTCATTACAAATCAAAGAGTAATGGCTGGAACAAGACAAGATATGCATTTTTGGAAAGTGCATTAACAATATTTTATCAACCTTCTAAAGATAATTTCTTATGTCTCCAACGATTTAATTTACTTCCTCTATATAAATAGACTATGAAGATGGATCAAAGTGTGAGCGCATACAATAGAAATATTCAAGAGAATCACACACGCATATCAAACAAGAGCAATCAAATTCTCTATTTTATAATTGTGCTTAATCTTTGTGTAAACATCACAGTTGTGATATATCTTTTTAGAAGAAATTATTAAACACATTATTTCTGTTAGAAAAGTTGGAATTCCTTGAGAAACCAAGTTATGGTTTAGTCTCAAGAAGACATTGACGGTAGTCTTTGTGAGTTACAGTTCCTTGAGAAACCAAGTTGTGGTTCGATCTCAAGAAGGCGTTGACAATTGCCTTCGTAAATTATAATAAAGTTTTGATTAGTGGATTAAGACCTCAATTGAGAGAGGCGAAATTACCTTGGCGGGTGGACTGGAGTAGTTTGAGTTCAAACGAACCAGGATAACCAAATGTATCATACTGTTTTTAATTTTTGAAAACCCCAATTCAAACCCCCCTTTATTTTGTTTTTCTATCCTTCAGTAACTTTTTTTGTGTGGTTGTATTCCTCTCTCCGAGTTAATTGGCCTTTGGTTGTTTTAGCCAAAATTTTCCAAATGGGGAGATTGTTAGGTCTGTGATTTTATAGTTGGCCATAATTTTTGTAAAACAAGTAGTTGATAACAATTTTATCAAAACATGTTTCTTTCATGAAAACATATATTGAAGCCTAATGTTGAACAGGATGTCATAACATCTTGACCAGATGGTATAGAAGAGTTTGCTGGTACTTATTTGATAGATGTTCTATTACATGTTGTAACATGTTGCAACAAAACATTATATCAGTACGGATGGACAATATCCTTGAAGGTTTTATTGAAAAAGATGATATTTTGGAGGTTTCTAGTATTCATTACAGGTGCAACCAATCAAGTATTTTTGGGAGCAATCACAGATTTGATTTATTTCATAAAAATGATCTTTGAGACTTTTTAGGAAATATTTGAAAGATTTGTTTTTTGTTTCTATTTTCCTAGATAAGATTCGAAAGGGATTTAGAGGTGAAGATTAGATTTGATTGAAGAGTCCAAGCCCAACTGTAAAAGTCTATATAAGGTGTCGTCCAAGACCTAGTTTTTAAAACATAGTTTTATATTAATAGCTTGTGAAAAATAAGGGTTTAGTGTTTGATAGTTCCTTAGGTTCTTCGTGTGTTCTTTATACGTCTTGATGTATATTTTGATGCATTTAATTTGACTGATTGTTACTTGTATATCAAGTTATTGTTTTCCTCTAAGCTTTTAAGCAAAGATTTGAGTATTTCTAATAGTGAAGCTTTTAAGCAAACTAAGTATTTTTGTGTTGGAAGAGTGTTCTTCTTTTTGGTTTCTTGAGACATTCCCTGGGATTGGGATTGTTTTATATCACTATGGTGATTGAGAGTGAGAGAGGTTCTTATATCTAGAAGGTGCATAGGTAGAAGTTGTACTGGGTACTGATTAAGTGAGAAGTGTAAACTGGGATTGTTTAGCTTCAAATTGATACTACTGATAGTTGATTTCCTTCATGGCTTGGTATCCTCCTTAGTAGGTGAATTTGTACTGAACTGGATTAACAATTGATCTTGTTCTTTAAGTTTATGCAATTTACTTTTCTGTGAAATCTCTCTGTTTTAGTAAGTTTGTTTTCTATCAGTAGATGTTATAACATTTGTCGTGACATTGTGTGTTTTTGAGACATTAGTATTGACTTGTAATATTGTATGTGCCAGAACTTTAGGTAAAAATAGGCGTTCCTTACCCTCAAAGAGAATATGATTGCCCACTTTTTGTGGCAGTTTGATATTATGGACTTTCATGAAGTGGTTAGGTTTTGGTTGGGTGGCGACAAACATCTCACCGCCAACTTAGGTAAGTTGCCCACTACTTTCCCTCTGTATATTTTTTAGATAGTATTTGTGACCTCTATGCGTTGTTTTGAAGATCAAATGGAGAGGATCTCTGCTGAGGAGAGGAGACAGAGGTAAGAGAAACTTAAGTTTGTTAGTTCAAGCACCAACAATCCCTAAAGTCACCCTGGGGGTTTCAAAGTCAAGGGGAAAAATAATAGGTAAAAAGACGACTCTAAACTCACCTAATGTGACGGCTCAAAGGCTGGAGGAAGTTTCTCTGTCCGCTTCTAGAAAGGCGAGCACTCATGCATCATCTACAGGTGAGGCTCTCTCAACTCCTGCGACTTTCTGAAGTGATGTTGGTTTCGAAACCCATTGGTTCAAGAGTCCACACCTCCATTTCTCCAAGGAGTTCCATATTGATTAATGAGGTATACCCATGGACTCTGTCAGATTTTGGAAGAGGGTGGTGACTGGGTGACACAATTGTTTAAGAAGGACCTTCAATGGACTATGTCAGATATTGATGATGCTAGAGTAAAATAGAGCTGGTGTTATGGTATCCCATGTCATGCACGAAGTTAGAGTTTTGTTTTATCATTGGTGGCACAAGTGGGAAAGTGTTGTACCCCAAAAATTTCCCTCTCATTTTATTTAAGACATACTCATAGAGGTCCCCAAATGCTCAAGGTTGACTAAGAATTGATCAGACAAATTCTCCTCCTAAGCAATGGACTCCCAACTAGGGTTCACTTCTCAAAAAGAAGTTTGGGTTTCAAAGGCCTTAAGTGATTTCCATGGTTCATAATACGTCCTCAAGAATATCCATGCCAAGTTTATGCCTTGCATCACAAGTTTGCTCAATCAATGGCTCAAATGTTTGAAAATCATTTGTATTGGCAAAAAAGTCAATTGTGGTCAATATCCAGTAAAACTTCAAGATTTTTGGTCAACCTCAATATTTTGATGTGATATCCATAATTTGATCAAGGGTTGGTCATGATTCCTCAAGGAATTTTCTCAAATCATCATGAATCCAAAAGTGCAAAATTAGGGTTTCCTAGGAAAAGTCAACTGAAATTTGACCAAGCATAACTTTCACACGCTCCATCCATTTTGCCCCAACCAAATCTCATTGTGAAGAAGATTCAATTCCTTACAACTTTTATTTTGCCTTAAAGTCCAAGAAATGCATCATTTGGAAGATATGAGCTCATACATTACAGGTCTTTTTGAAAGTCCACAAAAAGGAATTTTATGTCAAGACAAGTTACATCAAGATTATTTCTCCAAATGCAAAAATGGTCAACATAGAGATTGTAGGGGACATCTTTAGTTTTCTAAAAAGTCCAAGATCATTCTCAAAAGATAAACATTGAGCAAATTATGACTAGTGCAAGTTGGGAAATTTTCAAAAAATGCAAAAAGTCAACTTTGAGAAAAAAATGCATTTTTAAGTTCATAGACCTATTTTGTGGGATTCAAATATGCTTATGACTTACTCACGGACCCCTAAATTCACTCTCACCTTGCTTTGTATTTTTTCTCTATTTTATTCATATTTATTTTGTTTTTATTCAAATAAACACAAATTAAATTGCATAAAATAATAAATAAAAAGTATGGATACATAGGCTGATAATTTAGGTTGATATTGGGCCTTAGAATTTGTGCAATACATGAGGAAAAATATGGGTTCATTGCATCTCAAGAAGGGCAAGTTTTTCACAATTTTGGAAACATTTTAATATGTTTGATATTGCTTTGAAAGGGGCCTTAATGCTATGATTCTTGCCATGTTTATTCACCATTACACTCCTCTATAAATGCAATGCATTGAAATCCCAAAGGGAGCACGAAATCCCTCTTCAAAAATCTCTTCAATTTCCTAACAAAAGTTCTACAAAATTTTCAAAAAAAAATCTCAAACTAGTGCAAAGTCGTATTTGCATTTCAAAGCCCCAACAATCCAAACAAGCGAACGAATCACCTCTCCGAGGCATCCAGGAATCGAATCCAACTCATAACTGAGTCCCTTCACGTTCAGAGCGATCACTACGATCATCACCGATTTGGTATAGTTTCCTTGGATTCGATCTGTTAATATATATTGTTAAATCTAACACATGCATATATGTTTATGGCAATGATTAGAGCATGTTTAACGTATCATATGTGAGTTTAAATGACTAAATTACAGGATGCCATTGTTAGGGCTCAAGAACTTTTGAGCTTCGTAATTCAAAATGCAAGGATTTTCAGACCAAACTAAAGCCAGATCTAAAGACTCAAAGGTGCATTCCCACCATACATCCTTCAAGGGCCATACGTACAGGATCATGTGCAAATACCTGGGCTCTGATTTATTGGGCTTGGGACGTTTTCAGATTCTCACCCCCTATTTGCTTGTTGCAACATGGCTCATATTATCCTTTGTCTTATTTATTTTCTTTTGTTTTAATTAATTCCTTTTTCTTTTTATAACAAAAAATCATAAAAAAATCTCAAAATCAGAAAATCACCAAAAATTTAGATTTAGTTTTTTTTATTAAATTTAATTTTCATGAATCAATTAGTTAGTTACCTTGACTTATTTCCGTAATTATAAAATCAATTAGAATTTAGGATTTAATTAATTTCAATTCTTTTTTTTAAATACAAAAAATGTAGAATTAGTTTTCTTTTTATTAATTTTAATTCTCATTAATAATTAATATTTATATTTAAGATTAGATCCAGTTTAGTTAATTTTTTTATTATTTAAACATTTTTCTTAAAATAAAACAAAAACAATAAAAAATTTCTTAAATTACTTTGACCTTTCCTATGGTTTCAAACATTCTTTTAACCCTCGCGCGTTCACTTCACTTCCCGCATTATTATTTCCTTATTATTGTATCTGATTATGGTTTGTAACAGTTAAAAATTAGGATTTTATTTACCGCTTTTATCCCCAATTTTTGGACTTATAATTTTCCCCCTCCCTGAAGCCATGTAATAGTTAGATTTAATTTTTGCACTTTAATTTCCCGCACTGATATTCAACTGTTAGATGTATGCCTAATAGGAATGCATGACAAGAATATAAAAAACAAAACGTTAGCAAACCTAACATCAAAGAAAAACAACTGAATACAACACACTCGCACATGTGCACCTCTAGGGTATACCCACTTCGGTTGCCTTCGGAATAAAACCGTCATAACTCTCGAACGTGAGGGATTTTAGTGGCAACCCTTTGGTTCAAAGATCATAAAATGACCCTTTCGATGTTGCCATGGTACATGATCTTAAAACCTTAGGGGTGTTACTAAAGTATCTTGCCAAGTTGCCTTTGTGACTATACGATGACCCTCGGTTGCCCCTCAAACATCCAATGATAGGGCTACCTACTAACCAATAGTAAGATAACACTGTCTAAAGGAAAATAGAAAAAGAACAAAGACCATTCGAGTAGGTAGATCGCTTATAGTTGCTTTCTCATAAAAACAATCAAAAAACAATTTTTTCACACATACACAAACTATTTTCTAAATATTTTCAAAGACAAAAAACACTTTGTATACGTTCTCTCTGAAACGAGAAACATTACAAAGTTCTCTGCACTAAGGTGTATTTTCAAAATATCTTCAAAACACACTTACACAAAAAAGCATTTTCAAAGCGAGCTAGCAACTAAGAGCCCGTAGATAACTACAGATGGAAAGGGTGCTAACACCTTCCCTTTCCATAATCTACCCCCCTTACTCAAAAATAATCTCAAAAGGTCTTTTTCTGTTCTTTTCACCCTTTCCTTTGTTGGATAAAAGAAAAGTAGGTGACAACTCTTGCTTACCGTAACATTTGCGAATACAAACACAAAACCAGTATAACAGTCAGTTCTCCCACCGTATTACAGAAAGTTCTTATGTGTAGATGATAATACAAGGCTTTGTGTAAAAATGGATGTAGCACAAATTATGGTATAGAAAACACATTTGAAGATCCTCACCGAAGTTATTGAGGATCAAATCAATGATATAATATTTAATGGGAAACTTGTAGAGGACACTCAAGACCCTTTGAGGATTAAAATTCTATAGCTAGTTAATTAAGAAGAATCTTTGAGCTCAAATATAGATTAAGGTTTCTGAAATTGGCACGATGTAGAAGATGATGACATGGAGAAGAGAGAAGAAGAAGAAAAATTTTGTTCCCCTGGTTTCAACAAGAACAAAGAAGTACTTTCAGGTAAAGTAGTGGAAACACATGTTTTGTGCCTTAATAAAAAAATGTTATGAGTCCTAGGTTAGATAATTTTCATAGTAAGGCGACTAAAAGCTTAGAGGAGAGATCAAATCACCTTGAGATAGGTGCTATTGATTTACCCAGAATAGCTCACGTGTGGCAAAAGGAAGTTTACCCTTATTTTCTACTTCTCTTGGATCTAGTCAAAAGTATCATATCATCCTAACTCATTTGGGTCCTTTCGGTGTTTCTGGGATTGAAGTAGTTAATAGTGGACCGTTAATTTCCTCAATTTTAGTGGCCCAACCAAAACGCAAAGGTAAGTCATTGGTTGGGGGAAATAGTGAAAAATTTAGGGATATAATCATTGCTAAACCTTCATATTTTTCATCCTTAATCCCTCTGACACCTCTCAAATCTTTTGGACATTCTAAATCTTTGTCTTACATTTATTCAAAAGGAAGATTCTCGGAGGGATCAACCCTATGATATGAGTCCACATCCGATCGTGATATTCTACAAGGAAAATAAAGAATTTAGAGCATTGAGAAAGAATGGGTGGCTAAATGTTTTTAGAAAAAAGCTTCAGATCTGGGGATTAGAGGAGAAAATGATTATGTCCTTTACATTGCTGAAATTAGTCGTATATAATCAATGGACCGAGAGAGGAGTTAAAAGAAGTATTTTATAAATTCAACTTTGAAATAAATGTCTAATCTCTCAATATTAGGGAAGGAGGAAATCCAACAAAGAGACTGTTTATTAGAAATTTATTAAGCTCGGGGAAGGTTGAAATTTGCCTTCTCCGAGATATGAAAGTGAAAATTATGAAAGAGTTCATTGTGAAATCTTTCAGGAGTAGTAATCAGGTCATGTGGAGTGCTAAGAATTCTATAGGTAGGCCGGGAGGTGTGCTCATTATGTGGAATCCTAATCTTTGTTAAAATCAGTTAATCTTTAAGGGTGAAGGTTTTATTGGAATCGAATGATTATATAATTTGTGAATATTTACTCTTCGAGATTTAATTAAAACAAAGAAGGTTATAGGTTGAGCTTCTCAAGCTAAAATCTTTACTCCCTCAAGAGGAATGGTGTGTGTTATGTAGAATGCAAGGCCCATTAGAGAGAAAAGGCAGTCTGTGTTATTAAGAGATTATATTACAAACTAGGGGTGTGTTTAGCATTAGTTTTATTATTGTTTATGTCTTTTCTTTAAGAGGCCCATGGACCATTTTAGTATTTCAAAACCCTAGATATATAAATTGTATGGCTACTGGTTTTTATGAATTAAGAAAAAGAAAAGTTGTTTTATCTTATTATCTTCTTATGAAATCCATATCTAGGATCAACTTAGTGTAGAATATCATTGGTGCTTTAATTCCTTTGAACTCATGGCCCCCCTAAACCACCCAACCCCTCCCCTAAAGATATTGTGGAAGAAGTTGTCCATCTTGCCCAGCTTCAATTGAATAATGCCTTGCAAGAAAATATGATTCAACATGATGAGCGGTTTGATGTTGTAGTTGCATATTTTGCTCAACAAGTTGGGGAACTGCATACACTATTTAATAACCAAAAGATGCTGGCAGATTATAGATATGATTCGCTCATGTCCATCCTCCACAAGATTTCAACATAGAATGAGAAATCACAAACCCCTGTTATTCTATCTGCAGCTAGCACTTCAAGTATTTCTCACACCCTATCTTCATCCCCTATGGTAACAGCCCCAACCGTTGTTGTTTCCACACCCAATAAGACCCCCCTCTGTAATGCTTCTATTGTTCCGCAACCTACAAACTCCCTACCTCCACCACGTTTCTCCACCGCAACACCACCACAACCCTTTCCCCCATACTCACCTATATTCCAACAACAATCATCTTTTAACCACAACCAAACTTATGACCCACATTTCTATCACCAAATTACTTTCCCACAACAACAACAAATTCCTCCATTACCCACTTTTCGGCCCCCCAAACTAGAACTGATCCTATTTGATGGATCTAACCCATTGGAATGGTTATTTCAAGCTGAACTATTTTTTAGTTTTTATAATCTACCACTAGAAAATCGGTTATCATTAGTTTCATTTTATATGAAAGGCGATGCATTATCTTGGTTCAAATGGCTGCACCAAAACAATTTATTAACATATTGGTTCTCATTTAAGTCGTTAGAATTACGTTGTGGCCCCTCAACTTACGACAATCATCAAGAAGAATTATTTACACTGAGATAAGTTTGATCTGTTGTGGAATATCAAACATAGTTTGAGAAGTTAGGCAATCAAGTTTTTGGTTTACCTTTGGATTCCATTTTGAATTGTTTCATTTCAGGTATAAATGCTGATATCCAACATGAAATGGACATCCTTTATCCATCACCTTTACACACTTAGACAAGACTATTACTCTTCAAGGTGATCCCTCATCTCACCCAACCCAGACAACATTTCACCAACTCCTTCACCTTATCCATATCAGTTCCATTTCATCTTTTCATTTAATGCTCATGGACCATATTGAACAACCTGAAAATAACACCAAAATTGCTCTTCCCACCCAACCAACTGTATCATCACCCCTGCATCCAGAAATCTCTAAATTAATCACCACTCACTAGAACATTTTCCAACATCCTAGTGGCCTTCCTCCTCCCAGACCCCATGACCATCATATTAACCCGGTCTCTAACACACTTCCAGTTAATGTCAAACCATTCTGCTATCCACATTAAAAAAAGATGCCATGATCACTATTATTCAATAAATGCTATAACAAGGAACAATTATACATAGCACTAGTCCTTTTTCCTCCCCTGTGATGCTTGGTAAAAAAAAGATGGTTCTTAGTATTTTTGTGCGGATTATAGCGCATTAAATGCAATCACAATCAAAGACCATTTTCTTATTCCTACTATTGATGAACTGTTAGATAATCTTGGTATGACTAAGGTGTTCACTAAGATAGAACTACGCTCCAGCTATCACCAGATTCGTGTTTCATCGGAAGATACGCATAAAATAGTTTTTTTCACTTTTGATGGGAATTACGAGTTTCTTTTAATGGCTTTTGGCCTCACTAACGGCCCGTCTACTTTTCAGTCTCCTATGAATGATTTTTTGGACCTTATTTGCAAAAATTTGTGTTGGTATTTTTTGATGATATTCTAATTTTCAGTTCTAATTTTTGTGATCATCTACATTATTTTCATGCGGTGTTTGAGTTATTAGCTACCCATTATTTTTTGTCAAGTTATCAAAATGTGTCTTTAAAGTTAACCAAACAGATTACTTAGGACATGTGATTTCAGCTGGTGGTGTTGCTCCCGATCCAGAAAAGGTAAAAGAAATTTTAGATTGGCCGCCTCCTTGCTCTCTCACAACACTTCGTAGTTTTTTGGCCTCACTGGATTTTATAGACGCTTTGTTAAAAACTACGCCACTCTCGCCGCTCCTCTCACTGATTTGTTGTGTTTCATTGATTTCAAATGGAGTACAGAGGCTGAGTTAGCCTTTACAGAATTGAAAAAGAAGATGACTGACATGTCGGTCCTAATGCTACCAGATCTTACAAAAATATTTTCAATTGAGACAGAAGTGTCTGGTGTCACCATTGGTGCCGTATTGTAGCAGGAGGGTCAACCGATAGCCTTTTTCAGTAAAAAATGTGTCCCCGAATGAAATCCTCTTCAGTTTATGTTCGGGAGATGTTTGCGATCACATAATCTATCAAGAAGTGGCGTTAGTACCTCATAGGCCAAAAGTTTCATATTTTTACTGATCAGAAGAGCTTAAATTTTTTACTGCTATAGAGAATTCAGACCCCAGAACAACAGAAGTGGACTTCCAAATTACAAGGTTTTAATTTCGATATTTTTTACAAACCTGGAAAAACAAATGTGGTTGCAGATTCTTTGAGCTGGAAGTTTTAGGTGGAGATGCCTTTGTTCCTTCATTTATCTTCCCCGGTTATGAAACTTGTAACCACACTCTGAGCACTTTATGCAACTTACAGTGTAGGGAAGCAATTAGTTCAACAACACATACAACAAAATTGTTTTCATTTTTCTCATGGTATTCTGTACTATAAGGATAGAATTTTTATACCCGATTTACAGAAACTTCGTCAACAAATACTCTTAGAGTTTCACAACACACCAATAACGGGTCACTCCGGTGTGAAAGCCACCCTTGCAAGGTTACACTCTTCATTTTGTTGGCCGAACATGTACCTAACAGTCAAAACTTTGGTTAAAAACTGCAATACTTGCCAACAGAATAAATATGAGACACAAAAAAAGGGTTTGGTACAACCTCTACCTATCCCTAGTAAAGCTTGGGAAGAGTTGACCATGGAATTCATCACCCACCTACCGAACTCCTTCAGCCACATTGTCATTTGGTCATCCGTGATCACCTCACCAAATTTGTGCATTTCATCGCGTTGCCTACTAAGTTTTCTGCACAAGCTTTGGCATCTCGTTTCTCTGTTGAAGTCTTCTGCCTCCATGGGTTACCCAAATCCATCATTTCGGTGAGAGATACATAGTTCCTCAGTAATTCATGGCGAGAATTTTTCAAACAACAAGGAACCATATTAAAATATAGCGCAACTTACCATCCTAAGACTGATGGTCAAACAGAGGTGGTAAATCAATCACTGGAAACATACCTTCGGTGTTGGGTTGGAGATCATTTGCGTCACTGGTTCAAATTACTTCATCTTGCAGAATATTTGTATAATACTTCATTTCATTCTACCATCAACATGTTCCCTTTCAAGGCACTATATGGTCGTGACCCTCCGATGCTCTTAGATTATGTGACAAGCACAGCCACCACGGACTCTCTCGACCTGGCTCTGCAAAGTTAATAACAAACCCTATCTCAATTAAATCATCATCTAAAAATCAGCAAAGTTAAAATGGAAAAACAAGAAAATCTCAAACGTCGGGATTTTAGCTTTCAAGAAAGTGAATTTGTATGGTTAAAACTTCAACCCTACCGTTAGAACACGATTGCTCGTTGCATTTTGCAGAAACTCGCCAAGAGATACTTTAGATCTTTTAAAATCATCAAACACGTTGGATTTGTGTCTTATCACCTGGATCTTCCATCTTCATCTCGTATTCACCCCGTAGTTCATGTTTCTCTCGTGAAACCTCACCATAGCCACAACCCTGAGACAGATCCTCCAATTTCTCCATCGAATGACTGCATACTTTAAGAAGAATTTGATACTGTTCTAACTCAGATCACAATACAACATGCGGTGAGTATGAATCCTAGGGAAACACTTAACTATTTACACACGAAGAAGAGTTGGCCTTTGGAAAAGGAAGTGCAGCATTCAGAGTTAGCAAGAAGGGTTTCTGAAAGTGTTTTGAAGTCAGAGAAAGCGAAGATTGTCAAGTTGCATGTAGGGAGTTCACAAGTTAAAGGGAATTCTATAGATCTATGCACCATTTTTAATACCAAGTTCCCGTAGACACATGTCCCACTTCTTCAGCCATGTGTGCGTTGCCCCAATGTTAGTATCACGTGCCCCACTTCCCATGTATCTCCTTTACAGCTTGCATCAACTTCTAATCGAGTTTAAATCCAATCTTCTGCATTCAAACCCGCACCCTTCATGATTCTTAAGGAAGGGATTTGGACTTCGATGAGTAGGATAGCTTCCATACCGTATACCCGAGAGAAAGGAGTTTCCCCTGTTGACATGCACACTTAGGTAAGGTGACCATGAAGACCGAAAGGTAACACCTCGTTTCAGGCTTTGTATGTCACCGTCATCTTCTGTATGATCTTCTTGATGTTTTTATTGGCAGCCTCTACAATGCCGTTCATATTCGGTTGGTAAGGAGAAGAAGTATGATGTTGAATCTTTTAATTGTGTGCAGAGCTCGGTGATCATAGTATTATTGAGATTGGTACCATTATCTGTGATGATTCTTTTTGGAGTACCATACTGTGACCGGTGGATCTGGAACTGACTGTTTAACGCTAGTTCGCGAAATGTCACGGAAGCAAGAGTCGCCACCGTCTTTTATTTTCTCCAACATGGACAGGACAAAAGCACAACACAATTCCTTATGAGATAGTTTCTCGGTTCGGGAGGTAGATTTATAGAAAGGGAAGGTGTTAGCACCCTTTCTATCCATGGTTATCCATGGGATCTTAGATACTTGCTCATTTGTGTTTTCAAAAGTGTTTGCTTTTCAAAGTGTGAGTGGGTTTTGAAAAAAGTTTCGTTTTTGAAAGATTTCTAAGTGACTCTTGTATCTGTCCTCAAGAGTGTTTGAAAAATTGTTTTGAAAGCTTTTTGAAAGTGTCGGTGTGAACAGAGTTTTGATTTGTTTTTGAATAGAGCAAGTATCCATGAGTCATCTACCTACCCTAAGGAATTAGGTTGTGTAAATGTCCTTAAGGTAGTGCCATCCCACCATTGAGAGGTAGGTAGCACCACCGTTGGAGGTGTTCGGGTCAATTCGTTTGTTAGGGACAGTGTGGTCACCAGAGCAACAGTAGGATACCTTAGAAGCTACCCTTATGCCATTGATCCTTTTTAATTCCGAGGCAACCGTTTCGAGGCAACTGGATCATGTCATGGACATAAGGACTTACTAAGACGTCCTATACTCGACGACCACGTTTCGAAGGCAAGGCAACAGTGAGGCGTACCCTAAGAGTGGTGTGTGAATTTATGAATTATTTTCAGTTAAGTTTATCTTTGATCATGTATCATGGTGATCTACGCTTGTTTTTAATTAGTCATTCATTCTTTCATGCAATTAGAATTTAAAAGTGCGGAAATTTAAATGCGGAAAGATAAATCCTACGCTATTACAAGGCGCGGGTCTATACATCGCCAAAATATAAAGACCCATTTTTGATAAAAGATGCGGAAAGTAAAAAAAGGCCTAATTACTATTACATCCAGAAAGCAGTTACATAATAATCAACAAGAAAAATAATGCGCGAAGTAGAAATTGGAACGTCCGAGGGTTTTGACCCTTTGCTTGAAATTAAATTAAATTAAAGTCTAATTATTATTTAATTAAAGAAAGGTGTTTTTTTTGTGTTTTTTGTATTTAATTAATATTAAACCTAGAACTAATTATTTAAATAAAAGAAAAAAGTATTTTTGGTTTTTTAATGTCTTTAATGAAAAATAAAAATAAAATAAAATAAAGTCAAAAGTTAGTAAAACCTAATTCTAATTTATTTTATTTATTATGAAAAAGCCAAAATTAAACCTAATTAAACTAAATTAATTTGTTAGAATTTATTTACAAAAAATAATTAATAGTGAAATTACTAAATAATAATAATACTAAAAATGTTAGTTTTCTGAATTTTATTATGAAAAAAATGTTAATTGGTTAGTGATTAATAAAAAGAATAACGATTAATTAATTAAAGGAAAATAATAAAAATAGAGAGAGAGTTTAGGAGTATACGAGCCTGATTGGAGGGGTGAAACAGCTATTGGCGTCATGTGTAAACTGTTTTGTTTTGGCCATTTGTGTTTTGGCTTTTGGCCATTTGTGTTCTGGCTTTTGGCCATTTGTGTTCTGGCCTCAACGTTCCTTAACCTTCTCAGGATGTCTGTCTCGCCATGTATTGGTGTCATGCATAAGTTGTTCTTTTGGCCATTTGGCTTTTGGCTTTTGGCTTTTGGCCATTTGTGTTTTGGCCTCAACGTTCCTTAATGAACCTGCATGGGATCCTGTCTAAATCTGCAGTGTTGAATCTCACGAACACATTAAATAAAATCATAAAATGCAAATAAAGCCAATATATGAAGAAATTTAATGTTTAGGCACAATATGGCATGTATGAATGATTATACCCTTTTGATCATGGAGATCAAATCAATCTTACCCTTACTGGAAAATTAGTGACCTGAATGCTTTTATGCCCTTTGGACCATGGAGATCAAGTCAGCCTTATCCTTACTGAAGAAGTAGTGAGGTGTTGGTTTGTAACTGTGATGGCTTGTTTGTAGTGAGAGAGGGATTTGTAATAAGGATTTCAAGGTTTTAGGGTTCTTGAAAGAATTTGATATTCTAACAGTGTTGTGGCAAGGTTTTTTTCCTCTTTTTTTCCTCTCTGGTTTGTGTGAAAAGAAGGTGATTATATAATGGAAATTAGGGTAAAGAAAATGGGCTTTGAATGTGCAATTGGGCCTCTAATGTTCACTTGAGTTCGTCACTTTCCAGGCTAAATCGCAGGGACTTAAGTGCAATTTTTGAAGTTGAAATGTGAATACAAAATGTAGCCGACATCTATAACTAACTCCTGTCCGAAAATCGGCTCAATCGGATAAACGGTGAATTAGTTATGAATATTTGAAGTTTCAGCTCAGACAAACTTATTTTGGGCTCCAGTGTCGTCTCTGACACATTCTTCAATAAAAAACTGGTATTGATCGGAGCATAATCCGGTCTCGACTTTTGAAGCAAAGTTGTAGATCTATGAGTCAGGGACCTTGTGTAAAAATATGAGCCCAATCCGATAAAAATTGACCGAGTTATGAATTTTCGAAGTTTCGGCCCAGATGAAATAATATTCAGCATTCAGGATTTTCAGCGTGTCACGCACTCTGAGCGAAAAACGAAGGCCTTTTGAACACCGTTCGAACTCGATACCTCCTGTGAAAATGTATCCAACTCAATTTGTGAAATTTTGGCGCTGGAACCAGCTCGATACGATGAAAATCGACCAAGTTATGATTTTCTGAACATGACGCAAATAAACTTCTGTCACAAATTTTCGGTACGAAAATACTTGATAAATCCACATTTTTGAAGACCTTCTGATCGAAATTGGCTTCCAGTCGTGTGAGATGAAAAAGTAGATAATGTCAAGACGTAATTTTGGCCACCGGAACGGGTTCAAAACGAGTCACGATCTTCAAGTTATGAATTTTTTAGCGCGTAAAAACTGCACTTTCAGCACACTTTTTCACCATATTTCTTCAAGAAAACTCGCACATTCGGATACCTTCTTTAAAGAATTGACTCTTGAGCCGAACCTGAATTTGAGAATACGTTATCAGAGATATCTTGGTGAAAGAACACCTGAATATGACGCGCCGGGTTGGACTTGTGAATTTTTCTTGAAATGTTTTGAGAAATATGGGAGGGCAAATTTTGGGGTACAACAGTTGCCCCTGTTCAATCTTCTTAAACCTGAGGATGTAGATTGGCTTGCGTGCCTTTCGTGATCCGAAGGTGGAAGATGATTGAACACTAGAGTGCCCAGAAATTTGCACTCACATAGTAGAGTGTCAGCAGCGTGATGTAGGGAATGGGCTTATAAATGCCATTTGGAGATTGTTGGTAGGTGGATGGGCTTATAGATGCCATCTAGGTGTCGATCGCGTAAGAGATTCCTTAGCGAGAATTTGCGTACCTGAGAAAGAAAATAATTACCTGGCCTGTTACAGGAATTGATCTTCAAACTCTCTATGTAGATGTGCCCTGGCCGGATACAGGTATCGAATCTTTAAACTCTTCAGACGTGCCCTGGCAGGATACAGGAATCGAGTCTGGTAATGTTAGTCGTCAACAGATACACCCTGGCAAGATACAGGAATCGGATCTTCGAACTCTTCAGACGTGCCCTGGCAGGATACAGGAATCGAGTCTGGAATTCAGAAAGGTTGGTGAGTTGTCTCTACTGACAGGTTATTTCCATGGACGGGTGGTCTTTAACGACGAGTGTCTATAACGACGGGTGGTCTTTAACGACGAGTGTCTATAACGACGGGTGGTCTTTAACGACGAGTGTCTATAACGACGGGTGTCTATAACGACGAGTGTCTATAACGACGAGTGTCTATAACGACGGGTGGTCTTTAACGACGAGTGTCTATAACGACGGGTGTCTATAACGACGAGTGTCTATAACGACGAGTGTCTATAACGACGGGTGTTTATAACGACGAGTGTCTACGACGACAAGTGTCTATGACGACGAGTGTCTATGACGACGAGTGTCTATAACGACGAGTGTCTATCACGACGAGTGTCTATAACGACGAGTGTGTATAACGACGAGTGTCTATAACGACGAGTGTCTATGACGACGAGTGTCTATAACGACGAGTGTCTATAACGACGAGTGTCTATGACGACGAGTGTCTATGACGACGAGTGTCTATAATGACTAGTGTCTATAACGACGAGTGTCTATAATGATGAGTGTCTATAACGACGAGTGTCTATGACGACGAGTGTCTATAACGACGAGTGTCTATGACGACGAGTGTCTATAACGACGAGTGTCTATAACGACGAGTGTCTTTAACGACGGGTGTCTATAACGACGGGTGTCTATAACGACGAGCGTCTATAACGACGAGTGTCTATGACGACGAGTGTCTATGACGACGGGTGTCTATAACGACGGGTGTCTATAACGACGAGTGTCTATAACGACGAGTGTTTATAACGACGAGTGTCTATAACGACGAGTGTCTATAACGACGAGTGTCTATGACGAGGAGTGTCTATGACGACGAGTGTCTATAACGGCGAGTGTCTATAATGACGAGTGTCTATGACGACGAGTGTCTATGACGACGAGTGTCTATGACGACGAGTGTCTATAACGACGAGTGTCTATGACGACGAGTGTCTATAACGACGAGTGTCTATAACGACGAGTGTCTATGACGAAGAGTGTCTATAACGACGAGTGTCTATGACGACAAGTGTCTATAACGACGAGTGTCTATGACGACGAGTGTCTATCACGACGAGTGTCTATAACGACGGGTGTCTATAACGACAGGTGGAAGTAATTTTAACTGGACTTGTCTTCTTTTGATTGGATTTGTCTACTTTGACTGAATTTGTCTTTTTTGACATAGCTGATCATTTAACTGTATCCTTCCTGAAAGGTAAAGGTCAGTCATATGCAATGCATGGTACGGATCAAGCGGTGATATTCTCATCATAAATGAGATTATGTGATATGATGCATGCATGCTATAATGTATGAAGATGCGATGTTTATGAATGTATTCTCGTCTAGGAAAATAAATCCTTGACGAATGCCGGGAGCTTGTTGAATCCTGGGCTGATGTTGCAAGAATACCGGTAGGAGAAGATTACTCTGTTGGGGAATAAACTTGGCAAATAAATTACTCTGCGGGGAGTGAACTCTGTGGGGAAAGAGAGATACTTCGCTGAGGTTTGATGATAACTCCGCTGGGGATACCATTGATGTGTTATGTTGAAGGAATTGATGAACTCCACTGGGGATAGGAAGACTTCGCCGGGGACGATCTTTCTGTGGCAATTAGCTGAGGATAACCCAGTTATATCCTGGTGGGGAAATAACTTTCTGAATAAATCCGGGGAGCGTTCGTACTCTGCAGGTGACAAGCTTCCAGAATCTACTGGGGATAAGCTTCCTGCTGGGGAGATGGATTCCACTTTCCTGGGGAAACCTTTGGACTGGGCTTTCCTGGGAAAATTTTTTGAGATGTACTGGGGAAGTGGCTCCACTGAATGTCTGTATACCGCCGGGGAACAATCTTAGATCGAGACTGCCGGGGATGCTTGTTAAGAATGTTTGTATATTGTGTTGGGGAATGTTGAGATCTGCTGGGGATACCCAACTTCCTTGCGGCTGACAGGATAACCCTGCTTGGGGAGAGAATTGTTGAATCCTGGCTCACTCTCTGGGGAATTAAAGCATCTTGATTGTTCTTCAGCCGAACCTATCTTAGTACCTTGGTGGACAGAGTAACTAGATCGCTTAGACAACTTATTATTGCCCCAGTTTCAGTGGGAGAAGGCACCTGTGGGGGTAATTGACAAATCTTCTGGTAGACAGGTGACGAGATGCCAGGACATAGTCGTACGCTTTGATCCTTAATTTTTGCCTGGACCGCCCTTTCGGGTTTTCAGTCCACCGGGATACCCTTTTTTTTCCCAAGCCGCCTTTTCAGGTTTTCGACTTGCCGGGTGTACAGATTTTTTTCATTTCATCCCTTATTTTTCCCGAACCCTTTTGGTTCGCTGGGAAGCCCTTATTTTTGCCTAGGTGTGTCAACCTATCGGGTCTTTGATTTTGCGTAGTATTTTTTCGACTATATCCATGCTCTCAGAGAGCAGGGAGTTGTCACTGCCAGTAGTATTGCGTTGCCGTACCACTAGAAGATGTCTGATCAGGCAAGATTCGTTGTCGGAATGCCCCAGGTGATCCAGATAGAGATTTGCCCCAAGCTGGTTGGCCTTTTGAGAGATTCTCCGAATCTTGGCTGGACTGCCCCAGATGATGGACACTGATCATGCCATGCCCCTTGATTGGAAGTGTTTCTTTCACTGGAGGTGACTCTTTTGTTGAGAAGACCTTCGTTCATCGAATATTCGTTGCGCAAAGTTCTCTGCTGTTCAAACAAATAATCATATGCAAACAATGTTATCTTAAGAATGCAAAGCTTATGTCTGTCTTGAAATTTTTGAAAATGCATTTTTCAATAAAAGCAAGGGAGTTTTTTTTTTTTTAAACTGTGATGTCAACTCGTTATTTTACCGCAAGCCTTAAGGAGTCAGGATACCTTTCGTAGCAGTATGCTTTCGAACTAACCCATGCTTCAGCTAGGACTTTTAAGGGTTATAACGTGGCCTGGTTCACGGTTCAAGAAACAAAGGATAAAGGCTCAAATTTATTTGTACCCACCCGTTCTTCGTGATGTTCTTCAATCCTAAACTCAGCTAATCGTGCGTTAGACCTTGTTGAGTCTTTGCTTTGATATACCAGTGATGGTTCGGATACTGACGATTTATTTTGATTAGGCAGTCATTCCTTTTTGTTATTGAGGGTTTGTGTGACCTCTTTCCTTTTTTTTGATTTCGTTATCCCTGTTTTTTGCCTGAACTGTTTCTTTTGTGATTACAGTCAGCGGGATGCCCCAGTTTTGTAAGTCTCCTTCATAAGTTTTGACTTAATGGGCTTTTTGATTTTGGTAATGACTGCCTGTTTTTATGGTTATTTGGAACCATCACTGTCTTTTGTTTCAGAAGGACTTCTTTTGATGCCATTCGTTGTGCACCTGGATCAGCTGAGATAACTACCCTGCCCCAGGTTATGATTAAGGGTTTTAATTTTCGAAAAGAAAAACTCCTACTTCTTTGGCTCAGAGGGGTTGACGAGGGATTATCTTCCTTATAACTCCAGTGTTTAGGGATTTGAAACAATGCATGTACTTCATCAGCGGGGTCTGTTCAAAAGCATACTGTAAAGATCGTGGTATCGTTTTCGTCATCCTCCCTCAAGAGGCTTAAAATTATTAATTGAGAGTTGAGCATCAATAAAAGCAATTTTAAGCATAATAAACACAATTACTTCAAAACAGACACGTCTAATGCATTAATGAAATAATAAAGTTTAACATGAATAAATGTTTGAACAATCAAAAGAAAATTACAAATTGAAAATTCTAATGAACAAAAGACATTCTCGATGATTTGGTGTAGGATCAGTGTTCAAACTTGACCTCTTTGGCATCAATCAATTCTTGGATTTTGTTCTTCAAGGTCCAACAGTCGTCGGTGTCATGTCCAGGACTGTCAGAATGGTAGGCACATCTCACACCCGGGTTGTATTTGGAAGAGGAAGTATCAGGATTTTGAGGAGGATTCTTCGGTGTGATCAGTTTTGCCTTCAGCAATTGTTGTAATGCCTGAGACAAAGACATGTTGATGTCAGTATACTTCCTATCTTGATACTTTATCCTACGCCTATTGCTCTTTCTTGGTTGAACGGGCGTGGGATCAGAGATATGGATTGCCCCTACATCATGACGACCCTTTTTACCATGTATAGCATTGGACTCCTTCTTCCCACCATGGGGCTTTTTCTGAGCATCAGCAGGTGCGGTTTCTTGAATCTTCCCCAACTTGATACCAGCTTCAATTCTCTCCCCAGTCAAGATAAGATCTGTGAACCCAGCCGAAGAATTCCCAATCAGATGGTTGTAGAATGGACCAGACAAAGTCCCCAAGAACATGTCAACGAGCTCCCGGTCAGTTAGAGGTTGTTGTACCCTTCCAGCAAGGTCTCTCCATTTTTGGGCGTACTCCTTAAAACCTCCACCCGTCCCCAGTGACATACCTTGGAGTTGGGTACGCGTAGTAGCGAGGTCGGCATTATACTGGTACTGCTTGTAGAATGCAGTGGCCAAGTCCTCCCAGCTGCGGATGTTGGCTCCATTCAGTTGATAGAACCAGTCGAGTTGAGTTCCCGACAGACTATCCTGAAAGAAGTGAATCCACAAATTCTTGTCAGCCGTGTAGGGCTGGATCCTCCTTGTGTAAGACCTGAGATGCAGCTTAGGACAGGATGCCCCGTCGTACTTGGCAAAGGCAGGTGCCTTGAATTTATGTGGGATCACCACCCCAGAAGACAGACCTAGATCTTCGAAGTCCAGGCCGAGCACTTTTTGTATCTCCATGGCACTTAGTCGGTCTTCCAACTGTTTATACCTGTCCTCAGCTGGAGGGTACTGCTCGTCATTGTAATCGGTCTCGTTGTCGGAGACTACTGGACTAGGCACCTCTCTCTCATGGGGACTGTCTTTCCCAACAGATGGGGTAGTCTGCTCAACTTCATTTTGTGATCCATTCCCAGATTTGCGTCTAGGGTTGAACAGCACCGTCCTCTTCTTCTTCTTTTTCAAAAGCAGGGTCTTTAGATCTTGTTGCCCCTGGGCTAGACTCATGATCAACTCTTGGAACTGGGCGTTCTGAGCCTGGAGGGCCTTGATGGATTGCTCAGTAGATGACTCGGGATTCATGATGATCGACTGAAATAAATAGCGAAGAAGGTAAGCAACATGTAAAAGGGATACCTGTAATGCAATGATATGTATGTATGCATGCAATGTTTTCAAGGATCTCGCGGGGTAAATAAAGAAACTTGTTAGAATTGGATTTGGGTAGCTTGATTGAAGGAACTTCATGTTTGTTGAGAGTCCTTCTCCAAGGGTTAAGGCTCACCATATCGAGTGGGTCATAGCCCCTGACAACCTTGTCTAGATGAAAATAAATCCCCTTTTCCCCTTGCTGGATAGTTGGTTCATCATGACCTGCATCACAAGCCCTTGAGATCCTTGAAATGGATTAGTTCTTATGCTGATGTATGCAATGATATGATGTTATGCTATGCATGGGGTAATGTAGGTAAACCCTGTTATGAGTCTAGATTAAGGACTGTAAACAAAATCTGTAAGAAACTCAAGTGTCAGATAACAAGCATGCAAGTAGTCAAGTTTGAAGGCACACAAGTCACACAGAGAGCCCTTAGAGTTTAGGCCAGTGTGAAGCTTAGGTACTACCCTCTTTCAGTTCAGTTGGTTAAGACCTGTCCTATCAGAAGTAACCGGGTTCTAGAGGATCCCAATATCACTGACTACCCTCAATCGGTCATAACTCCAGCATCACAATCTTTTCTTGCGGCCAGAACCATCACGAGAGTTTAGCCTCAATGGGCGTAGCATACTGCTACTGTTCTATTGGCCAAGTTGGGTCATTTAAGGTTCTAAGGTCGGTTGGTGCTTAATGACTCCTCAGAAGACCCATATTCTCCTCGTTGCGACACAAGGGATATCGGTACAGACCAAGGTGCCACACCAACGTAGCCACTGCTTCACCCATGTTGGTCTACGCCGGACAGGTCCCTCACAGCTTATGCTACCTAACAGGGTATCCCCAGATCCGGGTTAGGATCTATGTAACTCCGATGCAGCCCACAATAATAAAGCAAACAAGCACAACAATTGAAAACACAAGTGATCTTAGTCCTAAGGTACACCTCACTTTATAAGAGTCCCCAGTAGAGTCGCCAGTTCTGTGATCGGTGGATCTGGAACTGATTGTTTAACGCTGGTTCGCGAAATGTCGCGGAAGCAAGAGTCGCCACCATCTTTTATTTTCTCCAACATGGACAGGACAAAAGCACAGCAAAATTCCTTATGAGATAGTTTCTCGGTTCGGGAGGTAGATTTATAGAAAGGGAAGGTGTTAACACCCTTTCTATCCATGGTTATCCATGGGCTCTTAGATACTTGCTCATTTGTGTTTTCAAAAGTGTTTGCTTTTCAAAGTGTGAGTGGGTTTTGAAAAAAGTTTCGTTTTTGAAAGATTTCTAAGTGACTCTTGTATCTGTCCTCAAGAGTGTTTGAAAAATTGTTTTGAAAGCTTTTTGAAAGTGTCGGTGTGAAAAGAGTTTTGATTTGTTTTTGAATAGAGCAAGTATCCATGAGTCATCTACCTACCCTAAGGAATTAGGTTGTGTAAATGTTCTTAAGGTAGTGTCATCCCACCATTGAGAGGTAGGTAGCACCACCGTTGGAGGTGTTCGGGTCAATTCGTTTGTTAGGGACAGTATGGTCACCAGAGCAACAGTAGGATACCTTAGAAGCTACCCTTATGCCATTGATCCTTTTTAATTCCTAGGCAACCGTTTTGAGGCAACTGGATCATGTCATGGACATAAGGACTTACTAAGACGTCCTATACTCGACGACCACGTTTCGAAGGCAAGGCAACAGTGAGGCGTACCCTAAGAGTGGTGTGTGAATTTATGAATTATTTTCAGTTAAGTTTATCTTTGATCATGTATCATGGTGATCTACGCTTGTTTTTAATTAGTCATTCATTCTTTCATGCAATTAGAATTTAAAAGTGCGAAAATTTAAATGCGGAAAGATAAATCCTACGCTATTACAAGGCGCGAGTCTATACATCGCCAAAATACAAAGACCCATTTTTGATAAAAGATGCGGAAAGTAAAAAAAGGCCTAATTACTATTACATCCAGAAAGCAGTTACATAATAATCAACAAGAAAAATAATGCGCGAAATAGAAATTGGAACGTCCGAGGGTTTTGACCCTTTGCTTGAAATTAAATTAAATTAAAGTCTAATTATTATTTAATTAAAGAAAGGTGTTTTTTTGTGTTTTTTATATTTAATTAATATTAAACCTAGAACTAATTATTTAAATAAAAGAAAAAAGTATTTTTGGTTTTTTAATGTCTTTAATGAAAAATAAAAATAAAATAAAATAAAGTCAAAAGTTAGTAAAACCTAATTCTAATTTATTTTATTTATTATGAAAAAGCCAAAATTAAACCTAATTAAACTAAATTAATTTGTTAGAATTTATTTACAAAAAATAATTAATAGTGAAATTACTAAATAATAATAATACTAAAAATGTTAGTTTTCTGAATTTTATTATGAAAAAAATGTTAATTGGTTAGTGATTAATAAAAAGAATAACGATTAATTAATTAAAGGAAAATAATAAAAATAGAGAGAGTTTAGGAGTATACGAGCCTGATTGGAGGGGTGAAACAACTATTGGCGTCATGTGTAAACTGTTTTGTTTTGGCCATTTGTGTTTTGGCTTTTGGCCATTTGTGTTCTGGCTTTTGGCCATTTGTGTTCTGGCCTCAACGTTCCTTAACCTTCTCAGGATGTCTGTCTCGCAATGTATTGGGGTCATGCATAAGTTGTTCTTTTGGCCATTTGGCTTTTGGCCATTTGTGTTTTGGCCTCAACGTTCCTTAATGAACCTGCATGGGATCCTGTCTAAATCTGCAGTGTTGAATCTCACGAACACATTAAATAAAATCATAAAATGCAAATAAAGCCAATATATGAAGAAATTTAATGTTTAAGCACAATATGGCATGTATGAATGATTATACCCTTTTGATCATGGAGATCAAATCAATCTTACCCTTACTGGAAAATTAGTGACCTGAATGCTTTTATGCCATTTGGACCATGGAGATCAAGTCAGCCTTATCCTTACTGAAGAAGTAGTGAGGTGTTGGTTTGTAACCGTGATGGCTTGTTTGTAGTGAGAGAGAGATTTGTAATAAGGATTTCAAGGTTTTAGGGTTCTTGAAAGAATTTGATATTCTAACAGTGTTGTGGCAAGGTTTTTTTCCTCTTTTTTTCCTCTCTGGTTTGTGTGAAAAGAAGGTGATTATATAATGGAAATTAGGGTAAAGAAAATGGGCTTTGAATGTGCAATTGGGCCTCTAATGTTCACTTGAGTTCGTCACTTTCCAGGCTAAATCGCAGGGACTTAAGTGCAATTTTTGAAGTTGAAATATGAAAACAAAATGTAGCCGACATCTATAACTAACTCCTGTCCGAAAATCGTATCAATCGGATAAACGGTGAATTAGTTATGAATTTTTGAAGTTTCAGCTCAGACAAACTTATTTTGGGCTCCAGTGTCGACTCTGACACGTTCTTCAATAAATAACTAGTATTGATCGGAGCATAATCCGGTCTCGACTTTTGAAGCAAAGTTGTAGATCTATGAGTCAGGGACCTTGTGTAAAAATATGAGCCCAATCCGATAAAAATTGACCGAGTTATGAATTTCCGAAGTTTCGGCCCAGATGAAATAATATTCAGCATTCAGGATTTTCAGCGTGTCACGCACTCTGAGCGAAAAACGAAGGCCTTTTGAACACCGTTCGAACTCGATACCTCCTGTGAAAATGTATCCAACTCAATTTTTGAAATTTTGGCGCCGGAACCAGCTCGATACGATGAAAATCGACCAAGTTATGATTTTCTGAACATGACGCAAATAAACTTCTGTCACAAATTTTCTGTACGAAAATACTTGATAAATCCACATTTTTGAAGACCTTCTGATCGAAATTTGCTTCCAGCCGTGAGAGATGAAAAAGTAGATAATGTCAAGAAGGAATTTTGGCCACTGGAACGGGTTCAAAACGAGTCACGATCTTCAAGTTATGAATTTTTTAGCGCGTAAAAACTGCACTTTCAGCACACTTTTTCACCATATTTCTTCAAGAAAACTCGCACATTCGGATACCTTCTTTAAAGAATTGACTCTTGAGCCGAACCTGAATTTGAGAATACGTTATCAGAGATATCTTGGTGAAAGAACACCTGAATATGACGCGCCGGGTTGGACTTGTGAATTTTTCTTGAAATGTTTTGAGAAATATGGGAGGGCAAATTTTGGGGTACAACAGTTGCCCCTGTTCAATCTTCTTAAACCTGAGGATGTAGATTGGCTTGCGTGCCTTTCGTGATCCGAAGGTGGAAGATGATTGAACACTAGAGTGCCCAGAAATTTGCACTCACATAGTAGAGTGTCAGCAGCGTGATGTAGGGAATGGGCTTATAAATGCCATTTGGAGATTGTTGGTAGGTGGATGGGCTTATAGATGCCATCTAGGTGTCGATCGCGTAAGAGATTCCTTAGCGAGAATTTGCGTACCTGAGAAAGAAAATAATTACCTGGCCTGTTACAGGAATTGATCTTCAAACTCTCTATGTAGATGTGTCCTGGCCGGATACAGGTATCGAATCTTTAAACTCTTCAGACGTGCCCTGGCAGGATACAGGAATTGAGTCTGGTAATGTTAGTCGTCAACAGATACACCCTGGCAAGATACATGAATTGGATCTTCGAACTCTTCAGATGTGCCCTGGCAGGATACAGGAATCGAGTCTGGAATTCAGAAAGGTTGGTGAGTTGTCTCTACTGACAGGTTATTTCCATGGACGGGTGGTCTTTAACGACGAGTGTCTATAACGACGGGTGGTCTTTAACGACGAGTGTCTATAACGACGGGTGTCTATAACGACGAGTGTCTATAACGACGAGTGTCTATAATGACGGGTGTTTATAACGACGAGTGTCTATAACGACGAGTGTCTATAATGACGGGTGTTTATAACGACGAGGGTCTACGAAGACAAGTGTCTATGACGACGAGTGTCTATGACGACGAGTGTCTATAACGACGAGTGTCTATGACGACGAGTGTCTATAACGACGAGTGTCTATGACGACGAGTGTCTATAACGACGAGTGTCTATGACGACGAGTGTCTATAACGACGAGTGTCTATGACGACGAGTGTCTATAACGACGAGTGTCTATGACGACGAGTGTCTATAACGACGAGTGTCTATCACGACGAGTGTCTATGACGACGAGTGTCTATAACGACGAGTGTCTATGACGACGAGTGTCTATCACGACGAGTGTCTATAACAACGAGTGTCTATAACGACGAGTGTACGACGAGTGTCTATAACGACGATTGTCTATAACGACGAGTGTCTATAACGACGAGTGTCTATAATGACGAGTGTCTATAACGACGAGTGTCTATGACGACGAGTGTCTATAACGACGAGTGTCTATAACGACGAGTGTCTATAACGACGAGTGTCTATAACGACGGGTGTCTATAACGACGGGTGTCTATAACGACGAGTGTCTATAACGACGAGTGTCTATGACGACGAGTGTCTATAACGACGAGTGTCTATAACGACGAGTGTCTATAACGACGAGTGTCTATAACGACGAGTGTCTATAACGACGAGTGTCTATAACGAAGAGTGTCTATGACGACGAGGGTCTATGACGACGAGTGTCTATAACGACGAGTGTCTATAACGACGAGTGTCTATGACGACGAGTGTCTATGACGACGAGTGTCTATGACGACGAGTGTCTATGACGACGAGTGTCTATGACGACGAGTGTCTATAACGACGAGTGTCTATGACGACGAGTGTCTATAACGACGAGTGTCTATGACGACGAGTGTCTATAACGACGAGTGTCTATGACGACGAGTGTCTATAACGACGAGTGTCTATAACGACGGGTGTCTATAACGACATGTGGAAGTAATTTTAACTGGACTTGTCTTCTTTTGACTGGATTTGTCTACTTTGACTGAATTTGTCTTTTTTGACATAGCTGATCATTTAACTGTATCCTTCCTGAAAGGTAAAGGTCATTCATATGCAATGCATGGTACGGATCAAGCGGTGATATTCTCAGCATAAATGAGATTATGTGATATGATGCATGCATGCTATAATGTATGAAGATGCGATGTTTATGAATGTATTCTCGTCTAGGAATATAAATCCTTGATGAATGCCGGGAGCTTGTTGAATCCTGGGCTGATGTTGCAAGAATACCGGTAGGAGAAGATGACTCCGTTGGGGAATAAACTTGGCAAATAAATTACTCTGCGGGGAGTGAACTCTGTGGGGAAAGAGAGATACTTCGCTGAGGTTTGATGATAACTCCGCTGGGGATACCATTGATGTGTTATGTTGAAGGAATTGATGAACTCCACTGGGGATAGGAAGACTTCGCCAAGGACGATCTTTCCGTGGCAATTAGCTGAGGATAACCCAGTTATATCCTGGTGGGGAAATAACTTTCTGAATAAAGCCGGGGAGCGTTCGTACTCTGCAGGTGACAAGTTTCCAGAATCTACTGGGGATAAGCTTCCTGCTGGGGAGATGGATTCCACTTTCCTGGGGAAACCTTTGGACTGGGCTTTCCTGGGAAATTTTTTTGAGATGTACTGGGGAAGTGGCTCCACTGAATGTCTGTATACCGCCGGGGAACAATCTTAGATCGAGACTGCCGGGGATGCTTGTTAAGAATGTTTGTATATTGCGTTGGGGAATGTTGAGATCTGCTGGGGATACCCAACTTCCTTGCGGCTGACAGGATAACCCTGCTTGGGGAGAGAATTGTTGAATCCTGGCTCACTCTCTGGGGAATTAAAGCATCTTGATTGTTCTTCAACCGAACCTATCTTAGTACCTTGGTGGACAGAGTAACTAGATCGTGCTTCTCGAATATGTATTTGATAAGATCCATTTTAGATATCAATAAAGTGGTGTGGGTAAACATATACTGTCTTAGTCGGTGAGCAGCCCATGCCAAAGCGCAACAAGTTTTCTCGAGCAGTTGTTTCATAGTTGGTAAACTTTTTTCTAAGGTAGTATATTGCATGCTCTTTTTGACCATACTCATTATGCTACCCCATCACACACCCTATTGAGTTTTCTAATACTGTTAAGTACAAGATTAGAGGTCTTCCTTCAACCGGTGGCATCAAAATTGGAGGTTCTTGAAGATACTCCTCGACTATGTCAAAGGCAGTCTAGAAGTCGTCATTCTACTTCACTACTTGATCTTTCTTTAGTAATTTAAAGATTGGCTCACAAGTAGCGGTTATGTGGGAAATGAATATGGAAATTTAGTTTAGACGTCCCAAGAATCCCCTAACCTCCTTCTCAGTGCGGGGAGTTGGAATTTCTTGAATAGCTTTAACCTTGACAGGGTCTACTTCGATACCTTTGTCACTGACAACAAAACCTAGGAGCTTACCAGATCTTACTCCAAAGGTGCATTTGTTCGGATTCAATCTTAACTTGTACTTCCTTAGTCTTTCAAACAAAATTTTCAGGTGGTCAAGGTACTCTTCTTCAGTCTGATACCTAGCTATCAATCATCAACGTAGACCTCTATCTCGCGATGGATCCTATCGTGAAATAAGGCTACCATAGTATGCTGATAGGTTGCCCTGGCGTTTTTCAATCCAAATAACATAACTTTGTAACAGAAGGTGCCCCACTGCATGACGAAAGTTATTTTCTCCATACCTTCAGGCGCCATTTTAATCTGGTTATACCCGGAGAAACCATCCATGAAGGAGAACACCTTATGTTGCGCAGTGTTGTCAACCAGAACATCAATATAGGGAAGCAGAAAGTCATCCTTGGGGCTCTCCCTACTCAAATCTCTGTAATCCACACACATGCGTACCTTACCTTCCTTTTTGGGTACCGGTACCATGTTTGCAACCCATTGTGGATAAGAAGTAACAACTAAGAAATCGATGTTAAATTGTTTTATAACTTCAACCTTGATCTTTTCTGACATCTCAGGACACATACGAAGAACCTTCTGCTTCACTGGAGGGAAGTATTCTTTTGTTGGTAGACGATGAACCACAATATCAATGTCCAACCCCGACATGTCTTCGTATGACCAGGCAAAGATCTCAACATAGTCCCATAGCATCTGAATTAACCTTTCTTTGACACTACGCTCCAAGTTTTCACCTATCTTGACTTCCTTTTTATCCTCTTCAGTACCCAAGTTTACCGTCTCGACTGGCTCTTCATGAAATTGTATTGCTCTTTCCTCCTATTGTAACAGTCTAGCAAGTTCTCCTGGTACTTCACAATCTTCCCCACCTTTGTCCTCGGCTTTGTAGATTGGATTTTCAAAGACATAACTGGAAATAGCAGAACCGTTATCAATGGGATCCATAATAGATGTGGATCTGCAGTTTGATATGTGGGTGTGTGTAAGAGGGCATATCTATTTTGATAAAGCAGAGAAAAGAAAAACAAAGAGCGCAAAATTTGTATGCAAAAACGTCCAATGATTTATTTATGACATATGAAAGTGAAATGATAACCCTCACAAGTAAACCATTGTTCCTCGGGTAAGACACAAGGCTTTAGAGTTTAAATTGTTCAAATATTACATATCCCAAAAAACAAAAAGACAATTACTCCCTGGTGAAGGTAATAGGAACAAAGTCTCTAGCCATCCAATTGTTGAGTCCACTATCAGTAGCAGGGAAGATCCAATTGTCCATGTCTCAGTCACTGTCACTATCTTCTACATTGTTGACTCAATGGTTGCTGATGTGTAATGGTGGTCCTCTAGTGCGAGCACGACAAATGGCTTTTTGAGCTCCTGAAGTGAAACCTAAACCAAATTTGTCAGACTTATAGGGGATGTCAGGGAGCTGGCCCCAGATAGTAACCCCGCCCTCTTCAATTACAACTTTGGCATCCTTTAGAGAAGCCATCTTCAATGGAGTTCTGGTAATCTTTGAAACACTAGCAACAGTCTTGGTAGCAGCAATTGTTTGAGGAACCTCTTCAAAATTTTGGCAGGGGGTTTCAATGAACTCGCCGTCCATCTCGACATATCTGAAAGAGTTCAAATGGATCACCATATATTCTTCTTCACCTTTAACTATAAGAATCTTTCCATTAACCGGATACTTCAACATCTGGTGCAAAGTGGAAGTTACAGCACCGACTCCATGAATTCAAGGGCGTCCCAACAAACAAGAGTAAGACGGGTGAATGTCCATCACATAGAAAGTGGAGCCAAATGTTTGGGAACCAACTTTAATAGGAATGTTCACCTCCCCCGTGTAACATTATCTTGGAACCATCAAAATCTCTCACCATAATATTACTGGGCTTCAAAGTCAGTCCTTCATAGTCCAATCTGTCTAAAGCAACCTTGGGTAGAACATTTAGTGACGAACCCGTATCAACTAGAACATGAGCCAGGGTAGTTCCCCTGCACTGAATAGAGACATGCAGGGCGTCATTATGATTTCTTCCTTTAGACGTCAAATCAGAATTAGAGAAACCGAGCCCATTGTCAACAATCATACTGGTAATACAGTTCTCGAATTGGTTGGCAGAAGTCTCTTGCGGAACATGAGAAGACTTCAGGAATTTCCCCAAAGCTTTGGCATGAGCTTTGGAGCATAGTAATAAGGCCAACATTGAAATTTTTGAGGGGGTTTTCCCCAACTGTTCCACAACATTGTAATCACTCTTCCGTATGATTTTCAAAATTTCCTCCATTTCTCGCTTGGAGGCTTCAGGAATGGCTTCTTTAGGAGCCTCCGTCCAGGCAGGCTCAACCAACACTTCTTTGCCCCGAGTCTCAACCGACTCAGTAGCAGGAACAATAACAGGAGTGACAACAGGAGTAGCAACAAGAGTAATAGCAGGAGTATTATCAAGAATTTTAATAGTCTTTGGAGAGATTTCAAGAGACAAAATCCTTCCGCTTATGGTAATTTTACCGGTCCCAACAATATTGTCAATGTTAGGGTCAATATCTTCAGTAACTTCATTCTTGATAAATAATAGGTCTTTCTTAAAGCAATGGTAGTAGACGTCAGCTCCATAATTCCAAGGAATAGCCTTGTCGGAGGAATATGGTATTGGCCCTGAAAAGGTGATAATTAAAGGAGAAACCTTAGGAGTGGATATGATCCTGACAGGACTTTTGGAGGAGACCCTGGGAGGATTATTTGAAATGGTAATAATTGACACCTCTTCACATCTTGCATCTTCACATAGATTTTTCATATAGGGAGTCTTCTCAAACAGAATTTCCTTGTTATTCATCAAGCCTTGGACACCTATCTTCAACAACAATCAACCATTGGGTAGAGACACACATAGGTTGCAATCTTCACCACATCCCGGAAACAAACCGACTTGTAAGAGATTCTTCTTAACAATTGGTAGAGGAGTAGCTAGTTCATCAATAGAAGAAACAATCATACTGGTAATACAGTTCTCGAATTGGTTGGCAGAAGTCTCTTGCGGAACATGAGAAGACTTCAGGAATTTCCCCAAAGCTTTGGCATGAGCTTTGGAGCATAGTAATAAGGCCAACATTGAAATTTTTGAGGGGGTTTTCCCCAACTGTTCCACAACATTGTAATCACTCTTCCGTATGATTTTCAAAATTTCCTCCATTTCTCGCTTGGAGGCTTCAGGAATGGCTTCTTTAGGAGCCTCCGTCCAGGCAGGCTCAACCAACACTTCTTTGCCCCGAGTCTCAACTGACTCAGTAGCAGGAACAATAACAGGAGTGACAACAGGAGTAGCAACAGGAGTAATAGCAGGAGTATTATCAGGAATTTTAATAGTCTTTGGAGAGATTTCAAGAGACAAAATCCTTCCGCTTATGGTAATTTTACCGGTCCCAACAATATTGTCAATGTTAGGGTCAATATCTTCAGTAACTTCATTCTTGATAAATAATAGGTCTTTCTTAAAGCAATGGTAGTAGACGTCAGCTCCATAATTCCAAGGAATAGCCTTGTCGGAGGAATATGGTATTGGCCCTGAAAAGGTGATAATTAAAGGAGAAACCTTAGGAGTGGATATGATCCTGACAGGACTTTTGGAGGAGACCCTGGGAGGATTATTTGAAATGGTAATAATTGACACCTCTTCACATCTTGCATCTTCACATAGATTTTTCATATAGGGAGTCTTCTCAAACAGAATTTCCTTGTTATTCATCAAGCCTTGGACACCTATCTTCAACAACAATCAACCATTGGGTAGAGACACACATAGGTTGCAATCTTCACCACATCCCGGAAACAAACCGACTTGTAAGAGATTCTTCTTAACAATTGGTAGAGGAGTAGCTAGTTCATCAATAGAAGAAACAAACAGGTCGTCATCAACGGAATTAACACTCTGACCATGCTTGGGCATTGGTTCAGTTATCACATTAGGGGTCTCGGGAGGGTTAAATTCAATCTCCTTTGCCTCATTAAAGTTCCTGAAATTTATTTTTCAGAGCCCAATAATCATGTGTATCATGCCCTGGACTATTGGAGTGGTAGGCGCACCGAGCATTTGGATTATAATAGGGAGATGTAGTGTTTGGATTTTGAGGAGGCTCCTTCAGAGTGACCATATTAGACTTCAACAAGTGTGGCAAAACCTGAGATAAGGACATGTTAAGCCAGGTGAACTGTCTTCTAGGCACATCCTGCCTACACTGATTGTTTTATCATTGAGTTGATAGAAGGTTTGAGATCATTACAGCTCCCATCATTGGACGACGTTCAGCTTTGCTTTGATTCTTTTAACCATAGGCAACACTTACTTCTTTATTCCAAGAGAATGGTTTCTTTACTTTACTTGAATATGCATCTCTCTGAATCTTACCGCTCTTGATACCAGCTTCTTTACTGTACTTGAGGTCAGCATTGTATTGGTATTGCCTGTAGAAAGCAGCAGCCAGATCCTCCCAGTTGTTGATGTTGGTTCCCTCCAGCTGATAGAACCATTCCAATTCAGTCCCCGATAAACTTTCCTAGAAGAAATGCACCCATAAATTCCTATCATCAGTGTGAGGTTGGATCTTCCTGACATAAGACCTCAGATGCAGCTTAGGACATGAAACTTTGTCATATTTAGCAAATGTGGGAACCTTGAACTTCGGTGGAATGACCACTCCAGAAACCAAACCTAATTCTTCAAAATCAAGACCGAATACTCTCTGAATTTCCATGGCATTGAGACGATCCTCCAACAGTTTATATTTGTCATCAGCAGGAGGATATTGTTCTTCAGCATAGTCAGCCTCTTCTTTGTCAGACCCCAGACTGTGGTCCCCTTATTTTGTATTCTCTTCCTAATTGCCCCCTTCATTTGATGGAGTTGCGAATTCTAGAGCTCGCTTTGCTGGTTCTCTGAATCTCCTTCCTATATTCAGGACACCCACTAGTTTCTTTGTCTTTTTCTTCATGCTTTTGATCACGAGAGCCTTCAGGTCCTCTTTTACTTTAGCCATAGCCAGGAACATCTGATGGAATTGAGCATTCTCATGCTTGAAGATCCTTCACTGTTTGTTCGATATCCATCTTACTGAAATAAACAGTAGAAAGATAAGGAAACCTGTTGTGGAAAACCTGTTTATGTTATGATGCATGAACATGTGTATGCAAATGATTTCAAGGAATTAGAAGATTTAAATTTGTTTAGACAAAAGGGAATTGTGATACGGTAGCAGAACTGACTGTTATACTGATTTTGAATTTTGTGTTCGCAAATGTCGTGGTAAGCAAGAGTCGCCACCGGCTTTTCTTTTATCCAACAAAGGAAAGGGTGAAAAGAACAGAAAAAGACCTTTCAAGATTATTTGAGTAAGGGGTTAGATTATGGAAAGGGAAGGTGTTAACACCCTTTCCATCTGTGGTTTTCCACGGGCTTTTAGGTACTTGCTCATTTTGAAAATTGTTTTTGTGTTTGTGTGTTTTGAAAAGTTTGCTTGCTTTATGATAACTCTTGTATCAGTTCTCAAGAGTGTTGATAAATTGTTTTCGAAGAGTTTTGAAAGTGTGGTGTGAAAAAGATTGTTTTGAGCAAGTACTTAATAGCTATCTACCTACTCGAAAAATGTTTTCTTTTCCTCCTTTCCTTTAGATAGTGCTATCCTACTATTAGTGAGTAGGTAGCCCTATCGTTGTATGTTGAGGGACTATCGATGGGACGTTTACGGTCACTAAGGCAACTGGGCAAGACCTCTTAGTAATTGTCTTAAAGCTCTAAGATCACTTTTTTAACCGAGACAACATTCGAAAGGGTCATCGAGGGACTTGTGATCTTCTGAACTCAAGGACAATCACTAAAAATTCTCACATTTTGAGAATTGTGACCATTTTCGAAGGCAACCGAAGTGGGAGATACCCTAGGGGTGAGCATGTGTAAGTGTATTGGTTCAGTTCATTTATCTTGCGCATTTAGGGTTATCTAATCATTTTAATTTCAGTCTTTTTCATGCAATCCTATTAATCTAAATGGTTAATAATAATGCAAGAATTTAAAAGACAGAAATTAAACCTAGCTATTACAAGGCCTCGGGGAAGGGGATACATAACCAAAACTGGGGAGTGTGGAAATTTAAAAGCAGTAATAAACCCTAAGTTAAACTATTAGAAACTGTATACAGATACAATAAATTGAAAAATAATAAAATATAAAATGATAAGCGCGCTAAGATTAAAATGAGAACAAGTTTGAAAAACTTAAAAATATAATTGATTTAAAAAATGTTTTTTTTTGTATTTTTATTGTGAAAAAGATTTGAAGTGATTAAACCTAATTCCAATTGATTTTAATTAAGGAAACAAGTAAAATAATTAAATTAATTACCAAAAATTAAATTAATTAAAAAACCTAAGTGTACCTTTTGTGATTTTTGTATTGATTTTATAATTAAAATAAAAAATTTACTTTAAAACAATTAAAATAAAAACAAAGAAATTTTAGAAAAAAGCAAAAATAATAGAAAAATAGGCCTGTTAGTGTTAGCAGACTGGGGGGTGTGGTGCTGAATTTTTTGTTAGGCCCACTCAACTGAGCCCAGCATTCCAAACAATAATCTGGTGTGGCTGAGTCTTGAGGGTTCACCATGGTCCCTAGCCACTGGGAGCGTTGGATTTAGACTCTTAGATCTGAATAGTTCATATGTGAGACATATCATGCACCTATTGGCCTTCGCGTGCACTAGATCTGAAATGAATTTGTGAGAAAATGCAAAACGCAGACTCCTGGAATCAAACCCAGGTCCCCTCGTTGCACAATCATTAGCCTTGTCATTCAGCCATCCTGCTCATTCATTTATAATAACCAAAGCATACTATTATATGAAAAACGAAGTCATATATATATATATATATATATATATATATATATATATATATATATATATATATATATATATATATATATATATATATATATATATATATATATATATATATATATATATATATATATATATATATATATATATTCAAACAAAACGCGCGTGCTGAGTGGGCCCTATCTCTTTTTTAAATGGGTGAATCATAAGAGGCTGTTCAGACACGCCAACACAGGGGGGTCAAACCACCGTCCATGGTGGTTAACCACCTTCTTCTCCGACCATCAAAAATCAACATCTACAAAAATACGATGAATCAAAGAAAAATAAGGTCATGGTCCCCCTAATTAGGGGGCTGCAAGTTCAACGACACCATTTGTTTGTCCTAAAACTCATGGTATCACCTAGTTTGACACTCAACCCGTATTGGAACCCTAACAATGGTACTTTTCTCTCCCTGCGTCAAATCTCAAAAGCAAACCATCAATTATCTTCTAAATCATCTTGCTACATGATTTATGCAAACAAAATGAATTACCAACGCGTAAATTTTAAGGGTACGATTGAGAAAATTTTACTGATCAGTGAGAGGGAGGTACAGTGTTCTGGCTTGTTTCAGCCCTGAATGAAGTATGGACACGACTCCTAGAGGTCTTAAGAGTATGACTAAATGCTTCAAAATGTCCGAGAACGGCTGGATCTGATGATGTAAGTTTCACTTTTCTTTGAGAAATTTTGGAATTTTTCTAGGGTTGTGCCTAAAGCAGTTGCGCGTCCCTTTTTAGGCTAGACTATTTGTGTATATATATTAAGCCACATTAGGTTAACAAATATGGAGGGGTATCAATTCTTTAAAAAAATATTTTATTTCTAAACTTTCCATTTTTTTAAGATTTATTTCTATTCTTGGCTTGCACGTTTCTCTTTTCCATGTGACAACTTTCATGAGTTGTCTTGGGCCTCCAATATGATGGAAATAGAAAGCTGACACGCCCCTGCAGATGAATTTCCCTCTGATTCTTCTTTCTTCGAAGACTTAAAACTCCAATTAGAATTATTCAGAGCTTTTCTCATTAGAACCTTGTTTCCTTCGAAAGCTCTGAACTCTAATTCGAATTACGCCAGCTTCAATATCATGGCTCCTTCGATTGAGCCACCCTCTGCTTCAGTTTCTTGATTTGAAGAGAATCACCCTGGTCGAATCAGATCTTATGGAGTTAGGAACAAACAAGGCAAGAATTTGGATTTTAACTCAGGAATTGAATCCATGATCAACACTGAATTCTTGCCATATTTGCAAGGAAAACATGCCATTTTGAACTTTGGTTGAACCTGTACAGGTTAGGATAGGAGTTTTGTTAGGATTTAACTTAAGGCTTTCATCTTGGTTCCTTCGATTAAGTCTCAAGGTTTTCTCTCTTCGATGGCTTTGAACTTGGTCCAATCGAAGCATTATCTTATTGACTAGTTGTGATACGGTGGCAGAACCGACTGTTATACTGATTTGCGTTTTGCGTTTTTTGTTCACAAAATTTCGCGGTAAGTAAGCGTCGCCACTGACTTTTATTTCATCCAATCATGGAAAAGGAAAAAGAACAGAAAAAACATTTTTTCGAGATATTCTGAGTACGGGGGGTAGATTATAGAAAGGGAAGGTGTTAGCACCATTTCTATCTGTGGTTTTCCACGGGTTCTTAGGTACTTTCTCATTTTTTAAAATTTCTTGTGTGTGTGCTTGCTTTGAAAATATTTTACTCAGTGATAACCCTTGTATCAGTACTCAAGGATGTGACGAAGTTTGTTTTGAAAATTTGTTTTGAAAGGTGTTTGTGTGAAAAGTTTTTATTGAGCAAGTACTTAAGATTCTACCTACTCGAAAAAAGATTATTCGTTCTATTTCCTTTAGACAGCGCTATCCTACTATTAAGGAGTAGGTAGCACCGTCGTTGGAGTTGTAAGGGACATTTGAAAGGGACAAGTACAATCACTAAAGCAATAGTTAGAAAACTTTAGTAGTAACTCTAGAGTCTTAAGATCTTTTCGAGGCAACATTTCCAAGGCAAAATTTCTGAGGAAACATTTCCGAGGCAACATTTGAATGGGACAATTTGATCTTTTAGACTGGAGGGAAACCACTAAAATCTCCTATGCTTAATGATTGTTTACCGAAGGCAACCGAAGTGAGGTAAACCCTAGGAGTGAATATGTGCATATGAGTTTTTCAGTTACTTAGTCTTTGCACATTAGGTGATCTACCGTTTTAAATTTCAAGCATTATTTCCATACAATCCTATTAGCCATGCATCTAGACAGTTAAAGATTGAGGGAATTTGAAGTGCGAAAAATAAACCTAGCTATTACAAGGCTTCGGGGAGGGGGAATTAATTACATGACCAAAAATGGGGATTGAACAGTAAATAAAAACCCTGGGTTAACTATTACAAACCCTTAGCAGTTACAAAATAATGGAAATATAATTAACAAGCGCGCGGCGAATTAAATGCGAGGACGGTTGAAAAATAACCTAAAACTCTAAGTGAGGAAAAGTATTTTTTTTTGTGGATTTTTATTTGAGAAAAAAATTAAATTACAAATTAATTAAACCTAATTTCTAATTGTTTTTTATTATGAAATAAATTAAATTAACCTAATTTTCTAATTAATTAATCAATTAAAGGAATAAATATTTTATGAGAAAAATGATCTTGGTGTATTTTTAAGGAAAAAGAAAAATGAATTAAGTTATGTACATTTAAAATCCTAAGTCTAATTATTTTTAATTATATAAAAAAAGATCAAATTGCCCTAAGTTAAATTAAACTAACTAATTTAAAAAATAAAAATATTATTAAAAAAAAGATTTTTGTGATTTGTGATTTGTTAATTTAATAAAAAAATAATTTTGTGTTAATTAAAAGAAAAAAAGAAAAAATTAAAGAAAATAAATAGAGAAATTAAAAAATAATAGAAAATAATAACCAAATGGGCCTGTTGTCTTGCTGAAGAGGGGGTGTATGAAACTGAAATTCCCAGGCCCATTAAGCTGAGGCCCTGTCAGCACTGGGTCTTGTGTGGAATTGACTTGAACGTGCACCATGGACCTTCAGGATGGAAGCGTTAGATCTGGGTAGAAGTACATCCAGTGGCTGGACGTTGAGATCATATGGAAGGCGCTTGAGATTGTGACGCGCAGGATCTGGTAAAGGAAAAGAAAATAAAGAAAGCACTGGGACCTGGGATCGAACCCAGGTCCTCACGCTTAAATCCAATGCCATGCTGCCAGCTGAGCTATGATTGTTAATTGTTAACACAATAAAGATAATATATAATATATAAAACAAATTCAATGTCCCTGGAACAAAAATACCGCGCGCACTGAATTCAATTGAACCAACGGGGTGATGACAAATCACCTTCTTCTACCTCCAACCCGTTATTTTAGGTACATAACCTATACCTACAGACCATGTCCGTTGCTAAAACCTGTTGTTGTACCCCAAAATTTTCCCTCTCATATTCTTCAAAATATTTCAAGAAAAATCTCCAAGTGGGTCAAGGTTGCTCAAGATTGGACAGACAAGCTATCTCCTAAGGCAGTCTACCCCAAATTAGGGTTTTGTGTTGAATCAAGATATTTGAGTCCAAATTACCTCAAGTGCTCCCCAATGTCCTAATATATTCTCAAGGTCATCCATGTCAAATTTCAAGCCTTGAAGAGGAAGTTTGCTCAGTCAATTGCTCAAAGGGTCCAAAAATCGACGGTGTTAGGGCAAAAGTCAACTGTGACCTACATACAGTCAAACTTCAAGATTTTTTTGTCAACATTCTCATTTTGAGGGATATTTCATCATTTTATCAAGGGTTGATCATGATTCATCAAAGATTTCTCAAAATTCATCAAGACTCAAAAGTTGCTAAATTAGGGTTTTGTAGGAAAAGTCAACTCAACTTTGACCAAGCATAACTTTCTCATAATTTTTTAGAAATGAGCCATCCAAAGCTAATTTTTAAGAGGATGAAATTTCCTACAATCCATCTTCATACCCCAAGATCAAAAAATGCACTCACAAGAAGTTATAAATTTGGACATTATATGTCATTTTTGAAAGTCAACAAAAACACCTTTTTTTTCCAAAGCTTATAACCTGAGAATGGAATATCAAAATTAGATGAGACCAAAAGGGTTGGTTATAGGAAATCTCAAGCTTTATAAAAAAGTCCAAGAACACTTCCAAAAGTTCAAAATTGAATAAGTTATGCTTTGTTGAAGTTGGACATTTTTGCAAAATTGCCAAAAGTCAACTATCCCCAAAACATCAAATTTTGTCAAATGGGCCCATTCTTTTCCACTTGATTTGAGCTTGCATCATTGTCCACGTGTCCTAGCTTCAGCCATGATCCCATATTTTATTTTTATTATTTAATTTGATTTTTATTGAATTTATTCATTTTAAATCAAAATTAAATCATATAAAATCTAAAACTTTGATTACCCAAGATTTTTTGGCTGTTTCAGGTCTTGATTATCATCATTAACATCATCAAAATTCGTATCAAGCAATCCATGTACAAAAAGATTGAAAATTGGCAAATTTGGAAGGTTTGGTAATGGAGAATCAAATCAAATCCTAAAGCATTGATGGGAGAAGATTCAAGCCATAATTCTTACCCTAACACACTCGGCAATACATAAGGAGGCCAAAGCAATCGAAATAAGGGTTAGAGGCTGCAGAAAGAGGAAATACAAAAGTTGAAAAATGCACTAAAAAGTGTGGAATCGAATTCATAGCTAGAGACATTTTCAGGGTTTGGTAAGCATCCCAATCGCTTCCTGGACGTTCATTGAAGCTAAACCAATCAAAAGCAAGTGTTCTCACACACCACAAAGTGCTGTAAGTGTCACGCAGTTCCCCTTTGTACTTGGTTTTGTATCTCAAAAATTATGCATTGTTACAATGAAATAATTGCATATTTGTAATCACCATGCCATTTGCAAGCTTTTGAAATTAACCAATTTCATTTATATGACCAATATGAAGATCTGCCATTGCTAGGGTTTCGTCCTTGTTTTTGGGGCTTTTATTTTCAGGTACAATTGGCCATAATAATGGCTATAATTGTGACTAGCTGGCCGAGACGAACTCAACCATGGATTCAGAATGTATTTCCATGGCACCTATAGGATTTTAGAGATGCCTGGCTTATAGCTACGGACTTCTGTCTGTTGGTATAGGTCTGATTTGTTTTAGCCACGGTTCAACAAAGAAGATGAAGGCGTGTCACACCATCGTTGGCCCATTCAAATCACGCGCACATATTTTTTGTTCTGACCAATAATCATTGTTTTATTTTATTATCATTGTTTTGTATATTATTAACAAACAAAAGAAAGCAGCGTAGTTGCAAGGAGCACGTTCAATGATCATCAGGACCTGGGTTCGAATCCCAGGTCCCCCACTTTCTTTGATATTTTTCCTCTTCAGGTATTCCTGTGCATATTCAAGCGCGCAGAACACCATGCTCCCTCAAGCATCTAATGGCCAGATGGCCAAAGGCCAGATCTGGTGGTCTAGGGGTGAATGTCTACCATGGAGCCAAATCAGTGCATGCACACCAAATCTGCAAAGTCAACGAGGCCAGCTCAATTGGGCCACATATTTGCTTCTCAAACCACCAAAACAGGCCCAAACCCCCTTTCTCTTCATCTAATTTATTTTATTTTAATTATTTGTTTTATTATTTCTATTTAAATTCTAACCAATTAAAATTCAGCCTTTTCATAAAATAAAATCGCAAAAATATTTTTATGTTTAATCAAATTTTGATTTTAATTTTTATTAATAAATACTAATTAATAGATTTAGGTTTTAATTAGAATAACTTTAACATATTTTTGTAAATAATTAAAATTAAACTAGACTTAATTAGGTTTTTACTAATTCAATTAATTTTTATTTATTTCTTAAAATACCAAAAATCCAAAAATAATTTATTTTTATTAACTAATTTATTAATTTAGTAATTAATTTAGGTTAACTTATTTCTTAAAATAAAAATAACAAAAATCTTTTCTTTAACAAAAAGGGTCAAAACCCTAGAACTTTGCGTTAGATTTAATTTCCCGCATGCGATTTACTTTCTTTTATCCATTTATGTATCTGATTCCGGATTGTAATAGCTTAACAGGACCTTTATTTATTTTTTATCGCTTTATTTATTTTTAAAGGGTTTGTCTTTGGCGATGTAAATACCCGACGCCTTGTAATTTAAATTCCGCATTTTATTTCTGCAAAATATAACTGTTAGATGGTTGATAATAGGATGACATGACAAGACCGGATGTTTTAACCTAAAATCAACTTAGATCACCCTTAACATGTACAAAGATAAAATAACTGAAAACAACACACTCGCACATGCGCACTCTTAGGGTACATCTCACTTGGTTGCCTTCGTACGCGGTCATTGAGTATAGGTCACTTTAGAGGTCGTCCTCTTGTCTAAAGATTATAGTCGCTTCGAAATGGTTGCCTCGGATATTGTTGCCTCTAAACAAATGATCTAATACATTAGGGTTACCGCTAAGGCGTCCTAACATTGCTTTAGTGACCGTAAGTCCCTAAATTCGAATTGACCCTTAAACTCCAACGACGGTGCTACCTATTCGTCAATAGTAGGATAGCATTGTCTAAAGGAAGATAGCATAGAATGATTCCTTTTTCGAGTAGGTAGATGGTTCTTAAGTACTTTCTCTATCAAAAAACAAAAACTTTTCACACTTACACTTTTTCGAACAAAGTTTTCAAAAACACTTCATACACTCTTGAGGACAGAAGCAAGAGTTAAATCGAAGTTTTCAAAACAAAAACTTTTTCAAACCCACAAGCACAAAGAAAACAATTTTGAAAACATTTGAGCAAGTACCTAAGAGCCCGTGGATAACCACGTATAGAAAGGGTGCTAACACCTTCCCTTTCTATAATCTACCCCCCGAACCCGAGAAAAATCTCGAAAAAGGAATTTTTCTGTGCTTTTTTCCTTTCCTTGTTGGATAAAATAAAATTCGGTGGCGACTCTTGCTTACCGCGACATTTTACGAACAAAAAACGCAAAACGCAAACTAGCATTCCAAAAACAGTCAGTTCTTCCCACCGTATCACACTTGTGTCATTAAAAAATTCAATACAAGCATGATAAATCTATTGTGATGGTACCAATCAACTCGTATTAGTATCACGAGTATCATGGTACCTCATTCATGTCGCAATTTTCCCTGTGGACGAAAACCCTAAAAGCAACGTGAAAACCCTAACAATGGCATTTGCGTGTAAAGGCTTCAAAAATGCAATTAAACCATTCAGTTAGCTTACAAACATGATAATAATCACAAATATGACAGTTAAAATTGCTAATGATGCAAGAATTGGGATAATCGATTCTGGAAAAAAATGCAAATCGTATGATTTACAATTGGTGTTTCTGGGCATTTCAGACCTTGCAATTGGTTGGAATAGCTTATTAAGACGTCCAACAATGGATTAGGATAGCTTGAACATCTTGAGATGGCCTGGGGAATGGAAACTGATTCACACTTTTTCCTTGAATTTTTGACTTTGCTCTGCCTCTTTCACGACTCCAAAAACCTGTCTTTTGACTTGTATTTGTTCAATATATATCATAGGGTGAATTAGGGTTGTAAAAACAGATCACATCTTTGAAAGTTTTGAAGATTTGATTTGATCTTCAAGGAATATGTAAACTTGCTATAATGAGCCAAATTATCCCTTTCTTGTTCCAATTATCCTTGATTCAAATTGATCATGATATCCTTGCATTATTTGATAGAGATCTTATCCAAAAATCAGATCACAACATATCTTTTCCATTATTCATCAATTATTTGATTTAATTGAAATTTTAATTAACAAAAAATCCAAATAAATTGAAAAATGAAGCAAATAACATGAGGTTGGATATTTGGGTCGTGGACCATGCTATAAGTGAGGTGCAATAATGAAATGCTAGGCCCATTTGGTAAAAAATGCACTTTTGAGCACATTTAACTTTTGGCAATTTTGCAAAAAAGGTCAACTTTGACAAGGCATATCTCTTCCAATTTTAACCCTAGAGATTTGTTCTTGGACTTTTTAGAAAGCTTAGGATGTCTCATAAGCAACCCTTTTTGTTTCATCTTAATTGGATCTTCCATGTTCATGTATGAAGCTTTGACCCAAAAGGTGTTTTTGTTGACTTTTCTAAAGGACCTATAATGTAAAAATTCACATTTTTTTATGAGTGCATATTTTGAACTTGTGGGGTGAAGATTAATTGTAGGGAATTGCATCCTCTTAAAAATGAGCCTTGGATGGAAAATTTATGATAAAATATGAAGAAGTTATGCTTGGTCAAAGTTTGGTTGACTTTTCCTGAGAAACCCTAACTTAGCAACTTTTGGGTTTTGATGAATTTGGGAGCATTTCTTGAGGAATTATGATCAACCATTTATTAAATGATGGAAGTCACTTCAAAATGTTAATATTGACCAAAAATATTGAGGTTTTACTGTATGTGGGCCATAGTTGACTTTTGATCTAATACAATCGATTCTCAAGCATTTGAGCAGTTGATTGAGCAAACTTCTTTGTGCAAGGCATGAAACTTGACATGAATGATATTGGGAACATATTAGGACCTTGGGAAGCATTTGGGGCCTTTGTGATCCACACATCTGGATGAAAAGGGAAACCCTTATTTGAGGTATACTGCCTTAGGAGAGAGTTTGGCTGGTCAACTCTTTGACTTCCTTGAGCAACTTGGGGACCTCACTTGACATTTGTTGAGTAAAATGGGAGGGAAAATTTTTGGGTACAAAAGCTCCCCCTATTCACTCTTCTTAAACCTGAGGGTGTAGATTGGCTGCTCCGCCTTTCGTGATCTGAAGGTGGAAGATGATTGAACACTAGAGTGCCCAGAAATTTGCACTCGCATGAAGTAACACTGATTGGAGATATCAGGAATGGGCTTACAGATTCCATTTGGAATTTGATGGAGAATCACCAGAGATGGGCTTAAAGATGCCATCCGAAAAATATGTCGATCACATAAGAGATTCCTTTGCGAGAAACCATATACCTGCTGTTGAGGAGGCCTTCGCTGGGGAATTATGATATCTGTCTTAGAAGAAATAGAATTTTAGGAGCTTCAGTCATCCGTTACTCTACTGGGGAGATGCGAAACCAATCGTGTTTGATCAGGTTCTAGTATTACAGTGTTGTGGACTGCTATTTGGGGATAAGAGAGGAGGAACCTGGATAGTAAGGTTATGAGAAGGAACCTGGATAATAGGGTTGCTTCGATATGAAAAGCCTGGATAGTAGGGCTGTGAGAAGGAACCTGGATAGTAGGGTTACTTCGATATGAAAAGCCTAGATAGTAGGACTGTGAGAAGGAACCTAGATAGTAGGGTTGCTTCGATATGAAAAGCCTGGATAATAGGCTGTGAGAAGGAACCTGGGTAGTAGTGTTACTTCGATATGAAAGCTTGGATAATAGGGCTGTGAGAAGGAACCTGGATAGTAGGGTTACTTCGATATGAAAGCCTGGATAGTAGGGCTGTGAGAAGGAACTTGGATATTAGGGTTACTTCGATATGAAAGCCTGGATAGTGGGGCTGTGAGAAGGAACTTGGATAATAGGGTTACTTCGATATGAAATCCTGGATAGTAGGGCTGTAAGAAGGAACCTGGATAGTAGGATTACTTCGATATGAAATCTTGGATAGTAGGGTTGTGAGAAGGAACCTGGATAGTAGGGTTACTTCGATATGAAAGCCTGGATAGTAGGGCTGTAAGAAGGAACCTGGATAGTAGGGTCACTTCGATTTGAAATCCTGGATAGTAGGGTTGTGAGAAGGAACCTGGATAGTAGGGTTACTTCGATATGAAAGCCTAGATAGTAGAGCTGTGATAAGGAACCTGGATAGTAGGGTTACTTCGAAATGAAAAGCCTGGATAGTAGGGTTGTAAGAAGGAACCTTGATAGTAGGGTTACTTTGTGATAAGTTCGTGTAAAACTTCAGGAGGAACCGAGGTAAGTTTACTTTATGATAAGTTCGTGTAAAACTTAAGGAGGAACCGGGGTAAGGTTAATTTGTGATAAGTTCGTGTAAAACTTCAGGATAAACCTGGGCAAGGTTACTTCGATATGATAATGTAGATTAGTTGACCCGTTTGATTTCAGGAACTGAGTTTCCATTAGTTGTCTGTAGATGTGATCTGTATAACTGCTGGATTCGCTGAAGCTAATCGTCTTTTCCTGCAAGAGATATCAAGGTTAGTTGTATGCAATGCATGAAATGCAAGGTGAGATGAAGTTCTAAAAATAAATGAGATTATTATGTATATGATATGTATGTGTATGTCATGATGTATGCTCATGAAATGTTGTCGGGGTATGCTCGTGTCTGGGAAAATAAATATCTGACGGTTGCTAGAGATTTGCGAATATTCTTCCGGGAAACGATGCTGGAGAATAACTCTATGGGGACCAGACATTGGGGGAGGAAATACTCTATTGGTAGACTTGCTGATCTGAAGGAACAAATTTAGCTGGGGATGGAATTCCGTTGCTGGAAGTGATGAGCTCTGTTGGAGATTGAGCTTCTGTATCTGTATAAATAAACTCCGCTTGAGGATAAGATTTATTGACTCACTTGCGATTACGAACCTCGGCTAGGGATAATTATGTCCTATTTCGGGAAAGCTGACATCAATGCCTTTGGATACCTTTACTCTATAGGGAATGTATGTACCAACGATTATGTTCCCAAGCTGACTCTATCCTGATACCTGCCGGGCAGAGTAACCGTCGGGTTTGGCACTTCTTGTTTCTTTCCTGTTTCTGGAATTACGAGTAATTGTCTTTGTTTCTTATGTAAATATTTATGAGCATCCATCACTTTCGAATGCATATATCAAAAACAAATCATTGGACGTTCTTGTAAAACAAAACAGGAAAAGAAAAACAAATTGAAGTTTTTTTGTGAAAATGATTTGTATTGATTTTGAAATTGGCCTGTAATAGGCGTTTTGTACAAGGAGGCTGACGTCTTAGTAAGAGAACGCCGCTGAAAGATAGAAATTATACAATTTATGTAAAGGAAATAAAAACAGCTATGTGAACCGACCCCATTGGATTCCAACTCTACAACTGCCTTTATATATTCAAGCGTCTCATCACTTTGCTACTTGGCCGAAGGTTGATCAGATTGATTGGCGCCGTCTGAGCTTGATAGTCAATATCGAAGTCTGGTCGCAAGATGATCCAATGATACATAGTGATATGCTTCAATCCCTAACTTTTTCCTGGATTTCCCTATCGGGTTTTTAATCCACCGGGATACCCTTTTTTGCCCAAGCCTCCCTTTTGGGTTTTCGACTTTCCGAGTGTACAGATTTTCATTTTCATCCCTTACTTTTTCCCAAACCGTTCACCGGGAAGCCCTTATTTTTTCCTAGGCCAGTCAACCTAGCGGGTTCTTAATTATGCGTAGTATATTTTCACTATGTATGCATTGACAGGGTGAGGAAGTTCGTCACCATCCATGGTGGTTAGAATCATAGCTCTTCCTGAGAAAATGTTCTTAACCACAAATGGCCCTTCGTACGTGGGATTCCATTTTCCCTTGGGATTACCTTGCGGCAGTATGATGCGTTTGATCACCAGATCCCCGACTTGATATTCTTGACGCCTGACTTTCTTGTTAAAAGCCTTAATCATTCGCTTTTGATACGTCTGACCATGGAAGATAGCAGTAAGTCTCTTTTCATCGATTAGATTTAACTGATCAAGCCGGGTTTGAATCCAGTCATCTTTGCAAACCTGCATCCTTCATAATCCTGAGAGAGGGTATCTGGATTTCTATGGGTAGGACTGCCTCCATGCCATATACCAGAGAGTAGGGGGTTTCCCCTGTCGACATCTGTGCTGAGGTACGGTACCCATGAAGAGCAAATGGTAACATCTCATGCCAGTTGTTGTACCCCAAAATTTTCCCTCCCATATTCTTCAAGATTTGGCAAGAGCATGGTCCAAAATCTCTCAAGGGTTGCACAGTCCAATGACCTCCTAACACAGTCAAAACTAGGGTTTTCGTTCTGGCAAAGAAATTGAGATTCTTAAGGGTCCAATCAAGTCCCATATGCCTATAAACATTGTCAAGCATCCATATGTCAAGTTTCAAGACTCACAGCATCAAATTGCACAGTCAAAAACCCTAATTGCTCCACAGTCAACTGCAGGGGCAAAATGGTCATTTGACAGTCAAAAGTAAAAAATTTTGGTCAACATCTTATTTTTAAGCCACAATCATCATTTGATCAATTCTTGATCATGATTCTCAAAGCATGGCTCAAAAAGTCTCAAGATGCAAAAGTTTCTATTTTTGGACAGTTGAAAAGTCAACTGCAAATTGACCAAGGCATAACTTCTTCATGGTTTATCAGAAAAATTCCATACAAATCTCATTTTGAATAGAATGACATTTCCTACAACTCATCTTCACACTTCAAGTCCATGAAATGCTCTCACAAAAAGTTATCAATTTCAACATTATAGGTCATTTTCAAAAGTCAACAAAAAGGCACTTTAAGTCAAAGACCATAAGTTGAGATTGGTAAATCAAAATGACATGGGACCAAAGGCATTGGTTAGAGGACTTCAATACCTTTCCAAAATGTCCAAGAACATGTTCATAGCTTCAAAATTGAGCAAGATATGCATTGGAGAAGTTGGGAAATTTTTGGGAACTTTCAGAAGTCAACTTTGCCTAAAACACTTCAAATTTGCTAATGGGCCTCAAATTCTTTCTTGAATCATTACACAAAGCCTATGCACGACCCATTGAGCTCAAAATAATTTATTTTCTTATTTTTGATTAATTAATTGAATTTATATTTATATTAATTCATTTAATTAGATTTAATTATGGGAAAATTCAAAGATATGCTTTTTCAAATCTTTTTATGCAGCAAATATACTCCAAATATGCTAAAGATTTCGTGCATCAATCAACAAGACAAGATCTTCCATAATTGGCAAAGTTTCATTGAGAAAAAGATTAAAATTTCATGATTGAAAATCAAATATTCAAATCATAAATTCATGGACTTTTGGGCTCTTTCTTGACCTAATTTGCTTCACATACAAAGGCTGAGTGAAACCCTACTCATACATACACGAAAAGCTGCTCACAAACTGAGAACCAATTTGCAAATTTTCATAAAAAATCTTGAAACTGATTTCATAGTAGCAGCATAATTCAAAGCTTCTAAAGGATTCCGACGCCTTGCTGACATTGCTAGGAAGCTTTTACAATCAAGAACGAGTCAAAACGTGCAAAGAATTGAAAAACACAGGCCATACGGTTTGCCATATTTTCTTGAATTCCATATCATGATTCATGCGCATTTGATACATATTATTGGTTGTTTTGTATTCACAGGGACCTTCTGAAGCTAATGATATGACTTAATTGCATTATAAGACTCTATATTGTGATTTGCCATTAACGTGTTTTAGGGTTTCAGAGCTCAAAAATTAGGGCTTTGCATATGCTGTAAAATTGGACTATCAAACCAGTATAGACAAATTCCTTGCAACGAGACGAATCGATTGAAACCCTCACACCCAATTTATATAAGTTGTAGGCGTAATCGCTATTTTCACTATTTCACTTAGTGGGGGTTTAAAACCCCCGCTACTTGTTTTATATAATTGCAGGTAAACGAAGAAGAAACATACGTGGCTCTGTGTGGTTGGGAGGTTTGAATCTGCGCGCGTTTTCCAGCGTAGTGGTTACTTTTCATATATTATTTTTATTTGTTATTATGTTTACAAAAACGCTTGAATGGTTCAGTGGTTGGATATACGCTTGGTGAGTGCTGGGACCTGGGTTCGATTCCCAGGTCCCCCATATAATTCATAATATTTTTCCTAACACAATCTTATGCAGCGTTCATTCAAAGGGCCACCATACGTCCTAACGCCTAAGCTTGCCAAGTGTCCCTGATGCTCCATCCAGTGGCCAGATGATGCCGTCCATAGTGAGTCCCAGTCAAACAGCACGCAGGTGATTGAGAAAGTCAACGTGGCTTAGACTTCTATTGGGCCAGAGTTACTTCAAACACCTCCATATGGGCCTGAAACCCCCCTTGGTTTGCATCCCTTTTTTTTATTTTATTTTCTTCTCTTTTCTAATTCCCTTTTTTTAAATTGTCTTAATTGTTTTTTCACCATAAAATTTTCTTTTCATAATAAAAACAGAAAAAATCAAAAAGTACAAATATGTTTAATTATATTTAATTTCACCATTAAAATATTTTTTGCAAATAAATTCTAACAATTAACCTAGTTAATTTAGGTTTTAAACTTTAATCTTTTTCTTAATAAATAAAAAATATCTAGAATTAGGTTTTTTTGACATTTTCATCTTTTTCTTAATTAAATTATTTTCCTCATTATTTATTATTATTATTAATTATTATTTTTGTACATAAATATGTAAATTAATTAATTAGTAAATTAGGTTAACTTTAATGTTTTATTAATAATTAAAATATGTAGAATTAGGGTTTCATCTTGATTTTAATTTTCTTTATTTCCATATTAAATACAAAAAACATAAAAAACATTTTCTTTAATTAAATAATTAAATAGACTTTAATTTCATTTAATTTCAAGCAAAGGGTCAAAACCCTCGGACGTTCGGTTTAATTCTTTTCGCGCGTTATTTTCTTATTGATCATTATGTAACTGCTTTCCGGATGTAATAGTAATTAGGTTATCGCTTTTCTTTTACTTTCCGCATCTTTTATCAAAAACGGGTCTTTGTATTTTGGCGATGTATAGACCCGCGCCTTGTAATAGCGTAGCTTTTATCTTTCCGTCTTTTAATTTTCCGCACTCATAACTGCTAAACTTGCATGAAAGAATGTATGCTAATTAAAAACAACGCGTAGCTCACAATGCCATGATCAAAGATAAAACATAACATGAAAACAACACACAATGCACACACCACTTCTAGGGTACGCCTCATTCGTTGCCTTCGAAACGTGGTCGTCAAGTATGGGATGTTTTAGTAAGTCCTTATGTCCATGATCCAGTTGCCTCGAAACGGTTGCCTCGGATTAAAAAAGGATCAAGGACATAAGGGTAGCTTCTAAGGTGTCCTACTATTGCTCTGGTGACCACATTGTCCCCAAAAACGAATTGACCCGAACACCTCCAACGGTGGTGCTACCTACCTCTCAATGGTGGGATGGCACTACCTTAAGGACTTCTACACAGCTTAATTCCTTAGGGTAGGTAGATGACTCATAGATACTTGCTCTCTCCAAAAAAAACAAAACAAAAACCTTTTCACACCGACACTTGCAAAAAGCTTTCAAAACAATTTTTCAAACACTCTTGAGGACTGATACAAGAGTTATTCAGAAACATTTCAAAGAAACTTTTTCAAACCCACTCACAATTGAAAAGCGAACAATTTTGAAAACATCAGAGCAAGTATCTAAGAGCCCATGGATAACCATGGATAGAAAGGGTGCTAACACCTTCCCTTTCTAAAAATCTACCTCCCGAACCGAGAAACTATCTCATAAGGAATTTTGCTGTGCTTTTGTCCTGTCCATGTTGGAGAAAATAAAAGACGGTGGCGACTCTTGCTTCCGCGACATTTCGCGAACCAGCGTTAAACAGTCAGTTCTAAATCCACCGATCACAGAACTGGCGACTCTGCTGGGGAATAATTAAAGTGAGGTGTACCTTAGGATAACTCATACTTATGTTTTCAATTGCCTGATTTGTGTGCTTTAATATTATTGGGCCTGTTTTGGGAGTTCTATAGATCCTAACCCGGATCTGGGGGATACCTTCTTAGAAAGTAGCAACAAGGCTGTGAGGGAACTGTGCGGGGTATACCGACACGGTTGAAGCAGTCTGCTACGTTGATGTGGCACTTTGGTGAGTAGCGGTAACCCTTGAGTCAAGTCAAGGAGAGTACGGGGCCGCCGCGTGGTGTCGTGAAGCATCAACTGACCTTAGGAACCTTAATTGAACCACCTTGGCCTCTTTAGGGTAGTGAGATAACTGACTTTGGTGCAGTCCGAGGTTGGTTGATACTCGATACTACACTCAATTGAGGGTTGTTTTCTTGGAATATTTCGGTCGCCAGTTCAGTGGCTAAATCGAAACGATGAACACAGAAAACAATCCAATGATATTGGGACCCTTAGAACCCGGTTACTTCTGATAGGACAGGTTTTGAGCCCACCAACTTCAAGAGGGTAGTACCCCAAACTTCATGCTGGCCTAAACTCTAAGGGCTCTTTGTGTGACTTGTGTGCCTCATACTTGAACTACTTGCGTACTTGTTATCTAACAACACGAGTTCCTTGCAGGTTTTGGTTACAGTCCTTAATTGGGACTCATTACAGGGTTTACTTACATCACTCCACGCATAGCATAACATCATACTATCATACCATTGCATGCATCCTATATAAGGACTAATCCATTTCAAGGACCTCAAAGGTTTTGTGATGCAGGTCATGATGAACCAACATGTCTAGCAAGGGGAAAAGGGGATTTATTTTCCTCTAGCCAAGGTTGTCAGGGGCTATGACCCACTCGATATGGTGAGCCTTGACTCTTGAAGAAGGACTCTCAACAACATGAAGTTCCTTCAATCAAGCTACAAAATTATAACCAATTTCTCTGTTTACCCCGCGAGATCCTTGAAAACATTGCATGCATATCATACATATCATGGCATTACAGGTACCACTGTTTACAGGTCACTTACCTTCTTTGCTGTTTATTTCAGCAGTCTCATTATGAATCCTGAATCATCTACTGAGCAATCCATCAAGGCCCTCCAGGCTCAGAACGCCCAGTTCCAGGAGTTGATTAAGAGTCTAGCCCAAGGTCAACAGGATTTGAAGACTCTGCTCTCGAAGAAGAAGAAGAGAACGGTGTTGTTCAACCCGAGACGCAAATTTGGGAATGGATGACTAAATGAGGTTGAGCAGACTACCCCATCTGTTGGAAAGGACAGCCCCCATGAGAGAGAGGTTTCTAGTCCAGTGGTCTCCGACAATGAGACAGAGTTCAATGATGAACAGTACCCTCCAGCTGAGGACAAGTATAAACAGTTGGAAGACCGGCTAAGTGCTATGGAGATACAAAAAGTGCTCGACCTGGACTTCGAAGATCTAGGTCTGTCTTCCGGGGTAGTGATCCCACACAAGTTCAAGGCGCCTGCTTTTGCAAAATATGACGGGGCTTCCTGTCCTAAGCTGCATCTCAGGTCATACATAAGGAGGATCCAGCCCTACACGGCTGGCAAGAATTTATGGATTCACTTCTTTCAGGATAGTCTGTCAGGAACTCAACTCGACTGGTTCTATCAACTGAATGGAGCCAACATCCGCAGCTGGGAGGACTTGGCCACTGCATTCTACAAGCAGTACCAGTACAATACCGACCTTGCTCCCACGCGCACTCAGCTTCAGGAAATGTCTATGGGTGCAGGCGAAGGTTTTAAAGAATATGCGCAAAAGTGGAGAGACCTTGTTGGGAGGGTGCAGCCACCTCTAACTGACCGTGAGCTTGTGGACATGTTCTTGGGGACCCTGTCCGGACCTTTCTTCAACCATTTGATTGGGAATTCTTATGCTGGGTTTACAGATCTGATCTTGACTGAGGAAAGAATTGAAGCTGGTATCAAGGCTGGAAAGATTCAAGAGGCCGTACCTCCTGATACTCACAACAAGCCTTACATGGGGAAGAAAGAGTCTAATGCTGCATACAGTCAAAAGAGTCGTCGTGACCAACATGCAGGGGCAGTCATGATCTCTGGTTCTGCACCACGCCGACAACCACAAAAGGGAAATCAGCGAAGGCCGGACGAGCCTAAAAGACAATTCACCAACATCAACATGCCATTGTCACAAGCATTGCAACACATGTTGAAAATGAATCTGATTGCAGTGATCAACCCTCCTGCAAATCCCAAGACCTCCTCTCCAAACTACAACCCAGAAGCGAGGTGTGCTTATCATTCTGATAGCCCGGGGCACGATACTGAGGATTGTTGGGCGTTAAAATACAAGATCCAAAATATGATCGACGCTAAGGAGATCGAATTCGAGCCTGCTGAGACTCCCAATGTGACCACCGCTCCCTTGCCAAAACATGGCTAGGATTGGAATATTTGTGTTCATTCGAATGTTCAAGTTGTAATTTTCTTTGATTGTTCAAACATTTTATTTCATGTCGAACTTGGTTATTTCATTAATGCATTCTACGTGTCTGTTTTGAAGTAATTGTGTTCATTATATTCAAAATTGCTTTTATTTTTGATGTTCAACTCTCGATTTTAAAATTCTAAGCCTCTTGAGGGAGGATGACGAAAACGATACCACAATCTACAGTATGCTTTTGGACAGACCCTGCTGATGAGGTACAGACATTGTTTCAATTCCTAAACACTGGAGTTATAAGGAAGATAATCCCTCGTCAACCCCTCTGAACCAAAGAAGTAGGAGTTTTTCTTTTCGAAATTTAAAACCCTTAATCATAACTGGGGCAGGGTAGTTCTCTCAGTTGATCCAAGTGCATAACAAATGGAACCAAAGAAGTCCTTACAAAACAAAAAGACAGTGATGGTTCCGAACAATCATAAGGACAGACAGTCATTATCTCAAAATAAAAGCCCAATAAGTCAAAACCTACGAAGGAGACTTACAAAACTGGGGCATCCCGCTGACTGTAATCACAAAAGAAACAGTTCAGGCAAAAAAAAGAAAAAAACAGGGATAACACAATCAAAAAGAAAGAGGTCCTACAAACCCTCAACAAAATAGAAATGACTGCATGTTCAAAATAAACTGTCAGCATCCGAACCATCATTGGAATATCAGGACAAAGACTCAAACAAGGTCTAATGCACGATCAGTTGAGTTTAGGTTTGAAGAACATCACGAAGAGCGGGTGGGTACAAATAAACTTGAGCCTTTATCCTTTGTTTCTTGAACCGTGAACCAGGCCACATTACAGCCCTTAAAATTCCTAGCTGAAGCATGGGTTAGTTCGAAAGCATATTGTTACGAAAGGTATCCTGACTCCTTAAGGCTTGAGGTAAAAATAACGAGTTGACATCACATTTTACAAAACTTGTTTGTTTCACTAAAAAATACATTTTCAAAAAATTTCAAGACAAACATAAGCTTTGCATTTTTAACATAACTTTGTTTGCATATGACTTTTTGTTCGAACAACAAAGAAATTCGCACGACGAATATCTAAGTGAACGAAAGTACTTCCAACCAAGGGGCAGACGTGATCATTGTCCATAATATGGGGCAGTCAAGTCAAGATTCAGAGAATCTCTCAAATGCCAAAATAACCAGGGGCAAATCTCCGCTTGAGTCACTTGGGGCATTGGACATGAATTCTAGCTGTGAATCTTGCCTGATCAAACGAAGATCTTCTGGTCACATGGTAACACAACAACAGGGGCACCTCCCTACATCCTGAGAGCATGGACATAGTCGAAAAAAATACTACGCATAATCAAAGACCCGCCAGGTTGACACACCTAGGCAAAAATAAGGGTTTCCCGGCGAACCAAAAGGGTTCGGGCAAAAATAAGGGATGAAATGAAAAAATTTGTACACCCGGCAAGTCGAAAACCTGAAAAGGCGGCTTGGGCAAAAAAGGGTATCCCGGTGGACTGAAAACCCGAAAGGGCGGTCCAGACAAAAGTTAGGGATCACAGCGTACGACTATGTCCCGGCATCTCGTCACTTTCCTACCAGAAGAAAAGTTGTCAATCGGGAGTTATCAAGCACCTCATAGGCCTTCTTCTCCCGCAGAAACTGGGGCAATAAGAATTGTTCGAACTGTACAAGCCGCTTTGTCCTCCAGGTACAAGGTAGCTTCGGATGAAGAATGTAACCATGATACCGTCACTCCCCGTAGAGTAAGACAAGATTCAACAATTCTCCCCAAGCAGAGTTGGCCTCCTATCAACCCTAAGAAGGCACAGTATCTCCAGCAAGTCAGCGACACTCTCCCCAAGCAGAGTTAGCCTACTGTCAGCCTTAAGGAAGTTGGATATCCCCAGAAGATCTCAACATTCCCCAATGGAGTACACAAACATTCCTAGCAAGCATCCCCGACAATCTTGATCTAAGATTGTTCCCCGGCGGTATACCGGACATCCAGTGGAGCCATTCCCCAGTCTAATCTGAAAAGTTTCCCCAGGAGAACTCAATCAATCTCCCCAACAGATTCACGAAGCTTATCCCCAGTAGATTCTGGAAGCTTATCACCTGCAAAGTACGAACGCTCTCCTCCGGCTTTATTCAAAGGTTATTTCCCCACCAGGATATAACTGGGTTATCCTCAGCCAATTGCCACAGAAAGATCGTCCCTGGCGAAGTCTTCCTGTCCCTAGCGGAGTTCATCAATTCCCTCAACAAAGCTTATCAATGGAATCCCCAACGGAGTTATCAGCATCTCAACAAAGTGCCTCTTTCCCCATAGAGTTCACTCCCCGCAGAGTAATCTATTAGCCAAGTTTATTCCCCAACGGAGTCATCTTCTCCTACCGGTATACTTGCAACCGTCATCCCCAGCGGAAACAAAAAGCTCTACTCTTCAACATCAGCCCAAGAGTTAACTTCCCGGCATCCGTCAAGGATTTATTTTCCTAGACGAAAATACAGTTATAAACATCACATCTTCATACATTATAGCATGCACATACGCATTATGGACATACAATCTCACTTATTCTGAGAACATCACGCCTGTCATACATCATGACATTGCATACAACTAACGTTTTGTCTTTTCAGGACCAAGATCAATACAAAGATGATTACCATCTACCTTTACAAGTTCCAGATCAACACCGGTAACAAGCCAGGAAAATTCTGTGGACGACTAATCGTGGGTTAATATCCGAAACCAGACAGGACAATCATCCACTTGATCATCATGAAGCAACCCTACACCGGTTCCTTCTCAATTTTCAGACGAAGTCTTACACAGACTTATCATCAAAGTAACCCTACACCGGTTCCTTTTCTTTCAGAAAAAGTCTTACACAGACTTACCTCAAGATGACCTTACCCCGGTTCATCAAGAAGTTTTACACGAACTTACCCTGCAGTAACCTTACCCCGGTTCCTCCAGAAGTCTTACACGGACTTACCTCAAGATGACCTTACCCCGGTTCATCAAGAAGTTTTACACGAACTTACCCTGCTGTAACCTTACCCCGGTTCCTCCAGAAGTCTTACACGGACTTACCTCAAGATAACCTTACCCCTGTTCGTCAAGAAGTCTTACACGGACTTATCCCGCAATAACCTTACCCCGGTTCCTCCAGAAGTTTTACACGAACTTATCCCGAAGAAACCCTACACAGGTTCTCTCTCTCCAGATGCAGTTTTACACGGACTCGTAATCAGAAGCCCTACACAGGTTCCCTCTTCCCAAAGATGCAGTTTTACACGGACTCGTCATCAGAAACCCTACCCAGGTTTTACTTTTTCCAGGATGCAGTTTTACACGGACTCGTCATCAGTAAACCCTACACAGGTTTCCTTCTCAGCTCTAGATGCAGTTTTACACGAAATCGTCATCAAAGTAACCCTACACAGGTTCCTTCTCCACTTCAGATGCAGTCTTATACGGACTCATTATCAGTAAACCCTACACAGGTTTCCTTCTTTCCAAGATGCAGTTTTACACGAGCTCATCATCAGGCAACCCTACACAGGTTCCCTCTTTCAACTTACAAAAATTACAATTCAACAGACAACCTCCAGATGGCATCTATAAGCCCATCCTCCTATCCATCAGTCTCCAAATGGCATCTGTAAGCCCATTCTCGCCATCACACTGCTAACATGTGAGCTCAAATTTCTGGGCACTCTAGTGTTCAATCATCTTCTACCCTCGGATTACGAAAGGCACGCCAGCCAATCTACATCCTCAGGTCTAAGAAGATTGAACAGGGGCAACTGTTGTACCCCAAAAGTTTCCCTCCCATATTCTTCAAGATTTGGCAAGAGCATGGTCCAAAATCTCTCAAGGGTTGCATAGTCCAATGACCTCCTAACACAGTCAAAACTAGGGTTTTGGTTCTGGCAAATAAATTGAGATTCTTAAGGGTCCAATCAAGTCCCATATGCCTATAAACATTGTCAAGCATCCATATGTCAAGTTTCAAGACTCACAGCATCAAATTGCACAGTCAAAAACCTTAATTGCTCCACAGTCAACTGTAGGGGCAAAATGGTCATTTGACAGTCAAAAGTCAAAAATTTTGGTCAACATCTTATTTTTAAGCCACAATCATCATTTGATCAATTCTTGATCATGATTCTCAAAGCATGGCTCAAAAAGTCTCAAGATGCAAAAGTTTCTATTTTTGGACAGTTGAAAAGTCAATTGCAAATTCACCAAGGCATAACTTCTTCATGGTTTATCAGAAAAATTCCATCTAAATCTCATTTTTAAGAGAATGACATTTCCTACAACTCATCTTCACACTTCAAGTCCAAGAAATGCTCTCACAAAAAGTTATCAATTTCAACATTATAGGTCATTTTCAAAAGTCAACAAAAAGGAACTTTAAGTCAAAGACCATAACTTGAGATTGGTAAATCAAAATGACATGGGACCAAAGGCATTGGTTAGAGGACTTCAAGACCTTTCCAAAATGTCCAAGAACATGTTAATAGCTTCAAAATTGAGCAAGATATGCATTGGAGAATTTGGGAAATTTTTGGGAACTTTCAGAAGTCAACTTTGCCTAAAACACTTCAAATTTGCTAATGGGCCTCAAATTCTTTCTTGAATCATTACCCAAAGCCTATGCACGACCCATTGAGCTCAAAATAATTTATTTTCTTATTTTTGATTAATTAATTGAATTTATATTTATATTAATTCATTTAATTAGATTTAATTATGGGAAAATTCAAAGATATGCTTTTTCAAATCTTTTTATGCAGCAAATATACTCCAAATATGCTAAAGATTTCGTGCATCAATCAACAAGACAAGATCTTCCATAATTGGCAAAGTTTCATTGAGAAAAAGATTAAAATTTCATGATTGAAAATCAAATATTCAAATCATAAATTCATGGACTTTTGGGCTCTTTCTTGACCTAATTTGCTTCACATACAAAGGCTGAGTGAAACCCTACTCATACATACACGAAAAGCTGCTCACAAACTGAGAACCAATTTGCAAATTTTCATAAAAAAGCTTGAAACTGATTTCATAGTAGCAGCATAATTCAAAGCTTCTAAAGGATTCCGACACCTTGCTGACATTGCTAGGAAGCTTTTACAATCAAGAACGAGTCAAAACGTGCAAAGAATTGAAAAACACAGGCCATACGGTTTGCCACATTTTCTTGAATTCCATATCATGATTCATGCGCATTTGATACATATTATTGGTTGTTTTGTATTCACAGGGACCTTCTGAAGCTAATGATATGACTTAATTGCATTATAAGGCTCTATATCGTGATTTGCCATTAACGTGTTTTAGGGTTTCAGAGCTCAAAAATTGGGGCTTTGCATATGCTGTAAAATTGGACTATCAAACCAGTATAGACAAATTCCTTGCAACGAGACGAATCGATTGAAACCCTCACGCCCAATTTATATAAGTTGTAGGCGTAATCGCTATTTTCACTATTTCACTTAGTGGGGGTTTAAAACCCCCGCTACTTGTTTTATATAATTGCAGGTAAACGAAGAAGAAACATACGTGGCTCTGTGTGGTTGGGAGGTTTGAATCTGCGCGCGTTTTCCAGCGTAGTGGTTCCTTTTCATATATTATTTTTATTTGTTATTATGTTTACAAAAGCGCTTGAATGGTTCAGTGGTTGGATATACGCTTGGTGAGTGCTGGGACCTGGGTTCGATTCCCAGGTCCCCCATATAATTCATAATATTTTTCCTAACACAATCTTATGCAGCGTTCATTCAAAGGGCCACCATACGTCCTAACGCCTAAGCTTGCCAAGTGTCCCTGATGCTCCATCCAGTGGCCATATGATGCCGTCCATAGTGAGTCCCAGTCAAACAGCACGCAGGTGATTGAGAAAGTCAACGTGGCTTAGACTTCTATTGGGCCAGAGTTACTTCAAACACCTCCATATGGGCCTGAAACCCCCCTTGGTTTGCATCCCTTTTTTTTATTTTATTTTCTTCTCTTTTCTAATTCCCTTTTTGTAAATTGTCTTAATTGTTTTTTCACCATAAAATTTTCTTTTCATAATAAAAACAGAAAAAATCAAAAAGTACAAATATGTTTAATTATATTTAATTTCACCATTAAAATATTTTTTGCAAATAAATTCTAACAATTAACCTAGTTAATTTAGGTTTTAAACTTTAATCTTTTTCTTAATAAATAAAAAATATCTAGAATTAGGTTTTTTTGACATTTTCATCTTTTTCTTAATTAAATTATTTTCCTCATTATTTATTATTATTATTAATTATTATTTTTGTACATAAATATGTAAATTAATTAATTAGTAAATTAGGTTAACTTTAATGTTTTATTAATAATTAAAATATGTAGAATTAGGGTTTCATCTTGATTTTAATTTTCTTTATTTCCATATTAAATACAAAAAACATAAAAAACATTTTCTTTAATTAAATAATTAAATAGACTTTAATTTCATTTAATTTCAAGCAAAGGGTCAAAACCCTCGGACGTTCGGTTTAATTCTTTTCGCGCGTTATTTTCTTATTGATCATTATGTAACTGCTTTCCGGATGTAATAGTAATTAGGTTATCGCTTTTCTTTTACTTTCCGCATCTTTTATCAAAAACGGGTCTTTGTATTTTGGCGATGTATAGACCCGCGCCTTGTAATAGCGTAGCTTTTATCTTTCCGTCTTTTAATTTTCCGCACTCATAACTGCTAAACTTGCATGAAAGAATGTATGCTAATTAAAAACAACGCGTAGCTCACAATGCCATGATCAAAGATAAAACATAACATGAAAACAACACACAATGCACACACCACTTCTAGGGTACGCCTCATTCGTTGCCTTCGAAACGTGGTCGTCAAGTATGGGACGTTTTAGTAAGTCCTTATGTCCATGATCCAGTTGCCTCGAAACGGTTGCCTCAGATTAAAAAAGGATCAAGGACATAAGGGTAGCTTCTAAGGTGTCCTACTATTGCTCTGGTGACCACATTGTCCCCAAAAACGAATTGACCCGAACACCTCCAACGGTGGTGCTACCTACCTCTCAATGGTGGGATGGCACTACCTTAAGGACTTCTACACAGCTTAATTCCTTAGGGTAGGTAGATGACTCATAGATACTTGCTCTCTCCAAAAAAAAACAAAACAAAAACCTTTTCACACCGACACTTGCAAAAAGCTTTCAAAACAATTTTTCAAACACTCTTGAGGACTGATACAAGAGTTATTCAGAAACATTTCAAAGAAACTTTTTCAAACCCACTCACAATTGAAAAGCGAACAATTTTGAAAACATAAGAGCAAGTATCTAAGAGCCCATGGATAACCATGGATAGAAAGGGTGCTAACACCTTCCCTTTCTATAAATCTACCTCCCGAACCGAGAAACTATCTCATAAGGAATTTTGCTGTGCTTTTGTCCTGTCCATGTTGGAGAAAATAAAAGACGGTGGCGACTCTTGCTTCCGCGACATTTCGCGAACCAGCGTTAAACAGTTAGTTCTAAATCCACCGATCACACCAGTCTTTGTATGTCACTGTCATCTTCTGTACAATCTTCTTGATGTTCTTGTTAGCTGCTTCAACAGCGCCATTCATCTTCGGCCGATAAGGAGAATAATTATGGTGATGTATCTTGAACTATTTGCAGAGCTCGGTGATCATTGTGTTGTTGAGATTCATACCATTGTCAGTAATAATTCTCTCTGGTATACCGTATTGACAGATCATATTGTGTCGGATAAACCACGCCACGACATTCTTGGTCACAGTATCAAAAGAGGCTGCCTTAACCCACTTTATGAAGTAATCAATGGCTACTAAGATGAAACGATGCCCATTAGACGCAGTAGGTCTGATCTCACCGATCATGTCGATGTCCCACATAGCAAAGTGCCAAGGAGCTGTCAAGACGTTCATAGGAACTAGAGGCACATGCACCTTATTAGCGTAGACTTGGCACTTATGACAAGTTCGAGAGTGCTGATAGCAATCAGCTTCCATAGTGGACCAGTAATATCCTACCCGTAGGATCTTCTTAGCTATGGTATGTCCACTAGAATGGGTTCCGAAGGTGCCTTCATGTAGATCTGTCATGATCCTCTCTGCTTCGCTCTTGTCTACACACCATAGTAGTGTGGAGTCATGGTTGCGTTTATAGAGGATACCATTACTGAGGAAGAACTTTGCAGCGAACCTTCTCAAAAACTTCTTATCATTGATAGATGCCCCTTCGGGATACTCCTGAACCTCGAGATACCTTTTGACTTCGTGAAACCATGATTTGTCTGCCACTTCTTCGGTGTCGATCTCACAGCAGTGTGCTGGTTCATCCAACCTCTCAATAGTAATTTGGGGAGCTTCACTGTCCCACCTAACTTTGAACATAGAAGACATGGTAGCTAGCGCGTCCGCTAACTGGTTCTCATATCGTGGGAAATGTTCAAAGGTTACCTACTCAAAGTGTGGGAGCAATGTCAGTACATACTCTTTGTAAGGAATGAGATCGGGTGATTCGTATTCCACTCGCCTTTGATCTGACTTATCACTAAAGCGGAATCCCCGAATACACTCAAAAACTTGATCCTTAGGTCGATAGCAGCTTTAAGACCCATGATACATGCTTCATACTCCGCCATGTTGTTGGTACAGTTGAAACATAATCGGGCAGTGAACGGAGTATGACAGCCCTTGGGAGATATGATTACAACACCAATACCGTTACCCAGTGTGTTTGAGGCTCCATCAAAATACATGGACCATCGAGATCCTTCCTCAGGTCCTTCATCCGGTCCAGGTTCTTCGTTGTCAATCACCAACATAATGTTCTCATCCGGGAACTCATAATTCATGGACTGGTAGTCGTCCACGGCCTGATGAACCAAATGATCAGACAATACACTCCCTTTTATTGATTTTTGGGTTGTATATTGTATGTCATACTCAGTTAAGATCATCTGCCACCTTGCTATCCTTCCGGAGAGAGAGGGCTTCTCAAAAATGTACTTGGTCAGATTCATCTTTGATATCAACAAGGTAGTGTGAGTCAGCATATACTGTCTCAGCCGGCGAGCAGCCCATGCCAAAGCGCAACAAGTTTTCTTGAGCAATGAGTACCGTGTCTCACTGTCGTTAAATTTTTTGCTAAGGTAGTAAATTGAGTGCTCTTTTCGACCAGACTCGTCATGCTTCCCTAGCACACACCCCTTTGACTTGTCTAACACTGTCAAGTATAATATCAAAGTTCTTCCTTCAACTTGAGGCATCAGAATTGGTGGTTCTTGAAGTTATTCCTTGATTCTTTCGAAAGCGGTCTGGCATTCATCATTCCACTTTACCACTTGATCTTTATTCAGAAGCTTGAAGATTGTCTCACAAGTAGCAGTCAGATGTGAAATGAACCTGACGATGTAATTCAGACGTCCCAAAAACCTCTAACTTCCTTCTCTGTGCGGGGAATCGGCATCTCTTGTATGGATTTCACCTTCGCAGGGTCTACCTGAATACCCTTGTCACAGACGATAAAACCCAGAAGCTTACTAGACCTTACCCCAAGGTGAACTTGTTCGGATTCAACCTCAACTTGTATGTCTTCAACCTGTCAAAATTTTTTTGGAGATGATCAAGGTGCTCTTCCTCAGTCTGAGACCTGACTATCATATCATCAACATAAACTTCGATCTCATGGTGAATCATGTCATAGAACAAAGCGACCATAGCATGCTGATAAGTTGCCCCAACATTCTTCAACCCAAAAGGCATTACCTTGTAGCAGAAGGTGCCCCACTGTGTAATAAAGGTTGTCTTCTCCATGTCTTTAGTAGCCATCTTGATCTGGTTGTAGCCAGATAAACCGTCCATGAAGGAGAAGATTTTATGTTGTGCGGTGTTTTCGACCAGAACATCAATGTGAGGAAGTGGGAAGTCATCCTTGGGGCTTGCCCGGTTCAGATCTCTGTAATCTACACACATCCGTACCTTACCGTCCTTCTTAGGTACCGAAACGACGTTGGCAACCCACTGTGGATAAGAAGTGACAACTAAGAATCCTGCGTCGAATTGTTTCATGACCTCTGCCTTGATCTTCTCTAACATTTTAGGACGCATACAGTGAACCTTCTGCTTAACCGGAGGACAGTCTTCTTTAGTCGATAGGCGATGTACCACAATATCAGTGTCCAAACCAGGCATGTCTTCATAGGACCAGGCGAAGATCTTGACATAGTCGTGAAACATTTGTATCAACCTCTGTTTGATGCTAAGCTCCAGATTTGTACCTATTTTAACCTCTTTTCTATCTTCCTCAGTACCCAAATTCACTATCTCAACCGGCTCTTCATGAGGTTGTATGGTCCTTTCTTCCTGCTGTAATAGTCTAGCAAGTTCTCCATGCACCTCACAATCATCCTCACCTTCGTCCTCAGCTTGGTTGATCGGATTTTTAAGTCATAACTGGAAATAGCAGAGCTGTTATCAATGGGATCCAGGGTGGATATGGATCTGCATTATGATACGTGAGTGTGTGTAAGAGAATAGCTATTTTAATAAAGTGAAAAATAGAAAATAAAAATAGAGAGCGCAAAATTTGTATGCAAGAAACATCCAATGCTTTATTAATGTTATATGAAATGACAAATAATAGCCCTCACAAGCAAAGCCAATGTGCCTCGGGAAAGGCACAGGGCCATAAAGTTTCAAATTGTTTATTACAAATCTTAAAACAAATAAGTCAATTACTGCGGAATAAAAGAAACAGGTATGAAGTCCCTAGCCGTCTAATTACTCGGTCCACCGTTGGTAGTTGGGTAGATCTAGCTGTCAATGTCTGAGTCCTCTTCACTGTCTTCAATGACGTTAATTCCCTGATTGATGATGTGTAGGGGAGGTCTTCTAGCCCGAGCACGTCTAACAACACTTTGAGCCCCCGTAGTAAATCCCAAACCAATTTTGTCAGTTTTCTGAGTGAAATCAGGGAACTGACCCCAATTGGTACACCCACCTTCTTCAACCACGGCCTTGGCGTCCTTGAGAGAAGATGTCTTCAAAGGAGGTTTGTTGGTAGTAGTTTCAGTTGATGCGAAGATCTGAGGGAACTCTTCAAAATTCTGACAAGGAGTTTCTATGAATTCCCCATCCATCTCTACGTAGCGGAAGGAGTTGAGGTGACTCACCATATATTCTTCCTCACCCCGCACTGTGACAATCTTTCCCTTCACCGGATACTTCAGCATTTAGTGGAGTGTGGAGGTGACTGCCCCAGCCTCGTGGATCCAAGGACGACCCAACAAATAAGAATACGACAGCCTAATATCCATCACATAGAAAGTGGACCCAAAAGTTTGAGAACCCACTTTGACAGGGATGTCCACCTCCCCGTGCACCATTCTCTCCGATCTGTCGAAATCCCTTACCACAATGTTACTAGGCTTTAGAGTTAAACCCTCGCAATCCAACCGATCCAACGCCTTCTTAGGCCAGACATTCAATGAAGACCCAGTATCTACCAGCACATGAGCCATAGTGGTGCCCCTGCATTCAATTGAGACATGCAGGGCATCATTATGCTTCCTTCCCTTTGGTGTTAAATCCGCATCTGAAAAACCAAGCCCATTATCAGTAGGCAGGCTGGCCACACAATCTTTAAACTGATCAGTTGAAGTTTCCTGCGGCACATGCGCAGTTTTAAGAAATGCAATCAAAGCCTTCGCATGGGCTTCAGAACACAACAACAGAGACAACATGGATATTTTGGATGGGGTATGCCTCAGCTGCTCGACAACATTGTAGTCGCTCTTCTTAATGATTTTCAGTATTTCCTCCATTTATTTCTTAGAGGCTTTCACAACAGTTTTCTTAGGCGCCTCCGTCCGGATAGGCTCACCTATAATCTCCTTGCCGCGGGTATTAGACGATTTTCCGACAGGGGTAATAACTGGAGTAAGAACCAGAACATCAGTTGATGTACTAGCAAGAACAACAGATGGAATGACAATAGGTTTGTGGACAGTCTTAGGGGAAATCTCGGGAGAGAAAACCCTTCCACTTCGGGTAAATTTGCTGGTTCCGACAATGTTACCAATATTAGGATCAACTTCTTCATCTTTCAAATCTTGTTTGATGCCATGATAGTACACATCGGCACCATAATTCCAGGGGACAGCTTTGTCCGAGACGTACAGGACAGGACCAGGAACAATGATTATCACTGGAGCAACTCTAGGATCAGATGTAATCCTAACAAGTCTTCTCGAGGAAACCTTGGAAGGATTGGCGGAAATAGTTATAATGGAAACGTCTTCAATTGGAACAACAGGAATCAAAGATTTCTCAAACATAATATCTTTGATATCTATCAGGCGTTGAACACCTAACTTCAACAAATGACAACCAGAAGGTAGAAACGAACACATGTGGCAACCTTCACCATAACCCGAAAATAAACCGGACAATAACAAATTCTTCTTGGCAGTCATGAGAGGAGTGGAAACTTCATCAACAGAGGTAACAAACAAATCAGTGTCAACATCATTAACTCCACGACCGTTTTTAAGCATGGGAGCAGTTATGACGTTGGGCTTCTCTAGAGCATCAAAATATATTTCCTTGGCTTCAATCAAGTCTTGTATTTTGTTCCTCAGAGCCCAACAATCATTTGTATCGTGGCCAGGACTCTCAGAATGATAGGCACATCGGGAATTTGGATTATATAGGGGAGAAGTAGTATTTGGATTCTTGGGTGCCTCTTTCAAGGTTACCAAGTCGGATCTCAGCAGTTGAGGTAGCACTTCAGCCAATGTCATGTTGATGCGGGTAAACTGCCATTGTGGTCTTTCCACCCTTTGTTTATTGTTGCATTGTGGAGCAACTGCAGGTCTAGGTATCATCACGACACTTACTGTCTGACGGTGTTCAACCCTATTTTGGCCCCTCGGGCTATAGATGGCATTGGCTTCCTTCTTACCAGCAAAAGGATTCTTTATTGAACTTGAAGAGGCATCCTTTTGTATTTTGTCGCTCCGAATCCCAGCTTTTACTCTTTATCCAGTTAGGGTCAGCTCGGTGAAACCAGCTGATGAGCTGCTGATCAAATGATTGAAAAATGGACCAGATAGCGTCCCCAGAAACATATCAACCAACTCCCTATCAGACAACGGGGGTTGAATTCTCACAGCCAAGTCTCTCCACTTTTGTGCATAATCTTTAAAACCTTCACCTGCACCCATGGACATACTCTGGAGTTGAGTAAGAGTGGGAGCAAGGTCGGCATTATACTGATACTGCTTGTAGAAAGCAACAATCAGATCTTCCCAGTTTCAGATATTTGCTCCCTCTAGCTGGTAGAACCATTCAAGTTGAGTCCCTGATAGACTATCTTGAAAGAAGTGAACCCACAAATGTCTATCAGCTGTGTGGGGCTGGATCTTCCTGACATACGAACAGAGATGAAGTTTTGGGCAGGACACCCCATCATACTTAGCAAAAACTGGAGCTTTGAAGTTTTGCGGGATGACCACTCCCGACACCAATCCCAATTCTTCGAAATCCAGCCCATGTATCTTCTGAACTTCTATGGCACTCAGACGTTCTTCTAACTGCTTGTATCTATCCTCAGCAGGAGGATATTTCTCATTATTATAATCAGTATCATTGTCAGAGACTGCAGGACTAGGGTCCTTCTCTTCTTCCTGATTCTCCCCTTCCTTGGATGAAGAGGTCAGATCATTTTGTCGCTTTAACCGCTCACCAAACCTTCTTCCCATATTCAGAATACCAACGGCCTTCTTCTTTTTCTTTCTCTCCTTCAGGATTAGGGCTTTCAGATCCTCTTGCCCTTTTGCCAGACTTACGGACATTTATTGGAGTTGGGCGTTTTATGCCTGAAGATCCTTGATGCTTTGTTCAGGAGACATTTCTGCTGAAATAAACAGCGAAGAAGATGAGAAACCTGTAATGGTACCTGTTTATGCAATGTCATGGATGATATGCGTATGCAATGATTTCAAGGATTCTTAAAGGCTCAGATTCGTTTAACCAAAAGAAACACACGTTAATTGCATTGATAAGTTCGAATTGTTACAAAGAATGACCTTTAGGCTTACAAATAAACAAAACAAAACTGAAAGCAAAAATAAACCAGGTCTCCCAGGAGCGCATCCACTTTGGTGCGATGTAGGCATTTATGTTCCTTTCTTCATGAAGTAGCCTAGTGAGCTCTAGGACCTTCTTCTCGCTGGCATAGAACTAAGCTTCAAATGGGTCCCTCTCTTCTTTGAGTTGAACCCAAGACTTATGTAATTCTTCATGATCAGTTGGCATGTCAGGGTGATGAACAAAAGAAGCAGTGTTTCCTTCAGCAACTGGTTCCACAATTATTGGTAGGACAACATGGTAGGGAATCATCAGACTTTGGGCGCGAGCTCTTACCCATCAGAGATAAGGCTCAAGAGGAATGGAATTCTTGTGCCCTAGCGTCTTGCTATAAATTTTATGTACCATTCCCCAAGCTTTTATGAACCTTCTACGATAGCCTTGAACGTCATTCTCATAATTGAAGGTGATTCCTTGGATAAGCGTATCATGAGGACCATCTCTTCTCGCATAACCAAACTGATGCATTGCCAAACAAGGGTTGTAAGTGATTCCTCCCCTAATTCCTAAGAGGGGGACATTAGGGAATTCACCACAGCGATCGATGATGGTAACATCTTCCGAGAACCATGAACACCAATGAATGTCTGAATGCTTAAGGGACATCAGCCTGCGAGACCATTTCAAACCCTGCTCATTCTTCAAAACAGACCTGGGTAGGTGCTAAATAAACCACCTAGCCAATAGAGGAGTGCAACACAAGAGGGTTCCCCTTCTCTTTAGAGTGCGAGCATGCAAAGAGTTCGGAATATCCCCCAGTAATGTAGGTACTAGATTATGAGACAGGAAAACCTTGATAGTGCTCACATCTACGAGTTGATCGGCATTAGGGAAAAGTACCATCCCATAAACGAGAAGTGCCAGCACCTCTTCGAAAGATTGTAAATCTAAGGTATCCCAAAAATGATAGGCCTTCTCAAATAGAAACTTAACCGGAATTCCTTGGACACTCTCTCTAGTCTCCCAATTTGCCACTATGTCATACAGTTGTAAAGACAGAGCTCTAGCAATTTCTTCAGGCTTTGGATGTTCTTCCGTACCATTGAAAGACAACTAGTCAAGAATAGGTACCCCCAACAACTGAGAAAACTCCTCCATAGTAGGTACTAGATGGTAATCCAGGAAGGTGAAACAATGGTGCACCGAATCGAAGAACTGAAACAACACTTTTAATAACTCTTCATCAGGTTTTACAGTGACCAAATTGAGCAACTGACCATGCTTTCTAGTGAAATGAGAACCTTCGAGAATCTTTAATGCCAGATCCTTTAGTTGGAGACACACTTTCACAAGGTTTATCTGTATAGTGTTCCTACGGGCATATGCCATGTCCTACAAAATAGAGCAAAAATGAGCCCTAGGGAATCCTTGAAATGGTTAGTCATGATATGCCATGCTTATGATGTCATGATTAGGTTAGAAAATCATAGGTATAGTAAACAACAAACAAGTCACACCAAGTCCTTAGGTTTAAGGCTTGCATGAGTTTTAAGGTCATACCCTCTTGAAACATGTGTTAAATGAGTGTCAGAATGACATTCGTCTTTGGATCGTATCTGAATTGTACTTGTAACATGTTTTGAATGGGTGTCAGAATGACATCCGTCTCTGGATTGTATCTGAACTGTACTTAAAACTTGTGTTGAATGAGTGTCAGAATGACATCCGTCTCTGGATCGTATCTTAACTGTACTTGAAACATGTGTTGAATGAGTGTCAGAATGACATTCGTCTTTGGATCGTATTTGCACCGTTTCTAGAGAGAATCTGGATTAGGTGTCAAGATGACATTTGTTTCTGGATCATACCTGAACCGTTTCTAGATGAGAATCTGGAGTAATTGTCAGGATGACATTCGTTTCTGGATCGTACCTAAACCGTTTCTAGATGAGAATCTGGAGTAAGTGTCAGGATGACATCTGTTTCTGGATCGTACCTGAACCATTTCTATATGAGAATCTGGAGTAAGTGTCAGGATGACATCCGTCTCTGGATCGTACCTGAACTGTTTCTAGAAGAGAATCTGGAGTAAGTACCAAGATGATATCCGTCTCTGGATCGTACCTGAATTGTTTCTAGTTTGATTTTTCTTGATTGTACGTGATTTGTTGCTGGAATTCATGTCTAATGCCCCAATTGATTCAAATGGAGATTTTCCCCTGGCTATTTGGCATTTTTGAGAGGTTCCTTGAATCTTGACTTGACTGCCCCAGATGATGGACAATGATCATGCCGTACCCCTTGGTCAGAAGTGTTTTTCCACTTGAGGTGAACCTTTTCAATGAGAAGGTTTTTGTTCACTAGATATTCGTCATGTGAATTTCTCTGTTATCAAACAGATAACTATATGTAAACAACGATATTCAAATAATGCAAAGTTTATGCTTGTCTTGATGTTTTTTGAAAATTCATTTTTCAGTAAAACATTTTGCAAGAGGGTGATATCAACTCATGATTTATAGCAGACCTTGCGGGAGTCAGGATACCTTTTGTAACAATATGCTTCCGAACTAACCTATGCTTCAATTAGGACTTTTAAGGGTTGTAACGTGGCCTGGTTCACATTTTAAGAAACAAAGGATAAAGGATCAAAATTTATTTGCTCCCACCCGTTCTTGGTGATGTTCTTCAGTCATATGCTCAGTTAATTGTGCATTTAGATCCCGATTGAGTTTTGGAATGTTGGCCTTGATATTCTATTGATGGTTCAGAAACTTGAACGTTTATTTTGAAGAGGCACTCATTTTTTTAATCTTCTCTTTTTGTTGAGGATTTGTAGGACCTCTTTCTTTTTTGATTTTGCTATCCCTGTCTTTTGCCTGAACTGTTTATTTTATGATTACATTCAGCGGGATGCCCCAGTTTTTCTTAAGTCTCCTTCATAGCTTTTGACTTAATGGGCTTTATTTTGAGAGATAATGAATGCCAACTTTAGTGATTATGCGGAACCAACACCATCTTCTGATTTGGAAGGACGTCTTCGATTCCATTCATTGTGTACAAAGCAGAAGATTGTGACTGAATGCGCGTCTGAATTGACTAAGAAACTACCCTGCCCCAGGTTTTGATTAAGGGTTTTAATTTGTGTGAAAAGAAAACTCTTACTTCTTAGGGTCAAAAGTGTTGACTAGGGATTATCTTCCTTATAACTCCACTGTTTAGGATTTGAAACAACACATGTACATCGTCAGCAGGGTCTGTTCAAAAGCATATTGTAGAGATTGTGGTATCGTTCTCGTTATCCTCCCTCTAAAGGCTTATAGCTTTTTAATCGAGAGTCGAATATCACACAAAGGAAGCAAGAAAGCAGTTTCAATAAAATGACAATGAAATCCTTCAAGACAAACATATGCGATGCATTAATGGGAAAACCAAAGTTCATCATGACAACAATTGTTTGAACAACAAATGAAATTACAAATGAAAAAATAAAAAATGAACTGGACGTTCTCAATGATTTGGCCTAGGAGCAGTGATCACTTTGTGAGTCTCTGGAGGGTCAAATTCAATCTCTTTGGCATCAATCATATCCTGAATTTTGTTCTTCAGAGCCCAACAGCCATTTGTATCATGTCCAGAACTATCAGAATGGTATGCATACCTTTTGTTGGGGTGGTAACTAGGAGAAAAAGTATTGGGATTTCGCAGAGGAGCCTTTAACGAAATCAATCCTGCTTTCAACATGTGTTGTAATGCTTGAGCTAGTGACATGTTAATTCTGGTGAATTTTCTCTTAGGTATGATCTCTTTATGCTAGTTCCCCTGTTGGTGTCATTTGATAGGTGTAGAATTAGATACCAGTATTGCCCCTGCAAATTGATTGTGGTCGTCTGCCTTATTGCGACCCTTCTGGCCATACACAACATTGGCTTCCATCTTACTAGAAAATGGCTTCTTCTCAGGATTAGAAGATGTAGCCATCTGGATCTTCCCACTCTTGATACCACTTTCAATCCTTTCTCTAGTCAGAACCATCTCTGTGAACCCGTATGGGGAACTCCCCATCAACAGATTAAAGAATGGGCATGTCACAGTGCCCATGAACATGTCTACATTTCCCCATTATTCAAAGGAGGTTCTACCCTTCCAGCTAGGTCCCTCAATTTTTGGGCATATTCCTTGAAGCCTTCGCTAGAACCTAGATACATGATTTGAAGTTGTGTACGAGTTGGAGCAAGGTCAACATTGTATTGATACTTCTTGTAGAAAGCATCAGCCAAGTCTTCCCAGGTATGGATGTCTATTCTTTCTAGCTGATAGAACCATTTCAGTTGTGTGCCAGCTAAACTTTCTTGGAAGAAATGGACTCATAACTTCCGGTCAGAAGTGTCAGGCTGGATCTTCCTGACATAGGACCTTAAGTGTAACTTAGGGCAGGAGACACCGTCATACTTAGTGAACGTGGGGACCTTGAACTTTGGTGGGATGATCACGCCAGAAACCAGCCCTAATTCTTCAAAGTCCAAGCCAAGTATCTGCTGAATCTCCATAACATTGAGACGATCCTCCAGCTGTTTGTACTTATCATCAGCCGAAGGATATTTCTCCTCAGAATAATCAGTTTTGTCTTCATCAGTCTCGGGGTTGGTATCTTCTTCATGATTATCCCCCTTATTTGATGGAGTTGAAAGATCTAGAACTCCTTTAACCGGTCCTCTGAGTCTTCTTCCCATATTCAGGATGCCAACTGGTTTCTTTGCCTTCTTCTTCTTCTCTTTGATTACAAGAGCTTTCAGTTCTTCCTGCCCCTGGGCCAAAGCCATGAACATTTATTGAAACTGAGTGTTTTTAGCTTGAAGGTCTTTTACTGTTTGTTCAACGGCCATTTCTTTTTCTGAAATAAATAGTGAAGAAGATGAGAACCTTGCTTTAAAACCTATTTATACAATGGCATGTATGATGTGCGTATGCAATGTTTTCAAGGACTCACGGGGTAAACAAGAAGATGTTAGAAGTTGAAACTTGCATATTTGATTGAAGAACTTCGTATTGTTGAACGTCCTTCTATGAGAATCAAGCTCACCATGTCAAGTGGGTCATAGCCCCTGACTCAAGTTGTTGAGTTATGATATTTTGACGACATTGGCTAGAGGAAAATAAATCCCCTTGCCCCTTGCTAGATGTCTGGTTTATCATAACCTACACCACAGGCCATTGAGATCCTTGAAATGGTTAAGGAAATGCTATGGTATGATGTTATGATGTGTATGTTATGCATCAAGAAAAATGTAGGGTGATGAAGACAAGTATGTCTTGCAGGAAAACCAATTTATTGGATAATGACTGTAAACAAATCCGACAAGGAAATCATGTTGTTAGATAATAAAACCCTGCAAGTAGTTCAAGTTGAAAGCAAACAAGTCACACGAGTATCCTTAGGTTTAGGCTTGCATGGGGTTTGTAGGTAAGTACCCTCTTGTAGTTTAGTTATCTCAACATGACCTATCAATAGTAACCGGGTTCTAAGGAGTCTCAATATCACTGATCTTTCTTTATCGGGCGTTATTTCAGCTTAGCAATCTTTTCTTGTGGCCGAAACATCTCGAAAGTCCGATCTCAATGAGTGAAGCATCGGGTATCAACCAATCCTCAGGTTTACAATGAGGCCGGATATCTCACTACTTTATAATGGCCAAGTTTGTTTAACTAAGGTTCTAAGGTTCGTTAGTGCTTCACGACACCACGCGGAGGCCCCGTATTCTCCTCGATTCAACACAAGGGATACCGATACCAACCAAAGTGTCACACCAACACAATCATCGCTTAAACCATATCGGTCTATGACATACAGTTTCCACGATCTATTGCTATTTACCTAAAAAGTGTCCCCATATCTGGGTGTAGGATCTTTACAAGCATACCCCAACAAACCCTTAAAAGTAAAGCAATCAAAGAAAACAAAGAAAGTAATTTTAAAATGAACTAGACCCTAAGATAAACCCCACTTTTTATTTTTCCCCAACAGAGTCGACAATTCTGTGATACGGCAGCAGAACTGACTTTTATACTGATTTTGCATTTTGTGTTTGCAAATGTCGCGTTAAGCAAGAGTCGCCACTGACTTTTATTTTATCCAACAAAGGAAAGGGTGAAAAGAACAGAAAAATACCTTTTGAGATTATTTCTGAGTAAGGGGGTTAAATTATGGAAAGGGAAGGTGTTAGCACCTGTGATACGGTGGGAGAACTGACTTGGGATGTTTTGCGTTTGATTGCAATTTTTGCGGATAACTAGAGTCGCCACCGACTTTTCTTTTATCCAATGAAGGAAAGGGTGAAAAGAACAGGAAATACCTTTGAGATTATTTTCTTGAGTTCGGGGGGTAGATTAAGAAAATGGAAGGTATTATCACCCTTTTCATCCATAGTTATCTATGGGCTCTTAGTTGCTTGCTATATCATTGCTTTTGTTTGAAAGTATGCTTTGTGGTATTGTTTTGAAGGTATTTTGAAAAGTGCCTTCGTTTAGGCAAACTTTGTAATGATTCTCGTCTCTATAAGAATGTATACAAAGTGTTGAACTTTTTGAAAATATTTCAACAGAATGTGTTGGTGTATATGAAAAAAGTGTTTGTGTTTTGAAGATGAGCAAGCAACTAGGAAGATTCTAACTCACTCAAAAGTATTTTGTTTATTCCTCTCTTCCTTTAATATTGTTATCTTACCATTGATTGGTAAGAAGCCTTATCTTTGTATGTAAAAGGGACGGGCGTGGGTCATCATATAGTCATGATAGCAATGTTGTGGGATATCTTAGCATTTCTTTTGAGGGGCTAAGATCATTTGTAAGGCAACATTCGAAGCGTCATCGAGGGACTATGATCTTATATTTTTGACTGTTTTTGCTAAGACATCTCACATGCATAACATGACTATTTTTCATAAGGCAGCAAGTGGAGTTAACCCTAGAGGTGCATGTGTGCAAAGTATGTTTGATTGCATACATTTTTTGTCTTTTGATCAGGATGGTCTACTTGTTGATTTTATCTTGCCGTACACCCTAATTACTAGCATTTTTTATAAAGTCAAAAGTGCAGAAAGATAAAATCCTACACTATTACAACCATATTGAATTGCATGAAAACATAAATGGAAAAAATAAGGTAAAAGCAAAAAAAAAAGGATCTTTCGATTTAGGGCAGCAAACCCTTTGATTCTGCACTTTCCGGCTCTCTTCGATTTGACCTGAAAATGGATGAAGGCATGAATTTTGATTGGGGCCTGGAGGCCAGCATGTTGTGTATTTTGACTGGGTCCTGGGGGCCAACATGTTGTTCCTTCTAGTTGCCTCTTTCGTTCAGCCTGAAGGTAGTATGGAAGCCGGAGGGTTCATTTCTAACTTTTTGTCTCCTATTTCTTTCGTTTGAGTTTAAATAGCAACATGGCCCAAGGCCATGCCAACATCACCTTAAGGATAGATTAGTGCTTAAAAACATGTTTAAATGTACAAAGAGAAAAATCCAAGAAGATTGTTAACTATGACACCTATTAAAAGAGTGTAAATGAAAAGAAGAAAATAGTATGTACATGTTTGAAACAAAAAGAAAACTTATTTACATGCTATGCTGGAAACGAAGGGTCAAAGGTTAAGAATGACTTATCTTGCCGGAGGCTGGAACGTGTGTTGGACTTTGAAGTGGTTGCCTTGAATGCCTCTGGATTCAAAGAAAAAGACCATGGGTGGGCCTTTGACACTGGATTCGATAGAGCAAAACAAGTGAAATGTTCTTCTTTGTTGGATTTGAAGGATAGTAAGATGTAAGTATTTTTTAGATTTGAGAGGGACAAGTACTTGGATTCTGGGTTTTGATTTTTAAAAGTGTTTAATTGTTTGAGAATTTTATGGTGTGTAAGAATTTTGAAGATACGTTCCCCCTTTTTTTTTCTCTTTTCTCCCATGTGCAAATGAACTCTCTATTTATAGAGCAAAAATTTGAAATGTTTGGGAGTAAAAATGATAAAATAAAGGCTCAGCTGGAAAGTAAGAATCCACTTGTGTCATGATAGCAAGATGGATGGTTCAGATGGATTTCTTCCTTAGAAGGAAAATAGGCACAAGGCTCAAGAAAAACTTTTTCTAAAAAGTAGTATTATACTATTAAGGGCAAGTGGTCTTGGACAGCAAATGGGTAAAAGCCTATTTCAACTTGCATAAAACACTAAATATAGAGTGAGTCATAGGTTTGAGGCCTGAAAAGGGGAAACACGTAGCCTAGCCTATGGGTCTAATGCTCAACTTGATCTTCTGAGTCGAATCCTCCCTCTTTATATTTGACGAACTGCTGACAAGGTGAGTTCTTTTAGGAAGAGATCCACAAGACTTCTTCTTTTAGGACTAACTCAGCTGGGGAGAGGGCTGTCAAGAGATTGAGACTCTGGCTGGGGACTACCCTATGAAAAGGAATTTGTGGGGATAATGTTAATGGAATAACTCTGTGGGGACATCCCAAATGCATAAAGAGATGCTTGTTGCTGCTTGGCAGGACACATGTGCTAAATAGTTTTAAATATGTTCACAAGCATATGTTCGTTCAATTTTAATCATTGGACATCTTTTGATTCAAAACAAAAAACAGAAACTTTTCACTCCAAAGTATGTTTGTATTGATATTTTGCCCATGAATAGGCGTTTTTGTACAAAGAGACGGAGATCCTAGTAAGAGGAAATCGTCGAAAGGAAAACAAAGTTGAAAAAAAAGATAATAGACATGTGGAAGTCATCTCATTGTGTTCCAACTCTACTATTGTCCCAATGTCTTCAAACGTCCCTTGCCATCAACAAAAGTTGATTGGATTGATCTTGGACCGTTTGAACTCGGACCTTGGTAATAAAGTCGACTGTGGTGATTCCACGGGACATAATCATACGCTTTCAATCCTTAATTTTTTTCCTTGACCGTCCTTTCGGGTTTTCAGCCCACCAGGATACCCATTTCTGCCCAAGTCTCCCTTTTGGGTTTTCAACTTGCTGGGTGTACAATCTTTTGCATATATCCCTAATTTGTTTCCCAAACCTTTGGTTTGCCGAGATGCCATTATCTTGACTAGGTGTGTCAACCTAGAGGGTCTCTTAGGCGTAGTATTTTTTAACTATGTTCGCGTTCACAGGATGTAAGAAATCTTCACCGTCCATGGTAGTCAGCATCACGGCACCACCAAAGAAGACTTTCTTGACAACAAATGGCCCTTTGTAAGTGGGAGTTCATTTACCCCTGGGGTCGCCTTGTGGAAGAATGATGCGATTTATTACCAATTCACCAGCTTGATATACTCGAGGCCTGATCTTTTTGTTGAAAGCCTTGATCATACACTTTTGGTATATCTGACCATGACAAACGACATCCAGTCGCTTTTCATTGATCAAGTTCAACTGATCCAATATTGTTTGAATCCATTCGTCTTTGCTTAAGCCTGCTTCATTCATAATCCTTAAAGAGGGAATGTGAACTTCCCCTGGCAGAACAACTTCCATGCCATAGACCAAAGAAAATGGAGTTTCCCCAGTTGATGTCCGAGCTGAAGTACGGTAGCCATGAAGAGCAAATGGTAACATCTCATGCCAGTCTTTGTAGGTCACTACCATCTTCTTCACAATCTTCTTAATGTTTTTGTTGGCTGTTTCCACTGCGCCATTCATTTTAGGTCTATAAGGAGAAGAATTGTGATGCGTGATTTTGAACTGAGTGCAAATTTTGGTAATCATAGCATTGTTAAGATTGGTCCCGTTGTCAGTGGTGATCCTTTCATGCACACCATAGTGGCATATGAGGTTATGTTTGATGAATCTGGCTACCACATTATTGGTGATTGAGGAAAATGAGGCAGCTTCGACTCATTTGGTGAAATAATCGATAGCAACCAGAATGAAGCGATGTCCATTGGAAGAAGTAGGTTTAATCTCTCCAATTATGTCAATTCTCCACATTGCAAATGGCCATGGAGAGGTCATGACATTTAGAGGAATAAGACGCAGACAGACCTTGTCAGCATATAATTGGCATTTGTGGCAAGTCCTTGAGTGGTGATGGCAATCAGCCTCTATCGTTGACCAATAGTAACCAGCTCTTAGGATATTCTTGGCCATAGTATGTCCACTAGAGTGAGTCCCAAAGAGACTATCATGCATGTCTTCCATAATTTCCTCTTCCTCCTTCTTGTCGATACATCAGAGTAGAGTTTAATCATGGTTGCGTTTGTACAGGATTCCATTACTTAGGAAGAATTTGGCTGAGAATCTTCATAAGAATGTTTTATCGTTGGTGGAAGCTCCTTCTGGATACTCTTGTGTTTCAAGATATTTTTTCACCTCGTGATACCATGGTTTCTCTTTGTCAGTGTTAAGCTCGTAGTAGTGTGCGGGTTCATCGAATCTCTTAATTATAATCATAGGAGCTTCGTTGTCCCATTTGACCTCGAACATAGCCGACATCATGGCCAAAGCATCAACTAATTGATTTTCTTCCCTAGGGAAGTGTTCAAATGTGATCTTTTCGAAGTAAGGAATCAGAGATAACACAGGCTCCTTTTAAGGAATAAGGTTAGGGTGTTTAGTGTCCTAATCTCCTTTTACTTGGCTAATCACGTGAACGCAATCCCCGAACACATTCAAATGCTTGATCCTCAAATCAATGGCAGCCTTCAGACCCAAAATGCATACTTCGTACTCAGCCATGTTGTTCGTACAATCGAAGCACAATCTAGCAGTGAAAGGAGTGTGGCAACCTTTAGGGGAGATTATGACAACACCAATTTCGTTACCCAAAGCATTGGAAGCCCCATCGAAGACCATAGTCCATTGGGATCCTTGTTCAGGTCAGTCATACGGTCCAGGTTTCGCGCAGTCAGTCACTAGCATGATATTCTCATCCGGGAAGTCAAAGTTCATAGATTGATAATCATCAACAGCTTAATGGGAAAAATGATCTGCTAATACACTCCCTTTGATGGCCTTTTGCATTGTGTATTAAATATCATACTCAGTCAAGGTCATTTTGCATCTAGTTATCCGTCCGAAAAGAACGGGTTTCTCGAATATGTACTTGATAGGGTCCATCTTGGAAATTAATAGAGTGGTATGAGTTAACATATACTGTCTTAGCTGGTGAGCAGCCCATGCCAGAGCGCAGCAAGTTTTCTCGAGTAGTGAATATCTGGTTTCACATTCGGTAAACTTTTTGCTCAGGTAGTATATTGCATGCTCTTTTCTGCCAAACTTATCATGTTGGCCGAACACACACCCCATAAAATTCTCTAGCACCGTCGAGTACATGATCAAGGGTCTTCCTTCAATAGTAGGCATGAGGATAGGAGGTTCTTGCAGATATTCTTTGATTTTGTCGAAGGCGGCCTAACGTTCATCATTCCATTCGACTACTCGATCTTTCTTCAAAAGTTTGAAGATTGGCTCACAAGTAGCAGTTAAGTGAGAGATGAAGTGAGCGATGTAGTTAAGACGACCCAAGAACCTCTAACCTCCTTTTCATAATGGGGGACTGGCATTTCTTGGATGGCCTTTACCTTTGCAGGATCGACTTTGATGCCTTTACCACTGACAACAAAACCTAGAAGTTTTCTAGATCTTACTTTGAATGTGCACTTATTAAGGTTCAACCTCAACTTGTACTTTTTTAGCCTCTCGAATAACTTGTATAAGTGAATGAGATGTTCTTCCTCAGTCTGTGATCTTGCAATCATATTATGCACATACACCTCTATTTCATGATGGATCATATCATGAAACAAAGCTACCATAACCCTTTGATATGTTGCCCCTGCATTCTTTAATCTGAATGACATGACCTTGTAACAAAAGGTGCCCCATTGTGTAACGAAAGTGTTCTTCTCCATATCTTCGGGAGCCATCCTAATTTGATTATAGCCAGAAAAACCATCTATGAAAGAGAAGATTTTATGCTGAGCAGTGTTATCGACCAAGACATCAATATGTGGTAGAGGGAAGTCATCCTTGGGACTTGCCCTATTCAGATCCCTATAATCTACGCACATATGAACTTTTCCGTCTTTCTTCGATCCTGGCACCACATTTGCAACCCATTGGGGATAAGATGTCACAGCTAGGAATCCTGCATCAAATTTTTTCATTACTTCAGCTTTTATCTTTTCAGACATGTCAGGCCTCATGCGATGAACTTTTTGTTTGACAGGAGGACAATCTTCCTTTGTTGGCAGACGATGAACTACAATGTCGGTATCCAAGCCTGGTATATCTTCATACGACCAAGAAAACACTTCCACATAGTCATGAAACATCTGAACCAATATGCTTTTGAAACTGCTTCCTAGGTTAGCGCCGATCTTGACCTCTTTCTTATTTGTCTCGATACCTAGATTGATGACTTCAACTGACTCTTCATGCGGTTGAATAGATTTTTCCTCTTGCAATAGAAGTATGGCTAGTTCTCTCGGTATCTCACATTCTTCCTCGCCTTCATCTTCGGCTTGGTTAATTGGATGTTTGAAATTATAGGTGGCAATAATGGAGTCGTTGGCAATAAAATCCGGAGTGGACGGGGACCTGCAAGAGTGTGTGTGTGTGTGCATGTAAGATACATGGCTATTTTTAAAAATTCATTAAAGAAAAAGAAAGACAATGAGAACAAAAGTTCGAATGCAAAAAGTCCAATGGTTTATATTAAATGATCATATGATAAAATGAACATAAATGAAACCCTTAACAGACAGACCATAGTGCCCCGGGCCAGACATATGGCTTAAAAGTCATTGTTTAATATTAAATACAAAAGGTTCTTGAATTAATAGAAAGAAATAAAAAAGTAATTACTCCTCAATGAAGAAGATGGGAACGAAGTCCTTTATGTGCCAATTGTTGAGCTCTGTTGTAGTAGGGTATACCCATTCTTCAAATGCACACTCATCATCAAAATCCTCCATAACGTTTATTTCATGATTTCCAATATGGAGAGGGGGCTTCCCTGCATGAGCGCGCCTCACTTCTTTCTGGGCCTTGATAGTGAAACCCAAACCACATTTTTATGCATTGAATGGGATCTCGTGGAGTTACCCCTAAGTATCACAGCTTCCTTCTTCGACTGTGGTACGAGCGTCTTTAAATGAAACCATCTTTGGCCCGACCTTATCAGCTTTGGGCATGTCGGAGGAAATTTTGGCAGTAGAAATCATAGGCGGAACAACTTCAAAAGCCTGACACGGGGTTTCTATAAACTCGCCATCCATTTCCACATATTTGAATGAATTGAGGTGGCTTACCATGAACTCCTCCTCACCACAAACAGTGACGATCCTTCCCTTGACCGGGTACTCGAGTTTTTGATGAAGGGTTGACGTTACTGCCCCTGCTCCGAGGATCCAAGGGCGACCCAACAAACAGGAGTAAGCAGGATGGATATCCATGATGTACAAAGTAGAGTTAAAAATCGGTTATCCCACCTTGATCGGGAGAATCCACCTCTCCATGAACCGTCCTTTTGGACCCATCGAAAGCCCTCACAATAATATCACTCGGCTTCAACACCAGTCCTTCGCAGTCTAACCGATCCAAAGTGCCCTTGGGTAGTACGTTTAAGGAAGATCCAATGTCAACCAGAACATGTGCTAGGGTAGTCCCCTTACATTCAACAAAAACACGCAGAGCTTTATTGTGATTTCTTCCAAGTGGTGTCAGATCAACATCCGAAAACCCCAAACCATTGTCTGCCGTCAAGCTTGCCACACAATTTTCAAACTGACCAATTGTGGTCTCATGAGGGACAAGAGCCTTCTTCAGGAATTTGATTAACTCCCAGGCATGAGCATCGGAACAAATTAGCAAATATAACATGGAAATCTTGTAAGGGGTTTGCCCCAGCTGCTCCACTATCTTGAAATCACTCCTCTTTATAATTTTCAAGATCTCATCCATTTCTTGAGCGAAAGGTTCCTCAACAACAATGTTTTTTGCGGGTATTTCTATTTCAGTAGGCTCAACTACTTTCTCTTTTCCCCTTGTGTCAGCACCAGGCTTAGTAGTGGTGATGCGGACAGGTTCCTTTGTAGTGGTTGGTAGTGAGATGTTGGGTGAAAAGATTTTCCCAGTTCTGGCCACCGTACTAGAGCCAGTAATGTTACCAATGTCATCAGCTTTGCTTTCTTCAATCCAAGCATCTTGCTTTATTCCATGGTAAAACACCTCAGCATCATAGTTCCATGGCACTGCTTTGTTGGAAGAGTGTGGAATTGGCCCAGGGGCGGTAATTATCAGAGGAGCGACAATCAGTTCGTTTGAAATCCTGATAGGACATTTAGAGGAGATCCTAAGAGGCTTGTTTGAAATTGTTATGATAGAAAGGTCTTCAATCTTATTAGTCAGATTTTTGGTGGACGGGATTCTTTCAAATAGGATCTCATGACTATTCATCAAGCGTTGAATGCCTTCCTTCAGCCATTTGCATCCATTAATTTGTGTGGTGCAGCAATCACAGTCCTTCAAGCAGCCAGGGAAAATTTCGTCTTTCAGCAAGTTCCTTTTAACAATGGTTAACGGAGTGGTCAAGTCTTCGACAGAGGAAACAAAAATGGTGTCTTCAATAGCATTGACACCCTTGCCATGGTTTAGCATTGGTGCCATTGGGAATCGGAGGCGGATCAAATTCGATGGTCTTGTTGTCTATTAAGTCTTGAATTTTATTGTTCAGTGCCCAACATTGGTCGATCTCATGCTCGAGACTATTTGAGTGATATGCACACTTGGTATTCAGATTGTATTTAGGTGAGGAGGTATCTGGATTGGCTGGAGGATCACATAGTGTCACCAAATTAGCCTTTAACAGGTGTTGTAAGGCTTGGGATAACGACATGCCTATCCTTGTGTATTGTCTTCATGGAGCCTCAAATCGTTGATGATTGGAAGATTTTCTTTGAACATGAGTTGTATTTGAAATCCGAACAACATTAACGGACGGGCAGTCACCCTTCTTGGTACGGGCCCTTTCCCCATATATAACATTCGTTTATTTCTTCCCAGTGAAGGGTTTCTTTATGGGATTGGAGGTGGAAGCAGATTCTATGGGAATCTTCCCACTCTTTATACCACTTTCAACTCTTTCATCGGTTAAGATCATCTCGGTGAAACCGGATGAAGAACAACCAACCAATAGGTTGAAAAATGGACCAGATAAAGTGCCCATAAATATATCAATGTGTTCCCTATCAGTTAATGGTGGTTGAACCCTACTGGAAAGATCCCTCCACTTTTGGCCGTACTCTTTGAACCCTTCATTTTTACCCATTGTCATGTCTTGTAGTTGAACCCTAGTCGGCGTCAGGTAGGCATTGTATTGATATTGGTGATAGAAAGCAGTGGCTAAGTCTTCCCAGGTATGGATACAAGAACCCTCCAAAGTTGAGTCCCAGCCAAGATTTCTTGAAAGAAGTGGACCCAGAGTTTCTTGTCGGGGGTGTGCGGTTGTATTTTGCGCACTTAAGACTTCAGGTGAAGCTTTGGGCAGGATACCCCATCATATTTAACGAAGACTGGTATCTTGAATTTTTGGGGAATGACAACCCCAGATATTAAACCCAAATTGTCAAAATCCAAACCATGGATGGCTTGAATATCAATGGCCTTCAATCTATCCTCTAGATGCTTGTACTTAACATCGGCAGGAGGATACTGCTCATCAAAATAGTCTTCATCATCGGACACTTGATCATTGATACACCTAGCCCGGGTACTCCTTGCTTCTCCAATTTGATTTTCATCTTCCTCAGATGAGTCCTCAACTACTGGTATCTGGAGGATCGGTTCTCTGAATCTTTTACCCATGTTGACTAGGGCTTTTCTCTTTGGTTTCTTTTTGGACGCCAGCAACGTCATCAACTCCTGTTGCCCCTTGGCCAGGGTCAGCAGAGTTTCTTGAAACTGGGAGTTTTTTTCTTGCAGATCTTTCACTGTTTTCTCAATATCCATCTTGCTGAAATAAACAGTAGAAAGATAAGGAGACCTGTTGTGGAAAACCTGTTATGTTATGATGCATGAAAAATGCGCATGCAAATGATTTCAAGGATTCATGAAATTTAAATTTGTCTAAACAAAGAATGAACAAACGTCAAATTGCATTAATCAGTTCAAGATGGTTACAACGTGCTTCTTGGGCTTACAAAATACATTCCTAAGACAAAAAGGTTGAACGCATCCTCTTTGGTGCTAGGTAGGGTTCAAGCTCTATTTTTCATGAAGTTGCATTGTAAGCTCCAAAACCCCTTTCTCGCTCGCGTAGAACTGAGCTTCGAAGGTGTCCCGCTCTTCCTTTAGCTGAATCCAACCCTTTTGCAGGTATTCAAGAGAAGTAGGCATGTTGGGATAGAGAATAGTATACAGGACATCTGCTTCAGCAACAGGTTCCATGATAACAGGGAGAATGGAGGGGTAAGGCATTACGAGCTTCTGAGCACGAGCTCGTACCCACCTAAGGTAAGGCTCAAGGGGAATAGAATTCTTGTGTCCCAGTGTCTTACTATCCACTTTGTTTACCATCCTCCAAGCTCGTACAAACCTCTGACGGTAGCCTTGATTGTCGTAGTCGAACACCACTCCTTGGATGAGCATATCATGAGAACCAACTCTTCGGGCATACCCAAACTGTCGCAAAGCTAAGAAAGGGTTGTAATTGATACCTCCCCTAATTCCAAGTAAAGGGACATTAGGGAATTCCCCACAAACGTCAATGATAGTAATGCTCTCCAAGGATCGAGAACACCAATGAATATCTGAATGTATGAGTGACATCAACCTATTGAACCACCTCAAACCTTGCTCGTTCTTCAACACGGATCGAGGGAGATGTGAAACAAACCACCTAGCCAAAAGAGGAGTACAACACATTAGGTTTCCTCTTTTCCTCAGGGTGCAAGAGTGGAGAGAATGTATGACATCTCCCAACAAAGTAGGCACCGGGTTGCGAGACATGAATATTTTGATAGCATTTACGTCTATAAGTTGGTCAGGGTTTGGAAATAGTACCATCCTATAGATGAGAAGGGCCAATATTTATTCAAAAGCTTGTAAATCTAGAGTGTTCCAACAATCTTGAGCTTTCTCAAACAAGAACTTGGCTAAGAACCCTTTGACACTGCTTCTTATTTCCCAATTAGCCGTGACGTCAGATCTTTGCAAGTGTAAAGCTCGGGCAATCTCTTCAGGGCTCAGGTCTCTTTAGATACCGTTGAAATGTAGTTGATTGAGAATAGGAATCTCTAAGAGTTGAGAAAATTCTTCCATAGTAGGCGCAAGCTGGTAATTGGGGAAGGTAAATCAATAGTGCAAAGGGTCGAAGAACTGGAAAAGCACCTTCATCATGTCTTCATCAATGCTCGAGGTAATCAAGTTTAAGAGTCGACCATGTCTTTCGGTGAATGAAGAACTCTCAGGAACCCTTGATGCTAAATTTTTGAGTTGAGAAGGAATTCTTACGAGTTTGACTTGGATAGTATTCCTGCGAGTGGAAGCCATGTCCTACAAAATAGAACAAAGATAAATCCCAATAATCCTTGAAATGTTTAGTGCAAATGCAATGGTATGATGCTATGATGTTATGTACAAGTAAGCATATACACACAAAAACAAACAAGTCCTTAGGGTTAGGCTTGCATGGAGTTTGTAGGTAAGTAACCTCTTGAAGTTTAGTTGGCTCAACCTGTCCTAGTAATAGTAACCGGGTTCTAGGGGATCTCAATATCATTGCTCTTTCCTCATCGGGCATTGTTTCAGTTCAAGCCTCTTTAATGGCGACCAAAATGAATGAAAATTGCGATCAAAAGCGCAGCGGAATTTAAAATTTTCCTTTAGCGATCCTTACAAATGAGCAGGGTCAGTGATAGAAATATTTACCTCTTCTGGTGATTCAGACCTTTGATGTTGTGATCACGAGCATTGATGAAGAACAACACCTCTACTCAGTCCACACGAACAGATCTCTTCCGGTCACAGTGCTAGCTGATCACGAACGGAAACCTTGAGTGAGAGAGAGAATCAAAAATGAAATTGCATCAAGTGTAATTGCTTTATCACAAGGGATCTATTTATAGAATCACTCGTGTGGGCAACAAGCTAAAATCCCAATTAAGGCTATAAGCTAAAAGCCCAATTAAGCTTATGGACATCATAACTTATGATGTACCATATATCACTTATCCATGTGGTACCTTACCACTTTCCGTATTACACTTAAGTGCACCGTACCTTACGGTGTTCCTTATTTATTCTATCTCTCATCAACCTGTCCTTATGTGTGTGACCCTGTAGGTTTTTGCGACGTTTGCAATTATATTAAATCACACATTTAATATAATAAACAGTGAGCGGTATCTAGCAACACATCACTGTTACCCAAGTCATGAAAATGTCATGTGATCTTACCAAACCTTTTCCGTGATAATATTTGTGTTGTACAATTACCCTTTTGCCCTCATGTCTATATTGAACACAAGGCATACACTGTGTCACCCTTGTCCAGTTCAATATTGGGCCCTTAGACATTTATCCTGTTATGCAGGATGAGCAAATTCCATCTAGGTCACTCATGTCCCTTAGCATGCTTTGTGAAGTACCCATCAACCGTCTTTATAGTCATCCAGTTATGGATGACGTTTGATCAGCAATAAAGTACTTGACTCTACATCTAGGGTCCATAGTGGTTTCAGGTCGAAGGGTGGTATACACCATTATCATCATGAGAATAACTTATGACACTTTGCATAACATTCTATGTAGTATTCTCATAGCGGGTCAATCCAGTATAAATATTACTCCTAATATTCATACCTATGTCAAGACTTGATAACTCCTTATCTATTATCCATGAGATGTGATCATCAATCTATCTTCATAATAATCTTAATGCTTTAATGTTATCCCACTTCATATTAAAGCTTGACTACGGATACTTTAAGAATAGTGTCTTATGTTTAATGGGATCTCATGATTAAGTCACACTTAACATTTCATTAAACAAATAAACCATTCTAGGGACTTTATTATTTTGGAAAGCAAACATAATAAAGAAATGCCTTTTATTATTAATAAATAATTAGATACCAGTACCAAAAGTATTGGCCTCTAGGGCTTACACCAACAATCTCCCACTAGCACTAGAGCCAATCAGGCATACCCCTAATACCCATAGATCTAGTATGTCCATCATGCTTCAGTTGCGCAAGAGGCTTTGTTAATGGGTCAGCAACATTTTCAAGTGTAGGTACTCTGCATATTTTCATATCTCCCCGATCGATTATCTCTCAAATGAGATGATAACGCCTAAGTATGTGTTTGGATCGTTGGTGAGATCTAGGCTCCTTAGCTTGTGCGATAGCACCATTGTTATCACAATAGAGATCAATGGGATCCACAATGCTATGGACTATGCCAAGTTCACTAATGAACTTCTTGATCCAAACAGCTTCCTTTGCTGCAGTTGAGGCAGCAATATACTCAGCCTCAGTTGTAGAATCAGCAATTGTATCTTGCTTTGAACTTTTCCAGCTCACAGCGCCACCATTTAAACAAAACACATAACCAGATTGCGATCTAAAGTCATCCTTATCTGTCTGGAAGCTAGCATCGGTGTATCCAATTACAGCAAGCTCTTCCTGACCTCCATATATCAAGAATGAGTCCTTAGTTCTTCTCAAGTACTTAAGGATATTCTTGACAGCTACCCAATGAGTATCACCGGGATTAGACTGGTACCTACTCGTTGCACTTAAAGAATACGAGACATCTGGTCGAGTACATAGCATGGCATACATGATAGATCCTATTGCAAATGCATATGGAATCTTATCCATGCGATCCCTTTCTTTCTTACTTGAAGGAGATTGTGTTTTTGACAGACACATGCCATGTTGCATATGTATGAATCCTTTCTTGGAATCATGCATATTAAAGCGTCTCAACACTTTTTCTATGTATGTACTCTGACTTAGGCCAAGCAGTTTTTGTGACCTATCTCTATAGATCCTGATTCCTAATATATAGGCTGCTTCACCTAGGTCCTTCATTGAAAAGCATTTCCCTAACCAAGTCTTCACTTGTTGCAAGGTAGGGACATAGTTTCCAATGAGTAATATGTCATCTACATATAATACCAGGAATACGATCATTCTCCCACTAACCTTCTTGTAGACACAAGGCTCATCTTCATTCTTGATGAATCCATATTGTTTTACTGTTTCATCAAAATGAAGATTCCAGCTTCTGGAAGCTTGCTTCAATCCATAAATTGATCGCTGTAACTTACATATCTTTTGGGCTTCTTCTCGTATGTCAAATCCTTCAGGTTGTGTCATGTACATATCCTCAAGAAGATTCCCATTAAGGAAAGCAGTTTTGACATCCATCTACCATATTTCATAATCATGATATGCAGCGATAGCAAGTAAAATCCGAACAGATTTAAGCATTGCAACTGGTGAAAAGGTTTCATCATAGTCAACCCCATGAATTTGTTTATAGCCTTTTGCAACCAGTCTTGCCTTATAGGTATGTACCTTACTATCCATGTCAGTCTTCTTTTTGAAGACCCACTTGCATCCTATAGGGTTAACTCCTATAGGAGGCTCTACCAAGGTCCAAACCTGGTTTGTGTACATGGAATCCATTTCAGATTTCATGGCTTCTAGCCACTTCTCGGACTCAGGACCAGTTATGGCCTCTTGGTAGGTCACAGGCTCATCTTGATCCATGAGTAATACATCACCCTGATCACTTATGAGATATCCATATCTCTCAGGTTGTTGACGTATCCTGCTTGACCTATGCTGGTCTTATTCTACTTGAGCAGGTTTCTCTTCCACAACTACTTGTGTTTCCTGCTCTAATTCCTCCATAGGTGTATCAATGCTTTGTGGTTCTTGAATTTCTTCAAGCTCTATTTTCCTCCCACTGATTCTTTTGGAAATAAAATCCTTTTCCAGAAAAACTCCAGTTCGAGCGACAAACACTTTGCCCTCAGAAGGATTGTAGAAGTAATACCCTCTTGTTTCTTTAGGATACCCCACAAACAAGCATTTGTCAGATTTGGGCTCAAGCTTAGTTGAAATTTGTCGTTTAACATAAACTTCGCAACCCCAAATATTCATGTAAGACATATGTGGTTTCTTACCACTCCATATCTCATATGGTGTCTTCTCAACCTTTTTGGATGGAACCCGGTTAAGTGTGTAAGCTGTAGTTAATAGTGCATGTCCCCAAAAGGAGTTCGGAAGATCGGTGTGACTCATCATGGATCGGACCATGTCTAACAAGGTTCGATTTCTTCTCTCAGATACACCATTCCATTGTGGTGTTCCGGGAGGAGTAATTTGGGATAAAATCCCACATTCCTTTAGATGGTCATCAAACTCTAGGCTTAAATATTCACCGCCTCGATCTGATCGAAGAACTTTAATATTCTTACCTAGTTGGTTTTGTACTTCATTCTTGAATTCCTTGAATTTTTCAAAGGTTTCATATTTGTGTTTCATTAAATACACATAACCATATCTACTGAAATCATCAGTAAATGTGATGAAGTATTGAAAACCTCCTCTGGCTGGTATGTTCAGTGGTCCACATACATCAGTATGTATGAGGGCCAAAAGATCATTAGCCCTTTCACCTTTTCCTGTGAATGGGGACTTTGTCATCTTTCCAATTAAACAAGATCTGCATGTCTCATATGATTCATAATCAAAAGAGTCCAAGAGTCCATCTTTATGGAGTTTGGAAATGCGTTTCTCATTTATGTGGCCTAAGCGACAGTGCCAAAGGTAGCTTGGATTTAACTCATTAGGTTTAATCCGTTTAGTATTAATGTTATAAATTGGCATTTCAAGATCAAGGATATATAGTCCATTGTTCATTTGAGCAGAAGCATAGAATATATCATTCAAATAAATAGAGCAACAATTGTTCTTTATTATAAATGAAAAACCAAACTTGTCCAAACAAGAAACGAAAATAATATTCCTACTAATTGCAGGTACATAATAACAGTTCTCTAACTGAATTATTAAACCACTAGGTAAAGTCAAAATATAAGTTCCTACGGCTAAAGCAGCAACCTTTGCTCCATTTCCAACTCGTAGGTCAACTTCACCTTTTTCCAAATCTCTACTCCTTTTTAGCCCCTGAATTTGAAGTCCCTACTCCATTGTTCATATCTTCCAGGTACTTTGGGCAGTTTCTCTTCCAATGTCCGGTCTTACCGCAATGGAAGCAAGTGCCCTCCTTTTCTATGCCTCCACTAGGCTTCAAAGCAGGAACAGTAGGTTTAGGCTTGGCAACTTCCTTGCCTTTCCCTTTACCAACTTGCTTGGTAGGCCTCTTGTTCGGCTTCTTTCCATTACTGACCATCAGAATGGACTTCCCTTTTGTCTTCATATTCTGCTCAGCAGTTTTCAACATGCTTAGCAATTCTGGAAGACTCTTATCCATGTCATTCATGTTGAAATTCATGACAAACTGATTAAAGCTATCTGGCAACGATTGCAAGATAAAATCAGTTGCAAGTTCCTTTCCAAGCGGAAACCCTAACCTTTCAAGGTTCTCCACATACCCAAACATTTTGAGTACATGGGGACCTACAGGGTTTCCCTCAGATAACTTGCTGTTAAAAAGGGCCTTTGAAACCTGAAACTTCTCATTTCTTGCCTTCTCTTGATAGAGCATTTTCAGATGTCCGATCATATCGAACGCTGACATGTTCTCGTGTTGCTTTTGCAACTCCGAGTTCATAGTAGCTAGCATGAGACAAGCGGCTTCGTTAGCATTATCAAAATGCTTCTTATAAGCATCTCTTTCTGCCTTAGGTGCCGAACTAGGCGGTTCCTCTTCAGGAACATGTGTCTCCAAGACATACAGCTTCTTATCGTGCTTGAGGACAATCCTCAGATTTCGGTGCCAATCCAGGAAATTTGTCCCAGACAATTTTTCCTTATCTAGGATTGATCGCAAAATATGGTTGTTTGTTGTCATGGTAATCTACAAAAAATTTAAAATATAAGTATCATTAAAACAACATATTTAATTAGGCCTTTAATAAAATATGCTCCCACTATTTTACTCAAACCAAATGACCCTCATCATTTGATTCGGAAAATCCCGTTGGAAGACTTTCTAGTGGGTCGAGATCCACATTTCACTTCGTTCTAAGTCAGTGTTAGGCTGATTACACAAAACTAGGTTATTTAGGTAGGAACTCCTTCCAATTGTATCTCATACAACTCTCGAATATTTTCAGTTGGGTGAATAACTCCTTATTCTAATTCATCATATGAATCATTCCCAACTCTTGCTTCTAAACATGTATAATCTTATTATAATGTGTTTAGTTAAGTTTGACCCATTGTTTTAGCAGTTGGATATTACAATTATCCCATCGCACCTTACTAATATAGAACATGCACCTCGCGTAGGCGAAACCTACATTGTTCGATACTAGTCTTGATGAGTGCTAAAACTTGGAAAGCATGATCTTAATATTTAACTTGAGGGATTTTGTTATTAGTTTGATCTCACCGGCTTAACATGCAATTCGTCTCTCTCATGCATCAACATACAAACACATGCATCAATATACATAAAAGGATACAGTTATGGCCCCTAGCGCAATTGTTCTCCCAAGCCAATGAGAGAACCTAAGCTAACCTAATAACGATCTAAACTTCTCCAAGCAAGATCTCCAAGGTTATCCTCCTTTGATATTATATTCTTCTCTTTCTTCATAACATTACATTACATAAAAGAAACTCGTTTTACATACGAGGGAGTGAGATGAGAAAAGAAGTTACATCAAGAATTTTAGAGAGAGGCACGACACGCAGGCCGTATTTTACAATCCAAAAACAAAATAAAGGAAAAAACTAAGGCCATAACTGATCACCACAAGACAATAATAATAAACACAATTTTATTATTAGTTTAAATTTTGTTAATTAAAAAAAGGAAAATTAAATTTCGACGATTGATCACACTACGCATAGTTAGCGGGGGTTCGCTTCCCGGTCAGCGGACGGTGGTTCCGCTGACCGTTCAACGAACGGGGGTCAAGGGGGCAGCACCCATTTTCGCACAACTCTTGTGCATTCACAACCCTAATCGCATAACTCTGCAACAACACAACCCTTGTGCTGTCATGAACCCTAATGCAACAGTTTCATGCTGTCAAACACATTTCGATTGATAATTCAGTATGATTAATCACATGCCATTGCTTCACCATACTAATGTCGGATTCCGAAGCATATGAACAGTGATCGGTCAAAGGAATAACAATCATCAAGTGTTTGAATGAACGAAACAGAAACAGTATTTCCCATATACCATCGTTGCATCAGATTTACTTATATCATATATAAAAGTGATCGATCTTATTTGTGTAACCTATGGACGATCGATGTATCGCTGCTTCACCATACTAATGTCGGATTCCGAAGCATAGTCAACATCAATCATCCAAATCGTACACAATAGATTCCAAATTTAATTACTCGTTTATTATTCAATTCATTCTGGTTTTAATCGAATCAAAACAGAAAATATAGACCATAAACAACTATCAGATCCATGGTTTCGTAAGTGGCTCTGATACCACTGAAGGAAAATTGCGATCAAAAGCGCAGCGGAATTTAAAATTTTCCTTTAGTGATCCTTACAAATGAGCATGGTCAGTGATAGAAATATTTACCTCTTGTGGCGATTCAAACCTTTGATGTTGTGATCCTGAGCGTGGATGAAGAACAACGCCTCTACTCAGTCCACACGAACAGATCTCTTCCGGTCACAGTGCTAGCTGATCACGAACGGAAACCTTGAGTGAGAGAGAGAGAATAAAAAACGAAATTGCATCAAGTGTAATTGCTTCATCATAAGGGATCTATTTATAGAATCACTCGTGTGGGCTACAAGCTAAAAGCCCAATTAAGGCTATAAGCTAAAAGCCCAATTAAGCTTATGGACATCATACCTTATGATGTACCATATATCACTTATCCACGTGGTACGTTACCACTTTCCGTATTACACTTAAGTGCACCGTACCTTATGGTGTTCCTTATTTATTCTATCTCTCATCAACCTGTCCTTATGTGTGTGACCCTGTAGGTTTTCGCGATGTTGGCAATTATATTAAATCACACATTTAATATAATAAACAGTGAGCGGTATCTAGCAACACATCACTGTTACCCAAGTCATGAAAATGTCATGTGATCTTACCAAACCTTTTCCGTGATAATATTTGTGTTGTACAATTACCCTTTTGCCCTCATGTCTATATTGAACACAAGGCATACACTGTGTCACCCTTGTCCAGTTCAATATTGGGCCCTTAGACATTTATCCTGTTATGCAGGATGAGCAAATTCCATCTAGGTCACTCATGTCCCTTAGCATGCTTTGTGAAGTACCCATCAACCGTCTTTATAGTCATCCAGTTATGGATGACGTTTGATCAGCAATAAAGTACTTGACTCTACATCTAGGGTCCATAGTGGTTTCAGGTCGAAGGGTGGTATACACCATTATCATCATGAGAATAACTTATGACACTTTGCATAACATTCTATGTAGTATTCTCATAGCGGGTCAATCCAGTATAAATATTACTCCTAATATTCATACCTATGTCAAGACTTGATAACTCCTTATCTATTATCCATGAGATGTGATCATCAATCTATCTTCATAATAATCTTAATGCTTTAATGTTATCCCACTTCATATTAAAGCTTGACTACGGATACTTTAAGAATAGTGTCTTATGTTTAATGGGATCTCATGATTAAGTCACACTTAACATTTCATTAAACAAATAAACCATTCTAGGGACTTTATTATTTTGGAAAGCAAACATAATAAAGAAATGCCTTTTATTATTAATAAATAATTCGATACAAGTACCAAAAGTATTGGCCTCTAGGGCTTACACCAACACAAAATATCCCGAGAAGTCCGATCTCAATGAGTGTAGTATCGAGTATCAACCAACTTCGGACTGCACCAAAGCCGGCTACCTCACTACTTCCTAAAGGCCAAGTTGTTCAAGTAAAGGTTTTAAAGTCAGGTAGTGCTTCATGACACCATACAGCGGCCCCGTATTCTCATTGACTACTCAAGGGCTACTGGTACCAATAAATGTGTCACACTAACGTATCTATTTCTTAGACCATGTCAGTATACCCCGCACAATTTCCACAACTTATTTCTACTTACCTAAAAAGGTGTCCCAGATATGGGTAGAGGATCAAAACAAGCCCAAACAAAGAACCATAATATAAAGAAAACAAGTCAAACAAAGAAAAGCAAGTAAAAGTGATCTAGCCCTAAGGTAACCCCACTTTTAAGTATGTCCCCAACAGAGTTGTCAGTTCTGTGATACGGTGGGAGAAATTCCTTGGGATGTTTTGCGTTTGATTGCAATTGTTGCGGATAGTAAGAGTCGCCACCGACTTTTCTTTTATACAATGAAGGAAAGGGTGAAAAGAACAGTAAATACCTTTGAGATTATTTTCTTGAGTTCGGGGGGTAGATTATGAAAAGGGAAGGTATTATCACCCTTTTTATCCATAGTTATCTATGAGCTCTTAGTTGCTTGCTAGATCATTGCTTTTGTTTGAAAGTATATTTGTGGTGTGGTTTTGAAAGTATTTTGAAAAGCGCCTTCGTTTAGGAAAACTTTGTAATGATTCTCGTCTCTATAAGAATGTATACAAAGTGTTTAACTTTTTGAAAATATTTCAATGGAAAGTGTTGGTGTATCTGAAAAAAGTATTTGTGTTTTGAAGATGAGCAAGCAACTAGGAACATTCTACCTTACTCAAAAGTATTTTATTTATTCCTCTCTTCCTTTGATATTCTTATCTTACCATTTATTGGTAAGAAGCCTTATCTTTGGATGTAAAAGGGACGGGCTTGGGTCATCGTATAGTCATGATAGCAATGATGTGGGATATCTTAGCATTTCTTTTGAGGGGCTAAGATCATTTGTAAGGCAATATTCGAAGCGTCATCGAGGGACTATGATCTTGTATTTTTGACTGTTTTTGCTAAGACATCTCACATGCATAACATGACTATTTTTATAAGGCAACAAGTGGAGTTAACCCTAGAGGTGCATGTGTGCAAACTGTGTTTGATTGCATGCATTTTTTGTCTTTTGATCAGGGTGGTCTACTTGTTGATTTTATCTTGCCATACACCCTAATTACTATAATTTTGAATAAAGTCAAAAGTGCAGAAAGAAAAATTCCTACACTATTATAACCATATTGAATTGCATGAAAATATAAATGGAAAAAATAAGGTAAAAGCAAAAAAATGGATCTTTAGATATAGGGCAACAAAGCCTTTGATTATGCACTTTCTGGCTCTCTACTCTGGCCTGAAAATGGATGAAGGCATGACTTTCTATTGGGGCCTGGAGGCCAGCATGTTGTGTCTTTTGACTGGGGCCTGGAGGCAAGCATGTTGTGCCTTCTGGTTTCCTCCTTCGTTTGGCCAGAAGGTTAGTATGGAAGCCATAGACTTCGTTTCTAACTTTCTGTCTCTTGTTTCTTTCGTTTAAGTTTGAATAGCAACATGGCCCAAGGCCATGCCAACATCACCTTAAGGCTAGATTAGTGCTTTAAAACATGTTTAAATGTACAAAGAGTAAAATCCAAGAAGATTGTTAACATGACACCCATTAAAAGAGTGTAAATGAAAAGAAGAAAATAGTATGTACATGTTTGAAACGAAAAGAAAACTTATTTACACGCTATGCTGGAAACGAAGGGTCAAAGGTTAAGAGTGACTTACCTTGCCGAAGGCTGGAACATGTGATGGACTTTGAAATGGTTGCCTTGAATACCTATGGATTCTAAGGAAAAGACCAAGGGTGGGCCTTTGACACTGGATTCAAAAGAGCAAAACAAGTGAAATGTTCTTCTTTGTTGGATTTGAAGGATAGTAAGATGTAAGGATTTTTTAGTTTTGAGAGGGACAAGTACTTGGAATCTGGGTTTGGATTTTTAAAAGTATTTAAGTGTTTGAGAATTTTCTAGTTTGTAAGAATTTTGAAGATACGTTCTTTTTTTCTTCTCTTTTCTCCCATGTGCAAATGAACTCTCTATTTATAGAGGAAAAATTTAAAATGTTTGGGAGTAAAAATGAAAAAATAAAGGCTCAGCTGGAAAGTAAGCATCCACTTGTGTCATGATAGCAAGATGAATGGTTCAGATGGATTGCTTCCTGTTATAGCCCAAAATTTTCCCTCCCATATTCTTCAAAGTTTGTCAAGAATCATCCTCAAAGGGTTCAAGACTACTCAAGGGTTGCACAGTCCAATTGCCTCCTAACACAGTCAAAATTAGGGTTTTGGTTCTTGCAAGGAATTTGTGGTTTTCAATGGTCCAATCAAGTCCCATAGGCCTATATACATTGCTAAGCATCCACATGGCAAGTCTCAAGACTCACAGCATCAAATTACACAGTCAAAGAGCCCATTTGCTTCACAACCAACTGCAGGGGCAAAATGGTCATTTTACAGTCAAAAGTCAAAAAATTTGGTCAACATCTTGTTTTGAAGCCACAATCATCATTTGATCAAGTCTTGATCATGATTCCACAAGCATGGCTCAGAAATCATCAAGATGTCAAAAGTTTCTATTTTGGGACAGTTGAAAAGTCAACTGTAAATTGACCAAGGCATAACTTTTTCATGGTTCATCATAAAAATCCCATCCAATGCTCATTTTTAAGGGGATCACATTTCCTACAACTCATCTTCACATTCCAAGTCCAAGAAATGCTCGCACAAAAAGTTATCAATTTCTACATTATAGGTCAATTTCAAAAGTCAACAAAAAGGCATTTTAAGCCAAAGACCATAACTTGATATTGGTAAATCCAAATGACATGGGACCAAAGGCATTGGTTAGAGGACTTCAAGACCTTTACAAAATGTCCAAGAACATGTTCATATGATCAAAATTGAGCAAGATATGCATTGGAGAAGTTGGGAAATTTTTGTGAATTTGCAAAAGTCAACTTTGCCCAAAACACCTCATTTTTGCTAATGGGCCTCAAATTCCTTCTTGAATCTTTACCCAAAGCATATGCACGACCCATCAAGCCTATTTGAGTTTATTTTCTTATTTTTAATTAATTAATTGAATTTTTTATTAATATTCATTCATTTAATTGATTTTAAATATAGGAAATTCAAAGATATGGTTTTCAAATCTTTTTATGAAGCAAATATGACCAAGACAAGCTGGAGATTTCGTGTGCCAATCAAAGAGACAAGAATATCCAATTTTGGCAAGGTTTTTCAATCAAAAATATGCAAAAAGATTTGATTGAAAATCAAATATTGAAAACATGAATGCCATGGATTTTTGGAGCAGGATTTGACCTAAAATCATTCTACTATAAGTGCATAAGCTAAACCTAATTCCATTGACGTGAGAGCTGCTGCAAAAAGCCATATGCAATATTGGAAAAAAGTGAAGAAAACTCAAAACTGAATTCCATAATTTAACGTGATTCAAAGCTTGTTTTTGATTCCAATACATTGCTAGCATTCCCAGAAACCTTTTGCAAATCAAATCAAGGGCTAACACTCAAGGAAACATCCAGAACAAACTCACGGTTTGCTTAATTTTTCTAGAATCGATACTCACTTTTTATGCATCATTAACATGATATAATCATTGCTATAACCTTTCTGAAGCTAATGGTATAGGTGAATTGCGTTAAGGTGTCCTGAAACAGAAAACGCCATTGTTGAATTTTAGGTTTTCCAAGCTCTCAAATTGGGGGTTTGTGATACAGGAAAAATCAAGCCTCATGATGCCCATGGTTGTAATCGTTGCAACCAGACGAAGCTAAAACCATATTCGCGAAATATTTATATAGCATAGAATCCTATTCTCTATTTTTCCTCGTTCAGCTTTGTGGGGGTTAAAAACCCCCGCTATCTCTTTTATCTTTTGCAGGAAAACGAAGAAGATGAAGGAGGTGTTCTATCCTGATTAGTCCATCCAAACTTACGCGCGTTTTGTTTTTTCCAGCATGCGCGTTGTTTTTAATATATTATTTTCATTGCTTGCTATAATTACAAATACAGGCACATGGTGTAGTGGTTGCTGCACTGTCCAAGGACCATTGGGACCTGGGTTCGATTCCCAGGTCCCCAAAACGCTTGTTCATATTTTTTCTAACATGTTCCTATGCAGGCACTCAAAGCAAGTCTCTCCATACGCCTCATCCAGATGCATGCCAAGTGGCCACAAAGCTCAATCCAATGGCCATGGGATGGATGACCACCATGCTCCCCAGTCAAGCCAGCGTGGACAATTCCAAAAAGTCAAACAGGCTTGCTTCTTAATGGGCCAGAATTCCAAAACAACACCTCCTAATGGGTCAACACACCCCCTGAGTTCTTTTCTTTCTTTCCTTATATTTTCTCTTTTATTTTTCTTTTAACTATTTATTTTCATTATTATTATTATTATTAACATAATTAATATTATTTTCATAATAAATCCAGTAAATATTTATATTATTACTATTATTATTAAATTTCACCTTAATTATTATTTTTGTAAATAAATGTAAATTAATTAATTTAATCTTTTTATTAGGTTTAATTTTAATCTTTTTTTATAATAAATAAAATCAACTTAGAATTAGGGTTTTCCTTTTGACTTTTAATTTCTTTTATTTTTTATTTTCATTAAAACTAAAAAACACAAAAACATTTTTTTCTTTTAATTAATTAATTAATTAGTAAATTAGGTTTAATAGTTAACTTAATTGCAAAAAAGGACAAATTTCAATTCTTTTCTCAAAAAAGGGTCAAAACCCTAAGGACGTCCCGATTAAATTTCTATTCGCGCATTATTATTTTTATTCATTATATTTATGTAACTGTTTCCGAGGATGTAATAGTTAACTAGGATTTTTCCGCTTTATTTACTTTTCTCGCACTTTATTTTCCAAACGGGTTATGTTTTTGGCGATGTATAGACCCGCGCCTTGTAATAGCGTAGATTTACCTTTCCGTACTTTATTGTCCGCACTCTTAACTGTTAATATGCATGAAAGACTTGTATGACAAATAAAATCAATCCGTAGCTCACAAATGCATGTTCAAAGATAAACATAAACTGAAACAACACACATGCACATGCCACTCTTAGGGTACGCCTCACTGGTTGCCTCGACGTGGTCATCAAGTATAGGGTGTTTTAGAGGTCGCCCTCCTGTCTAAAGATCCAGTTGCCTCGAAACGGTTTCCTCAGATAAAAAGGATCTAGGACATTAGGGTTACCGCTAAGGCGTCCTACTATTGCTTCGGTGACCACACATGTCCCTAATAATCGAATTGACCCGAATACCTCCAACGGCGGTGCTACCTACTTCTCAATAGTGGGATAGTACTGTCTAAAGGACTCTTACACAGCCTAATTCCTTAGAGTAGGTAGATTTCTCATGGGTACTTGCTCTTTCAAAAAACAAAAACATCTTTTCTCACTGACACTTTCAAAAAGTTTTCAAACAAAATTTTCATACACTCTTGAGGACAGATACAAGAGTTACCTAGAAATTTTTTCAAACGAAACTTTTTCAAAACCCACATACACTTGAAAAGCAAACAATTTTTGAAAACATAAGAGCAAGTACCTAAGAGCCCGTGGATAACCACGGATAGAAAGGGTGCTAACACCTTCCCTTTCTATAAATCTACCTCCCGAACCGAGAAACAATCTCGAAAAGGAATTTTGTTGTGCTTTTATCCTTTCCATGTTAGAGAACATAAAAGACGGCGACGACTCTTGCTTACTGCGACATTTCGCGAACCAGCTTTAAAACAGTCAGTTCTATTTCCACCGATCACAGAACTGGCGACTCTGCTGGGGACTCTTAATAAGTGAGGGTACCTTAGGATTAAATCATACTTATATTTTCAATTGCTTGTTTTGATTGCTTTTATATTTGTGGGCATTGCATCGGAGTTTCATAGATCCTAACCCGGATCTGGGGATACCCTTTTAGGTAGCATAAGCTGTGAGGGACCTGTCCGGCGTAGACCGACACGGGTGAAGAAGTGGCTACGTTGGTGTGGCACCTTGGTCTGTACCGATATCCCTTGTGTTGCAACGAGGAGAATATGGGTCTTCTGAGGAGTCATTAAGCACCAACCGACCTTAGAACCCTAAATTGACCCAACTTGGCCATAGAACAGTAGCAGTATGCTACACTCATTGAGGCTAAACTCTCGTGATGGTTCTGGCTGTAAGAAAAGATTGCGATGCTGGATTTATGACCGATCGAGGGTAGTCGATGATATTGAGATCCTCTAGAACCCGGTTACTATTTTCTAGGACAAGTCTTAACCAACGAAACTAAAAGATGGTAGTACCTAAACTTCATGCTGGCCTAAACTCTAAGGGCTCTTTTGTGTGACTTGTGTGCCTTCATACTTGAACTACTTGCATACTTGTTATCTAACAACACGAGTTCCTTGCAGGTTTTGTTTACAGTCCTTAATTGGAACTCATTACAGGGCCTACTTACATCACTCCATGCATAACATACCATCATACCATTGCATACATCCTGCATAAGGACTAATCCATTTCAAGGATCTCAAGGGTTTGTGATGCAGGTCATGATGAACCAAATGTCTAGCAAGGGGCAAAGGGGATTTATTTTCCTCTAGCCAAGGTTGATGACTTGAGTTAGGGGCTATGACCCACTGGATATGGTGAGCCTTTGACCCTTGAAGAAGGACTCTCAACAACATGAAGTTCCTTCAATCAAGATACCAGTTTCAAATTCTAACCATTTTTCTTGTCTACTCCGCAGGATCCTTGAAAACATTTGCATATATATCATACATATCATTGCATTACAGGTACCCTTTTTACATGTCACTTACCCTCTTCGCTGTTTATTTCAGCAATCATCATGAATCTTGAATCATCCAATGAACAAGCTATCAAGGCCATCCAGGCCCAGAATGCCCAGTTCCAAGAGTTGGTAATGAGTTTAGCCCAGGGTCAACAGGAGTTGAAGACTCTGCTTTTGAAGAAGAAGAAGAAGAGGACTGTTTTGTTCAACCCTAGACGCAGATCTGGAAATGGATCACAAAATGAGGCTGAGCTGACTACCCCATCTGTAGGGAAAGACAACCCACAAGGGAGAGAGGTTCCTAGTCCCGTGGTCTCTGACAACGAGACGGATTTCAATGATGAACAGTACCCTCCAGCTGAGGACAAATACAAACAGCTGGAAGATCGTTTGAGCGCCATGGAAATACAGAAGGTTCTCGGCTTGGACTTCGAAGATCTAGGTCTGTCTTCTGGGGTAGTGATTCCCCACAAGTTCAAGGCACCTGCCTTTGCAAAGTACGACGGGGCTTCCTGTCCTAAGCTGCATCTCAGATCATATGTGAGGAAGATCCAACCGTATACGGCTGACAAGAACTTATGGATCCATTTCTTCCAGGATAGTCTTTCAGGGACTCAACTCAAATGGTTCTATCAACTGGATGGAGCCAGTATTCGTAACTGGGAGGACTTGGCTACTGCATTCTACAAGCAGTATCAGTATAATTCCGACCTCGCTCCTATGCGTACCCAACTCCAGGGTATGTCACTTGGGACGGGTGAAGGTTTTAAGGAGTATGCGCAGAAGTGGAGAGACCTTGCTGGAAGGGTGCAACCACCTCTGACCGACCGTGAGCTCGTTGATATCTTCCTGGGGACCCTGTCTGGTCCGTTCTTCAACCATCTGATTGAGAATTCTTCTGCTGGGTTTACAGATCTGATCTTGACTGGGGAAAGAATTGAAGCTATCATTAAAAGCGGGAAGATTCAGGAAGCTACACCTTCTGATACCCATAAAAAGCCTTACCATGGGAAAAAAGAGTCCAATCCTGTGCATGGTAAAAAGAGTCGTCATGATCAACATGTAGGGGAAACCCAGATCTCTAATCCTATGCCTGCTCAACAAAGACAGGGGCAGCAACGTAAGGAGGTCGCACCCAAAAGACAATTCACCAAGATCAACATGTCACTGGCTCAAGCACTACAACAAATGTTGAAGGCAGGGCTGATTACCTTAAGGGCTCCTCTCCGAAATCCAAACACTTCCGCTCCTAACTATCATCCTAACGAAAGGTGCGCATACCACTCTGATAGCCCGGGGCATACTACGGACAACTGTTGGGCCCTGAAGAATAAGGTCCAAGACATGATTGATGCCCAGGAAATCCAGTTTGAAGCACCAGAGACTCCAAACATAATCACTGCTCCTTTGCCCAATCATTGAAGGCTTTTGTTTATTTGAATTTCCGAGTTGTATTTTTATTTGCTTATATAAACAATTAATGTCATAGCAAACTTTATTATTTCATTAATGCATCGCATATGTCTGTTCTGAATCAATATATTCGTATTCACTATATGCAAACTGTTTTCATATTTTTTGTGATGATCAACTCTCGATTTAAAATCCTAAGCCTCTTGAGGGAGGATGACGAAAATGATACCACGATCCTTACAGTATGCTTTTGAACAGACCCCGCTGATGAGGTACAGGCATTGTTTCAATTCCTAAACACTGGAGTTATAAGGAAGATAATCCCTCGTCAACCCCTTTGAGCCAAAGAAGTAGGAGTTTTTTCTTTTTACAAAAAAAATAAATTAAAACCCTTAATCATAACCTGGGGCAGGGTAGTTCTCTCAGTTGATCTAGGTGCACAACGAATGGCATCAAAGGAGTCCTTACAAAACAAAAGACAGTGATGGTTCCCTATAACCATAAAGACAGGCAGTCATTACCAAAAAAAAACTAAAACCCAATAAGTCAAAACCTATGAAGGGGACTTACAAAAACTGGGGCATCCCGCTGACTGTAAATTCAAAAAGAAACAGTTCAGGCAAAAAACAGGGATAACGAAATCAAAAAGAAAGAGGTCCTACAAACCCTCAACAAAAAAAAATGACTGCCTATTCAAAATAAATTGTCAACATCCGAACCATCACTGGAATATCAAAGCAAGGACTCAAACAAGGTCTAATGCACGATCAGCTGAGTTTAGGATCGAAGAACATCACGAAGAGCGGGTGGGTACAAATAAATTTTGAGCCTTTATCCTTTGTTTCTTAAACCATGAACCAGGCCACGCTACAACCCTTAAAAGTCCTAGATGAAGCATGGGTTAGTTCGAAAGCATACTGTTACGCAAGATATCCTGACTCCTTAAGGCTTGCGGTAAAATAACGAGTTGACATCACAGTCTACAAAAATTCACTTGTTTTACTGAAAATGCATTTTCAAAAACTTCAAGACAGGCATAAGCTTTGCATTTTTAATATAACATTGTTTGCATATGACTTTTTGTTCGAACAACAGAGAAATTCGCATGAAGAATATCTAGTGAACAAAATCACTTCCAAACAAGGGGCATGGCATGATCATGGTCTATCATCTGGGGCAGTCCAGTCAAGATTCAAGGAATCTCTCAAAATGCCAAGCAGCCAGGGGAAAACCTCAGCCTGAGTCACCTGGGGCATTGGACATGAATTCCAGCTACGAATCTTGCCTGATCAAAGATCTTCTGGTAGTACGGCAACACAACAACAGTGACAACTCCATGAACGCGGACATAGTCGAAAAAAATACTATGCACAATCAAAGACCCGCTAGGTTGACACACCTAGGCAAAAATAAGGGCCTCCCGGCGAACCAAAAGGGTTCGGGCAAGAATAAGGGATGAAAATGAAAAATCTGTACACCCGACAAGCCGAAAACCTGAAAAGGCGGCTTGGGCAAAAAAGGGTATCCCGGTGGACTGAAAACCCAAAAGGGCGGTCCAGGCAAAAATTAGGGATCACAGCGTACGACTATGTCCCGGCATCTCGTCACTCGCCTACCAGAAGAAGATTTGTCAATCGGCAGTCGTCAAGCACCTCCACAGGTACCTTCTCCCACAGAAGCTGGGGCAATAAGAGTTGTCCAAACGGTATAAGCTGTTATGTCCCCAAGGTACCAAGGTAAGTTCAGCTGAAGAACATGACCAAGATACCTTCACTCCCCGCAGAGTAAGGCAAGATTCAGCAATACTCTCCCCCGAGCAGAGTTGGTCTCCCATCAGCCCGAAAAGGCACATTATCTCCAGCAAGTCAGCAACACTCTCCCCAAGCAGAGTTAGCCTGCTGTCAGCCTTAAGGAAGTTGGGTATCCCCAGAAGATCTCAATATTCCTCAGCAGAGTATACAGATGTTCCTAAGCAAGCATCCCCGGAAGTCTTAATATAAGATTGTTCCCTGGCGGAATACAGACCTCCCAGTGGAGCTACTTCCCCAGTACAGTCCAAAAGTTTCCCCGGGAGAGTTGAATCATTCTCCCCAGTAGATTCTGGAAGCTTATCCCTAGTAAGTCCTGGAACCTTGTCTCCTACAGAGTACGAACGTATCTCCCCGGCTTTATTCAAAGGTTATTCCCCACCAGAGCTTATAACTGGGTTATCCTCAGCTAATTACCATGGAAAGATCGTCCTCGGCGAAGTTCTTCCTATCCCCCAGTGGAGTTCATCAAATTCCCCAACAAAACTTATCAATGGAATCCCCAGCGGAGTTCTCATCAAAATCTCAGCGAAATATCTCTTCCCACAGAGTAATTCCCCGCAGAGTAATCTCTTCGCCGAGTTTATTCCCCAACGGAGTCATCTTCTCCTACCGGTTTATTCTTGCAACCATCATCCCCAGCGGAAACGAAGAACTCTACTCTTCAAACATCAACCTAGGATTTAAAAAACTTCCAGCATTCGTCAAGGATTTATTTTCCTAGACGAAGATACATTCATAAACATATCACATTGTCATACATCATGACATATGCATATACGCATCATAACACATTATCTCATTTATTTTGGAACATTATGACATCATGCATTTCATACATCATGACATTGCAGACAACTAATGTTTTGCCTTTTTAGGAAAAAGGTCAATCCAAAGATGATTACTATCAACTGTCGTAATTCCAGATTCGATACCTGTATCTAGCCAGGGCATATCTGTGAGCGATTGATTGTTGATTCGATACATGTATCTATCCAGGGCTTATCTGCATGAATAGTTTAGAGATTCGATACCTGTATCCAGCCAGGGCATATCTGTAGACGACCAGTTCCAGATTCGATACCTGTATCTAGCCAGGGCATATCTGTGAGCGATTGATTATGGATTCGATACCTGTATCTAGCCAGGGCATATCTACATTAAAGAGATTAAAGAGATAGCTGGGAAATGCTCCAGATATGGATGATGTTCTTTTGCTTATTCAGATTTTCTCTTCAGAGATAGCTTGGAAATGCTCCAGATATGGATGTTATTCTTTTGCTTATTCAGAGTTGCTTTTCAGAGATGGCCTAGAGATGCTCCGGACCCGGATGTTGTTCTATTTCTTATTCAGAATTTCCTTTCAGAGATAGCTTGGAAATGCTCCGGATATGGATGCTATTCTTTTGCTTATTCAAAGTTCCAGAGATAGCTTGGAAATGCTCAAGATATGGATGTTATTCTTTTGCTTATTCAAAGTTTCCCTTCTAGAGATAGTTCAGATGCGACCCAGATTTGGCGACATTCCGATACTTATTCCAGATTTCCTTTCAAGATATAGCTTAGAGATGCTCCAGATTCGGATGTTATTCTATCGCTTATTCAGATTTCCTTTCAAGAGATAGCTTAGAGATGCTCCAGATATGGACGCTATTCTTTTGCTTATTCAGAGTTCTTTTCAGAGATGGCTCAGAGATGCTCCTGACCCAGACGCTATTCTATTGCTTATTCAGATTCAAACTCCTAAAGATAACTTCGAGATGCTCCAACCACGGATGCTATTCTATTGTTTATTCCAGATTTCTCTCCAGAGATAGCCTAGAGATGCTCCAGATCCGGATGCTATTCTATTGCTTATTCAGACTTCCTTCTAGAAATAGTTCAGTTGTAACCCAGACATGGAGACATTCTGATACTTATTCAGATTTCCTTTGAAATATGGCTTAGAGATGCTCCTGACCCGGATGCTATTCTATTGTTTAGTCCAGATTTCCTTCAAGAGACAGTCCAGATGCGATCCAGATTCGGATGACATTCTGTCACTCATTCAGACAAAGTATGGATATACCCCAAACGCGGCGGTCATTCTACTATTTATTCATACGTCAGCAATTAGACACAGACTAGATATGCTCCAGACACAGAAGCCATTCTATTTCTTATTCAGATTCAACTATCCATTACATTTCCAAATGGCATCTATAAGCCCATTCCCGACAAGGTTCTGTCACATCTCCAGATGGCATCTATAATCCCATCCTCCTATCCACCATCTCTCCAAATGGCATCTATAAGCCCATTCCCGCTATCACACTGCTGATATTCTATTGTGCGAGTGCAAATTTCTGGGCACTCTAGTGTTCAATCATCTTCCACCTTCGGATCACGAAAGCCACACAAGCCAATCTACATCCTCAGGTCTAAGAAGATTGAACAGGGGCAACTGTTGTACCCCAAAATTTTCCCTCCCATATTCTTCAAAGTTTGTCAAGAATCATCCTCAAAGGGTTCAAGACTACTCAAGGGTTGCACAGTCCAATTGCCTCCTAACACAGTCAAAATTAGGGTTTTGGTTCTTGCAAGGAATTTGTGGTTTTCAATGGTCCAATCAAGTCCCATAGGCCTATATACATTGCCAAGCATCCACATGGCAAGTCTCAAGACTCACAACATCAAATTACACAGTCAAAGAGCCCATTTGCTTCACAACCAACTGTAGGGGCAAAATGGTCATTTTACAGTCAAAAGTCAAAAATTTTGGTCAACATCTTGTTTTGAAGCCACAATCATCATTTGATCAAGTCTTGATCATGATTCCACAAGCATGGCTCAGAAATCATCAAGATGTCAAAAGTTTCTATTTTGGGACAGTTGAAAAGTCAACTGTAACTTGACCAAGGCATAACTTTTTCATGGTTCATCAGAAAAATCCCATCCAATGCTTATTTTGAAGGGGATGAAATTTCCTACAACTCATATTCACATTCCAAGTCCAAGAAATGCTCTCACAAAAAGTTATCAATTTCTACATTATAGGTCAATTTCAAAAGTCAACAAAAAGGCATTTTAAGCCAAAGACCATAACTTGAGATTGGTAAATCCAAATGACATGGGACCAAAGGCATTGGTTAGAGTACTTCAAGACCTTTCCAAAATGTCCAAGAACATGTTCATATGATCAAAATTGAGCAAGATATGCATTGGAGAAGTTGGGAAATTTTTGTGCATTTACAAAAGTCAACTTTGCCCAAAACACCTCATTTTTGCTAATGGGCCTCAAATTCCTTCTTGAATATTTACCCAAAGCATATGCACGACCCATCAAGCCTATTTGAGTTTATTTTCTTATTTTTAATTAATTAATTGAATTTTTTTATTAATATTAATTCATTTAATTGATTTTAAATATAGGAAATTCAAAGATATGGTTTTCAAATCTTTTTATGAAGCAAATATGACCAAGACAAGCTGGAGATTTCGTGTGCCAATCAAAGAGACAAGAATATCCAATTTTGGCAAGGTTTTTCAATCAAAAATATGCAAAAAGATTTGATTGAAAATCAAATATTGAAAACATGAATGCCATGGATTTTTGGAGCAGGATTTGACCTAAAATCATTCTACTATAAGTGCATAAGCTAAACCTAATTCCATTGACGTGAGAGCTGCTGCAAAAAGCCATATGCAATATTGGAAAAAGTGAAGAAAACTCAAAACTGAATTCCATAATTTAACGTGATTCAAAGCTTATTTTTGATTCCAATACATTGCTAGCATTCCCAGAAACCTTTTGCAAATCAAATCAAGGGCTAACACTCAAGGAAACGTCCAGAACAAACTCACGGTTTGCTTAAGTTTTCTAGAATCGATACTCACTTTTTATGCATCATTAACATGATATAATCATTGCTTTGCATTGGTATAACCTTTCTGAAGCTAATGGTATAGGTGAATTGCGTTATGGTGTCCTGAAACAGAAAACGCCATTGTTGAATTTTAGGTTTTCCAAGCTCTCAAATTGGGGGTTTGTGATACAGGAAAAATCAAGCCTCATGATGCACATGGTTGTAATCGTTGCAACCAGACGAAGCTAAAACCATATTCGCGAAATATTTATATAGCATAGAATCCTATTTGCTATTTTTCCTCGTTCAGCTTTGTGGGGGTTAAAAACCCCCGCTATCTCTTTTATCTTTTGCAGGAAAACGAAGAAGATGAAGGACGTATTCTATCCTGATTAGTCCATTCAAACTTACGCGCGTTTTGTTGTTTCCAGCATGCGCGTTGTTTTTAATATATTATTTTCATTGCTTGTTATAATTACAAATACAAGCACATGGTGTAGTGGTTGCTGCGCTGTCCAAGGACCATTGGGACCTGGGTTCGATTCCCAGGTCCCCCAAACGCTTGTTCATATTTTTTCTAACATGTTCCTATGCAGGCACTCAAAGCAAGTCTCTCCATACGCCTCATCCAGATGCATGCCAAGTGGCCACAAAGCTCAATCCAATGGCTATGGGATGGATGACCACCATGCTCCCCAGTCAAGCCAGCGTGGAGAATTCCAAAAAGTCAAACAGGCTTGCTTCTTAATGGGCCAGAATTCCAGAACAACACCTCCTAATGGGTCAACACACCCCCTGAGTTCTTTTCTTTCTTTCCTTATATTTTCTCTTTTATTTTTCTTTTAACTATTTATTTTCATTATTATTATTATTAACATAATTAATATTATTTTCATAATAAATCCAGTAAATATTTATATTATTACTATTATTATTAAATTTCACCTTAATTATTATTTTTGTAAAGAAATGTAAATTAATTAATTTAATCTTTTTATTAGGTTTAATTTTAATCTTTTTTTATAATAAATAAAATCAACTTAGAATTAGGGTTTTCATTTTGACTTTTAATTTCTTTTATTTTTTATTTTAATTAAAACTAAAAAACACAAAAACATTTTTTTCTTTTAATTAATTAATTAATTAGTAAATTAGGTTTAATAGTTAACTTAATTGCAAAAAAGGACAAATTTCAATTCTTTTCTCAAAAAAGGGTCAAAACCCTAAGGACGTCCCGATTAAATTTCTATTCGCCCATTATTATTTTTATTCATTATATTTATGTAACTGTTTTCGAGGATGTAATAGTTAATTAGGATTTTACCCCTTTATTTACTTTTCTCGCACTTTATTTTCCAAACGGGTTATGTTTTTGGCGATGTATAGACCCGCGCCTTGTAATAGCGTAGATTTACATTTCCGTACTTTATTTTCCGCACTCTTAACTGTTAATATGCATGAAAGACTTGTATGACAAATAAAATTAATCCGTAGCTCACAAATGCATGTTCAAAGATAAACATAAACTGAAACAACACACATGCACATGCCACTCTTAGGGTACGCCTCACTGGTTGCCTCGACGTGGTCATCAAGTATAGGGTGTTTTAGAGGTCGCCCTCCTGTCTAAAGATCCAGTTGCCTCGAAACGGTTGCCTCGGATAAAAAGGATCTAGGAAATTAGGGTTACCGCTAAGGCGTCCTACTATTGCTTCGGTGACCACACATGTCCCTAATAATCGAATTGACCCGAATACCTCCAACGACGGTGCTACCTACTTCTCAATAGTGGGATAGTACTGTCTAAAGGACTCTTACACAGCCTAATTCCTTAGAGTAGGTAGATTTCTCATGGGTACTTGCTCTTTCAAAAAACAAAAACATCTTTTCGCACTGACACTTTCAAAAAGTTTTCAAACAAATTTTTCATACACTCTTGAGGACAGATACAAGAGTTACCTAGAAATTTTTTCAAACGAAACTTTTTCAAAACCCACATACACTTGAAAAGCAAACAATTTTTGAAAACATAAGAGCAAGTACCTAAGAGCCCGTGGATAACCACGGATAGAAAGGGTGCTAACACCTTCCCTTTCTATAAATCTACCTCCCGAACCAAGAAACAATCTCGAAAAGGAATTTTGCTGTGCTTTTGTCCTTTCCATGTTGGAGAACATAAAAGATGGTGGCGACTCTAGCTTACCGCGACATTTCGCGAACCAGCTTTAAAACAGTCAGTTCTATTTCCACCGATCACACTTCCTTATAAGGAAAACAGGCGCAAGGCTCAAGAAAAACTTTTTCTAAAAAGTAGTAGTATACTATTAAGGGAAAGTGGTCTTGGACAGGAAATGGGTAAAAGCCTAATTCAACTTGCATAAACCACTAAATATAGAGTGATTCATAGGTTTGAGGCCTGAAAAGGGGAAACACGTAGCCTAACCTATGGGTCTAATGCTCAACTTGATCTTTTGAGTCGAATCCTCCCTCTTTATACACCTTTCGACCAGACCCTTCAACAACCATTTCTTTTTTTCAAATTAAAGTGTCATTCGAATTGCTCATGTGGATGTCCTTTGAAGGGGCCAAATTAGTGCCTTTCGACCAGGCCATTCATGGGTTCCTTCGAATGGTCCAAATGCAGGCTCTTGGGATGAGTAAAAAATGCATGTCAATCGATTGGGGCATCCAGATATGCCTGGCAAGTTCTTCGAATGCACCACCATGGCACTTATTTCGCGTGAGACAAAGACTTATTGCAGAATTCATGTGTTGAAGGATGCCTTTTCCAAGGGAGATATTTCCTGCTTAAATTTGCCTGAAAATTGGGCCATATGGCCAAACGAAAGAGGGTATGAAGGAGGTTCCTGCCTTGTGACCTTATACAAATATGTTCAAACGAAAGCTTGTAAAAGGGGAGCCACGTTCCCAAATGAAAGGAGTGACTAGTAGCTTGTACTGAAGGAACCACATGCCCAAATGAAAGGCGCATGTAGGAGGCCAAAATGTCCATATCCGAAAGAGGCATATAGGAGGCAAAAAGTGCAAATCGAAGGATGCTAAAAGGAGGCCTTTTGCCTTGGAATCGAAGGAGACTACAAGGGGATTTGTGCCTTGTGAATCCATACCAACGTGCCAGAGGCCCACGCCTAGTCGAAGGATACAAGCCAAACTTGCATCGAATGAGGCCAGAAGGCCAATCGAAAGAGCTGAATCGAAGAGCACTTGTTTTTCGACAAATTTTGTCAAAATATTATTTTTATCTGTTTTCTCCCTTTTTGACAGTTTCCTTTTAATATTTGTACTAGAAAATCCCAATGCACTTGTGCAAGCTTGAACTTTGAGAATCCTTGTGAGAAAGGCCTTGAAAAATGAGAGGGCAAATTTTTGGGTACAACAACACCCTTTCCATCCGTGGTTTTCCACGGGCTCTTAGGTACTTGTGCATTTTGAAAATTGTTTTTGTGTTTGTGAGTTTTGAAAAGTTTGCTTGCTTTATGATAACTCTTGTATCAGTCCTCAAGAGTGTTGATAAAGCGTTTTCGAAAAGAGTTTTGAAAGTGTGATGTGAAAAAGATTGTTTTGAGAAAATAATTAATAACTATCTATCTACTCGAAAAAGGTGTTCTTTTCCTCCTTTCCTTTAGATAGTGCTATCCTACTAGTGTTATCCTACTATTAGTGAGTAGGTAGCTCTATCGTTGGATGTTGAGGGACTATCGAAGGGACGTTTATGGTCACTAAGGCAGCTGGGCAAGAACTCTTAGTAATTGTCCTAAAGCTCTAAGATCACTTTTTTAACCGAGGCAACAGTCGAAAGTGTCATCGAGGAACTTGTGATCTCTTGAACTCAAGGACAGTCACTAAAAATTCTCACATTTCGAGAATTGTGACCATTTTCGAAAGCAACCAAAGTGGGAGATACCCCAGGGGTGAGCATGTGCAAGTGTATTGGTTTAGTTCATTTATCTTGCGCATTTAGGGTTATCTAATCGTTTTAATTTCAGTCTTTTTCATGCAATCCTATTAATCTAAATAGTTAATAATATTGCAAGAATTTAAAAGATAGAAATTAAAACTAGCTATTACAAGGCCTCGGGAAAGGGGATACATAACCAAAACTGGGGAGTGCGGAAATTTAAAAGCAGTAATAAACCCTAAGTTAAACTATTACAAACTGCATACAGATACAATAAATTGAAAAATAATAAAACAAAAAATGATAAGAGCGCAGAGATTAAAATGAGAACAAGTTTGAAAAACCTAAAAATCTAATTGATTTAAATTTTTTTTTTGTATTTTCATTGAGAAAAAGATTTGAAGTGATTAAACCTAATTCTAATTGATTTTAATTAAGGAAACAAGTAAAATAATTAAATTAATTACCAAAAATTAAATTAATTAAAAAAACCTAAGTCTATTTTTTGTGATTTTTGTATTGATTTTATAATTAAAATAAAAAATTGACTTTAAAACAATTAAAATAAAAATAAAGAAATAAAAAAAAGCTAAAAGAATAAAAAAAATGGGTTTGTTAGTGTTAGCAGACTAGGGGGTGTAGTGCTGAATTTTTTGTTAGGCCCACTCAACTGAACCCAGCATTCCAAATAATAATCTGGTGGGGATGAGTCTTGAGGGTTCACCATGGTCCATAGCCACTGGGAGCGTTGGATTAGACTCTTAGATCTGAATAGTCCATATGTGAGGCATATCATGCACCTGCTGGCCTTCGCGTACACTAGATCTGAAATGAACTTGTGAGAAAATGCAAAACGCAGACTCCTGGAATCGAACCTAGGTCCCCTTGTTGCACAATCATTCTCCTTTCCATTCGGCCATCCTGTTCATTCATTTATAATAACCAAACCATACTATTATCTGAAAAACGAAGTCATATATATATATATATATATATATATATATATATATATATATATATATATATATATATATATATATATATATATATATATATATATATATATATATATATATATTCAAACAAAACGCGCATGCTAAGTGGGCCCTATCTCTTTTTTAAATGGGTGAATCATAAGGGGCTGTTCAGACACGCCAGCACATGGGGGTGAAACCACCGTCCACGGTGGTTGACCACCTTCTTCTCCGGCCATCAAAAATCAACATCTGCAAAAATACGATGAATCAAAGAGAAAAAAGATCATGGTCCCCCTAATTAGGGGGCTGCGAGTTCAACAACGCCATTTGTTTATCCTAAAACTCATGGTATCACCTAGTTTGACACTCAACCCGTTTTGGAATCCTAACAATGGTACTTTGCTCTCCCTGCGTCAAATATCAAAAGAAAAACGTCAAATATCTTCTAAATCATCATGCTACATGATTTATGCAAATAAAATGAATTACCAACGCATAAATTTTAAGGGTACGATTGAGAAAATTTTACTGATCGGTGAGAGGGAGGTACATCGTTCTGGCTTGTTTCAGCCCTGAATGAAGTATGGACACGACTCCTAGAGGTCTCAGGAGTATGACTGAATGCTTCAAAAGGTCTGAGAACGGATGGATTTGATGATGTAAGTTTCACTTTTCTTTGAGAAATTTTGGAATTTTTCTAGGGTTGTCACTAAAGCAGTTGCGCGTCCCTTTTTAGGCTAGAATGTTTGTGTATATATATTAAGCCACATCAGGTTAACAAATATGGAGGGGTATCAATGTTTTAAAAAAATATTTGATTTCAAAACTTTCCATTTTTTGAATATTTCTTTCTACTCTTGGCTTGCACGTTTCTCTTTGCCATGTGACAACTTTCATATGTTGTCTTGGGCCTCCAATATGATGGAAATCGAAAGCTGACATGCCCCTGCAGATGAATTTCCCTTCGATTCTGCTTTCTTCGAAGACTTAAAACTCCAATTCAAATTATTCATAGCTTTCCTCATCAGAACCTTGTTTCCTTCGAAAGCTCTAAACTCTAATTCGAATTGCGCCAGCTTCAATATCATGGCTCCTTCGATTGAGCCACCCTCTGCTTTGATTGCTTGATTTGAAGAGAATCACCCTAGTCGAATCAACTCTTGTGGAGTTAGGAACAAACAAGGCAAGAATCAGGCCTTTAACTCAGGAATTAATTCCACGATCAACATTGAATTCTTGCCATATTTGCAAGGAAAACATGCCATTTTGAACTTTGGGTGAATCTGGCCAGGTTAGGATAGGGGTTTTGTTCGGATTTGGCTTAAGGATTTCATCATGGTTCCTTCGATTAAGTCTCAAGTTTTTCTCTCTTCGATGGCTTTGAACTTGGTTCAGTCGAAGCAATATCTAATTGACTAGTCGAAGTGTTATTCTACTCTCCTCGGTGGCTCTAAGTCCTGATTCGAATTTCCCAGAACTTCCCTCATTTGAAAATTTGTTTTCTTTCGAAGGCTCTGAATTCGAATTGCACAACTTCGTTATCACGGCTCCTTCGATTAAATCTTAAGCCTTGCTCCATTTGATGGCTCTGCATCCTGATTCAAATTGCTCATATTCTCAACATCAGAACTTCTACGTTTGAACCATAATTTGCAGAAAGGCAAGAGTTGTCCTCTCCAATCTGCATGAATTCGAATGGCCCATCATCAGAGCTTCTGGAACCCTCTCAGTTATTTCTCTCTTCGATCTCACTTTCTTTAACTTAGACAATCAGAATATCACCCTGTTGATATGCCATCGAAGCATCACTTGGTTAACATGCTTGTCGAAAGGCACTTTGTACGTCTTAATGAAAAAAAACCTTATTTAAGATGCCCATCGAAAGGCCCTATACCAATCAAAATACCTTTTGCAGATGCTAATCAAAGGACCTTTTGCAGATTCCAATCGAAGGACCTTTTGCAGATGCCAATCGAAGGACCTTTTGTAGATGCCAATCAAAGGACCTTTTGTAGGTGCCAATCGGAGGACCTTTTATAGATGCCAATCGAAGGGAACTTTGTAGATGCCAATCAAAGGATACTTAACCATCATTCAAAAAAAATAATTTTCTTTAGGCAAAGGTTTGTAACCACCTATGCAAGAGGAAATCTTGGAAAAACATGAGAGGGAAAATTTTCGGGTACAACAGGAACAAACATTAATTGTATTAATAAGTTCAAATTGCTTACAACATGCCTCTTGGGCTTACGATGGAAGAAACACAAATAATACAAAATAAACTTTCTAAAACAAAAATAAATCAAGCTTCCCACAAGCGCATCCTCTTCGGTGCAATGTAGGCATTCAAACTCTGCTCTTCATGGAGTTGTCTCGTAAGCTCCAGAACCTTCTTCTCGCTTGTGTAGAACTGGGTTTCAAAGGGGTCTCATTCCCATTTGGGTTTAATCCAAGATCTTTTCAAATATTCAACAGAAGTAGGCATATCCAGATAAAGGACAGTATATGGAATATCTCCTTCGGCAACAGGCTCCATGATGATAGGTAGAATGGCCTCATAAGGCATCATGAGATTTTGATAGTGAGCTCGCACCCACTTGAGATAAGGCTCCAAAGGAATGGATTTCTTATGCCCCAATGTCTTTCTATCAACATTTTTCACCATTCCCCAAGCTCCTATGAATCTCTGCCGATAACCTTGTACATCATTCTCATAGTCAAACGCAATTCCTTGGACAAGTGCATCATGAGGACCATCCCTCCTAGCATACCCAAACAGTCACAATGTCAAACAAGGATTGTAGGTAATACTTCCCCTAATTCCAAGTAGAGGGACATTATGGAATTCCATGCAACGGCCGATAATAGTAATGTCCTCCAAAGATCGAGAACACCAATGAAAATCTGAATGCCTGAGTGACATCAATCTATTAGACCATCTCATTCCTTTCTCATTTTTCAAAACAGATCGAGGCAGGTGCGAAATAAACCACCTAGCCAACAGAGGAGTGCAACACATGAGGGTCCCACTTCTCTTCATGGTGCGAGAGTGAAGAGAATGCAAGACGTCCCCAAGCAAAGTAGGCACCGGATTGCGAGATATAAATTTTTTTACTGCGTTCACATCTATAAGTTGGTCAGGATTGGGAAACAATACCATCCCATAGATGAGAAGAGCCAAAACTTCTTCAAAGGCTTGTAAATCCAAAGTATCCCAACAATCTTGAGCCTGCTCCAAAAAAAAACTTGGCTAGAAACCCTTTGACACCACTTCTTGTTCCCCAATTAGCCACGACGTTGGATCGCTGCAAATGTAGAGCTCGAGCAATCTCCTTAGGTCTCGGGTCTCTTTCAATACCGTTGAAAGTTAATTGATCAATAATAGTAATTCCCAAGTGTGATCGGTGGATCTGGAACTGACTGTTTAACGCTGGTTTGCGAAATATCGCGGAAGCAAGAGTCGCCACCGTCTTTTATTTTCTCCAAATGGAAAGGACAAAAGCACAGAAAAATTCCTTATAGAGATTGCTCTCGGTTCGGGAGGTAGGTTATAGAAAGGGAAGGTGTTAGCACCCTTTCTATCCATGGTTATCCATGGGCTCTTAGATACTTGCTCAATGTGTTTTCAAATTGTTTGCTTGCTTTTCAATGTGGGTTTAAAAAAGTTTCTTTGAAAAATTCCAGATCGACTCAGACGTCAAAGTGTTTGAAAAGTTTGTTTTGAAAGCTTTTGAAAATGTGTTGGTGTGAAAAGAAGTTTTGTTTTGTTTTTGAAATTAGAGCAAGTATCCTTGAGAACCTACCTACCCTAAGGAATTCGTCTGTGTAAGAGTCTTTTAAAGTAGTGCCATCCCACCATTGAGAGGTAGGTAGCACCACCGTTGGAGGTGTTCGGGTCAATTCGATGTTTGGGTCAATTCGATGTTCGGGACATGGTGATCACCAGAGTAATGGGAAGACACCTTAGAAGCTACCCTCATGCCAGGTTCCCGGATCATGAGGACTTACTAAGACATCCTCTACTCGACGATCACCTTTCGAGGCAACAGTGAGGCGTACCCTAGGGGTGGTGTGTGCGAATTGTGTGTCGTTTTCATTTGCATTTATTTTGTCATGTTCATCGTGATCTACGCTTGATTTTAATTAGGCCATTCATTCTTGCATGCATTTTTAACAGTTAAAGTATTTTGCGGGAAAAATAAATCTAAGGCTATTACAAAGGCGCGGGTCCACATCGCCAAAATAAACCGGACCCGATTTGACGGAAAGTAAATAAAGCAAAGTAAAAGTGCGAAAGGTAAAAATTGTTACAAGGCTTTGGGACATGTACATAATTATAATAAGCAATAAAGTAAATACGCGAAATAAAACAATTAAAACAATGGGCGTTGGACCCTTTTGCGAAAATTAAATTAATGAGAATTAAAATTAAAATTCAAAAAGAAAATGATTTTTAGTATTTTTTGTATTTTTAAGATTTAAAAGGGAAGGAATTAATTAGTTAGAATTAAAATAAAGAGCTAAACCTAATTCTAATGTTTTTTAAGTTTATTATGAAAATGTTGAATTAACCTAAATTAAACCCTAATTTTTATTTATGTACATTTAATTATAAAATAAATAAATAAATGAATAATATTGTGGTAAGAAAAAAAAATGGGAAATTTAAAAGATATAAAAATTATCAATTAACCTAATTCTATATTTTTGGATTTTTTTGTTATGGAAAAATATAAATTAAACCTAATTTGAAATTAATTTATTCACATGCTAAGAAAATAATTATAATAAAATAAATATTATTTTTTTGGTCTTTTCTGAATTTTTGTGATATTTTTATATTTTGTAGAAAAGTAATTAATTAATTAAAACAAATAAAAATAGATAATACAATAATTAGAAAAAAAATAAAATATGAAAAGAAAGGCAAACCAGAGGGGGTATAATCCCAATTTAGGAGGTTCAGGCCTGGAGTTTTGGCCCATTAAGCCTTGAAATCCATTGACTTTCCCAATCATGTATGATGCGTTTGACCAGGATCCATGTGTTCCTTGAATCCCTGCCTTTGCTTTGATCGCTTAGGACGCGTGTAGGCTTGATCATTGAGGAGGCATGGTATGCTGTGACGCTTACGCTGCATGGGATTAATTAGTGAAAAACAACATGAAATAACATACAGACCTGGGGTTCGAACCCAGGTCTTGGAAGTCACCACGTTCAACACCTGCCAACTGAGCTATTGAACATCTTTGATATATTAATAACAAACAAATAATAAAAAGAAAAATCAAACGCGTTAGTGGTTAAGCGCGCGAAACTTCAAACACACCAATCACCGCGTGACACTGCATCGTCTTCTTTCTTTTTCCTGAAAAATACAAATATGAGGCAACGGTTTTTAAGCGTTGCTGTAGAAGGCTTTTGAAGAAATAGCGACTAGCGCTAGGGTGTATATAAATTGATCGCGAAGGTCAAGATTGCTTCGTCCAGATGCCTTGATTGCAATGGTGGTACTGGGAATGTCCAATTTTCTCTCTATTAAGAACCCCTAATTTGAAGCTCAGGAAACCCTAATATTCAATCATGGCATAATCTTGTATAGCACAGAAAAACTTAATTAAACATGTCAGTTAGCTTCAAAACATTATGATAAACATGAATCAATGGACAAAATGCTGTAAAAACGTTTAAATCATGATGCACGATTTTGGAATTTTCACTATACAGTTCGAGTTCAAACTACCAGTTCTTGAGGCTTTGTTTGTTGTTCTTGATTGATACACGTTCAGGGAACCAAGATGAAGCTATTGGAATGATTTGTAGGGTTTGAATCGACCCCTAAAGTGGATTTCAGAATTTGAGTTTTATGGACAATTTTCAAGTTTGTGTATGGTTTCTGAGCGCAGCTGTTGGTCCTCTAGGATTAGGTTTTGAATCATGCTTATGTATTGAAGCTACTAGGTCAAAAAAATTGAATAAAATCCATGGCCATAATAGTTTTTGAATATTTGATTTCAATGATCTTTTCATATCTTTTTTTCATGGTTTTTGTGTCAATTAGGATCAATTTGCTCCAAATCTTTCCCCATTGGGATCTGCACGAATTATAGAGCCTAAAATGTGTACAAAAAGATTCATTAGGTCAAGTTAGATATTTTCTATATATTTAAATAATTTAATTGAATTAATATTAATAGAAATTCAAATAAATAAATAAAAAATGAGAAAATACTTCCCTTTGGGCCTAATGGTCGTGCATAGGCTTGGCATGAAGAAACTTGGAAGAAAAATGGGCCCATTAGCAAATTTAGGCCTTTTGGATCAATGTTGACTTTTCAAAATTCCTAAAAATTTCCCAACTTCCACAAGGCATAACTTGGTCAATTTTTAAGCTTTTCACATGTTCTTGGACATTTTGGAAAGGTCTTTGAGTCCTCTAACCAATGCCTTTGGTCCCATGTCATTTTGATTTACCAATCTCAAGTTATGGCCTTTGACTTAAAGTCCCTTTTTGTTGACTTTTGAAAATGACCTATAATGTTGAAATTGATAACTTTTTGTGAGAGCATTTCTTGGACTTGAAGTATGAAGATGAGTTGTATAAAATGTCTTTCTCTTCAAAATGAGCATTGGATGGAATTTTTCTGATAATCCATGTGAAAGTTATGCCCTGGTCAATTTCAGTTGACTTTTTCAGCTGTCCAAATAAGGAAACTTTTGCATCTTTGATGATTTCTGAGCCAAATTTTGAGAATCATGATCAAGCATTGATCAAATGATGTTTGTGGCTTCAAAATGATATGTTGACCAAAAATTTGAACTTTTGACTGTCAAATGACCATTTTGCCCCTACAGTTGACTGTAGTGCAATCTAGGGTTTTGACTGTGCAATTTTGAGCTGAATGCCTTGAAACTTGATATGAGGGTTCTTGACCATATTTGTAGGCACATGAGACTTGATTGGACCTTTGGGAGGTTCATTTTCATGACCAGAACTCAAACCCTAGTTTCAACTGTATAGGAGCCTCTTTGACTGTACAACCCTTGGGGAATTTTGCAGCTTGGCTTGGCAATTTCCTGAAGAATATGGGAGGGCAAATTTTGGGGTACAACAGTTGCCCCTGTTCAATCTTCTTAGACCTGAGGATGCAGATTGGCTGACGTGCCTTTCGTAATCCGAGGGTAGAAGATGATTGAACACTAGAGTGCCCTAGAAATTTGCGCTCTCATAGTAGCAGTGTGATGGGGGAATGGGCTTATAGATGCCATTTAGAGATTGCTGGATAGGATGATGGGCTTATAGATGCCATCTGGATATTGATCGCGTAAGAGATTCCTGCATACCTGCAAAAGAAAAAAAATGAGTACCTGACACGTTGCAGGAGCTGATTTCAGATGTTTGATATAGATGTGTCCTGGTTGGTTACAGGAATTGGAGCTGGAGCTCTCCAGGAGCGCCCTGTCTAGATACAGGAATCGAGTCTGGTAATGTCAGTCTTCAACGGATACACCCTGGCAAGATTCAGGTATCGGATCCTCGAACTCTTCAGACACACCCTGGCAAGATACAGGAATCGAATCTGGTAATGTTAGTCTTCAACGGATACACCCTGGCAAGATTCAGGTATCGGATCCTCGAACTCTTCAGACACACCCTGGCAAGATACAGGAATCGGATCTGGTATTGGTCATCAACAGATACACCCTGGCAAGATACAGAATCGGATCTTTAGTTGCGACCATTGAGGGGAATTGTTTTTGTACTTTTGTCCTGAAAAGACAAGCGTTAGTTGTATGCGATGTCATGTGGTATGACATGCGAGATGCTTTCTGAATACGTGATATTGTATGTTCATGATGCGTATATGCATGCTATAATGTATGAAGATGTTTATGAATGTATTTTTCGTCTAGGAAAATAAATCCTTGACGGGTGCCGGGAAGTCACATCCTGGGCTGATGTTGGAGAATAAGCTTTTGCTTCCGCTGGGGATGATAACCGCAAGAATATCGGTAGGAGAAGATGATTCCGTTGCGGGGATAAACTTGGCGAATGGAATATTCTACGGGGAGAAAAGATACTCTAGTAACCATGCTGGGGATTGATACTCTGTGGGGATTGGGGATGCCTTGCTGAAAGTTGATAACTCGCTGAGTATATACCCTTGTTGTATTGGAAGTATGAATGGACTTCGCTGGGGTAAGAAGACTGTATTGACGGCGACCTTTCCGTGGCTTTTGGCTGAGGATAACCCAGTTATATCCTGTTAAGGAAATAACTCTTTAAAATAAAGCCGGGACGACGCGTTCGTGCTCTGAGGATAAGCTTCCAGAATCTACTGGGGATAAGCTTACTGCTTGGGGATATGAGTTCCAAATTTCCTGGGGAACTGGATTGGACTCTCATGGGGAAGTTTTGATATGCTGGGGAATGATCCCTTTTGAATGTTGATGAACTGCCGGGGAACAACCTTTAGGCTGAGACTGCCGGGGATGCTTGTTGGGAATATACGCATACCGCTGGGGAAGTATTGAGATCTACGGGAGGATACTCAATTTCCTTGCTGATTTTGCTTGGAGAAGAATGTACTGTTTTGTTGAACTACTCTCTGGGGAATTAGGGTATACTGGTTATGTTCTTTTGTCGAACCTACCTTGGTACCTTGGAGGAGAGAACAATTAGATTGCTTGGACAACTCTTTTGATTGCCCCTGTTTCTAGTGTCACCTGCAATTAATTCCTTTGTTTCGTATGCAAATATTTATGAGTTAGCCAATTATTGTCAATGCATATATCACAAATTGAACCTTGGACGTTCTTCGCAAAACAAAACAGAAAAAGGAAAAAAACACTTGGCACGTTTAACTGAAAATATATTTGTATTGATTTTTGAATGGCCTGTGAATAGGCGTTTTATGTACAAGAGGCTGACGTCCTAGTAAGAGAACGTCGCCGACCAAAAGGGTTTATACAGATTTTGTACAACAGGAAATAAAACAGCTGTGTGAAATATGAATGATCCACTGGGTTTCAATTCTGCTATTGTCTTTATAACTCCGAGCGTCTCATCACTTGATGACCTTGGTTGAAGGTGAAGCTGACTGATCGCTGCCGTTTGATCTCGATGTAGATACCGGATTCTGGATGCAAAGTGATCAATGAGACATAGTTTTACGCTTTTTATCCCTAATTTTTGCCTGGACCGCCCTTTCGGGTTTTCAGTCCACCGGGATACCCATTTTTGCCCAAGCCGCCTTTTCAGGTTTTCGACTTGCCGGGTGTACAGATTTTTTTATTTTCATCCCTTCATTTTGCCCGAACCCTTTTGGTTCGACGGGAAGCCCTAATTTTTGCCTAGGCATGTCAGCCTAGCGGGTCTTTTTTCATGCGTAGTATTTTTTAACTATGTCTGCATTGGCGGGGTGAGGAAGGTCGTCACCATCCATGTTGGTCAATATCATTGCTCCTCCTGAGAACACATGCTTGACCACAAATGGCCCTTCGTACGTAGGGGTCCATTTGCCCCTTGGATCACTTTGAGGAAGGATGATTCTCTTGATTACCAGATCCCCAACTCGATATTCTTGTGGTCTGACCTTTTTGTTAAATGCCCTGATCATCCGTTTCTGATACGTCTGACCATGACAAATAGCAGCAAGTCTCTTTTCGTCGATGAGATTGAGTTGATCAAGCCGTGTCTGGATCCAATCATCCTCGTTCAGATTTGCATCCTTCATTATCCGGAGAGAGGGAATTTGTACTTCGATCGGCAAGACTGCCTCCATGCCGTAAACCAGAGAGAAAGGAGTTGCCCCGGTTGACGTCCTAGCTGAGGTACGGTACCCATGTAGAGTGAACGGTAACATCTCGTGCCAATCCTTGTAAGTCACTGTCATCTTTTGAATGATCTTCTTGATGTTCTTATTCGCTGCTTCTACAGCCCCATTCATCTTCGGTCTGTAAGGAGAAGAATTGTGGTGCTGTATTTTGAATTGTTCGCAGAGCTCAGCGATCATCTTATTATTTAGATTGGTACCGTTGTCTGTAATTATTCTCTCTGGGACGCCGTACCGACAGATCAGGTTGTGCCGAATGAACCGTGCTACAACAGTCTTGGTTACCGTAGCATAGGAAGCTGCCTCGACCCATTTCGTAAAATAATCAATCGCTACTAGGATGAAGCGATGTCCATTAGATGCCGTAGGTTTTATCTCACCGATCATGTCTATGCCCCACATTGCAAATGGCCAAGGCGCAGTCAGAACATTCAAGGGAACCGGAGGAACATGCACCTTGTCTGCATATATCTGGCACTTGTGGCATGTTCTGGAGTGTTGGTAGCAGTCAGCTTCCATGGTGGACCAATAATATCCTGCCCGTAGGATTTTCTTAGCCATAGTGTGTCCACTGGAATGCGTACCAAAGGTCCCTTCATGTAGCTCTTCCATGATTCTTTCTGCTTCAGCTTTGTCCACACAACGCAGTAAGGTTGAATCATGGTTTCTCTTGTACAAGATGTCGTTGCTAAGGAAGAATTTGGCTGCGAACCTTCTCAGGAATTTCTTATCGTTGACAGATGCACCTTCGGGGTATTCCTGAGTTTCCAGATATCTCTTAACTTCATGGTACCAAGGCTTCTCAGTCACCAATTCAGTTTCGAGATCACAACAGTATGCCGGTTCGTCCAGTTTCCAGATGATGATCTGGGGAGCTTCATTATCCCATTTGACCTTGAACATTGAAGACATTGTAGCTAACGCGTCCGCTAACTGATTTTCTTCTCTCGGAAAGTGCTCAAAGGTTATCTCCGTGAAATGGGGAATCAGGGTCAACACACATTCTCTGTAAGGAATCAGGTTTGGGTGTTTCATATCCCACTCTCCCTTGATCTGATTGATCACAAGAGCGGAATCTCCGAAGACACTTAGAAATTTGATCCTTAGGTCGATCGCAGCTTGAAGACCCATGATGCACGCCTCATACTCCGCCATGTTGTTGGTACAGTTGAAGCATAGCCGGGCAGTGAGTGGAGTATGAGTACCTTGTGGAGATATGATTATGGCACCAATACCATTTCCCAAAGCGTTGGAGGCTCCGTCAAAGTGCATAGACCATCGGGATCCTGGTTCAGGTCCTTCATCCGGTCCAGGTACTTCACAATCTGTCACAATCATGATGCTTTCGTCTGGAAACTCGAAGTTCATTGACTGATAGTCATCTACAGCTTGATGAGCCAGGTGGTCTGCCAATACACTTCCCTTGATGGCTTTCTGGGTCGTGTACTGAATGTCGTATTCCGTCAAGATCATTTGCCATCTTGCTATCCTCCCAGACAGAGCAGGCTTTTCGAATATGTACTTAATAGGATCCATCTTTGAGATCAACAAGGTGGTATGAGTCAGCATATACTGTCTCAGCCGGCGAGCAGCCCATACCAAAGCGCAGCAAGTTTTCTCAAGCAGTGAGTATCGGGTCTCACAGTCGGTAAACTTTTTGCTAAGGTAATAAATGGCATGCTCTTTTCGGCCAGACTCGTCATGCTGCCCCAGTACGCACCCCATTGAGTTGTCAAGCACTGTCAGGTATAGTATCAGAGGTCTCCCTTCAACCGGTGGCATAAGGATGGGTGGTTCTTGGAGATACTCTTTGATCCTGTCAAAAGCAGCCTGACATTCATCGTTCCAACGTACTACCTGATCTTTCTTCAGCAGCTTGAAGATTGGCTCACAGGTAGCAGTCAGATGTGAGATGAAGCGAGCGATGTAATTCAGGCGTCCTAAAAAGCCTCTGACTTCCTTTTCTGTCTTAGGAACTGGCATCTCTTGAATAGCCTTGACCTTAGCAGGGTCCACTTGTATTCCTTTATCACTGACCACGAAACCCAGCAACTTTCCAGATCTTACTCCGAAGGTGCACTTGTTTGGGTTCAATCTCAGCTTGTATAGTTTCAGACGGTCAAACAATTTCTGCAGATGATCTAAGTGCTCTTCCTCAGTCTGGGACCTAGCGATCATGTCATCAACATACACTTCTATCTCATGATGGATCATATCATGAAATAAGGCAACCATGGCACGTTGGTAGGTTGCCCCAGCATTCTTTAATCCGAATGGCATGACCTTGTAACAGAAGGTACCCCACTGAGTAACAAATGTAGTCTTTTCCATGTCTTCCGGTGCCATCTTGATCTGATTGTAACCTGAAAAACCATCCATGAAAGAGAACACCTTATGCTGAGCGGTATTGTCAACAAGGACATCAATGTGGGGTAAAGGGAAATCATCCTTGGGGCTAGCCCTATTCAGATCCCTGTAGTCAACACACATTCTGACCTTGCCGTCCTTCTTAGGTACCGGCACCACATTAGCAACCCACTGAGGGTAAGAAGTCACTGCAAGGAACCCGGCATCAAACTGTTTCATGACCTCGGCTTTGATCTTCTCAGACATCTCTGGACGCATCCGACGGACCTTTTGCTTAACTGGAGGACAGTCTTCCTTAGTCGGCAAGTGATGGACCACGATATCGGTATCCAGCCCGGGCATGTCTTCATAGGACCAGGCAAAGATCTCCACATAGTCATGCAGCATCTTGGTTAACCGTTGCTTCACGCTGAGCTCTAGGTTGGCACCAATCTTTACCTCTTTTCTGTCTGCCTCAGTACCCAGGTTTATGGTTTCTATTGGCTCTTCATGGGGTTGAATTGCCCTCTCTTCCTGAAGCAACAATCTTGCAAGCTCACCAGGCACTTCGCAATCATCTTCACCTTCGTCTTCGGCTAAGTTGATCGGATTTTCGAAGTCATAACTGGCAGTAGCAGAGTTGTTATCAGTGAGATCCAGAGTGGATTGAAACCTGTATGAGTGAGTGTGTGTGTAAATACAGCTGTTTTGGAATATATGTAAAGGAAAGAAAGACAGAAAAGGAACACAATATTTGTAATGCGAAAATACGTCCAAGATTTTCATTCATGACATATGAAATGACAATTTATGCCCTCACAAATGATACCACGGTGCCTCGGGTAAGACGCCGGGCCAAAGAGTTTATTTATTGTTTATTACAAAAATAACGAAACAAAGAAACTTATTACTGCGTCACGAAGGTAACAGGGGTATGGTCCTTAGCAGTCCAGTTGTTCAATCCGTCTTCAGTTGTTGGGTAGATCCAGCTATTGAATTCAGCTTCATCTACTTCATTTTCTTCCCCAACAGCATTCACTCCTGGATTTTTGATGAACACAGGAGGTCTTCCGATCTTGGCTTTCCTCATAGCTTTCTGACCCTCTGCGGTGAAACCCAGCCCAAATTTATCAGTCTTCTGAGCAAAGTCTGGAAGTCTGCCCCAGTTAGCACTTTCGCCCTTCTGAACCACAGCCCGGGCATCCTTGAGGGACGCCATCTTCAAAGGAACAGTTTCTTCTGCTGCTGCTGCTGCTAAGATGGGAAGCACCTCCTCGAAATGCTGAAAGGGGGTTTCAATAAACTCCCCGTCCATCTCAATGTACCTGAAGGAATTCAGGTGGCTCACCATGTATTCTTCCTCTCCTTGCACGGTGACAATCTTCCCTCTGACGGGGTATTTCAGCTTCTGATGCAAGGTGGAGGTCACTGCCCCAGCCTTATGTATCCACGGTCGACCCAATAGACAAGAGTAAGATGGACGGATATCCATCACATAAAAAGTGGAGTCGAACACCTGAGAGCCCACACGAATCAGAATGTCAACCTCTCCATGGACCATCCTCTTTGAACCATCAAAGGCCCTGACGATGATGTTGCTGGGTTTCAATTCCAGGCCTTCACAATCTAGACGATCCAGAGCCTTCTTGGGCAGCACATTCAAAGATGACCCAGTATCAACCAACACATGTGCCAAGGTGGTGCCCCTGCATTCAATTGAGACATGCAGAGCATCATTATGATCTCTCCCCTTTGCGGTCAAGTCAGCATCTGAGAAACCCAACCCATTGTCTGTCGTCAGATTGGCCACACAATCAGTGAACTGGACTGCCGATGTCTCATGTGGCACATGGGCCGTCTTGAGGAAAGAGATTAAGGCCTTAGCATGGGCCTCAGAGCACAGCAATAAAGAGAGCATGGAGATTTTGGAGGGCGTGTGCCCCAGCTGTTCCACAACATTAAAGTCACTCTTCTTTATGATCTTCAGAATCTCCTCCATTTCTTGTGGGGAGGCCTCAGCAGCTATGGGTATAGGCGCCTCCATCTGGGCAGGCTCAACTTCAATTCCCTTGCCCCGAGCATTGGATGACTCGGCAGCAGGAGAGACAATTGGATCAACAGCAGGAACAGGTATACTTGTTGGAGTTATGAGAAGCGGTCTTCGGGTAACAGGAGGTGCAATATCAGGCGAGAAGAGCCTTCCACTGCGGGTAACCTTGGCCGGGCCAGTGATGTCACAAATGCTGGCGCCAGCGTTGAATTCTTGTTTAATCCCATTTACATACACATCTGCCCCATAATGCCAAGGGACAACTTTGTCAGATACATAGGGCAGGGGCCCTGGAACGGTGATAATAACAGCTGCGGCGGTCATGACTTGAGCGGGCTTCTTCGGGAGAGCCGGGATCGGATTGTTGAATATAGTCACCACAGAAACTTCTTCCATTGGAACCAATTGAACAACAGACTTCTTGAACAGAATCTCCTTGCTATCCATTAGGCTTTGGATACCCAACTTCAGCAAGGGACAACCAGATGGGGACACAGCACAGAACAGGCAACCCTCACTACAACCCGGAAATAAACCGGCCTGCAGTAGGTTCTTCTTGACGGTCTTCAAAGGAGTGGCTAGATCATCCACAGAAACAGCGTAAACCTCTTCATCCACAGCATTTACCCCATGCTGAGGCATAGGAGCAGTAACTACATTGGGCTTTGCAGGCGCTTCGAATTGTATTTCTTTTGCATCAATAAGGTCTTGCACCTTATTCTTTAGGGCCCAACAGTCATCGGTAGAGTGTCCCGGGCTATCTGAATGGTAAGCACAACGAGCATTCGGATTGTACTTAGGAGATGTAGTGTTCACAACCTTCGGGGGTTCCCTTAGGGTCACCAAGCTGGTTGATAACAGTTGCGGCAGGATCTGAGAGAGAGTCATGCTGAGTCGAGTATACTGCCGTTTGGGTCTCTCAGCTCTGGGTAGGTTGTACTGTTGTGGAGCAGCAGCAGGTTTAGAGATTACCACCGCGTTGACAGCTTGGCGGCGTTCAGGTTTGTCTTGCCTTCTTGGGCCATACACAGCACCAGCCTCTTTCTTGAAGGGTTTTTTCTCAGAATTTGACGATGCACCCTTCGGAATCTTACCAGATTTTAACCCAGCTTCAATTCTCTCTCCGGTCAGAATCAAATCAGTGAACCCTGCAGAAGAATTCCCGATAAGATGGTTGAAAAATGGCCCAGATAAGGTTCCCAAGAACATGTCTACCAACTCTCGATCAGTCAATGGTGGCTGCACTCTGCCAGCCAGGTCTCTCCACTTCTGAGCGTATTCCTTAAAACCTTCGCTTGCACCTAACGACATACCCTGGAGTTGGGTACGTGTGGGGGCAAGGTCGGCATTATACTGATACTGCTTATAGAAAGCAGTAGCCAACTCCTCCCAGTTACGAACCTTGGTCCCATCCAGCTGATAGAACCATTCGAGATGAGTCCCTGAAAGACTCTCCTGGAAGAAGTGGATCCATAGATTCTTATCCGCAGAGTACGGTTGCATTTTCCGAACATAGGACCTTAAGTGCAGCTTGGGACAAGACGCCCCGTCATACTTAGAAAAGGTTGGTGCTTTGAACTTATGCGGGATAATCACACCAGTCGACAAACCCAGATCTCCAAAATCCAGCCCAGGAACTTGTTGAACTTCCATAGCCTTCAACCTATCCTCCAGTTGCTTATATCTGTCGTCTGCAGGAGGATACTGCTCTTCATCAAAATCAGTCTCGTTGTCGGAGACTACCGGACTAGGAACCCTTGCTTCTGCCGGAGGACTATTCTTGTCAACAGAAGAACCAGCTTCTCCCTGCTGCAGAGTATTGCCAAACCTTCGGCCCGAGTTGAACAGCACAGTTCTTCTCTTCTTCTTCTTCTCCTTTTTCAGGAGCATAGCCTTCAGTTCTGCCTGGCCTTGAGCCAAGCCCATGATTAGTTCTTGAAACTGCGCATTCTGCGCCTGAAGAGCCATGATGGTAGTCTCAGTTGCTGAAGAGTCGAGATTCATGATGCTGAAATAAACAGCGAAGAACTGTAAGCAACCTGAAAAGAGGAAAAACCTGCTATGCACATGATGTATGAGATGTGTTTATGCAATGCATTCAAGGGTTCGAAAATTCAACTTTATTGTAGACAAAAAGGAACACACGTTATCATTAGGGAAATTATTGTTTAATACATCAAAGCCTCATGGGCAAATAATACAAAAATCAAATCAGTCCCAAAATACACTGCGCATCCTCTTTGGAGCTATGTAGGTGTTGAGGTTCCTCTCCTCATGCAACAGACGGGTGAGCTCCAAGACCTTCCTTTCACTAGCCTGCATATTAGTCTCAAGAGAATTCCTTTCTTCTTTAAGCTGGATCCAGCTCTTCTGCATCTCTTCCCAGGATGTGGGCATATCAGGGTGCTGGATAGTGTAGGACACTTCTCCTTCCAAGACTGGTTCTTTGATTACCGGGAGCACATGAGGATAAGGCATCACTAGCTTCTGGGAGCGGGCGCGTACCCACTTGAGATAAGGTTCCAAAGGGATGGAGTTCCTGTGCCCCAGTGTCTTGCTGTCTATCCTACTAGGCATCCTCCAAGCTCTGATAAATCTCTGGCGAAGTCCTTGAGTATCGTTGTCGAAGTCAAAAACTATGTCAGGAATTAACATGTCATGAGGACCATCCCTCCGAGCATAACCAAACTGTCTCCAAGCCAGGCATGGGCTATAGGTAATACCTCCTCTGATTCCAAGTAAAGGAACATTAGGGTACTCCCCGCAACGATCAATGATAGTGACATCTCCTCTGGACCGAGGGCACCAATGTATATCTGCATGTGTAAGAGTCATCAACCGTTGTGACCATCTCAAACCCCGCTCATTCTTCAAGACTGATTGTGGAAGGTGCGAAATAAACCACCTTCCCAAGAGAGGAGTGCAACACATAAGGACACCTCTTTTTCTCATGGTTCGAGTGTAACATGAGTGAAGGATGTCCCCTAACAATGTAGGTATAGGATTCCTGGACATAAAGATCTGGACAGCACTGATATCAATAAGCTGATCTGGATTAGGGAACAACACCAAACCATAGACAAGGAGGGCCACAACCTCTTCAAAAGCTTGCAAGTCAAGGGAGTTCCAACATTCAAGGGCCTTTTCAAACAGAAACCTGGCTAAGAACCCTTTGATGCCACTTCTAACTTCCCAATGTCTCTTGAGATCAGATGACTGTAGGTGCAAGGCTTTAGCAATCTCTTCAAGCTTAGGTTCCTTTTCTGTACCGTTGAAGGGTAGCTGATCAAGGATAGGGATCCTCAGGAGCCGGGAGAACTCCTCCAATGTAGGTACCAACTGATAGTCCAAGAAGGTGAAACAGTGATGCAGAGGGTCAAAGAACTGAAACAGGACCTTAATCATATCTTCCTCAATGTTGGTGTTGACCAAGCTGATGAGGCTTCCATGTCTTTCACTGAATGACGAGTTCTCGGGAATCCTGGATATAAGTTCCTTAAGCTGAGGAGGGACCCTTACAAGACTGATTTGAATTGTCTTTCTTTGAACAGTTTCCATGTCCTACAAAACAAGAACAAAGATGAAGATTCGAACCCCTGAAATGGTTAGTCAATGCATATGATGCTGGATGATGTCATGATGCAATGATTAAACACACCACAGATATTTACAAACATGTAGGGCACACAAGGCACACAAGACAAGCCCTTAGGGTTTAAGGCCAGCATGGGGTCTAGGTAGTACCCTTTTGGAGTTGGTGGGTTCAACCTGTCCTAATCAAAGTAACCGGGTTCTAAGGTTCCCAATATCACGGGATTGCTTTCATTGTTCATCGTTTCGATTTAGCCACTGAACTGGCGACCGAAATATTCCAGGAAAGCAACCCTCAATTGAGCGTAGTATCGAGTATCAACCAACCTCGGACTGCACCAAAGTCAGTTATCTCACTACCCTAAAGAGGCCAAGATAGTTCAATTAGGGTTACTAAGGTCTGTTGATGCTTCACGACACCACGCGGAGGCCCCGTACTCTCCTTGACTGAACTCAAGGGTTACCGGTACACACCAAAGTGCCACATCAACGTAGCAGACTGCTTCAACCATGTCGGTATACCCTGCACAGTTCCCTCACAGCCTTGTTGCTACTTTCTAAGAAAGGTATCCCCCAGATCCGGGTTAGGATCTATAGAACTCCCAAGCAACCCACAAGAATAAAGCAAGCAAAGAAGACAATTGAAAACATAGTTATGACCTAGCCCTAAGGTACACCTCACTTTATAAGAAATCCCCAGCAGAGTCGCCAGTTCTGTGATCGGTGGATCTGGAACTGACTGTTTAACGCTGGTTCGCGAAATGTCGCGGAAGCAAGAGTCACCACCGTCTTTTATTTTCTCCAAATGGAAAGGACAAAAGCACAGAAAAATTCCTTATAGAGATTGCTCTCGGTTCGGGAGGTAGGTTATAGAAAGGGAAGGTGTTAGCACCCTTTCTATCCATGGTTATCCATGGGCTCTTAGATACTTGCTCAATGTGTTTTCAAATTGTTTGCTTGCTTTTCAATGTGGGTTTAAAAAAGTTTCTTTGAAAAATTCCAGATCGACTCAGACGTCAGAGTGTTTGAAAAGTTTGTTTTGAAAGCTTTTGAAAATGTGTTGGTGTGAAAAGAAGTTTTGTTTTGTTTTTGAAATTAGAGCAAGTATCCTTGAGAACCTACCTACCCTAAGGAATTCGTCTGTGTAAGAGTCTTTTAAAGTAGTGCCATCCCACCATTGAGAGGTAGGTAGCACCACCGTTGGAGGTGTTCGGGTCAATTCGATGTTTGGGTCAATTCGATGTTCGGGACATGGTGATCACCAGAGTAATGGGAAGACACCTTAGAAGCTACCCTCATGCCAGGTTCCCGGATCATGAGGACTTACTAAGACATCCTCTACTCGACGATCACCTTTCGAGGCAACAGTGAGGCGTACCCTAGGGGTGGTGTGTGCGAATTGTGTGTCGTTTTCATTTGCATTTATTTTGTCATGTTCATCGTGATCTACGCTTGATTTTAATTAGGCCATTCATTCTTGCATGCATTTTTAACAGTTAAAGTATTTTGCGGGAAAAATAAATCTAAGGCTATTACAAAGGCGCGGGTCCACATCGCCAAAATAAACCGGACCCGATTTGACGGAAAGTAAATAAAGCAAAGTAAAAGTGCGAAAGGTAAAAATTGTTACAAGGCTTTGGGACATGTACATAATTATAATAAGCAATAAAGTAAATACGCGAAATAAAACAATTAAAACAATGGGCGTTGGACCCTTTTGCGAAAATTAAATTAATGAGAATTAAAATTAAAATTCAAAAAGAAAATGATTTTTAGTATTTTTTGTATTTTTAAGATTTAAAAGGGAAGGAATTAATTAGTTAGAATTAAAATAAAGAGCTAAACCTAATTCTAATGTTTTTTAAGTTTATTATGAAAATGTTGAATTAACCTAAATTAAACCCTAATTTTTATTTATGTACATTTAATTATAAAATAAATAAATAAATGAATAATATTGTGGTAAGAAAAAAAAATGGGAAATTTAAAAGATATAAAAATTATCAATTAACCTAATTCTATATTTTTGGATTTTTTTGTTATGGAAAAATATAAATTAAACCTAATTTGAAATTAATTTATTCACATGCTAAGAAAATAATTATAATAAAATAAATATTATTTTTTTGGTCTTTTCTGAATTTTTGTGATATTTTTATATTTTGTAGAAAAGTAATTAATTAATTAAAACAAATAAAAATAGATAATACAATAATTAGAAAAAAAATAAAATATGAAAAGAAAGGCAAACCAGAGGGGGTATAATCCCAATTTAGGAGGTTCAGGCCTGGAGTTTTGGCCCATTAAGCCTTGAAATCCATTGACTTTCCCAATCATGTATGATGCGTTTGACCAGGATCCATGTGTTCCTTGAATCCCTGCCTTTGCTTTGATCGCTTAGGACGCGTGTAGGCTTGATCATTGAGGAGGCATGGTATGCTGTGACGCTTACGCTGCATGGGATTAATTAGTGAAAAACAACATGAAATAACATACAGACCTGGGGTTCGAACCCAGGTCTTGGAAGTCACCACGTTCAACACCTGCCAACTGAGCTATTGAACATCTTTGATATATTAATAACAAACAAATAATAAAAAGAAAAATCAAACGCGTTAGTGGTTAAGCGCGCGAAACTTCAAACACACCAATCACCGCGTGACACTGCATCGTCTTCTTTCTTTTTCCTGAAAAATACAAATATGAGGCAACGGTTTTTAAGCGTTGCTGTAGAAGGCTTTTGAAGAAATAGCGACTAGCGCTAGGGTGTATATAAATTGATCGCGAAGGTCAAGATTGCTTCGTCCAGATGCCTTGATTGCAATGGTGGTACTGGGAATGTCCAATTTTCTCTCTATTAAGAACCCCTAATTTGAAGCTCAGGAAACCCTAATATTCAATCATGGCATAATCTTGTATAGCACAGAAAAACTTAATTAAACATGTCAGTTAGCTTCAAAACATTATGATAAACATGAATCAATGGACAAAATGCTGTAAAAACGTTTAAATCATGATGCACGATTTTGGAATTTTCACTATACAGTTCGAGTTCAAACTACCAGTTCTTGAGGCTTTGTTTGTTGTTCTTGATTGATACACGTTCAGGGAACCAAGATGAAGCTATTGGAATGATTTGTAGGGTTTGAATCGACCCCTAAAGTGGATTTCAGAATTTGAGTTTTATGGACAATTTTCAAGTTTGTGTATGGTTTCTGAGCGCAGCTGTTGGTCCTCTAGGATTAGGTTTTGAATCATGCTTATGTATTGAAGCTACTAGGTCAAAAAAATTGAATAAAATCCATGGCCATAATAGTTTTTGAATATTTGATTTCAATGATCTTTTCATATCTTTTTTTCATGGTTTTTGTGTCAATTAGGATCAATTTGCTCCAAATCTTTCCCCATTGGGATCTGCACGAATTATAGAGCCTAAAATGTGTACAAAAAGATTCATTAGGTCAAGTTAGATATTTTCTATATATTTAAATAATTTAATTGAATTAATATTAATAGAAATTCAAATAAATAAATAAAAAATGAGAAAATACTTCCCTTTGGGCCTAATGGTCGTGCATAGGCTTGGCATGAAGAAACTTGGAAGAAAAATGGGCCCATTAGCAAATTTAGGCCTTTTGGATCAATGTTGACTTTTCAAAATTCCTAAAAATTACCCAACTTCCACAAGGGATAACTTGGTCAATTTTTAAGATTTTCACATGTTCTTGGACATTTTGGAAAGGTCTTTGAGTCCTCTAACCAATGCCTTTGGTCCCATGTCATTTTGATTTACCAATCTCAAGTTATGGCCTTTTACTTAAAGTCCCTTTTTGTTGACTTTTGAAAATGACCTATAATGTTGAAATTGATAACTTTTTGTGAGAGCATTTCTTGGACTTGAAGTATGAAGATGAGTTGTAGAAAATGTCTTTCTCTTCAAAATGAGCATTGGATGGAATTTTTCTGATAATCCATGTGAAAGTTATGCCCTGGTCAATTTCAGTTGACTTTTTCAGCTGTCCAAATAAGGAAACTTTTGCATCTTTGATGATTTCTGAGCCAAATTTTGAGAATCATGATCAAGCATTGATCAAATGATGTTTGTGGCTTCAAAATGATATGTTGACCAAAAATTTGAACTTTTGACTGTCAAATGACCATTTTGCCCCTACAGTTGACTGTAGTGCAATCTAGGGTTTTGACTGTGCAATTTTGAGCTGAATGCCTTGAAACTTGATATGAGGGTGCTTGACCATATTTGTAGGCACATGAGACTTGATTGGACCTTTGGGAGGTTCATTTTCATGACCAGAACTCAAACCCTAGTTTCAACTGTATAGGAGCCTCTTTGACTGTACAACCCTTGGGGAATTTTGCAGCTTGGCTTGGCAATTTCCTGAAGAATATGGGAGGGCAAATTTTGGGGTACAACACCAAGATTTGAGAGAATTCTTCTATAGTAGACACAAGTTGGTAATCAGGAAAGGTAAAGATATGGTGTAAAGAGTCGAAGAACTGAAAGAGCACCTTCATCATATCTTCATCAAGGCTTGAGGTAACCAGATTGAGAAGTCGGCCATGTCTCTTGGTGAATGGAGAATTCTTAGGAATCCTTTATGATAATTCTTTAAGTTGAAGAGGCACTCTTGCGAGGTTGACTTGGATTGTATTCCTGCGAGTGGGAGTCATGTCCTACAAAACAGAACAAAAATAAATCTCTAGGTCCTTGAAATGGTTAGTGAAAAATTCTATCGTATGATGTCATGATGTTATGTATGAGTAAACATATACACACAAAGCAAAAAAGTACTTAGGTTTAGGCTTGCAAGGAGTTCATAGGTAAGTACCCTCTTGAAGTTTAGTTGGTTCAACCTGTCCTAGAAAGTAATTAGGTTCTAGGGAATCTCAATATCACTGATCTTTCTTCATCAGACATTGTTTCAGCGCAAACCTCTTTATTAGCGACCTAAATATCCCAAAAGTCCAATCTCAATGAGCGTAGTATCGAGTATCAACCAACTTCAGACTGCACCGAAGCCGGCTATCTCACTACTTCCTAATGGCCAAGTTGTTCAATTAAAGGTTCTAAGGTTAGTTAGTTATTCATGACACCACACATCGGCCCCGTATTCTCCTTGACTAAACTCAAGGGCTACCAGTACTAATAAATATGTCACACTAACGTAGACATTGCTCCAACCATATCGGTATACCCTGCACAGTTTCCACAATCTATTTCTACTTACCTAATGGTGTTCTCCGATCCATGTAGAGGATCAAAACAAACCCAAACAAAAGCCCAAAATGTAAAGCAAACAAATCAAACAATAAAAGCAATTAAATGTGATCTAGCTCTAAGGTAACCCCACTTTTAATATAGTTAGCTTTATTATCCCCAGCAGAGTCGTCAGTTCTGTGATACGGTGGGAGAACTGACTTGGTTGTTTTGCGTTTTATCGCAAATGTTGTGGGTAGCAAGAGTTTCCACTGACTTTTATTTTATCTAATATAGGAAAGGGTGAAAAGAACAGGAAAGACCTTTGAGATATTTTCTTGAGTTTGGGGGGTAGGTTATGAAAAGGGAAGGTCTTATCACCCTTTTCATCCGTATTTATCTACAGGCTCTTAATTGCTTGCTAAATCATTTTGAAAGTTGCTTTATTTCGGCAAACTTTGTAATGATTCTCGTCTCTAAGAATGTATACAAAGTGTTGGTTTTGAAAATAGTTCAAAGAGATGTTTGTTTTTGAATATGTTTTTGAAAGTGTAAGTGTGGAAATGGTTTTAGTTTGTGAGCAAGCAACTACGAGCGTCCTACCTGTCGCACTTGCAAAATCAGAGCAAAGAGATGAACTCAATTGCGACATTAATGATAGGAAAAGAAATGTAGTGATAAATATTTGAGATTAAGCCATAAATTGACTTAAATCAACACAATGAAGTCGCCACCGCACTTTATTGTTTCCAAAGGGAAATGGGAAAAATCGAACAAAACCCACAATGAAATAAAAGATCAGAGATCGAGGTACGGGGGTCGGTTATGCAAAGGGAAGGTATTAGCACCCTAAGCATCTATGGTATTCCATAGGATCCACTTTGTTTGGTTTCTTTTAAAAGTAATGTCATGTAAAGGTTTACTTGCTAAAGGAAAAGAATGAATGAGTATTTGTAAACAAAAGAAAATGAAATATTTTTTTAGTATTTTTGTTGCTCGCCTTGGGTCGTAAAACTTAGTGTCTACGTACTCCCTCGTGCAATGGGAAATTCAAAGCATCGTAATTCGGCTAGAAAAGACTTGTTTGTTGGTTAATTTTAAACAAGGAGAGAAGTCGTCATTGTTAGGAGAGAAATCTCGACTAACGCCCACAAGGTGTGAGAAAGATGGACCATGCGTCAGCAAGAGTGAGGGTTTGAGAACACCTCTAGTACTCAAGTTGAAAAGACAAAACCTTTATAACCACGGGGATAGGAGAATGTTGCTCGACTATCAATGAATCATGTATCACCTTGAAAAAAGTTTGAAGCGTAAAGGTGCTCGAGCGCACAAAAGAGTTTGAATGAGTTGAATTGTTTTTGTTAATTTTGAAAGATGTCGAAGTATGATTAAATGTATTGATGTTTGTTTAAAGAAAAGAAGTTTAAAAAGAGAAGGCACTCGACAAGGTTGAGTTTTATTATGAAAGAGGTTTGTGTTTATAAACAAAGAAGATTTTGAAAGAAGATGAGAAGGTTTTGAAAATTAAAGAATATGGGAGGAGATGAAGGGACTATCCTAAAGCATAAGGTAAAAGCTAAGGAAGGGCATTGTCTAACCAACAAGAAGCCAATACTTAACATTATGGGTCAAGATAGAATTCCCATTCTTTGGATTGAAACCAAGCAAGCAAAGATACTAGACCTCTTGAGAAGGACCAAAATTCAAGTGTATTAAGTCTTCACAAAAATTGGGCAGAGTAACGGCTGTATATAGATGAATTCCATTACAAAGAAAGTATGTAATCACAATAACCTGCATACAAAACAAACAAACAACCCAATGTCTTGAGGTAAACCTCAAGAGCTCCAGACAAAATATCCATTAAGGTCACAAGGTCTCCAACATAAGCCAATGTCTCTAATCCTAAGTCCAAGGAGTCCATCACTCCATAATGCCAAGGATAGTAACTAAATAGTCCAAGTATCATTAATGTTTTTTATGGTTCATGTTTATTATTAGGTGTCTTTAAAAGGAAAATAAAAGCTCAAGTGAGCAAATTAAAAATGACATAAAAGTAAATGCTCAAGTGAGCAAATATGAAAAATAGCATAGAAGTAAATGCTCAAGTGAGAAAAATAAAAATGGCATGAAATGTAAATGCTTAAAGTAAATGGTACATAAAGTAAAGAGCATAAAATAAAATCATAAAATAGAGTCAATTGTTAGAAATTAGTGGTTAGTTAGATGACCATCTTGAAACTTGCATTTGAAACTCATTAGAGGATTGGTATAACCAAAGTCTCCACACAACAAGTTGCGTTTTCTTTTTGTCAAGTATATCATCCATTTTGGAATCCTCAAAAAGTAACATTTAATGATCAACGATGTTTAAGTGATTTGCGTTGACCAAAAGTGATGTAGATCCATTAGAGGATTGGTAGAACCAAAGCCTCCACAGAATGAATCTCAAGGTTATTGGATCAAAGAGATCAAATTAACATACTTGGGCTTGCAAACATAGGTTTGGGTCACGAATGAATATTTATTCGAATCGGGACAAAATTTAGCACTATGTTAAGCAATCGCAAGTGGACTTATGTAGAAGTTGCACCTATTTTGAGGTCGGTCAATAACAATCTATGTACTTCATGTTTGGATAAATGATATAGAGATCATCACCCCTTAACATGTAGCACATTTTAAAAAAAGAAAGGGATAAGATGAAGAGGGAGGGGAATGATAAGCTAACTTGGATCACTGCCTCAAATTTCTTTCATCTTTAAATTCAATCACTCATCTAGATGGATTAAAGCACTAAACATATCATTAATCAAAAGCACCAAAAATGAATTAAATAATTCACTCTTTGGTATATTTGAATTGATGAACATTTATCCAACTTCATCTACACCACAAATTCCATTGAATTTAAAGAGAAATTGGATATTTAAAATTGCAATCTAAACCAACAATCAAAAGGAGTGAGTAGAAAAACATTTATGGATCAAAACGGCCCCAAAACAAGGCAAAAAATGCATTCTGGTTTTGTGCAAATCGATTGCACTACAGTGCAAATCAATTTGCACAATGCTTTTTTTCAAAATTTTGCATGAAATGCTTCTGTGTAATCGATTGCACAATGTTACTGTAGGAAAAATAGCATTTCAAAAGGCAGAATTCTTGTTCAAACTTTCCATCAAATACCTTATGATCATGGATCCTATTGAGCACGAAAATTCCATCAAATTATGAGAAAATAGCGCCAATGGAATAACTAAACAATGCTCAATGAATCAAACCCAAAGATCAACAAGAGATCACATTGTGAAAGATGGAAAATCCAACTTACCAAAGGTAGATCTAGAGAATTATCAACACAACTTCAAGAATTTGCTTCAATTCAGCCACAAGAATCAATTGCCCTGGCTTGGATGTAGAGAATTGATGAACAAAAAGTGTTTGGATGAAGGTTTAGCTCAAAGATTAGTAAGCTTCAATGCAAATCTTACTAACTTTTTTTTTTGAAAATGCAGCTTTGAGTGAATTTGGTAGATGGAGAGAATTGAGAGATTTTTTAGCAAAGTGATTTTAGCTATCAAAAGCTTCAGATTTGAATGAAATGAGGGCTCTATTTATAGAGATTAGGATTGAGATTAGTGGTAATTTGGTAATTGATTCTTGGAGCCAAAATATGAATTAATGATAATTCTTTCAAAAATTAGAGCCAAAATTTGAATTAATGAATATTTTTAAAAATGCAAGATTGGCACCAAAATTTGAATTAATGATATATCTTTCAAAAAATGAAGAAAAATTGGAGCCAAAATTTGACAAGCTTGAAATTGCTGATTTTTTTTCTCCCGATTTTCACGTTGTGCAATCGGTTGCACTACAGTGCAAATCGATTTGCACAGTGTATTTTTTTAAGAATTGCGCAAAATGCACTTTGTGCAATTGATTGCACTCTAGGAGCAATCGATTGTATAGTGAAAAAATGAAAAAATTTAAATTATTTTCCTTTGCAAATAGAGATTTTAGGGAAATAATACCGGAAAACCTTATTTGCCATATGCTTCGACTCGGTACCTACAAAACACAAATATGCAAAGACAAAGACAAATATTTTTTATATTTTGATTAGAAGTTAGTCAACAATACAAGAGCAAACTTAAAGATAAGATGCAAATATGATGAATGAAGCTATTTGTTAATGATTGAGACCAAATGACAAAATATGATATGAAAGTGCGACTGAAAAAGTTAGGGGCAAAATTTATGGTACAACATCTTCCCCTATTTAATTATCTTTTTGCCAGATAGGCGGAAAGTAATTAAATACAAACATGCCTGAATTTCGTCCCTGATGCAATGAGATGATACCATATGTTATGGACTCTTTTTTTGACATATATTTTTTGAATGATGTATGAGATGAGATAGACTCTGGTAATATGGAAAGACTCAAAACTGGAAACTTATGGTAGCTCAGATGAAATGACGTGGAAAGACACGCTAGGGAAACTACAAGATATTTCTGGATATATGTCAGAGTGACAAGGAGTAACCAGCAATACTTGGAAAAAAGGGGTAAAACCCGAGATGGGAAGCGGCGACATCCAAGAATGGCATTGAATGGGGCGAGAAACTCTCTGGAAAAGACAATCAGAAGCATCTAGAAGAACATTAGATGTGGGATGAGACCAAATCTGAAGCTACATCGGAGTCGTCTAGAAAAGACACTGGACGGAAAACAAATATAACATCCAATATTGGCTTTGGACGAAGGGAAAACTCAACGTCTAATAATGGATTTAGACAAGAGAAAAAAAATCACAACATCCAATACTGGCTTTGAATGAAGGGAAGGCTCAACGTCTAATAATGGCTTTAGACGAGAGAAAAGATTACAACATCCAATATTGGCTTTGAATGAGAGGAAAACTCAAGGCGTCCAATACTGGCTTTGGACGGCAGAAAAGATAAAAACATCCAATACTGGCTTTGTATGGAAAAAGAGATATTGACATTCAATACTGGCTTTGAATGAAGGAGAAGGTAACAACATCCAATACTGGCTTTGGATGGAAAAAAAGATCTTGACATTCAATACTAGCTTTAAATGAAGGAGAAGGTAACCATATCCAATACTGGCTTTGGATGGAAAAAGAGATCTTGACATTCAATATTGGATTTGAATGAAGGGAAAGATCAACATCTAATAATGGCTTTAGAAGAGAGAAAAGATCACAACATCCAATATTGGCTTTGAATGAAGGAGAAGGTAACAACATCCAATACTGGCTTTGGATGGAAAAAAAAGAGACCACATATCCAAGATTAGCATTGGAAGGAAGAGAGAAACATATCATCCAAGATTAGCATTGGACGAGAGAGAGAAAGAGAGAGAGAGAGAGATAGAGAGAGAGAGAGAGAGAGAGAGAGAGAGAGTTGAACTGACGTCTGGTTTGGTAGGTGCCAAGTAAGTTGGACTTTGATCTCAAGGTGACATGTCAACTGCAACAAGACCTCAGAAAATGCAAATGAGGATGAAACACTCTTGTTATGCATTATATGTGAATGATCTATGCATGTAATGTGAATGATCTATGCATGTAATGCAGACGTTTGCGACAATGGAGTTTGACTCTTTTGTGGAGGTAAGATTGGAAGTTTGACCCCTCAACACGGAGAACTCTGCCAAATTGCTTGGGAAGAAAATATCTTGAGCCAAAATTTGTCACACTTGTAAGCTGTATTGAACTAATGATCTTCTGAGGAAAGACATGGAGAGCTGCTTGGGGATTTGTCCCAGATTAGCTGATTGTTGAAGATAAACTGATCATGGCTTCAGTTGAAAGTTGCTGGAAATGAGCTGGTCATGGCTCCAACTCTGAAATGATTATTGGAATAAACTAATCATGGCTTCAGCTCTTGAAATATTTGTTGGGAATAAACTGATCATGGCTTCAGTTCTTGAGATAATTGTTGGAATAAACTGATAATGGCTTCAGTTTCTGAAATGACTATTGGAGATAAACTGATCATGGCTTCAGCTTTGAAATGATTGTTGGGAAGGAATGCCCCAGTATGAGTCCTGAAAATGATCTTCTGGCTAACCCATTCTGAGAAAACTCGTACTGAGCAATAAATCTTGAGCTGATTCACAAATGGATATGGAATATACTTGCCCCTGATAGGGTCACTGACCAAGTTTCTCAGCTATTTGAAATTCCTTGACGAGGAAAGCTTGTTTGCAAGCAAAAATTGTTTATTCAAACATGGTAATTTTAATACAAAGTTCATGAAAAAGTTTTGAATCCAAAACCATTTTTGAAATGATGTTATTGGTGTATAGAAAATGCATCACTGGTTAAAACACAGTGGCTTATACTTGTAAAGTGAAAACAAAGGTATGAAATCAAAACAAATTATTCGCAAAAGATCATAGGAGTCAGTTTACGCAACCTTGTTGTAGTATGCTTTCAAAAGAAACCTGGCTTCAATTAGGTCTTTTGAGGGTTGTAACGTGGTCTGGTTCACGGTTTAAGAAATAAAGGATAAATGCTTAAATTTTATTTGTACCCAACCCAATCTTCGTGATGTTCTTCAGCCCTACGTTCAGTTAATTCAAAATATGCATTCAGCTTCCAAGAGATTTTGGAATTGCACTGATGGCAGCAATGATGATGGCTTAGAAGCTAAAGGATTCTTGAGACGGTAGTCACTTCTTCTTACAAAATTTTGTTGTTTTGAGGACTTTTGTCAACTCTGGTGGAGAATTTTGAGGATTTGAAGATCTCTTCTGATTAAATTTATTATTCCCAACTTTTTCCTGAACTGTTTCATTTGAGATTATAGTCAGCGGGATGCCCCGGTTTTTACATGAACTGTTTCATTTAGAATTACAGGCAGCGGGATGCCCCCAGTTTTTTGCCTAAGTCTCCTTCAGAGGTTTTGACTTAGCCGGATTTTTCTTTTGATTTTTATTTTCATTTCATTTTTCTTTTTGGAAAGATAATGACTGCCTTGCTCAATGATTACGGGGAACCATCTTTGTCATTTTTGGTTTGGGAGCATCTTTGACACTTCTTGTTGTGTGCGAAGGAAAGCTTGATCGCGACCTTTATTGAAAGGTGTCTTGCACGATTTCTCTTGTAATTAAATGCACATCCAAATTAACTGAGAATTACCTATCCCCAGGTTAAGATTGTGGGTTTTTTTGTATTGAAATAAACTCCAACTTCTAGGCTCAAAGGGGTGAACGAGGGATTAACTTCCTTATTTCTCCAGTGTTTGGGAGTTGAAACAATGTCTGTATATCCTCAGCAATGTTTTATTCGAAAGCATACCGGCAACAATTATGGGTATTTCGTTTTCATCATCCTCCCTCAAATCTTTGCATCAACAAAAGCTTGATAAAGGGAGTAAACAAGAGAAATATATTTGAAAGAAGGAAATGAAAATGATTTGAATCAAAACATTGCAATGCTCATTTCATTAAACTTAACATGAAAGTATAAACAGTATTTGAAAGCAACAATTTTAACATAAACAAAGGAAAAATGCAAACAGAAAGAAAGATGGCCTAGTGACTAATCAGTAAGAAGGATGAGTTGTCCTGTCTGAAACACTGGCTTTAGGAAGTGACTTGAGGGTACCTAGACTCAGTCTTCATCCACTTTGTTTTGGCAAAGGAATGTTGATAACATTAGGACCTGCCTCTTTGAAAATGAGAATATTTCCTTTCACCAATTCTTGCACTTTGTTTTTCAATGCATAACTCTCTAAATCATGACTGGCAGCTACCTGATGAAATTCACAGTGAAGGTCAGATCTGAACCCGGCTGAAGGAGGATTTCGAGGAATAAGAGGCCTGGTCGTAATCAAGCCCTTCTGCACCAATGCGGGATACCATTCCGTGTATGTCATATGGATGGGATCAAACTGAGCCCTATTACAATTTTAATTTTGTGCAATATTCTGTTGTTGAGGAACCTGAACTGGTTGAGCATTAACCACAGGAGTAGCAGCCGTTAATTGTGGTTGATTAGTGTATTGAGGCCTACGATGAGGTCCTCTTCTCTCAATCGAGACAACATTGGCTTCTACCTCTTTATTCTTCTGAAAGTTCCCAAGGTATTTCTTTGCACCATTAGAAGATTCAGCAGCTTTAGACACTTTATCGTTCTTGATTCCTTCTTCTAATCTTTGGCCGATAGTCACCAGGTCTGCGAAGCTGGAGGACACACTACCAATCATCTTCTCCCAAAAGAAAGGGGACAAAGTATCCATGAACAATCCAGTTAGCTCTTTCTCTACCAGAGGTGGTTCAACTTGAGATGCCAGTTCTCTCCATCATTGAGCATACTCCTTGAAAGATTCTTTCTCGTTCTGAAACATATTTTGTTGTTGGAAACGATCAGGTGCCATGTCAAGGTTGTATTTGTATTGCTTTATGAAAGCATCAACAAGATCTTGGAAGCATTGGATACAATTTCAATGAAGCTCCACTCAGACTATCTCGAAAACAATGGATAAGAAGCTTGTTATTCTTTGTGTAAGCAGACATCTTTCAAAATTACATCACCAAATGACTTCTTGGACAAGTGTGCCTCCGGTATTTCTAAAAATCGGGAGTCTTGAACTTTGTAGGCATAACCAGATCAGAAACTAGGTACATATTTTCAGTAGCAATACCAAAGACATTATTACCTTCCATAGCTCAGAGTCTTTTCTCTAAAGTTTGATACTGTTCTTTGAATTCTTCCAACTCACTAAAGTATCCCTGACTCACACTTAGAGGACTGGCAACATGGTACTCAAAGAGAGGATTCCCAAAAGCAGCTTGTGCAGCAGGTTGATGAGAAGCAGTATGAACGATTGGCCAAAGTTCAGTGAAAACTGGAGCCTGAAAGACTGGCCAACCATTAAAGTAATTGCAACAAGAGGAGAGTAGTTCTGAGGTAACCCAAACTCTGGTTATGCAGTAGATGCATGCTGGATAGGTTGAGTGTCAACAACAGCAGTTGGGATTTCAGATATCACAGTCCTTTGAGGTGGCTCTCCTCTGGAAATCAGGACTTGCATCATCTCAGTAAGTTTGGCCATGCCTGACTTCAACTCATCGATTTCCATTCTGACTTCCATGTTGTGTTGTTCTTGGTTTTCCATTCTCAATCTGACAGCAGCTCTAGTCCCGTAGTTGTGTTGAGGAATCACCTTAACGGTAGACGACTAACTGGAAGAAAGAAGCAACTGGGAATAAGATCCTGAATAACTTGGATATATATAGAATGATATAGAGGATGAAAATGATATGTAATGTGTGATACGGTGGGAGAACTTACTTGGGATGTTTTACGTTTGATCGCAATTGTTGCGATTAGCAAGAGTCGCCACCGACTTTTCTTTTATCCAAAAGAAAAGGCTGAAAAGAACAGGAAAGACCTTTGAGATTATTTCTCGAGTTCGTGGGGTAGATTATGAAAAGGGAACGTATTAGCATCCTTTTCATCTATAGTTATCTATGGTCTCTTATTTGCTTGCTAGATCACTTGATTTTGTTTGAAAATATGCTTTGTGGTGGTTTTTGAAAGTATTTTGAAAAGGCGCCTTCGTTTAGGCAAACTTTTTAATAGTTCCCGTTCGTAAGAACGTATACAAAGTGTTGGACTTTTGAAAATGTTTCATGTTTGGAAAAGGTTTTGAAAGTGTTTTGAAAGTGTAGGTGTTTGTTTTTTAAAATAAGAAAGGATGTTTGATTTGAAAATGAGCAAGCAACTAGGAACAATATACCTACTCAAAAGTCTTTGTTCATTTCTTCCTTTCCTTTGATATTGCTATCTTACCATTGATTGATAAGAAGTCTTATCTTTGGATGTAAAGGGACGGGCATGGGTCATCGTATAGCCATGATAACAATGTTGTGAGATATGTTAGCATTTCTATTTGAGGGACTAATATCATTTGAAAGGAAACATTTGTAGCGTCATCGAGGGACTATGATCTTATATTTTTGATTTCTTTTTTCTAAGACATCTCACATGCATAACATTGCCATTTTTGTAAGGCAACAAAGTGGAATTACCCTAAGGGTGCAAGTGTACAAATGTGTTTGATTTATATGCATTGTTTATCTTGAATTAGGTTTTGCTACTTGTTGATTTTAGTCTTACCATACAAACCCTAATTACTAGCATTTATATTAAAGCGATAAATTGCGGAAAGTAAAATTACTACGCTATTACATCATTAGAGAAGGGGGTATAAAATTTACAAATGGGGATTGCAAGAAAATTAAACCTAATTATCTATTACAACCATATTGAAAATTATACAATAATTGAATAAATGTACAAGAAAATAAATGGAAAGGTAGAGGAATTTTTTTTATTTTAGGAAAGGGTCTTGGTTTTAACCTAATTAACTAAAAGAAATAATTAATTAAATTAATAAAATTAACCCTAAATTAATTAAGAAAATAAAATTAAACCTAAATAAATTAAGAAAAATAGTATGGAAATTAATTAATTAAAAGAAAACCTAAATTCTAAGTTAATTTTAATTAAAAATAGAATAACTAAATCTAAATCTAATTATTAATTTAATAAGAAAAAGAAATTAAGTTTTTTATAAGAAAAATGTTTTTTGTCTTTTGTTTTTAAAGGAATAAAATATATAGAATGCAAATAATAAATAAAAATATTTTTTTGGTATTTTTTATATGAATATATTAATAATAAAAATATAAAGAAAAAAAATATTAAAATTATAATAAAAAAAATTTAAAAAAAAGTTTTATGAGCTGACACATGAGCTTATGTATTGGCTCATGCATGTTTTGTATTGGCTCATGTGTCGGCTCATGTATTGGCTCATGTATGTTTCTTGCTCCTGGAAGTCAAAACAACTCAGTATGAGTCGATGCATACTGGTTTTGTGTCGACTCATAACCATTTCGTGTCGATGCATACGTGTTCGTGTCGACTCATAAGATGTTTTGAACATAATATGTGTCGACTCATAGCATTTCGTGTCGACACATAACTGATGTTTTTGCTTTTATCACTGTTTTGCTACATGTAAAAGTTAATTCTCAACATATGGTTAGTAAAAATGAAAAGCAAGCATATGGTTAGCTTCAAGGCAATGATATCTACATTTTATCTTCACAAATGAACCATTAGTGATGCTTATATGAAGAGTTCAAAGTCAAGAAAACTTACCTTGAAACTGAAATTTGTGCTTTGAGTTTGAGCAACTGTATGGGCTGTTGTTGAGCTTGGGAAGTGATGATAGTGATGTTACAAAAGTTGTTTTTTTGTTTGAAAAACTTATATATGATGTATGTGGAGTGTTTGGATGGTTTGTTTGGAGAAAACTTGCAAGGTATGAGATTCAAAGATTTGGACTTCAAAGCTCAAAAATGAAGGTTTTGTGGACAATTATGGTTTTTGACAGCAAAAATGATTTTGAGTATTAGTTTCCCCTTCTTTTTTCTGATCTCTTTCTCTTGCATTTGGCCTCTCTATTTATAGAGAAGGTTTGAGACTTCAAACAACTCATATTTTGAATCACATGTTATGGCTATCTTGCTTGTTTTTTAAGCAAGCATGAAGAACATGTTTCCAATGCTTATACCAAGCTATCTAAAGTGGTTGATCACATTAAACGTGTTTGTTCTGACTTATAGAAGTTAATTGTGATTATAACAACAAGTTAGAGGCTCAAGAAATTGACTTTATGATTAAAGTGAACTTTGCAAGAATGGCAATGGTGCCTTTGTGCCAAAAATGGAAATATGCAATGGACAATACTTGAACCACTTGGATAATGGTTCAACCAATTGTGTAAACATCTGATTATGGATAGATTTGAAAGTCAAGAGGCCTGCAAAGTGAATATTATGCAGCATGGCTAATATTTTGGTTCCTTGTTCATCACAAATCTTCCTTGTAAATCAAGAATGAATGTCCAACTTCAGATCCTTGAATCACCTAGCTCAAATATGATAAATTCTTTCTCTTGGATGTTTTGGAAAGATTGAAACACCCTCTATAACTTTCATGTTGGCCATTTTGACAAAATCATCTTATAACTATGTGAAAAAATGCCAAGAAGTTGGGACAAAATCCTAACAAAAACTGCTGAAAATTTCTCTAAGTGTTTATTAAAAGTGCCATGACTTCCTAAATTTATAACTCAAAATCCAAGCATTTCTAAAAAAAGTCCTGCCCTCCAAAGTTTTAGATCTTATTGAGATCTACAATTTTCATGTTGGAAGTTTTCCTTCGATCATCTTGCATCATGGTGAAAAGTTGGCATGAAGAAATGAAATTATCATGTATAAAAAACACTTAGAAATTTTTTTAAGTCTTAAAGAGTTTGAATTTTCACATTGACTTTTGACTTTTTTTTGATTTCTTGATGATCAAGTTTCAGATTTTTGAATGTCTTGATGAATTTTGATCTTTGAGACTTAATGTTGACCAAAAAGTCAAAGTTTAACTTTTGGTGCTACAGTTGACTTTTTCATTAATACAGCTGATTTTCGGTCTCTTGGTCAATTGATAGAAAAGACTTGAAACTTGACATGAGCATTCTTGAAGGTCCATATTGATCCAAGAACGTCAATTGAAGTATTAGAAGTCCAATTGTCGTTATGCAAATTCAAACCCTAATCTTGAGGTATCAGTGTTTAGGAGATGGCTTGACCTAGTCAATACTGGTGCAAGCTTGAGCTTTCGCAGATCTTATGAGAAAATTCTTGAGAAATGAGAGGGAAAATTTTGGGGTACAACAACTGCCCCTGTTAAATCTTCTTAAACCTGAAGAGTTAGATTGGTGGGTCCGCCATTCATGACTTGAAGGTGGAAGATTATTGAACACTAGAGTGCCTAGAAATTTGCACTCGAAGATGAATTGTGAATGGGCTTATAGATTCCATTTGGAGGAATGATGGAGATTTTCCAGAGATGGGCTTGTAGATGCCATCCAAAGGTAATTGTTGACAGAAATTGGACTAAGTCTGAACTTGATTTCAACTGGAAAAGAATCAGAATAAATCTTTGGAGCGATTTATCTGAAACTAGCATAAGTCTTGTACGTTGTTTGACTGGGAAGAATCAGAATAAATCTTGGAGCGATTTATCTGAAACTAGTAAAAGTCTTATACGTTGTTTAACTGGGAAGAATCATAATAAATCTTGGAGAAATTTATCTGAACCAGAAATGTTCATTTGGAAAGTATCATGATAAACCATTGAGAGGTTTAAACTGAACCAAAAGAGGTGTTGAATATTCTTTAACGGGAGAGAATCAAAGTAGATCTTTGAGCGATTTATCTGAACCAGATAAAGTACCTACTAGGAAAGAATCAAAATAAATCATTGAGAGGTTTATCTGAACTAGCAGGGATTTGGGGAAGAATCAGAATAAATCATTGAGAGATTTCTCTGAACCAAAAATGTTCATTTGGAAAGTATCAGGATAAATCGTTGAGAGGTTTAAACTGAACCAAAAGAGGTCTTGAATATTCTTTAACTGGAGAGAATCAGAGTAGATCTTTGAGCGATATATCTGAACCAAAGAAAGTACCTACTAGGAAAGAATCAGAATAAATCATTGAGAGATTTATCTGAACCAACAGGGATTTAGAGAAGAATCACAATAAATCGTTGAGAGATTTATCTGAACCAAAAATGTTCATTTAGAAAGTATCAGAATAAACCTTTGAGATATTTAAACTAAACCAACAGAGGTCTTGGATGAACATCAGAATAATATTCATAAATGAATTGTATCTGACTCATATCTGAGAGATGTACTGAATGAGAGTCAGAATGACATTCATATCTGGATCGTATCTGGACTGTATTGGAAAGGTATGCTGAAAGAAGTATCAGAATGATATCCATATCTGGACCGTATTTGAATGAGTGACAGAATGACATCCAAATCTGGATCGTATCTGGACTGTATTTTGAATGAGTGACAAAATGACATCCGAATCTGGACCACATCTGGACTGTATTTAGAAGAGAATCTGGACTAAGTATCAGAATGCCAGCCATATCTGGATCGCATCTGAACTGTTTCTAGAAGAGAATCTGGAGTAAGTACCAAAATGTCAGCTATATCTGGATCGCATCTGAATTATTTCTAGAAGAGAATCTAGATTAAGTATCAGAATGTCAGCCATATCTAGATTGCATTTAAACTGTTTCTAGAAGAGTTAATGGGAAGGGGCCCATGTAGATTGCTTCAGCTGGTCGTGTAGACACTTGCCCTAGATTTTTACAGGTATTAGTTTTTGACCTTTTGAAGATTATTGATAATAGCCATCTATTGATTAACCTTATCCTGAAAAAGGTAAAATGTTAGTTGTATGCAATATCATGATGTATGAAATGCATGGTACAATGATGTTCTCAAAATAAATGAGATTGTGTCGTATGCACTTGTCATGTACGTAATATGATGCATGAAGGGTGAAATGTTATTTGAATGTATCTTTGTCTGGGAAAATAAATCCTTGACAAATGTTGGGGAGTCATTAAATCCCGGACTACTGTTGAAGAGTAGGTGAGTCCTCAAATTTTGCTTAGAATATTTCCACCAAGGATTCCTGTTTCGTTTGAGGAGAGCTCCGTTGGGGAATGTTGAAATCTCTATGGAGAGTGTTAATTCTTACTTGGATAAAAAGAGTTCAGGAGTCTCAATTATTCGTTGCTCTACTGGGGAGTCGAAGTTGAGCTGATATCTGGTTGGGTCCAGGCTTTACAGTAACTTGTTGGGGATTGTAGAGTAGTCTACTGGGGAAGAGGAGTTGCGGTCCTTTGATTTGTAGTAGTCAGAGAGGAAAACTCAAATTGGGGAATGTGTAGTTTGTTGGGGAAATAAACTCTGTTGTCGGTCTATTGGAGAGGTGTCTTCTTCACTGGGGGAAATCCTCGAGAGTTCTTGAGGTCGACTCAGCTGGTGAGAAGTTTTCAGAGATTGAAACTGTGGCTGGGAGTCATCCTATGAGAAGGATCTTGGGGAGATTTGTCACTGCCCCTAGTAGTAAGTGTTGTAGTAATGCCAGAAAATGTTTTCTTGGTCGCACATGACCCTTTATGTGGGAGCCTATTTTCCCCCAGAGTTAATGTGGTGCACCTTGACGCTTGAGATTTTGATCACATTTCCGGTAGCCCTAAACTTCCTAGAGATATTTTCTAAGACTGTTATGGAAGAAACCGAAGACCTGATACTGACACCATCTGATACTACTGGCACAGACGAACAAATTGGTGGTTCCCAAGATCTTTGGTCAAGTCTCAAATTTTTTTAAGAACTGTCATGGGAGGATCCGAAGACATGATACTGACACCATTTGATACTAACACCGTCTGATACTATTGGTACAGACAAGCAATTTTATAGTACCGGAAGTCTTCATAGTGGATTTTGTTCAAACCCATGGTCAATGTAACATTGCCCCTTGAGTGATACATATGGAAATTTGCCCCTGGTTATTCAATAATTCTTTGAGAGATTCTTTGAATCTCGACTTGACTTCCCCAAATGTGTTGGACAATGGTCATTCTGTGACCCTTGATTATGAGAGATTTGTCATTGGAAGCGTCTTTCCATTTGAAGTGATTTTGTTTACTGAGAGAGCTTTCGTTCACTGGATATTCGTTGTGTGAATTTCTTCGCTGTCAAACAAATAGCCATATGCAAACAGCGATATCCAAGTAATGCAAAGTTTATGTTTGTCTTGAAATTTTGAAAATGCGTTTTAGCAAGTAAAGAAATTTTGTAAGAAAAATTCAACTCAGTATGTAGAGTAAAGCCTTACAGGAGTCAGGATACCTTTTATAATAGTATGCTTTCGAACTAACCCATGCTTCAATTAGGACTTTTGAAGGGTTGTAGCGTGGCTTGGTTCACGGTTTAAGAAACAAAGTATAAAGGCTCAAAGTGTATTTGTATCCACCCGCTCTTCGTGATGTTCTTCAGTCCTAAACTCAGGTAATTTTGCGTTTGAACTCCAATTGAGTATGGAATAACATTTTGGTGATGGTTCATACAAGTTAAGTTTGTCGGAAGGCAGTCATTTTTGCAACATTTTTCATGTTGTTAAGGATTTGTAGTGACCTCTTTCTTTTGATTTATTATCCCTGGTTTTTGTCTGACTGTTCTTGTTTTTGAGATTACAGTCAGCGGGACGCCCCAGTTTTCTTTAAGTCTCATTCGTAGGTTTTGACTTAGTGGGATTTTCTTTTGAGAGATAATGACTGCCTATTTGATAGGGAACCATCACCATCTTTTGGTTCAGAAGGAATGTTTTTGATGTCATTCATTGTATACTGAACGTGCGTTTGAACTAACTGAGAGACTATCCTGCCCCAGGTTTTGATTAAAGGTTCCAATTTTTGTAAAAAAGAAAACTTCTACTTCTTTGGCTCGAAGGGGTTGACTAGGGGTTATCCTCCTTATAACTGCAGTGTTTAGGAATTGAAAGAATGCATTTACATCGTCAGCAAGGTCTGCTCAAAAGCATATTGTATGAGATTATGGCATTGTTTTTGTCATCCTCCCTCTAAAGGATTGCAACTTTTTGAAACAAGAGTTGAATATCATAAAGGGATTAAAAAGCATAGTTTAAATATAATGAAAACGAGTGGATTAAATCAAGACAAACATATGCAATGCATTAATGAAACAAAGTTTAACATTAATAGATAAGTGATTGAACAATGAAAGAGATTACAACTTGAAAATTCAAATGAACAAAAGCTTTCAATGATTCGTCATAGGAGCAGTGATCACGTTTGGAGTCTCTGGAAGGTCAAACTCGGTCTCCTTGGCATCAATCATGTCTTGGACCTTGTTCTTCAGAGCCCAATAGTTGTTTGTGTTGTGTCCCAGACTATCAGAGTGGTATGCACACCGTTCATTAGGATGATAGGTAGGAGCGGAAGTGTTTGGGTTCTGGAGAGTAGCCTTTAACGTAATCAGTTATGCCTTCAACATGTGTTGTAGCGCTTGAGCCAGCGACATGTTGATCTTAGTGAATTGTCTTTTATGCGCTACCTCCTTACGCTGATGCCCCTGTCTTTGTTGAGTAGGCGTAGGATTAGAGATCAAGATTTCTCCTATATGTTGGTCATGACGACTCTTTTGACCATACACAGCATTGGACTCTTTCTTCCCATTGTATGGATTTTTCTAAGCATCAGAGGGTGTAGATCCTTGGATCTTTCCACTTTTGATGTCAGCTTCGACTCTTTTACTAGTCAGTATTAGCTCGGTGAACCCGGTCGAGGAGCTTCCGATTAGGTGTTTGAAGAAAGGTCCTGTCAAAGTTCCCATGAAGATGTCAATCATATCTCTATCAGTTAAAGAGGGTTGCACCCTACCAGCCAGATCTCTCCACCTTTATGCGTATCCTTTGAAGCTCTCATTTGAACCCATGGTCAAGTTCTACAATTGCACACGAGTTGGTGCAAGATCAGCGTTGTACTGGTACTGCTTGTAGAAAGCAGCAGCTAAATCCTCCCAGGTGAGGATGCGAGAATGGTCCAATTGATAGAACCATTCAAGTTGAGTCCCTACTAGGATCTCTTGGAAGAAATGTGTTGTACCCCAAAATTTTCCCTCCCATATTTCTCAAGACATGTCAAGAAGAATCCCCAAATGGCTCAAGATTGCTCAAGAGTTGGACAGTTAAGTTATCTCCTAAGGCAGTCAACCTCAAATTAGGGTTTTGTGTTGCATCAAGGTCTTTGCATCCAAATGACCCCAAGTTCTCCCAAATGTCATAATATGTTCTCAAGTTCATCCATGTCAAATTTCAAGCCTTGCAGAGGAAGTTTGGTCAGTCAATTGCTCAAGAGGTCCAAAAATCGACTGTGCTAGGGCAAAAGTCAACTGTGACCCATATACAGTCAAACTTCAATATTTTTTGTCAACATTCTCATTTTTAAGGATATTTCATCATTTGATCAAAGGTTGATCATGACTCATCAAGGATTTCCCAAAATTCATCAATACTCAAAAGTTGCTAAATTAGGGTTTTGTAGGAAAAAGTCAACTCAACTTTGACCAAGCATAACATTCTCATACTTTATGAGAAATGACCCATCCAAAGCTCATTTTTAAGAGGATGCAATGTCCTACAATCCATATTAACACCACAAGATCAAGAAATGCACTCACAAGAAGTTATAAATTTGGACATTATAGGTCATTTTTGAAAGTCAACAAAAACACTTTTTTTCCAAAGCTTATAACTTGAGCATGGAATATCAAAATGATATTCGACCTAAAGTTTTGATTAGAGTACATCTCAAGGTTTCTAAAAAGTCCAAGAACACTTCCAAAAGTTCAAAATTGAAGAAGTTATGCATTGTTGAATTTGGGCATTTTTGCAAAATTGCCAAAAGTCAACTATCCCCAAAACTTCAAATTTTGTCAAATGGGCCCACTTTTTTCCACTTGATTTGATCTTGTCACACTACACACGTGTCCTATCTTGAGTCTTGTGTCCATTTATTGATTTTTCTATTTTATTTGATTTTTATTAAATTAATTCATTTTAAATCAATTTAAATTAAAATAAAATCTAAATATTGATAACTTAGGATATTTTTGATTGATACAGGCCTTAATTGTCATCATGGACATGATAAAACTCGTATCTCACCATAGCATGAACAAATATTTGATTTTTGGACAAAATTGGAAAGATTTTAATGGAGGATCAAGCCATATCTTCAAACATCAATGCATAAAGATTCAAAGTCCAAAACTTGACCTAATTCATTACATATTACTTATACAAGAAAGAGGCACGAATATTAGAGGTTATAGGCTGCTAAATCACAAGAATCAAACTTGGAAAAATTGCAAAAAAGCTTGAATATGAAATCTGTCTTAGAGGTGCTTTCAACATAAAATCTCAACGCTATTCTCTTGCTGGACATCCACTGAGTCTGTGGCAATCAAAAGCAAGACCATTCACCTCCTCAAACACATTGTAATTGACATACGACTTCCCTCTGAACTTGCTTTCGTGTTTCAAGATTTACGCATCATTACAAGAAACTAATGGCATATTTGCAATCACCAAACAATTTCCATGCTTTCCATATTATTTGATTGCATTTATCTGTTCTATAATCCAAAACGCCATTGTAGGGTTTCCTAGGTTTGTTTTAGGGGTTTTTGATGCAGGTGAAATTAGGCTTATTCATGGACATGGTTGAGGCCGTGATGAAGAGACGAGTTCATCCATGGCATCATCTTTCATTTATATGGCCTAAAGAGGATTATTGAATCAACCTGCGCCTTTTGCTGCAGATTTAAATCCGCAGGTAATCCCTGTGAAAAGCTGAGGACAGGGACGACAACGTGTCCCCATCCTATTGCACCATTCAAACTTCCGCGCTTTTTATTTTTTTGTTCAGGAATATTAACTTGTTTCCAATATAATAATTGCTATTTATTCCACTAACAAATAAAAGGCGTTGGCTCAGTGGCAAGGCGTGTGCTTGGTAACTAACAGGACCTGGGTTCGAATCCCAGACCCACCATATTCCTTTGCATTATTTTTCAATAGGTTATTTTGTGTGAACTCCTGCGCGCGGTACATGATACTCCCTCAAATCTCCAAATGCCAGATGGCCCCAGGCTAGATCTGGTGGCCAAGATTGAACGTGCACCATACGCCTTAGTCAACATGCACACGTGGAATTATGAAAAGTCAATACAGGCTTGCACTAATGGGCCTTGAAAATTGTTGAATCTCACCCCTGATCTGGGCCCAAACCCCTTTGGTTATTTCTTTTTTCTTTCTATTGCTTTTATTTATTTATTTATTTGTATTATTATTTTTATTATTTAAACTAACCAATTAAAATCTTTTTCTCATAAAATCAAAAAAACAAAAATATATTTTATTTATTAAAATTAAATTCAGCACTTTATTTTTGTAAATAAATTTTAATTCAATTAATCTAGTTTTAATTAGGTATAACTTTTAATATTTTTGCAATAATTAAAATTAATGTAGATAATTAGATTTTATTAACATTAATCAATTTATTTTTATTTCTTTAAATATCCAAAAATCCAAAAATATCTTTTTTTTAATTAATTTAATAATTAACCTAATTTAATGTCTTTTAATTCAAAAATAACAAAAAAAAAATCACTTTCTTCAAAAAGGGTCAAAACCCTAAAAAACTCGCATTCGCTTTAGCTTTTCGCACGTGATCTATTTTGCCATATTGATGTATCTGTTTCTCGGGATGTAATAGTTTAATAGGACCTTTAATTATTTTACCGCTTTATTTATTTTCTGCATTTTAATTTCAAGGGTTGTTTTTGGCGATGTAAATACCCGACGCCTTGTAATAGTTAGATTTAATTTCCACAATTTAATTTCCGCAACTTATAAGCTGTTAGATGTTTGGTAAATAGGGAATGCATGACAAGATCGAATGTATGAACTTAAAATCAACATAGATAACCATTGACATGTACAAAGACAAATTAATTGAAAATAACACACTCACACATGCGCACTCTTAGCGTACACCTCACTTGGTTGCCTTCGAACGTGGTCATTAAGTATAGGAAGTTTTAGAGGTCGCCCTCTTGTCCAAAGATCATAGTTGCCTCGAAACGGTCGCCTCGGAAAAATGATCTAAGACATTAGGGTTACCACTAAGGCGTCCTAACATTGCTTTAGTCACCACACGTCCCTTAATCGAATTGACCCTTAAAACTCCAACGACGATGCTACATACTCATCAATAGTGGGATAGCATTGTCTAAAGGACATTAGCACAAATTGATTCCTTTTTTCGAGTAGGTAGATGGTTCTTAATTACTTGCTCTCTCAAAACAAAATAAAACTTTTCGCACTTACACCTTTCAAACAAAAACTCCTTTCAAACCCACAAACACAAAGAAAAGCAAATTTTGAAAACACTTTGAGCAAGTACCTAAGATCCCGTTGATAACCACAGATAGAAAGGGTGCTAACACCTTCCCTTTCTATAATCTACCCCCCGGACCCGAGAAACATCTCGAAAAAGGAATTTTTCTGTGCTTTTTTCCTTTCCTTGTTGGATAAAATAAAAGACGGTGGCGACTCTTGCTTACAGCGACATTTTGAAAAAACAAACGCAAAACGCAAACCAGTATTCCAAAAGACAGCCAGTTCTTTCCCACTGCATCACAGAACTGACGACTCTGCTGGGGACGCTTAATAAGTGGGGTGTACCTTAGGAATAGTTCATAATGTTTTCAATTGCTTGACTTGTATGCTTTATATTTGTGGGCTTGAATCAGAGTTACTATAGATCCTAACCCGGATCTGGGGGATACTTTTTAGGTAAGTAGCAATAAACTGTGAGGGAACTGTACGGCGTAGACCGATACGGTTGAAGCAGTAGCTACGTTGGTGTGGCACTTTAGTATGTACCGATATCCCTTGTGGCGCAACAAGGAGAATATGGGTCTGCTAAGGCGTCATTAAGCACCAACTGACCTTAGCACCTTTAAATTGAACAACTTGGCCATAGAACAGTAGCAGTATGCTACACTCATTGAGACCAAACTCTCATGATGATTCTGGCCGCAAGAAAAGGTTGCTAAACTGGAATTATGACCGATCGAGGGTGGTCAGTGATATTGAGATCCTCTAGAAAAGGTTACTATTTCAAACTTGAACTACTTTCACATTCTTGTTATCTGACAACATGAGTTCCTTGCAGGTTTTGTTTACAGTCCTTATCCAATAATATGGATTTATTGCAGGGTTCACTTACATCACCTCGCACTTTTGCTTAAACGCATAACATACACATTATAACATCATGCCTTAACATTTCCTTAACCATTTCAGGGATTTCAAGGGTTTGTGATGCAGGTTATGGTAAATCAAATGTCATGCAATGGGCAAAGGGGATTTATTTTCCTCTAGCCAAGGTTGTCTAGAAATCAAAACACGATAACTTGAGTCAGGGGCTATGACCCACTCGATATGGTGAGCTTGACTCTTGAAGAAGGACTCTTAACAACATGAAGTTTCTTCAATCAAAGCTGCAAAATTCAAATTCTAATAAGTTTCTAGTTTACCCCGCGGGATCCTTGAAAACATTGCATACATACATATCATTGCATAACAGGTCTCCCAGTACAGGTCTCTCATGTTCTCGCTATTTATTTCAGCAATGGCTTTCTAACCAGATAACCAAGATCTTCAAACTCGAGAAGCTCAGTTCAGGGACGTATTCCTAAACCTATCCAAGGGGCAGGAAGAGTTGAAAACATTCCTCGTTTGGAACTTGGTCAAGAAAAGTCCTGAATACAATAAGGACGAACGGCTGGAACAACTGCAAGCTGAGTTCAGTGCCATGAAAACCCAGATGCTAGGGCAGATGGCTCTTATCCAAAGCTTAGCTCGAGAACAAGAAGAGTTGAGAACCATTATCAACCAGCTTCATCAAGACATATATAACAACATGAAGCAAACAGTCAAGGTCGGGGACCAAGTCATTAATCAACTTTCGAGAAGTCAAAGGTTTGGCTTGATGAAGAATAGACCTCTCCAAGTTGCTACTACCTCACAGGTCCAACAATAACCTTGCCATAAACAACGAGCTAATCAGAGTAAGCCGGATACACCCAAGAGGCAGTTTACCAAGCTCAACATGTCGCTATCTCAAGCTTTACAACACCTGTTGAGATTGAATCTGGTGACACTAAGGGACCCTCCTAAGAATCCCAACATAGCCTCCCCAAGGTACAATCCTGATGCAAGGTGTGCATATCACTCCAACAGCCCGGGGCATGATACTAACATCTGTTGGGTGTTGAGCAACAAAATTTAAGACCTGATTGATGAAGGAGCATTGGAACTCACACAAGACGATTAGATTGAATTCTTTTGCCACCCCCCAAAGGTTCACCATTTGAAGTGACAAGTACTGAGATGAGAAGACTTTTGTTCATTAGAATTTTCAAGTTGTAATTTTCTTTTGATTGTTCGAACATTTATTCATGTCAAACTTTATTACTTTATCAACGTATTGCATATGTCTGTTTTGAATCATTCCATTTGTATTCACTATATTCAAATTGCTTTCATTTTTTGTGATGATCAACTCTCGATTAAAAAACTCTAAGCCTTTAGAGGGAGGATGACGAAAATGATACCAAAATCTCTACAATATGCTTTTGAACAGACCTCGCTGACGATGTACAGACATTGTTTCAAATCCTAAACAGTGGAGTTATAAGGAAGATAATCCCTGGTCAACCCCTTTGAGCCAAAGAAGTTGGAGTTTTTCTTTTCACAAATTAAAACCCTTAATTATAACCTGGGGGCAGGGTGGTTTTCTCAGTTGATCCAGCTGCACAATGAATGGCATCAAAGAAGTCCTTCCGAAACAAAAGACGGTGTTGGTTCCATATAATCGTAAGGACAAGCAGTAATTATCTCTCAAAATAAAAGCCCAATAAGTCAAAACCTGTGAAGGAGACTTAAGAAAAACTGGGGCATCCCGCTGACTGTAATCACAAAAAGAAACAGTTCATGCAAAAAACAGGGATAATAAAAACCAAAAGGAAAGAGATCCTGCAAACTCTCAACAAAATGACTGCCTGTTCAAAATAAATTGTCAGTATCTGAACCATCACTGGTATATCATAGCAAAGACTCAAACAAGATCTAATGCACAATTAGCTGAGTTTAGGATCGAAGAACATCACGAAGAACGGGTGGGTACAAATAAAATTTGAGCCTTTATCATTTGTTTCTTAAACCGTGAACCAGGCCACGTTATAACCCTTAAAAAGTCCTAGCTGAAGCATGGGTTAGTCCGAAAGTATACTGTTACAAAAGGTATCCTGACTCCTGTAGGGTTTGCTGTAAATACTTAGTTGATGTCATATTTTACAAAATTTTCCCATCTTACTGAAAAAATGCATTTTCAAAAACTTCAAGACAGACATAAGCTTTGCATTCTTAAAATAACATTGTTTGCATATGATTATTTGTTCAAACAGCAGAGAAATTCGCACGACGAATATCTAGTGAACAAAAACCTTTTCAATAAAAAAGGTCACCTCAAGTGGAAAAAATACCTCCAACCAAGGGGCACGACATGAGCATTGTCCATCATCTGGGGCGGTTAAGTCAAGATTCAAGGAATCTCTCAAAATGCCAAATAGCCAGGGGAAAATCTCCATCTGAATCAATTGGGGCATTGGACATGAATTCCAGCAACGAATCTTGCACGATCAAACTAATATCTTCGGGTAGTATGGCAACACGACACTACTGACAGTGACAACTCCCTACACTCTAAGAGCATGGACATAGTCAAAAAAGTACTACGCATAATCAAAGACCCGCTAGGTTGACTGACCTAGGCAAAAATAAGGGCATCCCGACGAACCAAAAGGGTTTGGGCAAAAATTAGGGATGAGAATGAAAAATTATACACCCGGAAATTCGAAAACCTGAAAAGGCGGCTTGGGCAAAAAAGGGTATCCCGATGGACTGAAAACCCGAAAGGGCGGTCCAGGAAAAAAATTAGGGATCAAAGCGTACGACTATGTCACGTCATATCGTCACTGGCCTACCAGAAGAAGACTTGTCATTTTGACCGAAAGATACCAAGCACCTCATAGGTGGGGATAATACTTGATCCACAGGGCCTCCGCATGCACCTTCTCCCGTAGAAACAGGGGCAAAAAAGTCTCGATGCAAGCCATCGTCATATCCTTAGCACGCGTCCCAGTGACATTCACTCCCCGCAGAGTAAGACAATAATAATAGCCCTCCCAGTTGAGACTTGCAACTATGAATGAATCAGCAATGCTCTCCCCAAGCAGAGTTTATCTACCATCAACACAGAAAAGGCTTGATATCCCTGACGGTCTTAATATTTCCAAAACGGAGTATAAAAATTCTCCCCTGAAGGGTACAAGATATCCCCAGTGGAGTTAAAATTTTCCCAGCACAGTCTGAAGAAGCTTCCCCAACGGAGTTAAATCATCATCCCCAGTAGACTCTGGAAGTTTATCCCCAGCCAAGTTCAAAGGATCATTCCCAGCAGAATTCAGAGGTTTATCCCCACAAAAGTCTAACAGGGTCATCCCCAGCAAGTTGCAACTAAAAGATCGTCCCCAGCGAAGTTCTTTCATTTCACAAACAGGAGTTCAATCCTCAATAGATCCAGTATCACCAGCAACGGTAATCCATCCCCAGCGGAGTTTATCAGTGGAATTCTCAGTAGAGTATCTATTCCCCACAGAGTAATCTCCTCATCAGTTTATTCCCCAACGAAGTTATCTTCTCCTGCAGGTCTATTCTCACAATCACCTTCGTTCACCATCCCCAACGGAAATGAAGAATTCAACTCTACTCTCCAACAGCTATCTGGGATTTATTTTCCCTGGCTAAAACATTACATTTCCATACATCATGATACATGCATATACGCATCATACCATACAATCTCATTTATCTTGAGAACATCATTGCTTGATCCATATCATGCATTGCATATGACTGACCTTTACCTTTCAGGAAAGATGCAGTTAAATTCCCAACTATGTGGAAGGCCTTCTCTGGTCCAGTCAAATCGATTCCTAAAGATTTTTCTGATGTCGATCCAATTGAAGTTATTCCAAGACCTTATTTGTTCCAGTTAAATTGATTCCTAAAGATTTTTTTGATGCCGATCCAGTCAAAGGCCTTCTCTGGTCCAATCAAATCGATTCCTAAAGATTTTTCTGATGCCGATCCAGTTGAAGTTATCCCAAGACCTTGTCTGGTCCAGTTAAATCGATTCCTAAAGATTTTTCTGATGCCGATCCAGTCAAAGTCCTTCTCTAGTATAGCCAAATCGATTCCTAAAGATTTTTCTGATGCCGATCCAGTTGAAGTTATTCCAAGACCTTGTCTGGTCCAGTTAAATCGATTCCTAAAGATTTTTCTGATGCCGATCTAGACAAAGGCGCCAAGACCTCCTCTAGTCCAGTTAAATCGATTCCTAAAGATTTTTCTGATGCCGATCAAGTCAAAGGCCTTCTCTGGTCTAGTCAAATCGATTCCTAAAGATTTTTCTGATGTCGATCCAATTGAAGTTATTCCAAGACCTTGTCTGGTCCAGTTAAATCGATTCCTAAATATTTTTCTGATTCCGGTCCAGTCAAAGGCCTTCTCTGGTCCAGTCAAATCGATTCCTAAAGATTTTTATGATGTAGATCCAGTTGAAGTTATTCCAAGACCTTGTTTGGTCCAGTTAAATCGATTCCTAAAGATTTTTCTGATTTCGATCCAGTCAAAAGCCTTCTCTGGTCCAGTCAAATCGATTCCTAAAGATTTTTCTGATGCCGATCCAATTGAAGTTATCCCAAGACCTTCTCTGGTCCAGTTAAATCGATTCCTAAAGATTTTTCTGATGCCGATCCAGTCAAAGGCCTTCTCTAGTCCAGTCAAATCGATTCCTAAAGATTTTTCTGATGCCGATCCAGTTGAAGATATTCCAAGACCTTGTCTGGTCTAATTAAATCGATTCCTAAAGATTTTTCTGATGCCGATCCAGTCAAAGGCCTTCTCTGGTCCAGTCAAATCGATTCCTAAAGATTTTTCTGATGCCGATCCAGTTAAAGTTTTTCCAAAACCTTGCCTAGTCCAGTTAAATCGATTCCTAAAGATTTTTCTGATGCCGATCCAGTCAAAGCTAATCCAAGACCTCATCTGGTTCAGTCAGATCACCGATAAGATCTCCCTGATTCATATTCCAGTCGAAGTTCAGGCCACCCATCAACAATATCCAAATGGTATCTGTAAGCCCATTCCCAACATCACTAGGCTGATACTACTTCATGCGAGTGCAAATTTCTGGGCACTCTAGTGTTCAATCATCTTCCACCTTCGGATCACGAAAGGCTCGAAAGCCAATCTACATCCTCAGGTTTAAGAAAATTGAACAGGGGCAGATGTTGTACCCCAAAATTTCCCCTCCCATATTTTTCAAGACATGTCAAGAAGAATCCCCAAATGGCTCAAGATTGCTCAAGAGTTGGACAGTTAAGCTATCTCCTAAGGCAGTTAACCTCAAATTAGGGTTTTATGTTGCATCAAGTTCTTTGCATCCAAATGACCCCAAGTGCTCTCCAATGTCCTAATATGTTATCAAGTTCATCCATGTGATATTTCAAGCCTTGCAGAGGAAGTTTGGTCAGTCAATTGCTCAAGAGGTCCAAAAATCGACTGTGCTAGGGCAAAAGTCAACTGTGACCCATATACAGTCAAACTTCAAGATTTTTTGTCAACATTCTCAATTTGAAGGATATTTCATAATTTGATCAAGGGTTGATCATGATTCATCAAGGATTGCCCAAAATTCATCAATACTCAAAAGTTGCTAAATTAGGGTTTTGCAGGAAAAAGTCAACTCAACTTTGACCAAGCATAACATTCTCATACTTTATGAGAAATGACCCATCCAAAGCTCATTTTGAATAGGATGAAATTTCCTACAATCCATATTCACACCACAAGATCAAGAAATGCACTCACAAGAAGTTATAAATTTGGACATTATAGGTCATTTTTGAAAGTCAACAAAAACACCTTTTTTCCAAAGTTTATAACTTGCGCATGGAATATCAAAATGAGATGATACCAAAAGGGTTGGTTACAGGACATCTCAAGGTTTCTAAAAAGTCCAAGAACACTTCCAAAAGTTCAAAATTGAAGAAGTTATGCATTGTTGAATTTGGGCATTTTTGCAAAATTGCCAAAAGTCAACTATCCCCAAAACTTCAAATTTTGTCAAATGGGCCCACTTTTTTCCACTTGATTTGATCTTGTAACACTACACACGTGTCCTATCTTGAGTCTTGTGTCCATTTATTGATTTTTCTATTTTATTTGATTTTTATTGAATTAATTCATTTTAAATCAATTTAAATTAAAATAAAATCTAAATATTGATAACTTAGGATCTTTTTGATTGATACAGGCCATAATTGTCATCATGGACATGATAAAACTCGTATCTCACCATATCGTGAACAAATATTTGATTTTTGGACAAAATTGGAAAGATTTTAATGGAGGATCAAGCCATATCTTCAAACATCAATGCATAAAGATTCAAAGTCCAAAACTTGACCTAATTCATTACATATTACTTATACAAGAAAGAGGCACGAATATTAGAGGTTATAGGCTGCTAAATCACAAGAATCAAACTTGGAAAAATTGCAAAAAAGCTTGAATATGAAATCTGTCTTAGAGGTGCTTTCAACATAAAATCTCAACGCTATTCTCTTGCTGGACATCCACTGAGTCTGTGGCAATCAAAAGCAAGACCATTCACCTCCTCAAACACATTGTAATTGACATACGACTTCCCTCTGAACTTGCTTTCGTGTTTCAAGATTTACGCATCATTACAAGAAACTAATGGCATATTTGCAATCACCAAACAATTTCCATGTTTTCCATATTATTTGATTGCATTTATCTGTTCTATAATCCAAAACGCCATTGTAGGGTTTCCTAGGTTTGTTTTAGGGGTTTTTGATGCAGGTGAAATTAGGATTATTCATGGACATGGTTGAGGCCGGGATGAAGAGACGAGTTAATTCCATGGCATCATCTTTCATTTATATGGCCTGAGGAGGATTATTGAATCAACTTGCGCCTTTTGCTGCGGATTTAAATCCGCAGGTAATCCCTGTGAAAATCTGAGGACAGGGACGACAACGTGTCCCCATACTATTGCACCATTCAAACTTTCGCGCTTTTTATTTTTTTGTTCAGGCATATTAACTTGTTTCCAATATAATAATTGCTATATATTCCACTAACAAATAAAAGGCGTTGGCTCAGTGGTAAGGCGTGGGCTTGGTAACTAACAAGACCTGGGTTCGAATCCCAGGTCCACCATATTCCTTTGCATTATTTTTCAATAGGTTATTTGGTGTGAACTCCAGCGCGCAGTACATGATACTCCCTCAAATCTCCAAATGCCAGATGGCCCCAGGCTAGATCTGGTGGCCAGGATTGAACGTGCACCATACGCCTTAGTCAACATGCACACGTGGAATTATGAAAAGTCAATACAGGCTTGCACTAATGGGCCTTGAAAATTGTTGAATCTCACCCCTGATCCGGGCCCAAACCCCCTTGGTTATTTCTTTTTTCTTTCTATTGCTTTTATTTATTTATTTATTTATTTGTATTATTATTTTTATTATTTAAACTAACCAATTAAAATCTTTTTCTCATAAAATCAAAAAAACCAAAATATATTTTATTTATTAAAATTAAATTCAACACTTTATTTTTGTAAATAAATTTTAATTCAATTGATCTAGTTTTAATTAGGTATAACTTTTAATGTTTTTGCAATAATTAAAATTAATGTAGATAATTAGATTTTATTAACATTAATCAATTTATTTTTATTTCTTTAAATATCCAAAAATCCAAAAATATCTTTTTTTACATTTATTAATTAATTAATTTAATAATTAACCTAATTTAATGTCTTTTAATTCAAAAATAACAAAAAAATCACTTTCTTCAAAAAGGGTCAAAACCCTAAAAAACTCGCATTCGCTTTAACTTTTCGCACGCGATCTATTTTGCCATATTGATGTATCTGTTTCCCGGGATGTAATAGTTTAATAGGACCTTTAATTATTTTACCGCTTTATTTATTTTCCGCATTTTAATTTCAAGGGTTGTTTTTGGCGATGTAAATACCCGACGCCTTGTAATAGTTAGATTTAATTTCCGCAACTTATAAGTTGTTAGATGTTTGGTAAATAGGGAATGCATGACAAGATCGAATGTATGAACTTAAAATCAACATAGATAACCATTGACATGTACAAAGAGAAATTAACTGAAAATAACACACTCGCACATGCGCACTCTTAGGGTACACCTCACTTGGTTTCCTTCGAACGTGGTCATTAAGTATAGGAAGTTTTAGAGGTCGCTCTCTTGTCCAAAGATCATAGTTGCCTCGAAACGATTTCCTCGGAAAAATGATCTAAGACAATAGGGTTACCGCTAAGGCGTCCTAACATTGCTTTAGTGACCACACGTCCCTTAATCGAATTGACCCTTAAAACTCCAACGACGATGCTACCTACTCATCAATAGTGGGATAGCATTGTCTAAAGGACATTAGCATAGATTGATTCCTTTTTTCGAGTAGGTAGATGGTTCTTAAGTACTTGCTCTCTCAAAACAAAATAGATTTTTTCGCACTTACACCTTTCAAACAAAAACTCCTTTCAAACCCACAAACACAAAGAAAAGCAAATTTTAAAAACACTTTGAGAAAGTACCTAAGAGCCCGTGGATAACCACAGATAGAAAGGGTTCTAACACCTTCCCTTTCTATAATCTACCCCCCGGACCCGAGAAACATCTCGAAAAAGGAATTTTTCTGTGCTTTTTTCCTTTCCTTGTTGGATAAAATAAAAGATAGTGGAGACTCTTGCTTACCGCGACATTTTGCAAAAACAAACTCAAAACGCGAACCAGCATTCCAAAAACAGTCAGTTCTTCCCACCGTATCACAAAATGGATCCAAAGCTTCGGGTCAGTTGTGTATGGTAGAATGTTGCGGGCATAAGACTTTAAGTGCATCTTAGGGAAAGAAACTCCATCGTACAGGGCAAAAGTAGGGATTTCAAAATTTGGCGAGATGACCACCCCAGAAACCAAACCCATGTATCCTAAATACAAGCCAAGTATTTGTTGAATCTCCATAGAATTGAGGCGATCCTCCAACTGTTTGTACTTGTCATTAGCGGGAGGATATTGTTCCTCAGAATAGTCAGCTTCGACTTCATCAATCTCCAGACTGTTGTCTTCTTCATGACTATCCCCCATGTTGGATGGAGTTGGACGATCTAGAACCCCCTTGACTGGTCCTTTAAGTCTTCTTCCCAAGTTCAGGACACCTACTAACTTCTTGAACCCTTTCTTCTTATCTTTGAGAAGGAGAGTCTTCAGGTCCTCTTCCCCTTAGCCAAAGACAGGAACATTTGTTGGAATTGAGCGTTTTGAGCTTGGAGATCTTTCACCATTTGTTCCTTATCCATCTTACTAAAATAAACAGTAGGAAGATAAGGAGGCCTATATGGGAGAAACCTGTCATGATATGATGCATGATATGTGGATGCATGTTTTCAAGAATCTCGCCGGGTAAATGTTAGTAGTCGCTTACAGCTTTGATTGGAGAACTTTGTATCGATGGATGTCCTTCCACAAGAATTAAGCTCACCATATCAAGTGGATTGTATCCCTTGACTCAAGTTGTTGTACTTGATCTTTGACGGCATTTGGTTAGAGGAAAATAAATCCTCTTGTCCCTTGATAGACGTCTGGTTCAACGTGATCCTGCATCATAGGCCCTTGAGAGCCTTGAAATGGTTATTGAAAATGATATGGTATGATGTTATGTACAAGTATGCAAAGTAAGCAAGTTTATATACAAATAATCATATACACACAAAGTAGACAAGTCCTTAGGTTTATGCTTGCATGGAGTCTCATAGGTAAGTACCCTCTTGAAGTTTAGTTGTCTCAAACCTGTCCTAGAAATAGTAATCGGGTTCTAAGGGATCTCAATATCACTGATCCGTCTTATAGGGCATTATTTCAGCGCGAGCCTCTTTCACGGCAATCGAAATATCCCAAGAAGTCAGATCTCAATGAGTGTAGTATCGAGTATCAACCAACTTCAGACTGCACCAAAGCCGGTTATCTCACTACGTCATAATGGCCAAGTTGGTCAAGTAAAGGTTCTAAAGTAAATTAGTGCTTCATGACACCACATAGCAGCCCCGTATTCTCCTTGACTACTCAAGGCTACCGGTACCCACAAATGTGTCACACTAACGTAGCTATTGCTTAGACCATGTCGGTATACCCGACACAGTTTCCACAATGTATTGCTACTTAAATATAAGGTATCCCAGATCCGGGTAGAGGATCAAAACAAACCCAAACAAGGAACCAAAATGTAAAGCAAACAATTCAAACAATGAAAGCAAATAAAGGTGATCTAGCCCTAAGATAACCCCACTTTTAAGTTATCCCCAACAGAGTCGCCAGTTCTGTGATATGGTGGGAGAACTGACTTGGGATGTTTTGCATTTGATCGCAATTGTTACGGTTAGAAAGAGTCGCCACCAACTTTTCTTTTATCCAAAAGGAAAGGCTGAAAAGAACATGAAATACCTTTGAGATTATTTCTTGAGTTCGGGGGGTAGATTATGAAAAGGGAAGGTATTAGCACCCTTTTCATCCATAGTTATATATGGGATCTTAGTTGCTTTCTAGATCACTTGCTTTTGTTTGAAAATATGCTTTGTGGTGGTTTTTGAAAGTATTTTGAAAAGGCGCGTTCATTTAGGCAAACTTTGTAATAGTTCTCGTTCGTAAGAACGTATACAAAATGTTGGACTTTTTAAAATGTTTCATGTTTGGAAAAGGTTTGGAAAGTGTTTTGAAAGTGTTGGTGTTTATTTTTGAAAATAAGCAAGGATGTTTGATTTGAAAATGAGCAAGTAACTAGGAACAATCTACCTACTCAAAAGTCTTTGTTCATTTCTTCCATTCCTTTGATATTGCTATCTTACCATTGATTGGTAATAAGCCTTATCTTTGGAAGTAAAGGGACGAGCATGGGTCATATTATAGCCATGATAGCGATGTTGTGAGATATCTTAGCATTTCTTTTTGAGGGACTAAGATCATTTGAAAGGAAATATTTGTAGCGTCATCGAGGGACTATGATCTTGTATTTTTGATTGCTTTTTGCTAAGATATCTCAGATGCATAACATGGCCATTTTTGTAATGCAACAAAGTGGAATTACCCTAAGGGTGAAAGTGTGTAAATGTGTTTGATTTATATGCATTGTTTATCTTGAATTAGGGTTTGCTACTTGTTGATTTTAGTCTTACCATACAAACCCTAATTACTAGCATTTATATTAAAGCGATAAATTGCAGAAAGTAAAACTACTACGTTGTTACATCATTAGGGGAGGGGTATACAAATTTACAAATAGGGATTGCAAGAAAATTAAACCTAATTATCTATTACAACCATATTGAATATTATACAAGAATTGAATAAATGTATAAGAAAATAAATGGAAAGGAAGAGGATTTTTGTTTGGTTTTTTGAGGAAAGGGTCTTGGTTTTAACCTAATTAACTAAAAGAAATAATTAATTAAATTAAGAAAATTAAACCTAAATTAATTAAGAAAATAAATTAAGTTAGAAAGCTTTTTTTAGTGTTTTTTAGAAAAGGTTTTAAGTTTAATAAAAATAGTATGAAAATTAATTAATTAAAAGAAAACCTAAATTCTAAGTTAATTTTAATTAAAAAGAGAATAACTAAACCTAAATCTAATTATTAATTTAATAAGAAAAAGAAATTAAGTTTTTTATAAGAAAAATATTTTTTGTCTTTTGTTTTTAAAGGGATAAAATATATAGAATGCAAATAATAAATAAAAATATTTTTTGGAATTTTTTATATGAAAATAATAATAATAAAAATATAAAGAAAAAGTAAAAATAAAATAAAATTAAAATTAAAATAAAATTTTTATGAGCTGCACATGAGCTTATGTATTAGCTCATGTATTGGCTCATGCATGTTTCGTATTGGCTCATGTGTCGGTTCATGTATTGGCACATGTATGTTTCTTGCTCCTGGAAGTCAAAACAACTCAGTATGAGTCAACGCATACTAGTTTCGTGTCGACTCATAACCATTTTGTGTCGACGCATACGTGTTTCTTGTCGACTCATAACCTGTTTTGAACATAATATGTGTCGACTCATAGCAGTTCGTGTCGACGCATAACTGTTGTTTTTTGCTTTTATCATTGTTTTGCTACATGTAAAAGTTAATTCTCAACATATGGTTAGTGAAAATGAAAAGCTAGCATATGGTTAGCTTCAAGGCAATGATATCTACATTTTATCTTCACAAATGAACCATTAATGATGCTTGTATGAAGAGTTCAAAGTCAAGAAAACTTACCTAGAAACTGAAATTTGTGCTTTGAGTTTGAGTTGTTGTATGGGCTGTTGTTGAGCTTGGGAAGTGATAATAGTGATGTTACCGATTTTTTTTTTTGTGTTTGAACAACTTCTATATGATGTATGTGGAGTGTTTGGATGGTTTGTTTGGAGAAAACTTGCAAGGTATGAGATTCAAAGATTTGGACTTCAAAGCTCAAAATGGAGGTTTTGTGGACAATTCTGGTTTTTGACAGCAAAAATAATTTTGAGTATTACTTTCCCCTTCTTTTTTATGACCTCTTTCTCTTGCAATTGGCCTCTCTATTTATAGAGAAGGTTTGAGACTTCAAACAACTCAGATTTTGAATCACATGTTATGGTTATCTTGCTTGTTTTTGAAGCAAGCATGACGAACATGTTTCCAATACTTGTACCAAGCTATCTAAAGTGGTTAATCACTTTAAACATATTTGTTCTGACTTGTAGAAATTGAGTGCGATTAGAACAATAAGTTAGAGGCTCAAGAAATTGACTTTATGATTAAAGTGAACTTTGCAAGAATGGCAATGGTGCCTTTGTGCCAAAAATGGAATGATGCAATGGACAATACTTGAACCACTTGGATAATGGTTCAATCATTTGTTTAAACATCTGATTATGGATAGATTTGCAAGTCAAGAGGCCTGCAAAGTGAAGATTATGCAGCATGGCTAAGATTTTGGTTCCTTGTTCATCACAAATCTGCCTTGTAAATCAAGAATGAATGTCCAACTTCAGATCCTTGAATCTCCTAGCTCAAATATGAAAAATTCATGCTCTTGGATTTTTTGGAAAGCTTGAAACACCCTCTATAACTTTCATTTTTGCCATTTTGACAAAATCATCTTATAACTATGTGAAAAAATGCCAAGAAGTTGGGATAAAATCCTGACCAAATTGCTAAAAATTTCTCTAAGTGTTTATTCAAAAATGCCATGACTTTCTGAATTTATTACTCAAAATCCAAGAATTTCTAGAAAAAGTCATGCCCTAAAAATTTTTAGATCTCATTGAGATCTACAATTTTCATGTTGGAAGTTTTCCTTGGATCATCTTGCATCATGGTGAAAAGGTGGCATGAAGAAATGAAATTATCATGTATAAAAAACACTTAGAAAAATTTCTAAGTCTTGAAGAGTTTGAATTTTCACATTGAATTTTGACTTTCTTGATTTCTTGATGATCAAGTTTCATATTTTTGAATGTCTTGATGAATTTTGATCTTTGAGACTTAATGTTGACCAAAAAGTCAAAGTTTGACTTTTGGTGCTATAGTTGACTTTTTCATCAATACGGCTGATTTTTGGTCTCTTGGTCAATTGACTGAGAAGACTTTAAACTTGACATGAACATTCTTGAAGGTCCATAATGATCCAAGAACGTCACTTGAAGTATTAAAAGTCCAATTGTCCTTATGAAAATTCAACCCTAATCTTGAGGTATCAGTGTTAAGGAGATGGCTTGACCTAGTCAATACTGGTGTAAGCTTAAGCTTTCGCAGACCTTGTGAGAAAATTCTTGAGAAATGAGAGGGAAAATTTTGGGGTACAATACAATGTTATGCAATGCACTGTACAGTAATAGGATCACATGGTTTTGATTCCCGAGCCTGGAGTCAAAGGTACAACCCATAAGGTATGGACTAACAGTTATCACTTGCCGAACAAGGTTCTAAGAGGTTCCCAGAGTCTACATCCTTCCTTCGGATATCACCAACGTCCCGATTAAATCGGTAATTAGCAATATTCTCAGGAAAAACTCGTTCGAGTGTAGTATTGCATGATAACCTTTTTCGGATTACTCTGTCATAGCTTCCGCAATACACCTAAAAGGCCAAGATGGGTTAAGTAATCTACGGTCCTCAACTTCAGCAGGCTCCCAGGTCAAAAGCAGTACGTCTTCCCGATTATTCGGTAAACAAAACTATAGTCAAAGGGGCCTCCACTGAGTGGGGGATCTCATGTCTCATTTTTTGGGATTACTCCTTCAAAGTCAACATGACTATACCGCTCGTCCTATCTTAAGTTTGCCCAAAGTCTGGGTAGAAGACTTATAAGAAATCACCAAGCCCCTGAAAAACCAGGAATATCCAGACAAACATATATACAGCATAATGAGAAGTAATAAACATCAAGAAAAACAATATATACACACTCATAGAAGAGAAACAAACAAAGATAGGATAGACCCACTTAGGAATGGACCAACAATAAGTCAATTTGTCCCCAGTGAAGTCGCCACTTTCTTGTCGCACTTGCAAAATCAGAGCAAAGAGATGAACTCAATTGCGACAGTAATGATAGGAAAATAAATGTAGTGGTAAAGATTTGAGATTAAGCCATCAATTGACTTAACTCAACACAATGAAGTCGCCACCGCACTTTATTTTTTCCAAAGGGAAATGGGAAAAAAGCGAACAAAACCCACAATGAAATAAAAGATCAGAGATCGAGGTACGGGGATCGGTTATACAAAGGGAAGATATTATCACCCTAAGCATCTACGGTATTCTGCAGGATCCACTTTGTTTGGTTTCTTTTAAAAGGAGTATCATGTAAAGGTTTACTTGCTAAAGGAAAAGAATTAATGAGTATTTGTAAACAAAAGAAAATGAAATGTTTTTTTTATTATTTTTGTTGCTCGCCTTGGGTCGTAAGACTTAGTGCCTACGTACTCCCTCGTGCAATAGGAAAGTCAGAGAATCATAGTTCGTCTAGAAATGACTTGTCTATTGGTTGATTTTAAACAAGGAGACAAGTCGTCATTGTTAGGAGAGAAATCTCGACTAACGCCCACAAGCTGTGAGAAAGATGGACCATGCGTCAGCAAGAGTGAGGGTTTGCGAACGCCTCTAGTACTCAAGTGGAAAAGTCGACACCTTTATAATCACGGGGATAGGAGAATGTTGCTCGACTATCAATGAATCATGTCTCACCTTGAAAAAAGTTTGAAGGGTAAAGGTGCTCGAGCGCACAAAGGAGTTTGAATGAGTTGAATTGTTTTTGTAAATTTTGAAAGATGTCGAAGTATGATTAAATGTATTGAAGTTTGTTTAAAGAAAAGAAGTTTAAAAAGAGAAGGCACTCAAAAAGGTCGAGGTTTATTATGAAAGCGGTTTGTGTTTATAAACAAAGAAGATTTTGAAAGAAGATGAGAAGGTTTTGAAAATTAAAGAAGATGGGAGGAGATCAAGGGACTATCCTAAAGCATAAGGTAAAAGCTAAGGAAGGGAACCGTCTAACCAACAAGAAGCCAATACTTGACATTATAGGTCAAGATAGAATTCTCATTCTTTGGATTGAAACCAAGCAAGCAAAGATACTAGACCTCTTGAGAAGGACCAAATTTCAAGTGTATTAAGTCTTCACAAAAATTGGGCAGAGTAACGACTGTATACAGATGACTTCCAGATTACAAACAAAGTATCTAATCACAATAACCTGCACACAAAACAAATAAACAACCCAATGTCTTGAGGTAAACCTCAAGAGCTCCAGACAAAATATCCATTAAGGTCACAAGGTCTCCAACATAAGCCAAGGTCTCTAATCCTAATTCCAAGGAGTCCATAAATCCATAATGCCAGGGATAGTAACTAAATAGTCCAAGTATCATTAATTTTTTTTATGGTTCATGTTGATTATTAAGTGTCTTTAAAAGGAAAAGAAAAGCTCAAGTGAGAAAAATAAAAATCACATAAAAGTAAATGCTCAAGTGAGCAAAGATGAAAAATAGCATAAAAGTAAATGCTCAAGTGAGCAAAATAAAAATGGCATGAAATGTAAATGCTTAAAGTAAATGGTACATAAAGTATAGAGCATAAAATAAAAGCATAAAATAAAGTCAATTGTTAGAAATTAGTGGTTAGTTGGATGACCATCTTAAAACTTGCATTTGGAACTCATTAGAGTATTGGTAGAACCAAAGCCTCCACACAAAAAGTTGCATTTGCTTTTTGTAAAGTATATCATCCATTTTGGAATCCTCAAAAAGTAACATTTAATATCAATGATGTTTAAGTGATTCGTGTTGACAAAAAGTGATGTAGATCCATTAGAGGATTGGTAGAACCAAAGCCTCCACACAATAAATCTCAAGGTTATTGGATCAAAGAGATCAAATTAACATACTTGGTCTTGCAAACATAGGTTTGGGCCACGAATGATCATTTATTTGAACCGGGAAAAAATTTCATGCTATGTTAAGCAATCATAAGTGGACTTATATAGAAGTCGCACCTATTTTGAGGTCGGTCAATAGCAATCTATGTACTTTATGTTTTGATAAATGATATAGAGATCATCACTCTTTAACATGTATCACATTTTAAAAAAAGAAAGGGATAAGATGAAGAGGGAGGGGAATGATAGGCTAACTTGGATCACTACCTCAAATTTCTTTCATCTTTAAATTCAATCACTCATCTAGATGGATTAAAGCACTAAACATATCATTAATTCAAAGCACCAAAAATGAATTAAATAATTCACTCTTTGGTAGATTTGAATTGATGAACAATTATCCAACTTCATCTACACCACAAAGTCCATTGAATTTAAAGAGAATTGATGAACAATTATCCAACTTCATCTACACCACAAAGTCCATTGAATTTAAAGAGAATTGATGAACAATTATCAAACTTCATCTACACCACAAAAAATTTATGGATCAAAACAACCCCAAAACAAGGCAAAAAATACATTCTGGTTCTGTGAAAATCGATTTGCACAGTGCTTTTTTTGAAAATTTTGCGTGAAATGCTTCTGTGCAATCGATTTCACTAGGACAACAATCGATTACACATTGTTACAGTAGGAAAAATAGCATTTCAAAAGGCAGAATTGTTGTTCAAACTTTCCATCAAATACCTTATGATCATGGATCCAATTGAGCACGAAAATTCCATCAAATTATAAGAAAATAGCACCAATGGAATCACAAAACAACGCTCAATGAATCAAAACCAAAGATCAGCAAGAGATCACATTGTGAAAGATGCAAAATCCAACTTACCAAAGGTAGATCTAGAGAATTCTCAACACAACTTCAAGAATTTGCTTCAATTCAGCCACAAGAATCAATTGCCCAAGCTTGGATGTAGAGAATTGATGAACAAAAAGTGTTTGAATGAAGGTTTAGCTTAAAGATTAGTAAGCTTCAATGCAAAGCTTACTAACTTTTTTTTAAATGGAGCTTTGAGTGAATTTGGTAGACGGAGAGAATTGAGAGAATTTTTAACGAAGTGATTTTGGCTATCAAAAGCTTCAGATTTGAATGAAATGAGGACTCTATTTATAGAGTTTAGGATTGAGATTAGTGGTAATTTGGTAATTAATTCTTGGAGCCAAAATTTGAATTAATGATAATTCTTTCAAAAATTAGAGCCAAAATTTGAATTAATGAATATTTTAAAAATTCATGATTGGCACCAAAATTTGAGTTAATGATATATCTTTCAAAAAAATGAAGAAAAATTGGAGCCAAAATTTGACATGCTTGAAATTTATGATTTTTTTTCAAATTTTCACGCTATGCAATCGATTGCACTAGAGTGCAAATCGATTTGCATAGTATATTTTTTTTAAGAATTGCGCAAAATGCACTTTGTGCAATCGATTGCACTCTAGGAGCAATCGATTGCACTCTAGGAGCAATCGTTCGTACAGTGAAAAAATGAAAAAAATGTAATTATTTTTCTTTGCAAATAGAGATTTTAGGAAAATAATACCGGAAAACCTTATTTTCCATATGCTTCGACTCGGTACCTATAAACCACAAATATGCAAAGACAAAGACAAATATTTTTTGTATTTCGATTAGAAATTAGTCAACAACACAAAAGAAAATTTAAAGATAGGGTGCAAATATGATGAATGAAGCTATTTGTTAATGATTGAGACCAAATGACAAAATATGATATGAAAATGCGACTGAAAAAGTTAGGGACGAAATTTAGGATACAACACTACCTACTTAAAAGGTCTATGTTCTTTTCCTCCTCCTTTAGATGTTTCTATCTTACCATTGATTTGGTAAGAAGCCCTATTGTTGGATGTGAAGGGACATGTGTGGGTCATCGTATAGTCATCAATAGAAATATTGTGAGATATCTTTGCATTTCTCTTAAGGGAGTAAGATCATTTATAAGGAAACATTCATAACTTCATCGATGGACTATGATCTTGTATTTTGAATATTTTTGCTAACATGGCTCACATGCTCATCGTGACTATTTTTCTCAAGGTAACAAGTGGAGTTAACCCTAGAGGTGTAAGTGTGCAAGTGTTTATTTTTCATGCAATGTCTTGTCTTGGATTAGGATTTTATAAGGTTGATTTTTTATCTTGCCATACACACCCTAATTACTAACATTTATGAAAGCGATAAAATTGCGGAAAATAAATGTTCTACGCTATTACATCATTTGGGGGATGGGGATACAAATGTACAAATGGGGATTGCAAGAAATTAAACCTAATTAACTATTACAACCCATATTGAATAGTTATGAAGCAAATATATGAAATATGTAAAAAAAATAGCACAAAAGAGAGAAAAAAACAAATCTTTCGACATCAGGTGTCGAAGAATGTGTCAAAGCATGCTTATATGCATCAAACATATCCTTCTTTCGACCATGTAATTCCAAATCGAAGCATAATGTTATATGTCAAATCACACACCCTTTTTCCCTTCTGTTTGGGCCTGTAAAGCTGTATGTGTCAAAGGCTAAGGCTTTGTGTCGAATCATGCTGTAATTTTTTCACTCCAACATTATTTTATGGTCTGTACATGTTCGTTATTAACATATAATTGACAAGAAAGGAAGACAAACAAAAGGTTAGCTTCGAAGGCAATGGTTATTACATGTTATCTTCGAAGATGAATCATTAATGATGCTTGAAATGAAGGGTTTAAAGTCAAGAATACTTACCTTGAAGCTTGAATGTTCTTGAGTTCGAAAAGAAAATAAAGGTGTTGTTTTTGGTTCTGGGTTTAAGAGTGTTTTAAGGCTTCATCCTTCGTGTTCTCTCCTCTCTCTTTTTTTTCTTCTTATCCTTTTTCCTTGCCAAAAGCCAGCCCTTTTTGTTTTGTAAAATAGCTTATTTATAGAAGAGTCTTGCCGGGGTTTTGGGGGGAAAACAAATAAAATTTAAATTGTTTGGGTATGGTATTTTCATAGCTTTTGAGGTGCATCTTGTTGTACCCCAAAATTTGCCCTCCCATATTCTTCAAAGTTTTGACAAGCATCTCCTCAAATGGTTCAAAGTCTACTCAAAGGCTCCACAGTCAACCATCCTCCTAAGCCAGTCAAATTAGGGTTTTGGTTCCTGCAAGGAAGTTGAGGTTTTCAAGGGCTCAATCAAGTCCCATATGCTCATACACATTGTCAAGCACTTACATGTCAAGTTTCAAGGCTCACAAGGTCAAGTTGCACAGTCAAAAACCCTAATTGCTCCACAGTCAATTGCAGGGGCAAAATGGTCATTTGGCAGTCAAAAGTCAAAAATTTTGGTCAACATCTTATTTTGAAGCCACAATCATCATTTGGTCAAGTCTTGACCATGATTCCACAAGAATGGCTCAAAAATCATCAAGGTGTCAAAAGTTTCTATTTTTGGACAATTGAAAAGTCAACTGTAACTTGACCAAGGCATAACTTTTTCATGGTTCATCAGAAAAATCCCATCCAATGCTCATCTTGAAGGGGAGGACATTTCATACAACTCATCTTCACATTCCAAGTCCAAGAAATGCTCTCACAAAAAGTTATCAATTTCAACATTATAGGTCATTTTCAAAAGTCCACAAAAAGGGACTTTAAGTCAAAGACCATAACTTGAGATTGGTAAATCAAAATGACATGGGACCAAAGACATTGGTTAGAGGACTTCAAGACCTTTCCAAAATGTCCAAGAACATGTTCATAGCTTAAAAATTTAGCAAGATATGCATTGGAGAAGTTGGGAAATTTTTGTGAAATGGCCAAAATCAATTATCCTTGAAACTTCATTTTTGACAAAAGGGGCCCACTTTTTCCACTTGTTTCAGCTTGGCCATGCTTCCCACGTGTCTCACAAATTATTTCATGATTTAAAATTAATTTTTTCATTTTTATTTAATTTTATTTGATTTAATTCATTTTAAATCTTTTAAAATTAAATAAAAATCAAAGAAGTTAATTAGAGGATATTTCTTGTATTGAAATGCTTTGATACACCATCATGATCATTCCAAATTCGTGCAAAGGGATAAATCAAGCAAGAATTCAAATTTTGGCACAAAAATGGAAAGGGTTTCAATGGAGGTTATGGCAAATCCCAAACATGAATGCATTGTGTTATTGGCCTTAATTCTGATTGAAACACATTACATAACCTATATGCAAGCTATCACAAAGGGATTCACGACCTAAAAAGCTAAAGAACGGCCAAACACATTTTCAAATTTTGAAGAAAAAAAGCAAATCTGAAATCATAGTTGCAGCGCATTTCAGGCCTCCATTTCAATCCAAACATATTCCTGGTATCCCTAGGAACCTTTGGCAATCAGAACCAAGCACAATCACTCAAGAAATCGTGCCATAGACCTCATTCGGTTTGCTTCATTTTTCAAAATTGTATATCATATTTCATAAGCATTTGATCCACTTTCTTTATTGTTTTGTATTGCTAGGGGCTTTCTGAAGCTAATGACATAATCCAATTGCCTTCTAATGCGTTAAAACATGATTCACCATTAAAACATTTTAGGTTTTCTTCAAGCTTTGAATTGGGGATTTCCCCATACTGTAAAATTGGAATCCCAGACACCCATGGTTGAATTGAGAAGGACAGGACGAATCCAATGAGCTATTCGCGCCCTTTTTATGTGGTGTGAGGAGCTAATCGCTATTTTTATTTTTACTGTATTTTGTGGGGGGTTAAAACCCCCGCTATATGCTTCATATTTTGCAGAAAAGGTAGAAGACGACCTACGTGGCAGCAAGGCGTTGGTGTGTTCAAAATTCCGCGCGCGTGTTTTTGTTTGTTAGCATATAACACTTTTATTGTATATATTACTTCTTTTCCATATTACTAACAAAGGCGCTTGAATGGCTTAGTGGTTGGACATACGCTTGGTAAGTATTGGGACCTGGGTTCGATTCCCAGGTCCCCTCTCATATTTCATAATTTTTTCCTTAACATGTTTCTATGCAGTTTCCAGCCAAAGGTCCACCATACGCCTTCACATGCTGGCTTGCCACGTGATCAGGATGACCAATCTGAAGGCCACAAAGGAGGTTTACCATGCGCCTCAGTCAATGCCTCCACACTCAAACATGGAAAGTCAACAAGGCCTTTGCCTCAATGGGCCTGAATTCCAACATTTCACCCCATTTCTGGCCCAGCACCCCCTCCATTTGGTTTATTAGTTTCTTTTCATTTTATTTTTTTCATTTAATTTCTTACCCCCCTTTTTTATTTTTATTTATTATTAGTAATTAACTTAATTAACCCTTTTTCATAAAAAACCAAAAAAATAGAATTAACACTTTTATTATTATTATTTTTATTTTTGTAAATAAACCATAATTGAATTAGTTTTTAATTAGGCCATTTTAACATTCTTTTTAATAATTAAAATAGATTTAGATTTAGGATTAACCTAGAATTTTATTTCCTTTTTCTATTTTATTTCATAAAAAAACATAAAAAACAAAAAAATGTTTTCTTTTAATTAAATTAAATTAATTAGTTATTAATTAGTTTCCATTTCATTTTAATTATAAAAAAGACCAAAAAATTAATTTCCTTTTCTTAAAAGGGTCAACACCCTTGGACATTCCCGATTAATTTATTCGCGCGCATTTAGTTTGTTCGATTATTATGTAATTGCTCCGGATATGTAATAGTAAATAGGACTTTTACTGTTTTTTTTATTTTCCGTACTCATTTACTAAAAAACGGGTCTTTGTAATTTTTGGCGATGTATAGACCCGCGCCTTGTAATAGCGTAGGATTTACGTTTCCGCAATTTACTTTCCGCACCCCCTTAACTGTTAACTTGTATGAAAGAATGCATGCTAATTAAAAACAAGCGTAGCTCACAATGATGCATGATCAAAGATAAACTTAACATGAAAATAACACACAAATTCACACACCACTTCTAGGGTACGCCTCACTGTTGCCTTACCTTCGAAACGTGGTCGTCGAGTATAGGACGTTTTAGTAAGTCCTTATGTCCATGACATGATCCAGTTGCCTCGAAACGGTTGCCTCGGAATAAAAAAGGATCAATGGCATAAGGGTAGCTTCTAAGGTGTCCTACTGTTGCTCTGGTGACCACACTGTCCCTAAAAACGAATTGACCCGAACACCTCCAACGGTGGTGCTACCTACCTCTCAATGGTGGAATGGCACTACCTAAAGGACACTTACACAGCTTAATTCCTTAGGGTAGGTAGATGACTCATAGATACTTGCTCTTTTCAAAAACAAAACAAAAAACCTTTTCACACCGACACTTTCAAAAAGCTTTCAAAACAAATTTTTCAAACACTCTTGAGGACGGATACAAGAGTTATTCAGAAATCTTTCAAAGAAACTTTTTCAAAACCCACTCACAATTGAAAAGCAAACACTTTTGAAAACACAAATGAGCAAGTATCTAAGAGCCCATGGATAACCATGGATAGAAAGGGTGCTAACACCTTCCCTTTCTATAAATCTACCTCCCGAACCGAGAGACAATCTCATAAGGAATTTTGCTGTGCTTTTGTCCTGTCCATGTTGTAGAAAATAAAAGACGGTGGCGACTCTTGCTTCCGCGACATTTCGCGAACCAGCTTTAAACAGTCAGTTCCAGATCCACCGATCACAGAACTGGAGACTCTGCTGGGGATTTATTTTAAAGTGAGGTGTACCTTAAGACTAAGATCACTTGTGTTTTCAATTGTCTGAATTGTTTGCTTTAAATTGTGGGTACTGTCTTGGGAGTTCTATAAATCCTAACTCGGATCTGGGGATACCTTCTTAGAAAGTAGCAACAAGGCTGTGAGGGAACTGTGCGGGGTATACCGACATGGTTGAAGCAATCTGCTACGTTGATGTGGCACTTTGGTGTGTACCAATAACCCTTGAGTCCAGTCAAGGAGAGTACGGGGCCGCTGCGTGGTGTCGTGAAGCATCAACTGACCTTAGGAACCTTAATTGAACCATCTTGGCCTCTTTAGGGTAGTGAGATAACTGACTTTGATGCAGTCCGAGGTTGGTTGATACTCGATACTACACTCAGTTGAGGGTTGTTTTCTTGGAATATTTCGGTCGCCAGTTCAGTGGCTAAATCGAAACGATGAACAATGAAAGCAATCCAATGATATTGGGACCCTTAGAACCCGGTTACTTTGATAGGACAGGTTTGAGCCCACCAACTTCAAGAGGGTAATACCCAGACCCCATGCTGGCCTAAACTCTAAGGGCTGTGGTGTGACTTGTGTGCTTTCATACTTGACTACTTGCATGCTTGTTATCTAACACATGAGCTTCTTGCAGGTTTTGTTTACAGTCCTTAATTGGGACTCATTACAGGGCCTACTTACATCACTCCATGCATAGCATAACATCATACCATTGCATGCATCCTACATAAGGACTAATCCATTTCAAGGATCTCAAGGGCTTGTGATGCAGGTCATGATGAACCAACTGTCCAGCAAGGGGCAAAGGGGATTTATTTTCCTCTAGCCAAGGTTGATAACTTGAGTCAGGGGCTATGACCCACTCGATATGGTGAGCCTTGACCCTTGAAGAAGGACTCTCCACAAACATGAAGTTCCTTCAATCAAGCTACTAGATCCCAACTCTAAAAATTTTCTTGTCTACCCTGCGAGATCCTTGAAAACATTGCATGCATATATACACATCACTGCATAACAGGTACCCTTTTTTACAGGTCACTTACCCTCTGCGCTGTTTATTTCAGCAATGGCTTCCCAACAATACAACCAGTGTCTTCATGCTCAAGAGACTCAGTTCAGGGAGATCTTTCTAAGCCTATCCAAGGGGCAGGAAGAGTTAAGGACACTCCTCATGGGGAATCTGGCCAAGAAAAGTCCCGAGGATGACAAGGACGAACGGCTGAAACGCCTACAAGCTGAGGTAGATACAATGAAAACCCAGATGCTAGGGCAAAGGGCTCTCATCCAAGGTTTAGCTCGGGAGCAAGAAGAGTTGAGGACTATGATCAGTCAGCTTCATCAAGACATGAAGCAACCAGCCCAAGTCAGGGGCCAGGTCATTGAACAGCTTCCAAGAGGACAAGAGTCTGGCATGGTGAAGAATAGACCTCTCCAAATTGCTACTACTTTACAAGCCCAACATCAACCTCGCCCAGAGCAACAGGTTGATCAGAGTAAGCCAAGCAGGTCCAAGAGGCAATTCACCCAGCTTAACATGCCACTGTTTCAAGCCTTGCAACACCTGTTGAGGTTGAATCTGATTACACTAAGGGCTCCTTCCCGGAACCCCAACATCTCTGCTCCTAACTATCATCCCGACAGAAGATGTGCATACCACTCTAATAGTCCTGGACACGACACTGCTGACTGCTGGGCACTGAAGAACAAGGTCCAGGACCTGATTAATGAAGGGGTAGTGGATTTCACCCAAGTGGGTCAGGCTGAGTGCTTCTACCATCCCTACAGGATTCACCATTTGAAGTAACAAGCCCTGAGATGAGAAGACTTTTTGTCTATTAGAATTTTCAAGTTGTAATTTTCTTTTGATTGTTCAAACATTTATTCATGTTAAACGTTGTTATTTCATTAATGCATCGCATATGTCTGTTTTGAATCAATATATTCGCATTCGCTATATTCAAACTATTCTCATTTTTTTTGATGTCAACTCTCAATTAATAATTCTAAGCCTCTTGAGGGAGGATGACGAAAACGATACCATAATCTACAGTATGCTTTTGAACAGACCCCGCTGATGAGGTACAGACATTGTTTCAATTCCTAAACACTGGAGTTATAAGGATGATAATCCCTCGTCAACCCCTTTGAGCCAAAGAAGTAGGAGTTTTTCTTTTCGAAAATTAAAACCCTTAATCATAACCTGGGGCAGGGTAGTTCTCTCAGTTGATCCAGGTGCACAACGAATGGCATCAAAGGAGTCCTCCCAAAAGAAAGACAATGATGGCTCCGAATAATCATAAAGACAGGAAGTCATTATCTCTCAAAATAAAAGCCCGTTAAGTCAAAACTTTTGGAGGAGACTTACAAAACTGGGGCATCCCGCTGACTGTAATCACAAAAGAAACAGTTCAGGCAAAAATTTAGGGATAATAAAATCAAAAAGAAAGAGGTCCTACAAACCCTCAACAAAAAAGAAATGACTGCCTATTCAAAGTAAAATTGTCAATATCCAAACCATCACCGGAATATCAGAGCAAAGACTCAAACAAAGCCTAACGCACGATCAGTTGAGTTTAGGTTTGAAGAACATCACGAAGAGCGGGTGGGTACAAATATAATTTGAGCCTTTATCCTTTGTTTCTTAAACCGTGAACCAGGCCACGTTATAACCCTTAAAAGTCCTAGCTGAAGCATGGGTTAGTTCGAAAGCATACTGTTACGAAAGGTATCCTGACTCCTTAAGGCTTGCGGTAAAATAACGAGTTGACATCACAGCTTACAAAAAATCCACTTGTTTTTATGAAAAAAAAACTGCATTTTCAAGAACTTCAAGACAGACATAAGCTTTGCATTTTTAACATAACTGTGTTTGCATATGACTTTTTGTTTGAACAACATAGAAGTTCGCACGACGAATATCTAAGTGAACAAAAGTACTCCTAATCAAGGGGCATGGCATGATAATCGTCCATCATCTAGGGCAGTTAAGTCAAGATTCGGGGAATCTCTCAAATGCCAACCAGCTTGGGGAAAATCTCCAGTCTGGATCACTTGGGGGATTGGACGATCAAACGAAGATCTTCTGGTCACACGGCAAAACACTTCTGACAGGGGCAACTCCCTACTTTCTGAGAACATGGACATAGTCGAAAAAATACTACGCAAAATCAAAGACCCGCTAGGTTGACACACCTAGGCAAAAATAAGGGCTTCCCGGCGAACCAAAAGGGTTCGGGCAAAACTAAGGGATGAAATAGAAAAATCTGTACACCCGGAAAGTCGAAAACCTGAAAAGGCGGCTTGGGCAAAAATGGGTATCCCGGTGGACTGAAAACCCGAAAGGGCAGTCCAGGCAAAAGTTAGGGATTAAAGCGTACGACTATGTCCCGTCACCTCGTTACTTGCCTACCAGAAGAAGATTTGTCGAATCGGCAGTTGTCTAACACTCCATAAGGTATCTTCTTCTCCCACATCAGAAACAGGGGCAATAATGAGTTGTCCAAACGATCTAGTTGCTCTGTCAACCAAGGTACCAAGGTAGGTTCGGCTGAAGAATGTAACCAAGTTACCTCAACTCCCCACAGTATCCTCCAGCAAGTCAGCGATACTCTCCCCAAGCAGAGTTAGCATACAGTCAGCCTTATGGAAGTTGGGTATCCCCAGAAGATCTCAACATTCCCCAACGAAGTATACAGATATTCCTAAACAAGCATCCCCGGCAGTCTTCGTCTAAGATTGTTCCCCGGCGGTATACCAGACATTCAGTGGAGCCACTTCCCCCGTACAGTTCAAAAATTCCCCAGTGCAACCTCAAAAGATTTCCCCAGGAGAGTTCAATCTGAAAAGTTCCCCCAGGGAAGTTAAATCAATCTCCCCAGCAGGTCTTGAAGCTTATCCCCAGTAGATTCTGGAAGCTTGTCACCCGTAGAGCACGAACGCTCCCCCGGCTTTATTCAGAAGGTTATTTCCCCACCAGGATATAACTGGGTTATCCTCAGCCATTTGCCACGGAAAGATCGTCCCCGGCGAAGTCTTCCTATCCCCAGCGGAGTTCATCAATTCCTTCAACATAACACATCAATGGTATCCCCAGCGGAGTTATCATCAACATCTCAGCAAAGTACCTCTCTTTCCCCACAGAGTTCACTCCCCGCAGAGTAATCTATTCGCCAAGTTTATTCCCCAACGAAGTCATCTTCTCCTATCGGTTTATTCTTGCAGCCATCATCCCCAGCAGAAACAAAAGGCTCTACTCTTCAACATCAGCCCAGGAGTTAACTTCCCGGCACCTGTCAAGGATTTACTTTCCTAGACAAAAACATACATTCATAAACATATCACATTTTCATACATCCTACTTACATACACATCGCATACACATACGCATCATGAACATACAATCTCATTTATTTTGAGAACATCTCGCATGTCATACATCATGACATCGCATACAACTAACGTTTTGTCTTTTCAGGACAAAAGATCAGTACAAAGATGATTACTATCAATAGTCGTGATTCCAGATCCGATTCCTGTATCTTGCCAGGGTGTATCTGTTGACGACTATATTCTAGACTCGATTCCTGTATCTTGCCAGGGCACGTCTGAAGAGTTCGAAGATCCGATTCCTGTATCTTGCCAGGGTGTATATGTTGACGACTACATTACCAGACTCGATTCTTGTATCCTGCCAGGGCACGTCTGAAGAGTTTGAAGATCCGATTCCTGTATCTTGCCAGGGTGTATCTGTTGACGACTATATTCCAGACTCGATTCCTGTATCTTTCCAGGGCACGTCTGAAGAGTTCGAAGATCCGATTCCTGTATCTTGCCAGGGTGTATCTGTTGACGACTACATTACCAGACTCGATTCCTGTATCCTACCAGGGCACGTCTGAAGAGTTCGAAGATCCGATTCCTGTATCTTTCCAGGGTGTATCTGTTGACGACTACATTACCAGACTAGATTCCTGTATCCTGCCAGGGCACGTCTGAAGAGTTCAAAGATCCGATTCCTGTATCTTGCCAGGGTGTATCTGTTGACGACTACATTACCAGACTCGATTCCTGTATCCTGCCAGGGAACGTCTGAAGAGTTCGAAGATCCGATTCCTGTATCTTTCCAGGGTGTATCTGTTGACGACTACATTACCAGACTCGATTCCTGTATCCTGCCAGGGCACGTCTGAAGAGTTCGAAGATCTGATTCCTGTATCTTGCCAGGGTGTATCTGTTGACGACTACATTACCAGAATCGATTCCTGTATCCTGCCAGGGCACGTCTGAAGAGTTCGAAGATCTGATTCCTGTATCTTGCCAGGGTGTATCTGTTGACGACTATTCTCCGGACTCGATTCTTGTGTCTTGCCAGGGCACGTCTGAAGAGTTTAAAGATTCGATTCCTGTATCCAGCCAGAGCACATCTACATAAAGAGTTTGAAGATCAACTCCTGTAACAAGCCAGGTAATTATTTTCTTTCTCAGGTACGCAAGTTCTCGCTAAGGAATCTCTTACGCGATCGACACCCAGATGGCATCTATAAGCCCATCCACATACCAACAGTTCCAAATGGCATCTATAAGCCCATTCCCGACAAGGTTATGTCACATCTCCAGATGGCATCTATAAGCCCATCCTCCTACCCACCATCTCTCCAAATGGCATCTGTAAGCCCATTCCCGCTATCACACTGCTGATACTCAACTATGTGAGTGCAAATTTCTGGGCACTCTAGTGTTCAATCATCTTCCACCTTCGGATCACGAAAGGCACACAAGCCAATCTACATCCTCAGGTCTAAGAAGATTGAACAGGGGCAACTGTTGTACCCCAAAATTTTCCCTCCCATATTCTTCAAAGTTTTGACAAGCATCTCCTCAAATGGTTCAAAGTCTACTCAAAGGCTCCACAGTCAACCATCCTCCTAAGCCAGTCAAATTAGGGTTTTGGTTCCTGCAAGGAAGTTGAGGTTTTCAAGGGCTCAATCAAGTCCCATATGCTCATACACATTGTCAAGCACCTACATGTCAAGTTTCAAGGCTCACAAGGTCAAGTTGCACAGTCAAAAACCCTAATTGCTCCACAGTCAATTGCAGGGGCAAAATGGTCATTTGGCAGTCAAAAGTCAAAATTTTTGGTCAACATCTTATTTTGAAGCCACAATCATCATTTGGTCAGGTCTTGACCATGATTCCACAAGAATGGCTCAAAAATCATCAAGGTGTCAAAAGTTTCTATTTTTGGACAATTGAAAAGTCAACTGTAACTTGACCAAGGCATAACTTTTTCATGGTTCATCAGAAAAATCCCATCCAATGCTCATATTGAAAGGGAGGACATTTCCTACAACTCATCTTCACATTCCAAGTCCACGAAATGCTCTCACAAAAAGTTATCAATTTCAACATTATAGGTCATTTTCAAAAGTCAACAAAAAGGGACTTTAAGTCAAAGACCATAACTTGAGATTGGTAAATCAAAATGACATGGGACCAAAGACATTGGTTAGAGGACTTCAAGACCTTTCCAAAATGTCCAAGAACATGTTCATAGATTCAAAATTGAGAAAGATATGCATTGGAGAAGTTGGGAAATTTTTGTGAAATGGCCAAAATCAATTATCCTTGAAACTTCATTTTTGACAAAAGGGGCCCACTTGTTCCACTTGTTTCAGCTTGGCCATGCTTCCCACGTGTCCCAAAAATTATTTCAAGATTTAAAATTAATTTTTTCATTTTTATTTATTTTTATTTGATTTAATTCATTTTAAATCTTTTAAAATCAAATAAAAATCAAAGAAGTTAATTAGAGGATATTTCTTGTATTGAAATGCTTTGATACACCATCATGATCATTCCAAATTCGTGCAAAGGGCTAAATCAAGCAAGAATTCAAATTTTGGCACAAAAATGGAAAGGGTTTCAATGGAGGTTATGGCAAATCCCAAACATGAATGCATTGTGTTATTGGCCTTAATTCTGATTGAAACACATTACATAACCTATATGCAAGCTATCACAAAGGGATTCACGACCTAAAAAGCTAAAGAACGGCCAAACACATTTTCAAATTTTGAAGAAAAAAAGCAAATCTGAAATCATAGTTGCAGCGCATTTCAGGCCTCCATTTCAATCCAAACATATTCCTGGTATCCCTAGGAACCTTTGGCAATCAGAACCAAGCACAATCACTCAAGAAATCGTGCCATAGACCTCATTCGGTTTGCTTCATTTTTCAAAATTGTATATCATATTTCATAAGCATTTGATCCACTTTCTTTATTGTTTTGTATTGCTAGGGGCTTTCTGAAGCTAATGACATAATCCAATTGCCTTCTAATGCGTTAAAACATGATTCACCATTAAAACATTTTAGGTTTTCTTCAAGCTTTGAATTGGGGATTTCCCCATACTATAAAATTGGAATCCCAGACACCCATGGTTGAATTGAGAAGGACAGGACGAATCCAATGAGCTATTCACGCCCTTTTTATGTGGTGTGAGGAGCTAATCGCTATTTTTATTTTTACTGTATTTTGTGGGGGTTTAAAACCCCCGCTATATGCTTCATATTTTGCAGAAAAGGTAGAAGACGACCTACGTGGCAGCAAGGCGTTGGTGTGTTCAAAATTTCGCGCGCGTGTTTTTGTTTGTTAGCATATAACACTTTTATTGTATATATTACTTCTTTTCCATATTACTAACAAAGGCGCTTGAATGGCTTAGTGGTTGGACATACGCTTGGTAAGTATTGGGACCTGGGTTCGATTCCCAGGTCCCCTCTCATATTTCATAATTTTTTCCTTAACATGTTTCTATGCAGTTTCCAGCCAAAGGTCCACCATACGCCTTCACATGCTGGCTTGCCACGTGATCAGGATGACCAATCTGAAGGCCACAAAGGAGGTTTACCATGCGCCTCAGTCAATGCCTCCACACTCAAACATGGAAAGTCAACAAGGCCTTTGCCTCAATGGGCCTGAATTCCAACATTTCACCCCATTTCTGGCCCAGCACCCCCTCCATTTGGTTTATTAGTTTCTTTTCATTTTATTTTTTTCATTTAATTTCTTACCCCCTTTTTTATTTTTATTTATTATTAGTAATTAACTTAATTAACCCTTTTTCATAAAAAACCAAAAAAATAGAATTAACACTTTTATTATTATTATTTTTATTTTTGTAAATAAACCATAATTGAATTAGTTTTTAATTAGGCCATTTTAACATTCTTTTTAATAATTAAAATAGATTTAGATTTAGGATTAACCTAGAATTTTATTTCCTTTTTCTATTTTATTTCATTAAAAAAAATAAAAAACAAAAAAATGTTTTCTTTTAATTAAATTAAATTAATTAGTTATTAATTAGTTTCCATTTCATTTTAATTATAAAAAAGACCAAAAAATTAATTTCCTTTTCTTAAAAGGGTCAAAACCCTTGGACATTCCCGATTAATTTATTCGCGCGCATTTAATTTGTTCGATTATTATGTAATTGCTCCGGATATGTAATAGTAAATAGGACTTTTACTATTTTTTTATTTTCCGTACTCATTTACTAAAAAACGGGTCTTTGTAATTTTTGGCGATGTATAGACCTGCGCCTTGTAATAGCGTAGGATTTACGTTTCCGCACCCCCTTAACTGTTAACTTGTATGAAAGAATGCATGCTAATTAAAAACAAGCGTAGCTCACAATGATGCATGATCAAAGATAAACTTAACATGAAAATAACACACAAATTCACACACCACTTCTAGGGTACGCCTCACTGTTGCCTTACCTTCGAAACGTGGTCGTCGAGTATAGGACGTTTTAGTAAGTCCTTATGTCCATGACATGATCCAGTTGCCTCGAAACGGTTGCCTCGGAATAAAAAAGGATCAATGGCATAAGGGTAGCTTCTAAGGTGTCCTACTGTTGCTCTGGTGACCACACTGTCCCTAAAAACGAATTGACCCGAACACCTCCAACGGTGGTGCTACCTACCTCTCAATGGTGGAATGGCACTACCTAAAGGACACTTACACAGCTTAATTCCTTAGGGTAGGTAGATGAATCATAGATACTTGCTCTTTTCAAAAACAAAACAAAAAACCTTTTCACACCGACACTTTCAAAAAGCTTTCAAAACAAATTTTTCAAACACTCTTGAGGACGGATACAAGAGTTATTCAGAAATCTTTCAAAGAAACTTTTTCAAAACCCACTCACAATTGAAAAGCAAACACTTTTGAAAACACAAATGAGCAAGTATCTAAGAGCCCATGGATAACCATGGATAGAAAGGGTGCTAACACCTTCCCTTTCTATAAATCTACCTCCCGAACCGAGAGACAATCTCATAAGGAATTTTGCTGTGCTTTTGTCCTGTCCATGTTGGAGAAAATAAAAGACGGTGGCGACTCTTGCTTCCGCGACATTTCGCGAACCAGCTTTAAACAGTCAGTTCTAAATCCACCGATCACACATCTCTTATATACTAATTTGGTGCAAATATAGGACTAATATAATACAGGCTTGGACTGGTTTAGGAGCAGCATAGCATGACTGTTTTGTAGCAATTTTGGAGTGTTGTGGCAGCTTGGTGTAGGGTTGTTTCATAGCAGTACAACAGACTATTTTTGACATGATTTTAGGCTGTTATGTGGACAGTACAACAAGCTTGGGCTTGGTAGCATATAGGACTTTGTTCATCAAACATCTTGAATCTCTAAAAGATGTCAAATACTTCATCCTTTTATTTTGATCACATAGATCCACAACCTTCGACCAAACTCATCAACAGACAAAACAATATTTGTTTCCACCAATTGTATGTTCTTCGAATGGACCATATTCATCTGAATGTACCACTTATTTTATCCTTTCATTTTGATCACATAGATCCACAACCTTCGACCAAACTCATGAACATACAAAAAATATTTGTTTCCACCAATTGTATGTTCTTCGAATGGACCACATTCATCTGAATGTACCACTTACTCCATCTTTTCGCTTTGATCACATAGATCCACAACCTTCAACCAAACTCATCAACAGACAAAACAATATTTATTTCCACCAATTGTATGTTCTTCAAATGGACCATATTCATCTGAATGAACCACTTTGAGTATGCAAGATGATCTCATTGGCATAGTTGAAATGAAAGAATTTCTGGATTGCTTTCCTACCAGTAACCATATCTTGAGTAATAAGTTGATTAAGTGGTCAAAAGTTTAAATGTCTGAACCTCAAATTGTAATTCATAGTGTCGAAACTATGTGCGTCGAAGGGTTTAGAGGTGGATAGAAGCAAGTTACTCAAAGGAAACCATTGCTCAGTCGAAGCTTGTGGATAGAAGCAAGAATTAATATAAACAACATGTCAGTTATCAATATGGCGAAGAACCCAATAGTACATGGTCAAAGCAAGCACAATCGAAATGAGGTTCCATTATCTCTGAGAGCAGGTAGCAGATGGGAAGATGAATTTGGAATACTGCAGAACTGAGAATCAGATTGCAGACATTATGACAAAGGGAGTGCAGGTCGAAGTATTCAAAAGACTAAGAACCATGATGAATATAGATTGTTTAGACACAATGAATTAGGTGGTATGTAAAATTGTAATTCATAGTTTGGAAACTATGTGTGCCAAAGGGTTTAGAGGTGGATCGAAGCAGGTTTATAGAAGGAAGCCATTTCCTAGTCGAAGCTTGGGGATCGAAGCAAGCTTTCTCTTCTTCGACTTGTCAAAATCTGTCAACCACTCCTTTCGATCAGTCATGTAGTTCAAACAGTCTGAACCAGATTTTGAATTCGACATAGTTATCTGCAGCTGCACACTTTTTCTTTTATCTGCTTTGCCCTATCGACAGTTTCCTCTTCCTCCTTTCGAAGATTCAGAAGTTCCATCTTTGACCCGACGCTTGAAAGTCCAATATGATCCATGGAAACTATATGGGTCATTAAAAAGTCCAATTATTCTTGTGCCAACTTGAGCTTTTTGGAAATATTTGTGAGAAATGTCTTGAGAAATTGAAAGGGAAAATTTTGGGGTACAACACTTAGGAACATGCATCTATCAAATTAAATTAACATATTTTAAGAAACTAGAATTAAGCGTGCAAGAAACATATAATGATATTGAAAGGAATCGAATTAGAATTGAAAATTATAATGACCTCAATGTTTGATGGAATCCAAAATCAGTAGATCACCCTTTGGAAATTATCTCTCCATAGAAATTGTATCCGTATTTTCTAATTTTTTGTAAACTCTAAATACCTAGTAGTTACACTGCGTGTTTTCTTAAATAATACAATAAAATTGGGTTCTAAGAGTAACTGACCCAAACAAATAAATTCGGCCAAAAACTAATTATTTTACTAAGTCTTGAATAAAAACGTATTATTTGACTCCTCTTCACTTTGAATTGGATTCTGACTTCAACATAAAACTTGTAAACTTTCTTCTTAGCTTTCCAACTTATATTTGAACACGTCAAAAGGAATCTTGAAGCTCAAGTTATGATATGCAGAGTGAGAAAATTTAGGAACCTGTCAAATTACTGCTTATTAAGAAAATAAGTAATATAAATAAAATAAAGACATAATTAAATTAAACTTAGAAAACATACTTAAAACACTAAAAATAAAAAGAGAAACTACATAATTTTCGTAAGACAATAATCATATAGTGTACTTCAAAATACACTAATCAAATTCCCCCATATTTAAACTTTTGCACTTCGAGCAAAATTCTAAATTCTAAATTCAAAACAGAATAAAAAAAATGAGAACAAAACAGAACATGCAATGCAATTCAAAGTCTTTCAGGATCACAAAGGGGTAAGCAAAGTTCTCATTCTAAGCTTCTAGAACTATGGCATTAGTGAATAACTTCTTATGACAATCAAAGCAAATAAGAAGACATCTTACTAAAAAGTACATCATATCACAAAGGGGTAAGCAAAGTTCTCATTCTAAGCTTCTAGAACTATGGCATTAGTGAATAACTTCTTATGACAATCAAAGCAAATAAGAAGACATATTACTAAAAAGTACATCATAAATAGTCATAATTATCAAACTAATAATACAAATAAAATCACTCACGTCACACCACAAGTTTTTAGAGAACAAAGAAATTACTCACACTTACAACCCCAAAAACCAAAGAAAAAGCATGCATTTTAATTAAGAGAACAAGTAAGTGAAAAATAAGAAAACACACAAGTAACATACTACCTCCCCTACACTTAAGACACATATTATCCTTAGTGAAATAAACAAGCCTAAAATAAGGATGAAAGAAAGGAAGAAGGACCCCTAGATCAAACTGCACTATAAGTGGGATTTTCCAAGGGAAGATCTTCTATGGTTGCATCTTCAAGTACAAAACTTTCATGGAATAACTTTAGGTTCCGCCCATTGACTTTGAAGACTTTGTCAGTAGCTGCACTTTTTATTTCTTTCATGAGGAAAATAATAGTAATAACAAAATGACCAATCCACTTGGATCAGAATTTCTCAGCCATAATTTTTTGGTGGAAGTTAAAGAATAAGATTATTTGACCAATAGAGAATTCCTTCCTAGAAATAAATCTATCATGTAAGGGCTAAATCTTATCTTTATTAAAATTCTGGAACTATAACAATAAATGTTAAGACTGATGTCTCATCACAAAATACAATGTCAAGACAAATATTATAACATTATCTGCTGACAGAAAATTTTACCAAAATAGAAACTATGCAGGAATGAATTGCATAAGGTAAAAGGACACAATCAATTGTTAACCCAGTTTGGTGCAATGTCACCTACTATGGGGGCTACCAAGTCAGGAAAGAAATCCACTATAATAGTATTAGTTAAAAGCTATACAATCCAAGTTTACAACTTATCACCTAATCACTATCCTATGAAATTTCTAACTAGGAACCTCCTAGATATGAGAACCCTCTCTAGCTTCTAACCAATCACCTCAGTGATAAATACAGTCATAAACCATTGACTAGAATCAAAAGAACCAAATAGAAGATTGCACTTTAAATACAAAACTCAACTCTTTTCTTAAAAGCTGATGAGTGAGAAAAATACTTAGTTTTTCTTAAAAACTTTAAACTAAGAACAATAAGTCAACCTCAATGTATCAAAGATACGTGAGTGACATACAAAGAAAAACATGAAAACTCTAAAAGACTCCCAAAACCCTAAACCCTTATGCACCCATTATTTCTTCAATATGAATGCTTTATATTTTAGGTTTAGCAAGTCCTTATTTATAGACTCTTCCAGAATGGGCTTAGACTCTTCAATCAAATCCAATATTCTAATTTTAAATTAGCTGCAAGATCTTCACACAAAAATAGGAATAAAATTTCAAAGTATCCTAAAAAGTCTCAAAGATCCTATTTAATGAAACCAAATCTAATCTGCATTATTCATAATAAAATATTCTTGACCTGAAAAAGTAAGTGAGATATATCAAAGAGGATCTCAAAAAATCAAATCAAATATGTCAAGAAAAATAACAACATAACTTATTATCCAGTTGGCCAAGATGTCAAGACATCTAGCTCAACATCTGTCTGATATTTATGAAAACAGAACTTGTCATGATAGTTGGTCAAGATGTTATGACATCTTGCTCAATATCAGCTAAGAACCATGTTTTAGCAAAATTTATGCCAATGATAAAACCTTGGTGTCTCACTGTAGCGAAATGTTGTGGTAAAAAGTTAAGACTAAGTCATTAACCGACTTAAATCACACAATAAAGTCGCCACCGCACTTTATTGTTTCCAAAGGGAAATGGGAAAAGAGCGAATAAAACCCATAATGAAATAGAGATAAAGATACGAGGGTCAGTTATGCAAAGGGAAGGTATTAACACCCTAAACATCTACCGTACTCTGCAGGATCCACTTTGTTTGTTCTAATCAGAGAGTGTGTTATCTAAAGTTTAAACTTGCTAAAGGGAAATGAATGAAAGAGTTATTGCACTCTCATTTGGTTGTGAGACCCAGTGCCTACGTACTTGTTGCGACTGGATTTTTAATCAGAGTCGTCACTATTAGTTTTCATCCTAGGGAAGGGAATCTAACAGAAAACCTTAATTCACAGACAAGGATTCTAGGTTTCGAACTTCTTTAGACGAAAGGAAGGTGTTAGGCACCTTTCATCTACCTTGTTCACAAGGATACTAGGTTTTAGGTTTGAGTTGGGGAAACATGATTTAAATTTTATTAGGGAAAGGGGTTAAATTTTTTATAAGGGAACTCGCTACGATTTTTTTATCGTATGCCTACGTATCCTCTTAAGAGGAATCAGAGTCTTAATTCGTAGTTCGTATGGGTTTGTGTTTTTTAGGAGCCGCAAACATACTTTGAATCACCTCGCATTTTGGCCGGGAGTAGTGATTGTGGAGATTTTGGCTAAATGCGCAGTAAGTCAAAATCTACTTGAAACCCTTTTGGAAAAATAATTGTTTAGATTAATTGATTGCGAAAAAAAAGTTTGAGATTTGTTGAGTGTTTTTTATAGATGTTAATTGCAAAAAAAAAAATCTTATTAATGCATGAAAAATATTTAATGCAAATAATATAAGAAGATAACATGCAATTTTTTTATGTAAAAAATAATTTAGGTGATATAATAAATAATATTCACAATAAAAATTAATAATTATAATAATAGAAGAAAAAAATAATTACAAAATAGAAAAGTAAAAGGAAAAAAACAAATTATGAACAGGGGAGTTACATCTTCTGGTTGTTAAGCCCTAGCTAAAGTTTTGGAAAAAAGGATGTTCTGAAAGGGGCAGAAGTTCTGCAGGGGATGCAGGGAAATTGACTGGGTTTTGACCCAGTCGCAGAACTTTTGGAAGGAGCACTGCAAGCTAGTTAGCAAAGTCAGAAAATAGAGACATCAAATTATGGGCTAAACCCACTACTCAGAGTTTCTTGAAAAGGGGAAGACAAAAAGTATATAAGTCTAATGTTGATTCTGGACAAGGGAAAAAAATCTGAAGCCTGGGTTAATCCTAGTCAGAATTTCTAAAAAGGGAACTACACCTGAACGTAAGAAATTAGTGTGAATCTATGCAATTAGAATATAATACTACCTACAGATCTTTTCTATAGTTTCTGCCCTGCCTATTTTCTTCTGACCCTACCCAGTATGAAAAAAGTAATGAAACAGATTAAAATTTGTTACCCCTTTGGTGCTTTAACTTCTGGTTCTAGTGAGTGTTTTGCTGTCTTTCCCTTCTCCTTCTGTAGATTCTGGTGACAGCAGCGGCAGAAGGTGGAGCGACGATGATTGAAACTAGGGTTCCAGATATTGGAACCTCAATTACTCTTATGTGTGTTCTTCTTCTAGGTTTTCCAGAAACTCTTATGTTCTTCCTATTCTTGCTCCTACTGCGTTTTTCTTGTTCTTGCAATCTTTTCTGCAAATTCGTCTCTCTCTCTCTCCATAAACTTTTCTCCTTTTTCTTTTCTCCCCCTTTTTGGTGCTAATTTGCTCCTCTATTTATAGTATTCAATTTTTGGGCTTGGACTATGGCTAGAGCAAAGATTTAGAATAAAATTAAAAAGATTTGATTGGGATTGATCCTATATGGAAGATTTGATTGGAATTGACACAATGCACGTTCAACAGATTTGGGCTTGGGTTGCTTAGCCTTTGAAACTCTAAGCTTGGGTTGTGGAAGATAATTTGATCTTGCCCTTGCTTGACTCTGCTAGAAGATCTGATATTCCAATTCTGTACCAGCACTAGCTTGTGCGTGATTCTGACTCTGATCTGCACAACTTTTGCATTTATTTCTGTAAAGAAGAACTTCTGGGATTTCTTTCTCAGAAGTTCTGATGGGTCAGCGCTTGATCCATACAGCCTAGCATCTCTTTGTTCGTAGTCAGAACTTCTCCCTTAATTCAATTGGGCCTAGCGTTAATTCTTCCTTTCTTTTGCATACTCCCGAATTTAATTTTCACCCCTCCTTTTTTAATAACAACTAAATCTTCTTGTTTTAAAATACACCCCCTTTGATCTTGAATAAAGATAGTCCACCAGATATTGATGTACCATCTTTAATTAAATAATTCTAAGAAACAGGATTGCTAAAGTAGGACAAATTTGGGGTATGACAACTGCCCCTATTCAATTATCTTCCAATCGAATAGCGCGAGAAAACGCAGGTCTAGCGCATTTTGATTGAGATTTTATTGAATACTTGGAATATCCAAAATTTGTCTAACCCACTCATAAGGTTATGCTGATATAGCACACCCAGATGAGCCTTGAGAAAATAAGCGAAGTCGATGATATATCGCTTACCATGGTTTGAAGTAGTGGGTTGGATGAGGAAAGTACATTGAGGCTTAGAAGCAATGTACTGAGTTTCTGTGAATACATTGAGGCTTACAGGCAACGTAGTGCGCTGTGAGAGAGTACATTGAGGCTTAAAGGCAATGTATGGAGTTTGCGAATGCGTTGAGGCTTAGAGGAAACGTAGTGAGCTGAGATAGTACATTGAGGCTTAGAGGCAATGTACGGAGTTTGGGAATACGTTGAGGCTTAGAGGCAACGTAGTGAGCTGAGAGAGTACATTGAGGCTTAGAGGCAATGTACGGAGTTTGCGAATACGTTGAGGTTTAGAGGCAACGTAGTGAGCTGAGAGTGTACCTTGAGGCTTAGAGGCAATGTACAGAGATTTGCGCATACGTTGAGGCTTAGAGGTAACATAGTGAGCTGAGAGAGTATATCGAGGCTTAGAGGTAATGTACGGAGTTTGCGAATATGTTGAGGCTTAGAGGAAACATAGTGAGATGAGAGAGTACATTGAGGCTTAAAGGCAATGTACAGAGATTTGCAAATACATTGAGGCTTAGAGGCAACGTAGTGAGTTGAGAGAGTACATTGAGGCTTAGAGGAAATGTACAGAAATTTGTGAATACATTGAGGCTTAGAGGAAATGTAGTGAGCTGAGAGAGTACATTGAGGCTTAGAGGAAATGTATGGAGTTTGCGAATACGTTGAGGCTTAGAGGCAACGTAGTGAGCTGAGAGAGTACATTGAGGCTTAGAGGAAATGTATGGAGTTTGCGAATACATTGAGGCTTAGAGGCAACGTAGTGAGCTGAATGAGTACATTGAGGCTTAGAGGAAATGTACAGAGTTTGCGAATACGTTGAGGCTTAGAGGCAACGTAGTCAGCTGAGATAGTACATTGAGGATTAGAGGCAATGTACGGAGTTTGTGAATACATTGAGGCTTAGTGGAAACTTACTTACCGGTGAGAGTACATTGAGGCTTAGAGGCAATGTACCAAACTTCGTTCATTACTGCAAGGAGACTTAGGTGACAGGTTGAATCGTAGGAGGAGTGTTTGGTTAATTGAACCTTAGATGATTGAATTGAGGGTTAGACTGCTTATGTGTTGTGCGATGCAGGTGTATGCATGCGCATTTGGATGTATAATGTATGTATGCTTTAGATATGCAAAGTGTATGTATGAAGACGTATGCAAAATGTGTGTATGTTTTGTATGTGTGTCTTGAGATATCATGCATACTGTTTTCGACATTCTCTTTTTTAAACCATTGGCTCAGGGTTACCAATCCCTTGGTGTTGTATGTTATTTCGTTGTAGCTTTGCTGAATTTGATTTGAATGCGGTGAAAAAGTGTTAGCAAAATTTTGGACGTTGACTTTGTATTGTGAGCGCGGGTGCAGACGTGGACATGTGTATAGAATTTGTGTTGTAGACGCAAGAGTAGACATGCACGTGGATGTAGACGTGGATTTCCTTTTGATGTTTTTCTAACCAAAATGCTTTTTCGATGCTTTATCAAATGCTTTTATTTGTTAACTTTCCCGAAATGATTTCAGGACAATCTTCACAAGTAATAATCATAGTATTTTGTAAACAAGTCAGAAAAAAGAAAAATGCAATTTGAAAGATGCAAAGAAAACAAATATTTTATTGATTATGCCTCTGAATAGGCGAATGTACAGGATGCAATTCATAGAATGAGGTAATTACAGAAATTTTCAAAACTGTAAATGGCAATGAAAATGATAATTGTTACTGCTGTTTCCCCAATATCCTTTTGATAGCCCTTATCTCCTTTGCTTCTAAGTTGCATAATTCTGATCTATTTCACCCTACGTGGTTCGTAGTCATAGTTCTTAGATTGCAGTCTTTTTGTTTTTTATTTCTTTGTTTGAAATACATAACTTTTGCCTTGATTGCCCTTTTGGGTTTTCAATCCACCGGGATAAAAAAAATTTATATGCCCCTAATTTTTACCTGGATTTCCCTTTAGGTTTTTCGATCCACCGGGACGCTCCTTTTTGTAACGCCCTGATATTTAATTATTTAATTAAATATTATTTTGAATATTTTATATTAATTTGAATTTTTATCGTCGAAGTCGGAATTATTTTATTTAGTGGCATGATAAATAATCGGATTTAATTTGGTGGAATTAATTTGAGAATTATCAGTATTATTCTAAGAAGCATAAATGGATAAATATGTTGAGTTGAGCGGTGAGTTGATGGTCAGATAAATTATACGGTTTAGTCGGAGAACTATTATTAGAATATTAATTGTGAGTTAGTATTATTTAAAGTGTGGATCAATCATAGTTGAAGAATATTATTGGAAATAATATTAGATTATATTATGTGACTATTTATTTAATTGGGCTTTTGTTGTGATAGTGGTAAAAGTGGGGATGCTAAGATTGGGCCCAATAGAATTATTAAGAATAATAGAAATTATATGTTAAAGTTGAATAAGAAGGAATTAGGTTTTTGTAAAGTAGAAGAGAGAATAAGAAGTGGTTGTAAGGAAGAATAAGGATTTTAGAGAAAGAGAAAAGAAAAGGGATGCAGTACATGGAGAAAAGAAGAAGAGTAAAGGTTTGGAGCTATGGCAGCATAGGATGGCAATTGGGATTCGGCCGGAAATTATAGAGAACCTTCAATCCAAGGTAAGGGTGGATTTTCTTATCCTATAATGAGGTATATGATATTTAGTATGTGGGATTTGGGTTGTTAAAATTGTTACTAGATATGTGATGAAAAATGATTGCTGTCAATGAGAATGCGTTGAAAACTACTCTATATTAATGTTGGTATAGTTGTGTTGTTGCTTAATTAAATGTCATGTTATCCGTGTGTGTGAACTGTGAATCGAAGGAAATCCAGAAAGTAGCAGAAATTTACATGGGTGTTGGAAAGGGGTGCCGACCGGCAGGAGGGAGTTGGACAACATGCTGAGCGACATGTGTAGTCAAGGGAGGTTCCTATCAACACTTGTGGTATAAGGGAGGTTGCCGTTCGGCAACCTTGAGAAGAAAGAGGATGTGTTAGGCACTAGGGTGATGGTGGAAGGAAAGTGTCGTAGGGACTGAGTATTAGGCAGGGGCACTTATTTCACTTGTTCTATTTTCTGTGGCACTATGCTATTAGTATAGAGTTTATTAATAGAAGTAGCCTTATGTCAGTAATCTTAATCTAGTAGTTACAATATAATTTTAACAGTCTGTAGTAATAAGACAGAGTTATGTTGCCAAGTAGTATATGTTGTAAGTGAATTATAGGAAGCAAGTTACACTCATTTTGCAGAGAAAGATTAGTAGTAGTATAAATAAATAGTAGTAACAACAGTATATAAAACAATATCGATTAGCCGAATTTATAGATTTGAGCAGTAAAAGTAGTTAACCAAAATTAGTTGAAATTGTCGGAATAAGTCGTATATACATATAGTTATTTTTAGTTGGTTTGTGTTGGTTAGAATTATGTAGAATAAAGTTGATTTGCAGGTGAAGTCGAAATAAGTTGAATGGTTTCGGTTTATGGAATTGTGTTGTTAGTTATTGCTGTGAATGAGTCATTGTCGAATACATTGTTGTTGTTGAATATGTTGTTCTTTATATGTTATGATTGATAAGTTGATTAAGTTGTAGGCTTATGCCAACGTTGTCGAATATATTGTTGTTGTTGAATATGTTGTCGTTTATATGTTGTGATTGATAAGTTGATTAAGTTGTAGGCCTATGGCCAGTGTTGAAGCAACGATGAGTACCTCTAATTATTGGTAAAGTAACGATATAGGCTTATGCCTTTGTGACGGTGATTGTTGTTTTATTTGATTGTTGCATTCATTGAGTCACATACATTTGCATTATTAAGTTAGCCTGGATTGGCCCCACGTTGGCCTGGATTGGAAAAATATTAAGTGGAAGGCTTATGCCTTATGCCTCGAGATTACTGGCAAATATTTTAAGTTGGGAGTTCTGCTCCAATGGTACCACATGCATGTGCATTGTATTTGAGTTGCATTCGATGTTGCATATTGAGTTGTGGTGAAGATAGATTTGTTGTTGCTTTATGTTGTTGACTTATTGTAATAGGTATCATTTAAAGGTTGTGAATTAGTTGTTATATCGTGTTGATGTTTTTTTGAAATTAAGGATGTTTGAAAGTTGTGAAGTGGTGATTTTATATTCCTGAATTCTAATATATAATTTATCATGTGCTCACTTATACGATTTAAGAATCTCACCCCTTACTGTTTGAATGTTGCCCTCTGTTGGTAGCGCGCAGGTAATCAAGAATGAAGATTTGCTTACCCTTATTAGTGTAAAGTCAGTTGGTCGCTCTGATACATAACACTCGGGGGGGAAATGAACAAATAGTCATTTACTTGTTGAAATTGTTTTAGTTGTGGAATCCTAAGTTTAATTATATGAAATAATATGTTGCCTCTCAAGTTGTTTTAGTTGAATGAAACATATGATGCTACTTGAAGTTGTAACTATGATTCTGCTGCGTTATTAATAAAAGAAGTGGTTTTTGTTTTAAAAGCTGATGCAAGTTATTATATGATCCTCCGAAAACTAAAGTGTTATGTATTTGTTCATGTGTTGCAACATGTTAAATTGTGATATCTCAAATGTGTTGGAAATTTTTAAATACTCTGATTTTTCGTTATAACTACCGGGTAGAATTTGGGGTGTTACAATAGTGGTATCAGAGCAGGTCGGTCCGTCCGACCAAGTTGTCTAATGTTGTTTATTCCTTAGTGTACAACAAGTGTGTGAAACACTGTCGGTACTTATTTGCCTTAATTGCAGGAAGTTGGTTGAAGATAAGTGGGGGAGAAGTTTTTCTTCTCGGATATGTTAAATTGAAAGGTGCTGGTTCAGTATGCTGCCGATGATGACAATGCAAGAATTGTTGGAGTCTTGTTGTTCCCGAATTTGAAGGTCTCTTGGATTCAAGGTCTTTTTGTTATTCGAGTTAGAGAGCCTTGAGAGAAATTGATTACACATTGTTGGTGTTTACTTCTCGAAGAATGAAGAGCGATGTAATATTTGTTGATTTACGAAGCAAGTGTAAGATGTCGATGTTTGAACAATGATGGAGTAATAAAGTTGTGGTAAATTTTATGTTGGAATCAAATAAGTGGTTGTCGGAAGTAGTTGACGTTGATAAGTAGTTGTGGATCACGAGTCTGAGTCGAAACTTGAAGAAGTGAGTAGTGTTGCAGAAGGAATTGTTGTCCTGGAACTTGAACTTTGGCGGAGGAATGCATCTCTCGAGTTATAAGAAGTTTCGGAGCACGAGATATGTTAAGAGTTGTTGGGAATATGTCTAAGTTGAAGACAAATGAGTTTCATAGTGGAATTTCCGTAAGCGAATCGCAGGAAACTGCAGAATTGTTATGGGACTTCGAAAATTTATAACTAGAGTTCCGGGTATCCGATTTGAGTTTCGATTGAAGCGTTGAAAAGCTAATGAAATGAGATTCATTTTAAAAATGGTTCCAGTAGCTGTAATAGATTCATTTATCACGTGATGATATTGGAAGTAAGTGCAGTTTATTGTTAAGCTTGTCTTTGGGACTAGACTTGTTCTTTAGTGTTGTACGGGACGTCAGCGTCCGAGTTGGGTGAATCAAAGGAGCAATTGGAAGATTTATTTAAAGTAAATTTTGAAATCAAAGGTATCATTTGGGAAGATTTGGTGTTATTAATTAGAACGAAAGACGATAGTGCGAAGTTGTATGAAGTTTACGGTGTCGAAAAGGAGGAAGATTTATGTTAAGTTGTCAAGATGTATGTTATAGTTTGGGAGAAGGGTTCTCTTGAGTAATTTTATTTCTAAGTGAAATTATATGTAGATCCATTCAAGGTGGATGCAATTCTAAGTTGGAGAATGACGAAGTCTGTTATAGAGATTAGTAGCTTGTTGAGCTTAGATGATTACTATCCTAGTTGTTTGAGGTTTAGATATATATGAAATGTTATTAGATATGATGATAATGTTGAGAGTGTGATTGGAATGAAAGGTAAATTGTGGGAGTATTTGTAAACCTCATTGGAAATTATTGGATTATGCTACTTTAGGTGACTTGAGTACAAGTTCTAAAGGAACACTATTATAGTTAGTAGCGATAGTTTACACTCCTTTATGATTGTCGACTATCTATTGAAAAATTGAGGAACTGATCACCCTTAATCTATTGTTGTTAGTAGACGAGACCATGTTGGATGATATAGATTTGTTGTACTATATTAATGGTGTGTAAAGTGGTTGATGCTATATCGTGGAACAAGTCAGAGTATCGAGTTATAGGCGAGCTAACGTTGCAAATGTGAAAGATTGAGAATACCAAGTGAATAATGGTTTTATGGTGGATATTGAGGAAAGTCCGAAACTAGATTGAAACTTGCAAACCATATGTTTGACGGAAATTATTGTGGTTGTTAGTTGATGGTGAGTTGTGTGTATAATTGTTGAGTTATACAGTTAAGTTGATGTTGTGATGATTTGGTTCTCGTTGACGTGAAGTTGTGTTGGTTATCGTAAGTAAGGGATAATATTTTATAATGTGATGGAGTTGATTATGTTGGCTATGTTGATGTCACTATAAGAGTGATACGACGATGTGAACAAATTTGTTGATATTTTGTTGATAATTGACATACGGGAATGAAATTGTGTATGTGTTTAGAGGTTGAAAAAGATGTTAAGATGATATTGAGATGATGTATATTTAAGTATAAGTGTGTTATGCTTATTTCTACTTAAAATGTTGGTATGTCATATTATGGTGGAGTAGTTGAGATGCTAGTAACGATTATGTCGCGAAGTGTTGAATGATTAGTGTGCATGTAATCTATTTAAATTGTGTTGAGTTATTGTTATGTTGGTGAAGTAGTGGTCGAAGTGTTGCCAAGCGTGACTCGGGGATCAAAAAGTTGGACGTGACCTTCGCGTTAAGGGTGGTAGTATCGAATAGATTTTCGAGGACGAAAATATTCTAAGTGGGGGAGAGTTGTAACGCCCTGATATTTAATTATTTAATTAAATATTATTTTGAATATTTTATATTAATTCGAATTTTTATCGTCGAAGTCGGAATTATTTTATTTAGTGGCATGATAAATAATCAGATTTAATTTGGTGGAATTCATTTGAGAATTATCAGTATTATTCTAAGAAGCATAAATGGATAAATATGTTGAGTTGAGCGGTAAGTTGATGGTCGGATAAATTAGACGGCTTAGTCGGAGAACTATTATTAGAATATTAATTGCGAGTTAGTATTATTTAAAGTGTGGATCGATCATAGTTGAAGAATATTATTGAAAATAATATTAGATTATATTATGTGACTGTTTATTTAATTGGGCTTATGTTGTGATAGTGGTAAAAGTGGGGGTGCTAAGATTAGGCCCAATAGAATTATTAAGAATAATAGAAATTATATGTTAAAGTTGAATAAGAAGGAATTGGGTTTCTGTAAAGTAGAAGAGAGAATAAGAAGTGGTTGTAAGGAAGAATAAGGGTTTTAGAGAAAGAGAAAAGAAAAGGGATGCAGTACATGTAGAAAAGAAGAAGAGTAAAGGTTTGGAGCTATGGCAGCATAGGATGGCAATCGGGATTCGACCGGAAATTATAGAGAACCTTCAATCCAAGGTAAGGGTGGATTTTCTTATCCTATAATGAGGTATATGATATTTAGTATGTGGGACTTGGGTTGTTAAAATTGTTACTTGATATGTGTTGATTGTTGTGTATGTTTCTGAAACTAATGAAAATTGGTTGTTGTCAATGAGCATGCGTTGTAAACTACTCTATATTAATGTTGGTATAGTTGTGTTGTTGCATAATTAAATGTCATGTTGGTCCGTGTGTGTGAACTGTGAATCGAAGGAAATCCAGAAAATAACAGAAAATTACATGGGTGTTGGAAAAGGGTGCCGACCGACAGGAGGGAGTTGGACAACATGTTGAGCGGCATACATAGTCAAGGGAGGTGCCAATCGGCACTTGTGGTATATGGGAGGTTGTCGTTCGGCAACCTTGAGAAGAAAGAGGATGTGTCATTCGGCACTAGGGTGATGGTGGAAGGAAAGTGTCGTAGGCACTGAGTATTAGGCAGGGGAACTTGTTTCACTTTTTCTGTTTTCTGTGGCACTATGCTATTAGTATAGAGTTTATCAATAGAAGTAGCCTTATGTTAGTAATCTTAATCTAGTAGTTACAATATAATTTTAACAGTCTGTAGTAATAAGACAAAGTTATGTTGTCAAGTTGTATATGTTGTAAGTGAATTATAGGAAGCAAGTGACACTCATTTGGCAGAGAAAGATTAGTAGCAGTATAAATAAATAGTAATAATAACAGTATATAAAACAATACCGATTAGCCAAATTTGTAGATCTGAGCGGTAAAAGTATTTAACCGGAATTAGTTAAAATTGTCAGAATAAGTCTTATATACATATAGGTATTTTTAGTTGGTTTGTTTTGGTTAGAATTATTTAGAATAAAGTTGATTTGCAGGTGAAGTCAAAATAAGTTGAATGGTTCCGATTTATAGAATTATGTTGTTGGTTATTGTTGTGAATAAGTCATTGTCGAATACATTGTTGTTGTTGAATATGTTGTTGTTCATATGTTGTGATTGATAAGTTGATTAAGTTGTAGGCTTATGCCAACGTTGTCGAATACATTGTTGTTGTTGAATATGTTGTCATTTATATGTTGTGATTGATAAGTTGATTAAGTTGTAGGCCTATGGCCAATGTTGAAGCGATGATGAGTACCTCTATTTATTGGTAAAGTGAAGATATAGTCTTATGCCTTTGTGACGGTGATTGTTGTTGTATGTGATTGTTGCATTCATTGAGTCACATACATTTGCATTATTAAGTATGTCTGGATTGGCACCATGTTGGCCTGGTTTGGCAAAATATTAACTTGAAGGCTTATGCCTTATGCCTCGAGATTACTGGAAAATGTTTTTAAGTTGGGAGTTCTGCTCCATGGTAATACATGAATGTTCATTGTTTTTTAGTTGCATTCGATGTTGCATCTTGAGTTGTGGTGAAGATAGATTTATTGTTGCTTTATGTTGTTGACTTATTGTAACAGGTGTCATTTAAAGGTTGTGAATTAGTTGTTATGTTGTGTTGATGTTTTGTTGAAATTAAGGATGTTTGAAAGTTGTGAAGTGGTGATTTTATATTCCTGAATTCTAATATATAATTTATCATGCGCTCACTTATACGATTTAAGAATCTCACCCCTTACTGTTTGAATGTTTCCCTATGTTGGTAACGTGTAGGTAATCAAGAATGAAGATTTGCTTAGCCTTATTAGTTCAAAGTCGGTTGGTCGCTCTGATACGTAGCACTCGGGGGGGAAATGAACACATAGTCATTTACTTGTTAAAATTGTTTTAGTTGTGGAATCCTAAGTTTAATTATATGAAATAATATGTTGCCTCTCAAGTTGTTTTAGTTGAATGAAACATATGAGGCTACTTGAATTTGTAACTATGATTCTGCTGCGTTATTAATAAAAGAAGTGGTTTTTGTTTAAAAAGATGATGCAAGTTGTTATATGATCCTCCGAAAACTTAAGTGTTATGTATCTGTTCATGTGTTGCAACATGTTGAATTATGATATCCCAAATGTGTTGGAAATTTTTAAATACTCTAATTTTTCGTTATAACTACCGGGTAGAATTTGGGGTGTTACACTTTTTGCCTAAGTCGCCCATTTAGGGTTCAAGATTAGCAAGCTTTTTATACATAGTATTTTTTGACTACGTCTGAATTTGCCGGATGCGATAGTTCTTCCCCATCCATTGTTGTGAGGATAAGACCACCTCCAGAGAATAATGTTTTGACTACGTATGGACCTTCGTAGTTGGGTGTCCATTTACCCCGTGGATCAAGGAGGGGTAGCAGAATTTTCTTGAGCACTAGATCCCCTTTTTTGAATATTCAACTACAAACCTTATTGTCGAAGGCTCTCTTCATTCGCTTCTGATGTAGCTGACTGTGGCACAGAGCTAACAATCATTTTTCTTCAATAAGGTTGAGCTGATCGAGTCGTGTCTACACCCATTCTGCTTCTTCAAGTTTTGTTTCCATTAGAAACCGGAGTGATGGTATCTCGATTTCAACCGGAAGTACTACCTCTATGCCGTATACCAGCGAGAAAGGAGTTCCGCCTGTTGATGTGCGCACCGAAGTTCGAAAGCCATGTAGAGTGAAGGGAAGCATTTCGCGCCAATCTTTGTACGTCTTCACCATCTTCTAGATGATTTTCATGATATTTTGTTGGCTTCTTCGACGGCCCCATTCATCTTTGGTATGTATGGTGAGGAATTATGATGCTCGATTTTGAAGTCGTCGCATAGTTCCTTCATCATTTTGTTGTTTAAATTGGACCCGTTATCGGTAATTATCTGGCTTGGGAGACCGTATCTGCATATGATATTATGCTTGATGAAGCGTGTAACCACTTGACTTGTCACGTTAGCGTATGTGTTGTACCCCAAATTTTCCCTCTAAATTTTCATACAAGATGCTATCCTAGGGTTTCTCGTACACTCAATTGGCTCGAAGGTCGATCAGACAGATTCTCTTCCTAGGCGGCAAATCAATAATTAGGGTTTGGGATTTCTTAGAGATAACTGAGTCTTCAAAATTTCAAATGTTCTTAAACATAATTCGTTGAAGTTTTTTAATTCTACAAGACTGACGAACGTTCTTAAAACATGTTTGGTAGACAATGAAGTCCCGTTTGAATCAAGAATGACATGCGAACTCATATTGATTACCAGTTAGCCATTGGACAAGGGTTGAAGATTAAGACTTTTTGACCATAAGTCTTTGGATTTAAGTTAATCAAGTGGAATTAAAATTCTTAAACATTTATTTTGTTTTAGAAGTTTGATTGGAGTCCAAAGTGTTTGTTTTTCTTGATCATATTTGGTGGTTGCTTGAAATACAAGTTACCCAAAACAAGGTGTTTTTCTAAAAGCATTCAAATAAGAATTTCAAAGTTCAAATTTGAGATTGGTACAATATTTTCATTTCACACAAAATTTATTCAGAAGCATTGTGTTCATTACATTACAAGTTGAATTTACAAAAATTGTCTTGTCTACAAATGCAATAAATTACAAATATTTGTTTACAAAAAGGAGAAATTTTATTTCTTCAAAGTCTTCATCTTCAAGAAACCACTCCAATCTTCGTTTGCCATCCATGTCTCATGTTCATGAAAAAAAGCGAGAAGTTTGTTAGCAACTTAAACATCTAGAAATGAACAAAAAATACAGTATTCTAATTCATCATTAGGGTGGTTTTTTATGAATCATAAAAGAAGGGTTTTGTGTTCTAAGGCCTCAAACAATTTCATTTTTATCATAGGCCAAGTTCCTATTGCAAATCACAAAGGAATTGGTTCACAATAGACAAAAGGTGCAGATAAAATTTCAAGCTCAACAAATTTCATCCAACATGAACAAAAGGCCTCATACAATTCTTGTTTAATCATTGGCCTGAGAATTTATGGTTTGCAAATCACAAGGTAAAAGCTTGGTTCACAAACAAGGTAAAACAAAATAGCAACACAGCATAATAAGCAACAGCAGGCTGCAATGCTGCAACATAAGATAAAACGAAATATCAACACAGCATAACAGGCAGCAGCAGACTGCAATTGTTGTACCCAAAAACTTTCCCTCTCATTCTATCAACTTTTCTCATCACAAGGCTCTTGGAACTCAAGATCAAGCTAGGGTTTGCTCTGCTCAAGACATCTCCTTGCACTGATGACCTAAATTAGGGTTTGAGTTTGTACAGGGATTTTTGGACTTGCAATGCTCAAATTGACTTTCATACTTCATATTGGACTCATAAGTTTGTCCATACCAAGTTTCAAGCCTTGAATCAGATTTTTGCCCAGTCAATTGGATAGTTGACCTAGAAATCAGTTGTATTGGGGAAAAAGTCAACTGTGGCCAATTTACAGTCAAACCTCATGAATTTTGACCCACATCAACATTATGAACTCATATGAACCATTTGATCAAGTTTTCACCACAACTCCACAAGAAATTTGATCAGATCACTAAAAGGGCAAAATGGTCATTTTTAGGGTTTTGACTGTACAAAGGCAATTTCTGACTTTTTGCCCTAGCCAATGGCAAATTAAGCTCAACCAAGGACTCAAGGGCTCAATGGCATCATCTTTACCTATTCAACAAGTTCAAAAGATCTCAAATGCATGGGATTGACAGATGAATTTTTCAGTCAACTAATCAAAATTTGACTATACACTGAAAAGTCAAACTTTGACTTTTTGGTCAAAATCAAGTGCCAAGGGTCATTTTTCATCAAGATGTTTCAAATTATGAAACTTGTTCATCAAGAAACCCAAAATTTCAAATTAGGGTTTGAAATTGAAAATTTTCATAACTTAGAATTTTCTAAGTTATGAAATTTTCTTAATTTTTCCTAACTTTGTCCCACATTTTCACCATGATGCAAATACATTCAAACAAAACTTACAACATGAAAATTGTAGTCCTCCACAAAGTCTACAACTTTTACTCACAAAGTTTTCTCAAAAGAAGCTTGGATCTCAAGTTATGATTTTTGGAACAAGGGTACCTAAAACTTTTAACTTAGTGAAATTTTGCCCTAGTTTAGGCAGGATTTTGACCTATTTTCTTGGCCATTTTTCACATAGTTCCACTTGGAATCTCAAGTTGAATTTCAAAGATGGAATATAGGTCATGTTTCAAGCTTTCCAAATTGTCCAAGAACTCCTCAAACACATTTGTGGTTAGGGAGAATCGAATGCTTGAAGTTGGAAAAAACTCACTTTGTATCCATGGCAAAATCATGTTCACTCAAGTTGCATTTTCAAACCAGCATGCCTTACACTAGTTTGCAGGCCTCTAAACCACTTCACACTCCATAATTTAATGCAAATCCATTGGGCTAATACAATGTTTTGGTCATTAGAGCATTGTACACATGTTTAATCCCTAAATGGTAAAAGGCACATTTCCATTTTTACAAAAGTTTGCTTTATGTCAAAACCATAATCCTTGAGCCTTGGTCCAAATCTATGGCAGCTAAACAAATACATTAATTAGAGGGTCCAAGAGGATTGTATGCAAGGTGATAAGATGGCCTGTACAGGCCTGTAACCACAACTTCCACTTTCTTGCTTCAAAAACAAGAAACTTGTCCAAATGCTTAGAACTTGAAAACTAGTCAATGCTAACTTACACAAACACTTCAAACATCTTTCTCACAACCCTTTGAGCTAGAAACACGAGTGCTTGAGCCTCAAAACATCCCATAGCCAGAAATCACATTCCTTTGGCAAAACATGGCAGTTTCTACAACTTGAGTGTCATAGCTCATTTGGCTCATGCGTTTTGCCCAATTTTGCTTCAAACACCTTCCATTCAACTCACTCAAGCTATACCAAACCTCAAATACCTACTGTAACTCCATTTACAATGTTCACCATTTTCATTTTGAGCTTGTGCAGGTTGAGTTCCATAGGTTGATTCAAGGACATTCAAGGCAAGCTAACTATTGGAAAAGGTCAAGTGAAGTTTAAGCAAGCTACCAGACATCTCAAAACTTGTTGAGAAGCAGTGCATTGCCCTACATGAATCCAACTGAAACAGGTTTTTCTTCACTTTCTATCTCTCTATTTAAGAACATTTAGCCTTAGGTTTGTGAATAAAAAATGTAGTGTTCATTGCTAGGAAGCCATACATATGCTCAGCTTTAATTTATATTAAGTGTGCTAGGAGAATTTCATCCATGAACATGCTGAAAAAACTAGGTCAGATTTTAGGGCCAGAGAAATTCTCTCTGGTCTTTGAGAGTTAGGATTAGTTTTTTATATGGTTGGAGTCGTCTTGAAATTCTCTACAAGTTTGATGTTGTGAGTTTTTGCAATAGAGCTCGTATACAGGATCTAGCATTTGAACCAGGCGCGCGCGTTTACAAAGTCTGAAGGTTGAAGATGAAGTTGGCTTGGGCTGGGCCTGGCCTGGCTTGCTTCTAACACCTCCCATTTTCATTTTTGCACCCCTGGCCCATTTCCTTGTATTTTTTACATTTTTGCATTTTTGTTTTCTTTTCTGATTTTGTTTATTTATTTCCAAGTATAAAAAATGCTCAAAAATTATTTTCATAATTTTTTACATTTATTTGGCATTTTATTTTAATTTTTTCTAACATTAAAAGCATAATTACTTTTATATTATTTATTTAAACTTGAAAATAATATGTAAATCATACCTTTATTTTTTATTTCTTATTTTTATTCACACTGAAAATATTATTATAAATATAATTTATTTTTGTACATACTTTATTTTATATTATACATATTTAATATATTTAATATATATATATATATATATATATATATATATATATATATATATATATATATATATATATATATATATATATATATATATATATATATATATATATATATATATATATATATATATATATATATATATATATATATATATATATATATATATATATATATATATATATATATATATATATATATATATATATATATATATATATATATATATATATATATATATATATATATATATATATATACATATATACTTTTATTTTATTAAATACTTTAGAATAAAATATAAAATATTACATTTTCACTTTTATTATGATTTACACTAAAAAATACCTTTTTTTAAATATATTTTATTTTTGTACATATTAATATATTTTATTGTATATAATAATATATTGTATTTATTTTCTTAAAGGAATTAGGGTTTTACCCTTAAGCAATTAAAATAAATCTTTTATTATTTCTTTATTTGTTATATTAAATACTTTTACATACATAAACAAATAAAAACTTTTTTTTGCATAATACATATTATTTGATATTTATTTATTTTGTTTATTTAAATATTGTTCATTTAAATATTTATGCATTGTGATTCAATTTGGATGTAATAGTAAACTAGGGTTTATATTTCTTGTCAAATAACCCCCCCCCCCCCCCCCCCCCCCATTCAAAATTGTACCCCCATCCCTATAATCATGTTGTAATAGCTTAGAATTTTAAATTCTCGCACTTTACGCTTTCAATTATGCCATGATTAGAGAATTAGGGTTTGTATGCAAAAATCCAAATCAACAAATAGCTTGACTTAATCAAATACAAATATGCATGAAAATAAAACACAATGCACACTTGCACCCCTAGGGTTACAATCCACTTGGTGCCTTCAAAAATGGGCCATGGTATGCATGTTGGGTACTTTGGCAAAACAAAAACAAAACAAAAGATCATAGTCCCTCGATGACGCTATCTTGGTTGCCTAAACAAAAATGATCAAGTCCCTCAAAAATTTGCCAAAAATACTTGACACAATTGCTATCATGGTCTATACGATGACCCGCGCCTGTCCCGTTTAACATCCTAACACAAGGTTCTTCACCAAATGCAATGGTGAAATAACACTGTCAAAAGGGTTAAAAACATTAGGAAAGATCTTTGAGTAAAATAGGGTATATAGCTCTTAGTTACTTTATCAAAAGCTTGCAAAAACATCCGTGCTATTTTCAAACACACCTCACAAACACAATTTCAAAACATTTCTCAAATCAAACTATCAAACATTGAAACCTTTTCAAAAGACAAAAACACCTTTGTATACATTCAAACAAGAATCATTACAAAGGTTGCCACAACGATGGCCTCTTTTCAAAACATCTTTCAAAACCACACACAGAGCACCATTTCAAACAATTGGAAAAGCAAAGCAAGTGATCTAAACAAGTAACTAAGAGCCCATGGATAACCATGGATGAAAAGGGTGCTTGCACCTTCCCTTTTCATAATCTACTCCCTGAACCCAAGAAAACATCTTAAAGGTCTTTCCTGTGCTTTTTGACCTTTCCTTAGGATAAAATAAAAAGTCAGTGGCGACTCTTGCTGAACCGAAACATTTGCGAATACAAATTGTAAAAACCTTCAAGTCAGTTCTCCCACCGTATCACAAAACTGGAGATTCTGCTGGGGAGATATCTAAAAGTGGAGTAACCTTAGGGTTTAGATCACCTTTGCATGGTTATCTTGTTTGCTTTGATTGCTTTACATTTGGTTCTTTTGTTTGGGTTTTGAATCCTCCACCCGGATTTTTAGGAAACATTCATAGGTAAATAGCAATACGTTGTGGAAACTGTGCGGGGTATACCGACATGGTTGAAGCAATAGCTATATTAGTGCGACATATTTGTGAGTACCGGTAGCCTTTGAGTTAATCAAAGAGAATACGGGGCCGCTGAGTGATGTCATGAAGCACTAATGAACTCTTAGAACCTTATTTGACCAGCTTGGCCTTATTAGGGGTAGTGAGATGACCGGCTTTGGTGCAGTCCGAAGTTGGTAGATACTCGATACTACACTCATTGAGGGTTGTTTTCTTGGAATATTTTGGTCGCCAGTTAAGTGGCTAAATCAAAACAATGAACATAGAAAATAATCCAGTGATATTGAGCTCCTTAGAACTCGGTTACTATTTATAGGACAGGTTGAGCCAACTAACTTCAAGAGGGTACTTACCTATGAAACCTCATGCAAGCCTAAAACTAGGATCTTGTGTGACTTGTTTGTACATATGCTTGTGCATACATCATGAACATCATAAAGCATCATATGCATCCACTAACCATTTCAAGGGTTTGGATCTTCATCTTTGTTCTTGTTTTGTAGGTCATGGAATCTCTTCGCAGGAAAACAATTCAAGTCAACCTTGTGAGAATCCCTCCTCAACTCAAGGAGCTTACTTCTAAGATTCTAGAGAATTCTCTCTTCAGTGAAAGACATGGTAGACTTCTCAACTTGGTCAACTCCAACATTGAAGTAGACATGGTGAAAGTTCTCTTCCAGTTCTTTGACCCCCTACACCACTGTTTCACATTCCCTGATTACCAACTAGTACCTACTTTGGAGGAATTTTCTCAACTTCTGAGGATTCCTATTCTCCATCAACTACCCTACAACGGTACAGAAAGAGAACCAAAGCCTGAAGGTGTTGCTCAAGCCTTACACTTGCAATCATCTAATATCAAAGGTCATTGGGAAACCAGAAGTGGTGTCAAGGGTTTCTTGGCAAAGTTTCTGTTTGAGAAGGAACAAGACTGCTGGAATTCTCTAGATCTGCAAGCTTTTGAGGAGATTGTAGCACTTCTCATCTATGGGTTGGTCTTGTTCCCAAACCCTGATCAGCTTATAGATGTGAACACTGTCAAGATTTTCATGTCTCGGAATCCTGTACCTACATTGCTTAGGGACATCCTACACTCATTTCACACACGAACAATGAGGAAAAGAGGTGTTATCATGTGATGTACTCCTCTTCTATCAAGGTGGTTTATTTCTCACCTACCCCAATCAGTTCTGAAGAATGAGCAGGGTTTAAGGTGGTCACAACGGTTGATGACCCTCACACATTCTGATGTTCATTGGTGTTCTCGGTCCAGAGAAAATGTCATCATCATTGATCGTTGCGGGGAATTCCCTAATGTCCCACTACTTGGCATTAGGGGAGGCATCACCTACAACCCCTGTTTAGCTCTAAGGCAGTTTGGATATGCCCGAAGAGATGATCCTCATGATATGCCGATTCCTGACCTAGTTTTTGACTTCGACAACGATGCTCAAGGACTTCGACAAAGGTTTATCAGAGCTTGGAGGATGCCCAACAAAGTGGATAGTAAGACACTGGGGCACAAGAATTCCATCCCCCTTGAGCCCTACCTCAAGTGGGTACGAACCCGCGCCCAGAATCTTATGATGCCATACCCTCACATTCTCCCCGTGATCAAAGATCCTGTTATGGAAGGAGAGGTTGCATACACCCTCCTACATCCAGAAATGCCAACATCATTGGAAGAATTGCAAAAGAGTTGGATACAGCTCAAGGAAGAACGGAATACTTTTGAAGCCAGCTTCTATGCCAGTGAGAGGAAGGTTTTGGAGCTTACCCGCCGACTTCATGAGGAGGAAACTCTCAACACTTACATCGCGCCAAAGAGGATGCGCAATGTATTTTTACATTAAGAATTTTGTAATATTTTGCCCATGGGGCATTTATGTACTAACAAATTTCTTCTTAATATGACGTGTGTTCTTTTTTGTTTGCAACAAATTTGAATTTCTGAATCCTTGAATGCATTACATGAATAACATATCATTCATCATATGCATAAACAGGTCTTCATACCAGGTTTCCTTATCTTTCTACTGTTTATTTCAGCAAGATGGATTTGGAGCAGACGGTTAAAGATATGCAAGCACATAATTCACAATTCCAACAACTCCTCATGACCTTAGCAAAGGGTCAAGAGGACCTTAAAGCACTGTTGGAAAAAGAGAAAGGTAAAGAGAAGAAAAAGAAATGGACCGGTATGGCCACTATGGGAAGAAGGTTTGAAAACCAGGCTAGAAGGATCCTCGAGTTCCCCTCAACGTCTGATGAAGGGGCTGGTAAAGGTAAAGGAGTTGCAATGCCTTCTGAATCTGAAGTTGAAGAAGAAGAAGAGGAAGAGGATGAAGATTACTCCGAACAGCAGTATCCCCCGGCGGATGATAAGTATAAAAATCTCTAGGATCGGTTGGCAGCCATGGAGTTGCAAAGGGTACCTGGTTTAGATTTCGAAGAACTAGGGTTGGTTGCAGGGATCGTCATTCCTCCCAAGTTCAAAGTACCTACATTTTCTAAGTATGACGGTTTGTCCTGTCCAAAGATGCATATGAGATCCTACGTCAGAAAAATCCAACCTCACTCTTCTGATAAAGATCTTTGGGTCCACTTTTTTCAAGATAGTTTTTCAGGCACGCAGTTGGACTGGTTCTATCAACTTGAGAGGTCGGATGTTCATAACTGGGAGGACTTAGCTTCTTCTTTCTACCGACAATACCAATACAATGCAGATTTAGCGCCTACTCGTACTCAGCTACAGAGTATGGGTATGGCCTCTAATGAGGGATTTAAGTAGTATGCCCAGAAGTGGAGGGATTTGGCTGGAAGGGTGCAGCCACTATTGTCGGAGAGAGAGCTGGTTGACATGTTTTTAGGGACTATGTCAGGTCCATTCTTCAATCATTTAATCGGGAGTTCATCTGCAGGATTCACCGAATTAATTCTGACCGGTGAAAGGGTCGAAGCTAGCATTAAGAGTGGTAAAATTCAGAAAGATGCCTCTGCTTCCACTGTTATTAAGAAGACCTTCCCAGCTAAGAAGGAAGTTTCTGCTGTTCACAACCAGAGAAACCAAGGAAGAACAGAGCGCCGACCAACGATGGGGGCTGTTATAATCCAAAACTCCTCAGCCGATCAACCTCGAAGCAATTAACCAAGAGCTAATCAGCAAAGGGTAGAAAGGCCACAACGGCAATTCACCTGAATCAACATGACACCGGATCAAGTCCTCCCTCATCTGTTAAAGCTGAATCTTACCAACTTGAAAGAAGCGCCGAAGAACCCCAATACCTCTTCTTCTTATTATCACTCCAATGCAAAATGTGCATACCACTCTGACAGTGTAGGGCATGATACCAACAACTGTTGGGCTCTTAAAAACAAGATCCAAGACTTAATAGACGCCAAGGAGGTAGAATCCGATGCGCCCGAAAAGCCAAATGTGATTTCTGCCCCCAATGCCTAAGCACGGTCATAATGTCCATGCCATTGTGGAAGATCTTCATGTTACCACTATTGATGACCTTTTGACTCTGTTACCAGTGATTAAAGTGAATTTGATGAAAGCCGGGATATTCCCAGGCTGTGGAAAAGATTGTTACTTCTGTTCAAACTTGCAAGCTGACTGCCCACTGTTGAAATCAGGCATCCAACGCCTGATGGATACCCAAGAGATCCTCTTTCAAAAGACTCATGTTGATACTATAACTCATGTTACTCCTATTACTTTTGATACTCCGACCAATGACATTGTTATAATAACCATCTTCGACGATCTTTCCAAGACCTGCAAAAGGCCTATTAAGATTACGCCTGATCCTAAGTTTGTGCCATTGAAAATCAGCATGTCGAGGCCTGTCCCATATAAATCTAACAAGTCGATACCATGGAACTACGGAGGAGAAATCTTCTACCATGGTATCAAGCAGATTGAATCATTCCAAGAGAATTCCAATGATGAAACCCCTGATATAGGGAATATTGCGGGAACGAGCAAGATAACTCGCAGCGGAAGGATCTTCTCTCCGGAGATTGCTCCTCCACGGGAAGTCTTCGGACCCTCGAGAGTTTCTGTGCCTGTCAAGCCATTTGTGCAAAGCCCGGTAATTGAAGAATTTGATGCTCCCGAAGCTGGACCCTCTAATGTTACTACCAATAAGGGTAAGGGGATACAAGAAATGCCTGTCAGGACGAAGGCTCAAACTGTGGTTATCCCCGAGACCACCCAAAAAGAGATGGAAGAAATCTTAAAGATAATCAAGAAGAGCGATTATGATGTCGTGGAGCAGCTAGGGCAAACCCCTTCCAAAATCTCCATGTTGGCTCTCTTACTCTGCTCTGAGGCTCATGCTAAAGCCTTGATCAAATTTCTAAAAATGGCACACATGCCTCAAGAAACTTCTGCAGATCAGTTTCAAGAATGCGTGGCTAGCCTTACTGCCGATAATGGTCTTGGTTTTTCTGATGTTGATTTGAACCCAAAGGGAAGGAAGCATAACGACGCGCTGCATGTCTCGGTAGAATGCAGAGGGACCACACTTCCCCATGTTCTGGTTGACACCGGTTCATCTTTAAATGTTCTACCGAAGAAGGCGTTGGATAGACTGGACTGTGAAGGTTTAACCCTAAAGCCCAGTAACATCGTTGTTAGAGCCTTCGACGGTTCTAAGAGGATGGTTCATGGAGAAGTGGACATCCCAATCAAAGTGGGCACAGAAATTTTCAACTCTACTTTTTATGTGATGGACATTCGTCCTTCATATTCATGCTTGTTGGGAAGGCCATAGATCCACAACGCTGGGGAAGTCACATCCTCTCTATACCAAATGCTAAAGTATCCAGTTCAGGGTAAGATCATAACGGTTCATGGGGAGGAAGAGTATATGATAATTCACCTTAACTCCTTCCGCTATATGGAGTTAGATGGCGAATTCATAGAAACGCCTTTCCAACATTTTGAAGAGGTTTCTCCTGAGGTCGCAGTTGCAAAGACAATGGCTGATATGCCTATCATTTCCAAGCCTTTGTCTCGGATGGCATCCCTCAAAGATGCAGAGGTTGTAATCAAAGAAGGAAGGAGTACGGTGTGGGGGCAACTGCCTGAGTTTTCTCAGAAGACTGACAAGTTCGGACTAGGTTTTACTGTTGCTGGCCAGAAAGCTGTGCGTCGCTCCCGGGTTGGAGGACCACCCGTAAAAATCACTCACCATGGAATTAATGCCTTAGAAGATGATGATGAAGAAGAAAACTTTGAAGATTGGATCTTTCCAACTGTTGAAGGAGGATTAAGCAACTGGGAAGCGAAAGACTTTGTTCCCATCACTTTCATCAACCAGTAATTTATCTTTGAACAATTTCCTATTTTGGTCTGTAATAATTAAACAATTCGTACACTCTCTTTTTGCCTTATGCCTTACCCGGGGCATATAGGTCCATTTGTAAGGGCTTGATTTCTTCATTATCATATGCCATTTTTAATGAATCATTAGACGTTTTCATCTATAAACTGTTGTGTTCATTTTCTTTCCTTTTACATTTTGTTTTGTTTAAGGATGGCTATCCCTTACACACACCCACACTCACAAAATGCAGGTACCCATCCACTTCGGATTCCATGGGTGACTATTCTGCTTTGGCCTTCAGTGACTCTGAAGATTTGGTCAATCATGCCAAGTACGAAGGTGATGAAGACTGTGAAGTGCCTGGAGAGTTAGCTAGACTTTTGCAACAAGAGGAAAGGGCTATTCTGCCCCATGAAGAGTTGATAGAGACCATCAATTTGGGAACAGAGGAAGACAAGAAAGAGGTTAAGGTGGGTGCCAACCTGAAGGCAAGTGTTAAAGAGCGCTTAGTACAATTGTTGAATGAATATGTCGAAATCTTCGCCTGGTCCTATGAAGACATGCCGGGACTAGATACAGATATTATGGTTCACCGTATCCCTACAAGAGAAGACTGTCCACCGATCAAACAAAAAGTCCGCCGAATGAGGCCCGACATGTCTGAAAAAATCAAAGCTGAGGTGATGAAGCAATTCAATGATGGCTTTCTGGCTGTTACTTCCTATCCATAATGGGTTGCTAACATTGTGCCCGTGCCTAAGAAGGACGGCAAAGTCAGAATGTGTGTGGACTATCGAGACTTAAACAGGGCTAGCCCTAAAGATGATTTTCCACTACCACACATTGACATCTTGGTTGACAATACAGCCCAACACAAGGTATTTTCCTTCATGGATGGATTCTCGGGATACAACCAGATCAAAATGGCCCCCGAAGACATGGAGAAGACTACTTTTGTTATGCAGTGGGGTACCTTCTGCTATAAAGTGATGCCATTCGGACTGAAGAATGTCGGGGTAACCTATCAGCGAGCCATGGTAGCTTTGTTTCATGACATGATACATCATGAGATTGAAGTCTATGTAGACAACATGATAGCCCGTTCACAGACAGAAGAAGAACACCTCGACCATCTGCAAAAGCTGTTTGTCAGATTGAAGGAGTATAAGCTCAGACTGAACCCTAGCAAGTTCACTTTCGGAGTCAGGTCTGGTAAACTTTTGGGATTTATCGTCAGTAACAAAGGCATTGAGGTTTATCCTGCTAAAGTCAAAGCTATACAAGAAATTCTTTCCCCCCGCACTGAAAAGGAGGTTAGAGGTTTCTTGGGACGCTTAAACTATATTGCGAGGTTCATCTCTCACCTAACATCTACCTGTGAACCAATCTTTAAGCTGTTAAAGAAAGATCAGGTGGTTGAATGGAATAGTGATTTTCAAGTTGCTTTTGATAAGATCAAGGAGTATTTGCTGGAACCTCCTATCTTGATGCCACCCGTCGAAGGAAGGTCGTTAATCATGTATCTGACTATTTTTGATAATTCAATGGGGTGCGTACTGGGCCAACATGACGAGTCTGGCCTAAAAGAGCATGCCATTTATTACCTTAGCAAAAAGTTTACCGACTGTGAGACTCGCTATTCACTGCTCGAGAAAACATGTTGCGCTTTGGTATTGGCTGCTCGCCGGCTAAGGCAGTATATGTTGACACATACCACCTTGCTGATTTCCAAGATGGATCCGATCAAGTACATCTTCGAGAAGCCTGCTTTATCCGGAAGAATCGCTAGATGGCAGATGATCCTGACCGAATATGATATTAAGTACACAACCCAAAAAGCTATAAAGGGGAGTGTACTAGCTGACCATCTAGCTCATCAAGCCGTCGAAGATTACCAATCTATGAGATTCGACTTTCCTGACGAGGACATCATGACATTGGACAACATTGAGGGTAACGGACCGTATGACGGACCTAAACAAGGATCCCGATGGACCCTATACTTTGATGGTGCTTCAAATTCACTTGGCAACGGTATCGGCACAGTACTTATTTCTCCGGAGGGTTGCCATACACCTTTCACTGCTAGACTCTGCTTCAGCTGCACCAACAACATGGCCGAATATGAAGCTTGTATCTTTGGTCTCAAGGCTGTTATTGACTTGGTAATCAAATCTTTGGTCGTATTTGGGGACTCGGCTTTGGTTATCAACCAAATCAAAGGAGAGTGGGACACTAGACATCCTAATCTTATCCCATACAAAGAACATGTCCTGACATTGTTGCCTCATTTTGAGCAGATTACCTTTGAGCACTTCCCGCGAGAAGAAAATCAGCTAGTAGATGCTCTGGCTACAATGTCTTCCATATTTAAACTCAACTGGGATAATGAGGCTCCCCGAATCACCATCGAGCGAATGGATGAACCTGCGCACTATCATGAGATTAATACCGAAGAAGTAGTGGAACAACCTTGGTTTCATGAAATCAAAAGGTATCTCCAGACTCGAGAATACCCTGAAGGAGCTTCCGTCAAAGACAAAAAGTTCTTAAGGAGATTTGCTGCCAAGTTCTTCTTGAGCAATGGTATCCTTTATAAGTGCATCCATGATTGTGTTCTACTTCGTTGTGTGGATAAGTTTGAAGCAGAGTTGATCATGACCAAAATACATAGTGGCACATTTGGCACCCACTTGAGCGGACATACGATGGCTTAGAAGATTCTAAGGGCAAGCTAGTACTGGTCTACCATGGAAGCTGACTGCCATCAACATTCCCGTACTTGTCACAAATGCCAAGTCTATGCTGACAAGGTACATATTCCTCCTGTTCCTCTCAATGTTCTAACAGCTCCTTGGCCATTCGCGATGTGGGGTATCGACATGATTGGAGAGATCAAGCCTACAGCATCCAATAGACATCGCTTCATCTTGGTCGCTATTGATTATTTTACCAAGTGGGTCGAAGCAGCTTCCTACGCCTCTGTTACAAAGAATGTGGTTTCCCGCTTCATCAAGTAGAATCTCATATGCCGATATGGTATCCCCGACAAGATCATCACAGATAACGGTACAAATTCGAACAACACCGTGATCACCGCCCTGTACGAGTAGTTCAAGATTCAACATCATAATTCATCTCCCTATCGGCCAAAGATGAACGGTGTTGTTGAAGCTGCAAACAAAAATATCAAGAAGATCATTTAAAAGATGATAGTCACCTACAAGGACTGGCATGAGATGTTACCGTTTTCTCTGCACGGATATCGTACCACGACGCGTACTTCAACAGGGGCAACCCCCTTTTCTTTGGTATATGGCATGGAAGTTGTTCTACCTATGGAAGTTCAGATTCCTTCCTTGAGGATTATGAAGGATGTTGGTTTAAGTGAAGACGATTGGATTCAGACCCGGCTTGATCAATTAAATTTGATCGACGAGAAGCGACTTATTGTTGTTTGTCATGGTCAGACGTATCAAAAACGGATGATCAAGGCTTTCAACAAGAAATGCAGGCGTCAGTTATATCAAGTCGAAGATCTTGTAATCAAGCGGATCATCTTGCCGCAAAGTGATCCCAGGGGCAAGTGGACTCCTACTTACGAAGGACCATTTATGATCAAGAACATCTTTTCTGGTGGGGCAATGATTCTGACCACTATGGACGGCGACAACCTTCTGCACCCTGCGAACGCAGACATAGTCAAAAGATACTACGCGTAAACGACTCAACAAGTTAAAAACCCGAAAGGGCGACTTGGGTAAAAATGGGCATCCCGGTGAATCGAAAACCCGAAAGGGCGGTTCAGGCAAAAATTAGGGATAACCAAAAAAAATCTGTACACCCGGCAAGTTGAAAACCCGAAAGGGCGACTTGGGCAAAAAAGGGTTTCCCGGTGGATCGAAAACCAGAAAGGGAGGTCCAGGCAAAAGTTAGGGAATTAAAGCGTATGACTATGTCTCGTCAGATCACTTTAAGGACAATCTCTTCACGACCAAACTCCAAGCTTCTGATCAATCCAATCATCCGCGGACGAAGCAACGAATGGACAAAGATACTCAGAGTTGTGAAGGCTATAGAAGAATGGGAACCCCATGGAATTGTTGCACATAGCCATCTTTCTTTGTATAAAATTTTTCTCAATTTTACAGCAACATTCTCTTACTAGGATGTCTGTCTCCTTTGTACAAAAATACTTACAAAAGTTAATACAAAAATATTTTAAAGTGCGGAAATTTGCTTGCCTTTCATTTCTTTACACTTGTGTTTTATTTGAAAACGTCCAATGATTTGTTAAATGAGCATATGCATTTGAATATAATCACTGCTTACAAATAAAACGAAATGAGAAAGGATAATTACTGATAGGTCGAAATTATAGGAAAACGTCTTTAGGCTATTCCAGAAGAAATCCCCTACAATATGTCATTCAGATCCTCAACAAAGCTAAAACCTTGGAGTATATATCCCCAGTGGAGTTAAATTTCAAAATTCCCATCAGAGTTAAGTCTCTAAACTCCCGATCCCCAGTGGAGCCCGAAAACTTTGAACTATAGATCCCCATTGAAGATGGAACTTTCTTCCCCAACGGAGTCCAAAACTCCAGATCCTAAACCTCGGTAGAATACTATCCAGCTTCCTCCGATTCACCAGCAGAGTTCTCTACAAAACAAGGAATCCCCAGTAGATTGGCATACAACCCAAGCTCCTGATTTCCCCGGCAGAATAAACACTCTCCCCAAAGAGTTATTTCCCGACAGAATGAAGATTCTAATTCCCATTTCTCCATTTGAAGCCTCCCAGGTTTTAATTCCCCGGTAGAGGTCGTCGGATTTTTCCTTGTTTCCCCAGGAAAGTTATGAAGGATTCTCACATCCCCACAGAAGTTGTCAAAGTTTTGATAATCCCCGCAGGTTGCCAAGGATTTTCTATCCCCAACAGTAATTAGCAAGGTTTTCTCATCTTCAGCAATCAAAGATTTTTGGAATCCCCAGCATCGGTCAAGGATTTACTTCCCCCGACAGCAGTCAAAGATTTCATTATCTCCAGCTATCAAGGATTTATTTTCCCCAGCAAGACATCTAATCAATCTTACATGCACATCCATTACATTTATATATCATAAACATGGATTGAACACATTTTTATTGCATCATACATATCATGCAACATAACATTGTGCTTTAGCTAACATTATACCCTTTTCAGGATAAGATTAAAAAGCTATCATTCAGAGATTTTAGATACAGTATGGATACACCCCCAGACGTGGCTGTCATTCTATTACTTATTCAGACTTCAGTAATCAGATACAGATTAGATACGCTCCAGACATGGCGGCCATTCTATCTCTTATTCAGATTCAATTATCAACTTCAAGTTCAGATATACTCTAGACACGAAAGTCATTATGTCACTTATCCGGATCCCAGTTACAGTACGGGAACACTCCAAACACGGAAGTCATTCTGCTACTCATACAGATCTCCACTTCAGATACAGTCCAGATACGCTCCAGACACGGTTTCCATTCTGTCACTCATTCGTAATTTATCCCCAGCACGTAGATGCTCCATACACAGATGTTTCTCTATTACCCATTCAGAATACAGATACACTCCAGACACATAAGTCATTCTGGTATTCATTCAAGAATCAAATACAGTTACAGCTCGGATACGCTCCAGACACAGACGCCATTTCCTTTGCTCATACCAATCAAATCTCCAGATACAACTCAGACACGTTCCAGACATGGGTACCATTCTGATGTTTATTCTCCTAACTTTCAACCAATAATCCTAGATGGCATGTTTAAGCACATCTCCAGCAAGATTCTACCATCTCTAAATGGAATCTTTAAGCCAATTCCCTCAACCTACATTTTGACGAGTGCAAATTTACGGGCACTCTAGTGTCCAATCCTTTCTTACCTTCGAGTCACGAAAGGCAAACTTGCCAATCTAACTCTTCAGGTTCAAGAAGATTGAACAGGGGCAAATGTTGTACCCCAAATTTTTCCCTCTCATTCTATCAACTTTTTTCATCACAAGGCTCTTGGAACTCAAGATCAAGCTAGGGTTTGCTCTGCTCAAGACATCTCCTTGCACTGATGACCTAAATTAGGGTTTGAGTTTGTACATGGATTTTTGGACTTGCAATTCTCAAATTGACTTTCATACTTCATATTGGACTCATAAGTTTGTCCATACCAAGTTTCAAGCCTTGAATCATATTTTTGCCCAGTCAATTAGACAGTTGACCTAAAAATCAACTATATTGGGGAAAAAGTCAATTGTGGCCAATTTACAGTCAAACCTCATGAATTTTGACCCACATCAACATTATGAACTCATATGAACCATTTGATCAAGTTTGGACCATAACTCCACAAGAAATTTTATCAGATCACCAAAAGGGCAAAATGGTCATTTTTAGGGTTTTGATTGTACAAAGGCAATTTCTGACTTTTTGCCCTAGCCAATGGCAAATTAAGCTCAACCAAGGACTCAAGGGCTCAATGGAATCATCTTTACCTATTCAACAAGTTCAAAAGATCTCAAATGCATGGGATTGACAAATGAATTTTTCAGTCAACTGATCAAAATTTGATTGTACACTGAAAAGTCAAACTTTGACTTTTTGGTCAAAATCAAGTGCCAAGGGTCATTTTTCATCAAGATGTGTCAAATTATGAAACTTGTTCATCAAGAAACCCAAAATTGCAAATTAGGGTTTGAAATTGAAAATTTTCATGACTTAGAATTTTTCTAAGTTATGAAATTTTCTTAATTTTTCCTAACTTTGTCCCACATTTTCACCATGATGCAAATAGATTCAAACAAAACTTACAACATGAAAGTTGTATTACTCCACAAAGTCTAAAAGTTTGATTCACAAAGTTTTCTCAAAAGAAGCTTGGATCTCAAGTTATGATTTTTGGAACAAGGGTACCTAAAACTTTTAACTTAGTGAAATTTTGCCCTAGTTTAGGCAGAATTTTGACCTATCTTCTTGGCCATTTTTCACATAGTTCCACTTGGAATCTCAAGTTGAATTTCAAAGATGTATTATAGGGAATGTTTCAAGATTTCCAAATTGTCCAAGAACTCCTCAAACACATTTGTGGTTAGGGAGAATCAAATGTTTGAAGTTGGCAAAAACTCACTTTGTATCCATGGAAAAATCATGTTCACTCAAGTTGCACTTTCAAACCAGCATGCCTTACACTAGTTTTCAGGCCTCTAAACCACTTCACACTCCAAAATTTAATGCAAATCCATTGGTATAATACATTGTTTTGGTCATTAGAGCATTGTACACAAGTTTAATCCCTAAATGGTAAAAGGCACATTTCCATTTTTGCAAAAGTTTGCTTTATGTCAAAACCATAATCCTTGAGCCTTGGTCCAAATCTCTGGCAGCTAAACAAATCCACTAATTAGAGGGGCCAAGAGGATTGTATGCAAGGTGATAAGATGGCCTGTACAGGCCTGTAACCACAACTTCCACTTTCTTGCTTCAATAACAAGAAACTTGTCCAAATGCTTAGAACTTGAAAACCAGTCAATGCTAACTTACACAAACACTTCAAACATCTTTCTCACAACCCTTCGAGCTAGAAACACGAGTGCTTGAGCCTCAAAACATCCCATAGCCAGAAATCACATTCCTTTGGCAAAATAGGGCAGGTTCTGCAACTTGAGTGCCATAGCTCATTTGGCTCGTGCGTTTTTCCCCATTTTGCTTCAAACACCTTCCATTCAACTCACTCAAGCTATCCCAAACCTCAAATACCAACTGTAACTCCATTTACAGTGTTCACCATTTTCATTTTGAGCTTGTGCAGGTTGAGTTCCATAGGCTGATTCAAGGACATTCAAGGCAAGCTAGCTATTGGAAAAGGTCAAGTGAAGTTCAAGCAAGCTACCAGACATCTCAAAACTTGTTGAGAAGCACTGCATTACCCTACATGAATCCAACTGAAACAGGTTTTTCTTCACTTTCTATCTCTCTATTTAGGAACATTTAGCCTTAGGTTTGTGAATAAAAAATATAGTGTTCATTGCTAGGAAGCCATACATATGCTCAGATTTCATTTATATTAAGTGTGCTAGGAGAATTTCATCCATGAACATGCTAAAAAAACTAGGTCAGATTTTAGGGCCAGAGAAATTCTCTCTGGTCTTTGAGAGTTAGGATTAGTTTTTTATATGGTTGGAATCGTCTTGAAATTCTCTACAAGTTTGATGTTGTGAGTTTTTGCAATAGAGCTCGTATACAGGATCAAGCATTTGAAACAGGCGTGTGCGTTTACAAAGTCTGAAGGTTGAAGATGAAGTTGGCTTGGGCTGGGCCTGGCCTGGCTTGCTTCTAACACCTCCCATTTTCATTTTTGCACCCCCTGGCCCATTTCCTTGTATTTTTAATTTTTTTTCATTTTTGTTTTGTTTTCTGATTTTGTTTATTTATTTCCAAGTATAAAAAATGCTCAAAAAATATTTTCATAATTTTTTATATTTATTTGGCATTTTATTTTAATTTTTTCTAACATTAAAAGCATAATTACTTTTATATTATTTATTTAAACTTGAAAATAATATGTAAATCATACCTTTATTTTTTATTTCTTATTTTTATTTACACTGAAAATATAATTATAAATATAATTTATTTTTGTACATACTTTATTTTATATTATACATATTTAATATATATATATATATATATATATATATATATATATATATATATATATATATATATATATATATATATATATATATATATATATATATATATATATATATATATATATATATATATATATATATATATATATATATATATATATATATATATATATATATATATATACTTTTATTTTATTAAATACTTTAGAATAAAATAGAAAATATTACATTTTCACTTTTATTATGATTTACACTAAAAAATACCTTTTTTTAAATATATTTTATTTTTGTACATATTAATATATTTTATTGTATATAAATAATATATTGTATTTATTTTCTTAAAGGAATTAGGGTTTTACCCTTAAGAAATTAAAATAAATCTTTTATTTATTTCTTTATTTGTTACATTAAATACTTTTACATACATAAACAAATAAAAACCTTTTTTTGCATAATACATATTATTTGATATTTATTTATTTTGTTTATTTAAATATTGTCCATTTAAATATTTATGCATTGTGATTCAATTTGGATGTAATAGTAAACTAGGATTTATATTTCCTGTCAAATACCCCCCCCCCCCCCCCCCCCCCCATTCAAAATTGTACCCCCATCCCTATAATCATGTTGTAATAGCTTTGAATTTTAAATTCTCGCACTTTACGCTTTCAATTATGCCATGATTAGAGAATTAGGGTTTGTATGCAAAAATCTAAATCAACAAATAGCTTGACCTAATCAAAGACAAATATGCATGAAAATCAAACACAATGCACACTTGCACCCCTAGGGTTACAATCCACTTGGTGCCTTCAAAAATGGGCCATGGTATGCATGTTGGGTACTTTGGCAAAACAAAAACAAAACAAAAGATCATAGTCCCTCGATGACGCTATCTTGGTTGCCTAAACAAAAATGATCAAGTCCCTCAAAAATTTGCCAAAAATACTTGACACAATTGCTATCATGGTCTATACGATGACCCGCGCCTGTCCCGTTTAACATCTTAACACAAGGTTCTTCACCAAATGCAATGGTGAAACAACATTGTCAAAAGGGTTAAAAACATTAGGAAAGATCTTTGAGTAAAATAGGGTAGATAGATTTTAGTTACTTGATCAAAAGCTTGCAAAAACATCCTTTCTATTTTCAAACACACCTCACAAACACAATTTCAAAACATTTCCCAAATCAAACTATCAAACATTGAAACCTTTTCAAAAGACAAAAACACATTTGTATACATTCAAACAAGAATCATTACAAAGGTTGCCACAACGATGGCCTCTTTTCAAAACATCTTTCAAAACCACACACAAAGCACCATTTCAAACAATTGGAAAAGCAAAGCAATTGATCTAAACAAGTAACTAAGAGCCCATGGATAACCATGGATGAAAAGGGTGCTTGCACCTTCCCTTTTCATAATCTACTCCCCGAACCCAAGAAAACATCTCAAAGGTCTTTCCTGTGCTTTTTGACCTTTCCTTAGGATAAAATAAAAAGTCGGTGGTGACTTTTGCTAAACCGAAACATTTGCGAATACAAAACGCAAAAACCTTCAAGTCAGTTCTCCCATCGTATCACAGCAATGCTGCAACAAAAGCTGCTAAACAGAATAGCAACACATCATAAAAGGCAGCAGCAGGCTGCATTGCTGCAGCACAAGCTGCCAATCAAAGCCAGCAAAACATGCAAAAAATAAACAAACCAGCAAAACTGAACAAGTAAAGCATAAACATAGCAAGCAACAGGCTGCAGCAGGTAGCAAGCAACAAGAAATGCTGCAAACTGCCAAGACAAAAAACCTGTGCAAAAATCTAAAGAGGAACAAAGTATCAAGAATTCAGGAAAAGAGGTTGTGTGTTCTAAGGCCTCAAACAATGTCAAATTTTATCATGGGCCAATTATCATTGCAAACTACAAGACAAAATTTGGTTCACAATAAACAAATTCAAAAGAATTCCAACAATATTTTCATCCCATTAGCAAAAGATTCAAATCAAGAAATTCAAGCCTAATAGAGGCCTCAAAATAGTGTCCTGTCATTTTCCTAAAGATATGTTTGCAAATCACAAATTTTGGTTCAAAAACAGATGAAAGAGGAAATCAGAAAACCAGTACAATCAATAATCAAAGAGCCTCAAAATTGGTAAAGTCATGTCATAGGCCTAGGGTATTTTACTACAAATCTCAAAACAATGTTTAGTTTGGATCATAGTAAATAGAAAAAGATTTTAGAAGAAAATGTTTATCACGGAACAAGAGTTGTCAAACTCAGCCGTAAAAGCATCACAATTTTATCAAGTTCATAAGCAACAAAGTACAAAAGCATCCAACAAAAGTCAGCATTTGACATATCAATAAAGAAGGAAAACTCAAAATGTTCATCACAGTACAAGAGCTGTTAAACACAGTTGTAAAAGCATCACAAAAGCCAAGTACAGAATCAAAAGTCAGCAAGCAAAGTCAGAGGCAGCATAGCAAGCTACAATAAAGTTAACTTGTTGAAAATCAGCAAAAGTGACAAATCCAAACTGTAGTTATCTCTCTTAAGTCAAACTTTTACAGAAAACAAGCAAGCAGGCTCATAGTATAAAAAGAGAAACCCTGAGTTTACAAAAGGGGGGGGGGGACAGGGGAATCAATAAACCAACAAAATATTTGTCACATAAACAACAACAAAGTTCACAAATACACAGAATCAAAGAGAGTTCACCAAATCTATCAAAACAGAATTCACAAACCCATATACAGATAGATACGCAAGCCAAAAAAACCATTTCCCAAATTCCTTTCACCATAAAAATATGCAAAGAAACAGAAACACAAATCGCATGTAAACAATCACGAAACCCTAAACTTCTTTTTATCATCATTTTCACAAAAGAACCATAACCCTTTAGAGTTCGTAAGAAGATAAAGAGAGAGGAAAGATCTCACCGAGGTAAAGCCGTTTCTGTCAAATCTGACCCTAGGGTTTCATTTCCCCCCTTTTAGATCTATGCGAAATCGAGCGAAATCTGCAAAATTAAGCATGAGATTAGTAACAAAGAGGACGAGAGGAAGACATTTACGGGGAAAAAATCAAGTTTGGGACATCACCGCCGTCTCCGCCGCCGTGAGGCGATTTCCGGCACGGCGGCATCCTCTTCTATGGCGAGAGCTTCAGAGGATGAGAGAGAGAACAAGTGAGAGAAGATTTGTGACAAAATGAGTTACACTTTTGTTCTGTTTATTTTTTTTTATTCCTAACCATGCTTCTGGGATAAGCCCATTCTCTCACCCCCAAATCACCAGGCCCCAACTTCCTTAACTCATACACACACCCCTCATCTCTTAAAATATCATGCAAGCCCATTTGTTTTTTTTATCATTCATTTTTATTCAGACCAACAAAAGGGCTTTGGGCTTAAAACCAAACAAACATTTTTTCTTTCTCTAACACTCTTTCTATTTTTATACCCCCCCTGACTTATTTTATTTATTTTATTTTTCTTTTCTTTATTTTAGTTATTATTATTAATATTATTACAATATTTATTTTTATTAATAAAAATTTCAAAAATATTTTATTTATTTACTTATATTAAATATATTCATATTTATTTCTTTTAGACTAAAAGACCAAAATATTTTTCTTATTAAATTCATTTTCTTTCTAAAAAATTAATTAAATAATTAGATTTAGGTTTATTCTTATTATTTATTTAGAAATTTGTTTTCTTTAAATTAATTTATTTTACTAACTTAATTTTAATTTTCTTATTTTTAGTTAATTATTGTTCTTTTAAGTTAATTAGGTTAAAACAAAAATCCATTCTTTATCCATTCATACTAATACATTATATTCATTTCACATCTTGTACATTATATTTACATTTGTTTTTTTGTACATTTATTAAATTCGATATGGTTGTAATTGATATTTAGGGTTTTAATTTCTTACAATTCCCCATTTGAAATTTGTATACCCCATCGCTAAATGATGTAATAGCGTAGGACATTTATTTTCCGCAATTTATCGCTTTCATATAAATGCTAGTAATTAGGACTTGTATGGAAAGACTAAAATCAATCAAATAGAAAACCCTAATTCAAGATAAAATCAAGCATGAAAACAATACACTTGCACCCAAGCACCCCTAGAGTAAACTCCACTTGGTTGCCTTATACAAAATAGCCATATTACGCATGTAAGGTATCTTAGCAAAAACAAATGAATACAAGATCATAGTCCCTCGATGACGCTATCTAAGTTGCCTTACAAATGATCTTAGTCCCTAAAAGAGAATGCTAAGATGCCTTGCAACATTGCTAATCATGGTTATACGATGAATCACGCTCGTCCCGTTTACATCCAAAGATAGGGTTACTTACCAAATCAATGGTAAGATAACAATGTCAAAGGAAAAGGAAATGTACAAGAAAGAATTTTGAGTAGGTAGAATTCTCCTAATTACTTGCTCAATTTCAAACAAACATCCTTGCTATTTTCAAAACAAACACCTACACTTTCAAACATCTTACAAACTTGAAAACATTTTCAAAAGATCAACATCTTTGTATACCTTCTTACAAACAAGAATCATTACAAAGATTGCCTAACAATGGGCTCTTTACAAAATACTTTCAAAAACCACACAAAGCACAATTTCAAACAAAAGCAAGTGTTCTAGCAAGTAACTAAGAGCCCATGGAAAACCATGGATAAAAGGGGTGCTAATACCATCCCTTTTCATAATCTACCCCCCGAACTCAAGAAACAATCTCAAAGGTCTTTCTTATGATTTTCACCTTTCCTTTTGGATAAAAGAAAAGTCGGTGGCGACTCTTGCTAACCGCAACATTTGCGAAAAAACGCAAAACATTCAAGTCAGTTCTCCCACCGCATCACAGAACTGGCGACTCTGCTGGGGACTTTTTCTAAAATTGGGGTTACCTTAGGGTTTAGATCACATTTATTTGCCTACATTGTTTGGCTTGTATGCTTTACATCATGGTTCTTTGTTTGGGTTTGAATCCTCTACCCGGATTTGGGATACATTATAGGTAAGTAGCAATATGTTGTGGAAACTGTGCGTGGTATACCGACATGTTCTAAGCAACAGCTACGTTAGTGCGATATATTTGTGGGTACCGGTAGCCTTTGAGTTAATCAAAGAGAATACGGGGCCGCTGAGTGATGTCATGAAGCACTAATGAACTTTTAGAACCTTTACTTGACCAACTTGGCCTTTAGGATGTAGTGAGATGTTCGGCATTGGTGCAGTCCGAAGTTGGTAGATACTCGATACTACACTCATTGAGGTTTGGTTTCTTGGGATATTCTGGTCGCCATTAAAGAGGCTTGTGCTGAAACAATGACCAAGGAAATAAACCAGTGATGTTGAGCTCCTTAGAACCCGGTTACTATTACTAGGACAGGTTTTAGCCAACTAAACTTCAAGAGGGTACTTACCTATAAACCCCATGCAAGCCTAAACTTAAGGACTTGTCTACTTTGTGTGTATATGATTATTTGTATATAAGCTTGTTTACTTTGCATATTTGTGCATAACATCATGACATCATACTATAAGCATTTTCAATAACATTGAACCATATCATTTCAAGGATCTCAAGACTTTTTGATGCAGGGTCACGTTGAACCAGAAGTCTATCAAGGGGAAAGAGGATTTATTTTCCTCTAACCAAGCACCGTCAAAGATCAAGTACAACCACTTGAGTCAAGGGCTATGACCCACTCGACATGGTGAGCTTAATTCTCGTGGAAAGACATCCGCCAATGCAAAATTCTCCAATCAAAGTTATAATTGACTACTAACATTTACCCCGCGAGATCCTTGAAAACATTTGCATGTCATATACGTCATTGCATAACAGGTAGTCTCTAGTACTGGTCTCTCATGTTCTCGCTGTTTATTTCAGCCAATGGCTCTCCAACGAGACAACGGAGATCTTCAAACTCAAGAGGCTCAGTTTAGGGATATGTTCCTTAACCTATCCAAGGGACAGGAAGAATTGAAAGCACTCCTTACTAGGTATCTAACCAAGAAGCATCCTGATAACAACAAGGATGACCAGGTTAAACAGCTGCAAGTTTAAATGGAAGCAATGAGAATCCAAATGCTAGGTCAGATGGCTCTCATCCAAAACATGGCTCAAGGACAAGAAGAGCTAAGGACTCTCGTTAACAAACTCCGCCAAGACGGATGTAACTAAGTGGGGGGAATAGTTAGAAGTAGGGGTCAAATCATTATCCAGCCACCCACAATACAAGAAGTTAGTTCAAGAGAAAACAAACCATTCCAAATTGTCGCCACATCGCGGGTCCAACAACGGCCTCGTCAACATCAACCGGAAAATCAGCAAAGGCAAAAAGAACCTAAAAGAAATTTTATTAACATCAACATGCCACTGTATCAAGATTTGCAACATATGTTAAAGATGGATCTGATTACACCAATAAGACCTCATCCAAATCCCAAAACATATGCTCCCAGTTACAATCCTGATGCCAGGTGTTCCTATCATTCTGATGGTCTTGGACATGATACAAATGACTGTTGGGCGTTGAGGTACAAGATTCAAAACTTGATTGACGTAGGAGCATTGGAGTTCACATAAGACGGTCAATTGGATATTTTTTCTATCACCCCTCAAAGGCTCACCACTTAAAGTGACAAGTCCAGACAAAGAGGCTTCTGTCCAGTGGAACTTTCAAATTGTAATCTCTTTTGTTGCTCAGAAAATTATCTATTAATGTCAAACTTTGTTTCATTAATACATTGCATATGTTTGTCTTGAATCCTTCCATTCGTTTTCACTATATTTAAACTATGTTTTTTAATCTCTTTATGACATTTGCTCTTGCTAAAAGTTACGAGCCTTTAGAGGGAGGATGACAAAAACAATTCCATAAATCTCATACAGTATGCTTTTGAACAGACTTTATTGATGATGTACAGGCGTTCTTTCAAATCCTAAACACTGGAGTTATAAGGAAGATGATCCCTACTCAACCCCTTCAAGCCAAAGAAGTAGAAGTTTTCCCTTTTTTACAAATTGAAACCTTTAATCAAAACCTGGGGCTGGGTAATCTCTCAATTAATTCAAATGCGCGTTCGAATTGCAAACCCCCATCTCGTAATGCAACGAGTGACGTCAAAAACATTCCTCTAAAATCAGAAGACAATGATGGTTCCCTACCAAATAGGAAATCATTATCTCTCAAAAGCCCACTAAGTCAAAGAAGACTTAAGAAAAACTGGGGCATCCCGCTGACCGTAATCTCAAAATAGGAACAATCAGGAAAAATTAGGAATAACAAATCAAAAGAAAGAGGTCGCTACAAATCCTCAACAAAAAATATGTGTTACAAAAAATGATTTCCTTCTGACAAACCTAACTTGTCTGAACCATCACCCAAAACATCATTCCAGACTCAATTAGAGTTCAAACACATGATTAACTGAGTTTAGGATCGAAGAACATCACGAAGAGAGGGTGGGTATAAATATACTTTGAGCTTTTATCCTTTGTTTCTTAAACCGTGAACCATGCCACGTTTCAACCCTTTGAAAGTCCTAATTGAAGCATGGGTTAGTTTGAAAGAATACTGTTACCAAAAGGTACCCTGACTCCTGTAGGGCTTTACTCTAAAATCTTGAGTTGAATTTTTCTTACAAAATTTCTTTACTTGCTAAAACGCATATTCAAAATTTTTGAGACAAACATAAACTTTTCATTACTTGAATATCACCGTTTGCATATTGTTGTACCCCAAAATTTGCCCTCCCATTTCCTTAACATTTTCTCATCATAAGACCCTTGAAGATCAACATCCAGTCATGGTTTCCTCTGCTCAAGACTTCTCCTTACACTGTGGATCCCAAATTAGGGTTTGTGTTTGCACAAAGATATTTTGACCTAAGTTTATCCATATCAAGTTTCAAGTCTTGATTCCAAATTTTGCCCAATCAATTGGACAGTTGACCTAGAAATCAACTGTATTGGGGGAAAAAGTCAACAGTGCCCAATTGACAGTCAAATCTCATGAAAATTGACCCACATCAACATTATGAACTCACATGGACAATTTGATCAAGTTTGGATCACAATTCCACAAGAAATTTGATCAGATCATCAAAAGGGCAAAATGGTCATTTTTAGGGTTTTGACTGCACAAGGGCAATTTTTGACTGTTTGACCTAGCCAATGGCAAACCAAGCTCACATATGGACTCAAGGACCCCATGGAATTATCTTTACATGCTCAACAAGTTCAAAGGATCCCAAATGCACAAGATTGATAGTTGAATTTCCCAGTCAATTGATCAATTTTGACTGTATACTGAAAAGTCAAACTTTGACTTTTTGGTCAAAATCAAGGGTCAAGGTTCATTTTTCATCAAAACATGCCAAATCATGAAACTTGTTCACCAAGAAATCAAGAAATGCAAATTAGGGTTTGAAATGGAAATTTTTCATAACTTAGAATTTTTCTAAGTTATGGAAAACCCTAATTTTTTCCCAACTTTGCCCCACTTTCTCACCAAGATTCATTTGGATTCAAACAAAAGTCAAAACATGAAAGTTGTAGATTGTTTCATAATCTACAACTTTGATTCACAAAGTTTTCCCAAATGAGGCTTGTATCTCAAGTTACAAGTTTTGGAACAAGGGTGCCAAACCATTCTTAACTTAGTGAAAATTTGACCTATTTTGGACAAGTTTTTTACCTAACTTCAAGACCATTTTTCATACACTTCCACTTGGAATTTCAATTTGAATTTCAAATATGGATTGTAGTACATATTCCAAGCTTTCCAAAATGTCCAAGAACTTCTCAAACAACCTCATGGCTAGGGAGAATCGAATTTTGCAAAATGGGAAAAGGTCACTTTTGTTCTTGGCCAAGACATGTTCATACATTGGTGCCATTTTGAATTCAGCATGCTTAAGCTACATTGAAGGCCTATAATCCCATTCTCACTCAATAATTTAATGCATATTCATTGTGTTAAGGCCTTGTTTCATGAGTTCAAGCATTGCCTAAAGGATTAATCCCTAAATGGAAAAGTGAATTAGCCATTTTTGCAAAAGGTAGCTTTATGTCCATTTTGCAAATCCAAGTGGTACAGTAAAAATCTTCTTGGCACAAGTTATGAGACATATTGCACTGATCAAGGCCAATGTATGCAGCATAGTGTGAGGGCCTGTACAGGCTAGAAACATCAAGTGACCATTGTTTGCTTAAAGTTCAAGTAACATTGCATATGATATACCAACTTCCATATCAGTCAACCAAGCCTTAGAGAAAGAGATCAAACACATTCCAAACATTGATCCTAAGTTGAAGCACGAGCCTTTCACCTCCAATACCTTCACAAACTCAGAACCACCATCAAACTGCCAAAACAGAGTGACCTCTGCAGATTGAGTTCCAACTCTCATCCCTGTCATGCTTTCTTGCTAAAAACTCTTCACACACCTTCCCTACCATCAATGCAAACTATCCAAAGCATCAGAAGTGAACTGTAACTCCTCTAACCCTTTTGGCCATTTTCACTTTTCTGATTTGCAGGTGAAGTGCTCTAGCACGATTCAGCTAGTTTCAAAGCAAAGTAACACTTGGAATAACATCCCTGAACATCAAGGAAGCTGTACCAGTCATCACCTTGCACTGAAAGCTTCTCCATTTCCAGATAGAACTTCAACTGAACAGGTAAGTTCATGATTCGTATCTCTCTTATTAGGCATTGTTAGCTTTAGGTTTGTGAAGAGAATATGTCACAATCATAGCCCTGAACATGCCCATATAATTATATTTTATTTATATTATGTGTGTTGCAAGAATTTTGAGTCTGAACATGGAAGAAAATCTAGATCAGGATTTGGGGGAGAAGAAATTCTCTCTCATCTTAGAGAGTTAAGACAAGTTCTGCATATGGTTGGATTCGTCTCTTGATGCTGAACATTTTTGATGTTGTGAGTTTTCATTAACAAGCCAGGAATCAGGATGTTTGAATGGTGGAACAAGGCGCGCGTTTTTTTGATATTTTCTGGCCAGAGGTTGAAGAAAGGTTATCTGGGCTGGGCTTGCTTTGTATTTCCTTTTCACACCATACAATTGCTTCTGAACCCCCTGAGCCCATTTTGTTTATTTTTAATGTTTTTTTACTTTTCTTTTTTTTTTTGGTTTGACTTGTTTATTTTTGCTTACAATATAAAAAATGTAAAAAATATTTTTCTAACCATTTTTGAATTTTTTAGGTATTTATTTGTTTATATTAGTATTTGTGCATAAATAAATATCTAAATACATTTTTCTTGAAATACTAAAAATAATGCAAATTACATTTACTTTCCATTTTTATTTATTTTTATCTTCTGAAAATATTTTATATAAAAAATACCTTTTTTATAAATATTAAATATTATTATTTTTGTATATATAATACATATTTAGAAAATAATACATATATTTATTAATATATTTAGGAAAAATACAAATATACACATTTTTACTTTTATTGATATTCAATATAAAAAAAAAGTACCTTTTGACAAATATTTCATTTTTATTTTATTTTTTGTATATAATGAATAAATATTGTATATATTAATAATTAATACATTTACTTTAAGAAATTAGGGTTTTTGCCCTAAAACACAAAATCTCCAAAATAATACTTTTTTTTATTTGACATAAAATAAATACCTTTTTTTCATACATACAAAAACCATTTTTTGCATCTTGCATATTTATTCTTATTTTATTTAATTTATGCAATTTAATTATCTTGTATATAAATTCCAAATTGATGTAATAGTTAGGTTTAAATTCCTCGTCAAAATCCCCATTTGAACATTTGTACCCCCCTTCCCATATATTGTGTTGTAATAGTTTAGTAAATTTATTTTTCGCACTTTATTGCTTTCTAATTATGCCATGCTAGAATTAGGGTTTGTATGCGAATCAAAAATGACGAAAATAGTTTGACCTAATTTCAAGATAAACAAGCATGAAAATGGACACACAAATCACACTTGCACCCCCTAGGGTATTCCACTTGTTGCCTTCAATAAATGGGCCATATTTCATGTTAGGTCTCTTTGGGCAAAACAAACAATCAAATGATCATAGTCCCACGATGACGCTTTCAAAAAGTTGCCTAAACAAATGATCAAGTCCCTTAAAGAAAATTGCCCAAAGATACTTGGCACCGTTGTAATTATGGTCTAAACGATGACCAGCGCCCGTCCCTTTCACATCCTAACATGAGATTGTCCACCAAATACAATGGTGGAACAAACTTGTTAAAAGGGTTAAAACATAGCAATAATCTTTGAGAAATTTAGGAGTAGATAATCTCTTAGTTACTTGAATCAAACTTGCAAAAACAAAACACTTGCCTATTTTCTAAATAAAAAAACACACACCTCACAATACTTTCAAAACAACTTTCAAAAACAAATGAAAACCTTTTCAAAAGACATACATCTTTGTATACATCCCAACATGGATCATTACAAAGGTTGCCACCACATTGGCTTCTTTTCAAAACATTTTCAAACACACACACACAAGAGCACCATTTCAAACAATTGAAAATCAAGGCAAGTTGATCTAAGCAAGTAACTAAGAGCCCATGGATAACCATGGATAGAAAGGGTGCTAATACATTCCCTTTCTATAATCTACTCCCCGAACCCAAGAAAACATCTCAAAGGTTTTTGCTGTGCTTTTTAACCTTTCCTTAGGATAAAATAAAAAGTCGGTGGCGACTCTTGCTCAACCGAAACATTTGCGAAAACAAACGCAAAACCATAGTCAGTTCTCCCACCGTATCACTGAACTGGCGACTCTGCTGGGGAAATTTTTTAAGTGGAGTAACCTTAGGGATTAGATCACCCTTGTTTTCAATTGTTTGCCTTGTTTGCTTTTATATTTGTGGACTTTGCATCGGAGTTTCATAGATCCTAACCCGGATCTGGGGAATACCCTTTTTTAGGTAGCATAATCTGTGAGGGACCTGTCCGGCGTAGACCGACATGGGTGAAGCAGTGGCTACGTTGGTGTGGCACCTTGGTCTGTACCTATATCCCTTGTGTTGCAATAGGGAGAATATAGGTCTTCTAAGGAGTCATTAAACACCAACCGACCTTAGAACCTTAAATTGACCAAACTTGGCCATTAGGACAGTAGCAGTATGCTACACTCATTGAGGCTAAACTCTCGAGATGGTTCTGGCCGCGAGAAAAGATTGCGATGCTGGAGTTATGACCGATTGAGGGTAGCCAATGATTTGAGATCCTTTAGAACCCGGTTACTTTTTGATAGGACAGGTTTTAACCAACGAAACTAAAAGAGGGTAATACCCAAACTTCATGCTGGCCTGAAACCTAAGGGTTGTCTTGTGTGACTTGTGTGCCTTATCATGCTTGCCTATGTGAATACTTGTGGTGTGCTTCATCATAGCATCATTCCATCATACCATTGCATGAATCCTGTACAAAGGACTAACCCATTTCAAAGACAAAAAAAAAAGTTTCATTTTTGCTCTGTTTTGTAGGACATCATGATGCCCGTGCGTAGGAATACTGTCCGGCTCAACTTTGTTCAACCACCAACTTTGCTCAAGGATTTGGTTGGTAGGATTCCAAACACTTCCTCCTTCATCAACAGACATGGTTCTCTCCTTGGCTTGATCACTGCAAAATGGGACCAACAACTGATAAGTGTCCTGACCCAGTTTTATGATCCCCTGTATCATTGCTTCACTTTTCAAGACTTCCAGCTGGTCCCTACCCTGGATTAGTTCTCTTATCTGCTTGGGATCCCTGTCTTGGAACAAACTCCATTCACTGGTTTGGAAAGGACTCCTAGGCCTGAAGAGGTTGCTGCAATTCTCCCCTTGACCAAAGAAGAGGTATTGGCTAACTGGGAAACTAGAGGTGGAGTTAAGGGCTTTCTGGTCAAATTTCTGGTTGGTAAGGCTAATGATTTCTGGAATGACTTGGACTTCAAGGCGTACGAAGATATTCTGGCTCTTTTGATCTATGGTCTGGTATTGTTTCCCAATCCTGACACCTTTATCAGTATCCATGCCATAAGGATTTTCATGTCTCGGAATCCTGCACCCACTCTTTTGGGTGACATCCTGCAACAACTCTATGCTCGTACTACTCGAAAACGAGGAACTCCGTGGTGTTGTGCTCCTTTGCTAGTGAGGTGGTTTATTTCGCACCTTCCTAAGTTCGTGCTGAAGAATGAAGAAGGAAAAGGTTGGGCTCGGAGGTTAATGTCCCTCACTGATAATGACATCACTTGGACTCTCAGAGGTTTGGATGAGGTAGCTGTCATTGATCGTTGCGGAGAATACCCTAATGTACCTTTGATTGGTATCCAAGGAGGAATCTCTTATAATCCATGCTTAGCTCTCCGCCAGTTTGGAAGAGCCAGAAGAGTTGGGCCTCATGAAATGTTGGTTCCTCACTTCCATTTTGAGTTTCAGGCAGACAGTGACAAACTACGCCATGGATTCATTAGAGCTTGGGACAGAATTCACAAAGCTAACCCACATGAGTTGGGACCAAAGACTTCTCTACCATTGGAACCCTATTGCAAATGGGTCCGCATCCGTGCTCAGAGGTTAGGTATGCCGTACGAAGCTGTCAGACCTATCATTCTTGAATCTCCTGATGAAGATGGGGTTCCTCCAACTGTCCTCCCTCCTCAGATACCCACTGATTTTGACACAATGAAGAGATCTTGGGCGCAGCTAAAGGAAGAACGGGATTTCTATCGAGAAAAGTTCAACGAGCAGGAACGGAAGATCCAGAGGCTGACTAAGCAATTGGAGGAAGAGCGGGTTCTGAATAACTACATCAACACTGAGAAAAGGAGGCCATGGGAGCACTGATGGGCTTTGGATATTTCCTTTTATAGCTTTATTTCCTTTCCAACATTTTCCATTCCTGTAATGCCTAAGGGCAAGTTGTTGAACAATTAAATTTTTAAATCTAATGAAGTGTGTTTCCCTTTTGTCTACAAAGTTGAATCTTGTTTGTCTTTGAAAACATAAAACATACGCATCTCATTGCACCATATGCATAGCAGGTACCCTATTTCACAGGTTGCTTAATCTTCTTCGCTGTTTATTTGAACAGTCATCATGAATCCAGACTCATCCAGCGAGCAAGCAATCAAGGCCCTTCAGGCCCAAAGTGCCCAGTTTCAAGAGATGGTCCTAAGCCTGGCCCAAGGTCAGCAAGAGTTGAAGACTCTACTCCTGAAGAAGAAGAAGAAAAAGAGGACTGCGTTATTCAACACTGGACGCAGATTTGGGAACACACTCCATAATGAAGCTGAACCAACCACTTCTTCTACTGAGAAAAACAGTCCCCAAGGGGGAGGAGCTCCTAGTCCTGCAGTCTCTGACAACGAGACAGACTACAACGACGAACAATACCCACCTGCTGCTGACAGATACAAGCAATTAGAAGACCGCTTGAGCGCCATGGAGATTCAGAATATGCCGGGGCTGGATTTCGGAGATTTGGGGTTATCTTCTGGGGTAGTAATCCCACACAAGTTTAAGGCGCCTGCCTTTCCCAAATATGACGGGGCTTCCTGTCCAAAGCTGCATCTAAGGTCGTACGTAAGGAAGATCCAACCTTACACGGCAGATAAGAACCTTTGGATTCACTTCTTCCAAGATAGCCTTTCGGGGTCACAGCTTGAGTGGTTCTACCAACTAGATGGAACTAGCATCCGACACTAGGAAGATTTGGCAACCGGGTTCTACAGACAATATCAATACAATTATGATCTCGCTCCTACGCGTACCCAACTTCAGAGTATGTCTCTAGGAACGGGCGAAGGGTTCAAAGAATATGCACAAAAATTGAGAGATTTGGCTGGCAGGGTGCAGCCTCTATTGACTGATCGTGAGCTGGTTGATATGTTTCTAGGGACTTTGTCTGGTCCATTTTTCAATCATTTGGTTGGTAACTCCTCCGCTGGGTTTACGGATTTAATTCTGACGGGAGAAAGAATTGAAGCTGGCATCAGGTCAAGAAAGATACAAAAAGCTGCCTCCCCAAGTACTGAGAAGAGACCTTTCAAGAAAGAAGCAAGTGCCGTCTATGGTCCTAGAAGACAAGTCAAGCCAGAAAGTCGCCAAGCCGTCAATGCTTTGGTCATTTCAAAACCTGTTGCTGCTCCTCAGCAGTACAACCAACAAAGAGGTGAAAGGCCCAAGAGGCAGTATACTCGGCTGAGTATGACCTTATCTCAAATTTTACCCCAACTGTTATCAACCAACTTGGTGACCATCAAAGAGGCCCCGAAGGTCGTGAATACTGCATCTCCTAAGTATAACCCGAATGCCCGTTGTGCTTATCATTCTGATAGCCCCGGGCATACTATTGATGATTGCTGGGCCTTGAGAAACAAATTGCAAGATCTTATCAACGCGAAGGAAATTCAGTTTGAAGCGCCTGAGAGGCCGAATGTTGTAACTGCTCCTATGCCCCAGCATAGAGTAAATGCCATTGAGTAAGAGTTGTATGCTATTTCGGTGAATGATGTTGCTACCCCTCTTTTGACTGTTAAGAGGAACTTACTACTAGCCGGTTTATTTCCGGGTTGTAGCAAGGGTTGCCTCCTGTGTGCTATTATCCCTACCGGTTGTCCACTGCTGAAATCTGGCATCCAAAGCCTGATGGATAGCAAGGAAATTCTGTTCAAGAAAACTGCTGTTCCGTTTGTCTCCGTTGAAGAAATATCTGTTGTCATAATTTACAATCCTGCCAAAGCTCCCATGAAGAAACCAGTCCAAATTATGTCCGTTGCACCCATTACTATTACTGTTCCGGGGCCTCTCCCCTATGAGTCTGATAAAGCGGTCCCATGGCATTATGGGGCCGACGTGTATGTGCTTGGAGTGAAGCAGGAGTTCAACACCAATACTGGTATCAGTAACATCACTGGTCCCGCCAAGATTACCCGCAGCGGCAGGCTCTTCTCGCCTGACATTGCACTGCCAATTATCCGAAAACCTCTCACCATCACACCCGCAAGTGTGCATGTTCCGAATCAAGTTCCTGTGTCTACTACTGTCGCCGAGTCCTCTGATACTCGGGGCAAAGAAGTTGTTACCGATTTGCCTGCCAGGACGGAGGCATCAAAGAAGACTGCTGTGGAAGCCTCCCAACAAGAAATGGAGGAAATCCTTAAAATCATCAAAAAGAGTGACTTTAATGTTGTTGAACAGTTGGGGCATACCCCCTCCAAAATCTATATGCTATCATTGCTACTATGCTCAGAGGCCCATGCAAAAGCCCTGATTTCATTTATGAAAACGGCCCATGTGCCGCAAGAGACCTCTGCAGATCAATTCACCGACTGTGTGGCTAATTTGACAGCTAACAACGGATTGGGGTTCTCGGATGCTGACCTCACCGCCAAAGGGAAAAATCACAATGATACCCTGCATGTTTCCATAGAATGCAGGGGCACTACTCTCGCACACGTGTTAGTGGATATCGACTCTTCTCTGAATGTTTTGCCCAAGAAGGCATTGGATCGCTTGGATCGTGAGGGTCTGGAGTTGAAACCTAGCAACATCATTGTTAGAGCCTTTGACGGTTCTAAGAGGATGGTGCACGGTGAAGTAGACATTCCTATTTGTGTGGGTTCCCAAGTTTTTGACCCAACGTTCTATGTAATGGATATTCGTCCATCTTACTCCTGCTTGTTGGGTCGACCCTAGATTCACAAGGCTGGGGCAGTAACATCCACTCTACACCAAAAGCTCAAATACCCTGTCAAAGGGAAGATTGTTAATGTGCAGGGTGAGGAGGAATACATGGTTAGTCACTTGAATTCATTTCGGTATATCGAGATGGACGGGGAATTTATTGAAACCCCCTTTCAGCATTTTGAGGAAGTACCTCCAACGTTGGCATTGGCTGAAACAGTGATTGAAGAAGACTTTCCGTTGAAGATGGCGTCCTTGAAGGATGCCCGGGCTGTAATCGAGAAAGGCAATTGTGCAAACTGGGGTCAGCTTCCTAACTTCACTCAAAAGAACGACAAGTTCGGGCTGGGCTTTACTGCAGAGGCTCAGAGGGCTGTGCGCAAGGAAAAGATCAGAAAGGCTCCAGTGTTTATCGCCAGTCCAAGGGTAAATGCTATCGAGGAGGACGTAGAGGAAGTAGAGTTTGACAGTTGGATCTATCCAACCACCAGCAACGGACCAAGCAACTGGACCGCAAAAGATTTTACACCTATCACATTTGTCACCCAGTAATTGACTCTTTTGATTTTCAATTTGTAACAAACAATATGTTAAAACTTTGTTGGCTCGGTGTCCTACCCGGGGCATCGTAGCTCCATTTGTGAGGGCTTTTTGTAGGACATTTCCATATATCATCAATCAAAACATTGGACGTTTGTTGCATTTCAAATCTTGTGCTCTTTTTCCTTCTGTGTTATATATTGCAAAACAGCTATATTTACACACACTCACTTATACAGGTTTCAATCCACTCTGGATCTCACTGGTAACAGCTCTGCTACCGCCAGTTATGACTTCGAGAATCCGATCAACTTGGCCGAGGACGAAGGTGAATATGATTGTGAAGTTCCTGGTGAACTCGCAAGACTGCTACTCCAAGAAGAGAGGGCTATTCAACCACATGAAGAGCCGGTGGAAACATTTAACCTGGGTACTGAGACAGATAGAAAAGAGGTCAAGATTGGTGTCAATCTAGAGCTCAGCGTGAAGCAACGATTGATCCAGATGCTACATGATTACATGGAGATATTTGCTTGGTCCTATGAGGACATGCCAGGTCTGGATGCCGACATTGTAGTTCATCACCTGCCAACAAAGGAAGACTGCCCTCCGGTAAAGCAAAAGGTCCGTCGTATGCTCCCAGAGATGTCCGAAAAGCTCAAGGCTGAGGTTATGAAGCAATTCGATGCCGGATTCTTAGCAGTAACTTCTTACCCTCAGTGGGTTGCCAACGTGGTGCCAGTGCCGAAGAAGGACGGAAAGGTCAGAATGTGTGTTGACTACAGGGATCTGAACAGGGCAAGCCCCAAGGATGACTTCCCCTTACCTCACATCGACGTCCTTGTTGACAATACCGCTCAACACAAGGTGTTCTCCTTCATGGATGGTTTTTTAGGCTATAATCAGATCAAGATGGCTCCGGAAGATATGGAAAAGACTACCTTTGTGACTCAGTGGGGGACCTTCTGCTACAAGGTCATGCCATTCGGGTTGAAAAATGCTGGGGCAACCTACAACGTGCCATGGTTGCTTTATTTCATGATATGATCCATCATGAGATTGAGGTATACGTTGATGACATGATAGCAAGGTCTCAAACTGAGGAGGAGCATCTTGATCATCTGAGGAAGCTGTTTGACCGACTAAAGTTATACAAGCTGAGGTTGAATCCCAACAAATGCACCTTTGGGGTAAGGTCCGGAAAATTGCTAGGTTTCATTGTAAGCGATAAAGGTATTCAGGTGGACCCTGCCAAGGTAAAAGCCATACAAGAGATGCCGACTCCAAAGACAGAGAAAGAAGTCAGAGGCTTCCTAGGACGACTGAATTACATTGCCCGATTCATCTCACATCTAACTGCTACTTGTGAGCCAATCTTCAAATTACTGAAGAAAGATCAAGTAGTACGCTGGAACGATGAATGTCAGGATGCCTTTGAAAAGATAAAGGAATATCTCCAAGAGCCACCCATTCTTATGCCACCAGTGGAAGGAAGACCTCTGATATTATACTTGACAGTACTTGACAATTCAATGGGGTGTGTGCTGGGACAGCATGACGAGTCCGGCCGAAAAGAGAACGCTATTTATTACCTGAGCAAAAAGTTTACCGACCGTGAGTCTCATTACTCACTGCTTGAGAAAACTTGCTGCGCTCTGGTATGGGCTGCTCGCCGGCTGAGACAGTATATGCTGACTCACACCACTTTGTTGATTTCAAAGATGGATCCCATCAAGTACATATTCGAAAAGCCTGCTCTGTCTGGAAGAATAGCGAGATGGCAAATGATCTTAACAGAATATGATATCCAGTATATAACTCAGAAAGCAATTAAAGGAAGTGTACTGGCAGATCATTTGGCACACCAACCTGTGGACGATTACCAATCATTGAACTTTGATTTTCCGGACGAAGACATCATGGTGGTAACAGACTGTGAAGTGCCTGGACCGGATGAAGGACCTGAGGAAGGATCCCGATGGTCTATGCATTTTGACGGAGCCTCCAATGCTTTGGGTAACAGCGTCGGCGCTGTAATCATATCTCCCAAAGGAACTCATACTCCACTCACCGCTCGATTGTGTTTCAACTGCACCAACAACATGGCAGAATATGAGGCATGTATCATGGGTCTACAAGCTGCAATCGATTTAAGGATCAAATTTCTGAGTGTCTTCGGAGATTCCGCTCTCGTGATCAATCAGATCAAAGGCGAGTGGGATACGAAACACCCAAATATTATTCCTTACAAGGAGTATGTGTTGACCTTGCTTCCCCACTTTGAAGAGATAACTTTTGAGCACTTCCCAAGAGAGGAGAATCAGCTAGCGGACGCACTAGCTACGATGTCTTCAATGTTCAAAGTTAAATGGGACAATGAGGCTCCCCGGATCATCATCTGGAAATTGGACGAACCGGCATACTGCTGCGATCTTGAAGCCGAAAAGGTAACTGAAAAACCCTGGTATCATGAGGTGAAGAGATACTTGGAAGCTCAGGAATACCCTGAATGTGCATCTGTCAATGACAAGAAGTTCATGAGGAGGTTTGCTGCAAAATTCTTCCTCAGCAACGGCATTCTCTACAAACGGAATCATGATTCAACTCTACTGCGTTGTGTGGATAAGGCTGAAGCAGAGAAAATCATGATAGAGTTGCATGAAGGTACATTCGGAACTCATTCCAGTGGACACACCATGGCAAAGAAAATCCTACGGGCAGGATATTTCTGGTCCACAATGGAAGCCGATTGTTACCAACATTCTCGAACTTGTCACAAATGCCAGATCTATGCTGACAAGGTGCACATCCCTCCGGTTCCTCTAAACGTTCTGACGGCACCTTGGCCTTTTGCAATGTGGGGCATTGATATGATCGGTGAGATCCGACCGACGGCATCCAACGGGCATCGCTTCATCTTGGTAGCAATCGATTACTTCACGAAGTGGGTTGAGGCAGCTTCCTACGCAACGGTAACCAAGAGCGTCGTGGCACGTTTCATTCGGCATAACCTGATCTGTCGGTACAGCGTCCCAGAAAGGATCATTACGGACAATGGTACCAATCTTAACAACAAGATGATCATTGAGCTCTGCGAGCAATTCAAGATACAGCACCACAACTCTTCTCCTTACCGGCCGAAGATGAATGGGGCTGTAGAAGCAGCTAATAAGAATATCAAGAAAATTGTGCAGAAGATGACAGTGACCTATAAATATTGGCACGAGATGTTACCGTTTGCTCTTCACGGGTACCGTACCTCAGCAAGGACGTCGACCGGGGCAACTCCTTTCTCCTTGGTCTATGGCATGGAGGCAGTCTTGCCAGTTGAAGTCCAGATACCCTCTCTCCGGATAATGAAGGATGCAGATCTGAGTGAAGATGACTGGATCCAGACTCGACTTGATCAATTAAATCTGATTGACGAAAAGAGACTCACCGCTATCTATCATGGTCAGACGTATCAAAAACGGATGATCAGGGCATTTAACAAGAAAGTTAGACCGCAAGAGTATCAAGTTGGGGACCTGGTAATCAAACGCATCATCCTTCCTCAAAGTGATCCCCGGGGCAAATGGACCCCTACATACGAAGGGCCATTTGTGGTTAAACATGTGTTCTCAAGAGGAGCCATGATTCTAACTACCATGGATGGTGACGACCTTCCTCACCCCGCCAATGCAGACATAGTAAAAAGATACTACGCATAATAAAAGACCCGCTAGGTTGACATACCTAGGCAAAAATAAGGGCTTCCCGGCGAACCAAAAGGGTTCGGGCAAAAATAAGGGATGAAATGAAAAAATCTGTACACCCGGCAAGTCGAAAACCTGAAAAGGCGGCTTGGGCAAAAATGGGTATCCCGGTGGACCGAAAAACCGAAAGGGCGGTCCAGGCAAAAGTTAGGGATAAAGCGTAACACTATGTCTCATTGGATCACTTCGCATCCGGAATTCGGCGTCAACTATCTGGCTCAGACTTCGGCATCGATCAATCAGCTTCATCTCCAACTAAGCAGCAAAGTGATGAGATGCTTGAAAACATAAAGGCGATAGCAGAGTTGGAACCCAGTGGGATTGTTCACATAGCTGTTTTGTTTCTTTTTTTCAAAATTGTAAATTCTATATTATTCGGCGGCATTCTCTTACTAGGATGTCAGCCTCTTGTACAAAAAACGCCTATTTACAGGCAAATCTCAAGATCAATACAAATACACTTTTCAGACAAATTGCCAATTGTTTTTTCCTTTTTGTTTTATCTTGCGAAGAACGTCCAATGTTCATTTTTGATATATGCATTTGTCATTAAATTGCTAATTCATAAATACTTGCATGTGAAACAAAAGACTAATTACAGGTGACATCAGAAACAGGGGCAATGTGAAGTTGTCTAATGCAGTCTGTTTGCCTTGTCCGCCGAGGTACCAAGATGGATTCAACTGAAGAATGTGACCAGGTTATCTCAACTCCCCACAGAGTAAGATAAGTTTCAGCAATACATCAGCCCTACAATGGGTGCCCTATTTCCCCAGCGAGTCAGCAATGCTTTCCCCAAGCAGAGTTGGTTCCCCGTCAATCCTGAAAAGGCACAACATTCCCCAGTGGAGTTTATCTTTGGTGTTCCCCAGCGGAGTTTATCGTCATTATCCCCGGCGGAATCCATCATTGAAGTCCTCAACAGGCCTCTCATCGAAACTTCAGCAAAGTATCTCTTCCACAGAGCAATTCCCCGGCCGGTCGTCAAGGATTTATTTTCCTAAGACGAAATTACATTCATAAACATTTCACATTTTCATACATTTTGCTTACATACATGGTAAAGTGCATACAACACTATCTCATGTTGAAAATCATGACATCATGCATATCATACATCGTGACATTGCATACAACTTATGTTTTGGCCTTTTCAGGGAAAAAGACAATCCCAAAGACAACTACCTTCGACTGTCACAATTCCAGATTCGATACCTGTATCTAGCCAGGGCACATCTGTGAGTGATCAGTTTCCAGACTCGATTCCTGTATCTAGCCAGGGCACGTCTGAAAAGTTCAAAGATTCGATTCCTGTATCCAGCCAGGGCACATCTATCAACTACAACATTTCCAGATTCGATTCCTGTATCCAGCCAGGGCATATCTGTTTTCGACTATTTCCAGACTCGATTCCTGTATCTAGCCAGGGCACGTCTGAAGAGTTCAAAGATTCGATTCCTGTATCCAGCCAGGGCACATCTATCAACTACAACATTTCCAGATTCGATTCCTGTATCCAGCCAGGGCATATCTGTTTTGGACTATTTCCAGACTCGATTCCTGTATCTAGCCAGGGCACGTCTGAAGAGTTCAAAGATTCGATTCCTGTATCCAGCCAGGGCATATCTATCAACTTTCACAATTCCGGATTCGATTCCTGTATCCAGCCAGGGCATATCTATTGACGACTATTTCCGGATTCGACTCCTATATCCAGCCAGGGCACATCTGTGAGCAACCGATTGTAGATTCGATACCTGTATCTAGCCAGGGCATATCTGCATAAGGAGATTGAAGATCAAACACCTGTAACAAGCCAGGAAAACATCTATCTTTCTCAAATACACAAGTTCTCGCTAAGGAATCTCTCATGCGATCGACACTTCCAAATGGCATCTATAAGCCCATTCCCGACAAGGTTCTGTCACATTTCCAGATGGCATCTATAAGCCCATCTCCCTATCCACCACCTCTCCAAATGGCATCTATAAGCCCATTCTCGACATCACATTATTGATACTCCAACATGCGAGTGCAAATTTCCGGGCACTCTAGTGTCCAATCTCCTTTTACCCTCGAGTCACGAAAGGCAAACTCGCCAATCTAACTCTTCAGGTTCAAGAAGATTGAACAGGGGCAACTGTTGTACCCCAAAATTTGCCCTCCCATTTCCTCAACATTTTTTCATCACAAGACCCTTGAAGATCAACATCCAGTCAGGGTTTCCTCTGCTCAAGACTTCTCCTTACACTGTGGATCCCAAATTAGGGTTTGTGTTTGCACAAAGATATTTTGACCTAAGATGCCTAAGATGACTTTCATGCTTCATGTTGGACTCCCAAGTTTATCCATACCAAGTTTCAAGTCTTGATTCCAAATTTTGCCCAGTCAATTGGACAGTTGACCTAAAAATCAACTGTATTGGGGGAAAAAGTCAACTGTGGCCAATTGACAGTCAAATCTCATGAAAATTGACCCACATCAACATTATGAACTCACATGGGCCATTTGATCAAGTTTGGATCACAATTCCACAAGAAATTTGATCAGATCATCAAAAGGGCAAAATGGTCATTTTTAGGGTTTTGACTGCACAAGGGCAATTTTTGACTGTTTGACCTAGCCAATGGCAAACCAAGCTCACATATGGACTCAAGGACCCCATGGAATTATCTTGACATGCTCAACAAGTTCAAAGGATCCCAAATACACAAGATTGATAGTTGAATTTCCCAGTCAATTGATCAATTTTGACTGTATACTGAAAAGTCAAACTTTGACTTTTTGGTCAAAATCAAGGGTCAAGGTTCATTTTTCATCAAAACATGCCAAATAATGAAACTTGTTCACCAAGAAATCAAGAAATGCAAATTAGGGTTTGAAATGGAAATTTTTCATAACTTAGAATTTTTCTAAGTTATGGAAAACCCTAATTTTTTCCCAACTTTGCCCCACTTTCTCACCAAGATTCATTTGGATTCAAACAAAAGTCAAAACATGAAAGTTGTAGCTTGTTGCATAATCTACAACTTTGATTCACAAAGTTTTCCCAAATGAGGCTTTTATCTCAAGTTACAATTTTTGGAACAAGGGTGCCAAACCATTCTTAACTTAGTGAAAATTTGACCTATTTTGGACAAGTTTTTTACCTAACTTCAAGACCATTTTTCATACACTTCCACTTGGAATTTCAATTTGAATTTCAAAGATGGATTGTAGTACACATTCCAAGATTTCCAAAATGTCCAAGAACTTCTCAAACAACCTCATGGTTAGGGAGAATCGAATTTTGCAAAATGGGAAAAAGTCACTTTTGTTCTTGGCCAAGACATGTTCATACATTGGTGCCATTTTGAATTCAGCATGCTTAAGCTACATTGCAGGCCTCTAATCCCATTCTCACTCAATAATTTAATGCATATTTATTGTGTTAAGGCCTTGTTTCATGAGTTCAAGCATTGCCTAAAGGATTAATCCCTAAATGGAAAAAGTGAATTAGCCATTTTTGCAAAAGGTAGCTTTATGTCCATTTTGCAAATCCAAGTGGTACAGTCAAAATCTTCTTGGCACAAGTTATGAGACATATTGAACTGATCAAGGCCAATGTATGCAACATAGTGTGAGGGCCTGTACAGGCTAGAAACATCAAGTGACCATTGTTTGCATAAAGTTCAAGTAACATTGCATATGATATACCAACTTCCATATCAGTTAACCAAGCCTTAGAGAAAGAGATCAAACACATTCCAAACATTGATCCTAAGCTGAAGCACGAGCCTTTCACCTCCAATACCTTCACAAACTCAGAACCACCATCAAACTGCCAAAACAGAGTGACCTCTGCAGATTGAGTTCCAACTCTCATCCCTGTCATGCTTTCTTGCTAAAAACTCTTCACACACCTTCCCTACCATCAATGCAAACTATCCAAAGCATCAGAAGTGAACTGTAACTCCTCTAACCCTTTTGGCCATTTTCACTTTTCTGATTTGCAGGTGAAGTGCTCTAGCACGATTCAGCTAGTTTCAAAGCAAAGTAACACTTGGAATAGCATCCCTGAACATCAAGGAAGCTGTACCAATCATCACCTTGCACTGAAAGCTTCTCCATTGCCAGATAGAACTTCAACTGAACAGGTAAGTTCATGAATTCGTATCTCTCTTATTAGGCATTGTTAGCTTTAGGTTTGTGAAGAGAATATGTCACAATCATAGCCCTGAACATGCCCATATAATTAGATTTTATTTATATTATGTGTGTTGCAAGAATTTTGAGTCTGAACATGGAAGAAAATCTAGGTCAGGATTTGGGGGAGAAGAAATTATCTCTCATCTTAGAGAGTTAAGACAAGTTCTGCATATGGTTGGATTCGTCTCTTGATGCTGAACATTTTTGATGTTGTGAGTTTTCATTAACAAGCCAGGAATCAGGATGTTTGAATGGTGGAACAAGGCGCGCGTTTTTTTGATATTTTCTGGCCAGAGGTTGAAGAAAGGTTATCTGGGCTGGGCTTGCTTTGTATTTCCTTTTCACACCATACAATTGCTTCTGAACCCCCTGAGCCCATTTTGTTTATTTTTAATGTTTTTTGACTTTTCTTTTTTTTTTTGGTTTGACTTGTTTATTTTTGCTTACAATATAAAAAATGTAAAAAATATTTTTCTAACCATTTTTGAATTTTTTAGGTATTTATTTGTTTATATTAGTATTTGTGCATAAATAAATATCTAAATACATTTTTCTTGAAATACTAAAAATAATGCAAATTACATTTACTTTCCATTTTTATTTATTTTTATCTTCTGAAAATATTTTATATAAAAAATACTTTTTTTATAAATATTAAATATTATTATTTTTGTATATATAATACATATTTAGAAAATAATACATATATTTATTAATATATTTAGGAAAAATACAAATATACACATTTTTACTTTTATTGATATTCAATATAAAAAAAAAAGTACCTTTTGACAAATATTTCATTTTTATTTTATTTTTTGTATATAATGAATAAATAATGTATATATTAATAATTAATACATTTACTTTAAGAAATTAGGGTTTTTGCCCTAAAACACAAAATCTCCAAAATAATACTTTTTTTTATTTGACATAAAATAAATACCTTTTTTTCATACATACAAAAACCATTTTTTGCATCTTGCATATTTATTCTTATTTAATTTAATTTATGCAATTTAATTATCTTGTATATAAATTCCAAATTGATGTAATAGTTAGGTTTAAATTCCTCGTCAAAATCCCCATTTGAACATTTGTACCCCCCTTCCCATATATTGTGTTGTAATAGTTTAGTAAATTTATTTTTCGCACTTTATTGCTTTCTAATTATGCCATGCTAGAATTAGGGTTTGTATGCGAATCAAAAATGACGAAAATAGTTTGACCTGATTTCAAGATAAACAAGCATGAAAATGGACACACAAATCACACTTGCACCCCCTAGGGTATTCCACTTGTTGCCTTCAATAAATGGGCCATATTGCATGTTAGGTCTCTTTGGGCAAAACAAACAATCAAATGATCATAGTCCCACGATGACGCTTTCAAAAAGTTGCCTAAACAAATGATCAAGTCCCTTAAAGAAAATTGCCCAAAGATACTTGGCACCATTGTAATTATGGTCTAAACGATGACCCGCGCCCGTCCCTTTCACATCCTAACATGAGATTGTCCACCAAATACAATGGTGGAACAAACTTGTTAAAAGGGTTAAAACATAGCAATAATCTTTGAGAAATTTAGGAGTAGATAATCTCTTAGTTACTTGAATCAAACTTGCAAAAACAAAACACTTGCCTTTTTTCTATAAAAAAAACACACACCTCACAATACTTTCAAAACAACTTTCAAAAACAAATGAAAACCTTTTCAAAAGACATACATCTTTGTATACATCCCAACATGGATCATTACAAAGGTTGCCACCACATTGGCTTCTTTTCAAAACATTTTCAAACACACACACACACAAGAGCACCATTTCAAACAATTGAAAATCAAGGCAAGTTGATCTAAGCAAGTAACTAAGAGCCCATGTATAACCATGGATAGAAAGGGTGCTAATACCTTCCCTTTCTATAATCTACTCCCCGAACCCAAGAAAACATCTCAAAGGTTTTTGCTGTGCTTTTTAACCTTTCCTTAGGATAAAATAAAAAGTCGGTGGCGACTCTTGCTCAACCGAAACATTTGCGGAAAAAAAACGCAAAACCATAGTCAGTTCTCCCACCGTATCACACATATGTTGATTTGTTTGACAGCGAAGAAATTCACACAACAACTACCCAGTGAACGAAAGCTCTCTCAGTAAAAAAAATCACTTCAATTGGAAAGACACTTCCAAAGACAAATCTCTCATGATCAAGAGGCACGACATGACCTTTGTCCAACACGTCTGGGGAAGTCAAGCCGAGATTCAAAGAATATCTCAAAAAATTGTTGAATAACCAAGGGCAAATCTCTATATGAATCACTCAAGGGGCAATGTTACGTTGATCAGGGGTTCAAACAAAATCCACTCTGAAGACTTCCGGTACCATCAAATTACTTGTTTGTACCAGTAATATCAGATGGTGTCAGTATCATGTCTTCAGATCCTTCCACGACAGTTCTTAGAAAATTCTAAGACTTGACCAAAGATCTTGGGTACCAATTCGTTCGTGCCAGTAGTATCAGATGGTGTCAGTATCATGTCTTCAGATCCTTCCATGACAGTTCTTAGAAAATTTTGAGACTTGACCAAAGATCTTGGGTACCAATACATTCGTGCCAGTAGTATCAGATGGTGTCAATATCATGTCTTCAGGTCCTTCCACGACAGTTCTTAGAAAATTCTGAGACTTGACCAAAGATCTTGGGTACCACCAATTCATTTGTACCAATAGTATCATATGGTGTCAGTATCATGTCTTCAGATCCTTCCATGACAGTTCTTAGAAATTTCTGGGACTTGACCAAAGATCTTGGGTATCACCAATTTGTTCGTTTGTGTCAGTAGTATCAGATGGTGTCAGTATCATGTCTTCAGCTTCTTCCACAATAGTCTTAGAAAAATATCTCTAGGAAGTTCAGGGCTACCGAAAATATGATCAAAATATCAAGCGTCGAGGTGCATCAGATTAACTCTAAGGGGAAAACACACTCCCACATAAAGGGTCATGTGTGACCAAGCAAACATTTTCTAGAATTACTACAACACTTACTACTAGGGGCAGTGATAAATCTCCCAAAAATCCTTCTCATAGATTAACCCCCAGCCAGAGTTTCAATCTCTGAAAATTCCTCACCAGCTGAGTCGACCTCAAGAACCCTCGAGAACTTTCCTCAGTGAAAAATACACTTCTCCAACAGACCGACAGCAGGGTTTATTTCACCAACAAACTGCAGATCCCTCACAATGTGCAATTTAACCCCCAGCGGAACAAAGCTTCCAGTTATCAATCCCCAGTAGAAATCACCAAAATTCTCAAGATTCCCTAACAGGATTTTACAAGTAGTACACGATATTTCCCTTACAACAGAGTTTATTTCTTTAAAAGGAGATTCATCAACACTTCAACTTCACAACATGAAGACTTACACTCCATACCCTCAGCCGTAGTCAGGGATTTATTTTCCCCAATCCAACAAAAGCGCAGCAGATCAGCTCACATACGCATACATCGCATTCATATATCGTAAACATTGATAAACACGAATGCATACAACATAATCCCATTATGCATCATGACTTTGAATTTTAGCTAACATTTTACCCTTTTCAGGATAAGGTTAACAGCTACCACTATTTTCAAAGGATTTCAGATATAGTTCAGATACGCACCAGCTACGGATGCCATCCTGATACTCATTCGGATTCAGATTTCAGATACAGTTCAGATACGCTCCAAATACGAATGTCATCCTGATACTCATTCAGATTCAGATTTCAGATATAGTTGAGATACGCTCCAGATACGGATGCCATCCTGATACTCATTCAGATTCAGATTTTAGATACAGTTCAGATACGCACTAAATAAGGATGCCATCCTGATATTCATTCAGATTCATATTTCAGATACAGTTCAGATACACTCCAGATACGGATGCCATCCTGATACTCATTCATATTCAGATTTTAGATACAGTTCAGATATGCACCAGATATGGATGCCATCCTGATACTCATTCAGATTCAACTTTCAGATACAGTTCAGATATGCACCAGATACGGATACCATCCTGATACTTATTCAGATTCAGATTTCAAATACAGTTCAGATACGCACCAGATAAGGATGCCATCCTGATACTCATTCGGATTCAGATTTTAGATATAGTTCAGATACGCACCAGATACAGATGCCATCCTGATACTCATTCAGATTGAACTTTCAGATACAGTTCAGATACGCTCTAAATACAGATGTCATCCTGATACTCATTGGGATGCAGATTTTAGATACAGTTCAGATACGCTCCAGACGCAGATTCCATCCTGACACTCTTTCAGATTCACCTTTCAGATACAATTCAGCTATGAATATTATTTTGTTCCTTATTTAAGACCTCTTCTGGTTCAGACAAATCTCTCAACGGTTATTTTGATTCCTTCCTAGTAGGTCCTTTTTTCTGTTTCAGATAAATCACTCCAAAGATTTATTCTGATTCGTTCCCAGCTGAAATCAAGGTCGGACTTAGTCCATTTTCTATCAACAGTCACCCTTGGATGGCATCTGTAAGCCCATCTCCGACAGTTATCCCTCAGTTCATTCAATTATATCTTTAAGCCCATTCCCGATACAATAGATTCAAGGCATTACCTCGTACACCAACAAGTGAAAATGTTTTGGCACTCTAGTGTTCAATCATCTTCCACTTTCAAGCTACGAACGACAAGCATGCCAATCTCGCTTTTCAAGTTCAAGAAGATTGAATAGGGGCAGCTGTTGTACCCCAAAATTTTCCCTCTAAATTTTCATACAAGATGATATCCTAGGGTTTCTCGTGCACTCAATTGGATCGAAGGTCGATCAGACAGATTCTCTTCCTAGGTGGAAAATCAATAATTAGGGTTTGGGATTTCTTATAGATAATTGAGTCTTCAAAATTTCAAATGTTCTTAAACACAATTCACTGAAGTTTGTTAATTCTACAAGACTGACGAATGTTATTAAAACATGTTTGGTAAACAATGAAGTCCCGTTTGAATCAAGAATGACATGCGAACTCATTTTGATTACCAGTTAGTCATTGGACAAGGGTTAAAGATTAAGACTTTTTGACCATAAGTCTTTGGATTTAAGTTAATCAAGTGGAATTAAAATTCTTAAACATTTATTTTGTCTTAGAAGTTTGATTGGAGTGCAAAGTGTTTGTTTTTCTTGATAATATTTGGTGGTTGCTTGAAATACAAGTTACCCAAAACAAGGTGTTTTGCTCAAAGCATTCAAATAAGAATTTCAAATTTCAAATTTGAGATTGGTACAATATTTTCATTTCACACAAAATTTATTCAGAGACATTGTGTTCATTACATTACTAGTTGAATTTACAAAAATTGTCTTGTCTACAAATGCAATAAATTACAAAGATTTGTTTACAAAAAGGAGGAATTTTATTTCTTCAAAGTCTTCATCTTCAAGCAACCACTCCAATCTTCGCTTTCCATCCATGCCTCATGTTCATGAAAAAAAGGGAGAAGTTTGTTAGCAACTTAAACATCCAGAAATGAACAAAAAATACAAAGTATTCTAATTCATAATTAGGGTGGTTTTTTATGAATCAGAAAAGAAGGGTTTTATGTTCTAAGGCCTCAAATAATTTCATTTTTATCATAGTCCAAGTTCCTATTGCAAATCACAAAGGAATTGGTTCACAATAGACAAAAGGTGTAGATAGAATTTCAAGCTCAACAGATTTCAGCCTGTGATCGGTGGATCTGGAACTGACTGTTTAACGCTGGTTCGCGAAATGTCGCGGAAGCAAGAGTCGCCACCGTCTTTTATTTTCTCCAAATGGAAAGGACAAAAGCACAGAAAAATTCCTTAAAGAGATTGCTCTCGGTTCGGGAGGTAGATTATAGAAAGGGAAGGTGTTAGCACCCTTTCTATCCATGGTTATCCATGGGCTCTTAGATGCTTGCTCATTTGTGTTTTCAAAAATGGTTTGTTTGCTTTTCAACTGTGGGTTTTAAAAAGTTTCTTTGAAAAATTTCAGTTCGACTCTTGTATCAGAGTGTTTGAAAAATTTGCTTTGAAAGCTTTTGAAAATGTGTTGGTGTGAAAAGTATTTTTGAATTTGTTTTGAAATTAGAGCAAGTATCCTTGAGAACCTACCTACCCTAAGGAATTCGTCTGTGTAAATGTCCTTTAAAGTAGTGCCATCCCACCATTGAGAGGTAGGTAGCACCACCATTGGAGGTGTTCGGGTCAATTCGAGTGTTCGGGACATTGTGGTCACCAAGCAAAGGTAAGACGCCCTAGGAGCTACCCTTATGCCATTGATCTTTTATTTCGAGGCAACTTGTTTTTAGGCAACTTGATCAATGGACACAAGGACTCACTAAGACATCCTAAACTTGACAACCACGTTTCGAAGGGTTAGGCAACAGTGTGATCACCGAGTAATGGGAAGACACCTTAGAAGCTACCCTCATGCCAGGTTCCTGGATCATGAGGACTTACTAAAACGTCCTCTACTCGACGATCACTTTCCGAGGGCAAGGCAACAGTGAGGCGTACCCTAGGGGTGGTGTGTGCGATTCGTGTGTCGTTTTCATTTATTTATCTTGTCATGTCAAAGTGACCTACGCGTTGTTTTTATTTAGATCCATACATTCTTTCATGCGTTTTTGTTAACAGTTAAAATATTTGCGAGGGAAAGTAAATCTAAAGCTATTACAAATGGCGCGGGTCCACATCGCCAAAATTAAACCGGACCCGATTTGACAGAAAGTAAATAAAGCGAGTAAAGAATTAAAAAGTGCGAGAAGTAAATGTTACAAAGCTTTGGGAGAGGTACATAATTATTTAAGCAATATAAAATAAACACGCGAAGAAATAAGAAATTACGAACGAAACAAGGGCGTTGAACCCTTTTGCAAAAATTAAATTAATGAGAAATTAATTAATTTAAGAAAGATTTGTTTTTGGTATTTTTGTGTTTTTTAAGATTTAATAGAAAAAATTAATTAAAATTAAAATTGAATGCAAACCCTAATTCTAGTTATTTTTAATTTAATAAGAAAGCATTAGAATTAAACCTAAATTAAATCTAGTTTTTTTTTTTTATGTACAATTTTAATTGTGAAAATAAATAAAATAATATTAAATATTTATGAAAGAAAAATAAAAGGATGAAAAAATTGTTCAAACCCTAGTTCTATGTATTTTTAGATTTTTATTGAAAGAACTAAAATGAGAACCTAGTTTAACTAAATTTAATTAAAGTTAATTATTTACGAAAAAATATTAAAATGAAAATATTTACTATATTTCTTCTTTTTCTGGTTTTTTGTGATATTTTTGTATTTTGTAAAAAAAACAATAAAACTAATTAATAAATAATAATTAAAGGGAAAATAGAAAAGAAATAAAAAAAAGTAAGAGAAATTGCAAACCAGGGGGGGTAGTAGTCCCCAAATAGGAGGTGGAATTGTGAAATCCTGGCCCATTTAGCATGGCCCTGCTGACCTTTTTGCATGACACGTATGGGATCTTTGACTAGGGCTTATGGTACACCTCTGATCGTGGCCTTCTGATTAATTCCCTTGGGCACGTGGACGTTAGATTCGGTGGGTGCATGATAGTCTTTGTTACTGGAGCTGCATAGGAATGGTTATGGCAAAATAATATGGAAATATGCAAGACCTGGGGCTCGAACCCAGGTCATATACCTTGCCAATGCTTTCTCTGACCAGTTGTGCCAACTAACGCGTTTTATATATATTAGACCAACAAATAATATAAAAGAAAGTGGGTTAGTGGCTTGGAAACGCGCGCGAGATTTTGAACAAGCCAATCAGCGTGTGACACGAAATCGTCTTCTCCACCTTCCCTGAAATACAAAACATTGAGCAACGGTTTTAGACGCGTTTCATTAGGTGGCTTTAGAGAAAATAGCGAATAGCGCTATAGTGTTCATAAATTGATCGCGAGTATGGTATCTTCTTCGTCTCCATGCGCTGGCTTGAATGGTGTAACTCATGTGTTCCAATTTTGCCTTATTTGAGAAGCCCTAATTTTCAATCCTGTAAACCCTAGAAATCAACCATGGTGAAATCATATACGATGCATAATAATTCAATTAAATACAATGGTTAGCTTTAGAACTTCACAAGGAATGTAAATCAAGCATTAAAAGTGATAATGGATGCATGAATCGTGATGTTCGATTATGAGTTTTTTTTGATACAGTTGGCCCTCGTTTTACCAATTCTTGGCGTTATAATGGATGATCTGGATTGGAATCGTTTCCTTGAAGCTTCAGGAAGCCAATGGGATGAAAATCTTGGCTTGAAACCACCTGCAAATTGATTTTCAGTATTGAGATTTTTGGCAAAAAATTCAAGTTGTTTCTTTCAGTTCTGGAGCAGCTGCGTGGTTGTTGTGATTAGGGTTATGTTCTAGCATTTGTAGTGAATCAATTAGGTTAACAAAACTCAATCAAATCTCTTGTAATCATGGATTTTGAATATTTGATTTCTTAAGATTTTCCATATCTTTTTTTCATGTGTATTTTGTGTCAATTATGCTCAAATCAATCCAATTCTTTCCTATTTGACCTATGCACGAAATATTGAAGGCAAAATATGCATGAAAAGATTTATTAGGTCAAGTTAGATATTTTCCACATATTTAAATGATTTAAATGAATTAATATAAATAAAATTCAAATAAATAAATAAAAAATGAGAAAATACTTCCCTTTGGGCCAAGTGGTCGTGCACATGCTTGGAATGATGAATCATGGAGGAAAAATGGGCCCATTAGCAATTTTAGGTCATTTGAACCAATGTTGACTTTTCAAAATATCCAAAAATTTCCCAACTTCCACAAGGCATAACTTGCTCAATTTTTAAGCTTTTCTCATGTTCTTTGACATTTTGGAAAGGTCTTTGAGTCCTCTAACCAATGTCTTTGTTCCCATGTCATTTTGATTTACCAATCTCAAGTTATGGCCTTTGACTTAAAGTCCCTTTTTGTTGACTTTTGAAAATGACCTATAATGTTGAAATTGATAACTTTTTGTGAGAGCATTTCTTGGGCATGAAGTATGAAGATGAGTTGTAGGAAATGTCTTTCTCTTCAAAATGAGCTTTGGATGGAATTTTTCTGATAATCCATGTCAAAGTTATGCCCTGGTCAATTTCAGTTGACTTTTTCAGCTATCCAAATAAGGAAACTTTTGCATCTTTGATGATTTCTGAGCCAAATTTTGAGAATCATGATCAAGCATTGATCAAATGATGTTTGTGGCTTCAAAATGATGTATTGACCAAAAATTTGAACTTCTGGCTGCCAAATGACCATTTTGCCCCTACAGTTGACTGTAGTGCAATTTAGGGTTTTGACTGTGCAATTTTGAGCTGAATGCCTTGAAACTTGATATGAGGATGCTTGACTATATTTGTAGGCATGTGAGACTTGATTGAGCCTTTAGAACCTTCATTTTCTTGATCAGAACACCAACCCTAGTTTTGACTGTATAGGGGATCTTTGACTGTGCAACCCCTTGAGGAATTTTGCAGCTTGACTTGACAATTTCTTGAAGAATATGGGAGGGCAAATTTTGGGGTACAACAGTTGCCCCTGTTCAATCTTCTTAGACCTGAGGATGCAGATTGGCTGACGTGCCTTTCGTAATCCGAGGGTAGAAGATGATTGGACACTAGAGTGCCCAGAAATTTGCGCTCACATAGTAGCAGTATGATGGAATGGGCTTATAGATGCCATCTGGATATTGATCGCGTAAGAGATTCCTTAGCGAGAACCTGCATACCTGCAAAAGAAAAATGAGTACCTGGCACGCTGCAGGAGCTGATTTTCAGATGCTTGATACAGATGCGTCCTGACTAGTTACAGGAGCTAAATCTGGAGCTTCACAAGATGGTGAATGAACCAGGGATAGTTACTACCTTAGCATGAACGCTGAGAGAACCTTAGGTGACTTTAACTTCAACAACGCTCGTTGAGAAAATCTTGGTGAGAATTACCATCTTCGTAGTATCGGGAAGAGAACCATAGGCAATTATAATCTGGAAGGAATTATCACCTCACTCACCGTCGGAGAGGGAACCATCTGAAATCATAATCTGGGATAACTTCTACTGAGTCTTTATCAAAAAAATCTGTTGGGAGTCGATTTAGCTGGACTAGAGAAGGCCTTGGACTGGATAAGAAACAGAAAATCTTAGGGTCGATTTAACTGAACCGGTTTAGGTCTTGAAATGTCTTCAACTGGATAAGAATCAGGGAGATCTTAGGGTCGATCTGACTGAACCAGAGAAGGCCTTTGACTGGATAAGAATCAGGAAAATCTTAGGGTCGACTTAACTGAACCGGTCTAGGTCTTGGAATATCTTCAACTGGGTAAGAATCAGGGAGATCTTAGGGTCGATCTGACTGAACCAGAGAAGGCCTTGGACTGGGTAAGAATCAGGAAAATCTTAGGGTCGATTTAACTGAACCGGTCTAGGTCTTGGAATATCTTCAACTGGGTAAGAATCAGGAAAATCTTAGGGTCGATTTGACTGAACCAGAGAAGGCCTTTGACTGGGTAAGAATCAGGAAAATCTTAGGGTCGATTTAACTGAACCGGTCTAGGTCTTGAAATGTCTTCAACTGGGTAAGAATCAGGGAGATCTTAGGGTCGATCTGAATGAACCAGAGAAGGCCTTTGACTGGGTAAGAATCAGGAAAATCTTAGGGTCGATTTAACTGAACCGGTCTAGGTCTTGAAATGTCTTCAACTGGGTAAGAATCAGGGAGATCTTAGGGTCGATCTGACTGAACCAGAGAAGGCCTTTGACTGGGTAAGAATCAGGAAAATCTTAGGGTCGATTTAACTGAACCGGTCTAGGTCTTGGAATATCTTCAACTGGGTAAGAATCAGGGATATCTTAGGGTCGATCTGACTGAACCAGAGAAGGCCTTTGACTGGGTAAGAATCAGGAAAATCTTAGGGTCGATTTAACTGAACTGGTCTAGGTCTTGGAATATCTTCAACTGGGTAAGAATCAGGGAGATCTTAGGGTCGATCTGACTGAACCAGAGAAGGCCTTTGACTGGGTAAGAATCAGGAAAATCTTAGGGTCGATTTAACTGAACCGGTCTAGGTCTTGGAATGTCTTCAACTGGGTAAGAATCAGGGAGATCTTAGGGTCGATCTGACTGAACCAGAGAAGGCCTTTGACTGGGTAAGAATCAGGAAAATCTTAGGGTCGATTTAACTGAACCGGACAAGGTCTTGGAATGTAGCTTGAGAACTCAACTTGATCTTTCCTGAAAGGTAAAGGTCAGTCATATGCGATGCATGATATGGATCAAGCAATGATGTTCTCAACATAAATGAGATTTGTAAGATATGATGCGTATATGCATGCTATAATGTATGAAAATGTGATGTTTATGAATGTATCTTTTCGTCTTAGGAAAATAAATCCTTGACGGGTGCCGGGAAGTCATTCCTGGGCTGATGTTGAAGAATAGATCTTAGCTTCCGCTGGGGATGATAGTTGCAAGAATACCGGTAGGAGAAGCTAACTCCGTTGGGGGATAAACTTGGCGAATGGATTACTCTGCAGGGAGAAAAGTACTCTAAAGATCTTGCTGGGAAACAATACTCTGTGGGGAGAGGGATGTCTTACTGAGTGTTGATAATACTTTACTAGGGATACCCTTGTTGTTGGAAGTGCTGATAGACTTCGCTGGGGATAAGAAGATTCTGTCGACGATGTTCTTTTCCGTGGCTTTTGGCTGAGGATAACCCAGTTATATCCTGTTAAGGAAATAACTCTTTGAATAAAGCCGGACGACGCGTTCGTGCTCTGCGAGGGATAAGCTTCCAGAATCTACTGGGGATAAGCTTACTACTTGGGGAGATGGATTCCAACTTTCCGGGGGGAATTGGATTGGACTCTCCTGGGGAGGTTTTGAACTGCTGGGAAATGATTCCTTTGAATGTTTGGTATACCGCCGGGGAACAATCTTTAGGCCAAGACTGCCGGGGATACTTGTTAGGAATATATGTATATTGTTGCTGGGGAGATGTTGAGATTTACTGGAGGATACTCAACTTCTTTAAGGTTGACTGAACCTTGCTTGGAGAAGAATGCACTGTTTGCTGACTTACTCTCTGGGGAATTAAGGTATCTGGTTATGTTCTTCAGCTGAACCTACCTTGATACCTTGGAGGACAGAACAATTAGATTGCTCGGACAACTCTTTATTGCCCCTGTTTCTGGTGTTACCTGCAATTAATTCCTTTGTTTCGTATGCAAATATTTATGAGTTAGCAAATTATTGTCAATGCATATATCACAAATTGAACCTTGGACGTTCTTCGCAAAACAAAACAGAAAAAGAAAAACAGTTGGCACTTTTTAACTGAAAGATATATTTGTATTGATTTTTGAATGGCCTGTAAATAGGCGTTTTGTGTACAAGAGGCTGACGTCCTAGTAAGAGGAATGCCGCCGAACAAAAGAGTTTATACAAATTTTGTACAAAATAAAATAATAAACAGCTGTGTGAAATATGAATGATCCACTGGGTTTCAACTCTGCTATTGCCTTTATAACTCCGAGCGTCTCATCACTTGACGACCTTGGTTGAAGGTGAAGCTGACTGATCGATGCCGTCTGAACTTGATGTGGATACCGGATTCTGGATGCAAAGTGATCAATGAGACATAGTATTACGCTTTATCCCTAATTTTTGCCTGGACCGCCCTTTCGGGTTTTCGGTCCACCGGGATACCCATTTTTGCCCAAGCCGCCTTTTCAGGTTTTCGACTTGCCGAGTGTACAGATTTTTTTATTTTCATCCCTTCATTTTGCCCGAACCCTTTTGGTTCGCCGGGAAGCCCTAATTTTTGCCTAGGCATGTCAGCCTAGCGGGTCTTTTTTTCATGCGTAGTATTTTTTTACTATGTCTGCATTGGCGGGGTGAGGAAGGTCGTCACCATCCATGGTAGTTAGAATCATGGCTCCTCCTGAGAACACATGTTTAACCACAAATGGCCCTTCGTATGTAGGGGTCCATTTGCCCCTTGGATCACTCTGAGGAAGGATGATTCTCTTGATTACCAGATCCCCAACTTGATATTCCTGTGGTCTGACCTTTTTGTTAAATGCCCTGATCATCCGTTTCTGATATGTATGACCATGGAAGATAGCAGCAAGTCTCTTTTCATCAATGAGGTTGAGCTGATCAAGTCGTGTCTGGATCCAATCATCTTCATTCAGGTTTGCATCCTTCATTATCCGGAGAGAGGGTATTTGCACTTCAATCGGCAAGACTGCTTCCATACCATAAACCAGAGAGAAAGGAGTTGCCCCGGTTGACGTCCTAGCTGAGGTACGGTACCCATGTAGAGCGAACGATAACATCTCGTGCCAATCCTTGTAAGTCACTGTCATCTTCTGCACGATTTTCTTGATGTTCTTATTTGCTGCTTCTACAGCCCCATTCATCTTTGGTCTGTAAGGAGAAGAATTGTGGTGTTGTATCTTGAACTGTTCGCAGAGCTCAGCGATCATCTTGTTATTCAGATTGGTACCGTTGTCTATAATGATTCGTTCTGGGACACCGTATCGACAGATCAGATTATGACGAATGAACCGTGCCACAACAGTCTTGGTTACTGTAGCATAGGATGCTGCTTCGACCCACTTCGTGAAATAATCAATCGCTACCAGGATGAAGCGATGCCCGTTAGATGCCGTAGGTTTAATCTCGCCGATCATGTCTATGCCCCACATTGCAAATGGCCAAGGCGCAGTCAGGACATTCAGAGGAACTGGAGGAACATGCACCTTATCTGCGTATATCTGGAACTTGTGGCATGTCTTGGAATGTTGGTAACAGTCAGCTTCCATTGTGGACCAGTAATATCCTGCCCGTAGGATCTTCTTAGCCATAGTGTGTCCACTGGAATGTGTACCAAAGGTCCCTTCGTGTAGCTCTTCCATGATCCTTTCTGCTTCAGTCTTATCCACACAACGCAGTAAGGTTGAGTCATGGTTTCGCTTGTACAAGATGTCGTTGCTAAGGAAGAACTTGGCTGCGAACCTTCTCAGGAATCTCTTATCATTGATAGAGGCACCTTCAGGGTATTCCTGAGCTTCCAGATATCTCTTCACCTCATGGTACCAAGGCTTCTCAGTCACCAATTCAGTCTCGAGGTCACAACAGTATGCTGGTTCGTCCAGTTTCCAGATGATGATCCGGGGAGCCTCATTATCCCATTTGACCTTGAACATAGAAGACATTGTAGCTAACGCGTCCGCCAACTGATTTTCTTATCTCGGAAAGTGTTCAAAGGTTATCCTTGTGAAGTGGGGGATCAGGGTCAACACACATTCTCTGTAGGGAATCAGGTTTGGATGTTTCGTATCCCACTCTCCTTTGATCTGATTGATCACAAGAGCGGAATCTCCGAAGACACTCAGAAACTTGATCCTTAAGTCGATCGCAGCTTGAAGACCCATGATGCACGCCTCATACTCCGCCATGTTGTTGGTACAATTGAAACATAGTCGGGCAGTGAGTGGAGTATGAGTACCTTGAGGGGATATGATCACAGCGCCGATACCATTACCCAAAGCATTGGAGGCTCCGTCAAAGTGCATAGACCATCGGGATCCTGGTTCAGGTCCTTCATCCGGTCCAGGTACTTCATAATCAGTTACAATCATGATGCTTTCATCCGGAAACTCGAAGTTCATTGACTGATAATCATCTACAGCTTGATGAGCTAAGTGGTCTGCCAATACACTTCCCTTGATGGCTTTCTGGGTCGTGTACTGGATATCGTATTCCGTCAAGATCATCTGCCATCTTGCAATTCTCCCAGACAGAGCAGGCTTTTCGAATATATACTTAATAGGATCCATTTTTGAGATCAACAAGGTGGTATGAGTCAGCATATACTGTCTCAGCCGGCGAGCAGCCCATACCAAAGCGCAGCAAGTTTTCTCAAGCAGTGAGTATCGGGTCTCACAGTCGGTAAACTTTTTGCTAAGGTAATAAATGGCATGCTCTTTTCGGCCAGACTCGTCATGCTGCCCCAGCACACACCCCATTGAATTGTCAAGCACTGTTAGATATAGTATCAGAGGTCTCCCTTCAACCGGTGGCATAAGGATAGGTGGTTCTTGGAGATACTCCTTGATTCTGTCAAAAGCATCCTGACATTCATCATTCCAACGTACTACCTGATCTTTCTTCAGCAGCTTGAAGATTGGCTCACAGGTAGCAGTCAGATGTGAGATGAAGCGAGCAATGTAATTCAGGCGTCCTAAAAAGCCTCTGACCTCCTTCTTTGTCCTAGGAACTGGCATCTCTTGAATAGCTTTGACCTTAGCAGGGTCCACTTGAATTCCCTTGTCACTTACAACGAAGCCTAGCAACTTTCCAGATCTCACCCCAAAGGTGCACTTGTTCGGGTTCAACCTCAGCTTGTAGAGTTTCAACCGGTCAAACAACTTCTGCAGATGATCTAGGTGCTCTTCCTCAGTTTGGGACCTTGCGATCATGTCGTCAACATACACTTCTATCTCATGATGGATCATATCATGAAATAAGGCAACCATGGCTCGTTGGTAGGTTGCCCCAGCATTCTTCAACCCGAATGGCATGACCTTGTAACAGAAGGTGCCCCACTGAGTAACAAATGTAGTCTTTTCCATGTCTTCAGGTGCCATCTTGATCTGGTTGTAACCTGAAAAGCCATCCATGAAAGAGAACACCTTATGCTGAGCTGTATTATCAACAAGGACATCAATGTGAGGTAAGGGGAAGTCATCCTTGGGGCTGGCCCTGTTCAGATCCCTGTAATCGACACACATTCTGACCTTACCGTCCTTCTTAGGTACCGACACCACATTAGCAACCCACTGAGGGTAAGAAGTCACTGCAAGGAACCCAGCATCAAACTGTTTCATCACCTCGGCCTTGATCTTCTCAGACATTTCTGGACGCATCCGACGGACCTTTTGCTTAATCGGAGGACAGTCTTCCTTAGTTGGCAAGTGATGGACCACAATATCGGTATCCAACCCGGGCATGTCTTCGTAGGACCAAGCAAAGATCTCCATATAATCATGCAGCATTTGAGTCAACCGTTGCTTCACGCTGAGCTCTAGGTTGGCACCAATCTTTACCTCTTTCCTGTCTGCCTCAGTACCCAAGTTTATGGTTTCCACTGGCTCTTCATGGGGTTGAATTGCCCTCTCTTCCTGAAGCAACAGTCTTGCAAGCTCGCCAGGCACTTCACAATCATCTTCACCTTCGTCTTCGGCTAAGTTGATCGGATTTTCGAAGTCATAATTGGCAGTAGCAGAGTTGTTATCAGTGAGATCCAGAGTGGATTGAAACCTGTATGAGTGAGTGTGTGTGTAAATACAGCTGTTTTGAAATATGTATAAAGGAAAGAAAGATAGAAAAGGAGCACAATATTTGCAATGCGAAAATACGTCCAAGATTTTTATTCATGATATATGGAATGACAATTTATATACCCTCACAAATAAAACCACGGTGCCTCGGGTAAGACACCGGGCCAAAAAGTTTATTATTGTTTATTACAAAAATTACGAAACAAAGAAATTTATTACTTAGTAACAAGAGAAACAGATAGATTGTCCTTTGCGCTCCAATTGTTAAGTCCACTGTCGGTTGCCGGGTAGATCCAGCTATCAAACTCAGCTTCGTCTACTTCATTGTCCTCTCCCACAGAATTCACTCCATGAGCAGGCAGGGGAGCTGAAATCACATTAGGCTTCTCAGATGCCTCAAACTGTATCTCCTTGGCGTCAATAAGGTCCTGCAGCTTGTTCCTTAACGCCCAACAGTCATCGGTAGAATGCCCCGGGCTATCTGAATGGTAAGCACAACGAGCATTCGGGTTGTACTTGGGAGATGCAGTATTAGGGGACTTTGGAGGTTCTCTGACAGTCACTAAATTGGTGGATAGCAACTGTGGCAGGATCTGTGATAGGGTCATACTCAGCCGGGTAAACTCTCTCCGGGGTCTTTCAACCTTTTGAGGATTAGTCGGCCGGGGAGCGGCAGCAGGCTTAGCAATCATTACCGCACTGACAGATTGGCGGCGTTCAGGTCTCTCTGATTTCCTGGAACCATACAGGGCACTAGACTCCTTCTTGAAAGGTTTCTTTTCAGAACTAGATGATGCACCCTTCGCAATCTTTCCAGACTTCAACCCAGCTTCAATTCTCTCTCCAGTCAGAATCAAATCAGTGAACCCAGCAGAAGAATTCCCAATGAGATGGTTGAAAAATGGCCCAGATAGGGTCCCCAGGAACATGTCTACCAACTCTCGATCAGTCAATGGTGGCTGCACCCTGCCCGCCAGGTCTCTCCACTTCTGAGCGTACTCCTTAAAACCTTCACTTGCACCTAACGACATACCCTGGAGTTGAGTACGTGTGGGGGCAAGGTCGGCATTATATTGATACTGCTTATAGAAAGCAGTAGCCAACTCCTCCCAGTTACGAACCTTGGTCCCATCCAGCTGATAGAACCATTCGAGATGAGTCCCTGAAAGACTCTCCTGGAAGAAGTGGATCCACAAATTCTTATCCGCAGAGTACGGTTGCATTTTCCGAACATAGGACCTTAGATGTAGCTTGGGACAAGACGCCCCGTCATACTTAGAGAAGGATGGTGCTTTGAACTTGTGAGGGATAATCACACCAGTGGACAGACCCAGATCTCCAAAATCCAACCCAGGCACCTGTTGAACCTCCATAGCCTTCAACCTATCCTCCAGTTGCTTGTATCTGTCTTCTGCAGGAGGGTACTGCTCTTCGTTAAAATCAGTCTCGTTGTCGGAGACTACCGGACTAGGAACCCTTGTTTCTACCTGAGGAGTACTCTTACCAACAGAAGAACCAGCCTCTTCCTGTTGCAGAGCATTGCCAAACCTTCGGCCCGAGTTGAACAGAACAGTTCTTCTCTTCTTCTTCTTCTCCTTCTTCAGGAGCAGAGCCTTCAATTCTTCCTGGCCTTGAGCCAAACCCATGATTAATTCCTGAAACTGCACATTCTGCGCCTGAAGAGCTTTGATAGTTGTCTCAGTTGCTGACGAGTCGGGATTCATGATGCTGAAATAAACAGCGAAGAACTGTAAGCAACCTGAAAAGAGGGAAAACCTGCTATGCACATGATGAATGATATGTGTTTATGCAATGCATTCAAGGGTTCGAAAGTTCAAATTTGTTGTAGACAAAAAGGAACACACGTTATCATTAAGGAAATAATTGTTTAGTACATCAAAGCCTCATGGGCAAATAATACAAAAATCAAATCAATCCCAAAATACACTGCGCATCCTCTTTGGAGCTATGTAGGTATTGAGATTCCTCTCCTCATGCAACAGGCGAGTGAGCTCTAAGACCTTCCTTTCACTAGCATGTAGACTAGTCTCAAGAGAATTCCGTTCTTCCTTAAGCTGGATCCAGCTCTTCTGCATCTCTTCCCAGGATGTGGGCATATCAGGGTGCTGAATAGTGTAGGACACTTCTCCTTCCAAGACTGGTTCTTTGATTACTGGGAGCGTATGAGGATAAGGCATCACTAACTTCTGGGAGCGGGTTCGTACCCACTTGAGATAAGGTTCCAAAGGGATGGAATTCCTACGCCCCAGTGTCTTGCTGTCTATCCTACTAGGCATCCTCCAAGCTCTGATAAATCTCTGGCGAAGTCCTTGAGTATCGTTGTCGAAGTCAAAAACTATGTCAGGAATTAACATGTCATGAGGACCATCCCTCCGAGCATAACCAAACTGTCTCCAAGCCAGGCATGGGCTGTAAGTAATACCTCCTCTGATTCCAAGTAAAGGAACATTAGGGTACTCCCCGCAACGATCAATGATAGTGACGTCTTCTCTGGACCGAGGGCACCAATGTATATCAGCGTGTGTAAGAGTCATCAACCGTTGTGACCATCTCAAACCCCGCTCATTCTTCAAGACTGATTGTGGAAGGTGCGAAATAAACCACCTTCCCAGGAGAGGAGTGCAACACATAAGGACACCTCTTTTTCTCATGGTTCGAGTGTAACATGAGTGAAGGATGTCCCCTAGCAACGTAGGTATAGGATTCCTGGACATAAAGATTTGGATAGCACTGATATCAATGAGCTGATCTGAATTAGGGAACAACACCAAACCATAGACAAGGAGGGCCACAACCTCTTCAAAAGCTTGCAAGTCAAGGGAGTTCCAACATTCATGGGCCTTTTCAAACAGAAACCTGGCTAAAAACCCTTTGATACCACTTCTAACTTCCCAATGTCCCCTGAGGTCAGATGACTGTAGGTGCAAGGCTTTAGCAATCTCTTCAAGCTTAGGTTCCTTTTCTGTACCGTTGAAGGGTAGCTGATCAAGAATAGGAATCTTCAGGAGTCGGGAGAACTCCTCCAATGTAGGTACCAACTGATAGTCCAAGAAGGTGAAACAGTGATGCAGAGGGTCAAAGAATTGGAACAGGACCTTTATCATATCTTCCTCAATGTTGGTGTTGACCAAGCTAATGAGGCTTCCATGTCTTTCACTGAATGAAGAGTTCTCGGGAATCCTGGATATAAGCTCCTTAAGTTGAGGAGGGATCCTTACAAGACTGACTTGAATCGTCTTTCTACGAACAGTTTCCATGTCCTACAAAACAAGAACAAAGATGAAGATTCGAACCCCTGAAATGGTTAGTCAATGCATATGATGCTGGATGATGTCATGATGCTATGATTAAAACACACCACAGATATTTACAAAGACAAACATGTAAGGCACACAAGGCACACAAGACAAGCCCTTAAGGTTTAAGGCCAGCATGGGGTCTGGGTAGTACCCTCTTGGAGTTGGTGGGTTCAACCTGTCCTAATCAAAGTAACCGGGTTCTAAGGTTCCCAATATCACGGGATTGCTTTCATTGTTCATCGTTTCGATTTAGCCACTGAACTGGCGACCGAAATATTCCAGGAAAGCAACCCTCAATTGAGTGTAGTATCGAGTATCAACCAACCTCGGACTGCACCAAAGTCAGTTATCTCACTACCCTAAAGAGGCCAAGATAGTTCAATTAAGGTTCCTAAGGTCTGTTGATGCTTCACGACACCACGCGGAGGCCCCGTACTCTCCTTGACTGAACTCAAGGGTTACCGGTACACACCAAAGTGCCACATCAACGTAGCAGACTGTTTCAACCATGTCGGTATACCCCGCACAGTTCCCTCACAGCCTTGTTGCTACTTTCTAAGAAGGTATCCCCCAGATCCGGGTTTAGGATCTATAGAACTCCCAAGCAACCCACAATTTAAAGCATACAAGGAAAACAATTGAAAACATAGTTATGAGCTAGCCCTAAGGTACACCTCACTTTAAGTATCACTCCCCAGCAGAGTCGCCACTTCTGTGATCGGTGGATCTGGAACTGACTGTTTAACGCTGGTTCGCGAAATGTCGCAGAAGCAAGAGTCGCCACCGTCTTTTATTTTCTCCAAATGGAAAGGACAAAAGCACAGAAAAATTCCTTAAAGAGATTGCTCTCGGTTCGGGAGGTAGATTATAGAAAGGGAAGGTGTTAGCACCCTTTCTATCCATGGTTATCCATGGGCTCTTAGATGCTTGCTCATTTGTGTTTTCAAAAATGGTTTGTTTGCTTTTCAACTGTGGGTTTTAAAAAGTTTCTTTGAAAAATTTCAGTTCGACTCTTGTATCAGAGTGTTTGAAAAATTTGCTTTGAAAGCTTTTGAAAATGTGTTGGTGTGAAAAGTATTTTTGAATTTGTTTTGAAATTAGAGCAAGTATCCTTGAGAACCTACCTACCCTAAGGAATTCGTCTGTGTAAATGTCCTTTAAAGTAGTGCCATCCCACCATTGAGAGGTAGGTAGCACCACCATTGGAGGTGTTCGGGTCAATTCGAGTGTTCGGGACATTGTGGTCACCAAGCAAAGGTAAGACGCCCTAGGAGCTACCCTTATGCCATTGATCTTTTATTTCGAGGCAACTTGTTTTTAGGCAACTTGATCAATGGACACAAGGACTCACTAAGACATCCTAAACTTGACAACCACGTTTCGAAGGGTTAGGCAACAGTGTGATCACCGAGTAATGGGAAGACACCTTAGAAGCTACCCTCATGCCAGGTTCCTGGATCATGAGGACTTACTAAAACGTCCTCTACTCGACGATCACTTTCCGAGGGCAAGGCAACAGTGAGGCGTACCCTAGGGGTGGTGTGTGCGATTCGTGTGTCGTTTTCATTTATTTATCTTGTCATGTCAAAGTGACCTACGCGTTGTTTTTATTTAGATCCATACATTCTTTCATGCGTTTTTGTTAACAGTTAAAATATTTGCGAGGGAAAGTAAATCTAAAGCTATTACAAATGGCGCGGGTCCACATCGCCAAAATTAAACCGGACCCGATTTGACAAAAAGTAAATAAAGCGAGTAAAGAATTAAAAAGTGCGAGAAGTAAATGTTACAAAGCTTTGGGAGAGGTACATAATTATTTAAGCAATATAAAATAAACACGCGAAGAAATAAGAAATTACGAACGAAACAAGGGCGTTGAACCCTTTTGCAAAAATTAAATTAATGAGAAATTAATTAATTTAAGAAAGATTTGTTTTTGGTATTTTTGTGTTTTTTAAGATTTAATAGAAAAAATTAATTAAAATTAAAATTGAATGCAAACCCTAATTCTAGTTATTTTTAATTTAATAAGAAAGCATTAGAATTAAACCTAAATTAAATCTAGTTTTTTTTTTATGTACAATTTTAATTGTGAAAATAAATAAAATAATATTAAATATTTATGAAAGAAAAATAAAAGGATGAAAAAATTGTTCAAACCCTAGTTCTATGTATTTTTAGATTTTTATTGAAAGAACTAAAATGAGAACCTAGTTTAACTAAATTTAATTAAAGTTAATTATTTGCGAAAAAATATTAAAATGAAAATATTTACTATATTTCTTCTTTTTCTGGTTTTTTGTGATATTTTTGTATTTTGTAAAAAAAACAATAAAACTAATTAATAAATAATAATTAAAGGGAAAATAGAAAAGAAATAAAAAAAAGTAAGAGAAATTGCAAACCAGGGGGGGTAGTAGTCCCCAAATAGGAGGTGGAATTGTGAAATCCTGGCCCATTTAGCATGGCCCTGCTGACCTTTTTGCATGACACGTATGGGATCTTTGACTAGGGCTTATGGTACACCTCTGATCGTGGCCTTCTGATTAATTCCCTTGGGCACGTGGACGTTAGATTCGGTGGGTGCATGATAGTCTTTGTTACTGGAGCTGCATAGGAATGGTTATGGCAAAATAATATGGAAATATGCAAGACCTGGGGCTCGAACCCAGGTCATATACCTTGCCAATGCTTTCTCTGACCAGCTGTGCCAACTAACGCGTTTTATATATATTAGACCAACAAATAATATAAAAGAAAGTGGGTTAGTGGCTTGGAAACGCGCGCGAGATTTTGAACAAGCCAATCAGCGTGTGACACGAAATCGTCTTCTCCACCTTCCCTGAAATACAAAACATTGAGCAACGGTTTTAGACGCGTTTCATTAGGTGGCTTTAGAGAAAATAGCGAATAGCGCTATAGTGTTCATAAATTGATCGCGAGTATGGTATCTTCTTCGTCTCCATGCGCTGGCTTGAATGGTGTAACTCATGTGTTCCAATTTTGCCTTATTTGAGAAGCCCTAATTTTCAATCCTGTAAACCCTAGAAATCAACCATGGTGAAATCATATACGATGCATAATAATTCAATTAAATACAATGGTTAGCTTTAGAACTTCACAAGGAATGTAAATCAAGCATTAAAAGTGATAATGGATGCATGAATCGTGATGTTCGATTATGAGTTTTTTTTGATACAGTTGGCCCTCGTTTTACCAATTCTTGGCGTTATAATGGATGATCTGGATTGGAATCGTTTCCTTGAAGCTTCAGGAAGCCAATGGGATGAAAATCTTGGCTTGAAACCACCTGCAAATTGATTTTCAGTATTGAGATTTTTGGCAAAAAATTCAAGTTGTTTCTTTCAGTTCTGGAGCAGCTGCGTGGTTGTTGTGATTAGGGTTATGTTCTAGCATTTGTAGTGAATCAATTAGGTTAACAAAACTCAATCAAATCTCTTGTAATCATGGATTTTGAATATTTGATTTCTTAAGATTTTCCATATCTTTTTTTCATGTGTATTTTGTGTCAATTATGCTCAAATCAATCCAATTCTTTCCTATTTGACCTATGCACGAAATATTGAAGGCAAAATATGCATGAAAAGATTTATTAGGTCAAGTTAGATATTTTCCACATATTTAAATGATTTAAATGAATTAATATAAATAAAATTCAAATAAATAAATAAAAAATGAGAAAATACTTCCCTTTGGGCCAAGTGGTCGTGCACATGCTTGGAATGATGAATCATGGAGGAAAAATGGGCCCATTAGCAATTTTAGGTCATTAGAACCAATGTTGACTTTTCAAAATATCCAAAAATTTCCCAACTTCCACAAGGCATAACTTGCTCAATTTTTAAGCTTTTCTCATGTTCTTGGACATTTTGGAAAGGTCTTTGAGTCCTCTAACCAATGTCTTTGGTCCCATGTCATTTTGATTTACCAATCTCAATTTATGGCCTTTGACTTAAAGTCCCTTTTTGTTGACTTTTGAAAATGACCTATAATGTTGAAATTGATAACTTTTTGTGAGAGCATTTCTTGGGCTTGAAGTATGAAGATGAGTTGTAGGAAATGTCTTTCTCTTCAAAATGAGATTTGGATGGAATTTTTCTGATAATCCATGTGAAAGTTATGCCCTGGTCAATTTCAGTTGACTTTTTCAGCTATCCAAATAAGGAAACTTTTGCATCTTTGATGATTTCTGAGCCAAATTTTGAGAATCATGATCAAGCATTGATCAAATGATGTTTGTGGCTTCAAAATGATGTATTGACCAAAAATTTGAACTTCTGACTGCCAAATGACCATTTTGCCCCTACAGTTGACTGTAGTGCAATTTAGGGTTTTGACTGTGCAATTTTGAGCTGAATGCCTTGAAACTTGATATGAGGATGCTTGACTATATTTGTAGGCATGTGAGACTTGATTGAGCCTTTAGAACCTTCATTTTCTTGATCAGAACACCAACCCTAGTTTTGACTGTATAGGGGATCTTTGACTGTGCAACCCCTTGAGGAATTTTGCAGCTTGACTTGACAATTTCTTGAAGAATATGGGAGGGAAAATTTTGGGGTACAACACAGCCCAACATGAAAAAAAGGCCTCATACAATTCTTGTTTAATCATTGGCCTGAGAATATATGGTTTGCAAATCACAAGGTACAAGCTTGGTTCACAAACAAGGTAAAACAAAATAGCAACACGGCATAACATCCAGCAGCAGGCTGCAATGCTGCAGCATAAGGTAAAACGAAATAGCAACACAACATAACAGGCAGCAGTAGACTGCAATGCTGCAACATAAGCTGCTAAACAGAATAGCAACACAACATAACAGGCAGCAGTAGGCTGCAATGCTGCAGCACAAGCTGCCAATCAAAGCCAACAAAAACTTGCAAAAAATAAACAAACCAGCAAAACAGGACAAGTACAACATAAACATAGCAAGCAACAGGCTACAGCAGGTAGCAAGCAACAACAAATGCTGCAAACTGCCAAGACAAAAAACCTGTGCAAAAATCTAAAGAGGAACAAAGTATCAAGAATTCAGGAAAGAAGGTTGTGTGTTCTAAGGCCTCAAACAATGTCAAATTTTATCATGGGCCAATTATCATTGCAAACTACAAGACAAAATTTGGTTCACAATAAACAAATTCAAAAGAATTCCAACCATATTTTCAGCCCATTAGCAAAAGATTCAAATCAAGAAATTCAAGCCCAATAGAGGCCTCAAAACAGTGTCCTATCATTTTCCTAAAGATATGTTTGCAAATCACAAATTTTGGTTCACAAACAGATGAAAGAGGAAATCAGAAAACCAGTACAATCAATAATCAAAGAGCCTCAAAATTGGTAAAGTCATGTCATAGGCCTAGGGTATTTTACTACAAATATCAAAAGTCAGCAAGCAAAGTCAGAGGCAGCATAGCAAGGTACAATAAAGTTGACTTGTTGAAAATTAGCAAAAGTGACAAATCCAAACTGTAGTTATCTCTCTTAAGTCAAACTTTTACATAAAACAAGCAAGCAGGCTCATAGTATAAAAAGAGAAACCCTGAGTTTACAAAAGGGGGGGGGGGGGCGGGGGAATCAATAAACCAACAAAATCCTTGTCACATAAACAACAACAAAGTTCACAAATATACAGAATCAAAGAGAGTTCACCAAAAGATATCAAAACAGAATTCACAAACCCATATACAGACAGATACGCAAGCCAAAAAAACCATTTCCCAAATTCCTTTCACCACAAAAATATGCAAAGAAACAGAAACGCAAATTGCATGTAAACAATCATGAAACCCTAAACTTCTTTTTATCATCATTTTCACAAAAGAACCACAACCCTTCAAAGTTCGTAAGAAGATAAAGAGAGAGGAAAGATCTCACTGAGGTAAAGCCGTTTCTGTCAAATCTGACCCTAGGGTTTCATTCCCCCCTTTTAGATCTATGCGAAACCGAGCAAAATTTGCAAAATTAAGCATGAGATTAGTAAAAAAGAGGACGAGAGGAGGAAACTGACGTAAAAAAAATCAAGTTTGGGACATCACCGCCGTCTCCGCCGCCGTGAGACGATTTCCAGCGCGGCGGCATCCTCTTCTCTGGCGAGAGCTTCAGAGGATGAGAGAGAGAATAAGTGAGAGAAGATTTATGACAAAATGAGTTACACTTTTGTTCTATTTTTTTTTATTCCTAACAATGCTTCTGGGCTAAGCCCAGTCTCTCACCCCCAAATCGCCAGGCCCCAACTTCCTTAACTCATACACACACCCCTCATCTCTTAAAATATCATGCAAGCTCATTTGTTTTTTTTATCATTCATTTTTATTCTGACCAACAAAAGGGCTTTGGGCTTAAAACCAAACAGAATTTTTTTCTTTCTCTAACACTCTTTCTATTTTTAAACCCCGTCTGACTTATTTTATTTATTTTATTTTTCTTTTCTTTATTTTAGTTATTATTATTAATATTATTACAATATTTATTTTTATTAATAAAAATCTCAAAAATATTTTATTTATTTACTTATATTAAATATATTCATATTTATTTCTTTTAGGCTAAAAGACCAAAATATTTTCTTATTAAATTCATTTTCTTTCTAAAAAATTAATTAAATAATTAGATTTAGGTTTATTCTTATTATTTATTTAGAAATTTGTTTTCTTTAAATTAATTTCTTTTACTAACTTAATTTCAATTTTCTTATTTTTAGTTAATTATTTTTCTTTTAAGTTAATTAGGTCAAAACAAAAATCCATTCTTTATCCATTCATACTTATACATTATATTCATTTCACTTCTTGTACATCATATTTACATTTGTTTTTTTGTACATTTATTAAATTCGATATGGTTGTAATAGATAATTAGGGTTTTAATTTCTTGAAATTCCCCATTTGAAATTTGTACACCCCATCCCTAAATGATGTAATAGCGTAGGATATTTATTTTCCGCAATTTATCGCTTTCATATAAATGCTAGTAATTAGGACTTGTATGGAAAGACTAAAATCAATCAAATAGAAAACCCTAATTCAAGACAAAATCAAGCATGAAAACAACACACTTGCATCCAAGCACCCCTAGGGTAAACTCCACTTGGTTGCCTTATACAAAATGGCCATATTATGCATGTAAGGTATCTTAGCAAAAACAAATGAATACAAGATCATAGTCCCTCGATGATGTTATCTAAGTTGCCTTACAAATGACCTTAGTCCCTAAAAGAGAATGCTAAGATGCCTTAAAACATTTCTAATCATGGTTATACGATGACCCATGCTCGTCCCGTTTACAGCCGAAGATAGGGTTACTCACCAAATCAATGGTAAGATAACAATGTCAAAGGAAAAGGAAATGTACAAGAAAGACTTTTGAGTAGGTAGAATGCTCCTAATTACTTGCTCAATTTCAAACAAACATCCTTGCTATTTTCAAAACAAACACCTACACTTTCAAACATCTTACAAACTTGAAAACATTTTCAAAAGACCAACATCTTTGTATACCTTCTTACAAACAAGAACCATAACAAAGATTGCCTAAACAATGGCCTCTTTACAAAATACTTTCAAAAACCACACAAAGCACAATTTCAAACAAAAGCAAGTGATCTAGCAAGTAACTAAGAGCCCATGGAAAACCATGGATGAAAGGGGTGCTAATACTTTCCCTTTTCATGATCTACCCGCCGAACTCAAGAAACAATCTCAAAGGTCTTTCCTGTGCTTTTTCACCTTTCCTTTTGGATAAAAGAAAAGTCGGTGGAGACTCTTGCTAACCACAAAATTTGCAATCAAACACAAGACATTCAAGTCAATTCTCCCACCGCATCGCAGTGTGACGCTGCTTCTACCCATTTGGTAAAGTAGTCGATGGCTACCAGTATAAAACGGTGTCCGTTGGATGCTTTCCGCTTGATCATGCCAATCATATCAATTCCCCACATTGAGAATGGCCAAGGGGAGCTCATGACATTCATAGGATTTGGTGGCACATTTATCTTATCGGCATAGATCTGACATTTACGAAACGTCTTCGTGTAGTGATAACAATCGGCTTCCATTGTTAACCAATAATACCCTGCTCGCAGAATCTTCCTAGCCATGGCATGCCAATCTGTATGAGTTCCGAAAGTACCCTCGTGGATTTCTCTCATAAGCGTATATGTTTCTTGTTTCTCCACACACCTGAGTAGTAGCATGTCGTAGTTTCTTTTGTATAGCACCCTGTTGTACCCCAAATTTTCCCTCTCATTTGTTACAAGATCTTTTCTTACATGGGTGGTTATAAACACTTGCTTGAAGAAAAATAACAAATTTTGAAGTTGGTTAAAGTGTCCTTTGATGGGGTGTACTTTGAAGGCATGTCAACAAAATTTCTTTCATTTAGAATAGGAACAAGGTGTCTTTCGATTGGCATCTTAACAATGTCTTTCGATTGGAATCTGAACAAAGGCGTCTTCGATTGGCATTTTAACGTCACTTTAATTGGTCCAAACTGAAGGAAATCGAAGAGAGCAGAACGAAGTTTTTGATTGGTCAACAAGGTACTTCGATTGGCGTCTGAGCAAGGCACTTCAATTGGTATCAGAATAAAGTATCATTCTATTGGCATCTTGAAATTCTGGCTACAGATACTCAATGTCACGTCCAATGTTATGACACCGTATCTGACTTACTATAAGACAGTAACTACTAAAGCAGTAAGTAACACAGTCAATTGTTTACCCAGTTCAGTGTGCAACAACACCTACTCTGGGGGCTACCAAGCCAGGGAGAGAATCCACTATAAGAGATGTTAATTCAGGAATAAACCAACCAGTTTATCTCCTTCACTTAAGACCTACCCAATGCAATTCTAATCTAAGTACAACTTAAACCTGAGTTCCTACTCACTCCCCCTCAATCACAGCAGTGATACATAAACCAATTTGACTTAAGAATTGAAGAAGACACTCTTCAAAAACACACACTTGATTAAGCTTCACAGCTTTTTAATCAAGCAACACAATCACTCGTGCTTCACAGCTTTGAGTGATGTACACAACTAACTTGACTTTGCTTCACAGCTTTAGTCAAGGGACAATCAAACACTCTTGCTTCAAAGCTTTGAGTGCTACACAACCCTTACAATTGAAACCTATTCCAAGGCACTTATCACAATGATAAATGCTTGGAGTACAATTAACAAATCTATACAGATTACACAATTGATCTTCTAATCAATCAGCAGGTTCGTCTTGAAGTACAGCAGTTCTGTTGTATATATAGCAGCTGCACTTTCTGTTAGGGTTTCCACAAACCTAGGGATGATTCCGTTTGACCTAAAGACCAGGTCATAGGACTTTATTCACCAGGTTAGGGTTGAGCTAGGTTGGTCCTCAGAAAACGCAGGAATCTGTTTAGGAAGGCCTGAGTTATTTCCTGAAAAAACTCAGACTTATCCAATCCTGCAAACCTGTTAGTTCAGAACAGGATGTCATAACATCTGGTATGACATCTGAGAAAACCTGTATACTGATTTAGCAAAATGTGATCATTTTGCAAACATGCTCAGATACACACTTATAAACATCAGTATTTGTGTTACAATATTTTTCTGCACATGTACCTAAAGAATTAGTACAACCTGAACTAGAATGTTATGACATCAGTCATGACATTCACACATACACTTGGGATTTACCAAAAATGCAAGCCAATACCTAAACACCTACAAACTCCCCCTTTGGCAGATTTTTGGCTAAAGTCCCTAAGCAATCAGAGATAGATAGATAGCAGCAGAAATATGACAGCAGAAAAATATAAAACTATAAGTACTAATTAATCAGTACCAAATATTCTCCCCCACTTTAGCCACAAATGGGCCAAAGATTACATGTTTATAAAGTTATACAGTTATCCAAACAATAATGAGATCAACAGCTGACAACAGCAGAACATACTTCCAAACTCCACCAGCAACACCACCAAGCAGCAATCATCCTTCAAGTACTGTCATCAGACTCAGAGGAGCCACTTTCTTCAATGTTGAGCTGTCCTTCATCTTCTTCCCTCATGCTTGCTTCAGCTTCTTCCTTTTCTAGCTTGGCAATCAGGGCTTCTAGGGTCCTTTTTCTAGCATCCAGATCTTTGCAAGTTTCTTTCAACACAGCTATGACATCTGATGTCTTGGACTTGGTTTTTGAAGACGATGTCTCAGCTGATGTTATGACAATGTCTGGAGCATGGGATCCCTGAAACAGTTTGTAGTGCAGGCCAAGGGCAGGAGCTCTTTTGCAGACTGTATCTCTTGCTACAAGAATGTCAGGATATTGTGCAAGGATGATTCCACAAAGGAGGGAGGGAAAGGCAATAGGTCCTTTGACAGCATAACTGCCAGCATGCTTCAGAGTTTGTTCGAAGATGTACCTTCCATAATCAAAGGCAGTCTTGGTTCCTACAGCATAGACAAATCTTCCCAATCCTGTGGAGATGGTTGATTTGTGATTTGTAGGCACCCAGTTTGCTGCACCTATTTTATGTAGGATGGCAAATTTCATGCTGAGTTTGCTGGCATTCAGCTTACCTTTCAATGGCCAGCTCTTTACTTGCCTGGCAGTGATGGTCAAACACACTTCATTGTCAGTTGCCTCTAGGTCAGGACAGTCCTTGTTGGTTCTTCCAAGAAACCTGTTGATTTCTGATGGAGAGAACTTCACCCTTCTTCCTCTGACAAACACACTCTCAAAGTCAGCTGATCTCCCATCAGCACAATCATTGGACAAGTTCACTACAAACTCTTTAACCAGATTTTCATAGCATTTGCCAAACTTCATCACAGTCTTTATTAGCCCAGCATTCCTGATCAGCTCCATGATGTCTTTGCATTCCAAAGCATCATTGTTGAGTTCTCTCTCCAAGGCTATTCTCTTCAAGCAAACATACTTCCACCTGTTTGCATTATCAGGATGATGGAAGGAGATGTTGTCAGTTGGCACTTCAGGCACTCTAGCAATCTTGCTGGAAGGGAGCTTCCTTCTGATGGGAGTGTCATCAATGTCAATATCAAAATCTGACTCATCATCAGAAGTTTCAGGTTCTTTAGTCTGCACCTGTGCCTTCTTCCCTTTTGTCTGAATTTTTTCAGCCATCCCTTCAGCCTTGGATTTCTTAGCCTCAGGTTTAACCTTCTGATTACTCTTCCTTTTCATCAATCTCCTAGCAATACTAGGGTTCACATTTGCAATTAGTTCATTATCTGAGTCATCCATATCAATGACAGGTGGAACAGCAGTCTTTTCAGAGGGATTCCGAGTGTTGTCTCTTGGTGTCACAACATCCTCAGTGACATTTGCATTTTCAGAACCTTCCACGTTTGGACTTTCAGATTGATTCAAAGGGATAGAAATCCCTGGTACTGATTGATTTCCACTCAGAATGCTAGTAACCAGCCTAGCGATAGCTTGGTGTACTTGAACTGATCCTTCATTATTAGGTGTAGAAGATGAAGGTAGAGAAGAGTTACCAGAGACTGTAGCTTGAGTTCTTCCTGCATGTCTGGTCCTGAGCTTTTTGATTCTGGTTGGGTCAGTTGCCATCTCCCTGAGAGGAGTGACCTCAAGAACTTCAGATTCTAAGCAAGTAGTGATTGCCCTAGAATCTTGATCAGATGATGAGTGAGATGAAGCCGCCATGGTGGAAGATGATGTCTGAGACATTGTGTGTAACGTTGAGTGATAGTAACAGATTGCGAAAATTCTTTGATTGGGAGGAGGAGACAGGATGCAAGGACGAGAGAGGTAGGGAGTACAAGGGAGTCTCTTCAACTTCTTAAGGCTTTTGAAGGAATTGTGAATGAATATGATTAACCCACTAAACATAGACTTAATAGAATTAATCCCTCCAACCCTTGTTTTCAGCAAAACTAATTGCTATAATTTCTCCTGTTGGTGAATACCCAAACTGCCCCTCAAATTGTCAAGTTTATTTCCAACAAGCGACTTGGTAGAAGAATCAGTTGGTTGAAGCTTAGAGAAACTATGTTCCAGTTCAAATGACTTCTTTTCTCCAAAGGAAATGTTGAATGTTTTCAGATAATCACAACACAATGTCACAACATCTTGGGTGACATTGTCCTCAGGTAGCATCTGACTTGACCAGAATTTTTGAGTACAGAGTTTATGAGACTTATTCTTTGCCACATCACATAAATTATCAGCCTGTAGTTTAGAAGTTCTTCTGACATCTTTCGTAGGTGTAGCTCCTTTTATTCCTTTAAGCTTATGCTGCCACTGTTTCATCTCTTTTTCTTCTTTGATGATATCAGTGTTCTCAGGCTGCCACACATAACAGTTATTTTTGGATTTGATTCCTCTCATTACAACATCCAGTTTTTCATTAAACACTAGACATTCAGATTTTGAGAAGTTGACCATGAATCCTAGGTCACACAATTGACTGATGCTGATGAGATTAGTAGTCAACCCTTTTACCAGCAGTACCTTATTCAGACTTGGAACTCCAGGATAGTCCAAGTTACCAACTCCTTTGATTTCTCCTTTAGCACCATCTCCAAAGGTCACAAAACTGGTGGTGTGAGGCATAACATTATTGAGGAGATTTTTGAATCCAGTCATGTGTCTGGAACATCCACTGTCAAAGTACCAATCTTCCTTTGCTGAGACCCTCAGAGAAGTGTGAGCTATCAGTGCAGTAGCCTTCTCCTTCCATTGAGGAGCATGTGGTACCCTTTTTGCCTTAGGTTTGACATCTGATTTTTGATTAGGATATCCATGTAATCTGAAGCAGAAGGGCTTTATGTGACCATATTTCCCACAGTGATGACATCTCCATCTTTGGTACCTCTTCTTCATATGTCTCTGTCCTTGATGTTGAGAGTAGTGTTGAGACATCCGTTTTGACATTTGTTTACCAGTACCAAGTTTCTTTGTTTCCACAAATCCTAGACCAGATTTATTTCCCATACTTTGTCCAGCTTGAAGAATCTCTTCCAATTTGTCTGTTCCATTGGTCAACATCTTGACAGATTTGGTCATTTGATTCAATTGTGAGTTCAGCAGTTGAACTTCTCCTTCTAAATGACTTATAGTTTCAAGATTAGCCCTCTTTTCAGCTTCCAGCTTTAAAATGAGTTTTGATTGTTTCTCATTTTGCACACAGACCTCACCACTTCTGATACACAATTTCTTGTAGGTATCAGCCAGTTCTTCAAATGTCACTTCTTCATCACTGGTGTCACTTTCAGAAGCACAAACACTAGTTAGAGCAGTAACTATTTTGGCAGATTCTTCTTCAGAATTGCTTTCTGAATCATAGTCAGACCAAGTAACAGTCATTCCTTTCTTTTGCTTCTTAAGAAAGGTAGGACATTCAGCTCGAATATGTCCATATCCTTCACATCCATGGCATTGAATGCCTTTGCCTTGGTTTCCCTTCTCTTCTGACCTTGGTCTTCTGCTGGAACTGTCAATGTCAGAAGGAATGTTATGAACATTAGACCTTGACTTTGGGTCCATTCTTTTGATGAGCTTGTTGAACTGTCTTCCAAGCATGGCAATGGCTTCTGATATGTTTTCTTCTTCATCCTCCTTGTATTCAACATTAGTGTTGGATACAAGTGCTATGCTTTTGTTCTTCTTGTCACTATTATCAGTGATCCCCATCTCAAAAGTCTGAAGAGACCCAATAAGTTCATCCACTTTTAACTTGCTAATGTCCTGGGCTTCTTCTATGGCAGTTACCTTCATTGCAAATCTTTTAGGTAAGGATCTGAGGATCTTCCTTACCAGTTTTTCTTCTGACATTTTTTCTCCCAGTGCTCCTGAGGTGTTGGCAATCTCCAAGATGTTCATGTGGAACTCATGAATGGTTTCATCTTCCATCATTTTTAGATTCTCAAACTTAGTAGTCAACATCTGAAGTCTTGACATTTTTACTTTGGAAGTTCCTTCATGAGTAGTTTTGAGAGTGTCCCAAACTTCCTTGGCCAGTTCATATTGATGAACTAATCTGAAAATATTTCTATCAATTCCATTGAACAAGGCATTTAGAGCTTTGGAATTTCCCAAGGCTAGCTCATCTTCTTCTTTACTCCAATCTTCCTCAGGCTTCAGACTGATTGTCCCATCTTCCTCAGTTTTGGTGGGATGAATCCATCCTTTGTCAGCAGCTCTCCAAGCCTTTTTGTCCAGAGATTTTAGGAAGGCAATCATACGAGGTTTCCAGTAGTCATAATTAGTTCCATCCAGAATGGGTGGTCTATTTCCAAAAACTCCTTCTTTGTCCATAGTGCCAGAAAGTGATATCCCTAGATCTCACCCAGTAGTACAGGCAGGGTGCCTGCTCTGATGCCAATTGAAATTCTGGCTACAGATACTCAATGTCACGTCCAATGTTATGACACCGTATCTGACTTACTATAAGACAGTAACTACTAAAGCAGTAAGTAACACAGTCAATTGTTTACCCAGTTCAGTGTGCAACAACACCTACTCTGGGGGCTACCAAGCCAGGGAGAGAATCCACTATAAGAGATGTTAATTCAGGAATAAACCAACCAGTTTATCTCCTTCACTTAAGACCTACCCAATGCAATTCTAATCTAAGTACAACTTAAACCTGAGTTCCTACTCACTCCCCCTCAATCACAGCAGTGATACATAAACCAATTTGACTTAAGAATTGAAGAAGACACTCTTCAAAAACACACACTTGATTAAGCTTCACAGCTTTTTAATCAAGCAACACAATCACTCGTGCTTCACAGCTTTGAGTGATGTACACAACTAACTTGACTTTGCTTCACAGCTTTAGTCAAGGGACAATCAAACACTCTTGCTTCAAAGCTTTGAGTGCTACACAACCCTTACAATTGAAACCTATTCCAAGGCACTTATCACAATGATAAATGCTTGGAGTACAATTAACAAATCTATACAGATTACACAATTGATCTTCTAATCAATCAGCAGGTTCGTCTTGAAGTACAGCAGTTCTGTTGTATATATAGCAGCTGCACTTTCTGTTAGGGTTTCCACAAACCTAGGGATGATTCCGTTTGACCTAAAGACCAGGTCATAGGACTTTATTCACCAGGTTAGGGTTGAGCTAGGTTGGTCCTCAGAAAACGCAGGAATCTGTTTAGGAAGGCCTGAGTTATTTCCTGAAAAAACTCAGACTTATCCAATCCTGCAAACCTGTTAGTTCAGAACAGGATGTCATAACATCTGGTATGACATCTGAGAAAACCTGTATACTGATTTAGCAAAATGTGATCATTTTGCAAACATGCTCAGATACACACTTATAAACATCAGTATTTGTGTTACAATATTTTTCTGCACATGTACCTAAAGAATTAGTACAACCTGAACTAGAATGTTATGACATCAGTCATGACATTCACACATACACTTGGGATTTACCAAAAATGCAAGCCAATACCTAAACACCTACACATCTGAACAAGGTGTTTCGGTTGGAATCTCAACAAGTGTCTTTCTATTGTCACATCAGAATATACTTCGATGACATGATAATAAAGTTTCCTTTGATGGGCATATCAACAAGGTGACATTTTGATTGTTTTAAATTGAAGGAAATCCAAGAGTACAAGAACTGAGTTAGATTAGGTTTAATTGAATATGATAGTTTCCCAGATCAAGCAAATAATGCATAGTTTGACTTAATCTAAGAAGTTCTAATGGGAAGGTTCTGAGCATTTCGAATTGGAATTCAGAATCATCAAGGAGAACAATGCTCTGATGAGGAAAGCTCTAAACAGTTTGAATCAGAACTCAGAGCCATCGAAGAGCAATGCTTGAGGGAGGAAGCTCTAATAAGGAAAGATATTAACAATGTTAATCATCGAAAAGGACAATGCTTAGGGGTTGATCAAAGAAGCTCTGATAAGGGAAGTTTTGAGCATTTCGAATCAGGACTCAGAGTCATCGAAGAGAACATGCTTGGGGACTGGTCGAAGAATCCATGATGCTAAGAGTGTGTGTTATTCGAGTGAAAATCATCAAAAGAACAAGAGTTGATCGAAGAAGCTCTGGTGAGGAAATTCTGAGAAATTCAAATTCGTGCAAGGTGCCAAACATGACATGTCCAGGTTCATTTGAAATTTCGAAACGGCATGAATAATCTCAAAATAGAAATCCTTCAATTTGTCTGATTCTATTTTTAAAAGCCATGTTTAATGACTGGTCTTTAATTCCATGATTTCTTTGTCTCCTCCATCTCCTATAAATACAACACGCCAACACAAGTCAAAAGAGGAAATAAGGGGATACTACACACACACACACGCTGCCTCAGAAAGCACATTAAAAAACTCAAAACCCACAGAGTGATCCCAATCGAAAAACTTTTTTTCAGGCATCCCCATTCCAAAAGAATACCAGATTCTTGTTCTTGAGTCATCCAGGAGTCCACTCCAACTCCTAAGCAAACATCTCCACACCCAGAGCCACAGATCATACATCTTCGACTGGTAAGGGTTTGCAAAACCAAAATTGCACTTTCATGACATTTAAATACACATTGCACATATATTCTTGTTATTACTGATTATGTTGCATGTAAGCTAAAGCGCATAGATGAGATTGTGCCTTTGCTGGGGCACGATCTAAGTCTTTCCTTCGAATCTCAGGATAAAACAAACCCAAACCCAGACCTAGACTCAACAGATTCAAATTGAAGAAGGATTCGAATTGGGAGGAGATTTGAAGCAACTCAGCTTCAAACTGGATCCAGGGTTCCCAGATCGAAGGATGACATAGCCAGATCTAATACCCCCAAAGTGCAGCCCCTCATGCACCTTCGATCAAGCCTCTTCACTGGATCGAAAGACAACCCAAGCCTCTTTCGATCCAGGCCTCTAAAATTGCACCTTTCTTGATTTTTTTCCTGTTCCTTCGATTTCATCTTTGTTTTGACTATTTTATTTCTTTTTTTAATCAATATAAAATCAATAAAAAAAATAACAAAAACATTAGGCTAGTTTTTCTATTAAATTAATTTTGTTAATTAATCATTTAACTATCTTAACATTTTCCCAAAATAAAATAAAACAACAAAAATATTTTATTCTTAGGATTTTTAGACGTTATTTTCAAATTCGCGCGCGTTTATTTTATTGTAACTGCCTACTGGTTTCTAATAGCTTAATTAGGACTTTTACACTTTACTGCTTTATTCCCCAAATTTTGGACATGTAAATAATCCCCCTCTCTGAAGCCCTGTAATAGCGTAGGATTTACAATTCCCGCACTTAAAATTCTTGTACATATATTAACTGCTTAGACGTATGCTAACTAGGATTGCATGACAAGATCTGAAAATAAACGGTAGAACACCTAAATGTTTAAAGATAAAATAACTAAAACACAACACACTATCACATGTACACCTCTAGGGTACTCCCACTTTGGTTGCCTTCGGAAAACAGTCACAACTCTCAAAACGTGAGAGGCTTTGGTGGCTACCCTCCAGTTTAAAGATCACAAGTCCCTCGATGACCCTCTCGATGTTGCCTTGATAAAGTGATCTTAAAACTCTAGGGTAGTTACTAATGTTTCTCTCCAAGTTTCCTTTGTGACTATGAACGTCCCTTCGAATGTCCCTCAAAACATCCAACGACTAGGGCTACCTACTCACTAATAGTGGGATAGCATTGTCTAAAGGAAAAGAGGAAAAGAATGACCTTTCGAGTATAATTAGATAGTTCCTAGATGCTATGCTCAAAACGAACTTTTTACACATACAATTTTCTTTCAAAAGACTTTTAAAAACACTTTGTATACGTTCTCTACTATTCTGAGAAACACTACAAAGTTCGCCGCACTAAGGCGCTTTCAAAGTACTTTTCAGAATACACAAAGCACAAGGTATTTCAAAATGAGCTAAGTATCTAAGAGCCCGTAGAAAACAACGGATGGAAAGGCTGCTAACACCTTCCCTTTCCATAATCTACCCCCCTTACTCGGAAAACTCTCGAAAAGGTCTTTTTCTATTCTTTTCACCCTTTCCTTTGTTGGATAAAAGAAAAGTCGATGGCGGCTCTTGCTTACTGCAACATTTGCAAACAAAAAATGCAAAACCAGTATAAACAGTCGGTTCTGCCACCGTATAATAGAATTGGCGACTCGGTTGGGGAATTATAAAAAGTGGGGTTTACCTTAGGTTCTAGTTCATTTCTAAATTTCTTTCCTTGTTTGTTTTGATTGCTTTACTTTTAAAGGTTTGCTTGGGATACTATAGATCCTATACCCGGATCTGGGGCATCTTTTTAGGTAAACAACAATAGATCGTGGAGACTGTACGGCATAGATTGATATGCTTGAAGCGATAGCTGTGTTGGTGTATGTGATCGGTGGATCTGGAACTGACTGTTTAACGCTGGTTCGCGAAATGTCGCGGAAGCAAGAGTCGCCACCGTCTTTTATTTTCTCCAAATGGAAAGGACAAAAGCACAGAAAAATTCCTTATAGAGATTGCTCTCGGTTCGGGAGGTAGATTATAGAAAGGGAAGGTGTTAGCACCCTTTCTATCCATGGTTATCCATGGGCTCTTAGATACTTGCTCACTGTGTTTTCAAAAATGGTTTGTTTGCTTTTCAAGTGTGAGTGGGTTTTTAAAAAGGTTTCTTTGAAAATTTCAGTTCGACTCTTGTATCGGTCCTCAAGAGTGTTTGAAAAGATGCTTTTGAAAGCTTTTTGAAAAAGGTGTCGGTGTGAAAAGTATTTTTGAATTTTGTTTTGAAATTAGAGCAAGTATCTAGAGTCGTCTACCTACCCTAAGGAATTCGTCTGTGTAAATGTCCTTTAAAGTAGTGCCATCCCACCATTGAGAGGTAGGTAGCACCACCGTTGGAGGTGTTCGGGTCAATTCGAAGGTTCGGGACATCGTGGTCACCAAGCAAAGGTAAGACACCTTAGGAGCTACCCTTATGCCATTGATCTTTTTATTCCGAGGCAACTTATTCGAGGCAACTTGTTTTAGGCAACTAGATCAATGGACACAAGGACTCGCTAAGACGTCCTACACTTGACAACCACGTTTCGAAGGGGCAAGGCAATAGTCTGATCATCGAGTAATGGGAAGACACCTTAGAAGCTACCCTCATGCCAGGTTCCTGGATCATGAGGACTTGCTAAAACGTCCTCTACTCGACGATCACCTTTCGAGGGCAAGGCAACAGTGAGGCGTACCCTAGGGGTGGTGTGTGATTCGTGTGTCTGATTCAGATATTTTATCTTGTCATGTTAAAGTGATCTACGCGTTTATTTTTATTTATCATTCATTCTTGCATGTCTTGATTAATAGTTAAAAATTGCGAGAAGTAAAGATTCTAAAACTATTACAAAAGGCGCGGGTCCACATCGCAAAAATTTCCAGAACCCGATTTGACAGAAAAAATAAAGAATTAAAAGTAAAGTAAAGTGCGAAAGATTAAAATGTTACATGGCCTTGGGAGAGGTACATAAAATTATACGAAAAGAAAATGAACATGCGACTTGAATAAGAATTAAAACGAGGGCGTTGGACCCTTTTTGCAAAATTAAATTAAATGATGAAATCAATTAAAAAGAAAAGGAATTGTTTTTTTGGTATTTTTTGGTATTTTTGGTATTTAGGAGAATTTAATGCAATTAAACCTAATTCTACAATTTTTATTTTATTATGAAAACATATTAAAGTTTAACCTAAAATTAACCCTAATTATTTTACATGCAATTTAATTACAAAAATAAGTAATAGTAAATATTTAATTATTATGAAAGAAAATAAATAAAAATAAATTAATTAAACCCTAATTCCACCAATTTTTTATATTTTTATTGAAAAATGTTTAGATTAAACCCTAAATTAAAACTAAGTGAATTAATGCAATTTTTTACAAAAAATAATAAAATAAAATATTTATTATTTTTTCCATCTTTTCTGATTTTTATTTTTTGTGTTTTTATGAAAATAATAAATTAATCAAAAGACAATAATTAAAAGAAAATAGAAATAATGCAAAAGAAAGAATAAAAAAAATGGCAAACCTAGGGGGTCTGCCCCTAATTGTGAGGTGAAGTCCACCAATTTGGAGCCCAAATAAGCCTGGCCTGATTGACTCTCCAATAGCGTGCCCAAGCGTTGACTATGGTTCACCGTGTTCCTCGGATCGTGGCCCTTGATTGAATCCAGTGGGACGCGTGGACGTTTGATTTTGAAGGCGTACAGTGGTTCACTATGTTGAATCTGCACATGAACATTACATGAAGAAAAACATGAAAGGGGGTGAGGACCTGGGGCTCGAACCCAGGTCCTAGAGATTACCAGCGTGTACGCCTGCCAGTGGAGCTGCCTTGCTTATTCGTACCTGACGTAAATAACAAACAATATATAATAAAACAAATGTTAATGGAATCTTGGCGCGTAAAATTCAAATAGGCCAATCATTGAGCGCCACAGGGGTCATCTTCTTCGTTGTCTTATTTTTTTTCTGAAACACAAACATTGGCAACGGTTTTACAAACGTTCTAAAATATGCCTTTTTGGAAAATAGCGATTAGCTAGTCTTGCATTAGAAATTAGGCGCAACATATGGATTCTTTTCGTCCAGGCACGCCCGTTTTAATGGTGGTATTCAGGTGTCTTAATTTTACCATGTTAAGAAACGCCCAATTCGGACCTCCAAGAACCCTAATCTGCATCCATGGTAGAATGGCATATAGTACACGAAAACACAATTAAAGTAGATGGTTAGCTTCAGAACACATCAATCAATATGAATACACAAACAAAATGCTATGTAAATGCCTAAATATGGAAACACGATTATGCATATAATTTGAAATAGTTTGAACCCCTTGTACCAATTCTGGGCGTGTAAGGGTTGGAAAATTATCCAGTTAGCTTCAGTGAGACACGAGGAAGCTTTTGCAATTGGTCTCTTGCTCTGAATCACCCTCTAACCTTGTTTTCAGTTTTGAGTTTTTAAGCAAAAATTTCAAGTTTGTGTAAGGATTTCTGGCGCAGCTTTTTGATTAGTGAGCATTAGGTCTTGATCCAGCTTATGTATGGAATGAATTAGGTCAAAAATCTGATCAAAAGAATCAAGGAATTGATTATGCAATATTTGATTTTCAAGCCATTATTTTGCAATCTTTTTCACATGCTTTTGCTACCAAATCATGTCCAATTAGCTTCAATTCTTTCCTAATTTGACTTACACAAAATCTTGGAGATATTATATGCATAAAAAGATTTGAAACATTAGGTTTTATATTTTTCATGTATTTTAATTAATTTAAATGAATTATTAATAATAAAAATCCAAATAAATAAATAAAAATGAAGAAAAACCTCCCTTTGGGCCAAATGGTCGTGCACATGCCTTGGATAATGAATTGTGGAAGAAAAAGAGGCCCATTAGCAATTTTAGGTCATTTGAATCAATGTTGACTTTTCAAAATATCCAAAAATTTCCCAATTTCCACAAGACATAACTTGCTCAATTTTTAAGCTTTGCTCATGTTCTTGGACATTTTGGAAAGGTCTTTGAGTCCTCTAACCAATGCCTTTGGTCCCATGTCATTTTGATTTACCAATATCAAGTTATGGCCTTTGACTTAAAGTCCCTTTTTGTTGACTTTTGAAAATGACCTATAATGTTGAGATTGATAACTTTTTGTGAGAGCATTTCTTGGACTTGAAGTGTGAAGAGGAGTTGTAGGAAATGTCTTTATCTTCAAAATGAGCTTTGGATGCAATTTTTCTGATAATCCATGTGAAAGTTATGCCCTGGTCAATTTACAGTTGACTTTTTCAACTGTCCAAATAAGGAAACTTTTGCATCTTGATGATTTTTGAGCCAAGCTTTGAGAATCATGATCAAGAATTGATCAAATGATGTTTTTGGCTTCAAAATGAGATGTTGACCAAAAATTTGAACTTTTGACTGTCAAATGACCATTTTGCCCCTACAGTTGACTTGTAGTGCAATTAGGGTTTTGACTGTGCAATTTTGTGCTGAAAGTCTTGAAACTTGATATGAGGATGCTTGACCATATTTATAGGCATGTGAGACTTGATTGGACCCTTGGAAACTTCATCTTCTTGATCAGAACCAAAACCCTAATTTTGACTGTTTAGGAGGCCCTTGAACTGTGCAACCCTTGGGGAGTTTTGAAGCATGACTTGGCAATTTCTTGAAGAATATGGGAGGGCAAATTTTGGGGTACAACAGTTGCCCCTGTTCAATCTTCTTAGACCTGAGGATGCAGATTGGCTGGCGTGCCTTTCGTAATCCGAAGGTGGAAGATGATTGAACACTAGAGTGCCCAGAAATTTGCACTCACATAGTAGAGTATCAGCAGTGTGACGTAGGGAATGGGCTTATAGATGCCATCTGGAGATTGATGGATAAGATGATGGGCTTATGGATGCCATGCTAAGAGATGATGGAAGGTGGGTGGGCTTATAGATGCCATCTGGGTGTCAATCGCATAAGAGATTCCTTAGCGAGAACTTGCGTACCTGCATAAGAAAAATGAGTACCTGACATGTTGCAGGAGCTGATCTTCAGATGCTTGGTATAGATGTATCCTGACTGGTTACAGGAGCTGGATCTGGAGCTTCAAACGGTGATGAATGAACCAGGGATGGTTACTACCTCAACAGGAACGGTGAGAGAACCTTGGATGACTTTAACCTCAACAGCAATCGTTGAGAAAAACTTGGGATTACCACCTCCGCAGGATCGGGGAGAGAACCATAGGCGATTACAATCTCAATAGCAATCATTGAGAAAAACCTGGAATGGAATTATCATCTCCGCAGGATCGGGGAGAGAACCATAGGCAATTACAATCTCAATAGCAATCATTGAGAAAAACCTGGAATGGAATTATCACCTCCGCAGCATCGGGGAGAGAACCATAGGCAATTATAATCTCAATAGCAATCATTGAGAAAAACCTGGAATGGAATTATCATCTCCGCAGGATCGGGGAGAGAACCATAGGCGATTACAATCTCAATAGCAATCATTGAGAAAAACCTTGGATAACTTCTACTGAGTCTTTATCAGAAAAAACTGTTTGGGGTCGATTTAGCTGAACTAGAGAAGGCCTTGGACTGGATAAGAAATCTTTGGAGTCGATTAACTGAACCGGACAAGGTCTTTGGAGTCTTCAACTGAGTCTTCAAAAGAAAAACCTTTAGGATTCAGTTTAACTAGACCAGAGAACGCCTTTGACTGGATAATAACCAGGAAAATCTTTGGAGTCGATTTAACTGAACCAGACAAGGTCTTTGGAGTCTTCAACTGAGTCTTCAAAAGAAAAACCTTTAGGAGTCGGTTTAACTAGACCAGAGAACGCCTTTGACTGGATAATAACCAGGAAAATCTTTGGAGTCGATTTAACTGAACCAGACAAGGTCTTTGGAGTCTTCAACTGAGTCTTCAAAAGAAAAACCTTTAGGAGTCGGTTTAACTAGACCAGAGAACGCCTTTGACTGGATAATAAAATCTTTGGTGTTGATTAACTGAACCAGACAAGGTCTTTGGAGTCTTCAACTGAGTCTTCAAAAGAAAAACCTTTAGGAGTTGGTTTAACTAGACCAGAGAACGCCTTTGACTGGATAATAACCAGGAAAATCTTTGGAGTCGATTTAACTGAACCAGACAAGGTCTTTGGAGTCTTCAACTGAGTCTTCAAAAGAAAAACCTTTAGGAGTTGGTTTAACTAGACCAGAGAACGCCTTTGACTGGATAATAACCAGGAAAATCTTTGGAGTCAATTTAACTGATCCAGACAAGGTCTTTGGAATACGATTGAGAACTTAACTGAATATTTCCTGAAAGGTAAAGGTCAGTCGTATGCAATGCGTGATATGGATCAAGCAATGATGTTCTCAACATAAATGAGACTTGTAAGGTATGACGCGCATATGCATGCTATGATGATGTATATGATGTTTACAAATGTATGTTTTCGTCTAGGAAAGTAAATCCTTGACGGGTGCCGGGAAGTCACTCCTGGGCTGATGTTGAAGAATAGATTTTGCTTCCGCTGGGGATGATAGTTGCAAGAATACCGGTAGGAGAAGATAACTCCGTTGGGGGATAAACTTTGGCAAATGGAATAACTCTGCGGGGAGGAAAGTAGTCTAACGATTTTGCTGGGAAGCAAAATTCTGTGGGGAGAGAGATACTTTGTTGAGTTGTTGATAATAACTTGCTGGGGATATCTTTGCTGTGTTGGAAGTGTTGATAGACTTCGCTGGGGATATCTTTGATGTGTTGGAAGTGTTGATAGACTTTGCTGGGGATAAGAAAGAACTGTGTTGACGACGATCTTTCCGTGGCTTTTGGCTGAGGATAACCCAGTTATATCCTGGTATGGAAATAACTCTTTGAATAAAGCCGGACGACGCGTTCGTGTTCTGCGAGGATAAGCTTCCAGAATCTACTGGGGATAAGCTTACTGCTTGGGGAGATGGATTCCAACTTTCCTGAGGAAACTGGATTGGATTCTCCTGGGGAAGTTTTGAACTGCGGGGGAAGTGATTCCTTTGAATGTTGGTATGCCGCCGGGGAACAATCTTTAGACCAAGACTGTCGGGGATGCTTGTTAAGAATGTTCGTATACTCCGTTGAGGAATGTTGAGATCTGCTGGGGATACCCAACTTCCTTAGAGCTGCTAGAAGGTTAGCTCTGCTTGAAGAGAGTGTACTGACTTGCTGACTTACTCTCTGAGGAATTGGGACGTACCGGTTATGTTCTTTAGCTGAACCTACCTCGATACCTTGGAGGATAGAACAGTTAGATTGCTTTAAACAACTCATACTGCCCCTGTTTCTGAGGTGGGAGAGGAAGACCTGTGAGGTGCTTGATGACTGCCGATTGACAACTCCTCTTCTGGTAGGCAAGTGACGAGATGCCAGGACATAGTCGTACGCGTTGATCCCTAACTTTTGCCTGGACCGCCCTTTCGGGTTTTCAGTCCCCCGGGATACCCATTTTTGCCCAAGCCGCCTTTTCAGGTTTTCGACTTGCCGGGTGTACAGATTTTTTCATTTCATCCCTTCATTTTGCCCGAACCCTTTTGGTTCGCCGGGAAGCCCTTATTTTTGCCTAGGTATGTCAACCTAGCGGGTCTTTGATTATGCGTAGTATTTTTTCGACTATGTCCGTTCTCAGAAAGTAGGGAGTTGCCCCTGTTAGAAGTGTTTTGTCATGCCACCAGAAGGTATTTGATCAGGCAAGATTCGTTGTTGGAATGCCCCAATTGACTCAGGCGGAGATTTGCCCCAGGCTATTTGGCCTTTGAGAGATTCTCCGAATCTTGATTGGACTGCCCCAGATGATGGACCATGATCATGTCATGCCCCTTTATTGGAAGTGCTTTTGTTCACTAGGTATTCATCGTGCGAATTTCCCTGCTGTTCAAACAAATAGTCATATGCAAACAATGTTATATCAAAAATGCAAAGCTTATGTCTGTCTTGAAGATTTTGAAAATGCATTTTTTTCATAAAACAAGTGATTGTTTGTAAAACGTGATGTCAACTCGTTATTTTACTGCGAGCCTTAAGGAGTCAGGATACCTTTCGTAACAGTATGCTTTCGAACTAACCCATGCTTCAGCTAGGACTATTAAGGGTTATAACGTGGCCTGGTTCACGGTTTAAGAAACAAAGGATAAAGGCTCAAATTTTATTTGTACCCACCCGCTCTTCATGATGTTCTCCAAACCTAAACTCAGTTTATCGTGCGTTAGACCTTATTTGAGTTTTTGTCCTGATGTTCCAATGATGGTTCAGATATTGATGATTTATTCTGAATAGGCAGTCATTTTTTTTGTTATTGAGGGTTTGTAAGACCTCTTTCTTTTTTTTTTGATTTTGTTATCCCTGTTTTTTGCCTGAACTGTTTCTTTTGTGATTACAGTCAGCGGGATGCCCCAGTTTTGTAAGTCTCCTTCATAGGTTTTGACTTATTGGGTTTTTTTATTTTTTGAGATAATGACTGCCTTTCTTTATTGATTATTCGGAACCATCACTGTCTTTCTTTGTTTTGTAAGGACTTCTTTGGTGCCATTCGTTATGCACTTGGATCAACTGAGAGACTACCCTGCCCCAGGTTATGATTAAGGGTTTTAAATTTCGAAAAGAAAAAAACTCCTACTTCTTTGGCCTCAGAGGGGTTGACGAGGGATTATCATCCTTATAACTCCAGTGTTTAGGGATTGAAACAATGCTTGTACCTCATCAGCGGGGTCTGTTCAAAAGCATACTGTAGATTGTGGTATCGTTTTCGTCATCCTCCCTCAAGAGGCTTAGAATTATTAACCGAGAGTTGACATCAGAAAAAATATGAAAACAATTTGCATTTAGTGAATACGAAATAATTACTTCAAAATAGACATGTATAGTGCATTAATGAAATAACAATGTTTAACATGAGTAAATGTTTGAACAAAAGAAAATTGCAGCTTGAACATTCGAATGAACAACAATTTCTCAATCCTAGCCCTGATTTGGCAAGGGAGCAGTGATTATGTTGGGAGCCTCGGGCGCCTCGAACTCAACCTCCTTTGCATCAATCAAATCTTGGATCTTATTTTTCAAGCTCCAACAATCATCTGTAGTATGCCCCGGGCTGTCAGAGTGATAAGCGCAGCGGGCGTTGGGGTTATACTTCGGTGACGTTGCATTTTGATTCTTCGGAGCTTCTTTTAGAGTTACCAGCTTGGTCTCCAGCAATTGTGGCAATATCTGGGATAAGGTCATGCTGAGCCGAGTGAACTGCCTTCTCTCGTTCTTTTGTTGGTTGTGATGTTGAAGAGCACCAGCAGGTTTTGAGATCACCACTGCATTGGCAGCTTGGCGGCGTTCTGGTCTATTCTGTTTCCCTGAACCATAGACGGCATTGGATTCCTTCTTAAAAGGTTTTTTATCGGTGCTCGATGAAGCATCCTTCTGTATCTTCCCAGCCTTGATACCAGCTTCGATCCTCTCCCCAGTCAAGATCAGATCTGTAAACCCAGCAGAAGAGTTCCCAATCAGATGGTTGAAGAATGGACCAGACAGGGTCCCTAAGAACATGTCGACGAGCTCGCGGTCAGTCAGAGGTGGTTGTACCCTTCCAGCAAGGTCCCTCCACTTCTGCGCATATTCTTTAAAACCTTCTCCCGATCCTAACGACATACCCTGGAGTTGGGTACGTGTAGGAGCGAGGTCGGCATTGTACTGATACTGCTTGTAAAAAGCAGTAGCCAACTCCTCCCAGTTACGAATCTTGGTTCCGTCCAGCTGATAGAACCATTCGAGATGAGTCCCTGAAAGACTCTCCTGGAAGAAATGGATCCACAAGTTCCTGTCCACAGTATACGGTTGAATCTTCCGCACATAAGACCTGAGATGTAGCTTGGGACAAGACGCCCCGTCGTACTTAGTGAAAGATGGTGCTTTGAATTTACGAGGAATAATCACACCGGTAGACAAACCCAAATCTCCGAAATCCAGCCCAGGTACCTGTTGCATCTCCATAGCATTCAGACGGTCTTCCAGCTGTTTGTACTGGTCTACCACAGGAGGGTATTGTTCGTCGTTGAAATCTGTCTCGTTGTCGGAGACCACTGGACTAGGCACCCCTCTCTCATGGTGACTGCCTTCCCTCACAGATGGAGCTGTCCTCTCAGTTTCAATCTGCGGTGTATTCCCAGATCTGCGCCTTGGGCTGAACAGCACAGTCCTCTTCTTCTTCTTTTTCAAGAGCAGGGTCTTCAGGTCTTGTTGCCCCTGGGCCAAATTCATGATCAGCTCTTGGAACTGGGCGTTCTGAGCCTGAAGGGCCTTGATGGACTGCTCAGTTGAGGATTCAGGATTCATGACTAGACTGCTGAAATAAACAGCGAAGAAGGTAAGCAACCTGCAGAGAAAGGGTACCTGTTATGCAATGATATGTATGATATGCATGCAATGTTTTCAAGGACCTCGCGGGATAAACAAGAAAACTGTTAGAATTGGGATCCGGTAGCTTGATTGAAGGAACTTCATGTTGTTGAGGGTCCTTCTTCTAGTGTCAAAGGCTCACCAATCCCAATGGGTCATAGCCCCTGACAACCTTAGCTAGAGGAAAATAAATCCTCTTTGCCCCTTGCTAGATGTTTGATTTATCATGACCTGCATCACAAGCCCTTGAGATCCTTGAAATGGGTTAGGATGTATGCAATGGTATGATGTCATTCTATGCATGGGGTGATGTAGGTAAACCCTATTATGAGTCCCAATTAAGGACTATAAACAAACCCTGCAAGAGATTTAGTAAGCCTTGTGATGAGTCCTAGTTAAGGACTATGAACAAAACCTGCAGGAAGTTCAGTAAACCTTATTATGAGTCCTAGTTAAGGACTATAAACAAAACCTGCAAGAAGTTCAGATGTCAGATAACAAGCATGCAAGTAATCCAAGTTTGAAGGCACACAAGTCACGCAAAAGAGCCCTTAGAGTTTAGGCCAGCATGAGGTCTAGGTACTACCCTCTTGAAGTTGGTGGGTTCAACCTGTCCTATCAGAAGTAACCGGGTTCTAAGGGTCCCCAATATCACTGGATTGCTTTCATTGTTCATCTTTTCGATTTAGCCATTGAACTGGCGACCGAAATATTCCAGGAAAGCAACCCTCAATTGAGTGTAGTATCGAGTATCAACAAACCTCGGACTGCACCAAAGTCAGTTATCTCACTACCCTAAAGAGGCCAAGATAGTTCCATTAAGGTTCCTAAGGTCTGTTGATGCTTTATGACACCACGCGGAGGCCCCGTACTCTCCTTGACTGAACTCAAGGGTTACCGGTACACACCAAAGTGCCACATCAACGTAGCAGACTGTTTCAACCATGTCGGTATACCCCGCACAGTTCCCTCACAGCCTTGTTGCTACCTAAACAGGGTATCCCCAGATCCGGGTTAGGATCTATGTAACTCCCATGCAACCCACAATAATAAAGCAAGCAAGTCAATACAATTGAAAACACAGTCATGAACTACCCTAAGGTACACCTCACTTTAAAAGAGTTCCCCAGCAGAGTCGCCAGTTCTGTGATCGGTGGATCTGGAACTGACTGTTTAACGCTGGTTCGCGAAATGTCGCGGAAGCAAGAGTCGCCACCGTCTTTTATTTTCTCCAAATGGAAAGGACAAAAGCACAGAAAAATTCCTTATAGAGATTGCTCTCGGTTCGGGAGGTAGATTATAGAAAGGGAAGGTGTTAGCACCCTTTCTATCCATGGTTATCCATGGGCTCTTAGATACTTGCTCACTGTGTTTTCAAAAATGGTTTGTTTGCTTTTCAAGTGTGAGTGGGTTTTTAAAAAGGTTTCTTTGAAAATTTCAGTTCGACTCTTGTATCGGTCCTCAAGAGTGTTTGAAAAGATGCTTTCGAAAGCTTTTTGAAAAAGGTGTCGGTGAGAAAAGTATTTTTGAATTTTGTTTTGAAATTAGAGCAAGTATCTAGAGTCGTCTACCTACCCTAAGGAATTCGTCTGTGTAAATTTCCTTTAAAGTAGTGCCATCCCACCATTGAGAGGTAGGTAGCACCACCGTTGGAGGTGTTCAGGTCAATTCGAAGGTTCGGGACATCGTGGTCACCAAGCAAAGGTAAGACACCTTAGGAGCTACCCTTATGCCATTGATCTTTTTATTCCGAGGCGACCGTTCCGAGGCAACTTATTCGAGGCAACTTGTTTTAGGCAACTAGATCAATGGACACAAGGACTCGCTAAGACGTCCTACACTTGACAACCACGTTTCGAAGGGGCAAGGCAACAGTGTGATCACCGAGTAATGGGAAGACACCTTAGAAGCTACCCTCATGCCAGGTTCCTGGATCATGAGGACTTGCTAAAACGTCCTCTACTCGACGATCACCTTTCGAGGGCAAGGCAACAGTGAGGTGTACCCTAGGGGTGGTGTGTGATTCGTGTGTCTGATTCAGATATTTTATCTTGTCATGTTAAAGTGATCTACGCGTTTATTTTTATTTATCATTCATTCTTGCATGTCTTGATTAACAGTTAAAAATTGCGAGAAGTAAAGATTCTAAAACTATTACAAAAGGCGCGGGTCCACATCGCCAAAATTTCCAGAACCCGATTTGACAGAAAAAATAAAGAATTAAAAGTAAAGTAAAGTGCGAAAGATTAAAATGTTACATGGCCTTGGGAGAGGTACATAAAATTATACGAAAAGAAAATGAACATGCGACTTGAATAAGAATTAAAACGAGGGCGTTGGACCCTTTTTGCAAAATTAAATTAAATGATGAAATCAATTAAAAAGAAAAGGAATTGTTTTTTTGGTATTTTTTGGTATTTTTGGTATTTAGGAGAATTTAATGCAATTAAACCTAATTCTACAATTTTTATTTTATTATGAAAACATATTAAAGTTTAACATAAAATTAACCCTAATTATTTTACATGCAATTTAATTACAAAAATAAGTAATAGTAAATATTTAATTATTATGAAAGAAAATAAAATAAAAAAAATTAATTAAACCCTAATTCCACAAAAATTTTAGATTTTTATTGAAAAATGTTAAGATTAAACCCTAAATTAAAACTAAGTGAATTAATGCAATTTTTTACAAAAAATAATAAAATAAAATATTTATTATTTTTTCCATCTTTTCTGATTTTTATTTTTTGTGTTTTTATGAAAATAATAAATTAATCAAAAGACAATAATTAAAAGAAAATAGAAATAATGCAAAAGAAAGAATAAAAAAAAATGGCAAACCTAGGGGGTCTGTCCCTAATTGTGAGGTGAAGTCCACCAATTTGGAGCCCAAATAAGCCTGGCCTGATTGACTCTCCAATAGCGTGCCCAAGCGTTGACTATGGTTCACCGTGTTCCTCGGATCGTGGCCCTTGATTGAATCCAGTGGGACGCGTGGACGTTTGATTTTGAAGGCGTACAGTGGTTCACTATGTTGAATCTGCACATGAACATTACATGAAGAAAAACATGAAAGGGGGTGAGGACCTGGGGCTCGAACCCAGGTCCTAGAGATTACCAGCGTGTACGCCTGCCAGTGGAGCTTCCTTGCTTATTCGTACCTGACGTAAATAACAAACAATATATAATAAAACAAATGTTAATGGAATCTTGGCGCGTAAAATTCAAATAGGCCAATCATTGAGCGCCACAGGGGTCATCTTCTTCGTTGTCTTATTTTTTTTCTGAAACACAAACATTGGCAACGGTTTTACAAACGTTCTAAAATATGCCTTTTTGGAAAATAGCGATTAGCTAGTCTTGCATTAGAAATTAGGCGCAACATATGGATTCTTTTCGTCCAGGCACGCTCGTTTTAATGGTGGTATTCAGGTGTCTTAATTTTACCATGTTAAGAAACGCCCAATTCGGACCTCCAAGAACCCTAATCTGCATCCATGGTAGAATGGCATATAGTACACGAAAACACAATTAAAGTAGATGGTTAGCTTCAGAACACATCAATCAATATGAATACACAAACAAAATGCTATGTAAATGCCTAAATATGGAAACACGATTATGCATAGAATTTGAAATAGTTTGAACCCCTTGTACCAATTCTGGGCGTGTAAGGGTTGGAAAATTATCCAGTTAGCTTCAGTGAGACACGAGGAAGCTTTTGCAATTGGTCTCTTGCTCTGAATCACCCTCTAACCTTGTTTTCAGTTTTGAGTTTTTAAGCAAAAATTTCAAGTTTGTGTAAGGATTTCTGGCGCAGCTTTTTGATTAGTGAGCATTAGGTCTTGATCCAGCTTATGTATGGAATGAATTAGGTCAAAAATATGATCAAAAGAATCAAGGAATTGATTATGCAATATTTGATTTTCAAGCCATTATTTTGCAATCTTTTCCACATGCTTTTGCTACCAAATCATGTCCAATTAGCTTCAATTCTTTCCTAATCTGACTTACACAAAATCTTGGAGATATTATATGCATAAAAAGATTTGAAACATTAGGTTTTATATTTTTCATGTATTTTAATTAATTTAAATGAATTATTAATAATAAAAATCCAAATAAATAAATAAAAATGAAGAAAAACCTCCCTTTGGGCCAAATGGTCGTGCACATGCCTTGGATAATGAATTGTGGAAGAAAAAGAGGCCCATTAGCAATTTTAGGTCATTTGAATCAATGTTGACTTTTCAAAATATCCAAAAATTTCCCAATTTCCACAAGACATAACTTGCTCAATTTTTAAGCTTTGCTCATGTTCTTGGACATTTTGGAAAGGTCTTTGAGTCCTCTAACCAATGCATTTTGTCCCATGTCATTTTGATTTACCAATCTCAAGTTATGGCCTTTGACTTAAAGTCCCTTTTTGTTGACTTTTGAAAATGACCTATAATGTTGAGATTGATAACTTTTTGTGAGAGCATTTCTTGGACTTGAAGTGTGAAGAGGAGTTGTAGGAAATGTCTTTATCTTCAAAATGAGCTTTGGATGCAATTTTTCTGATAATCCATGTGAAAGTTATGCCCTGGTCAATTTACAGTTGACTTTTTCAACTGTCCAAATAAGGAAACTTTTGCATCTTGATGATTTTTGAGCCAAGCTTTGAGAATCATGATCAAGAATTGATCAAATGATGTTTGTGGCTTCAAAATGAGATGTTGACCAAAAATTTGAACTTTTGACTGTCAAATGACCATTTTGCCCCTACAGTTGACTTGTAGTGCAATTAGGGTTTTGACTGTGCAATTTTGTGCTGAAAGTCTTGAAACTTGATATGAGGATGCTTGACCATATTTATAGGCATGTGAGACTTGATTGGACCCTTGGAAACTTCATCTTCTTGATCAGAACCAAAACCCTAATTTTGACTGTTTAGGAGGCCCTTGAACTGTGCAACCCTTGGGGAGTTTTGAAGCATGACTTGGCAATTTCTTGAAGAATATGGGAGGGCAAATTTTGGGGTACAACAGTGTAACACTTTGGTTGGTACCAGTATCCCTTGTGTCGAATCGAGGAGAATATGGGGCCGCCGTGTGGTGTCGTGAAGCACTAATGAACCTTAGAACCTTAGTTGAACAAACTTGGTCATTAGAAAGTAATGAGATATCTGGCCTCTAAGTAAAGCTTGGAATAAGTTGATACTCGATAGTACACTTATTGAGATCATACTTTCGGGATGTTTCGGCCGCAAGAAAAGATTGCTAAGCTGAAATAATACCGATAACGAAATATCAATAATATTGAGACTCCTTAGAAACCGGTTACTATTTCTAAGACAGGTTGAGCCAGATAAACTTCAAGAGGGTACTTACCTACAAACCCCATGCAAGCCTAAAACTAAGGCTGCTTGTGTGACTTGTTTGCTTTCAACTTGAACTATTTGCAGGGTTTTATTATCTAACAACATGATTTCCTTGTAGGATTTGCTTACAGTCGTTATCCAATAACTTGGATTTCTTGCAGGGTTTACTTACTTACATCACCTTACACTTTTTCTTAACACATAACATACACATCATAGCATCATGCCACATCATTTCCTTAACCATTTCAAGGATCTCAAGGGCACGTGGTGCAGGTTATGATGAACCAGACGTCTAGCAAGGGGCAAGGGGATTTATTTTCCTCTAACCAATGTCGTCAAAAGACCAAAACATGACAACTTGAGTCAGGGGCTATGATCCACATGATATGGTGATCTTGACTCTTGTAGAAGGACCTTCAACAATACGAAGTGCTTCAATCAAAGTTGTAAAGTTCAACGCCTAACATTTTCTTGTTTACACCACAAGATCCTTGAAAACATTTACACATCATGCATGTCATTACATAACAGGTCTTCCAGTACAGGTCTCTCATGTTCTCGTTGTTTATTTCAGCAATGCCTCTCAAACAAGACAACAGAGATATCCAAACTCAAGATGCTCAATTCAGAGAAATGTTCTTGAATCTAGCCAAGGGGCAGGAAGAATTGAAAGCACTCCTCGTTGGGAATCTGACCAAGAAACTTCCTGACAACAACAAGGATGACTAGGTTGAACAACTGCAAGCTGAGATGGAAAGGATGAGGACCCAGATGATCAGTCAAATGGATCTTATCCAAATCCTAGCCGGGGATAAGAGGGGCTAAGAATCCTCGTCAGCAAACTTCATCAAGACGGTCACAACCGTATTCGAGGCTGAGGATCAAGTCGTTAATCAGCCCCTGATGAGACAAGGAGTTGTCTTGGTGGAGAGTGGATCTTTCCAATTTGCTGCTACATCATGAGCCCAACCACAACCTCGCTAACAACCACATGGTAATCAATGTAGGCGGGATTCATTCACTAGGCAATATACCAAACTCAACATACCAATGTTGCAAGTCTTGCAACACATGTTGAAGTTGAATTTAGTCACATTGAAGGATCCTCCTCAGAATCCTAATACTTCTGCTCCTACTTACAATCCTGATGCAATATGTGCATATCACTCCAACAGTCTGGGGCATGACAATGATAGTTGTTGGACGTTGAAATACAAAATTCAAGACCTTATTGATGAAGGAGAATTGGAATTCACACAAGATGGTCAACTGGAATTTTTCTGTCATCCCTCCAAGGCAGACCATCTGAAGTGACAAGTTTTGACAAGAAGGATTTTCGTTCATTAGAATTTTCAATTTGTAATTTTCTTTTGATTGTTCAAACATTTATTCATGTCAAACTTTGTTACTTTATCAATGCATTGCATATGTCTATTTTGAATCAATTCATTCGTATTCACTATATTTAAACTACTTTCCTTTTTGTGATATTCAACTCTCAATCAAAAGCTCTGAGCCTTTAGAGGGAGGATGATGAAAATGATACCACAATCTCTACAGGATGATTTTGAACAGACCTTGATGACGATGTACTGGCGTTGTTTCAAATCCCAAATAGTGGAGTTATAAGGAAGATAATCCCTAGTCAACCCCTTTGAGCCTAAGAAGTGGGATATTATCTTTTCACACAAATTAAAACCCTTTAATCATAACCTTGGGCATGGTAGTTTTCTCAGTTAATTCGGAGGCGCATTCAGTCGCAAGCTCATCCTTCACACACGATGAATAGTGTAGAAGATACCTTCTAAAAGATGGTGATGGTTGCGCATAATCATCAAGGTGGGCAATCATTATCTCCCAAAAGAAAAGCCCATTAAGTCAAAATCTATGAAGGAGACTTAAGAAAAGCTGGGGCATCCCGCTGACTGTAAACACACAAAAAAATAGTTCAGGAAAAAGTAGGGATAACAAAAAAAGGGTTACTACAAATCCTCGACAAAAAAAAAAGATTACAAAATGACTTCCTCTTTCAAATAAACTTTCAGTATCCGAACCATCACCGGAACATCAAGGACAAGATGCCAGACTCAATTGGGATTTGAAATGCACAATTAACTAAGCATAGGATTGAAGAACATCACGAAGAACAGGTGGGTACAAATAAAATTTGAGCCTTTATCCTTTGTTTCTTGAAACGTGAACCAGACCACGTTATAACCCTTAAAAGTCCTAACTGAAGCATGGGTTAGTTCGAAAGCATATTGTTATAAAAGGTATCCTGACTCCTGTAGGGTTCGCTATAAATCCCGAGTTGATATCACACTTTTATAAAATTTGTTTGTTTTACTAAAAACTAAATTTTCAAACTCCAAGACAGACATAAGATTTGCATTCTTAAAATACCATTGTTTGCATATGACTATTTGTTCAATAGCAGAGAAATCCGCATGAAGAATATCTAGTGAATAAAAACCTTCTCAATGAAAAGGATCACCTCAAGTGGAAAAACACTTCCAATCAAGGGGAAAGACATGATCATTGTCCATCATTTGGGGCAGTCAAGTCAAGATTCAAGGAATCTCTCAAAGATGCCAAATAGCCAGGGGCAGATCTCCATCTGAATCACTTGGAGCATTGGGCATGAATTCTAGCAATGAATCCTGTACAATCAAACAAACATCTCCTGGCAGCGTGGCAACACTTACTACTATGGACAATGACAATTCTCCGTACCCGGTGAACGTGGACATAGTCGGAAAATACTACGCATAAACAAAGACCCGCTAGGTTTACTGGTCTAGGAAAAAATAAGGGCATCCCGAAAAACCAAAAGGGTTCGGGAAAAAATTAGGGATAAAAATAAAAAATTATGCACCTGGCAAGTTGGAAACCTGAAAAGGGGGCTTGAGCAAAAAAGGGTATCCTAGTTGACTGAAAATTTGAAAAGACAGTCCAGGCAAAAGTTAGGGATTAAAGCATACGCTACGTCTCGTCATCTCGTCACTTGTCTAATCAGTAGAAGGTTTATTACCGTGATCTACATTCACCAAGGAATCCAAGAGTTGGGATAACAGTCAAACCATCTACAAAATCCCCGGTTGATGTTTTCTGCAATAGGTATCGAGACAGGGGCATTCTACTACAAGGTCACTACCATGTTTTTAGCATGCATCCTATTGATGTCAAGTGTTATCATACCCTCGGCAGAGAAAAATCTCCAAATTACTGCTCCAACGAAAATTCCCCAATGAAGTCACCAAGCTTCTCGGGATTCCCCAAGCGGATTATAGAGTTTCCCTTCCCCAACAGAAACATTTTGAATAAAGAAGATTATCCTCTAGAAACAGTTCAGGTACGATCCAAAGACGGATGTCATCCTGACACTTACTTCAGATTCTCATCTAGAAACGGTTCAGGTACGATTCAAGAACGGATGTCATCCTGACACTTACTCCAGATTCTCATCTAAAAACGGTTCAGGGACGATCCAAGAACGGATGTCATTCTGACACTTACTCCAGATTCTCATCTAGAAACGGTTCAGGTATGATCCAAAGACGGATGTCATCTTGATACTTATTCTAGATTATCTTCTAGCAATAGTTCAGATACGATCCAAAGACGGATGTCATCCTGATACTTATTCAGATTCTCTTCAAATATAGTTCAGGTACGATTCAGAGGCGAATGTCATTCTAACACTTATTTCAACACATCATCTAGAAATGGTTCAGGTACGATCCAGAAATGGATGTCATCCTGGAAACTACTCTAGATTCTCTTCTAGTACAGTGCAGATACGATCTAGAGGCGGATGTCATTCTGACACTTATTTCAACACATCATTAGAAACGGTTCAGGTACGATCCAAGGACGGATGCCATCCTGAAACTTACTCCAGATTCTCATCTAGAAACGGTACAGGTACGATCCAAAGACGGATGTCATCCTGACACTTACTCCAAATTCTCATCTAGAAACAATTCAGGTACGATCCAGAGACTGATATGATTCTGATACTTATTCAAATCATCTTCTAGAAACGGTTCAGGTATGATCCAAAGACGGATGTCATCCTAATACTTATTTCAGATTATCTTCTAGAAACAGTTCAGGTACGATCCAGAGATGGGTATCATCCTGATACTTATTCCGACCATCTTCTAAGTACAGTGCAGATATGATCCAGAGGCGGATGTCATTCTAACACTCATTCAACACATGTTTCAAGTACAGTGCATATACGATCTAAAGACGGATGTCATTCTGACTCTCATTTAACACATGTTTCAAGAAAAGTGCAGACACGATCCAGAGATAGATATAATTCTGACACTCATTCAACACATGTTTCAAGTACAATTCAGATACGATCCAGAGACGGATGTCATTCTGACACTCATTCAACAAATGTTTCAAGTACAGTGCAGATATGATCCAAAGACGGATGTCATTCTGACACTCATTCAATACATGTTCAAGTACAATCATGACATGGATCCATCCATAAAATCTCAAGCAGGCACAGGGGTAGAAACATCCTGATGTGAAGTCATCGACGTATCCTCAGCATACGTCCTAGTGACGTCTATGTTTCCCACAGAGTAAAAACAACCAAAGTTTTGGTCTCTTCTTCCCCAACCAGGAATTACCTTCTCCAGCGAAGTTCCTTCAAAGAGCTGAAATATGTATCCCCCAGCCGAGTTTTATAATTTCAAACAGTTATAAAACCTCCTCCCAGGTAGAGTTTATTTCTCAGACTGTGGAAGTTCATTCCCTAACATAGTTTATTTATCTATAGTGGCAAAATCTTCCAATAAAGCATCCTCCCTCCACAGAGTTATTCTCAAGCAGAGTCATTCCCCGGCAGAACATCCTCAAACAGAAAGAGTAAATCCCCGGCAAATCAACTCCATTCATCATCAGCGGAAACAAAGGGTTCAACGTCCCAATGCTCTTCAGCAGTAGTCCGAGATTTACTTTCCCAGACTGGAAAATATCGCAATAACATCTCATATTCATACCTCATGGCATGCACATATACATCGCATACAGCATAATCTCATGTATTTTGAGAACATTATCATGCAATGCATATCATACATCATGACATTGCATACGAATAACTCCTTACCTTTTTCACGGACAAGATCAAATCAACAAACACCGTTGACTACTTGTGTGACCTGATAGTCCTGTCAAAAACTACGTCTAATGAAGGGCTGTTTCAACTGTTTCCTCATAAGGATGCCCTTACAAGACCTTCTTTGGTTCAGTCAGATCGACACTAAGATCTCTCTGATTCTTATTCCAGTTGAAGATATTCCAAGACTTTTTTCTGGTTTAGTTAAATCAATCCTAAGATTTTTCTGATTCTTATCCAGTCAAAGTTAATTCAAGACCCCCACTGGTTTAGTTCGAATCGACCATGGATTCGTTGTTGATCCTTAATAATTTAATCTCATTTCCCCAGTAAGTCACTGTAAAGCCTGGATTCTGACCAGATAGAAGTCCACTTTCGTCTCTTCTATCAAGAGATGACTTCCCATTAGAGTAATGGACAATTGAAGCTCCTAAACTCTATTTCCCAAGACAAAGATCAACATTCCTCAGTAGAGTCCTCCTCAACAAAAGGAAGAGGGATTCTCACAAAGGAATATTTAATGAAATCAACAGTCTTCTGGATGGCATCTTTAATCCCATCTCTGACGACTCTCCGTCATGTTCTATGGATGGAATCTTTAAGCCCATCTCCGACGGTCTTCTGTCATCTTTTCCAAATGGCATCTGTAAGCCCATTTCTGATATTATTCAACAATAGTATCACTTGATACGAGTGCAAATTTCTGGGCACTCTAGTGTTCAATCATCTTCCACCCTTAGATCACGAAAGGCCGATAAGCTAATCTACATCTTCAGGTTTAAGAAGATTGAACAGGGGCAGTTGTTGTACCCCAAAATTTACCTCTCATTTTTTACAAGATCTTCTCTTACATGGGTGGTTATAAACACTTGCTTGAAGAAAAATAACAAATTTTGAAGTTGGTCAAAGTGTCCTTCGATGGGGTGTACTTTGAAGGCATATCAACAAAATGTCTTTCATTTGCAATCTGAACAAGGTGTCTTTCAATTGGCATCTGAACAAGGCGTCTTCGATCGGCATTTTAACGTCACTTTGATTGGTCCAAACTGAAGGAAATCTAAGAGAGCAGAACAAAGTTTTTGATCGGTCAACAAGGTACTTCGATTGGCGTCTGAGCAAGGAACTTCGATTGATATCAGAATAAAGTATCATTCAATTGGCCTCTGAGAATATTCTTAGCCATAGTATATCGGCTAGAATGAGTACCACAGATACCTTCATGCATATCCTCCATGATCTTCTCTGCTTCCTTCTTGTCCATACAACGGAGCAGAATTGAATCATGGTTGCTCTTGTATAAGATCTCATTGCTTAGGAAGAACTTGGCTGAGAACCTTCGTAGGAATTTTTTGTTGTTAATTGACGCCCCTTCAGGATACTCTTGAGCTTCGAGATATATTTTCACCTCATGAAGCCAAGGCTTCTCCTCTACACCATCAGCGTCAATCTCATAGCAGTGTGCTGGTTTGTCAAATCTTTTGATAGTAATTCAGGGAGCTTCGATGTCCCATATGACCTTGAACATAGAAGATATGATAGCTAAATCATCTGCGAACTTATTTTCTTCCCTCGGAATGTGTTCAAAGGTAACCTTTTCAAAGTACGGGATCAAGGTTAGCACAAGCTCTTTGTAAGGGATATGATTTGGATGTTTTGTATCCCACTCTCCTTTAACTTGAATGATCACCAAAGCTGAGTCTCCATATACACTTAAGAATTTGATTCTTAGGTCAATAGCAGCTTTAAGACCCAAGATGCACGCTTCATACTCGGCCATATTATTGATATAGTCAAAGAAAAGTCTGGCAGTGAAAGGCGTATGGCAACCTTCAGGGGATATGATCATAGCACCAATTTCGTTACCAAGTGCATTGGAAGCTCCATCAAAAACCATAGTCCATTGGGATCCTTGTTCAGGTCCTTCATACAGTATAGGCTTTTCACCATCTGTTACTAGCATGATATTCTCGTCCGGGAATTCAAAGTTCATGGGTTATTAGTCATCCATAGCTTGATACGCCAAATGGTTTGCCATCACACTTACTTTTATTACTTTTTGTGTAGTGTACTGGATATCATATTCAGTTAATATATATGATACGGTGGGAAGAACAGGCTATTTTTTGGAATGCTGGTTTGCATTTTGCGTTTGTTATTCGCAAAATGTCGCAGTAAGCAAGAGTCTCCACCAACTTTTATTTTATCCAACAAGGAAAGGAAAAAAGCACAGAAAAATTCCTTTTTCGAGATTATCTGAGTACGGGGGGTAGATTATAGAAAGGGAATGTATTAGCACCCTTTCTATCCGTAGTTATCTACGGGCTCTTAGGTACTTGCTCATCATTTTCAAAATTGTTTTCTTTGTGCTTGTGGGTTTTGAAAAGTTTTTTGTTTGAAACTTCAATTTAACTCTTGCTTCTGTCCTCAAGAGTGTAATGAAGTGTTTTGAAAACTTTGTTCGGAAAGTGTAAGTGTGAAGAGTTCTGTTTTGAAAGAGAAAGTATCTAAGAACCATCTACCTACTCGAAAAAGGAATCGTTTTATGCTAATTTCCTTTAGACAAGGTTATCCCACTATTAATGAGTAGGTAGCACCATCGTTGGAGTTTGAGGGTCAATTCGAATGAGGGACATACGTTCACTAAAGCAATGTTAGGACTCCTTAGCGGTAACCTTAATGTCTTAGATCATTTGTTTGAGGAAACAATATCCGAGGCAACCGTTTCGAGGAAACTATGATCTTTTAGACAAGAGGACGACCTCTAAAACGACCTATACTCAATGACCGTGTACGAAGGCAACCAAGTGGGGGTGTACCCTAAGAGTGCGCATGTGCGAGTGTGTTGATTTCAGTTATTTTTATCTTTGCACATGTTAAGGGTGATCTAATTTGATTTTAAGATTAATCATTTAGTCTTGTCATGCAAACCCTATTATCAAACATCTAACAGTTGTAATTTGCGGAAATTAAAGGTGCGGAAATTAAATTACAAGGCGTCGGGTATTTACATCGCCAAAAGCAACCCTTTGAAAATAAAAATAAAATAAAGCGGTAAATAAATGAAATGCCCTAATTATCTATTACAATCCATAGGCAGATACATAATTGGATAAAACTAAATAAAGCGCGCGGGAAATTAAGTCGAGTGCGAATTAGGGTTTTGACCCTTTTTAAAAGAAAATGCCATCTTTTTGTTGTTTTTTATTTAAGAAAAGAAATTAAATCCTAAGTTAATTACTAAATTAAATTAATTAAATGAAAAATAATTAATGACATATTTTTGGAGTTTTTGTTAATTTAAGAAAGAAAATAAAATAATTAAATTAGTAGTTAAAACTTAATTAAGTCTAATTAATTTTAATTATTCACAAAATAAATTAAAGTTTCCTAGAATTAAAAACCTAAATTAGTTAATTAGTATTTATTAAAAAAAATAATTCTGAAATTTATTGGATAAAATATTTTTTTGATGTTTTTTGATAAAAGGAAAAAAATTATGATTGGTTAGTAATTAATTAAAACAAAGCAATTAAATTAAATAAACAAAATACATAAAAAGGTAGAAGAAATGGGCCTGATTAGGATGGTGTGGAAAGCAATTTCTTGGCCCATTAGAAGCTGGTCCGTGTGGACTTTTTGGATCCAGTGCAGGCACGTTGACTTGGCTTTTTGTGGACCTCCAATCACTGACCATCAGATCTGGCCATTGGCCATCTGGCGCTTGGATTGGTGAGGGAGCATGGTGGAAATCTAGCCTAGGCGCACACGTGATTACCTAAAAAATATCAAGATAATACAATTCACTGGAGGCAGGGATCGAATCCCTGACCTCCAACATTTGGGTCCTTTATGGCTTATGTGGCAACCACTGAAGCATGTTGCTGTTTTGTTAATAATAATACAAAGAATATATATTATATAAAAAAACAAGTCAATGGCCAGAAAGACAAAAAAACGCGCGCAACTTTTGAATAGCCCAATGGACGGAGGACACCTCACCGTCCCTGTCCTCTAAACACTGTAAATTTACCTGCGGATTTGTATCTGCAGCTAAAAGCGCAACCTCGTTCTAAAATCCTCTCCAGGCCATGAAAACAATTTCTAAGGACATGATCGTGTTTGTCTCAACCTCCTGGATACAACCATGTCCATCATGTGTCTCAATTTCACCTGAAATGAAAACTCCCAAAAACGTCCAAGAAACCCTAACTTTGGTGGTTTGCAATACAGGTTAGATAAATGAAATTAAATGAAGCCAAAAGCTTGCAAATGTTCTTGTGATCACAAATATGCCATTATTTTACTCAATGGATGCCAGAATAATGATTTATGATTTCAAGAAGGAAGTGGATCCGTGATGTACTTACAGTGCCTTAGGATGCTTGAAAACGCGTGGTTAAGATTGTATTAGCTTCTGGAGATGACCAACAATCGATTGAGACCACATTCAAGCCCTGCAAACGCCTCTATGATTGATTTTGATCTCAAGCTTTTTTGTGATTTTTCTCAACTTTGGTTCTGCCTCTACCAATGCTCTCCAACCCTGATTTTCGCGTCCTTTCCTTGCTTATGTATTGTGCATTTCATTAGGTTAACAAGCTTTGTTCAAATCTCTCTACATTGATGTTTGAATATTTGATTTGATTTGCTTTTACAAACTTGCCAAATTTGCTTAATTTCAATTTTTTTTGCACATGATTCACTTGATACGAATTTGATGATGGTCAGCTACATAATGGAATCTGAAATCAACACAAAATCTTGGTTATCAATGCCTTTTGATTTTTATTTGATTTATTTTGATTTTAATCAAATTAATTCAAATAAAATCAAAATAATTAATTAAAAAATGATATGGACACATGGCCAAGGCTAGAGCACGTGGGAAACAAGGAAAACTTAAAACAAGTGAAAAAGAATGGGCCCATTTGGCAAAATTTGAAGTTTTGGGGATAGTTGACTTTTGGCAATTTTGCAAAAAAGTCCAACTTCAACAATGCATAACTTCTTCAATTTTGAACTTTTGCAGGTGTGCTTGGTCTTTTTAGGAAGCTTGAGATGTCATCTAACCAACCCTTTTTTTCTCATCTCATTTGATATTCCATGCTTAAGTTATAAGCTTTGACAAAAAAGGTGTTTTTGTTGTCTTTAAAAAATGACCTATAATGTCAAAATCCATAACTTCTTGTGAGTACATTTTTTGATCTTCTGGTATGAGGATGGATTGTAGGAAATTGCATCCTATTAAAAATGAGATTTGGATGGGTCATTTCTCATAAAGTATGAGAAAGTTATGCTTGGTCAAAGTTGGGTTGACTTTTCCTACAAAACCCTAATTTAGCAACTTTTGAATCTTGATGAATCTTGAGCACTCCTTGATGAATCATGATCAACCCTTGATCAAATGATGAAATATCCTTCAAAATGAGAATTTTGAAAAAAATATTGAAGTTTGACTGTATGTAGGTCACAGTTGACTTTTGCCCTAGCACAGTCGATTTTTGGACCTTTGAGCAATTGTCTGAGGAAACTTCCTCTGCAAGGCTTGAAACTTGAAATGGATGATATTGAGAACATATTAGGACATTGGGGAGCATTTGAGGTTATTTGGACTCAAGGATCTTGATGCAACACAAAACCCTAATTTGGGGTAGACTGCCTTATGAGAGAGCTTGTCTGACCAATTATTGGACTACCTTGAGCAACTTGGAGATTTTTCTTGCAATGTTTTAATAAATATGGGAGGGAAAATTTTGGGGTACAACAGCTGCCCCTGTTCAATCTTCTTAAACCTGAGGATGTAGATTGGCTTTCATGCCTTTCGTGATCTGAAGGTGGAAGATGATTGAACACTAGAGTGCCCAGAAATTTTCACTCGCATGAAGTGGTATCAGCCTTGCGATGTCGGGAATGGGCTTACAGATGCCATTTAAAGGAGTGTCGATCGCATAAGAGATTCCTTAGCGAGAGCTTGCGTACCTGCTGTTGAGGAAGATTCCGCTGGGGAAGTCTGATCTTTGTTGAGATTTAGGAACTTGCCTGTACTTCAACTGAGAGAACTTCTCTGCTAAGTTTTAAGAACTTGTCCGTAATTCAACTGGGGGGGGGGGAACATCTTCATCGAAATTTAAGAACTCGCCCGTAATTCAACTGAGAAAACTCTGTTGAGATTTAGAAACTCGTCTGTAATTCGACGGAGGAACTTTGTCGAGATTTAGGACCTTGTTTGTAATTCAACTAAGGAAAACTCTGCTGAGATTTAAGAACTTGTCAGTAGTTTGACTGGAGGGAAACATCTTCATCGAGATTTAAGAACTCGCCCGTAATTCAACTGAGAAAACTCTTCTAAGATTTAGGAACTCGTCTTCAATTCGACGGAGGAACTTTGTCGAGATTTAGGACCTTGTTTGTAATTCAACTGAGGATAATTCTGTTGAGATTTAAGAATTGTCAGTAATTCGACTGGAGGGAAACATCTTCATCGAGATTTAAGAACTCGCCTGTAACTCAACTGAGAAAACTCTGTTGAGATTTAGGAACTCGTCTGTAATTCGACGGAGGAACTTTATCGAGATTTAGGACCTTGTATGTAATTCAACTGAGGATAATTCTGTTGAGATTTAAGAACTGTCAGTAATTCGACTAGAGGGAAACATCTTCATCAAGATTTAAGAACTCACCTGTAACTCAATTGAGAAAACTCTGCTGAGATTTAGGAACTCGTATGTAATTCGACGGAGGAACTTTGTCGAGATTTAGGACCTTGTTTATAATTCAACTGAGGATAATTCTGTTGAGATTTAAGAACTGTCAGTAATTCGACTGGAGGGAAACATATTCATCGAGATTTAAGAACTCGCCCATAATTCAACTGAGAAAACTCTGCTGAGATTTAGGAACTCGTCTGTAATTCGACGGAGGAACTTTGTCGAGATTTAGGACCTTGTCTGTAATTCAACTGAGGATAATTCTGTTGAGATTTAAGAACTTGTCAGTAATTCGACTGGAGGGAAACATCTTCATCAAGATTTAAGAACTCGCCCGTAATTCAACTGAGAAAACTCTGCCGAGATTTAGGAACTCGTCTGTAATTCGACGGAGGAACTTTGTCGAGATTTAGGACCTTGTCTATAATTCAACTGAGGATAATTCTGTTGAGATTTAAGAACTGTCAGGAATTCGACTGGAGGGAAACATCTTCATCGATATTTAAGAACTCGCCCGTAATTCAACTGAGAAAACTCTGCTAAGATTTAGGAACTCGTCTGTAATTCGACGGAGGTACTTTGTCGAGATTTAGGACCTTGTCTGTAATTCAACTGAGGATAATTCTGTTGAGATTTAAGAACTTGTCAATAATTCGACTGGAGGGAAACATCTTCATCGAGATTTAAGAACTCGCCCGTAATTCAACTGAGAAAACTCTCTGCTGAGATTTAGGAACTTGTTTGTAATTCGACCGAGGAACAAGCTTCATAGCTTTGAATTTTGTGAGAATTTAACCGCATCCTTCCTGAAAGGTAAAGGTTAGTTGTATGTAATGCATGATATGTATCAGGCAATGATGTTCTCAAAATAAATGAGATTGTTTCGTATGATGCGTATATGCATGTGTCATGATGTATGGAAATGTAACGCTTTTAGCTGGGGAAAATAAATCCCGGATAGCTGCTGGAGAAAAGAGTTGAATTCTTCGTTTCTGTTGGGGATAGCGAATGAAGATGATTGTGAGAATAAACCTGCAGGAGAGGATAACTCTGTTGGGGAATTAACTGATGAGGAGATTACTCTTTGGGGAAGAGTTGTTCTGTAGAGGATTCCACTGATAAATTCCGCTGGGGATGAAATACCGTTGCTGGTGATACTGGATCTTGTTAGGGATTGAATTCCTGCTTGTGAAAGGAATGAACTCCGTTGGGGATGATCTTTCAGTTGTGACTTCACTAGGGATAACCTTTTAGACTCTAATGGGGATAATCCTTTGAGCTATACTGGGGATGATTCTCCAAACTCCACTGGGGAATCTTTTTCAGACTGCGCTAGGGAGAATTTTCAAACTCCACTGGGGATATTTTGTACTCTGTTGGGGAATATTCTTATACTCCGTTGGTGAATATTAAGACCTTCCAATGCTAATGGTAGATAAACTCTGCTTAGGGGAGGGTATTACCGATTCATCCACAGTTGCAAGTCTCAGCTGGGGAGAGTTAACATTACTGTCTTTTCTTACTCTGCGGGGAGAGAAAGCACCTTGGTCATATTCTTCAGCTGAATCTACCCTTGTACCTGGTGGACAGAGCAACTGTAAAGCTTAGACAAATCTTATTTTCCCCTGTTTCTGTTATTACCAGTGATCGTCTTTTGTTTCGCATGTAAATATTTATGAGCAGCAATTAATGTCAAATGCATATATCAAAAATGAACATTGGACGTTCTTTGCAAAACAAAACAGAAAAAGAAAAAAAGTTGAAATTTCTTTGAAAATGAATTGTATTGACTTTGAAGTTTGTCCTGTAAATAGGCGTTTTTGTACAAGAGGATGACGTCCTAGTAAGAGAACGCCGCCGAACAATAGAGTTTATAAAAATTTTAAAAAACGAAGAAAAAGAGCTATGTGAACAATCCCACTGGGTTCCAACTCTTCTATTTCCTTTATGTCCTCGAGCATCTCATCACTTTGCTACTTGGTTGAAGGTAGATCAGATTGATTAGTGTCGTCCGAGCTTGATAGTCGATACCGAAGACTGGTTGCGAGGTGATCCAATGAGACATAGTGTTACGCTTTGATCCCTAATTTTTTCCTGGACCGCCCTTTCGGGTTTTCAATCCACCGGGATACCCTTTTTTGCCCAAGCCTCCTTTTCAGGTTTTTGATTTGCCGGGTGTACAAATTTTTCATTTTCATCCCTTACTTTTGCCCGAACCCTTTTGGTTCGCCGGAAAGCCCTTATTTTTGCCTAGGTCAGTCGACCTAGCGGGTCTTTGATTATGCATAGTATTTTTTCACTATGTCTGCATTGACGGGGTGAGGAAGGTCGTCACCATCCATGGTGGTTAGAATCATAGATCCTCCTGAGAAGATGTTCTTAAGCATAAATGGCCCTTCGTAAGTGGGGGTCCATTTTCCCCTGGGATCACCTTGGGGTAATATGATGCGCTTGATAACCAGATCCCCAACTTGATACTCTTGTCGTCTGAGTTTCTTGTTAAATGCCTTGATCATCCGTTTTTGGTATGTCTGACCATGACAAATAGCAGTAAGTCTCTTCTCGTCGATTAAATTCAGCTGATCAAGCCGGGTCTGAATCCAGTCATCTTCGCTCAAACCTACATCCTTCATAATCCGAAGAGAGGGTATCTGAAATTCAATGGGCAAGATGACCTCCATGCCATAAACCAAGGAATAGGGTGTTGCCCCTGTTGACGTCCGTGCTGAGGTACGGTACCCATGAAGAGCAAAAGGTGACATCTCGTGCCAATCTTTGTATGTCACCGTCATCTTCTGCACAATCTTCTTAATGTTCTTATTAGCCGCTTCTACAGCCCCATTCATCTTCGGCCGGTAAGGAGAAGAGTTGTGATGCTGTATCTTGAACTGCTTGCAAAGCTCGGTGATCATCTTGTTGTTGAGATTTGTACCATTGTCTGTAATGATTCTCTCTGGTACACCATATCGACAGATCAGATTGTGCCGAATGAACCGTGCCACGACGTTCTTGGTTACGGTAGCAAAGGAAGTTGCTTCAACCCACTTCATAAAATAATCAATTGCTACCAGGATGAAGCGATGCCCGTTGGATGCCGTAGGCCTGATCTCGCCGATCATGTCAATGCCCCACATTGCAAAAGGCCAGGGAGCCGTCAAGATGTTCACATCTTTTGGTAACAAAAGAGTAGTATGAGCTAGCATGTACTGTCTCAGCCGGCGAGCAGCCCATGCCAAAGCGCAGCAAGTTCTCACGAGCAGTGAGTATTGGGTCTCACAGTCGGTAAACTTTTTTCTAAAGCAGTAAATGTCACACTCTTTTCGGCCAGACTCGTCATGCTGCCCCAGCACACACCCCATTGAATTGTCGAGTACTGTCAAGTATAGGATCAGAGGTATCCCTTCAACTGGAGGCATCAGAATAGGTGGCTCTTGGAGGTTGTATGGCCCTCTCTTCCTGAAGTAACAGTCTAGAAAGTTCATCAAGCACTTCGCAATCATCTTCACCTTCGTCTTCAGCTAAGTTGATCGTACTTTCTAAGTCATAATTGGCAGTAACAGAGTCATTACCAGTGAGATCCAGAGTGGATGCAGATCTGTATATGTGAGTGTGTGTAAAATAGTTGTTTTGCAATATATATAGCAAAAGAAATACAAGGAGCACAAAATTTGAAATGTAAGAAACGTCCAATGCTTTTATTAATGATATATGAAAATGACACACATAAAGCCCTCACAAACAAAACCACGGTGTCTCGGGTAAGGCACTGGGCCGTAAAGTTTAAAAATTGTCTGTTACAAATTCAAAACAAAAAGTATCATTACTGGGTAATATAAGAAACAGGCATAGAATCCTTCGTTGTCCAATTGCTCAGGCCACCGTTGGTAGTGGGGTATATCTAGCTGTCAATATCAAACTCTTCATCATCGTCATCCTTGATAGCATTCACTCCCGCGTCATGTTTTGGCATAGGAGCCATTATGACATTGGGTTTTCCCAGCGCTTCGAATTCAATCTCCTTAGCTTCAATCAAGTCCTGTACCTTATTCTTTAGGACCCAGCAATCATTCGTATCATGTCTCGGGCTATCAGAGTGAAAAGCACAGCGGGAGTTTGGATTGTACATTGGTGATGTTGTATTGGGATTCTTCGGGGCTTCCTTTGGAATCACCAAGTTGGTCTTTAATAACTGCGGCAGAATCTGAGACAGGGTCATATGGAGCTGAGTGAATTGTCTTCGTGGTCTCTCGGCTCTTGGTTGATTGTTGCGTTGCGTGGCAACAGCATGTCTTGATATAATAACCACATTGACTGCTTGGCGGTGTTCAGGTCTATTATGGATCTTTAAACTGTAAACAGCGCTGGATTCCTTCTTAAAAGGATTCTTTTCGGTACTTGATGAAGCACCCTTCTGTATCTTACCGCTCTTGATACCGGCTTCAATCTTCTCCCCAGTCATGATTAACTCAGTAAAACTTGATGATGAACTTCCGATTAGATGGTTGAAATACGGACCAGACAAGGTCCCCCAGAAACATATCCACTAACTCCCTGTCAGCTAGCGGAGGTTGTACTCTTCCAGCAAGGTCCCTCCATTCTGAGCGTAGTCTTTGAAACCATCGCTCGCACCCATAGACATACCCTGAAGTTGGGTACGCGTGGGAGCGAGGTCGGCATTGTATTGGTACTGCTTGTAAAAAGTAGCAGCAAGGTATTCCCAGTTACGGATACTAGCTCCTTCCAGTTGGTAAAACCATTAAAGTTGAGTCCCTGAGAGACTATCTTGAAAGAAGTGGATCCAGAGGTTCTTGTCAGCGGTATATGGCTGAATCTTCCTAACATACGAACGGAGATACAGCTTTGGACAAGAAACCCCGTCGTATTTAGAAAAGATTGGTGCTTTAAACTTGTGGGGAATCACCACCCCAGATGACAAACCCAAATCACCAAAGTCCAATCCAGGTACCTTCTGGACCTCCATCGCACTTAACCGGTCTTCAAGCTGTTTATACTTATCCTCAGCCGGAGGATACTGGTCTTCGTCAAAGTCAGTCTCATTGTCAGAAACCACAGGGCTAGGAGCCCTCCTTTCTTCCTAATTCTCTCCCCCTCCAGATGAGTGAGTCAAATTAACCTCTTCTCGCAAATTGTTTCCAAATCTGCGACCCATATTCAATAGGATCGTCTTCTTCTTCTTCTTCTTATCCTTCAAGATAAGAGTCTTCAGATCTTGCTGACCCTTGGCCAAGTTCATGAACATTTCCTGGAATTGAGCGTTTTGAGCTTGTAGAGCCTTGATAGCTTGATCAATTGATGTTTCAGCAGACATGATGTGCTGAAATAAACAGCGAAGAAGATAAGAGACCTGTAATGGGTACCTTTGATAAGGTGCATGGAATGAAATGCGTATGATATGATTTCAAAGACGTAGAGAGATTCAAATTCGTAAACCAACAGGAAACACACTTTTATTAGATAAATAACTTGAATTCAATGTTCAACAGATGCCTTTAAGGTGTTACAAGAAAGAAATACTGAAAAATAAATCAAAGCTAGAAATAACAAAAGACATCAGCGCTCCCATGGCCGTTTCCCTTTGGTGCTGACATAGTCGTTGAGGATCTGTTCATTCTCCAATTGCCTTGTCAACTTCAGGATCTTCCTCTCTTGCTCGTGATACTTTTCTCTGTAAGTATCCCGCTCTTCTCTCAGCTGCATCCAAGACCTCTTTAATGCCCCAATGTCAGTAGGCATGTATGGGTGGAAGATGGTAGGTGGAACCCCTTCTTCATCAGCAACCTCAACAATCACAGGGAGGACAACTTCATACGGCATTCCCAGCTTTTGGGTACGGATTTGAACCCATCGTAGATATGGTTTCATCGGAAGAGAGGTCTTCATCTCTAACTCGTGCATATCAGATCTGTGTACCCTATCCCAAGCTCGTATGAACCTGCGGCGATGCTCGTCACTATCCCCTTAGAAGTCAAAGACAATGCTTGGCATCAGTAACTCATGAGGTCCTTCCCTTCTAGCTCGCCCAAACTGACGTAAGGCCAAACAAGGATTATAGGTAATCCCTCCTCGAATTCCAAGTAGTGGAACATTGGAGTATTCCCCACAGTGATCAATAATAGCTACTCCTTCCATGTCCTTAGTACTCCAAATGATGTCATTGTGAGAGAGAGACATAATTCTGTAGGCCCAACCCATGTCTTCCTTGTTCTTCAAAACTAATTTGGGGAGGTGAGAAATAAACCACCTCGCCAACAATGGTGCATAACACATAAGGGTCCCCCGTTTCCGAGCAGTACGGGCATAAAGAGAGTGCAGAATGTCACCCAAGAGAGTGGGCACAGGATTACGGGACATGAAAATCTTCACTGCATTCACGTCGACGAAAGAATCGGAGTTAGGGAATAACACCAAACCATAAATGAGAAGAGCCAGAATGTCTTCAAATGCCTGAAAGTCTAGACTGTCCCAGAACTGATTAGCCCGATCAACCAAGAATTTAGCCAAGAAGCCTTTTGTCGCACTTCGAGTCTCCCAGTTTGACATTACCTCAGCCTTTGTCAGATGGAGGGCTGAAGAAATCTCTTCCAGCCTAAGGACTTTCTCCCAACCTATAAACGGGGTCTGCTCCAGAATAGAGATACCAAGTGGATCAGAGAACTCTTCCAAGGTAGGGACCAACTGGTAGTCCGGAAAAGTAAAGCAGTGGTACAATGGATCAAAGAACTGGCACAGAACACTCATCATCTATTCATCCAGCTTGGAAGTGACCAAACCAAGGAGGTGACCATGTCTTCTGATAAAGGAGGAAGTATCCGGCACTTTGGAAACCAAATCTCTAAGCTGAGTAGGAACCTGGACAAAGCTGATTTGAATAGTGTTTCTATGCATGGGTGCCATGACCTACAAAATAGAACAAAGATGAATCCCCTCTGTCTTTGAAATAGGTTAGTCTTGATGCAAGATGCATGCAATGTCATGATGCATGATGTTATGATAGAAACACACCACAAGTATTCACAGATAGAAAACATGGTAAGGGCAAACAAGTCACACAGATAGCCCTTAGATTTCAGGCTGGCAAGGAGTTTAGGTCCTACCCTCTTTCAGTTCAGTTGGTTTAAACTTGTCCTAAAAATAGTAACCGGGTTCTATAGGATCTCAATATCACTGACCACCCTCGATCGGTCATAATTACAGTTTGGCAACCTTTTCTTGCAGCCGGAATCATCGCGAGAGTTTGGCCTCAATGAGTGTATCATACTGCTACTGTTTTATGGCCAAGTTGGTCAATTATAGGTTCTAAGGTCAGTTGGTGCTTAATGACCCCTTAGCAGACCCATATTCTCCTCGTTGCACCACAAGGGATATCGGTACATACTAAAGTGCCACACCAACATAGCTACTACTTCAACCGTATCAGTCTACACCGTACAGTTCCCTCACAATCTATTGCTACTTACCTAAAGGGTATCCCCAGTTCTCTTAGCTGGTCCGTGTGGACTTTTTGGATCCAGTGCAGGCACGTTGACTTGGCTTTTGGTGGACCTCCAATCACTGACCATCAGATCTGGCCATTGGTCATCTAGCGCTTGGATTGGTGAGGGAGCATGGTGGAAATCTGGCCTAGGCGCGCACGTGATTACCTGAAAAATATCAAGAAAATACAATTCGTTGGAGGCAGGGATCTAACCCTTGACCTCCAGCATTTGAGTTCTTTATGGCTTATGTGGCAACCACTGAAGCATGTTGTTGTTTTGTTAATAATAATACAAAGAATATATATTATATAAAAAACAAGTCAATGGCCAGAAAGACAAAAAAATGCGCACAACTTTTGAATAGCCCAATGGACGGAGGACACCTCATCGTCCATGTCCTCTAAACACTGTAAATTTACCTGCGGATTTGTATCCGCAGCTAAAAGCGCAGCCTCGTTCTAAAATCCTCTCCAGGCCATGAAAATTATTTCTAAGGACATGACCGTGTTCGTCTCAACCTCCTAGATACAACCATGTCCATCATGTGTCTCAATTTCACCTGAAACGAAAACTCCCAAAAACGTCCAAGAAACCCTAACTATGGTGGTTTGCAATACAGGTTAGATAAATGAAATTAAATGATGCCAAAAGCTTGCAAATGTTCTTGTGATCACAAGTATGCCATTATTTTACTCAATGGATGCCAAAATAATGATTTACAATTTCAAGAAGGAAGCGGATCCGTGATGTACTTACAGTGCCTTAGGATGCTTGAAAATGCGTGGTTAAGATTGTATTAGCTTCTGGAGATGGCCAGCAATCGATTGAGACCACTTTCAAGCCCTACAAATGCCTTTATGATTGATTTCGATCTCAAGCTTTTTTGTGATTTTCTCAACTTTGGTTCTGCCTCTACCAATGCTCTCCAACCCTAATTTTCTTGTCCTTTCCTTGCTTATATATTGTGCATTGCACTAGGTTAATAAGCTTTGTTCAAATCTCTCTACATTGATGTTTGGATATTTGATTTGATTTGCTTTTACAAACTTGCCAAATTTGCTTAATTTCAATTTTTTTTGCACATGATTCACTTGATACGAATTTGATGATGGCCAACTACATAATGGAATATGAAATCAACACAAAATCTTGGTTATCAATGCCTTTTGATTTTTATTTGATTTATTTTGATTTAAATCAAATTAATTCAAATAAAATCAAAATAATTAATAAAAAAATGATATGGACACATGGCCAAGGCTATAGCACGTGGGAAACAATGCAAACTCAAAACAAGTGAAAAATAATGGGCCCATTTGGCAAAATTTGAAGTTTTGGGGATAGTTGACTTTTGGCAATTTTGCAAAAAAGTCCAACTTCAACAATGCATAACTTCTTCAATTTTGAACTTTTGCAGGTGTGCTTGGTCTTTTTAGGAAGCTTGAGATGTCATCTAACCAACCCTTTTGTTCTCATCTCATTTGATATTCCATGCTTAAGTTATAAGATTTGACAAAAAAGGTGTTTTTGTTGTCTTTAAAAAATGACCTATAATGTCAAAATCCATAACTTCTTGTGAGTACATTTTTTGATCTTCTGGTATGAATATGGATTGTAGGAAATTGAATCCTATTAAAAATTAGATTTGGCTGGGTCATTTCTCATAAAGTATGAGAAAGTTATGCTTGGTCAAAGTTGGGTTGACTTTTCCTACAAAACCCTAATTTAGCAACTTTTGAATCTTGATGAATCTTGAGCACTCCTTGATGAATCATGATCAACCCTTGATAAAATGATGAAATATCCTTCAAAATGAGAATTTTGACAAAAAATATTGAAGTTTGACTGTATGTAGGTCACAGTTGACTTTTGCCCTAGCACAGTCGATTTTTGGACCTTTGAGCAATTGACTGAGGAAACTTCCTCTGCAAGGCTTGAAACTTGAAATGGATGATATTGAGAACATATTAGGACATTGGGGAGAATTTGAGGTCATTTGGACTCAAGGATCTTGATGCAACACAAAACCCTAATTTGGGGTAGACTGCCTTATGAGAGAGCTTGTCTGACCAATTATTGGACTACCTTGAGCAACTTGGAGATTTTTCTTGCAATGTTTTAATAAATATGGGAGGGAAAATTTTGGGGTACAACAATATCATTTTCCATTGGGATATTATTCTGGAGAGAGTTGGCTTCTCAAAGGTGTACTTGACGGGATCTATCTTAGAGGTCACTAGAGTGGTATGAGTCAACATATACTGTCTTAGTCGGTGAGCATCCCATGCCAAAGTGCAACAAGTTTTATCGAGTAGTGAATACCTTGTTTCAAAGTCGGTAAACTTTTTGCTAAGGTAGTATATTGCATGCTCTTTTTGACCATACTCGTCATGCTGGCTCAACACACACCCCATTGAATTCTCTAAAACATTTAAGTACATGATCAGGGGTCTTCCTTCAACTGGTGGTATCAGAATTGGTGGCTCTTGTAAGTATTATTTGATCTTGTCAAAAGCTATTTGACAGTCGTCATTCCATCTTACCACTTGATCTTTCTTCAACAACTTGAAGATTCGCTCACAGGTAGCAGTCAGGTAAGAGATGAATCGGGCAATGTAGTTTAGTCATCCTAGAAAACCTCTGTCCTCCTTCTCAGTACGAGGAGTTGTAATTTCTTGGATAGCTTTGACTTTGGCAGGATCGACTTCAATTCCTTTTCCACTGACGACGAAGCCTAGGAGCTTTCCAGATCTTACCTGGAAGATGCATTTGTTGGGATTCAACCTCAGCTTGTATTTCTTCAACCTCTCAAACAGATTGTGTAGATGATTAAGGTGCTCTTCCTCAGTTTGGGATATTACTATCATATCATCAACATAAACTTTTATCTCATGATGAATCATGTCATGAAATAAAGCCACCATAGCTCGTTGATAAGTTACGCCTGCATTCTTCAGCCCAAAAGGCATGACCTTATAACAAAAGGTGCCCCATTGAGTGACAAAGATGGTCTTCTCCATGTCTTCAGGTGCCATTTTGATTTGGTTATAACCCGAGAAGCCATCCATAAAAGAAAATACCTTATGTTGAGCAGTGTTGTCAACTAAGACATCAATATGCGGTAGTGGTAAGTCATCTTTGGGGCTTTCCCTATTTAAATCCATGTAGTCTACACACATACGGACCTTACTATCTTTCTTCAGCACTGGAACAACATTTTCAACCCATTGGGGATATGACGTCACTACCAAGAAACTTGCATTGAACTGTTTCATTACCTCGGCCTTGATCTTTTCAAACATGTCGGGACGCATGCGACGAACCTTTTGTTTGATCGGAGAACAGCCCTCTTTCACTGGTAGACGATGAACCATGATATCAGTATCGAGCCCCGACATGTCTTTGTATGACCAAGAGAATACCTCAATCTAGACATGCAATATCTGAATCAATCTTCTCTTGATATTGTCTTCCAAGTTTGTGCCAATCTTGACTTCTTTCTTATCTGCCTCAGTACCTAAGTTTATCACTTCAACATGTTCTTCGTGCGGTTAGATGGCCTTTTCCTCTTGTAACAGGAGTCTGGCGAGTTCTCCAGGTATCTCACAATCTTCTTCACCTTCGTCTTTGGCTTGATAGATTGGATTTTCGAAGTTATAAACGGCAATAGAAGAATTGTTGTCAATGAGATCTACAGTGGATGTGGATCTAAAATTTGTATCTGTGCATGTAAAGTCACATGGCTATTTTGAAAATGAAGTAAAGTAAAAGAAAGACAAGGAGCACAAAATTTGAATGCAAAATCTTCCAATGTTTTCATTAAATGAGCATATGATATATGAAATGATAACCCTTAACAAATGGTCCATTACGCCTCGGGAAAGGCACATGGTTTAAAGTCATTGTTTTGAAGGAAATTATACAAACAAAATTCTTAAAGCAATTAAAACAGGAAATAGAAATTACTCCTGGTTGAAGGAGATTGAGATGAAGTCTTTGGCCTTCTAGTGTTGAGTCCACCGTTACCTATTGGGAATATCCAGTCGTCCAAGTCATCATCAATATCAGTGTCTTCTAGTGCATTAACTTCATTATTGCTAATACAGACAGGTGGTCCACCAGCACGAGCATGTCGAACCTCTTTCTGAGCCTTTGAAGTAAAACCCAACCCAAATTGTCAGATTCATAGGGTATATCACGAAGTTGTCCCCAGATAGTGCAACCTCCATCTTCTACAACAGCCCGAGCATCCTTTAGAGAGGCCATTCTTGGTGTGTCCTTAGAAATAGCAGGCATAGCTTTAGCAACAACAATCGTTGGAGGTATTACTTCGAATGGTTTCTAGGGGGTTTCAATGAATTCTCCATCCATTTCAACATATTTGAAAGAATTCAAATGACTGACCATATATTCTTCCTCTCCATAGATTGTGGCAACCTTCCCTCTCACTAGGTACTTCAGCATTTGATGTAATGTATAGGTAAATGCATCTGCCCCATGAATCCATGGGCGTCCGAGCAAAAAGGAATATGTCGGGCAGATATCCATCACATAAAAAGTTGAGTTGAAGACTTGAGACCCCGCCTTGATCAGGAGATAAACCTCTCCATGGGCTATCCTTTTTGAACCATCAAAGGCTCTTGCCACAATATCGTTGGGTTTCAACACCAACCCTTCACAGTCTAATCTATCCAAAGCACCTTTAGGAAAAACATTGAGGGAGGATCCAGTATCTACTAACACATGCGCCAGAGTGGTGCCTTTGCATTAAATAGAGATATGGAGGGCTTTGTTGTGATTCTTCCTCGCCGGAGTTAAATCTGCATCAAAATATCCCAAGTCATTATCAGCAGTTAGGCTTGCAACACAGTTCTCATATTGATCAACAATGGTTTCTTGTGGTAGAGGGGAATTCTTTAGGAGTTCCAGCAAAGCTTGGGCATGTTCTTTGGAGCATAATAACAAAGACATCATGGATATCTTTGAGGGTGTCTTCCCCAAATGTTCGACTATTTTGTACACTTTTTTGGATGCTCTTCAGGATTTCTTCCATCTCTTGTCTAGATGGGTCTTCAATTGTCACTTCTTTTGGTGGTGCCTTCGTCATGGCAGACTCAGTAAATTTCTCTTTACCTCGGGTATCAACAGTTGGCCCAGCAACAGGAATGCAAACAGGTGTTGTTGTAGTTGTTGGAGGAGAGATATCCCGAGAGAAGACAATTCTTGTCCTAGTGACCTTACTAGTTCCATCACTGTTTGTAATTTCAGGCTCTTCATTTTCAGTAATCCATGGTTGTTGCTTGACACCATGATACTAAACTTCTGCCCCATAGTTCCAAGGCACAACTTTGTCGGAGGAATAAGGGACTGGCCCCGGTGTAGTGATAATTAAGGGAGCCACTCTTGGCTCAGCAGGAATCCTTATAGGACCTTTAGAGGTGATCCTAATAGAAGTATTGTAAATTGTGATTATGGAAACATCTTGAGGTATATTTTCAGGTAAACTCTTCATGGACAGAGTTTTCTCAAACAAAATTTCATGGTTGTCAATCAGGCATTGGATACCTTTCTTCATCCACACACAACCATTAGTCTGGGAAGCACAATGACAACAAATTTCAGGGCAGCCAGGAAATAAACCGGCTCTCAGTAGATTCTTCTTAATGGTAAATAAAGGAGTAGTCAAATCATTAATGGTGGAGACAAAGGAGGCATCGTCAATAGCATTGACACCCATACCATGACTGGGAATGGGAGCAATAATGAAATTAGGGGTTTGTGGAAGGTCAAACTCAATCACTTTGTTGTCAATCAAATCTTGGATCTTGCTCTTTAAGGCCCTATAATCATTGGTGTCGTGCCCAGAGCTATTGGAATGATATGCACATTTTGCATTTGAGTTGTATTTTAGAGATGAAGTATTGAGGTTTTAAGCAGGATTCCTCAGTGTTATCAAATCCGCCTTCAACAGATGTTATAAAGCTTGAGACATTGGTATGTTGATTCTAGTGAATTGCCTTCTTGGGACATCAGGCCTTTGTTGATTGATTGATTATTGTGGTCATTGAACTGGGGTCGGGTTTGAAATTAATACTTCTCCTACTGATTGATGACGGTCATTCTTGATATGGCTTCTTTGTCCATAAACAACATTAGTCTCTTTCTTACCAATGAATGGTTTTCTCACAGCACTAGAGGTGGATGCCATGGGGATCTTCCCGCTTTTGATTCCACTTTCAACTCGCTCGCCAGTCAAAATTAATTCAGTAAATCTTGACGAAGAACTCCCAATCGGCAAATTAAAGAATGGGCCCGACAGAGTGCCCATGAACATGTCTACCAATTCTATTCCAGTCAAAGGGGGTTGCACCTTTCCAGCCAGGTCCCTCCATTTTTGAGCATATTCCTTAAATCCTTCATTTGAACCCATAGTCATACTTTGTAATTGAACGTCAGTCAGTGCAAGGTCAATATTGTATTGATATTGTCTGTAGAAGGCAGCATCCTGATCCTATCATATGAGGATATTAGTAGCTTCTAGTTGATATAACCATTCCAACTGTGTCCCAGATAAGCTTTCTTGGAAAAAGTGCACCCATAACTTCCTATCAGCGATGTGTAGTTGAATCTTGCAGACATAAGACCTTAGATGCATTTTCGGACATGAGATTCTATCATACTTGGTGAAGACAGGAACCTTGAATTTTTGGGGAATGACTACCCCAGGGACTAAACCTAAGTCTCCAAAGCCCAAACCAAAAACTGTTTGGATCTCTACAGCCTTAAGTCGGTCTTCCAGTTGTTTGTATTTCTCATCCATTGGTGGATAATGCTCTTCGGAATAGTCTTCGTCCTCAGTAATCTGGTTATTTCCATCCCTAGCTTTGGTGCTTCTAACTTCCTCTTCTTGATTGTCTTCATCCTTAGAAGAAGCCTCTTCTATTTGAGCCACTCGGGTGGTCCCTTTGAACCTTCTTCCCATGTTGAGGATAATAGCCCGATTCTTGGTCTTCTTTGTGGTGGCAATGAGTGTTGTGATGTGGTGGGAGAACTGACTTGAGGTTTTGCGTTTGTGTTCCCAAATGTCGCGGTTAGCAAGAGTCGCCAACGACATTTCTTTTATCCAAAAAGGAAAGGTGAAAAAGCACAGGAAAGACCTTTAGAGATGTTTTTGATTTCGGGGGGTAGATTATGAAGAGGGAAGGTATTAGTATCCTTTTCATCCATGGTTTCCCATGGGCTCTTAATTACTTGCTAGATCACTTGCTTTTGTTTGAATGTGCTTGTGGTGTGTGTTTTGAAAGTATTTTTGAAAATGGAACTTCGTAATGGTTCTCGTTTCTATGAGAATGCCTACAAAGTGCTTGTTTCGAAAATAGTTCAAAAGTGTGTTTGGGAGATGTGTTTTTTGAAAGTATTTTGAAAATGGAACTTCTCAATGGTTCTCGTTTCTATAAGAATGCCAATAAAGTGTTTGTTTTGAAAATAGTTCAAAGGTGAGAGTGTGGGTGTATAAAAATGTTTTTGTTGTGAGCAAGCGAGTAACTAAGAGTGAATCTATCTACTCGAAAGGTCTTAAATGTGTTTTTCCTCCTCCTTTAGATGTTGGTATATTACAATTGTTTTGGTAAGAAGCCCCATCGTTGGATGTGAAGGGAAGAGTATGGGACGTTTGTATAGTCATAGAGGGAAACATACGGGACGTTTTAGAAATGTCGTTTGGGGACTAGATCATTTGCCGAAGGCAACATCGAGGGTCATCGAGGGACTACGATCTTTTATCGAGGGTCTTTGCTAAAACGTCCATGTTCGAGGGACATGACTATTTTTCCGATAAGCAACAAAGTGGGATTACCCTCAGGATGCATATGTGCAAAGTGTGTTTGATTGCATGCATTTAGTCTTGATTAGGGTTGTCTATTTTGTTTGTTTTCATGTCTTGCCATACACGCCTAATTACTAGCATTTATATTTGAAATTGATAAATTGCAGAAATGTAAAGTCCTACACTATTACAATATTTAGGGGATGGGGGTACATATGTATGAATGGGGATTGCAAGTAAAAAAGTCCTAAGTTACTATTACAACCATATTGAAATAATCTACAAGAAATGTAAAATGGACTTGTTTAGAAAATGTTTTTTCTTAAGGAAATAAATTAAAAGGAAAAATATTTTTATGTTTTTTATGTTAATAAAAAAAATGAAAAGGAAAATAAATGCAAAAATAGAAACAGTGTGTTGCTGCAAACAAAGAAACAAGGATCAGAAGTTCTGAAGCCAGGCGCGTGACTCAGAAGGAAGCGTCAGAATCAGAAGTTCTGATTTAGTACACTCTGAGTTCCTGCACAAAAACGTCAGAGGGAAAGGGAACAGAGGTTCTGGATTGATACACTCTGAAGTCCTGCAAAAACGTTAGAGGGAAAACACAGAGGTTCTGGGTGGTGTTCAGCTAGTGAACCAAAAGTCAGAAGTTCTGCATTACACTGAAACAGTGAGCAAACGTCAGCAATTCAGTGTATTTGACATGTAAAGAGAACTCATAAGTTATGTGTTGTTGTTAGAACAGTGAGTGAATTATCAGAAGTTCAGTGTGTGTTAATAGTGAGAAAAAATCATAAAAGTTTTGTGTGTTATCATCGTGTGAAAATCAGAAGTTCTATATTACATTTCAACTCTTCTCTCATATTAATCAGCATGTCAACAACTCATTCATTTTTGGTAAACAGCAAATCAGAAGAATAACAGCACAACAGTTCATAGAAGTTCTAACCCTAAGTCTGAGTCTAGCATTATTCTAGAAGTTCGGATCCATAGTTTTTCAGTTCATGCAATGATATGTACAACGTTAATACTATGATATTTACATACTAATGATGTTCATAAGGAAGAAAAAAAAGAAGTAAAGTCAGAAAGACTTACCTGGGGCGTGCTTGGAGTTTTGAGTGGCTGCCTTTGGATGTTCTGAGTCAGCAAGAGAGACGGAACCGTGGTTTGTGTTCTTTGATTCAAAGAGAAGAACAAAGATTTGTTTTTGTGTATGGGATTTCTGGATTTTTGTGGAGGTTTCACAACTTCTTTTCTCTCTTGATAGTTCTCTCTTTCCAAAAACCAGCTAACAGCCTTCAGCCTCTCGTCCCAAAAAGAAGCCCCCTTGAACGTATGATAGAGTCAAGTATTTATAGATGAATTTGTTGTGATATTTGAGAGGAAAACAAATAGGATTTGAACCCCTTTTGGCATCCTGTTCCTTTACTTTTTTTCAATACAGTTTTCGTATGCTAGTTTGGTGTAATCATGAGATGCAGACGTAGGCTGAGCTAGCTGTTGGTCATAGGTCTGCAGCAAGTTGTATAAACAAGGTTTTGGGATCTGGTCATGTTCTGACCAAAGCTTTGAAAATAGCCTTCAAGTGCTGAAGCGCTGCCTTGTCTTTGAAGCAAGCATGGTGGTTGTCAGCAGGAATTAAGGAAAAGCAAAAATTAAAGCATGGGCTTAGTAGCAAAGTTGCTATCCTAAGACAGTAGAGGTACACGTGGTGAGGATCCTTTGGATAAATACTCGGAAGGTGGTTGTGAGCATTAAATGATGATGAGACTTGTTACAACCAGAAATCCTGCAACGTGATACTCTACACCAAGGCTTTGTTCTGGATCAAAAGTTCTGCTTCAGTGTAGCATCCATCCTTTGATCTTTGTATCTTCTGATCCCAGTATATTCTGAAGGAGTTTTAGGCTTTGTTGCCTTCTTTGCATTTCTCTAGCAAACTCTGGCTGAACTTGCGTAACTGCTGAAAGAGCCATGTTCTGTTTAAAGATTACGTGTTGAACCACGTTTACAACCCCTAACTGAGTTGGTGTAGCTGCTGAAGAGCCACTTTCTGACTGAATGTTATGTGTTGAGCCACGTTTGCAACTTCTGACCGTTTATGCCTGGAGGTTGGTTCAGAAGTTCTGAAGTGCCATTTTTTCTTAAACACCCCCTTTTTTAAAGAAAAATTCTAAGTATTTAGAATTTAACTTTTTCCAAGGTAAAAATTTGACTTTTGAGATTGCAAATGACCACTTTGCTCTCGTACATGGTTTACTTGGAAAGGAATGATAATTCAGGGCTTGGATTTGTTTAAGAGGAACTCTGAGAATCCAGGATGATTTCCTGAAGAACGAGAAGGAAAATTTTGGGGTACAACAAGTGCCATCATTTATTGTTGTACTTTAGCTAAGCTGAGGAGAGTCTCTTGGAACTGTGTGTGTTGAGTCTGCAGATCTTTGACGGTTTGCTCTAGATCCATCTTATACTGAAATAAACAGTAAAAAGATGAGGAAACATGTATCGGAAAACCTGCTTATGATATGATACATGCTATATGGATGCAATGTTTTCAAGAACCTTAGGAGATTTAAATTTGCTAGCCAAAAAGGAAACAAACACAACAATTATATTAATAAATTCAAGAGTTACAACTGCCCCTTGGGCTTATAATGAAAAAGTAAAAAAGGGTGTCAAAAGACAAAAAAATATACTTCTAAAACAAAAGGCTCAAGTCTCCCAATGACGCTTCCTCTTTTGTGCAATGTATGCATTCAGGCTTCGCTCCTCATGAATTTGCCTTGTGAACTCCAACACTTTCTTATCGCTTACATAGAATCAAGCTTTAAAGTTGTTCCGTTCCCCCTTGAGTTGAATCCAATATCTCTGCAATTCCTCGAGGTTGGTAGGCATGTCAGGATGGAGAATGGTATAAGGAATATCTCCCTTGGCAATAGGGTCCACAACTATTGGTAGGATAGCTGGATGGCATCATGAGACTTTGAGCACAAGCTCGTACCTATTTGAGATAAGGCTCAAGAGGGATGGAATTCTTATGCCCCAAAGTCTTGCTATCAACCTTGTTTACCATGCCCCAAGCATGTACAAACCTTCAATGATAACCTTGGGCATCGTTCTCATAGTTGAATACAATACCCTGGATAAGCGCATCATTTGGACCATCTCTTCGAGCATAGCCAAATTGTCGTAGAGCCAGAGAAGGGTTATAAGTAATACCTCCCCTAATACCCAAGAGTGGAACATTGGGGAACTCCCCACAACGGTCAATGGTATTAATGTCTTGTTGAGATCGAGATCACCAATGGATAACTGCATGAGAAAGCGACATCAACCTTTTAGACCATCTCAAGCCTTATTTGTTCTTCAACACTGATTGAGGAAGGTGCGAAATAAACCACCTAGACAGCAACACATAAGAGCCGCTCTCTTCCTCATGGTGTGAGTCTGAAGACAATGTAGAATGTCTCCAATCAAAGTAGACATTGGGTTACGAGTAAGGAAAATTTTGACAGCATTCACATCCATGAGTTGGTCAGGGTTAGGAAAAATCACCAATCCATAGATTAGAAGAGCCAGGATCTCCTCAAAATCTTGTAAATCCATAGCATCCCAAAATAGTCGGGCCTTCTCCATCAGGAATTTAGACAAAAAGCCTTTGACCCCACTTCTTGTCTCCCAATTGGCTATAATGTCAGAACTCTTCAAATGTAAGGCCTTGACAATAATTTCAGGTCTTAGAGTTTCCTCTAAACCAGTGAATTGTATTTGATCGAGGACTGGTACCCCCAATAGTTGAGAGAATTCTTCCATTGTAGGAACCAATTAATAATCGGGAAAGGTGAAACAATTATGCACAATGTCAAAGAACTGAAATAGCACCATCATCACGTCTTTTTCAAAGCTTGAGGTAACCAGATTGAGAAGTCGACCATATCTTTTGGTGAACAGAGAATTTTCAGGAACCCTTGATGCTAACTCTTTGAGTGGAGGAGGCACCCTTACTTAGTTGATTCATATGGTATTTCTGCGAGTGGAAGACATATCCTACAAAACAGAATAAAGATAAATCTCTAGGTCCTTGAAATGTTTAGTGAAAATGCTATGGGATGATGTCATGATGCTTATGATGTTATGAACAAATAATCATTTACAAATAAAGCATACAATGCCTTAGGTTTAGGCTTGCATGGGGTTTATAGGTAAGTACCCTCTTGAAGTTTAGTTGGTTCAACATGTTCTAACAAAAGTAACTGGGTTCTAAGGAATCTCAATATCACTGATCTTTCTTCATTGGGCATTGTTTTAGCTCAAGCATCCAAATTGCGGCCAAAATATCCCAAAAGTCTGATCTCAATGAGTGCAGTATCGAGTATCAACCAACTTTATTCTTGCATCAAATCCATCTATCTCACTACTTTCTAATGGCCAAGTTGTTCAACTAAGATTCTACGGTCAGTTAGTGCTTCATGACACCACACAACGGCCCCGTATTCTCCTTGACTGGACTCAAGGGACACCAGTACCAACAAATATGTCACACTAACATAGCCATCACTTCAAGCATGTTGGTGTTACACTGCATAGTCCCCACGATCTATTTCTACTTACCTAATATGCCCCAAATCTGGGTATAGGATCTATACAAGAAATAAACCCATGCATAACCCATAAATTTAAAGCAAACAAGTAAAAGCAATAAAGGTGATCTTAGCTCTTAAGGTAACCCCACTTTTAGTTTATTTCCCAAGCAGAGTTTCCAGTTCTGTGATACGATGGGAGAACTGACTTGGGTGTTTTGCATTTTATCCCAATTGTTGCAGATAACAAGAGTCGCCACCGACTTTTATTTTATCCAATAAAGGAAAGGGTGAAAAGAACAGGAAAGACCTTTTGAGAATTCTCTTGAGTTCGGGGGGTAGGTTAGGAAAATGGAAGGTGTTAGCACCCTTTTCATCGGTAGTTATCTATGGGCTATTAATTGCTTGATCACTTTGAAATGCTTTATGTTTGTGTAAGTTTGAAAATATTTTGAAAATGCCTAAGTTTGGTAAACTTTGTAATTATTCTCGTATCGTTGAGAATATATACAAAATGTTTGTTTAAAAAGTGTTTTTGAAAGTGTGAGGTGTAAATGCTTTTGTTTGTGAGTAAGCAATTACGAGCAATCTACCTACTCAAAAAATCTTTGTTCTTTTCATCCTCCTTTAGATAGTTCTATTTTACCATCGATTGATAGAGAGACTTATCATTGGATGTGAGGGACGGGCGTGGGTGTACAGTCATAGAAGGCAATTTATAAGATGTTTTAGCAATTTTCGTAAGAGACTAAGATCATTTATCGAAGACACCATTGAAGGGTCATTGAGGGACTATGACCTTTTAATCGAGGGTCTTTTGCTAAAACATCTCACGTTCGAGGGACATGACTGTTTTTATTCGAGGCAACAAGTGTGGGTTACCCTAGAGGTGGAAGTGTGCAAGGTGTTTGATTTCAAGTATTTATCTTTGAATTAGGGTTTTGCTAATATTGATTTTAAATCATGACATGCAAACCCTAATTACTAACAATAATAAGGAAAGCGATAAATTATGAAATTTAAATGTCCTACGCTATTACAACGCTTTGGGAGTGGGGGGTACAAGTTTGTGAATAGGGGAGGAAGGCAATAAAACCCTATTACTATTAGAAACCATTGAATATGAATTACAATAATAATACACAAAAATGTAAAGATGAAGAAGAAAAGAAAATGATTTTTAGGGTTTTTGATGGAGAAAAAGGTCTTAGTAATTAACCTAATTAAACTAATTAAATTTATTTACAAAAGAAATTAATTAATTATTTAATCAAAACCTAAAATCTAAGTTAATTAAAATAAAACCTAAATATAATTTAATTTGTTTATAAAAATAATTAATATTAATGACAAAGAAAGTATTTTATAGTGTAGAAAAATAATAAAATTTAGTTATAAATATTAACAAAAAATAAAATAATATTTTTAATTAAATTAATTAAGAAAATATATTTTTGTATTTTAGTTTCTAAATAAAAATGAATAAATAAGTAAGGTATAGAAAATATAAAAGATGTGAGAAAATATTGGGCTAGGGGATTTAAAAAGAAAGATGGAAATTAAAAGTAGTAAAAAGGGCGCTAGGCCCAAATATGTGTTTTTGTTGAATTCAGAAAATAAAATAAAAATAAAAGATGGGCATGCATGTTATAAAGCAAAAAGGGGGTGAGAACAAGAAATTCAGATTAGGCCCAAGTTATGAATCCAGCGCCTATTTTGATCCCATATGGCTGACTTCTGATGGTCCATGGTTGGCAAGCACATTTGAGTCCTTGAATTAAATAGTTGGTAGATCTGATGGTCCAGTCTCAAGGTTGCATAACATGCGCGTGCTTCTTGATGTATTGAATCTGCAAGGAAATATTAAGAAAAAACCAAAAGGGTATCACTAGAGCTCGAACCCAGGTCCCTAGTAACAAATGGCAAACCCACGCTTCCTCTGCCACCGGGATGACTGTTTCATTCGGTATTAAGTAAAGTTGCATTAAATATAAAATGAACCCTTTCCAGAACACACTTCATCTTCTTCCTCGCGCCAGCATCTCCATTGTTACATTTTCAAATTTCTGATCTTCCTCGTTTCTCAACCATTTGCAAAAGTATAAACATGAAACTTGTTCCATTTTTTAATACGAATTCAACCATGTAAACAACTTAAACTATAAATCAAAGATGAACATTAATTTCTGTTGGTACCAAATAAAACCTAATTTTTTCATAAAGTTCAAACTCAAAATTTGCATCACTCAGACAACATAAATGAAAACTAAGGGTATTGTTATCTTCAGGGCTATAATGTCTATATTTTTTATTCACAAAGTAACCATTAATGATGCTTGTAGAGGGAGTTCAAAGTTGAGAAAACTTACCTCAAAATTGGAAATCGTGTATGGGGTTTGAGCACTTCTGAAGATGTGGTGATGATCTGAATAGCTTCATTGGACTCCAAGGAAGCTAATGCAACTCTTACTTTATGTTGAAAGTGGCTGAATCGTGCTGGAGAAGTCAATGTGCAGAGCTATGTTTTTGAGTTTGAAGATGAGGAAGATGGTGTTATAGTTGTTAAACAGGGATGTGGATGAGTTATATTTGATGTATGGAAGCTTTGAGAATGATTTAGAGGGAAAACACACAAGTGGATTGTGAGATTGAAGTTTTTGGCAATAAATGACAAGTTATGGAGGTTTGGATGCAGTTCTGAGTTTTAGGGAGTTTCAGGATGTTTCAAGGCTTGTGAATTTGGTGTTAGGTTTCAAATGGCTTCTCTATTTATAGGCAAGAGGTTTGACATCTTAAAGTAACCAGAATTTTGAGATAACATGTTATGGTTTGGTTGAAAATGAGAAATCAAGTTAAATGGATTTTCATAGTTCCAAGGTTCAAGTACAAGCATGGTATGAGTTTGTTAGGTGCATGGAGGTTTCTTCTTCTGTTTACAATGGAGTGTGATTAGAAGAAACAAGTGATAGGCTCAATGCATTTACTTATGCATAAAACTTGCTTTACAATAATGGAAATAGTAACTTTATGTCAAAAATGGGAAATCATCTTGGACAATGGCTCAAACACTTGGATAATTAGCTCAATAAATTGTGTAAATATTTAATTATGGAGTGATTTATAAGTTAGAAGGCTTGCAAAGCAATATTATGCAGCATAGCTATGGGATTAGGTTATGTGTTCTTCATGAAAATGCCTTGTAATTCAAGTTTATCATGCCAACTTCTTCTCTTCGATTCTCCAAGCTCAAGCATGATGATCTCTTAAATTTATTGGATATTTTGGAAAGATTGAAACATTATCTACAACCTTAATTTTGACCACTTTGGCTAAATCATCTTGGAACTAGGTGAAAATTGGTCAAGAAGTTAGGTCAAAAATCTGCCTAAACTTGTCAAAATTTTCACTAAGTGTTTAATGAAAAATGTCATGACTTTATGAGCTTATATCTTCAAACCTAAGCATTTTTTGGACATGAACCCTAAGGTAAAAAGTTTTATATATCATCAATATCTACAACTTTCATGTTGAAAGTTTTCCTTGAATCATCTTGCATCTTGGTGAAAAATTGTCATGAAGTAGTGAAATGATCAAGGTTAAAAACACTTAGAATTTTTTCTGTATTAGAAATCTTGACTTTTTTTGTTGAGTTTTTGACTTTCTTGATCATTAATGATCAAGTTTGAGATTTTTGAGTGCCTTGATGAATCTTGATCTTTGAAACTTAATGTTGACCAAAAAGTCAAAGTTTGACTTCTTGTGTATTAGTTGACTTTTCATCAGTTGATCAAACTTCAACTATCAATCCATTGATAATTTTGAAATGATTTGAACCATGAAATTAGGTAAAGATATTGTGTTTGAATCCTTGAGATCATTCTTCAAATCATTAGGTCATGTACTAGGTCAAAAATCACTGATCAGTCATTCTTAGTCAAAACCCTATTTTTGACAATTTTGCCCCTTTGACGATTTGTGTGCTTTTCTTGAGGCATTGTGATCAACCCTTGGTCAATTGATAAATATAACTTCAAAATGTTAATTTTGGCCAAAAATCATGAAGTTTGACAATATATTGACCACATTTGACTTTTTATCCAATACAGGTAATTTTCAATCATCTAAGCTATTGACTAAGCATATTTATGATGCAAGGCTTGAAACTTGGTATGAACAATCTTGAGGACCTATAATGAACCATGAAACTCACTTGAGGCATCAAAAGTCCAATTTTCCTTGAGAAAACTAAAACCCTAATTTGGAGGCTCAGTGCTTAGGAGGTGAGCTTGTTTGATCAAACCCTTGAGAACCCTTGAGCCTTTGAGATCTTTGGGGTGAGAAATGTCTTGAGAAAAGACAGAGAAAACTTTGGGGTACAACAATGAGGAATCCAGATGTAAGTTCTATCTTTCTATCTAGGCTACACATTTCACACCCTCAATGGGTTTCTCCCGTGCATCGCATCAAGAGACTTACACTAGCACATTGCACGATGAATCAGATCATTCCTAAATGGAATTCGATTCGCGACGAGTTACAACGGTGATATTGCCTATGTGGCGTCACAACTCCGTCCATCATCAAAATGCACGTGTGAGCGAACACATCAAGCACAATACAAAACACCATCTCGACAACACGGGCCTACCAGGCGAAAGCCTAGTGGAATTGCCTATGTGGCACCACTAGAGACGAGTTCCCGACATAATGTAGCCTACATGACATCACACCCTCTCCATACCAAGCACGCCGACATTCATGCCCGTTGGAAACGCCTTTTAAGACCCACTTGGGACACATCACAATGGTAGCTCAGGTGTGTATGACTTACCAAGAACGTCTATAGGATCCAACACCTCATCGCATTTGTAATAAAGGTCATAAGCGCATTACCACCTTCTAGCCTAGGTCTATTTCGATTCACGCATATATCAAATAGTCACATCAAGCCACCAAGGAAAACACATTCGAACGTTCAACCAGAATGAACAAAATCAAGCAAATGATCATATCATGACATTTATCATACAATGTGATCCCAACATAACACATGTAATAAACATACACATCAATGAGTTCTCATACATGATACTTATCATACAATGTGATTCGAATCATAATCGTACATGTTCATGTCATAAGCAAATAATGATTACACAAGGTTATACTCATGATACAATTCGACTACAAGCAATCACAAGAATCAAGGAGGCATCATGTACTCATTGTGGTACGGGACTTCACTCAAGGGATTACAATAATATACTTCTTTCCATAAGAGTGGACTGAGCAAAGGCACCTACGCTAAGCGCGATCTACGAAATGAAAAAAAACTAGAGTTGTAACAGCTTTGTCTTGAGCTCCCAAAGCCTCATTTTTGCACTTTAATCCAAGTATCCATATCATACCAGTAAGAAAAACAAGTTATTATATGCTAAACATCATTAGATCCAAACATGCATTAAGGATTTCTCAATCTAACCCTTATCCCCAAACATACAATTTTCCATCAATATCTCATTTTCTATCTAATGAGACTCACCTTGCATCAAAGGAGGTTTATATGATGATAAAACTGCCATTGAACTCCACTCTTGATCAAAGTTCCAGTTCCAAGTTCCTCAATCTCATAACTCCTTTATAATCCATTGTCACCATGAGTTTTCAAACTTCAATCATGTTTTCTCCTTCAATCACGTAGATTCCAAAACTTCAAGAATTTCTCAATCAGAGTTATAACTAAAGAGTTATGACCTTATTAGTGAGGGTTGCTCTTGGAGTGCGAAAATGAAGAATATAACTTTTCCTTCTCCCTCTTCTCTCTTTCAGCATAAAAATCTGGTTTGTTATATTCTTTCCACCAAATATGCCTTAAGATTCCATGCACTTATGTCTAATGTCCAATATGCCGTCCAACTTAAGTGTTATTTACCATAATGTCATATACTTACATTCTAACAATCCTTCTATGATTCTAATAATCCACTTATTTTCTCTTAACAACTCCATATATATATATATATATATATATATATATATATATATATATATATATATATATATATATATATATATATATATATATATATATATATATATATATATATATATATATATAGGGATGTTACACTTTTATTTGACATATTTTTTTTCCACCTCTTTCATTACTATCTCTTTATCTTTCTCTTTCTACAACTTCTTTCAATTCTTTCTCTTATCTTATGGGTAAGCTAAACCATTTGTATTTCTCTTTTTCTTTGTTATTTTTTCATTCTATTACTATTTCTTTATTTTAATTGCAATTTGTTTTTCATCACGGCTTCATTCTTTTTCATTCTATCTTTTTTCTCTATTTCTTTTTATATGAATGTTGATGTTTTCTCTGCACTTTAGAAATTATAATAGGAGGTTTAGCATGCTGATTGTTTTTTTAATTGTTGTTGGAGTTTTGTTTTGAGATTTTTAGATTCAGTTTTAACTATTATTCTATATGATTTCTAGATGATGCTGGTAGCAGTGAAATTTTTGGATGAAGTTTTGCTCTCAAGGTTCTACTCCCTCTTTCATTCTGATTATTTTATGTTAATTGTTGCAAATTGATAATATATTTTGAGTTGTAAAATAGATTGAGGGATTTGTGAACATTGATAATTTTTTTTTGATTACATAATATTAATATTATATCTCCATTTTTATGAAAGATATACTAAAATTTATAATTTGACTCTAAAGAAAGGGACTCAATGTAAAACTTGCAGGAATAATGTATATCCATACATGGAAACAATGGAAAGTAATTGAATGTTATATCTTATTTTTCACTTTGTATTTGATTTGATTTAATAATTAGAAATTTGATTGTTCTTTTGTTTACAAATAAGTTGCTTTGCAGGTTTGCATTATACTCTCTTTCAAAGTTGAATGATGGTATTTGTAAGTTTTTTCATGAGTGATTCTCTCACATTATAAATATATCGTGAAGACTACATTTATAACTGAGATGAACATGCCGAACTTTCTTTTTCTTTACAGGTCGTGGCTTTGAGCGTTTTAGGGACTAGAGGTTAAATATTTCTTCTGTTGTTAATGAATAGAATTTCAATAATATATCTCTTTTCGTTAATATGGACACTATCTTTTGTTACAGTTGATAGATATATAGAATTTTTTTTTTTGGAATAATTATGTATTAAAAAATAAATTCGCAAATAAACATGTTTCAGAAAAAATTACGTAAATAATCATGTTTCAGATGACTCCCCAAAGGAGGAGCCATCTCACTTGGCGCCTACACCTACTTTTTAAGGAGAGGTGTCATCTCACTTGGCGCCTAGGTGCTTAGGGCTTCCTAAGCCAAGTGAGATGACGCCTTAGTGCATTTTCTAGGGCAATTTTCGCGTTTTTTTTTCAATGCGGTGCATTACGTATTCGATATATGATCAACAAAATTGATTTTTTATTTACAAAATATGATTACACACATAACTATTACGTAAAAAAAACAGATTAATCAGTGGTCCCCGGAACCCGGTAATGACCCTCGGTTCCGCATCCCCGTCCTCGCCTTTCCCGTGCTGGGTTTCGTCGCGTTTCCTGTTGTGGCAGGGTTGATGGCCCAGCGAAGTCAATGCATTCCGGATCCATGAAATCAGTCAGATCTCCATATCTAAAATATCTGCTTTGGTACAGTCGGTTACCCATACCCTCAAAGTTTGGTCGTGTTGTCGGTGGGTGGGATTCCATGGTTGGTCTGTAGCATTGATCGTCTGAGTACGGGGGGTAGAAAGGAAATGGATCTTGGGGTGTTTGGTATTGAGAATGTTGGGTGGTTTGGTGATATTGTGGTTGATGGTAAGTTGGATCGGTTGGTTCATAATCTTCCGACATTCCCAGATCAGGGCTAAGGTTGGATATTGAGGGGCCCATATTGGGATATGCAGAAGACTGAAATTATGTGTGGGGTATGTGGGTGTGTTGGTATTGTGATTGAAATTGCGGTTGAGTGTGAGGCATTTGAGGGTATTGGTACTGAGGTGGTGATTGTGGTTCGTTGTGGGGCATGTGGGTGTAATTGTATTGTGGTGGTGACTGTGGTTGGGTGTTTGTGGTTCTGTTTCGTCTGGGGGGCTAGTGGGAAGTTGATGTGTGTTGGGTTTGTTGTTGGGGAAATGAGGGTTGTGCCCATTGTGTTCGTGGGTCAACCAAATACCTTGGATGAGACACGTGTATTTCAGGGGTACTAACTGATATGTACCAAGATAAATATTGATCTGTGTGTCGCATATTATCATGGTTGAGGAAAATAGGGAATTGCAAGACATGTCGGTGACGCCTCTGCCATATCTTACACCATTCTGGAGCAAAGTCTTTCCAGTTGGTAAGACCCTATTAGGCGTCGACCCTTTTGAGATGCCACGGGGACAAACAAATCGGATCGTTGGGTATCTCTTGATGCATTCCAAACTGCATCTTCACACGATCGCTGTGGTGCATCTCCATAACATTGAACCGTATGATTGCAGTCTTTGCGCTCCAAATTGCTGCATCCTCGGGGTTTGGTTCATGGCCCATACCCAAATATGGTCTCCAGACAAACTGCAGATAAAATTAAATCAAGTTAATGAAAACGTAATATATAAATAATTTAAAAGTAGAAAAGTTGAAAGGTACGACGTACATCATTCGGGCCAAGGTGATCCAATAGATTATGGTATAGTGCGACATTGAATCTTGGATTCTTGCCGTAATCCATACCTCTCACGCAATACCTAAAGGAAATGAAAAATATTTTATTTTTATCATATATTTGGTGAAGAGATGAATAGTAATAAATGATATAACTTGATGACTTACTTTGTTGCGTATGGGAAAATGAATGTGTTGTTGTTGACGGGGTTTAGGGACTCCATCCTCCACCAACCCCAGGCTTGAAGTAAAAAAGTGAAGCCATAAAATGTACATTTTTCCTTGATTGCATTTTTACACAAGGAATTGTATAGGTGGGCTAAAACAGCAGAATCCCAACTTTACTTTCTAGTTTTTTCGAAGTCTCTAAGTAAATTTAAATACATAAAATTTACACTATTTCCCGTACTTTCGGGAAATAAAAAGGTTCCAAATAGTATCATTATATAAGTTCTAGCTTTTATTACCTTGGCTAGCTCGGAGGAATTTTCGTTTAATTCCAGAGTCGCATAATGATTTTTTAGCTCAGTTAGTAGTATACCCTGACCTCTCGCACCACCACCGTCAACCATATCCCTGCCCAACAATTCTTTACATAGAGAATTGGGTTGTTGAACCGACCCGTTAACAATCTTACCATCGACAGGGAGACCCAATAACATGTACACGTCCTCTAGCGTGACGGTACATTCACCTATTGGTAGGTGAAATGTATGAGTCTCTGGTATCCACCTTTCCAACATTGCAAGTATGAACTTTGAATCAATTGTGCAGTTGGAGATCTTTATAACATTTCCAAAACCTGCATATTTCAGATATGGTACGATCAATGGGTCTAGAGCAAGGTAGTTGTGTGACTGGATTCTGAATCTTTTGGTATCCTAAGTTAATAATGTAAAAGGTGTAAGAGTAAGTAAGATGAACAAAGCACTACTAGAAGTATGAAAAATGTATAACTATAAAAGAAACTTACAAATACTGCAATGTTGTCCCTTGTGCCTCTGTGAGAATCGCCCATTGTGAGAAGAGTCATTGTTGAAAATTTGTGAGATTATGAAAGAGTTTGAAATTGTAAGAGATTATGAAAGAGTTTGTAACAGAGAGTGAGACGATTATGGATGCGAGAGAAGTATGTAATGCTATGTATTTATAGGCAAAAAATTGCATAGAGTAAGTGAGGTGGTAGGTGGGTGCATGCATGCATGATAAGTGTCACTCTTGCAGAGTAGGCACATGCTAGGTGGCAGTCTTGGAGAAGGCATCTCTAAATGCATGTAACACGATTGGACATGAACGGAGGCGCCATTGGACTTGGCGAAAGAGTACAAAATTGAAAGGTGTCGCCATCCCCATTGGCGAATAAGAGGTGGCATGGGTTGCAGAGTAGGCGCAGGCTAGGTGACAGACTTGGAGAAGGCATCTCTGAATGCATGTAACACTATCGGACGTGATGGGAGGAGCCTTAGAGGTTACAACCTTGGTTAATTCAAATTCAGTATGACCTATTTAGTCTTACATTTATCAAAACATTGATTCACTTAATCTCTCAAACACTAGAACATTCAAAAATTCTTGCAAATAACTCATAAACTTCAAACCTTCCAACCTTCAAACCTTCAAACATTCATACACAATGACCTCTGCACCCCAATATTGAAGAAGTGAAAAACACAAGAAGGGGGGGTTGAATTGTAAAACTTGAAATCAAATGCAGACAACACGTTATTTTTATCTTGGTTCGTTTGATCTCAAACTACTCCAGTCCACCCGTCAAGGTGATTTCGCCTCTCTCCAACGAGGTCTTAATCCACTATATTCAACTGAATACACAAACTGCTTTAACAACTGTCAAAGCCTTCTTGAGTCTAACCATAAACCGGTTTATCTCAAGGAAATTCTTTTACAGACAAATGAACAAAATGTGTGTTTGATGTTTTCTATAAAAACTATATATCACAATTGTGATAATACACAATATAAACCTTATAATGAACTCTACTGCTAATGCTATTGAGTAGGCGTGGTTGAAAGCTTTAGCAATTTGAGTGAGAGAGATTTCTTATGCGTGTGTGCATGAAAGATTATTAGTCATTTCTTTTCTCACTGACTTGTTTAAATAGCATAGGAATAGATACGTTGTTGTCCATAATTCCATTTCAATGCTCATAACGTTCTTTCCTTTTTGAGAAGATCTTTGTCTTTGATAAAGTCGTTGGTAATTAATCTGCCTTGAATGCATAGTAACATTGACACTTCAAAATGTTTTGCTTAATGAAAATTAGAGTTTTCTTGGCTTTAGCTTATTCTGGCGTTTCTGAGTGCTGATGATATGTTTAAGATCTTGATAAGAGTCAGAGTATGTTTTGCGCAGATTCTGTTCATCAGGCTTCAGCGTAGCACATGTATTGATCTTCTGATGTTGACATACCTTCCGATGCTGATGTTGATACTGATATTCTGATGCTGATTCCATCAGAGTTTCTGTAAATACACAACATAATTTTAAGTAGCATATATGTCTTATATAAATCTCATAATTCATTTAATCTTGTATTTTGTTATCATCAAAACTCTAACTGAGGGTTGTAGAATCAAACTATGTTCTAACAATCTCCCCCTTTTTGATGATGACAAAAACCAGATTTTTTCAATTAAAATAAAATGATGAAAGTTATCAGAGTTTAAGGATAGAGAGGAGTCGGTATCAGAGATAATCAATTAACGAATAAGGTATCAGAGATAAGAAGATAAGAAGTAAAAAGTGTCAGAGTGAACAGATGAGGAGTAAAAGGTATCAGAGTAATGAAGAGAAAAACTCCCCCTGAGTTGATTACTTCCCTTTGATTCCTTGAGACCTTGAGCATCGGAACTTTACTTGAACTTTCTTTGAGCATCAGAGTTTTACTTTATCAGAGTTCATCAGATTCTTGTACTTGTAAGCTTTTCAGAACAAAGAAATTCAAATATATAAGAATGTTAGAATGTTTGAGACTTTTGTCTCAGTAATCCGTTATTGAAAAATATCATTCTTTCTCCCCCTTTTTGTCAGTTATCAAAAAGCACAAATAATCAGAGTTAAAATGATCAAAGCAAAAAAAACATTTGTATTAAAACAGAAGCAACGAGAGTTTAGAAAAAGTAGAAATATTACTGACAAACATGTAAAGAAAACAAGGAAAACACAGGAAAATTCTAAGAAGAAGGAGGAAGTCGTGTGAACAGAGCTTCCAACATGCTCTTGATTTGATTGCTGGTTTCCTGTTGCTGAGATACCATGTTTGCTATAGAATCAATCTTGATATCCTGCTTGTCCATCCTTTCATTCATCAGCATATCAGATATCTTCAAATCCTCCAGAGCCTGCCTGTCAAGAGAGGAAGCTTGAGGATCTTCAGATACAGGCTGCTTCTCAGAGCTTTCTGTAGTTTCTTCTGCTTGACCCAAGTCTTCAGCTTGAATTACCTGTTCTTCTGCAGGTTGAACTTTAGATGTTGGACGCTTTTCAGACCAAGGCTCAATATCCAGATGGATAACTTCTTCCTTCAGCAGCTTGCTCAGAACTGGACCTTCCATTTCCTTCAGCAAATTGCTGAAGTTCTGTTGAGCCTGCCCATAGCTCTGGTCTTGCAGCTTGAAGGTTTCAGCACAAACCCATCTTCTGAATTTTGTCCAAAGGAAGTCTGATACAGCAGGGTCAACCACTTCCAGACTTGCTTGTTTCAAAGAAGTGATCCACTTCTGCATATCTGTTTCAAAGTTTAACATGCTGGAACCAACATCTGGTTGTTTCGGTTTAGGGATGGCTATTTTCTGGTTTATTGCAGCAAGGCGTTCAAAGACTGTTAGATCAATGACTGTCTTGCTGTGGTTTTCTGAATTTTTCTTAGGTGAGGGAGTGGGAGAGTCAGAAATGACGATTGGACTTGGGGGGTATTAGGTGTAGTTGTTTCTGGTGAAGAGGGTAGTTGAGACATGTTTACAGTGGTACCACATGGCAATTGAATGGCCAAAGGTTGTGGTTCAGGGGACTCAGAGGTTTGAGTCTCAGGTTGTGGAGTTTGTTCATGTTGAGGAGAGGGTGGATTAGTATCTGGTTGAGGAGAGGAAGGTTGTGGGATTTCTGGTATGGGAGAGAGTGGAGTTTCAGGTATTGGTGAGAGTGAGATGTCAGGTTGTGATGAGATGGGAATTTCTGTGTTTGGATTTGGATTTTCTGTTTGGGGAGCGGAAGTATGTTGGTCTATATCAAACAGAACTTGTGCAAGTTCTGGTTCTGGTATGGTTGCAGTGTTTGGATTTTGTGGTTTGGAGCGGGATCTTCTGAGGGTTAATGACTCAGAAGGGTCAAAGTCAATGTCAAAATCGTCAAAGGTTTGTGGTGTTGGGATATCAGTTGGAGTAGGAATGGGAGTAGGAACAGATGTGGAAACAACAGTTGAATTTAAAACAGTAACAGAAGCAGGATTACCTCTTTTCTTTGGAGTCTGCTGGGATGGTCCTTCTGTAGCAGCTTTCCTCTTCATCGTCTTCTTCAGAACAACCTCTGGTGCCTTCTGCTGAAGATCTTGAATATTCAGATTAGGTGTTGTACCATCAGCTTTACAGGCATCCAAATATCTCAAAATGATTTGAGGCTTAGAGTCAATCTCTGAGAACACATGGAAGTCGTCCAGAGGTACTCTTCTGCTGGAGATTTCAGCAAAAGGAGTGATGCTGGGCTCCTTCTTAATGTTCTCTATCAGCTTCATTTTCTTCAGATTTTTGGCATTCAGCTGCTTGCCAACAGAAGGTTCCAGGGTGCTGATCTCTTGTGCCTCTGTCAAATGTTCAATCAGCCTATTCTCAGTAAGAATATCTGATATTAGTCTTCCCAAGGGTATCCAATCCCTTTTAGTACGTTCTTCTTCCCTTGTCTCCTTGACACTTGTTCTGAGATGGTTGAACAGAAGATGAGCTAGATTAATCTTGACCTTCTGAGAAATAAAATAGATCAGAAACTGCTGATCTATGTTTATGTAATCAGGAGAGCTGGTAGGCTTCCTGTGGTTGAAACAACCCAGAATAATCTTTGCCCAAATTCTGTGCTTGTCTTTCAAGTCTCTTATCTTGTTGGAGGGAAGCCCCAGCGTGAAAATTTCCCTTGCAATTAGGGCAGCATCTTGACATCTTTCTACCATATCAATACAGCGAATACCACCTCCATTGTAGCCTATCAGACGAGCAATTAGGTCTTCAGTAATTACAATCTTCTTCCCCATTATGTAGGATGTAACTTGGTGATTTGAAGAAGAAGCGTGAATCCAAAATTCCTTAACCAAAATAGGAAAAGTTGGACCCACCAGCCTGTCAAAGTATTTCTCCCAACCTTGAGCTTGAATCTCTTTTGATAAATCAAAGCCATTTTCCTTTAGACTGTTGAAATCCACTATAATTTCTGACAGAACTTCAAGATTCTTAATAGGAGTGAGAAGCGTTCTGAGAGGAACTTCATATTTCTCAGATGATGAATCTTTCTGGGAACCTGATGAAGGATTGCTGGAAGAAGCCATGTTCACACGAGGATTTTTTGAAAAAGCTTTAAGGGGTTTCTTGAGAAAGAAGAACACAGAAATCAGAAATACTTAGTGAAAACGAAAGTGAAGGTAAAAGAGAGTGAATGGTGTGAAGTGTGTTTAAATAGATTTCTAAAAAGTTTTTTGGAAACGTAAACGTTTAAGAGAGAGAAATAAATCATGATTATTAGCATTTAATGATAGTTGATTTTAGGGGATTCAGAAAGATACTTAAACGGTTACCAATGACATGTGTCTCAATGCATCCAATCAGCGCTTTGCCTTTTCAGAAGCGTGAACGCGTGTTCAGCCTTAGGAAACAGCTGATGCATGGATGACACTTGTTTGCTTTAGTGAACAGCATATCTATCCTTGAACTGAAGCGCTCAGATCTTCATGAATAGATTCTGATACAATCTGCATTTCTAAAATTCTGAAAGAGGATTGATCAGAAGTTCACAGAGAAATAAACACAATTCTGAAGGTTAATATATAAAATTAAAACAGTTTTATTCTGGACAGAGCTTCATGCTGAGATGTTTCAGAATGAAGTTGAACCTATCTTCAGAAAGTGGTTTTGTGAAAATATCAGCCCATTGATGGTCTGTGTCAATAAATTTTAAATTTAAAATACCTTTCTGAATATAGTCCCTAATAAAATGATGTTTTATTTCTATATGCTTATCCCTAGAATGAAAAATTGGATTTTTACTTAAGCAAATAGCAGAGGTGTTATCACAGAGGATAGGAATGTTACTCTCATATATCTGGAAGTCCTCAAGTTGACTTTTCATCCAGAGCATTTGTGTGCTGCATCCAGCTGCTGCTATGTATTCAGCTTCTGCTGTTGATAGAGCAATTGTGGATTGTCCTTTGCTGGACCATGAGATCAGATTTTCTCCCAGAAACTGGCAGCTTCCAGAAGTGCTTTTACGCTCTACTCTGTCTCCAACAAATTCAGCATCACAGTATCCTACTAAGCTGTAATCACTAGATTTTCTATAAAACAGACCCAGATTAGTAGTACCTTTTAGATACTTGAAAATTCGCTTAACAGCTGTTAAGTGAGATTCTCTAGGATCTGATTGGAATCTTGCACAAATGCATATACTGAATAAAATATCAGGCCTTGAAGCTGTAAGATAAAGAAGAGAACCAATCATACCTCTGTAGACCTTCTGTTCTACCTTTTTACTTACCTCTTCTCTTTCCAGAATGCACGTGGGATGCATTGGAATCTTTGATGGCTTACATTCTGAGAGATCAAATTTCTTCAGAAGTTCTCTGACATATTTGCTCTGATGAATGTAAGTTCCTTCTAGGGTTTGATTGATCTGGCGACTAGAGCAAAGGTTTCTGTATAGTCTATCCCCTCTTGCTGACTATAACCTTGTGCTACCAATCGTGCTTTGTTTCTGATGACTTCACCTTGTTCATTCAGTTTGTTTCTGAACACCCATTTAGTTCCAATGACGTTGAATCCTTTTGGTTTAGGAACTAGATCCCATACGTCATTCCTTGTGAATTGATTCAGCTCCTCTTGCATTGCTAGAATCCAGTCACTGTCCAGAAGTGCTTCATCAATTGTTGATGGTTCAATTAGAGAAACAAGTCCCATGAGGGATTCTTCAGAGTTTCTGAAGCTGGCTCTTGTTCTGATTGGATCTTCCTTTCTTCCTAAGATGGTTTCTTCTGGGTGATCCATACTGCTTCTGGATGGTCTTTTCTGAGGTAGATCAACAGAAGATGCTGGATTGCTTGCAGTGCCTCTTTATGATGTTGAGGGAGTGTCTCCGTTAAGAGCTTCTGATGACTTATCTTTAGTACCTGTGAATTCAACTTCCATACCTGTAAGTAATTCATTCTGCTTTGACTTTTGAGAGTCAAGCTTATCATCAAAACAAACACTGATTGATTCTTCCACAATCTGTGTTTCTGTATTGTATACTATGTACCCTCTTGAGCATTCAGAGTATCCTAACATAATACACTTCTGTGCTTTAGAGTCAAACTTGTTCAAATAATTTTTAGTATTCAAAATAAACCAAGTACATCCAAATGGATGAAAATAAGAAATGTTGGGCTTTCTGTTCTTACACAATTCATATGGAGTCTTTTCAAGAATAGGTCTTATAGAGATTCTATTCTGAATGTAGCACGCTGTGTTTATTGCCTCTGCCCAGAAGATCTTAGCAACGTTAGTCTCGTTGATCATGGTTCTGGCCATTTCTTGCAATGTTCTGTTCTTTCGTTCTACAACTCCATTTTGCTGGGGAGTTCTAGGACAAGAGAAATCATGCAGAATGCCTTTGTCATTAAAAAATGATTCAAAATCTTTGTTTTCAAACTCTCCACCATGATCACTTCTGACTTTGATGATTCTAAGATCCTTTTCATTCTGAACTTGGTTGCAGAAGGTGACAAACACGGAGTGTGACTCGTCCCTGTGTCTTAAGAACTTTACCCATGTCCATTTGCTATAGTCATCTACGATTACTAACCCATATTTCTTGCCACTGACTGAAACAGTTTTAACTGGTCCAAATAAGTCAATGTGCAGAAGTTCTAATGGCTTAGAGGTGGAAACAACGTTTTTAGATTTGAAAGCTGGTTTTGCAAACTTTCCTTTCTGACATGCTTCACACAGAGCATCTGAATTGAACTTCAAGTTAGGAAGTCCTCTGACCAGATTGAGTTTGTTAATCTGAGATATTCTTCTCATACTAACATGCCCCAATCTTCTGTGCCAGATCCATTGCTCGTTGTTAACATACAGAAGACACTTTACATTCTGACTTTTCAGTTCAGAAATTTTTATTTTATAAATGTTGTTTCTCCTCTTTCCATTAAATAGGGTAGTCCCATCTTTCTGACTAACAGCTTTGCATGAATTTTGATTAAAGATTATATCATAACCGTTATCACTTAATTGACTTATGGATAACAGGTTATGCATTAATCCATCCACTAATAAAACATTACTTATAGAGGGAAGATTTCTGTTACCTAATGTTCCAGAGCCAATGATCTTTCCCCTTTGATTGCCTCCAAAGCCTACGTGGCCTCCAGGCTTAAGTTCCAGGCTTTGGAACATATGCCTTCTTCCCATCATGTGTCGTGAGCAGCCAGAGTCCAGGTACCATGACTGGTGTTTCTGCTTTGCTGCTAAAGATATCTACAACATGTATTATTTTATCCTTAGGTACCCATATTTTCTTGGGTCCTGATTTGTTAGTTTTACCAAAACTCTGGTTGAATTTTGGTTTGACAGAATAATTACTACTGGTATATTTAATGTCGTGTGTGTGCCCATATACAAAGTGTGAATTAAGTGGAGTTCGTTTAATAACTAAATCCATGGCATTCTTTGGTGTAGGTACCTTACCTTGGTATCCTATTCCTTTTCTGCCATTTCTGCTAACTCCATAGATCATTGAAGCCATCTTGCTTCTATCTATGTTTTTAGCTAGAAACTTCTGAAAGTTGTGATCATACTCCTTGATGATCTCATCAGCACTGCTGGGAGTTTCAGGAATTGTTTCCTTTTGAGAGTTTTATAATAGATTTTCTAATTTTGAAATTTTATTTTTCAACTCAGAATTCTCCAATTTGAGACTCTCAATTTTATCAGAGTCAGAAGCAAGATTCATTTTCAGGTTTCTGAATTTGACTCTGATCTGCTGATATCTTTCCAGAATCTCATTAAGGCTTTCAGCTAGTTCAGCCTTAGTAAAGTTAATAGCAAAGTCAGGAAATACCTCTTTTGTGTCTGATTCAGAGTCTGATTCAGAAGCTTCATTGTCTTCTGTTATGTTTGTCATGAGAGCTATGTTTGCTCTCTCATCATCTGATTCTGAGTCAACTTCAGATGTGTCAGAGTCATCCCATGTAACCATGAGACTTTTCTTCTTTTCCTTGCCAAACTTATTCTTGGGCTTTTCCCTCTGAAGCTTTGGGCAATCACTCTTGTAGTGTCCTTGCTCGTTACATTCATAGCAGATGATGTCTTTGTTGTATGGCTTTCTGCTTCCTGACGAGCCTTCAAATCTTATGTATCTAGAGGATGATTCTGACCTTCTGTATCTAGAGGAGGATTCATTCTGATTCTCTGATCTTCTTGGATTCCTGAACTTTCTTTGCCTCTACTTCCACAGTTGGTTCACCCTTCTGGAGAGGAGAGACAGTTCATCTTCTTCTGATGAGGACCCATCAGAGGTTTCTTCTACAGCCTGCAAAACTTCGGAGTCAGATTTTCTGTTGGATTTTAAAGCTAATGGCTTACCTTTCTTTTGAGGTTCATCAGCTTCTAGCTCTATCTCGTGACTTCTGAGGGAGCTGACAAGTTCCTCCAGAGAGATTTTGTTGAGATCCTTAGCTAGCTTCAGTGCTGTGACCATTGGCCTCCACTGTTTTGGCAAGCTTCTGATGATCTTCTTAACATGATCAGCAGTAGAATACCCTTTGTCCAGAACTTTGAGACCAGCAACCAGAATTTGAAATCTTGAGAACATTGTTTCAATTGATTCACTTTCTTCCATCTTGAATGCCTCATACTTCTGAATGAGCGCAAGAGCTTTAGTTTCTTTAACTTGAATGTTGCCTTCATGCGTCATTCTCAGAGAGTCAAACATATTCTTTGCAGTGTCTCTGTTTGATATCTTTTCATATTCATAGTAAGAGATGGCGCTGAGAAGAATTGTTCTTGCTTTGTGATGATTTCTGAAATCACGCTTTTGTTGATCAGACATTGCTTTCCTGTCAATCTTCTGACCACTTGCATTCACTGGGTGCATGTATCCATCAATCACCATATCCCACAGATCAGCATCGTGGGCCAGAAAGAAGCTTTCAATTTTGTCTTTCCAGTAATCAAAGTTCTCTCCATCAAAGACTGGAGGTTTTCCACTGAATCTCTCTCTTTCTTCATTGTTGTCATTGTTGATGTTTTGATGTGGTCCTGCCATAGTGTTTTTCAAACGCTGGATCTTGTACTGACACGGTTAAGTGTTATAAGCTCAGAACCAGGCGCTCTGATGCCAATTGAAGAAGTGAAAAACACAAGAAGGGGGAGTTGAATTGTAAAACTTGAAATCAAATGCAGACAACACGTTATTTTTATCCTGGTTCATTTGATCTCAAACTACTCTAGTCCACCCGTCAAGGTGATTTCGCCTCTCTCCAACGAGGTCTTAATCCACTATATTCAACTGAATACACAAACTGCTTTAACAACTGTCAAAGCCTTCTTGAGTCTAACCACAGACCGATTTATCTCAAGGAAATTCTTTTACAGACAAATGAACAAAATGTGTATTTGATGTTTTCTATAAAAACTATATATCACAACTGTGATAATACACAATATGAAGCTTATAATGAACTCTACTGCTAATGCTATTGAGTAGGCGTGGTTGAAAGCTTTAGTAATTTGAGTGAGAGAGATTTCTTATGCGTGCGTGTGTGAAAGAGTATTAGCCATTTCTTTTCTCACTGACTTGTTTAAATAGCATAGGAATAGATACGTTGCTGTCCATAATTCCATTTCAATGCTCATAACGTTCTTTCCTTTTTGAGAAGATCTTTGTCTTTGATAAAGCCGTTGGTAATTAATCTGCCTTGAATGCATAGTAACGTTGACAGTTCAGAATGTTCTGCTTAATGAAAATCAGAGTGTTCTTGGCTTTAGCTTATTCTGGCGTTTCTGAGTGCTGATGACATGGTTAAGATCTTTATCAGAGTCAGAGTATGTTTTGCGTAGATTCTGTTCATCTGGCTTCAGCGTAGCACATGTATTGATCTTCTGATGCTGACATACCTTCTGATGCTGATGTTGATACTGATATTCTGATGTTGATTCCATCAGAGTTTCTGTAAATACACAACATAATTTTAAGTAGCATATATGTCTTATATAAATCTCATAATTCATTTAATCTTGTATTTTGTTATCATCAAAACTCTAATTGAGGGTTGTAGAATCAAACTATGTTCTAACAAATATGTCATCATTGCACATTTCAACGGTGAGACATACATTTGTCCCGCCTCTGGGTTTCTGTTTAGAGACACAGACAACATCTAATTTTGCTTAAACAGGAAATACAGTTTCTTGTACTTCAAAAAACGATTGGAGGGAAAACTTGGACGAAGCCCCGTGACAAAAATATTTTATCAGAATTTGGTTTTTTGGTAACAACCAAATAATATTTTATAAGGTTGAGGTTCAAGATGACAAAGATCTTCAGAATATATTTTCCAGTCATGAGTATTTTGGGTACGACTCTATTGAGTTGTACATTATGCTGCGAGAGCCTCAGCTGTCACAAGTGGTTGATCCTTTGGAGACCGAACAAGCAGAAGTAGATGCAGTTGATGAAGAAGAAGAAGATGACGAGTTGGAGTTTGACGAAATGGTCAATGATGATTCCGAAGACGAAGGGATACCTGGTATTCCTGCAAACGAGATCTACACCCCACCTCCGCACATGAAAAACTTCAACATGGGCGGAGATGAACCATCTTCTGATTTATTTTTCAATCTGTATATGCAGTCGGATGAAAACTTAAAAGAGAAAGACAAATTTCGTAACAGAGAAGAATGTATCAGAGCCATCAAAAAATTCCGCATGCTTAACTCGGTCGATTTTAAGGTGGACCGTGTAAATCCAGAAAGGTACAAGATCAAGTGTGTCCACCCTGATTGTATGTTCAAGCTCATTGCATCATACAGATTAAGAGGTGATTGTTGGGTCATATGTTCCATGTCTACCCACACTTGTGTCAGTTCTACTCAATCACAGGATCATCGAGAACTTAATTATGATCTCATTTGTCAAGAAATCCCACCACTCGTCAACAACGATCCATCTTTGAAGGTGAAAACCATAATCTCCCACATCACTATGGTTTTTAACTACACTGCGTCTTACCGAAAGGCGTGGTTAGCAAAGACCAAGGCAATTGAAAAGGTATATGGAAACTGGGAGGAGTCATACCAAGAACTTCCTCTCTACCTGAATGCACTCCAGACTTATTCTCCGGGTACTATTTACATTCTGGAAACAGTGCCAGCATACGCCCCGGATGGTAGTCAACTCAATGGAAATGGAATATCCAGTCGAGTGTTTTGGGCATTTCAACCTTGCATCATAAGGTTTGCGCCATGCAAACCAATTATACAAATTAATGGGACTTGGTTGTATCGGAAATACAAAGGCACGCTACTGATGGAAGTTGCACAAGATGGCAACAACAACATTTTCCCAATTGCCTTTGCCCTAGTCGAGGGGGAGACTGGTGGTGCTTGGAGTTTTTTTCTGAAAAATCTGCGAACACACGTGGCTCCTCAACCAGATCTCTGTTTGATCTCGGATAGACATGCATTCATTGAAAGTGCATACAATAATCCTATAAACGGTTGGCATGACCCTCCTTCTACGCATGTCTATTGCGTTAGACATATCGTCCAAAATTTCACGAGGGAGATCAAAGACAAAACACTAAGGAAAGCGGTTATGAATGCGGGATATACATTCATACAACCAACGTTCAAATATTATCTCAACGAGATCCATTTGTCAAATCCGGAAGCCAGTAGGTGGATCGACAATATTTTTGTAGAAAAATGGACTAGGTCATACGAAAATGGCCAAAGATGGGGCCACGTGACAACAAATCTAATTGAATCGATGAATGGGGTATTCAAAGGCATACGAAACCTCTCAATCACTGCTTTGGTAAAATCAACATATTTTAGGATGGCTTCGTTGTTTGCCAAAAGAGGTGAAATGTGGAATGCGGTGTTGCAATCTGGACAACTATGGAGTGAAAGCTGCATGAAGTACATTAAGGCAGAAAGTGCCAAAGCCAACACCCATATGGTTATACGGTTTGACCGACACAGCCACAACTTCATTGTGAAAGAGACAATCGACCACAACGAGTTCCTGCCAAGATAAGAATATAGGGTTGTACTACCTTCTCGTTGGTGCGATTGTGGCAAGTTTCAAGCCATTCGTATGCCTTGCTCTCATGTCATTGTCGCGTGTGCCTATACTCATCAAGACGCGTTACAACTTCTGTCACACAATTACAAATCTGAAGCGTTGCTCAACGTTTACAACAACAACTTCCCTTTGGTAGCAAAACCAGATTATTGGCCTGCATACGAAGGCGAAATAGTAGGGCATAATGACCAAATGCGAAGGAATAAAAAGGGTCGTCCCAAAAGTAAGGTCATCACAACCGAAATGGACTCCCTTGACAAGCTGGAAAGAAAGTGTGGTTTATGTCATCAGGTCAGACACAATCACAAAAATTGTCTGAATCGGGCTACTGCCTCAACCACATAAAAATTATGTTACATAAAATATTTCCTTTATTATGTTGTAAACATTAGGGTTTTTCGTTAACAGTATTTGTTACAATAAACATTGCGCGAACAAGAAAAAAAACACGATATTCCGTCTACGAAATTACAACTGTTAAAACAATATCATCTGACCCATGCATCATCAACATTACGTCGCTGTCTGTTTTGACTTCCTCCAACCAAACATTAGGTCTTCTTGTCGCATGTGAGGTTGATGTTCGTCTTCTCTGAATCCTTTTAATTTCCCCCCTCCATGATGTCTCCATCTAGCCATCGCATCAACTCCCGCTTCAGACGCTCCATGGAGTGAATGTGCCAGAATTTCATTTTTATCAGAGGTTTTGTGGCAGAGAAGATAACGTAACCATCTCTGGTAAAAATCATGGGCGATGTCATGACGCAAATCCCAGAGTAAAAAATAATAAAACAGTGCGAGAAAGTGTGAGAAATGATAGAGAAACAGACGAATTATTTATAAAAATAGCATTTTGCCCTATGAGCCAAGTGAGATGGCGCCTCCTCTCACTTTTAAAGTGTAGGCGCCATCTCACTTGGCTAAAAGAGAGAGGAGGCGCCAAGTGGGATGGCGCCTAGGGATAAATGCTTAGTGGAGGCGCCAAGTGAGATGGCTCCTTCTTTGGAGAGTCATCTGAAACATGGTTATTTGCGTAATTTTTTTCGAAACATAGTTATTTGTGATTTTTTTTAATACTTAGTTATTCCAAAAAAAAAATCAGATATATAGCTTAATTTTAGTTTCACCTTTTCTTATTGGATTAAATTTAAATATATCATTATTAGTTAAACTGAATTAATTGTTTTTGTAACTGTGAGATGTAGAAACAAATGTTGCAAAGAAGATCAATGAAGCAATTGCATATTTGTTTGAGAAAAAAGACAAATAATAAGGTTGAATGAGTTAATTAGATTGGTGAATTCATATTGACTCAAATTTTGGAGAATTTGGAGCAGTTCATTTTCCTTTCATATATTTGGTAATTATGTGCTTTTGACAAATTTACTTCCACCAATCGAAGATGGCTTACGCTTCTTTCGTTCGCTCAAATTTTAGAGTACAAGGCTGATTGAACTTCATCAAAGGACAACGACTCTCTTCCATATACACTGCTACAAAACGCGCAAACAATAATGCCCAGTTTACCACGGTTATTCTCAACACTATGGTGACATCTCTAACTCCAGGCGCTAATATTTTATTTTATTTTTTATTAAAAGTTGTTAGCATCTAATAACGGTTGCCGCCATAACCGTAGTTATGGAATCTAGGCTTTCTTAAGTCCGAAGCTCAATGTCCTCGCATATATTAATTATTTAACGTTAAGGCATGTCTTTTCTATTATATTTATTTATAATATATAAAATAAAAGGTTACGAATTCTGTTGTTTAGTTTAATAGTTGCGATATATATATATATATATATATATATATATATATATATATATATCACCACAGTTGATAACGTCAACTGTTGTGAGTATATTTATATATAAGCGAATTAACTCTCGCTCTTTCACAGTAGCACCATATCTTTCACATTAAAATCTTATAACCCATTTTTCTCTTCTTCTTCATCATTAACATTTCCATTCTACATTATAGTCGTCGATCTTGTTTTTCTTACATAAAGATATTCTTCTTTTTCCTTTATTCTCTCGTTTTCGTGTATGTTGTTGTTATATTTCACATGGTTTGCCTATTAATTTCTTCTTGTTAGATAGTTTAGGATTCTTTTATTATTGTATGTTGCTCTATGTTGTTGTTGCATGTTGTTTTGTTGACATATATAAATTTATGGTTTTACATGTTGATAATTTTCATGGTGTTTGTAGGACTCAAGAATAGTGAATGAAGAAACAACAACAATAATAAACTTCATCTAGTTTTATATGCTATGAAAAGAAATATAAGAAGTATGAAGCTATTGTGTTAACTCCATCCACCTTATATTTCTTTCTCATGACTTCACAAACTAGATGAACCGCATATGGTGATGATGATGGTCGTAGCAAGCGTAAAGTATTAGTTGATAAGGTACATAGGATTTATGTAGCAATGGAGAAAAATATAAGAAGTATGAAGTCATTGTTGAAGCTTCATACACCTTGTACTTCTTCCTCATTATTGTTAAAATGTTTATTTTTGTTTATTGTGTCACACATATTTGTTGTGTTGTTGTATGATGTTTTTGTTGACAAATATTCTCAAAACAACAACAAAATATTGCTAAGTCATAAGAAAAAGACTTTTTGTGACTTATCAATATTTTATTCTTTAAATTCTTATACAGGTTGACAGAAGATGAAATTTAGTTTATTATATACTATGTATATTGTTTGTTTCACTAAGCTCTTTATGAAAATCAATCATTTAAAATGACATAGAAACTTATAATCTGAAAGTTAAGATGTATTTGAAAACCTACTTAAAGACACCTCTGTATTTTGAATTGCACGCGTCTCATTCAACATATTTTATGTTTCTTATCCCATAATATATGGTTCAATGGTCAGTTTCCTACAATACATTAATATCCACTATTCTACTTTACCTCGTCGTAGTCGTTATCATCGTGATTGTTAAGATCATGATTACTATGATGATAAGTCATCATAACAATCGCAATGATAAGCAACGATGATTAGGTAAACAAAAATAAAAGATATTGATGTATTGTAGGACCTCGATAATTGAACCATATATTATGGGTTAAAGAACATAAAATATGCAAAATAAGACGCGTGTAATTCGAATTACAATGGTGTCGTTAAGTTGGTTTTCAAGAATAACTTAATTTTCAGATTATATAGTTCTTTACCAATTTAGTGGTTGTATTTCTTTGATGAGTTGTATGGTAAAACAAGTAATATACATCGGTATATAATAAATTATGGGTATCTTCCACAACGATTTTCTATTTTAACTGTCATTTAATGTAATTTATTTACTGTTGTTGGGTTTCTAATTCAGTACCGTATATATCACAATGGTGGATAAGCATAACCGTTGTCGTATCATGCGCGCTTTCTAGTATACTCCAACGGTCCCAGGACCGTGATTGTTATGAACAAATTTACAACAACACTCTACATAATAACGCATGTACCTGCATAATTATATATATGTTCCAACTGCTGTTAAATGGGTTTTCGTAGTAGTGACAAGAGAGTTTCTTTGAACTGAGGCGATTGACCAACGAGTACAGAGCTTGCCCTTCACTCATCTTGAATGAATACTTTGCTTGCTTCAGGTAGAGGAGATTGACCAACGATTTGGTGATGTACAAACTTTCGAGTTTTTTCCAAAGGCCTGATTTCACCGTCTCCTTCGAAACCTGTCGAAAAACCTTATCACCAAGGCTAAATAGGATGGCGTTGTGGATTTTCTCTACAATAACCATTTTTTTCTTTATTCTTTAACGTAACGTCCATGGTTGCGGCTCTCTTCAACGCTTCTAAACAACCCTGCTGAACAAGTAGGGTTTTCATCTTCAAGCGTCACATACCAAAATCGTTGACTCCGTTAAATTTTTCATTACCTTACTTTGTTGACGACATCTTCTCCATGCTCACCACACCAATTTATTGTGAAAAACGATACGAAATGACAAAGTATAAACAGTTTCATTGACGACAAGAAACCCGCAAGGATAGAAAAGAAGAAAACAATAAGATTGACTATAAACTATTATTCTTTACTTTCTATTTGAAACAAGATTACAAATGTTACAGAATAACAAGTAGCCTCTCTCACCCTAATTAAGATTTACAATATGGAATGATGAAAGACTAATATGTTATTTATAAGAAAACTATCATACTAAACTAATGAAATTTTATACACACACACTCATTATAAACTAACTTATGGAACAAAATAACATAAACAATTGGGCATAACAAACATGCTCAATCTAACATGCTAATAATCCTAATATTTCGACTACTGCATACTTCAACTACAATATTGCAGGTCTTCAACTCCAACATGCGAACCAGCTTCGACTTCATACTTAGATCCTGTCGAATTATCGAACCAAAAAACTATCTTTCAATTCTAGAGTTCGATCCAATATCTCATAATATTCATTAATAAAAAATATGAGAAAAAAAATATAAGATGATGTTTCAAATAATTGAATTTTTTAATTCCCCTGCAACAACCATAATGTGAACATAAAAGGAACATTAAGTGAAAGAAACCTTTTTATATTTTATTAACATGTTGAGTTATTCCTATTTCCAAATGATACGAGTAATTGCAGTACGTTGGCTTATAAAAGTATACAAAGAGGTGATCATTTCAAACATCCAGAGTAGCAGCAAATTAATTATTTGCTCTTTCAAATTCCAATTGTGACAATGTCTGCTGGTAGCAGCAGAGATGGAAACGAAGAGCTAACCATTTATCGTCAATACATACATGATATACCAACACATGGAATCCATTTCGACCTCCTCAAGTTCACACAAATCGACTTCATTCTGAGCTTTGCCATTGAGCACTATGATAAACATGGAAAAGGCGACGGATGTTTCCAGCCCATTTGGAATGTTGATGGTGAAAGTATTGAATGGGTGAAAAAGCTGAAAGAAGATCATCCAGAAGTGAGGGTGTTTATCAGCATTGGAGGTGTTGGCTCTGAATTTCCGTTCAATCCTGCAAAAAAATATAAATGGATACACAACGCCCTGGAAACCATCACAAAAATCATCCTTCTCTACAGAAACACAATAGACGGTATTGATATTCATTATGACGTCATCAATTCAAGTAAAGATGATTTTTCCTTTTGTATTGGCGAAGTTATAAAACAGCTAAAAAACGATAGAAAATTATCTATCAATGTTGTGTCGATTGCTCCAACAAAACTGGTGGAACCATACTACTTAAAATTGTATAAGGACAACAAACTCGTTATTGACTTGATTGATTATCAGTTCTACAATCAGAAATTCTCTTCAAAGGAACAAGTTGTAGAGCTATGTAAAAAACTGGTAATTGATTACGATCCAGCTAAAGTCATAGCAGGAGAATGCATTCCTGTTCACACTATGCTTGAAGAGGGCATCAAATATCTCATCGAACACAAATTAATTGCTGGTATTTTCGTTTGGACGTTTTTGACTTTACCAGTGGACCCGATACTTCCTCTCTAGAGAAAATGCTACAAGACCTCTAATTAACCTAGCAATGATTTATTAGCTAATAATCAGTCTTCCGTTTTCGCCTCGAATATTACAATAATAGTTGGGTCTATGTTGAAATAATATTACAATTTCTTGTTTTCTTTTTATCATTTTGTTGCAAGTGCAGAACTAGTTTGGTTGTATAATTATATGCAATGCTTTACGTTTTCCTTTCTTTACATGGCTATTTCGGTGCCTTTGAATTCATTATTTTTTAAGTAAAAAAAACATATATATATATATATATATATATATATATATATATATATATATATATATATATATATATATATATATATATATATATATATATATATATATATATATATATATATATATATATATATATATATATATAGACATAGAGAGAGAGGTATTCAAATTTTCTTATTGAAAAAACACATTTCACTTTTATATTAACTTTAACAAAAGATTATTTGTGAATAGAAATAAGGCTTTCTTCTTAGAATAAGAAAAATAAATCAGAAAGTAATTTGTTTTCATTAGATATAATTAGTTAGTATAACTACTTGTATAGTTCTGTAATCTCTAAATATACAAGAAATAATAATGAGAAAGATATCAAGTCAATTTTTATGATATGGTATCAATAAGGGTTCGATTAAACCTATAAATCTTGGTTATCTTGGATGAACAGCGAAACCCCCACTTGATCGCTCTCTAAATTGTGTTTCTCCTTTGTATTTGTCTCGAAATTCTTTCTTTATCTCGGTTGTCGTCTCGTGATTTCTTCAGTGTTGTTGTTTTATGATTCCATTGTGATTTGCGATTCTGTTTCGGCATTCTCAGCAATTGTAGATAGTACTTGGCAATTTTGTTTCGATTTTTTGGGTGATTCTATTATGTGTTCATTGTTTTCTATGATTTTGTTTGGTGTTTGACCTATCGTGGTTTCAATATTCGTTCGCGGTTTGTTTGTTCGTGGTCTCACGGTTTCCTTGTTCGTGGTCTTGTGGTTTCCGTTCGTGGTATCTCTATGGTTTTGCTCGTTTGGTGTGGTTACTCTTTTTTTTTTTACATTTTAATAATTTTAGTTGTTTGTTGCTGCAGTATAGCGGAAAGCAAAAAGTAAGTTATTAATTTATCGGGTGATATTTAGGTTATATCGTATCGTGTCCACAGAGATTGGTGTATTGAAATGACGTTCGATAAATCTATCGTTAATGAGTTTCGTGGTTGAATGGGTTGTATGGAAAATGTATCAACAAAAAATAAATGTAAACAAAAACTATAAAGGATAGACAACTTATCCGGTATGAATGTACATTACTCATCACAAACTTAAATATATCGATCAGTTACACTCAACCTACTGTACTCGTCAAAATCATCACAGACACCACAAGATGTATCCACAATGAAGGTTATGTCTAACGCCAAGTCGTGAGACCAACCATATTACTCTATCGGTAATGTCTTGCGCTCTACAACAATACAGAGGCATTAAGCTTTAGCACCCAAAGTGAATATTAGCTCTAAATCTATCTCTAAAATCTAGAAACTACTAGATATCCATCCCTAATCAATATTTGTAAGGTATATGTCTATGACAACCCAAATCCAAACATAAAGCAAAAAGATCAAAGAAGACATCAAGATTGATTTGTAAAGTAAGTTTTATACAACACCATGATCAACAAATATACATATGTTCAAAGTAAATATACAAACAATACCCCAAAAAAGAGAAATACAAAGAGGGGAGAAGAGATAAACCACAAATCTTCCGGTGTGTCAGCGTTGGTCGAAGAGAAATCCACCTCCAATCATCCTTAAACAATGCCCTAATATTGTTTTCTAAGCTAATCTATCAAAAAACGAAGGTTTGATTAGTTGGGAACAAATACCCCCAAAACATAACCTAAAAATGTGTATTTTGGCCCGTTTAATGCAATTATGTCCAGAGGACCGCGCTAAGCGGCATAATCCCGCTAAGCACACTCTACTGTCATGAGGAAAAAATCAGCTTTTTGTTTTCGCCATAACTTGAGAATTGTAACTCCGATTTATGCTCAGTTTGAAGCGTTGGAAAGCTTATTCAATTATCTATCTAAAAATGCCTAAATATCAATCAAATTGATGATTTATTATTATTTAATTTTGAGTCTTATTCATTGATGAGTTGTTCAAAATCGCGCGTCTGAAGCCGTGTCTTCGACACTTTATTGCTCATGCTCCAAATATGCAACAAATATCTATAAAATGAATGGAAAAACATCAAAGATACACTATATACACAAAAGTACAAATTAAACGTATTTACACAAAAGTCGAATTTATTCAATGATATTTATAACAAAAAGTAGATAAGTGCAACAAAAAATATATAAAAAAAAGTAATTAAAGCACAAATAATAAGAATTTGATTTCATCATAAAAGTTTAATAATAAATGAGTTAATGGTATGATAAACTTTTTAAATTTTAATTATTACATAAAAATAGTCTATAAAATTTATACTAAACTAAATTGAAATAAAATTATAAAGGTTAATAAATAACTAAGAAAATAAAATTTGATTTAAAATTTGATTATAAAATTTTAATTAATTACATAAAAATTGATTTATAATTAAAATTGGAGAAATACTAATTGTCACAAAAATTATACTATAAATCTATTGTGAACCTATGTAAAAATGACGAGGTCATATCAAAAAATGTTTAAATACAATTTCATAAGTGTGGTTTATATTTTTTTTAATAAAAATTTAACAAATACATTTAAATATCCATTAAACAGTAAAATTAGAAGAAAAATTTATATATATAAAAAAAATTATATATTTATCATATTTTTATTAGAACAAAAATTACCTAATGAATTATATCTAAATTTTTCCCTTTAATAAATTGCAATGAAAGAATCCACTGTTCCTATAAAAAAAAATTTGTAATTGAAAATTTCGTTTGACCTTAGTATTGAACCGCCATCACTATCACTAAGCTTGCAAAGAAAGGGGCTGGGATAGTAAAAACGAATTCTCATTAAATTTCGGTAACTAATATATATTTTATTATTTCAGTATTAAATTTTTTTAAGTATACTTCCTAAATTGAGGTCTTCATTAAAAAATTTTAAGCATACTTCCTAAATTGAGGTCTTCATTTTTTTGAAGTTCAAGGAAGTGGGCCTGCTTGTCTGGATTCGCGATCGGTCCTAGAAAAGAAGAGTATTTATTAATTAGGGAAGAATTGGCTTGAAAAGAACATATATTTTGAATTTCCTATATAGAAAAAATGTACAAATATGAGAATATTCCCAAATAAAAATATGACAATAAATATAAGAATACGATGTTTCAAATGGTTGAACTTGTTAATTCCCCTAACAACTATATTGTGAACCTAGTTGAAACAAGAAATGAAAGAAAGGTTATTATATTTAATTAACATGTTGAGTTATTCCTATTTTCCCATTCGTATGACATAAGTAATTATCACATATATAATACAATATTTTAATTTTGTTGAAACTCACCCCATATTACTCGGTATTAACCTTCACCTTGATAAATATTTTTCTCTAACCACCATTGTGTGAACAATCATTATTGCATAACTATGATACATAAAATCAATTAATAATTAATAGGGAGGAAATGTTTATACATAGTACCTTGAAGAGTATAACTATAATTACCTTGAAGATTCTAATTAGAAAATTTTTTAAAATTTTTTAAAATTTTTAAAAAATATCTTTTATTATTTCACACCTTATTTTAATTTTCCATAATTTTTATTTTTATTTTTACTATTTTATTTGATTTTTCTCATATTTTCTTTATTTTAATTATTTAAAATTAGTTTTTGATTTTAAAAATATTAAAAAAGATTCTAAAAATAATTTGAATAATTTCTATTTTTTTATGATTTTATTTCCAATTTATTTAATGTTTAGATTTTTTTTTCTATTTTTTCTTTCATTTCTATTTATATATCAATTTAAAAATACTTTCTCATGCATTTCAATTGCATTTTAATTTTGTTATATTCCGGTGTTTTGGATCATTGATATTTAGATCATAAGTCTCATCAATACCAATGGGCTTTGGATATTGATGCAGTAGAATGAACCTTCGTTATTTCAAATATACTATTAAATGATTAATTGAATCATTTTTTATATTTTGAGTTGACAATAGGTTTGTCACTTTAATCCACCAATAGAGGCGATTGATCTTGATGATGACTTGATCCCAAGTTGTGATTCAATTTAAGTTGTTGATTCTTTTCTTCTTCATATTTCTTCTTTTTTCTTTTTGATCAATTGGGTGGTGATGAATTCATCTTGTTCAATTAGATTTGGATTGATGCTTGATGAACTTTCATCATTTCAAATTTAACTCTAAGTGATCAATTGATCACTCAAGATACTTTGAAATAGTAATAAGTTTATCTCAAGGTATCATGAAGGATTTGATCGATGTAATGATCTCATATCCTCGATTTAGTCTTGATCACATTGCTTTTAAACCATGGTGTGCATTATATGCAGTTTCAGATAGATTCATTTGATAGTTTGGGTTTATCTGTCTGTTTTTGTGTGTTTTATCTAATGAAGAGACCATTATCTATGACTTTGAAGTTTTCATCTGATGCATGAGAATTCATATGTGCCATGTGATTTATCTCATGCTTTGTTTTCATCTAAGACCTTGAGCGTTCATCTGATGCTTAAAATTTTATATGTGCTTTGAGATTTCATCTGATGCATTGGTTTCCATCCAATGCTTTTGATATTCATCTGCTTACTTGTTGTCTTGTGGCTTGATCAAAATGAATGAGACGTTTTGCTTGACTTATGTCAAATGTTTTCTTTGTCTTGGATAGTTCACATACACACAAAAATTGTATGATTATGTTAAATAAATGTATTACACATTTTAGCTTGTATACAGCCACTTCAATGGTTGTCTATAATTTTCTTTTTTACTTTTTCTATTTATGTTTCTTTCTTGTGTTATTGCATAAAGTTCCAAGATATAAATAGTTAATTTTACAAGATTGATAGTTTACAAATACCCACGTAAGCAAGAATGCCATATGTATATCAATATAAATTTAACTAAAAGTTTTTTGATCAACTTCTAATTAATTAAGTAATTTGAATGCACACGAAAAGACATTGGATTGGATCTATATTGAAAATCCTTATAAAAAGGCACCAAGAGTTAGTATTTTCAATCACCCAAAAATCACAACAAAGTTGCATTAAGTGATTTGTGAGACATTGGATCGAACTCTATTGAGTCGAAGAGTAGCTTCTGGTACGACAAAATTTTTCTTTTCGGCGAAGTATGTTCACATGCTGGTGTTGAAGACCTACATACTATAGTCGAAGTGTGTTGTAATATGTGGGTGTCGAAATTCTAGGGTTGTTAGTGTTTCGAATTAGGCTTGTTTGTTATGTCCAGTTGTTTAAGTTAACTTGTACCATAAGTTAGTTTGTAATGGATATTTGTGAAAAAGCCCATTAGTTTAGTATGTTAGGCTTATTATAAATAGCATACTAGTCTCTCATCATTGCACACTGTAAATCCTAATTTAGGATGAGAGGGTTATTTTTTATTCTTGTAACACTTGTAATCTTAATTTACCAGAAAGTAAAGAATAGAAATTATATCGCCGGGCGACCATAATGCTTCGCCGGGCGATCCTACGAAAATGTTCAAAAATTCTGCAGGTTTTTGCATAATTTCTTTACCCACAATGCAAATTTCAACAAGTTTTTCAAAGGGATCCTATGAGTCCTAATTTCTAGTCAATTCAACCACAAGCATTATTCTACAAATTAAGAATTTACAAGTTCCTAACTTAGGTTTTCAAAAGACAAAACCTACCATTTTTCAAATGACAAAGAAAGGGAAAGAAATTGTTACCTTAGATGCTTGAGGTGATGATGAAGGTATGCAATTCTTTGGAAAAAGGGAATGAGGCAATGATTGAATGAGGTAATGAGTGTGTGTGGGACAAAGTGTGAAAGAGGTACAAATTAGGTTAAAAGATGAACTTACAAGGTGATAACCCGTGGGCCAAACTTGACCCACCCAAAAGAGTTAAGCAAAACGCACAACAGAAGTGTGTTGCGCTCACAATTTCGCCCGACAAAAATTTTCATCGCCCGACGATCCTTTGCAGAATTGAACACTAAACTCTATTGTAGAATTTATGCCAAAAATTTATTCTTCACCCTTTTTAAAATAAAAACCACACAAAAGTCAAAATACTTACAGTGTTAGGGTGCCTCCCAACAAGCGCTTTTTTTAACGTCGTTTCGAGCTCGACGGTCTACAGTGATTTTACAAATCACCGAGACAAACCACATTTGTATCACGAATTATCTCTCCTCCATGGTAAATTTTCAGCCTTTGTCCATTTACTGTCTATTGTACCCCAAAATATTCCCTCCCATTTTTACTCAAGACATGCTCATTGAGGTTCCCAATTGCTCAAGGTTGACTAAGAATTGATCAAAAAAATTCTCCTCCTAAGCAATGAGCCTCTAACTAGGGTTTTACTTTTCACCAATATGTGTGAGCTACAAAGGTCTCAAATGTTTTACATTATCCTAATATGTCTTCAAATTTGTCCATGACAAATTTCATGCCTTCTACTACAAGTTTGCTCAGTCAATTGCTCAAATGTTTGAAAATCAACTGTACTAGGTCAAAAGTCAACTGTGGCCAATGTACAGTCAAACTTCAAGATTTTTTGGTCAACGTCAATATTTTAAAGTGATATCCATCATTTGAGCAAGGGTTGATCATGATTCCTCGAGAAATGCTCCTAATCTATCAAAAGTCAAGAATTGCTAAATTAGGGTTTCTATACGAAAAGTCGACAGAACTTTGACCAGGCATAACTTTCACATACTGTTTAGCGTGAAAATTAGTAAACAACCGTTGATCTTTCAAAAAGGATAATTTTTGGTTACTTGCAGGATCGATCAGTTTGATACTAGGACATATGCTAAATATTTGTGTTGTTTTGATAAAAATGCTAATTTTAATAAAGAACACTTTCGACTAGTAAAAAGTGCAAGTAAAATGCAAGGGAAAATAAACTTTGAAAGTAAGATAAAAGGTTTTAAGCAAGAATGGAAAGGAATGTAAAAAGGAATGTAAAAGACTTTGATTATAAAATGTGGTGTTTCAAACGTACATTCTCAGTATTCTTTCTCACGCAGTGGGTACTCAAATAATATTGAGTGACTTGTACAATTAGTTGAACACACGAAAATCTACATAGAATCCCTATATTTATACTAGAACTAGGTAATCGTCGAGGAGTTTCCTCTCTCTAAGATGAGGACAAGTGTCCTCTGCATGCACTTCGACTTTTGTCCTTATGCCACGTTGCTTTCTTCAACTGCCTTAGTGAGACTGAAGCTTATATTGAAATCTTTGATGTTCATAGTGGATAATATGGAGCTCATCAAGCAGGTCACGAGAAGAAATGAATTTTATTTCAACAAGGATCGTATTGGCCAACTATGTTGAAAGATTGTATTGAGGTTCTAAAAGGTTGCCAAGCTTTCAGAAACTTGCACGCATTCAACACGTTCCTAAAAGTGAGTAGCATGTGATTGTCAAGACATGGCCATTTAGGAGTTGGGCATTTGGTTTAATTGGTGAGAAATTCGACCTGCATCATCCAAGAGTCATATGTACATTCTGGTTGGTATAGATTATAGATTCGTTATTTTATATTATTTGAATTTTCACTACAACATTTAGGCTCTCCAGCAACAATTGAAAAACGTTGCCAGAACTCTGAAAATCGTTGCCTAAAACAATAGGGGACGTTTTCTAGGCGTCTCCTGTGCGAGCGTTGTCTATTGTTTTAGGCGACGTTTTTTTATGTTTTTTGGGAACGCTTTTGAAAAACGTCGCCTATAGTAAAGGAATAGGGGACGATTATTTACGGCCTCTGAGACAACGTTTTTTAAGCGTTGTGTTGCCAAATTCGGCTACAATTAACAATCGTTGCCTTAAACCTGAATCAGGAAGATCGTTTTTGAAGTGTAGCCATAGCTTATAGGTTGTTGTTTTATATTGTCCATATAAAATATACAATTTTGCAATTATTATCAAAATAATATAGTCAATAATAATTGGCTTCAAAAATAATATTGATTATATAACTTAAACCATACATCCATAAAAGTTGTAATATAATAAAATCGAGTTCAAACTTTAATTCAAGATATAGTATATAGAGTACACAAAATGCCTAACGTAACAATATTACTTTTAATACTTTGAAGTATGACCCTAGTAAAATAACTAAAAACATAGTTCAGCAAAAGAACAAAAATCATATTTCAAGTTTAATGCTTTCAACTACAAGCCAAAAAAAAGACATCATCCAACTCATTCAAGTTTGTCTTCTAGGAGTAAAGCATCCAGATCGTCCTCTTGAAATTCGTTAGATATGTCATCCTCCATAAATTCTTCATCTACGTCGTCCTCTTTAAATTCACCATCTATATCCTCCTCTTGAAATTCATCATCTAGATCTATGTCGTCCTCTTGAAATTCGTCATCTACGTCGTCCTCTTGAATTTTATCATTTAGGCCGTCCTCTTGAATTTTATCATTTATGTCGTCCTCTTGAATTTCATCATTTATATCGTCCTTTTCAACATCTTCATTGATACATTGCTGCATAAGAAAATAAAATAAAACACATTAACCATAAGTATTTTTGGTCCAAAGGACAATTAAGACATCAACAAGAATTAAACCTCGCACAAATAAAAACTAAACTAATGAGCAAAACACATTGTTTATATTCTTCACATCTCATGGATGTGAATTAATTATGAAGGTTTTTAATGGATGTGAATTTTCGTTCTAAACTGTAATAGGTGACATGAGCTTACTAGCAAATAAATCAATTATGAAAACCATTCTGTTTTTGGCTCACTATTCAGGACTTACAATAGCCTTTAATTGTATGTATGTATGTATGTATGTATAACTTGTGCTATCCTTTTATGTTTATTTTTTGGAGTAAATGAACTCTGATGAACACTCTTACTTGTTGTATCTTCTTTGGTGTTCAGTATCATATGGATAAATTTACAGCATACATAGTGAGTGTTATCAAACAAGGGGGTCCCATAATCTTATCCCAGGAAAGTATGTTTGTGAAATATCAATGAAAGCTCCCACAAATAAAACAGTTTCAGCCACTTCTAGGTGTTGTCACTACTTAAACAATTTCAACCACTTACTTTATTCTAGGTGTTGTCACTACTTGCAAATTTTTGCATACATTAACAACCATTTTGATACTATAACATAATTAGAAAAATATAAATCAATAATATTGGTATATATGGTTACCTTTCCATGACATGGAGTATGAGTTGATGTAGATGAATGCATTTGCAGTCTTATATCCTTTGGGGAACTATTAGCATCTCCATGAGATAATCCTAACAAATCTTCAATTGACTCTATATTAATTTGAGGATTGCATTGTTGTATTACGGTCTTAAAAGCATTTTGCAATCTATCAATCTTATCTTGAAATTCGTCCCTTAATGTAGAGACCTCTTCACTGTGGGCTTGTTTCAAAGCATTAATCTCTGCCTTTCTCTTTAAGGAAGTTTTAGTTATGTTTCTCCCATAACAGCGTACCCTGCCTGGACACTCCTTTCCAAAAAAAACTTTAAAAGCTTCTGTATCACTTTCCTCCTTTTCAACCATTTCTTGAAGTTGGGACTAGCATAAATTACAAACAAAAAAAATATTAGCTACTATTATAGACAATGTTGGCCGATTATATTAAGCAAACGTATTATATAAACAATGTTACATACAATTACTTTTCCAGTTTCTACATCCAGTTCCTTTCCTTTATTTCCTTTTCGAGTTTCAACAAACATTTCTGATTGAGTAGACTCTCTTTTTTCCTTTTCACGCTGCACAAATCAAAATAATTCCATAACAAATTATGTTAATTATAATTCCTATTCACGAGTCAAAGAAAAGTTTTTCACGAATACTTTAATTGAACAAAGAAACATTCATACAAGGAATAATTTATTGAGAACAAAAGAAAGTTACCACTTTTTCACGAGTCAAAGCAAAGTTTTTGGGACCCATTCGATGCATCCACTTTAGTTGAGCTCTATTTCTAGTGTTATTTTCACTGATTGCCTACATTTAAATTTGACAGAATTATTATAATAAATATTACTTAATTATGGCATACATAGAAATGTGTAAATTCACACACATACATAAAAAAATTATTAATCTTACTTGTATAGTTTCCTTACTCCAATAAGCACAAAGACTCTTAAATTGGGCTATTGGCACGTTTGGCGGACGATTTTTGAGTCTCTCGGTCATGTTGGAATACTTCAAAAAATGATTCTTCTTAATTTTGTGCTTATATCTTCTCCATGCCTCTCTAACAGTGGTCTCAATCCAATCTCGTGCTTCAACCGGCAAGATAAACTTCCGCTACATAAATTATAAGATAAGACAAGATCAAGAAATGAAACACTTTTTTTTAATAATTAGACTTTCAAATTCATAGATAAAAACATACATTAGTATATCTCCATAAACGGTTTTTATTATCATCTGGCATTCCTGACCAATTGGTGTAACGTTGAGGACAAAATGTTGAGTTCCTAGCCAATGTTCCCAAGAAGAGGCTCAAGTCAGATACTACTTTTTCACTAGGACCAATTGGCTGAAAATCCTCATTAAAGGTCACTCGCTCTTCCAAAGTTCTTGCATGAATCTTTTTGCACAAAGTTTTCTCACGAGTTTTTCTTTGGGATGTTTCTATAAAGTAATAACACAACAACATGATATCACATGTTTGATACCAATATGTAAATAATACATGAAATCATTATTATGAAATATGAAACTAATTACCTTTTTCTTCTTCTCTATTTGTGATTGCATCTTCTTCGTTGACTTTTGCCCGATTTTGAACACTTTCTTGTAGTTGATTAAATTGTTTTGGATTGATAGTTGATTAGATCAACTCCACTACAAATATTTGCAATACTAACTCAGCATTAACTACACCTAGAAAGTGCAACACCAATTTACAGCACGCGCTCTAAAGAACATGGAAAAGAGCAGTAGTTTCTTGCAGCATGTGGACATTTATAACTAGTCTTTATTTCAAGCTGTGCAAATTTTTTAAGAAAGCTTGGGATATTGGTGTGAATGATCCAAGAAAATTTATCCATTGTTTGAAAGTAGGAATAACACTCCCAGCTGTTTCACTTTTCTACTATTTAAAGCCTTTGTATGATGGAGTTGGAAGAAATGCTATGTGGGCCGTCAAAACTGCAACTGAAGATTCTAACAAAAATATCATGGGTTATAAATGTGTGCTAAACTCAAAAGCAACAGAAGAATCATTGGTATATATAAATATGGAAGATATTATCTTATATATGTAAAACAATACCTTTAGCTAATAATTTTTTGAATGTGACTAAAATAAATCATTGATTAATCTCAGGCCAATTTAGCTAGATGGGAGCCTGCACATGGAAGATTCAATTTCTGTCATCCATGGAAACAATATCTTAAAATCGGAGCCACAATGCGTCGATGTGCTTCTTGCGTTGATGCTCTTATCAGATGTATACATTCAGAAAACAAGGTAATATATCAAGATTGTCATCAGCTATCAGTTATTTTTACCGAACAGAGCCTATATAGTAAGAAAATATTCTTGAGGTACATTAATAAAATTGAATAGTTGAATTATTTTTTGCAGAGCTCAAATGACATAAGGAAGATTATGAGCAAAACCTCTATGCAAGTTGGTGACAACTCTGCAAATGTTTTGAGAGAGTTAGCACTAACAATAAGGAATATGACAAACTCTAACAAACTTGATATTTTGGTCATGGAGATGAACAGTGCAGCACAAGAGCTACAAAATTTATTAAAATCTTATCCCAACACACAAAATAATGATGATGGAAAAATGGAAATTCCAATAATGGATATTATTCAAGTGGTCACCATGGTTTCCTTGCTTACTGAAATTGTAGCACGTGTGGAAGACGTTGTGAATTGTGTTGAAGAACTATCAAGTTTAGGTAAATATAAACCAGCAGTGTCCATGTGTGACAAATCCAAACAACACTCTACAGATAAGATTTCTCCAGAACAACAAAATGAAGATGAAGCAATAGTCAAAACACTTCAAATGGTATGAATGATGAAGAAGCAAAATAAGCAATATATCTATTTGTGTATACAATCTTTGATCCATGATATATTACATGTTACATGTATAAGAGATCAGTCATATGATATTATTATTATGTATACATAGATTCAACTAACAAAATAGACTTTTTTGAAACTATAACACTGGTACTTTCATAAAATGTGTTTGAACAACTTGTTCATGCATTAAAACTACTCTAAGACTATTTCACCAAACTTGTCCATGCCTGATGCGCATTCATCCCGACCTACTTCTGCAATACTTTTGTATTTTGATCTAAAACAATACTACCAAAATTTAGAAGCCAGCACATAACTCATCACCTCTCAAGCTACATGTCGTGCAACTAAATACTTCACCAGCTAAGAAAAATTATCATTGATCTATAAAATACTCAGAATATCTTCCTCAAATATAATCAAATAGAAACTCTCAATTTCTTGTGTTTCTCACACCTTCAATTAACTCAAGACAATTGTTTTGGATTGATAGTTGATTAGATCAACTCCACTACAAATATTTGCAATACTAACTCAGCATTAACTACACCTAGAAAGTGCAACACCAATTTACAACACGCGCTCTAAAGAACCTCAAATGCTGCCGAAATCTAATCAGGATCTACAAAGTTTTCTCTACCTAATACCAAGAAACAGCAGCATCGATGACACCTCCAGGTATCAACCTTGAAATCTGATCGCAATAGCAAGCAAGACAATGAATAATCCCTACGTATCTATGCACCTCTGTAGCAGAACAAAAAATCCAGCACGAAACAATACTCAGAACGAATGGTTTAGACTACCAACAGGTACATCACAACTGCATTCTGCTTCATAACTTGTTCTCATTATCACTACTGATTATATCCTCGATTTTATCGTGTTAACCACCATGCAAACCAAGGCATGCCCCAGAGTTCGAACACCAGAGATGATATATAGCATGTGCCTTTACTTTTGATACTGAACCACTTACAGGATGATATCTTCACTTCTTTAAACATATTGTCCAAGCATAATTCGATATTATGAAGTATCTTTTCATTTTTTATGTCGAACATAATTTATTTAAATACACATGCTTAATGCAAATTTTAGCATCTCTTTCATATAATATGATAAGTATATTTCATTTTTGTGTAGTGAGTTCCAGTGTCTATCATGGACTGACATTGCCAGAGGCCATCACTAGCTGCCCACTAGTCAGCCCTTGGGAAGGACACACCTATAATTGTCTGAGTTCAATAAAATAAATCTGTACAATAATTGTAAAAGCTAAAAACCAAAGATTTACAGCCAAGTTTAGATCCATTGCTCAAAAGAAAATACTTACAGCTACCAAATCTGTTGGCGATTTTGTATCACCAATGTATTTTAGTAGTAATGTGATCTCTAAAGGCCGATGCAATTATGCGTTAAGTTCGGAGACGAGTTAGGGAAGTGCGGAGTGCACGCTCGTCGAGCCAATGCATAATTGAATACGAATAATTGAAACGGGGTTCCAAGGGGCGAAGCCCCTGGCGGGGTGCGGGGCAGCGCCCCGTTGGGGTTCCAAGGGGCGAAGCCCTGGCGGGGTGCGGGGCAGTGCCCCGCGGGGTCCAAGGGGCGGAAGCCCCTGGCTGGGGTCCCGCTGCAAAAAAATTTGAATCCTTTCCCCAACGGACATAACTGTTCCCCAACGGACATAACTGTTTCCCAACTGACATATTCGTTTCGAACAAATGTATCTCTTCGTTTTCAATTACTGTTCTCCTATATAAGGAGTCGTTCGGCCTCGGTCTCTAAAACAGGAAAAACGCATCCTTCTCTCTATAATTACAATTCGTTTTCTTTTGTCGGAAACAGAATTTCTTCGAGAATTATCCCCACAAAGATTTCGTGAACCCAGACAAGAATAGGGTCGAAATACTTTGTTCGAAAAGTGTACGAACACGATTCATCGAAGTTATCCAGGATTATCACACCCTAAATTTCTAACAAAATCTACATCCATTAAATTGTTCTATCACAATATAAATATAATAAAGAATAACAAAATGTAACTAATACGTTACAGTATGAATAAAATTGCATTGGTCATAGCATGCCACTAAGTGGTTACATTTCAATTGTATCTCTATTTGTTATGTGTATCATGTTGAACAGAGAAAGAATTTGAGTATGATATTGAGAAAACTATTGGTGTTTTTGAATCTTATACATATGGCATCAAAACATACGAAATGGAGATCGAAATATAAATGCAGAAATACATACAAACACAGCGGACGACTTGGACGACGTGGACGGAGGACGACGTGGACGGCGGACGACGTGGACGAAAGCAGTTGGACGGCGAACGACGAACGGACGACGACGTGGACGACGAACACGGTGTGGCAGTTGGACGGAGTGACGAAGAACACGGCGGAGGGTGTGAACGAAAGAGGTTTGACTCGGAGCGGATGAAGGACGGAGCGTCTGAGAGCGCGGCTAGGTTCGGCGAAATGTGTGAACGAAAAAGAAGTTGGAGAGCGCTGCTGCTTTTGTTTTCCTTATCTGTTTCTTTTTCTTTTTTTTATTTTCTATTCTTTTTAATATTCCTTATCTGTTTCTTTTTCTTTTTTTTATTTTCTATTATTTTTTGTTTTCCTTATCTGTTTTTTTTTTTTTTTTCTATTCTTTTTAATATTTCTTATCTGTTTCTTTTTCTTTTTTTTATTTTCTATTCTTTTTAATAAGACGTGGCAATAATTGAGAGGACTAGTAATGAAAAATATTTTAAATTCCTGTGTTAGAAAATTTTTTATTTTCTGTTTAATGAATTTTTTTTTAATATATATATATATATATATATATATATATATATATATATATATATATATATATATATATATATATATATATATATATATATATATATATATATATATATATATATATATATATATATATATATATATATATATATATATATATATATATATATAATTTTTTATTTTCTGTTTAATTGAAATTTTTTATTTTTAAATTCCTGTGTTAGAAAAATATTTTTTTTATATATATTAATAATGTTTAGAGAAAAATATTTGTTTTTTAGTGTATAAGTTTTGGAGGGAAGATTGCCACCAAAAATTTGATAATTCTAAAAAAATTTATACAACATTTCAGAAATGTAGCCTTTTATTAGAATTAATGTAACAATCTAAAAATGTCCCCAAAAATATTTTAGGGGACAATTGTCAAATATTGCTAAAGAAATAATATTTTAACGCTCTAAAATCGTCCCCAAAAGCAGTTAAAGGCACAATTAACAATCGTTGGCAAAAAAATAAAAGAGTATCGCTCCATAAACGTCCCCAAAAGTATTTTAGGCGACGATTATCAAGGATTGCAAACATATTTTTGACAACAATCGTAAATCGTTGCCTATATGAATTTAAGGCAACAATTTCTACATGTTACCTAAAAAAGTGTTGCCAGAGACAACAAATGTTGTAGTAATTTAGTCATATTTTCATAATTTATAGATTTTATTTTAATTCTTTCAATAGATTTTATCAAATATTATAGATTTCATTACATTTTATTAAATTTTTATCGTTTTATTAAATATTTATTTGTATTGTATTATATTTATTTTCATAATTTATTTTATTGGAGCTATCCGAATTTTTGTGTTTGTTTGTTACACACTATATCTTAATATGGCTAAAGTTCAAAAATATCTAAGGAAATTTGCTGCACCTGATTTTTTTTTGGTAAATTTTCTTCTTTCTTTGATTTTGATTGCACTTATATTTGTGATATTTGTATTGATACTCGCTCATGTTTAGGTTGTACTGAAATTAAAACTATTTTACACGGTGATATTTCTACCGATAAAGTTAATGCAGCAAGAATATAATATAATATTTAAACTCTAAGATGTTTCTTTGTTATTTTTCATTCTCTTTACTAAGTAATTGCACATGAATATCTGTTTGAGTTTCAAGACAATTTCCTCCTTTGTGGTTTCCAATGTTTGAGAAGCATCCATAAAGATGATCTTCCCTTTCACTTTATACTCATGGAAATTAACATGAAGGGAAATAACATGGTGAGTTATTAAAATTAATTTTGTCATTCCAATGACATAAGTAATTGCACAAGAATAATGTAATAACTTAATTTTGTTGAAGAATTGTTTTTCTCCCTAACAACCATTGTGTGAAGGAACAGGTTGGATTAGTATAAAAGGATATGAAGAAGTGATGATATAAAACATCCAGAGTTAAATTAACAAAATGTCTTCAGATGAGCTAGGCAGTTATCGTCAATACATACATGATATACCAACAGATGGAATCGATTTGGACCTCCTCAAGAAGTTCAAAAAAATCGACTTCATTCTGAGCTTCGCGGTCGAGAACTATGATAAACATGGAAAAGGGGACGGAGGTTTCCACCCCACTTGGAATGTTAGTGAAAGTATTAAATGGGTGAAAAAGCTGAAAAAAGATCATCCAGAAGTGAGGGTGTTTATCAGCATTGGAGGTGTTGGCTCTGAATTTCCATTCGATCCTGCAGAAAAAAATCAATGGATACACAACGCCCTGCAAACCATCACAAAAATCTTACTTCTCTATGATGTCATCAACATAAGTGTAGATGACCTTGGTAGTCACATAAACACAATTGACGGTATTGATATTCATTATGATGTCATCAACTCAAGTGAAGATGATTTCTGCTTTTGTATTGGACAAGTTATAAAAAAATACTACTATCTCGATGATGTGTCGATTGCTCCAACAAAACTGGTGGAACCATACTACTTAAAATTGTATAAGGACAACGCATATGTTGTTGAATTGGTTGATTATCAGTTCTACAATCAGAAATTCTCTTCAGTTGAACAAGTTGTAGATCTCTATAAAAAACTGGAAATTGATTACACTCCAGCTTCAGTCATAGTAGGAATTGCCAATCCTGTTGACCCTATACTTTATGAGGGCATCAAATACCTCATCAAACACAATTTATGTTGTGATATTTTCTTTTGGAATTCCGATGACTCTATCGACTTCTCGCTAGATAAATTTCTACTAGACCTCTGATTATCCTATGTTGAATGTTCTAAATAACGCATGTGAATTCTCTGCTTTTATAATATTGTATGCGTGTTTGTGAATTGTGTGCTTTTATAATGTTGTATGTGTGTGTATTGCTTTGCTTTCTTATTTTCCTTTTTATCATTTTGTTGTAAGTGGAATACTACTTTTGTTGTATAATTATTTGTAATGCAATAATAAACAATCAAATTTATGTATGTTTTTCTCTCTTCACCTTGTAACGTTACTCAATTCACCAATCTTTTACACACGGGCTATTAGAGGAGTTTTTACATATAAACAACCGTATATCAATATTTTTTAGAAACAATCAATAAGAATAAAGAAAATTTTAGATTTATTTATATTTTAATTTCTCTTTTAATTGGATTTATGAAGTGATTGTGATTATGAAAGAGAGAGAAAATATTATATTTATTTTAATTAATTAAAATTTATGATTGATTGTATATAAAATTATTTCTTATGATTGTATCTACCTAAGAATTTTCCTATATACAATCAATCAATATAAAAAAAATCATCACCACCATAATTATTTACTAAACCAAATTAAAACTAATATAACAACATTTTATGTTGGTCATTTCATATAACTAATCATTTTACATGTCAGAATATTTCATAAACATTGCAATTTTTTATTCAAACATGACATAGCAAAACTCAAATGACATGAATTAATATTTTTAATCGGTTAATATATTACCGATGCATAAATTTTGGTACCCAATGTACATGCATAGCGACATCAAGAAATATCTACAATTGTTCCTCTTTCATTTTATTCCTTATCATCCCTTTACTTTCTCAAAAGATTGAAAGGCAACTGTTATTTTCTTCCCTTTTGATTCCCTTTTAATATTGGCGCACTTCAATGAGAGACACTTAATCGAACAAACCTTTTTTTAAATAATTCTTTTAAATATTTCTTCAGCTCACTCAACTCTGAAGTAGATTTTCTACAAAAAAAGACTAGTACCAGATACTACGTTAATAGTAAATTCAACCTCTGGCTCTGGCGGCAAATCACTAATATCTGTTAGAATTAATTTAGATTTTATAATTAGTTAGATATTAATTTATATTTAGATTGTTTATATCTTTGTTAGAAGATATATATTTTAGATCCTCTTATATCTTTGTTAGAAGATATATTTTAGATTTAATTTTGTGTATAAATAGCCTAGTGAAGTAGGTTATTGTAATTCATAATAAATTCTTATTTTGAAGCTGTCAGTAAATATATTTCTTTTGCCTTTTATCTCTTCCTTGTGCTCCAATAATTGGTAACTAGAGCTCCTGGTTAGAAACTCTGGAATTTGGGAAACATTATTTTCATTGAGTTTTTGCGTAAATTGCACAAGGTAGAAGATGAACGGAAACAGCGGAGATATCCATTCCAAGCTTCCAATATTTGATGGAAAAAACTGGAATCGTTGGAAGATCCAGATGCGCATGTTATTTGGTTCTCAAGATGTGTTAGATCTTGTCACCGATGGCTATAATCTGTTAGAAGCAGACACTACAGAGGCACATAAGGTAGCACAGAAGGCGCTGAGGAAGAAAGACCAGAAGGCGTTGTTCTACATCCATCAATGTGTGGATGCGAATGTGTTTGAGAAGATTGTTGACTCTGAAACAACGAAGGCTGCGTGGGACACACTGGTCAAATGTTACGGTGGTGACGTATCAGTGAAGAAGGTGAAGCTTCAGTCTCTCAGAAAGCAATATGAGAATCTCAACATGAAGGACAACGAGAAGGTTTCTGAATATATCTCTAGAGTGATTCTAATCACTAATGAGATAAAAGCTTGTGGAGAACTCTGTCTAAACAAGTAATTATTGAGAAGATCTTAAGATCTTTAACTTCTCAGTTTGGTTACATTGTGGTAGCAATTGAACATTCCAAAGATCTAAGCACCATGAGAGTTGAAGAGCTGCAAAGTTTTCTAGAGGCGCATGAGTTGCGTATGACTACAAGAACTTCTAAGAGGGAAGTACATCAGCAGGCTCTAAAAGCAACTTCTGGTAAGAAGTATCAGAAGAAGAATGTTCAGAAGGGAAAGGAGAAGTCTGACAAGAAGAATGTTCAGTGTTACTGTTGCAAGAACTTTGGTCACTATGCCAGAGATTGCTGGTCCAACAAAGAAAATAAGTCAGAAGAAGCAAATATAGCAAGAGGAGAGTATGATGATGAACCTGTGCTATTGTTGGCTTCTGAACCTGATGATCTGAATTCATCAAAATGGTGGTATATGGACAAAGGGTGTTCAAACTATCTTACTAGAAACAAGAAGTGGTTGGTTGATTTTAACTCTGGGAAGAGTACAAAGATCAGATGTGCTGGTGATAAATACCTTAATGCAGAAGGTATGAGAAATGTCAGAATCATTCTAAACAATGGGAAAGCAGTAGTAATTCAGAATGTATGGTATGTACCTGGCATGAAAAGAAATCGGATGAGTGTGGGACAACTGGTTGTGAAAGGTTTTTCAGTTACCATGAAAGACAATCTTCTGAAGTTGTATGACTGTAATCAGAAGCTGATCATGGAGTCAGAACATGGAAGGAACAGAACATTCAAGGTGAATATTAAAACTGCATACTCTGAATGTCTTAGTGCAATAAGTGTTGTCAAGGAGAGTGAGTCGTGGCACAGAAGATTTGGTCATCTGAATTTCAGAAATTTAGGACATCTGAAATCAAAGAATCTGGTACATGGAATTCCTACAATCAAGAAGCCTGAAAAGTCATGCAAGGTGTGCATGGAAGGGAAGCAACCGAGATTACCATTTGCATCAGAAGTAGTTCCAAGAGCAAAAAATGCCTTGGAAGTAGTGCATTCTGATGTGTGCGGTCCTTTTCCAGTAGCATCAACTGGAGGGAATAAATATTTTGTGTCATTTATTGATGAGTTCACCAGAATGACATGGGCATCTCTCATAAAGTTCAAACACAAGGTGTTTGCTGAATTCAAGAAGTTCAGACTAAAGGTTGAGAATCAGAGTGGCCAGACTCTGAAGATTCTTAGAACTGATGGTGGTGGTGAGTATAACTCCACAGAATTCAGAACATTTTGTGAGGAGAATGGAATTGAGCATGAGGTTATTTCTCCCTATACTCCCTAACACAATGGTCTTGTTGAATGAAGCAATCTTACTTTGCTTGATATTGGTGAGAAGCATGTTGAAAGAGAAGAAGCTTCCTCATACTCTGTGGGGAGAAGTTGTTGTCACTGCATGTTATGTTCTCAACAGATGTCCAACAAAGAAATTGAAGGAAATAGTTCCTATTCAGAAGTGGACTGGAGATAAGCAAAGTGTTAGTCATCTGAAGGTGTTTGGTTATGTATGTTACAAACATGTCCCAGAAGCCAGAAGACAGAAGTTGAATGATAGAAGTAAAGTGATGTTGCTGGTGGGGTACCACAGTACAAGTTTGTACAAACTTTATTGTCCAGAAGCTAACAAAGCTGAGTTCAGCAGAGACGTCATTGTAGAGGAATCAGAAGTTTGGAATTGGGAAAAGTCTCGTCCTGACTCTGATGAGAGAACTTCTGAAGAAAAGTATGAAACGTATGTTTCTAAAGCTAGTAAAGACTCTGACTCTGAATAAGATACAAAAGGAGAAGATGATTCTGAATCTGACTCCGATGGTGATCTAGACTCTAAAGATAGTCAAAGTTCTGGAGAAAGTCCAATTTTTGAAGCAAGTGCTTCTGAAGGGGAAAGTTCTGGTGTCCAATGTTCTGAAGGTTCAGTTCAGAGGCAAGAAAGAGTCAGAAGCATCCCAAGAAGATTTGCAGAGTTTGACATGTTTCAAGACACTGAAGTAGACTCTGAAGGAGAAGTTATTTAGTGTGCAATGTTAGTAGACTCTGAACCCGTGAGTACGGAAGATGCTCTTAAGCAGCAAGTTTGGTTACATGCCATGAAAGAAGAACTTGATGCTATAGAGAGAAACAAGACTTGGAAGCTAACTGAACTTCCAAAAGGCAAGAAATCCACCAGTGTTAGATGGGTTTTCAAGCAGAAGCTAAAGCCAGATGGATCAATTGGAAAACACAAAGCAAGATTAGTAGCAAGAGGCTTTCTACAGAAGCCTGGGCTAGATTACTTTGAAGTGTTTGCACCTGTAGCAAGACATGAAACAATCAGACTAGTGATTGCAATAGCTGCTGACAGGAATTGGCCTCTGATGCATTTAGATGTAAAATCTGCATTTCTGAATGGTCCATTACAAAAAGAGGTGTACGTTTCACAACCTCCTGAATTTGAGAAAAAAAATAAGAAAGGGATCGTGTTCAAATTACACAAAGCATTGTATGGATTGAAGCAAGCGGCCAGAGCTTGGAATTTGAATATTGATTCATTTTTCAAGGAACAAGGGTTTCAGAAGTGTGAGATGGAGTATGGTGTTTATGTTCAGCACACTTCAGAAGGTAATATGATTCTGGTTTGTTTGTATGTTAATGACATATTACTCACAGGAAGTTATGAACAAGAGATAGCTGAGTTCAAGAAAGTTCTGATGAATGCATTTGAGATGACAGATCTTGGAAAAATGAGTTTCTTTCTAGGGATGAAATTTATGTACTCTGAGAAAGGAATCATTTTTCATTAGATGAAGTATAAACTAGAACTTCTGAATAGATTTGAGCTAGAAAATTGCAAAGTTGCTATCACACCTGCTGATACAAATCAGAAGTTGGACTCTGATTCTGATGGAGAGGATGTGGATGCTACAACCATCAAACAAATGGTTGGTTCTATGGGGTATTTGTGTAATACCAGTCATGATATTTTCTATGCAGTTGGAATGGTCGGCTGCCTTTTAAGTAAACTAAAGTGGTCTCATTACCAAGCTACAGTGAGGATTCTGAGGTATGTGAAGGGAACTCTGAAATATGGAGTGTTATTTCCGTCTGGAAGAAAGATCGAATCAAAACTTCTGAGTTATTCTGATTCTGATTGGTGCGGAGATAGAGTTGACAAAAGAAGTACTTCTTGATACTTATTCAAATTTATGGGAGGTCCTATTTCTTGGTGTTCCAAGAAATAACCTATTGTTGTACTGTTAACTTGTGAAGCTGAATATATTGCAGGCGCTCTGACTGCATGTCAAGCTGTGTGGAATCTGAACTTGCTGAAAGACTTGAAGATTGAGGTAAATAAACCTCTGAAGCTGGAGATTGATAACAAGTCTACAATCAATCTTGCCAAGAATCCAGTGTTGCATGGGAGAGGCAAGCATATTGAGACTAAGTATCATTTTCTGAGGAATCAAGTTCAGAATGGAATATTAGAAGTTGTGCACTATAGCACCCAGAAGCAGTTGACAGATGTTCTGACAAAGGCTATCAAAACTGATCAATTTCTTGGTTTAAGGGATGGAATTGGTGTTGTCAGTTTTGGTTAAATATAAATTAAGGAATGGTGTTAGAATTAATTTATATTTTATAATTAATTAGATATTAATTTATATTTAAGAATATCTTTTAGATTGTATATATCTTTGTTAGAAGATATACATCTTAGATCCTCTTATATCTTTGTTAGAAGATATATTTTAGATTTAATTTTGTGTATAAATAGCCTAGTGGAGTAGGTTATTGTAATTCATTGTAAATCCTTATTTTAAAGTTGTCAGTAAATATATTTCTTTTGCCTTTTATCTCTTCCTTGTGCTCCAACAATATTAATTAGGAATACTTTCAGAAATTCACATACCACCGGCAACTCATTAATCACCACTTTATGTTCGGTATTCATTGATGCTAACATCATGAACACATGTTCCCTGTCATCTGCGGCCTCATTCACTTGCTTAGCTGACACAATCACTCCCTTGTCTCCATCGATTTCAAGAAAAGACACCAATTTATTGAAACACTTGATATCCACATGGTTGGAAATATCATTTTACCACAAGTTATGTGTAATACTCCAATTTTAATATTTAATTTTTAAAAGAGTTTTGAAGTGTTTTAGTTTAATTAATTAAGTTAATGAATTTTGAGTAGAGTATTATGATATTAAAATTTGTTTAGAAGTGGAAAATTGTGGGTTATAATAAGTTAGATTTAAATTGTTCTATATTATTTATTTTATTATTTGATTTGATTTATTGAATTATTTGAGGAGGGGTAGAAATTTAATTAGAATTATTATTAATTTTAACTGAATAATTTAATATTAGAAATAATTAAAAATGTAAAATTAATTAGTTTTAGGAGGAAATTTGTATTTATAATTAAGGGTAAAACGTGAAATCAGTAAGATGTGGAGGTGTTTGTGAGATTTATTAAAATAATAAGGATTAGGGTTATTAAATAGAGAAGTTAGGAATAAAATTGGTTAGTAAGTGTTTTGTTGTAAAAAAGGCACAAAAAGAGATACCTAAGGAGAGTGTTGGAAGAGCAAGGCAAATCCCAAAAACCAAAGTTTCATCGCTCAACAATTTCGAGGTAAGGGGATAATTACTCATATATGGGTGGCTAAAGAAAAGGGTAGTGAAGGTCCCTTACCCTCATACCCTTCCTTTTCTTTCTCTATATGTATCATGTCTGTGGGCCATAAAAGTTTGGCCAAAACCTTTGAGGCGATCGATTGATAATGTTTCATTTTACTCTTTAGTATATGATATGTGTTCTTATTTGATCTATTGAAGTTGATGTAATAACCTTGTTGATGTCCTTTTTGACTGAATTATTAATGGTTAGTTTTCTGTACTTTTGGGGGCAGAAGAGCCGCAAAGGCGACTGAAAGCGGGCCACACCCAAAACACGGGGGTCGGGGATTATAGTCGCGTGGTGTCGGGCTTCGGAGGCTTCCAGAGATTGGTAATACAACGACAAACTGTGTCAGAAGGCGCCATCCAAAGATCAGTGCAGCGTCGGAGGTCGATAGGGCCGAGCGACAGAGACTGCCTTAAATTGTTGTTGAGTATATTTGAGTATTAAATTATATTTCATAATTGGATGCTCAACATTTGGCTTATGTTTCACAATGTAATCATGCGTGAGTTGTAACTTTAAGCCCCTCCAACACTCATCAACATAAAAGAACCACTTACTCTAGAACTTAGTCTGATAAGTAAACTCAAAAACCTAGTTACATCAATAAGTATGTATTAATAATTAAAATACTATCGAATCGCGTAAGTTAAAAGAATTACCTTAACATCTGTCCATATGCTTTCTTAAAAAAAATTATGATACTTGTGTCCAATCATTTATCAAAACACACACTTTGCTACGTCCAAGGATAGCAACATAACTCCTAAAAAGGGAAGCAATCGTGCCACAACAAGTCCAAGTTTTATCATTAAACACAACCAACAATCTTTCATCCGAGTTACAGACTTTTGTTTATATAGCCATCATTGTAGCACCTCTAGTGTTTTTATTTTGGTTCCCTCTATAGTGGAACAATCATTTATATGGGTGTCGCTAAATGAATAGTCCATCCAAGTTCAAAACAATAAGATAATATTAAACCAATCTTAACAACAATAACAACAACATCCTAAATCGTTCAATGCAATAACATAACTAAAAAAAACCTTCACTTAACCTTCAATAACACATTAACAACAACATCAATAAACCTTCAATAAATCAATAACAACAAAAAAAATAATAAAAACCTTCATTTTCTAATAACAAAACTAAAATATCTCAATAACACAAAACCATCAATAACTCAACAACAACACTAAATTTAACTGTCATTTTACTCAACAATACAACAATAACAATAATTATATCATTAAATATCTTAAATAACAACAACTTAATCATAACATATTTCAACAAAATTTTAATATCCCATATCCTCTTAAGTGCTATGTTCCTTGTCAGTTGGGATAAATTGAGTTCCTGAATGCTCTATTCATTGTCACTTGAGGTTAAAAAAGTAATTAGTGAACTCATAAGATATTGTTTCTTACTTAAATTGGGCTATACTTTCTAGTTAGTACAAGAAAGGATAATTTGGTGTCATTGATTGAACATTGGTTCACTAGGGGAGAAAAGTACAACTTAGATATTTTCTATTAATCTCTCGTATGCCATTCATTCTATAATTTTCTAATAAGAGGAGCAAGCGATAAAGATTAATAGAAAAGAGAAAAGTGAAATAGAAGAATAGAAGAAAGGAAAAACGATGAAAAGTTTAGAAGTGAAGATCAAAGCTTGGATCATCAATAACTCATATCCATTCTTCACCATCTTCATCATTTAGAGGTGGATTCTGAGATAGATTTAGCCTCTAGAAATTTTTTCATGATTTTAGGATTAGGGTTTAGGAAAACTTGGTATTTGTGTGAAATTGATGTTAATAAATAATTTTCTTGCTAATTTCATTCCTATTATGGTTTAACCATGATGTTGGTGTATTTGGGTGCAATATGAGTCATGTGATTGTGTGATACTGGTTTCCCTTACTTGACTCATTTTCCCACTGGCTGAGTCAGTCATACTCGTTAGAGGAGGGATGATCTTGCTAGGCGAGCATATCAATTCCCATTGTAGAACTATTTATGCTATCCTTTCTAGGCGAGGGAATGTCTCGCTAGGCGAGACAATTGGCTTTGGAGAAAGATGACATTATGTTTCATCTTGTTGGAGCCTCGTTGGGAGATCTCTAGGAGAATACCTCGCCTTGATGTCTCGCTTGAGCTTGCCAAGGAAGAAAGGGAAATTCTCTGTCTTGGGAATTTCTGGTTGGTCTCGTTGGAAGCTCGTCGGGTCTCGCTAAGCGAGAATGATAAATTTGGAGAGAGTTGTTTTATTTCCATGTTTCCACCATAAAATGGGAATCATATCTCTGATTAAAATGTAGTAAGATACATTAGAATTTAGTCCAATTCTCTACCAATCAGTAAGTAGAAACCATAATTTAATTCCATTATATTGATCGATGGAAGATGATGGTGTGTGGTTTCATGTGAGTGTATAATGTTAATTTCATGATATGAAATGCTTGAATATGTTATAACATGATGAGATATGGTTGGTATGGTTAAAAGTTTAAGAGGGTGGATTAAAAGTAAGATTTTGGGGTTTTTGTCTTGTTAATTTTGCTAAATGAGGTCAACTGTCATAAAAATTCTAGTAGCATTGAAAATAGTGTATCTTAAAGTTTGTAACTTGAAATGAGACGCGGTCGGATGTGTTGGAAAGATAACATAGAGAGCTATAACATAATGTAGTTTCCATGTTCTTATTCCACTTTAATTCCCCTGTTGAGTCCGGTTAACCCCACCCGAGGGGTGATCAGACGTGTGCTTACTATATGGCGTATAATTGGATTAGCTTAGGTTGAAGTAGGTTACGTGAAAGCTTCACCTAATGCTTATTTACAAAGTTAATGGATGAAATTGTGAGGAAACCATATGTGAATTCCAATTATTACTTGATTGGTGATGTTATTTTATCATGTATGATTATGTTTCAATTATGGGTTGGATATTTGGTGAGGAACTTTAATTTCAAAGTCCTATTAGTGATGAACCATTATTTATGTTTCATGTATCATGTTGTGATTTGTGTATTATGAAACATACTAATGACTTTTTGCTTGTATTGAATGTATAATAATTAAATTAATCCTATGATGATAAGTGAGGTTAAACCTAGGTTTGTAACTAGGTGAATAAATTAGAAAGATAACTTAGGTTATGGTAAATAACTTTGGTTGTAGTGCTCTAATGTAAGATGTTCCTCGATGTGCATCCATGAGTGAGTAGTTGCTAGAGATAGATTGTTCCACTTACAAAAAGTGTCAGATGGCATGGATTGTTAATGATGATCCAATTGTGAGTTGAACTAGCTTGTACATAAACACATTGTGTATATTGTGATTATGGTATAATCACATGGTTTTGAGATATTTTGATTGTGATAATCACATGAGAAATTGTTTAATTCCATGATGGTTGTGATATAATCATATGGTGATTGATGAGAATTTTCACATTGTGACTATTGAGAATAATCATGTATTCAGAAATGACCCTTGATCGTGCACATCCCAATTGATATGCTTATCTAAAGCAGGGTTAGGATGTGGCACCAATGGTTTGTGCCTCATAAATGGGCTTGAGTCCCATAAATGGGTTTGAGTCTCATTGAGGAAATGTCTCGTAAATGGGTTTGAGTCCCATAGAGACGTGGACCTCAAAGTGAATTCGAGCCCCATACTATAACACCCTTCTAAATCTCACATATATTGTTGTAAATGTACCTTAAAAACCTTTATTCATTAAGAGAAAGAAAACATGTTTCAATATTTCCATAAAATCAAGAAGCCCAAAAACAACAAGAATGTCTGGTTTGGGAGGTTCACGAATTTCACTAGTTCAATTTGTGGATCCGTTATTTAATGTTAGAATATTGGATTTATATTAAATTATAAATAGTCGAAACTAATATAAAATATATTATAAGATATTTATAATATTTTATTCTAATAATTAATGGGTTGTCTTTTTTGGCCTTGGGTTTTTGAAATTATAAATATGTATCTCTTTGTTGTGTTTAAAGTGTGACAATCTTAGATTTTACACCAAAAAGGGAGAACACGAGTTTAAAGGCATAACATAGGGTTTTGGTTGATATCAAGGGAAACCTTATAAAGGCAAAGGTTTTTGAAACATTTGGAGTTATTTAAGGTTATTAGGAATTGGAAAACACCTGTTTACACATTTGGTTTGAGTTATTCATATTTAAGGTTGAAGAGGTTGGAAAATACTTGGGTAGAAAATAAGGTAATTCTTGGGCACCTTCAGGGTTGTTCTTGGGAACTTGAAGTCAAAGGTTATTTTCTTGTAACATATATGTAATCTCTTGTAATAACTTTCTAAGTATAGTAAATTGGAGAGTTATTCTCTCCCCAATTGTAGATCATTTGATTAAACTGGGTAAACAAACTTTCATCTTTCTCTCGCCTTATTCTGTTATATTATTTGTGTATGAATTATTATTGTTGTAGACCATTCATTTTGATTCGTACTATTCTTTTCTCCACAAATTGATATTAATTTTTGTCATAATTAACAACAAGATTCACAACAAGTGGTGCGGTGAACATGGAGAAAAGGGGTATTGTTTAAAAGTGATCACCATGGGCAGATGAGAGATCAATAAATTTTCCGGAAACAACGACTTCGAGTTATGGAAAATTTAGATGCAGACAATTTTAATTCAAGAGACATGTATTGATGCTTTGAAGTAAAGCATTAATGCATGCAGGTCTTACTCATGTATAGAAGACCAAGATGGTGGATAATACCAGAAATGCCATTATCTTGTGCCTCTAGAATAAAGTTCTAAGAGAGGTCTCCAGGGAGAAAACTGTGGTTTCCATAAGAGAAAAACTTGAATCATTGTATATGACTAAGTCTGTGACTTACAAGTTGTGTCTGAAACAACAACTATATTCATTCTGAATGGTGGAGCATAAATCCATAGTTGAGCAACTTACAGAATTTCACAAGATTATTAATGATCTTGAGAATATTGAAATGAAGATTGATGATGAGGACAAGGATTTACTATTGTTGAGTTCATTAACCAAATCCCTTGAGCACTTTAAGGATGCCCTTCTTCATGGTAATGAAAGTATTATTACTTAGGATGAAACCCAGATGACGGTGAAATCAAAGAAAATTTCAAAATCAAAAGATTTGAAGATTGAAGATAGTGGAGAAGGCTTAAATATGTCAAGAGGAGGAGGTGAGTGTAAAGGGATATCAAAATCAAAGAGGTATGAAAATTCAAAGGTAGAATGTTCTAATTGTCAGAAAATCAGCCACTTTAAAAGGAATTGTCCTGAGAGAAAGGTCAATGGAGATTCTATTCAAGCTACAACTGCCTTGGTAGAAGAATGTTATGAGGATGTTGACGTACTAGTAGTATCGAGTTTGGAAACTGAAAATAGTTGGGTCATTGACTCGGGTTGCTCTTATCACATGTAGCCAAGAATTGAATACTTTGAAATTTTGAAGATGATGCAAGGTGGAGTAGTTAGCCTTGGTGATAATAAGGCTTACATGGTTCATGGTACTTGTACTGTCATACTTAAAATGTTTGATGATCGTGAACTTCTTATTAACAATGTGAGGTATGTTCCATAACTCAAATGAAATTTGTTATCTATAAGTATGTTTGATGATCTAGGCTATTGTACTAGAATTGAACATGGAGTGTTGAAGATATCGGGTGATGAATTAATTATTGATAACGGGTCTAAAATATGTGGTCTATATATTTTAGAAGGTTCAAATGTTGTTAATTCATCATTAACTAGTGGAGGATTTCATGACAAGGAAGAACTATGGGATTTGGGTTTAAGGCATTATGAATGCCTTGAGAAAGTTTCAAAGGAGTATAATCAATTTTGCAGGAATCAAGGGATAAATATGCGTGTCATCACTGAGTTGTTATTGAGTTTTTAGGGAAGAGCTAAAGATAAAACAACTTACTTGGTTGGTAGAGAATTTCTTCAGGGGGAGAATAGTGAAAACCAAGGGAGAAACTTGGTAAAAACTATAACGGAGAAAACTCAGTTTGAGATGGAGTTTCCTACTATGGATGCTAGTAGTAGTGATGGAACTATTACATAGATATCTGATTATCATTTGACTCATGATGAGGTAAGAATGGTAATTGTAGCATCTCAAAGCCACAATTATGCTTGCCTTGGATATTATGTTTTTAATGTGGCTGAAGGACTGCAAAATAAAAGAAGAAAAACCTTCAGGGAAGCATTTGAAAAGAGGTAGAGTCAAGAGTGGTTGAAAAATCATACTTATATGCTTGTTAAATTACCTAAGAAGAAAACGGTAATTGGAAACAAGTGGATGCAAGTGGTGATATCAAGATTTAAAGGTTGTTTGAATTTGATAAAGGTTATTGATAAGAGTTTCAACTTGGAAGAAAGAAGCAATGTTGGTGGTTAAATTAGTATTAACACGATTTAAAGTCAAGATGAAGATTGTTTTAAATGTGCCTTAAAAATATTTGTTGATGAAGAGAAAGAAAACATGTTTCGAGATTTCCAAAAAAATCAAGAAGCTAAAAAACAACAAGAATGTTTGGTTTGGGCGGTTCATGAATTTTATGTTTGATTGGTTCGTTCACGGATTTGTTACTTAATGTTAGAATATTGGATATATATTAATTTAGAAATAGTCTAAATTAATATAAAATATATTATAATATATTTATAATATATTATTCTAATAACTAATGGGTTTTGTTTTTTAGGCATGGGTTTTTTACATTATAAATATGTATCTCTTTGTTGTATTTAAAGTGTCACAATCTTAGAGTTTACACCAACAAGGGAGAATAAGAGTTTAAAAGCATAGCATAGGATTTTGGCTATTCTCAAGGGAAACCTTAGAAAGGCAAGGGTTTTGGAAACCTTTGGAGTTATCTTATGTTATTGGGAATTGGGAAACACTTGTTTACACCTTGGGTTTGAGTTATTCATATATTCAAGGTTGAAGAGGTTTGGAAACACTTGGGTAGAAAATAGGGTAATTTTTGGGAACCTTCAGGGTTGTTCTTGGGAACCTGAAGTCAAAGGTTATTTTAATGTAACTCATTTGTAATCTCTTGTAATAACTTTCTGAGTATAGTGATATGGAGAGCTACTCTTCCCCCCTAGAGTAGATCGTTTGATCGAACTGGATAAACAAACCTTCATTTTTTTCTTGCCTTATTCTGTTATATTATTTGTGTACGAATTATTATTGATGTAGACCATTTATTTTGGTTTCTACTATTCTTTTCCTCACAAATTGATATTCAATTTTGTCGTAATTAACAACAAGATTCACAACATATATTTTACGAACAAATGATTTTAAACAACACAAGGGTGTCACACGTCATAAAAATATACATAAATGAATCCTGCTCCGTAAGACGGGTTTCCATAAAAATTAAATTAAACATTTTAATTTACCTGGGATTTTACACGACATCCAAAACACATCTGATAAATTTCCTAGGATGTTACACGGCATCCAAAATACATCTGATAACTTACTTGGGATGTTACACGATGTAATACAGTGGGAGAACTGACTTTTTTTGCGTTTTATCGCAAATGTTGCGGATAGCAAGAGTTGCCACCGACTCTTCTTTTATTCAATAAGGAAAGAGTGAAAAGAACAGGAAATACCCTTTTCATCTATAGTTATCTACGGGCTCTTAATCGCTAGCTCACTTTGAAAATTGCCTTGTGTGTGTGATTTGAAAATATTTTTGAAAAGTCAAAGTACGGATAACTTTGTAATGGCTCTTGTATTAGTCCTCAAGAATGCGTACAAAGTGTTTGAAAATATTTGTTTTAAAAAGGTGATGTGTAAAATGTTTCTTTTTTAGCAAAGAGTTATGAGAAAGCGATTAAAAGTTCTTACCCACTCAAGGTTGTTCTTATTCTTTTCCTTCTCCTTTAGAGATGGTGCTATCTGTACCATTAGTTGGTAGGTAGCCCTATCTATTGGATGGGAAGGGACATGCGAAGGGTAGTCGAATGGTAAGAGAAAGCAACATATAGAGATACTTTAGCAATCGTATCGGATGGACTATATCATTTTTCATAAGCAACATCGAGAGACTGTGATCTTTATTCGAGGGTCTTTTGGTAATGTCTTGGCACATATTTCTGATGAAGCATGTGAAAGTTATATTTGGTCAAAGTTCAGTTGATTTCTCCTTAAGAAAACCCTAACTTGGTAATTTTTTTACTTTTGATGAATTGAGATTTTTCTTGATGAATCATGATCAAAAATTTATCAAATGATGAATGTGACCTCAAAATCTTGATGTTGACCAAAAATCTTGAAGTTTGACTGTATGTTGACCTCAATTGACTTTTTGTTCAATATAGTTGACTTTCACTCATCTGAGCAATTGACTGAGCAAACTTGTGATGCAAGGATTAAAACTTGACATGAGGATTCTTTGAAGTATATGAGGAACCATGAAACTTGCCAAAGGCATTATAAGCTCAATTTTCTTTGAGAAACACAAAATCCTAGTTGTAAGTCAATTGCTTAGGAGAGGTGCTTGTATGCTCAAGCCCTTGAGTATTCTTGAGCAATTTAGAACCCTAGGAGCATGAGAGGGTATCTTGAATCAATTGTCTTCAAAAATGGGAGGGAAAATTTTGGGGTACAATAGCTGCCCATGTTCAATATTCTTAAACTTGAGGAGTTAGATTGGCATGTCTGCATTCGTGATCTGAAGGTGGAAGAGGATTGAACACTTAAGTTCCCAGAAATTTTCACTCACCGGCGCATGGAGTAATGTTGTTGGTTGACAGTATTTCTTGGATGTGCTTAAAGATTCCATTCTGAGAGGTGATAGAGTGTTGCTGGAGATGGGCTTACAGATGTCATTCAAAGTAACTTTTAATAGGAGTATCGGAATGAGTCTATGCCTGACTGTATCTGAAGAATGCTTTTCAGCGGGAGAATGCTCGCCAGAGTTCAGTCACTAGGGGAATGCTTTTTCAAAAGGAGGCCCTGAAGGAGATGCTCTTCAAAATTCAGTCTCTGAAGGGGAATGCTTGTCAGAATTTAGTCTCTGAAGGAAATCATTTGGTCATGTAGATAGTCGCCCTGTCTTGTTTCGGGAAATGATCTATAGTTTATTTTTCATTGGTAAACCCGTCCTGTTTCGGGAATTCATACTGCCTGGTCATATAGATAATTGCCCTGTCCTGTTTGGAGAATTAATCTGCGACCTTTTTTTCGTTGGTAAACCCGTCCTGTTTTGAGAATTCTTACCGCCTGGCCATATAGATAGTTGCTTCGTCCTGTTTCGGGAATTAATCTGCGACCTATTTTTTGTTAGTAAACCCGTCTTGTTTCAGGAATTCCTATCGCCCAGTCATATAGATAGTTTCCCCATCTTCTTTCGGGAATTCATACCGCCCAATCATATAGATAATTTCCCCATCTTGTTTCGGGAATTAATCGACGACCTCTTTTTTGTTGGTAAACCCGTCCTTTTTCGGGAATTCATACTGCCTAGTCATATAGATAGTTGCCCCGTCCTATTTTAGGAATTAATCTGCGGCCTATTTTGTGTCGGTAAACCCATCCTATTTCGGGAATTCATATCGCCTGGTCATATAAATAGTTGCCTCGTCCTGTTCCAGGAATTAATTTGTGACCTGTTTGAAAATTGCTGATGATATTCGTCTGTTTGTGAACTTTACCTGAAAATACAAAATTAGCTTTATGTAATGTCATGATGCATGTAATTCATCGCGTAATGATGCTCTCAAAATAAATGAGAATGGTATATGTGTTTGGGTATGCATATGCTATGATGTATTGTGAAATGATGTATGGACGTAATATGTTGTTGAAGCGTATTAGTAGCTCCTTGTAACAACTCTGGTTGGGGAAAATAAATCTCGGACTATTGCTGGGGATGAAGAAAGTGATTCTTCAATTTCTACTGGGAATAATTTTGCTGGGGATTCCCGCTTTCTGTTTGGAGATACTCCGCTGGGGATCTTTGACTTCTACTTAAGGATATAGGCATTCAAGGAGAGTAGGTTGTTCGCCGTTCTTTTTGTTGAAGGATTTCATTCTTACGTACCCTGACTGGGGATAAAAGAGATGAATATTCCTCCAGTGTGCTATATGTCCAGGTTTCAGATATCGTGGCAACTCTTTAAGGGATAGCAACTTTGATTAAACCCTGATGGAGAGGAGAATTTTGTTAGGGATTTACAGTGTTGGAGTAATAAATTCTGTTGGGGAATTAAATTCCTGTAAACTGTGTCGAGGAAATAGACTCTAATGGTGTTGTACCCCAAAATTTTCCCTCTCATTTTACTCAATACATGTCCATTGAGATCTTCAATTTGCTCAAGGTTGCCCAAGAGCGGACCAAACAAACTCTCTCCTAAGGCAGTGTACCTCAAATTAGGGTTTCCATTTTCATCAAGATGGGTGAAACACAAAGGCATCATATTCTCTACATGGTCTTAATATGTTCTCAAGACCCTACATGTCAAGTTTCATACCTTTCATAAGAATTTTGCCCAGTCAACTGCTCAGATGCTTGAGAATCGACTATATTAGGGCAAAAGTCAACTGTGACCCACATACAGTCAAACTTCAAGATTTTTGGTCAACATTAACATTTTGAAGTTACTTTTATCATTTGGTCAAGGGTTTATCATGATTCCCCAAGGAAGGCTCCAAATTCATCAAAACCCAAAAGTTGCTTAATTAGGGTTTCTTAGTAAAAGTTAACCAAACATTGACCAAGCATAACTTCCACATGATTTATTAGAAAATTTCCATCCAAAGCTCATTTTGAAGAGGATGAAATTCCCTACAATTCATCTTCATCCCACAAGTTCAAAATATGAACTCACAAAAAGATATGAATTTCTACATTATGGGTCCTTTTGAAAAGTCAACAAAAACACCTTTTGGGTCAAAGCTTCTTACATGAACATGGAAGACTCAATTGATATGAGACCAAAAAGGTTGCTTATGGGACATCCTAAGATTTCTAAAAAGTCCAAGAACACCTCTCTAGGGTTAAAATTGGAGGAGATATGCCTTGTCAAAGTTGACCCTTTTTGCAAAATTGCCAAAAGTCAAATGTGCTCAAAAATGCATTTTTTGCTAAATGGGCCTAACTTTGTATGCTTGCACCTCACTTATAATGTGGTCCAGGACTCAAATATTCACCCACACATTATTTGCTTCATTTTTCAATTTATTTTGATTTTTTATTAATTAAAAATTGAATTAAATCAAATAATTGATGAATAATAGCAAAGATATGATTTTATTTGGTTTTTGGACATGTTGGCAATCAAAATATGCTGAGTTATAAAGGCCAAAACGAATCAAGCATAATTGGTACAAGAAAGGGATGATTTGGCTCAAAATAGAAAGTTTACATGTAGCTTGAAAATCAAATCAAATCTCTCATAATTGCAAAGATTCAATCCAAGTTTGTAACCCTAATTCATTCCTAGATATATATTGGACAAGAACAAAGCATGGGACAAGGTTTTGCAGGCGTGAAAAAGGAATAACAAAGCTTGAATTTTTCAAAGAAAGTGCAGACCCAATCTTGCTCCATAAGCCGTTTCAAGCGTTTCTAAAGATTAAATCATCTCTCTAGGCACTCACTGAACCTGTAGCAAGCATTTCCAAGGCTTGAGACATCCAGAAATGCACACAATCACTCTCACGATTTTTAGCCATGGAAGTTGTCTGTAGGTAAAGGTACAAAAACCTAAGGCGACGGAGAAAGGTAGAAGAAGGTTATGTGTCAGCCAGCCATTCGCCCATTTGAAATTTCGCGCGTGTGGGAGTCAGTGACTTGTTTTCTTTATATTTTATTTTATTTTCATTATACTAACAATTCAAACACATAGAGAAGCTGGCAAGGCATATGGTTAGTAAATATAAGGACCTGGGTTCTATCCTAGGTCCCAACGTTTCTTTATTTTCTTTTCTTTCTACAGATCTGATGTATCACCTGCCTAGAAGACTACCGTACGCTGCTAATCTCCAACCAATGGATTCATCATCCATTCAATCCAATGCACGGGTAGTGAGGGACCATGATGCACCCTTAAGTCAACGCTACAAGAGATCAGGCGTTGACTGGGCTTGGAGCGTTTTTGGGACTGAAAAATTCAGAATGGCACCCTCTATTTGCTAGTACACAGGCCCAGTTTGCATTTTCTTTCTATTTTCTTTTTAATTTCTTTAATTAATTTCTTTTATTTGTTTTAATTAATTAACACAAAATTGTTATTTTTCATAAAACTAAAAAATCACAAAAATACAGAAATATTAAATATTTATTCAAATTATTTATTTTTTTTGAAAATAAATTAGATTAACTACTTTATTTGATTTTGTTTCAATTAAAATTAAATAGAAATTAGGTTTTAAATTTTGTAATTAAATTGTTTTTGGTTCTTAAATAAAAAACCACCAAAAATACACAAATTTTTTTTTGTAAAAATATTTTATTTTCTTGAAATTATTTAATTCAATTTAGATTAGGTTAGTTTCAACTTCTTTTTTGTAATTAAAAATAATTAGAATTAGGGTTTTATTGTACATAATTTAATTAATTCTTTTCTCAAAAAATAACTTAATTATTTTTTTAATTAGATTTAGGGTTCTCAATTTCTCCTCGCATTTAATTTGCCGCGCGCATTTTAATTTGTTTTATTATTATTGTACATGTTCCGAGTTTGTAATAGTCTTAATTAGGGTTTTACGTTTCCACATTTTTATTTTTCGTCGAGATAATTATGTAACTTTCAAAGCCTTGTAATAGCTAGGTTTATTTTTCGCACTTTAAATTCCTGCAAATATTTAACTGTCTAGACGTATGCTAATAGGATGGTATGGCAAGATTACTTGAAATTAAAACGGTAGATCACCTAATGTTCAAAGATTAAATAACAGAAACAACTCATATGTACATATTCACTCCTAGGGTTTACCTCACTTCTGTTGCCTTCGGTAAACAGTCATTAAGCATAGGAGATTTTAGTGGTTGCCCTCCAGTCTAAAAAGATCAAAATGTCCCATTCGAATGTTGTCTCAGAAATGTTGCGTCGAAAAGATCTTAAGACTTTAGGGTTACTACTAAAGTTTTCTAATTGTTGCTTTAGTGATTGTACTTGTCCCTTTCGAATGTCCCTTACAAACTCCAATGACGGGGCTACCTACTCCTTAATAGTAGGATAACACTGTCTAAAGGAAACGAGAACAAATAATCTTTTTTCGAGTAGGTAGAATCTTAAGTACTTGCTCAATGAAAACTTTTCACACAAACACCTTTCAAAATAAATTTTCAAAACAAACTTCGTCACATCCTTGAGGACTGAAACAAGGGTCATCAAGAAGTAAAAGTTTTTTCAAAACAAGCACACACACAAGCAATTTTAAAAAAGATGATAAAGTGCCTAAGAGCCCATGGAAAACCATGGATATAAAGGATGCTAACACCTTCCCTTTCTATAATCTACCCCCCGTACTCAGAAATCTCGAAAAAAGGTTTTTTCTGTTCTTTTTCCTTTTCCATGATTGGATAAAATAAAAGTCGATGGCGACTCTTGCTTACCGCGACATTTTGCAAACAAAAAACGCAAAACGCAAACCAGTATTAACAGTCAGTTCTGCCACGGTATCACAGATGGGGATTAGAATTTTATAGGCTACGCTGAGGAAGTCTCCAATGTATGCTGGGGAAAAGATCAAACTTCCTTATATGCTAGGGAAACTATTGGGGATGATAATCAGGTCAAGCTATACATTAGGGATATGGAGGTGAACTGCTGGAAGATGTCCCAATTTCTTCCTGAGGGAAGATTAGACTGTCTCGAGAATATATCTATGTTGGGGATGAGCTTGTGAATATAGCTCTGTAGAGATAACTCCATGGACATTGCTCTGAGGGGATTTTCAGATGACTTGAACATTATCCAAACTCCTAGAGTATTTAATAAACATTGATCAGAGTGATAAACAAGTGATGAGATAACGAGACATAGTCGTACATTTTAATCCCTAGCTTTTTCCTAGACAATCTTTTCAGATTTTTAGTCCACCGGATACCCTTTTTTGCCCCAGTCGCCTTCTCAGGTTTTTGACTTGCCGGGTGTATAATTTTATTTATATGTCCCTAATTTTTTCCTAAACCGTTTTGGTTCATCTGGATGCCCTTATTTTTGCCTAGGCTAATCAATCTAGCAGGTCTCTTTTTCATGCGTAGTATTTTTGAATATGTTCGCGTTCATAGGGAACGGGGAATTTTCACTGTCCATGGCATTAAGTGTTGTAGCATTTCCAAAAAATATTTTCTTGATCATAAGTGGTCCTTCGTATGCGGGAGTCCATTTTCCCCTGGGATTAGTCTAGTGCACCCGATGTTTTAAGTTATTGATCAACCATTGATTACCAGGTTTCTGATAGTTTTGACCTTCCTCAGTATTTTTCTAAGAATTGTCACGGAAGAATGACACCATTTGATACTGCTAACATAGATAAGAAATTTAGTGATACCGAAGATTGAACTTTCATAGTGACTTTTGCTGAAACTCATGATCAATGTAATATGCCCCAAGTGATTAAGATGGAGATCTTCCCCTGGCTATTCAGCACTTTTGAGAGATTCTTTGAATCTTGAATTGACTGCCATATATGAGTTGGACAATAACATGTCACGCCCCTTGATTTATAACCAATTGTGTCCATGAAAGACCTGTTACTATAAGTGTTTTTCTCTTTGACCCATCCTCTGAAGTAATTATGTCCATTGGGAGGATTTTCATTTATTGAATATTCATCAAGCGAATTTATCTGCTGTCAAACACTTAGTTATATGCAAACAGTGGTATTAAAATGCAAAGCTTATGTCTGTCTTGAAGTTTAAAAAATGCATTTTTTTAGTAAAATAAAATTTGTAAGAATGTGATATCAACTCAGGATTTATAGTAAGCCTTACAAGAGTCAGGATACCTTTTTGTAACAGTATCTTTTCAAACTAACCCATGCTTCAGTTAGGAATTTGAAGGGTTGTAACGTAGCCTGGTTCACGGTTTAAGAAACAAAGGATAAAGGCTCAAATTTTATTTGTACCCAACCCGTTTTCCATAATGTTCTTCAGTCTTATACTCAGTTAATTATGCATTTAGGTTCCAATAGAATTTGGAATTATAGCACTGATACTTGGTGATGGTTTATAAACCGATAATTTATTTGAGAAGGCTGTCATTTTTTCTTGTAACATCTTTCTTTTTTTGAGGATTTGTAGAGAACTCTTTTTGACTTTATTATCCCTAACTTTTTCCTGATCTGTTTTGTTTGAGATTACAATCAGCAGGATATCCTCGTTTTTTCCTAAGTCTCCTTCATAGGTTTCAACTTAGTGGGCTTTTCTTTTGAAAGATAATGATTGTCTAACTTAATGATTACGGGGAACCATCACCGACTTTTAATTTGGAAGGATGTCTTCGATACTGCATGTTGTGTACGAAGGAAAAGCTTGCGATTGAATGCACAATTTAATTAACTGAGAAACTACCCTGCCCCAAGTTATGATTAAGGGTTTCAGTTTGCATGAAAAAGAAAACTCCTACTTCTTTGGCTCAAAGGGGTTGACTAGGGATTAACTTCCTTATATCTCCACTGTTTAGGAATTGAAGCAATGCCTGTACATCGTCAGTAAGGTTTGTTCAAAAGCATAGTGTATGAGATTATGATATTGTTTTCGTCACCCTCCCTCTAAAGTCTTATAGCTTTTAACGAGAGTTGAATATCACAAAAAGGAAGTAAAAAACACAATTTAAATATAGTGAAAATTAATGGATTAATTCAAGACAAACATATGCAATGCATTAATGAAAAAAAAAACAAAGTTTGACATAAAGATAAGGGTTCGAACAAACAAAAGAAATTACAACAGAAAATTCAAATGAACTGGACGCTCTCAATCTTAGTCATGAGGAGGGTCAAACTCAATCTCCTTAGCATCAATCATATCTTGAATCTTGTTCTTCAACTCCCAACAACCACTTGTATCATGTCCAGGACTATTAGAATGGTATGTACACCTTGCATTGGAATGATAATTAGGAGCAGAAGTATTGGGATTCCGAGGAGGATCCTTCAACGTAATCAATTCTGCCTTCAACATGTGTTGCAACGGTTGAGCCAATGACATGTTTATTTTGATAAATTGTCTTTTAGGTGTATCTTGCTTATGTTGATTACCCTGTTGTCATTGTTGCACTGGTGAAGGATTAGAAATTAGCGCAACTCATACAGATTGGTTGTGGTTACCTCTATCATAACCCTTCTAGCCATACACAACATTATCTTCTTTCTTTCTGTTGAACGCCTTCTTCATAATACTTTAAGACATAGCCGCCATAATCTTTCCGCTTCTGATTCCACCTTCGACATGTTCCCCTGTTAATATTAACTCGGTGAACCCAGATGAAGAGCTTCTAATCAGATGATTGAAGAAAGGACCTTTCAAAGTTCCCATAAACATGTAAACCAATTCCCTATCAGACAAGGGGGGCTGAACTCTTCCTCTTAGATCTCTCCACTTCTAGGCGTACTCTTTAAAGCATTCATTTGAGCCCATGGTCATACTCTATAATTGCACACGGGTTGGTGCAAGATTAGCATGGTACTGGTATTGATTGTAAAAAGCAGCAACCAAGTCTTCCCAAGTACAAATATTAGTCCCCTCAAGTTGATAGAACAATTAAAACTGTGCTCCCGACAAGCTCTTTTAAAAGAAGTGCACCCATAATTTCTTGTCGGCAGTGTGGGGTTGGATCTTCCAGACATAAGACCTTAAATGAAGCCTAGGACAAGAAACACCACCATACATCACAAAAGTAGGGACCTTGAATATGTGAGGAATAACAACCCCCGAGACTAATCCCAGCTCTTCAAAATTTAGCCTAGGCACTTTCTAAATCTCCATGGAATTCAGACGATCTTCTAGTTGTTTGTATTTTTTATCAGCAGGGGGATATTGTTCATTCAGATAGTTCTCCTCCTCTTCATTAGAGTAATAGGAAGAACCATGGTTTCTTTTTTTAGTTTCACCACTCTTATCGGGATCCTGAACTCGCTTGACTAGTCCCATGTTAAGGATGCCAGCTAGTTTATTTGTCTTTATCTTCTTCTCTTTGGTGATGAGTGCTTTCAGTTCTTCCAGCCCCTTGACTAGGTTCAAGAACATCTATTGGAACTGGGCATTCTGAGCTTGAAGATCTTTGACAATTTGTTCAAGAGCCAGTTCAGCTGAAATAAACAGCATGAAGATGAGAAAAGTTGTCTTGGGAATACCTATTATGCAATGATATGGTATGTAAATGTATATGCATATGCAATATTTTCAAAGACCTCGTGGGATTTAAATTTGTTAAACAAAAAGGAAACAAAGAAACTTAGTAGTAAGTTCGAATTATAATTGCCTTCTAGGCTTACAATGAAAACAAGAGAGTTAAACTATATTATTCCTGAGGCCTAAGGTATCAAGTCTCCCATGGACGCTTCCTCTTTGTGTTGACATATGCATTAAGGATCTGCTCTTTGTGGAGTCGTTTTGTCAGCTTCAGTACTTTCTTTTCACTAGCATAAAACGGAGCCTCAAAGGTATCCCTTTCTTCCTTGAGTTGAATCCAGGACTTCTGTAGTTCCTCGAAGTCAGTAGGCATATCAGGATGAAGAATGGTATGAGGAATATCTCCTTTAACAATAGGCTTTACGATCACTGGTAGGATAGCAGGATATGGAATTTTAAGATTTTGAGCACGAGACCGTATCCATCTGAGGTAAAGATCCAAAGGGATGGAGTTCTTATGCCACAAAGTCTTGCTATCAATCTTATTGATCATGCCACAAGAACGTATAAACCTTTGATGGTAATTTTTAGGATCATCCTCATAATCAAATACAACACCTTGGATGAGCATATCATGAGGATCGTCTCTTCGAGCATAACCAAACTGACATGGAGCTAGAGAAGGGTTGTAAGTAATACCTGCCCTTATGCCAAGGAGTGTCACATTAGGTAATTCCCCACAGAGGTCAATAATAGTGATGTCCTCTTGAGATTGGGAACACCAATAAATATTTGAATGAGCGAGTGACATCAACCTTTGAGACCACCTCAAGCCTTGTTAAATCTTCATTACTGATCGGGCCAGGTGCGAAATAAACCACCTTTAAAGTACAGGTATGCAACACATGAGAGTCTCTCGCTTCCTCATAGTACGAGTCTGAAGAGAATGCAGAAAATCTCCAAGCAAAGTAGGAACACGAATATGGGTAAGAAAATTTTTGATGGCGTTCACATCTATGAGTTGATCAGGATTAGGGAACAACACTAAACCATAGACCAGCAAAGCCAAAATATCCTCAAAAGCACGAAAACTCATGGCATCTAGAAAAAACTGAGCCTTCTCTATCAGAAATTTAGCAAGAAGACCTTTAACTCAACTTCTTGTTTCCCAATTAGATACAATGTCTGATCGCTTCAGATGTAAGGCTGTTGTAATATCTTCAGGTTTTGGAACTTGCTCTATACCGGTGAAGGGTGTCTGATCAAGAATAGGCACTCTAAGTAGCTTAGATAACTCTTCCATTATGGGCACCAATTGATAATCTGGGAAGCTAAAACAATAATGCTTAGGATCAAAGAACTGAAACAGAACACTCATCATGTCTTCTTGGAAAGCAGGAGTAACCAAACTGAGTAGATAGCCATGTCTTTTGGTGAATTGAGAATTTTCAGGAACCTTTGAGACTAACTCCTCAAGCTTGGAAGGTATCCTTAGAAAGTTGATTTAGATAGTATTTCTGCGATCGGAAGCCATGACCTGTAACAAAGGACAAAGATAAATCCCTAGATCCTTGAAACGGTTATTTAAAATGTTATGATGTCATGATGTCATGATGTCATGATGTTATGATGTCATGATCACATGATGTTTTGTTCATGTTCCAACAAGAAGTAAACACAATCAAATCACATAAGAGCCTTAGGTTTAAAGGCTTGCATGAGGTCCATAGTTAAGTATCCTTTTTTATTGAAGTTAAGTTAGCTCAAACTGTCCTAAAATAGTAACCGGGTTCTAGGCATCTCAATATTAATGATTTTCTTACATGTTTTATTTAGCACGACAATTGACTTGCCACAAAAAAAAACCCGAGAGTCGATCCTCAATGAGCGTAGTATCGAGTATCAACCAACTTCGGACTGCATCAAATCCGGCCATCTCACTACCTTCTAATGGCCAAGATGGGTCAATTAAGGTTCTAAAAGTCAGTTAGTGCTTATGACACCATGCAACAACCCAATATTATACTCGACTAACTCAAAGAACAACGGTACAAACCAAAGTGTCACGCTAACGTAGCCATCACTTCAACCATATCGATTTACGCTGTACAATTTCCATGATCTATTGTTACTTACCTAAGGCATCCCTAGATTCGGATGTAGGATATTTACAAGTAATGAAACCCAAGAAACCCTTAAAGATAAAGCAAACAACGCAGATAAAGAAAAAATTAAAGTGATCTAAATTCTTAAGGTAAACCCTCTTTTAATTATGTCCTCAACAAAGTCGCCAGTTCTATAATACGGTGGAAGAACTGACTTGTTTTTGCATTTTATTGCAAATGTTGCGGATAGCAAGAGTCGCCACCGAATTTTCTTTTATCCAATAAGGAAAGGGTGAAAAGAACAGGAAAGACTTTTCAATATTTTGAGTTCGGGGGCAAGTTATGAAAAGGGAAGGTATTAGCACCCTTTTCATCAGTAGTTATCTACGGGCTCTTAATCGCTAGCTCACTTTGAAAATTGCTTTGTGTGTGTGATTTTAAAATATTTTTGAAAAGTCAAAGTACGAATAACTTTGTAATGGTTCTTTGATACAGTGGGAGAACTGGTTTGGTTGTTTTGCGTTTGATCGCAAATGTTGCGGTTAGCAAGAGTCGCCCCCTACTTTTCTTTTATCCAAAAGGAAAGGTGAAAAAGCACATGAAAGACCTTTGAGATGTTTTCTTGAGTTCGGGGGGGGGGGGGGGGGGGGTAGATTATGAAAAGGGAAGGTATTAGCATCCTTTTCATCCATGTTTTTCCATGGGCTCTTAGTTACTTGCTTGATCACTTGCTTTTCTTTGAAATGTGCTTTATGTGGTTTTTGAAAGTATTTTGTAAAGATGCCATTGTTTAGGCAAACTTTGTAATGATTCTCATTCGTAAGAATGTATACAAAGTGTTTGATCTTTTGACAATGTTTTCAGGTTTGTAAGATGTTTTAAAAGTGTGGGTGTTTGTTTTAGAAATAGCAAGGATGTTTTGGTTTTGAAATTGAGAAAGTAACTAGGAACATTCTACCTACTCAAATGTCTTTCATGTTCATTTCCTTTTTCCTTTGATATTGTTATCTTACCATTGATTTGGTAAGTGACCCTATCTTTGGATGTTAAAAGGGACGGGTGTGGGTCATCGTATAACCATGATTAGCAATGTTGCAAGATATTTTAGCATTTTCTTTAGGGACTAAGATCATTTTGAAAGGCAACATAGATAGCGTCATCGAGGGACTATGATCTTGTATTTTGCTTGTTTTTGCTAAGATACCTCACATGCGTAATATGACAATTTTTGTAAGGAAATAAAGTGGGTTTACCCTAGGGGTGTTTGTGTGCAAGTGTATTGATTTACATGCATTGTTTTTGTCTTGATTAGGGTTTGCTATTTGTTGGTTTTAGTCTTTCCATATAAAACCCTAGTTACTAGCATTTGTATATAAAGCATTTAAATTGCGGAAATTAAAATTACTACGTTAATACATCATTTAGGGGAGGGGGTGTACAAATTACAAATGGGGAATATTGCAAGAAATTAAATCTAAATAATTATTACAACCATATTGAATTTTTGAATAAATGTGCAAAATAAGAATAAAAATGCAAAAATATGAAATGTAAGAAGAAATGTGATTGTTTGTTTGTTTGTTGCATGAAAAGGGTTTTTTGACCTAATTAATTAAAAGTAAAATAATTAACTAAAAATAAGAAAATTAATATTAAGTTAGTAAACTAAATTAATTTAAGGAAAACAAGTTTTTTAGGGTTTTTGTGAATTTAATAAAAATGGTTAAATAAAAATCCTAAATTCTAAATTGATTTTAATTTACAAAATAAGATAAATAAAAATTAAATTATCTAAGTATTAAAAAAAATTAATTAATTAAAGAAAATGATTTTGTTCTTTTATTATTGTAAAGAAAAATAAAATGTATAAGTATTTTTTAAATATGCAAATAAATAAATAAAAAATTTTGGATTTTTTTATTAATAAAAAATGATAATAATGATAATAATAGTAATTATAAAAATAATAAATAAAAATATGAAATAAAAATAAAATGAAGGGAAAATAAATAAAATGGAAAATAAAATAATGGGCCAGGGGTGTGAATAACAAGGCAGGGGGGTCAGAAGTAGCAAAAAAATAAAGCCCAAAGGGGAGGAGGCCCAGCGCTGCAAAACAGAAAAAATGTCAAAAAAATGGAAAAAGGTCACGCTGGGGCTTGAACCTACGACCTAAGGGTGTCAGGCGCACGCTTTAACCATTGAGGTGGTGATACATCCGTTAACTTATGCAAAACAACAAATATATAATAGAAACTACTTCATGAAAACAACTTCATCTTCAACCTCTGGCCGGACCACCTGCATCTTATTCATTTCTCATCCATTTGCAAAAATGTTAACATGAAACTTGTGGCAAATTTCACCACGATTCCAGAAATGTAAATAACTAAAGCTATAGATAAAAAATGAGCATGAATTTTGAATGGTACCAAATTCTGACCTAATTTTTCCAGATGTTCAGATTCAAAATTCTAACTACTTAAGCAATATAAATGAAATCTAAATACATGGTTAGCTTCAGAACAATGATGTCTACATTTTTCATTCACAAATTAAACATTAATGATACTTGTATGAAGAGTTCAAAAGACAGAAAACTCACCTTGCAAGAGGGTATCATGCTTTGAGTTTGAGCAACTTTTAATGAGTTCCAATGATTGGATTAACTTCCTCAAGTTCCCAGGAAGCTAATGTGATGCTTAGGTTGAGTTGAAAGTGCCTGAGGAGTTCTGGAGAAATCCAAGTGCAAAGCTCTGTTTTTGAAAATGGAGGATAGTGTTAATGGTGTTACAGTCTTGTAACAGAGTGTGGGATGAGTTCTAAATGATGTTTAGAAGCTTTAGGAACAAAAAGGCTTGAAAACACACGAGGGAGATGTGAGTTTCAAAATTTTGGTCAGGTTATGCAAGAATGGAGGTATGTGATGCAGTTTTGAGTTCTTGGTGTTTTTAGGGCTTAAGCATGCATGAGTTTTCTTGCCAAGGGCTTGTACATAAGTAATGAGAAGGTTTTTGTGCTTGAGAGGGTCAGAAGTACAAGATATAGGCTGAAAGCTATGTTACTTGATTTTGAAGAAAAGTGGGAGCATGGATCCAAGATACAGTACAAGCATGAGCTGAGTGATTGTAAGGCTTGAGACAAACTTCTCTTGAGTTATAGGACGTGTATGATTAGAAGAAAACAATTGCAAGGCTCAAGAAGAAGTTTTGTGCATAAAGCTACTTTTTCAAAATGGCATTGTGCACTTTCTTCCTAAAATGGATATAAAGTATGGCATTGTATTGAATGCTTGAGTTGAGGCCTCTAACAGTTGTGCAAGCATTTAATTATGGAGTTCCTAACAAGTTTGAGGCCTGCAAAGCAAGGATTATGCAGCATAGGTTTGAGATTTGAATTTTGTCCATCACTAAATTTGCCTTATAAAACAAATTAAAACCCCAACTTGTGACCTTTGATTCTCCTTGCTCACAAATGATCTCAAGGAGTTCTTGAACATTTTTGAAAGCTTGTAATGTGCTCTACAACCCATCTTTGAATCACTTTTGCAAAATCCAAATGGAACTAGGTGAAACTTGGGTCAGAAGTTAGGTCAAAATCCTGACCAAAAATGTTCAAAATTTCACTAAGTGTTTACTTTCATGACCATGATTTCATGTGTTAATAACTTGAGATCCAAGCATTTTTAGAAGAAGTTGTGTAAATAAACGTTGTAGATCTCATGGATATCTACAACTTTCATGTTGAAAGTTTCTTTTGAATCATCTTGCATCACGGTGAAAAATTGGCTCAAAGTTATGAAAAAACATGAAGTTTTCAACACTTAGAAAAAATTTTAAGTTTGAAAACTTTGACTTTTCAAAATGAAATCTTGACTTTTTGATTTCTTGATGAATAAGTTTCATATTTTGACATATTTTGATGAATTGTGGTCTTTGACTTTTATTAATCATTTTTCACTTATTTATTTGATTTTAATTAGTTAAAAAAATACTTTTATGCATTAAAAAATCTGGAAAAATTTGTCAACACTTTATGATTTCTGTTTGACCTCTGGTAATTTTTTGGAGTTAATATTTTATATTTTGATACACTTTGTGTATTTCATCAATTAATTCTATTTAATTAATTATTTTAAATTTGTTTTTTAAGTGATTTTTTTTAATTATTTTTATGATTGGTTCTAACTTATTGATAATTTGTGATACCTTGGGTTAATTTCCTCAACCTCATTGGATATTGGACGTTGATAGGTGAAAAATCAAATCCACCAAGATGGATGAATGTTGATAATAGTTGAATCCCTTTCTTGATTTTTTCCTTGAGATTATGGTTCCATTGTGACATTCCCCTCCATATTTATCTTATCTCATTCTTATTTCCTTTAAGTGATCATTAGTGGCTCAAACTTTATGTTTGAATGTCCAAGTATGATTGATTATTGAATTATGGTTCAAAACCTTTGAAGCTTGTTGTTAGGAGGCTTTGATTCTATCAATCCTTTAACAAGTTTTCAATAAACTTTAGCCTAAGTTCAATCTTCAATCATCGTTGATCATTTATTATGGGCTTCATCTTCTTCATCCATTTTCTTCTTCTTTACTTGATATGATCATTAGTGACACAAAATTTATGTTTGAATGTCCAAGTATGATTGATTGACTATCTTGGGTCTAATACCTTTGAAACTTGTTGTTAGGAGGTTTTTATTTTATCAATCCTTTAATGTGTTTTCATTATTCTTGGTCCAATTTCATCATTCAATCATCATTGATAATACCTTTGACCATTAACCATTAACTTCTAACTCATTAAGAATAAACTTTATTTTATTCCTTTACCTTATGCATTTACTTTATGGGTTTACTCTTATGTACTTTTATCTTTAGCATTTACATGTCATTCTATTTTTTTTTTGCTCACTTGAGCAATTATTTTTTATGTCATTTCTTCTTTGCTCATTTGAGCTTTCTTTTTCCTTTGAAGAAACTTAATAATCAACTTGAATATTAAAAGACTTAAGTTTATTTATAATCTATTGGTTACTATCCTTGGCATATTGGAATTGTGGACCTCTTGGATGTAGGATTAGAAGCATTGATACTTGGAGACCTTGGTGCCCTATTGTTATTCTGTCTGAAGTCCTTAGGGTTTACTCCAAGGCATTGGTTTGAATTTTTTCTTTGTGCATGTTTTCCTAGTTTATATGCTTTGTCTGAAGTTCTTAGAGTTTACTCCAATGCATTGTGATTGGGAATTCCTCTGTATACGGCTGTTAGTCTGGCCAATTTTTGTCTGAAGTCCTTGGGGTTTACTCCAAGGAATTGGTATGCAAGTTATTCATACGCATGTGTTATTTTGAATTCAAGAGATTTCATCTGAGGCATTGTTTCATCTGAGGCTTGGTTTTATCATGGTATTATGCTTGTTTGATTTTTAATTCAAAGAATGGAAATTCTACATTGACCTCTTTATATAAAGTGTTGGCTTCTTGTTGGTCAGACCTTTCCTTAACTTAGCTTTTATTTTATGCTTTAGGATAGTCTCTTCATCTCCTCATATCTTCTTTAATTTCAAAATTTTCTCCCTCCTTTTCAAAACTCTTCTTGTTTTCAAACATGAACCGCTTTCACAAGAAACTTGGACTTAGGTCCATGCATTTTCAAAACTTTTTTTTAATTAAACCCTTAATCAATTTAATCATACTTTGACATCTTTTTAGAACACTAAAAGTCAATAATCTCATTCAAACCATTTTTCCACATTTCCTTTTTACTTTAAAACTTTTCTCAAAAGACTAGACTCTTGTTGATTCTTGTTGTGATGCAAGATGTTATACTTCTACGATATATAATGAAGTGAGATTTTTCTCACTTGGGTATTGAGTGATGCTTTGTTGATTTTAAATCCAAGCTATGTCCTCCACTTTGAGATGATGCAAATTCTTATTTCTCATAATTGTGGGTAGTACGTATGTTTTCCACTCAGATATGACGAGACATATCTTCTTAAAATTAACCAACACATAGTCTTTTCAAAAACTTTGAGGTGAACTACGAGTGCCCTGATCCTCTATTGCATGAAGGGGGGTACGTAGGCACAAAATCACAACCGTGGCGGGTGTGAAAATTGTAAAAACTACTTTTTTTTTCATCTCCACCATATATTTCTTAATATTTCTTTATAGCCAACTGTTTACCGTTGTTTTTGGTAAACAACCGCTGGTCTCCAAAAAAGGTAAGTTTTTGGTTTACTTGCGGGATCGACCAAACTAATCCCAGAACATATGCTAATCTTTATGTAAAATGAGTGAGAAGGAAGAACGCATGTTCGACCCAGGGGAGAGATGTTTAAGATTGTTGAACAGTAAATGAAAACATAAAAATGCAAGTAAAAGAAGTAAAAAGAAGTAAAAGATAACATTGCAAGATAATGGTAAAGTAAAGTGAACAAACTTTTATTAAGTAAAAAAGGTGTTTCTAACGTACATTGCTTTGCTTTTTATCCTTTCTCACGCAGTAGTTACTTGGATAATATTTGAGAGACTTTGTACTATAAGTTGCACACACTAAAAATTATACAAACTTCTTAATTTATACTAAAAATAGGTAACCGTTGAGGGGACATTCTGCGCTAGGATGAAAACAAATGTCTCCTGCATGCCTCTCGACCCATAGCCTTTTGCCACGTTTCCTTCCTTTAGACGCTGATAAAAACCACCTTTCCCTCCAATAATTCAAATTTCAAAATGGCCTTCGTCCCATGTGCCAAGGCGCGAACACTTCCCTTAAGTCGAAACAACCTACATCTGCCTCGGTCGAATGAACATTTGGTCGAAGATTTCTTATTATACCTTGGATCCTTTCCATAATTTATTTCATGCGTCGAATTACATCTCCTGGTGTAGTTCATTTCCAGTTGTTTGGTCACAAAGTCCAAATATAGCAAGTGTCGAATTTGGGAGCCAACAAATTGCCCCCCAAGAATTTCTATTTCGACGCCCAAAGAAATATCCATTCTTTGAACTTCCCATTCGACACCTGTCTTAACAGTTGTCCACCAGGCTTTGACGTGTACCTTTCGTCTTCCAACAGCTGCTATATTTGATAAAACCATTATTACTTTTTTTTTAAAATGTCTCTTCAAAACTGTTGTTACCACGCTTGCCATGATGGCCTCGTTCCTATAATCTAGGCAAGCATGTCCCAACGTTTCCCAACGCCCGCACGATAATCGTTTCCTGCCTCGCCACGTGCCCCACTACCTGCAAAACATTAAATGCTTTTGACGAGACATTTCCCACTTCTGAAGGCTATAAATACTTCCAAACTTCTCTATTTAGAACTTTTATCATTCTCAGCTTTTCTAAACTCCTTGCATTCTCACAACACTGTATTGTCACCTTCGCTCTTTCTCTCAAGTCTTTACCAATGGCCTTTCTCTCTAATGCCCCAAACAATCCAAAACCAAAGAATGCCAATGAGGTTCAGAAACCACCAGAGATTTTTTCTATCAACCCTCCTTCTTCCTCGACTAACAGGTACATTGTTGAACCTATGGGAGAAGGGCGGGAAGCCTATGATTCTCAACTCCTTATTCCCGTCAGATATGGCGGAAAGATGTATGCTATGTCCGGCCCATGATCTTCATGTGCCAAAAATCCCTTAAAAAACAGTGCCTTTTTCCCTACACATCCAAGGCTTAAACCCATAGGTTGTGCCAAAAAACCTAGGGCAGATGCTGAAGATGCTACACCGGCTAACCAGCAACATCCTCAAACGGCTAATGATATCAACCACCAGTTCATGAATAAAGGGAATCGCATCTTTCGATCAAGCCCTAACCTTTCTTCTGAATAATCCGACTGGCTGAATAAAATGGAGAGGGTGCAAGCTTCTATCTGGAAGAAGATGGGCATATACAACTTAGTGATGTTGTCGAAGACATGGTTACCTTATTTCCCCTTTATGATGGTATCCTCATTGTACTTTTGGGACAATGCACATTTCACCTTTCATCTTCCTTGTGGGATGGTGACCCCTACCTTGTTCGACATAACTGCCATTACTGGTCTTCGACCCACTGGTGACTATTTCGACCCTGAAGACCTGTCTGAGGATCCCATTGGGTTTGCTGCTACCAAACCTACTTATACCACCTTCATAAACCACTTTCATGATAAGGATTCAAATATTGTGTCGGAGGTGGAGCACATAGCCTTCTTGGCCACGTGGCTGTCTCGATTCGTTTTCTGCACTAAATAACTGCAGGTGACGAAAAAGATATTGACGCTTGCAACACAACCCCATCACAAATACCCTCTTTGCTTGGCCGAATTGATTCTGGCCAACTTATATGAGTCCATCAGTAATGGTGTGACTCAACTTAAGGTTCTGGGAGACAGAGGAAGTTTGCTGCTATCTGGTCCCTTTTGGCTTCTACAATTGTAGCTTAACGCCACCTTCGAATCCTTCCTCCCTCAAAAGAACAAGATCAATGAAGAAGCTCCTTAAATTTCAAACAGGAGAGTCGAAGGCACCAGGTTGGCACTGCTAACTCCCACTGATGAAGGCCAACAGTTTCAAAAAGCCTTTACAAGCTTCGTAATGATGTTTGTGGAGCGAAAAAGCTTTGATTCGACTATGGCTCCTTTTGCCAGTCGAAAAGTTGGCCCTGAATAGTTTACTAGACCATATCATTCAGAAGAAGATGACGTGGTTGATGAGTTTGTGAGCATGTAGGAAGCGTTTCTCCGCCCCAGGATCATGCCTTTAAGATTTAAGAGCTCAAAGAACCAATTGAGCTTGATTGCCTATTAACCCAATCTTATCTCTCGAAATTTTGGCATTGCTCAATCGCTTCCTTCGCCTATATACCCTCGAGAGAAACTGCTACTCTTTTATAATGCAGATTACTCAGAGGATGCCGCTACCAAGCATATTGGTAGGTATTCTGGTCAAACTACACTGACCCTGTTCAATTTTAACCTTCATTTTCTGAACTCTACCATTTATGAGACGTGGTGGAGACATTATTATGAGGAAGAGTTCTTCGACGAGAAGGACTTCACCCACCATCTGCGTGAGGCATTCAAGCTGGTTCTCGACAGAGTCAAAAAAGGTATTCCTTTTTCCATCCATTCGTTTTAGATTTGTTTTACCAACTCCTAACTAACCATAGTTATTTTACCTTTCGTCTAGCTGTCAAACGGGTTGCTTCGAAGAAAACCGCTGAGAGTGCAAAAGGGGGAGACTCTGCCATCAATCCCTCTCCTAAAGTACTTACCTTTCCTTTTTACCCTTAGTTTTATCTGACGTAGTTATTGATCTTCTCGACTTGGTTTTCTATATGCTTATAAATCAACCCCAAAAAAGCGGAAGGTTCAAGAGATCCAAATCTCTAGCGATGAGGAAGAGGAGTCTCCACCTGTTCCTTTGTAGAGACGAAGATTGAAAAAACCAACTCCCTCTGTCGAAACCCGTCCAAAAATCAGGATTAAAACTACGGCGGGGAGGCTACCTCCTGTCATCATCAATGAACCCACTGAACAGGAGATGATCTCCAGATTAAACAATCCTAGTGAGAGTGATAATTCTAGTCCTGGTGATGAAATTCCAGTACAGGTATCTACTTCGACTGCTTGTTATGTACTTCTCACTCTCTCTTACTTTGTGACGCTTTTAAAAGCAACAAATTCTTTCTATTTTTTAGGACACTGTTGGCACTTCGACACGAAATCCTACTCATGTCGAGGACTCGACCACTTGCTTGAATAGTGATGGGATTCTTACCTACAGACCTTCTTCAACAAAAGACTCTTTCATGAGTTCAGCTGACGAAGTGAATCAGACTTCTGAACCCCAGCATGAAACTATAGAAGAGGCTGATGAAGAAGAAGCTGAAGGACATCAAGAGGAGGTTAGGATTCCTATGGTCGAAGTTGAGACAGAGAGGGAACATGGGGAGATCCCAGAAGCTGAGGGTGACGAAGCTCTTGCTGAAGGAAACCAAAATCCTCCAGGTACTGAGGCGATTCCTACTCAAGTACCTAATGTGGTTATTGCAGCCAACGCAAGCATCCCTTCGACGGGGTCCAGAACCAAAGAGGATTTGGCTTTACTGAAGCAACAAGATTCGTTAGGTTATTTGACTGCAATCTTGGAGGGTCGAGAGAGCTCCTCTGACCGTAGCACCTCGACTGCTTCTGGCAGTACCTCGACTTCCCCTCTCAATGAAGCTCTTCAAAAGGTTAAAGCACAAATCTTTAAAAGAGATTTGATGTTAACTTTAGAGGGGGAACCAGAAGCGCCTTCCTATCTGAATACTATCTTGAAAGTTATCGATCTTCTTGTTGCCCCTCCAGATGTAGCCAGTGTAATCCTGGATTTACTTTCTATCGTCGAGCAAGTATCAGCAGACTTCAATCGTCAAAGACTCATTAATCGTGATATTGAGGAAGCCAATGGCCAAGTGGCTGCTGCCTGGCAAGCTGCCACTGAATCCACTTCTAGAGTAAGGGACTTATCGAAGGCTCAGGAGGCTAGGCAAAAGGAAGTCGAGGAAATTTATCAAAACAGTGTACAGTTGAGAGAACAGATTGTAGAGTTGGAAGCAAAACTTGCTGCCAACGACAAAAAGAAAGAGGAGCTTCTTGCTGTGAACACTGAGTTAGAAAGCCAAGAAGAATTGGCTGAAGGATTAAGATATGTCAATCGAGCTCAATCTCTGGATGCCAAGCTCGAAACCCTTCACCAATCAAAATCTCTTTGTGATCGAAGGCTAGAATTGCAACGGATCAAGTACCTCTAGATTAAAGCTAATCTTCCCTTCTGAATCTTGTTCCTCTTTATTATGTAATCACTTTCTGTAACACTTTCAAAGCCATTTTGGCCTCTTTAATGAAAATCATTCAAGTTTCCATTTTGGAAATCTTTATAATTAGTGATTATATATTATTTATTTTTATCTCTTGAAGCATAGGTCTATACGTTTTTAAGTACTTACCATTTACCTTCAAAAGTCTTCGATCTCCGCTTAACTCTTCGATCTCATAGGCTCTACCTGAGAAAGCCTGCACAATCTTAAAAGGTCCTTCCCACTTAGGGGACCATTTTCCCAAGCTTCGATCCTTTCTATCCATTGGGAGTATTACTTTCCAAACTAGATTTTCAGGCTGAAACGTCTTGGATTTTACCCTTCAATTGTAGGATTTCTCGACTCTCTTCTTTTGTAGTCTTAAAAGGTCTAAAGCTTTCAACCTTTCTTCGTCTAAGTCTACTAGCTCATCCAACATCACGTTCCAATAGACTCTGGAAGGGATCTCATGATGTATTTGAATCCTCTTCGCTTGCAAGTGGATTTCCACTGGTAACACCGCATCATGAACGTAGGTTAGGCGAAATGGTGTTGTCCTTGTAGCTTCTTTGGGACACGTTCGACATGCCCACAGGACTTGATTTAGTGTTTTGTGCCAGTTTCTAGGTTTCTTTCCCACATGTTTCTTTATTAAACTGATCACCACTTTGTTTGCTGCTTCGACCTGACCATTAGCTTGTGCATAATAACACGTAGACGTCAATAGTTTAAACCCCACTTCTGCAGCGAAATCTTGCATTTTTCGACCAGTGAATACTGATCCCTGGTCTATAGTTATTGTCTCAGGGATCCCAAACCTGTATATGATGTGCTTTTGAATGAATTCAATGACATTCTCTTGGTCTACATTGATTAAAGGGATCGCTTCGATCCATTTAGTAAAATAATCAATGCCCACCAATATATACTTCTAACCTTTAGAAGACGCTAGTCGAATCTCTCCAATGAGATCCAAAGCCCATCCTTTAAAAGGCCAAGGTTTCATAATTGAGTGAAGCTCATTTGCTGGCACATGTTGAATGCCTGTATGTTTTTGGCATTCTTGGCATCCTTTGGCAAACTCAACACAATCTTTTAGCATAGTGGTCTAATATAAGCCTTGTCGAAACAATAGCCATTTCATTTTTTGGCCTACTTGGTGTGCTCCACATGCCTTAGCATGTATGGTAGAAAGGGCCACATACGCATCTGTTTCACTTAAGCATTTCAGGAGTACACCTTCTGGCGTTTTCTTAAATAGTTCATTTCCCATCAACACATAACTTAGTGCTCTGTACTTTGTCTTTCATTCTGTCGAAGCTGCTGGATTTTGTAAATAATCCACTACCGACTTTCTCCAATCTTGCTCTGTTAGATTGTCTATGAACGATATTTCAAAATTATCCTGATCAGTATACCCCAACTTTGTGGTCTTCAAGTCTGATGGAAATAATTTGGTGGCATTTACTCTCCCTCTAACTTACACTTCCTGTTTCAGCCTCTCTTTCGAAACTTTATACCCATAAGCAATTTGTGCCAAATCGTTGGTTGCTTGATTTTCTAATCTGGGTATGTGTCGAATGTTAACTGAATCAAATTTTTTTAACAACCGTCTGGCTATTACGAAATACATAATAAGGTTTTCTTTTATGCATTTATATTCTTTCGTAATTTGTTTTAGGACTAACTCTGAATCTCCCATTATTTCGACTCGAGTTGCCCCCAATTCCAACAAAATTTCAAGGCCTATAATCAATGCTTCATATTCAGCCTCATTATTCGAACAATCTCCATCTATTTTGTACTTAAATGTTGTTGGAATTTTATTGGGAGAAATAATAAGGACTCCGACTCCGACTCCATCTTTGTAACGAGATCCATCAAAGTAGAGTTTCCATGGTTCGATCTCCAAATAATTTAGTGATCTTTCTTGTACAGAGTGGTCGACTATAAAGTCTGTAACCACTTGGCCTTTTATAGCTTTAAGAGGCATAAAAGTTAATGAATATCCAGTCAATGCAAGTGCTCACTTGCCAACTCTACTATGCAGAATGGGTTTTGACAACATATACTTGAAAACGTCAAAATGAGACGAGACATAAACATTAACTGGCTTTATATATTGCTTAAGTTTTGTACATGAAAAATATAGACATAAACACAGTTTTTCAACTTTGTTATATCTAGTTTCTGCATCATTTAAAACTCTACTGAGGTAGTATATGGGCCTTTCGACACCATGTTCGTCCTCCTGAGCAAGCATGCTCCCTAAAGTCTTATCTGACGCAGCTATGTACAGCCTCATACTTCTACTTCGACAAGGAGGCACCATAATAAGTGGTTTAGTGATGTACTCTTTGATTTTGTCGAAGGCCTATTGATGTTCTTCCCTCCATTCAAATCCTCCTTTGTTGAGTCGAAGTAATGGCGAAAAGGCTTGCGTTTTCCCACTAAGGTTGGATATAAATCTCCTTAGGAAATTTATTTTCCCAAGTAGGGATTGCAATTCCTTTTTGTTAGTTGGTGCTTTGGCTTGCAAGATAGCTTTGGTCTTGTTCTGATTTATCTCGATACCTTTCTTGTGGACCACAAAACCTAAGAAATCTCCTGCTCTTACACCAAAAGCACATTTCAGAGGATTCATCTTCAAGCCACATTGTCTCATCCTCTCAAAGGATTGTCGAAGATGACCCATATGAACCTTCCCGGAAACATATTTGAGAACAATATCATCAATATAAATTTGCATGAAAGTGTCAATAAAGTCATGGAAGATCGAATTCATGGCTCTTTGATACGTTTCCCCTGCATTTTTTAGGCCAAAAGGCATCACTACCCATTCATAGGTGCCTAAAGTCCCAGGGCAACGAAAGGCCGTCTTCGACACATCTTCTTCAGCAATGAAGATTTGATTGTATCCAGAGTAGCCATCCAGCATACTCATGTATTTGAAACCAGCGGCAGAATCCACAAGCATTTCCGCCACTAGCATTGGATATTCGTCTTTGGGGGTCGCAACATTGAGATCTCTAAAATCAATGCACACCCTCAAGGTACCATTTTTCTTTATAACAGGTACAATATTTGCAATCCATTCGACATACCTGGTTGTTCTAATGAACTTGCACCTCAGCAGCCTTTCGACTTCCGTTTTAATTTTTGATAAAATATTTGGTGCAAACCGTCTTGGAGTCTGCTTGACGGGTTTCTTTCCAGGCTTTATTGGTAACTGCAGCTCGACCAATCCTCTGTCGAGACCAGGCATCTCATCATAGTCCCACGCGAAGTAATCCTTGAACTCTTTCAGTAATTCAATCATTTCAACCTTGAGTCCTGGATCCATCTTTGCGCTTATGTATGTGGGCCTGTTCACAGGACCTTCGCCTAGATTTACCTCTTCTAGAGGATCTTGGGCCAACATTCTGACATTGTGTGCTAGCGGGTCCTTTTCGAAACCAAGAGGTTCGTCGTCATAAATGGCGTCTAACCTCTGGTCTACAAAGTCTTCTGTTCCCAAGTCGGGAGGCTCAGGATCGAAGTCTTTCCCAGGCCCTGTATTCAACATAACCTGTTCATTGGCCTTGGAAGCCACATATTTAACTTCAGCCTCTAAAGCCGCTATCAATCTGTTTTCGGCCACATAGGCCGAAATCTTTTGGAGAGTTGATGACTCAGTCATCATCATCAAATTCGCTGCCCCAGCCTGTTGGCCGTATATCGCTGATTCCTCTAAAGTCTATGTTGGATAAATCTTCTCTATCCCACTGGAAACCATAATCAGAGTGCAGGTATAGAGAGCAGAACGCATTTGGAGTTGGAGTTAAATCAAACTCTGGTGGGTTACAAGGCCCTATGTGAGCCAAATTCCTGTCGAAATCATTCTTTCTGACACTATTTATTTCACCCAGGTAGTAGCTCTGGTCTGCTACAATGTTCTCTACAATGCCATCTGGGCGCCACATTATGACCCTTTGGTGCATCGAAGATGGAACTGCTCCAATGCCATGTATCCACTCTCGACCAAGGAGTAGATTGTAGTTGGGCTTGCCGAAATAACCATGAACATGGTGGGTCAAAGGATTGAGCCCACCTTGAGGTCGAGTTGAATGACACCCATTGTGGTGCCAATGCCCCCTTTATAGTTAGATAAGACCATGTTGTATGGCTTTATGTCGGCATCTCCTTTGCCTAACTTTTCTAGCATAAATTGTGGTATGATATTAATGGTTGCCCCACAATCAACCAAATTTTTTTTATGGTTACCTCCCCAACTTTAGCTCTAATGAACAGTGGTTTCAGATGGCTCTTCATTGCCTCTGTTGGGGGTTAAAAGAATGTGTTTTGTTCTTCCACGCATCCATTGTTCATTATATAATAACATACTGTTGGCTCCTAAATTCGACACCTTTGTTTTGTTGATGTCAGCCATTAAAGCTGAAGGATGTTTTCGACTGGCTAAGTCTGTCGAAATGCCCGTCGAAAGATGGCAAAGTACTTAGAAGATTTCTTCCAAGGGAGAAGTTGGTTGCCTTCGACGTCGAAGGAGTTTCTCGTCGAAGATGTCTCTCGACGAAAGTGTTCGATGGTTCAGAGTGGAGCAGTTTGAAATTCAAGCGTTTGGAGGGAAAACGGTTTCCAGCAGTTACCACGTGCAAACGTGCAAGGATCTGGAGCGTCGAACGTGGAGAACGTGCCAAGTGGATTGATCTCGAAGCAGTGTAACTGCCCGACGGTTACTTGGGATGTTTTAGTATAAATAATAGTAGTCATGTAGTTTCTCGCGTGTGTTCACAATTCTATACAAAGTCACTCATATAGATTCGAGTACCCAGCGTGTGAGAAAGAATTGTTGAGAAATGTATGTGTGAAACACCAATTTTATTAATCAAAGTCATTTACTTTTCCAGAAATTTACTTGCTTTCCTCTTTACATTCCTGTCGAAGCCTTTTACTTTAAGCCGTGTTTATTTTACCAAGTCCTTTCTTCATGCAATTTACTTGAAACCTCTTTATTTCATTTTAAGCCTCTTTATTTAAAGCCTTATCCAATTTAATCAAAACTTCAAAATCAACCTATGTCCTAGGATCAATCTGATCGATCCTGCGAGTAACCAAATAAGTAACCATTTGGAGGATCAGCGGTTGTTTACCAAATCCCAAGGTAAACAAATTGGCACACCTGATGGGACAGTGTGTTGATTGTTGAAAATAATCTCATCCTTTCGAGTTGTATGTTATTGAGAAGTGGCAGAATATACACTAACAATAACAATACTGCCAGAAGAAGGGAAGAGATGGCGAATCCGCCAAACACTAACGAAATCCCACAAACGAATGTGGGAGCAACGGTTAGTACGACCGTGAGTGAAGCGACAAATGTTGGTTCGACACCAGCAGTATCGGTCACAACCACGGGGCCAATACCTTCGTTAACAGGCCCCAGGATGCCTTTGGGAACTCCCCCACCAAGGGGAAATTTAGGCACAAGGCCTTTGGTTCCCCCAGGATTTATTCCATTCTATGGTATGCCAACTTCTGAAGTGGCAAGCCTGACGAATGCTGCGTCCACTTTTTCAGACCCTTTAGTGAGTGCCTCTTCGCCACTCCAAGGCTCTGGAGTAGGCATGGCGAATAGAAATAGGACCCAACTCTTAGGAGGAACGTCCCAAGTAGCCCATGGCCTTACAAATGCCTCGACAGCAGTCTTGAGGCAACAAATGGACGAAAGCAACCATGATATGGTGCAAATGTTGGCACAGACTCTGAGTACGGTGCTAAACCCTCTAATACAAAACACTACTCAATCGAATCAGCAAGTGACAGCGCAAATGACGCGTTTGGCTGACTTCTTTGGAGTACCCCAACCTATTCGACAGCCCCAAAGGGCGCAAATAAGGGGAAACCAGGGGATATTTTTAGAGGAAGAAACCACCATTAACCAGGCTCAACAGCCTGTCGAAGAAAACCTTAGGGCACGATTGGAGCAACCTGTCGAGGAACCTAGGGTAATAACCCCAGAGGTAAGGTTAGTTAACAGAAACCAAAATGCTGACGAAGTAGTCCAGCATATCCAATACCAGAACATGGGTTTGGAAAACAATCTGGCAACCATGATCAAAAGGATCATGACTCAGAATGGGATGAACATGGGCTTTCGAAGGCCCAACTTTACATCTCCATTGTCAGAATACGTGTTACAAACAGACTTACCTCCTAGATGTAAAGTCCCCAAATTTACCAAGTTCTCTGGGGACACGACAGAATCTACTGTCGAGCATGTGGCGAGATACTTGATCGAAGCAGGAGATATTTCGAATAACGAAAACCTAAGGATCAAGTACTTCCCAAGTTCTTTAACAAAGAACACTTTTACTTGGTTTACAACTCTCCCCCCCAATTCGATCCATCATTGGACCCAGTTGGAAAGATTGTTCCATGAACAATTCTACATGGGGCAAACCAAGATAAGCCTGAAAGAACTGGCCAGTGTGAAGAGACGCTTCACTGAACCTATAGACGAATATCTAAATAGGTTTAGGTTGCTCAAGGCGAGATGTTTTACACAAGTGCCAGAACATGAGTTGGTCGAAATAGCCGCAGGCGGTTTAGATTATTCCATTAGGAAGAAGCTAGACACCCAGTACCTAAGAGACATGGCCCAACTGGCCGATAGAGTTCGACAGGTAGAACGCCTCAAAGCTGAAAAAGCTAAGGCAACGAAAACTCACAAGAGAGAGAGGATAGCGTACGTTGAGATGGATGAAGAAGATCTAGAATCCTTCGATGATACTTTAACTGTCGAAGAAGGAGAAGTCGATTTAGCAGAATTGAAACAAGGGCCACCATACTCTTGTAAACTGTTAGTCCCCTCAAATGGGAAAAATCCCATTGGTCCAGAAAGGACCAACGATAGGTTCCCAAAAAAGACTTATAGTTTTGACATCACAAAATGTGATGAAATATTCGACGTGCTAGTTAAAGATGGCCAAATGATAGTACCCCCGGGGGTAAAAGTGCCTCCTCTTGATCAAAGAAAGAAGAGAGGTTTTTGCAAATATCATAATTTTTTGGGCCATAAAACTTCTCAATATTTTCTTTTCAGGAATCTTGTGCAAGACGCTATCGAAGAAGGGAGATTGAAGTTTGCTGACAAATCCCCCATGGCTGTCGACTCCAATCCATTGCAGGCTGAAGCCCACTATGCTGAACCCTCTGAGGTGAACGTGATAGAGGCAACCAGGATCCAGTCGAAGAAGCCAGGAATTACCATGGTCGAAGTCTCAAAGGACCACATCAACATGCTAATCTTTGGCAGTTTTTCTGGAAATTTATCCAGGAAGACAATTGAAGCTGTCCAGAAAGCGGTCGAAAACCCGAAGTCGGAGACCGCTGAAGCACAAAAAACTGGATCAAAACCCAGTTCCCACTTGGCCACCGTTCAAGGCCAGACGGAGAATCTGGAGATACAAATGAAGCAGTTAACTCTTGCTAACAAAGATACAATGAATATCAACATGGTCGAACTTTCTGACCCAAAAGCATCAGAAGAGGCCATGAGGCAAGAACAAGCTAATAAGACTGCTTTCCCTCGGGAAAATGAAAACTTGGCAGATTTTCTACAAAGATGCCAGAAAAAGAAATCAGAGGTGATGCTGTGTCCAAGATGCAGTTCGATCTTTGATAAAAAAGCTGCTGAGCACATTCAAGGCGTAAGAGCAGCGAATAAGAGAAGGGAGAATGTTGACCTTCGACATGATCCCAGAAAAGCCTCTCAAAGAGGTTCTAACCAAGAAAAGAGGCCATTGACTTTTAGGCCTCCAACCAATGTGCCAGTAGATACTTGGTACAAAACCTCTGGTCGGAAAAGGCCAAGTGAGGAGAAATGGCATTCTTTCGATGTGCCAAGAGGTTCCTCTTTGACTCAAAAGAAAGATCCTCAAGTTGCTGCACCTAAGGTTGCACAAGTGTCCAGCAACTACAAAGGTAAAAATCCCATGTCTCGATCTCAATGGAGGAGATATCAAAGGAGACGAAAAGCTGAAAGGGAGGCTGCCAACGAACCAAAGGCAGAAACCAGTTCGAACGTTCCTCAAAGGAAGCAAAGGAAACCTCTAGAAAGAGAGCCAGTAACCAATAGGCTAGTTTGGCCTAACCAAAGTGAAGTCGAAGACGAGGACGATGCTGAGTCTGATGATACTTTGGACATAATGGTGAATATTGTTTCAGTGCTGCCCAGAGAATTCAATCGACAGGTAGAAGTCGAAGCAAGTGACTGGGAAGTGGAGCAAGAAATGGCCAAACATAGGCCAGTGTGCTATTTTGTCATGGACAATGGCACTACTGAGGAACAAAATGGCTTCTTCGAGCCACCTACAGAGGCGATGAAAAATCACCTCAAGCCTTTATTCATAAGGGCTAAACTCGAAGAAACTACTGTGAATAAAATATTGGTGGATTGTGGGGCAACCATCAACATTATTCCTCACTCTATGCTAAGGAAAATTGGCAAAAGGGATGAGGACATTAAGCCTCACAACATGGTCCTGTCGAACTATGAGGGCGGCATAGGGACCACTATGGGAGTGATCCAGCTAGATATCAAAGTAGGGTCGATCCTTCGACCAACGATGTTTATGGTCATATCGGCCAAACCTAACTACAATCTTTTGTTGGGCCGTGAATGGATTCATGGTGTTGGCGCTGTGCCTTCATCGATGCACCAAAGGCTGCTGCTATGGCGTCCAGATGGGATGGTCGAAAACATAGAGGCAGATCAAAGCTATTACCTTGGCGAAGTAAATCACCTGGGTTTGGAAGATTTCGACAAAAACTTGGCTCACATAGGGCCATGTCCAACACCTGACTTCGACATGGCGCCAGCGCCAAACACTTTTTGTTCCCTATACCTGCATCCTGAGCATGGTTTCCAATGGGACAGAGAAGACTTGTCCCACATAGACTTCAGTGGGTTAACTGATATCCAACCAACTGGTTGGGGAAGCGAATTCAGTGATAATGACTGAGTCACCATCTTTGAAACGAATTTCGGCTTATGTAGCCGAAACCAAGATGATAACGGCTCTCGAAGCCGAAGTAAAGTACATGGCCACACAGGCCAATGATCAACAATTATCTGCTGTAGGCCCAGGAAAGGATTTCGATCCAAAACCTCCTGATATCATGCCAGAAGAAATGCAGGAACAGAGGCTCGACGCCATCTACGACGATGAGCCTTTGGGCTTCGAAAAGGACCCCTTGGCGAACAACATTAAAATGTTAGCACAAGACCCTTTAGAAGAAATCAACTTAGGCGAAGGATCAGAGAAAAGGCCAACTTACATCAGCGCCAAAATCGATCCAGAACTTAGGTTGGAAGTAATCCAATTGCTGAAAGAGTTTAAAGACTGTTTTGCATGGGATTATGACGAAATGCCTGGTCTCGACAGAGGATTGGTAGAACTTCAGTTGCCAATCAAACCTGGGAAGAAGCCAATCAAGCAAAATCCAAGGCGCTTCGCTCCAGAAATACTGTCGAAGATCAAAACGGAGGTCGAAAGACTTCTGAAATGCAAATTCATCCGTGTTACAAGGTATGTCAAATGGATTGCAAATATTGTGCCAGTAATTAAGAAAAATGGTACGTTAAGGGTGTGCATAGATTTCAGAGATTTGAATGCTGCTAGTCGATTCTGCCGCTGGTTATGAATACCTGAGTATGCTCGATGGTTATTCAGGATATAATCAAATATTCATTGCTGAAGAGGATGTGTCGAAAACAGCTTTTCGATGCCCTGGGGCCTTAGGCACTTACGAATGGGTAGTGATGCCTTTTGGCCTAAAGAACGCTGGGGCAACGTACCAGCGAGCAATGAATACTATCTTCCATGATTTTATTAACACTTTTATGCAAGTATATATTGATGATATTGTTATAAAATCTGTTTCCAGGAAGAATCATATTGACCACCTTCGACAATCATTCGAAAGAATGAGAGGACATGGTCTGAAGATGAACCCTTTGAAGTGTGCGTTCTGCGTGAAAGCTGGAGATTTCTTGGGCTTCGTTGTCCACAAGAAAGGAATCGAAATCAACCAGAACAAGACGAAGGCAATTCTGGAAGCGAAAGCGCCATCGAATAAGAAGGAATTGCAATCTCTCTTAGGCAAGATAAATTTCTTAAGGAGGTTTATATCTAATCTAAGTGGGAAAGCTCAGGCCTTTTCACCCTTACTTCGACTGAATAAAGAGGGGTTCGAATGGGGGCAGGAGCAACAAGAAGCCTTCGACAAAATCAAAGGGTACCTCACTAAGCCACCTATTTTGGTGCCTCCTTGTAGCAATAGGAGTATGAGATTGTACATAGCTGCATCCGACAAAACTCTGGGAAGTATGTTAGCCCAAGAAGATGAGAATGGAGTCGAAAGACCCATTTACTATCTCAGTAGAGCTTTGAACGATGCAGAAACTAGATATAGCGAAGTTGAAAAATTGTGTCTATGTCTGTATTTCTCTTGTACAAAACTCAAGCAATATATAAAACCAGTTGATGTTTATGTTTCGTCTCATTTTGATGTTTTCAAATATATGTTGTCGAAACCTATCTTGCATAGTCGAATTGGCAAGTGGGCATTAGCATTAACTGAATACTCCTTGACCTTTATGCCTCTTAAGGCAGTAAAAGGACAAGTGGTGGCAGACTTTATAGTCGACCACTCAATTCAAGTTGAAGATATTAATTATGTGGAGATAGAGCCTTGGAAATTCTACTTCGATGGTTCCAGCCATAAGGATGGAACAGGGGTAGGAGTCTTGATTATTTCTCCAGATAAAATTCCAACAACATTCAAGTACAAAATATCAGGTTCTTGTTCGAACAATGAGGCTGAGTATGAAGCTCTAATTACTGGCCTTGAGATATTGTTGGAATTGGGGGCAACTCGAGTCGAAATAATGGGAGACTCAGAGTTAGTCATTAAGCAAGTCACAAAGGAATATAAATGCATAAGAGAGAATCTCATTATGTACTTTGTGATAGCAAATCGTTTATTGAAAAAATTTGAAACGATCAATATTCGACACATACCTAGAGTCGAAAATCAAATAGCCAATGACTTGGCACAAATTGCATCTGCGTATAAGATTTCAAAAACGAGATTACAAAGAGCAATCGAAGTTCGAGAAAAGATAAAAGCAACTTGTCTATCACCATCAGACTTGGAATCGACGAGACTAGGATATGCTGATCACAGTAACTTCGAGATTTCGTTCATTGATAATTTGTCAGAGCAAGATTGGAGGAAACCCATTGTGGACTATCTTCAAAATCCAGGAGCTTCGACAGAACGAAAAACAAAATACAGGGTGTTGAGTTATGTACTCATGGGTAATGAGTTATTCAAGAAGACGCCTGAAGGGGTGTTGCTGAAATGTTTAAGTGAAACTGAAGCATACATAGCCCTTTCGACTACGCATGCTGGGGCATGTGGGGCTCACCAAGCAGGCCATAAGATGAAATGGTTGTTGTTTCGACAAGGACTATATTGGCCCACTATGCTGAAAGATTGTGTTGAGTTTGCCAAAGGTTGTCAAGAGTGTCAGGTTCATACAGGCATCCAACATGTACCAGCAAGCGAACTTCACTCGATAGTGAAGCCTTGGCCCTTTAGAGGATGGGCGTTGGATCTCATTGGAGAGATTCGACCAGCATCATCAAAGAGTCAGAAATACATATTGGTAGGCATTGATTATTTTACTAAGTGGATCGAAGCTGTCCCTTTAGTCAATGTAGACCAAGAAAATGTCATTGAATTTATTCAAAAGAATATTATCTTTAGGTATGGAATCCCTGAGACGATAACAACTGATCAAGGGTCAGTTTTCACTGGTCGAAAGATGCAGGAATTTGCTCAGGAAACAGGTTTCAAACTCCTAACATCAACGCCTTATTATGCACAGGCGAATGGTCAAGTCGAAGCAGCTAACAAAGTGGTGATTGGCTTGATAAAGAAACATGTTGGGAAGAAACCAAAGAATTGGCATAAGACGTTAGACCAGATTCTGTGGGCTTGTCGAACGTCCCCAAAAGAAGCCACTGGTGCAACACCGTATAGGCTAACTTTTGGCCATGACGCAGTGTTGCCAGCAGAAATTTGTCTTCAATCTGCAAGGGTTCAGAGGCATTATGATATTCCTTCTGAAGTCTATTGGAACATGATGTTAGACGAACTGGTGGATTTAGACGAAGAGAGATTACGCGCTCTCGACCTACTCAGGCTTCAGAAGAAAAGAGTAGAAGACTCTTATAATAAAAAGGTAAAACCTAAGGTATTTTTGCCTGAAGAACTAGTTTGGAAGGTAATTCTTCCCATGGATCGAAGGGATCGAAGCATGGGGAAATGGTCACCCAAATGGGAAGGACCCTTCAGAGTTATCCAAACTTTTTCTGGTGGAGCCTATGAAGTCGAAGAGTTAGGTGGAGATAAAAGGCTCTTGAGAGTAAATGGTAAATATTTGAAAAAATACAAACCTATACTTCAAGAGATAAAAATAAAATAATAAAAGAACAAGACTAAATTAACCATAAAAATGCCAAAATGGAAATTTTATAAATTTCAGCCAAGATGGCAATGTCGTCGAATATAGATTACAAAATATGGTTACAAAAGAGAATCAATCAAAAGGGAATAGAGTCCTTGAGTCGAAGGTACTTGGCTTGCTGCAGCTCCAACCTTTTCTTGCACCAGGCGTTCTCCTGCACTAGTTAGGCAATCTGAGCGTTGAAGCCTTGGGCTCTCTCAGCAAATTCCAGGCCCTGTTTGATTTCAGTTTGACTCTCGGTGTCTGGGATGGTCGAAAGAAGTTCCTCCCTGCGTTTAGTGTTGGCATTTATCTTAGCCTCTATTTCTTCGATTTGTGCCCTGAAGGAAGCATTCTCACGATCAATGGCATCGACTTCTTCCTGCGTAGATGCTTTTTGCTTCGACAACTCCGCAATTCGAGAAGTCGTATCCGAAACAGCAGTCCACGCAGAGGAGCTTTTGCCATACAACACCTCAAGCTGACTGTTAAACCCCCTTTGGCGCCTGTAATCTGCTGAGACTTGATCAATCATAGAGTGTAACTCCATGATCAAGCCTGAAACTTCTGGGGCTACAGCTAACAAGTCGACAGCATTCAAGACATCCTTCAAGTATGATGGAGCAGTGGGGTCCCCCTCTAAAGCCTTCATCAAGTCCTTCTTGAAGAACTGGGCCTTAACCTTCGCCAAAGCGTCATCGAGAGGAGAGGTTTCAGTAGACTTCCCCGACAGGGTAGGAATCTCCTGACTAGCATCAGACGAACTCTTGCTCTCGATGATTGCGTTGAGATAGCTAACAGGGTCAGTTTGTTTCAAGAGTTCTAAGTCCTCTTTTGACCTGTGCTTCGTGGAGGTAACCCTTGCAACAGTATTATCTTGGGTTTGAGGTTGTTGAGTGTTAGGTGCCTCGACTTGTTGCTCTTCGACTCGGACTGGGGCAGTACCAGCGTCGACTTGGTGCTCTTCGCTAGCGTCACCTTGGTGCTCTTCGCTAGCGTCACCTTGGTGCTCTTTGCTAGCGTCACCTTGGTGCCCTTCGCCGGTGTCACCTTGGTTCTCTTCGCCAGCAGCACCTTGATTTTCTTCGCCAGCATTGCCTTGGTCCCTTTCTTCATGATTCTCTTCTGACAGGTCCACCACCTGAACCGCTTCTGGCTGTTGTTCCTCCGTTTGAGGTTCCTCTGCTGGTTTTTCTACCGTTTCAGCATTGGCCTCATTTTCAGTATGGGCTTCGTCATTTCCCAAGCCTTTTTCTTGTGGCCTGCTGAGTTCAGCAGACTCCAGCGTTTCAGAGGTCCTTGGCGGAGAACTTTCAGTGGTGTCCTGGAAAAGGAAAGAAGACAAATCTTCAGAGATCGAAAGAGACACAATCGAATATGGGTATCTATACCTAAGTTATAAAAGGGTCTAAGAGATTACCTGTAAATTAGCTTCAGCCCCAGGGCTGGAATTGTCGCTTTCGACAGGCTTGTTAAGAAGAATGTTTAGTTCCTCCTCCGTTGGCTCCTCAATGATCACTGGAGGTGGCCTAGGCTTTCTCCCAGCAACCTTTATTCTGATGGTTCGACCTTCAGGAGCAGGAGCAGGAACAGGAGCATCCTTCGTCAACTTTCGCCTCTTTAGAGGGGCAGGAGGAGAATCACTTTCTTCATCGCTCCCAGATTCGACCACCAGTGCTGGCCGTTTCTTGGGCGAAGGTGCCTAGAAAACCAATGGGAATTCGATTTAATAATTACATCGAAAGTCAAAAATTGAAAGCCAGGAGGAAATAATGAAAGTCTGGTTACCGATATAGAAGGCTTCTTCGAAGAGCCTTCCCCCTGTTGGTTATTTGTGGTCTTCGCCGGCGCTGTAGTCTTCGCCGGCGGTGGAGGTTTTGTTGAAGGGCCTCCTCCCTGTTGGCCTTCTGTAGCCTTCTTGGCTACAGGCTTTCGAACAACTGAAAGCAAATGAAAAGTTAACAGGCTAGCAGTCGAAAAAGACAAAGTAATGTAAAAGGATGAACTTACATTTCTTTATTTTGTCCAACACAAGGACAAAAGATTTCTGAAGCTCATCCATGAAGTCCTTCTCGTCGAAGAACTCCTCAGCATAATAGCTTTTCCACCACTCCTCGAAGGATGGTGAGCAAAGGAAATTGAGCTGGTAGTCAAACAACGAGAGAACTGTTCGACCAGCATATCTTCCGATATGCTTGATGGCAGCTTCTTCGGTGTAATCATTGCAGAAGTACAGCATTGACTTCTCTCTTGGAAAAATCGGAGAAGGTAGGGTTTGGATAATACCAAACTGGCGAGATACCAGGTTTGGTTGGTATGCAATCAGACTCAAATGAGTCTTAGAGCTCCTGAATCGAAGAGGCATGATCCTTGGTGTGAGGAACGCCTCCCAAAGTATTGTATGTTCGTCAACATTAGGACCACTCGACGTCCTTGGATGTGGCCTTGTGAACCATGCTGGGCCTACCTGCCGTCGAGCAAATGGAGCCATAGTTGAAACAAACTCTTTCCTTCGAGCAAACATCAGAACGAATTTGGTGAAGGTTTGCTGAAACTCCAGTCCATCTTCCATAGGTGTCAACAGAGCCAGCCTGGTTCCTTCGACGCGTCTGTTCGCTATCTCTGGAGCCTGCTCATTTATCTGAACCTTCTTAGGAAAGAAAGATTCGAAAGTGGCATTGAGCCACAGTTGAAGCAGCCAAAAAGGCCCAGCAAGTAGCAAACTGGCCCTATTCTCGATAATTTTTAGAAGAGTTGCCCCATTGCTGATCGAATCATAGAGGCTAGCCAGAATCAGTTCTGCCAAACAGATGTTTTGGCGATGATGCAGTTGAGTAGCAAGAGTGACCATCTTTTTGGTCACCTGTAAAGACTTCGAGCAAAATACAAAGCGAGTCAGCCATAAGGCTAAAAACGCTATGTGTTCGACATCCGACACAGCATCTGTCGACCTGTCGTGATAGTGGTTGATGAAAGTGGTGTATGTTGGTTTGGTGTCAGAGAAGCCAATTTGATATTCCGACATCTCTTCCGGATCGAAGTAGTCTCCGGTGGGTCGAAGGCCAGTAATAGCGGCCACATCGAAGAGTGTGGGGGTTAGCATCCCACAGGGAAGATGGAAAGTAAAGTGGGAGTAGTCCCAGAACAACAGAGAAGCTATCAGCATCTCCGGAGAATAGTTCAAACCTGTCTTCGACAGCATCACTAGGTCGAAGATCCCCATATCCTTCCAGATCGAAGTTTGGTGCTTCTCCATCTTTGCTAGCCAAGCAACGTAATCAGGGGTAAGGCTAGGGCAAGACCTGAAGGCCCTAACACCTCTGTTGAAGAAACGGAGGTCGATTTTTTCATGTGCAGGGTCTTCATTGTCTTCTGCGTCTTTCTTGGCGCATGCGACCGGTTTGAGTTTCTCAACTACCGGGAAATAGCTCTTGATCTTCATAGCCTCAGAGATACTTGGATACATGGGGCCAGACATTGCAAAGATCTGGTTGAAGTATCCAACCGGGATCATAAGGTGGCGTGAGTAGGCATCGCGAACGGCGATGTCCAAGGGTTCAGGAACCCTTCGTTTGCCTGTAGAAGTTACTACCGGAGCAGTGACGAAAACCTTGGGTTTAGCATTTTCAGATGGTACAGTAGCGCCAGGAGCATTGGAAGCAGATGCCATTGTTAGAGTTGAGGTTGAAGACGAAGTGAAGGAGGAAATGTTTTTGCAAAGATGACAAGTTGTATGAAAACAGAGAAGTTTGAGAGCTAGATGGCGTAAAAAGTCCCACAATGGGGTACTTACTGCTATTTATAGTAGTGGGGGAAAATCCCCAAAACCGAGGACATTAAATGCCATTTAATTATTGCAGGAGTTAGTGGGACGCGTGGAAGCCCCCTGTTGTTTTAGCCGTTCTGCAGAAATAGAGGGACGCAGCGTGCGTCCTCGTTTTTGGGAATTGTCATAATGACAAATTCTGAAATGACGTTTGGTACTGCACGCTGTTGTACCCCAAAATTTGCCCTCCCATATTCATCAAGAATTGTCAAAGTCAAGGTCACAAAATGCCCCAGGGTTGTGCTGCTCAACTGGCTCCTATACAGTCAAAACTAGGGTTTGAGTTCTGGTCAAGCAAATGAACTTCTCAAAGGCCCAATCAAGTCTCACATGCTTAAAAAGATGGTCAAGTATCCTCATGTCAAGTTTCAAGGCATTCAGCTCAAGACTGCACAGTCAAAACCCTAGATTGCACTACAGTCAACTGTAGGGGCAAAATGGTCATTTGACAGTCAAAAGTTCAAATTTTTGGTCAATATATCATTTTGAAGCCACAAACATCATTTGATCAATGCTTGATCATGATTCTCAAAATTTGGCTCAGAAATCATCAAAGATGCAAAAGTTGCTATATTTGGACAACTGAAAAAGTCAACTGAAATTGACCAGGGCATAACTTTCACATGGATTATCAGAAAATTTCCATACAAAGCTCATTTTGAAGAGAAAGACATTTCCTACAATTCATCTTCATGTTCCAAGTCCAAGAAATGCTCTCACAAAAAGTTATCAATTTCAACATTATAGGTCATTTTCAAAAGTCAACAAAAAGTGACTTTAAGTCAAAGGCCATAACTTGAGATTGGTAAATCAAAATGACATGGGACCAAAAGCATTGGTTACAGGACTCAAAGACCTTTCCAAAATGTCCAAGAACATGTGAAAAGCTTAAAAACTGACCAAGTTATGCCTTGTGGAAGTTGGGAAATTTTTGGAAATTTTTGAAAGTCAACATTGATACAAAAGGCCTAAAAATGCAAATGGGCCCAATTTTCTTCCAAATTTCTTCATGCCAAGCCTATGCACGACCACTAGGCCCAAAGGGAAGTATTCTCATATTTTTTAATTATTTATTTGAATTAATATTAATTTATATTCATTTAAATGATTTTAATTCATGAAAAATATAAACCTTAACCTAAAAAATCTTTTTATGCACATTATAAGGTCAATATTTCGTGCTTAATTGATTAGGGCAAGTTTTGATGATAATTGATCTGATTTGGTACAAAAACACCATGAAAAAGATTGTAAAAAATCTTGTAAAATCAAATATGTGAAAACCATTAATTCATGAGATTTTGTTCAATCTTTTGACCTAAAACCATTCCATACAAGTACTACATCACAACCCTAATGCAAGAGGACTGAAAAAGCTGCGCATAACACACTCTTGCATTCTTGAAAATTGACAAAAAAACTCAAAACTGAAAAGTGCATTAGAGGTCAATTCAAGCTTCGATTTTGATCCCATTAGCATTCTCATACATTCCTGGACATATTCCAACCATTGGCATCAACTCAAACGCCTTGAACTGGTATCTGAACCTCAAACCGTATCAAGAACATCTTGAAATCGCATAGCATGATTTAGACATCCTTTTGCATTTTTATTTGTATATTCTTACTCCTTGTGAAGTTTGTGAACTAACCATGATAGTTAATTGAATTTTTGTGGCATAAACACGAATCCACCATGTGCGTTTTCTAGGTTTTCAGGTTCTCAAAATTGGGGCTTTATCAATACAGTAAAATTGGCCACTGAAATCACCATGGTTGCATTCAGTGTGTTCTTCTGAATAAGACACATCCCTCGCGATAAATTTATGATTCATAGGGAGCTATTCGCTATTTTTTCAAAAGGCCCTAACGCAACACTGCAAAAAACGTTGCCTATTAGTTTTGTTTTACAGGGAAGGGGAAGAAGACGAGGCCGTGTCACGTATTGATTGGTGCGTTTAAAAACGCGCGCGCTTTTCCAGGCCATCAACGCGTTTGCTTTTTGTTATTTAGTTGTTAATATATATTAAATGAAGATAACGTGGTTCAGTGGCAGGGATAGAAGTGTGCAATCTCCAAGACCTGGGTTCGAACCCCAGGTCTGAATAATTCCATATTATTTTTCCAAATCAATTCCCATGCAGATTCCTCATTAGAGCATACCATGCACGCTCAAAATCCAGGGAACACGCGTCCAGTTGCCTGCAAATCAAGGGTCAGGATTCAAAGAACGTCATATACAACAGTCAACGCATCATATCTGATTGGAGAAGTCAACGAACTTCCATGCTTATTGGGCCAGGCCTATTAAATTTGAACCTCCTAAATTGGGGACAGCACCCCACTCTGGTTTGATTTCTTTTTTTTTATTTTATTTATTTTAATTGATTGTTTATTTTAATTATTTGTTTTAATTAACTATTTTAACAAAAATATAAAAACATTATAAAAATCAAAAAATACAAAAAATACAATATTTATTTCATTATAATTATTTTCATAAATAAATTAGAATATAAATTATGTAGAGTAATTAGGTTTTAATTGTAATTCCTTTTTTAATAAAAAATCCAAAAATGTAGAATTTAGGTTAATTGTTAATTCTTTTTATTTCTTTTTTTTTTTCTCACCATAATAATTATTATTTATTTATTTATTTTCATATTTAAATTGTACATAATAAATTTTAGGTTTAATTTAGATTTTATTTTAATTCTTTCTTAATAACTAAAAAATATTAGAATTAGGGTTTGCTTCTTAATTTAATTTTTATTAACTCCTTTTCTTTTAAATCTTAAAAAATACAAAATATCAAAAATATTTAATTTCTTTTTTTATTATTTTATTTTTAATGCTCATTAACTTTTAATTATTTGCAAAAGGGGTCCAACGCCCGTCATTAATCATTTAATTGCGCATTTATTTTATTACCGCTTCTTATAATTTTGTAAATATCCCTAAGCCATGTAATTTACTTTTCGCACTTTATTTCTTCGCATTATTTATTTTTCCGCTAAATCGGGTCCGGTTTAATTTTGGCGATGTGGACCCGCGCCATTTGTAATAGTTGTAGATTTATTTTCCCGCAACTTTTAACTGTTAAATAAGCATGCAAGAATGAATGGCCTTAAATAAAATCAAGCGTAGATCACAATGAACATGACAAGACAAATAAATGAAACATGACACACAATTCGTACACACCACCCCTAGGGTACGCCTCACTGTTGCCTTTCGAAAGGTGGTCGTCGAGTAGAGGACGTCTTAGTAAGTCCTCATGATCCGGGAACCTGGCATGAGGGTAGCTTCTAAGGTGTCTTCTCATTGCTCTGGTGATCACCATGTCCCTAAAATCGAATTGACCCGAACACCTCCAACGGTGGTGCTACCTACCTCTCAATGGTGGGATGGCATTACTTTAAGGACATTTACACAGACGAATTCCTTAGGGTAGGTAGGTTCTCAAGGATACTTGCTCTCTTCAAAAACAAATCAAACATCTTTTCACCAACACATTTTCAAAAGCTTTCAAAAGCAAATTTTTCAAACACTCTGACGTACGAGTCGAACTGAAATTTTTCAAAGAAACTTTTTTAAACCCACATTGAAAAGCAAACAAAACATTTTGAAAACACAAATGAGCAAGTATCTAAGAGCCCATGGATAACCATGGATAGAAAGGGTGCTAACACCTTCCCTTTCTATAATCTACCTCCCGAACCGAGAGCAATCTCTATAAGGAATTTTTCTGTGCTTTTGTCCTTTCCATTTGGAGAAAATAAAAGACGGTGGCGACTCTTGCTTCCGCGACATTTCGCGAACCAGCGTTAAACAGTCAGTTCCAGATCCACCGATCACAGAACTGGCGACTCTGCTGGGGAACCTTTATAAAGTGAGGTGTACCTTAGGGCTAGGTCATAACTGTGTTTTCACTTGTATTGTTTTGCTTGCTTTATTATTGTGGGTTGCATCGGAGATACATAGATCCTAACCCGGATCTGGGGAAACCCTGTTTAGGTAGCATAAGCTGTGAGGGACCTGTCCGGCGTAGACCGACACAGGTGAAGCAGTGGCTACGTTGGTGTGACACCTTAGTCTGTACCGATATCCCTTGTGTCGCAACGAGGAGAATATGGGTCTTCTAAGGAGTCATTAAGCACCAACAGACCTTAGAACCTTAAATGACCCAACTTGGCCAATAGAAACAGTAGCAGTATGCTACGCCCATTGAGGCTAAACTCTCGTGATGGTTCTGGCCGCAAGAAAAGATTGCGATGCTGGAGTTATGACCGATCGAGGGTAGTCAATGATATTGGGATCCTCTAAGAACCCGGTTACTTTGATAGGACAGGTCTTAACCAACAAACTGAAAGAGGGTACTACCCAGACCTCATGCTGGCCTAAACCCTAAGGGCTCTTTTGTGTGACTTGTGTGCCTTCGTACTTGCCTACTTGCGTACTTGTTACCTGACACTTGTTTCTTGCAAGTCCTGTTTATAGTCCTTAACTAGGACTCATGACAGGGTGCACTAAATTTCTTGCAGGTTTTGTTCATAGTCCTTAATTAGGACTTATAATAGGGTGTACTAACCACTTGCAGGTTCTGTTTATAGTCCTTAATTGGGACTCATGACAGGTTTACTAAGTTTCTTGCAGGTCTTGTTTATAGTCCGTAACTAGGACTCATGACGGGGTTGACCAAATTTCTTGCAGGTTTTGTTTATAGTCCTTAACTAGGACTCATGACAGGGTTTATCAAATTTCTTGTAGGTATTGTTTATAGTCCTTAATCGGGACTCATAACAGGATACTGAATTCCTTGCAGGGTCTGTTTATAGTCCTTAATCGGGACTCATAACAGAGTTACTCACATTACCCCATGCATAGCATGACATCATACCATTGCATACCATTGCATACACCCTAACCCATTTCAAGGATCTCAAGGGCTTGTGATGCAGGTCATGATAAACCAACTGCCCAGCAAGGGGCAAAGAGGATTTATTTTCCTCCAGCTAAGGTCGTCAGAGGCTATGACCCACTTGATATGGTGAGCTCTGACTCCTGAAGAAGGTCCCCTTAACCAAGGTTGTTTGGAAATCTAAACCAGACACGATGACTAAAGTCAGAGGCTATGACCCACTGGATATGGTGAGCCTTTGACCCTTAGAAGAAAGACTCTCAACAAATATGAAGGTCTTTCAATCAAACTGCCGGATCCAAATGCTAACCAATTTTTCTTGTTTACCCCGCGAGGTCCTTGAAAACATTGCATGCATATCATACCCATCATTGCATAGCAGGTATCCCTTGTTGCAGGTCACTCACCCTTCTCGCTGTTTATTACTGCAATGGCTCGCCCACAAGACAACCAGGACTTTCTTGCTCAAGAGACTCGGTTCGGGGAAATCCTCCTGAATCTATCCGAGGGGCAGGAGGAGCTAAGGACACTTCTCACAGAGACCTCCGCCAGGGGCAATGCTGAGGATGGAAAGTTGGAACACCTACAAGCTGAGATGGATGCTATGAAAGCCCAGATGCTGGGGCAGAGGAATATCATTCACCGTCTAGTTCAAAGACAAGAGGAGCTCTGGTTTCTCTTCAACCAACTGCTTCAGGGTGACCTACTGGGGCAAACATCTGAGGGTAAAAAGCCATTCATCATCCAATCATCCTCGAGACAAGAGGATAAAGGGAAAGTTCCTCAAATGACTCCAGTGCCACAAATTCAACGCCAACCTCACCGAGTTCAGCCAGACAAGCCCAGGAGGCAATTCACCCAGCTCAACATGTCGCTGTTTCAAGCTTTGCAACGCCTATTGAGGTTGAATCTAATCACATTAAAGGCTCGTCCCCGGAATCCCAACACAGCATCTCCTGCCTATGACCCCAATAAGAGATGTGCCTACCACTCTGCTAGCCCAGGACATGACACCAATGAATGTTGGGAGCTGAGGAACAAAATCCAGAACCTGATCGATGAAGGGACAGTGGAGTTCACACAAGATGGACAGGTTGAATTTTTCTACCATTCCTCCAAGGATCATCAGTTGAAGTGACAAGCTCCGAGACTAAGAAACTTTTGTTCATTCGAATGTTCAAGTTGTGTTTTCTTTTGACCGTTCAAACATTTATTCATGTTAAACATTGTTATCACATTAATGCATCGCTTATGTCTATTTTGAATCAATATATTCGTATTCACTAAATGCCAATTATTCTCATATTATTTTCATATTTTTTCTGATGTCAACTCTTGATCTAAAATTCTAAGCCTCTTGAGGGAGGATGACGAAAACAATACCATAATCTACAGTATGCTTTTGAACAGACCCCGCTGATGAGGTACAGGCATTGTTTCAATCCCTAAACACTGGAGTTATAAGGATGATAATCCCTCGTCAACCCATCAGAGCCAAAGAAGTAGGAGTTTCTATTTTCGAAAATTAAAACCCTTTATCATAACCCGGGGCAGGGTAGTCCTCTCAGTTGGTCCAAGTGCATGACGAATGGCACCGAAGAGATCTTTACAAAACGAACAAAGACAGTGATGGTTCAACACAATCAAAAGGATAGGCAGTCATCCAAAATCATAAACAAAAAGCCCAAGAAGTCAAAACCTATAAAAAGGGACTTATAAAACTGGGGCATCCCGCTGACTGTAATTCCAAAAAGGAAACAGTTCAGACAAAAAAAGAAAGGGATAACAAAAATCAAGAAAGAGGTCTCACAAACCCTCAACAAAAAATAACTGCCTAGTCAGAATAAATCATCAATGTTTGAACCATCACCGGAAAATCAAAGCAAAGACTCGAACGAGGTCTAACGTACGATCAACTGAGTTTAGGTTTGGAGAACATCACGAAGAGCGGGTGGGTACAAATAAAATTTGAGCCTTTATCCTTTGTTTCTTAAACCGTGAACCAGGCCACGTTATAACCCTCAAAAGTCCTAGCTGAAGCATGGGTTAGTTCGAAAGCATACTGTTACGAAAGGTATCCTGACTCCTGAAGGCCTACGGTAAAATACGGAGTTGACATCACGTTTTACAAACAATCACTTGTTTTATGAAAAAGAATGCATTTTCAAAATCTTCAAGACAGACATAAGCTTTGCATTTTTAACATAACTTTGTTGGCATATGACTTTTTGTTTGAACAGCAGGGAAATTCGCACGATGAATGCCTAATGAACAGAAGCACTTCCAATCAAAGGGCATGGCATGACCATGGTCCATTATCTGGGGCAGTCCAATCAAGATTCGGAGAATCTCTCAAAAGGCCAAATAGCCTGGGGCAAATCTCCGCCTGAGTCACTTGGGGGCATTCCAGCAACAAATCTTGCCTGATCAAACACCCTTTGATGGCATGACAAAACACTTCTGACAGGGGCAATTCCCTACATCCTGAGGACACGGACATAGTCGAAAAAATACTGCGCATAATCAAAGACCCGCTAGGTTGACATACCTAGGCAAAAATAAGGGGCTTCCCGGCGAACCAAAAGGGTTCGGGCAAAATGAAGGGATGAAATGAAAAAAATCTGTACACCCGGCAAGTCGAAAACCTGAAAAGGCGGCTTGGGCAAAAATGGGTATCCCGGTGGACTGAAAACCCGAAAGGGCGGTCCAGGCAAAAGTTAGGGATCAAAGCGTACGACTATGTCCTGTCATTCATATCACTTGCCTACCAGAAGAAGGTTTGTCCGTCAATAACTATCAGCACCTCATAGGTCTTTCTCTCTCACCTCAGAAACAGGGGCAATAAGGAGTCACCTAAGAGCAATCTAATGGTTCTATCCCCCAAGGTGCCAAGATAGGTTCAGCTAAAGAACATAACCGGTACCTCTTAAATCCCCAGGGAGTGGTTCAGTAAAAACAATACCTTCTTCTCCAAGCTATTATCAGATTGTCAAGGAAATTGAGTATCCTCCCGTAGATCTCAACCTCCCCAGCAGCAGCACATATTCAATACAAGCATCCCCGGCAGTCTTGGCCTCAAGATTGTTCCCCGGCGGTATCTCAGTCACTTCCCCTGCATAACAAAACTTCCCCAGGAGTCCAATACAGTTTCCCCAGGAAGTTGGGACTCATATCCCCAAGCAATAAGCTTATCCCCAGTAGATTCTGGAAGCTTATCCCCTCGCAGAGCACGAACGCATCGCCCGGCTTTATTTAAAGAATTATTTCCTTAACAGGATATAACTGGGTTATCCTCAGCCAGAAGCCACGGGAAGAGCGTCGTCGACAAAGCCTTCCTACCCCAGCGAAGTCTATCAACGCTTCCTATACAACAAGGGTTTCCTCAGCAAGTCGTTCTCAATAATTCAGCAAAGCATTTCTCTCCCCACAGAGTACCGCTTCCTAGCATGGTCGTCCGAGTATCTTTTCTCCCCGCAGAATCTTCCATTTGCCAAGTTTATTCCTCAACAGAGTTATCTTCTCCTACCAGTATTCTTGCAACTACCATCCCCAGCGGAAGGGAAATCAATACCTCAACATCAGCCCAGGATACGACTTCCTAGCGCCTGTCAAGGATTTACTTTCCTAGACAAAAACATACATTCATAAAACGTCACATACATCATTATAGCATGCATAGACACATCATATCATACAAGTCTCATTTACATCAAGAACGTCATTGCATATCATGCATTGCATATGACTGACTTTTACCTTTCAGGAAAGATGCAGTTTAAATTCTCAATCACATTTCAAAACCTAGACCGGTCCAGTCAAATCGACCCTAAGATCTCCCTGGTTCTTATCCCAGTAGAAGACACCCAAGATTTTTCTCAACGAGCGTTGTTGAAGATAAAGTCACCCAAGATTTCCTTAACGAGCGTTGTTGAGGTCACCAAGATTTTTCCTCAGCAAGCGTTGTTGAAGTTAAAGTAGTCTTTTGTGGTCCCCTCTCCGACGGTGAGCGTGAGGTGGTAATTCCTTTTTCAAGATGGTCCCCTCTCCGACGGTGAGCGTGAGGTGGTAATTCCTTTTTCGAGATGTTTTCCTCTCCGACGGTGAGCGTGAGGTGATAGTCTTTTGTGGTCCCCTCTCCGACGGTGAGCGTGAGGTGGTAATTCCTTTTTCGAGATGTTTTCCTCTCCGACGGTGAGCGTGAGGTGATAGTCTTTTGTGGTCCCCTCTCCGACGGTGAGCGTGAGGTGGTAATTCCTTTTTCGAGATGTTTTCCTCTCCGACGGTGAGCGTGAGGTGATAGTCTTTTGTGGTCCCCTCTCCGACGGTGAGCGTGAGGTGGTAATTCCTTTTTCAAGATGTTTTCCTCTCCGACGATGAGCGTGAGGTGATAGTCTTTTGTGGTCCCCTCTCCGACGGTGAGCGTGAGGTGGTAATTCCTTCTTCAGATGTTCCCCTCTCCGGCATGAGCGTGAGGTGATATTCTCTTATGGTCCCCTCTCCAACGGCGTGTGAGGTGGTAATTCCTTCTTCAGATGTTTCCCTCTCCGGCATGAGCGTGAGGTGATATCTCCTTTCAGATTATAATATAGTTCCCTCTCCAGCGGTGAGTAAGGTGACTCCCTTCGAAATTATAATGTCCTTTGGTTCTCTTCCTGACACTACGAAGATGGTAATCCTCATCAAGATTTTCTCAACGAGCGTTGTTGAAGTTAAAATCATCCAAGGTTCACTTATCATTCAGGCTAAGGCAGTAACCATCCCTGGTTCATTCATCAACGTTTGAAGCTCCAGACTCAGTTCCTGTAACCAGTCAGGACATATCTATATCAAGCATCTAAAATCAGCTCCTGCAACGTGTCAGGTACTCATTTTTCTGCTTTGCAGGTATGCAGGTTGTCGCTAAGGAATCTCTTACGCAGTCAGCATCCAGATGGCATCTATAAGCCCATCACCCTATTCAGCAATCTCTAAATGGCATCTATAAGCCCATTCCCCATCACTGTCACTATGTGAGCGCAAATTTCTGGGCACTTTAGTGTTCAATCATCTTCTACCCTCGGATTACGAAAGGCACGTCAGCCAATCTGCATCCTCAGGTCTAAGAAGATTGAACAGGGGCAACTGTTGTACCCCAAAATTTGCCCTCCCATATTCATCAAGAATTGTCAAAGTCAAGGTCACAAAATGCCCCAGGGTTGTGCTGCTCAACTGGCTCCTATACAGTCAAAACTAGGGTTTGAGTTCTGGTCAAGCAAATGAACTTCTCAAAGGCCCAATCAAGTCTCACATGCTTAAAAAGATGGTCAAGTATCCTCATGTCAAGTTTCAAGGCATTCAGCTCAAGACTGCACAGTCAAAACCCTAGATTGCACTACAGTCAACTGTAGGGGCAAAATGGTCATTTGACAGTCAAAAGTTCAAATTTTTGGTCAATATATCATTTTGAAGCCACAAACATCATTTGATCAATGCTTGATCATGATTCTCAAAATTTGGCTCAGAAATCATCAAAGATGCAAAAGTTGCTATATTTGGACAACTGAAAAAGTCAACTGAAATTGACCAGGGCATAACTTTCACATGGATTATCAGAAAATTTCCATACAAAGCTCATTTTGAAGAGAAAGACATTTCCTACAATTCATCTTCATGTTCCAAGTCCAAGAAATGCTCTCACAAAAAGTTATCAATTTCAACATTATAGGTCATTTTCAAAAGTCAACAAAAAGTGACTTTAAGTCAAAGGCCATAACTTGAGATTGGTAAATCAAAATGACATGGGACCAAAAGCATTGGTTACAGGACTCAAAGACCTTTCCAAAATGTCCAAGAACATGTGAAAAGCTTAAAAACTGACCAAGTTATGCCTTGTGGAAGTTGGGAAATTTTTGGAAATTTTTGAAAGTCAACATTGATACAAAAGGCCTAAAAATGCAAATGGGCCCAATTTTCTTCCAAATTTCTTCATGCCAAGCCTATGCACGACCACTAGGCCCAAAGGGAAGTATTCTCATATTTTTTAATTATTTATTTGAATTAATATTAATTTATATTCATTTAAATGATTTTAATTCATGAAAAATATAAACCTTAACCTAAAAAATCTTTTTATGCACATTATAAGGTCAATATTTCGTGCTTAATTGATTAGGGCAAGTTTTGATGATAATTGATCTGATTTGGTACAAAAACACCATGAAAAAGATTGTAAAAAATCTTGTAAAATCAAATATGTGAAAACCATTAATTCATGAGATTTTGTTCAATCTTTTGACCTAAAACCATTCCATACAAGTACTACATCACAACCCTAATGCAAGAGGACTGAAAAAGCTGCGCATAACACACTCTTGCATTCTTGAAAATTGACAAAAAAACTCAAAACTGAAAAGTGCATTAGAGGTCAATTCAAGCTTCGATTTTGATCCCATTAGCATTCTCATACATTCCTGGACATATTCCAACCATTGGCATCAACTCAAACGCCTTGAACTGGTATCTGAACCTCAAACCGTATCAAGAACATCTTGAAATCGCATAGCATGATTTAGACATCCTTTTGCATTTTTATTTGTATATTCTTACTCCTTGTGAAGTTTGTGAACTAACCATGATAGTTAATTGAATTTTTGTGGCATAAACACGAATCCACCATGTGCGTTTTCTAGGTTTTCAGGTTCTCAAAATTGGGGCTTTATCAATACAGTAAAATTGGCCACTGAAATCACCATGGTTGCATTCAGTGTGTTCTTCTGAATAAGACACATCCCTCGCGATAAATTTATGATTCATAGGGAGCTATTCGCTATTTTTTCAAAAGGCCCTAACGCAACACTGCAAAAAACGTTGCCTATTAGTTTTGTTTTACAGGGAAGGGGAAGAAGACGAGGCCGTGTCACGTATTGATTGGTGCGTTTAAAAACGCGCGCGCTTTTCCAGGCCATCAACGCGTTTGCTTTTTGTTATTTAGTTGTTAATATATATTAAATGAAGATAACGTGGTTCAGTGGCAGGGATAGAAGTGTGCAATCTCCAAGACCTGGGTTCGAACCCCAGGTCTGAATAATTCCATATTATTTTTCCAAATCAATTCCCATGCAGATTCCTCATTAGAGCATACCATGCACGCTCAAAATCCAGGGAACACGCGTCCAGTTGCCTGCAAATCAAGGGTCAGGATTCAAAGAACGTCATATACAACAGTCAACGCATCATATCTGATTGGAGAAGTCAACGAACTTCCATGCTTATTGGGCCAGGCCTATTAAATTTGAACCTCCTAAATTGGGGACAGCACCCCACTCTGGTTTGATTTCTTTTTTTTTATTTTATTTATTTTAATTGATTGTTTATTTTAATTATTTGTTTTAATTAACTATTTTAACAAAAATATAAAAACATTATAAAAATCAAAAAATACAAAAAATACAATATTTATTTCATTATAATTATTTTCATAAATAAATTAGAATATAAATTATGTAGAGTAATTAGGTTTTAATTGTAATTCCTTTTTTAATAAAAAATCCAAAAATGTAGAATTTAGGTTAATTGTTAATTCTTTTTATTTCTTTTTTTTTTTCTCACCATAATAATTATTATTTATTTATTTATTTTCATATTTAAATTGTACATAATAAATTTTAGGTTTAATTTAGATTTTATTTTAATTCTTTCTTAATAACTAAAAAATATTAGAATTAGGGTTTGCTTCTTAATTTAATTTTTATTAACTCCTTTTCTTTTAAATCTTAAAAAATACAAAATATCAAAAATATTTAATTTCTTTTTTTATTATTTTATTTTTAATGCTCATTAACTTTTAATTATTTGCAAAAGGGGTCCAACGCCCGTCATTAATCATTTAATTGCGCATTTATTTTATTACCGCTTCTTATAATTTTGTAAATATCCCTAAGCCATGTAATTTACTTTTCGCACTTTATTTCTTCGCATTATTTATTTTTCCGCTAAATCGGGTCCGGTTTAATTTTGGCGATGTGGACCCGCGCCATTTGTAATAGTTGTAGATTTATTTTCCCGCAACTTTTAACTGTTAAATAAGCATGCAAGAATGAATGGCCTTAAATAAAATCAAGCGTAGATCACAATGAACATGACAAGACAAATAAATGAAACATGACACACAATTCGTACACACCACCCCTAGGGTACGCCTCACTGTTGCCTTTCGAAAGGTGGTCGTCGAGTAGAGGACGTCTTAGTAAGTCCTCATGATCCGGGAACCTGGCATGAGGGTAGCTTCTAAGGTGTCTTCTCATTGCTCTGGTGATCACCATGTCCCTAAAATCGAATTGACCCGAACACCTCCAACGGTGGTGCTACCTACCTCTCAATGGTGGGATGGCATTACTTTAAGGACATTTACACAGACGAATTCCTTAGGGTAGGTAGGTTCTCAAGGATACTTGCTCTCTTCAAAAACAAATCAAACATCTTTTCACCAACACATTTTCAAAAGCTTTCAAAAGCAAATTTTTCAAACACTCTGACGTACGAGTCGAACTGAAATTTTTCAAAGAAACTTTTTTAAACCCACATTGAAAAGCAAACAAAACATTTTGAAAACACAAATGAGCAAGTATCTAAGAGCCCATGGATAACCATGGATAGAAAGGGTGCTAACACCTTCCCTTTCTATAATCTACCTCCCGAACCGAGAGCAATCTCTATAAGGAATTTTTCTGTGCTTTTGTCCTTTCCATTTGGAGAAAATAAAAGACGGTGGCGACTCTTGCTTCCGCGACATTTCGCGAACCAGCGTTAAACAGTCAGTTCCAGATCCACCGATCACACACGCCGTACTGAAAGTGACGTCCTAGGTACGGATAAATGATGGTTTTCTTGGGATTGCCAATAGTTGGTAGAAAACAACAAAAAGTGCACAAGTTAATTTGTGACTAAGCGTGGAAAGACAGGTGTCGAATGGCGTTTCAAAGAATGCCTTTTTCTTTCAGAATCGAAATAAGGCATTCTTGGGGGGCAATTTGTTGGCTCCTAAATTCGACACCTTTGTTTTGTTGATGTCAGCCATTAAAGCTGAAGGATGTTTTCGACTGGCTAAGTCTGTCGAAATGCCCGTCGAAAGATGGCAAAGTACTTAGAAGATTTCTTCCAAGGGAGAAGTTGGTTGCCTTCGACGTCGAAGGAGTTTCTCGTCGAAGATGTCTCTCGACGAAAGTGTTCGATGGTTCAGAGTGGAGCAGTTTGAAATTCAAGCGTTTGGAGGGAAAACGGTTTCCAGCAGTTACCACGTGCAAACGTGCAAGGATCTGGAGCGTCGAACGTGGAGAACGTGCCAAGTGGATTGATCTCGAAGCAGTGTAACTGCCCGACGGTTACTTGGGATGTTTTAGTATAAATAATAGTAGTCATGTAGTTTCTCGCGTGTGTTCACAATTCTATACAAAGTCACTCATATAGATTCGAGTACCCAGCGTGTGAGAAAGAATTGTTGAGAAATGTATGTGTGAAACACCAATTTTATTAATCAAAGTCATTTACTTTTCCAGAAATTTACTTGCTTTCCTCTTTACATTCCTGTCGAAGCCTTTTACTTTAAGCCTTGTTTATTTTACCAAGTCCTTTCTTCATGCAATTTACTTGAAACCTCTTTATTTCATTTTAAGCCTCTTTATTTAAAGCCTTATCCAATTTAATCAAAACTTCAAAATCAACCTATGTCCTAGGATCAATCTGATCGATCCTGCGATTAACCAAATAAGTAACCATTTGGAGGATCAGCGGTTGTTTACCAAATCCCAAGGTAAACACATACTAGCTTATGTCTAGCCAGTTCCTGTTCAACCATCAGGTCAGTCTCTTCGACTTCGACCTCTCGGTTATATTCTTTGGGCATCACAGATATGACATTCACCATGATGTCCAAACTGTCACTAGAGTCGGAGTCATCATTATTTGACCCACACTCTTCCGCCCAGGGCATAGGGTTTCTCTCTAGAGGTTTCCTTTGTCTTTTCTGCACATTGGTGCTAACTTCTGGATGGGGCCCAGCCGCCTCTTTCTCATCTTTTCGCCATCTTTGAAACCTCCTCCATTGTGAATGAGACATAGGATTCTTTCCTTTATAGTTGCTCGACACATGGGTCATTTTGTTCGATGCAGAGGCATGGTATTCCTTTTTGTAATCTAGAGAGGAACCTCTAGGTACGTCGAATGTCTGCCACTTTTCTTCATTTGGCCGTTTTCTTCCCATGGTGTTTAGCCAGGTATCAATAGGCACATTAGTTGGAGGCCTAAAAGTTGGTGGCCTCCTTTCTTGAGTCATGGGTCTTTATTGATGTCCCCTTCTGGGGTCAAATCGAATTTCTGGACCCATTCTTTGTTGGGCATTGATACCCTGTTTTGCTTTTACAGCCCGCATCACCTGTATGTGTTCAGCGGCCTTTTTATCAAAAATAGAGCTACACCTGGGGCATAGCATAACCTATGATTTCTTCTTTTGACATCTATGCAAAAAATCTGCCAAATTTTCATCCTCCTTTGGGAATGCAGTTTTGTTTACCTCCTCTTGTCAAAGGGTTTCCTCTGAAACTTTAGCTCCAGAGACTTCGACCATATTAACCTGCAGGTTGCTTTTGGCAGTCAGGTTCATCTTCTGCATTTTGGTCTCCAAGGCTTCTGTCAAACCCTTTGCAGCATCCAAATAAGAACCTGTGATGGTTCTTTTGCTGGAGCTTTCGGTAACTCCTTTGATCAATTTCAGGCCAACAACAACCTTTTCGTTTGACGCTTGGTCAACTTCTTTTTTTGAATGCAGGCCTTCAGTATCCTTTCTCACCCCTTCGATTGTTTTCCTGGAGATGTTCCCAATGAAACTTCCGAAGATGGGTTTGGTGATGAAATCTTCAAACACTTCTACCATATGAATGCCAACTGGTTCGGTATAATGAGCTTCTGGTTGTAGTGGGTTGGTGTCGATTTTCATTGCTGGTTTATCAGCAAATTTCAGCCTTCCTTCATTCAGTGCCTGTTGAATGAGATCCCTGAAAAGGAAACACTGTGAGGTCTTATGTCCTAAAAAATTATGATATCTACAAAAACCTCTTTTCTTTCTCTGTTCTAAAGGAGTCAATTTGGCCCCTGGGGGCACTATCATCTGTCCATCTTTAACTAATAGATCGAATATTTCGTCACACTTGGATATGTCGAAACTATAAGTTTTCTTAGGAAATTTATCACTGCTTTTCCCAGGTTCCACAGGATTTTTTCCATTTGATGGCACCAACAATTTACAAGCATATGGTGGTCCATTTTTTAATTCAGCTAGATCGATTTTGCCTTCTTCGATATCTACAGGATCACTGTATGCCTCTGGATCGTCATCATCCATTTCGACATAAGCTACCCTTTCTCGTCTAAGAGTTTTAGTATTTTTGGCCTTTTCAGCCTTAAGGCGTTCTACTTGTCGAACCCTATCAGCAAGTTGGGCCATGTCTCTTAGGTATTGTGTATCCAACTTTTTCCTAATCGAATAATCCAGGCCACCTGCTGCTATTTCAACTAATTCATGCTCAGACACTTGGGTAAAGCATCTGGCTTTGAGTAGTCGAAATCTATTTAGATATTCATCAATTGGCTCAGTGAACCTTCTTTTTACACTAGCCAATTCTTTTAGACTTATCTTGGTTTGACCCATGTAAAATTGTTCATGGAACAATCTTTCTAATTGGTTCCAGTTGTGGATCGAATTGGCTGGGAGGGTAGTGAACCAAGTAAAAGCATTTTTTGTTAATGAACTTGGGAAGTATTTGATTCTAAGGTTTTCATTATTTGCTATTTCTCCCGCCTCTATCAAATACCTAGCCACATGTTCGACAGTCGACTCTATCGTATCCCCCGAAAATTTAGTGAATTTTGGGACTTTTCCCCTAGGTGGTAAGTTTGTTTGCAGAATATATTCTGACAATGGGGATGTAAAGTTTGGTCTATGGAAACCAACATTCATCCCGTTTTGAAGCATGATTCTCTCGATCATAGCAGTTAAATTATTATCCGCCCCATAGTTCTGGTGTCGAACTTGTTGTATTAATTCGTTAGCATTTTGGTTTCTATTTGCCAGAATAATGCCTTGATCGATTTCTCGATGGTTTCGAGGTATCTCTAATCTTGGTTGTTCTACTTCGATCCTTGGAACTTGGGGGTTTGGATTAATGGCCAAATCTTCTTTCATGATTACCTCTTGATTTAATCTTATAGGTACCCTCTGGGGCTGTCGAACAACTTGGGGTAGTTGAGCAACTTGAGGCACCCCAAAGAATTCAGTCATGCGCGTTATTTGCACTGTCATCTGTTGATTCGACTGCGTTGCAGTCTGAATGAGGGGATTTAGTATTGTACTTAGAGTTTGTGCTAACATCTGTACCATTTCATGGTTACTTTCGTCCATCTGTTACCTCAAAATTGCTGTCGAAGCATTTGTGAGACTTGGTATCATATGAGATGGCCCTCCTAAAAATTGGTTTCTACTGGCTCCAGATCCCAGTAATGGTGAAGTAGCATTTACCAAAGGTTCTGAGAAAGTAGATACAGCATTCATAAGGCTAGCCATTTCAGTAGTTGGCATGCCATATGGCTGCTCTCGACCCATCCAGGTTGTCTAAAAGCCTGAGGGTACAGTTGATCGAGACCCTAGGTTCATCCTTGGTGGGGGTGTTCCTGAAGGACCTCTTGGACCCATATACGTATGTAAGGGTCCAGTTTGATTCATGGTTAACGCTGACATGGATCCGACAGAAGTTGGGATAGTCCCTTCGACAATAGTAGTAACTGTTGTTCCTGTGATCGGTGGAGGTATCTCTCTATGGTTTGGCTCATTAGCCATACTATTCTCTCCGCTTTCTTTCCTAACAGTATATTTGTTGGTTATTCTACCACTCCGTAATAACATGCAATGTTATAACTGTACAGAAAAAAATGCAATAACATAGACAATTAGCAACGTCCCACCAGGTGTGCCAATTTGTTTACCGTTGTTTTTGGTAAACAACCGCTGGTCTCCAAAAAACGTAAGTTTTTGGTTTACTTGCGGGATTGACCAAACTAATCCCAGAACATATGCTAATCTTTATGTAAAATGAGTGAGAAGGAAGAACGCACGTTCGACCCAGGGGAGAGATGTTTAAGATTGTTGAACAGTAAATGAAAACATAAAAATGCAAGTAAAAGAAGTAAAAAGAAGTAAAAGATAACTTTGCAAGATAATGGTAAAGTAAAGTGAACAAACTTTTATTAAGTAAAAAAGGTGTTTCTAACGTACATTGCTCTGCTTTTTATCCTTTCTCACGCAGTAGTTACTTGGATAATATTTGAGAGACTTTGTACTATAAGTTGCACACACTAAAAATTATACAAACTTCTTAATTTATACTAAAAATAGGTAACCGTCGAGGGGACATTCTGCGCTAGGATGAAGACAAGTGTCTCATGCATGTCTCTCGACCCATAGCCTTTTGCCACGTTTCCTTCCTTTAGACGCTGATAAAAACAACCTTTCCCTCCAATAATTCAAATTTCAAAATGGCCTTCGTCCCATGTGCCAAGGCGCGAACACTTCCCTTCAGTCGAAACAACCTACATCTGCCTCGGTCGAATGAACATTTGGTCGAAGCTTTCTTATTATACCTTGGATCATTTCCTTAATTTATTTCATGCGTCGAATTACATCTCCTGGTGTAGTTCATTTCCAGTTGTTTGGTCACAGAGTCCAAATATAACAAGTATCGAATTTGGGAGCCAACACCAACATACACAGTTTTTCAAAGAGGTTACTGCGGAGTACCGTATATGTTTAGGGTGTTAATACTTTCCTTTTGCATAACTAACTCCCTTACCTAGATTCTCTATTTTACATCTGGGTTTATGTGCACTTTCCCATTTCCTTTGGAAACAATAAAGTGTGGTGGCGACTTTATGATTTATACAAGTGAAGTCTAATTCAATTGCTTAGTCTCAACATTTCTACCGCTACACTATGGGTGAATGTATTTTTTAGAGAGAGAGATCAAATGGAAAAAAGGCGTAACTTTTGCTCAATATATTTGCGAACGAAGGCGGGAGGAGGAGAGTTTCAGAAGTTTAAGTTTTAAGGTTTTGTAATGTGAATTAGGATATTTAGACAGTAATGACATAAGGCAGCGCTTTTTGAAGCGCTTTCTTTTGTATTGCCTTTAGCAGCATTTTTTCATAAAAAGCATTTTCTATTTTATGGTCTATAGCAGTGTTTTTATGAAGCGCTTTCTAAAGAACATCCTTTAGGAGCATTTTTCAGAAGCGCTTTCTAAAATGTGTCCTCTAGCAGTGCTTTTTAAAAGCGCTCTCGTATGTATGACTTTTAGCAGCGCTTTTTAAAAATGCTCTCGTATGTATGGCCTTTAGCCTTGCTTTTTTTTCAATGTAGTATATAGTTTTAGAAGAAAAAAAATTAAACTTATAGTAGCGATTTGGTAAATAAAATTAAATACGATATACTTATCAAATATTTTACACCTACGATAACTAAATAGGGTGTAATATATCATATTTTTACACCCATTTAAAGAAAATAGGATGTAAATTTATTCACTCATAGTAAGCATTATTTATTTCACACTTGATTTTTATCAAAAATAGATTGTAAATTTGTTTGATTTAAATGTATATATGTAACAATTAACATCTGTTTTCTCTTATAAAAGGTGTAACATACCACCTAATTACACCAGTTTAAAACTAGTGTTTTCACCCTTTGAATTTACACCCTCTAATAACAAATGTATATTATATAAAAACTAAGTGTAAATTATTCTTTTTGCACTATAGACACTTTGTAGACCTGGAAAAACCGGTCCACAAAATCTAACTCCTTAATATAGAAAAGTCTCCTCCACTGAAAATTCCATCCCAGCTGACCACCTTCAATCTCCCCTACCTCTCCTACTTTATGCCTTTGATTTATGTTTTCTTTCGACAAATTTAACTCTTTGATTTCTAATATCATCTAATTTTTCCATAAATATTTTATTACTAATTTTGACAAAGTTAATATAATATTTAAACTCTAAAATGTTTCTTTTTAATTTTTCATTCTCTTTACTAAGATTAACACTTAAATATTTCCTTATAAGTTAAAGTTGTTATCTCTAAAAGCCATCGTATTCTTTGTAGGTGGATTTATAGTAAACATGTTGTCAAATTCCTTTGTTGTTCTCCTAAAAGATACTTCACAAGAGTGTTTAGACGAGCTATCAAATATACCTTTGAATATTTTTCTACATGAATCTATTGAGGTCTCTCCTATTGATTTTTTAATGTTTTTTTTGGATGATGTTTCCTCAAAGATTTTCCCAGAGGTTTATTCTTCAAAAATCTATTGGATGTAGCTTCCTCGTTAAATTTTTTGGATGTTAACTTTCTGAATGTATGTTTTGGTTGAATATTTTATAGCGATCTCTTGTAAAATGAGTGTTTCAAAGTAACAAATAGGATTTGGTATTTCATTAACATCCTTCTTAATGTATACAGGAATTATTATATGCTAAACATGCGTTAAATACCGCTGTTTCGACTAATTATCTTAATTTATAAATTATTTTATCCATCTCTTTATATTTTATAATTTCGAGAGGAATGTCTACAAGCAAATTTTTAATTTTCAATAATTTAAGTGTTAATTAATGTTTTTTTTTAAAATTTACCATCGGTTTTTATAATTTAGCAATAAAATTAATGACGATTTTTTTATTTATAGACTGAATTAATAATAATTTTAGCAACACTTTTAACATTAAGGACCAAAATTCAAATTCAAATTTTTAAGAAAATCATTCTTTAAAGAAAATCACATATTCTAAATGAACTAGGAGTAAGGCAGTAGCTTTGAGAACCTATTGTAAATTCCCAATTTAAGTCCATCTTCTCTTATGTTGGAAAGATTGACAAACTAAAACAACGCTCATTCGATAAATACCTCAAAGGATAATAAGAAAATATGATCTAAACTGAGAAATATTCAATGGTGTTAAAAGATACGTCAATTTAAAGGGGTCAAATTTGATAAAGATTGATATTTTTATTTAATTTTAACTATTTTAGATTGTCATTATAAACTTAAATTTGTAATTAAAAGTCTTCACTCCACTAACTCAATTCTCATTCAATCTAACAAACTATTAACTTGAATTAAGGCTTAACCTCACATCTAACCACATTCAAGTTCACGCATATAAGCTTTTTCAGGCCCTTAACCAAGAGAGCTAGACACAACCTCTGATGCAGATGCACTGAATACGTTATTGCCTCTGCCGTCTTGAGGTGACTTCGTATCAAATGCTTGACATCATTGATTTCATCTCCATGGGGAAAACTGCATCCCTTCTCGGGAGTTACCCTGCTAAGGTTAAGCAGGCCAAGTATTGTTCTAGAAATCAAGGAGAAATATTATATATGGAATTAGAGGGTATCTTTTGAATAAAGTCAAGAACAATTATTAGTACCATGGTTTTAGGATTGACAACTTTTGTTAAAACCTGATTCTGACAAGATGTTGATAAAGATGTCATGACGTCTTGGTATGTTATACAGCAGGCTTGCATCGTTGATTTAAATCTTGACATATTTGATTTGTTTTTGTTATTTCTTTTGAATATATATCAGAGAATTTCGTAGGTCAAAAAGATGTGTTTTGGAACATGTTTTATATCTCTGAATGTGCATTGGTTACTAAATTGGCCAGAAAAGTTGTAGAAATAGAGGTATTTAATGCATGTTTTACATATTGAACTAAAGTACATCACTCGACTTATGGTTTCAAATCATAGGAATATTTCAGACCATGGAGGTGGGATTTGATAAGTAGTTATTTGAGTTATGTGTTAAGAAGTTCTGAAGCAGAAAGTCCAGAAAGTCCTTATATGCACATCTTTGAATCTGTAAACTCTTAACTAACTTTGTTTCAACACAAGATTCAGAAGCAAAAGGATCATTGTGGTAGACATAGTTTTTATACAGATTCATAAGCCTTTATCTAATGGATCGTGTAGTGTTCTTGGATGAAGCTTTGAAGTAAATCCAAGTATGCTGATTAGTCAAGAGTCTTGACTGAACTTTATTTTTAAGATGTAGTCACCATTGTGACTATTATATATCACTGAGGTGATTTAAGAGGTAAGATGTTGATTTCTCATATTTAGGATGTTTCTAGGTATACGTTGCATTAGGCAGGGATTAGGTGAGAAGTTAAAATTGAGGGAGTTAAGTTTTGAACTAATATTACTGATAATGAAATTCCTTCTTGGCTTGATAAGCCCCCAAGTAGGTGTGGTTCACTTAACTGGGTCATCATTCTTTGTGTTGTTACCTTTTTGCATTGTTCTGTTTTGTTTCTTGATTGATTGACATGTCGTATAAGATGTTGGAACATCTAACACAACTTTGAACTGATAAGGTTTGTATCAATCTGTTGCGTTTAGTCCATGTGTTATTATGCAGAGATCAATGTCTCAACATGTGTTAGGAGATCTGTATTGTCTGTATACCAGAATTTCATATGGAAATATTTCGCTGTTGGCTTTCTTCCTTTCCATAGTTCATAAAGAGTAACAAATGTACCAAATCTGATGGTCACTCTATTATAAATATAGCAGTCAGTATTCATGGTTTCAGTCTAAAAATGATATGGAAATTTCTTAGCATGAAGTATGACCCTGGCACATTCTTGAATAGTCATATTCTTGCGTTCCACCACACCATTATGTTGAGGAGTAATAGGTGAAGAGAATTCATGACTAATCCCTTCGAACTTACATAATTCCTCAAGCTTGCTATTTTCAAATTCTCTCCCATGGTCACTTTGAATTCTGACTATACTACAATCCTTCTCTGTTTGAATCTTTTGACACAACTCTTTAAAGACTTCAAATATTTCAGATTTCTCTTTGATGAAATTCACCCATGTGAACCTTGAGAAACCATCAACAACAACATATGCATACCTTTTTCCTCCTAGACTTTCAACTTGCATAGGTCCCATTAAGTCAATGTGCAGTAGCTTCAACACCCTTGATGTGGTCAGATGTTAGATCTTTTTATGTGACATCCTTGTTTGCTTCCCAATCTGACACTCACCAAAAAAATTTCCTTCATCAATCTTCAGTTTAGGAACACCTCTAACTGCTTCTTTTAACAAAATTTTCTTCATACCTTTTAGATGCAAGTGACCAAGCATTTAATGCCTTATATTAGCTTCATCTTCTTGTGTCATCAAGCATGTAGAGAAACAGTCTGTCTCTTGAGAACTCCTTAGATATCAATTGTCTTTAGATCTGGCTACATTGATGACAACATCATTCTTCTCATATGTAACTAAGCATTCAAATTCAATAAAGTTAACTTTGAGATCTTGCTGGCATGTTAGACTAATAATGATTAAATTTGTTGTTAGGCCCTTTGCAAATAGCACATCACTAAGACTAGGTTGTCCTGTATAGTCCAACTTTTTAACATTTTTTATTTCACCTTTTGATCCATCTCCAAAAGTGATATAGCTAGTGGATTCAGGTCAATATCCACCAGGAATTTATGGACACCTTTCATGTGTCTAGAACAACCACTATTAAAATATCAATCTTCTCTTGTAGAAGCTCTGAGAGAGGTGTGAGCTATGAGTCCAAAAGCACCATTTTTTGAGAACCACTTCCTTTTAGCTCTATTGTTCTCTTCTGGGTTGTGCTTAATATTTGGGATAACCATATAACATGTAGTAGAAGGATTTTATATGGGTAGTCCTTCCATTATAATAGCATCTCCATTGTTGATTCTTGTTTCCTGAGTGATTTTTATTGTTATCCATGTTTGGTGTTGGAACATTTTATTTGATATCTCCAGTTCCAGTTCTTTCTTTGGACGAATAAACTTTACTTAAACCTTTTTGCTTTTGTTCTTCATAGCTTGATTTTCATACCCAATCCCTTTAACATTCCATCATTCTTCCAAGACTGAAGAATCTCATCAAGCACACCATAATTGTTGTTAAGCATTCTCACAAACTTGGTCATATTATCAATTTTTGACTTGAGCAAGAGAACTTCATCCTTCAGCCCAGAGATAGTAGACAGATGCTTCACTTTTTTAGCCTCTAGACTAGAGATGATAAACAGGTGCTCCACTTTTTCAGCCTCTAGGTGAGCAACAGTTTTCTTTTGCTTTTCTTCTACTTTGTCTACCATTTTACTTATTGTAGCAGTAGAAATGTTGAGACTAAGCAATTGGATTGACTTGACTCGCACAAATCAAAATAAAAATCATCACCGCGCTTTATTGTTTCTAGAGGAATGGGAAAAGAGTGAATAACCCAAAAATATAGGGGGATAGAATCTAGGTAAGGGGGTTGGTTATGCAAAGGGAAGGTATTAGCACCTTAAACATCTACGGTACTCCGCAGGAACCTCTTTAAAAATCTGCGTATTTTGCTATAAAATTTTTATACAAAAATAGATTGTAGAGATGAGAAAATAAATATTTTTTATGATTTTTGCAACCGCCGTGGTTGCGAACCTTTAGTGTCTACGTACCACCTTCCGTGCAATAGGGGATCAGGATACTCGTAGTTCATATTTAAAAGTTTTCAAACACAAGTGTGTTGGTTAATTTTAAGAGACGAGACATCATCGTCATTGTCCAAGTGGAAAACATACTTACTACCCATAATTATGAAAAAAGAGAATTTGCGTCATCTCAAAGTGGAGGATATAGCTTGGATTTTAAAATCGACAAAGCCTTGCTCAACACCCAAGTGGAAAATATCTCACTTCACTATATATCATAGAAGTATAGTAGCTCACGTCACTATAAAGATTGATAAGAGTCTGATCTTTTTGAGAAAATGTTAAGGTAAAAAGCCAAAGTGGCAAAGATAATTTTAATGAGATTGATTGACTTTTAATCTTCTCACAAAAATGTCAAGGTATTGTTAAGTTGATTAAAGTTTGATTAAGAAAATACTTTTGAAATGCATGGGCATAAGTCCAAGTTTATTATGAAAGAGATTCAACTTAGAAAACCAGAAGACTTTGTAAAGGAGAGAGAGAAGATTTTGAAATTAAAGAAGATGGGAGGAGATGAAGGGACTATCCTAAAGCATAAGGTAAAAGTTAGGGAAAAGAACCGTCTAATCAACAAGAAGCTAAAACTTGACACAAGGAGTCAATGTAGAATTCAATCCTTTGTATTGAGATCAAACAATCAAAGATAATAAACCTCTTAAGAAAACCAAGCTTCAATTGCATTAAGTCTTCAAAAATTAGGCAGAGTAACGGTTGTATACAGATGAATTCCCTATCATAAACAAAGCATGTAATCACAATAACCTGCACGCAAAGCAAACAAACAACCCAATGTCTTAGGATAAACACCAAGAGCTCCAGAAAAAATAATAGTTGAGGTCACAAGGTCTCATGGTCTCAAGGTAGGTCTCATGGTCTCATGGTAGGTCACATCTTCTAATCCTAAGTCCAAGAAGTCAACAACTCCATAATGCAAAGGATAGTAACCAAGTAGTCCAAGTAACATTAAAGTTTTTTATGGTTCAAGTTGATTATTAGGTATCTTCAAAAAAGAAAATGAAAGCTCAAAGGAGCAAAATAAAAATGACATAAAAAGTAAATGCTCAAGTGAGCAAATATGAAAATAGCATGACACGTAAATGCTAAAATAAATGTGCTTAAAGTAAAAACATAAAATAAAAGCATAAAATAAAGTTAATTGTTAGAAATTAGTGGTTAGTTGAATGATCATCTTGAAACTTGCATTTGGAACTCACTAGAAGATTGATAAAATCTAAGTCTCTCAATAACAAGTTGAATTTGCTTTTTGTCAAGTATATCATTTATTTAAATCTCAAGGCAACAATAAATGATCAATGATGTTTAAGTGATCTAATTTGACCAAACTAGATGAAAATTCATTGGAGGATTGGTAGGACCAAAGCCTCCTAATAATAAATCTCAAGGTTATTGAATCAAAGGGTTCAAATTAACATACTTGGGCTTACAAACATGGGTTTGGACCACGAATGATCATTTTCTTAAATCGGGACAAAATTTAGCGCTACGTTAAGCAATCGTAAGTGGACTTATATAGAAGTCATACCTATTTTGAGGCCAGTCAATAGAAATCTATGTACTATATGTTTTGAAAAATGATATGGAAATCATTTTCCAATAACATTTAGTACAATAAGAAGGGGATAAGATGAAGAGGGATGTGGTAAGAATTAAACCACATTTGAACCAAAAATTTAATCAAACTATTACTAAAATCATTCATCCATTTTTTATGGAGTCAAACTCAATACCATCGATCTAATAATGTTAATAAAGCTTATGATCAAAATTTCATAGTCCAAGATCAGCCAGAATATAATACAAAATAAAATGGTATTTTAAAATAAAGAAAAAGATTTTTAAAAAGATTTTTAAATGAAAATAAAAGGGGGGAAATATCAATTGTATTTAAAACATCCAAGAAAATTCAACTAAGACCATAGAAAAATCAGAAATGAGCTCAAATACTTATACAAAATGTTTGGTAATTTTTTAAAGTCAGAAACTATATTTAAAATTAAAAGAAATAGGGTGAACAAAAAAAATTGTGAAAAATAGTAAAGTCATAAATAAAAATAAAATGAGGTCACCAATATTTTTCAAAAGGTCATTGGGTCCTTCCGTATTTTTTTCAGAATTTAAAAATTAAGAAGAGTATTTTTAAACATTTAAAACAATTTAAATAAAGTGAAAAATCATAAAAATATCAAAACACAATAAAATTGTGAAAAAATAATAATCAGAAAGAGAAAAATCAAAAGTATTTTTCATAAATTTTTCAGATTTTTTGAACTTAAAATGAATTTTCTATGATTTTTTGAAGTTTAAAACAATTTAAATATAAAAATGAGAAATAAAAATAAAGTAAAAAAAATGTGGACCAGTGGATGAGAGTCAAAACACGTAAGTAAGCTAATCCAATGGTTCAGACGCGTTGTGCCTATCATGGTCTTTAGTGAATATATCATGGAATCATTTATTTAAATCAGATTTTAAAAAATGCGTGGCACGCCTTCATTGGTTGATAGATGACATGTTGGTCATCTTTAACCTCCAGCCAACGAATCTGCAGGTTCCAGAAAATGTAAAATTAGGACACGAGATCGGTACCATTCGCTTCGTCTCTTCAAGACGATTCCAATGGTACCTTTGCAAAAAATTTATATAAATTATAGCTCACTCGTTTTTGAAAATAAGTTTTGAAAAGGGATTTGAAATTTCATGGCCAAAACGTACTTCCAGTTGAAAACAAATGTTGCGACTTGAATCAGGATGATGAGAACTTCATAACAGTATCAAAGTTTGAGAGAATTGGTGAAGGAGTCTACCTATTAAAGTTATGTTGTAGAGCTCTGAAACTAGACTTGGCTAGCATGATTTAGGAAGTATTAGAGATTAATTTTTCTTCTGTTAGCTTCAGTGAGGTTCAAGGAATGTGAATTGACAAAAAAAATGATTGAGAAATGTTGTACGAGCATATTCGAAGTTGTAGAAAATTGAGTTCAAGAGGAAGTTTGATAGTGTGATTCTGGCTCTCTAAGCTTGAGAAAATGAATGAGGGATGATCCTCTATTTATAGGGAAGCTGATTGAATGCTCAAGCGTGTGGAATGATGAAGTTTGGAGGGAAATTGTGTGAAGTTTCAAACAAGAAAAGTGTGACTTGTAATTTGATCAAACTCATCTAATCCTTGTGATTTAATATGATAATCACTTCTGGAAGTTCACTAAACATGTTTAGAAGCAAAAGCATGCAAAAAAATGTGTTTAGAAGGTAAATCAATGATTTCAAATTCTGACTTTTGAAGAAACTTCAGTTTTAAGGTACCATATTCAAATCAATGTTGTGCATGGTTTAGGAATCCTTGAGACTTGATTCTTGATGCATTGGAAATATGAGATTAAAAACCTTACAATATGCAAATAATGGGATCAAACGGATGCTTGAGATGAAAGTTGTGATGAGTCAAAGTTGAGAAAAAGAGGTTGACTTTCTATACTTAGAAAATTTCTAAGTTTTTCTTCAAACAATGACTTATAATGTCTTGCATACAAACATGGCCTTCCCTTTGAATTTTTCTCTTGAAATAAAAAATGGCATGAAGTAGATCTCTTGAATGACATTTTGAGACATGAGCCATTCAAAATATTAAAAAATTGAGAAAGTTATGACTTGTTAAAATTGGTAAAAATTCATAAAATGACATATAATGTTTTGCATCCTTAGGGCATCTTCTATTCACTTTCACACTTTGAACTTAAAATAAGGGTTGAAGTTCACATCTTTAAGATCAATATGGAAAAATAATGGCCATAAGGTGATAAAAATTGACGAAGTTATGATCTTTTGAAGTCATGCATGGGAATTTGATTGTTTGTTTAGAGGACTTGTAATCTTTCTTCACCATTAGGTATCTTCCTCACAAAACTTCCTTTGAAACTTTTGAAGTGATTTGTTGATATCCATTTGAATAAAATGATGTATTTGTAATCAACAAAAAATACCAAAAGATGAGCAAGCTATACCCCTTTTAAGTTCAAAACCCTAGCTCCTAGAGAAACAAAATGCCTTGGGAAAACTTTTCAATTTTGACAATCCTTCTTGCACAAATACTTTTGTCTTGTAAATAGAATTTGTTGAGGAATGTAATGAGAAACCATAGCAACCATAACCACTTCCAAATATTTATAATTGAGGGCGATATGCACTTGTGATCAATAAAACTAAAGACTTGTCCAACTAGGTCAAACCTCTTCAATCAACCCTTGTACCTTTGAACTAATTTTGAAAACTTGAGGCATGATGAATCATAATAGACTTTACCATAATATTATTTCAAAATATCTTAAATAATGAAGCTTGAATCTCAATGAAGCTTTGTTGAATAAGGGATGGAAATAAACTCATGAACCTATGGATCAACTTGCTAGAAGGTGTTGCTTTCACCTATGATATCCACAATTTAATCAATACAAGACATAGATGATCACAAAATACAAGTCAAGGTGCTTGGTGATTCCCCATGAGCAAAGCTAAAGATAAGGAGAAGAATCAAACCCTAGTGTGTGATCTTGTTGCATTGTGATGGTATGAGATGATAGATGAATCTTAGGGGCAAAAATTGGGGTACAACACTTATGAGGCACAACTTCTTGTAAGAAGAAGCAAGTTCTTCAAAATTAAGTCCTTCACAATATGAGTCTTCATAAAAGTTACAAACTCCAGTCAATGTTATGACTTGTTTTTCACTTTTCTCTCCATGATCACTTTCAGAATCTTCCTCAGACCATGACAGACACAACCCTTTCTTCTATTTCTTAAGATAGGTTGGGTACTTAGCTCGTATGTGTCCAAACCCTTCACATTCATGAGAGTGAACTCTTCTCTCTTGGTTGGAATTGTCATCAGTTCTTGTCCTTCTATCAAAGTCTTGGTTTTTGTTGATGTCGAATAACTTGTTATTAACATTTGACCTTGATTTAAGTCCACTCTCTTCAATAACTTGTTGAATTGTCTTTGAAGAAGCACAATAGTAAATGATATCCATTCATGTTTCCAAGTCACGTTCCTCTTCCAGGTCATCAGTATTAGAAGCAAAGGCAATGCTCTTCTTCTTTTCATATTTTTCACTGATTTCTAACTCAAAGTCTGCAGAGATCCCATAAGCTCATCAACCTTCATGTTGTTTATACCTTTGGCTTCCTCAATTGCAGTCACTTTCATGTTAAGCCACTTCGGAAGATATTTGAGAATATTTCTCACCAACTTGGCTTCTAACATCTTCTCTCCCAAAGCACTTGAGGCAATGGCTATCTCAATGATATTCATGTGAAAATCATGAATACTCTAATCCTCCTTCATTCTTAAGTTCTTAAACTGGGTGGTAAGAATTTGGAGCATTGATGTCTTCACCTTAGATGTTCCTTCATGTGAAGTTTTCTAAATCCCCCAAGCTTTTTTAGCAACAGTACAATTCCTTATCAGTCTGAAGGTGTTTATGTCCACTCCATTGAATATGGAGTTCAATGCTTTGGAGTTTCCCTCTACTAACTTGTAATCTCCATCATCCCAGTCTTCCTCAGCCTTCAGCCCATCAATAGTCTTCCATTCCTTATCTCTAGCCATAGGTGGATCCCATCCCTTGACAACGGATTTCCCAGCCTTGTTGTCCATGGATTTAATTAAAGAAACCATTCGAGCCTTCCAATAGTCATAGTTGGTTCCATCAAGAATGGGTGGTCTGTTCAAAAATCCTACTTCCATGTAACAGGTAAAAGAAATGACTTACTTACAAAGCAAAAAATGAAACGATAATACCTCATCAGTCAATGTGACGGAGGATGCACTTTTCATTTCACAAATAACTTTCAAACTAAATTTGAAACAAATGCAATCAATGTGCAACAAAAGCTTTAAAATCCCATTCTCTTACTACTTTTCACTTTGGTAAAGTACCCAAAAGTATGACTTGTAACGAATACAAGAAGGCCATTTATTTGATGATCATTCATTTTGATTGAACTTTCATCTTGTCCATTTCATGATAGTTATCTTGTTCCTTCTCATGTTTCACCAATTTGGGTTGATCAATTCCTTCTTCGGTGTCATTGAGTATGTCTCTTAAAGATGCACCTATAACATGAAACGAAATACCTTTTCCGACATTTCTCGTACAAAAGTCATTAAAAGTAACTGACATATGTTTTACCAAATTAAGAAAATGTGTTGATGCTTTCTAGGTCACAACACTTTCCTTCATTTCCACGATGTCAATGAATTTGGAGATATCACCCATCATATGCCTTGAACTACCACAAAAGATAACATGTATTCTCTTCATAGTCATGTGTGTTCATTTCAAAAATAATTCTAAATTGATAACCATGATATGTTCTCAATTTGTATACTTATAATGACCTCATCATACTATACTTTCATGTATTCCTTTTTGTTTATTCTTGATAAACACTTATGTGTGTACAAGCATGTTTAGCGTCATTAAACATCAAGTCAAGCACAAACTTTTAATTCAAATATATGTTGATGATATCATATTTGGTTATACTAACATGAAATTGGTCAAGGAGTTTTCTGAGCTTATGCGGGGAGAATTTGAGATGAATCTTATGGGGGATTTAAACTACCTTATCAAACTTCAAATCAAACAACTAAATGAAGGAACCTTTGTGTGTCAAATAAAGTACTGTCTTGAATTGCTAAAGCACTTTGCCATGAAAGAGGAAAAATCAATTGACACACCAATGCCCATAATTGGAAATTTAGACAAAGATGTCAATGATAAGGATGTAGATGTCAAGAAATATCTAGGTATGATTGAATCTCTCTTGTACCTTACTGCATCTAGGCCCGACATCATGTTTAGAATTTGTATGTGCGCCCGATATCAATCGGCTCTGAAGAAATCTCATCTAAAAGTTGTTGAATGCATTCTTAGATACTTTCATGGTAATTATAGGTTTGGGCTTTGGTATTCTAAAGGAAGTGATTGTAATTTTATAGGATACCCTGATTCTGATTTTTTCGGTTGCAAGTCAGATAGGAAAAACACTACTGGAACTTGTCACATGTTTTCAAACTCACTGGTGAGTTGGTATAGCAAAAAGAAAGTTTCAGTTTCTTTGTAAACTTCCAAAGCGAGATACGTTATTGACGGTAGTTGTTGTGCATAAATCCTTTGGATTAAACAATAATCACTCGATTTTGATATTAAATTTTCGCATATTCCCATCATGTGCAACAACACTAGCGCTATTAATCACACTAAAAATCCATTCCTACATTATCGCACTAAACATATATTAGATTCGTCACCACTTTCTACGTGAATATGTTGAAAAAGGGGACGTTGTATTTGAGCATGTTGGTAGTAAAAATCAACCTGCAGATAATTTTACAAATCCGCTTGCAACATAATCCTATTTCCACTGTTTAGTCTTCAAAGCTTCACTATAGTTAATTGGTTCAGCACCTACAGGTAAATAAAAGTGAACTAATTCTCCATCTTGTGTGACTTCATCATCACCCACCACTTCATAATCATGAAGTCTTGTTGGAAGAACTCTATTTCTTTGAGTTCTCAGACTTGTGTCAGCCATAACCTCTTTGACTTTGACTGTGTCGGGAATGTAAGCAACTGCTTCTTCTTCGACTTCGACTGGATTCTAAATAATTCCTTCGACATCGACTTCATCAGTTACTTTATCAACATCAGAACACATCAATGGCTTGTTAATTGAATTGTTAGAATTCCAATCACAGGCAGAATTTTCATTAATTACAATATCTCGACTCAACACACTCTTCTCATCAATTGAATTGAATAGTCTGTATGCACCAGTTTTATGATATCCTACCAGAATCATAGGTTCACTCTTGTCATCAAGCTCCCTTCTTCTTGCATCGGGAACATGCTTGTAACACATAAATCCGAACACCTTCAAATGACTCATTGATGGTCGTTTTTCACTCCATACTTCTTCAAGAACTTTGTTCTTTAATATCTTAGTAGGACACCTATTAAAAATATAAACTGCAGCCGAAACAGCTTCTCCCTATAAAGACTTTGGCAAATTCTTTTGCTTCAGCATGCATCTCGCCATATCTAATACGGTTCTGTTTCTTCTTTCAGCAATTCCATTATGTTGAGGTGTATAAGGAGTAGTTACCTCATTATCAACACCATGTTCTACACATAAATCTTCAAATATCTTGGATGTGTATTCGCCACCTCCATCTATTCGCAGAACTTTGATCTTCTTCTCACTCTGGTTTTGGACAGGTATCTTGAATCTCTTAAAGATTTTGAATACTTCGTCCTTTCGTTTGATCACATAGATATATAACTTTTGACTAAAATCATAGACAAATGAAACAAAATATTTGTTTCCACCAATTATATGTTCTTCGAATGGACCACATACATCTAAATGTACCACTTCGAGTATGCAAGATGATCACATTGGCATAGTCGAAACGAAAGAATTTATGGATTGCTTTCCTACACTAAACAACCTTCACAAAGTTTTCCAGGCATCTCAAGACCTGGAATTCCAGTAACCATGTCTTGAGTAATCAGTTGATTGAGTGATTGAAAATTCAAATGTCCAAACCTCAAATGCCACAACCAACTACCCTTGTGGTAAACAATATTTTTCAAACATTGAAATTCAGTCGAATTAATCATAGTCTTAAATGTCCTGTTCCTCGACAACGAATATTTTAATACCAAGTTGTTCTTGGTGGAGAACAATTTCAAAACTCCATCTTTCATGACAACTGAGAAACCTTTTTCGACTAATTGTCAAACACTTAGCAAGTTGCACTTTATTCCAGGTACATAAAGCACATCTTTGATCATAGATTTCCCTCTATTACTCATTTAAAAGACTATATTTCCAGTACCTTCTGCTTGCAACAAACTATTATCAGTAAGTTTTACCTTGCTCTTCTTTGACTCGTCAAAATCTGCCAACCACTTCTTTCAATTAGTCCTGTGGTTCGAGACGCCTGAGTCGAGAAACTTGATTTTTGATTCGACATGGTTATCTGTAACTGCATTCATAACCACCATACCACCTTCATAATCATCTCAATTTTGGTGTTCAAGGTTCGCTCCTTCGTCCTTTCTTTGTCGATCCCTTGTCTTTTATGTACCATCAACTCTTGCCTATGTGACCCCACTTTTTAAAGTTATAGCACTGCACACCTTTTTTTTATCTTCTTTTCCCTTTTGATAGTGTCCTTCTCCTCCTTCCGAGGATTCAAAAGCTCCATCTTTGACCTAATATTTGTGAGGTTTCGACCAAGACTTATTTCCACGGGTCTTGTCGAACATGCCTCTGAATTTGTTGGAACCACCATCCTTTTCCATGATTGAGCTTGTAGAGCCTGTATCGAGTCTTACACTCTTTTCCTTTTGACAATCCTCATCTCATGCGCCTCCAACGAACCAACCAAATCTTCCATTTTAGTGGTTTCAAGATTGTTGGATTCTTGAATAGCTATGATAACATACTCAAAGTTAGAGGTCAACATTCTCATTACCTTCTAAACTATCATCTTATCAGTTAGGTTTCACCATAATCCTTCATGAGATGGAAGAGTTTTTGAACCTTCGACACATATTTTGCAAATTTTTCATCTTCTTCCATCGACCACAACTCATATTGTCGACGCAAGATTTGTAACTTGACAACCTTGACTTTCTCACCTCCTTCATAATACTTCACCTGAATGTCCCATGCCTCCTTTTTTGTTTCAGCATGAGAGGTTCTGTCGAAATTAGAAGTATGAACTGCCGTTTGAATGCAATAAGCAGCTCTACACTCTTTTTTCTTGACTTTGTTGTGGGCTTTTTTCTATTCATCAGTTGCATTTTCAACCAACGTAGGAACGCCATCGATAACTACTTCTAGGGTTTCATGGAAGCCAAACAAGGATTGCATCTGTTTTTTCCACGGGATCAAATTCTTTCCATTAAGCATTGGAAGAGAATTTAGACTGCCCTTATCACTAACCATCTTTGCAGCAGTTGATTCACTTGTCCTAGAAACACGATTTCTGACATGAAATTCTTGAAAACACAATCAGGAACTATAACCGGAAGCTCAGGATACTAATTTGTTAGTGCGTGAGGCACTTTAATAAGGAGAGAAAGAGGAAATAATAAAAGAAATAAGGATTTATATTACTTAATTGTACAAACAGACTAGGACTATTTATATACAATTCTAATTAGGTTTGGATCTACATAATTTGAATTATATTTAAATATTAAATCTAATTAAATATAATCTAATCTAATATTTTAACAAATCTAATTTAATATTTCAAGAGTTGAAACACTCTTATAGTCTTATTTGACCTATAATTTTAACACAATAAAAAATGTATAATTAGTATACATGTTTATTTTTGAATACCCATTTCAGCGAACCAAAAAAAACTATATTGAAAAAAAAATTTATTTCAAAGGTAAAACAAGCTAATTGATATATATATATATATATATATATATATATATATATATATATATATATATATATATATATATATATATATATATATATATATATATATATATATATATATATATATATATATATATATATATATATATATATATATATATATATATATATATATATATATATATATATATATATATATATATATATATATATATATATATATATATATTAAATGTTTTTATACTAAATATTTTATTTTATTTATTTCTTATTTTGTAATATTTTTAAGAATTTACTTGTTTTTCTTTATTTGGGACATAAATAAATCAACGATAATGTATTTTATTTTTATGTTTTGAGAATTTTTTTACTTTTTAATATTTAATATATATATATTTTAACAAACTACAATAAATTTCATCTACATACAACTCTAATATATATTTTCAATTTTTTAATATTATTTTACATTGCAAATTAATTTTAAATATATTATATATGTAATATAACATATTTCTAAACATGATAATAATTGGATTAAGACCTAATGGCTATTAATGTCAAGAAGTTACTAAGCCAAGATGTACTAAGTGAGTAGTTAGAATCAAAAGAAATTAGTGAGAATTGAACTAAATGGCAAAGTTGTTATTTCTATTTAGTTGGAGGGCAAGTTGGTCATTAGAAATGAGTGCATGAAATCTTAAGGCATGTTTGGTAGAAAGAATATAACAAATCATATTTTTGTGATGAAAGAGAAGAGAGGGAGAAGGAAAGTTATATTCTTCATTTTCAAGTTTTATTTTCACACTTCAAGAGCAGCTCTCACTAATTAGGTTCTAACTCTCTACGCATAACTCTGATTTGAGAAATTTTTGAAGTTCTGAAATCTACACAAAATTCTCTTTATTTTAATATAGAATTTCGTGTCAGGAATATCTGTATTGAAGGAGAAAAATGCTATTAAAATTGGAATGATCTTGCGGAAGATGGGTATTGAAGAGTTACAAATTTTTTAATTATGGAGGTAGAAGTTTGAGCAAGATAAGAGTTCATATGCATCATGTTCAACATCCAAATCCTTAATAATTCAAGGTGAGTTTCATCAGATAGGACTTGGCTAGAAAATTGGAAATAAATTGCATGTTGGGTTAGATTGAGAATGATGCTTGCATGCTAGATCCAAACTATGAACAGGGTCAGCCCAAAGCATTTTGAAGCCTAAGGCAACATTAATTTACTATATGTTAAAAATAATATTTAATTTAAATTAACTTTTTAAATAATATATATATATATATATATATATATATATATATATATATATATATATATATATATATATATATATATATATATATATATATATATATATATATATATATATATATATATATATATATATATATATATATATATATAAAATTTAAAATGACATATAAATCATGTTGTACTTTTTTAGATAAGTTATTTAAAAATGGAAAAATGTACAAATGCAAAATTGAACACAAGACCCATCACTTGGATAAGCGAATTACTAGCCACTTGGTTGTAATGTTCTTACGTATTTTCATTGAAACTTACGTGTATTATTTTAATTTAGAGACCTCTTTATTAAGCATTTGAAGCCTGTTTCAAAGGCCCAAGAATATGAGGCCTAAGGCGATGGCCTCACTCACCTTGGGCTTGGGCCGACCCTGACTATGAAATTATGTTCTTGTAATGATAATGCATGTTGTTATATCACATGAATTTTAGTTTTTTATGCTATAATACTGTAAATTCTTGTTTGGTAATGATAATGGAGTGTTAGGATTATTAGGGTTGGAAAAGGATGGGTTTTGTAGATTAAAAACGTGGAAAAATTGATTCTGGGGTCAAAAAGTCGATTACCCTTTTTGGGAAATCTATTTCCATAGTGAAAATTGAGAAAAACCACTTATGGAATGGAGGAAACCTATTTTCTTAAAAGGGAAATGGATTTCTTGAAGTGTTGGCAGCAGATTTTGTAAAACTTCGAAAATTCATAACTTTCGCCTCGGGTGTCAGAATGACGCGTGGTTCATATTGTTAGAAAGCTAATGAAATGTAATCTCTAATAAATTTAGTCCCAAAACCAAATTGTTTGATATAAGAGTGTTGTAACCCCTCTTAGTTAGTTTTTCTGGGTAAAATTGCATGTTTAAATCCCGTAAGTGCAGTTCCGTTCCGTTTAGAGAACCAGATGCCTCCCTAGTCTACTATGACTTATGATATGTGTTGAGAAATGTATAATGACATGTTATGATCACTTATGCTATTTGTGTGAATATGCATGCGTAATATATGCTTTATGTTGGAAATGCATTGTATATTAAATACTATGATGAATATGTTATGTTTAATCACTATGTTTGTGATCAATTGGTGCCTAGCTCCGTTTTTCGTTGTTGAACATTCAAATGCACCTTAACACGGTAAATAAAGACATTTGTGTATGTTTTACTCAAGTTAAGACTTGATGTATATGTATATGTTAAAATCTGTGTAAATTGCATTGTCCAGCTCCGCATTGGAATGATCTGGTGTACACTCAGTGAATAGGTTGGGACTAATTGCCTACTTATGTGCATTTGCGGTTGGCCTCCACAACGAGAATTATCTGGTGTATACTCATTGGTGGGAAGAGACAACTGGGCATATTCATCATTCTCAATAAGAATGATCTGGTGAATACTCATTGACCGGTGTAAGATATGCGGATGCCCGATGAGAATGATCTGGTATATACTCATTGTATATCAAGGAAATTCTAGTACTCAATGAGAATGATCTGGTATATACTAATTTTGTATCGAGGAAATGCTTGTACTCGATGGGAATGATCTGATGTATACTCATCGTGTATCAAGGAAATGTTAGTGCTCGATGCAAATGATCTAGTGAATACTAATTATGATATTGGGAAAAGCATTTCTCTAACAGGAAATCACAGGATGTTTGTGTGGCGAGGTTGTGATGCCATGTAGGTAAGATCACTTGACTACTCACCCCTAGTGATGCCATGCATACAATATCATTAGGCTCTCGTCAGTGGGCTGGTACAATCATGGTGGTCGGTTATATTAACAAGTGCATACTAGTTGTTGTATTTGGATGTGTGCCTGATGTTATCTCATTAGTTAGTTACGGGACTACCAATGATTGTGTACCTTGTTGTGTATTTGCATCTATCTATGATGAAAAACTCCAGATTTATGGTGAATCTGTTTTGATGTATGTACCCTGTAGAACCAAGTGAATCCATAAGATATGGGAACTCACTTGTTATACCATAAATTTCGCCCCTAATTTTTCAGTTGCACTTTCATATCATATTTTGTCATTTGGCCACAATCATTAATAAATAGCTTCATTCATCACATTTGCATCCTATCTTTAGGTTTGCTTTTGTGTTGTTGACTAACTTCTAATCAAAATACAAAAAAAATATTTGTCTTTGTCTTTGTATATTTGTGTTTTGTAGGTACCGAGTCAAAGTATCTGACAAATAGGGTTTTCCGGTATTATTTTCCTAAAATCTCTATTTGCAAAGAAAAATAATTTAAAAAATATTCTTTTTTTTCACTATACAATCGATTACTATTAGAGTGCAATCGATTGCACGGAGTTTATTTTGCGCAATATTTGAAAAAAACACTAATGCAATCGATTGCTCCCAGAGTGCAATCGATTGCATAATGTGAAGTTTTGAAAAAAATCAGCAATTTCAAGCTTGTCAATTTTAGCTCCAATTTTTAATTTTTTTGAAAGATATATCATTAATTCAAATTTTGGCTCCAATTTTTCATTTTTTAAATGATATATCATTAATTCAAATTTTGGCTCCAATTTTTCATTTTTTGAAAGATATATCATTAATTCAAATTTTGACTTCAAGAATTAATTATCAAACCACCACTAATCCCAAGCCTAAACTCTATAAATAGAGCCTTAATTTCATTCAAATCTCAAGCTTTTGATAGCCAAACTCACTTTGCTAAAAAATATCTCAACTATCTCTATCTACTAAATTCACTTAAAGCTCCATTTTCAAAAAAAAGTTAGTAAGCTTTGCATTGAAGCTTACTAATCTTTGAGCTAAACCTTCATCCAAACACTTTTTCTTTGTCAATTCTCTACATCTAAGCTTGGGAAATTGATTCTTTGGGCTGAATTAAAGCAAATTCTTGAAGTTGTTTTGATGATTCTCTAGATCTACCTTTGGGAAGTTTGATTTTTCATCTTTCACAATGTGATCTCTTGTTGATCTTTGGTTTTGATTCATTGAGCATTGTTTTGTGATTCCATCGGTACTATTTTCTCATAATTTGATGGAATTTTTGTGCTCAATTGAATCCATGATCATAAGGTGTTTGATGGAAAGTTTGAACAAGAATTTGACCTTTAAAAATGTTGTTTTTCTGATTTTAACAGGGTGCAATCGATTGTTGTAATAGTGCAATCGATTGTCACAGCAAAATTTCATGTTTTTTTGAAAAAAAACATTGATGCAATCGATTGCATCAGAAGTGAAATCGATTGTAACATAACAAATATGATTTTTCTTCCTTGTTTTAGGGTTGTTTTTATTCATCTATCTTTTTCTACTCACTACTTTTGATTGTTGATTTAGATTGCAATTTTAAATATCCAATTTCTCTTTAAATTCAATGGACTTTGGATGTAGATGAAGTTGGAAAATGTTCATCAATTCAAATCTACCAAAGAGTGAATTATTCAATTCATTTTTTGTGCTTTGGATTAATTATATGTTTAGATGAATGATTGAATTTAAAGATGAAAGAAATTTGAGGTAGTGATCCAAATTAGCTTATCATTCCCCTCCCTCTTCATCTTATCATTTTTTTTATTTGTGCTACATGTTATGGGATGATGATCTCTATATCATTTATCCAAACATGAAGTACATAGATTTCTATTGACCGATCTTAAAATAGGTGCAACTTCTACATAAGTCCACTTACAATTGCTTAACATAGCGCTAAATTTTGTCTGGATTCGAGAAAATGATCATTCGTGGCCCAAACCTGCATTTGCAAGCCCAAGTATGTTAATTTGAACTCTTTGATCCAATAACCTTGAGATTCATTGTTATGGGGCTTTGGTTCTACCAATCCTCCAATGGATATTCATCAATTTTGGTCAACGCGGATCACTTAAACATCGTTGATCATTAAATGTTTCTTTGAGGATTCTTAAATGGATGATATACTTGACAAAAAGCAAATGCAACTTGTTGTTGAGAGGCTTTGGTTCTACCAATCCTCTAATGAGTTCCAAATGCAAGTTTCAAAATGGTCATCCAACTAACCACTAATTTTTAACAATTGACTTTACTTTATGCTTTTTTATTTTTATGTTTTTACTTTATGCACCATTTACTTTAGCATTTAGATTTCATACTATTTTCATCTTTGCTCACTTAAGCATTTACTTTTATGCCATTTTTATTTTGCTCACTTGAGATTTTATTTTCCTTTTGAAGATACTTAATAATCAACATGAACCATAAAAAACATTAATGATACTTGGGCTACTTGGTTATTATCCTTGGCATTATGGAGTATTAGACTTCTTGGACTTAGGAATAGAAACCTTGGCTTATGTTGGAGACCTTGTGACCTTAATTGATATTTTGTCTGGAGCTCTTTAGGTTTACCTCAAGACATTGGATTGTTTGTTTGTTTTGTGTGCAGGTTATTATGATTACACACTTTGTCTGTAATCTGGAACTCATCTGTATACAGCCGTTACTCTGTCCAATTTTTGTGAAGACTTAATGCAATTAAAGCTTGATTTTCTCAAGAGGCTTAGTATCCTTTCTTGGTTTCAATCCAAAGAATATAAATTCTATCTTGACTCATAATGTCAAGTGTTGACTTCTTGTTGGTTAGATGGTTCTTCTCCCTAGCTTTTACCTTGTGCTTTAGGATAGTCCCTTCATCTCCCCTCATTTTCTTTAATTTTCAAAACCTTCTCATATTTCTTTCAAAATCTTTGTTTATACACTCAAACTTCTTTCATAATAAACTTCGACTTTGTTGAGTGCCTTTTCTTTTAAAACTTCTTTTCTTCAAACAAACTTCAATTCATTTAATCATACTTTGACATCTTTCAAAATTAACAAAAACAATTCAACTAATTCAAACTCTTTTGTACGCTCGAGCACCTTTTACCCTTCAAAACTTTTTTCAAGATGAGACATGATTCATTGATAGTCGAACAACATTTTTCTATCCCCATCGTTATAAAGGTATCGACTTTTCCACTTGAGTACTAGAGGCGTTCTCAAACCCTCACTCTTGCTGACACAGGGTCCATCTTTCCCACATCTTATGGGCGTTAGTCGAGATTTCTCTCCTAACAATGACGACTTGTCTCTTCGTTTAAAATCAATCAACAAACAAGTCTTTTCTACCCGAACTACGGTGCTCTAACTTTCCCATTGCATGAGGGAGTACGTAGGCACTAAGTCTTACGACCCAAGGGGAGCAACAAAAATAATAAAAACATTTCATTTTCTTTTGTTTGCAAATAAACATTTCTTATGTTAGTGACAATTTATTGAAAGTCGTTAAAAAAAGTCGTTGAAAAATATCATATTTCTTGTAGTGGCCCAAATAAAAAATGGTATGTTGTTAATGTTAGTGCGTGAGACACTTTTAGTGACGAGAGAAAGAGAGGATAATAAAGGAAATAAGAATTTGTATTATTGACTTGTACAAAATAATGATACACATTATGACTATTTATATACAATTCAAATTGGGTTTGGAGTAAACAACTTGAATTATATTTAAATATTAAATCTAATTTAATCTAATCTAATATTTTAATAAATTTAATTTAATATTTCAACACACCTCCATAATCCAAGTTGTCCAACATACACTAGTCATAATTGATCTGAACTATTGTTAATTTCTTTCTCAAATTCAGGAGTCTGTCGATCTTCAATACTTTGGTAAAAATGTCGGCCGATTGTGCTTCACTTGGGCAATGTCTTACTTCAAGTTCACCTTGATTTACCTTTTCCTTCAAGAAGTGAAACCTTGCTTCGATATGCTGACTTCTTCTACGCAGATTTGGATTCTTCGCCAGATTTATTGCTGACTTGTTGTCAATTTGCAACACAAGAGATTTCTTAACTTCGAACTTCATTTCTTCAAATATAGATTTGATCCAAATTACTTGACATGCATCATAAGATTCTGCTATATATTCAGCTTCACACGATGACAATGCAACCACATGTTACTTCTTCGAACACCATGAGATTGGGGCACCAAATACTTCAAATAAATATTCAGTCGTGCTTCTTTGATCTTCCTTATCTCCACACCAATCAGCATCTGGAAAAAAAAGTTGTTCTTTGCTTTCAGGGTATCGTCGAAATAGTATTCCACAATTTATTAATCCTTTTAAGTATCTTAGAATTCTTATTGCAGCCTTCATGTGTAACACTCTTGGTTCACTCATATATCTTCTTACTAATTAAACTGCGAAAGCTATATCAGGTCAAGTGTTACACACATCTACTGTCCTACAATTTTCTTAAACAAAGTTACATCGAATTTGTTTTCCTTTCCATTCTTCTTCAACTTTACATTTGGTTCGACGGGTGAGGATGCAAGATTCAAATAATCTATTTTGAATCTCTTAAGTATCTCTTTGATATACTTCCTTTGATGTATCACCATACCTTGCTTCTACATTTGAAATTCCATGCTTAGGAAATAAGACAATTTTCCTAGATCCGACATTTCAAATTCCTTCATCATCAATTCTTTGAACTTCGACAATTTCTCCAAGCTGTTTCCAGTTACCAGCAAGTCATCAACATACAAGAAACTAATTGTTATATCTTGTGCTACAACCTGAACATAGACACCATCCTCTAATTTTCATTTGACAAATCCTAATTCGACTAAGTATGAGTAGATCTTCTTGGTCCATGCTCTAGGTGCATGTTTGAGGCCATAGAGCGCTTTGTGCAACTTATATACTTTACTCACTTCCTTCTGAATCACAAACCCTGGAGGTTGTGTGACATAGAACTCTTCGTCCAACGGACCATTCAAAAATGTTGATTTCACGTCCAAATGAAATCTCGACCAGCCTTGGTTGCATGCCAATGCTACCACCAGTCGAACAATCTCCAATCTTGCTACTAGAGCAAATACTTCAGAGTAATCCAGTCCTTCTCTTTGAAGAAATCTTTGAGCTACCAATCTTTCGTTATGTCTTGCTATCGACCCATCAGCATTGTGTTTCAACTTGAACACCCAATTCAATTCGATATCAGTTGTATGTGCTAGAAATTCGACTAACTCACATGAGTTATTTCTTTTGATTGTCTGTAGTTCTTCGACCATAGCATACTTCCACTATTTAATATTCAAAGCTTCACTATAGTTGATTGATTAAACACTTGTAAGTAAAGAAAAATGAACTAATTCTCCATCTGGTGTGACTTTATCGTCACCAACCAGTTCATAGTCCTGAAGTTCTACTGGAAGAACTCTAGTTCTTTGAGGTCTTTGGCTTGTGCTAGCCACACCCTCTTCGACTTCAACAGTATCGGGAATGTAAACATTTGTTTTGACTTTGACTTCATCAGTTTCTTCATCGAAACCATAGCTAATCAATGACTTGCTAATTGCATCATTAGATTTCCAATCCCAGGAAGAACTTTCAGCAATCACAATGTCTCAACTTATCACAATTTTCTCATTGATTGGATTGAAGATCCTGTATGCACCAGTTTTATGATATCTTGCCAGAATCATAGGTTCACTCTTGTCAACAAGCTTCCTTCTTCTCTCATCAGAAACATACTTGTAACACGTAAAGCCAAACACCTTCAAATGACTATTGATGGTCATTTTCCATTCTACACTTATTCACGAACCTTGTACTTTATTGTCATGGTAGGGCACCTATTCAAAATATAAACTACAGTTGAACTAGCTTCTCTCCATAAAGGCTTTGGAAAATTCTTTTTCTTTAGCATGCTTTTTCCATATCTAATATGGTTTTGTTTCTTCTTTCAGCAATGTTGAGGCGTATAAGGATCAATTACCTCATGATTAACACCATGTTCTGCATAGAATTTCTCAAACATCTTCAAAGTGTATTTGCCGCCTTCATCTGTGCGTAGAAATTTGATCCTCTTCTCACTCTGGGTTTTTGACAAGTATCTTGAATATCTTAAAGATTTTGAATACTTCATCCTTTCTCTGGATCACATATATCCACAACTTTCGACTAAACTCATCGACAAATAAAACAAAAAGCTGTTTCTACCAATGGTATGTTCTTCGAATGATCCACATACATCTGAATGTACAACTTAGAGAATGCAGGATGATCTCATTGGCATAGTTGAAACAAAAGAATTTCTGGATTACTTTCCTACTAAACAACATTCATAAAGTTTGTCAGGCATCTCAAGACTTGGAATACCAATAACCATATCTTGAGTAATCAGTTGATTAACTGATCGAAAATTCAAATGACCAAACCTCAAATGCCACAACCAACTATCCTTTTTTTCAACAACTATTTTCAAACATTGAACTTATGTTTACTTGATCATAGTCTTAAATGTCCCATTCTTCGACAACGTATATTTTAAGACTAAATTGTTCTAGGTGTCAAAAAATTTTAAAACTCCATCTTTCATGAAAACCGAGAAACCTTTTTTGACAAGTTGTCCAACACTTAACAGGTTGCACTTTATTCCAGGTACATAGAGCACATCTTTGATCATATCTTTCCCTCATTACTCATTTGAAAAACTATGTTACCACTACCTTCGGCTTACAACAAACTATTATCAACAAGTTTTACCATGCTTTTCTTCATCTACTTATTGAATTCTTCCAACCACTCCTTTTGACTAGTTGTAATACGATGGGAGAGCTGACTTGGTTTGTTTTGCGTTTGATCACAATTGTTGCGGATAGCAAGAGTCGCCACCGACTTTTCTTTTATCCAATAAGGAAAGGGTGAAAAGAACAGGAAAGACCTTTGAGATGTTTTCTTGAGTTCGGGGGGTAGATTATGAAAAGGGAAGGTGTTATCACCCTTTTCATCCATAGTTATCTATGGGCTCTTAGTTGTTTGGTAGATCACTTTTAAAATGCTTTGTTTTAAAATGTGTTTGTGGTGGATTTTGAAAGTATTTTTGAAAAGCGCCTTCGTTTAGGAAAACTTTGTAATGATTCTCGTCTCTATAAGAATGTATACAAAGTGTTTGGACTTTTGAAAATATTTCGTGTTTTGGACGTGTTTGGTGCGTTTGAAAAATGTTTTGTTTTTGAAAATGGATTGTGAGCAAGCAACTAAGAACGTTCTACCTACTCAAAAGTCTTTTGTTCATTTCTCTCTTCCTTTGATATCGCTATCTTACCATCGATTGGTAAGCAACCCTATCTTTGGATGTAGAGGGACGGGTGTGGGTAAACTGTATAGTCATAGAAGGCAACCTATGAGACATTTTAGCAATTTTTGATTAGGGACTAGATCATTTACCGAAGGAAACATCGAGGGACATCGAGGAACTGCGATATTTTTATCGAGGGTCTTTGCTAAAACTCCCATATTCGAGGGACATGACTATTTTCTGAGGCAACAAGTGAGATTATCATAGAGGTGCATGTGTGAAAGGTGTGTTTGATTGCATGCATTTAGTCTTGGATTAGGGTGGTCTACTTGTTGGTTTTATCTTGCCATACACACCCTAGTTACTAACATTTATGAAAGCAATAAAAATGCAAAAAAATAAGGTCCTACGCTATTAAAACCATATTGAACAGCAAGAAAAAATGTAAAACAAAATAAAAGAAGGGAAAATAAGTTCTTTGATCCAGGAAATAGCACCCTTCGATTCAACTCTTCCTGGCTTCTTTTGATTTGGGCCTGGAAGTCAGCGTGAGATGCACCCTTCGATTCACCCCTTTTCTGCTTCTTTTGATTGGCCTAGAAGACATCGCGGGTGTATCTTTCGATCACATCCTTTCTCTGCTTCTTTCGATTGGCCTGGAAGTCAGCGTGGGTGTACATCATTCGATTCACACTCCCTGTCCTTTCATTTAGTTTTCCACTATGAAGTAATAAGTGGTGAAGCCTAAGGCTTCGATTCACAAGAAGTTTTTTCTTTCATTTGAGTATGTACAGGTTAGTTCTAACATATACTTGGAAAAGAAAAGCATATAATCTAAAGGAAAGAAATAAAAAGTAAACAAACTTTATTTACATGCTTGAAACGAAAGGGTTAAGGTCAGGGTGACTTACCTTGCTTAAAGCTGAAATGTGTGTATGGGACCTTGAGTTGCTGCCCTGGGTGCTCCTGGATTCGAAGGGAAGAAACAAGTGTTATATTTCTTTGGCTGGATTTGAAAACCAAGAAAAGTTTAGTTGTGTTTGTTTGTTTATGGATTTGAAGGAAAAGAAACAAGTGTGGTGTTTCTTTAGATTCTGGGTTTGTTAAGTGTTTGAGAGTTTTGAGAGTTTTGAGAGTTTGAGAGTTTATTGAAGATTCTTTCCACCGCCCAAAAATCTGCCCCTTGATTTGCAAATGATCTCTCTATTTAAAGAGAAAAAGTTTAGAGTGAATAAATTTGTAAAATAATAAAATATAGTTTGGTTGAAAAGAAAATATCCACTTTGTCAACTTTTCATGATCCCAAGATAAAAATACCAAAACTAATGGTTTAGATGGGTTGCTTCTAGCTTATATGGGACATGTGTGCAGAAGGGACATGCGCAAGGTTCAATAACTTTTTAAGGGCAAGTTGGCTTGGAAAGCACTTGGATCAGAACTTAATTTAATTATATAAACAATTAAATATGGAGTGAGGCACAAGTTGGAGGCCTAAAAAACAAGATCATGTAGCCTGACCTATGGATTTTGTTTTCAACTTGACTCTTTGATCCGCTGTCGCGCACGGATCAAAAACGAATTATTTTGAAAAATGTAGTTTAGCGACATTGACTCGAGTATCGTATCGCGAGGATTCTTGTAATATTATTAACTAATAGAAATCGAATGAGAGGGGGTTGTTTTTGGATCGATTTATAACATGAAATAAGTGATTAAAATAAGTGATTATAAAAATAAGTCGATCTACTATTTTCAGGTTCCTGCTAATCATTGGTTTTTATCTTACCAATTCCTTAAGCGGCTTCGACCTATATTCGATTTCAATACCAATTGACAAGCGCGGTAGATATAAAATAGATTGAATTCCCATTTCGAATTAAGCAAACAGATTAATATAATCGTGAATTAAGCAAATACGATATAGAACACGATTTAACGACTAAGCGACGTAAAAAATGATTAAAGATTAGGAATATAATCATACGAATTTAATCAAGACATTCCATGAAATAATAGATTAAGCAAATACAATTTCATAAAATAGAATTGAAAGAGAAACAGAATTGAATTGATAAATTAAAAACCTCAAAGCATCAGAACGCGATTATAGTAGATCAACTCTGGATGATTAGTTCTTCATTCAAGCGCACAAGTCAAAGTTTTTTTTCTGAATAATGAAAAGGTAAAAACTAAACTACTGTAGCGGATGCTAGGTATAGCAAGGACAAGGATTCAATTCATAATTAACTGGGTCGAAAACATAACCCTGACCCAAAACAAATGACCCAAAACTTAAATATAAAATGCTGCAACTTCAACGAATTTTATGACCCTGCTACAGTCCGATTCAGCTCTGGACTTCTAAACGAAAATCATATCTCTTTCTCTTATATTTCCAACAACTGGTAGCACTCCCCATTTCGACTCCCGTAACTCAAGTTATGAATTTATTCGTGCAGAATGCAAATACTGAAAATAAGGTACGAAAATCAAATAAGAGTAGAAATAAACTAAAATAGAAAAACAATATAAAATACAAAAATAAGCTAAACAAACCATGGAATTGTATAAGTACAATCATGGAAGAATGTGCATCAAAATGCACTGATCAAATTCCCCAATACTTGAACTTTTGCACTCCTAGCAAAATAAAATCAAAAGAAACACAACAGCATCATCAGCTACTCATTCTAGGCTACAAACTCTTCTCCGGTTAAGATTGCATCAATAGGTACTAATCATGCACACTAAGGATATCGTAGGAACACTAATCTTGTCTCTTAAATATACAAACCAATTTGAATCATGTTATTATGCCAAAGCCTAACTTACTCATCCTTCTTTTTGCTCTCTTTCATTCTGGCGCAATCATATTAAGCCTATTATCTCCACACACTCATAGCTAGGCGACCAGTTAGTGACTCTGATCCTTTTTGCACATGGTTCTGGTACTTACGTGGCATAAGCCTTTGCTTACTTAGTTGTAGTTGTGGGGGATCAGACCGTAATCTTCCCTACCAAGTTCAGCACCAAAAACTGCTGGACCAACTAACAACGAGTCTTATTATCAACTTTTTATAGGTTCTACGACGGTTGGGTTAAGTGACCAGGTGAGGGTCACCAAACTTAGAAGGCGCATTCCTTTTTCTTTCTTTTTTTTTTTCAAATAAAACTTGGATCACTCACTTATTTTCATCGGCTTCCCTGCGTAGAGTGCATGTGAGATGGTGCTGACTGCTGAAATAAACTACTCAAGAGCTATTAAAAGATGAGAATTCAAGACTATGGCATAATAAAAATTCGAATTAACTTCCATATGTGTGATACTTACAGTGGTAAGACGATACCTATCTTGTGAACTTTTCCCAAATCTCCACAACTAACCTCAGATTAATCTATAACCCAAAACTTTCAAAAAGATGCTTTTTTTTATAACTGAAAACAAAACAAGAAAAAAGAGAACAAAAGCAAAGAAAACAAAACAAATAAATGATTCTCTCCCCCATACTTAAAACACACATTATCCTCAATGAAAGAAATAAGCATAAAATAAGAACGAGGAGAGAGGAAAGAACACACCCGAAGAATCAAGGCGAATAGATGATTGCATAAGTAGCCTTTCCCAACGAGAGCTCTTTTATAGTTTCCTCTTCTAACATGGGACTCTCATGGAATAGCTTGAGGCAGTGTCCTTTAACTTTGCAATTTTTATCCGTACCTTCACTTTTTATTCCTGGATCAAAGAATGTTCTTCTAAAAGTAAAAATGTCAAATGGGCACGTGAACATGATCTCATCTTTCACAACATCAAGGATCAAAAGGTTACGGAGCTGCCTCACTGCTTTTACTATATCTTTAAGTGAGATCCTATGCATACATATGGATGGACTAATATCATAAATATCATTCAAGGTCCATCCAATTCCTTTCTTATGCTTCTTCAAAACCTGCAAAAATTTACTTTCTTGATCAAAATAAAGTTTAGAAGAAATTATAACCGGGATTTTTTCATTCATCTCTAGATACATAATTAAAATTTTCAAGAATTAGTTTCAGCTCTCGGGAAGGTAGTTGTTTGATGGATGGTTTGTTTCGGGCAGCCGGAGTGTCGAGAGCTTCTTCCACATGAACAACTTCATTTGCAACTGAAGGGGTAAGAAAACACTTAGAAGGGGGGGGGGGGGGGGGGTTGAATAAGTGACTCTTTTCGTTCTTTCAAAACAAAGCTCAAAACAGTAATGGAATAACACAGTTATTTTTATCCTGGTTCGTTTGAACTCAAACTACTCCAGTCCCCCCGCCAAGGTGATTTCTCCTTTCTCAACAAGGACTTAATCCACTATAATCAACTGGTTACAATCACACAACAACTATTGTGACAAACAATGCACAAGTAAACTTACAAGTGACTAACACCACTAAGACTTAACTCTAGTCCTAGTCTGCTTGAGAAATCTGACCAAACTTGGTCTCTCAAGGAACAAATACAGAAGTATAATCTTTACAGATAATTGAAATAGAGTTTGCTTCTAATCAAGCTATATCACAACTGTGATTTTTCTTAGAATGTAATACACAATAATGTAAGAACTATGAGTTTGTAAGCTTTTGAATATTTCACGTAGTTTCTTGTTTGAACAAATCTTTTTCTCTTTTTTTTTGGCTTGCAATAAATGTCCTTCTACTTATAGTAGGAGAAAATAAGACCGTTGCTGCCTTCAGAGGAATATGGAGAGCATTAAATGCTTTGCGTGTATCCTTGCAAAATTCCATTCTCCAAGAAACTAGTTGTAGGCACTTGAGTGTTTTCAGCCGTCTTTGCATTAATTAGCAAACGTCAGAATGTAAGAACGTGTTTCCTTTGCTTTGACAAGACACGTTGATTAAGATGTTGTTTCAGTATTTGCTTTAACTCAGAACATGCTTTAAACTTCTGGTCAGAGCATTTCTTGCTAAGATATTTGAACAGCGATTGCTTTCAAGTTATCTTCAGAATCAAGAAGCCTGCTAGAAGTTAGAAGATACATTTAACAAATGAGTATTCTTACCAGAGTCAGCAGATGCGTTTGAATAAAAGGTTCTTATGTCAAAGAACTTCTTCATAATCTTTGCTTGGCACTTTGGAATGTTTCTTGTCAGAACATTAACTAAGACATTCAAAAACACATTCATTAGAGCATAAATTATCTTAAATATAATTTAGTTATCATCAAAACACTTGGGATAGGTCAGAACTTAATCTTGTTCTTTCAATCTCCCCCTTTTTGATGATGACAAAAAAATTATTTTAGATAAAGAAAAGAAACAGATTAAGAGATAAGAATCTCCCCCTGAAATGAATATATCTATGCATAAGACATCCTGAGATTATTTAGTCAGAGTGATACACAACCTTCTTTGAATTTCTTCAGAATTTCTTCAAGAAGATAAATCTTAGCTGGAATATTCTTTCAGAGTTAAATGATACCTGCAAAAAAAATCTTTTGCACAGAGGGAATTCTTGCAATTATGTTAGAATGTCTGAGACATAGTCCCATAACTGTTAAACATTGATTAGTTAAAACATGCACATTTTCTCCCCCTTTTTGGCATAATCAAAAAGTGTAATAAATGAGAAATTTTGAAAGATTCCATAAAAAGTTAAAAAAATATATAACCAGAAGTACAAACAAAACATCAAATAAGAGACAAAAAGAAACTAGGATTTCTTAGAGACAAGAGCCATCAGAAGGTTCTTGATCTCAGAGGCAGATTCACTTTGCATTGCCATCCAGTTCTTGAACTCTAAATTTGTTTGATCTTGCTTATCCATGTATCTATTCAAGACTTCATTCTCCCTCTTTAGCTCTTTCAGAGTGTCCATAATGAGTGAGGTAGGGGCAGAAGATGATGAAGCTTCAGTAGAAACAGTGTTAGAAGCAGCAATTGATGAATCAGACTTCATAAAGGTCGAGAGCAGAGTGCCCAGATCCATTGCAAGAGTTGGCACAGGTTCAGGTCCATCCTTAACTGAAGGTTGATTCAATAGAACAATAGCCAGAGTATTTGAATCTTCAGAGTATTCTTCAGATTCGTCTTCTGATATGTCCATCTTATCAGCTGGTGTATCAGCAATCAATAGCGAAGACTTCTTATTCCAAGTATCAGCAGCTTCTGTCTTCAAAACACGCAGAAGTTTGGAAAAGTTGTCCAGCACCTGAGAGTGGCACAAATCCTGTAACTTCCGTGATTCAGCAACCAAGGTTCTTCTGAAAGTTTCCCATAGAAGATCTGTTGCTGCGGTGTTCACACTTCTGAGGCAATCTTCTTTCAGCGGTTGTAACCATGCTTGAACATTTGTTATAAAATTCTGAAACAAAATATTTACATCTGGCTGAATAGGTTTAGGGACAGCCGTTCTGTAAGATTTGTTTTTCAAGAATTGTATAGATTGAGAGTCCACTACAGTTCTTAAAAAGCTATTGGTTTCAGAAGTATTTGTAGGTTCAGGTTCAGGTTGGTTAACACAAAAATGAGGTTTTGATATATCATGAGGTACGGATGGTTCAACAATATCAGTTTGTTCAAAAATTTGTTGTTCTGGAATTTGAGGAGTTGAGAGTGGGGTTGTATGTTGTGGTGAGGTGGGTGGAGTGATATCAGGAGAAATTATTATTGTATAAGCGGGAGTGGGAAGGGGTTTTTGAGGTTATGGTTGGTTTATAGCAAAAATGTTTTCAGTTGGTAGATTGAAAGGTGGTTTTATGGTTGCTAGAGGTTCATTAATCCCAGGAATTCCCCAAGATCCAACATCATACCATCCAGTGGGTCTGGGTGATAAAGGTCTGGGAGGGGGTCTTGAGAAACGTTCAGCAGGAATAGGTTGAAAAACAAATGGTTCAGGGGGTTCTGAATGAGAGGGTTCTGATTGAATGTCAGAATGTTCATCAGAGTCAGAATCACTAAAATCTGTTGAGAACTGATTTTTACTAAGGTTGTCAGCAAGGGGTTCAGATGGTGAGGTTTGAGAGGATTCAGCAGATGCAAATATATTTTCAGAATTATAAACAGGTATAGTTTCAACATGATTACCTGTCTTCTTTTTATTTTGAGGAGAGTCAGAAGGTCCTTCTACAACTTTTCTCTTCACAGATCCTTGGAGAACAACATCAGCAGCAGCTTGATTTCTTCCTTGAAGCCAAGCTGGATCAATAGGTGATCCTGTTTCTCTGCAGGTCTCAAGATAGTGCAAAACCATACGAGAATGTTCCAACGAGTTGAACATAGGAAAATTAGCAATAGGAATTCTTCTTTTCTTCACAATAGTTGACAGGCATGGAGAGGGTTCCACCAGTAGTTTGTCAATAATTTTCCTTTTTAGCAAGTTCTTCCCAGTCATTGTCTTACCACAGATAGGTTCAAGCTCCCCCAGAAGATTTGCTTCTCTTAGGTGAGCAATCAGACCATTATCAGTCAGAATGTCTGATAATAACCTCCCCATGGGAATCCAATTCCTCTTTGATTTGGGATTCTTCATCCTTTCAGCTTCTCTGGTTTCTTTGACATGGTTCCAGAGGTGTTCAAAAAGCAAGTAGGGCAAATCAATTTTGACATTGGTTCCAAGGCAAAACAACAAATATTGTTGATCAACATTGATGTAATTAGGAGAACTGGTGTCTTTCCTGTGGTGAATACATCCATGAATAATCCTTGCCCAAATCTTATACTTGTCTTTCAAATCCCTAACTTTGGAGGAACCTTGACCATTTGTAAAAATCTCTGTGTATACCCTAGACATCTCCATTCTTCCAGTGGGCATTCCTGTAACTCCAAGTCCTTTAAATCCCAGGAACCTTCTGATTAGATTTTCTGTAATGGATATTTCCTTGCCCATTACAAAGGAGAGAATAACCTTGGGAGTTGCAATAGCGTGAATCCAGAATTCTTTTACCAAATGAGGAAAGACTGGACCAATAAGACGATCAAAGTAGCTTTCCCAACCTTGAAACTTCACAACAGGGAACAAGTCAAATCCATTCTCTCTGAGATTCTCAAAGTCTACCATTAGCTCACTCAAAAATTCCAAACTTTCTACCGGAATGAGTGTTGTCCTTTCAGGTATACAGTAATGCTCAGAGTGGGTAGAGGAAGAAGAAGCCATTGAAGTTTTATGAAAAAAGAATATTTCGAAAAGGGTTTTTAAGATAAATGTTCAAATAAAAACTTGAGTTGAAAGAGACAGTAAAGAATGAAAGGGTTTTTCAAAGAGTATTTATAGGCATTAATTTCAGAGAATAGGTTAAGAATTAAATTAGAAGTATTTAAGACAAATTAAAATAAAGATTAAAACGGATTTAAAAAAACGATTCTCATCATTACTTGCATTTAATGAATTGCTAAAAATGAGGGAAAACGTGAGATTATGGCTAATCATCAACAGTTACCTAGAACGTCATCAGTAGCTTTTGCACGCTTGACCTTTCAAAAACACACCACGTGTTCATCTCCTGAAGGATGCATGTAACAGCTGTTTGTTCTAATGAATTTCTGAACTACACATGGACACGAAGCGTTAGAATGATTCATATAGCTTCTGTTACAACTTCTCTTCTAACTTCTGAAGAGTTGTTGATCAGAGCATTCATTTCAGAAAGTTCTGAAGCCAGTCAAAGAAAATAAATATTATTTTATTCAGGACATACTTCCATACAAATATTTTTCAGAATGAAATTAAATCTATCTTCTGAAAGGGGTTTAGTAAAAATGTCATCCCATTGATGGTCTGTTTTTACAAAAATCAAGTTTAAAATACCCTTCTGAGTATAGTCCCTTATGAAATGATATTTAATTTCTATATGTTTGGCTTTAGAATGTTAGATTGGATTTTTAGAAAGACAAATAGCAGAAGTATCATCACAGAAGATAGGAATCTTACTTTCATAAAGGTTGAAATCTTCTAGTTGACTTTTCATCCAAATCATCTGAGAGCTACATCCAACAACAGATATATATTCAGCTTCTGTGGTTGATAGAGCAATTGTTGCTTGCTTCTTGCTGTACCATGAGATAAGATTGTCACCCAAAAACTGGCAGCTTCCAGAGGTGCTTTTTCTTTCAATTCTATCTCCAGCAAAGTCAGCATCACAATATCCTGCTAGTTTGTAATCTTGTGATCTTCTGTAACACAGACCAAGATTAGCAGTACCTTTCAGATACCTAAGAATTCTCTTAACAGCTGTTAAATGAGATTCTCTAGGATCTGACTGGAATCTAGCACACAAGCACACGCTAAATAATATATCAGGTCTAGATACAGTCAGATAGAGAAGGGATCCAATCATACCTCTGTAGAGCTTCTGATCTACTTTCATACTTACCTCATCTTTACCTAGAATGCAGGTTGGATGCATAAGTGTCTTGGCATCTTTGCTTTCTGACATTTGAAATTTCTTCAGAAGTTCTTTAGCATACTTTGTCTGATGTATGAAAGTACCTTCTTGAGTCTGTTTGATTTGAATTCCAAGAAAGACTTTCAATTCACCCATCATGCTCATTTCAAATTCTGCCTGCATTGTCTTAGCAAATTCTTTTACAAGGGATATATTAGAGGTTCCAAAAATTATATCATCAACGTATATTTGACAGATTAAAATATCATTTTTTAAATGTTTTTCTGAAGAGAGTTGTGTCCACTTTCCCTCTGGTAAAATCTTTTTCTAATAGAAAATTACTCAGACGATCATACCAAGCTCTTGGAGCCTGTTTTAAACCGTATAAAGACTTTTTCAATTTAAAAACATGTTCTGGTTATTTTGAATCATTAAATCCAGGAGGTTGATGGACATATACTTCTTCTTCAATATAACCATTTAGAAATTCACTTTTAACATCCATTTGATATAATGTAATGTTATTTTGTACAACAAAAGAAATTAATAATCTTATGGATTCTAACCTGGCGACTGGGGCAAAGGTTTCATTATAATCAATTCCTTCTTGTTGACTATAACCCTGTGCAACCAGTCGTGCCTTGTTTCTGATTACTTCTCCTTGTTCATTCAATTTGTTTCTGAAGACCCATTTGGTTCCTATAACATTGAATCCTTTGGGTCTTGGAACTAGACTCCATACATCATTCTTTGAGAATTGATTTAGTTCTTCTTGCATTGCTAAGATCCAATCATTATCTTCCAGAGCTTCATCAATGGTAGTTGGCTCAATCAGAGAGACTAAACCAAACAGAGATTCTTCATTGATTCTGAGAGATGATCTTGTTCTGATGGGATCTTCTTTTCTTCCAATGATTACGTTTTCTTTGTGAGCTGAAGATAATCTAGGAAACCTTTTCTGAGTGAGTTGGTCAGAGATTCCGAGATTGTTGAGAGCATCGTCAAGAGGATGATCTGCTACGTCTTCTTTTGCTTCTGAACTTTCCGAGTTTGAGTGATGATCTTCTGTACCTACAGAAAAATCAATTTGCTTTGGTTGTGGTTGGCCAAGCTTATCATCAAACCTGACTTTGATTGATTCTTCAACAATCAGAGTTTCTGTGTTATATACTCTATAGCCTTTTGAGCGTTCAGAGTATCCAAGTAGGAAACACTTTTGTGCTTTGGAATCAAACTTATTCAGAGTTTCTTTGGTGTTTAGAATAAAACAAGTACATCCAAAAGGATGGAAATAAGAAATGGTGGGCTTTCTGTTTTTCCACAATTCATAGGGAGTCTTTTCAAGAATAGGTCTTATAGAGATTCTATTCTGAATATAACACGCTGTATTCACAGCTTCTGCCCAAAAGTGCTTAGCCATATTTGTTTCATTGATCATGGTTTTGGCCATCTCTTGTAATGTTCTATTCTTTCTTTCTACAACTCCATTTTGCTGGGGAGTTCTAGGACAAGAAAAGTTATGAACAATACCTTTTTCTTTAAAATATTTTTCAAAATAATGATTTTCAAATTCACCACCATGATCACTTCTAACTTTTGTGATTTTAAAATCTTTTTCATTTTGCACTTGAGTACAAAAGTCAATGAATACAGAATGTGACTCATCCTTGTGTTTTAAAAACTTTACCCATGTCCATCTGCTGAAATCATCAACGATGACCAATCCATACTTCTTGCCTCTGATGGATGCCATTTTCACTGGTCCAAACAGATCAATATGAAGTAACTCTAATGGCTTAGAGGAAGAGACAAAAATTTTAGATTTAAAGGAAGGTTTTGAAAATTTTCCTTTTTGACATGCTTCGCACATAGCATCTGAGTTGTACTTCAGATTGGGAAGTCCTCTGACTAAATTTAATTTATTTAGTTGAGAGATTTTTCTAAGACTGACATGTCCCAATCTTCTGTGCCATACCCATTGCTCATTGCTAACAGACAAAAGGCATTTTACGTTTTGAGATTTAAGATCTGATAAATCAATTTTGTAAATGTTGTTTTTTCTCTTACCAGAAAAGAGGATTGATCCATCCTTTTGATTTACAGCTTTACATGAGTTTTGATTGAAGATAATGTCATAGCCATTGTCACTTAATTGACTTATAGACAATAGATTATGAGCTAATCCTTCTACTAATAAAACATTAGAGATAGAAGGAAAGTTACCGTTTCCTATGGTTCCAGAACCAATGATCTTCCCTTTCTGATTACCTCCAAACTTCACATCTCCTCCAGCTTTAAGTTCCAGGCTTTGGAACATAGACCTTTTTCCCGTCATGTGTCGTGAGCATCCAGAGTCCAAGTACCATGACTAGTGTTTCAATTGAGCTGTTAAGGACATCTACAACAAATATTATTTTATCCTTAGGTACCCATATCTTTTTGGGTCTTTTTGGGCTAGCATAAGAGTTTCCAGAATGTGATGTATATTTTATATCATGTGAATGTCCAAACTTGAATTGCTTATTCAGAGGTTTGTAAGTGAAGGTCCTTTTAGCAACGGGTTTTGGAATGTATGTTTCCTTCCCTTTGGGAGGTTCATATCCAATTCCTCTTCTGTTTTTTCCACTAACTCCATAAATAATTGAAGCCATTTTGCTTATGTCTATGCTTTTAGCAAGAAAAGTTTGAAAGTTATAGTCATATTCTTTCAGAATATCTTTTGAACTAGATACAGACTCTGAACTAAAATTATTTTGAACAATTTGAATTTCTTTTTTAAGTTTAAGATTGTTTTCTAAAAGTTCAGATTTTTCTATTTCAAGTTTCTTAAAATCAGATGCAAGACTCTTCTTGAGTTTCTTGTATTTGATGTTGAGCTTACTGTAGTTTTTCAGAAGTTCTGATAAACTATCAGCAAGTTCTTCTCTAGAAAATTCAGAAAATACCTCTCTTTGTTCTGACTCACAGTCTGAGTCATCTTCTGTGATAGCCATTAAAGCTAGGTTGGCATTTTCATCTTCAGAACCAGATTCATCTTCAGAAGAATCTGAGTCATCCCAGGTTGCCATCATTCCTTTTTTCTTTCCAAATCTCTTCTTTGGTCTTTCTTTTTGAAGCTTTGGACATTCACTTTTGAAGTGACCGGGTTCTTTGCATTCATAATAGATGATCTCTCTTCTGTTTAACTTTTTATGTCCAGAAGATTCTGGTTTATCTTCTGACTTCTTGAAGTTCCTGAACTTCTTTTGTTTGTGCTTCCATAGATGATTGATCCTTTTGGAGATCAAAGATAGTCTGTCTTCTTCTGAAGCTGATTCTTCAGAGTTTTCTTCTTCAGCCTGAAAAGTGTTAGTATCAAATTTCTTAATTGATTTAAGGGCTAGAAACTTACCTTTCTTCTGAGGCTCATGTTCATCTAGTTCAATCTCATGACTTCTGAGAGCGCTGATGAGTTCCTCTAAAGACACATTGTTCAGATCTTTTGACACCTTGAACGGAGTGACCATTGGTTCCCATCTTCTGGGTAAGCTTCTGGTGATCTTTTTCACGTGATCTGCTTTGGTATACCCTTTGTTCAAAATTCTCAGACCAGCGATCAGAGTCTAGAACCTAGAGAACATTGCTTCTATAGACTCACTTTCCTCAACTTTGAAGGCTTCATACTTTTGAACTAAAGCTAGAGCTTTAGACTCCTTAACTTGGGAGTTTCCTTCATGAGTCATTTTGAGAGACTCAAACATATTCTACTTTAGAGATAGCATTTAAAAAAATATTTCTACCTCTGTGATGATTTTTAAAATCAGCTTTTTGTTGTCTATCCATATTTTTTCTATCCACTTTGTTTCCTTCTGAATCTATAGGATGTTTGTAACCATCCAAGACTATATCCCAAAGATCACTATCATGACCTAGAAAGAAACTTTCTAGCCTATCTTTCCAGTACTCAAAATCTTCTCCATCAAACACTGGAGGTTTGTTATAACTATTATTGTTTTGTTCAGCGGCCATTGTGTTTTCTTCTGGATCTTTTTCTGACACGGTTAAGTGTTGAGCTCAGAGTCAAGCTCTGATACCAATTGAAGGGGTAAGAAAACACTTAGAAGGGGGGGGGGGGTTGAATAAGTGACTCTTTTCGTTCTTTCAAAACAAAGCTCAAAACAGTAATGGAATAACACAGTTATTTTTATCCTGGTTCGTTTGAACTCAAACTACTCCAGTCCACCCGCCAAGGTGATTTCGCCTTTCTCAACAAGGACTTAATCCACTATAATCAACTGATTACAATCATACAACAACTGTTGTGACTAACAATGCACAAGTAAACTTACAAGTGACTAACACCACTAAGACTTAACTCTAGTCCTAGTCTGCTTGAGAAATCTGACCAAACTTGGTCTCTCAAGGAACAAATACAGAAGTATAATCTTTACAGATAATTGAAATAGAGTTTGCTTCTAATCAAGCTATATCACAACTGTGATTTTTCTTAGAATGTAATACACAATAATGTAAGAACTATGAGTTTGTAAGCTTTTGAATATTTCACGTAGTTTCTTGTTTGAACAAATCTTTTTCTCTTTTTTTTGGCTTGTAATAAATGTCCTTCTACTTATAGTAGGAGAAAATAAGACCGTTGCTGCCTTTAGAGGAATATGGAGAGCATTAAATGCTTTGCGTGTATCCTTGCAAAATTCCATTCTCCAAGAAACTAGTTGTAGGCACTTGAGTGTTTTCAGCCGTCTTTGCATTAATTAGCAAACGTCAGAATGTAAGAACGTGTTTCCTTTGCTTTGACAAGACATGTTGATTAAGACGTTGTTTCAGTATTTGCTTTAACTCAAAACATGCTTTAAACTTCTAGTCAGAGCGTTGCTTGCTATGATCTTTGAACAACGCTTGCTTTCAAGTTATCTTCAGAATCAAGATGCCTGCTAGAAGTTAGAAGATACATTTAACAAATGAGTGTTCTTACCAGAGTCAGAAGATGCGTTTGAATAAAAGGTTCTTATGTCAAATAACTTCTTCATAATCTTTGCTTAGCACTTTGGAATGTTTCTTGTCAGAACATTAACTAAGACATTCAAAAACACATTCATTAGAGCATAAATTATCTTAAATATAATTTTGTTATCATCAAAACACTTGGGATAGGTCAAAACTTAATCTTGTTCTTTCAGCAACCTCATTTGCAGTAAGAATATAAACTTGCAAGGTGGCCTCAATTTCAGCACAAACAGAGCAAATTTTAATATCAGTACAAACATAACAAGAGTAAACATCATCAAAATCAGATAATGATGGAAAATCAGCTGCAAATAAATCAGTACAAGTATCATCAACAGTCTGGGAAAGAAACTCTATTGGAAAAACATAATTCTCTTCCAAGGGTTTTTGGTTAGATTCTTGAGCTTGTTGCATGGCATTCATCAAAGAGGTAAGTTATTCAATCTGTGTTTACAAAGTCTGGAGAGTAGAATGTATTTGTTGTTGAAACTGGAGATTATTTGCAGCAATTTGTTTGACAATATCCTCTAGTGAAGGCCCAGAAGGTGTATAGAACACAACCTGGAATTCCTTCATATGCTTATGCGGATCCTCGCCTTGAAAACCATTAAACTTTGACAACAAATGTATTAAATCATATTTCAATTTAAAAAGTGCACCAGCTGCAGGATAGTCAATATATAAGCAATTATAGTTCATATCAGGGACAACCAACTTCCTCAAAGTTCTTTGTTCATCAATATTATCAATAAACACATAAATACCAACTATGTCCCAAACAGGCATAAACAAATAGAAAGAAGGAAAATGATTAAAATAAATTCAAAAAAAATACAAAAACACAAAATTTAATCTAATGAATCAAAATAAAAATTTTGAGAATTTTTTTGGATTTTTTCAACACAATCAAAGTGTAATAAAGAAAATTTTGTTGGGACCTGGGATCGAACCCAGGTCCTTATACCCTCTACCAATGCCTTATTGCCATATGAGTTGCGTGCTTTTGTTGTAAATATAACACAAACACAATATTATATATGAAATAAAGTGGTTAGTGGAAAAAAACAAAAAAACGCACGCGCTGGTTCAAATGGGCGAATGGCTGGATGACACATAGCCGTCTTCTTCCCTTCTCCGTCGTTTTAGACATATGACTTTTACCTACAGTCACATGTTCGTAGCCATAGCCCCTGCAAATTTATAAAATGCACAATACGCACGATAAATGATTTCTAACTATGTAGATCCATTCGTGTTGATCTCGTGAACACCATGGTACCCTTCTTTTTGGATAATTTCACTTGTGTAAGAAAGCCCTAAATTGCACACACAAACCCTAACAATGGAAAAGGCATGTACAGGCTTCAAAAATGCAATTAAATAATGCAGTTAGCTTGCAAACATGATGAGGATCACAAATATATGACTTAAACATACTAAAGATGCCAGGAATAAAGTAATCGATTTTGAATTTAAGAGCAAACTGTGAGAGTGGTAGGGGGAGATTCTGGATGTATAAAGGCGTGCAAACGATCCAATTGGCTTCCGGGAAGGTACAAGAAACGATTGGAATCGTTGGAATGGCTTGAATTGGCCTGTGGAGTGAAAACCGATTCACACTTTTTCCTTGAATTTTCTGAATTTTCTTTGCCTCTTTCACAATTGCTAACCTTTCTTTTTTGCTTTGTTCTTGTCCAATATATACCTAGGGAAGAATTAGGGTTACAAACTTGGAATGAATCTTGATGTTTGATGAGATTTGATTTGATTCTTTAGCCATATGCAAACTTGCTATTTTGAGCCAAATCTTCCCTTTCTTGTACCAATTATGCTTGATTCGTCTTGGCCTTGACAATTCAGCATATTTTGATTGCCAACCTGTCCAAAAACCAAATCAAATCATATCTTTGCTATTATTCATCAATTATTTGATTTAATTCAATTTTTAATTAATAAAAAATCAAAATAAATTGAAAAATGAAGCAAATAATGTGTGGATAAACATTTGAGTCGTGGACCATATTATAAGTTAGGTGCAAGCATAAAAAATTAGGCCCATTTAGAAAAAAAAGGCAATTTTGAGCACATTTGACTTTTGGCAATTTTGCAAAAAAGACCAACTTTGACAAGGCATATCTCTTCCAATTTTAACCCTAGAGAGGTGTTCTTGGACTTTTTAGAAAGCTTAGGATGTCCCCTAAGCAACCCTTTTAGTATCATATCAATTGAGTCTTCCATGTTCATGTAAGAAGCTTTGACCCAAAATGTGTTTTTGTTGACTTTTCAAAAGGACCCATAATATAGAAATTCATATCTTTTTTATGAGTACACATTTTGAACTTGTGAGCTGAAGATGAATTGTAGGTAATTTCATCCTCTTCAAAATGAGCTTTGTATGGAAATTTTATGATAAAGCACGTGGAAGTTATGCTTGGTCAAAGTTTGGTTGACTTTTACTGAGAAACCCTAATTTAGCAACTTTTGGGTTTTGATGATTTTAGAGCATTTCTTGGGGAATCATGGTCAACCCTTGATAAAATGATGAAAGTCACTTAAAAATGTTAATGTTGACCAAAAATCTTGAAGTTTGACTGTATGTGGGTCACAATTGACTTTTGACCTAATACAATCGATTCTCAAGCATCTAAGCATTTGAATGAGCAAACTTCTTGTGCAAGGAATGAAACTTGACATTAATGGTCTTGAGAACATATTAAGACCATGGAGAGCATATGAGGTCTTTGTGGTTCACCCATCTTGATGAAAATGGAAACCCTAATTTGAGGTACACTGCCTTAGGAGAGAGTTTGTCTGGTCCATTCATGGGCAACCTTGAGCCAATTGAAGATCTAAATGGACATGTATTGAGTAAAATGAGAGGGAAAATTTTGGGGGTACAAAAGCTGCCCCTGTTCAATCTTCTTAAACCTGAGGCTGTAGATTTGAATTCCAAGAAAGACTTTCAATTCACCCATCATGCTCATTTCAAATTCTTCCTGCATTGTCTTAGCAAATTCTTTTCCAAGGGATATATTAGAGGTTCCAAAAATTATATCATCAACGTATATTTGACAGATTAAAATATCATTTTTTAAATGTTTTTCTGAAGAGAGTTGTGTCCACTTTCCCTCTGGTAAAATCTTTTTCTAATAGAAAATTACTCAGACGATCATACCAAGCTCTTGGATCCTGTTTTAAACCGTATAAAGACTTTTTCAATTTAAAAACATGTTCTGGTTATTTTGAATCATTAAATCCAGGAGGTTGATGGACATATACTTCTTCTTCAATATAACCATTTAGAAATTCACTTTTAACATCCATTTGATATAATGTAATGTTATTTTGTACAACAAAAGAAATTAATAATCTTATGGATTCTAACCTGGCGACTGGGGCAAAGGTTTCATTGTAATCAATTCCTTCTTGTTGACTATAACCCTGTGCAACCAGTCGTGCCTTGTTTCTGATTACTTCTCCTTGTTCATTCAATTTGTTTCTGAAGACCCATTTGGTTCCTATAATATTGAATTCTTTGGGTCTTGGAACTAGACTCCATACATCATTCTTTGAGAATTGATTTAGTTCTTCTTGCATTGCTAAGATCCAATCATTATCTTCCAGAGCTTCATCAATGGTAGTTGGCTCAATCAGAGAGACAACCGAACAGAGATTCTTCATTGATTCTGAGAGATGATCTTGTTCTGATGGGATCTTCTTTTCTTCCAATGATTACGTCTTCTTTGTGAACTGAAGATAATCTAGGAAACCTTTTCTGAGTGAGTTGGTCAGAGATTCCGAGATTGTTGAGAGCATCGTCAAGAGGATGATCTGCTACGTCTTCTTTTGCTTCTGAACTTTCCGAGTTTGAGTGATGATCTTCTGTACCTACAGAAAAATCAATTTGCTTTGGTTGTGGTTGGCCAAGCTTATCATCAAACCTGACTTTGATTGATTCTTCAATAATCAGAGTTTCTGTGTTGTATACTCTATAGCCTTTTGAGTGTTCAGAGTATCCAAGTAGGAAACACTTTTGTGCTTTGGAATCAAACTTATTCAGAGTTTCTTTGGTGTTTAGAATAAAACAAGTACATTCAAAAGGATGGAAATAAGAAATGGTGGGCTTTCTGTTTTTCCACAATTCATAGGGAGTCTTTTCAAGAATAGGTCTTATAGAGATTCTATTCTGAATATAACACGCTGTATTCACAGCTTCTGCCCAAAAGTGCTTAGCCATATTTGTTTCATTGATCATGGTTTTGGCCATCTCTTGTAATGTTCTATTCTTTCTTTCTACAACTCCATTTTGCTGGGGAGTTCTAGGACAAGAAAAGTTATGAACAATACCTTTTTCTTTAAAATATTTTTCAAAATAATGATTTTCAAATTCACCACCATGATCACTTCTAACTTTTGTGATTTTAAAATCTTTTTCATTTTGCACTTGAGTACAAAAGTCAATGAATATAGAATGTGACTCATCCTTGTGTTTTAAAAACTTTACCCATGTCCATCTGCTGAAATCATCAACGATGACCAATCCATACTTCTTGCCTCTGATGGATGCCATTTTCACTGGTCCAAACAGATCAATATGAAGTAACTCTAATGGCTTAGAGGAAGAGACAACATTTTTAGATTTAAAGGAAGGTTTTGAAAATTTTCCTTTTTGACATGCTTCGCACATAGCATCTGAGTTGTACTTCAGATTGGGAAGTCCTCTGACTAAATTTAATTTATTTAGTTGAGAGATTTTTCTAAGACTGACATGTCCCAATCTTCTGTGCCATACCCATTGCTCATTGCTAACAGACAAAAGGCATTTTACGTTTTGAGATTTAAGATCTGATAAATCAAATTTGTAAATGTTGTTTTTTCTCTTACCAGAAAAGAGGATTGATCCATCCTTTTGATTTACAGCTTTACATGAGTTTTGATTGAAGATAATGTCATAGCCATTCTCACTTAATTGACTTATAGACAATAGATTATGAGCTAATTCTTCTACTAATAAAACATTAGAGATAGAAGGAAAGTTACCGTTTCCTATGGTTCCAGAACCAATGATCTTCCCTTTCTGATTACCTCCAAACTTCACATCTCCTCCAGCTTTAAGTTCCAGGCTTTGGAACATAGACCTTTTTCCCGTCATGTGTCGTGAGCATCCAGAGTCCAAGTACCATGACTAGTGTTTCAATTGAGCTGTTAAGGACGTCTACAACAAATATTATTTTATCCTTAGGTACCCATATCTTTTTGGGTCTTTTTGGGCTAGCATAAGAGTTTCCAGAATGTGATGTATATTTTATATCATGTGAATGTCCAAACTTGAATTGCTTATTCAGAGGTTTGTAAGTGAAGGTCATTTTAGCAACAGGTTTTGGAATGTATGTTTCCTTCCCTTTGGGAGGTTCATATCCAATTCCTCTTCTGTTTTTTCCACTAACTCCATAAATAATTGAAGCCATTTTGCTTATGTCTATGCTTTTAGCAAGAAACGTTTGAAAGTTATAGTCATATTCTTTCAGAATATCTTTTGAACTAGATAAAGACTCTGAACTAAAATTCTTTTGAACAATTTGAATTTCTTTTTTAAGTTTAAGATTGTTTTCTAAAAGTTCAGATTTTTCTATTTCAAGTTTCTTAAAATCAGATGCAAGACTCTTCTTGAGTTTCTTGTATTTGATTTTGAGCTTACTGTAGTTTTTCAGAAGTTCTGATACACTATCAGCAAGTTCTTCTCTAGAAAATTCAGAAAATACCTCTCTTTGTTCTGACTCACAGTCTGAGTCATCTTCTGTGATAGCCATTAAAGCTAGCTTGGCATTTTCATCTTCAGAACCAGATTCATCTTCAGAAGAATCTGAGTCATCCCAGGTTGCCATCATTCCTTTTTTCTTTCCAAATCTCTTCTTTGGTCTTCCTTTTTGAAGCTTTGGACATTCACTTTTGAAGTGAGCGGGTTCTTTGCATTCATAATAGATGATCTCTCTTCTGTTTGACTTTTTATGTCCAGAAGATTCTGGTTTATCTTCTGACTTCTTGAAGTTCCTGAACTTCTTTTGTCTGTGCTTCCACAGATGATTGATCCTTTTGGAGATCAAAGATAGTCTGTCTTCTTCTGAAGCTGATTCTTCAGAGTTTTCTTCTTCAGCCTGAAAAGTGTTAGTATCAAATTTTTTAATTGATTTAAGGGCTAGAGACTTACCTTTCTTCTGAGGCTCATGTTCATCTAGTTCAATCTCATGACTTCTGAGAGCGCTGATGAGTTCCTCTAAAGACACATTGTTCAGATCTTTTGACACCTTGAACGGAGTGACCATTGGTTCCCATCTTCTGGGTAAGCTTCTGGTGATCTTTTTCACGTGATCTGCTTTGGTATACCCTTTGTTCAAAACTCTCAGACCAGCGATCAGAGTCTAGAACCTAGAGAACATTGCTTCTATAGACTCACTTTCCTCAACTTTGAAGGCTTCATACTTTTGAACTAAAGCTAGAGCTTTAGACTCCTTAACTTGGGAGTTTCCTTCATGAGTCATTTTGAGAGACTCAAACATATTCTACTTTAGAGATAGCATTTAAAAAAATATTTCTACCTCTGTGATGATTTTTAAAATCAGCTTTTTGTTGTCTATCCATATTTTTTCTATCCACTTTGTTTCCTTCTGAATCTATAGGATGTTTGTAACCATCCAAGACTATATCCCAAATATCACTATCATGACCTAGAAAGAAACTTTCTAGCCTATCTTTCCAGTACTCAAAATCTTCTCCATCAAACACTGGAGGTTTGTTATAACTATTATTGTTTTGTTCAGCGGCCATTGTGTTTTCTTCTGGATCTTTTTCTGACACGGTTACGTGTTGAGCTCAGAGTCAAGCTCTGATACCAATTGAAGGGGTAAGAAAACACTTAGAAGGGGGGGGGGGGGGGTTGAATAAGTGACTCTTTTCGTTCTTTCAAAACAAAGCTCAAAACAGTAATGGAATAACACATTTATTTTTATCCTGGTTCGTTTGAACTCAAACTACTCCAGTCCACCCGCCAAGGTGATTTCGCCTTTCTCAACAAGGACTTAATCCACTATAATCAACTGATTACAATCATACAACAACTGTTGTGACTAACAATGCACAAGTAAACTTACAAGTGACTAACACCACTAAGACTTAACTCTAGTCCTAGTCTGCTTGAGAAATCTGACCAAACTTGGTCTCTCAAGGAACAAATACAAAAGTATAATCTTTACAGATAATTGAAATAGAGTTTGCTTCTAATCAAGCTATATCACAACTGTGATTTTTCTTAGAATGTAATACACAATAATGTAAGAACTATGAGTTTGTAAGCTTTTGAATATTTCACGTAGTTTCTTGTTTGAACAAATCTTTTTCTCTTTTTTTTGGCTTGTAATAAATGTCCTTCTACTTATAGTAGGAGAAAATAAGACCGTTGCTGCCTTTAGAGGAATATGGAGAGAATTAAATGCTTTGCGTGTATCCTTGCAAAATTCCATTCTCCAAGAAACTAGTTGTAGGCACTTGAGTGTTTTCAGCCGTCTTTGCATTAATTAGCAAACGTCAGAATGTAAGAACGTGTTTCCTTTGCTTTGACAAGACATGTTGATTAAGAAGTTGTTTCAGTATTTGCTTTAACTCAAAACATGCTTTAAACTTCTAGTCAGAGCGTTGCTTGCTAAGATCTTTGAACAACGCTTGCTTTCAAGTTATCTTCAGAATCAAGATGCCTGCTAGAAGTTAGAAGATACATTTAACAAATGAGTGTTCTTACCAGAGTCAGAAGATGCGTTTGAATAAAAGGTTCTTATGTCAAATAACTTCTTCATAATCTTTGCTTAGCACTTTGGAATGTTTCTTGTCAGAACATTAACTAAGACATTCAAAAACACATTCATTAGAGCATAAATTATCTTAAATATAATTTTGTTATCATCAAAACACTTGGGATAGGTCAAAACTTAATCATGTTCTTTCAGCAACCTCATCTGCAATAAGAATATAAACTTGCAAGGTGGCCTCAATTTCAGCACAAACAGAACAAATTTTAATATCAGTACAAACATCACAAGAGTAAACATCATCAAAATCAGATAATGATGGAAAATCAGCTGCAAATAAATCAGTACAAGTATCATCAACAGTCTGGGAAAGAAACTCTATTGGAAAAACATAATTCTCTTCCAAGGGTTTTTGGTTAGATTCTTGAGCTTGTTGCATGGCATTCATCAAAGAGGCAAGTTATTCAATCTGTGTTTACAAAGTCTGGAGAGTAGAATGTATTTGTTGTTGAAATTGGAGATTATTTGCAGCAATTTGTTTGACAATATCCTCTAGTGAAGGCCCAGAAGGTGTATAGAACACAACCTGGAATTCCTTCATATGCTTATGCGGATCCTCGCCTTGAAAACCATTAAACTTTGACAACAAATGTATTAAATCATATTTCAATTAAAAAAGTGCACCAGCTGCAGGATAGTCAATATATAAGCAATTATAGTTCATATCAGGGACAACCAACTTCCTCAAAGTTCTTTGTTCATCAATATTATCAATAAACACATAAATACCAACTATGTCCCAAACAGGCATAAACAAATAGAAAGAAGGAAAATGATTAAAATAAATTCAAAAAAAATACAAAAACACAAAATTTAATCTAATGAATCAAAATAAAAATTTTGAGAATTTTTTTGGATTTTTTCAACACAATCAAAGTGAAATAAAGAAAATTTTGTTGGGACCTGGGATCGAACCCAGGTCCTTATACCCACTACCAATGCCTTATTTCCATCTGAGTTGCGTGCTTTTGTTGTAAGTATAACACAAACACAATATTATATATGAAATAAAGTGGTTAGTGGAAAAAAACAAAAAAACGCACGCGCTGGTTCAAATGGGCGAATGGCTGGATGACACATAGCCGTCTTCTTCCCTTCTCCGTCGTTTTAGACATATGACTTTTACCTACAGTCACATGTTCGTAGCCATAGCCCCTGCAAATTTATAAAATGCACAATACGCACGATAAATGATTTCTAACTATGTAGATCCATTCGTGTTGATCTCGTGAACACCATGGTACCCTTCTTTTTGGATAATTTCACTTGTGTAAGAAAGCCCTAAATTGCACACACAAACCCTAACAATGGAAAAGGCATGTACAGGCTTCAAAAATGCAATTAAATAATGCAGTTAGCTTGCAAACATGATGAGGATCACAAATATATGACTTAAACATACTAAAGATGCCAGGAATAAAGTAATCGATTTTGAATTTAAGAGCAAACTGTGAGAGTGATAGGGGGAGATTCTGGACGTATAAAGGCGTGCAAACGATCCAATTGGCTTCCGGGAAGGTACAAGAAACGATTGGAATCGTTGGAATGGCTTGAATTGGCCTGTGGAGTGAAAACCGATTCACACTTTTTCCTTGAATTTTCTGAATTTTCTTTGCCTCTTTCACAATTGCTAACCTTTCTTTTTTGCTTTGTTCTTGTCCAATATATACCTAGGGAAGAATTAGGGTTACAAACTTGGAATGAATCTTGATGTTTGATGAGATTTGATTTGATTCTTTAGCCATATGCAAACTTGCTATTTTGAGCCAAATCTTCCCTTTCTTGTACCAATTATGCTTGATTCGTCTTGGCCTTGACAATTCAGCATATTTTGATTGCCAACCTGTCCAAAAACCAAATCAAATCATATCTTTGCTATTATTCATCAATTATTTGATTTAATTCAATTTTTAATTAATAAAAAATCAAAATAAATTGAAAAATGAAGCAAATAATGTGTGGATAAACATTTGAGTCGTGGACCATATTATAAGTTAGGTGCAAGCATAAAAAATTAGGCCCATTTAGAAAAAAAAGGCAATTTTGAGCACATTTGACTTTTGGCAATTTTGCAAAAAAGGCCAACTTTGACAAGGCATATCTCTTCCAATTTTAACCCTAGTGAGGTGTTCTTGTACTTTTTAGAAAGCTTAGGATGTCCCCTAAGCAACCCTTTTAGTATCATATCAATTGAGTCTTCCATGTTCATGTAAGAAGCTTTGACCCAAAATGTGTTTTTGTTGACTTTTCAAAAGGACCCATAATATAGAAATTCATATCTTTTTTATGAGTACACATTTTGAACTTGTGAGCTGAAGATGAATTGTAGGTAATTTCACCCTCTTCAAAATAAGCTTTGTATGGAAATTTTATGATAAAGCACGTGGAAGTTATGCTTGGTCAAAGTTTGGTTGACTTTTACTGAGAAACCCTAATTTAGCAACTTTTGGGTTTTGATGATTTTAGAGCATTTCTTGGGGAATCATGGTCAACCCTTGATAAAATGATAAAAGTCACTTAAAAATGTTAATGTTGACCAAAAATCTTGAAGTTTGACTGTATGTGGGTCACAATTGACTTTTGACCTAATACAATCGATTCTCAAGCATCTAAGCATTTGAATGAGCAAACTTCTTGTGCAAGGAATGAAACTTGACATTAAGGGTCTTGAGAACATATTAAGACCATGGAGAGCATATGAGGCCTTTGTGGTTCACCCATCTTGATGAAAATGGAAACCCTAATTTGAGGTACACTGCCTTAGGAGAGAGTTTGTCTGGTCCATTCATGGGAAACCTTGAGCCAATTGAAGATCTAAATGGACATGTATTGAGTAAAATGAGAGGGAAAATTTTGGGGGTACAAAAGCTGCCCCTGTTCAATCTTCTTAAACCTGAGGCTGTAGATTTGAATTCCAAGAAAGACTTTCAATTCACCCATCATGCTCATTTCAAATTCTTCCTGCATTGTCTTAGCAAATTCTTTTCCAAGGGATATATTAGAGGTTCCAAAAATTATATCATCAACGTATATTTGACAGATTAAAATATCATTTTTAAAATGTTTTTCTGAAGAGAGTTGTGTCCACTTTCCCTCTGGTAAAATCTTTTTCTAATAGAAAATTACTCAGACGATCATACCAAGCTCTTGGAGCCTGTTTTAAACCGTATAAAGACTTTTTCAATTTAAAAACATGTTCTGGTTATTTTGAATCATTAAATCCAGGAGGTTGATGGACATATACTTCTTCTTCAATATAACCATTTAGAAATTCACTTTTAACATCCATTTGATATAATGTAATGTTATTTTGTACAACAAAAGAAATTAATAATCTTATGGATTCTAACCTGGCGACTGGGGCAAAGGTTTCATTGTAACCAATTCCTTCTTGTTGACTATAACCCTGTGCAACCAGTCGTGCCTTGTTTCTGATTACTTCTCCTTGTTCATTCAATTTGTTTCTGAAGACCCATTTGGTTCCTATAACATTGAATCCTTTGGGTCTTGGAACTAGACTCCATACATCATTCTTTGAGAATTGATTTAGTTCTTCTTGCATTGCTAAGATCCAATCATTATCTTCCAGAGCTTCATCAATGGTAGTTGGCTCAATCAGAGAGACTAAACCGAACAAAGATTCTTCATTGATTCTGAGAGATGATCTTGTTCTGATGGGATCTTCTTTTCTTCCAATGATTACGTCTTCTTTGTGAGCTGAAGATAATCTAGGAAACCTTTTCTGAGTGAGTTGGTCAGAGATTCCGAGATTGTTGAGAGCATCGTCAAGAGGATGATCTGCTACGTCTTCTTTTGCTTCTAAACTCTCCGAGTTTGAGTGATGATCTTCTGTACCTACAGAAAAATCAATTTGCTTTGGTTGTGGTTGGCCAAGCTTATCATCAAACCTGACTTTGATTGATTCTTCAACAATCAGAGTTTCTGTGTTGTATACTCTATAGCCTTTTGAGCGTTCAGAGTATCCAAGTAGGAAACACTTTTGTGCTTTGGAATCAAACTTATTCAGAGTTTCTTTGGTGTTTAGAATAAAACAAGTACATCCAAAAGGATGGAAATAAGAAATGGTGGGCTTTCTGTTTTTCCACAATTCATAGGGAGTCTTTTCAAGAATAGGTCTTATAGAGATTCTATTCTGAATATAACACGCTATATTCACAGCTTCTGCCCAAAAGTGCTTAGCCATATTTGTTTCATTGATCATGGTTTTGGCCATCTCTTGTAATGTTCTATTCTTTCTTTCTACAACTCCATTTTGCTGGGGAGTTCTAGGACAAGAAAAGTTATGAACAATACCTTTTTCTTTAAAATATTTTTCAAAATAATGATTTTCAAATTCACCACCATGATCACTTCTAACTTTTGTGATTTTAAAATCTTTTTCATTTTACACTTGAGTACAAAAGTCAATGAATACAGAATGTGACTCATCCTTGTGTTTTAAAAACTTTACCCATGTCCATCTGCTGAAATCATCAACGATGACCAATCCATACTTCTTGCCTCTGATGGATGCCATTTTCACTGGTCCAAACAGATCAATATCAAGTAACTCTAATGGCTTAGAGGAAGAGACAACATTTTTAGATTTAAAGGAAGGTTTTGAAAATTTTCCTTTTTGACATGCTTCGCACATAGCATCTGAGTTGTACTTCAGATTGGGAAGTCCTCTGACTAAATTTAATTTATTTAGTTAAGAGATTTTTCTAAGACTGACATGTCCCAATCTTCTGTGCCATACCCATTGCTCATTGCTAACAGACAAAAGGCATTTTACGTTTTGAGATTTAAGATCTGATAAATCAATTTTGTAAATGTTGTTTTTTCTCTTACCAGAAAAGAGGATTGATCCATCCTTTTGATTTACAGCTTTACATGAGTTTTGATTGAAGATAATGTCATAGCCATTGTCACTTAATTGACTTATAGACAATAGATTATGAGCTAATACTTCTACTAATAAAACATTAGAGATAGAAGGAAAGTTACCGTTTCCTATGGTTCCAGAACCAATGATCTTCCCTTTCTGATTACCTCCAAACTTCACATCTCCTCCAGCTTTAAGTTCCAGGCTTTGGAACATAGACCTTTTTCCCGTCATGTGTCGTGAGCATCCAGAGTCCAAGTACCATGACTAGTGTTTCAATTGAGCTGTTAAGGACATCTACAACAAATATTATTTTATCCTTAGGTACCCATATCTTTTTGGGTCTTTTTGGGCTAGCATAAGAGTTTCCAGAATGTGATGTATATTTTATATCATGTGAATGTCCAAACTTGAATTGCTTATTTAGAGGTTTGTAAGTGAAGGTCATTTTAGCAACAGGTTTTGGAATGTATGTTTCCTTCCCTTTGGGAGGTTCATATCCAATTCCTCTTCTGTTTTTTCCACTAACTCCATAAATAATTGAAGCCATTTTGCTTATGTCTATGCTTTTAGCAAGAAAAGTTTGAAAGTTATAGTCATATTCTTTCAGAATATCTTTTGAACTAGATACAGACTCTGAACTAAATTTTTTTTGAACAATTTGAATTTCTTTTTAAAGTTTAAGATTGTTTTCTAAAAGTTCAGATTTTTCTATTTCAAGTTTCTTAAAATCAGATGCAAGACTCTTCTTGAGTTTCTTGTATTTGATTTTGAGCTTACTGTAGTTTTTCAGAAGTTCTGATAAACTATCAGCAAGTTCTTCTCTAGAAAATTCAGAAAATACCTCTCTTTGTTCTGACTCACAGTCTGAGTCATCTTCTGTGATAGCCATTAAAGCTAGGTTGGCATTTTCATCTTCAGAACCAGATTCATCTTCAGAAGAATCTGAGTCATCCCAGGTTGCCATCATTCCTTTTTTCTTTCCAAATCTCTTCTTTGGTCTTTCTTTTTGAAGCTTTGGACATTCACTTTTGAAGTGACCGGGTTCTTTGCATTCATAATAGATGATCTCTCTTCTGTTTAACTTTTTATGTCCAGAAGATTCTGGTTTATCTTCTGACTTCTTGAAGTTCCTGAACTTCTTTTGTCTGTGCTTCCACAAATGATTGATCCTTTTGGAGATCAAAGATAGTCTGTCTTCTTCTGAAGCTGATTCTTCAGAGTTTTCTTCTTCAGCCTGAAAAGTGTTAGTATCAAATTTCTTAATTGATTTAAGGGCTAGAGACTTACCTTTCTTCTGAGGCTCATGTTCATCTAGTTCAATCTCATGACTTCTGAGAGCGCTGATGAGTTCCTCTAAAGACACATTGTTCAGATCTTTTGACACCTTGAACGGAGTGACCATTGGTTCCCATCTTCTGGGTAAGCTTCTGGTGATCTTTTTCACGTGATCTGCTTTGGTATACCCTTTGTTCAAAACTCTCAGACCAGCGATCAGAGTCTAGAACCTAGAGAACATTGCTTCTATAGACTCACTTTCCTCAACTTTGAAGGCTTCATACTTTTGAACTAAAGCTAGAGCTTTAGACTCCTTAACTTGGGAGTTTCCTTCATGAGTCATTTTGAGAGACTCAAACATATTCTACTTTAGAGATAGCATTTAAAAAAATATTTCTACCTCTGTGATGATTTTTAAAATCAGCTTTTTGTTGTCTATCCATATTTTTTCTATCCACTTTGTTTCCTTCTGAATCTATAGGATATTTGTAACCATCCAAGACTATATCCCAAAGATCACTATCATGACCTAGAAAGAAACTTTCTAGCCTATCTTTCCAGTACTCAAAATCTTCTCCATCAAACACTGGAGGTTTGTTATAACTATTATTGTTTTGTTCAGCGGCCATTGTGTTTTCTTCTTGATCTTTTTCTGACACGGTTAAGTGTTGAGCTCAGAGTCAAGCTCTGATACCAATTGAAGGGGTAAGAAAACACTTAGAAGGGGGGGGGGGGTTGAATAAGTGACTCTTTTCGTTCTTTCAAAACAAAGCTCAAAACAGTAATGGAATAACACAGTTATTTTTATCCTGGTTCGTTTGAACTCAAACTACTCCAGTCCACCCGCCAAGGTGATTTCGCCTTTCTCAACAAGGACTTAATCCACTATAATCAACTGATTACAATCATACAACAACTGTTGTGACTAACAATGCACAAGTAAACTTACAAGTGACTAACACCACTAAGACTTAACTCTAGTCCTAGTCTGCTTGAGAAATCTGACCAAACTTGGTCTCTCAAGGAACAAATACAAAAGTATAATCTTTACAGATAATTGAAATAGAGTTTGCTTCTAATCAAGCTATATCACAACTGTGATTTTTCTTAGAATGTAATACACAATAATGTAAGAACTATGAGTTTGTAAGCTTTTGAATATTTCACGTAGTTTCTTGTTTGAACAAATCTTTTTCTCTTTTTTTTGGATTGTAATAAATGTCCTTCTACTTATAGTAGGAGAAAATAAGACCGTTGCTGCCTTTAGAGGAATATGGAGAGCATTAAATGCTTTGCGTGTATCCTTGCAAAATTCCATTCTCCAAGAAACTAGTTGTAGGCACTTGAGTGTTTTCAGCCGTCTTTGCATTAATTAGCAAACGTCAGAATGTAAGAACATGTTTCCTTTGCTTTGACAAGACATGTTGATTAAGACGTTGTTTCAGTATTTGCTTTAACTCAAAACATGCTTTAAACTTCTAGTCAGAGCGTTGCTTGCTAAGATCTTTGAACAGCGCTTGCTTTCAAGTTATCTTCAGAATCAAGATGCCTGCTAGAAGTTAGAAGATACATTTAACAAATGAGTGTTCTTACCAGAGTCAGAAGATGCGTTTGAATAAAAGGTTCTTATGTCAAATAACTTCTTCATAATCTTTGCTTAGCACTTTGGAATGTTTCTTGTCAGAACATTAACTAAGACATTCAAAAACACATTCATTAGAGCATAAATTATCTTAAATATAATTTTGTTATCATCAAAACACTTGGGATAGGTCAAAACTTAATCTTGTTCTTTCAGCAACCTCATATGCAGTAAGAATATAAACTTGCAAGGTGGCCTCAATTTCAGCACAAACAGAGCAAATTTTAATATCAGTACAAACTTCATTATGAACCGGGGTAAGGTTACTTTGAGATAAGTTTGTGTAAAACTTCATAATGAACCGGGGTAAGGTTACTTTGAGATAAGTTTGTGTAAAACTTCAGAATGAACCGGGGTAAGGTTACTTTGTGATAAGTTTGTATAAAACTTCATAATGAACCAGGGTAAGGTTACTTTGAGATGACAGCCTGTATAGTAGGGCTGTGAGAAGGAACCTGGATGGTAGGGTTACTTCGAAGCGATAATGTAGATTAGTTGACCCGTTTGATTTCGGGAACTGAGTTTCCCTTAGTTGTCTATAGATGTGATATGTATAACTACTGGATTTGTTGAAGCTAATCACCTTTTCCTGCAGAAGATATCAAGGTTAGTTGTATGCGATGCATGAAATGTAGGGTGAGACGATGTTCTCAAAATAAATGAGATTATGATGTATATGATATGTATTGTGTATGTCATGATGTATGCTCATGAAATGCTGTCGGGGTATGCTCGTGTTTGGGAAAGTAAATCTCTGGTTGTTGCTGGAGATTTGCGAATATTCTGTCGGGAAGAGATGTTGGAGAATAACTCTGCAGGGACCAAACTTTGGGGGAAGAGATACTCTGTTAGTAGACCTACTGATCTGGATGAACAAATTTAGTTGGGGATGAAATTGAACTTCTGTATCTGTAGAAATAAACTCCGCTTGGGGATAAGATTTATTGACTCGCCTGCGATTACGAACCTCGGCTGAGGGTATCTATGTCCTGTTTCGGGGAAGCTGATATCAACGCCTTTGGATGCTTTTACTCTGTGGGGAGAGTATGTACTGATAATCATGTTCCAAAGCTGGCGTTATCCCGATACCTGCTGGGCAGAGGAACCATCGGGTTTGGTACTTCTTGTTTTTTCCTATTTCTGGAATTACGAGTAATTGTCTTTTGTTTCTTATGTAAATATTCATGAGCAGCAACCATTTTCAAATGAATATATCAAAAATAAATCATTGCACGTTCTTGCAAAACAAAACAGAAAAAGAAAAAACAAATTGAAGTTTTGTGAAAATGACTTGTATTGATTTTTAAGTCGGCCCGTAATAGGCATTTTTGTACAAAGAGGCTGACGTCCTAGTAAGAGAACGCCGCTGAAAGATAGAAATTATAAAATTTGTGTAAAAGAAAGAAAAAAAGCTATGTGAAACAACCCCATTGGGTTCCAACTCTGCTATTGCCTTTATATCTTCAAGCGTCTCATCACTTTACTACTTGGCCGAAGGTTGATCCGATTGATTGGCGCCGTCTGAGCTTGATAGTCAATACCGACGTCTGGTCGCAAGATGATCCGAATGAGACATAGTGATACGCTTCAATCCCTAACTTTTGCATGGATTTCCCTTTCGGGTTTTCAGTCCACCGGGATACCATTTTTTGCCCAAGCCTCCCTTTCGGGTTTTCGACTTCCCGGGTTTACAATTTTTTTCTTTTCATTTTCATCCCTTACTTTTGCCCGAACCCTTTTGGTTCGCCGAGAAGCCCTTATTTTTGCCTAGGCCAGTCGACCTAGCGGTTCTTTGATCATGCGTAGTATCTTTTCACTATGTCTGCATTGACAGGGTGTGGAAGGTCGTAACCATCCATGTTGGTTAGAATCATAGCTCCTCCCGAGAAAATGTTCTTAACCACAAATGGCCCTTCGTACGTGGGGGTCCATTGGCCCCTGGGATCACCCTGCGGCAGTATGATGCGCTTGATCACTAGATCCCCGACTTGATATTCTTGACGCCTGACTTTCTTGTTGAAAACCTTGATCATTTGCTTTTGATACGTCTGACCATGACAGATGGCAATAAGTCTCTTTTCATCAATTAGATTCAGTTGATCAAGTCGGGTTTGGATCCATTCGTCTTCGTTCAAACCCGTATCCTTCATAATCCTGAGAGAAGGTATCTGGACTTCTATGGGTAGGACTGCCTCCATGCCATATACCAGAGAATAGAGTGTTGCCCCTGTCAATGTCCGTGCTGAGGTACGGTACCCATGAAGAGCGAATGGTAACATCTCATGCCAGTCTTTATATGTCACCGTCATATTCTGTACAATCTTCTTGATGTTCTTGTTAGCTGCTTCAACAGCGCCATTCATCTTCGGCCAGTAAGGAGAAGAATTATGGTGTTGTATCTTGAACTATTTGCAGAGCTCGGTGATCATTGTGTTATTGAGATTCGTACCATTATCAATAATAATTCTCTCGGGTACACCATATCGACAGATCAGATTGTGTCGGATGAACCGCACCACGATGTTCTTGGTCACAGTAGCAAAAGAGGCAGCCTCAACCCACTTTGTGAAGTAATCAATGGCTACTAAGATGAAACGATGCCTGTTAGACACAGTAGGTCTGATCTCGCCGATCATGTCGATGCCCCACACCGCAAAGGGCCAAGGAGCTGTCAGGACGTTCATAGGAACCGGAGGTACATGCACCTTATCAGCATAGATTTGGCATTTATGACAAGTTCGAGAGTGCTGATAGCAATCGGCTTCCGTAGTGGACCAGTAATATCCTGCCCGTAGGATCTTCTTAGCCATGGTATGTCCACTAGAATGGGTTCTGAAGGTGCCTTCATGTAGATCTGTCATGATCCTCTCTGCTTCGCTCTTGTCTACACACCATAGTAGTGTGGAGTCATGGTTGCGTTTATAGAGGATCCCATTACTGAGGAAGAACTTTGCAGCGAACCTTCTCAGAAACTTCTTATCATTGACAGATGCCCCTTCAGGATACTCTTGAGCCTCGAGGTACCTTTTGACTTTGTGAAACCAGGGTTTGTCTACCCCTTCTTCGGTATTGATTTCACAGCAGTGTGCTTGTTCATCCAACCTCTCAATGGTAATTTGGGGAGCTTCATGGTCCCACCTAACCTTGAACATAAAAGACATGGTAGCTAGCGCGTCCGCCAACTGGTTCTCTTCTCGTTGGAAATGTTCAAAGGTTACCTCCTCAAAGTGTGGGAGCAATGTCAGTACATACTCTCTGTAAGGAATGAGATTCGGGTGTTTCATATCCCACTCGCCCTTGATCTAACTTATCACTAGAGCGGAATCCCCGAATACACTTAAGAACTTAATCCCCAGGTCAATAGCAGCTCGAAGATCCATGATACATGCTTCATACTCCGCCATGTTGTTGGTGCAGTTGAAACATAATCGAGCGGCGAACGGAGTATGACAGCCATCGGGAGATATGATTATAGAGCCAATGCCATTACCCAGTGCGTTTGAGGCTCCATCAAAATACATATACCATTAAGATCCCTCCTCAGGTCCTTCGTCCGGTCCAGGCTCTTCGTAGTCAGTCACTAACATGATATTCTCATTCGAGAACTCGAAACTCATGGACTGGTAGTCATCCATGGTCTTATGAGCTAAATGATCAGCCAATACACTCCCCTTTATTGCTTTTTGGGTTGTGTATTGTATGTCGTATTCGGTTAAGATCATCTGCCACCTTGCTATCCTTCTGGAGAGAGCGGGCTTCTCGAAAATATACTTGATCAGATCCATCTTTGATATCAAGAAGGTAGTGTGAGTCAGCATATACTGTCTCAGTCGAAGAGCATCCCATGCCAAAGCGCAACAAGTTTTCTCGAGCAATGAGTATCGTGTCTCACAGTCGGTAAATTTTTTGCTAAGGTAATAAATGGCATGCTCTTTTCGACCAGACTCATCATGCTTCCCCAGCAGACACCCCATTGAATTGTCTAGCACTGTCAAGTATAATATCAAATGTCTTCCTTCAACTGGAGGCATCAGAATTGGTGGTTCTTGAAGGTATTCCTTGATTCTTTCGAAAGTGGTATGTCATTCATCATTCCACTTTACCACTTGATCTTTCTTCAGAAGCTTGAAGATTGGCTCACAAGTAGCAGTTAGATGTGAAATGAACCTGGAAATATAATTCAGGCGTCCCAAAAAACCTCTAACTTCCTTCTGTATGCGGGGAACCTGCATCTCTTGTATGGCCTTCACCTTCACAGGGTCTACCTGAATACCCTTATCACTGACGACAAATCCCAGAAGCTTTCCAGATCTTACCCCGAAGGTACACTTGTTTGGATTCAACCTCAACTTATATATCTTCAACCTGTCAAACAATTTCTGGAGATGCTCAAGTTACTCTTCCTTAGTCTGAGACCTGGCTATCATGTCATCAACATAAACTTCGATCTCATGATGAATCATATCATGGAACAAAGCGACCATAGCGTGCTGATAAGTTGCCCCAACATTCTTCAACCCAAAAGGCATCCCCTTGTTGCAGAAGGTGCCCTACTGTGTAACGAAGGTTGTCTTCTCCATGTCTTCAGGAGCCATCTTGATCTGGTTGTAGCCAGAGAAGCCATCCATGAAGGAGAAGATTTTGTGTTGCACGGTGTTGTCGACCAGAACATCGATGTGAGGAAGTGGGAAGTCATCCTTTGGGCTTGCCATGTTCATATCTCTGTAATCAACACACATCTGTACCTTACCGTCCTTTTTAGGTACCAGAACAACGTTAGCAACCCACTATGGATACGAAGTGACAACTAAGAATCCTGCATCGAACTGTTTCATGACCTCTGCCTTAATTTTCTCTGACATTTCAGGACGCATACAGTGGACCTTCTACTTAACCAGAGGACAGTCTTCTTTAGTCGGCAGGCGATGTACCATAATATCAGTGTCCAAACCAAGCATGTCTTCATAGTACCAGGCGAAGATTTCAACATAGTCGTGCAACATCTGTATCAGCCTCTGTTTGAAGCTAAGCTCTAGATTTGCACCTATTTTAACCTCTTTTCTGTCTTCTTCAATACCCAAATTGACTATCTCAACCAACTCTTTATGGAGCTGTATGGCCCTTTCTTCCTGCTGTAGTAGCCTAGCAAGTTCTCCAGGCACCTCACAATCATCCTCACCTTCGTCCTCGACTTGGTTGATCATATTTTTGAAGTCATAACTGGAAATAGTAGAGCTGTTATCAATGGGATCCAGGGTGGATATGGATCTGCATTATGATATGTGAGTGTGTGTAAGAGAATAGCTGTTTTGATAGAGTGAAAAACAGAAAAGAGAATTAGAGAGCGCAAATTTTGTATGCAAGAAACATCCAATGCTTTATTAATGATATATGAAATGACAAATAATAGCCCTCAAAAGCAAAGCCAAGGTTCCTCGGGCAAGGCACCGGGCCGTAAAGTTTCAAATTGTTTATTAAAAATCTCAAAACAAGTAAGTCAATTACTGCGGAATAAAAGAAATAGGTATAAAGTTCCTAGCCGTCCAGTTACTCGGTCCACCGTTGATAGTTGGGTAGATCCAACTGTCAATGTCTGACTCCTCTTAACTGTCTTCAATGGCGTTAATCCCACAATTATTGATGCGTAGGGGAGGTCCTCTAGCCCGAGCGCGTCTAACAGCCCTTTGAGCCCCTGTAGTAAAGCCCAAACCAAATTTGTCAGTTTTATGAGGAAAATCAGGGTGCTGACCCCAATTGGTACACCCATCTTCTTCAACCACAACTCTGGCGTCCTTGAAAGAAGCCATATTCAAAGGAGGTTTGTTGCTAGTTGTTGTACCCCAAAATTTTCCCTCCCATTTTACTCAACAAATGTCAATTGAGGTCCCCTAGTTGCTCAAGGAAGTCCAAGAGTTGATCAGACAAACTCTCTCCTAAGGCAGTGCACCTCAATACTAGGGTTTCTATTTTCATCAAGATGGGTGATCCACAAAAACCCCAAATGCTTTACAAGGTCCTAATATGCTCCCAAGATCATCCATGTCAATTTTCATGTCTTGCATAAGAAGTTTGCTCAGTCAACTGCTCAGATGCTTGAGAACCGACTATACTAGGTCAAAAGTCAATTGTGGCCAACATACAGTTAAACTTCAAGATTTTTGGTCAACATCATCATTTTGAAGTTTTATCCATCATTTGATCAAGGGTTGATCATGATTCCTCAAGGGATGCTCCAAATTCATCAAAACCCAAAAGTTGATAAATTAGGGTTTTGTAGGAAAAGTCAACCCAACTTTGACCATGCATAACTTCTTCATACTTTATCAGAAATTTTCCATCCAAATCTCATTTTGGAGAGGATGAAATTACCTACAACTCATATTCATCTCACAAGTTCAAAATATGCATTTACAAAAATATATGAAATTTGACATTATAGGTTATTTTGAAAAGTCAACAAAAACACCTTTTGGGTCAAAGCTTTATACATGAACATGGAAGACTTAATTGAGATGAGACCAAAAGGGTTGCTTAGGGGACATCCTAAGATTTATAAAAAGTCCAAGAACACATCTCTAGGGTTAAAGTTGGAGGAGATATGCCTTGTCAAAGTTGACCTTTTTTATAAAATTGCCAAAAGTCAAATGGGTTCAAAATTGCATTTTTTTAACCAAATGGGCCTAACATTTTGTGCTTGCACCTCACTTATAATATGATCAAAGACCCACATATCCAACATCATGTTATTTGCTTCACTTTTCAATTTATTTTTATTTTTTGTTAATTAAAATTTCAATTAAATCAAATAATTGATGAATAATGAAAAGATATGTTGTGATATGATTTTTTGGACAGAATTTCAATCAAATAATGCAAGGATATCATGATCAATTTGAATCAAGTCTGATTGGTACAAGAAATGAATTTTTGTACCCCAAAATTTTCCCTCCCATATTTCTCAAAACATTGCAAGAAAAATCTCCAAGTTGCTCAAGATAGTCCAAGAGTTGGTCAGACAAGCTCTCTCCTAAGGCAGTCTACCCCAAATTAGGGTTTCACATTGCATCAAGATCCTTAAGTCCAAGTGACCCCAAGTGCTCAAAATTGTCCTAATATGTTCTCAAGATCATCCATGTCAAAATTCAAGCCTTGCAGAGAAAGTTTGCTCAATCAATTGCTCAAAGGTCTAAAAGTCGACTATGCTAGGGTAAAAGTCAACTGTGACCTACAAACAGTCAAACTTCAAGATATTTTGTCAAAATTCTCATTTTGAAGGATATTTCATCATTTGATCAAGGTTTGATCATGATTCATCAAGGATTTCTCAAAATTCATCAAGATTCAAAAGTTGCTAAATTAGGGTTTTGTAGGAAAAGTCAACTCAACTTTGATCAAGCATAACTTTCTCATAATTTATGAGAAATGACCCATCCAAAGCTAATTTTGAATAGGATGCAATTCCCTATAATCCATCTTCATATCCCAAGATCAAAAAATGAACTCACAAGAAGTTATGAATTTTGACATTATAGGTCATTTTTGAAAGTCAACAAAAACACCTTTTTTGTCAAAGCTTCTAACCTGAGCATGGAATATCAAAATGAAATGATACCAAAAGGGTTGGTTATAGGACATATCAAGATTTATAAGAAGTCCAAGAACACCTCCAAAAGTTCAAAATTGAAGAAGTTATGCATTGTTGAAGTTGGACTTTTTTGCAAAATTGGCCAAAGTCAACTATCCCCAAAACTTCAAATTTTCCAAATGGGCCCATTCTTTTTTACTTGTTTTGAGTTTGCATTGTTTCCCACGTGCTCTAGCCTTGTCCATATGTCCATATCTCATTTTTATTATTTAATTTGATTTTTATTTGAATTAATTCATTTTAAATCAAATAAAATCACATAAAATCTAAGGCTTTGATAACTAATGATTTTCTGGTTGTTTTAGGCTCCAAATACAGCTAACATTGCAATCAAATTCGTATTAAGAGCATTATGCATAGGAAGAGATTATTTGGATCAAAATTGGAAGGTTTTAATGGAAGAATCAAATCAAATTCAAGAGCATTGATAGGGCAAGATTTGGACAAAGTTTGTTACCCTAATACAATGCACATTACATAAGCAAGCAAAAGGTACGAGAATCAGGGTTAGAGATCAAGTGTGGGGGCAGAACCAACTTTGCAAGAAACACAAAAAAGTGTGACTTTGAAATCAATGTTAGAGACATTTTCAAGACTTGAGACGTATCACAATCGCTTCCTGGCAACACTCACAAGCTAAACCAATCATAACCAGGCGCTTTCAAGCTTCCATACGCACTGTAAGTCTCACGCGAGTTAGCCCTGTTCTTGATTTCATATCTCAAAAATTAGGTATTGTTTTCATGAAATAACTGCATATTCTTAACCCTCACATCATTTGCAAGCTTTTCATAATAACCAATTGTATTTATCTGACTTATATGAAGAACCACCACTGCTAGGGTTTGGTTTGTGTTTTTGGGTCTTTTTGTTTCAGGGGAAATTAACTTCAATAAAGGCGATGGTTGTGATCAGTAGGTTGAGACGAATCCAACCATGGTCTTAGAGTCCATTTTTGTGGCCCGTGCAAGATTTTGGAGATGAACAAGGTTGTAGTGACAGAGCTTGGTCCGTTGGTATAGGTATCCTGTTTTTTAGCCACGGTTGGGAGGTCAGGGATAATACGTGGCATCCATCCATTGGGCTATTCAAATAACGCGCGCTTTTTTATTTTCTGACCATTTGATTTTGTTTTATTATATTATTATTCCTATTATACTAACAATCAAAACAACATGGCGTGGTGCCAAGCATATTGTATATTTCCCTTCAGGACCTGGGTTCGAATCCCAGGTCCCCCCCCTTTCTTAATATTATTTGTTTTCAGGTTTTCCAGTGCATATGCCAGTCTGCAATCCACCATACTCCCTCACTATCCAAGCTCCAGATGGCCAAAGGGCCAGATCTGGTGGTCAGTGTTGGAGGTCCACCAAAAGCCAGGTCAACACATGTGTATTGGATCACAAAAGTCCACACGTGTCAGCATTATTGGGCCAACAAAAATGGCTTCCAACACCTCCAAAAAAGGCCCATTTCTTTCTTTCTATTATATTTTATTTTTATTAATTTAGTAATTTTATTTTATTTTAATTAATTACTAACCAATCATAATTTTTCCTTTTTATCAAAAAATCATCAAAAAATATTTTTATCCAATAAATTTCAGAATTCTTTTTTTTTAATAAATTTTAATTAATTAATTAGGTTTTTTTTTAATTTAAGGAAATTTTAATTTATTTTGAAAATAAATAAAATTAATTAGAAATCGTTAGGTTTTAATTCATTTAATTATTTTAATTTCTTTCTTAAAATATTAAAAAACTCCAAAAACATGCCATTTATTATTTTTCATTAATTAATTTATTTTATAATTAATTTAGTAATTAACTTAGGATTTAATTTCTTTTCTTAAATAAAAACAACAAAAAATGGCATTTTCTTTTAAAAGGGTCAAAACCCTAATTGTGCATCCGATTTAATTTCGCGTCACGATTTACTTTTCTTTATCCATATTAATGTATTTGTTTCCGGTATGTAATAGATAATTAGGACATTTTATTTATTTACCGCTTTATTTTATTTTATTTTTCAAAGGGTTGCTTTTGGCGATGTAAATACCCGACGCCTTGTAATTTAATTTCCGCATTTTTATTCCGCAAATTATAACTGCTAGATGTTTGATAATAGGGCTTGCATGACAAGACTGAATGCTTAATCTTAAAATCAAATTAGATCACCTTAAACATGTGCAAAGATAAAAATAACTGAAAACGACACACTCGCACATGCACACTCCTAGGGTACACCCCACTTGGTTGCCTTCGGACACGGTCATTGAGAATAGGTCGTTTTAGAGGTCGTCCTCTTGTCTAAAAGATCATAGTTACCTCCAAACGGTTGCCTCGGATATTGTTGCCTCAAAGAAATGATCTAAGACAGTAGGGTTACCGCTAATGCGTCCTAACATTGCTTTAGTGACTGTATGTACCTCATTCGAATTGACCCTAAAACTCCAACGATAGTGCTACCTACTCATTAATAGTGGGATAGAATTGTCTAAAGGAAATTACCATAGAACGATTCCTTTTTCGAGTAGGTAGATTAATTCTTAGATACTTGCTCATCCAAAACAAAACTTTTTTCACACTTACACTCCTTTTCAAACAAAGTTTTCAAAAACACTTCATTACACTCTTGAGGACAGAAGCAAGAGTTAAATCGAAGTTTCAAAACAAAAACTTTTTCAAATCCACAAGCACAAAGAAAACAATTTTGAAAACAATTGAGAAAGTACCTAAGAGCCCGTAGATAACTACAGATGGAAAGGGTGCTAACACCTTCCCTTTCTATAATCTACCCCCGAACCCGAGAAATATCTCGAAAAAGGAATTTTTCTATGCTTTTTTTCTTTCCTTGTTGGATAAAATAAAAGTCGGTGGCGACTCTTGCTTACCGCGACATTTTGCAAAAACAAACGCAAAACGCAAACCAGCATTCCAAAAAACAGTCAGTTCTTCCCACCGTATTACAGAACTGGCGACTCTGCTGGTGATGATTCATAAGTGGGGTGTACCTTAGGAATAGTTCATCATAATGTTTTCAATTTCTTGATTTGTATGCTTTATCTTTGTGGGTTTGAATCAGAGTTACTATAGATCCTAACTCGGATCTGGGGGATACCCTTTAGGTAAGTAGCAATAAACTGTGAGGGAACTGTACGGTGTAGACCAATACGGTTGAAGCAGTAGCTACGTTGGTGTGACACTTTAGTTTGTATCGATATCCCTTGTGGCGCAACGAGGAGAATATTGGTCTTCTAAGGGGTCATTAAGCACCAACTGACCTTAGAACCTATAATTGACCAACTTGGCCATAGAACAGTAGCAATATGCTACACTCATTGAGACCAAACTCTCGCGATGATTCCGTCTGCAAGAAAAGGTTGCCAAACTGGAATTATGACTGATCGAGGATGGTCAGTGATATTGAGATCCTCTAGAACCCGATTACTATTACTAGGACAGGTTGAACCAACTAAACTGAAAAAGGGTAATACCTAAACTCCATGCCAGCCTGAAATTTAAGGGCTATTGTGTGACTTGTGTGCTTTCAAACTTGAACTACTTGCACATATTTGTTATCTAACAACATGAGTGCCTTGCAGGTTTTGTCTACAGTCCATATCCAATAACTTAGATCTCTTGTCGGATTTCCTTGTTTACATCACTTTTGCATAAACGCATAGCATACTGTGATACGGTGGGAGAACTGACTTGAGTTTTGCATTTGTTTTCGCAAATGTTTCGATTGAGCAAGAGTCGCCACCGACTTTTTATTTTATCCTAAGGAAAGGTTAAAAAGCACAGCAAAAACCTTTGAGATGTTTTCTTGGGTTCGGGGGGTAGATTATAGAAAGGGAAGGTATTAGCACCCTTTCTATCCATGGTTATCCATGGGCTCTTAGTTACTTGCTTAGATCACCCGCCTTGCATTTTCAATTGTTTGAAATGGTGCTTTGTGTATGGGTTTGAAAATGTTTTGAAAAGAGGTCATTGTCGTGGAAACCTTTGTAATGATCCATGTTTGAATGTATACAAAGGTGTATTTGTCTTTTGAAAAGTTTTCAATGTTTTTGAAAGTTGTTTTGAAAGTGTGTTGTGATGTGTGTTTTGAAAAATGGCAATGATTATTTTGCAAGGTTGGTCAAGTAACCAAGAGCTATCTACCCTAAATTTCTCAAAGATCTTTCCTATGTTTTAACCCTTTTAACAGTATTGTTCCACCATTGCATTTGATGGACAATCTTGTGTTAGGATGTTAACGGGACGGGTACGGGTCATCGTTTAGACCATGAATGCAATAGTGCCAAGTGTCTTTGGCAACTTTTCCTTTAAGGGACTTGATCATTTTTAGGCAACTTTCGAAAGCGTCATCGAGGGACTATGATCATTTGAATTGTTTTGTTTTGCCAAAGACACCCAACATGCAACATGGCCCATTATTGAAGGCAACAAGTGGAGTAACCCTAGGGGTGCAAGTGTGATTGGTGTTATCCATTTTCATGCTTTTTTGTCTTTGAATTAGGTCAAGCTATTTGTTATTTGATTTTTGCATACAAATCCTAAGTCTATCATGGCATATTTAGAAAGCTTTAAAATGCGGAATTAAAAGTCCTAAATTATTACAAAATAATCATGGGGATGGGGGTACAAATGTTCAAATGAGGATATTTAGCAAGAAATTTAGATCTAAACTATTACATCCAAATTGAATATACAAGTTATTTAATTGTACAATAATTGAATAAATACAATAAATATGCAAAATGCACAAAAATGGTTTTCTATGTATGTAAAAGTATTTTTCATGTGAAACAAAAAATAATAGAAAAAAAAGTTAATTTTTGGATATTTTCATGGTTTAGGGCAAAACACTAATTTTGCAAATAAATAGTATTTATTATTTATTATATACAATATTTATTAATTATATACAAAAAATAAATAAAAGGGAAGTATATTGTAAAAAAGGAATTTTTGAGGTTAAATATTAATAAAAATGAAAAATGTATTATTTTTATATTTTTATCCTAAATATTCTAATAAGTATATAAGTATTTATATTATATATTAACTATGCTAAATATATACAAAAAATAAAATATTTATTATTTATAAAAAAAATGTATTTTAATAAAATGTTTTCAAATAAATAAAATAAAATAAAATCAGAAAATAAAATGTATTTTGTATTATTTTTTAGTATTTTACATAAAAGTATATATGTTATTTCATATGTATAAGTTTAAATAAAACAAATAAAAATCCAAATAAAATGGAAACATGGTTGAAAAAATATTTTTAATGTTTTTTATATTTTGACAAAAAATAATAAGTCAGAAACAAAAAGAAAAAATCAAAAATGATAAAAATAACACACAATGGGCCAAGGGGGTGTAAGTGAAAAAATGTGGTGCAAATGGAAAAAAAACAGATCAGGCCCAGCCCAAGGCAAGCTTCTTCAACCTCCAACCATTCCTGTTCTCAAAAACGCGCGTTTCTTTGCTTGATTCAAACATCCTGATTCTTTGATTTTTAGCACAAACTTATAACACCAAAAATGTAAAGCATCAAATCACGAATTCATACATATAAAGAACTTGATCTAACTCTCAGAAATGAGAGAGAATTTCTCCTCCCCCAATTCCTGGCCTAGCTTTCTTCCTATGTTCAGGTTCAAAATTCTCTCAGTACACACAACATAAATGAAAAGTAATGATATGGGTAGATTCAGGGCCATGAGTAGGACATACTTTCTTCACAAACCTAAGCCTAGATATGCTTGGATAGAGAGATAGAAGTTCAAACTTTTACCTGTTCAGCTTGAATCGTGTACAACAATGGAGGTATTTTAATGAAGTTTGAGGACCTGTACAGCTTGCTTGAGGCCCAAGGATGCTCTTCCAACCTCTAACTTGCTTTGAAACTAACTGAATCGAGCTATGTAACTCAACATGTACAACTGAAAAAATGAAAATGGCAAACTTGGTTAGAGGTGTTACAGTCTGTTTCTAAGGCTTGGGATAGTTTGTATGGATGGTAGGGAATGTGTTTGAACTGGTTTGGATGAAAACGCACGAGGGAAATGAACTGTGGAGGTCAATCTGCAACAGGGACTCTGTTTTGCAGAAAAAAGGTGCATTGATGGATGAGGAGGTATTGAGGGTCAAGGGCTCGTGTTCTAGGTCAGTTATGGAGTATCAAATGTGTTCACAAAGTTTGCTTGAGTTGGTTCTTGCAGGAATGTGAGTTGTGGTAAAAAATGCAAGCTTTCTTCTTAGATAAGCAAAGTTTGTCAAACTTGATTATAGGCTACTACAGGCCCCTCAAGCATGCTGCCTTTTCTCTCCTTGATCAGTGGGATTAGTTCATAATCTTGTGCCTAAAAGATCTGCTTTGTACTTCTTTGATTTTCTTTTGACATAAAGCACTTCTTTTCAAAAATGGCTAAAATGCTTTTTCCATATATGGATTAATTTTGCATGTAAAGGCTAAACACACAAAGTAAGACTTAAACACAAAGGATATACATTAAATTATTGAGTGAGAATGAGATTAGAGGCCTGTAATCTAGTTTGTGTAAGCTGAGTTCAAAATGCCAATGTTGTGTACATGAATTTGGCCATGAACAAAGTGACTTTTGCCCATCTTGACAAATTCGAATCTCCCTAACCACAAGGGTGTTTGATGAGTTCTTGGACAATTTGGAAAGCTTGGAATGTGTACTAAAATCCATCTTTGTAATGAAAGTTTAAATTCCAAGTGGAAGCATGTGAAAGGTGGCCATGAAGTTGGGCAAAAATCCTGCCTAAAATAGGTCAAAAAATTTCTAAGTTAAGAATGTTTTGCACCCTTATTCCAAAAATCATAACTTGAGCTACAAGCTTCTTTTGAGGAAACTTTGTGAATCAAAGTTGTAGATTTTTCAATGGACTATAACTTTCATGTTTTGAGTTTTGTTTGAATCCAAATATATCTTGATGAAAAGATGGGACAAATTTAGGAAAAAATAAGGGAATTTCATAACTTAGAAAAATTCTAAGTTATGAAATTTCTTCATTTTAAACCCTAATTTGTAATTTTGGTTTCTTTATGAACAAGTTTCATAATTTGACATGTCTTGATGAAAAATGAATCTTGGCACTTGATTTTGACCAAAAAGTCAAAGTTTGACTTTTCAGTATACAGTCAAATTTTGATCAGTTGACTGGAAAATTCATCTGTCAATCTTGTGCATTTGGGATCTTTTGAACTTGTTGAATGTGTCAAGACCATGTCATTGAGTCCTTGAGTCCATATGTGAGCTTGATTTGCCATTGGCTAGGTCAAACAGTCAAAAATTGCCTTTGTGCAGTCAAAACCCTAAAAATGACCATTTTGCCCTTTTGGTGATCTGATCAAATTTCTTGTGGAATTGTGATCCAAACTTGATCAAATGGTCCATATGAGTTATAATGTTGATGTGGGTCAAAAATCATGAGGTTTGACTGTCAATTGACCACAATTGACTTTTTCCCCAATATAGCTGATTTCTAGGTCAACTGTCCAATTGACTGGGCAAAGATTGGAATCAAGGCTTGAAACTTGGTATGGATAAACTTGTGAGTCCAACATGAAGCATGAAAGTCAATTTGGGAATTTTAGGTTAAAACATCTTTGTGCAAACTCAAACCCTAATTTGGGTCAACAGTGCAAGGAGGAGTCTTGAGCAGAGCAAACCCTAACTTGATCTTGAGCTCCAAGGGTCTTGTAGTGAAAAAATATTGATGAAATAGGAGGGAAAATTTTGGGGTACAACAGTTGCCCCTGTTCAATCTTCTTGGACCTGAGGATGTAGATTGGCTTGCGTGCCTTTCGTGATCCGAAGGTGGAAGATGATTGAACACTAAAGTGCCCAGAAATTTGCACTCGTATAGTGGAGTAACAACAATGTGACGTCGGGCATGGGCTTATAGATGCCATTTGGAAGTGTAATGGATAGTGGTGGAGATGGGCTTAAAGATTCCATCGGGGGTGTCGATCGCGTAAGAGATTCCTTAGCGAGAATTTGCGTACCTGAGAAAGAAAGATGGTTTCCTCGCTTCCTACAGGTGTTGATCTTCAGTCTCTTCATGCAGATATGCCATGGCTAGATACAGGTATCGAATCTACAATCAATCACTCACAGATATGCCCTGGCTAGATACAGGAATCGAATATGGAATTAGTCGTCTACAGATATGCCCTGGCTGGATGCAGGTATCGGATCTGGAATTTGTCGTCTACAGATATGCCCTGGCTGGATACAGGTATCGAATCTAGAATTTTTCGTCTACAGATATTCCCAGGCTGGATACAGGTGTCGAATCTGGAATTTGTCGTCTACAGATATGCCCTGGCTGGATACAGGTATCGAATCTGGAATTTGTCGTCTACAGATATGCCCTGGCTGGATACAGGTATCGAATCTGAAATTTATCGTCTACAAATATGCCCTGGCTGGATACAGGTATCGAATCTCTAAACTCTTAATGCAGATATGCCCTGGCTGGATACAGGTATCGAATCTACAATCAATCACTCACAGATATGCCCTGGCTAGATACAGGTATCGAATCTGGAATTGCGATAGTTGATAGTAATCATCTTTGGATTGACCTTTTCCTGAAAAGGCAAAACATTAGTTGTATGCAATGTCATGATGTATGAGATGCATGATGTCATGATGTTCTCAAAGATAAATGAGATCGTATTATATGATGCGTATATGTATGTATCAGGATGTATAAAATGTGAAATGTCTATGAATGTGTTTTTGACTAGGAAAATAAATCCTTGACAAAGGCCGGGAAATCAAATCCTGGGCTGATGTTGAAGAGTAGAGTTCTTCGCTTCCGCTGGGGATGATGGTTGCAAGAATAAACCGGTAGGAGAAGATGACTCCGTTGGGGAATAAACTTGTTGGAGAGATTACTCTGCGGGGAATTACTCTGTGGGAAGAGATACTTCGCTGAGGTTTTGATGAGAACTCCGCTGGGGATTCCACTGATAAGTTATGTTGGGGAATTTGATGAACTCCGCTGGGGATAGGAAGAACTTCGCCGAGGACGATCTTTCCGTGGTAATTAGCTGAGGATAACCCAGTTATAAGCTCTGGTGGGAAATAATCTTTGAATGAAGCCGGGGAGATGCGTTCGTACTCTGCAGGGGATAAGCTTCCAGAATCTACTGGGGATAAGCTTCAGAATCTACTGGGGAGGATGATTCAACTCTCCTGGGGAAACTTTTCAGACTGTACTGGGGAAGGGGCTCCACTGGGATGTCTGGTATTCCGCCGGGGAACAATCTTATATTAAGACTGTCGGGGATGCTTGCTGAGGAATGTCTATACTCCGCTGGAGAATGTTGAGATCTTCTGGGGATACCCAACTTCCTTAAGGCTGACAGTAGACTAACTCTGCTTGGGGAGAGTATCGCTGACTTGCTGGAGATACTGTGCCTTTTTAGGGTTGATGGGTGACCAACTCTGCCTGGGGAGAGTATTGCTGAATCTTGTCTTACTCAATCGGGGAGTGAAGGTATCCTGGTTACGTTCGTCAGCTGAACCTACCTTGGTACCTTGGTGGATAGAACAACTAGATCGCTTAGAAAATTCTTTATTGCCCCTGTTTCTGATGTCATCTGTAATTAGTCCTTTGTTTCTGCATATATCAAAAATGAACATTGGACATTCTTTGCAAAGCAAAACAGAAAAAGGAAAATCGATGGGTAATTTGTCTGAAAAATTGAACTTGTATTGATTTTGAAATTTGCCTGTAAATAGGCGTTTTATGTATAAGAGGCTGACGTCCTAGTAAGAGAATGCCACTGAGCAAAATAGAGTTTATACAATTTTGTGAAAAGGAAACAAAACAGCTATGTGAAAAATAATCCCACTGGGTTCCAACTCTGCTATCGCCTTTATGTCTTCAAGCGTCTCATCACTTTGCTGCTTAGTTGAAGATGAAGCCGATTGATTGGCTCCGTCTGAGCCCGATAGTTGATGCCGAATTCTGGATGCAAGGTGATCCAATGAGACATAGTATTACACTTTATCCCTAACTTTTGCCTGGACCGCCCTTTCGGGTTTTCAGTCCACCGGGATACCCATTTTTGCCCAAGCCGCCTTTTCAGGTTTTCTACTTGCCGGGTGTACAGATTTTTTTCATTTCATCCCTTATTTTTCCCTAACCCTTTTGGTTCGCCGAGAAGCCCTTATTTTTGCCTAGGTGTGTCAACCTAGCGGGTCTTTAATTCATGCGTAGTATCTTTTTACTATGTCTGCATTGGCGGGGTGAGGAAGGTCGTCACCATCCATGGTGGTTAGAATCATAGCTCCTCCTGAGAAGATATGTTTAACCACAAATGGCCCTTCGTACGTAGGGGTCCATTTTCCCCTGGGATCACTTTGAGGAAGGATGATGCGCTTGATTACCAGGTCTCCGACTTGATACTCTTGTCGTCTGACCTTCTTGTTAAATGCCCTGATCATCCGTTTTTGGTACGTCTGACCATGACAAATAGCAATGAGTCTCTTTTCGTCAATTAGGTTTAATTGATCAAGCCGAGTCTGGATCCAGTTATCTTCGCTCAAACCTGCATCCTTCATTATCCGGAGAGAGGGTATCTGGACTTCAATAGGCAAGACTGCCTCCATGCCATAGACCAAGGAAAAGGGAGTTGCCCCCGTTGACGTCCGTGCTGAGGTACGGTACCCATGAAGAGCAAACGGTAACATTTCGTGCCAATCTTTGTAGGTCATTGTCATCTTCTGCACAATCTTCTTGATGTTCTTATTCGCTGCTTCTACAGCCCCATTCATCTTCGGTCGATAGGGAGAAGAGTTGTGGTGCTGTATCTTGAATTGCTCGCAGAGCTCAGTGATCATCTTATTGTTAAGATTGGTACCATTATCCGTAATGATCCTATCAGGTACACCGTATCGACAGGTCAGGTTGTGCCGAATGAACCGTGCCACGACGTTCTTGGTTACGGTAGCGAAGGAAGCTGCTTCGACCCACTTTGTGAAGTAATCAATCGCTACCAGGATGAAGCGATGCCCGTTGGATGCCATAGGTTTGATCTCGCCGATCAAATCGATGCCCCACATTGCAAAAGGCCAAGGTGCTGTCAAAACATTCAGAGGAACCAGAGGAATGTGCACCTTATCAGCATAGATCTGGCATTTATGACAAGTTCGAGAATGCTGATAACAGTCGGCTTCCATTGTGGACCAGAAATATCCTGCCCTAAGGATTTTCTTTGCCATGGTATGTCCACTGGAATGTGTTCCGAAGGTACCTTCATGTAGCTCTGCCATGATCCTTTCTGCTTTAGTCTTGTCCACACAACGCAGTAAGGTTGAATCATGGTTTCGCTTGTAGAGAATGCCATTGCTGAGGAAGAACTTTGCCGCAAACCTTCTCAGGAACTTCTTGTCATTAACAGATGCGCCTTCGGGGTATTCTTGAGCTTCAAGGTACCTCTTCACTTCATGATACCAGGGTTTTTCTGTTACCTCTTCGGTCTCGAGATCGCAGCAATGTGCAAGTTCATCCAACTTCCAAATAATGATTTGGGGCGCCTCGTTGTCCCATTTGACTTTGAACATAGAAGACATCATAGCCAGCGCGTCCGCCAACTGATTCTCCTCTCTTAGGAAGTGTTCAAAAGTTATCTCCTCGAAGTGGGGAATCAACGTCAACACGTACTCTTTGTAAGGAATAAGATTTGGGTGTTTCGTATCCCACTCGCCTTTGATCTAATTGATCACGAGAGCGGAATCTCCGAAGACACTCAGAAACTTGATCCTTAGGTCGATTGCAGCTTGAAGACCCAAGATACATGCCTCATACTCTGCCATGTTGTTGGTGCAGTTGAAACATAGCCGGGCGGTGAGTGGAGTATGAGTGCCTTTAGGGGATATGATCACAGCGCCGATACCATTACCCAAAGCGTTCGAGGCTCCGTCAAAGTGCATAGACCATCGGGATCCTTCCTCAGGTCCTGCATCCGGTCCAGGTACTTCACAATCAGTCACTACCATGATATCCTCGTCTGGAAATTCAAAGTTCATCGACTGGTAATCGTCCACTGCCTGGTGTGCCAAATGGTCTGCCAATACACTTCCCTTGATTGCTTTTTGAGTCGTGTACTGGACGTCGTATTCTGTCAAGATCATCTGCCATCTTGCTATTCTTCCGGACAAGGCAGGCTTTTCGAAGATATACTTGATTGGATCCATTTTTGAAATCAACAGAGTAGTGTGAGTCAACATGTACTGTCTCAGCCGGCGAGCAGCCCATACCAAAGCGCAACAAGTTTTCTCGAGAAGTGAGTATCGGGTCTCACAGTCGGTAAACTTTTTGCTAAGGTAATAAATGGCGTGTTCTTTTCGGCCAGACTCGTCATGCTGCCCCAGCACACACCCCATTGAGTTGTCCAGTACTATCAAGTATAAGATTAGAGGTCTCCCTTCAACCGGCGGCATAAGAATGGGTGGTTCTTGGAGATACTCTTTGATTCTTTCGAAAGCGGCCTGACATTCATCGTTCCAACGTACTACTTGATCTTTCTTCAGCAGCTTAAAGATTGGCTTACAGGTAGCAGTTAGATGCGAGATGAATCGGGCAATGTAGTTCAACCGTCCTAGAAAGCCTCTGACTTCTTTCTCTGTCTTGGGAGTTGGCATCTCTTGTATGGCTTTCACTTTGGCAGAGTCAACTTGAATACCTTTGTCGCTTATGACGAAGCCTAGCAATTTTCCAGATCTCACCCCAAAGGTGCACTTGTTTGGGTTCAACCTCAGCTTGTACAACTTCAGACGGTCAAACAGCTTCTGTAGATGGTCAAGGTGTTCCTCCTCAGTCTGGGACCTTGCAATCATATCGTCAACATATACTTCTATCTCGTGATGGATCATGTCATGAAACAAAGCAACCATGGCACGTTGGTAGGTTGCCCCAGCATTTTTCAACCCAAAAGGCATGACCTTGTAGCAAAAGGTGCCCCACTGAGTAACAAAAGTGGTCTTCTCCATGTCTTCAGGTGCCATCTTGATCTGATTATTACTGGAGAAGCCGTCCATGAAGGAGAATATTTTATGCTGAGCAGTGTTGTCAACCAGAACATCGATATGAGGCAGAGGGAAATCATCCTTAGGGCTCGCCCTGTTCAAATCCCTGTAATCAACACACATCCGGACCTTACCATCCTTCTTCGGCACTGGAACCACGTTGGCAACCCACTGAGGGTAAGAAGTCACTGCTAGAAAACTGGCATCAAATTGTTTCATAACCTCAGCTTTGATTTTCTCGGACATTTTTGGACGCATACGGCGGACCTTCTGTTTTACCGGAGGGCATTCTTCCTTGGTAGGCAGGTGATGAACCACAATGTCAGTATCCAACCCAGGCATGTCTTCGTAATACCAGGCAAAGATTTCCACATAGTCATGTAGCATCTGAATCAACTGTTGTTTCACACTGAGCTCTAGATTGGCACCAATCTTGACTTCCTTTCTGTCTGTCTCAGTACCCAGATTTACTGTTTCCACTGGCTCTTCATGTGGCTGAATGGCCCTCTCTTCCTGGAGTAGCAGTCTTGCGAGCTCACCAGGCACTTCGCAATCATCTTCACCTTCGTCTTCGGCTAAGTTGATCGGATTTTCGAAGTCATAACTGACAGTAGCAGAGTCGTTACCAGTGAGATCCAGAGTGGATTGGAACCTGTATAGGTGAGTGTGTGTAAATATAGCTGTTTTGCAATATATAATAAAGAAAGAAAAGGAGTGCAAGATTTTGAAATGCAACAAACGTCCAATGTTTTTATTAATGATATATGAAAATGACACACAAAATCCCTCACAAATAAAGCCACGGTGCCCCGGGTAAGACACCGAGCCATAAAAGTTTCAAAATATTGTCTGTTACAAATTCAAAACAAAGGAGTTCATTACTGAGTGACAAAAGTAATAGGTGTGAAGTCTTTGGCAGTCTAGTTGCTTGGTCCACTGTTGGTCGTTGGGTAGATCCAGCTGTCGAATTCAGATTCCTCCACGTCGTCTTCAATAGCATTTACTCCCGGGTTGGTGATGAACACAGGAGGTCTTCCAATCCTTGCCTTACGAATAGCCCTCTGAGCTTCTGCAGTGAAACCCAAACCAAACTTGTCAGTCTTTGGAGTAAAGTCAGGAAGTCGGCCCCAGTTTGCACACTCACCCTTCTCAATCACAGCTCAGGCATCCTTTAAGGAAGCCATCTTCAAAGGAGAATCTTCTTCAGTTACAGTCTCTGCTGACGCCAGTGTTTGAGGAACCTCTTCAAAATGCTGGAATGGAGTCTCAATGAATTCCCCATCCATCTCTATGTACCGGAACGAGTTGAGGTGGCTGACCATATACTCTTCCTCCCCCTGAACTGTAACAATCTTCCCTCTAACCAGGTACTTAAGCTTCTGATGTAGTGTGGAGGTCACAGATCCAGCCTTGTGGATCCATGGACGACCTAGCAAACAAGAATAGGATGGTCGGATGTCCATCACATAGAAAGTAGAATCAAAAACTTGAGAACCAACCCTGATTGGAATGTCAACTTCCCCATGTACCATCCTCTTGGACCCGTCAAAGGCCCGGACAACAATGTTACTAGGCTTGAGCTCTAAACCCTCACAATCCAACCTGTCTAGGGCCTTCTTGGGTAATACGTTCAATGAAGAACCGGTGTCTACCAACACATGGGCAAGAGTAGTGCCCCTGCATTCAATAGAGACATGCATGGCGTTGTTATGGTTCTTTCCTTTGGCAGTCAGATCGGTGTCAGAGAAGCCCAACCCATTATCGGCAGTCAAGTTGGCCACACAATCCGTAAATTGATCAGCAGACGTTTCTTGTGGCACATGGGCCGTCTTCAGGAAGGAAATCAGGGCCTTGGCATGGGCCTCTGAACACAACAACAGTGATAACATAGAAATCTTTGATGGGGTGTTCCCCAACTTTTCAACTACATTGAAATCACTCTTCTTAATGATCTTGAGAATCTCTTCCATCTCTTGCTTGGAAGCTTCGACAGTGGTTGTCTTTGGTGCCTCCGTCCGAGCAGGCATATCAGTAGCAATCCCTTTGCCCCGAGCGTCAGATGACTCGGCAGCAGGGCTAGAAACTTGATCAGGAGGGGAAACAGGACACTGGCAGGTGTGATGACAAGAGGTCTCTGAATAGCTGGGGGCGCAATATCTGGCGAGAACAGTCTACCACTGCGAGTGACTTTGGCAGGCCCAGTGATGTTACTGACGCCGGTACTAGTATCAAACTCTTGTTTTACTCCAAGAACATAAACATCTGCCCTATAGTGCCACAGGACAGCTTTGTCAGATGTATAGGGGAGGGGCCCCGGAACAGTGATGATGATAGGAGCAATCTTCTGAGTAGACGTGATTTTAACAGGCTTCTTTGAGGGAGCCTTAGGAGGGTTGTTTAAAATAGTAACAATGGACACTTCTTCAGCAGGGACAGCAGAAATAGCAACCTTCTCGAACAAGATTTCTTTGTTATCCATCAGGCTTTGGATACCTGATTTCAGCAAAGGACAACCAACAGGTGAAACAGCATATAGACGGCAACCTTTACTATATCCCGGAAATAAACCGGCTACCAACGGGTTCCTTTTGACAGTCAACAACGGAGTAACAATATCATCCACAGAGGCTACATACAGGTCTTCCTCAACAGCATTCACTCCATGCTGGGGCATGGGAGCAGTCACAACATTGCGCCTTTCGGGCGCCTCGAACTGTATTTCTTTAGCATCAATAAGGTCCTGAACCTTATTCCTCAGAGCCCAACAATCGTCCGTAGTATGCCCCGGGCTGTCAGAGTGATAGGCGCAGCGGGCGTTGGGATTGTACTTTGGATATGTTGTGTTTACCACCTTAGGAGCTTCCTTGACAGTTACTAGATTGGTCGACAGTAGTTGTGGCAATATCTGAGACAGGGTCATGCTGAGTCGAGTGTACTGCCTTTTGGGTCTCTCACCCCTTGGTTGGTTATACTGCTGAGGAGCAGCAGCAGGCTTTGAAATTACCAACGCATTGATAGCTTGGCGGAGTTCCTGCTTATTTTGTCTTCTGGGACCATAGACAGCATTGGCTTCCTTCTTGAAGGGCTTCTTTTCAGTACTCGAGGAGGCACCTTTCTGTATCTTCCCCGACTTGATACCAACTTCTATTCTTTCACCAGTCAAGATCAAATCTGTAAACCCATCAGAAGAATTCCCAATCAGATGGTTGAAGAACGGACCAGACAGGGTCCCCAGGAACATGTCAACAAGTTCACGGTCAGTCAAAGGTGGCTGCACCCTTCCAGCCAGGTCTCTCCACTTTTGCGCATACTCCTTAAAACCTTCACCCGCCCCTAGTGACATACCCTGGAGTTGGGTACGCGTGGGAGCAAGGTCGGAATTATACTGATACTGTTTATAAAATGCAGTAGCCAAGTCCTCCCAGCTTCGAATACTGGCTCCATCCAGCTGATAGAACCATTCGAGCTGAGCCCCTGAAAGGCTATCCTGAAAGAAATGGATCCATAGGTTCTTGTCTGCAGTGTAGGCTTGGATCTTCCTTACATATGATCTGAGATGCAGCTTAGGGAAGGAAGCCCCGTCGTACTTCGCAAAGGCAGGTGCCTTGAACTTGTGTGGGATCACCACCCCAGAAGATAAACCTAGATCTCCAAAATCCAGCCCCGGCACATGTTGAATCTCCATGGCACTTAAACGGTCCTCTAGTTGCTTGTACCTATCTTCAGCAGGAGGGTACTGTTCATCATTGTAATTTGTCTCGTTGTCGGAGACTGCAGGACTAGGAACCCTTCCCCTTTGGGGACTATCCTTCCCTACAGATGAAGTAGCCTGATCAGCCTCATTCTGCAATGTATTCTTAAACCTCCGTCCAGTGTTAAACAACGCAGTCCTCTTCTTCTTCTTCTTCTTCAAAAGCAGAGTCTTCAACTCCTGTTGACCCTGGGCTAAGCTCATGACCAGCTCTTGAAACTGGGCGTTCTGGGCCTGGAGGGCCTTGATAGCTTGTTCGATAGTAGGCTCGGAAGACATGATGATTGAGTGCTGAAATAAACAGCGAAGAAGATTAAGCAACCTATAGAAGAAGGGTACCTGTTATGCATATGATGCAATGAGATGCGTATGATTTATGTTTTCAAAGACAATCGAGATTCGACTTTGTAGACAAAAAGGAAACACACTTTATTAGATTCAAACTTTAAATTGTTCAACAATTTGCCCTTAGGCATTACAAGAATGAAAATACTGAAAAGGAAATAAAAGCTGTAAAAGAAACATCCAAAGCCCATCAATGCTCCCATGCCTTCCTCTTCTCAGTACAGATACAGTCATTCATGATCCGCTCATTCTCCAATTGCTTAGTCAGCTTCTGGATCTTTTGTTCCTGTTCGTTGAACTTTTCCCGATAAGAATCCCGTTCTTCCTGCAGCTGCGCCCAAGATCTCTTTAGTATATCAACATCAGTGGGTATCTGAGGAGGGAGGACAGTTGGAGGAACCCCGTCTTCATCAGGAAATTCAAGAATGATAGGCCTGACAGCTTCGTACGACATACCTAACTTCTGAGCACGGATGCGGACCCATCTGTAGTAGGGTTCCATTGGTAGAGAAGTCTTCGATCCCAACTCATGTGGGTCAGCTTTGTGAATTCTGTCCCAAGCCTTGATGAATCTACGGCGCAGCTCGTCACTGTCTACCTGAAACTCAAAACTGATGTGAGGTACCAACATCTCATGAGGCCCTGCTCTTCTGGCTCTTCCAAACTGACGGAGAGCTAAACATGGATTATAAGAGATTCCTCCCTGGGTACCGATCAATGGAACATTAGGATATTCTCCGCAACGATCAATAATGGCTACCTCATCCAAACCTCTGAGAGTCCAAATGATGTCAATATCAGTGAGAGACATTAACCTATGAGCCCAACCCCTTACTTCTTTGTTCTTCAGCACGAACTTAGGGAGGTGCGAAATAAACCACCTCACTAACAAAGGAGCACAACACCACGGAGTTCCCCGTCTTCGGACAGTACGAGCATAGAGCTGTTGCAGGATATCACCCAAGAGGGTGGGTACAGGGTTCCGAGAGATGAAGATCCTTATGGAGTTGACATTAATAAAGGTATCAGGATTTGGAAACAATACTAGACCAAAGATTAAAAGAGCCATAATGTCTTCGTACGCCTTGAAGTCTAAGTCATTCCAGAAACTATTATCTTTGCTAACCAGAAACTTAGCCAAAAAGCCCTTAACTCCACTTCTAGTTTCCCAGTTAGCCATTACCTCTTCTTTGGTCAAGGGAAGGGCTGCAGCAATCTCTTCAAGCCTAAGAGTCTTCTCCCAACCAGTGAATGGAGTCTGCTCCAAAACAGGGATACCAAGTAACTCAGAGAATTCTTTCAGGGTAGGAACCAGTTGGAAGTCTTGAAAAGTGAAGCAATGGTATAGGGGATCATAAAACTGGGTTAGGACACTCATCAGTTGTTGGTCCCACTTTGAAGTGACTAAACCGAGAAGAGAACCATGCCTCTTGATGAAGGAAGCAGTGTTTGGAATCCTATCAATCAATTCCTTGAGCAAAGTAGGTGGTTGAACAAAGTTGAGCCGGATAGTATTCCTACGGACGGGCATCATGATGTCCTACAAAACAGAGCAAAGATGAAACCCTCTTGTCTTTGAAATGGGTCAGTCCTTATGCGGGATGCATGCAATGGTATGATGGTATGATGTTATGATAAAGCACACCACAAGTATTCACAAAGGCAAGCATGATAAGGCACACAAGTCACACAAGACATCCTTTAGAGTTTAGGCCAGCACGAAGTTTAGGTATTACCCTCTTTCAGTTTTTTTTGGTTAAGACCTGTCCTATCAAAAGTAACAGGGTTCTAGAGGATCTCAATATCACTGACTACCCTCAATCGGTCATAACTCCAGCATCACAATCTTTTCTTGCGGCCAGAACCATCACGAGAGTTTAGACTCAATGAGTGTAGCATACTTCTACCGTTCTATGGCCAAGTTGGGTCAATTTAGGGTTCTAAGGTCGGTTGGTGCTTAATGACTCCTTAGAAGACCCATATTCTCCTCGTTGCAACACAAGGGATATCGGTACAGACCAAGGTGTCACACCAACGTAGCCATTGCTTCACCCATGTCGGTCTACGCCGGACAGGTCCCTCACAGCTTATGCTACCTAAAGGGTTTTCCCCAGATCCGGGTTAGGATCTATGAAACTCCGATGCAAAGCCCACAAATATAAAAGCAAACAAAGCAAGAAATTGAAAACAAGAGTGGTCTAATCCTAAGGTAACCCCACTTTTAAGTTACTCCCCAGTAGAGTCGCCAGTTCTGTGATACGGTGGGAGAACTGACTTGGGTTTTGCGTTTGTTTTCGCAAATGTTTCGGTTGAGCAAGAGTCGCCACCGACTTTTTATTTTATCCTAAGGAAAGGTTAAAAAGCACAGCAAAAACCTTTGAGATGTTTTCTTGGGTTCGGGGGGTAGATTATAGAAAGGGAAGGTATTAGCACCCTTTCTATCCATGGTTATCCATGGGCTCTTAGTTACTTGCTTAGATCACTTGCCTTGCATTTTCAATTGTTTGAAATGGTGCTTTGTGTGTGGGTTTGAAAATGTTTTGAAAAGAGGCCATTGTCGTGGCAACCTTTGTAATGATCCATGTTTGAATGTATACAAAGGTGTATTTGTCTTTTGAAAAGTTTTCAATGTTTTTGAAAGTTGTTTTGAAAGTGTGTTGTGATGTGTATTTTGAAAAATGGCAAGGATTGTTTTGCAAGGTTGGTCAAGTAACCAAGAGCTATCTACCCTAAATTTCTCAAAGATCTTTCCTATGTTTTAACCCTTTTAACAGTATTGTTCCACCATTGCATTTGGTGGACAATCTTGTATTAGGATGTTAACGGGACGGGCGCGGGTCATCGTTTAGACCATAAATGCAATAGTGTCAAGTGTCTTTGGCAACTTTTCCTTTAAGGAACTTGATCATTTTTAGGCAACTTTCGAAAGCGTCATCGATGGACTATGATCATTTGAATTGTTTTGTTTTGCCAAAGACACCCAACATGCAACATGGCCCATTATTGAAGGCAACAAGTGGAGTAACCCTAGGGGTGCAAGTGTGATTGGTGTAATCCATTTTCATGTTTTTTTGTCTTTGAATTAGGTCAAGCTATTTGTTATTTGATTTTTGCATACAAACCCTAAGTCTATCATGACATATTTAGAAAGCTTTAAAATGCGGAATTAAAAGTCCTAAATTATTACAAAATAATCATGGGGATGGGGGTACAAATGCTCAAATGGGGATATTTAGCAAGAAATTTAGATCTAAACTATTACATCCAAATTGAATATACAAGTTATTTAATTGTACAATAATTGAATAAATACAATAAATATGCAAAATGCACAAAAATGGTTTTCTATGTATGTAAAAATATTTTTCATGTGAAACAAAAAATAATAGAAAAAAAAGTTAATTTTTTGATGTTTTCATGGTTTAGGGCAAAACCCTAATTTTGCAAATAAATAGTATTTATTATTTATTATATACAATATTTATTAATTATATACAAAAAATAAATAAAAGGGAAGTATATTGTAAATAAGTAATTTTTGAGGTTAAATATTAATAAAAATGAAAAATGTATTATTTTTATATTTTTATCCTAAATATTCTAATAAGTATATAAGTATTTATATTATATATTAACTATGCTAAATATATACAAAAAATAAAATATTTATTATTTATAAAAAAAAATGTATTTTAATAAAATGTTTTCAAAAGATAAAATAAAATAAAATCAGAAAATAAAATGTATTTTGTATTATTTTTTAGTATTTTACATAAAAGTATATATGTTATTTCATATGTATAAGTTTAAATAAAACAAATAAAAATCCAAATAAAATGCAAAAATGGTTGAAAAAATATTTTTAATGTTTTTTATATTTTGACAAAAAATAATAAGTCAGAAACAAAAAGAAAAAATCAAAAATGATAAAAATAACACACAATGGGCCAAGGGGGTGTAAGTGAAAAAATGTGGTGCAAATGGAAAAAAAACAGATCAGGCCCAGCCCAAGGCAAGCTTCTTCAACCTCCAGCCATTCCCGTTCTCAAAAATGCGCGTTTCTTTACTTGATTCAAACATCCTGATTCTTTGATTTTTAGCACAAACTTATAACACCAAAAATGTAAAACATTAAATCACGAATTCATACATATAAAGAACTTGATCTAACTCTCAGAAATGAGAGAGAATTTCTCCTCCCCCAATTCTTGACCTAGCTTTCTTCCTATGTTCAGGTTCAAAATTCTCTCAGTACACACAACATAAATGAAAAGTAATGATATGGGTAGATTCAGGGCCATGAGTAGGACATACTTTCTTCACAAACCTAAGCCTAGATATGCTTGGATAGAGAGATAGAAGTTCAAACTTTTACCTGTTCAGCTTGAATCGTGTACAACAATGGAGGTACTTTCAATGAAGTTTGAGGACCTGTACAGCTTGCTTGAGGCCCAAGGATGCTCTTCCAACCTCTAGCTTGCTTTGAAACTAACTGAATCGAGCTATGTAACTCAACCTGTACAACTGAAAAAATGAAAATGGCAAACTTGGTTAGAGGTGTTACAGTCTGTTTCCAAGGCTTGGGATAGTTTGTATGGATGGTAGGGAATGTGTTTGAACTGGTTTGGATGAAAACGCACGAGGGAAATGAACTGTGGAGGTCAATCTGCAATAGGTACTCTATTTTGCAGAAAAAAGGTGCTTTGATGGATGAGGAGGTATTGAGGGTCAAAGGCTCGTGTTCTAGGTCAGTTATGGAGTATCAAATGTGTTCACAAAGTTTGCTTGAGTTGGTTCTTGCATGAATGTGAGTTGTGGTACAAAATGCAAGCTTTCTTCTTAGATAAGCAAAGTTTGTCAAACTTGATTATAGGCTACTACAGGCCCCTCAAGCATGTTGCCTTTTCTCTCCTTGATCAGTGGGATTAGTCCATAATCTTGTGCAAAAAAGATCTGCTTTGTACTTCTTTGATTTGCTTTTGACATAAAGCACTTCTTTTCAAAAATGGCTAAAATGCTTTTTCCATATATGGATTAATTTTGCATGTAAAGGCTAAACACATAAAGTAAGACTTAAACACAAAGGATATGCATTAAATTATTGAGTGAGAATGGGATTAGAGGCCTGTAATCTAGTTTGTGCAAGCTGAGTTCAAAATGCCAATGTTGTGTACATGAATTTGGCCATGAACAAAGTGACTTTTGCCCATCTTGACAAATTCGAATCTCTCTAACCACAAGGGTGTTTGATGAGTTCTTGGACAATTTGGAAAGCTTGGAATGTGTACTACAATCCACCTTTGTAATACAAGTTGAAATTCCAAGTGGAAGCATGTGAAAAGTGGCCATGAAGTTGGGCAAAAATCCTGCCTAAAATAGGTCAAAACATTTCTAAGTTAAGAATGTTTTGCACCCTTATTCCAAAAATCATAACTTGAGCTAAAAGATTCTTTTGAGGAAACTTTGTGAGTCAAAGTTGTAGATTTTGCAATGGACTATAACTTTCATGTTTTGAGTTTTGTTTGAATCCAAATATATCTTGATGAAAAGATGGGACAAAGTTAGGAAAAAATAAGGGAATTTCATAACTTAGAAAAATTCTAAGTTATGAAATTTCTTCATTTTAAACCCTAATTTGTAATTTTGGTTTCTTGATGAACAAGTTTCATAATTTGACATGTCTTGATGAAAAATGGATCTTGGCACTTGATTTTGACCAAAAAGTCAAACTTTGACTTTTCAGTATACAGTCAAATTTTGATCAGTTGACTGGAAAATTCATCTGTCAATCTTGTGCATTTGGGATCTTTTGAACTTGTTGAATGTGTCAAGACCATGTAATTGAGTCCTTGAGTCCATATGTGATCTTGATTTGCCATTGGCTAGGTCAAACAGTCAAAAATTGCCTTTATGCAGTCAAAACCCTAAAAATGACCATTTTGCCCTTTTGGTGATCTGATCAAATTTCTTGTGGAATTGTGATCCAAACTTGATCAAATGGTCCATATGAGTTCATAATGTTGATGTGGGTCAAAAATCATGAGGTTTGACTGTCAATTGACCACAATTGATTTTTCCCCAATACAGCTGATTTCTAGGTCAACTGTCCAATTGACTGGGCAAAGATTGGAATCAAGGCTTGAAACTTGGTATGGATAAACTTGTGAGTCCAACATGAAGCATGAAAGAAAATTTGGGCATTTTTGGTCAAAACATCTTTGTGCAAACTCAAACCATAATTTGGGTCAACAGTGCAAGGAGGAGTCTTGAGCAGAGCAAACCCTAACTTAATCTTGAGCTCCAAGGGTCTTGTGGTGAAAAAATATTGATGAAATGGGAGGGAAAATTTTGGGGTACAACACATACACATCATAACATCATGCCTTAACATTTCCTTAACCATTTCAAGGATCTCAACGGTTTGTGCTGTAGGTTATGGTAAATCAAACGTCTAGCAAGGGGAAAAGGGGATTTATTTTCCTCTAGCCAATATCGTCTAGAGATCAAAACACGATGACTTGAGTCAGGGGCTATGACCCACTCGATATGGTGAGCTTGACTCTTTAAGAAGGACTCTTAACGATACGAAGTTTCTTCAATCAAAGCTGCAAAATTCAAAATCTAACAGTTTCTTGTTTACCCCGCGAGATGCTTGAAAAGATTGCATACATATATCATACATACCATTGCATAACAGGTCTCCCAGTACAGGTCTCTCATGTTCTCACTGTTTATTTCAGCAATGGCTCTCCAACAAGACAACCAAGATCTTCATACTCAAGAAACCCAGTTCAGGGAAATGTTCCTAAACCTATCCAAGAGGCAGGAAGAGTTGAAAACACTCCTCGTCGGGAACCTGGTTAAGAAAAGTCCTGAAGACAATAAGGACGAGCAGTTGGAACAACTGCAAGCTGAGGTAGATGTAATAAGAACCCAAATGCTGGGGCAGATGGCCCTTATCCAAAGCTTAGCCCGGGAACAAGAAGAGGTGAGAACCATTATCAGCCAGCTTCATCAAGATAAATACAACAGTATGAAGCAAACAGTCAAGGCCGGGGACCAAGTCATTGATCAGCCTCCAAAAAGACAAGAGTTTGGTATGGTGAAGAATGAACCTCTCCAAGTTGCTACTACCTCATGGGTCCAATAACAACCTCGCCAAAAACAAACGGGTTAATCAGAGTAAGCCAAATACACCCAAGAGGCAGTTTACCAAGCTCAACATGCCGCTGTCTCAAGCTTTACAACACCTGTTGAGGATGAATCTGGTGGCGTTGATAGGTCCTCATCCGAATCCAAAGACTTCTTCACCTAACTACAATCCTGATGCAATGTGTGCATACCACGCCAACAGTCCGGGGCATGATACTAACGACTGTTGGAAGTTGAAATACAAAATTCAAGACCTGATTGATGAAGGAGCTTTAGAATTCACACAAGATGGTCAACTGGAATGTTTCTGCCAATCCTCCAAGGCTCACCATTTGAAGTGACAAGTTCTGACAAGAAGACTTTTTGTTCATTAGAATTTTCAATTTGTAATTTTCTTTTGATTGTTCAAACATTTAGTCATGTCAAAACTTTATTATTTCATCAATGCATTGCATATGTCTGTTTTGAATCAATCCATTCGTATTCACTATATTTAAAATGCTTTCCTTATTGTGATGTTCAACTCTCGTTAAAAACTCCAAGCCTTTAGAGGGAGGATGAAGAAAATGATACCACAATCTCTACAGTATGCTTTTGAACAGACCCCGCTAACGATGTATAGGTGTTGTTTCAAGTCCTAAACAGTGGAGTTATAAGGAAGATAATCCCTAGTCAACCCCTTTGAGCCAAAGAAGTTGGAGTTTTTCTTTTCACACAAATAAAAACCCTTAATCACAACCTGGGGTAGGGTAGTTTCTCAGTTAATTCAGGTGCACAATGAATGGCATCAAAGAGGTCCTTCCAAAATAAAAGATGGTGATGGTTCCTTATAATCGTCAGAATATGCAGTCATTATCTCTCAGAAATAAAAGCCCATTAAGTCAAAAACTATGAAGGGGACTTACAAAACTGGGGCATCCCGCTGACTGTAATCACAAAAGAAACAGTTCAGGCAAAAGACAGGATAATAAAATAAAAAAGAAAGAGATCCTACAAACTCTCATCAAAAATGACTGCCTGTTCAAAATAATCTTTCAGTATCCGAACCATCACTGGAATATCAGAGCAAAGACTCAAACGAGATCTAATGCACGATTAGCTGAGTTTAGGATCGAAGAACATCACGAAGAATGGGTGGGTACAAATACATTTTGAGCCTTTGTCCTTTGTTTCTTGAACCGTGAACCAGACCAAGTTATAACCCTTAAAAGTCCTAGCTGAGGCATGGGTTAGTTTGAAAGCATACTGTTACAAAAGGTATCCTGACTCCTGTAGGGCTTGCTGTAAATCCTGAGTTGACATCACATTTTACAAAATTCGCTTTTTTTATTGAAAACTGCATTTTCAAAAATTTTCAAGACAGACATAAGCTTTGCATTCTTAAAATAACATTGTTTGCATATGAATATTTGTTCAACAACAGATAAATTCGCACGACGAGTATCTAGTGAACAAAAATCTTCTCAATAAAAAGGATCACCTCAAGTGGAAAGACACTTCCAACCAAGGGGCACGGCATGATCATTGTCCATCATCAGGAGCATTCAAGTCAAGATTCAAAGAATCTCTCAAAGATGCCAAATAGCCAGGGGCAAGTCTCCATCTGAATCACTTAGGGCATTGGACATGAATTCCAACAACAAATCTTGCATGATCAAACAAACATCTTCTGGTAGTATGGAAACACAACACCACCTCCCTACATCCTGAGAGCATGGACATAGTCAAAAAGTAATACGCATAATCAAAGACCCGCTAGGTCGACTGGCCTAGGCAAAAATAAGGGCTTCCCGACGAACCAAAAGGGTTCGGGCAAAAATAAGGGATGAAAATGAAAAATCTGTACACCCGACAAGTCAAAAACCTGAAAAGGCGGCTTGGGCAAGAAAGGGTATCCCGGTGGACTGAAAATCTAAAAAGACAGTCCAGGCAAAAGTTAGGGATTAAAGCGTACGACTATGTCCCGTCATCTTGTCACTTGCCTACCAGAAGAAGATTTGTCATTTCAATCGACAATTACCAAGCACCTCATAGGTTGGGATAATACTCGATCCACAAGGCCTCCGCAGGCACCTTCTCCCGCAGATACAGGCGAAGAAAAGTCTCGATGCAAAGCCATCGTCATATCCTTAGCACGCGTCCCAGTAACATTCACTCCCCGCAGAGTAAAAGAAAGAAAGTAAGGTTGACTCTCCCCAGCTGAGACTCGCAACTGTGAATGAATCGGTAATATTCTCCCAAAGCAGAGTTTATCTACCACCAGCACTAAAAATTCTTATTATCCCCGGGGAGTATAAAATATCCCCAGTGGAGTTTGAAATTTTCCCCAGCGGAATTCATTCCTTTCACAAACAGGAATTCAATCCCCAATAGGATTCAGTATCACCAGCAACGATAATTCATCCCCAGTGGAATTTATCAGCGGAATCCTTTACAGAGCATCTCTTCCCCACAGAGTAATTTCCTCATCAGTTTATTCCCCAGCGGATTTATTTTCTCCTGCAGGTTTATTATCACAGTCATCTTCGTACGCCATCCCCACCGGAAACGAAGAATTCAATTCTTTTCTCCAACAGCTATCTGGGATTTATTTTCCCCAGCTAAAAACATTACATCTCCATACATCATGACACATGCATACACGCATCATACAACACAATCTCATTTATTTTGAGAACGTCATTGCCTGATACATATCATGCATTACATACAACTAACCTTTACCTTTCAGGAAGGATGCGGTTAAGTTCACACAAAATTCAAAGCTATGAAGCTTTTACTCCAGTCGAATTACTGACAAGTTCTTAAATCTCCAGAGTTTTTCTCAGTTGAATTACAGACAAGGTCCTAAATCTCGACAAAGTTCCTTCGTTGAAGTACAGACGAGTTCCTAAATCTCAGCAGAGAAGTTTTCTCAGTTGAATTACGGGCGATTTCTTAAATCTAGACGAAGATGTTTCCCCTCAGTTGAGTTACGGGCGAGTTTTTAAAACTCAGCAGAGATGTTTTCTCAATTGAAGTACAGACGAAGTCCTAAATCTCGACAAAATTCCTCCATTGAATTACAGAGAGGTTCCTAAATCTCAACAGAGATGTTTTCTCAGTTGAATTACGGGCGAGTTCTTAAATCTTGATGAAGATGTTTCCTCCAGTTGAATTAATGACAAGTTCTTAAATCTCAACAGATGTTTTCTCAGTTGAAGTACAGACGAAGTCCTAAATCTCGACAAAATTCCTCTGTTGAATTAAAGACAGGTTCCTAAATCTCAGCAGAGATGTTTTCTTAGTTGAATTACGGGCGAGTTCTTAAATCTCAATGAAGATGTTTCCTCCAGTAGAATTACTGACAAGTTCTTAAATCTCAACAGAGTTTTTCTCAGTTGAACTACATACAAGGTCCTAAATCTCGACAAAGTTCCTCCGTCGAATTACAGACGAGTTCCTAAATCTCATCAGAGTTTTCTCAGTTGAATTACGGGCAAGTTCTTAAATCTCGATGAAGATATTTCCCTCCAATCGAATTACTGACAAGTTCTTAAATCTCAAGAGTTTTCTCAGTTGAATTACAGACAAGGTCCTAAATCTCGGCAAAGTTCCTCCGTCGAATTACAGACGAGTTCCTAAATCTCAGCAGAGTTTTCTCAGTTGAATTACGGGCGAGTTCTTAAATCTCGATGAAGATGTTTCCCTCCAGTCGAATTACTGACAAGTTCTTAAATCTCAACAGAGTTATCCTAAGTTGAATTACAGATAAGGTCTTAAATCTCGACAAAGTTCCTCCGTTGAATTACAGACGGGTTCCTAAATCTCAGCAGAGAAGTTTTCTCAGTTGAATTACGGGCAAGTTCTTAAATCTCGACGAAGATGTTTCCCTACAGTCGAATTACTGACAAGTTCTTAAATCTCAACAGAGTTTTTCTCAGTTGAATTATAGGCAAGGTCCTAAATCTCGACAAAGTTCCTCCGTCGAATTACAGACGAGTTCCTAAATCTCAGCAGAGTTTCCTCGGTTGAATTACGGGCGAGTTCTTAAATCTCGATGAAGGTGTTTCCCTCAAGTCGAATTACTGACAAGTTCTTAAATCTCAGCAGAGTTTTCCTCAGTTGAATTACAGACAAGGTCCTAAATCTCGCCAAAGTTCCTCTGTCGAATTACAGACGAGTTCCTAAATCTCAACAGAGTTTTCTCAGTTGAATTACGGGCAAGTTCTTAAATCTCGATGAAGATGTTTCCCCCTGTTGAATTACGGACAATTTCTTAAAACTCAGCAGAGATGTTCTCTCAGTTGAAGTACAAACAAGTTCCTAAATCTCAAAATCAGACTTCCCCAGCAGAATCTTCCTCAAACAACAGGTATACAAGCTCTCGCTAAGGAATCTCTTATGCGATCGACACTCCTTCAGATGGCATCTTTAAGCCCATCCTCCCGGCAGTAATCTCCAAATGGCATCTGTAAGCCCATTCCCGACATCACAAGGCTGATACCATTTCATGCGAGTGCAAATTTCTGGGCACTCTAGTGTTCAATCATCTTCCACCTTCGGATCACGAAAGGCTCCAAAGCCAATCTACATCCTCAGGTTTAAGAAGATTGAACAGGGGAAGTTGTTGTACCCCAAAATTTTCCCTCCTATATTTCTCAAAACATTGCAATAAAAATCTCCAAGTTTCTCAAGATACTCCAAGAGTTGGTCAGACAAGCTCTCTCCTAAGGCAGTCTACCCCAAATTAGGGTTTCACATTGCATAAGGATCCTTAAGTCCAAGTGACCCCAAGTGCTCAACATTGTCCTAATATGTTCTCAAGATTATCCATGTCAAAATTCAAGCTTTGCAGAGGAAGTTTGCTCAATCAATTGCTCAAAGGTCCAAAAGTCGATTGTGCTAGGGTAAAAGTCAACTGTGACCTACAAACAGTCAAACTTCAAGATTTTTTTTCAACATTCTCATTTTGAAGGATATTTCATCATTTGATAAAGGGTTGATCATGATTCATCAAGGACTGCTCAAAATTCATCAAGATTCAAAAGTTGCTAAATTAGGGTTTTGCAGGAAAAGTCAACTCAACTTTGACCAAGCATAACTTTCTCATACTTTATGAGAAATGACCCATCCAAAGCTCATTTTGAAGAGGATGAAATTCCCTACAATCCATATTCATATCCAAGATCAAAAAATTCACTCACAAGAAGTTATGAATTTTGACATTATAGGTCATTTTTGAAAGTCAACAAAAACACCTTTTTTGTCAAAGCTTCTAACTAGAGCATGGAATATCAAAATGAAATTAGATCAAAAGGGTTGGTTAGAGGACATATCAAGCTTTCTAAAAAGTCCAAGAAAACCTCCAAAAGTTCAAAATTGAAGAAATTATGGATTGTTGAAGTTGGACTTTTTTGCAAAATTGCCAAAAGTCAACTATCCCCAAAACTTCAAATTTTGCCAAATGGGCCCATTCTTTTTCACTTGTTTTGAGTTTGCATTATTGACCACGTGCTCTAGCCTTGGCTATGTGTCCATATCTCATTTTTATTATTTAATTTGATTTTTATTTGAATTAATTCATTTTAAATCAAATAAAATCACATAAAATCTAAGGCATTGATAACTAATGATTTTCTGGTTGTTTTAGGCTCCAAATACAACTAGCATTGCAATAAAATTCGTATCAAGAGCATTATGCACAGGAAGATATGATTTGGATCAAAATTAGAAGGTTTTAATGGAAGAATCAAATCAAATTCAAGAGCATTGATAGGGCAAGATTTGGACAAAGTTTGTTACCCTAATACAATGCACATTACATAAGCAAGCAAAAGGCACGAGAATCAGGGTTATAGATCAAGTGTGGGGGCAGAACCAACTTTGCAAAAAAACACAAAAAAGTGTGACTTTGAAATCAAGGTTAGAGACATTTTCAAGACTTGAGACGTATCCCAATCGCTTCATGGCAATGCTCACAAGCTAAACCAATCATAACCAAGCGTTTTCAAGAGTCCATACGCACTGTAAGTCTCACGCGAGTTAGCCCTGTTCTTGATTTCGTATCTCAGAAATTAGGTATTGTTTTCATGAAATAGCTGCATATTCTTAACCCTCACATAATTTGCAAGCTTTTCATAATAACCAATTGCATTTATCTGACTTATATGGAGAACCACCATTGCTAGGGTTTGGTTCGTGTTTTTGGGTCTTTTTGTTTCATGGGAAATTAGCTTCAATAAAGGCCATGGTTGTGATCAGCAGGTTGAGACGAATCCAACCATGGTCTTAGAGTCTGTTTTTGTGGCCTGTGTAAGATTTTGGAGATGAACAAGGTTGTAGCGACAGAGCTTGGTCCGTTGGTATAGGTATCCTGTTTTTTAGCCACGGTTGGGAGGTCAGGGATAATACGTGGCATCCATCCATTGGGCTATTCAAATAACGCGCGTTTTTTTTCTTTTCTGACCATTTGATTTTGTTTTATTATATTATTATTCCTATTATACTAAAAATCAAAACAACATGGCATGGTGGCAAGCATATTGTATATTTCCCTTCAGGACCTGGGTTCGAATCCCAGGTCCCTCCCCTTTCTCAATATTATTTGTTTTCAGGTATTCCAGTGTATATGCCAGTATGCAATCCACCATACTCCCTCACTATCCAAGCGCCAGATGGCCAAAGGGCCAGATCTGGTGGTCAGTGTTGGAGGTCCACCAAAAGCCAGGTCAACGCATGTGTATTGGATCACAAAAGTCCACACGGTCAGCATTATTGGGCCAACAAAAATGGCTTCCAACACCTCCAAAAAAGGGCCCATTTCTTTCTTTCTATTATATTTTCTTTTTATTAATTTAGTTATTTTATTTTATTTTAATTAATTACTAACCAATCATAATTTTTCCTTTTTATCAAAAAATCATCAAAAAATATTTTTATCCAATAAATTTCAGAATTCTTTTTTTTAATATATTTTAATTAATTAATTAGGTTTTTATTAATTTTAGGAAATTTTAATTTATTTTGCAAATAAATAAAATTAATTAGAAATCGTTAGGTTTTAATTCATTTAATTATTTTAATTTCTTTCTTAAAATATTAAAAAACTCCAAAAACATGCCATTTATTATTTTTCATTAATTAATTTATTTTATAATTAATTTAGTAATTAACTTAGGATTTAATTTCTTTTCTTAAATAAAAACAACAAAAAATGGTATTTTCTTTTAAAAGGGTCAAAACCCTAATTGTGCATCCGATTTAATTTCGCGTCGCGATTTACTTTTCTTTATCCATATTGATGTATCTGTTTCCGGTATGTAATAGATAATTAGGATATTTTATTTATTTACCGCTTTATTTTATTTTATTTTTCAAAGAGTTGCTTTTGGCGATGTAAATACCTGACGCCTTGTAATTTAATTTCCGCATTTTTATTCCGCAAATTATAACTGCTAGATGTTTGATAATAGGGTTTGCATGACAAGACTGAATGCTTAATCTTAAAATCAAATTAGATCACCTTAAACATGTGAAAAGATAAAAATAACTGAAAACGACACACTCGCACATGCGCACTCCTAGGGTACACCCCACTTGGTTGCCTTCGTACATGGTCATTGAGTATAGGTCATTTTAGAAGTCGTCCTCTTGTCTAAAAGATCATAGTTACCTCCAAACGGTTGCCTTGGATATTGTTGCCTCAAACAAATGATCTAAGACAGTAGGGTTACCGCTAAGGCGTCCTAACATTGCTTTAGTGACCGTATGTCCCTCATTCGAATTGACCCTAAAACTCCAATGACAGTGCTACCTACTCATTAATAGTGGGATAGCATTGTCTAAAGGAAATTAGCATATAACGATTCCTTTTTCGAGTAGGTAGATTAGTTCTTAGATACTTGCTCATCCAAAACAAAACTTTTTTCACACTTACACTCCTTTTCAAACAAAGTTTTCAAAAACACTTCATTACACTCTTGAGGACAAAAGCAAGAGTTAAATCGAAGTTTCAAAACAAAAACTTTTTCAAACCCACAAGCACAAAGAAAACAATTTTGAAAACAATTGAGCAAGTACCTAAGAGCCCGTAGATAACTACGGATAAAAAGGGTGCTAACATGTTCCCTTTCTATAATCTACCCCCCGAACCCGAGAAATATCTCGAAAAAGGAATTTTTTTGTGCTTTTTTCCTTTCCTTGTTGGATAAAATAAAATTCGGTGGTGACTCTTGCTTACCACGACATTTTGCGAAAACAAACGCAAAATGCAAACCAGCATTCCAAAAAATAGTCAGTTCTTCCCACCGTATCATAGCCATATTTTGGCTCAATATAACAAGTTTACATATGCCATGAAAATCAAATCAAATATTCAAAACTTTCAAAGATGTGATCTGTTTTCACAACCCTAGTTCACTCTATGATATATATGGAACATATCCAAGGCAAGAAAAAGGTAGAAAGTCGTGAAAAGAGGCAGAACAAAACTGCAAAGTTTCAAAGAAAAGTGTGAGATTAAAATCCACTCTAGATCCATCCTCACAGAGATTTAAAGATTCCAATCTATTCGAGGAAATCCCAAGAAGCTATTCCACCTATCCCCAGGCTTCAAAACGCCAGGAATCGTGCCCACCATCAACCACGGTTTGCCCAAAAACTCGATTCTTATTTCCTTGATTTTGACAGCATTATCATGTTTTGATTATACATTCTTGTTCATTATCTTGTTTGCAAGCTATTGGCATCATTTAATTGCATTTATAGCGCAAGAATCACTATATGCCATTGCTAGGGTTTACGAGTTTTTTTTAGGGGTTTTTAATGCAAGAACAATTGGCTTTCATATTGGATATCCTGATGATTAGGGCTTCAAGCCCAGTTGATTCATGATCACCAATTTCATTTATCTTGCTTGTATGCAATATTTGAATGGAACAGGGTTATAGTTACAAACAAACGTCCGTAGGTAAAATTATTTTACCTAAAGTAACGGTCCAAGGAAGAAGACGCTGGCGTGTCAAGCAACCATTGGGAAATTTGAAAATTCGCGCATGTTCTGAGCGTGGCAATTGATTTGGCTTTTCATTTATTGTTTTTATTATGTTAACAATTAACTAGTGCAGCGAAAATGGTTAGAAGAAGCGCCTTTGATGCACACGTCCTGGGTTCGATCCCAGGCGTGTGCATTTTGTTATTTTCTTAACAATTGCAAGCCAATCCCATGCATTGCACTATCCAGCGCCCATCATGTGCCATTAATGTACGTCCATTGGATGCTCAGCTGACCAGATCCCACGCCTCTCCAATGAAGGACCATGGTGTACCATAAAGTCAACACCATACTGGATCTAGCGCTGACCAGGCCTGGAGCTTAATGGGCCACATATTTCCAGTTCTACACCTCCAATATTCCTACCAACACAGGCGCATTTCTCAATTTTTTTTTCTCTTTTTATTATTTTATTTTCTTTATTCTTAATTCTTTATTCATTTTATTTCTAAAATCAGTTTTTTTTTAATATAAAATCATAACAATCAAAAAGTCATAAAAATTAGAATTAGGTTTTTTTTTATTTTTATCAAGTTTAATTAAATTAATTAGCTTAATTTAATTTAGGGAAATTTTAACTTTTTTTTATATAATTAAAATCAATTAAGAAAACTAGGTTTAAATTCTTGATTTAATTATTTTCTTTTATTCAAACAAAAACACAAAAAATAGGTGATTTAATTATTTTTCTTAATTTAATTTAATTAGTAATTAGGCCCCTTTTTCTTTTCCCGTATTTTCTTAAAATAACAAAAACGACAAAAATGATTTTTCTTTAATCAATTGCAATTAGGTTTAGTCGAGGGTCAAAACCCTAATTTCTCTCGCATTTAATTTACCGCGCATTTTTTAATTTTCCTTCTTATTATTATTGTAATTGTTCCAAGGTTGTAATAGTTTTAATTAGGGTTTTAAATTCCACACTTTTATTTCCCGTCAAGGCAATTATGTAACTGTCAAAGCCATGTAATAGCTAGGTTTATTTCCGCTTTTAAATTCCCGCAACCTTTAACTGTCTAGATGTATGGCTAATAGGATTGTATGGCAAGAATGTCTGGAAAATTAAAACGGTAGATCACCTAATGTGCAAAGATTAAATAACTGAAACAAATCATGTGCACATATCCACTCCTAGGATTTACCTAACTTCGGTTGCCTTCGGTAAATAATCATTAAGCATAGGAGATTTTAGTGGTTGCCCTCCAGTCTAAAGAGATCAGATTGTCCCATTTGAATGTTGCCTCGGAAATGTTGCCTCGGAAATGTTACCTCAGAAACGTTGCCTCGAAAAGATCTTAAGACTCTAGGGTTACTACTAAAGTTTTCTAACTATTTCTTTAGTGATTGTATTTGTCCCTTTCAAACGTCCCTTACAAACTCCAACGACGGTGCTACCTACTCCTTAATAGTTGGATAACGTTGTCTAAAGGAAATAGAACAAAAACAATCTTTTTTCGAGTAGGTAGATGCTAGTAGGTACTTGCTCAAAACAAATCTTTTCACACAAACACCTTTCAAAAACAGTTTTCAAAACAACTTCGTCACATCCTTGAGGACTGATACAAGGGTTATCACGAACTAAAACATTTTCAAAGCTAGCACATGCACAAGCAATTTAAAAATGAGCAAGTACCTAAGAGCCCATGGAAAACCATGGATAGAAAGGGTGCTAACACCTTCCCTTTCTATAATCTACCCCTCGTACTCAGAAACATCTCGAAAAAGGTTTTTTCTGTTCTTTTTCCATTTCCTGATTGGATAAAATAAAATTTGGTGGTGACTCTTTCTTACCGCGACATTTTGCAAACACAAAACACAAAACGCAAACCAATATTAAACAGTCGGTTCTGCCACCGTATCACAGAACTGGCAACTCTGTCGGGGAAATATAAAGTAGGGTAAACCTTAGGATCTAGGTCATATATAATTACTTTCTCTTGATTTTCTTGTTTGCTTTATATTTATGGGAATTGTTTGGGTTATTTGATCCTACACTCGGATCGGGGAAACACCTTTTATGTAAGTAGAAATAAACTATGAGGGAACTATGTTGGGGTATACCAGCACGGTTGAAGTAGTAGCTACATTGATGTGGCACTTTGGTTGGTACTGGTAACCCTTGAGTCAATCAGGGAGAGTACGGGGCTGCCGCGTGGTATCGTGAAGTATCAACTGACCTTAGAACCTTTAATTTCCCAACTTGGCCATTAGAAAGTAGTGAGATAGTGGGCCTCAGTGTAGAGCTGAGAACTGGTTGACATTCGATGCTACACTCATTGAGATTAGACTTTTGGGATATTTCGGCCGCAAGAAAAGATTGCGTGAGCTGAGACAATGCCGATAAAGGATGGTCAGTGATATTGAGATCCTCTAGAACCCGGTTACTATTTCTAAGACAGGTTGAAACCAACTAACTTCAAGAGGGTATTACCTTTGACCTCATGCAAGCCTTAAACTTAAGGGAATTGTGTGATTTGACTATGCTTGCTATACCTGTGTTTGCTATACCTATGTTTTATCATGACATCATGCATCATAACATAGCATCCATTCTTATTGCACTAACCATTTCAAAGACCAAGGGAATTTATCTTTTCCCTGTTTTACAGATCATGGCTTCTGTACGTAGAAACACTATCCGAATCATCTTTGTGAAGATACCTTCCCAACTCAAAGAGCTAGTATCAAGGGTTTCTGGAACTTCTGCGTTCACCAAGAGACATGGTCAACTTCTCGACCTGGTTACTTCAAACTTTGATGAAAAGATGATGAGTGTACTTTTTCAGTTCTTTGATCCCAAGCACCATTGCTTCACCTTTCTAGACTATCAGTTGGTACCTACCTTGGAAGAATTCTCTCAGCTATTGGATATACCCATTCTTGAGCAATTACCCTTCATAGGTTTAGAAGGAGATCCTAAGCCAGAAGTCACTGCCTCAGCTTTACACCTGAAACGGGCCGACATGGTATCCAATTTGGAAACAAGAAGCGGAGTCAAGGGTTTTCTAGCTAAGTTTCTGATAAACAAAGCCCAGCTGTTTTGGGATGATGCAGATTTTCAGGCTTTCGAGGAGGTCTTGGCTCTTCTAATCTATGGGTTAGTCCTATTCCCTAATTCGGGCTCATTCATAAACGTAAATGCTATCAAGATCTTTCTCTCTCACAACCCGGTGCCTACTTTGCTCGGAGATATTTTGCACGCTCTCCACACTCGTACCATGAAAAGAAGAGGTATTCTTATGTGATGTATGCCCTTGCTGTCGAGGTGGTTTATTTCTCACCTCCCTAAGTCCATACTGAAGAATGAAGAAGGTTTGGGTTGGTCGCAAAGGATAATGTCGCTGGCCCATATGGATATTCTCTGGTGTTCTCGAGCTATGGAAAATACTGCTATTATTGATCGCTGCAGAGAGTACCCTAATGTCCTGCTACTTGGCATCAGAGGGGATATAACATATAACCCTTGTTTAGCCCTGCGACAATTTGGTTATGCTCGAAGGGATGGTCCCCATGAGTTACTTATCGAGGGTATTGTATTCAACTATGAGGACGATGTCAAGGAGTATCGTAGGAGATTCATACGAGCTTGGGGCATGGTAAACAGATCTGGCGCCAGGGCTTTGGGACTAAAGGCTTCTATTCCTAGGGAACCTTGCCTACAATGGGTACGAGCTCATGCCCAGTAGCTTATGATGCCCTATGCAGCTGTTTTTCCAGTGATTGTGGAACCCACTACGGGGGAGGGTATTCCTTACACAGTTCTCTATCCTTATATGCCCACTGATCTTGGGGAATTACAGAGGTCTTGGATTCGGTTAATGGAGGAGCGGGATGCTTACAAGGATCAGTTCCATGCTCAGAAGAGGAAGGTTTTAGAGCTCACAAAGCAGTTTCATGAAGAAAGAGGACTCGATGACTATCCTGACACAAAGAGGAAGCATCCATAGGAATTTTAATGTCTTTTATAGTTTCAGATTTATTTTTTAAATTGTAATGCCTAAAAGCCATTTGAACTTAAAATTCAGCTAATAAAGTTTTTGTTTATTGTGGTTTGCAAATTTAAATTTCTCGAAGTCTTTGAAATCATTGCATTCACATCCCATCCATATCACATCATTACAGGTGCCATTACAGGTTTCTCATCTTCTTCGTTGTTTACATCACGCAAAAATGTCTTCTGAACAAAGCATCAAGGACCTTAAGGCACAGAACACCCAGTTCCAATAAATGTTCATTAATCTGGCAAAAGGGAAGGAGGATCTGAAAGCCCTCATTCTGAAAGAGAAGAAGAAAAAGAATAAGGTTGTTGGTATTCTGAATATGGGCAGAAGGTTTGGAGAGCGATTGAAGCGGCAAACTGATCTGACCTCTTCATCCAAAGAAGGGGAGAATCAAGAAGAAGAAAAGGATCCTAGTATTGTAGTCTTTGACAATGATACCGATTAAAATGATGAACAATATCCTCCTGCTGAGGATAGATACAAACAACTAGAAGACTGTCTGAGTTCCATGGAAGTTCAGAGGATACCTGGATTAGATTTCGAAGAACTGGGATTGGTGTCGGGAGTAGTCATCCTGCAGAAGTTCAAAGCTCCAGTTTTTGCTAAGTATGATGGGGTGTCCTGCCCAAAACTCCATCTTTGTTCTTATGTCAGGAAGATCCATCCCCACACAGCTGATAGAAATCTAGGGACTCAACTTGAATGGTTCTACCAGCTAGAGGGAGCAAATATCCGAAACTGGGAAGATTTGGCTATTTCTTTCTACAAGCAGTATCAGTATAATTCCGACCTTGCTCCCACTCGTACTCAACTCCAGAGTATGTCCATGGGTGCAAGTGAAGGTTTTAAGGATTATGCACAAAAATGGAGAGACTTCGCTGGGAGAGTCCAACCCCCGTTGTCTGACAGGGAGTTGGTTGATATGTTTCTAGGGACGCTATCTGGTCCATTTTTCAATCATCTGATCGGTAGCTCGTCAACTGGTTTCACCGAGCTGATTATAATTGGAGAAAGAGTAGAAGTTGGGATTCGAAGCGGAAAAATACAGAAGGATGCCTCTTTAAGTTCATTAAAGAAGCCTTTTGTTGGTAAGAAGGAAGCCAGTGCCATCTACAGCCCGAAGGGTCAGAACAGGGTTGGACATCGTCAGACAGTAAGTGCCGTAATGATACCTAGACCAGCAGTTGCTCCACAATGCAACAATCAACAAAGGGCGGAAAGACCACAACAACAGTTTACCCGCATCAACATGACATTGGCTGAAGTCCTACCTCATCTGCTGAGATCTAACCTGGCAACCTTGAGAGAGGCTCCCAAGAATCCAAATACTGCATCTCCCTGATATAATCCAAATGCCCGGTGTGCCTATCATTCTGAAAGTCCTGGCCACGATAAAAATGATTGTTGGGCTCTGAGAAATAAAATACAAGACTTAATTGAAGCTAAGGAGATAGATTTTGATGCTCCGGAGAAGCCGAATGTCTTAACTGCTCCCATGCCTAAGCACGGCCATGGAGTTAATGTTATTGATATTGATTTGTTTATTACCTCTGTCGATGAAGTTTCTACTCCTCTCATGATTGTCAAGAAGAATTTGTTGTTTGCCGGTTTATTTATGGGTTGTGGTGAAGGTTGCTACATGTGTTCGCTTCTACCGTCTGGTTTCCGTTTGCTGAAGTTAGGTGTTCAACGCCTGATAAATAGCAAAGAGATTCTGTTTGAGAAGACTATGATTCCTGTTGTTCCAAATGAAGACGTTGCCATTATAACCATTTCCGCCAATCCTTCCAAGGTTTCCTAGAGAAGACATGTTAGGATTACATCCGCTCCAAGAATTGCTCCACTGATAATTACTGTTCCTGGTCCTGTCCTGTATGTCTCGGATAAAGCTGTCCCGTGGCATTATGGTACCGATGTGTACTATCATGGCATCAAACAAGACTTGAAAGAGGAATAGGTTGATCCTGATATTGGTAACATTGTCGGAACCAGCAAAGTTACCCGAAGTGAAAGGGTTTTGTCTCCCGAGATTTCCCCTAAGACTGTTAACAAGCCTATTATTATCCCATCTGATGTTCCTGCTAGTACATCTGCTACTATTCCTATTATTACTCTATTTGTTACCCCTGCCGGCGAATCGTCTGATACCCGCGGAAAAGAAGTTATAGGTGAGCCTGCCCAGACAGAGGCGCCTAGAAAAATTGTTATGGAAGCATCTAAGCAAGAAATGGAGGAGATACTGAAAATCATTAAGAGCGACTACAATATGGTCGAGCAGTTGGGGCAGACCCCATCGAGAATATCCATGTTGTCTCTGCTGTTGTGCTCTGAGGCCCATGCGAAGGATTTGATCACGTTCCTCAAAACTGTGCATGTGCCGCAAGAGACTTCAGCTGATCAGTTTAAAGATTGTGTGGCCAGCCTGACTGCTGATAATGGGTTGGGTTTTCTAGATGCAGATTTGACTCCGAAAGGAAGAAAGCATAATGATGCTATGCATGTTTCGATTGATTGCAGGGGCACCACTATGGCTCATGTGCTGGTAGATACTGGATCTTCACTGAATGTTCTGCCGAAGAATGCGTTGAACCATTTGGATTGCAAGGGTTTAACTCTAAAGCCTAGTAACATTATGGTAAGGGCTTTTGACGGGTCGAAGAGAACGGTGCACGGGGAAGTGGACATCCCTATCAAAGTAGGTTCTCAGACTTTTGGGTCCACCTTCTATGTGATGGATATCAGGCCATTATATTCCTGTTTGTTGGGTCGTCCTTGGACCCACGAGGCTGGGGCAGTCACCTCCACGCTCCACCAAATGTTGAAGTATCCTGTGAAAGGAAAGATTGTCACAGTGCGAGGTGAAGAAGAATATATGGTAAGTCACCTCAACTCATTCCGCTACGTAGAAATGGACGGGGAATTCATCGAAACTCCTTGTCATAATTTTGAAGAGGTCTCTCAGATCTTGGCATCGACTGAAACTAATAGCAACAAACCTCCTCTGAAGATGGCTTCTCTCAAAGACGCCAGGGATGTGGTTGAAGAAGGTGGGTGTTCCAATTGGGTTCAGCTCCCTGATTTCACTCATAAAATTGATAAATTTGGTTTGGGCTTTACTACAGGGGCTCAAAGGGTTGTTAGACGCACTCGGGCTGGAAGACCTCCCTTACGCATCAGTAATCGTGGGATAAACGCCATTGAAGACAATGAAGAGGAATCAGACATTGACAGCTGGATCTACTTGTTGTACCCTAAAATTTTCCCTCTCATATTTCTCAAAATATGGCAAGAAAGATCTCCAAGTTGCTTAAGGTTGCTCAAGGATTGGCCAGACAAGCTCTCTCCTAAGGCAGTCTACCCCAAACTAGGGTTTCATGTTGCATCAAGATCCTTGAGTCCAAGTGGTCCCAAATGATCAACATTGTCCTAACATGTTCTCAAGATCATCCATGTCAAGTTTCAAGCCTTGCAGAGGAATGTTGCTCAGTCAATTGCTCAAATGTCCAAAAATCGACTATGTTAGGGCAAAAGTCAATTGTGACCTCCATACAGTCAAACTTCAAGATTTTTGGTCAACATCCTCGTTTTGAAGTATATTTCATCATTAGATCAAGGGTTGATCATGATTCATCAAGGATTTCTCAAAATTCATCAAGATTCAAAAGTTGCTAAATTAGGGTTTTGTAGGAAAAGTCAACTCAACTTTGACCAAGCATAACTTTCTCACACGTTATGAGAAATGACCCATCAAAAGCTCATTTTTAATAGGATGCAATTCCCTACAATCCATCTTCAGCTCCCAAGATCAAAATATGCACTCACAAGAAGTTATGAATTTGGACATTATAGGTTATTTTGAAAAGTCAACAAAAACACCTTTTTTGTCAAAGCTTCATACATGAGCATGGAATTTCAAATTGAGATGAGACAACAAGGGTTGTTTAGAGGGCATCTCAAGATTTCTAAAAAGTCCAATAACACCTCCAAAGAGTCAAAATTGAGGAAGTTATGCATTGTTGAAGTTGGACTTTTTTGTAAAATTGCCAAAAGTCAACTATGCCCAAAACTTCAAATTTTGCCAAATGGGCCCATTCTTTTTCACTTGTTTTGAGTTGGCATTATAGCCCACGTTCTCTAGCCTTGGCCATGTGTCCATATCATATTTTTTATTAATTATTTGGATTTTTATTTGAATTAATTTGAATTAAATCAAAACAAATCAAAACAAATCAAATAAAATCAAAAATATTGAAAACCAAAGATCTTGTGATCATTTCAGGTCTTGTTACACAGCTAGGACCAATGAAACTCGTATCAAGGCAATTGTGTACAAAAAGATTCAAAATAAGCCAATTTTGGAAAGCTTTAAAGAAGCAAATCAAATCAATATTAAAGGCATTGATGGAGAGGGATTTGGACAGAATTTGCAACCTTAATGCATTGTACAATACATAAGGAGGCGAGGCATATCAAAATGAAGGTTGGAAATCAGGCACAAGGAAAGAACAAAATTTGCAAAAAACAAGCAAAAAGTGTGAGATCGAATTGGTGGTTAGAGGCGTCCTCAAGGCTTGGTATTTGTCCCAATTGTTGCCTGGAATTCTCAGGAACCTAAAGCAATCAAAACCAAACGTTTTCAAGCCCTCCCACGCATTGTAAGTCCGTCACGGTATCACCTTTTTCTTGAATTCGAAAAGCTTTATTCTTGCATCCATAGTGTAAAATAATTGCATATTCTTGATCACCATGATATTTGCAAACTTTTTACAATAGCCAATTTCATTTATATGGCCTGTGCTGTAACTCACCATTGTTAGGTTTTTAAGCTTTGGTTTAGGGCTTTTTATTTCAGGAATAATTAGCCTTCATAATGGGCATGGTTGTGACAGGAAGACGAGGCGAGTCTAACCATGGTGTTAGATTCCATTTATATGCCCTGTAGAAGATTTTGGAACGAGCATGACTTGTAGCGACGGACACTGTCCGTGGGTATAGGTCTTTAAATTTTTTAGCCACGGAGAGAGGAAGGAGATGATGCGTTGTCACCCCTTACTGGCCCGTTCAAACATTGGCGCGTGTTTCTCTGAAAATCCCATTATTGCGTTTGTTTTATATATTATTATTATTGCATATTTTATGAACAGGTAGAAACAAGTGCTCTAGTGGTTACCAGGTGGATGCTAAGGGCGTTAGAGGCTGGAGGTCAGGGGTTCGATCCCTGCCTCCAGCATTTGCCATTTTTCCATTTATTTTCATGAGATCCAATACACGCATGAGCTTGGGATCCATCATACTCCCTCACTATCCAACGCGCAAGATGGCCAGATCTAGTGGCCACCATTGCAAGCACACCATGGACCAAGTCAAACATGCCACACTGGATGGCAAAAGTCAGCGTGGACCTTCTCCAATTGGGCCCAAAAAACTTCTTTCTACACCCCCAAATCTCAGGTCCATCTCTCATCTTTTTTTTTATTTATTCTATTTAATTTATTCGCAATTTATTTTATTAACCAAAAATTATTTTCTTTTTATCAAAAATCACCAAAAAATATTTTATGTCCAATTAAATTTTAGAATTTTATTTTTCATTAATTAATTTAATTAGGTTATTAATGTTAGATAACTTTAATTGATTTTGCAAATAATTAAAATTAATTAGAATAATTAGTTTTAACACCAATTTAATTTTTTTTTTCCTAAAATAACCAAAAATCCAAAAATATGACATTTAATTATTTTTCATTAATTAATTTAATAACTAATTAATTTAGCATTTAATTTTAGGATTTAATTTCTTTTCTTAAAAAAATATTTAAAAAACAACAAAAAACATTTTCTTTTAATTAGGAGGGTCAAAACCCTAGTTTCGCATTCGATTCAAGTTTCTCGCACGTTTTATTTTTTACCCAATTATTGTATCTGCTCCCAGTTTGTAATAATTAAATTAGGACATTTATTTATTTTTACCGCTTTTAAATTTCAAACGGTTTGTCTTTGGCGATGTAAATACCCGACGCCCTGTAATAGTTTAGTTTAAATTCTGCATTTTAATTCTGCAAATTATTCAACTGTTAGATGTTTGATAATAGGGCTTGCATGACAAGAATGAATGCTTAATCTTAAAACAGTTAGATCACCCTAAACATGTGCAAAGATAAAAATAACTGAAATTAACACACTCGCACATGTGCACTCCTAGGGTACACCCCACTTGGTTGCCTCCGTAAATGGTCATTGAGTATAGGTTATTTTAGAGGTTGCCCTCTTGTCTAAAAGATCATAGTTGCCTAGAAATGGTTGCCTCGAATATTGTTGCCTCGAATAAATGATCTAAGATATCAGGGTTACCGCTAAGACATCCTAACATTGTTTTAGTGACCGTATGTCCCTCTTTCGAATTGACCCTCAAACTCCAACGACGGTGCTACCTAATCACTAATAGTTGGAAAGCATTGTCTAAAGGAAATTAGCATAGAACAATTCTTTTTTCGAGTAGGTAGATTAGTTCTTAGATACTTGCTCATCCAAAACAAAACAAAATTTTCACACTTACACTCCTTTTCAAACGAAGTTTTCAAAAAACACTTCATTACACTCTTGAAGACATTAGCAAGAGTTAAATCGAAGTTAAAACAAAAACTTTTTCAAAACCCACAAACACAAAGAAAACAATTTTGAAAATGATGAGCAAGTACCTAAGAGCCCGTAGATAACTACGGATAGAAAGGATACTAATACCTTCCCTTTATATAATCTAACCCCCGTACTCAAAAATATCTCGAAAAAGGAATTTTTCTATGCTTTTTTCCTTTCGTTGTTGGATAAAATAAAATTCGGTGGCGAATCTTGCTTACCGCGACATTTTGCAAACACAAACGCAAAATGCAAATCAGCATTCCAAAAACAGTCAGTTCTTCCCACCGTATCACAGAACTGGCGACTCTGCTGGGGAGTTAATAAGTGGGGTGTACCTTAGGATTAGTTCATCATAATGTTTTCAATTGCTTGATTTGTATGCTTTATCTTTGTGGGTTTGAATCAGAGTTACTATAGATCCTAACCCGGATCTGGGGATACCTTTTAGGTAAGTAGCAATAGACTGTGAGGGAACTATACGGCGTAGACCGATACGGTTGAAGCAGTAGCTACGTTGGTGTGACACTTTAGTTTGTGCCGATATCCCTTATGACGGAACAAGGAGAATATGGGGCTGCTAAGGGGTCATTAAGCACCAACTGACTTTAGAACCTATAATTGACCAACTTGGTCATAGAAAAGTAGAAGTATGATACACTCATTGAGACCAAACTCTCGTGATGATTTCGGCCACAAGAAAAGGTTGCTAAACTGGAATTATGACCGATCCAGGGTGGTCAGTGATATTGAGATCCTCTAGAACCATGTTACTATTACTAGGACAGGTTGAACCAACTAAACTGAAAGAGGGTAATACCTAAACTCCATGCCAGCCTAAAATCTAAGGGCTACTGTGTGACTTGTGTGCCCTTACCATGTTTTCTATCTGTGAATACTTGTGGTGTGTTTCTATCATGACATCATGCATCATGACATTGCATGCATATTTCATCAGACTAACCCATTTCAAAGACGAAGGGGATTCATCTTTGTTCTGTTTTGTAGGTCATGGCATCTATGCACAGAAATACTATTCGAATCAACTTCGTACAAATCCCTGTTCAGCTTAGAGATTCGGTTGCAAAGGTTCCTGATACTTCTTCTTTTATTAGAAGACATGGTCACCTCCTTGGTTTGGTCACTTCTAAGATGGATGAGCAAATGATGAGTGTCTTGTTCTAGTTCTTTGACCCGCTACATCACTGTTTCACCTTCCCGGACTATCAGTTGGTCCCTACTTTAGAGGAGTTCTCTGATTTACTTGGTACTTCTATTCTATAGCAGACACCATTTACAGGTTGGGAGATAGCTCTTAGGATAGAGGATGTTTCTACAAACTTACATCTGACAAAGGCTGATGTAATGTCTAACTGGGAGACCCGAAGTGGGGTAAAAGGCTTCTTGGCTAAGTTCTTGATTGATCAGGCTCAACAGTTCTGGGAAAGTTTGGACTTCCAAGCATTCGAAGATATCCTGGCACTTATCATCTATGGTTTGGTTCTGTTTCCTAATTCAGATTCTTTCATCGACGTGAACGCGGTCAAGATTTTCATGTCTTGTAATCCAGTGCCCACTCTCTTAGGTGACATTCTGCATGCTCTTTGTGCTCGTACTGCTCGGAAATGGGGAACCCTTATGTGTTGTGCACCATTGCTGGCGAGGTGGTTTATTTCTCACCTCCCCAAATCTATTTTGAAGAACAAGGAAGGTATGGGATGGGCCTACAGAATTATGTCCCTTGCTCATACGAACATCATCTGGAGCACTAAAGACATGGAAGAAGTAGCTGTTATTGACCGGTGTGGAGAATACCCCAATGTTCCTTTGCTTGAAATTAGGGGAGGAATAACCTATAATCCTTGTCTGGCCTTGCGACAGTTTGGGCGAGCCCGAAAGGACGGTCCTCATGAGTTGCTGATTCTGAGCATTGTCTTTGACTTCCAAGGGGATAGTGAGGGACATTACCGCAGGTTCATACGAGTTTTGAATAGGGTTAACAGGTCTGATCCACATGAGTTAGGGATGAAGACCTCTCTTCCGATGGAACCGTATCTCCGGTGGGTTCGAACCCGTGCTCAAAAACTGGGGATGCCATACGAAGTTGTCTTACCGGTAATTGTTGAGAGTACTGATGAAGAAGGAGTTCCTCATACTGTCCTCCATCCATACATGCCTACCGACATTGGGGAATTAAAGAGGTCTTGGATCCAGCTAAGAGAAGAACGGGATACTTACAGAGAGAAGTATCATGAGCAAGAACGGAAGATCCTGAAGCTTACAAGGAAGCTGGAGAATGAGAAGGTCCTCAACGATTATGTCAGTACCAACAGAAAACGACCATGGGAGCGCTGATGTATTTTGCTATTTATAATTTTGATTTACTTTTCATTTTCTCTTTTTGTAACGCCTTAAAGGAATTTGTCAAACATTGTTTCAATTTTTTAATCTAATAAAAGTGTGTTTTATTTTGGTTTACAAATTTGAATCTCCCTAAAGTATTTGAAATCATATCATACGCATTCCATGCACCTCATTACAGGTACCCTTATAGGTATCTTATCTTCTTCGCTGTTTATTTCCGCATCATGTCTGCTGAAACATCCACTGATCAAGCTATCAATGCTCTATAAGCTCAGAACACTCAGTTCCAGGAAATGTTCATGAACCTGGCCAAGGGGAAGAAAGATCTGAAGACTCTTATCTTGAAGGATAAGAAGAAGAAGAAGAAGAAGAAGACAGTCCTCCTGAATATGGGTCACAGGTTGGAAACAGACTACGGGAGGAAGTTGATTTATCTCACTCATCTGGAGGGGGAGAGAACCAGGAAGAGAGAAGGGCTCCTAGCCCTGTTGTTTCTGACAATGAGACTGACTTTGATGAAGACCAGTATCCTCCTGTTGGGGATAGGTATAAGCAACTTGAAGACCGGTTAAGCGCGATGGAGATCCAGAAGATACCTGGGATGGATTTTGGAGATTTGGGTTTGGCATCTGGGGTGGTAATCCCGCACAAGTTTAAAGCACCAGTCTTTGATAAGTACGATGGGGTATCCTGCCCAAAGTTACACCTCTGCTCGTATGTTAGAAAGATTCAACCATATACTGCTGATAGGAACCTCTGGATTCATTTCTTTCAAGATAGTCTTTCAGGGAATCAACTTGAATGGTTCTATCAACTAGAAGGAGCTAGCGTCCGTAACTGGGAGGACCTTGCTGATGATTTTTACAAGCAGTACCAATATAATGCCGACCTTGCTCCCACGCGTACCCAACTTCAGGGTATGTCTATGGGTGCGAGCGAAGGTTTTAAGGACTACGCTCAGAAGTGGAGAGATCTTGCTGGTAGAGTCCAACCCCCTCTGGCTGATAGGGAGTTGGTGGATATGTTTTTGGGGACCTTGTCTGGTCCGTATTTCAACCATTTGATCGGAAGTTCATCGTCTGGTTTCACCGAATTGATTATGATTGGGCAGAGAGTTGAAGCTGGTATCAAGAGCGGCAAGTTACAGAAAGGTGCTTCGTCAAGTACCGAGAAGAAGCCCTTCAAGAAGGAGTCTAGTGCAGTTTATAGCTCTAGGAACCAAAGTCGACCCGAGCGCCGCCAAGCAGTTAATGCGGTGGTTATTTCAAGACCAACTGTTGCCCTACAATGCAACACTCAACAAAGAGCAGAGAGGCCTCAAAGACAGTTTACTCGGCTCAGTATGACTCTATCTCAAATTCTGCCGCAACTATTGAAGACCAACTTGGTGATTCCGAGGGAGGCTCCAAAGAATCCCAACACCACCTCACCGTTGTATAATCCAAACGCCCGCTGTGCTTATCACTCTGATAGCCCGGGGCTGACACCAATAACTGCTGGGCCTTGAAGAGTAAGGTACAAGATCTGATTGATGCTAAGGAGATTGAGTTTGAAGCGCCTGAAAAGCCTAATGTCATGACTGCTCCTATGCCAAATCATGGAGTGAATGTTGTGGATGGTGATGTGTTTGTGATTTCTGTAGAAGACATTTCTACCCCGTTGTTGACTGTGAAGAAGAACCTTCTGTTAGCCGGTTTATTTCCTGGCTGTGGCGAAGGTTGCCGTATGTGTTCCGTCCTACCTACTGGTTTCCATCTATTGAAGTCAGGTGTCCAACGCCTGATGGATAACAAAGAAATTTTGTTTGAGAAAACTTTGGTTCCATTGATTCCTTTTGAAGATGTTTCTATAATCACCATTTCCACCAATTCTTCCGAGGCTTCCTCGAGAAAGCCTGTTAGAATTACATCTGTTCCGAGAATTGCTCCATTGATCATTACTGTTCCTGGACCTATCCCTTACACGTCAGATAAGGCTGTCCCGTGGCACTACGGGGCCGATGTGTATTATCATGGGATTAAACAAGACTTGAAGGATGAAGAGGCTGATACTGATGTCAGCAATATTGTTGGGTCTAGTAAAGTCACTCGAAGCGGAAGACTTTTCTCCCCTGAGATCTCTCCACCAATTGTTCAGAAGCCTATTGTTATTACACCTGCCAGTACATCTGTTACTGTCCCTGTTCAAGTTCCAATCCTTACCCCTGTCACCGAGTCATCCGATACTCGGGGCAAAGGGATCACCGGTGAGCCTGCCCGGACGAAGGCACCGAGGAAGATTACTGTTGAAGCCTCTAGATAGGAGATAGAGGAAATTTTAAAGATCATCAAGAAAAGCGAATACAATGTAGTCGAATAGCTGGGGCAAACCCCGTCGAAGATCTCTATGTTGTCCTTATTGCTATGCTCAGAGACCCATGCTAAGGCTCTGATTGCTTTCCTAAAAACCGCGCACGTGCCCCAGGAAACATCTGCTGACCAGTTCAAAGATTGTGTGGCTAGTTTAACTGCTGATAATGGTTTGGGTTTCTCTGATGCAAACTTGACTGCTAAGGGGAAGAATCACAATGATGCTCTACATGTTTCAATCGAGTGTAGGGGCACTACCTTAGCTCACGTATTGGTGGATATTGGGTCCTCGTTGAATGTTTTACCCAAGAAAGCATTAGGCCAGTTAGACTGTGAAGGGATAGTGCTGAAACCGAGTAACATTGTGGTTAGGGGCTTTGACGTGTCCAGGAGGATGGTACATGGAGAGGTGGATATTACAGTTAAGGTTGGTTCTCAGATTTTCGCATCTACATTTTATGTGATGGACATTCGGCCATCTTATTCTTGTTTGCTGGGTCGCCCATGGATTCACAAAGTTGGGGTAGTAACTTCTACGCTCCACCAGATGCTGAAATACCCAGTGAACGGAAAAATTGTTACGGTACGAGGAGAAGAGGAGTACATGGTGAGCCACTTCAACTCTTTCCGGTATGTGGAGATGGACGGGGAGTTCATTGAGACCCCGTGTCAACATTTTGAAGAAGTCCCCCAGATGCTAGTATCAACTGAAACTATTACTGAAGATCCTCCAATGAAGATGGCTTCCCTCAAGGATGCCCGGGCTGTTATTGAGAAAGGTGGGTGTGCGAATTGGGGCCAACTCCCTGACTTTGCACATAAGACTGACATGTTTGGTTTGGGTTTCACTGCAGAAGCTCAAAGGGTCGTTCGGCATGCGCGGATTGGAAGACCTCCCCTGTGTATTACTAATCCTGAAGTGAATATGATTGAAGACGATGATGAAGAGTCAGAGTTTGACAATTGGATTTACCCGACCACCGACGGCGGACTAAGAAATTGGACGGCAAAGGACCTCGTGCCAATTTCTTTTATTACACAGTAATGAGACTTTTGTTTTGAGTTTTGTAACAGACAATTTTAAACTTTACGGCCCGGTGCCTTAACCAAGACACCGTGGCTTTGTTTGAGGGCTTATTATGTGTCATTTCCATATATCATTAATAAAAACATTGGACGTTTTCTTGCATTACAAATTTTGCGCTCTTTGTTTTTGTTTTCTATCTTGCAAAATAGCTATTTTACACACACTCACATATACAGGTCTACATCCACTCTGGATCCCACTGATAACGACTCTGCTACTTCCGGTTATGACTTCGAAAGTCCGATCAACCAAGCCGAGGACGAAGGTGAGGATGATTGTGAAGTGCCTGGTGAACTTGCTAGACTGTTACTTCAGGAAGAGAGGGCCATACAGCCACTTGAAGAGCCAGTGGAAAAAGTGAATCTAGGTACAAAGGAAGACAAGAAAGAGGTCAAGATTGGTGCAAATATGGAGCCCAATGTTAAGTAACGATTGATTCAGATGCTGCGTGACTATGTTGAGATCTTTGTCTGGTCTTATGAAGATATGCTTGGGTTGGATACTGATATCGTGCTTCACCGATTGCCTACTGTTGTACCCCAAAATTTGCCCTCCCATATTCTTCAAGATTTGTCAAGATCAATCTTCAAATGCTTCAAGATTCCTCAAGGGTTGCACAGTCAAACCATCTCCTAAGCCAGTCAAAATTAGGGTTTTGGTTGTTGCAAGAAATTTGAGGTTTTCAATGGCTCAACCAAGTCCCATAGGCTTACATACATTATCAAGCATCCATATGTCAAGTTGCAAGACTCATAGTGGCAAATTGCACAGTCAAAAGTCTCATTTGCTCCACAACCAACTGCAGGGGTAAAATGGTCATTTTACAGTCAAAAGTCAAAAAATTTGGTCAACATCTTATTTTGAAGCCACAATCATCATTTGATCAATTCTTGATCATGATTCCACAAGAATGGCTCAAAAATCATGAAGATGCAAAAGTTTCCATTTTTGGACAGTTGAAAAGTCAACTGTAACTTGACCAATGCATAACTTTTTCATGGTTCATCAGAAAAATCCCATCCAATGCTCATTTTGAAGGGGATGAAATTTCCTACAACTCATCTTCACACTCCAAGTCCAAGAAATGCTCTCACAAAAAGTTATCAATTTCTACATTATAGGTCATTTTCAAAAGTCAACAAAAAGGCATTTTAGGTCAAAGACCATAACTTGAGATTGGTAAATCCAAATGACATGTGACCAAAGGAATTGGTTAGAGGACTTTAAGACCTTTCCAAAATGTCCAAGAACATGTTCATATGATCAAAATTGAGCAAGATATGCATTGGAGAAGTTGGGAAATTTTTTGTGAAATGGAAAAAGTCAACTATCCTTGAAACTTCAATTTTTGACAAAAGGGCCCACTTTCTTCCACTTGATTCAGCCTTGTCATGCCACCCACGTGTCCCATGATTAATTTCAAGATCAAACATTTATTTTTCCATTTTATTTAATTTTTATTGATTTAATTCATTTTAAATCCATAATAATTCAAATAAAATCAAAAAATTAATGGAATGGCATCTTGGTGACTTGAATAACTTTTATGTGTCATGTGCCAGCTAACAATTTCGTGCCAAGCCTTTTGGTGCACAAAATCTTGAATTTGAACCAAATATGGAAGATTCTTTAATGGTGGTCAACCAAGATCTCAAGGCTTCAATGCACAAGGTTAAGGCTCAGCTGCTGACCTAATTTCATTCACACATACATAAGCAAGCGTGTCAAACCTAATTCACAACCTAGAGAGTGCACAAACGGCCAGAGCAAAAGTGAAAAAATTGTCAAAAAGTGTGAGGTCAAAAACAGTATTGCAAGCACTTTCAGACCAAAAGGAGAACATGACATCCTTCCTTGCCATCCCTTGAAGCCAAAGCGACCACAAACGCATCCTAAGACCACCTATCAAGCACTGTAAGTATTCACAAAGTCACCCCTGTACACGAAACGTGAACTCTCTATTCTTGCATTGTTTCTCAAAAATGCTAGCATATTCATACTCCTTGTTTGATTTCTAACGTAACTGCATTATTCAATTCCATTTTTATGCCTTGTATGACAATACCCGTGCCTAGGGTTTGTATATGTTGTTTTTAGGCGTTTTGTTTTCAGGAGAAATCAGGACAAACAATAAGCATAGATGTGATCAGGAGACATGGACGATCCTGACCATGGGTTTGGATAGCGTTTTTGAAGCCTAAGGATGATTTTAGGAAAGGGCCTACGGAACTTCCTGCGGATAAAAATCCGCAGGTAACTGAACCAGAGATTTGGAGAAGACGACCACATGTCGTTCTCCCATTCGTCCGTTTAAAATAATCGCGCGCTTTTTTTTTTCCAGGCATTGTGCTGATTTACTAATATAATAATCACTTCTTATTATTATATCAATTGAAACAGTTGGCTCGGTTGGTTAAGGCGTGCAAGCATAATCCCTTGGGACCTGGGTTCGAATCCCAGGTCCCCCAAATAATTATTTCATATTTTGCTTAACTTGATCTCATGCAGGCGCTTAAACGTGTTCCATCATACACCCCATCCATCCAAACGCCAGGTGGCTGGCAAGGAAAATCCAATGGCCAAAAGGTGATGACTACCCTATTCCTGGTCAACCAGCGCCCCAGACAATTCCAAAAGTCAAACAAGGCTGGCTGGTTAATGGGCTTCACAATTCCAAATTCACCCCCAATGTTGGCCCAGCACCCATGGTTTTTTTTTCCTTTTCTTTTTTTTTTCTTTTATTCTCTTTAATAATCATTATTAGTATTATTTAATTAATTAACAAATTAACATTTTCTCAATAAAATTCAGAAAACCAAAAAAATCATTTTTTAATTTCAATTACTTTTTTTGTAAATAAATTCTAAATATAATTAACTTAGTTTAATTAGAATAATTTTAATCTTTTTTTTTACAATAAATAAAACAAATTTAGACTTAGGTTTTTTTCTTTTGATACTTTTAATTTCTTTTTTTATTTTATTTCATTAAAAACATAAAAAACACAAAAACATTTTTTATTTTAATAAGTTAATTAATTAGTAATTAGGCTTAATTTCATTAATTGCAAAAAAAGGACAAAAATTCAATTCTCTCTCAAAAAAAGGGTCAAAACCCTCATGACGCCCCGATTTAATTCTTTCGCGCGCATGTTTATTTTAATCCATTATATTTATGTATCTGCTCCGGAAATGTAATAATTAATTAGAACTTTATTGCTTTCTTTTAATATTCTTTCATTTTTATTTTCCAAACGGGTTTTGTTTTTGGCGATGTATATACATGCGCCTTGTAATAGCTAGGTTTACCTTTTCCGCACTTTATTTTCCGCACTCTTAACTGTTAAATATGCATGAAAGACTTGTATGAAATAAAACCAATATGTAGCTCACAAATACATGTTCAAAGATAAATATAAACTGAAACAACACACATGCACATGCCACTCCTAGGGTACGCCTCATTGGTTGCCTCGAACGTGGTCGTCAAGTATAGGGTGTTTTAGAGGTCGCCCTCCTGTCTAAGATCCAGTTGCCTCGAAACGGTTGCCTCGGATAAAAAGGATCTAGGACATTAGGGTTACCGCTAAGGTGTCCTACTATTGCTTTGGTGACCACACATGTCCCTCATAATCGAATTGACCCGAATAGCTCCAACGACGGTGCTACCTACTTCTCAATAGTGGGATAGTACTGTCTAAAGGACTCTTACACAACCTAATTCCTTAGAGTAGGTAGATTTCTCCCGGGTACTTGCTCTTTCAAAAAACAAAAACAACTTTTCGCACCTATGCTTTCAAAAAGTTTTCAAACAAATACTTCATACACTCTTGAGGACTGATACAAGAGTTACCTAGAAGTCTTTCAAACTAAACTTTTTTCAAACCCACACACACTTAAAAAGCAAACAAATTTTGAAAACATAAGAGAAAGTACCTAAGAGCCCGTGGATAACCACGGATAGAAAGGGTGCTAACACCTTCCCTTTCTATAAATCTACCTCCCGAACCGAGAAACATTCTCAAAGAAGGAATTTTGCTGTGCTTTTGTCCTTTCCATGTTGGAGAACATAAAAGACGGTGGCGACTCTTGCTTACCGCGACATTTCGCGAACCAGCTTAAAAAACAGTCAGTTCTATTTCCACCGATCACAGAATTGGCGACTCTGCTGGGGAAAAATAAAAGTGTGGTGTACCTTAGGATTAGACCACTCTTGTTTTCAATTGCTTGATTTGTTTGCTTTAAATATTGTGGGCCTGTCTTGGAGTTTCATAGATCCTAACCCGGATCTGGGGAATACCTTTTAGAAAGTAGCAACAAACTGTGAGGGAACTGTGCGGGGTATACCGACACGGTTGAAGCAGTTTGCTACGTTGATGTGGCACTTTGGTGAGTACCGGTAACCCTTGAGTCAAGTCAAGGAGAGTACGGGGCCGCCGCGTGGTGTCGTGAAGCATCAACTGACCTTAGGAACCTTACTTGACCATCATGGCCTCTTTAGGGTAGTGAGATGACCGACTTTGGTGCAGTCTGAAGTTGGTAGATACTCGATACTACACTCATTGAGGTTTGTTTTCTTGGAATATTTTGATCGCCAGTTCAGTGGCTAAATCAAAACAATGAACACAGAAAACAACCCAATGATATTGAGATCCTTAGAACCTGGTTACTTTTGATAGGACAGGTTTTGAGCCCACCAACTTCAAGAGGGTAGTACCTAGACTTCATGCTGGCCTAAACTCTAAGGGCTGTCTGGTGTGACTTGTATGCCTTATCATGTTTGCTTTTTGTGAATACTTGTGGTGTATCCTTATCATAACATCATAGCATCATACAGCATCATATGCATTTACTAACCACTTCAAGGGTTCGAATCTTCATCTTTGTTCTTGTTTTGTAGGACATGGAAACTATCCGTAGAAAGATAATTCAGGTCAACCTTGTGAGGATCCCTCCTCAGCTTAAGGAGCTTACATCCAGGATTCCCGAGAACTCTTCCTCCAGTTCTTTGACCCCTTGCACCATTGTTTTACTTTCCCGGATTATCAATTGGTGCCTACTTTGGAAGAGTTTTCTCAGCTTCTGAAGGTTCCCATTCTCAGTCAACTACCCTACAACGGTACGGAAAGGGAACCAAAACTTGAAGAGGTTGCTAAAGTATTATGCCTACAACCATCTAACATCAAGGGACATTGGGAAGTTAGAAGTGGTATCAAAGGATTCTTGGAAAAGTTCCTGTTTGAGAAGGCCCAAGAATGTTGGAATTCCCTTGACCTACAAGCCTTTGAAGAAGTTGTGGCACTCCTTGTCTATGGGTTGGTGTTGTTCCCGAATCCAGATCAGCTTATAGATATCAATGCTGTCAAGATCTTCATGTCCAAGAATCCAATACCTACGTTGCTTGGGGACATCCTTCACTCATGTTACACTCGAACCATGAGAAAAATAGGTGTTCTCATCTGCTGCACTCCTCTCCTGGCAAGGTGGTTTATTTCGCACCTTCCACAATTCGTTTTGAAGAACGAGCGGGGTTTGAGATGGTCACAACGATTAATGACTCTTACACATGCTGATATACATTGGTGTTCTCGATCCAGAGAAAATGTCACTATCATTGATCATTGCGGAGAGTTTTCTAATGTTCCTTTACTTGGAATCAGAGGGGGCATTACTTACAACCCGTGTCTGGCTTTGAGACAGTTTGGATATGCTCGGAGGGATGGCCCTCATGACATGTTGATTCCTGACATAGTTTTTGACTTCGACAACGATGCACAAGGACTTCGCCAGAGGTTTATCAGAGCTTGGAGGATGCCCAACATGGTAGATAGTAAGACACTGGGGCACAAGAATTCCATCCCCCTGGAGCCTTATCTCAAGTGGGTATGAGCACGCTCCCAGAAGCTGGTAATGCTATATCCTCATGTTCTCCCTATGATCAAAGAGCCAGTTGTGGAAGGAGAGGTGCCATACACCATTCAACATCCTGACATGCCAACATCTTGGGAAGAAATGCAAAAGAGCTGGATCCAACTCAAGGAAGAACGAAATTCTCTTGAAACCAGTCTACATGCCAGTGAGAAGAAGGTCTTGGAGCTCACCCGTCTACTCCATGAGGAAAATACCCTCAACACCTACATTGCTCCAAAGAGGATGCGCAGTGTCTTTTGGGATTAATTATTTTGTAATGTTTTGCCCATGAGGCCCTGATGTACTGAACAGATTATTTCTTAATACAATGTGTGTTCCTTTTTTGTCTACAACAAATTTGAATTTTCGAACCCTTGAATGCATTGCATAAATAGCATATCATGCATCATGTGCATAACAGGTACTCTTTTTCTACAGGTTGCTTAATCTTCTTCTTTGTTTATTTCAGCACTCACTCACTCAATCATCATGAATCCTGAACCTACTACTGAACAAGCTATCAAGGCCCTCCAGGCCCAGAACGCCCAGTTCTAGGAGCTGGTCATGAGCTTAGCCCAAGGGCAACAGGAGTTGAAGACTCTGCTCTTGAAGGAGAAGAAGAAAAAGAAAAAGAGGACTGTGTTGTTTAACACTGGACGGAGGTTTGGGAATACACTGCAGAATGAGGCTGATCAGGCTACTTCCTCTGCAGGGAAGGACAGCCCACAAGGGAGAGAGGTTCCTAGTCCTGTGGTCTCCGACAACGAGACAGACTTCAACGATGAACAGTACCCTCCTGCTGAGGACAGGTAGAAACAACTGGAGGACCGGTTAAATGCTATGGAGATTCAACGTGTGCCTGGGTTGGATTTCGGAGATCTAGGTTTATCTTCTAGGGTGGTGATCCCGCACAAGTTCAAGGCACCTGCCTTTGCGAAGTATGATGGGGCTTCTTGTCCTAAGCTGCACCTCTGTTCTTATGTAAGGAAGATCCAACCTTACACTGCAGACAAGAACCTATGGATCCATTTCTTCCAGGATAGCCTTTCAGGGGCTCAACTCGAATGGTTCTATCAGCTGGATGGAGCCAGTATTCGAAACTGGGAGGACTTGGCTACTGCATTTTATAAGCAGTATCAGTACAATTCCGATCTCGCTCCTACGCGTACCCAACTCCAGGGTATGTCACTAGGAACAGGTGAAGGTTTTAAGGAGTACGCGCAGAAATGGAGAGACCTGGCTGGAAGGGTGCAGCCACCGTTGACTGACCGTGAACTCGTGGACATGTTCTTGGGGACCCTGTCTGGTCCATTCTTTAATCACCTGATTGGTAATTCCTCTGCTGGGTTTACAGACCTGATCCTGACTGGTGAGAGGATCGAAGCTGGTATCAAATCGGGGAAGATACAGAAAGGTGCCTCCTCGAGTACTGAAAAGAAGCCCTTCAAGAAGGAAGCTAGTGTTGTGTATGGTCCAAGGAGACAGAACAAACCGGAAGGCCGCCAAGCTGTCAACACGGTGGTAATTTCAAAGCCTGCTGCTGCTCCTCAGCAGTATAACCAACCAAGGGGGGAGAGACCCAAAAGGCAGTACACTTGGCTTAGTATGACCCTGTCTCAGATATTGCCGCAACTGTTGTCAACCAATCTGGTAACTGTCAAAGAAGCTCCGAAGGTAGTGAACACAACCTCTCCAAAGTACAACCCCAACGCCCACTGTGCTTATCACTCTGATAGCCCGGGGCATACTACCGATGATTGTTGGGCTCTAAGGAATAAGGTTTAGGACCTTATTGATGCTAAGGAAATACAGTTCGAGGCGCCCGAAAGGCCCAATGTTGTGACTGCTCCCATGCCCCAGCATGGAGTGAATGTTGTGGAAGAAGACTCGTATGTAGCCTCTGTGGATGAGATTGTTACTCTGTTATTGACTGTCAAGAGGAACCTGTTACTAGCCGGTTTATTTCTGGGATGTAGTAAAGGTTTCCTTCTTTGTGCTGTTTCACCTGCTGGTTGTCCTTTGCTGAAGTCAGGCGTCCAAAACCTGATGGATAGCAAAGAGATCTTGTTCAAGAAGATTGATGTTCCTGCTGTCCCTGCTGAAGAAGTTTCAATTGTCACTATTTTCAATAACCCTCCTAAGGCTCCCTCAAAGAAGCCTGTCAAAACCATGTCTGTACAGAAGATTGCTCCTATCATCATCACTGTTCCGGGGCCCATCTCCTATAAATCTGACAAAGCTGTCCTGTGGCACTATGGGGCAGATGTTTATGTTCTGGGAGTAAAACAAGAGTTTGATACTAGTACCGGTGTCAGCAACATCACCGGGCCTGCCAAGGTTACTCGTAGTGGTAGGCTGTTCTCACCAGATATTGCGCCACCAGTTATTCAAAGACCTCTTGTCATCACACCTGCAAGTGTGCCTGCTTCCCTTCCTGATCAAGTTCCTATTTCTACCCCTGCTGCCGAGTCATCTGACGCTCGGGGCAAAGGGATTGCTACTGATGTGCCTGCCCGGACGGAGGCACCGAAGACCAGTGTTGAAGCTTCCAAGCAAGAGATGGAAGAGATTCTCAAAATTATCAAGAAGAGTGATTTCAATGTAGTTGAGCAGCTGGGGCACACCCCCTCTAAGATCTATATGCTATCACTGTTGTTGTGTTCAGAGGCCCATGCCAAGGCCCTGATTTCCTTCCTGAAGACGGCCCACGTGCCACAAGAAATGTTTGCTGATCAATTTACCGATTGTATGGCCAACCTGACTGCTGATAACGGGTTGGGTTTCTCTGACGCCGATTTGACTGCCAAGGGAAAGAACCATAACGACGCCCTGCATGTCTCCATTGAATGCAGGGGAACTACTCTCGCCCATGTGTTGGTAGACACCGGTTCTTCGTTGAATGTATTACCCAAGAAGGCCCTAGACAGGTTGGATTGTGAGGGTTTAGAGCTCAAGCCTAGTAACATTGTTGTTCGGGCCTTTGACGGTTCGAAGAGGATGGTACATGGCGAAGTTGACATTCCAATCAGGGTTGGTTCTCAAGTTTTTGATTCTACTTTCTATGTGATGGACATCCGACCATCCTATTCTTGCTTGTTGGGTCGTCCTTGGATCCACAAGGCTGGAGCTGTGACCTCCATATTACATCAGAAGCTTAAGTACCCGGTCAGAGGGAAGATCGTAATAGTTCAAGGGGAAGAGGAATATATGGTCAGCCACCTTAACTCGTTCCGGTACGTAGAGATGGATGGGGAGTTCATTGAAACCCCCTTTCAACACTTTGAAGAGGTGCCCCAGACATTGGCAGCGGCAGAGACTGTGATTGGTAATTCTCCTTTGAAGATGGCTTCCTTAAAGGATACCCGGGCTGTGATTGAGAAGGGTGAGTGTGCAAACTGGGGCCGACTTCCTGATTTCACTCCAAAGACTGACAAATTTGGCTTGGGTTTCACTGTAGAAGCTCAGAAGGCTGTTCGCAAGGCAAGGATTGGAAGACCTCCTGTATTCATCACCAACCCGGGAATAAATGATATTGAAGACGAAGTGGAGGAATCCGAATTTGACAGCTGGATCTACCCAACAACCGACGGTGGACCAAGCAACTGGACTGCCAAAGACTTCACACCTATTACTTTTGTCACTTAGTAATGAACTCCTTTGTTTTAGATTTGTAAGGAACAATAATTTGAAACTTTATGGCCCGATGTCTTACCCGGGGCACTGTGGTTTCATCTGTGAGGGCTTGTTATTTGTCACTTTCATATATCATAATAAAAGCATTGGACGTTTTTTACATTTCAAATCTTGCGCTCCTTTTCTTTCTTTATATATTGCAAAACAGTTATATTTACACACACTCACCTATACAGGTTCCAATCCACTCTGGATCTCACTGGTAACGACTCTGCTACTGCCAGTTATGACTTCGAAAATCCAATCAAATTAGCCGAAGACGAAGGTGAAGATGATTGTGAAGTACCTGGTGAGCTTGCAAGACTGCTACTCCAGGAAGAGAGGGCCATTCATCCACATGAAGAGCCAGTGGAAACGGTAAATCTGGGTACTGAGACAGACAGAAAGGAAGTCAAGATTGGTGCCAATCTAGAGCTCAGTGTGAAACAACGGTTGATTCAGATGTTGCATGATTACGTGGAAATCTTTGCCTGGTCTTACGAAGACATGCCTGGGTTGGATACCGACATTATGGTTCATCACCTGCCTACCAAGGAAGAATGCCCTCCGGTAAAACAGAAAGTCCGCCGTATGCGTCCAGAGATGTCCGAGAAAATCAAAGTTGAGGTTATGAAACAATTTGATGCCGGGTTTCTAGCAGTGACTTCTTACCCTCAGTGGGTTGCCAACGTGGTTCCAGTGCCGAAGAAGGATGGTAAGGTTCGAATGTGTGTTGATTACAGGGATTTGAACAGGGCGAGCCCTAAGGATGATTTCCCTCTGCCTCATATCGACGTCCTGGTTGACAATACTGCTCAGCATAAGGTATTCTCCTTCATGGACGGCTTCTCCGGTTATAATCAAATCAAGATGGCTCCTGAAGACATGGAGAAGACCACTTTTGTTACTCAGTGGGGCACCTTTTGCTACAAGGTCATGCCTTTTGGATTGAAAAATGTTGGGGCAACCTACCAACGTGCCATGGTTGCTTTGTTTCATGACATGATCCATCATGAGATAGAAGTATATGTCGACGATATGATTTCAAGGTCCCCAACTGAGGAGGTACACCTTGACCATCTACAGAAGCTGTTTGACCGTCTGAAGTTGTACAAGCTGAGGTTGAACCCGAACAAGTGCACCTTTGGGGTGAGATCTGGAAAATTGCTAGGCTTCATCGTGAGCGATAAAGGTATTCAAGTGGACCCTGCCAAGGTGAAAGCCGTACAAGAGATGCCAACTCCCAAGACAGAGAAAGAAGTCAGAGGCTTTCTAGGACGGCTGAACTACATTGCCCGATTCATCTCACATCTAACTGCTACCTGTGAACCAATCTTCAAGCTACTGAAGAAAGATCAAGTAGTACGTTAGAACGATGAATGTCAGGCCGCTTTCGACAGAATCAAAGAGTATCTCCAAGAACCACCCATTCTTATGCCACCGGTTGAAGGGAGACCTCTAATATTATACTTGACAGTACTGGACAACTCAATGGGGTGTGTGATGGGGCAGCATGACGAGTCTGGCCGAAAAGAGCACGCTATTTATTACCTTAGAAAAAAGTTTACCGACTGTGAGACCCGATACTCACTGCTCGAGAAAACTTGCTGCGCTTTGGTATGGGTTGTTCGTCGGCTGAGACAGTATATGTTGACTCACACTACTCTGTTGATTTCAAAAATGGATCCAATCAAGTACATATTCGAAAAGCCTGCTCTGTCCGGAAGAATAGAAAGATGGAAAATGATCTTGACCGAATATGACATCCAGTACACGACTCAGAAAGCAATCAGGGGAAGTGTATTGGCAGACCATTTGGCACACCAGGCAGTGGATGACTACCAATCTATGAATTTTGAATTTCCAGACGAGAACATCATGGTAGTGACTGATTGTGAAGTACCTGGACCGGATGAAGGACCTGAGGAAGGATCCCGATGGTCTATGCACTTTGACGGAGCCTCAAACGCTTTGGGTAACGGTATTGGCGCCCTGATCATATCCCCTAAAGGCACTCATACTCCACTTACCGCCCGACTATGTTTCAACTGCACCAACAACATGGCGGAGTATGAAGCATGCATCATGGGTCTTCAAGCTGCAATCGACTTAAGGATTAAGTTTCTGAGTGTCTTCGGAGATTCCGCTCTCGTGATCAATCAGATCAAAAGCGAGTGGGATACGAAACACCCAAATCTTATTCCTTACAAAGAGTATGTGTTGACATTGATCCCCCATTTCGAGGAGATAACTTTTGAACACTTCCCAAGAGAGGAGAATCAGTTGGCGGATGCGCTAGCTACGATGTCTTCCATGTTCAAAGTCAAATTGGACAACGAGGCTCCCCGGATCATTATCTGGAAATTGGATGAACCTGCACATTGCTGTGATCTTGAGGCTGAAGTGGTAACTGAAAAACCTTGGTCTCATGAAGTGAAGAGGTACCTGGAAGCTCAAGAATACCCCGAGGGTGCATCTGTCAACGACAAGAAGTTCCTGAGAAGATTCGCTGCAAAGTTCTTCCTCAGCAATGGCATTCTATACAAGCGAAACCATGATTCAACCTTACTGCGTTGTATGGATAAAACTGAAGCAGAAAAGATCATGGCAGAGCTACATGAAGGTACCTTCGGAACACACTCCAGTGGACATACCATGGCAAAGAAAATCCTTCGGGCAGGATATTTCTGGTCCACAATGGAAGCCAACTGTTACCAACATTCTCGGACGTGTCATAAATGCCAGATCTATGCTGATAAGGTGCATATTCCTCCAGTTCCTCTGAATGTCTTGACAGCACCTTGGCCTTTTGCAATGTGTGGAATTGATATGATCGGCGAGATCAGACCTACGACATCCAACGGGAATCGCTTCATCCTGGTAGCGATTGATTACTTCACAAAGTGGGTTGAAGCAGCTTCCTATGCTACTGTAACCAAGAACGTCGTGGCACGGTTCATTCGGCATAACCTGATTTGTCGATACGGTGTACTTGAGAGGATCATTACGGAAAATGGTACCAATCTCAACAACAAGATGATCACTGAGCTCTGCGAGCAATTCAAGATACAGCACCACAACTCTTCTCCCTACCGGCCGAAGATGAATGGGGCTGTAGAAGCGACAAATAAGAATATTAAGAAGATTGTGCAGAAGATGACAGTGACCTACAAAGATTGGCACAAGATGTTACCATTTTCTCTTCATGGGTACCGTACATCAGCACGGACGTCAACAGGGGCAACACCCTTTTCCTTGGTCTATGGCATGGAGGCAGTCTTGCCTATTGAAGTCCAGATACCCTCTCTCCGGATAATGAAGGATGCAGGTTTGGGCGAAGATGACTGGATCCAGACTCGACTTGATCAATTAAATCTAATCGATGAAAAGAGACTCACCGCTAATTGTCATGGTCAAACGTACCAAAAACGGATGATCAGGGCATTTAACAAGAAAGTCAGACGATAAGAGTATCAAGTCGGAGACCTGGTAATCAAGCGCATCATTCTTCCTCAAAGTGATCCCAGGGGAAAATGGACCCCTACGTACGAAGGGCCATTTGTGGTTAAACATGTCTTCTCAGGAGGAGCCATGATTCTAACCACCATTGATGGTGACGACCTTCCTCACCCTGCCAATGCAGACATAGTAAAAAGATACTACGCATGATAAAAGACCCGCTAGGTTGACACACCTAGGCAAAAATAAGGGCTTCTCGGCAAACCAAAAGGGTTCGGGCAAAAATAAGGGATGAAATGAAATAAATCTGTACACCCGGCAAGTCGAAAACCTGAAAAGGCGGCTTGGGCAAAAATGGGTATCCCGATGGACTGAAAACCCGAAAAGGCGGTCCAGGCAAAAGTTAGGGATAAAGCGTAATATTATGTCTCATTGGATCACCCTGCATCCCGAATTCGGTATCAACTATCAGGTTCGGACGGCATCAATCAATCAACTTCATCTTCAACTAAGCAACAAAGTGATGAGACGCTTGAAGACATAAAAGCGATAACAGAGTTGGAACCCAGTGGGACTATTTTCCACATAGCTGTTTTGTTTCCTTTTCACAAAATGTATAAACTCTGTTGTTCGGCGGCGTTCTCTTACTAGGACGTCAGCCTCTTGTACATAAACGCATATTTACAGGCAAATTCAAAAATCAATACAAATCCACTTTTCCAGACAAATTGCCATTTGTTTTTCTTTTTCTGTTTTGTTTTGCAAAGAACGTCCAATGTTCATTTTTGATATATGCATTTGACAATAATTGCTAATCATAAGTATTTGCATGTGAAACAAAGGGCTAATTACAGGTGACATCAGAAACAGGGGCAATAATGAGTTGTCTAAACAATCTAGTTGCTCTGTCCACCAAGGTACCAAGGTAAGTTCAGCTGAAGAATGTAACCAGGATACCTTCACTCCCCGCAGAGTAAGACAAGATTCAGCAGTACTCTCCCCCGAGTAGAGTTGGTCTCCCATCAGCCCTGAAAAGGCACAGTATCTCCAGCAAGTCAGCAACACTCTCCCCAAGCAGAGTTAGTCTACTGTCAGCCTTAAGGAAGTTGATTATCCCCAGAAAATCTCAATATTCCCCGGCGGAGTATACAGATGTTCCTAAGCAAGCATCCCCGGCAGTCTTAATATAAGATTGTTCCCCGGCGGAATACAAGACACCCTAGTGGAGCCACTCCCCAATACAGTCCAAAAAGTTCCCCCAGGAGAGTTGAATTATCCTCCCCAGTAGATTCTGGAAGCTTATCCCGAGTAGATTCTGGAAGCTTATCCCCTGCAGAGTACGAACGCATCTCCCCGGCTTTATTCAAAGGTTATTCCCCACCAGAGCTTATAATTGGGTTATCCTCAGCTAATTACAAAGGAAAGATCGTCCTCGGCGAAATTCTTCCTACCCCCAGCGGAGTTCATCAAATCCTCCAACAAAGCTTATCAATGGTGTGATCGGTGGATTTAGAACTGACTGTTTAACACTGGTTCGTGAAATGTCGCGGAAGCAAGAGTCTCCACCGTCTTTTATTTTCTCCAACATGGACAGGACAAAAGCACAGCAAAATTCCTTATGAGAATGTTTCTCGGTTCGGGAGGTAGATTTATAGAAAGGGAAGGTGTTAGCACCCTTTCTATCCGTGGTTATCCACGGGCTCTTAGATACTTGCTCTTATGTTTTCAAAATGTTTGCTTTTCAATAGTGAGTGGGTTTGAAAAAGTTTCTTTGAAAGATTTCTGAATAACTCTTGTATCAGTCCTCAAGAGTGTTTGAAAAATTATTTTGAAAGCTTTTTGAAAGTGTCGGTGTGAAAAGTATTTTGTTTTGTTTTTTAGAGAGCAAGTATCCATGAGTCATCTACCTACCCTAAGGAATTAGGCTGTGTAAATGTCCTTAAGGTAGTGCCATCCCACCATTAAGAGGTAGGTAGCACCACCGTTGGAGGTGTTCGGGTCAATTCGAGTGTAGGGATAATGTGTTCACCGAAGCAACAGTTAGGACACCTTAGAAGCTACCCTTATGTCCTTGATCCATTTTTTTAATCCGAGGCAACCGTTTCGAGGCAACTATTCCGAGGCAACTGTTCTGAGGCAACCGTTTTGAGGCAACTGGATCATGGATATAAGGACTTACTAAAACGTCCTATACTTGACGACCACATTTCGAAGGCAACAGGTGAGGCGTACCCTAAGAGTGGTGTGTGAATTTGTGTGTTGTTTTCAGTTTAACAGTTATCTTTGATCATGGCATTGTGAGCTACGCTTGTTTTTAATTAACCATACATTCTTTCATGCAATTTAGAATTTAGGAGTGCGGAAAATTAAAAGCGGAAAGATAAAAGCTACGCTATTACAAGGCGCGGGTCTATACATCGCCAAAATACAAAGACCCGTTTTTGATAAAAATGCGGAAAGTAAAAAGAAAAGTGATAAACCTAATTACTATTACATCCTTGAGCAGTTACATAATATTCAAAAAGAAAATAATGCGCGAAATAGAAATTAAAATTGAATGTCCGAGGGTTTTGACCCTTTGCTTGAAATTAAATTAAATTAAAGTCTAATTATTATTTAATTAAAGAAAGAAATTGTTTTTTATGTTTTTTGTATTTTATGAAATAAAGAAAATTAAAATTAAATGGGAACCCTAATTCTAGATTATTTTTAGTTATTAAAGAAAATATTCAAGTTAACCTAATTTACGCTAATTAATTAATTTACATGTTTATTTACAAAAATAAATAGTAATTAACAATAATAATAAATAATGAGAAAAATGATTTAATTAAGAAAAAGATGAAAATGTCAAAAAACCCTAATTCTAGATATTTTTTATTTATTAAATAAAAAGATTGAATTAAAACCTAAATTAACTAAATTAATTATTAACATTTATTTACAAAAATATTTTAATAGTGAAATTAATAATAATTAAATATAAAACATTTTTTTGGTTTCTGATTTTTTATTATGAAAATTAATTATTTGTGAATTGACAAAACAATTAAAAAGAATTAAAAAGAATTATAATTAAAAAAGAAAATAAAATTGAAAAGATGCAAACCAAGGGGGTATCAGGCCCAAGGGGAGGTTTTTTGAAGTAATTTTGGCCCAAGAGACAAGGCCTGGTTTGACTTTTCTGATCATGCATGTGAGGCTTGACTAAGGTACACCCTGGAATTCACGTTATGGCCTTCAAATTGTACCTTGAAGCCATTGGCAGGCTAGCGTAAGAGCGTGTATGGTGGAACGTTGAGAGTACGCTGCATGTGAGCACGTTAAAACAAAAATTATGCAATATGTGGGGGACCTGGGAATCGAACCCAGGTCCCTATACCTGCAAGACACCTCATCAGCCAACTAAGCCAGGAAACACGCTTGTTATATGGATAGACAAAAAATATAATATACAAACAACAATGGTCAGTGGTATAAGACAAAAAGCGTGCCAGATGTTTGAACCTCCCAATAGCGTAAGGCCACGTCCATCTTCTTCCTTGTTTTCCCTGCAATTATAAAACAAGTAGCGGGGGTTTTAAACCCCCACTAAGTACAACAATGAATAATAGCGAATAGAAGAGGAGGAAGCATAAATTGAGCGCGAGTAGTTCATTTGATTCGTCTTGCTGCAATGATTCTATCCATATAGATTTGGAAGTCTAATTTTCCCATACAAGGAAAGCCCTAATTTGGATGTTCTGAAACCCTAGGTTTCATCCATGGTGAATTTCGATTCATGGGGCTATAATCCAATTGAATGGTACCAACAGCTTCAGAAGATCCCTATGAGCATGAATCAATCCAAAAAAAAATGTTAAAAGCGCATGAATGATGATATACGAATTTAGAAAATATAGCAAACCGTGTAGTCTATGTTCTTGGATTCTTCACGTGTTGGGATTGATTCTTGATGCAAAAAGACTCCTAGCAATGCCAGTAATGCAATGGAAACATTTTGAGGCCTTGAATTAGCCTGCAAATACGATTTCAGATTCCAAGTTTTTGTTGAAAAGTTGCAAATTGGTTATGAGTTTTTGAGCAGCTTTCCGTGTATGCTTGAGTAGGGTTTCACTCAGCCTTTGTATGTGAGCGAAATTAGGTCAAGAAACAAGCCCATAAGTCCATGAATTAATGTTTTGAATCTTTGATTTTCATCATATATTTTTCAATCTTTTTTCATGAAAATCTTGCCAAATGTGGATGATCTTGTCCCCTTGAGATGATGCACGAAATCTTTAGCATATAATGAGTGTATTTGCTGCATAAAAATATTTGAAAAAGCATTATTTGATATTTTCTCATAATTAAATCTAATTAAATGAATTAATAAGAATAAAAAGTCAATTAATTAATTAAAAATAAGAAAATAAATCCTTTTAAGCTCAATGGGTCGTGCATAGGCTTTGGGTAATGATTCAAGGAATTATTTGAGGCCCATTAGCAATTTTGGAGTGTTTTAGGCAAAGTTGACTTTTCAAAATTCCCAAAAATTTCCCAACTTCTCCAATGCATATTTTGCTCAATTTTGAAGTTATGATCATGTTCTTGGACATTTTGGAAAGGTCTTGAAGTCCTATAACAAATTCCTTTTGTCCCATGTCATTTTGATTTACCAATCCCAAGTTATGGTCTTTGACTTAAAGTGCCTTTTTGTTGACTTTTGAAAATGACCTATAATGTTGAAATTGATAACTTTTTGTGAGAGCATTTCTTGGACTTGAAGTGTGAAGATGAGTTGTAGGAAATGTCATCCTATTAAAAATGAGCTTTGGATGGGATTTTTCTGATGAACCATGAGGAAGTTATGCCTTGGTCAATTTGCAGTTGACTTTTCAACTGTCCAAAAATAGAAACTTTTGCATCTTGAGACTTTTTGAGCCATGCTTGTGGAATCATGATCAAGAATTGATAAAATGATGATTGTGGCTTCAAAATAAGATGTTGACCAAAATTTTTGACTTTTGACTGTCAAATGACCATTTTGCCCCTACAGTTGACTGTGGAGCAATTAGGGTTTTTGACTGTGCAATTTGATGCTGTGAGTCTTGAAACTTGACATATGGATGCTTGACAATGTATATGGGCATATGGGACTTGATTGGACCCTTGGAAACCTCAATTTCTTTGCAAGAAACAAAACCCTAATTTTGACTGTGTTAGGAGGCAATTGGACTGTGCAACCCTTGAGAGATTTTGAACTATGATCTTGCCAAATCTTGAAGAATATGGGAGGGCAAATTTTGGGGTACAACAGTTGCCCCTGTTCAATCTTCTTAAACCTGAGGATGTAGATTGGCTGGCGTGCCTTTCGTAATCCGAAGGTGGAAGATGATTGAACACTAGAGTGCCCAGAAATTTGCACTCACATAGTAGAATGTCAACGGTGTGATGGTGGGAATGGGCTTACAGATGCCATTTTGGAAAGAGGATGGATGGGAGGATGGGCTTATAGATGCCATCTGGAAGTGTGACGGAACTTTGTCGGGAATGGGCTTATAAATGCCATTTGGAGACTGTCGGTATGTGGATGGGCTTATAGATGCAATCTAGGTGTCGATCGCGTAAGAGACTCCTTAGAGAGAACTTACGTACCTGAAAAAGAAAGATAATTTCCTGGCCTGTTACAGGGGTTGATCTTCAAACTCTTCATGTAGATGTGCCCTGGCGGGATACAGGTATCGAATCTTCAATCAATTACTCACAGATGTGCCCTGGCTAGATACAGGAGTTGAATCTGGAAAATAGTCGTCAACAGATACACCCTGGAAAGATACAGGAATCGGATCTTCAAACTCTTCAAACGTGCCCTGGCAAGATACAGGAATCGAGTCTGGAATTAGTCGTCAACAGATACACCCTGGCAAGATACAGGAATCGGATCTTCAAACTCTTCAGACGTGCCCTGGCAAGATACAGGAATCGAGTCTGGAATTAGTCGTCAACAGATACACCCTGGCAAGATACGGGAATCAGATCTTCAAACTCTTCAGACGTGCCCTGGCAAGATACAGGAATCGAGTCTGGAATTAGTCGTCAACAGATACACCCTGGCAGGATACAGGAATCGGATCTTCAAACTCTTCAGACGTGCCCTGGCAGGATACAGGAATCGAGTCTGGAATATAGTCGTCAACAGATACACCCTGGCAAGATACAGGAATCGGATCTTCAAACTCTTCAGACGTGCCCTGGCAGGATACAGGAATCGGGTCTGGAATTAATCGTCAACAGATACACCCTGGCAAGATACAGGAATCAGATCTTCAAACTCTTTAGACGTGCCCTGGCCGGATACAGGAATCGGGTCTGGATTTAGTCGTCAACAGATACACCCTGGCAAGATACAGGAATCAGATCTGGAATCACGACAGTTGATAGTAATTATCTTTGTATTGACCTTTGTCCTGAAAAGACAGAACATTAGTTGTATGCGATGTCATGATGTATGACATGCGTGACGTTCTTAGAATAAGTGAGATTGTATGTTCATGATGCGTATATGCATGCAATAATGTATGAAGATGTGATGTTCATGAATGTATTTTTGTCTAGGAAAGTAAATCCTTGACGGATGCCGGGAAGTTAAATCCTGGGCTGATGTTGAGGAGTAGAGCTTTTGTTTCCGCTGGGGGTGATGGTTGCAAGAATACCGGTAGGAGAAGATGACTCCGTTGGGGAATAAACTTGGCGAATAGATTACTCTGCGGGGAATGCTCTGTGGGAAGAGAGGCACTTTGCTGAGATGCTGATGATAACTCCGTTGGGGATACCATTGTTAAGCTTTGTTGGAAGATGAACTCCGCTGGGGATAGGAAGACTTCGCCGGGGACGGTCTTTCCGTGGTTTTCGGCTGAGGATAACCCAGTTATATCCTGGTGGGGAAATAACCTTTGAGTAAAGCCAGGGGACGCGTTCATGCCATGCGGGTGATAAGCTTCTAGAATCTACTGGGGATAAGCTTCAAGACCTGCTGGGGATATGGATTCCACTTTCCTGGGGAGACTTTTCAGATTGGATTGGGGAAATGGCTCCACTGGATGTCTGGTATTCCGCCGGGGAACAATCTTAGATCAAGACTGTTGGGGATGCTTGTTAGGAATGTCTGTATACTCCACTGGGGAATGTTGAGATCTTCGGGGGATAATCCAACTTCCTTAAGGCTGGCAATATGCTAACTCTGTTTGGGAAGAGTGTCGCTGACTTGCTGGAGATACGGTGCCTTGTTGATGGGAGACTAACTTCTTGGGGAGAATTGTTGAATCTTGTCCTATTCGGCGGGGAATGAAGGTATCTGGGTTGCATTCTTCAGTCGAACTTACCTTGGTACCTTGGTGGACAGAGCAATTAGATTGCTTAGACAACTCATTATTGCCCCTGTTTCTGGTGTTACCTGTAATTAATCCTTTGTTTCGTATGCAAATATTTATGAGTTAGCAATTAGTGTCAAATGCATATATCACAATTGAACATTGGACGTTCTTCACAAAACAGAAAAAGGAAAACAATTGGCAATTGGTCTGAAAAGTGAATTTGTATTGATTTTTGAATTTGCCTGAAAATAGGCGTTTATGTACAAGAGACTGACGTCCTAGTAAGAGAACACCGTCGGACAGCAGAGTTTATAGAATTTTACGAAAAGGGAAAACAAAACAGCTATGTGAAAAGAATAATCCCACTGGGTTCCAACTCTGCTATCGCCTTTATATCTTCGAGCATCTCATCACTTGGCTGCTCAGTTGAAGATGAAGCTGATTGATCGATGCCGTCTGAACTTGATGTTGACACCGGATTCTGGATGCAAGGTGATCCAATGAGACATAGTATTACGCTTTATCCCTAACTTTTGCCTGGACCGCCCTTTTGGGTTTTCAGTCCACCGGGATACCCATTTTTTCCCAAGCCGCCTTTTCAGGTTTTCGACTTGCCGGGTGTACAGATTTTTTTCATTTCATCCCTCATTTTGCCCGAACCCTTTTATTTCGCCGGGAAGCCCTAATTTTTGCCTAGGTATGTCAACCTAGCGGGTCTTTTATCATGCGTAGTATCTTTTTACTATGTCTGCATTGGCGGGGTGAGGAAGGTCGTCACCATCCATGGTGGTTAGGATCATGGCTCCTCCTGAGAACACATGTTTAACCACAAATGACCCTTCGTATGTGGGGGTCCATTTGCCCCTGGGATCACTTTGAGGAAGAATGATGTGTTTGATTACCAGGTCCCCAACTTGATATTCTTGTGGTCTGACTTTCTTGTTAAATGCCCTGATCATCCGTTTTTGGTACGTTTGACCATGACAAATAGTAGTGAGTCTCTTTTCGTCAATTAGGTTTAATTGATCAAGTCGAGTCTGGATCCAGTCATCTTCGCTCAGATCTGCATCCTTCATTATCCGGAGAGAGGGTATTTGGACTTCAATCGGCAAGACTGCCTCCATGCCATAGACCAAGGAAAATGGAGTTGCCCCGGTTGACGTCCTTGCTGAGGTACGGTACCCATGTAGAGAAAACGGTAACATCTCGTGCCAATCTTTATAGGTCACTGTCATCTTCTGCACAATCTTTTTAATATTCTTATTTGCTGCTTCTACAGCCCCATTCATCTTCGGCCGATAAGGAGAAGAGTTGTGGTGTTGTATCTTGAATTGCTCGCCGAGCTCAGTGATCATCTTGTTGTTAAGATTGGTACCATTGTCCGTAATGATTCTTTCCGTGACGCTGTATCGACAGCTCAGATTATGCCGAATGAACTGTGCCACAACGTTCTTGGTTACCGTGGCGTAGGAAGCCGCCTCAACCCACTTTGTAAAATAATCGATCGCTACCAGGATGAAGCGATGCCCGTTGGATGCCGTAGGTTTAATCTCTCCGATCATATCAATACCCCACATTGCAAAAGGTCAAGGTGCTGTCAAGACATTCAGAGGAACTGGAGGAACGTGCACCTTATCTGCATAAATCTGGCACTTATGACATGTCCGAGAATGTTGGTAGCAGTCGGCTTCCATTGTGGACCAGAAATATCCTGCCTGGAGGATTTTCTTTGCCATAGTGTGTCCACTAGAATGTGTTCCGAAGTTACCTTCATGCAGCTCTGCCATGATCCTTTCTGCTTCAGTCTTATCCACACAACGCAGTAAGGTCGAATCATGGTTTCGCTTGTATAGAATGCCGTTGTTGAGGAAGAACTTCGCTGCGAACCTTCTCAGAAACTTTTTGTCATTGACAGATGCGCCTTCAGGGTATTCTTGAGCTTTCAAGTACCTCTTCACTTCATGATACCAAGGTTTTTCAGTTACCATCTCAGCCTCAAGATCACAGCAATATGCAGGTTCGTCCAGTTTCCAGATAATGATCCGGGGAGCCTCGTTGTCCCATTTGACTTTGAACATAGAAGACATCGTAGCTAACGCGTCCGCCAACTGATTCTCCTCTCTTGGGAAATGTTCAAAAGTTATCTCTGTGAAATGGGGAATCAACGTCAACACACACTCTTTGTAAGGAATAAGATTTAGGTGTTTCGTATCCCACTCGCCTTTGATCTGATTGATCACGAGAGCGGAATCTCCGAAGACACTCAGAAACTTGATCCTCAGGTCAATCGCAGCTTGAAGACCCATGATGCATGCCTCATACTCCGCCATGTTGTTGGCGCAGTTGAAACATAGCCGGGCAGTAAGTGGAGTATGAGTTCCTTGAGGGGATATGATCACAACGTCGATACCGTTACCCAAAGCGTTGGAGGCTCCGTCAAAGTGCATAGACCATCGGGATCCTTCCTCAGGTCCTTCATCCGGTCCAGGTACTTCACAATCAGTCACTACCATGATACTCTCGTCGGGAAACTCAAAGTTCATTGACTGGTAGTCATCCACTGCCTGGTGTGCCAAATGGTCTGCCAATACACTTCCTTTGATAGCTTTCTGAGTCGTGTACTGGATGTCGTATTCTGTCAAGATCATTTGCCATCTTTCTATTCTTCCGGACAGAGCAGGCTTTTCGAATATGTACTTTATTGGATCCATTTTTGAAATCAACAGAGTAGTGTGAGTCAGCATATACTGTCTCAGCCGGCGAGCAACCCATACCAAAGCGCAGCAAGTTTTCTCGAGCAATGAGTATCGGGTCTCACAGTCGGTAAACTTTTTGCTAAGGTAATAAATGGCGTGCTCTTTTCGGCCAGACTCGTCATGCTGCCCCAGAACACACCCCATTGAGCTGTCAAGCACTGTCAGGTATAGTACTAGAGGTCTCCCTTCAACCGGTGGCATAAGAATGGGTGGTTCTTGGAGATACTCTTTGATTCTGTCAAAAGCGGCCTGACATTCATCATTCCAACGTACTACCTGATCTTTCTTCAGCAGCTTGAAGATTGGTTCACAGGTAGCAGTTAGATGCGAGATGAATCGGGCAATGTAGTTCAAACATCCTAGAAAGCCTCTGACCTCTTTCTCTGTCTTGGGAACTGGCATCTCTTGTATGGCTTTAACCTTGGCAGGGTCCACTTGAATACCTTGGTCGCTCACTACGAAACCTAGCAACTTTCCAGATCTTACCCCAAAGGTGCACTTGTTTGGGTTCAACCTCAGCTTGTACAATTTCAGACGGTCAAACAACTTCTGCAGATGGTCAAGGTGTTCCTCCTCAGTTTGGGACCTTGCAATCATATCGTCGACATACACTTCAATCTCATGATGGATCATGTCATGAAATAAAGCAACCATGGCACGTTGGTAGGTTGCCCCTGCATTTTTCAATCCGAAGGGCATGACCTTGTAGCAGAAGGTGCCCCACTGAGTAACAAAGGTAGTCTTTTCCATATCTTCAAGAGCCATCTTGATTTGATTATAACCTAAAAAACCATCCATGAAGGAGAACACCTTATGCTGGGCAGTGTTGTCAACCAGAACATCAATGTGAGGTAGAGGGAAGTCATCCTTGGGGCTGGCCCTATTCAAATCCCTGTAGTCAACACACATTCTGACCTTACCATCTTTCTTCGATACCGGCACCACATTGGCAACCCACTGAGGGTAAGAAGTCACTGCTAGAAACCCGGCATCGAATTGTTTCATAACCTCAGCTTTGATCTTCTCGGACATCTCTGGACGCATACGACGAACTTTTTGTTTAACCAGAGGGCAGTCTTCCTTGGTAGGCAAGTGATGGACACAATGTCGGTATCCAACCTAGGCATGTCTTCGTAAGACCAGGCGAAAATCTCCACATAATCATGCAACATCTGAACCAACCGTTGTTTCACGCTAAGCTCCAGATTTGCACCAATCTTAACTTCCCTTCTGTCTGTCTCAGTACCCAGATTTACTGTTTCCACTGGCTCTTCATGTGGTTGAATGACCCTCTCTTCCTGGAGTAGCAGTCTTGCAAGTTCACCAGGCACTTTGCAATCATCTTCACCTTCGTCTTCGGCTAAGTTGATCGGATTTTCGAAGTCATAACTGGCAGCAGCAGAGTCGTTACCAGTGAGATCCAGAGTGGATTGAAACCTGTATAGGTGAGTGTGTGTAAATATAGCTGTTTTGCAATATATAAAGAAAGAAAGAAAGAAAGGGAGCACAAGATTTGAAATGCGAAAAACGTCCAATGTCTTTATTCATGATATATGGAAATGACAAGTAATAAGCCCTCACAAATGAAGCCAACGGTGCCCCGGGTAAGACACCGGGCCATAAAGTTTCAATTTATTGTTCATTACAAATGAAAAACAAAGGAATTCATTACTGCGAAACAAAAGTAACAGGTATGTAGTCTTTTGCAGTCCAATTGTTCCGTCCACCGTCGGTCGTCGGGTAGATCCAGCTATCAAACTCAGATTCCTCCGCATCGCCTTCAATAGCATTCACTCCCGTGTTGGTGATGAACATGGGAGGTCTTCCAACCCTTGCTTTGCGTACAGCCCTCTGAGCCTCTGCAGTGAAACCCAGCCCAAACTTGTAAGTTTTAGGAGTAAAATCAGGGAGCCTGCCCCAGTTTGCGCATTCACCTTTTTCAATTACAGCCCGGGCGTCCTTCAAGGAAGCCATCTTCAAAGGAAAGTCTTCTTCAATCACTGTCTCTGCTGACGCCAATGTTGGAGGTACCTCTTCAAAATGTTGAAAGGGGGTTTCAATAAACTCCCCGTCCATCTCTATATACCGGAACGAGTTCAGATGACTAACCATGTATTCTTCCTCCCCCTGCACTGTAACAATCTTCCCTCTGACAGGGTACTTGAGCTTCTGGTGTAGAGTGGAGGTCACAGCCCCAGCCTTGTGAATCAAAGGACGACCCAGCAAATAGGAATAAGATGGACGAATGTCCATCACATAGAACATTGAATCGAAGACTTGAGAACCAACCCGAATCGGAATATCTACTTCACCATGTACCATCCTCTTCGACCCGTCAAAGGCTCGGACAACGATGTTACTAGGCTTCAACTCCAGACCCTCACAATCCAACCTGTCTAAGGCCTTCTTGGGCAAGACATTCAGTGACGAACCGGTGTCTACCAACACGTGTGCAAGGGTAGTGCCCCTGCATTCTATGGAGACATGCAAGGCATCATTGTGGTTCTTTCCCTTAGCAGTCAGATCAGCATCCGAGAAACCCAAACCATTGTCAGCGGTCAAATTGGCCACACAGTCAGTGAATTGATCAGCGGATGTCTCTTGTGGCACATGAGCCGTCTTCAGAAATGAAATCAGGGCCTTGGCATGGGCCTCGGAGCACAACAACAGTGATAGCATAGATATTTTAGAGGGGGTATGCCCCAGTTGTTCAACGACGTTGAAGTCGCTCTTCTTAATTATCTTAAGGATTTCCTCCATCTCTTGCTGGGAGGCTTCAACATTGACAGTCTTTGGTGCCTCCATCCGGGCAGGCCCATCAGCAATCCCTTTACCCCGAGTGTCAGATGACTCGGCAGCAGGGGTAGAAACTTGATCAGAAGGGGAAACAGGCGCATTTGTAGGCGTTATTATAAGAGGTCTTCGGATAACTGGTGGTGCAATGTCAGGCGAGAAGAGCCTGCCACTGCGAGTAACTTTAGCGGGACCGGTGATATTACTGATACCGGTACTAGTGTTGAACTCCTGCTTTACTCCAAGCACATACACATCTGCCCCATAATGCCATGGGACAGCCTTGTCAGATTCATAGGGGAGGGGCCCCGGAACAGTAATGATAATAGGTGCAACAGACATGATTTTGACTGGCTTCCTCGGGGGAGCCTTGGTAGGATTGTTGAAGATAGTGACAACGGATACTTCTGCAGTAGGAACAATAGGGACAGCGGTCTTCTTGAACAAGATTTCTTTGCTATCCATCAGATTTTGAATGCCTGACTTCAGCAGCGGACAACCAGTAGGGAAAACAGCACACAGAAGGCAACCTTTGCTACAACCTGGAAATAAACCGGCCAGAAACAGGTTCCTTTTGACAATCAATAAAGGGGTAGCAACATCCTCCACAGAAACGGCATACAGGTCTTCCTCAATAGCATTTACTCCATGCTGAGGCATAGGAGCAGTCACAACGTTGGGCCTCTCGGGCGCCTCAAATTGTATTTCCTTGGCATCGATAAGGTCCTGAACCTTATTTCTTAGGGCCCAACAATCATCAGTAGAATGCCCCGGGCTATCAGAGTGATAAGCACAGCGGGCATTGAGATTATACTTCGAAGAGGTTGTATTTACCACCTTCGGAGCTTCTCTGACGGTTACCAGGTTGGTCGATAGCAGTTGCGGCAAGATCTGTGACAAGGTCATACTAAGCCGAGTATATTCTCTTCTGGGTCTCTCAACCCTTGGTTGGTTAGGTTGCCGAGGAGCGGCAGCAGGCTTTGCAATTACCACCACGTTGACAGCTTGGCGGTGTTCTGGTTTGTTTTGCCTCCTAGGCCCATACACAGCACTGGCTTCCCTTTTGAAAGGCTTCTTCTCAGAACTTGAGGACGCACCTTTCTGTATTTTCCCTGATTTCAAACCAGCCTCTATCCTTTCCCCAGTCAGAATGAGATCTGTAAACCCTGCAGATGAATTGCCAATGAGATGATTGAAGAATGGCCCGGATAGGGTCCCCAAGAACATGTCTACTAGTTCACGGTCGGTTAATGGTGGCTGCACCCTGCCAGCCAGGTCCCTCCACTTCTGCGCATACTCTTTAAAACCTTCTCCCGGTCCTAGCGACATACCCTGGAGTTGGGTACGTGTAGGAGCGAGGTCGGCATTATACTGATACTGCTTGTAAAAAGCAGTAGCCAATTCCTCCCAGTTACGAACCTTGGTTCCATCCAGCTGATAGAACCATTCGAGATGAGTCCCTGAAAGACTCTCCTGGAAGAAATGGATCCATAAGTTCTTGTCCACAGTATACGGCTGGATCTTCCACACATAAGATCTGAGATGTAGCTTAGGGCAGGACGCCCCGTCATACTTAGCGAAAGATGGTGCTTTGAACTTGTGTGGGATCACCACACCAGAAGATAGACCTAAGTCTCCAAAATCCAACCCGGGCACTTGTTGAATTTCCATGGCATTCAGACGATCCTCTAACGGCTTGTACTTGTCTTCAGTTGGAGGATACTGCTCCTCATTAAAATCAGTCTCGTTGTCAGAGACCACCGGACTAGGAACCCTTCCCCCCTGGGGACTTCCTTTCCCCACAGAAGAACCAGCTTGATCAACCTCATTCTGCAGTGTGTTACCAAACCTCCGGCCAGTGTTGAATAGTACAGTTCTCTTCTTCTTCTTCTTGACCAACAGAGCCTTTAATTCCTCCTGTCCTTGGGCCAAACTCATGATCAACTCTTGGAACTGGGCGTTTTGAGCCTGAAGGGCCTTGATGGATTGCTCAGTAGATGATTCAGGATTCATGATGGCGAGCTGAAATAAACAGCGAAGAAGATTAAACCACCTGTAAAAAAGAGTACCTGCTATGCACATGATGCATGATATGTGTTTATGCAATGCATTCAAGGGTTCGAAAGTTCAAATTTGTTGTAGACAAAAAGGAACACACGTTATCATTAAGAAATAATTGTTCAGTACATCAAGGCCTCATGGGCAAACATTACAAAGTAAATCAATCCCAAAAGACACTGTGCATCCTCTTTGGAGCAATGTAAGTGTTGAGAGTCTTTTCCTCGTGCAGTAGGCGGGTGAGCTCCAAGACCTTCTTCTCACTGGCATGTAGACTGGACTCAAGAGAATTTCGTTCTTCCTTAAGCTGGATCCAGCTCTTCTGCATTTCTTCCCAGGATGTAGGCATGTCAGGATGTTGAATGGTGTAGGACACCTCTCCTTCCAACACTGGCTCTTTGATCACAGGGAGAACATGAGGATATGGCATCACTAACTTCTGGGAGTGGGCTCGTACCCACTTGAGATAAGGCTCCAACGGGATGGAGTTCCTGTGCCCCAGTGTCTTGCTGTCTATCTTGTTGGGCATCCTCCAAGCTCTGATAAATCTCTGGCGAAGCCCTTGTGCATCGTTGTCGAAGTCAAAAACTATGTCAGGAATTAACATATCATGAGGGCCGTCCCTCCGAGCATAACCAAACTGTCTCCAAGCCAGACACGGGTTGTAAGTAATACCTCCTCTGATTCCAAGTAAAGGAACATTGGGAAACTCCCCGCAACGATCAATGATAGTGACGTCTTCTCTGGACCGAGAACACCAATGTATATCAGCATGCGTAAGAGTCATTAATCATTGCGACCATCTCAAACCCCGCTCATTCTTCAGAACTGATTTTGGAAGGTGCGAAATAAACCACCTTCCCAGGAGAGGAGTGCAGCACATAAGAACACCTCTTTTTCTCATGGTTCGAGTGTAACATGAGTGAAGGATGTCCCCAAGCAACGTAGGTATATGATTCCTGGACATGAAGATCTTGACAGCATTGATATCTATAAGCTGGTCGGGATTCGGGAACAGCACCAACCCATAGACAAGGAGGGCCACAACTTCTTCAAAGGCTTGTAGGTCAAGGGAATTCCAACATTCTTGGGCCTTCTCAAACAGAAACTTGGCCAAGAACCCTTTGATACCACTTCTAACTTCCCAATGTCTCTTGATGTCATATGGTTGTAGGCGTAATGCTTTAGCAATCTCTTCAAGTTTGGGTTCCCTTTCCGTACCGTTGTAGGGTAGTTGACTAAGAATAGGAATCTTCAGAAGCCGGGAGAACTCTTCCAAGGTAGGCACCAGTTGATAATCCAGGAAAGTAAAGCAGTGGTGCAGAGGGTCAAAGAACTGGAAAAGGACCTTTATCATATCTTCCTCAATGTTGGTGTTGACCAAGCTGATGAGTCTTCCATGTTTCTCACTGAAAGAAGAGCTCTCGGGAATCCTGGATATAAGTTCCTTAAGCTGAAGAGGGATCCTTACAAGACTGATCTGAATTGTCTTTCTGCGGATAGTTTCCATGTCCTACAAAACAAGAACAAAGATGAAGATTCGAACCCCTGAAATGGTTAGTCAATGCATATGATGCTGTATAATGTTATGATGCTATGATAAAACACACCACAAGTATTCACCAAAAAGCAAACATGATAAGGCACATAAGTCACACCACAACCCTTAGAGTTTAGGCCAGCATGGGGTCTAGGGTACTACCCTCTTGAAGTTGGTGGGCTCAAAACCTGTCCTATCAGAAGTAATCGGGTTCTAAGGGTCCCAATATCATTGGATTGTTTTCTGTGTTTATCGTTTCGATTTAGCCACTTAACTGGCGACCGAAATATTCCAAGAAAACAACCCTCAACTAAGTGTAGTATCGAGTATCAACCAACCTCGTACTGCACCAAAGTCAGTTATCTCACTACCTTAAAGAGGCTAAGATGGTTCAATTAAGGTTCCTAAGGTCAGTTGATGCTTCACGACACCACGCGGCGGCCCCGTACTCTCCTTGACTGGACTCAAGGGTTACCGGTACTCACCAAAGTGCCATATCAACGTAGCAGACTGCTTCAACCATGTCAGTATACCCCGCACAGTTCCCTCACAGCCTTGTTGCTACTTTCTAAGAAGGTATCCCCCAGATCCGGGTTAGGATCTATAGAACTCCCAAGACAGGCCCACAATAATAAAGCAAACAACTCAGACAATTGAAAACACAAGTATGAGCTATTCTAAGGTACACCTCACTTTAATTATCCCCAGCAGAGTCGCCAGTTCTGTGATCGGTGGATTTAGAACTGACTGTTTAACGCTGGTTCGCGAAATGTCGCGGAAGCAAGAGTCGCCACCGTCTTTTATTTTCTCCAACATGGACAGGACAAAAGCACAGCAAAATTCCTTATGAGAATGTTTCTCGGTTCGGGAGGTAGATTTATAGAAAGGGAAGGTGTTAGCACCCTTTCTATCCGTGGTTATCCACGGGCTCTTAGATACCTGCTCTTATGTTTTCAAAATGTTTGCTTTTCAATAGTGAGTGGGTTTGAAAAAGTTTCTTTGAAAGATTTTTGAATAACTCTTGTATCAGTCCTCAAGAGTGTTTGAAAAATTGTTTTGAAAGCTTTTTGAAAGTGTCGGTGTGAAAAGTATTTTGTTTTGTTTTTTAGAGAGCAAGTATCCATGAGTCATCTACCTACCCTAAGGAATTAGGCTGTGTAAATGTCCTTAAGGTAGTGCCATCCCACCATTAAGAGGTAGGTAGCACCACCGTTGGAGGTGTTCGGGTCAATTCGAGTGTAGGGACAATATGGTCACCAAAGTAACAGTTAGGACACCTTAGAAGCTACCCTTATGTCCTTGATCCCTTTTTTTAATCCGAGGCAACCGTTTCGAGGCAACTATTCCGAGGCAACTGTTCCGAGGCAACCGTTTCGAGGCAACTGGATCATGGACATAAGGACTTGCTAAAACGTCCTATACTTGACGACCACATTTCGAAGGCAACAGGTGAGGCGTACCCTAAGAGTGGTGTGTGAATTTGTGTGTTGTTTTCAGTTTAACAGTTATCTTTGATCATGGCATTGTGAGCTACGCTTGTTTTTAATTAACCATACATTCTTTCATGCAATTTAGAATTTAAGAGTGCGGAAAATTAAAAGCGGAAAGATAAAAGCTACGCTATTACAAGGCGCAGGTCTATACATCGCCAAAATACAAAGACCCGTTTTTGATAAAAATGCGGAAAGTAAAAAGAAAAGTGATAAACCTAATTACTATTACATCCTTGAGCAGTTACATAATATTCAAAAAGAAAATAATGCGCGAAATAGAAATTAAAATTGAATGTCCGAGGGTTTTGACCCTTTGCTTGAAATTAAATTAAATTAAAGTCTACTTATTATTTAATTAAAGAAAGAAATTGTTTTTTATGTTTTTTGTATTTTATGAAATAAAGAAAATTAAAATTAAATGGGAACCCTAATTCTAGATTATTTTTAGTTATTAAAGAAAATATTCAAGTTAACCTAATTTACGCTAATTAATTAATTTACATGTTTATTTACAAAAATAAATAGTAATTAACAATAATAATAAATAATGAGAAAAATGATTTAATTAAGAAAAAGATGAAAATGTCAAAAAACCCTAATTCTAGATATTTTTTATTTATTAAAGAAAAAGATTGAATTAAAACCTAAATTAACTAAATTAATTATTAACATTTATTTACAAAAATATTTTAATAGTGAAATTAATAATAATTAAATATAAAACATTTTTTTGGTTTCTGATTTTTTATTATGAAAATTAATTATTTGTGAATTGACAAAACAATTAAAAAGAATTAAAAAGAATTATAATTAAAAAATAAAATAAAATTGAAAAGATGCAAACCAAGGGGGTATCAGGCCCAAGGGGAGGTTTTTTGAAGTAATTTTGGCCCAAGAGACAAGGCCTGGTTTGACTTTTCTGATCATGCGTGTGAGGCTTGACTAAGGTACACCCTGGAATTCACGTTCTGGCCTTCAGATTGTACCTTGAAGCCACTTGGCAGGCTAGCGTATGAGCGTGTATGGTGGAACGTTGAGAGTACGCTGCATGTGAACACGTTAAAACAAAAATTATGCAATATGTGGGGGACATGGGAATCGAACCCAGGTCCCTATACCTGCAAGACACCTCATCAGCCAACTGAGCCAGGCAACGCGCTTGTTATATAGATAGACAAAAAATATAATATACAAACAACAATGGTCAGTGGTATAAGACAAAAAGCGCGCCAGATGTTTGAACCTACCAATAGCGTAAGGCCACGTCCATCTTCTTCCTTGTTTTCCCTACAATTATAAAACAAGTAGAGGGGGTTTTAAACCCCCACTAAGTACAATAATGAATAATAGTGAATAGAAGAGGAGGAAGCATAAATTGAGCACGAGTAGTTCATTTGATTCGTATTGCTACAACGATTCTATCCATATAGGTTTGGAAGTCTAATTTTCCCATACAAGGAAAGCCCTAATTTGGATGTTCTGAAACCCTAGGTTTCATCCATGGTGAATTTCGATTCAGGGGGCTATAATACAATTGAATGGTACCAACAGCTTCAGAAGATCCCTATGAGCATGAATCAATCCAAAAAAAATGTTAAAAGCGCATGAATGATGATATACGAATTTAGAAAATATAGCAGACCGTGTAGTCTATGTTCTTGGATTCTTCATGTGTTGGGATTGATTCTTGATGCAAAAAGACTCCTAGCAATGTCAGTAATGCAATGGAAACATTTTGAGGCCTTGAATTACCCTACAAATATGATTTCAGATTCCAAGTTTTTGTTGAAAAGTTGCAAATTGGTTATGAGTTTTTGAGCAGCTTTTCGTGTATGCTTGAGTAGTGTTTCACTCAGCCTTTGTATGTGAACGAAATTAGGTCAAGAAACAAGCCCATAAGTCCATGAATTAATGTTTTGAATCTTTGATTTTCATCATATATTTTTCAATCTTTTTTCATGAAAATCTTGCCAAATGTGGATGATCTTGTCCCCTTGAGATGATGCACGAAATCTTTAGCATATAATGAGTGTATTTGCTGCATAAAAAGATTTGAAAAAGCATTATTTGATATTTTCTCATAATTAAATCTAATTAAATGAATTAATAAGAATAAAAATTCAATTAATTAATTAAAATAAGAAAATAAATCCTTTTAAGCTCAATGGGTCGTGCATAGGCTTTGGGTAATGATTCAAGGAAGAATTTGAGGCCCATTAGCAATTTTGGAGTGTTTTAGGCAAAGTTGACTTTTCAAAATTCCCAAAAATTTCTCAACTTCTCCAATGCATATCTTGCTCAATTTTAAAGTTATGATCATGTTCTTGGACATTTTGGAAAGGCCTTGAAGTCCTCTAACCAATGCCTTTGGTCCCATGTCATTTTGATTTACCAATCTCAAGTTATGGTCTTTGACTTAAAGTGCCTTTTTGTTGACTTTTGAAAATGACCTATAATGTTGAAATTGATAACTTTTTGTGAGAGAATTTCTTGGACTTGAAGTGTGAAGATGCGTTGTAGGAAATGTCATCCTCTTCAAAATGAGCTTTGGATGGGATTTTTCTGATAAACCATGAGGAAGTTATGCCTTGGTCAATTTGCAGTTGACTTTTCAGCTGTCCAAAAATAGAAACTTTTGCATCTTGAGACTTTTTGAGCCATGCTTGTGGAATCATGATCAAGAATTGATCAAATGATGATTGTGGCTTCAAAATAAGATGTTGACCAAAATTTTTGACTTTTGACTGTCAAATGACCATTTTGCCCCTGCAGTTGACTGTGGAGCAATTAGGGTTTTTGACTGTGCAATTTGATGCTGTGAGTCTTGAAACTTGACATATGGATGCTTGACAATGTATATGGGCATATGGGACTTGATTGGACCCTTGGAAACCTCAATTTATTTGCAAGAAACAAAACCCTAATTTTGACTGTGTTAGGAGGCAATTGGACTGTGCAACCCTTGAGAGATTTTGAACTATGATCTTGCCAAATCTTGAAGAATATGGGAGGGCAAATTTTGGGGTACAACAAATGGCATCCCCAGCAGAGTTCTCATCAAAATCTCAGTGAAGTATCTCTTCCCACAGAGTATTTCCCCACAGAGTAATCTTTTCATCAAGTTTATTCCCCAACGGAGTCCTTCTCTCCTACCGGTTTATTCTTGCAATCATCATCCCCAGCGGAAATGACGAACTCTACTCTTCAACATCAGCCCAGGATTCAACAAGCTCCCGGCGGTCGTCAAGGATTTATTTTCCTAGACGAAAATACATTCATAAACATCACATCATACCCCATGACGCATGCATATACGCATCATAATGCACAATCTCATTTATTCCTGAAAACATCATGACATCATGCATTTCATACATCATGACATTGCATACAACTGATGTTTTGCCTTTTTAGGAAAAGGTCAATCCAAAGATGAGTACTATCAACTGCCGTAATTCCAGATTCGATACCTGTATCCAGCCAGGGCATATCTGTGAGTAATTGATTGTAGATTCGATACCTGTATCCAGCCAGGGCATATCTGCATGAAGAGTTTAGAGATTCGATTCCTGTATCCAGCCAGGGCACATCTGTAGACGACCAGTTCCGGATTCGACACCTGTATCTAGCCAGGGCATATCTGTGAGCGATTGATTGTAGATTCGACACCTGTATCCGGTCAGGGCATGTCTGCATGAAGAGTTTAGAGATTCGATTCTTGTATCCAGCCAGGGCATATCTGTAGATGACTAATTCCAGATTCGATACTTGTATCTAGCCAAGGCATATCTGTGAGTAATTGATTATGGATTCGACACCTGTATCTAGCCAGGGCATGTCTGCATGAAGAGTTTAGAGATTCTATACCTGTATCCAGCCAGGGCATATCTGTAGACGACTAATTCCATATTCGATACCTGTATCTAGCCAGGGCATATCTGTGAGTAATTGATTGTGGATTCGACACCTGTATCTAGCCAGGGCATGTCTGCATGAAGAGTTTAGAGATTCGATATCTGTATCCAGCCAGGGCATATCTGTAGACGACTAATTCCAGATTCGATACCTGTATCTAGCCAGGGCATATCTGTGAGCGATTGATTGTAGATTCGACACCTGTATCCGGCCAGAGCATGTCTGCATGAAGAGTTTAGATATTCGATTCCTGTATCCAGCCAGGGCATATCTGTAGACGACTAATTCCAGATTCGATACCTGTATCTAGCCAAGGCATATCTGTGAGTAATTGATTGTGGATTTGACACCTGTATCTAGCCAGGGTATGTCTGCATGAAGAGTTTAGAGATTCGATACCTGTATCCAGCCAGGGCATATCTGTAGACGACTAATTCCAGATTTGATACCTGTATCTAGCCAGGGCATATCTGTGAGTAATTGATTGTGGATTCGACACCTGTATCTAGCCAGGGTATGTCTGCATGAAGAGTTTAGAGATTCGATACCTGTATCCATCCAGGGCATATCTGTAGACGACTAATTCCAGATTCGATACATGTATCTAGCCAGGGCATATCTGTGAGTGATTGATTGTAGATTCGATACCTGTATCCAGCCAGGGCATGTCTGCACGAAGAGTTTAGAGATTCGATACCTGTATCCAGCCAGGGCATATCTGTAGACGACCAGTTCCAGATTCGACACCTGTATCTAGCCAGGGTATATCTGTGAGCGATTAATTGTGGAGTCGATACCTGTATCCAGCCAGGGCATATCTACACGAAGAGTTTAGAGATTCGACACCTGTATCTAGCCAGGGCATATCTGTAGACGACCGATTCCGGATTCGACGCCTGTATCTAGCCAGGGCATATCTACATGAAGAGTTTGAAGATCAACCCCTGTAACAGGCCAGGAAACCATCTTCCTTTCTCAAAGTATGCAAGTTCTCGCTAAGGAATCTCTTACGCGATCGACACCTCCGGATGGCATCTTTAAGCCCATCTCCACAACTATCCATTACATCTCCAAATGGCATCTATAAGCCCATTCCCGACAAGTTTCTATCACATCTTCAGATGGCATATGTAAGCCCATCCTCCTATCCACCATCTTTCCAAATGGCATCTGTAAGCCCATTCCCGACATCACATTGCTGATACCACACTATGTGAGTGCAAATTTCTGGGCACTCTAGTGTTCAATCATCTTCCACCTTCGGATCACGAAAGGCACGCAAGCCAATCTACATCCTCAGGTTTAAGAAGATTGAACAGGGGCAACTGTTGTACCCCAAAATTTTCCCTCCCATATTCTTCAAGATTTGTCAAGATCAATCTTCATATGCTTCAAGATTCCTCAAGGGTTGCACAGTCAAACCATCTCCTAAGCCAGTCAAAATTAGGGTTTTGGTTCTTGCAAGAAATTTGAGGTTTTCAATGGCTCAACCAAGTCCCATAGGCTTACATACATTGTCAAGCATCCACATGTCAAGTTGCAAGACTCATAGTGGCAAATTGCACAGTCAAAAGTCCCATTTGCTCCACAACCAACTGCAGGGGTAAAATGGTCATTTTACAGTCAAAAGTCAAATTTTTTGGTCAACATCTTATTTTGAAGCCACAATCATCATTTGATCAATTCTTGATCATGATTCCACAAGAATGGCTCAAAAATCATCAAGATGCAAAAGTTTCCATTTTTGGACAGTTGAAAAGTCAACTGTAACTTGACCAATGCATAACTTTTTCATGGTTCATCAGAAAAATCCCATCCAATTCTCATTTTGAAGGGGATGACATTTCCTACAACTCATATTCACACTCCAAGTCCAAGAAATGCTCTCACAAAAAGTTATCAATTTCTACATTATAGGTCATTTTCAAAAGTCAACAAAAAGGCATTTTAGGTCAAAGACCATAACTTGATATTGGTAAATCCAAATGACATGGGACCAAAGGAATTGGTTAGAGGACTTCAAGACCTTCCAAAAATGTCCACAAACATGTTCATATGATCAAAATTGAGCAAGATATGCATTGGAGAAGTTGGGAAATTTTTTGTGAAATGACAAAAGTCAACTGTCCTTGAAACATCAATTTTTGACAAAAGGGCCCACTTTCTTCCACTTGATTCAGCCTTGTCATGCCACCCACGTGTCCCATGATTAATTTCAAGATCAAACATTTATTTTTCCATTTTATTTAATTTTTATTAATTTAATTCATTTTAAATCCATAATAATTCAAATAAAATCAAAAAATTAATGGAATGGCATCTTGGTGACTTGAATAACTTTTATGTGTCATGTGCCAGCTAACAATTTCGTGCCAATCCTTTTGGTGCACAAAATCTTGAATTTGAACCAAATATGGAAGGTTCTTTAATGGTGGTCAACCAAGATCTCAAGGCTTCAATGCACAAGGTTAAGGCTCAGCTGCTGACCTAATTTCATTCACACATACATAAGTAAGCGTGTCAAACCTAATTCACAACCTAGAGAGTGCACAAACGGCCAGAGCAAAAGTGAAAAAATTGTCAAAAAGTGTGAGGTAAAAAACAGTATTGCAAGAACTTTCAGACCAAAAGGAGAACGTGACATCCTTCCTTGCCATCCCCTGAAGCCAAAGCGACCACAAACGCATCCTAAGACCACCTATCAAGCACTGTAAGTATTCACAAAGTCACCCCTGTACACGAAACGTGAACTCTCTATTCTTGCATTGTTTCTCAAAAATGCTAGCATATTCATACTCCTTGTTTGATTTCTAACGTAACTGCATTATTCAATTCCATTTTTATGCCTTGTATGACAATACCCGTGCCTAGGGTTTGTATATGTTGTTTTTAGGCGTTTTGTTTTCAGGAGAAATCAGGACAAACCATAAGCATAGATGTGATCAGGAGACATGGACGATCCTGACCATGGGTTTGGATGGCGTTTTTGAAGCCTAAGGATGATTTTAGGAAAGGGCCTACGGAACTTCCTGCGGATAAAAATCCGCAGGTAACTAAACCAGATATTTGGAGAAGACGACCACATGTCGTTCTCCCATTTGTCCGTTTAAAACAATCGCGCGCTTATTTTTTTTTCCAAGCATTGTGCTGATTTACTAATATAATAATCACTTCTTATTATTATATCAATTGAAACAGTTGGCTCGATTGGTTAAGGCGTGCAAGCATAATCCCTTGGAACCTGGGTTTGAATCCCAGGTCCCCCAAATAATTATTTCATATTTTGCTTAACTTGATCTCATGCAGGCGCTTAAACGTGTTCCATCATACACCCCATCCATCCAAACGCCAGGTGGCTGGCAAGGCAAATCCAATGGCCAAAAGGTGATGACTACCCTATTCCTGGTCAACCAGCGCCCCAGACAATTCCAAAAGTCAAACAAGGCTGGCTGGTTAATGGGCTTCACAATTCCAAATTCACCCCCAATGCTGGCCCAGCACCCATGGTTTATTTTTCCTTTTTTTCCTTTTCTTTTTTTTTCTTTTATTCTCTTTAATAATTATTATTAGTATTATTTAATTAATTAACAAATTAACATTTTCTCAATAAAATTCAGAAAACAAAAAAAAAGCATTTTTTAATTTCAATTACTTTTTTTGTAAATAAATTCTAAATATAATTAACTTAGTTTAATTAGAATAATTTTAATCTTTTTTTTACAATAAATAAAACAAATTTAGACTTAGGTTTTTTTCTTTTGATACTTTTAATTTCTTTTTTTATTTTATTTCATTAAAAACATAAAAAACACAAAAACATTTTTTATTTTAATAAGTTAATTAATTAGTAATTAGGCTTAATTTCATTAATTGCAAAAAAAGGACAAAAATTCAATTCTCTCTAAAAAAAAGGGTCAAAACCCTAAGGACGCCCCGATTTAATTCTTTCGCGCGCATGTTTATTTTAATCCATTATATTTATGTATCTGCTCCGGAAATGTAATAATTAATTAGAACTTTATTGCTTTCTTTTAACATTCTTGCATTTTTATTTTCCAAACGGGTTTTGTTTTTGGCGATGTATATACCCGTGCCTTGTAATAGCTAGGTTTACCTTTTCCGCACTTTATTTTCCGCACTCTTAACTGTTAAATATGCATGAAAGACTTGTATGAAATAAAACCAATCCGTAGCTCACAAATACATGTTCAAAGATAAATATAAACTGAAACAACACACATGCACATGCGACTCCTAGGGTACGCCTCACTGGTTGCCTCGAACGTGGTCGTCAAGTATAGGGTGTTTTAGAGGTCGCCCTCCTGTCTAAGATCCAGTTGCCTCGAAACGGTTGCCTCGGATAAAAAGGATCTAGGACATTAGGGTTACCGCTAAGGTGTCCTACTATTGCTTTGGTGATCACACATGTCCCTCATAATCGAATTGACCCGAATAACTCCAACGACGGTGCTACCTACTTCTCAATAGTGGGATAGTACTGTCTAAAGGACTCTTACACAGCCTAATTCCTTAGAGTAGGTAGATTTCTCTCGGGTACTTGCTCTTTCAAAAAACAAAAACAACTTTTCGCACCTACACTTTCAAAAAGTTTTCAAACAAATACTTCATACACTCTTGAGGACTGATACAAGAGTTACCTAGAAGGCTTTCAAACTAAACTTTTTTCAAACCCACACACACTTGAAAAGCAAACAAATTTTGAAAACATAAGAGCAAGTACCTAAGATCCCGTGGATAACCACGGATAGAAAGGGTGCTAACACCTTCCCTTTCTATAAATCTACCTCCCGAACCGAGAAACATTCTCAAAGAAGGAATTTTGCTGTGCTTTTGTCCTTTCCATGTTGGAGAACATAAAAGACGGTGGCGACTCTTGCTTACCGCGACATTTCGCGAACCAGCTTAAAAAACAGTCAGTTCTATTTCCACCGATCACACCTACCAAGGAAGACTGTCTTCCAGTGAAACAGAAATTCCTCCAAATGCGCCCAGAGATATCTGAGAAAATCAAGGCTGAAGTTATGAAACAGTTTGATACCGGTTTTCTAGCAGTTACTTCTTACCCACAGTGGGTGGCCAACGTGGTTCCAGTGCCGAAGAAGGATGGTAAGGTTTGAATGTGTGTTGACTATAGGGATCTGAACAGGGCAAGCCCCAAGGATGATTTCCCTCTACCTCATATCGACGTTCTGGTTGACAACACCACACAACATAAGGTTTTCTCCTTTATGGATGGTTTCTCCGGTTATAATCAAATTAAGATGGCTCCCGAGGATATGGAGAAGACAACCATTGTTACTCAATGGGGTACCTTTTGCTACAAGGTCATGCCTTTCGGATTGAAGAATGTTGGGGTAACGTATCAGCGCGCCATGGTCGCTTTGTTCCATGACATGATTCATCATGAGATTGAGGTATACGTTGACGACATGATTGCAAGATCCCAAACTGAAGGGGAACATCTGGACCATCTTCAGGAGCTATTTGACAGGTTGAAGTTGTACAAGCTGAGGTTAAACCCGAACAAGTGCACCTTCGGAGTGAGATCTAGTAAGCTGCTGGGTTTCGTCGTAAGTGATAAGGGTATTCAAGTGGATCCTCAAAGGTGAAGGCTATACAGGAAATGCCAGCTCCCCGAACAGAAAAAGAAGTCAGAGGCTTTCTGGGACGTCTGAACTATATCGTCCGATTCATCTCACACCTAACTGCTACCTGTGAGCCAATCTTCAAGTTGCTGAAGAAAGATCAAGTGGTAAGATGGAACGATGCATGTCAGGCCGCTTTCGAAAGGATCAAAGAATATCTCCAAGAGCCTCCTATTCTGATGCCTCCAGTTGAAGGGAGACCTCTGATCCTATACTTGACAGTACTCGATAATTCAATGGGGTATGTGTTGGGGCAACATGACGAGTCTGGCCGAAAAGAGCATGCTATTTATTACCTTAGCAAAAATTTTACCTACTATGAGACCCGATACTCGTTGCTTGAGAAAACTTGCTGCGTTTTGGCATGGGCTGCTCGCCGGCTGAGACAGTATATGCTGACTCACACTACTCTATTGATATCAAAGATGGATCCAATTAAGTATATCTTCGAAAAGCCTGCCTTGTCCGGAAGAATAGCAAGATGGCAGATGATCTTGACTGAGTATGACATCTAATACATGACCCAAAAAGCAATCAAGGGCAGTGTGTTGGCAGATCATTTGGCACATCAGGCAGTGGACGATTACCAGTCTATGAACTTTGAATTCCCGGATGAGAACATCATGTTAGTAACTGACTGTGAAACACCTGGACCGGATGAAGGACCTAAGGAGGGATCCCAATGGTCTATGTACTTTGATGGAGCTTCAAACACTTTGGGTAATGGCATTGGCGCTATGATCATATCTCCTGAAGGCTCTCATACTTCGTTTACCGCCCGACTATGTTTCAACTGCACCAACAACATGGCGGAGTATGAAGCATACATTATAGGTCTTCGAGCATTTATTGACCTAAGGATAAAGTTCTTAAGTGTATTCGGAGATTCCGCTCTCGTAATCAGTCAGATCAAAGGCGAGTGGGATACGAAACACCCAAACCTTATTCCTTACAAAGAGTATGTATTGACGTTGCTTCCCCACTTCGAGGAGATAACCTTTGAACACTTCCCTAGAGAGGAGAATCAGTTGGCGGACGCGCTAGCTACGATGTCTTCTATGTTCAAGGTCAAATGGGACAATGAAGCTCCCCAGATTACCATTGAGAGATTGGACGAACCCTCACATTGTTGTGACATTGAGACTGAGGAAGTAGCAGATAAACCCTGGTTCCACGAGGTAAGAAAGTATCTTGAAGCTCGGGAGTACCCCGAGGGTGCATCTGTTAATGATAAAAAAATTCTGAGAAGATTCGCGACGAAGTTCTTCATCAACAATGGCATTCTTTACAAATGCAACCATGATTCAACCTTACTGCGATGTGTGGATAAGAACGAAGCAGAAAGGATTATGGTAGAGTTACATGAAGGTACTTTTGGAACTCATTCCAGTGGACACACCATGGCAAAGAAAATCCTACGGGCAGGATATTATTGGTCTATAATGGAATCATACTGTTATCAGCATTCTCGGACCTGTCATAAGTGCCAAGTCTATGCTGATAAGGTGCACATACCTCCAGTACCTCTGAATGTCTTGACAGCTCTGTGGCCTTTTGTAATGTGGGGCATCGATATGATTGGTGAGATCAGACCTACGACATCTAACAGGCATCGTTTCATCCTGGTAGATATTGATTACTTTACGAAGTGGGTTGAAGTAGCTTCCTTTGCTACCGTAACCAAGAACATCGTGGAACGGTTTATTCGGCACAATCTGATCTATCGATATGGTGTACTCAAGAGGATCATTATGGACAATGGTACAAATCTCAACAATAAGATGATCACCGAGCTCTGCAAGTAGTTTAAGATACAACATCACAACTCTTCTCCTTACTGGCCGAAGATGAATGGGGCTGTAGAAGCAGCTAATAAAAATATTAAGAAGATTGTGCAGAAGATGACGGTGACAAACAAAGATTGGCACGAGATGTTACCATTTGCTCTTCATGGGTACCGTACCTCAGCGCGGACATCAACAGGGGTAACACTCTATTCCTTGGTATATGGTATGGAGGCAGTCTTGCCCATTGAAGTTCAGATACCCTCTCTTCGGATCATGAAGGATGCAAGTTTGAGCGAAGATGACTGGATTCATACCCGGCTTGATCAGCTGAACTTAATAGATGAAAAGAGACTTACTGCTATTTGTCATGGTCAAACGTATCAAAAGTGGATGATCAAAGCATTTAACAAGAAAGTCAGACGACAAGAGTATCAAGTTGGGGACCTGGTTATCAAGCGCATCATACTTCCACAAGGTGATCCCAGGGGAAAATGGACCCCTACGTACGAAGGGCCATTTGTGGTTAAGAACATTTTCTCAGGAGGAGTTATGATTCTAACCACCATGGATAGTGACGACCTTCCTCACCCCGTCAATGCAGACATAGTGAAAAGATACTACCCATAATCAAAGACCCGCTAGGTTGACTGGCCTAGGCAAAAGTAACGGCTTACCGGCAAACCAAAAGGGTTCGGGCAAAAATAAGGGATGAAAATGAAAAAATCTGTACACCCGGCAAGTCGAAAACCTGAAAAGGCGGCTTGGGGAAAAAAAGGGTATCCCGGTGGACTGAAAACCCGAAAGGGCGGTCCAGGAAAAAATTAGGGATCAAAGCGTAACACTATGTCTCATTGGATCACCTTGCGATTAGACTTCAGTATCGACTACCAAGCTCGGATGGCACCAAACAATCTGATCTACCTTCAGCCAAGTAGCAAAGTGATGAGATTCTCGAGGACATAAGGGCAATAGCAGAGTTGGAACCCAGTGGGATTGTTCACATAGCTATTTTTCTTTGTTTTTCAGAAATTGTATAAATTCTATTTGTTCGGCGGCATTCTCTTACTAGGACGTCAGTCTCTTATACAAAAACGCCTATTTATAGGCCAAACTTTAAAATAAATACAATTCATTTTCACAAATAAATTTTTATTTTTTTCTGTTTTGTTTTGCAAAGAACGTCCAATATTCAGTTTTTGATATATGCATTTGGCATTAATTGCTACTCATAAATATTTGTATGCAAAACAAAATGCGATTACTTGTAATATCAGAAACAGGGGAAAACAAGAAATGTCCAAGCCGTACAGTTGCTCTGTCCACCAGGTATAGGGATAAACCTCGCTAGAGGAAATGTTTGAAAGTACATTCATTCCCTGCAGAGTAAAGAGAAAGACAGTGGTGTTAGCTCTCCCCCAGCTGAGACTCACAACTGTAAATGAATTGGCGATATTCTCCCCAAAGTAGAGTTTATCTACCATCAGCACTAAAAAGTCTTATCATCCCCAGTGAAGTATAAAAAGTATCCCCAGTGGAGTTGGAAAAATTATCCCCAGTAGATTCTAGAAGATCATCCCCAGTAAAAGTCTAAAAGGGCTATCCCCAATAAGGTCGCTATTGGAAATTCATCCCCAACGGAGTTCTTCCCTTTCACAAAACAGGAATTCAATCCCGAACAAGGTTCATTATCACCAACAGCGGTAATTCCTTCCCAGTTGAATTCATCAGTGGAATCCTCAGCATATCATCTCTTCCCCACAGAGTAATCTCTCGTCAGTTTATTCCCCAGCGAAGTTATCCTCTCCTGCAGGTTTATTCTCACAATCATCTTCATCCACTATCTCCAGCGGAAACAAAGAATTCAATTCTTTTCTCCAACAGCAATCCAGGATTTATTTTCCCCAACTAAAAACATCACATTTTCATACATCATGACATGCATACGCATCATACGACACAGTCTCATTTATTTTGAGAACATCACTGCTTGATACATATCATGCATTACATACAACTAACCTTTACCTTTCAGGAAGGATACGGTTAAATTCCCACAAAGTTCAAGCTATGAAGCTATTTCCTCAGTCGAATTACGGGCGAGCTCCTAAATCTCGACAAAGATATTTTCTCAGTTGAATTACGGACGAGTTCCTAAATCTCGACAGATGTTTCCTCGGTTGAATTATGGACGAGCTCCTAAATCTCAGCAAAGCAGTTGAATTATGGACGAGTTCCTAAATCTCGACAGATATTACCTCAGTTGAATTACGGACGATGTTCCTAAATCTCAGCAGAGATGTTTCTCCAAGTTGAATTACGGACAAGCTCCTAAATCTCAGCAAAGCAGTCGAATTACGGACGAGTTCCTAAATCTCGACAGATATTACCTTAGTTGAATTACAGCCGATGTTCTTAAATCTCAGCAGAGATGTTTCTCCAAGTTGAATTACAGACAAGCTCCTAAATCTCAGCGAAGTTATTTCCCCCAGTTGAATTACAAACAAATTCCTAAATCTCAACAAAGTTGTTGAATTACGGACGAGTTCCTAAATCTCGACAGATATGTTCCTCGGTTGAGTTACGGATGAGTTCCTAAATCTCAGCAGAGCTGTTTCCTCAGTTGAATTACGGACGAGTTCCTAAATCTCAACAGATGGTTGCTTAGTTGAATTATGGACAAGCTCCTAAATCTCGACAAAATCAGTTGAATTACGGACAAGCTCCTAAATCTCGACAAAATCAGTTGAATTACGGACAAGCTCCTAAATCTCGACAAAGTCAGTTGAATTATGGACTAGATCCTAAATCTCAGCAAAGATGTTTTCTTAGTTGAATTACGGACGAGCTCCTAAATCTCATCAAAATTTGTTCCCTCAGTTGAGTAGAGACGATTGAAGTTCCTAAATATCAACAGAGACGACTCACCAGCAGAATGACGGACGACAAAGCTCCTAAATTTCTATCTCTCTCCATGAAAGATCAGACTTCCCCAGCGGAATCTTCCTCAACAATAGGTATACAAGCTCTCGCTAAGGAATCTCTTAGGTGATCGACACTCCTCCAAATGGCATCTGTAAGCCCATTCCCGACATCACAAGAAAATTATCATTTCATGCGGGTGCAAATTTCTGGGCACTCTAGTGTTCAATCCACTTCCACCTTCGGATTACGAAAGGAACAAAAGCCAATCTGCATCCTCAGGTTTAAGAAGATTGAACAGGGGCAGCTATTGTACCCTAAAATTTTCCCTCCCATATTTCTCAAAACATGGCAAGAAAGATCTCCAAGTTGCTTAAGGTTGCTCAAGGATTGGCCAGACAAGCTCTCTCTTAAGCCAGTCTACCCCAAACTAGGGTTTCATGTTGCATCAAGATCCTTGAGTCCAAGTGGTCCCAAATGATCAACATTGTCCTAACATGTTCTCAAGATCATCCATGTCAAGTTTCAAGCCTTGCAGAGGAATGTTGCTCAGTCAATTGCTCAAAGGTCCAAAAATCGACTATGCTAGGGCAAAAGTCAACTGTGACCCCCATACAGTCAAACTTCAATATTTTTGGTCAGCATACTCATTTTGAAGTATATTTCATCATTTGATCAAGGTTTGATCATTATTCATCAAGAATTTCTCAAAATTCATCAAGATTCAAAAGTTGCTAAATTAGGGTTTTGTAGGAAAAGTCAACTCAACTTTGACCAAGCATAACTTTCTCATACTTTATGAGAAATGACCCATCCAAAGCTCATTTTGAAGAGGATGAAATTCCCTACAATCCATTTTCATCTCCCAAGATCAAAATATGCACTCACAAGAAGTTATGAATTTGGACATTATAGGTTATTTTGAAAAGTCAACAAAAACACCTTTTTTGTCAAAGCTTCATACATGAGCATGGAATTTCAAATTGAGATGAGACAAAAAGGGTTGTTTATAGGGAATCTCAAGCTTTCTAAAAAGTCTAATAACACCTCCAAAGAGTCAAAATTGAGGAAGTTATGCATTGTTGAAGTTGGACTTTTTTGCAAAATTGCCAAAAGTCAACTATGCCCAAAACTTCAAATTTTGCCAAATGGGCCCATTCTTTTTCACTTGTTTTGAGTTGGCATTATAGCCCACGTTCTATAGCCTTGGCCATGTGTCCATATCATATTTTTTATTAATTATTTGGATTTTTATTTGAATTAATTTGAATTAAATCAAAACAAATAAAAACAAATCAAATAAAATCAAAAATATTGAAAACCAAAGATCTTGTGATCATTTCAGGTCTTGTTACACAGCTAGGACCAATGAAACTCGTATCAAGGCAATTGTGTACAAAAAGATTCAAAATAAGCCAATTTTGGAAAGCTTTAAAGAAGCAAATCAAATCAATATCAAAGGCATTGATGGAGAGGGATTTGGACAGAATTTGCAACCCTAATGCATTGTACAATACATAAGGAGGCGAGGCATATCAAAATGAAGGTTGGAAATCAGGCACAGGGAAAGAACAAAATTTGCAAAAAACAAGCAAAAAGTGTGAGATCGAATTGGTGGTTAGAGGCGTCCTCAAGGCTTGGTATTTGTCCCAATCGTTTCCTGGCATTCTCAGGAACCTAAAGCAATCAAAACCAAACGTTTTCAAGCCCTCCCACACGCTGTAAGTCCGTCACGGTATCACCCTTTTCTTGAATTTGAAAAGCTTTATTCTTGCATCCATAGTGTAAAATAATTGCATATTCTTGATCACCATGATGTTTGCGAACTTTTTACAATAGCCAATTTCATTTATATGGCTTGTGTTGTAACTCACCACTGTTAGGTTTTCAAGCTTTGGTTTAGGGCTTTTTATTTCAGGAATAATTAGCCTTCATAATGGGCATGGTTGTGACAGGAAGACGAGGTGAGTCTAACCATGGTGTTAGATTCCATTTATATGCCCTGTAGAAGATTTTGGATTGAGCATGACTTGTAGCGACGGACACTGTCCGTGGGTATAGGTCTTTGAATTTTTTAGCCACGGAGAGAGGAAGGAGATGATGCGTTGTCACCCCCTTACTGGCCCGTTCAAACATTGGTGCGCATTTTTCTGAAAATCCCATTATTGTGTTTGTTTTATATATTATTATTATTGCATATTTTATGAACAGATAGAAACAAGTGCTCCAGTGGTTACCAGGTGGATGCTAAGGGCGTTAGAGGCTGGAGGTCAGGGGTTAGATCCCTGCCTCCAGCATTTGCCATTTTTCCATTTATTTTCATGAGATCCAATACACGCATGAGCTTGGGATCCATCATACTCCCTCACTATCCAACACGCCAGATGGCCAGATCTGGTGGCCACCATTGCAAGCACACCATGGACCAAGTCAAACATGCCACACTGGATGGCAAAAGTCAGCGTGGACCTTCTCCAATTGGGCCCAAAAAACTGCTTTCTACACCCCCAAATCTCAGGCCAATCTCTCATCTTTTTTATTTTATTTATTCTATTTAATTTATTCGCAATTTATGGCCAATCTCTCACCAAAAAATATTTTATGACCAATTAAATTTTAAGAATTTTATTTTTCATTAATTAATTTAATTAGGTTATTAATGTTAGATAACTTTAATTGATTTTGCAAATAATTAAAATTAATTAGAATAATTAGTTTTAACACCAATTTAATTATTTTATTTTTTTCCTAAAATAACCAAAAATCCAAAAATATGACATTTAATTATTTTTCATTAATTAATTTCATAACTAATTAATTTAGCATTTAATTTTAGGATTTAATTTCTTTTCTTAAAAAAATATTTAAAAAACAACAAAAAACATTTTTTTTTAATTAGGAGGGTCAAAACCCTAGTTTCGCATTCAATTCAAGTTTCTCGCACGTTTTATTTTTTACCCAATTATTGTATCTGCTCCCGGTTTGTAATAATTAAATTAGGACATTTATTTATTTCTACCGCTTTTAAATTTCAAAGGGTTTGTCTTTGGCGATGTAAATACCCGACGCCTTGTAATAGTTTTGTTTAAATTCCGCATTTTAATTCTGCAAATTATTCAACTGTTAGATGTTTGATAATAGGGCTTGCATGACAAGAATGAATGCTTAATCTTAAAACAGTTAGATCACCCTAAACATGTGCAAAGATAAAAATAACTGAAATCAACACACTCGTACATGCGCACTCCTAGGGTACACCCCACTTGGTTGCCTTCGTAAATGGTCATTGAGTATAGGTTCTTTTAGAGGTCGCCCTCTTATCTAAAATATCATAGTTTCCTCGAAATGGTTTCCTCGAATATTGTTGCCTCGAATAAATGATCTAAGATATTAGGGTTACCGCTAAGACATCCTAACATTGCTTTAGTGACCGTATGTCCCTCTTTCGAATTGACCCTCAAACTCTAACGACGGTGCTACCTACTCACTAATAGTGGGAAAGCATTGTCTAAAGGAAATTAGCATAGAATGATTCTTTTTTCCAGTAGGTAGATTAGTTCTTAGATACTTTCTCATCCAAAACAAAACAAATTTTTCACACTTACACTCTTTTTCAAACGAAGTTTTCAAAAAACACTTCATTACACTCTTAAAGACAGAAGCAAGAGTTAAATCGAAGTTAAAACAAAAACTTTTTCAAAACCCACAAAGACAAAGAAAACAATTTAGAAAATGATGAGCAAGTACCTAAGAGCCCGTAGATAACTACGGATAGAAAGGGTGCTAATACCTTCCCTTTCTATAATCTACCCCCCGTACTCAGAAATATCTCGAAAAAGGAATTTTTCTGTGCATTTTTTCTTTCCTTGTTGGATAAAATAAAAGTCGGTGGCGACTCTTGCTTACCGCGACATTTTGCAAACACAAACGCAAAATGCAAAACGCAAACCAGCATTCCAAAAACAGTCAGTTCTTCCCACCGTATCACACTACCCGACTACCAACGCTGGACCGAGTAACTGGACGGCTAGGGACTTCATACATGTTTCTTTTATTCCGCAGTAATTGACTTATTTGTTTTAAGATTTGTAACAAACAATTTGAAACATTACGGCCCGGAGCCTTGCCGGAGGCACCTTGGCTTTGCTTGTGAGGGCTATTATTTGTCATTTCATAATCATTAATAAAGCATTGGATGTTTCTTGCATACAAATTATACGCTCTATGTTTTTCTTTTTTGTTTTTCACTTTATCGAAACAGCTATTTCTCTTACACACACTCACGTATTACAATGCAGATCCATATCCACTCTGGATCCCATTGATAACAGCTCTGCTATTGCCAGTTATGACTTCAAAAATCCGATCAACCAAGCCGAGGACGAAGGTGAGGATGATTGTGAAGTGCCTGGAGAACTTGCTGGACTACTAGAGCAGGAAGAAAGGCTCATACAACCCCATGAAGAGCCAGTTGAGACAGTGAACTTAGGTACTGAGGAAGACAGAAAAGAGGTTAAACTAGGTGTAAATCTGGAGCTTAGCGTCAAACAGAGGTTGATACAGATGTTGCAAGAGTATGTTGAAATCTTCGCCTGGTCCTACAAAGACATGCTTGGTCTAGACACTGATATTGTGGTACACCTCCTGCCGACTAAAGAAGATTTCCCTTCGGTTAAATAGAAGGTCCGTCGTATGCGCCCTGAAATGTCAAAGAAGATCAAGGCAGAGGTTATGAAACAGTTCGACGCAGGATTCTTGGCTGTCACATCGTATCCACAGTGGGTTGCTAACGTTGTTCCAACACCTAAGAAAGATGGTGAGGTACGAATGTGTGTTGATTACAGAGATCTGAATGGGGCAAGCCCCAAGGATGACTTCCCACTTCCTCACATTGATGTTCTGGTCGACAACACCGCGTAGCATAAAATCTTCTCCTTCATGGATGGTTTCTCTGGCTACAATCAGATCAAGATGGCTCCTGAAGACATGGAGAAGACAACCTTTGTTACACAGTGGGGCACTTTCTGCTACAAGGTGATGCCTTTTGGGTTGAAAAATGCTGGGGCAACCTATCAGCGCGCCATGGTCGTGTTTCTTCATGATATGATTCACCATGAGATCGAAGTGTACGTTGATGACATAATAGCCAGGTCTCAGACTGAGGAGGAGCACCTTGATCATCTCCAAAAGCTGTTCGACATTTTGAAGACATACAAGCTGAGGTTGAATCCAAACAAGTGTACCTTCGGGGTAAGATCTGGTAAGCTTCTGGGTTTTGTCGTTAGTGATAAGGGTATTCAAGTAGACCCTGCGAAGGTAAAATCCGTACAAGAGATGCTGGTTCCCCACACAGAAGAAGAGGTTAGAGGTTTCTTGGGACGTCTGAATTACATCGCCAGGTTCATTTCACATCTGACTGCTACTTGTGAGCCAATCTTCAAGCTGCTGAAGAAAGATCAAGTGGTAAGGTGGAATGATGAATGCCGGACTGCTTTCGAAAGAATCAAGGAATACCTTCAAGAACCACCCATTCTGATGCCTCCAGTTGAAGGAATACCTTTGATATTATACTTGACAGTGCTAGACAATTCAATGGGGTGTGTGCTGGGGCAGCATGACGAGTATGGTCGAAAAGAGCATGCCATTTATTACCTTAGCAAAAAGTTTACCGACTGTGAGACCCGATACTCATTGCTCGAGAAAACTTTCTACGCTTTGGCATGGGCTGCTCGCTGACTGAGACAGTATATGCTGACTCACACTACCTTGTTGATATCAAAGTTAGATCCAATCAAGTATATCTTGGAGAAGCCCGCTCTCTCCGGAAGGATAGCAAGGTGGCAAATGATCTTACCTGAGTACGACATACAATATACAACCCAAAAATCAATAAAGGAAAGTGTATTGGCTGATCATTTGGCTCATCAAGCCGTGGATGATTACCAGTCCATGAATTTTGAGTTCCCCGATGAGAATATCAAGTTGGTGACTGATTACGAAGAACCTGGACCGGATGAAGGACCTGAGGAAGGATCCCGATGGTCTATGTATTTTGATGGAGCCTCGAACGCACTGGGTAACAGCATTGGCGCTGTAATCATATCTCCTGAGGACTCTCATACTCCATTCACTGCCCGATTATGTTTCAACTACACCAATAACATGGCGGAGTATGAAGCATATATTATGGGTCTTCGAGCTGCTATTGACCTGAGGATTAAGTTCTTAAGTATATTCAGGGATTCCACTCTGGTGATAAGTAAGATCAAAGGCGAGTGGGATATGAAACACCAGAATCTCATTCCTTACAAAGATCACATACTGAAATTGCTCCCACACTTTGAGGAGATAACCTTTAAACACTTCCCACGAGAAGAGAACCAGTTGGAGGACGCGCTAGCTACCATGTCTTCTATGTTCAAAGTTAGGTGGGACAATGAAGCTCCCCAAATTACCATTTAGAGGTTGGATGAACCAGCACACTGCTATGAGATCGACACCAAAGAAGTGGCAGACAAACCCTGGTTCCACAAAGTCAAAAGGCACCTCAAAGCTCAGGAGTATCCTGAAGGGGCATCTATCAATGATAATAAGTTTCTGAGGAGGTTCGCTGCAAAGTTCTTTCTTAGCAATAGGATCCTCTATAAACGCAACCATGACTCCACACTACTACAGTGTGTAGACAAGAGCGAAGCAGAAAGGATCATGACAGATCTACATGAAGGCACTTTACGAACCCATTCTAGTGGACACACCATGGCTAAGAAGATCCTACGGGCAGGATACTACTGGTCCACTATGGAAGCCGATTGTTATCAGCACTCTCAGACCTGTCATAAATGCCAAGTCTATGCTGATAAGGTGCATGTACATCTGATGCCCCTGAATGTTTTGACGACTCCTTGGCCTTTTGCGATGTGGGGTATTGATATGATCGGCGAAATCAGACCTACTGTGTCTAACGGGAATCTCTTCATTCTGGTAGCCATTGATTACTTTACAAAGTGGGTTGAGGCAGCTTCATTTGCTACAGTAACCAAGAATGTCATAGCGCGATTTATCCGACACAATCTGATATGTCGATATGGTGTACCAGAGAGGATTATTACTGACAATGGTACAAATATCAACAACACGATGATCATTGAGCTCTGTAAACAGTTCAAGATACAGCATCATAACTCTTCTCCCTATCGACCGAAGATGAATGGCGTTGTTGAAGCAGCTAACAAGAACATCAAGTAGATTGTATAGAAGATGACGGTGACATATAAAGACTGGCATGAGATGTTACCATTCGCTCTTCATGGGTACCATACCTCCGCACGGACGTCGATAGGGGCAACACCCTACTCTCTAGTATATGGTATGGAGGCAGTCCTACCCATAGAAGTCCAGACACCTTCTCTCAGAATCATGAAGGATGTGGGTTTAAACAAAGACGACTGGATCCAAACCCGGCTTGATAAGTTAAATCTAATTGATGAAAAGAGGCTTACTGCTATCTGCCATGGTCAGGCGTATCATAAACGAATATTCAAGGCTTTTAACAAGAAAGTAAGGCGTCAAGAATATCAAGTCGGGGATCTGGTGATCAAACGCATCATACTGCTACAAGGTGATCCCAGGGGAAAATGGACTCCCACGTACGAAGGGCCATTTATGGTTAAGAACATTTTCTCGGGAGGGAGCTATGATTCTAACCACCATGGATGGTGACGACCTTCTTCACCCTGTCAATGCAGACATAGTGAAAAGATACTACACATAATCAAATACGCGCTAGGTCGACTAGCCTAGGAAAAAATAAGGGATTTCTGGCGAACCAAAAGGGTTCAGGAAAAAGTAAGGGATGAAAATAAAAAAATCTGTACACCCGGCAAGTTGAAAACCTAAAAGGGAGGCTTTGGCAAAAAAGGGTATCCCAGTGGATTGAAAACCCGAAAGGGCAATCCAGACAAAAGTTAGGGATTGAAGTGTATCACTATGTCTCATTGGATTATCTTGCAACCAGACTTCGGTATCGACTATCAAGCTCCGACGGCGCCAATCAATCTGATCCCCCTTCGACCAAGCAGCAAAGTGATGAGACGCTTGAAGATATAAAGGAAATAGCAGAGTTGGAACCCAATGGGGTCGTTTCACATAGCTGTCTTTCTTTCTTTCAGCGGCGTTCTCTTACTAGGACATCGGCCTCTTTGTACAAAAACGCTATTACAGGCCAACTTCAAAAATCAATACAAGTCATTTTCACAAGAAACTTCAATTTGTTTTTTCTTTTTCTGTTTTGTTTTGCAAGAACGTCCAATGATATATTTTTGATATATGCATTTGAAAATGATTGCTGCTCATAAATATTTATATGAGAAACAAAAGACGATTAATCGTAATTCCAGAAACAGGAAAATAAGAAGTACCCAAACCCGAAGGTTCCTCTACCCAGCAGGTATCAGGATAGAGTCAGCTTTGGAACATGATTATTTGTACATACACTCCCCACAGAGTAAAAGTACCCAAAGGCATTGATGTCAGTTTCTCCGAAGTAGGACATAACTATCCCCACTCGAAGTTCATAATTGCGGGCTAGTGAGTAAAATTCATCCCCCAAGCGGAGTTTATTTCTATAGATACAGAAGCTCAATCTCCAAAAGAGCTCATCACTTCAAGCAACAGAATTTCATCCCTAGCTAAATTTGATCCTTCAGATCAGCAGGTCTACCAACATAGTATCTCTTCCCCCAAAGTTTGGTCCCTGCAGAGTTTATTCTCAAGCACCTTCTTCCCGACAGAATATTTACAACTCTCCAATGATAATTAGGGATTTATTTTCCCAGACGCGAGCATACCTCGATAGCATTTCATAAACATACATTATGACATACGCATACATGACATATACAGCATAATCTCATTTATTTTGAGAATATCATCTCACCCTGCATTTCATGCATCGCATATAACTAACCCTGATATCTTTTCAGGAAAAGACGATTAGCTTTAACAAATCCAGTAGTTATACAGATCATATTTACAGACGACTAAAGGAAGCTCAGTTCCCGAAATCAAACGGGTCAACTAATCTACATTATTGCTTCGAAGTAACCATACCATCCAGGTCCTTTCTTGCAACCCTACTATTCAGGCTGTCATATCTCAAAGCAACCTTACCCAGGTTCCTTCTCGGTTCAGATGAAGTTTTACCCAATCTCCTTCTCACAGCCCTACTATCCAGGCTTTCATATCGAACTAACCCTACTATCCAGGTTCCTTCTCACAGCCCCACTATCCAGGCTTTTATTTCGAAGTAACCTTACTATCCAGGTTCCTTCTCATAGCCCTACTATCCATGCTTTCATATCGAAGTAACCCTACTGTTGCACCCCAAAATTTTCCCTCCCATATTCTTCAAGAAATTGCCAAGCCAAGTCACAAAATTCCCCAAGGGTTGTGCAGTCCAACTGTCTCCTATACAGTCAAAACTAGGGTTTGTGTTCTGATCAAGAAAAGGAAGTTTTCAAAGGCCCAATAAAGTCTCATATGCTTACAAATGTGGTCAAGCATCTTCATATCAAGTTTCAAGGCATTCAGCTCAAAATTGCACAGTCAAAACCCTAAATTGCACTACAGTCAACTGTAGGGGCAAAATGGTCATTTGGCAGTCAAAAGTTCAAATTTTTGGTCAACATATCATTTTGAAGCCACAAACATCATTTGATCAATGCTTGATCATGATTCTCAAAATTTGGCTCAGAAAATCATCAAAGATGCAAAAGTTACTATATCTGGACAGTTGGAAAAGTCAACTGAAATTGACCAGGGCATAACTTTCACATGGATTATCAGAAAAATTCCATCCAAAGCTCATTTTGAAGAGAAAGACATTTCCTACAACTCATCTTCATACTTCAAGTCCAAGAAATGCTCTCACAAAAAGTTATCAATTTCAACATTATAGGTCATTTTCAAAAGTCAACAAAAAGGGACTTTAAGTCAAAGACCATAACTTGATATTGGTAAATCAAAATGACATGGGACCAAAGGCATTGGTTAGAGGACTCAAAGACCTTTCCAAAATGTCCAAGAACATGAGAAAATCTTAAAAATTGAGCAAGTTATGCCTTGTGGAAGTTGGGAAATTTTTGGATATTTTGAAAAGTCAACATTAATCCAAATGACCTAAAAATGCTAATGGGCCCATTTTTCTTCCATGATTCATCATTCCAAGCATATGCACGACCATTTGGCCCAAAGGGAAGTATTCTCTCATTTTTTATTTATTTATTTGAGTTTTTATTTATATTAATTCAATTAAATCAATTAAATATGTGAAAAAATATTTAACCTAACAAAACCAATCTTTTTATACATGTTTTGGCTTCTATAATTCGTGCATATGCAAATGTGGAAAGTTTTGGTTTGATTTGAGCATGATTGAACAAATAACACATGAAAAAAAGATATGGAAGATCTTGGAAAATCAAATATGCAAAATCATCAATGCCATGGATTTTATTCAATTTTCTTAACCTAATTGCTACACTACATAATCAGAAGCATAAACCTAATGCCAGGACACTCTAAGCTGCGCAAAAGAACAGGTTGCAAACTTGAGAAATTTTCCATAAATCTCAAAACTGAATTCATTGATAGAGGGCGATTCAAGGCACAAAAGCTTTTCCAATAGCTTCCTCAAGTCCTCCTGATCACATTGCAATCCAAAACATCAACTCAAACTCCAGGAATTGGTATATAGAACCCTCCCTGTACAGCAAAAAAGTGACAATCGTATTTTCAATTCTAGGCATTCTCATGACATTCTAATTATGGATTCTTGTTCTTTGTGATGTTTTAAAGCTAACCATTATATTTAATTTGATTATCGTGCTGTGTATGAGATTTTACCATGCGCGATTTCTAGGGTTTACAGGTTTGTCAATTTAGGGCTTTGGTAACGAAGCAAAATTAGAACTCCAGACCAATGCCATTCAACTCAGCGCATGAAGACGAAGATGATGGAACCCTCGCGCTCAATTTATGAGCGTCGAGGGGCCAATCGTTATTTTTTCAAAGGGCCTCTTCTGAAACGCATCCAAAACCGTGGCCATACGTTCTTGTTTCAGAAAAAAGAAAGAAACACGCGAGGACGATGACCTCGTGTCACACAGTGGTTGGTCCGTTTAAAAAAGTGGCGCGCGGACCCACTAACGCTTTGTTTTTGTTTTATATTATTTGTTTGTATATTATATATCAAATGGCTTCAGTGGCTCAGCTGGCAGTTGGTGATTGCAATAACGTCCAAGACCTGGGTTCGAGTCCCAGGTCTGTATATTTCTCATGTTATTTTTCATTAACCATTCATGTGCAGCGCTTATGATAAGGCACACCATGCATCCTCAATAATCAAGCATACACGCATCCAAGAGCATCCAAATCAAAGGCCAGGATTGAAGAACATGTTATGCCCAGGTCAACGTTGATGCATGCAAGCTATGAAAGTCAAAAAGGCCTCAGAGTCATTGGGCCAGAATTTCACACTAAAACCTCCATATTGGGACTGAACCCCCCCCTGGTTTGCAATTTTCTTCATACTTTATTTTTTTTATTTCTTTTGTTTTATTTATTTTAATGACTTGATTTAATTAATTATTTTTACAAAAATGCAAAATATCATAAAAATCAGAAAAAGAGCAAAATATAATATTTATTTATTTTAATATTTTTATAAACAAAAATGCATGTAAATAAATTTAGTAAAATAGGTTTTAACTTTAATTCTTTTTAATAACCAAAAATCCAAAAACATAGAATTAGGTAATTGATAATTTTTCCTTTTAATCTTTTTTCCTCTTTTTACCATAATATTATTTACTTATTTTATTTTCATAATTAAATTGTACATAAAAGAATTTAGGTTTAATTTAGGTTAAAACTTCAATATTTTCTTAGTAACTTAAAAAATAATTAGAACTAGGTTTAACATTCAATTTTAGTTTTAATTAATTTTTTTCTATTAAATCTTAAAAAAAACATAAAAATACCAAAAAACATTCTTTTTTAATTTAATTTTAATTTTAATTCCTCATTAACTTTAATTTTTTGCAAAAGGGTCCAACGCCCATGTTCTTAAATTTATTTAATTTCGTACATTTATTTTATTTCGCTTAATTAATTATGTACTTCTCCCAAAGCGTTGTAACTTAAATTTCTCGCACTTTTATTTCTTTTGCTTTATTTTCTTTCCGTCAAATCGGGTCCGGTTTAATTTTGGCGATGTGGACCCGCGCCATCTATAATAGCCTTAGATTTACTTTTCCCGCAAATATTAACTGTTAACAAAAAAGCATGAAAGAATGTATGGACTTAAAATAAAATCAAGCGTAGATCACAATGAACATGACAAGACAAATATCAATGAAAACGACACACGAATCGCACACACCACCCCTAGGGTACGCCTCACTGTTGCCTTGCCTTCGAAAGGTGATCGTCGAGTAGAGGATGTCTTAGTAAGTCCTCATGATCCGGGAACCTGGCATGAGGGTAGCTTCTAAGGTGTCTTCCCATTGCTCTGGTGATCACCATGTCCCTACAAACTCGAATTGACCCAAACACCTCCAACGGTGGTGCTACCTACCTCTCAATGGTGGGATGGCACTACTTTAAAGGACATTTACACAGACGAATTCCTTAGGGTAGGTAGGTTCTCATAGATACTTGCTCTAAATTTCAAAACAAATTCAAAAATACTTTTCACACCGACACTTTTCAAAAGCTTTCAAAGCAAATTTTTCAAACACTCTGACGTACGAGTCGAACTGAAATTTTTCAAAGAAACTTTTTTTAAAAACCCACAATTGACAAGCAAGCAAACATTTTGAAAACACAAGTGAGCAAGTATCTAAGAGCCCATGGATAACCATGGATAGAAAGGGTGCTAACACCTTCCCTTTCTATAATCTACCTCCCGAACCGAGAGCAATCTCTTTAAGGAATTTTTCTGTGCTTTTGTCCTTTCCATTTGGAGAAAATAAAAGACGGTGGCGACTCTTGCTTCCGCGACATTTCGCGAACCAGCGTTAAACAGTCAGTTCCAGATCCACCGATCACAGAACTGGCGACTCTGCTGGGGAAAAACTTAAAGTGGGGTGTACCTTAGGACTAAGATCACTGTGTTTTCAATTGCTTTCTTTGCTTGCTTTAAATTGTGGGACTGTCTTGGGAGTTCTATAGATCCTAACCCGGATCTAGGGATACCTTCTTAGAAAGTAGCGACAAGGCTGTGAGGGAACTGTGTGGGGTATACCGACATGGTTGAAATAGTCTGCTACGTTGATGTGGCACTTTGGTGTGTACCGGTAACCCTTGAGTTCAGTCAAGGAGAGTACGGGGCCTCCGCGTGGTGTCATGAAGCATCAACAGACCTTAGGAACCTTAATTGAACTATCTTGGCCTCTTTAGGGTAGTGAGATAACTGACTTTGGTGCAGTCCGAGGTTGGTTGATACTCGATACTACACTCAATTGAGGGTTGCTTTCCTGGAATATTTCGGTCGTCAGTTCAGTGGCTAAATCGAAACGATGAACAATGAAAGCAATCCCGTGATATTGGGAACCTTAGAACCCGGTTACTTTGATTAGGACAGGTTGAACCCACCAACTTCAAGAGGGTAATACCTAGACCTCATGCTGGCCTAAACTCTAAGGGCTCTTTTGTGTGACTTGTGTGCCTTCGTACTTGACTATCTGCGCGCTTGTTACCTGACACTTGTTTCTTGCAGGTCTTGTTTATAGTCCTTAATTGGGACTCATAACAGGGTACTAAGTTTTTTGCAGGTCTTGTTTATAGTCCTTAATTGGGACTCATAACGGAGTACTAAATTTCTTGCAGGGTTGTTTATAGTCCTTAATTGGGATTCATAACAAAGTATACTGAATTTCTTGCAGGGTTTGTTTATAGTCCTTAACTGGGACTCATAACAGGGTTTACCTACATCACCCCATGCATAGCATGACATCATACCATTGTATACATCCTAACCCATTTCAAGGATCTCAAGGGCTTGTGATGCAGGTCATGGTGAATCAATTATCCCAGCAAGGGGCAAAGAGGATTTATTTTCCTCTAGCCAAGGTTGTCAGGGGCTATGACCCACTTGATATGGTGAGCTCTGACTCCTGAAGAAGGTTCCCTTAACCAAGGTTGCTGGGAAATCAAAATTAGACCTGATGACTAAAGTCAGAGGCTATGACCCACTGGATATGGTGAGCCTTTGACCCTTGAAGAAGAGTTCTCAACAACATGGGTGTCCTTCAATCAAGCTATAAATTCCAATGCTAACAAATTTTCTTGTTTACTCCGCGAGGTCCTTGAAAACATTGCATACATGTCATACTCATCATTGCATTACGGGTATCCCTTTTGCAGGTCACTCACCATCTTCGCTGTTTATTTCAGCAATGGCTTTCCAACCAGACAACCAAGATCTCCGTACTCAGAACGCCTAACTGCGAGAAATGTTCTTGAACCTATCCCAGGGGCAAGAAGAAATAAAGACTCTCCTCACCAGGAACTTGACCTTAGGGAATGCAGGGGGCATCAGGAACGATCAGTTGGAAGGGCTACAAATTGAGTTGGCAACCATGAAGATCCAAATGATGGGGCAGTTGATGGGCCAAATGACTCTCATTCAGGACTTAGCTCAAAAACAAGAAGAGCTCCGGGTCCTCGTCACCAAGCTGCTTCAAAATAATCCAGTAGGGCAAACAGCCAAGGTGGAAGCTCCAGCCATCATTCAACCACATGCGGGGCAAGAAGACAAAGGAAAATCTCCTCAGCTTGCTTCAGGGTCACGAGCCCAGCCTCAACGGGGTAGTCAACGTAAACGAAATGCGCCCGGAAGACATTTCTCGGAGACTGATATACCCTCATCCTTTATACTGAAGCGCTTGCTGGAGGTCAATCTGATCACTCTAAAGGACCCTCCCAAAAATCCCAACAGGACAGCTTCGAGGTATAACCCCGACACCCACTGCGCTTATCATTCAGACAGCCCGGGGCATGCTACAGACGACTGTTGGACCTTGAAGAATAAAATTCAGGATTTGATTGACGAAGGGGTGATAGAGTTCATGCCAGATGGCGAGATGAAAATCTTCCGCTGAGAATTCTCCATCTGAGATGGCTGTCTCAAACTAGAAATTTTTGTTCATTAGGATTTTTTCAAGTTGTAATTCCCTTTTGATTGTTCAAACATTTACTCATGTTAAACATTGTTATTTCATTAATGCATCGCATATGTCTGTTCTGAAACAATATATTCGTATTCACTAAATGCAAATTATTTTCATATTTTTTCTGATGTCAGCTCTTGATCTAATTCTAAGCCTCTTGAGGGAGGATGACGAAAATGATACCACGATCATTACAGTATGCTTTTGAACAGACCCCGCTGATGAGGTACAGGCATTGTTTCAATCCCTAAACACTGGAGTTATAAGGATGATAATCCCTCGGCAACCCCTCTGAGCCAAAGAAGTAGGAGTTTTTCTTTTCGAAATCTAAAACCCTTAATCATAACCTGGGGCAGGGTAGTCTCTCAGTTGATCCAAGTGCATAACGAATGGCACCAAAGAGGTCCTTACAAAACAAAGAAAGACAGTGATGGTTCCGAATAATCAATAAAGAAAGGCAGTCATTATCTCAAAAAATAAAAAAAACCCATTAAGTCAAAACCCACGAAGGAGACTTACAAAACTGGGGCATCCCGCTGACTGTAATTCCAAAAAGGAAACAGTTCAGGCAAAAAAGGAAAGGGATAACCAAAAAATCAAAAGAAAGAGGTCTCACAAACCCTCAACAAAAACAAAAATGACTGCCTAGTCAGAATAAATCATCAATGTTCGAATCATCACCGGAAAATCAGGACAAAGACTCAAACAAGGTCTAACGTATGATCAACTGAGTTTAGGTTTGGAGAACATCACGAAGAGCGGGTGGGTACAAATATAATTTGAGCCTTTATCCTTTGTTTCTTAAAACCGTGAACCAGGCCACGTTATAACCCTAAAAAGTCCTAGCTGAAGCATGGGTTAGTTCGAAAGCATATTGTGACGAAAGGTATCCTGACTCCTTAAGGCTTACTATAAAGAAGGAGTTGACATCATGTTTTACAAACATTCATTTGTTTTATGAAAAAAAGAACGCATTTTCAAAATCTTCAAGACAGACATAAGCTTTGCATTTTTGATATAACATTGTTTGCATATGACTTTTTGTTTGAACAGCAGAAGTTCGCACGACGAATGCCTAATGAACAGAAGTACCTCCAATCAAGGGGCAGACATGAGCATGGTCCATCATCTGGGGCAATCCAATCAAGATCCGGAGAATCTCTCAAAGGCCAAATAGCTTGGGGCAAATCTCCGCCTGAGTCACTTGGGGCATTCCAACAACGAATCTTGCCTGACCAAACATCTTCTGGTGGCATGGCAAAACACAAATAGCCAGGGGCAACTCCCTACATTTTGAGAACATGGACATAGTCGGAAAAATACTACGCAAAATCAAAGACCCGCTAGGTTGACACACCTAGGCAAAAAAAATGAGGGCTTCCCGGCGAACCAAAAGGGTTCGGGCAAAAGGAAGGGATGAAATGAAAAAATCTGTACACCCGGCAAATCGAAAACCTGAAAAGGCGGCTTGGGCAAAAATGGGTATCCCGGTGGACTGAAAACCCGAAAGGGCAGTCCAGGCAAAAGTTGGGGATTAAAGCGTACGACTATGTCCTGGCATCTTGTCACCCGCCTACCAGAAGAAGGTTGACCCTCAACAATTATCAGCATCTCACATGTGCCTCCCCCATAGAAACAGGGGCAATAACGGGTGGTTTAAGCAATCTGATTGTTCTATCCTCCAAGGTACCAAGGTAGGTTCAGCTAAAGAACATGACCAAGTACATCTTAATTCCCCAGAGAGTAAGTCAGCAAACAGTGCATTCTTCTCCAGGCAGAGTTATCAAGTCTCAAGGAAATTGAGTATCCTCCAGTAGATCTCAATACTTCCCCAGCAGTATACATATTCATAACAAGCATCCCCGGCAGTCTTGGTCTAAAGATTGTTCCCCGGCGGCACACTAACATTCAAAGGAATCACTTCCCCGACATAGTTCAAAACTTCCCCAAGAAGAGTCCAATCCCGTTCCCCAGGAAGTCATATCCCCCAAGCAGATAAGCTTATCCCCAGTAGATTCTGGAAGCTTATCCTTCGCAAAGCACGAACGCGTCGCCCGGCTTTATTCAAAGAGTTATTTCCTCAATAGGATATAACTGGGTTATCCTCAGCCAAAAGCCACGGAAAGGTCGTCGTCAACGTAGTTCTTTCCTACCCCCAGCGAAGTCTATCAACACTTCCAATACAACAAAGATATCCTCAGCAAGTTATTATCCACATTCAGCAAAGCATCCCTCTTCCCACAGAGTATTGCTTCCCAGCAAGGTCGCTAGAGTATCTTTTCTCCCCGCAGAATCTTCCATTTGCCAAGTCTATTCCGCAACGGAGTCATCTTCTCCTACCGGTATTCTTACAGTTATCATCCCCAGCGGAAGCAAAATCAATACTTCAACATCAGCCCAGGATACGACTTCCCGGCACCCGTCAAGGATCTACTTTCCTAGACGAAAACATTCATAAAACATCACATATATCATTATAGCATGCATAGACGCATCATATCATGCAAATCTCATTTATGTTGAGAACATCATTGCTCGATCCATATCATGCACTGCATATGACTGACCTTTACCTTTCAGGAAAGACGCAGTTAAAATGCTCAAACATATTTCAAAGCCTTCTCTAGTCCAGCTAAATCGACTCCCAACAGATTTTTCTGATAAAGACTCAGCAGAAGTTATGGTCCCCTCTCCAACAGCGAGTGAGGTGGTAATTCCTTTTCAAGATGTTTCCCTCTCCGACGGTGAGTGTGAGGTGATAATCTCTTATGGTCCCCTCTCCGACAAGTGCGTGAGGTGGTAATTCCTTCTTCAGATGTTTCCCTCTCCGACGATGAGTGTGAGGTGATAGTCTCCTATGGTCCCCTCTCCGACAAGTGCGTGAGGTGGTAATTCCTTCTTCAGATGTTTCCCTCTCTGACGATGAGTGTGAGGTGATAGTCTCTTATGGTTCCCTCTCCGACGGTGTGTGAGGTGGTAAGTCCTTCTTCAAATGTTTCCCTCTCCGACGATGAGTGTGAGGTGATAGTCTCTTATGGTCCCCTCTCCGACAAGTGCGTGAGGTGGTAATTCCTTCTTCAGATGTTTCCCTCTCCGACGATGAGTGTGAGGTGATAGTCTCCTATGGTCCCCTCTCCGACAAGTGCGTGAGGTGGTAATCCCTTCTTCAGATGTTTCCCTCTCCGACGATGAGTGTGAGGTGATAGTCTCTTATGGTCCCCTCTCCGACAAGTGCGTGAGGTGGTAATTCCTTCTTCAGATGTTTCCCTCTCCGACGATGAGTGTGAGGTGATAGTCTCTTATGGTCCCCTCTCCGACAAGTGCGTGAGGTGGTAATTCCTTTTTCAGATGTTTCCCTCTCCGACGGTGAGTGTGAGGTGATAGTCTCTTATGGTTCCCTCTCCGACGGTGTGTGAGGTGGTAAGTCCTTCTTCAAATGTTTCCCTCTCCGACGATGAGTGTGAGGTGATAGTCTCTTATGGTTCCCTCTCCGACGGTGAGTGAGGTGACAATTCCTTTTCCTATTGATTCCCCTCTCCGACGGTGCGTGAGGTGACAAATCCCCTTTCAGATTATAATGGTCTATGGTTCTCGTTCCGATATTACAAAGATGGTAATTCCCGCCAAGATTTTTCTCAACGAGCGTTGTTGAAGTTAAAATCACCCAAGGTTCTCTCACCATTCATGCTAAGGCAGTAACCATACCTGGTTCATTCATCATCTTTTGAAGCTCCAGACTCAGCTCATGTAACCAGTCAGGACGCATCTATACCAAGCATCTGAAAACCAACTCCTGCAACGTGTCAGGTATTCATTTTTCTTTTGCAGGTATGCAGGTTCTCGCTAAGGAATCTCTTATGCGATCAACATCCAGATGGAATCTATAAGCCCATCATCCTATCCAGCAATCTCCAAATGGCATCTATAAGCCCATTTCTATCACTGTTACTATGTGAGCGCAAATTTCTGGGCACTCTAGTGTTCAATCATCTTCTACCCTCGGATTACGAAAGGCACGTCAGCCAATCTGCATCCTCAGGTCTAAGAAGATTGAACAGGGGCAACTGTTGCACCCCAAAATTTGCCCTCCCATATTCTTCAAGAAATTGCCAAGCCAAGTCACAAAATTCCCCAAGGGTTGTGCAGTCCAACTGTCTCCTATACAGTCAAAACTAGGGTTTGTGTTCTGATCAAGAAAAGGAAGTTTTCAAAGGCCCAATCAAGTCTCATATGCTTACAAATGTGGTCAAGCATCTTCATATCAAGTTTCAAGGCATTCAGCTCAAAATTGCACAGTCAAAACCCTAAATTGCACTACAGTCAACTGTAGGGGCAAAATGGTCATTTGGCAGTCAAAAGTTCAAATTTTTGGTCAACATATCATTTTGAAGCCACAAACATCATTTGATCAATGCTTGATCATGATTCTCAAAATTTGGCTCAGAAAATCATCAAAGATGCAAAAGTTACTATATCTGGACAGCTGGAAAAGTCAACTGAAATTGACCAGGGCATAACTTTCACATGGATTATCAGAAAAATTCCATCCAAAGCTCATTTTGAAGAGAAAGACATTTCCTACAACTCATCTTCATACTTCAAGTCCAAGAAATGCTCTCACAAAAAGTTATCAATTTCAACATTATAGGTCATTTTCAAAAGTCAACAAAAAGGGACTTTAAGTCAAAGACCATAACTTGATATTGGTAAATCAAAATGACATGGGACCAAAGGCATTGGTTAGAGGACTCAAAGACCTTTCCAAAATGTCCAAGAACATGAGAAAAGCTTAAAAATTGAGCAAGTTATGCCTTGTGGAAGTTGGGAAATTTTTGGATATTTTGAAAAGTCAACATTAATCCAAATGACCTAAAAATGCTAATGGGCCCATTTTTCTTCCATGATTCATCATTCCAAGCATATGCACGACCATTTGGCCCAAAGGGAAGTATTCTCTCATTTTTTATTTATTTATTTGAGTTTTTATTTATATTAATTCAATTAAATCAATTAAATATGTGAAAAAATATTTAACCTAACAAAACCAATCTTTTTATACATGTTTTGGCTTCTATAATTCGTGCATATGCAAATGTGGAAAGTTTTGGTTTGATTTGAGCATGATTGAACAAATAACACATGAAAAAAAGATATGGAAGATCTTGGAAAATCAAATATGCAAAATCATCAATGCCATGGATTTTATTCAATTTTCTTAACCTAATTGCTACACTACATAATCAGAAGCATAAACCTAATGCCAGGACACTCTAAGCTGCGCAAAAGAACAGGTTGCAAACTTGAGAAATTTTCCATAAATCTCAAAACTGAATTCATTGATAGAGGGCGATTCAAGGCACAAAAGCTTTTCCAATAGCTTCCTCAAGTCCTCCTGATCACATTGCAATCCAAAACATCAACTCAAACTCCAGGAATTGGTATATAGAACCCTCCCTGTACAGCAAAAAAGTGACAATCGTATTTTCAATTCTAGGCATTCTCATGACATTCTAATTATGGATTCTTGTTCTTTGTGATGTTTTAAAGCTAACCATTATATTTAATTTGATTATCGTGCTGTGTATGAGATTTTACCATGCGCGATTTCTAGGGTTTACAGGTTTGTCAATTTAGGGCTTTGGTAACGAAGCAAAATTAGAACTCCAGACCAATGCCATTCAACTCAGCGCATGAAGACGAAGATGATGGAACCCTCGCGCTCAATTTATGAGCGTCGAGGGGCCAATCGTTATTTTTTCAAAGGGCCTCTTCTGAAACGCATCCAAAACCGTGGCCATACGTTCTTGTTTCAGAAAAAAGAAAGAAACACGCGAGGACGATGACCTCGTGTCACACAGTGGTTGGTCCGTTTAAAAAAGTGGCGCGCGGACCCACTAACGCTTTGTTTTTGTTTTATATTATTTGTTTGTATATTATATATCAAATGGCTTCAGTGGCTCAGCTGGCAGTTGGTGATTGCAATAACGTCCAAGACCTGGGTTCGAGTCCCAGGTCTGTATATTTCTCATGTTATTTTTCATTAACCATTCATGTGCAGCGCTTATGATAAGGCACACCATGCATCCTCAATAATCAAGCATACACGCATCCAAGAGCATCCAAATCAAAGGCCAGGATTGAAGAACATGTTATGCCCAGGTCAACGTTGATGCATGCAAGCTATGAAAGTCAAAAAGGCCTCAGAGTCATTGGGCCAGAATTTCACACTAAAACCTCCATATTGGGACTGAACCCCCCCTGGTTTGCAATTTTCTTCATACTTTATTTTTTTTATTTCTTTTGTTTTATTTATTTTAATGACTTGATTTAATTAATTATTTTTACAAAAATGCAAAATATCATAAAAATCAGAAAAAGAGCAAAATATAATATTTATTTATTTTAATATTTTTATAAACAAAAATGCATGTAAATAAATTTAGTAAAATAGGTTTTAACTTTAATTCTTTTTAATAACCAAAAATCCAAAAACATAGAATTAGGTAATTGATAATTTTTCCTTTTAATCTTTTTTCCTCTTTTTACCATAATATTATTTACTTATTTTATTTTCATAATTAAATTGTACATAAAAGAATTTAGGTTTAATTTAGGTTAAAACTTCAATATTTTCTTAGTAACTTAAAAAATAATTAGAACTAGGTTTAACATTCAATTTTAGTTTTAATTAATTTTTTTCTATTAAATCTTAAAAAAAACATAAAAATACCAAAAAACATTCTTTTTTAATTTAATTTTAATTTTAATTCCTCATTAACTTTAATTTTTTGCAAAAGGGTCCAACGCCCATGTTCTTAAATTTATTTAATTTCGTACATTTATTTTATTTCGCTTAATTAATTATGTACTTCTCCCAAAGCGTTGTAACTTAAATTTCTCGCACTTTTATTTCTTTTGCTTTATTTTATTTCCGTCAAATCGGGTCCGGTTTAATTTTGGCGATGTGGACCCGCGCCATCTGTAATAGCCTTAGATTTACTTTTCCCGCAAATATTAACTGTTAACAAAAAAGCATGAAAGAATGTATGGACTTAAAATAAAATCAAGCGTAGATCACAATGAACATGACAAGACAAATATCAATCAAAACGACACACGAATCGCACACACCACCCCTAGGGTACGCCTCACTGTTGCCTTGCCTTCGAAAGGTGATCGTCGAGTAGAGGATGTCTTAGTAAGTCCTCATGATCCAGGAACCTGGCATGAGGGTAGCTTCTAAGGTGTCTTCCCATTGCTCTGGTGATCACCATGTCCCTACAAACTCGAATTGACCCAAACACCTCCAACGGTGGTGCTACCTACCTCTCAATGGTGGGATGGCACTACTTTAAAGGACATTTACACAGACGAATTCCTTAGGGTAGGTAGGTTCTCATAGATACTTGCTCTAAATTTCAAAACAAATTCAAAAATACTTTTCACACCGACACTTTTCAAAAGCTTTCAAAGCAAATTTTTCAAACACTCTGACGTACGAGTCGAACTGAAATTTTTCAAAGAAACTTTTTTTAAAAACCCACAATTGAAAAGCAAGCAAACATTTTGAAAACACAAGTGAGCAAGTATCTAAGAGCCCATGGATAACCATGGATAGAAAGGGTGCTAACACCTTCCCTTTCTATAATCTACCTCCCGAACCGAGAGCAATCTCTTTAAGGAATTTTTCTGTGCTTTTGTCCTTTCCATTTGGAGAAAATAAAAGACGGTGGCGACTCTTGCTTCCGCGACATTTCGCGAACCAGCGTTAAACAGTCAGTTCCAGATCCACCGATCACACCTACCATCCAGGTTCCTTCTCACAGCCCTACTATCTAGGCTTTCATATAGAAGTAACCCTACCATCCAGGTTCCTTCTCAAAGCCCTACTATCCAGGCTTTTATTTAGAAGTAACCCTACTATCCAGGTTCCTTCTCATAGCCCTACTATCCAGGCTTTCATATCGAAGTAACCCTACCACCCAGGTTCCTTCTCACAACCCTACTATCCAGGCTTTCATATCGAAGTAACCCTACCATCCAGGTTCCTTCTCACAGCCCTACTATCCAGGCTTTTATTTCGAAGTAACCCTACTATCCAGGTTCCTTCTCATAGCCCTACCATCCAGGCTTTCATATCGAATTAACCCTACCATATAGGTTCCTTCTCACAGCCCTACCATCCAAGCTTTCATATCGAAGTAACCCTACTATCTAGGTTCCTTCTCATAGCCCTACTATCCAGGCTTTTATTTCGAAGTAACCCTACTATCCAGGTTCCTTCTCAAAGCCCTACTATCCATGCTTTCATATCGAAGTAACCATACTATGTAGGTTCCTTCTCACAGCCCTACTATCCAGGCTTTCATATCGAAGTAACCCTACCATCTAGGTTCCTTCTCGCAGCCCTACTATCCAGGATTTCATATCGAAGTAACCCTACTATCCAGGTTCCTTCTCACAACCCTACTATACAGGTTCCTTCTCATAACCTTACTATCCAGGTTCCTTCTCTCTTATCTCCAAACGGCAGCCCACAACACTGTAAGATCGGGACCCGATCAAACATGATTGGTTTCACATTTCCATAGTAAATTGCGGTGCAGCATATACCCCGACCAGATATCCAGTACAATTCCGCTTCCTCAAGCCGGAGTTATTCCCTAGTAGAGTAACAGACAACTGATGCTCCTAAAACCCTATTTCTCCCAAGACAGGAAATCAAGATCCTCTAGATGGCATCTTTAAGCCCATCTCCTACAATTCTCTGTCACATCCAGGATGACATCTTTAAGCCCATCTCCGACAATCTTCAATCCTCAACTTCCAAATGGCATCTGTAATCTCATGCCAGATATCTCCAATCAGTGCCACTTCATGCGAGTGCAAATTTCTGGGAACTCTAGTGTTCAATCATCTTCCATCCTCAGATCACGGAAGGCAGCACAGTCAATCTATATCCTAAGGTTTAAGAAGATTGAACAGGGGAAGCTGTTGTACCCCAAAATTTTCCCTCCCATTTTACTCAACAAATGTCAATTGAGGTCCCCTAGCTGCTCAAGGAAGTCCAAGAGTTGATCAGACAAACTCTCTCCTAAGACAGTGCACCTCAAAACTAGGGTTTCTATTTTCATCAAGATGGGTGAGCCACAAAAACCCCAAATGCTTTCCAAGGTCCTAATATGCTCCCAAGATCATCCATGTCAAGTTTCATGTCTTGCATAAGAAGTTTGCTTAGTCAACTGCTTAAATGCTTGGGAATCGACTATACTAGGTCAAAAGTTAACTATGGCCCACATACAGTCAAACTTTAAGATTTTTGGTAAACATCATAATTTTGAAGTGTTATCCATCATTTGATCAAGGTTTGATCATGATTCCTCAAGGGATGCTCCAAATTCATCAAAACCCAAAAGTTGATAAATTAGGGTTTTGTAGGAAAAGTCAACCCAACATTGACCAAGCATAACTTCTTCATACTTTATCATAAATTTTCCATACAAAGCTCATTTTTAAGAGGATGAAATTCCCTACAACTCATCTTCATCTCACAAGTTCAAAATATGAATTCACAAAAAGATATGAATTTTGACATTATAGGTCATTTTGAAAAGTCAACAAAAACACCTTTTTGGTCAAAGCTTCATACATGAACATGGAAGACTCAATTGAGATGAGATCAAAAGGGTTGATTAGGGGACATCCTAATATTTCTAAAACATCTAAGAACACCTCTCTAGGGTTAAAGTTGGAGGAGATATGCCTTGTCAAAGTTGACCCTTTTTGCAAAATTGCCAAAAGTCAAATGGGTTCAAAATTGCATTTTTTTGCCAAATGGGCCTAACTTTTTATGCTTGCACCTCACTTATAATATGATCCACGACCCACATATCAAACCTCATGTTATTTGCTTCACTTTTCAATTTATTTGGATTTTTTGTTAATTAAAATTTCAATTAAATCAAATAATTGATGAATAATGAAAAGATATGTCGTGATCTTATTTTTTGGACAAAATTTAAATCAAATAATGCAAGGATATCATGATCAATTCGAATCAAGGATGATTGGTACAAGAAAGGCATAATTTGGCTCAATATAGCAAGTTTACATATGCCATGAAAATCAAATCAAATCTTCAAAACTTTCAAAGATGTGATTTGTTTTCACTACCCTAGTTCACTCTATGATATATGTGGAACATATCCAAGGCAAGAAAAAGGTAGAAAGTCGTGAAAAGAGGCAGAACAAAACTGCAAAATTTCTAAGAAAAGTGTGAGATCAAAATCCACTCTAGAGCCATCCTCACACAGATTTAAAGATTCTAATCTATTCCAGGACATCACAGAAAGTTATTCCACCTATCCTCAGGCTTCAAAATGCCAGGAGTCGTGCCCACCATCAACCACGGTTTGCCCAAAAACTCGATTTTGATTTCCTTGATTTTGACAACATTATCATGTTTTGATTATACATTCTTGTTCATTATCTTGTTTGCAAGCTATTGGCATCATTTAATTGCATTTACAGCGCAGGAATCACTATATGTCATTGCTAGGGTTTACGAGTTTGTTTTAGGGGTTTTCAATGCAGGAACAATTGGCTTTCATATTGGGTATCATGATGATCAGGGCTTCAAGCCCAGTTGATTCATGGTCACCAATTTCATTTATCTTGCTTGTATGCAATTTTTGAATGGAACAGGGTTATAGTTACGAACAAACATCCGTAGGTAAAAGTATTTTACCTAAAGCAACGGTCCAAGGAAGAAGACGCTGGCGTGTCAAGCAACCATTGGGACATTTGAAAATTCACGCGTGTTCTGAGCGTGGCAATTGATTTGGATTTTGATTTATTGTTTTTATTATGTTAACAATTAACTAGTGCAATGCAGATGGTTAGAACATGCGCCTTTGATGCACATGTCCTGGGTTCGATCCCAGGCGTGTGCATTTTGTTATTTTCTTAACAATTGCAGGCCAATCCCATGCATTGCACTATCCAGCGCCCATCATGTGCCATCAACGTACGTCCATTGGATGCTCAGCTTGCCAGATCCCATGCCTTTCCAATGAAGGACCATGGTGTACCATAAAGTCAACACCATACCAGATCTAGCACTGACCAGGCCTGGAGCTTAATGGGCCACAGATTTCCAGTTTTACACCTCCAATATTCCTAACAACAAAGGCCCATTTCTCAAAAAAAATTCTCTTTTTATTATTTTATTTTCTTTATTCTTAATTCTTTATTCATTTTATTTCTAAAATCAATTTTTTTAATATAAAATCATAACAATCACAAAGTCATAAAAATTAGAATTAGTTTTTTTTTTATTTTTATCAAGTTTAATTAAATTAATTAGCTTAATTTAATTTAGGGAAATTTTAACTTTTTTTTATATAATTAAAATCAATTAAGAAAACTAGGTTTAAATTCTTGATTTAATTATTTTCTTTTATTCAAACAAAAACACAAAAAATAGGTGATTTAATTATTTTTCTTAATTTAATTTAATTAGTAATTAGGCCCCTTTTTATTTTCCCTTATTTTAATATAACAAAAATGACATAAATAATTTTTCTTTAATCAATTGCAATTAGGTTTAGTCGAGGGTCAAAACCCTAATTTCTCTCGCATTTAATTTGCCGCGCGTTTTTTAATTTTCCTTCTTATTATTATTGTAACTGTTCCAAGGTTGTAATAGCTTTAATTAGGGTTTTAAATTCCGCACTTTTATTTCCTGTCAAGGCAATTATGTAACTGTCAAAGCCATGTAATAGCTAGGTTTATTTCCGCTTTTAAATTCCCGTAACCTTTAACTGTCTAGATGTATGGCTAATAGGATTGTATGGCAAGAATGTCTGGAAAATTAAAACGGCAGATCACCTAATGTGCAAAGATTAAATAACTGAAACAAATCACGTGCACATATCCACTCCTAGGATTTACCTCACTTCGGTTGCCTTCGGTAAACAATCACTAAGCATAGGAGATTTTAGTGGTTTCCCTCCAGTCTAAAGAGATCAAATTGTCCCATTCGAATGTTGCCTTGGAAAGGTTGCCTCGAAAATGTTGCCTCGAAAATTTTGCCTCGAAAACGTTGCCTCAAAAAGATCTTAAGACTCTAGGGTTACTACTAAAGTTTTCTAACTATTGCTTTAGTGATTGTATTTGTCCCTTTCAAACGTCCCTCACAAACTCCAACGACGGTGCTACCTACTCCTTAATAGTGGGATAGCCTTGTCTTAAGGAAATAAAACAAAAACAATCTTTTTTCGAGTAGGTAGATGCTAGTAGGTACTTGCTCAAAATAAATCTTTTCACACAAACACCTTTCAAAAATAGTTTTCAAAACAACTTCATCACATCCTTGAGGACTAATACAAGGGTTATCACGAAGTAAAATATTTTCAAAGAAAGCACACGCACAAGCAATTTAAAAATGAGCAAGTACCTAAGAGCCCATGGAAAACCATGGATAGAAAGGGTGCTAACACCTTCCCTTTCTATAATCTACCCCCCGTACTCAGAAACATCTTGAAAAAGGTTTTTTCTGTTCTTTTTCTATTTCCTGATTGGATAAAATAAAATTCGGTGGTGACTCTTGCTTACCGCGACATTTTGTGAACACAAAACAAAAAACGCCAACCAGTATTAAACAGTCGGTTCTGCCATCGTATCACACTAGTAGCTTTAGTCGATGCCAAGATCTGAGGGACCTCTTCAAAATTCTGACAAGGAGTTTCTATGAATTCCCCGTCCATCTCTACATAGAGGAAAGAGTTGAAGTGACTCACCATATATTCTTCTTCACCCCACACTGTGACAATCTTTCCTTTCACCGGATACTTCAGCATTTGGTGGAGTGTGGAAGTGACTGCCCCAACCTCGTGGATCCAAGGACGACCCAGCAAACAAGAATATGATGGCCTGATATCCTCACATAGATGGTGGACCCAAAAGTCTGAGAACCCACTTTGACAGGGATGTCCACCTCCCTGTGCACCATTCTCTTTGATCCGTCAAAAGCCCTTACCACAATGTTACTAGGCTTTAGAGTTAAACCCTTGCAATCCAAACGGTCCAACGCCTTCTTCGGCAGGACATTCAGTGAAGACCCAGTATCTACCAGCACATGAGCCATAGTAGTGCCCTTGAATTCAATTGAGACATGCAGAGCATCTTATGCTTCCTTCCTTTTGGTGTCAAATCCGCATCTGAAAAACCCAGCCCATTATCAGCAGTCAGGCTGGCCACATAATCTTTGAACTGATTAGCTGAAGTCTCTTGCGGCACATGCGCAGTTTTGAGGAATGCGATCAAAGCCTTCGCATGGGCCTCAGAGCACAACAGAAAAGACAACATGGATATCTTCGATGGGGTCTGCCCCAGCTGCTCGACCACATTGTAGCCGCTCTTCTTAATGATTTCCAGTATCTCCTCCATTTCTTGCTTAGAGGCTTCCACAACAATTTTCTTAGGCGCCTCTGTCCGGGTAGGCTCACCTATAATTTCCTTGCCGCGGGTATTAGACGATTCACCGATAGGAGTAATAACTAGGGTAAGAACAGGAAAAATAGTTGATGTACTAGCAGGAACAGCAGATGGAATGACAATAGGTTTGTTGACAGTCTTCGAGGTAATCTCGGGAGAGAAGACCCTTCCACTTTGGGTAACCTTACTGGTTCCGACAATGTTACCAACATCAGGATCAGCTTCTTCATCTTTCAGATCTTGTTTGATTCCATGATAGTACACATCGGCACCATAGTGCCAGGGGATAGCTTTGCCCGAGACATATGGGATAGGACCAGGAACAGTGATTATTAGTGGAGCAATTCTTGGAGTAGATGTAATCCTAACAGGTCTTCTCGAGGAAACCTTGGAAGGATTGGCGGAAATGGTTATAATGACAACGTCTTCAGATGGTACAACAGGAACCAAAGTTTTCTCAAACAGAATTTCTTTGCTATCTATCAGGCGTTGGACACCTAACTTCAGCAAAAGGAAACCAGAAGGTAGAAACGAACACATGTGGCAACCTTCACCACAACCCGGAAATAAACCGGCCAACAGAAAATTCTTCTTCACAGTCATGAGAGGAGTAGAAACTTCATCAACATAGGTAACGAACAAATCAGTATCAACAACATTAACTCCACGGCCGTGCTTAGGCATGGGAGCAGTTATGACATTCGGCTTCTCTGGAGCATCAAAATCTATTTCCTTGGCTTCAATCAAGTCTTGTATTTGTTTCTCAGAGCCCAGAAGTCATTTGTATCGTGGCCAGGACTCTCAGAATGATAGGAACACCGGGCATTTGGATTATATCGGGGAGATGTAGTGTTTGGATTCTTGGGAGCCTCTCTCAAGGTTGCCAAGTTGGATCTTAGTATATGAGGTAGAACTTCAGCCAATGTCATATTGATGCGGGTAAACTGCCATTGTGGTCTTTCCACCCTGTTGATTGTTGCATTGTGGAGCAACTGCAAGCCTAGGTATCAATACGACACTTACTGTCTGACGCTGTTCATCCCTATATTGACCCCTCGGGCTGTAGATGGCACTGGCTTCCTTCTTACCAGCAAAAGGCTTCTTTACTGAATTTGAAGAGGCATTCTTCTGTATCTTTCCGCTTCGAATCCCAGCTTCTACCCTTTCCCTAGTTAGGATCATCTCAGTGAAACCAGCTGATGAGCTGCCGATCAAATGATTGAAAATGGACCAGATAGCGTCCCCAGAAACATATCAACCAACTCCCTATCAGACAATGGGGGTTAAACTCTCCCAACCAAGTCTCTCCATTTTTATGCGTAATATTTAAAGCCTTCACTCGCGCCCATGGACATACTCTGGAGTTGAGTACAAGTAGGAGCAAGGTCGGCATTGTATTGATACTGCTTGTAGAAAGCAGCAGCCAGATCTTCCCAATTTCGGATATTTGCTCCCTCCAGCTGGTAGAACCATTCAAGTTGATTCCCTAACAGACTATCTTGAAAGAAGTGAACCCACAGATTTCTATCAGCTGTGTGGGGCTGGATCTTCCTGACATAAGAACGGAGATGGAGTTTTGGGCAGGACACCCCATCATATTTAGCAAAAACCGGAGCTTTGAACTTCTGCAGGATGACTACTCCTGACACCAATCCCAGTTCTTCGAAATCTAGTCCAGCTATCCTCTGAACTTACATGGCACTCAACCGATCTTCCAACTGTTTGTATCTATCCTCAGCAGGAGGAAATTGCTCATCATTGTAATCCGTATCATTATCAGAAACTGCAGGACTGGGGTCCTTCTCTTCTTCTTGATTATCCCCCTCCTTGGATGAGGATGTAACACCCCAATTCAACCCCGAAAAATTATATAAATAAATCAGAGTTATAAAATTTCAATCATACAAACGAATCGGGACGTCACAAATTCTTCTATCAAAATTCATTATATTCATCATGGATATATAACACTTTCAAAACATCGGATGAACCATCATCATAACATCTTTAATTAAATAATTCAACATCTACACGGAGGAATTCTTAATAACATCTCTAACAATAAACATCAACTTCGAAACATCACATATTTAATAATAGTCAATTTAACGTTCAACAACTGAAAATCAACAATTAAAACAGCAAGCATTCATCCCCCTGAGTGTTACATATCGGAGCAATGACACCGACTCGAATTACTGAAGGTATACAACCTTCACTCTCGATTACCTGCACGTTACCAACATAAGGGAAACATTCAAACAGAAGGGGTGAGATATCTAACAATATAATAAAGCGCATGATAATTAATATATTAAATTAGATTAATAACATCACCATTTCTCATCTCACAATCAACAATAATCACAATGTATATACACATTCATCAACATCAAAATACACTTCTTTATGACATCATATAATGCGACTCAATACTATGGAAATGCATGTGGTACCATTGAAGGAGAACTCCCATCTCAAAAATTTGCCAATTAATAGAGGCATCAACAAGGCATAGCCTTCATCTCAAAATTCGCCAATACAGGCCATCTCAACGAGCATAAGCTCCATCTCAAAAATGCAATGTATGCGACACAACCATGAATCTAATAACAACACCCAAGTTAACAACATCTCAAATTAACAACATCTCAAAAACATCTCAAATTAACAACATCTCAAAAGCATCTCAACGTCTCGTCATCAACATCTCATATCATCATAATAATTCATCAAACATCATTTATTTATTATAAATCATTAACACAATATTATTAATAACTTCTCACTAACAACTCAGATGTACATTAATTCCATAGTAAATCAATACTGCTATTCTGTACTCTTACGTCATTACCATCACTATCCTACTGTTATAGTTCAAACAACAGCTTCTAAGCATCTAACGTTTACATTATGTACGAAACAACGTAACGTCCAACACAACTTCTGACCATAACAACTTCTGACCAACTCAACTTCTAACCAACACAACTTCTAATAACACAACTTCTAATAATGCAACTTCTGACAACATAACTTCTGACAACGCATCTTCTGACAGCCCAACTTCTGACCAATACAACTTCTGACCATCACAACTTCTGACCAATACAACTTCTGACTAACCCAACTTCTGACCAATGTAACTTCTGACAATGCAACTTCTGGCCAATACAACTTCTGACTAATACAACTTCTAATGACACAATCTCTGACAACATAACTTCTAACCAACACGGCTTCTACCATCAGAACTTCTACTTTCTAATAGTTCAACGCAACTGCTAACTAGCACAGTTTCTAGCATCATAACTTCTACTCCTCACTAATCCAACGCAACTTCTAACAACATACTTCTAACATCATGCTTCTGACAGTATACTTCTAACATCATGCTTCTAACAACATGCTTCTAACATCAGAACTTCAACCATCAGAACTGCTACTTTTTACCAATCCTACTATTTTAATTCTTAGCATGATATCAACCTAAATAAGAACAGTACGACTAACTCTATCTCCAATTTAATTCATTATTCTAAAACAGTAGCGCCTGATATCAATTTGCCTAATTCTGTGTTCTTTCTTCCCTGCAACATTCTGCTTTTTCTTCTTCCCTGCTTCTCACTATGGATTCATACATAAAGCCCTAAAACTTAATATAATCATGACAATTCATCACCCATAATTACCTTATACTACTGCCTCAATTAAACAACATCAAGACATCATTATTCATCCAAAATTCATCAATTCTCATCACACAACGATCATATATTTTCAATTCAAGAACAAGACAGCAATCACCTCTAACCCCACATACCAATCATCATAAACCCAATTATAGAGTCAGAACCCCACCCTTACCTTGGATTGAAGGTCGCTCTATAATTTTCGGTTGAATTCTCGTTCTTGCCGTTTTCCACTTTCTCTAGCAGCTTGCACGCTTCTTTCTCAATCCTTATTCTTCTAATGCCTCTTCTTTCTATTCTATTCCAACAACAATAAAATAACCCTATTATTCTATTAACTCCTTATTAGGCTTAAAACTAATACACCCTCTTATTACTTCTATTCCTTTAAAAACAAGCCCACATCAAATAATATTATACTTCTAATATTATTTCACCACTTAATAATATTATACCTCTAATATTATTTCTCCACATAATAAAATAATTAAATCCAATTAATTATAACACATCTTCACAAATATTCCAAAAATAATTTAATTAAATAACTAATTAAATTACGGGCGTTACAACTCTCCCCAACTTAGAATATTTTCGTCCTCGAAAATTTACCTTAAATAAACAACTAAGGATAGGAGTCTCGCATCTTGATCTCCAACTCCTAAGTCATGCTTTCACCAGCAGCTCCTAGCCAAACCACTTTAACCAAGGCAATCTCTTTGCCCTTCAGAGTCTTCATTTCACGATCCGCGATTCGTACAGGCATCGTCTCCACCGTAAGATTATCCCGTACTTGCACATCGTCCATATGAATCACATGAGATGGATCTGAAACATACTTCCGATGTTGTGACACATGAAACACATCATGCAAATTCGAAAGATTAGGCGGTAAAGCCACTCTATAAGCAACATTCCCCACTCTCTCTGAAATCTGATATGGTCTAATAAAACGAGAAGTGAGCTTCTTAGACTTCAATGCTCGCCCAACACCAATCACAAGCGTAACTCTCAAAAACACATGATCATAATCTTGAAATTCTAAATCCTTTCTTCGCTTGTCATGATAACTCTTATATCTACTTTGGGCAGTTTCATCTTTTCTCGAATCAACTTCACCTTCTCAGTAGTCTCACGAACAAGTTCAGGTCCAAGTACTACACTTTCTCCAAATTCATGCCAACATAAAGAAGTTCTACATCTTCGACCATACAACGCTTCAAAAGGTGCCATCGCAATACTAGAATGATAACTGTTATTATAAGTGAACTCTATCAACAGAAGATAAGTATCCTACGAACCTCCCTGTTCAAGAACACATGCCCTCGGCAAATCTTCCAACGATTGAATAGTCATTTCAGTCTGACCATCTGTCTGAGGATGATACGCTGAACTCAACCTCAACTTAGAACCCAACGCTTCTTGCAAACTCTTCCAAAAATCATAAGTAAATCTTGGATCTCTATCTGACACAATGCACAAAGGAACACCATGTAGCTACACAATCACACTAATATAAATCTCAGCCAACTTCGGCACTGGAAAACTGATGTTGATAGGAATAAAATTAGTTGACTTTGTAAGCCTATCAACAATCACCCAAATCGAATCATGGCCTCTTAAAGTATTAGGCAACCCTGTCACAAAGTCCATTGAAATACTATCCCATTTCCGTTCTGGAACTTCTAACGGTTGCATCAATCCTGCAGGCTTCTAATGTTCAACTTTCGACTTCTGACAAGTCAAACATGCATACACAAACCGAGCCACGTCACTCTTTATCCCAGGTGTTGAACCCCGAAATTTTCCCTCCCATATTTCTCAAAATATTTCAAGAAAGATCCCCAAGTTGCTCAAGGTAGTCCAAGGGTTGGCCAGACAAGCTCTCTCTTAAGGCAGTCTACCTCAAATTAGAGTTTCATGTTGCATCAAGATAATTGAGTCCAAGGGATCCCAAATTCTCAACATTGTCCTAATATGTTCTCAAGATCATCCATGTCAAGTTTCAAGCCTTGTAGAGGAAGTTTGCTCAGTCAATTGCTCAAAGGCCTGAAAATCGACTGTGATAGGGCAAAAGTCAACAGTGGCCCACATACAGTCAAACTTCAAGATTTTTGGTCAACATCCTCATTTTGAAGTATATTTCATCAGTTTATCAAGGGTTGATCATGATTCATCAAGGATTGCTCATAATTCATCAAGACTCAAAAGTTGCTAAATTAGGTTTTGCAGGAAAAGTCAACTCAACTTTGACCAAGCATAACTTTCTCATACTTTATGATAAATGACCCATCCAAAGATCATTTTGAAGAGGATTCAATTCCATACAATCCATCTTCATCTCCCAAGTTCAAAATATGCACTCACAAGAAGTTATGAATTTGGACATTATAGGTCATTTTGGAAAGTCAACAAAAACACCTTTTGGGTCAAAGCTTCTTACATGAACATGGAAGATCCAATTGAGATGAAACCAAAGAGGTATCTTAGGGGACATCCTAAGATTTCTAAAAAGTCCAAGAACACCCTAATAAGGTTAAAATTGAGAGAGATATGCATTGTCAAAGTTGGACAATTTTTGAAAAAATGCATGAAGCAAATATTGACCAAACTTGGATTTTTTCCAAATGGACCTATCTTTTCAAGTTTGAAACTCATTCCTAACATAGTCCACTACCTCTAAGCCCACACATACATTTTTCTACTATTTATGCTATTTATTTTGATATTTTATTCATTAAAATTCAGAATTAAATAAATAAATAATAGAAATAATACAAATTTTGATGTGAATCCATTTTGGGAAAGTTTTATGCTGATTTATGTCAATTGATTTCATGCAATAACTCTTCAAATATGTCCAGGTTCATCCACATGTGAAAATGGCATAAAATTATCAAATATGGCATTTTTTTTCAAATTTTGATCATGGTCTTAAAACACAACATTATGAGGGAGATTCTTTCCATGCTTTCTTGTCTCCTCATTCTCCTCTATAAATATAGAGTCATACAAGCTTGAAAGGGACGAAATTCCTCTCTAAAAAGCTCTTTAAAAAGCTCTTCAAAAATCTCTCCAGAAATCAAAGAATTGGTGCAAGTCATATCTCGAGTTCCGGTCTCTCTCAATTGACATCAAGACTCAAACCATCCTCTTGAAGTCCTCAGGAGTCTTACAAGGTCCAAGAGCAATCCATCACACGCCTAGCACACCCCCATTTGACAACACCGATTTGGTAAAATTTTAAACTTCGAATCTCTAATTTTAATCACATTTTATGGTATGCTAACGTTTGTTTGAGTTTATATAGAACAATTATGGATGGTTGAATCATAGGTTCCACACAAGAATCAAAAAACACCATAGTTAGAGCATGAAGCTTTTGAAGATTCGGGCCTAGGGATTTCTGATGATTGCACCTCCTGTTTACTTTTGCTACTAGGCTCATCTTTATTTTTTTGTTTTATTCATTTCATTTATTTCTTTTAATCCCTTTTTTTATTTTTATCAATAAACAAATATAAAAATCACATAAAAATAGATTTAGAATTTTTTCTTAATTAAATTTTAATTTTGGTAAATTAATTAACTAAACACTTTAACTTTTTTTTTTAAAATTAAAATTAATAGAACTTAGGTTTAATTTCATTTTAATTCATTTTCCTTTTCGTAACAAAAATTCCAAAAAAACATAGAATTAATTTCTTTTATTTAAATTTCATGTTTCTTAAATAATTATCTTTTTTTTAATATAGATCTAGATCAATTATTTTTTAACTTAAACCATTTTTATAAATTAAAACAAAAAGACAACAAAAATATTTTTTTTATATCTTAGGATTTTTAGACGTCTTTTCAAATTTGCAAGTTATTATTCTTTCGCACTTCATTTTATTATTGTAACTGTATATTGGGATGTAATAGATGATTAGTAGGACCTTTACCGCTTTTATTTATTTTTCCCCCGGTTTTGGATATGTACATAATCCCCCTCCCTGAAGCCTTGTAATAGTTAGGTTTTATATTTCTGCACTTTTAAATTACTGCAATTATTAACTGGTAGATGTATGACTAATAGGATTGTATGACAAGAATAATCAAACATTAGCAAACTTAACACAAGACTAAAATAACTGAACATAACACACCTTGCACATATGCACCCTTAGGGTATACCTCACTTGGTTGCCTCGGAAAATAATGGTCATGTCCATCATAAAGATCATGGTCCCTCGATGTCCCTCAAAGTTGCCTACGGTATATGATCTTGTCCCTCGATGTTGCCTACGAATATATGATGACAGTCCCTTCGAAATGCTAAGGTATCCTTACATGTTGCCTTCAATGACCATTACGTCCCTTTCGATAGTCCCTCAAACTCCAACGACGGTGCTACCCACTCCTTAATAGTAGGATAGCGCTGTCTAAAGGAAACGAGAATAGAAACAATCCTTTTTCAAGTAGGTAGATGCTAGTAGGTACTTGCTCAAAATCAAACTTTCACACTTACACTTTTTTTTCAAACAAAGTTTTCAAAAACACTTCGTAACACTCTTGAGGATAAAAGCAAGGGTTAAAACAAAGTAAAACAAAACTTTTCAAAACAAACATACACAAGCAATTTCTAAAAGATGAGAAAGTACCTAAGAGCCCGTGGAAAACCACGGATAGAAAGGATGCTAATATCTTCCCTTTCTATAATCTACCCCCCGTACTAAAAATCTCAAAAAAGGAATTTTTCTGTGCTTTTGTCCTTTCCAGTTGGATAAAATAAAAGTCGGTGGCGACTCTTGCTTACCGCGAAATTTTGCAAACACAAACGCAAAACGCAAACCAACATTTTCCTAAAACAGTCTGGTTCTGCCACCGTATCACAAAACTGGCGACTCTGCTGGGGATTGAATAAGTGGGGTGTACCTTAGGAATAGTTCATCATATTGTTTTCAATTGTTTGATCTGTTTGTTTTATCTTTGTGGGTTTTGTATCGGAGTTACTATAGATCTTAACCCGGATCTGGGGACACCTTTTAGGTAAGTAGCAATAGACTGTGAGGGAATTGTACGGCGTAGACCGATACGATTGAAGTAGTAGCTACGTTGATGTGGCACATTAGTTGGTACCGATATCCCTTGTGGAGCAACAAGGAGAGTATGTGGCTGCTAATGGGTCGTTAAGCATCAACTGACCTTAGAACCTATAATTGAGCCACTTGGCCATAGAAAAGTAGCAGTATGCTACACTCATTGAGATCATACTCTCGCGATGATTTCGGCCGCAAGAAAAGGTTGCTAAACTGGAATTATGATCGATCGAGGATGGTCAGTTATATTGAGAACCTCTAGAACCTGGTTACTATTACTAGGACAGGTTGAACCAACTAAAATGAAAGAGGGTAATACCTAAATTCCATGCCAGCCTGAAATTTAAGGGCTATTGTGTGACTTGTGTGCTTTCAACTTGAACTACTTGCACGTGTTTGTTACCTAACAACTAGAGTTCCTTGCAGGTTTTGTTTACAGTCCTTATCCAATACCTTGGATTTCTTGCCAGATTTACTTGTTTACATTACCTCGTACTTTTGCTAAAACGCATAACATACACATCATAACATCATGCCTTAACATTTCCTTAACCATTTCAAGGATCTCAAAGGTTTGTAATGTAGGTTATGGTAAATCCAACGTCTAGCAAGGGGCAAAGGGTATTTATTTTCCTCTAGCCAATGTCATCTAGAGATCAAAACACGATAATTTGAGTCAGTGGCTATGACCCACTCGATATGGTGAGCTTGACTCTTGAAGAAGGACTCTCAATAAACGCGAAGTTTCTTCAATCAAATTCTAACAGATTCTTGTTTACCCCGCGAGATCCTTGAAAACATTGCATACATATATCATACATATCATTGCATAACAGGTCTCCCAGTACAGGTCTCTCATGTTCTCGTTGTTTATTTCAGCAATGGCTCTCCAACAAGACACCAGAGATCTTCAAGAAACTCAGTTCAGGGAAATATTCCTAAACCTGTCCAAGGGGCAGGAAGAGTTGAAAACACTCCTCGTTGGGGACTTGGTCAAGAAAAGTCCTGAAGACAATAAGGACGAATGGCTAGAACAATTGAAAGCTGAGGTAGATGCAATAAGAACCTAAATGCTGGGGCAGACAGTCCGTATCCAAAGCTTAGCCCGGGAACAAGAAGAGATGAGAATCATTATCAACCAGCTTCATCAAGACAGATACAACAGTATGAAGCAAATAGTTGAGGCCGGGGACCAAGTCATTTATCAGCCTCCAAGAAGACAAGGGTTTTATTTGGTGAAGGGTGGACCTTTCCAAATTTCTACTACATCACGGGTCCAACGACAACCTCGCCAAAAGCAACGAGTTAATCAGAGTAAGCCAAATACGCCCAAAAGGCAGTTCACCGAGCTCAACCTGCCGCTGTCTTAAGCTTTACAACACCTGTTGAGATTGAATCTAGTGACGTTAAGGGACCCTCCTCAGAATCCCCACATAGCCTCCCCAAACTACAATCCTGATGCAAGGTGTGCATACCATTCCAACAGCCCGGGGCATGATACTAATGACTACTGGGCATTGAAAAACAAAATTCAAGACCTGGTCGATAAAGGAGCATTGGAATTCACACAAGATGGTCAACTGGAATGTTTTTGTCAATCCTCCAAGGCACACCATTTGAAGTGACAAGTCCTGAGACGAGAATACTTTTTGTTCATTAGAATTTTCAATTTGTAATTTTCTTTTGATTGTTCAAACATTTAGTCATGTTAAAACTTTATTACTTTATCAATGCATTGCATATGTCTGTTTTGAATCAATCCATTCATATTCACTATATTCAAATTGCTTTCATTTTTTTGATGTTCAACTCTCGATTAAAAAACTCTAAGCCTTTAGAGGGAGGGTGACGAAAATGATATCAAAATCTCTACGGTATACTTTTGAATAGACCCCGCTGACGATGTACAAGCGTTGTTTCAAATCCTAAACAGTGGAGTTATAAGGAAGATAATCCCTCGTCAACCCCTTTGAGCCAAAGAAGTTGGAGTTTTTTCTTTTTACGCAAATTTAAAAAAAAAAACTTAATCACAACCTGGGGGCAGGGTAGTTTTCTCAGTTAATTCGGGTGCACAATAAATGGCATCAAAGAGGTCCTTCCAAAACAAAAGATGGTGATGGTTCTGTATAATCGTCAAGACAGGAAGTCATTATCTCTCGAAATAAAAGCCCATTAAGTCAAAACCTATGAAGGAGACTTAAGAAAAACTGGGGCATCCCGCTGACTGTAATCACAAAAGAAACAGTTCAGGCAAAAGACAGGGGTAATAAAATCAAAAAGAAAGAGATCCTACAAACTCTCAACAAAAATGACTGCCTGTTCAAAATAAACTGTCAGTATCCGAACCATCACTAGAATATCAGAGCAAAGACTCAAACAGGATCTAAATACACAATTAGCTGAGTTTATGATCGAAGAACATCACGAAGAATGGGTGGGTACAAATAAAATTTGAGCCTTTATCCTTTGTTTCTTGAACCGTGAACCAAGCCACGTTATAACCCTTAAAAGTCCTAGCTGAAGAATGGGTTAGTTCGAAAGCATACTGTTACAAAAGGTATCCTGACTCCTGTAGGAATTGCTGTAAATCCTGAGTTGACATCACATTTTACAAAATTTTCCTGTCTTACTGAAAAATGCATTTTCGAAAATTTCAAGACAGACATAAGCTTTGCATTCTTAAAATAACATTGTTTGCATATGACTATTTTTTCAACAACAGAGAAATTCGCATGACGAATATCTAGTGAACAAAAATATTCTCAATAAAAAGGATCACCTCAAGTGGAAAAAACACTTCCAACCAAGGGGCACGGCATGAGCATTGTCTATCATCTGAGGCAGTCAAGTCAAGATTCAAGGAGTCTCTCAAAGATGCCAAATAGCCAAGGGTAGATCTCCATCTGAATCACTTGGGGCATTGGACATGAATTCCAGCAACGAATCTTGTATGATCAAACGAACATCTTCTGGTAGTATGGCAACATAACACTACCGACAATGACAACTCCCTACACCCTGAGAGTGTGGACATAGTCAGAAAATACTGCGCATGAACAAAAACCCGCTAGGTTGACAGGCCTAGGAAAAAATAAGGGCATCCCGACGAACCAAAAGGGTTCGGGAAAAAATTAGGGATAAAAACAAAAAAATATTTGTCAACAAAGTATGAAAATCATCTAACAACTTACATCATCAATTGATATACATGAAGTTGTGGAAGTGTAACTGTAGCGATAAAAAATGTAGCGGGGTAAATCGGAGATCGAATTATTAATTAATTCGTCTCACAAAAGCAAGAGTCGCCACCGCGCTTTATTATTTCCAAGGGAAAAGGGAAAAGAGCGAAATAAAACCCTAAAGTATGCAATGTAAAATAATACTTTTAAAAGTAATGAAAATACAAGGCATTTTTGAAAAGAGGTCTATGGTTCGGGGGTTGGTTATACAATGGGAAGGTATTAGCACCCAATGTATCTATAGTATTCTATATGAACCTTTTGAAATATCTGTTTTTTTTTAAAATTGTTTGTTTGATTAAAATAGTTTGTTTGGCTAAAGATGGGTGCGGATGAGATTTTGAAGAGACAACGACCTAATGTCGAAGTTTTGACTTAAAAGGTGTGAGTTTAAAAATTGAATCCTTTGGGAAAATTATCTTAGGTTTAACAAAATAGTAAACAAACAAAAGATGAATGAGGGTATTCGCACGATTGAATGAGATATGTTTGATAACATGAAGTCAACAAAGTTAAAACATTTCCCTTGGATTAAATCGAGCGAGCAAAATAAAATAGACATCAAAATATAAGCAATCAAAATTCACAAGAAAATAAATATAACGAAACAGATTAATGACCTAAAGGCATCGAGAAATTAAAATGACAAAGATATTTAAATAAAATAAAAGAGAATGTAACTAATTATCTAAAGAAGTTATTTAAACTAAATAAAAAATTTTAAAATTAGTAAATTAAATCTAAACTAAATAAAAATTCCAAGGTTGCTAATCTAAAACAAAAAAAGTTCCAAAGTTACTAAACTAAATCTAAATCAAATAAAATTCTAAAAGAATATTAAACTAATTCTAAACAACTAAAATTCTAAACTTATTAAACTAATTCTAAATCAAATAAAAATTATAAACTCATTAAACTAATTCTAAATCAAATAAAGTTCTAAAGTCCCTAAACTAGAACTAACAACTAAACTTCTAAAGTTAACTTAAATAAAATCAAATAAAATTCTAAAGTTTACTAAATTAAACTAAAACAAATAAAATTCTAAAATTTACTAAGTCAAATCTAAATGAAATAAAATCCTAAAGTTACTAAAATAAAACTAAACAAAATAAAATTCTAAAGTTTACTAAGTCAAATCTAAATGAAAGAAAATCCTAAAGTTACTAAAATAAAACTAAAACAAAATAAAATTCTAAAGTTTACTAAGTCAAAACTAAAACAAATAAAATTCTAAAATTTACTAAGTCAAATCTAAATGAAATAAAATCCTAAAGTTACTAAAATAATACTACAACACATAAATCTAAATTAATACTAAACTAAATTAGTTATAAGATTTACTAATATATATATATATATATATATATATATATATATATATATATATATATATATATATATATATATATATATATATATATATATATATATATATATATATATATATATATATATATATATATATATTTAAATAAGGTTAAAGAGTTAACAAAAACAAAATAAAAATGTTTTCACAAGGTGTTGAACTCATCTCTTAAGTTATAGCATACCAACCTTGCCAAGTGAACTATATTTTTTAATTGTTATTACTATGATTTAATTAATATAAGAAAAAACAAAAAGGGAGATTGGGCCAACAGGCCCAAAGAGATGACCCGATTGGAATAAAAGGAACAAGGAGAAATGTTGTAACCCTAAGTGTAGTAAAAGAGGCGCCGCTAACTTAAATGGGAAAGGGTCAACATTAAATTTTTAATTAATGCCCATTAAAACACGTTAAAACAGAGAGAGAAAAATTAAAACAAGAAAACGCATATGATAATCTCCCTCTCTCTTGGCCATTCGTTCTTCTTTCTCAATCCTCTGTTCATCTTTCTTTTCTGTTAATAACAACAACATAAAACCAACACCTCTCCACTTTTCTTACAACTGCGATATCTCCCTAACTGATCCCTCACCTTCATCTTCTCAACTCAATCGTAAAAAGAAAAAGAACAACAACACGGTTTCAATGGGTAACAAAAAAGAAGTGTAATCGATTCAACCATAACAGATCTTCGACAAAAGAAACAAATGGAATCAGAGATTTACCGACGGAGTGGAGAAATTCTCCGGTATTTACTTCGGGTACAACTTCCGACTTCTTCCCCTCAATTCTGAAATTCTGAACCGACGTTGGTGGTGGAATGATATTTGAAGCTTTTGAGATTTTGTATCTAATGCCACAGTCTTGTAGATTTTTATCAGCGATTGTTTGAAGGTTAGGTGGTTTGAAACTATTAAAAAAAATTGGGATTATACTGAGTAGTTTGTTATTTCTGATGCAGGTTTCTTGGTGAAGAATTTCGATTTTTAATTTGACAGCATAACTTTTTCTTTTCTACTCTATTGTGTGCGAAAATCCATTTATGATAGTGATTAAGATGGTTGCGCTTTTGGTTGTGTTGATATTAAATCGCAGGTTCTAAAATTGTTGGTTGAACTGCTGCAGGTTGAGGTGAAAACCGAATAGGAAGTATGTGATGAGGTGAGTATTTGAGGTTAGATTTTTTTATGTATGATTGTTTGGTTGATGAGAGTTGATGTTGAGATTATGGTGGTTGTGGGAGAATTGAACAGGGGTTCATGCGCTTGTGTGATTGAGATAGAATGAGAGAAGTAACAAGTTTCAGGTCATGATTTTTCTGTGTTTTTTTTCTTTATGATAAAATGAGTTTGAGGATATGTTGGCAAGGGAACGAGAGATGACCGTTGAGGAAAAGGTCCTTGTTTGAAGTGATGGAATCCCCTTTTGTATTGTCAAATGCCAGCTGATAAAAGAATCGGTTTTCAGAAGTATTGTGAAGGGATGTTTAAGGTGGTTTTTTTGTAGTGTTGCTTTTTTGATACAGGTTTTGGTCTTGCTAAATTAGTATAATGTTGACAGATTTTTTGGAGGAGAGTGGACAGATGGACAAGGATGATATCAGGACCACATGGTGCAGAAATGAGGATGATTTGCAGCAAGCCTTTGAAAAAGTATTCAAACTGTTTTCTTTATTTTTACATTGTATAGACAACAAGGGCAAGTTTGGGACAACATTGGATAAAAACTAGTGCAATTAGGCATCTTTCACAAGGAGACAAATAATACAAATAGAAATAGCATAATAATAATAATAATAATAATAATAATAATAATAATAATAATAATAATAATAATAATAATAATAATAATGATAACCAAAAATAATAATAACAATGCTAATAACAACTATGTATATAAAAAAAAAACTAAACTTAATACATATATTTTTTGAATTGAAATGAATAAGAGTAAAATACAATTAAAATAATAAATAGGCCTATATTCTTAAAAAAAAAATAGAGAAAGACATCGTTATAATTTATTTTTGGGATTTTTACAAATAAAGTGATGCAAAAAAAACGTAAATTAAATGAAACTAAGATTTAAAAAAAAAGAAAAAAGAAAATATATTCTAATAAAATAAAAGGAATGCTAATTAACTATTTTTTTAGATTCTTTTTAAATGGAAATAGAAATCATGAATACAACAAAATTGAAATAAAATTCCACCGAATTCACAAAATGACTTCTAACGCCAACAATTTTTCATGGCTTTTTAATGCATAATTTTCCCTTGATTTATAAAGAAAAGTTGTAGATGATGTCAAGGAAAATCATGTGCAAAAACAACCGCTCAAAAATGTCGAAATTTGCAGAAGTTATGAAATTTTAAAATCTTCCTTGAAAATTGATAAAAATAGGTCAAATCGCTTGTGAACACTTGCAATGTAATGATGCAGATGGGAGGTGGTATCTTAGGTCCAAATTTGGGATATGACAGTAACAAATTATGAAGTTCATATTGTTTGTGAAGCTATGAAGAAAAAGTACAAGGTGGATGAAGTTTCCTTTGATAAGGTAATGAAGACAAATATGAAAAAAGGAGTACAATCAACAAAAACAACATGCAACAAACGTGATAATGGGGAACTATCTAACAAGAAGATGGAAGAAGAAGTATACCTTAATGTATGAAGCACAAGATTCACGGATAATGATGAAGAAGAAGGCAAAAATGGGTGCTAGGGTTTCCTTGTGAAGGAAACGACACTACTATTAATTAAGGAAAGTTAATTCGCTTATATATGGGTAAACTATTTCACAACGATTAATCTAAAGCATCATAGCAATCTCCATTTTATTTGTGAGTTTTAAAATAAATAAAAATAAAAGGTGCGCCTTAATGTTAAAGGAATAAAATATTTTATGCCACTGAGGTTCGAACCCATGAAAATTTTATTGTATCACCGCGGTTGGTACATCAACCGCTGTTATATAAAAATAATTTTTAATCAATAAAAATAATAAATATGTTAGCGCCTTATTTTAGAGATGTCACCACGGTGGAGGTAAGAACCATGGTGAACATGGCGTTATTGAATACGTGTTTTGTAGTAGTGATAAAGACAATTATACCACACGTGTCCATGTTATTTTAACCCATAGGGATACGTCTTCAATTTGATGGACTAACTTTATTGAGATTCAAAATTATGTATCTATGATATATTAAACCCTTTAGGACGTTTTTAAATATCATTATCAAGTGAGTCATGTTAATAAGTTTTTACCATATCCACCATGTTCGAATTAAATATTTCATGCTAATAAGCTTTATACCATTCTTATTTTTCTTTTTCACAAAAATTTATTTATATTCCATTGATTTCACACCTTGAGGTGTTCGGAGTACATATCCAAAATCTAGTCACTTGTAAAGTGAGTTTAATTCTTCTTCAATTGAATATATTTATTTTGGCCGATTCTCACTTAGCCTATAATCTATGATAGACTTTGACTCATGATCCTCATTAGCATTTATCACTTATAGTGCTATATTATATTCAAAGATATTGTTCATATTGACTTTATTTTGGTTATCTTAATTTCAGTTCCATTGCATTTCATTCATGACATAATTTATCAAGATCTCTTTATTTCATATTCCAAATACTTGATTAGTTCTTCTGTAACTGGAAAATAAATTATGTCAAAGTACTCTTAGAATTTTCATATCCTCACTTGGGTCATCTTAAACTTTAGTTTCTTTTCTTGGTAGAGTACTTTTAACATTGAAACTAAATTTTATACCATGCTTCAGGAGCGACTACAACTCATTTGAAATTTTAGATTATCCAATAGGAGAATCCACACAGAGTGTTAACAACTGATAATTTGTTTCAAAAACTTTGCAAATGAATAATATTTTAAACTTTTAGTTCATATTGGTTTGTACGAGGATCAAGAAAACAATTTATTTTAAATTATTTATTTAAACTTCCAGTTCACTTTTGTAGTCATTTATTCTCTCTCTCTCTCTCTCTCTCTCTCTCTCTCTCTAATATTGGAAAAATTAATTTCTCAATTAATAATCAGCCTGCCAGACTGCAATCAAGTATCCAATTATTTGCTCAAATTATATCTCAAAATTGAGATTTATATCAAATATATTTTTTCAATATTCTTTCAGGATTCATCTTAGTGTATTATATTGGAGCAATTGAATAATACACAACATATCCAAAAGTTTACTTAGAAGATAAGTATCAAGTTATTAACCTGAAATACATTATACATCAAGGAATGAGAAATATATCGCAATGTGTTGACTTGATGCGAGTAAATATCTTAATATTCATATTTTGCGTGTTTCAAATATCTAATTTAGAATTTATAATCTCACAAGTATCAACCATACAAATTAACTTTAGACGTCTAAAAAATGGATCTTCAAGTCTATTTTTTTATGAACATATGTCTAATATTAATTTTAATAATATATGTGATACTTATCAAGAAAGTTCTGAAAATTTCAGAAGTTGAGATTTTAGTTTGAGAAAACAATTTCCCAAGCTTCTGATTGTGACTAAACAATAAACATTTGCATGATATTTTAGTCTATGCAATAATTAATGTCATGAAAAACTCAATTTCTTAGAATTTTATTTTCCTTTGAAAACACAAAATTTATTGGATTGAAAAAACTTCTGGTTCTTTGGTGCTAATTTTTTGGATTATAAATATATTTCATGATCTTTTAGTTGAGAAAACAATTTCACAAACTTATGGTTGTGAGTAGACAAATATCACCTTACTTATGTTATATAAAAACTCAATTTATAATATTTTTTTTAATTTTCTTTAGGAACATACAAAACTTATTGGATTGAAAAAACTCCAAGTTCTTCAATATTAATTTTCGTATAATAATACATTCGAGATGACCCAACCAATTTTGCCAACAACACACTTAAATGTGATTTGTAAACTTCTAATTTACAATAATACATATGATTCTATTCTTCTAATTTGTATCAATTAATAGTAAATAATAAATATGTTTATATAAAATATATATAGATTGATGACATATAATAGTTACAAGTTTGCCATTTAACTTAAAAGTTTTTAAATTTTGCTAATAATTACATAGTACATAAAATACATTATTATATCATCTTAATATATATATATATATATATATATATATATATATATATATATATATATATATATATATATATATATATATATATATATATATATATATATATATATATATATATATATATATATATATATATATATATATATATATATATATATATATATATATATATATATATATATATATATATATATATATATATATATATATATATATATATATATATATATATATATATAGTGTAGAGTACAAAAATTACTCAACAATAACTCTATAACTTTTATGCAATAATTATAACTTAATAAAAAAATTTGTTTATTAGAAAATTAAACAAAAGAAAACATATGTATATTATAAAATGCATTAATTTTAAGAAAATATTTTATTCAATCAAATCACCATTAAGACTTATCTTTACAATATAAAAATTTCAAAAGACAAAAATTCACTTTATATTTGAGTGATTCATTTTATTTTAATTTTTTATAAAACGTTCTAATAACAATAACACAAATTGATAATATTTAGTTATCAAATAAATATTTGTCAATTTTAATAAATTAATCACAAAATTATAACATTATGTTATGAAATAAATATTAAATTATTCAAATTGATTTTGTGAATCAATAATTTATAACAAATTAATAACATTTAGTTAAGAAATATATATTTTACTATCTTATAAAATTCAACAAGATCTCTCTGATAAAAAATTACGATCCTTCAAAAGATTTTGATATTAAAATATTAGTTCATCAAGAAATATTAAAAGATATTTTTGATTAAGTTTTCTAATCAATGTATTATAGATAACAAGCAGGAAATATACATTATAAAAGGAAGAAGAAATAAAGTTACCTACAACTCCAAAATATCTTTTCAAGTCTTGGAGTGCTGATGTGTTATAAAATAAGTAGAAAGAAGATAAAAGAGAAAAATGAAAATAATTCTATATTATTTCATTGGTGTGTCTTTTTATAATGAAACTGATCCTATTTATAAGACAACATACATAGAAGATAATAAATATAAATTATTATAAATAAAAAATAAAATAATTAAAACAGAATTATCCAATTATTCATAAGATTAACATTGTTTTCAAATTAGTATCATTCCCATTTTAAAAATTTCTAAGTTTAAATAATCAATTATTACTTTTTAAAATAAATGATTTTACAATCAAGATATTATTAATGTGATTTTTTTAAAAATATATAAATTAATATAACATTAAAATATAAAATATCATAAATTATCACAGTTAATACAAAAATTTAAATACCTTACAAAGCATAAATTAAAAAATAATAAATGGTGTTGTTCCCAGCCAGCATGAATGTTAATTCTACTTTACGTCTTTGCTTCCAAGTTTTTTTATTTTTTGAGGTTGTTGAAACACTCTTATACCTATAATTTTAACACAATAAAAAATTAGTATACATGTTTATTTTTGGATACCCATTTCAACGACCCAAAAAAAAATAATGTATTGAAATATTTTATTTTTATTTCAAAGGTAAAATAAGTCAATTGATAAAAAAAAATTAGAATATTTTATTTAAAGTAAATGTTTTTACACTAAACATTTTATTTTATTTTTTCCCTATTTAACATAAATATTTCAACAAACTATGTATATTATTTAGACTCTATCAACTAAATATTTTATTTTATTTATTTTTAATTTTGTTATTTTTTTAGAATTGACTTATTTTCAATTTTTTAATACTATTTTACACGGCAATTTAATTTTAATATATTATATATTTAAACAAAATGCACAAATATGCAATATATAGCCATTCTCATTAGGGTTCAAGTTTTTAATTATTTTTTGGATATATTTAAGGACTTATTTTTAGAAATAACTTATTAAGTAATATTTTTCAGCAATAACGATGTTATATGAAAAAAATTGTATTATTTTCAATAACAATAATTATCGTTACATTAAGTCATTTTTCCACTATTAATGCGATACTCGAGAGATAGAGAAAAGGTTATTACAACAATTCAACTTTGTCGTTGTAATATGCCCATTAAAAGTTATAATATTTTTAGTGATAATAATTATGGTTGCGATAAAATAATTGATTACTATGACTTAAATTAATCGATAATATACATATGTATCCAAAAAGTATTATTTTCATCTATAATAGTTATTGTTAGAGGAAACTTGTTTCCACCGGCAATAATGTTATATTTTCGAGATATATTAAATTCTGATAACAATGTTTTTTAGTCGTTGCAAAATATAAATATTAAATTCTGATAATAATTATTATTGCGATAAATCACTTTTAGCAACGATAATGAGATTGTGGGGGGAAAATAATTTATTACAATAACTTAAATTTAGTCGTTATTATATGTATGTTATTCACAACTTATTGAAAGTCTTTTAAAAAATGTAGTAGAAAAATATCATATTTCTTATAGTGGGCCAGATGAAAAATGACATGTTATTAAGAGTTATTATTGATTTTACCATAAATATATTTCTCTCAAAGAGTCACTTCATGACAACCTTTTTCATTCAAAATGAAAGGAATACAATATAGATACGAAATTTTAAGAGTTGAATTAGAATAGAAAATTTTTTAAGGTGAGTTTAAACATTCAAGGCCAATAACATGTAAATTTAAATATTGAATATGATTAATTTGTTGAATATCAGGAGAAATTTTTTTCAAGCATCACTTAAATTTTGCATCTACTAATAAAACATAAATAAAAACGAATCATAAAATAGAGTAAAATATAACTTCTCAGCCAATCTTATTTCTGTAGTTAGTACATACGAGATGGAAATTACTTATTTAAAAACATGATTGGCATAACAAACACATATTTTTGAAGTTCTAAGACTTAGTGCCTTTAAATGGAGGGGGATTTGGAACACAACATGGTAGCTTAGAGCATTCAATTGGAAGGCATAATTGGCCGTCAAATACGCAGCAAGGTGGTATTTCTTGTGCCATAACAACCAATGAACAACACATAATTGTAAATACTAACACCACAAACTTCACAAATTGCTTCGTGAAAACTTCCATTTTAACAATGTGTATATCAAGGTGAAATATTATATTGAGTGTGTATGTACAAATACGAAGTATTCTCTCCATTCCTATTTATAAGAAAATTTTGACTTTTTAAATTTATTGAATAATTGATGTATTTAACCTATATATGGACCAAATACATCATTTATTCAATAATCTAAAAATTTAAATTTTTTTTATAAATAGGTATGGAGGAAATACTTATTTATAGGAATATCGTGTATGCTATAAAATATTATAAATAGAAACAATCTGATCCCATTTATTTTCATCAATTACTATAAATTAGATTTTTCAACTATGGTATTTTATAATAAAAAAATATAACCATTCTTTAACATTGTTTTCAAATTAGTATCATTCACATTTTAAAGTTTTTTAAATTTAAATTATCAATTATTACTATTTAAAATAAATGATTTTACAATCAATACATTACTAATGTGGTTTTTTTTTCTAAAAACAAAAACATAAATTAATTAACATTAAAATATAAAATATCATAAATTATCACAATTAACACAAAAATGTAAATACCTTACAAATCATAAATTAAAAAGTAATAAATGGTCTTGTTCCCAGCCAGCATGAATATTAATTTTACTTTATTTCTTTGCTTCTAAGTTTTTTTTTTAGGTTGTTGAAACACTCTTATAGTCTTATTTGACCTATAATTTTAACACAATAAAAAATTAGTAAATTAGTGTACATGTTTATTTTTGGATATCCATATCTGCGACACAAAAAACCTAATGTATTGAAATAAATTTTTTTTATTTAAAGGTAAAATAAGCCAATTGATAAAAAATTGGAATATATATATATATATATATATATATATATATATATATATATATATATATATATATATATATATATATATATATATATATATATATATATATATATATATATATATATATATATATATATATATATATATATATATAATTTTAATTTGCATGATGTGGTAGAACAAATTTGTTAGATCACATTGTCTCCCTTAATCACTTGCGATGGTTCCTATATGAAATTCTTAATGTTTATTAAATGTAATTTTTCATCGCGATATATCTTTTAGAGATATATCTTTTAGAGATATATGTGCTTCATCAACAACAACTAGTATTTGTATGCTTAACCTACCCATAAATCAATTTCATAGAGACTATTTTGCATTTTAATCAGATCAAATGATAGAAGTCTAGATATAGAAAAAGTAGTCGATTAACAGTCTAATTCAATCGATAAACGATTTTCTATGAGTCATAAAACATATGTTAAACCTTCAAACTACTAAATCATGATTGTTAGTGAGTGAGACACTTTTAGTTAGGGAAGAAAGAGAGAATAATAAAGGAAATAAATATTTGTATTATTGAATTATACAAAATAAGGATACACACTATGACTATTTATATACAACTCTAATTGGGTTTGGGATAACACAACTTGGATTATATTTAAATATTAAATCTAACCAAATATAATCTAATCTAATATTTATTCAAATCTAATTTTATATTTCAAGACACCCCGATAATCCAAGTTATCGAACATACGCTAGTCATAGTCGATCTGAACTATTCAGAATTTCTCTCTCAAATTCAAGAATCTGTCGATCTTTAATCGTTTGGTGAAAACATCGGACAACTGTGCTTCACTTGAGCAATGCCTAACTTCAAGTTCACCTCGATTTACCTTTTCTCTCATGAAGAGAAACCTTGCTTCGATATGTTTACTTCTTCCATGCAGAATTGGATTCTTCGCCAGATTTATGGCTAACTTATTATCGATTTGCAACACAAGAAGTTTTTTTACTTCGACCTTCACTTCTTCTCTCTATTCTTCACAAACTTCACATTTGGTTTGAAAGATAAAGATGCATAATTCGAATCATCCATTTTATATCTCTTGGTTATCTCTTTGATATACTTTCTTTGATGTAGCACCATACCTTGATTCGACATTTGAAATTTCATGCCTAGGAAATAAGATAATTTTCTCAGAACCAACATTTCAAATTCCTTCATCCTCAGCTCTTTGAACTTCAACAAGTTCTCCAAGCTGTTTCCAGTTACCAGGAAGTCATCAACATGTAAGCAAATGATTGATATATCTTGTGCTACAACCTGAACATAGACACCATACTTAGACTTGCATTTTACAAATCCCAATTCGACTAAGTATGATTCGATCTTCTTGTTCCATGCTTTAGGTTCCTATTTGAGGCCATATAGTGCTTTGTGCAACTTATATATTTTACTCGCTTCCTTCTGAATCACAAACCCTGGAGGTTGTGTGACATAGACCTCTTCTCCTAAATGACCATTCAAAAATTCTGATTTCATATCTAAATGAAATGTCAACCAGCATTGGTCGCATGCCAATGCTACCACAATCGAACAATATCCAATCTTGCTACTGAAGAAAATAATTTAGAGTAATCACGTAATTATCTTTGAAGAAATCTTTGAGCTCCTAATATTGCTTTATGTCTTGCTATTGAACCATCAACATTGTGTTTCAACTTGAACACCCACTTCATTTTGATAGCTTTTATATATGCTTGCAATTCCACTAACTCCCATGTATTTTTTCTTTCGATTGCCTGTAACTCTTTGACCATAGCTAACTTCCACTGTTTAATCTTCAAAGCTTCATTATGGTTGATTGGTTCAACACCTGTAAGTAAAGCAAAATGAACTAATTCTCCATCTGGTGTGACTTCATCGTCATCCACCACTTCATAATCATGAAGTATTATTGAAGGAACTTTATTTTGTTGAGGTATTTGCTTGTATTATAGACAGCCTCTTCGACTTCAATTATGTCAGGAATTTCAGCAACTGCTTCAAATTCGACTTAAACTGGATTCTGAATAATTCCTTCGACTTAGACGTTATCATTTTCTTTCTCGAAATCAGAGATCATCAATGGCTTGTTAATTGAATTATTAGAATTACCATCCCATGCAGAATTTTCATCAATCACAATATCTCAACTCAATATAATATTCTTATTAATTGGATTGAATAGCCTGTATGCACTAGCTTTATCAAATCCTACCAGAGTCATAAGCTCACTCTAGTCATCAAGCATTCTTCTTCTCGCATAAGGAACATGCCTGTAACACATAGATCCAAACACCCTTAAATGACTCACTGATGGTTGTTTTCCACCCCATACTTCTCCAGGAACCTTGTTCTTCAATATCTTGGTAAGGCATCTGTTCAAAATATAAACTGCAGTTGAAACATCTTCTCCCCATAAAGACTTTGGTAAATTCTTCTGCTTTAGCATGCATCTTTCCATATCTAATATGGTTCCGTTTCTTCTTTCAACAATTCCATTATGTTGAGGCGTATAAGGAGCGGTTACATCTGTTCGTAGAACTTTGATCCTCTTCTCACTATTGTTTTCAATAAGCATCTTGAATCTCTTAAAGATTTTGAGTACTTCTTCCTTTCTCAAGATCACATAGATCCACAACTTTCGACTAAACTCATGGACAAATGAAACAAAATATATGTTTCCACTAATGGTATATTATTAGAATGGACCACAGACATCTGATGTATCACTTAGAGAATGCATGATGATCTCCTTGGCATAGTCAAAACAAAATAATTTATGGATTTATTTCCTACTAAACAACCTTCACAAAGTTTGTCAGGCATCTCAAGACTTGGAATACCAGTAACCATATCTTGATTAATCAGTTGATTAAGTGATCAAAAGTTCAAATGTCCAAATCTCAAATGCCACAACCAACTATGCTTGTGGTCAACAACAATTTTTAGATATTGTACTTCAGTTGAACTGATCATAGTCTTAAACATCCCGTTCTTCGATAGAGGAGATTTTAAGACCAAATTGTTCTTGGTGTCGAACAATTTTAAAACTTTATCTGCCATGACAATTGAGAAACTGTTCTCAACTAGTTTTCCAACACTTACTAAGTTGCACTTCATTCCAGGTACATAGAGTACATCTTTGATCATAGCTTTTCCTCCCTTACTCATATGAAAGACTATGTTACCAGTACCTTCTTCTTGCAACGAACTATTATCAGCAAGTTTTACCTTTTTCGACTCATCAAAATCTGTCGACCACTCCTTTCGACCAGTCATATAATTTTAGCAGCCTAAGTCGAGCAACCAGATCTTAGATTCGACATGGTTTTACGGTTTTTCTTATTTTTTAGTTTTTATTTACTTTGCTTTATTTATTTATTCATTTATTTTGTTTATCATATTTATCATATTATATTTGTGGTGGGATTTAAATTTTTCAAAAAAATATATACAAAAACCCTTAGAAAGAAGGGTTGTCTATTAGCCAAAGGGTTACATCAACCCTATGAGTTTATGCGACGACTTCTCCTAGAGTCGGTGGAATTCCACAAAAGTAATACCTCTCGAGAGACATTCTCTTGGTAAGTGGGACTTTGGAATGACACCTATGACTCTTTGTATGACCTTTAAACCAAAATCTCATGGTGAAACCTTTCATGACCTAGAGACGAAAGTCTCGGTCTGTAAAGAGACTCCGCTTAAGGGAGACCCTTATTCCTTTTCCTATAGTGTTATTCATGATACCCTTAAGGAATCCACCTTATGAGGAGGGTAGAGTATCCGTAGGCCAAAACTAGGAACCTACCTTCTAAGGATACCTTTCACAAATCTCACTATAATCTGTAAGACCACAAGGGTTATCTTTTCTTCCACTACCATCTTTAGCCCGTAGGGCTTCCATCTATGTCATAATCCATAACCTGTAGGGATTCCTCGTCATTTTTCTTTGGCCATAATCCTTAAGGAATTTCCGCTTCTCTCAATCTCTAAGACGATATAGGGTATCATCAAATCCATGTCTATTATTACCTTCATCCGTAAGGATTTTCTGCATGTCTCAATCTCTGAGTCAGTGCAGGATATTATCGTGTCTATCATTAAAACCTGTATAGGGTACCCATACGTCTACCATCATACTAAGTCTACATCACATTGCATATGCATGAAAAAATTTCGTACCTAAAAGAATTTTTTTTTTGCATACCCAAGCATTTTTCGTATGTTTTTATTTTCATCCATCTGCATAAAGCTCACATCCCTTTCACTCACAGAAAACATCCACCCTTATCCAACTTTGATCCAGCTAACAAGATTCTCGATACTCAAAAGCGAACCCAAAGCATGTCTCAAGAAACCATGGAGGAACTCAAAAGAGGCCAAGAACCATGGAACTAGGAGGTCCACCAGTTGAAGACTCAAATGAACTTGATCATACAATTATTACTGAGGAGCAAAGGTAACCCTTCATCATCCCAGCCACAGGCCTATTCAGCACGACAAATACCACCACCATGGAAAGTTCCCCCACCTCAAAAAAAACTAGAACAATCCTATCAACATAAGGGATATGCCCAACAAAGGGGGAGACAAAAACCACCACCAAGGAGATTTGATCCACTTCCCATACCGCACAGTCAGCTACTACAACATTTACTCAAGGCATCTTTGATAGAGCAGAAGTCACCGAATCCTCCGAACGGGACACTCCAACCTAAGTATGATGCAAATGCTAGGTGTGAGTATCATACCAACTCTTCAGGACATACCCTTGAACGATGTTGGAGTTTCAGACACAAGATCCAAGATTTGATCGACAATAAGCAGTTGACTTTTGAAGAAGGGATCCCATTGGTGAACGATCGCCCCTTTTGCTTTGACAAATCCAAAGACTAAGAAGAATCCCATAAAGTAAATGGATCAACAAGGGGGATTATCTCTAGATCATTAGGCCTTTATCATTTTAATTTATAATTTCCTAGTTGTTAAGTTTCAGTTGTTATAAATTTGTATCTTTTGGTTAGTAATTCTAATAAAATAATCATGCATGTTTTTTTTTAAAATCGATCCATTCCACAAGTAATCAATGAATTTCTATTCTTCTTTTCTATCCTCCATTGCTTACTTTAACATATTTTTGATGGAGAATGATGAAAATACGAAATAATCGATTTTTGCTTATGTATGCTTTTTAATAGTCAGGCTTAGCTGATGATGTGAGGCATTGTTTAAATTCCTAAATAGAGGAGAAATAAGGAGATAAACTGTAGTTAATGCCCTCGAGCGAGAAGTTGGAGTTCTTTCTATTTTCTATTAAAAAAACCCTTAATCTTAACTAGGGGCAGGGTAGATTTCAATTAATTCGATGATGCATTCAATCCCAGAAGAATCGAAACGACCTAAGAAAATGTTTAAGCATGTCTCTTTCCTCGATACATCATTAAGATAACGATCTAAGAAAATATTCGAGCACATCATCTTCCCTGCGTTCATCATCCAAAATTGGGGAATCAACAAAGACAAAGTCCACGACGTCTTCTTCCTCAGTACATCAACCAAGATTGAGGAAACGATGAAGATGAAGCTTATAACAATAAGCATGACAGTCACAAGTGTCAAAATTGAAAAGCAATAAGAAGTTCAAAATAAGAAGAAAAAAAGCCTGCTAAGTCAAAAAAAACTTGACTTAGGCAAAAGGTAGGGCATCCCGATGGACCACAAATTCAAAAGGAATTGGTCCATGCAAAATATGGATTAAAAACGAATAAATTAGAGAACAATTTTGTGACTTCCACCTAAAGAATCATCAAGGCTTTTCATCAACTCTTAGATCTTATCAATGCTTGGATCTTATCAATGCCAGGATCTTATCAATGCTTTTCATTGGCGCTTGGATCTTTATCTACGCTTCTCATCGTTTGTGCGACTACAAAATTTGACTTGGAGATTAAACATGTTTGTTGCATTAATTAAAATTAGAATTGGAGAACATCAAAGAGAATGGGTTGGGTCAATTAAATTCCGTGCCTTATATCCTTTTTTTCTTAAACCACGAACCATGACCATGCTACAACCTTTAAAAGTCCTATTATAAGCTAGGTTCACTAAGAAAGCATACTCAACAGAATTTGTGTTTAAATGACTCCTATGTTTGTTAAAATTATTTCTAACTATTTCGTTTCTTCAAATCCCCATCTCTAACCATCCATTTATATTCTTAATTTCGATTTCAAGAACTTGCATGTACATCACATTAGAGTTACTTTTCAAAATGTACATCCCAACCCAATACTTAGCATCAAAGGGATTTCAAAAATGGTCCGTTCAAACGCAGCACTTCCAAGAAGCTTCTAACTAGGGGAAAATCATCAAAGAGGACCCCTATAAAAAGGGGAAAATACTAATAATCATAGGGGTATATCACATGAAAATACTATTTACAATGGGTGATCATTCTGAAATTCAATCAACTCGGATCAAATTTCAAAGCACTATTCAATTAGGGGCATACCTTTTGAAAGAGAATTCCTTAATCAAGTCATATCACAATAGGGTATAACCCGGTTCCCTCGTTTTAACAAACCACTATAAGGCTTGGTCAAAAGGAGTCAATTCAAAATGGTTCACCAAAGCCAAGCACTTCAGGAGTCTTTTAATCGGGGGCATAATATAAAATAGTGGGGATCATTTACATTATGTTCAAACTGTTTCCAAGCTCATATCAATAAGAATCTCCTCCAAGTTCCTACCAACAAATTAAGGAAAGACAATCCACATAGAAGCAAACTCTCCATGTACCTTCATAATCTCTAGTGGATCTTTCTCCTAGGTCAGCAATCTTCGAGTTCAAATAAAGTATCAGGAAATCATGAGAGCATAATCTTCAACCATCATGTGACAAGCAACCTTATTACATAGGAAAATCTCTACGCTTTAATTATCCTCGACCCACAACAAGGGCACCATTCAAATGGAATTCGAGTCATAATCATAAAGCATAAGGCTGCATAAATCATGCATTAAGACACCTCGATCTAGAATCAAACTATACTTATCATCCTATCCATCTGACGAATTCCGACAGCTTAGGTTGAGCATATCTCGAAAAAAGAGAAGCCCAATTACGCATTCACATTTCAAAATCCAACATCCATTGATACATATCTAAGTCACTCATTACATGCATCAATCATTACATTAAATGCATCAATCAATCATTACAAATATACATGCATAGCATAAACCATGTTGCATATGAATACAATCATCAATGTCGATCAAGTTATCAATTCTACAATGAATTTCGACAGTATATTCTCCTAGTTGATCTCGGCAGATGATTATCCATAAGAGCTCAGCAAAAAGTATTTCTCAATCGAATCTCGGTAGAAGATTCCCCTGGTTGATCATGGTATATGATTTTTCAGAAGACTTCGACAGAAGGTAATTTCACAATAGAATCTTGGAAGTAGATTCTCCTGGGTAAATCTCGACAGTTGATTTCCCAGAAGACCTCGGCAAAAGGTATTTTCTCGACAAAATCTCGACAGTAGATTCCCTGGAAATCTCGGCAGTAGATTTCTCGTCAAAAAGCCTTACATAAACACATAACCTTATCAAAGTATCAAGGTCATTCATAACATTCGGTGCATCTAAACATACAGAGACACCAAAGAACCTTTGATAAAGCATCAATGTTTATTCTGGTTAGAAAAACATCGAAAGAAAATCCACGTCTATTTCCACGCCTATGCCTGCAATACAAATTACCTATAACGCATTGACACTGCTCACCATGCCTTATAAAAATTCAAATCAACTTGAACATTCAATAATTGGCAACAAACAACGTTGGATAGTTGATAACTATAAGAACCTGATGGTTTAACGAAGGAGAATTATCAAAAACATTTTCCATAATATTTGGGGCATATACGCATAGTTTGCACCAATATATATTTGAGGCATGCACACATTTGTTATATATGCAATTTAAAGTCCATGTTTCCATGCATATGCATCATGCATGGCATTCCTCAAAACTTACTACGAATAAAGCCAATATCTTAGGGCCCTCCATTAGTTCTTACCTTGGTTAAAAACAGATACAACCAATAAAAATCCAATCTCATCTCTGATTTAGTTATTTAAGATGTGGATCATTCAAAATAACTTCCTATGTAGTCCACCCATTGTGTTAATCTTTATGCTACAATGTGTGAATTTTCTATATTTAACCCATTGTGTCATTCTCCATGCAGCAATATGTTCTTTCTTCACGATCTAGCTCATTGTGTCAGACTCCAGGAAATAATGTTGGAAATCAGCAATTCCACTCATTGTGTCAGTCTCTATGCGACAATATGTGAAATCTACAATTTAGCTTATTGTGTCAGTCTCCACGCAACAATATGTTCTTTCTTTGCGATTCAGCCCATTGTGTCAGACTCCAGGCAGCAATGTCACGAAATCAACAATTTCACTCATTGTGTTAGTCTTTATACAACAATGTATGAAATCTACAATTTAACTTATTGTGTCAGTCTCCACGCATCAATATGTTCTTTCTTTGCGATCTAGCTTATTGTGACAGACTCCAGGCATCAATGTTGCAAAATTAGCAATTCCACTCATTGTGTCTGTCTCTATGCGACAATGTGTAAAATCTACAATATAACTTATTGTGTCAGTCTCCATGCAACAATATGTTCTTTATTTGCCATTCAGCCCATTGTGTCAGACTTCAAGCAGCAATGTCGCGAAATCAGCAATTCCACTCATTGTGTTAGTCTCTATGCGACAATGTATGAAATCTACAATTTAACTTATTGTGTCAAGTTCCATGCATTAATATGTTTTTTCTTCACGGTGTAGCTCATTGTATCTGACTCTAGGCAGTAATGTTGCAAAATCAGCAATTCCACTCATTGTGTCAGTCTCTATGCGACAATGTGTGAAATCTACAATTTAACTTATTATGTCAGTCTCCTTGCAACAATATATTATTTCTTTGTGATTCAGCCTATTGTGTCAGACTCCAGGCAACAATGTTGTGAAATCAGCAATTCCACTCATTGTGCCAGTCTCTATGCGCAATGTATGAAATCTATAATTTAACTTATTGTGTTAGTCTCCATGCAACAATATGTTCTTTCTTCGCAATCTAGATCATTCTGTCAGACTCCAGGAAGCAATGTCTCTGTTGTACCCCAAAATTTTCCCTCCCATTTTACTCAACAAATGTCAATTGAGGTTCCCAAGTTGCTCAAGGAAGTCCAAGAGTTGACCAGACAAACTCTCTCCTAAGGCAGTATACCTCAAATTAGGGTTTCCCTTTTCATCAATATGTGTGAACCACAAAGGACAAAAATTATTTCCAAGGTCTTAATATGTTCCCCAGATCATCCATGCCAAGCTTGAGGCCTTGCATAAGAAGTTTGCTCAGTCAACTGCTCAAATGCTTGAGAATCGATTATAATAGGTCAAAAGTCAATTGTGGCCCACATACAGTCAAACCTCAAGATTTTTGGTCAACATCAACATTTTGAAGTGACTTCCATCATTTGATCAAGGGTATATCATGATTCCTCAAGGAATGCTTCAAATTCATCAAAACCCAAAAGTTGCTAAATTAGAGTTTTGTAGGAAAAGTCAACCCAACTTTGACCAAGCATAACTTCTTCATAATTTATCAGAAATTTTCCATCGTAGGTTAATTTTGAAGAGGATGCAATTCCCTACAATTCATCTTCATCCCACAAGTTCAAAATATGCACTCATAAAAATATATGAATTTTTACATTATAGGTCCTTTTGAAAAGTCAACAAAAACACCTTTTGGGTCAAAGCCTCATACATGAACATGGAAGACCCAATTGAAATTAAACCAAAAGGGTTGGTTAGGGGACATCCTAAGCTCTCTAAAAAGTCAAAGAACACCCTCCTAGGGTCAAAATTGAGAGAGATAGGCATTGTCAAAGTTGGAAATTTTTGTAAAATTGTCAAAAGTCAACATTGATCAAAGTTGCATTTTTTCCAAAGGGGCCCATGTTTTCTTGTTTGAAACATGTTTCTAATAGGACCCACGACTCCTGAGCTTTTCCACCTATTACTCTATTAGTTTTATTATTTATTTTGATTTTATTTAATTTAAATCAAAACAAATCAATATAAAATAGTAAAATAATGAAATCAAATCAAATCCTTGATTTTTTATGCACATTTTGAGTCCATATACAACTAACATGCCAGCCAATTCGTGTAAAGTGGATTTGGATTGAAAAAGATTGGATTGAAGCTTGTTTTAGAAATATATCATACAAGAGCAAATCAAATCCAATTTCCATTATTTCTCAAGATTCATTCCAATTTTATTGACCTAATTCAGTCTACTATAAGTGAATAACAATTGCAGATCAAAAGAACAAGGGTTGCAGTCAGGAAAAGGCCAAAGCAAACTCAAAATTTTGGATAAAAAGTGAGGTTCAAATTCTAGGATAGAGGGCTGCTCAAGACGATTCAAAGCCAGTAATCAATTCCTTGGCATCTCAGGAAGCATTCCCAACCATTTATAGGCTTCAAAACATCAAGAATCCTCGCATAGAAGTATCACGGTTTGCACCCCAAACTCAAATTCGATTTCTATGTTTTACACATTATAAATCCATTCTATTCATATATTCTTGTTCATAATCGTGTTTGCAAGCTTTCTATATCCTTTAATTGCATTAACAGTGTAGGAATCAATACCTACTGTAACGCCCGTAACTTAATTAATTATTTAATTAAATTATTTTTGGAATATTTATGATGATGTGTTATAATTAAATTGGATTTATTTTATTAAGTGGAGAAATAATATTAGAGATATAATATTATGTGGTGAAATAATATTAGAAGTGTAATATTACTTAATGTGAGCTTATTTTGGGAGAATAGAAGTAATAAGGGGGTGTGTTGGTTTTAAGCCCAATAAGGAATAATAGAATAATAGGGTTATTTTATTATTTGTTGTTAGAAGCAGTAGAAGGAAATAAGGATTTGGTAGAGAACATGCAACTCTTGGAGAAAGTGGAAAACGACAAGAACGAGAATCCAACCGGAATTTGTAGAGCGACCTTCAATCTAAGGTAAGGGTGGGGTTATAACTCTATAACTGGGTTTATGATGATTGGTATGTGGGGTTAGTAGTGATTGTTGTCTTGTTCTTGAATTGAGAATATATGATTGATGTATGATGAGAATTGATGAATATTGATGCCTTGATGTTGTTGAAATGTTGTAGAATCATAAGGTAATTACGGGTGATGAATTATCATGATTGGATTAAGTTTTAGGGTGTAAAATTATGGAACTGTAGTGAGGTTCAGTGATGAAAAACGCAGAACATTGCCGTTATGAAAAACACAGAATGTACAGGAAGGATCGTGTGTTGCTGTATTAGAATAATGAATTAATTAAGGGTAGATTTTGTCATACTGTGTCTAGTTGTGTCAGATTAGTGCAAGGTAGAAGTTCTGATGTTATACGTATGTTAGTTAGAAGTTGCGTTTCACTATTAGAGAATAGAGGTTCTGATAGTAAAAGTAATATTAGTCAGAAGGTGGGGCTAGTCAGAAGTTGTATTAGTCAAAAGATGGGGCTAGTCAGAAGTTGTATTAGTCAGAAGATGTGGTTAGTCAAAAGTTTTATCAGTCAGAAGATGTGGTTAGTCAGAAGTTATGATGATCAGAAGGTGTATCTGGTCAGAGGTTGGGTTAGTCAGAAGTTGTGATGGTCAGAAGTGATAGTAGTCAGAAGATTGTATCGCCCAGAGGTTGTGTCATTAGATGCTATGTTATTAGAAATTATGTTGGTTAGAGGTTGCATGGTCAGAAGCTGTGTTGTCCTTTACGCTGTCTTATGCAGAATGTGGAATGTTAGATGCTTAGAAGCTGCTGTCGAGCTATAACAGCAAGAATAGTGACGGTCATGACGTTAGAGTTGCAGAATGGCAGTATTGTTTTACTGTGGAATTAAATACTGCAGAGTTATTAATAAGAGGTTATTAATAATATTGTGTGGAAGATTTATAATGAATAAATGATGTTTTATGAATTATTTTGATGATATGAGATGTTGATGACGAGACGTTGAGATGTTGTTATTTTGAGATGTATTTTGAGATGTTTTGAGATAATTTGAGATGTTGTTAACTTGAGTGTTGTTATTACATTCATGGTTGTGTCGCATACATTGCATTTTGCTCGTTGAGATGGCCTGGATTGGCAAATTTTGAGATGAAGGCTATGCCTTGTTGATGCCTCTATTAATTGGCAAATTTTTGAGATGGGAGTTTTGCTCCAATGGTACCACATGCATTTTCATAAGTATTGAGTCACATTATATGATTTCATAAAGAAGTGTGTTTTAATGTTGACGAATGTGTATTATTATTGAGATTGTTGTTGATTATGAGATGAGAAGTGGTGATGTGATTAATCTAATTTAATATATTAGTTATCAAACGCTTTATTATATTGTTAGATATCTCACCCCTTCTGTTTGATTGTTGCCCTTATGTTGGTAACGTGCAGGTAATCGAGAGTAAAGGTTGTGTATCTTCAGTAGTTCGAGTCGGTGTCATTACTCTGATATGTAACACTCGGGGGGATGAACGTTTGCTGATTTTTTATTGTTGATTTTCAGTTGTTGAATTTTAAATTGATTATTATTAAATATGAGATGTTTCGAAGTTGTTGTTTTGTTAGAGATGTTATTGAGAATTCTGCTGCGTAGATGTTGATTTATTTGATTAAAGATGTTATGTTGATGGTTCACCCGATGTTTGAAAAAGTGTTATATATCCACGATGAATGCAATGAATTTGTTAGAAGAATTTGTGACGTCCCGATTCATTGGTATGATTGAAATTTTATAACTCTGATTTATTTTTCATAATTGCTTGGGGTAGAATTGGGGTGTTACACCTACCATTGTTAGGGTTTGGGATCACGATTTGGGGATTCCTGGTACAGGTAAAATTAGGCTATGAATCAGGTACCATGATACTCGTGAGGCCAAGACGAGTTGATTGGTACCATCACAATTAATTTATCATGCTCGTATGAGATGTTTGAGTTTTGCAGGGCTGTAGTTATAGCAAACGTCTGTAGGTATAGGTCAATCACCTAAGACGACGGTTGCAGCGAAGAATATAATATGTGGCAGCCCACCATTGGTTCATTTGAATCTCGCGCGCCTTTCTGAGTCCATTACTTTGTTTTATTTATTAGTTTTGTTTGCATTATATAAACAAGTTAGCAAGGTAGCGCAGCTGGAAACACATCGTTGGTGGTGAGTATAAGGACCTAAGTTCGATCCCAGGTCCCAACGATTTCTTTGTTCTATTTTTTCTTCTCTAATCAGGTACATCATGCTCACAACCATCCACCATGCGCTAGCAATTCCTGACCAGTAGATCTAGGATCAATCCAGATCCAACGCCTTACAGTGAAGGAGTATGATACGCCTCTAGGTCAATGCTACACCTAATCCAGCATGGTTGACTTAGGCTCAGCTTAATGGGCCAAAAATTTCAGCTTCACACCCCTTTCAGCAATTCATTACAAGCCCATTTGGTTATTTTTTCTATTCTTTTTTTAATTTCTTTGTTTGTTTTCTTTAATTATTATTTTTTCTTTTAATTAACACAAAAATAATTTTTTTATTTAACAAATCACAAAAATCTTTTTTTAATAATATTTTATTTTTTTGAATTAGTTAGTTTAATTAATTTAGGGTAATTTAATCTTCTTTTTATCATTAAAAATAAATTAGATTTAGGATTTTAAATTATACATAACTTATTTAATTTTCTTTAAAAATACATCAAAAATCATTTTTCTCATAAATATCTATTTCTTTAAATAATTAATTTAATTAGAAAATTAGGTTAATTTAATTTCTTTCAAAATTTAAAAACAATTAGAAACTAGGTTTAATTGATTTGTAATTTAAATGTTTTCTCAAATAAAAATCCACAAAAAACACTTTTTTCTCTCAATTAGGGTTTTGGGTTATTTCAATCGTCCTCGTGTTTAATTTGCCGCGCGCTTGTTAATTATTTATCCATAATTATGTAACTGCTTATTAGTTTGTAATAGTTAAAACTAGAGTTTTTATTTATCGCTTTTCCCCCACTTTTGGTTATGTAATTAATCCCCCTCCCCGAAGCCTTGTAATAGCTAGGTTTATTTTTCGCACTTTAATTTCCCGCAATCTTTAACTGCCTAGATGCATGGCTAATAGGATTGTATGAAAATAATGCTTGAAATTTAAAACGGTAGATCACCTAATGTGCAAAGACTAAATAACTGAAAAAAGTTCACATGCACATGTTCACTCCTAGGATTTGCCTCACTCTGGTTGCCTTCGGTAAACAGTCATTAAGCATAGGAAATTTTAGTGGTTGCCCTCCAGTCTAAAAGATCAAAATGTCCCATCCGAATGTTGCCTCAGAAATGTTTCCTCGTGAATGTTGCCTCGGAAACGTTGCCTCGAAAAGATCTTAAGACTCTAGGGTTACTACTAAATTTTTCTAACTATTGCTTTAGTGATTGTATTTGTCCCTTTCGAATGTCCCTTACAACTCCAACAATGGTGCTACCTACTCCTTAATAGTAGGATAGCGCTGTCTAAAGGAAATCGAACGAATAATATTTTTTGAGTAGGTAGAATCTTAAGTACTTGCTCAACAAAAACTTTTCACACAAACACCTTTCAAAACAAATTTTCAAAACAACTTCGTCACATCCTTGAGGACTGATACAAGGGTTATCACAAATTAAAACATTTTCAAGACAAGCACACACAAGCAATTTGAAAAATGAGCAAGTACCTAAGAGCCCATGGAAAACTATGGATAGAAAGGATGCTAAGACCTTCCCTTTCTATAATCTACCCCGTACTCAGAATATCTCGAAAAAATGTTTTTTCTGTTCTTATTCCTTTTTCCATGATTGGATGAAATAAAAGTCGGTGGTGACTCTTGCTTACCGTGACATTTTGCAAACACAAAATGCAAAATGCAAACCAGTAAAAATAGTCGGTTCTGCCACCGTATCACAGAACTGACGACTCTGCTGGGGAATTATATGAAGTGGGGTAAACCTTAGGATCTAGGTCATATTTAATTGTTTTCTCTTGATTGTCTTGCTTGCTTTATATTTATGGGAACTGTTTGGGTTACTATAGATCCTACACCCAGATCTGGGGAACACCTTTTAGGTAAGTAGCAATAAACTGTTAGGGAACTATGTTGGGGTATACCGAACCGGTTGAAGCAGTAGCTACATTGATATGGCACTTTGGTTGGTATCGTTAAACCTTGAGTCAATCAGGGAGAGTACGGGGCCTCCGCGTGGTTTCGTGAAGCATCAACTGACCTTAGAACCTTTAATTGCACAACTTGGCCAATAGGACATAGTGAGATGGCCGGCTTTGGTGTATTCCCAAGGTCGACAGATACTCGATGCTATACTCATTGAGGTCTGACTCTTGAGCTTTGTTTGGTTTCGAGTCAATCGCCTATTGAACGAAGCTGGGAGAAAGACCAGTGATATTGAGATCCCTTTTAGAACCCGGTTACTATTTATAGGACAGGTTGAACCAATCCAACTTCAAGAGGGTATGACCTTAAAACTCATGCAAGCCTTAAACCGAAGGACTTGGTGTGACTTGTTTGTTGTTTGCTATACCTGTGATTTTCTAACCTAATCATGACATCATAAGCATGGCATATCATGACTAACCATTTCAAGGATTCCCTAGGGTTCTTTTTTGCTCTGTTTTGTAGGACATGGCATCTGCCCGTAGGAACACTATACAGATCAACCTTGTGAAAGTGTCTCTCCAACTAAAGGATATGGAATTAAGGGTTCTTGAAGGTTCTCATTTCACTAGAAAGCATGGTCAGTTGCTCAATATGCTCACTGCAAAACCTGATGAAGAGTTGTTAAAAGTGTTGTTTCAGTTCTTCGACCCGGTGCACCATTGTTTCACCTTCCCGGATTATCAGCTAGTACCTACTATGGAGGAGTTTTCTTAGTTGTTGGGGGTACCTATTCTTGACCTGTTGCCTTTCAATGGTACGGAAGAACATCTAAAGCCTGAAGAAATTGCTAGAGCCATGTCTTTAAAACGGTCTAACATAGTGGCAAATTGGGAGACTAGAGGGAGTGTCCAAGGAATTCCGGTTAAGTTTCTATTTGAGAAGGCCTGTCATTTTTGGGATACCTTAGATTTACAAGCTTTCGAAGAGGTGATGGCACTTCTCGTTTATGGGACGGTACTTTTCCCTAATGCTGATCAACTCGTAGATGTAAACATTATCAAGGTTTTCCTGTCTCATAATCTAGTACCTACATTACTCGGGGATATTCTGCACTCTTTGCATGCTCGCACTCTAAAGAGAAGGGGGACCCTCTTGTGTTGCACTCCTCTATTGGCTAGGTGGTTTATTTCGCACCTACCCAGGTCTATCTTGAAGAATGAGCAGGGTTTGAAATGGTCTCACAGGCTGCTGTCCCTTAAGCATTCAGAAATTCATTGGTGTTCATGATTCTCGGGAGATGTTACCATCATCGATCGATGTGGTGAATTCCCTAATGTCCGCATCTTAGGAATTAGGGGAGGAATCACTTACAACCCTTGTTTGGCACTGCATCAGTTTGGTTATGAGAGAAGAGATGGTCCTCATGATACGCTAATCCAAGGAATCGCCTTCAATTATGAGAACGACGTTTAAGGCTATCGTAGAAGGTTCATAAAAGCTTGAGGCATTGTACATAAAATTGATAGCATAACGCTAGGGCACAAGAATTATATTCCTCTTGAACCTTATCTCAGATGGGTACGAGTTCGCGCCCAAAGTCTGATGATGCCCTAACCTGCTGTCCTACCAATAATTGTGGAACCAGTTGCCGAAGGAGACACTATTTCACTTGGTCATCATCCTGACATACCAACCGATCATGAAGAGTTACAAAAGTCCTGGGTTCAACTCAAAGAGGAGGGGGACACATTTGAAGCTCAGTTCTATGCTAGCGAGAAGAAGGTCCTAGAGCTCACTAGGCTACTTCATGAAGAAAGGAACATAAATGCCTACATCGCACCAAAGAGGATGCGCTCCTGGGAGACCTAGTTTCTTTCTTTAAGTTTTATTTAGTTTAATTGTAAGCCTAAAAGGAATTCTTTGTAACAATTTGAACTTATTAATGCAAATAACGTGTGTTTATTTTGGTTAAACAAATGTGAGCCTTTAAGAATCCTTGAAATCGTTGCATACCATATCATCCATAACATTGCATAAACAGGTACCATTACAGGTTTCTCATCTTCTTCGCTGTTTATTTCAGCAGAAATGTCTTCCGAGAAAACCATCAAAGACCTTCAGGAATAGAACGCCCAGTTCCAACAAATGTTCATAAGTATGGAAAAAGGGAAGGAGGATCTAAAAGCCCTCATTCTGAAAGAGAAGAAGAAAAAGAAGAAGGTTGTCGGTATTCTGAATATGGGCAGAAGGTTTGGAGAGTGGTTGAAGCAACAAACTGATCTGACCTCTTCATCCAAGGAAGGGGAGAATCAGGAAGAAGAGAATGACCCTAGTCCTGCAGTCTCTGACAATGATACTGATTATAACGATGAACAATATCCTCCTGCTGAGGATAGATATAAACATCTAGAAGACCGTCTGAGTGCCATGGAAGTTCAAAGGATACCTGGACTAGATTTTGAAGAAATGGGATTGGTGTCGGGAGTAGTCATCCTGCAGAAGTTCAAAGCTCCAGTTTTTGCTAAGTATGATGCGGTGTCCTGCCCAAAACTCCATCTTCGCTCTTATTTCAAGAAGATCCAGCCCCACGCAGCTGATAGAAATCCGTGGGTTCACTTCTTTCAAGATAGTCTGTCAGGGACTCAACTTGAATGGTTCTACCAGCTAGAGGGAGCAAATATCCGAAACAGGGAAGATTTGGCTGCTGCTTTCTACAAGTAGTATCAGTACAATGCCGACCTTGCTCCCTCTCGTACTCAACTCCAGAGTATGTCCATGGGTGCAAGTGAAGGATTTAAAGATTATACACAAAAAAGGAGAGACTTGGCTGGGAGAGTTCAACCCCCGTTGTCTGATAGGGAGTTGGTTAATATGTTTTTAGGGACGCTATCTGGTCCATTTTTCAATCATTTGATCGGCAGCTCATCGGCTGGTTTCACTGAGTTGATCCTAACCGGGGAAAGAGTAGAAGCGGGGATTTGAAGTGGAAAAATACAGAAGGATGCCTCTTCAAGTTCAGTAAAGAAGTCTTTTGCCGGTAAGAAGGAAGCCAGTGCCATCTACAGCCCGAGGTGTCAGAACAGGGCTGAACAACATCAGACAGTAAGTGTCGTGATGATACCTAGACCTGCAGTTGCTCCACAATGCAATAATCAACAAAGTATGGAAAGACCGCAACGGTAGTTTACCCGCATTAACATGACATTGGCTGAAGTTCTACCTCATCTACTACGATCCAACTTGGAAACCTTGAAAAAGGATCCCAAAAATCCAAATACTATATCTCCCCGATATAATCTGAATGCCCGGTGTGCCTATCATTCTGAGAGTCCTGGCCACGATACAAATGACTGTTGGGCTCTGAGAAACAAAATACAAGACTTGATTGAAGCCAAGGAGATAGATTTCGATGCTCCGGAGAAGCCAAATGTCATAACTGCTCCCATGCCTAAACACGGTCGTGGAGTTAATGTCGATGATATTGATTTGTTCGTTACCTCTGTTGATGAAGTTTCTACTCCTCTCATGACTGTCAAGAAGAATTTGCTGTTGGCCGGTTTATTTCCGGGATGTGGTGAAGGTTGCCACATGTGTTCGTTTCTACCTTCTGGTTTCCGTTTGCTGAAGTTAGGTGTCCAACGCCTGATAGATAGCAAAGAAATTTTGTTTGAGAAAACTTTGGTTCCTGTTGTACCATCTGAAGACGTTTCCATTATAACCATTTCCGCCAATCCTTCCAAGGTCTCCTCGAGAAGACCTGTTAGGATTACATCTGCTCCAAGAATTGCTCCACTGATAATCACTGTCCCTGGTCCTGTCCCGTATGTCTCGGACAAAGCTGTCCCCTGGCATTATGGTGCCAATGTGTACTATCATGGCATCAAACAAAATTTGAAAGACGAAGAAGTTGATCCTGATATTGGTAACATTGTCGGAACCATCAAAGTTACCCGAAATGGAAGGGTCTTCTCTCCCGAGATTTCCCCTAATACTGTCAATAAACCTATTGTCATTCCATCTGTCGTTCCTGCTAGTACATCAACTATTGTTACTGTTCTTACTCCAGTTATTACCCCTGTCGGCGAATCGTCTGATACCCGCGGCAAGGAGATTATAGGTGAGCCTTCCCGGACGGAGGCACCTAAGAAAATTGTCGTGGAAGCCTCTAAGTAAGAAATGGAGGAAATACTGAAAATCATTAAGAAGAGCGACTACAATGTGGTCGAGCAGCTGGGGCAGACCCCATCGAAGATATCCATGTTGTCTCTGCTATTGTGTTCTGAAGCACATGCAAAGGCTTTGATTTCATTTCTCAATACTGCGCATGTGCCACAGGAAACTTCAGCTGATCAGTTCAAAGATTGTGTGGCCAGCCTAACTGCTGATAATGGGATGGGTTTTTCAAATGCAGATTTGACACCGAAAGGAAGGAAGCATAGTGATGCTCTACATGTCTCGATTGAGTGTAGGGCCACCATTATGGCTCATGTGCTGGTAGATACTGGGTCTTCACTGAATGTTCTTCCAAAGAAGGCATTAGACCGGTTGGATTGCAAGGGTTTGACTCTAAAGCCTAGTAACATTATGGTAAGGGCTTTTGACGGATCGAAGAGAATGGTGCACAGGGAAGTGGACATCCCTATCAAAGTGGGTTCTCATACTTTTGGGTCCACTTTCTATGTGATGGATATCAGGCCGTCATATTCTTGTTTGTTGGGTCGTCCTTGGATCCATGAGGCAGGGGCAGTCACCTCCACACTCCACCAAATGCTGAAGTATCCGGTGAAAGGAAATATTGTCACAATGTGGGGTGAAGAAGAATATATGGTGAGTCACCTCAACTCCTTCTGCTACGTAGATATGGACGGTGAATTCATCGAAACTCCTTGTCAGAAGTTTGAAGAGGTCCCTCAGATCTTGGCATCAACTGAAACTACTAGAAACAAACTTCTTTTGAGGATGGCTTCTCTCAAGGACGCCAGGGCCGTGATTGAAGAAGGGGATCAAATGGTTGTTAGATGCGCTAGGGCTGGAGGACCTCCCCTACGCATCAGCAATCGGGGAACTAACGCCATTAAAGACAGTGAAGAGGAATCAAACATTGACAACTGGATCTACCCAACTACCAACGGTGGACCGAGTAATTGGATGGCTAGGGACTTCATACCTGTTTCTTTTATTCCGTAGTAATTGACTTATTTGTTTTAAGATTTGTAATAAACAATTTGAAACTTTACGACCCGGTGCCTTGCCCGAGGCACCTTGGCTTTGCTTGTGAGGGCTGTTATTTGTCATTTCATAATCATTAATAAAGCATTGGACATTTCTTGCATAAAATTTTGTGCTCCTTGTTTTTCTTTTCTATTTTTCACTTTATCAAAACAGCTATTCTCTTACACACACTCACGTATCACAATGCAGATCCATATTGTGATACGGTGGCCAGAACCGGGGCTGTTTTAGGAATGCTGGTTTGTGTGTTGCGTTTGTGTTTGCAAAATGTCGCGGTAAGCAAGAGTCGCCAACGACTTTTATTTTATCCAACAGAAGAGGAAAAAAGCACAGAAAAATTCCCTTTTTCAAGATTTTTGAGTACAGGGGTAGATTATAGAAAGGGAAGGTATTAGCACCCTTTCTATCTGTGGTTTTCCACGGGCTCTTAGGTACTTGCTCATCATTTTCAAATTTGCTTGTGTGTGTTTGATTTGAAAAAAGTTTTTGACTTCGATTTAACTCTTGCTTCTGTCTTCAAGAGTGTTACGAAGTGTTTTTGAAAGCCTTGTTTAAAAGTGTGTAAGTGTGGAAAAGTTTTTTTTTGTTTGAGCAAGTACTTAAGAACTAATTTACCTACTCGAAAAAGAGAATGTTTCTATTTTTGTTTACTTTAGACAATGCTATCCCACTATTAGTGAGTAGGTAGCATCGTCGTTGGAGTTTTGAGGGTAAATTCGAAAGGGACGTACGATCACTAAAGTAATGTTAGGACGTCTTAGTAGTAACCCTAATGTCTTAGATCAATTATTCGAGGCAACCATTCTGAGGTAGCTTTTCCGAATGGGACTTTGATCTTTGTTTTAGACAAGAGAGCGACCACTAAAATATCCTATACTTAATGACCATTTACCGAAGGCAACCGAACTGAGAGTATACCCTAGGAGTGCGCATGTGCGAGTGATTCAATTTCAAGTTTATTATCTTTGCACATTTAGGGTTTGCTAATTGTTTTAAAGTTAATCATACATTCTTTTCATGCATTCCTAACATTCATACATCTAACAGTTAATATTTTGCGGAATTTAAAGTGCGGAAAGTAAACTACACTATTACAAGGCTTCGGGTATTTACATAGCCAAAAACAAACCCGTAAAGAAAAAAAAAACGATAAACGAAAGTAAAAGTCCTAATTAATCTATTACAACTTGTGAGCAATTACATTAATATGGTAAAAATAAATAATAAAGCACGCGCGAGGAAATTAAGAACGATAAGAAATTAGGGTTTTGACCCCGTCTAACCTAATCGAAAGAAAATTTTTTTTTGTTGTTTTTAATGATTTTAAGGAAAAATAATTAGGTTTTTAAATTAAATACAAAAGTAATTAGTAACTAAATTAATTAAGGAAAATAATTTACATGACCTATTTTATATTTTTGGCTATTTTTAAGAAAAAGAGAATAAAATTAAGTTAGGAATAAAAAACCCTAATTGTTCTAATTGTTTTTTTTTATTTACAAAATAATTAAAGGTACCTAAAATTAAATAACCTAACTAAATTAATTAATTTTTGATAAAAAATAAACCTAAATCTAATTGGATGAAAGTATTATTTTTTGTGATTTTTTTGAATAAAAGAAAATTAATTTGTGTTTGTAAATATAAATGAATAAATTAAAAAAGGAAAATATAAAAGAAAAGAGAAAGAGATATTGGGCCTTAAGCTAGCAATTTGGAGGTGTGGATAGCAAATCTGGCCCAAGAAACAAAGGTCCACATTGACCTTCTGGATCCCCTACCATGCGTTGACTAGGTCACATGATGGTCACCACATGATAGCCATTAGATCTGACCTCCTGGACACCTGGCTGGTTGGATTCTAAGGGCACATAGTAGTCCTTTGTCCCTATATGTGCGCCTGATCAATTAAAGCAAAATAACATGAAATATAGGGGGACCTAGGATTCGAACCCAGGCCCCAAAGCATTTTCCAACCACCTGGCTACCAACTGCGTTGTGTGTTCAATTTGTACATAGAATAATAAATAATGATAATATACAATATATGCAAGTTATTGGAAAAAGGCGCCAGAATTCAAATGGCCCAGTAAGACAGTGCCACGCAGGTCATCCCCAACCTCGCTCCATTGGTAAAAGTCAAAAAATTTTACCTACGGACAACGTCCGTAGCTACATCCCTGGCTTATCTCAAAATCCTCCATGGGCATGATAAATGACATCTAATGCCATGAATAGAACCGTCTTGACATTATGAACATCATGATGCCCTTCATGGGGGCCAATTTTGCCTGCACACAAAAACCCTAAAACAAGACCAAGAACCCTAACAATGGTAATTCTTGATACAGTCTACGACAACAAAATTAAATGTTATGGATCGTTTGCAAATGCTTCAAGGAGTAAGAATATACAAATATTTCATGCTATAGATGCCAAAATTATGCAATTCGAATTCAAGAAAAATCCATTGTCGTGGCTGACTTACAGTGAGTTATAGTGCTGGAAACTCCTTGTTCTTGATTGGTTTCACTTGCTTGTGATCCGAGGAAGCGATTAGGATGGCTAGAGGGTCTTGAGAATGCCTGGAAGTGCAAAATCGAATCACCACTTTTCTTTGATTTTTTCAAGTTTGTTCTAACTTTGTGCGCCTCTCCAACCTCTTCTTTTAGGTCTGCAATTGTTCAATATATATCAATGATTGAATTAGGGTTGCAAACATGATCTCAATCTTCCTCCATTATAGCTTTTGATTTGGATTTGATTCACTTGAAGATACTTCCAAAAATAGGCCAAATCCAATCTTTTTGTGCACACCAAGGATTTGCACGATTTTAATCACTTGCCAACTGGATATAAGACCTGAAACATGCACAATATTTTGAGGTTTCAATGTTTTAGATTTTTTCATGATTTGTTTTGATTAAAATTGATTTAATTCAAATAAAAATAAAAATAAATAATAAAAATAAGATAATGACAAGTGGAAATATCTAGGGCTCGTGGACCATGCTACCAACTCAAAACAAGTGCAAAAAGTTAGGCCCATTTGGCAAAATTTGCAATTTGAGGCATAGTTGACTTTTGGCAATTTTGCAAAAAAGGGTCAACTTCACCAATGCATAACTTCCTCAATTTTTACTCTTTGAAGATGTTCTTGGACTTTTTAGAAAGCTTTAGATGTACTCTAAGCAACCCTTTTTATATCAACTAAATTTGGTATTCCATGTTCATGTATGAAGCTTTGATGAAAAAGGAGTTTTTGTTGACTTTTCAAAATGACATATAATGTCCAAATTCATAACTTCTTGTGAGTGCATATTTTTAACTTTGGAGATTAATATGAATTGTAGGGCATTGCATCCTCTTAAAAATGAGATTTGGATGGTTCATTTCTCATAAAGTATGAGAAAGTTATGCCTGGTCAAAGTTGAGTTGACTTTTCCTACAAAACCCTAATTTAGCAACTTTTGGTTCTTGATGAATTGTGAGAAACCCTTGATGAATCATGATCAACCCTTGATAAAATGATGAAACATACTTCAAAATGAGGATGTTAACCAAAAATCTTGAATTTTGACTGTATGTGGGCCACAAGTGACTTTTGCCCTAACACAGTCGATTTTCAGGCCTTTAAGCAATTGACTGAGCAAACTTTCTCCGTAGGGCTTGAAACTTGACATGGATGATCTTGAGAACATATTATGACAATGGTGAGCATTTGGTATCCCTTGGACTCAATTATCTTGATGCAATATGAAACCCTAATTTGAGGTAGATTGCCTTAGGAGAGAGTTTGTCTGATCAACCCTTGGACTTCCTTGAGAAACTTGAGGATCTTTCTTGAAATGTTTTGAGAAATATGGGAGGGAAAATTTTGGGGTACAACAGCTGCCCCTGTTCAATCCTCTTAAACCTGAGGATGTAGATTGGCTTGCTGGCCTTTCGTGATTCGAAGGTGGAAGAGGATTGAACACTAGAGTGCCCAGAAATTTGCACTCACATGAAGTGGTAATTGTCTTGTGATATCGAGAATGGGCTTACAGATGCCATTTGGAAATGAATGACAGGAGATGGGCTTAAAGATGTCATCCGAAGGAGTGTCGATCGCCTAAGAGATTCCTTAGCGAGAGCTTGTATACCTGTTGTTGAGGAAGATTTCGCTGGGAAATGGTGTTCTTTGTTTTGGGAGAAATAGAATTTTAGGAGCTTCGGTTGTCCGTTATTCTACTGGGGAATCATATCTTGGTCAAAGAGGTGAACATGAACTACTATCTGGTCGTGATCCAGGCTTCACAGTGATAAGACTAACTGTTATCCGGTCGTGCTCCGGGCTTTACAGTGACTTACTAGGGGAGATGAGATTAGACTTGCTATCTGGTCGTGATCCAGGCTTCACAATGTCTTGTACTGTTATCTGGTCGTAATCCAGGCTTCAATGTCTTTTACCGCTATCTGGTCGTAATCCCGGCTTCACGATGTCTCTTACCATTATCTGGTCGAATCCAGGCTTCATGGTGTTCTGTACTGCTATCTGGTCGTAATCCAGGCTTCACAATACCTTACTTCTTATCTGGTCGTAATCCAGGCTTCAGAAGAGATCAAATGGTTATCCGGTCGTAATCCGGGCTTCCTTTTGTCTTTGGGCCTACTAACATCCGGTCGAATCTGGGCTTCATAGTAATTGGCTGAGTAAACTGCTATTTGGTCGTAATCCAAGCTTCACAGCGTTCCTCGCTGTTATCTGGTCGTAATCCAGGCTTTAGTGTTTTTTACCGCTATCTGGTTGTAATCCAGGCTTTGCGATGTCTCATACCATTATCTGGTCGAATCTAGGCTTCATGGTGTTCGGAGAACTCAAGATACTATCTGGTCGAATCTGGGCTTCATAACTTGTATTAAAGATATACCACTATCTGGTCAAATCTAGGCTTCGCGGTGTCTTTGGCTGCTATCTAGTCGTAATCCAGGCTTCACAAAAATTTGTATTGCTATCTGGTCGTAATCCAGGCTTCACAATAACTTGCTGAGCTATTATCCGGTCGTAATCCGGGCTTCACGGCTTGCTGGGGATTAAACTATTATCCGGTCGAATCCGGGCTTCATAGCTTAAAGATAAACCACTATCTGGTCGAATCCAGGCTTCGCGGTGTTTGATACTGTTATCTGGTCGAATCCAGGCTTCACAATATGCTGTAGAAATCAAGGTACTATCCGATCGAATCCGAGCTTTATAGCTTGAACTTGGTGAGAATTTGATTGTATCTTTCCTGAAAGGTAAAGGTAAGTTGTATGTAATGCATGATATGTATCAAGCAATGACGTTCTCAAAATAAATGAGATTGTGTTGCATGATGCGTATGCATATGTCATGATGTATGGATATGCAAATGTTTTTGTGATGTTCTCTAGCTGGGGAAAATAAATCCCGGACTGCTGCTGGAGAAAAAGAGTTGAATTCTTCGTTCTCGCTGGGCATAACGACCGAAGATGATTGTGAGAATAATCCTGCTGTAGAATAAACTGACGAGAAAATGACTCTGTGGGGAGGAGATGCTCTGCTAGAGGGTTTGTTGATTTGGAGGAATAACTTCAGCTGGGGATGAATTACCGCTGTTGGCGATAATGAAACCTGTTGGGGATTGAGTTTCTGCTTGGGGAAGAAATAAACTCCACTGGGGATAATCTTCTAATGCTAGTGATAGCTAAACTCTGCTTGGGGAGAATCAATGATTTTTAGATACCTTTTGCACTGCGGGGAGTGAGTGTACCTTTAATCGTATTCTTCAGCTAGGTCTATCCCTATACCTGGTGGATAGAGCAACCGTAAGGTTTGGACATTTCTTGTTTGCTCCTGTTTCTGATATTACGAGTAATCGTCTTCTGTTTCGCATGTAAATATTTATGAGCAGCAATTATTGTCAAATGCATATATCAAAAATGAACCATTGGACGTTCTTGCAAAACAAAACAGAAAAAAGAGAAATAATTTGAAATTTATTTGTGAAAATGAATCGTATTGATTTTGAAGTTTGCCTGTAAATAGGCGTTTTTGTACAAGAGGCTGACGTCCTAGTAAGAGAATGCCGCCGAATGATAGAATTTACACAATTTGTGAAAAGCAAAGAAAAACATCTATATGAACAATCCCATTGGGTTCCAACTATGCTATTTCCTTTATGTCTTTCGAGCATCTCATCACTTTGCTACTTGGTTGAAGGTAGATCAGATTGGTCAGTATCGTCCGAGCTTGATAGTCGATACCGAAGTCTGGTTGCAAGATGATCCAATGAGACATAGTGTTACACTTTGATCCCTAATTTTTTGCCTGGACCGCCCTTTCGGGTTTTCAGTCCACCAGGATACCCTTTTTTGCCCAAGCCTCCTTTTCAAGTTTTCGACTTGCCGGGTGTACATATTTTCATTTTCATCCCTTATTTTTGCCCGAACCCTTTTGGTTCGCCGGGAAGCCCTTATTTTTTCCTAGGCTAGTCAAACTAGCGGGTCTTTGATTAAGCGTAGTATTTTTTCACTATGTCTGCATTGACGGGGTAAGGAAGGTCATCACCATCCATGGTGGTTAGAATCATAGCTCCTCCCGAGAAAATGTTCTTAACCACAAATGACCCTTCATACATAGGGGTCCATTTGCCCCTGGGATCACCTTGAGGTAGTATGATGCGTTTGATCACCAGATCCCCAACTTGATACTCTTGTCGTTTGACTTTCTTGTTAAATGCCTTGATCATTCGTTTTTGATACGTCTGACCATGACAAATAGCAGTAAGTCTTTTTTCGTCGATTAAGTTCATCTGATCAAGTCGGGTCTGGATCTAGTCGTCCTCGCTCAAACCTGCATCCTTCATAATCCAAAGAGAGGGTATCTGGACTTCAATGGGTAAGACTGCTTCCATGCCATACACCAAAGAGTAGGGTGTTGCCCCTGTTGAAGTCTGTGTTGAGGTTCGGTACCCATGAAGAGAAAATGGTAGCATCTCGTGCCAATCTTTGTATGTTACCGTCATCTTCTGCACAATCTTTTTGATGTTCTTATTAGCCGCTTCAACAGCCCCATTCATCTTCGGCCAGTAAGGAGAAGAGTTGTGATGCTGTATCTTGAACTTCTTGCATAGCTCGGTGATCATCATATTGTTGAGATTTGTACCATTGTCTGTAATGATCCTCTCTGGTACACCATATCGACAGATCAAATTGTGCCGAATAAACCGTGCCACGACGTTCTTGGTAACTGTAGCAAAGGAAGCTGCTTCAATCCACTTCGTAAAGTAATCAATAGCTACCAGGATGAAACGATGCCCGTTAGACGCAGTAGGTGTGATCTCGCCAATCATATCGATTCCCCACATAGTGAAAGGCCAAGGAGCTGTCAAGACATTCAGAGGAACTGGAGGTATATGCACCTCATCAGCATAGACTTGGCACTTATGACAAGTCCGAGAATGCTGATAACAATAGGCTTCCATGGTGGACCAATAATATCCTTCCCGTACGATCTTCTTTGCCATGGTGTGTCCACTGGAATGAGTTCCAAAAGTACCTTCATGTAACTCCGCCATGATCCTTTCTACCTTGTTCTTATCCACACATCACAGTAAGGTTGAGTCATAATTACGCTTGTAAAGGATACCGTTACTGACGAAGAACTTCACAACGAATCTCCTCAGAAACTTCTTATCATTAGCAGATGCACCCTCGGGATATTCTTGAGCCTCAAGATACCTCTTTACCTCGTGAAACCAAGGTTTATCTGTTACCTCTTCAGTCTCAATGTCACAACAATGTGCGGGTTCATCCAACCTCTCGATGGTAATTTGGGGAGCCTCATTGTCCCACCTGACCTTGAACATAGAAGACATAGTAGCTAGCGCGTTCGCTAACTGATTCTCCTCCGTGGGGAAATGTTCGAAGGTTATCTCCTCGAAGTGCGGAAGAAACATCAATACATACTCTTTGTAAGGAATAAGATTTGGGTGCTTCATATCCCACTCGCCTTTAATCTGACTGATCACGAGAGTGGAATCTCCAAATACACTCAAGAACTTAATCCTTAGGTCAATAGCTGCTCGAAGGCCCATGATACATGCTTCATACTCTGCCATATTGTTGGTGCAGTTGAAACATAGTCGGGCGGTGAACGGAGTTGACAGCCTTCAGGAGATATGATCACAATGCCAATGCCATTACCCAACGCGTTTAAAGCTCCATCAAAATACATAGACCTTTGGGATCCCTCCTCAGGTCCTTCATCCGGTCCAGGTTTTTCACAGTCGGTCACCAACATGATGTTCTCATTCGGAAACTCGAAATTCATAGACTGGTAATCATCCACGGCCTGACGCACCAGATGATCTGCCAACACACTCCCCTTGATTGCTTTTAGGGTTGTGTACTGGATGTCATACTCAGTCAAGATCATCTGCCATCTTGCTATTCTTCCGGACAAGGCAGGCTTTTCGAAGATATACTTGATTGGATCCATCTTTGATATCAATAGAGTAGTGTGAGTCAGCATATACTGTCTCAGCCGGCGAGCAGCCCATGCCAAAGCTCAGCAAGTTTTCTCAAGCAGTGAGTATCGGGTCTCACAGTCGGTAAATTTTTTTCTAAGGTAGTAAATAGCATGCTCTTTTTGGCCAGACTCGTCATGCTGCCCCAGCACGCACCCCATCAAATTGTCGAGTACTGTCAAGTATAAAATCAAAGGTCTCCCTTCAACTGGAGGCATTAGAATAGGTGGCTCTTGGAGATATTCCTTGATCCTTTCAAAAGCGGCCTGACATTCATCATTCCATCTCACCACTTGATCTTTCTTCAGCAACATGAAGATTGGCTCACAAGTTGCAGCCAGGTGTGAAATGAACCGGACAATGTAGTTCAGACGTCCCAAAAAGCCTCTAACTTCCTTTTCCGTTTGGGGAGCTGACATTTCCTGTATAGCCTTCACCTTCGCAGGATCCACTTGAATACCTTTATCACTAACAACGAAACCCAGAAGCTTACCAGACCTTACTCCGAAGGTGCACTTGTTCGGGTTCAACCTTAGTTTGTACAACTTCAACCTGTCAAATAGCTTCTGGAGATGGTCAAGATTTTCTTCTCCAGTTTGGGATCTTGCAATCATGTCATCAACGTACACCTCAATCTCTTGATGAATCATGTCGTGGAACAAAGCAACCATGGTGCGCTGATACGTTGCCCCAACATTCTTCAATCCGAACGACATGACTTTGTAGCAAAAGGTACCCCACTGCATAACGAACGTTGTATTCTCCATGTCCTCGGGAGCCATCTTAATCTGATTGTAACCAGAAAAACCATCCATAAAGGAGAAGACCTTATGCTGCACGGTGTTGTCAACCAGCACATCGATATAAGGGAGTGGGAAATTATCCTTGGGACTTGCCCTATTCAGATATCTATAGTCCACACACATCCGTACCTTACCATCTTTCTTCGGCACCGGCACTGATCGGGACTTTATAAGTCTGTCGGGATACTAACTGTAAGTATACAGTTCAGTCGTTCTAGTTTTAAAATATTATCGAACCCACAGAGACTGAGGATCAATCGCATACGATCTAATGCTACAGTTTGTCTAACTAAGCGATGAATATTTGATTTTTGGGGGAAACAGTTTAATTAAAAATAATAGTACTAATTATACCGGTATGTCATAATCGGACTTAGGGAATTCGGTGAATCGCTTGGCCTATAAAGTATTTCGGTAAAAGCTAATTGTTTAAAAACCTGAGACATACACTCTCGTGTTTATGAAATAAGTCATGCTACTAAACCTAGTGGATGCACTTTAAATTTAATAACACTTTTTGAAAACAATTTGAATTTAATCAATTTATTAAAACACTCTCGTGTATTTAAAAATTAATGCTTCGTTACCACTATCTGGGTTGAACCCCAGCTCTCGCATGCAGGTTCTTACCTTAATTAATTTCCCAATCTCGTGGCAAAATCGTGTTAATTAACCTCTCACTCCCGTGACAAGGATAGTTAAATTAATCTTGGAAATTGGAAATTGGAAACCAGAAATTGTTTTATAAATATTTTTGGCCAAGGTAGCACTAAATTCTTTCAGTTCTTACGGTCACATACCGGTATTAATAATTTAGCCAGACATAATTACCTTAACAGCAATACAGTTCAAAATATAATTCATGGCAATAATTGGCATAATATAAAAACTGAATGAATAATAATTGCAATATAAAACCTGGAATCAAAGTTGCAATGGTAATCTTGAAGTATTACAATAATCCAATCTTCGAGCTTGATTTGCAGTAAATAATTCGTGTTAATTCTTGAAAGAAGAATTAACACTTAAAACTAAAAACTAAGAATTTGAATGAAAATTACAGGAACGTGAAAACAATATTCCAAAACAAGCAAATGGAAAATAATTGCACAAGAAAATAATATTTGTTCTGAGGAAAATTCTTCGACCCCTGAACTGTGCACTGGTACACATATATATAGCATAGGAAAATCAACAGTTTTTTGAATTCTTGATGAAGTCTTTCATGGAGAAAATATAGGAGCACTAATAGTGGTGGCAGGAAAATAGGAGACTCACCAGAACAAGGGAGAACGAGTCTGCCCTTAATGCCCACGTCTCAATCCATGTATAACGTCCACCTTCACGCGCGTGACGGTCGTCACAGGTGGGTGACGGTCGTAACGCGCTGAAGTAGTGCCTTACGCTCGTCAGTGGTGTGTGACGAGTGTTTCTTCATGTTGGGGGGTGTTATGCCCGTCACAAGGATGTGACGACCGTCACTGTTCCAAAAAATCCAAACTTTGTATTTTTTTAATTCTTTTTCTCTTTGTTTATTTGCTAGCCTTCTTCATGTTGTCCTTTTCCATCGGTTTGAGTTGACAAATGTTATACCTGTAAAAAGACACATAATCTCGGAATAATCGGGGGTTAGACGACTTAATGAAATATAAAAATCGGTAAAAAGCATGGTAATTATACGATATGTTTTCTCGTTATCAAATTCCCCCATACTTAAACCTTTGCTTGTCCTCAAGCAAATAGTCATTCGAAAGGTCGAACAAGTTTTGTCAAGCGTATAAGCATGACATACCTTGGATTTTTAAAGTAGTTTCGGGAAGTCCTCATTGGTTCGGCCGATAATTGAGTAAAACACTAAAGATACGCTAATGACACAAGCAATAAGCTTAGCCGTAGACTTCCATTTTAAACGAGCTATCCAACAGTTCCGTTATAATTCTTCCCGGAGTTCCTCATATCTATTTCACCCGGTTTCGTTCTGGCGCAATCACATTAAGCCCTTTGTCTTAGCAGCACGTAGTGGAGTAACCGGTTAGTGACTTTGATCCTTTAGCACGGGGTCTGGTACATGAATGTGGCAACCCTACATATGTTATCCAAATTGGAGGTTGTGGGGGATCGGGCCGTAGCACGCCCTACCGAGTTCAGAACCAGATACCTCTGAACCAACCAACACTGGATTCCTTCATTATTTGCTCAGCTCTTATATGTGCCCGTATATTTTGGTACACAAATTTCCTTTTCTTTTAGCAGCGAGATAGGAAGGATATTTTTAGAATCAGGCATCAAACACTTATATTGATCGATTCTCCACGTGGTTTATGTCAAGACGGTGCTGACTGTTAGTATAAACTACTAGGGGTTACTTCTAGAACTTGAAACTCCAGATATCGGTATAATGGTTATTGAAACGGATCGCGTAAGTAGGAAGTCTACGGTGACAGAACCGTATAGATCTTGTTATGTCGTTTTCGGCTTCCTCAACTGGGATTTCGTTAAAATAGGTATGTCGAGCTAATGCAAAAATAATAGAAATTTTTTGGTATGGAAAAATAAAGCGAAGAATTTGAATCAAGACATATCGTAAGAATTTACTAGTTTATAAAATATTGAAAGGTACCTCTCCCACACAAAATCCGACATTGTCCTCAATGTTGCGGTATATATGCGGGGAAGTACAATTACAAAAACAAAAGGAAAAGAAATGAAACAGAAAAATAACAAATTACATAGAAATTAAAGAAAGACTACTGGTGACCACGTCCTCTACTCCTGGTGCGAGAGTGTCTGGTAGGAGTGGATTCAGTGTCGGTGTCTTGGAAACCAAGGGTGGTCATATCTATCCTCAAGGCGTTAAGCTCTGACAGGGCCTCATCTAACCTCTCATTCATGTTGCGCTGCCCAGTCAAGATCTGAGCGTTTTGGGCGCACAAAGACTCAAATTGCCCGGCTTGCCTCCTTTTAAGCGCCGCATTCATTTGGTTTTGCATGTGGAGGGCGCGGAGGATGTCTTCAAGATTAATAGGAGGAGGTGCAGATGAGGATCCTGGAATGTCGTAGACAGGAGGAGCACTATCCAACTCTTCTTGTACTTCGTCTGCAGCGGCTGCAGGTTGGTCTTCATGGGCAGGTGCACGCTCTGCGGGAATTTCAGGATCGAACAACCAATTTCCTCGGTTACTTGGATCGATTCGGTCCCTGTTTGGCAAAATGATATTCTGATAGACAGTGTTCCTGATTATAGGGTGGAATATGCCGTCTTCCCGCTCGTAGATGAGGTGTGCGGCTTTGCAGTGATCCAAGGTTAGCAAAGCCGGTGCCATAGAAGGCAAGGTTGCGAGAGTAGAACCGTAGTTTAGACCAATGGCAATTGAAGTTACCAGCCCTCTGAAATAAAATGGTTTTCCACCTCTAGCACAAATAGAGTGGATGTGAGCAAGCAGGAACGGGGCGGCATTGATCTTTTGCCCAGTGAACGCGCAGTGTAAAAAGAAGAGCTCCTTGGAGTTGAGCTTATGGTTGCTGTCGCAGGCGAAGATCGTGTTGCTAAGTATGCGATGGAAGTAGCGGATGGACGAATTGTGAATGTGGGTGGCATTCAGGTGGTCGTAGGATCCGACACAGATATTCGTTAGATTGTGCCACAAGTTGAAAGCCTCCTCACCAAAACTATCCGGCACCCGGAAATGAGCATCTTCGTCCAAACAAAAGCCTAAAACTCTCGCGATGTCGGATTGAGGCAACTCGTGCTCAACGCCAAACATGCAGAATTTTTCCAGGCCTGACAGTTGGTTTGTGACACCTGGCGGAGTGAGGTAAACAAATGAACTGAAGAACTCAAGAGTAAGAGTTTCGTAGATTGGTCTTGGTTCGCGGCACAGGTTCCACAAATTCACACTCTACAATAAACGGCGGACACTGTCAAGCAGTCCCAAACTCCTTAGGCATTCGATGTCAACGTACCTTATGGGTTGGAGACCTCGACGTTGAAATTTCTGAAACTTTGCTCGTTGATTCTCTCCCTGTTCTCCGATTATGAAATTAATGGCTGGAACGTGTGGGTTGTTTGCCATGGTGTAGGTAGGATTTGATTTGGGAATATGAAAATAGGGTACTGTATGGATGGTAATTTGGTGTTGGAAGTTTAGAAATTAGAAGAAGAATGGAGTGAGTGGGTAGTTTTTCGTGTGATGTGGTAACAATGGAGGAAGTGGGTTTATGAAGGGGATGGTTGAAAGTTGGAACGGTTCTCTGTAATAGCCGTTCTGATACACTGTTTGCGTGACGGTCGTCACGAGGGCGTGACGCTCGTCACGAGGCAAAAAGGCGTGTGACGCTCGTCACAAGGGTGTGACAGTCGTAACGCGTTCAGCGTCATAAATAAGGTGACCGTTACAGGACCGTTTGGGTGTTTATGTTTTTATTATTTTCTTGGTATTAAGGTTTTTGAAGAATTTTTTATTATTTTTTTTTTTGGTTTATTTGAAATATTTTAATCATTTAGAGTTTTAAATATAAAAGTGTTTTAATAATTAAAGTTTTGCAATACTAGTTACCAGTATATAACGAAATAGAAATATTGCGTATAAACATAGACAGTAAAATAGTAAACTGGAAATGAAAAGAAATGAAAATTAAAATAAACTTTAATTGAATAAATTCATGACAAATTGTTTCAAAGTAACTAGGAATAAAAAAAATGATAATGCTGGAATAATAACCAAAATCCCTCCCACACTAAAACTAAACAGTGTCCCCACTGTACGAACAAATGCGAGAGAGAAGAAAATGAATAACAATGGCAACTCTAGCCACGGTGAGGCGGAAACATATGCTGATGCATGTAGTCCAACTGATCAGTCACCAAGTCCATGAAGGTTATGAAGTCCACCCTGAGAGAAGTCAGCTCGCCCCGCATGTCCGTAATTGCCTCATGTAAGGAGTCCAGGGTAACAGTAGGTGGAGGTGGAGTAGTCTCAGGAGCCTGGGTCGCGGTCTCAGTGGAAGTAGCCTACTGTTCCCAAGGATCAGGGAACTCATGGTATCCTGACGGTGTAGCAGGATCTTCATCAGCATTAGTAGTGTTTGGAACCTCATAAATGTCAACCGTAGATGGTGAGGAGGGCGGTGAAGCAGGATGGTGAAGGTCAAACAGCCAATTATCTCGGTTGTGCACACTGGTGATAGGGTCCGAAAGCTTAAACTGGTGGATGATCTGATGATTAACTAGCAGGTCAAATTGATTTGGTCCAAGGTTTCCGATCATGCTAGTGTTGAAACAGAATGCAATGTCCATCGGCTTTATTCCATAAAGCGGGGCAGATCCGAGCATAGGCCGGCGGAGTCCAATTGCATTAGACAACATGGTAACTAACCCACCCAACAAGATCGGTGCATTCGGAGTCTGGATGATACGCTCCATATTAGCGAGCATATAAGCTGCACCGTTCACCGGACGACTCTGGGATGCACAATACATAATAAACAGCTCATCGCGGGATACAGATGTGACATTCTGCTGTTTGCCAAAGATAGTGTGGGCTATGATCTTGTGGAAATACCTGATAGCCGGGTTATGGATGCATTCAGAGTAAAGATCAGACGACTCAGGATGGTTATTACCAGCGATGCTTCCCCAGAAATAATCAAGATCAGATTCAGGCAAGAGGTTCTCCTGTGTCATACTGATAACATCGGGTCCAAAAGGGAACCCAAGCAGCTGGCTAAACTCCCGTAGGTTATAAGTGTAATCCATGTTAAACATCCTGAATGTGATCAACCCACGATTGAATCCCATCCCATGATTTGGAATGAAACTCAGGGTGCTTAGGAACTCAAGAGTCAGCCTTTTGTAGGTACATAACCGTCGACGGATAGGAGCAGTGTCCCAACCAATCTGATGCAGCAAGTACATGACACTCTCACGAATGCCAAGGGCGGTCATAACATGATCATCTGCGTAGATAGTAGGGCACATCTCCCGTTCACCCAGGTCTGCAAACCGTCTTCTTTGGTGTCTGCTTCGCAATTTGACATTCATGAAGTTTGCACAATCCATAGCGCGAAATATGAAAGTAAAAGAATTACCCCCCTGAAAATATTTGATAAATGTTTGCAAAAAGAGAAATTAAGTAAGTATTTTCGGGTTAGGAAATTTTCCAAAGTTAAATTAAAATGAAAAAGAAAGATGAAAGGGAAAAAATAAAAACAGAAGAAAAATAGAAAGGAGTAAGAGATGCAATCATGAAAATGTTTTAAAGATTAAGAAAAAGAAAAGAAAAAGAAAAAGAAAAGCATGTTAAAGCAGAAAAAATAATTAAAGTAAAACATGGGTTGCCTCCCACGAAGCGCCTTTATTTTATGCCGTTAGCTCGACAGTTAACACCTATTCAGTTAGGTATTTGGGGTAGGCGGCTCACTTAACTGAAGATAAGCCGAGTAGTCGATATTTACGACGTTAAAGTAGTGCTTTAGGCGCTGGCCATTAACTATGAATGGTTCGATAGAACTGCCTTTAATTTCTATCGCACCACTTGGGAAAACTTTGTTAATTTCGAACGGTCCGGACCATCTGGAACGTAATTTTCTCGGGAAAAGTTTCAGTCTAGAGTTGAATAAGAGTACGATGTCTCCTTCCTTAAAGTCTTTCTGCGAGATACGCTTATCGTGCCATTTTTTTGTTTGTTCTTTATAGATTTTAGCATTTTCATAAGCGTCTAAACGCAATTCTTCTAGTTCATGGATATCTAACACTCGTTTCTCGCCAGCACTCTTATAATATAAGTTAAGGGTTTTTATGGCCCAATAAGCTTTATTCTCTAATTCTACTGGCAAATGACAAGATTTTCCATAAACTAACTTGAACGGTGTTGTTCCGATAGGGGGTTTGAAAGCTGTCCGATATACCCAAAGAGCATCGTTTAGCTTGGAGGACCAGTCCTTTCTGGATGTGGCTACGGTTTTCTCAAGTATTTGTTTGATCTCCCTATTTGACACTTCCACTTGTCCACTCGTTTGAGGATGGTATGGTGTGGCTATGCGATGTTTAACGCCATATTTGGAAAGTAACTTTTCGAAGATTCTAGAGATAAAATGGGAGCCACCATCGCTGATCACTAGTATTGGTACACCGAATCGTGGGAAGATAATATTCTTGAATAGTTTTAGTACCACACGTGTATCGTTTGTGGGTGCGGCGATGGCTTCAATCCATTTTGATACATAGTCGACGACTACCAAAATATATTTATTTCCAAAAGATGTGGGGAAAGGTCCCATGAAATCAATTCCCCATACATCGAAAACTTCTACTTCAAGGATTCCCTTTTGCGGCATTTCATCGCGTCTAGATATATTTCCTGTGCATTGACATCTATCGCAGTTCATAATTGCTACGTGGACGTCTTTCCATAAGGTAGGCCAAAAGAAACCAACTTGAAGTATTTTTGCACAGGTTTTTGACGTACTAGCGTGTCCACCATAAGGGGCGGAATGGCAATGGGAAATGACGTCGTCTATTTCATCATTGGGAACGCAGCGACGGTAGATCCCATCGGCGCCTCTTTTAAAGAGTAATGGTTCATCCCAAAAGTAGTGTTTAAGGTCATGGAAAAATTTCTTCCGTTGTTGGTACGCCAAATCAGGTGGTAAAACACCGGCAGCTAAATAGTTGACGAAGTCAGCGTACCATGGCAGTGTGGTGTTAGTACAAATGGCTTTTACTACCGCAGTTGTTAAAGGTTCATTATGTTGATCTAAACTGACGGTAGGGTTTATCTCTAGCTTGGCAATAAGCCGTTCATAAGGGAAATCTTCGTTTATGGGAACACTCTCGGTTTGGATTCCATCTAATCTCGATAAATGATCTGCTACCATGTTTTCAGTTCCTCTCTTGTCTTTAATTTCTAAGTCAAACTCTTCTAGGAGTAAGATCCATCTGAGCAGTCGCGGTTTGGCGTCCTTCTTGCTTAGTAAGTATCGGATCGCAGCATGATCCGTATAGATAATGATTTTAGCGCCTACTAAGTAGGAGCGAAATTTATCCAACGCGAAAACCACAACTAAGAGTTCCTTCTCCGTAGTGGCGTAATTCATCTATGCGGGATCGAGCGTTCTGCTTGCGTAGTAGATAGCGTGAAGCTTTTTTTCTTTGCGTTGTCCTAGGACTGCGCCTACAGCATAGTCGCTCGCATCGCACATTATTTCAAATGGTAAATTCCAATCAGGAGGTTGCATAATAGGTGTTGAGATTAAGGCCTCTTTAAGTGTCTCGAATGCGTTCAAGCATTTATCGTCGAAAATAAACTCAGCCTCTTTCATTAATAATTCGGTTAATGGCTTGGTGATTTTAGAGAAATTTTTTATAAAACGTCGGTAAAAACCCGCGTGTCCTAGAAAACTTCGTATTTCTCTAACTGTTTTGGGTGGTTGAAGGTTTTTGATAATTTCGATCTTTGCTTTGTTGACTTCAATCCCTCTTTTTGATACAATGTGACCCAACACAATTCCTTGTCTTACCATGAAGTGACATTTTTCCCAGTTGAGCACTAGGTTGACATTGACACAGCGTTTCAATACTAATTCAAGGTTTGATAAACATCCGTCGAAACTCTCTCCACAGACAGAGAAATCGTCCATGAATACTTCCATGATTCCGTCTAAAAAATCTGCGAAAATCGCCATCATGCATCGTTGGAAAGTTGCAGGTGCATTACATAGTCCAAGTGGCATTCTCCGGTATGCAAAGGTACCATAGGGACATGTGAACGTAGTTTTCTCTTGATCATCAGGATGAATGGGAATTTGAAAGAATCCTGAGTATCCATCAAGGTAGCAGAAATGGGAATGTTTGGCTAAACGCTCGAGCATTTGATCAATGAATGGTAATGGGAAATGGTCTTTGTGCGTAGCTTTGTTTAATTTTCTATAATCGATACACATTCTCCATCCTGTTTGAGTACGTTGTGCTACCGATTCGCCTTTTGTGTTCGTTATAACCGTAACGCCTCCTTTCTTAGGCACCACGTGAACTGGACTGACCCAATTGCTATCTGATATTGGGTATATGATGCCTGCCTCTAGAAGTTTTTGCACTTCCTTCTTAACGACTTCACTTAGGATAGGATTTATTCGTCTTTGATGTTCTCTAGAAGTCTTGCAGTCCTCCTCCAGCATAATGCGCTGCATACAGAGAGAAGGGCTTATTCCTTTTAGATCTGATATATTATAGCCTAACGCGGCTGGATATTTCCTTAACACACTAAGAAGTTTTTCAGTTTCGATCTCTCCTAATTTGGCATTGACTATAACTGGTCGTTCGAGTTCTTTATCTAAGAATTCATACCTAAGATCCTCAGGTAATGTTTTAAGTTCTATACCAGGTTTCTTATTAGTTGGGTCAGGATCGGGCGTTAAGGCTAAACATTCGCTTAGGTTGGCATCTAAGTGTTCTTGTTTCCAGTCTTCGTTCTTGAGGATAGTTGGTGTCTGAATTTTCAGCATCTCAGAATAGGTGTCCTCCCGGCATTCAAGTTCTTTGACACATTCATCAATGATGTCTAGGAGACAACATGAGTCATCTATAGCAGGGGCTTTAAAGAATTGGGAAAGAATGAATTCTACTTTTTCTTCTCCTACCTCGAAGGTAAGTTTTCCTTTCTTAACGTCTATGATGGCTCCTGCAGTAGCTAAAAATGGTCTTCCTAGTATGATGGGAATGTTTGAATCTTCCTTGATGTCCATTATTATAAAGTCGGTCGGTATGTAAAATTATCCTATTCGGACAGGAATGTTCTCTAGCATACCAACAGGAAATTTGACTGACCTGTCGGCTAGTTGTAGGGACATCTTGGTAGGTCTCATGTCGCCTAATTTGAGCTTCTCGCAAATAGATAAGGGCATTAGACTGACACTGGCTCCTAAATCGCATAGAGCTTTGTCTATGACAGATTTTCCAATTACACATGGTATGGAGAAATTACCAGGATCTTTTAGCTTTGGAGGCATGTTATTTTGAATTATGGCGCTACATTCGGCAGTTAGCATGACGATTTCATTTTCAACAATTTTTTTCTTATTAGCCAATATCTCTTTTAGGAATTTAGCATATGACGACATTTGGGTTATAGCTTCTGTAAACGGAATAGTGACGTTTAGTTGTTTCAGAAGTTCTACAAATTTCTTGAATTGTCCCTCGTTCTTGGATTTTGCAAGTCTTTGGGGGTATGGAATTGGTGGTTTATATGGTGGTGGAGGCACATAAGGTTTCTCTGAAGCCTCTCTGTTCTCATTCGCGTCTTCCTCTACATTTTCAGATTGATCTTTCGACTTCTCTATTTCTTTTTCGGGCTTTTGATACATGGTCGGGTTTTGGAGTCTAGGATCTACCGGTCCATCAAGGGTTGTCCCACTTCGTAATGTAATAGAATTTGCATGTCCTTTAGGATTGGGCTGTGGCTGTCCAGGAAATGTACCAGCAGGTGTGGCAGAACTAGCTTGGTGTTGTGCTACTTGGGAGATTTGGGTTTCTAACATTTTGTTGTGAGTTGCTAGGGCATCTACCTTGTTTGCTAATAACTTTAACTGTTCACCGGTGTGAACATTTTGATTGAGAAATTCTTTGTTTTGTTGGGCTTGATTAGCGATAAAATTTTCCATTAGGATTTCAAGGTTAGATTTCTTAGGAATGTTAAGAACATTGACAGCGGGTTTTTGATACCTTGGAGGTACAGCAGGTGCTTGGCCAGGTGCATATAAAGCGTTATTGCTCTTGTACGAGAAGTTAGGATGGTTCTTCCAACCAGGATTATAGGTATTGGCATAAGGACTTCCTTGAGCGTAATTTACCTGATCAGCTGATATTCCTGCTAAGATTTGACATTCGGTTCCAACGTGACCAGGAACTCCATAAACTTCACAGCTTGGGGTAACTACAACCACGGTAGCTGCAGGAGGCAAGGTCAAGCTTTCTATCTTTTGGGTAAGAGCATCTACCTTAGCATTAACTTTATCTAGGCTACTAACCTCGTACATCCTGCCTTTGGCTTGAGTTTTCTCCACAAATGTTCTTTCTCCTCCCCACTGATAGTGGTTTTGAGCCATGTTTTCAATGAGTTGGTTAGCTTCGTCATAAGGCTTGTCCATCAGTGTACCACCTGCGGCGGCATCTATAGATAGTCTTGTGTTGTACAAGAGTCCATTATAAAATGTGTGGATTATCAGCCATTTTTCTAATCCGTGATGTGGGCACATTCGCATCATATCTTTGTAGCGCTCCCATGCATCGAATAGTGATTCAGTATCCTTCTGCCTAAATCCGTTGATTTGGGCTCTTAGTGCAGCGGTCTTGCTTGGGGGAAAGTATCGTGCCAAGAATACAATCTTCAGTCCTTCCCACGTAGTGATGGAATTTGATGGCAAGGATTGCAACCAAGCCCAAGCTCTATCTCTTAGTGAGAAAGGGAAAAGACGTAATCTTATCGCATCTTTACTAACACCGTTCGCTATAACTGTGTCGGCAAATTGAACGAATTTTGTAAGATGTTCATTCGGATCCTCAGAAGGATCTCCAGAGAATTGGCGTTGTTGGATAGCTGATATCAATGACGGTTTCAACTCGAAATCGTTTCGGTTTATTGCTGGAGCAGCAATGCTGTTATGGGGTTCTTGTTGTGATGGAGCTGCGTAATCCTTCAGTGGATGGGTCCTTTGTTCTTCCGCCATGTCTAATTCTGGATTGGTTTCGGTTTCAGAGGAAGAATTATAATCTGTTTCAGAATCAATCTTGATTTCGGGTTTAGGTAAAGGGATAACGTGATTTAAACAGTAATCCCTGACTGCACGTCTTACGGAAAGAATGCGTTCAGGTTCGTCCGTCGATTTGTCAAGTGGTTCGCCTTGTGAGCGAGTCCTTGGCATACAAATCGACAAAGGGTGTCTGTTGCTTAGTCTAAACACGCAACAGAAGAATCATAATTAATTGACTACCAGTCCCCGGCAACAGTGCCAAAAACTTGATCGGGACTTTATAAGTCTGTCGGGATACTAACTGCAAGTATACAGTTCAGTCATTCTAGTTTTAAAAGATTATCGAACCCACAGAGACTGAGCATCAATCGCATACGATCTAATGCTACAGTTTGTCTAACTAAGCGATGAATATTCGATTTTTGGGGGAAATAGTTTAATTAAAAATAATAGTACTAATTATACCGGTATGTGATAATCGGACTTAGGGAATTCGGTGAATCGCTTGGTCTATAAAGTATTTCGGTAAAAGCTAATTGTTTAAAAACCTGAGACATACACTCTCGTGTTTATGAAATAAGTCATGCTACTAAACCTAGTGGATGCACTTTAAATTTAATAACACTTTTTGAAAACAATTTGAATTTAATTAATTTATTAAAACACTCTCGTGTATTTAAAAATCAATGCTTCGTTACCACTATCTGGGTTGAACCCCAGCTCTCGCATACAGGTTCTTGCCTTAATTAATTTCCCACTCTTGTGGCAAAATCGTGTTAATTAACCTCTCACTCCCGTGACAAGGATAGTTAAATTAATCTTGGAAATTGGAAACCAGAAATTGTTTTATAAATATTTTTGGCCAAGGTATCACTAAATTCTTTCAGTTCTTACGGTCACATACCGGTATTAATAATTTAGCCAGACATAATTAACTTAACAGCAATACAGTTCAAAATATAATTCATGGCAATAATTGGCATAATATAAAAACTGAATGAATAATAATTGCAATATAAAACCTAGAATCAAAGTTGCCATGGTAATCTTGAAGTATTACAATAATCCAATCTTCGAGCTTGATTTGCAATAAATAATTCGTGTTAATTCTTGAAAGAAGAATTAACACTTAAAACTAAAAACTAAGACTTTGAATGAAAATTACAGGAACGTGAAAACAATATTCCAAAACAAGCAAATGGAAAATAATTGCAAAAGAAAATAATATTTGTTCTGAGGAAAATTCTTCGACCCCTGAACTGTGCACTGGTACACATATATATAGCATAGGAAAAATCAGCAGTTTTTTGAATTCATGATGAAGTCTTTCATGGAGAAAATATAGGAGCACTAATAGTGGTGGCAGGAAAATAGGAGACTCAGCAGAACAAGGGAGAACGAGTCTGCCCTTAATGCCCACGTCTCAATCCATGTATAACGTCCACCTTCACGCGCGTGACGGTCGTCACAGGTGGGTGACGGTCGTAACGCGCTGAAGTAGTGCCTTACGCTCGTCAGTGGTGTGTGACGAGCGTTTCTTCATGTTGGGGGGTGTTACGCCCGTTACAAGGATGTGACGACCGTCACTGTTCCAAAAAATCTAAACTTTGTATTTTTTTATTCTTTTTCTCTTTGTTTATTTACTAGCCTTCTTCATGTTGTCCTTTTCCATCGGTTTGAGTCGACAAATGTTATACCTGTAAAAAGACACATAATCTCGGAATAATCGGGGGTTAGACGACTTAATGAAATATAAAAATAAGTAAAAATCATGGTAATTATACGATATGTTTTCTCGTTATCAGGCACCATGTTGGCAACCCATTGTGGGCAAGAAGTGACAGCTAGAAAACCGGCATCAAACTGTTTCATGACCCCAGCTTTGATTTTCTCAGACATTTCTCGGCGCATGCGGCGAACTTTCTGTTTCACTGGAGGACAGTCTTCTTTAGTTGGCAAGCGGTGAACCACAATATCGATATCCAACCCAGGCATATCTTCATAATACCAAGCAAAAATCTCAACATAGTCACGCAACATTTGTATTAACCGTTGCTTGACACTAGACTCCAGATTCTCACCGATCTTGACCTCTTTCTTGTCTTCTTCTATACCCAGATTCACTGATTCCACTTGCTCTTCATGGGGCTGTATGGCCATCTCTTCCTGTAGTAACAATCTAGCAAGTTCCCCAGGCACTTCACAATCATCCCCACCTTCGTCCTCGGCTTGGTTGATCGGATTTTCGAAGTCATAACTGGCAGTAGCAGAGTCGTTATCAATGGGATCCAGAGTGGATGTGGATCTGCATTATGATACGTGAGTGTGTGTAAGACTAATAGCTGTTTTAACAAAGTGCAAGATAGAAAAACAAGGAGTGCAAAATTTGTAATGCAAGAAAACGTCTAATGCTTTATTGATGATATATGGGACATTAATCCCTCACAAACAAAGCCACGGTGCCTCGGGTAAGGCACTGGGCCGTAAAGTTTTAAACTGTCTGTTACAAATCTCAAAAACAAAAGTCTATTACTATGTAATAAAAGAAACGGGCACGAAGTCCTTCGCCGTCCAATTGTTCAAGCCACCGTCGGTAGTCGGGTAAATCCAGCTGTCAAACTCTGACTCTTCTCCATCATCTTCAATTGCATTTACCCCAGGATTACTGATACGCAGGGGAGGTCTTCCAATCCGCGCACGTCGAACAGCCCTTTGAGCTTCTGCAGTAAAACCCAAACCAAACTTGTCAGTTTTGTATGCAAAGTCAGGGAGTTGACCCCAATTTGCACACCCACCTTTTTCAATAACATCCCTGGCATCCTTGAGGGAAGCCATCTTCATCGAAGGTTCTTCAGCAACAATTTCAGTCGACGCCAAAGTCTGGGGGACCTTTTCAAAGTTCTGGCACGGGGTTTCGAGGAACTCCCCATCCATCTCCATATACCGAAAGGAGTTAAGATGACTCACCATGTACTCCTCTTCTCCTCGTACTGTAACAATCTTCCCCCTCACTGGATATTTCAACATCTGATGAAGCGTAGAGGTCACTGCACCAGCATTATGAATCCACGGGAGACCTAGCAAGCAAGAATAAGACAGTCAGATATCCATCACATAGAACGTAGATGCGAAAGTATGGGAACCAACTTTAACAGGGACATCCACCTCCCCGTGCACCATCCTTTTGGACCCGTCAAAGGCCCTAACCACAATATTACTTGGCTTTAGAACCAACCCTTCGCAGTCCAACCGGACTAACGCTTTCTTGGGTAAAACATTTAATGAGGACCTAGTATCCACCAGTACATGGGCCATAGTAGTGCCCCGACACTCGATTGAAACATGCAGAGCGTCATTATGATTCCTTCCTTTGGCAGTCAGATCTGGGTCGGAGAAACCCAACCCGTTGTCAGCGGTCAAACTAGCCACACAATCTTTGAATTGATCAGCAGATGTTTCCTGCGGCACATGTGCAGTTTTAAGGAAAGTAATTAAAGCCTTTGCATGGGCTTCCGAGCACAACAATAAGGATAACATGGAGATCTTTGACGGGGTCTACCCCAGCTGCTCGACTACATTGTAGTCGCTCTTCTTGATAATTTTTAGAATTTCCTCTATCTCCTATCTAGAGGTTTCTACCACAATCTTTTTAGGTGCCTCCATCCGGGAAGGCTCACCTGTGATCCCTTTGCCCCGAGTGTCAGATGGCTCGGCGACAGGGGGGATAAATGGAATATGAACTGGGACAGTAGCTGATGTATTGGCATATGGAATAGCAGTAGGCTTTTGAATAATCAGAGGGGAAATGTCAGGAGAGAAGAGTCTTCCGCTTTGGGTGACCTTGCTAGACCCGACAATATTGATGACCTCAGTATCAACCTCTTCAACCTTCAAGTCTTGTTTGATCCCATGATAATACACATAGGCCCCATAGTGCCACGGGACAGCCTTATCTAAAGTGTATGGGATTGGACCAGGAATAGTAATGATCAATGGAGCTACTCTTGTAACAGATGTAATGCTAATAGGCTTTCTCGAGGAAGCCTTGGAAGGATTGGCGGAAATGGTTATGATGGAAACATCTTCAACAGGAATCAACGGAGTCAAAGTTTTCTCGAACATGATCTCTTTGTTATCCATCAGGCGCTGAACACCTGATTTCAAAAGATGGCAATCAACAGGCAGGATTGAACATAGGTGGCAACCTTCGCCACAACTCGGAAATAAACCGGCCGATAATAGATTCTTCTTTACTGTCATCAACGGAGTAAAAATGTCTTCCACAAAGGTCACGAATGAATCATCATCCATAACATTTACTCCATGCTTGGGCATAGGAGCAGTCATAATATTAGGCTTTTCCGGAGCGTCAAACTCAATTTCTTTAGCTTCAATCAAATCTTGCACCTTATTCCTCAAGGCCCAGCAGTTGTTTGTATCATGCCCCGGGCTATCCGAGTGATAAGCACAACGGGCGTTCGAATTATACAGCGGTGATGTAGTACTAGGATTCTTCGAGGCCTCCCTCAGAGTTATAAGGTTAGTCTTCAACAATTGCGGCAGAATTTGAGATAAGGTCATACTGAGCCGAGTATACTGTCTTTGCAGTCTCTCTACTCTTTGATGATTGTTGCATTGTGGGGCAACAGTGGGTCTTGATATTATTACCGCATTAACTGCTTGGTGGCATTCAGGTCGGTTTTGGATCCTCGAGCTGTAAACTGCACTAGCTTCTTTCTTGAAAGGCTTCCTTTCTGTACTGGATGAAGCACCTTTCAGTATCTTGCCACTTTTGATACCAGCTTCTACCCTCTCCCCAGTCATAATCAATTCAGTGAACCCAGTCGATGAACTACCGATCAAATGATTGAAATATGGAAGAGACAAAGTCCCAAGAAATATATCCACCAACTCCCTATCAGACAGAGGGGGTTGGACTCTTCCGTCCAGATCTCTCCACTTCTGAGCATAGTCCTTAAAGCCTTCGCCTGTACCCATAGACATACCCTGAAGCTGAGTACGCGTGGGAGCAAGGTCGGCATTATACTATTATTGCTTGTAAAAAGCAGCAGCAAGGTCCTCCCAGTTGCGGACATTATCTCCTTCCAATTGATAGAACCATTCAAGCTGAGTCCCTGACAGACTATCTTGACATAAATAAACTCACAGGTTTCTATCAGCAGTGTAGGGTTGAATTTTTCTGACGTACGAGCGGAGGTGTAGCTTTGGACAAGATACTCCATCGTATTTAGCAAAGACAGGAGCTTTGAATTTGCGAGGGATCACCACCCCAGATGCTAATCCCATATCTTCGAAGTCCAACCCAGGGATCTTCTGAATCTCCATTACACTCAGCCGGTCTTCGAGTTGCTTATACCTATCCTCCGCAGGAGGATACTGTTCTTCATCAAAATCAGTGTCGTTATCCGGGACCATAGGACTAGGACCCTTTCTTTCCTCTTGATTCTCTCCTCCTCCAGATGAATGGGACAGATCAGTTTCTCGTCGCAACCTATTCCCAAATCTATGACCCATATTCAGGAGAACCACCTTCTTCTTCTTCTTCTTCTTCTTCTTCTTCTTCTTCTTCTCTTTCAAGATGAGAGTCTTCAAATCTTGCTGCCCTTTCGCCAAGTTCAGGAACATCTCTTAGAACTGAGCATTCTGTACTTGAAGAGCCTTGATGGCTTGATCGGTAGGTATTTCAGAAGACATGCTGTGCTGAAATAAACAGCGCAGAAGATAAGAAACCTGTAATGGTACCTATAATGAGGTGCATGATAATGGAATGCATATGAAGTGATTTCAAAGACTTTGGGAGATTTAAATTTGTGAACCAAGAAATAAACAAACTTTATTAGATTCAAACTTGTAAAAATGTTTAACAATGCCTTCAAGGCGTTACAAAAGAAATAAACTGAAAAGCAAATCTAACTAGAAATAATAAAAGACATCAGAAATCCCATGGTCGCTTTCCCTTCATGCTGACATAGTCGTTGATTGTCCTTTCATTCTCAAGCTGCCTTGTAAGCTTCAAGATCATCCTCTCTTGCTCATGATACTTATCTCGGTAGGTATCCCTTTCTTCCTTCAACTGAATCCAGGATCTCTTAAATTCCCCAAGATCAGTAGGCATATAGGGATGGAGGATTGTATAAGGAACACCTTCTTCATTTGTATGCTCCACAATTACCGGCAAAATAGCTTCATAAGGCATCCCCAGCTTTTGAGCACGGGCTCGAACCCACTGGAGATAAGGTTGCATAGGGAGAGAAGTCTTTAGTCCTAGCTCTTTAGGGTAAGACCTGTTCACCATGCTCCAGGCTCGCATAAACCTTCAGCGATGCTCATTCACGTCCCCCTTGTAGTCAAAGACAATGTATGTAAGAAGCAGCTCATGGGGACCGTCTCTCCGAGCGCGTCCAAACTGTCGTAAAGCCAAATAAGGACTATAAGTTATACCCCCTCTAATTCCAAGCAACGGGACATTAGGTTATTCCCCACATCAATCAATGATAGGTACTCTCTCCATATCCTTAGAACTCCAAAGAATGTCCGTATGAGCAAGGGACATGATTCTGTAAGCCAAACCTACACCTTCCTCGTTCTTCAATACAGATTTGGGGAGGTGCGAAATAAATCACCTCGCCAGCAGCGGCGTGCAACACATGAGGGTCCCCTTCTTCGCACAGTACGAGTATACAGAGCATGTAAAATATCACCCAGAAGAGTAGGCACTGGATTACGAGACAAGAAGATCTTGACCGCATTCACATCTATGAAGGAATCCGGATTCGGCAAAAGAACCAAACCATAGATGAGGAGAGATAAGATGTCTTCGAAAGCTTAAAAATCCAAGTTATCCCAGAACTGTTGAGCTTGATCGATCAGAAACTTAGCCAAGAAACCTTTACCCAGCTCCGTGTCTTCCAGTTAGACACTACATCAGCCTTTTTCAAGTGTAAAGCTGAAGCAATGTCCTCTGGCCTAGGAACCTCTTCCAAACCTGTGAAGGCTGTCTGCTCGAGGATAAATATGCCTAGTAAATCAGAAAACACCTCCAAAGTAGGGACTATCTGATAATCCGGGAAGGTGAAACAATGATGCAACGAATCAAAGAACTGGAAAAGGACACTCATCATCCGCTCATCCAACTTTGAAGTGACTAAACTAAGGATATGACCATGTCTTCTAACAAATGAAGAAGTATCAGGAAATTTTGAGACTAACTCTCTGAGCTGAGCAGGGATTTGCACGAAGTTGACTCGAATGGTATTTCTGCGTATGGAAGCCATGATCTGTAAAACAGAACAAAGATAAATCCCCTCGGTCTTTGAAATGGTTAGTCTAATGAAATATGCATGCTATGTCATGATGCATTATGTCATGATAAAAACATACAACATGTATGGCAGGTAACAAACACGGTAAAGGCACACAAGTCACACAAGAGTCCTTAAATTTCAGGCTTGCATGGAGTCTAGGTACTGCCTTCTTAAAGTTCAGTTGGTTCAACCTGTCCTAATAATAGTAACCAGTTTCTAGAGGTTCTCAATATCACTGACCATCCTCCATCGGTGATGGTTTCAGCTCACACAATCTTTTCTTGCGGCCAGAACTATCTCGAGAGTATGGTCTTAATGAGTGTAGTATCGAGTATCAACCAGTTCCCAGCTCTATGTCGAGGCCGGCTATCTCACTACTTCCTATGGCCAAGTTGGTCAATTATAGATTCTAAGGTCAGTTGATGCTTAACGACCCATATAGCAGCCCCGTACTCTCCTTGTTCCTCCACAAGGGATATCGGTACCAACTAATGTGCCACATCAACGTAGCTACTGCTTCAACCGTATCGGTCTACGCCATACAGTTCCCTCACAGTTTATTACTACTTACCTAAAAGGTGTCCCCCAGATCCGGGTTAGGATCTATAGTAACTCCAATACAAAGCTCACAAAGATAAAGCAATCAAATCAAACAATAGAAGCAATATGATGAACTAATCCTAAGGTATACCCCACTTATAACTCCCCAGCAGATTCGCCAGTTCTGTGATACAGTGGCCAGAACTGGGACTGTTTTAGGAATGTTGGTTTGCGTTTTGCGTTTGTGTTTGCAAAATGTCGCGGTAAGCAAAAGTCACCACTGACTTTTATTTTATCCAACAGGAAAGCAAAAAAGCACAGAAAAATTCCCTTTTTCGAGATTTTTGAGTACGAGGGTAGATTATAGAAAGGGAAGGTATTAGCACCCTTTCTATCCGTGGTTTTCCACAGGCTCTTAGGTACTTGCTCATCATTTTCAAATTTGCTTGTGTGTTTTTGATTTGAAAAATTTTTTTGACTTCGATTTAACTCTTGCTTATGTCTTCAAGAGTGTTACAAAGTGTTTTTGAAAGCTTTGTTTAAAAGTGTGTAAGTGTGGAAAAGTTTGTTTTGTTTGAGCAAGTACTTAAGAACTAATCTACCTACTCGAAAAAAAGAATGTTTCTATTTTTGTTTCCTTTAGACAATGCTATCCCACTATTAGTGAGTAGGTAGCATCTTCGTTGGAGTTTTGAGGGTCAATTCGAAAGGAACGTACGATCACTAAAGCAATGTTAGGACATCTTAGTAGTAACCCTAATGTCTTAGATCAATTATTCGAGGCAACCATTATGAGGCAACTTTTCTGAACGGGACTTTGATCTTTGTTTTAGACAAGAGAGCAACCACTAAAATATCCTATACTTAATGACCGTTTACCGAAGGCAACCGAAGTGAGAGTATATCCTAGGAGTGCGCATGTGCGAATGATTCAATTTCAAGTTTATTATCTTTGCACATTTAGGGTTTGCTAACTGTTTTAAAGTTGATCATACATTCTTTTCATGCATTCCTAACATTCATACATCTAACAGTTAATATTTTGCGGAATTTAAAGTGCGGAAAGTAAACTACACTATTACAAGGCTTCGGGTATTACATAGCCAAAAACGAACCCGTAAAGAAAAAAACGATAAACGAAAGTAAAAGTCCTAATTAATCTATTACAACTTGTGAGCAATTACATTAATATGGTAAAAATAAATAATAAAGCGCGCGCGAGGAAATTAAGAACGATAAGAAATTAGGGTTTTGACCCCGTCTAACCTAATCGAAAGAAAAATTGTTTATGTTGTTTTTAATTATTTTTAGGAAAAAGAATTAGGTTTTTAAATTAAATACAAAAGTAATTAGTAATTAAATTAATTAAGGAAAATAATTTACATGACCTATTTTATATTTTTGGCTATTTTTAAGAAAAAGAGAATAACATTAAGTTAGGAATAAAAAACCCTAATTGTTCTAATTGTTTTTTTATTTACAAAATAATTAAAGTTACCCAAAATTAAATAACCTAATTAAATTAATTAATTTTTGATAAAAAAATAAACCTAAATCTAATTGGATGAAAGTAGTATTTTTTGTGATTTTTTTGAATAAAAGAAAATTAATCTGTGTTAGTAAATATAAATGAATAAATTAATAAAGGAAAATATAAAAGAAAAGAGAAAGAGATATTGGGCCTGAAGCTAGCAATTTGGAGGTGTGGATAGCAAATATGGCCCAAGAAACAAAGGTCCATGTTGACCTTCTGGATCCCCTACCATGCGTTGACTAGGTCACATGATGGTCACCACATGATAGCCATTAGATCCGGCCTCCTGGACACCTGGCTGGTTGGATTCTGAGGGCACATGGTAGTCCTTTGTCCCTATATGCGCGCCTGATCAATTAAAGCAAAATAACATGAAATATAGGGGGACCTGTGATTCGAACCCAGGCCCTAAAGCATTTTCCAACCACCTGACTACCAACTGCGCTGTGTGTTCAATTTGTACATAGAATAATAAATAATGATAATACAATATATGCAAGTTAGTGGAAAAAGACGCCAGAATTCAAATGGCCCAGTAAGACAGTGCCACGCAGGTCATCCCTAACCTCGCTCCCTTGGTAAAAGTAAAAAAAAATTACCTACGGACAACGTCCGTAGCTACATCCTTGGCTCATCTCAAAATCCTCCATGGGAATGATAAATGACATCTAATGCCATGAATCAAACCGTCTTGACATTCTGAACATCATGATGCCCTTCATGGGGGCCAATTTTGCCTGCACACAAAAACCCTAAAACAAGACCAAGAACCCTAACAATTGCAATTCTTGATACAGTCCACAAAAACGAAACTAAATGTAATGGATAGTTTGCAAATGCTTCAAGGAGTAAGAATATACAAATATTTCATGTTATAGATGCCAAAATTATGCATTTCGAATTCAAGAAAAAGCCATTGTCGTGGCTGACTTACAGTGAGTTATAGTGCTGGAAAATCCTTGTTCTTGATTGGTTTCGCTTGCTTGTGATCCCAAGAAGCGATTGAGATGGATAGAGGGTCTTGAGAATGCCTAGAAGTGCAAAATTGAATTACCACTTTTCTTTGATTTTTTCAAGTTTGTTCTGACTTTGTGCGCCTCTCCAACCTCTTCTTTTAGGTATGCAATTGTTCAATATATATCAATGATTGAATTAGGGTTGCAAACATGATCTCAATCTTCCTCCATTATATCTTTTGATTTGGATTTGATTCACTTGAAGATAATTCCAAAAATAGGCCAAATCCAATCTTTTTGTGCACACCAAGGCTTTGCACGATTTCAATCACTTGCCAAATGGATATAAGACTTGAAACATGCACAATATCTTGAGGTTTCAATGTTTTAGATTTTTTCATAATTTGTTTTGATTAAAATTGATTTAATTCAAATAAAAATCAAAATAAATAATAAAAATAAGATAATGACAAGTGGAAAGAGCTAGGGCTCGTGGACCATGCTACCAACTCAAAACAAGTGCAAAAAGTTAGGGCCATTTGGCAAATTTTGCAATTTGAGGCATAGTTGACTTTTGGCAATTTTGCAAAAAAGGGTCAACTTCACCAATGCATAACTTCCTCAATTTTGACTCTTTGAAGATATTCTTGGACTTTTTAGAAAGCTTTAGATGTCCTTTAAGCAACCATTTTTGTCTCATCTCAATTTGGTATTCCATGTTCATGTATGAAGCTTTGACAAAAAAGGAGTTTTTGTTGACTTTTCAAAATGACCTATAATGTCCAAATTCATAACTTCTTGTGAGTGCATATTTTGAAATTGGGAGATGAAGATGAATTGTAGAGAATTGCATCCTATTAAAAATGAGCTAGTGATGGGTCATTTCTCATAAAGTATGAGAAAGTTATGCCTGGTCAAAGTTGAGTTGACTTTTCCTACAAAACCCTAATTTAGCAACTTTTGGTTCTGGATGAATTGTGAGCAACCCTTGATGAATCATGATCAACCCTTGATAAAATGATGAAACATACTTCAAAATGAGGATGTTGACCAAAAATCTTGAAGTTTGACTGTATGTGGGCCACAGTTGACTTTTGCCCTATCACAATCGATTTTCAGGCCTTTAAGCAATTGACTGAGCAAACTTTCTCCGTAGGGCTTGAAACTTGACATGGATGATCTTGAGAACATATTAGGACAATGGTGAGCATTTGGGATCCCTTGGAATCAAGTATCTTGATGCAATATGAAACCCAAATTTGAGGTAGACTCCCTTAGGAGAGAGTTTGTCTGGTCAACCCTTGGACTTCCTTGAGCAACTTGAGGATCTTTCTTGAAATGTTTTGAGAAATATGGGAGGGAAAATTTAGGGGTAAAACACATATCCACTCTGGATCCCATTGATAACAGCTCCGTTATTTCCAATTATGACTTCTAAAATTCGATCAACCCAGCCGAGGACGAAGGTGAGGATAATTGTGAGGTGCCTGGAGAACTTGCTAGACTACTACAACAGGAAGAAAGGGCCATACAACCCCATGAAGAGCCAGTTGAGACAGTGAACTTGGTTACTGAGGAAGACATAAAAGAGGTTAAAATAGGTGCAAAACTGGAGCTTAGCGTCAAACAGAGGTTGATACAGATGTTGCACGACTATGTTGAGATCTTCGCCTGGTCCTACGAAGACATGCCTGGTTTAGACACTGATATTTTAGTACATCGCCTGCCGACTAAAGAAGACTGTCCTCCGGTTAAACAGAAGGTCCGCCGTATGCATCCTGAAATGTCAGAGAAGATCAAAGAAGATGTCATGAAACAGTTCAATGCAGGATTCTTAGCTGTCACTTCCTATCCACAGTGGGTAGCCAACATTATCCCGGTACCTAAGAAGGAAGTAAGGTACGGATGTGTGTAGATTACAGAGATCTGAATAGGGCAAGCCCCAAGGATGACTTCCCACTTCCTTACATTGATGTTCTGGTCGACGACACCGCACAACACAAAATCTTCTCCTTCATGGATGGTTTCTCTGGCTACAACCAAATCAAGATGGCTCCTGAAGATATGGAGAAGACAACCTTCGTCACACAATGGGGCATTTTCTGCTACAAGGTGATGCCTTTTGGGTTGAAGAACGCTGGGGCAACTTATCAGCGTGCCATGGTCTCTTTGTTCCACGATATGATTCACCATGAGATCGAAGTGTATGTTGATGACATGATAGCCAGGTATCAGACTGATGAAGAGCACCTTGATCATCTCTAAAAGCTATTCGATAGATTGAAGACATACAAGCTGAGGCTGAATCCGAATAAGTGTACCTTCGGGGTAAGATCTGGTAAGCTTCTGGGTTTTGTCGTTAGTGGCAAAGGTATTCAAGTAGACCCTGTGAATGTAAAGGCCATGCAAGAAATGCCGGCTCCCCGTACAGAGAAGGAAGTTAGAGGTTTCTTGGGACGCCTGAATTATATCGCCAGGTTCATTTCACATCTGACTGCTACTTGTGAGCCAATCTTCATGCTGCTGAAGAAAGATCAAGTGGTAAAGTGGAATGATGAATGCCAGGCCGCTTTCGAAAGAATCAAAGAATACCTTCAAGAACCTCCAATTTTGATGCCTCCAGTTGAAGGAAGACCTTTGATATTATACTTGACAGTGCTAGACAATTCAATGGGGTGTGTGCTGGGGCAGCATGACGAGTCTGGTCGAAAAGGGCATGCCATATACTACCTTAGCAAAAATTTTACCGACTGTGAGACACAATACAAATTGCTCGAGAAAACATGTTGTGCTTTGGCATGGGCTGCTCGCCGTATGAGGCAGTATATGCTGACTCACACTACTTTGTTGATATCAAAGATGGATCCAATCAAGTATATTTTCGAGAAGCCCACTCTCTCCAGAAGGATAGAAAGGTGGAAAATGATCTTAACCGAATACGACATGCAATATACAACTCAAAATGCAATTAAGGGAAGTGTATTGGATGATCATTTGGCTCATCAGGCCATGGATAATTACCAGTCCATGAATTTTGAGTTCTTGAATGAGAATATCATGTTGGTGACTGACTACGAAGAACCTGGACCAGACGAAGGACCTAAGGAAGGATCCCGATTGTCAATGTATTTTTATGGAGCCTCAAACGCACTAGGTAACGGCATTGGCGCTATAATCATATCTCCTGAGGGATGTTATACTCTGTTCACCACCCGGTTATGTTTCAACTGCACCAACAACATGGCGAAGTATGAAGCGTGCATCATGGGGCTTAGGGCTGCTATCGACCTAAGGATCAAGTTCTTAAGTGTATTCGGGGATTCCGCTCGGGTGATAAGTCAAATCAAAGGCGATTGGGATACGAAGCACCCGAATCTCATTCCTTACAAGGAGTATGTGCTGACATTGCTCCCACACTTTGAGGAGGTAACCTTTGAACATTTCCCACGAGAGGAGAACTAGTTAGCGGATGCGCTAGCTACCATGTCTTCTATGTTCAAGGTTGGGTGGGACAATGAAGCTCCCCAAATTACCATTGACAGGTTGGATGAACCAGTACACTACTGTGAGATAGACACCGAAGAAGTGGGAGACAAACCTTGGTTTTACGAAGTCAAAAGGTATCTCGAGGTTCAGGAGTAACCCGAAGGGGCACCTGTCAACGATAAGAATTTTCTGAGAAGGTTCGTTGCAAAGTTCTTCCTTAGTAATGGTATCCTCTATAAACGCAACCATGACTCCACACTACTACGGTGTGTAGACAAGAGCGAAGCAGAGAGGATCATGACAGATCTACATGAAGGCACCTTCGGAACCCATTCTAGTGGACATACCATGGCTAAGAAGATCCTATGGGACATATATTACTGGTCCACCATGGAAGCCGATTGTTATCAGCACTCTCAAACTTGTCATAAGTTCCAAGTCTACGCTGATAAGGTGCATGTGCCTCCAGTTCCTTTGAACGTCCTGACAGCTCCTTGGCCCTTTGCGATGTGGGGCATCGACATGATCGGCGAGATCAGACCTACTGTGTATAACGAGCATCGCTTCATGTTAGTAGCCAATGATTACTTTACAAAGTGAGTTGAGGCAGCCTCTTTTGCTACTGTGACCAAGAACGTCGTGGCGCAGTTTATCTGACACAATCTGATTTGTCGATATGGTGTACCAGAGAGAATTATTACTGACAATGGTACGAATCTCAACAACACGATGATTACTGAGCTCTGTAAACAGTTTAAGATACATCATCATAACTCTTCTCCCTATCGACCGAAGATGAATGGCACTGTTGAAGTAGCTAACAAGAACATCAAGAAGATTGTACAGAAGATGACGGTGAAATATAAAGACTGGCATGAGATGTTACCATTCGCTCTTCATGGGTACCGTACCTCAGCACTGACGTCGACAAGGGAAACACCCTACTCTCTGGTATATGGCACGGAGGCAGTCCTACCCATAGAAGTCCAGATACCCTCTCTCAGGATTATGAAGGATGCGGGTTTGAACGAAGATGACTGGATCCAAACCCGACTTGATCAACTGAATCTAATAGATTAAAAGAGACTTACTGCTATTTTCCATGGTCAGGCGTATCAAAAGCGAATGATCAAGGATTTTAACAAGAAAGTCAGGCGTCAAGAATATCAAGTCGGGGATCTGTTGATCAAACGCATCATACTGCCGCAAGGTGATCCCAGGGGCAAATGGACTCCCACGTACTAAGGGCCATTTATGGTTAAGAACATTTTCTCGTGAGGAGCTATGATTCTAACCACCATGGATGGTGACAACCTTCCTCATCCTGTCAATGCAGACATAGTGAAAAGATACTACGCATAATTAAAGACCCGCTAGGTTGACTGGCCTAAGAAAAAATAAGGGCTTCCCGGCGAACCAAAAGTGTTCGGGAAAAAGTAAGGGATGAAAATGGAAAAAAATCTGTACACCCGGCAAGTTGAAAACCCGAAAGGGCGGCTTGGGAAAAAAAGGGTATCCCGGTGGATTGAAAACCCGAAAGGGCAATCCAGGAAAAAGTTAGGGATTAAAGCGTATCACTATGTCTCATTGGATCATCTTGCAACCAGACTTCGGTATCGACTATCAAATTTGGACGGCGCCAATCAATCTAATCAACCTTCGGCCAAGTAGCAAAGTGATGAGACACTTGAAGATATAAAGGCAATAGCAGAGTTGGAACCCAATGGGGTTGTTTCACATAGTTGTTTTTCTTTCTTTTACACAAATTGTATAATTTCTATCTTTCGGCGATGTTCTCTTACTAGCGCGTCAGCCTCTTTGTACAAAATGCCTATTACAGGCCAATTTCAAAATCAATACAAGTCATTTTCACAAGGAACTTCAATCTGTTTTTCTTTTTCTGTTTTGTTTTGCAAGAACGTCCAATGATTTATTTTTGATATATGCATTTGAAAATGATTGCTGCTCATAAAGATTTACATAAGAAACAAAAGACAATTACTCGTAATTCCAAAAACAGGAAAAAAACAAGAAGTACCAAACCGGACGGTTCCTTTGCCCAACAAGTATCGGGATAGAGTCAGCTTTGGAACATGATTATTGGTACACACACTCCCCACAGAGTAAAAGTATCCAAAGGCGTTGATGTCAATTTCCTCGAAGCAGGACGTAATCACCCCCAGCCAAGGTTCATAATCGCGGGCTAGTCAGTAAACTTCATCCCCCAAGCGGAGTTCATTTCTACAGATACAAAAGCTCAATCTCCAACAGAGCTCATCAACTCCAGCAACAGAATTTCATCCCCAGCTAAACTTGTTCCTCCAGATCGGCAGGTGTTGTATCCGAAAATTTTCCCTCTCATTTCTCAAAGAATCACCCGGGATCCTCAGGTTTGCTTCCATCAAATTCCAAGCTTTGAATTACAAATTTTTCAAGAAAGTTGCCTACAAGGGAAAAATGGTCATTTTCACCCCAAAAAGTCAAACTCTGGCTTTTGGACCAAGACCAAGTTTCAAGAACCATATTTCATCAAGGCATGTTGAAATGTGAAGTTTGTTTCATCAAGAAAATCAAAAGTCAATTTATTATGGGAAGAGTCAAATTTTTAAATACTTAGAACTTTCCTAAGTGTTTAAGAAGCATGACAAAACTCAGAACTTCTGGCCAGATTTTCACCTTGATGCCAGTTGATTCTAGATCAGCCTCTGACACAAGAGTTACAGACCCTCACAAGATCTAGAACGTTGTTGAACAAAGCTTCTCCCAAAAATGCCGAGATTTCAAGTTATAACTTCTCAGAGACACGTCCTTGAAACTGAGACACCCAACAAATTCTGGACACTTTCAAGACAGAGTTTGGTCAGAACTTCTGGGAAACTTTTCACAAAGCTTCAGCCAGAGTTTGCAAGGGTAAATCAAAGAAGTTTATAAAGTGTGATACAAAGCCTCCTAGAAAGTCTGAAAGCTCCTTCAGAACATGTTGGAGCCAGAAGATAAGAGGATCAGAAGATTGGATGCTACGCTGAAGCAGAACTTCTAATCCAGAGTTTTCAAAGGTAAATAAAAGAAGGTTACAAAGCGTACTGCCAGCTTACTGGAAAATCCGAGGGATCCTTCAGAGCATGCTGAGGCAACAAGATACAAAGATCAGAAGTTGGGTGTTTGTTCTAGACTATGCTGAAATGGAGCTTCTGGTCCAGAATTAAGCAATGATGCAAAATCTCACATTACAGGATTTCTAATTTTGACAAATCTCATCATCATTTAATGCTCATTTAATGCTCACAACCACTTTTGAGTCTTTATCCAAAGGATCTCCCCACGTGTGGCATAGAAATACCTTTGTACATAAATATGTAAGGGTCCATGCGTTACTTTTTTTCTTGTGGGTTTACTTTTCCTTAATCCCTGCTTGCTAATCCAGTCTAGGCTAAAAAACTGTCAACTATCACACCTTTTTTTATCTTTCTTCAAGAACAAGTCAGCATCTAGCGTATGATGTTAACGTTACTTGAGCTCTCCAAAACTACAAAATCTTTGCCTATAAATAGAACACCTTTGGCCATTGAAAAGAGGTTGAAAATTTGAGAAAGAAAATCCTTGAGTCCCTGTAAAAATTCCAAGAGTTCCAAGAACTGTAAACACAACATACAAAAACTTGTTAACTTTTGTTTCCTTGCATTCAAACTCCATTTGTTCTCAAGTAGTTTTGATTGAAAAACCATCCACACAGTTTCTAATTCACATATTAGACGCTGCCCTAACTTCTGTATTCATACTACCATACACTCTCCATCCATCTACACAAAGAAATCAAAACATCACCTCTTTGTTGTTCCAGAAGTTAGAAACTTCCAGCTTACTGAGTACATGAAGAAGCTACTCAGAACATCATCAAAGTTGAGGTTAACTCTGGTTCACAGAACCTCTTCCAGCGGCAAGGTAAGCTTTTACTAACTCTCACCATATTACTTAAGAATTACCAGATTTGTATGCTCAAAAATACAATGTAGATATCATGTTTTTGATATTGTACATATTCTGAGATTTCATGCATCTGCCTGCCTAAATAGAGAATAAATCAATTCAGAACTTCTTGAAGAGATTAGAACTCAGAATTAGTATTTATAAATTCATACTTATCTTTGATTTATAGTTCTGATATGTCTTATTTCTGAAACACTATGACACATGATGTGACTGTTCTATGCATATCTTCTGTTTTGTGGAGAAATAACCAAGTTGCAGATGTTCTGACTAGCATAGAGAGAGAGAGACCAAGTTCTGCCAGTGGTATCAGAACTTCTGAAGTCTGTTTTGATCAGAACTTCTGAAGTCTGTTTTGATCAGAACTTCTGAAAACAACTGTGTCCCTGGTAGACTCAGAACTTTTGACTTTACCTATTTTTCACTAACAGGATTTATGTTTTGCAGTACCCCAGAGTCAGAACATCTGACCTCATTTAATCAGCAATACGCTGATTCCTTTTTTCCTTTTTTCATTATTTTTGCTATCATTTCCTATTCCATTAATCAGCAAATATCAAAAACATTTCTTTCACACTTTATTTTATTTCTTAAAAAACAAAAGATTTAAAATATTTTCTTAAAACAAAACAAGTTCATTTCACATTTTCTTGTACATTCTTATAAATTTCAATGTGGTTGTAATAGTAACTTAGGACTTATTGTCACTTGAAATCCCCATTTGTAAATATGTACCCACATCCCTAAATATTGTAATAGCGTAGGACTTTACATTTCTGCACTCTTATTGCTTTCATATGTTATTATTAATTAGGGTGTGTATGGTAAGATTAAAACTAATGCTTAGATAAGCCTAATAAAGACAAATGCATGCAATCAAACACACTTTGTACACATGCACCCTTAGGGTAATTCCACTTGTTGCCTTACAAAAATGGCCATGTTATGCATGTGGGATGTTTTAGCAAAAATAATTGAAATACAAGATCGTAGTCCCTCGATGACACTATCAAAGTCGCCTTTTCAAAATGATCTTAGTCCCTAAAGAAAAGTGCTAAGTCATCTCACAACATTGCTATCATGGTCATACAATGTCCCAAACACCTATCCCTTTACATCCGACGATGGGGCTTCTTACCAAATCAATGATAAGATAGCCACATCTAAAGGAGGAGGAAAAGCACATTTAAGACCTTTCGAGTAGGCAGATACGCTCTTAGTTACTCGTTTGCTCACAACAAAAACATTTTTATACACCAACACTCTCATTTGAAACATTTTCAAAAGACAACACTTTGTATGCGTTCTTATAGAAACGAGAACCATTACAAAGACACCTTTTCAAAATCATTTTCAAAAACACATCTCACAAACACCTCTTTAAACTTATTTTCGAAACAAACACTTTGTATGCATTCTTATAGAAACAAGAATCATTACAAAGTTACATTTTCAAAATACTTTCAAAAACACACACAACAAGCACATTCAAACAAAAGCAAGTGATCTAGCGAGTAACTAAGAGCCCATGGAAAACCATGGATGAAAAGGGTGCTAATACCTTCCCTTTTCTCAATCTATCACTAAAATTCTTGCAGCAGATACTCAATGTCACAGTGAATGTTATGACACCGTATCTGACTTTCTATAAGACAGTAAATCAAAAAGCAGTAAAGAACACAGTCAATTGTTTACCCAGTTCAGTGTGAAACAACACCTACTCTGGGGGCTACCAAGCCAGGGAGGAAATTCACTATAAGAGATATTAATTCAGGAATAAACCAACCAGTTTATCTCCTTCACTTAAGACCTACCCAATGCAACTTCAATCTAAGTTCAACTTAAACCTGAGTTCCTACTCACTCCCCCTCAATCACAGCAGTGATACTAAACAATTGACTAATGAAATTATGAATACACTCTTCAGAACATACACTTGATTATGCTTCACAGCTTTTAATCAAGTAACACAAACACTCGAGCTTCAAAGCTTTGAGTGATACATAAACCTAACTTGACCTTGCTTCAAAGCTTTAATCAAGTGACACAAACACTCTTGCTTCAAAGCTTTGAGTGATACACAACCCTTACAATCAAAACCTACTCCAAGTCACTTATCACAATGATACTTGCTTGGATTACAGTAGTTAAAACTATACAGCTCCTTGTTGATCTTCTGTCAAAAAGTTGAGTTCACCAACAGCCTTCCTGTTGAATATATAGGCAGTTGTTCTTCGGTTAGGGCTTCCACGAAAATAGCTAGGGTTAATTAGGGTTAACCTCAAGACTTGGTCACAAGACTTTATCAACCAGATTAGGGTTAAGCCAAGTTAACCTAAAGTCCACATAAGATTCTGTTCTGGAATGTATGAACCATATTCCTGAAAAATCTCAGAATTAACACAATTGCATAACTGTTAGATCAGTACAGGATGTCTTAACATTGGTTATGACAACAAGAATCATGTTTACTGATTTTGGTAGAATGTAATAAATGTGATCATTGCATAATGATCAGCTACACACTCATAATGAGCAGCTACTGTATGCCATTCTTTTTCTGCAGAAAGTGCCTAGTAACCCAGAATGTTATGACATCAGTCATGACATTCACACACCTGGTTTTACCAAAAATACATTCCAATAACCAAACACTTACAAATTCCCCCTTTGGCAAATTTTTGGCTAAAACCCCTAAACAATCAGAGATTAGAGAGCAGCAGAAATAATATGTCTGCAGAAAAAATAATGTCTACCAAGGATAATTAACACAAAATATTCTCCCCCTCTTTAGCCATAAATAGGCCAAAGATACATGTACTTTTAGGTTATACAGTCATCCAAAATGAATAATAAAAACAAAAAAAAATTTGAAATTACTTGCAGCAACAGGTACCAGCAGCAAGCTTGACAACTCCACTGATCTTCAAGCACTGTCATCTTCAGAGGAGGCACTATCTTCAGCATTAAGCTGATCTTCAGCAGCATCCTCTTCCCTTCTTTGTCCTTCAGTCTCCTCCTGTTCTAGTCTAGCAATTAGGTTCTCAAGAGTCCTTTTCCTTGTCTCCAGCTCTTTGCAGGTTTCCTTCAGCACAGCTATAACATCAGATTTCTTGGACTGAGTTTTGACAGTTGATGTCTCAGTTGATGTCATGACAATGTCAGGAACATGAGTTCCCTGAAATAGCTTATAGTGCAACCCAAGAGCAGGGTCTCTTTTGCATACAGTATCTTTTTCAACTAGAATGTCAGGATACTGAGCAAGGACAATACCACATAGGAGGGAGGGAAAGGCAATAGGGCCTTTAACAGCATAGCTTCCAGCATGTTTTAAAGTTTGATCAAGGATATACCTGCCATAGTCAAATTCTGTCCTGGTTCCAACAGCATAAATGAATCTTCCCAATCCTTTGGAGATGGTTGATTTATGGTTGGTGGGAACCCAGTTGGCTGCACCAATCTTGTGCAGGATGGCAAATTTCATGCTTAGCTTGCTTGCATTCAGCTTGCCTTTTAAGGGCCAGCTCTTGACTTGATTTGCAGTGATGGTTTGGCATACTTGGTTGTCAGTAACCTCTAGTTCAGGGCAAGCCTCATCTGGTCTTCCTAGGAATTTGTTTATTTCAGAGGGAGAGAAATTTACCTTTCTTCCTCTCACATAGACACACTTAAAGTCAGCTGACCTTCCATCAGCACATCCATCAGATAAATTCACTATGAATTCTTTGACAAGATTTTCATAGAAGTTGGTAAACTTTACCACAGTATTCATTAGACCAGCAGTTTTGATTAGGTCCATGATCTCCTTACATTCCATGGCACCATTGTTCAGTTCTCTTTCCAAGGCTATTCTTTTCAGGCAAACATACTTCCATCTGTTAGCATTTTCAGGGTGGTGAAAAGAAATGTTGTCAGTGGGGACTTCAGGAACTTTAGCCATTTTGCTTGATGGGAGTTTCCTTCTGAGAGGAATGTCTTCAGCATCAACTTCAAATTCTGATTCCTCATCAGAGTCAGAAGGTTCAGGCTCTTTCCTTTTCTTTGCTATTGGTTGTCTCACAGGCTTTGAGAGACGACCAGCAGGTACTCGGGTTTTCACCTTCCTTTTGGACAGTCCAGTCTTCACAATTTCTACACCAGTCTTGTCTTCAGACCTGGTTTTCTTATGAACAACATCAGCAGTCTTCTTTTTGGTCAGACATTTTGCAGCATCCTGCTTTCCTTTTCTGTTCATCATCCTTTTAGCTATGCTAGGGTTGATATTTGCAATTAGGTCATTGTCAGAGTATTCTTCATCCACATCAATAACCGGGGGTTCAACATCATTCTCTGAAGGGTTCTGGAGATCATCAAGATTTTCAGATGATTTCCGAATGTTGTCATCCGGTGTCTCAACATTCTTAGTGACATCTGGATTCATTTCAACATTTGGACTAACATATTCTTGATTTAAAGGAACAGAAATGCCAGGTACCGAGTGGTTCTCATTCAGAATTCTTGTAACAAGTCTAGGTATTGCTTGATGAACATAAGCTGAGCCTTCCCTATTTGCTATTTCTGAGGGAACAGAAGATGATGGTTGAGAGGGATTACCAAATGAAGAAGCTTGAGACCTTCCTGCATGCCTTATTCTTAGATTTTTAACCTTAGAGGGGTTAGCTGCCAGTTCTCTAAGAGGAGTAATCTCTAGAACATCAGAGTCCATGCAGGTTGTGATTGCCCTAGGTTCTCGATCAGAGGATGCGGAAGAAACAGTCGTCTTTGAAGAGGATGATGTCATGGATAGTTGAGACATTTTGAGAGTCTTAGAAAACCAGTAACAATGAGAGTGAAATCTTTGATTGAGAAAATGGAGATTGTTGCAGAGTCGAGAGAGGAAGGAGGTAAATGAGTGTTTATTCAACTTCTTAATAATTTTGAAAGAAATAGGGAAACATATGATTAACCCAATCAAAATAGACTTAACACAAAAATCTCCTTCATCCCTTGTTTTAAGCAAAATTAATTGCTACATTTCCTCATGTTGGCAAATACCCAACTTGCCCCTCAAATTTTCAAATTGATTTGCATCAAGTGCCTTGGTAAAAATGTCAGCCAGCTGTAGTTCAGTGGTAACATGTTCCAGTTTAATCGTCTTCTCCTCTACAAGATCTCTGATAAAGTGATGTCTAATGTCAATATGCTTGGTCCTGCTATGCTGAATAGGATTCTTGAAAATGTTGATTGTACTCAGATTGTCACAGTACAATGTCATAACATCTTGTGTGACATTATACTCAGTAATCATCTGTTTCATCCAGATCATTTGAGAACAGCTACTACCAGCTGCTATGTATTCAGCTTCAGTAGTAGAGAGAGACACACAGTTCTGTTTCTTGCTGAACCAGGAGACCAGATTATTTCCTAAGAAGAAACATCCTCCAGAGGTTCTCTTTCTATCATCAGCACTTCCAGCCCAATCAGCATCACAGTAACCAGTCAGAGTTGGTTCACAGCCATGAGAGTACAGCAAGCCATAGTTGTAAGTTCCACTTACATACTTCAAAATTCTCTTCACTTGGTTGATATGACTGACTTTGGGATCAGCTTGGTATCTTGCACATACTCCAACTGCAAAAGCAATGTCAGGTCTGCTGGCTGTTAAGTATAGCAGACTTCCTATCATGCTTCTGTATAGGCTTTGGTCCACCTTAACTCCACTTGAATATTTGGATAGCTTTAAATGAGTAGGTGAAGGAGTCCTTTTGTGACTGGAATTCTCCATTCCAAACTTCTTGACAATGTTCTTTGCATACTTGCTTTGAGACAGAAAAATTGAGTCTTCCATCTGTGTGACTTGCAGTCCAAGAAAGTAGGTCAATTCTCCCATGAGGCTCATTTCGAATTCAGCCTGCATCTGGTAAGCAAAATGTTTACCCATTTTATCTGACATTCCCCCAAACACTATGTCATCAACATAGATTTGAGCTACCATTATCTTTCCTCCTTCATTTTTGACAAAAAGGGTTTTATCCAAGCCTCCTTTTCTGTATCCTTTGTCAGAGAGAAATTTTGTCAACCTGTCATACCATGCTCTAGGAGCTTGTTTCAGGCCATATAAAGCTTTCCTCAATTTGTAGACATGATCAGGGTAGTTTGGATCCACAAATCCTTTAGGCTGTTCCACATAAACTTCCTCATTTAAGTACCCATTTAGGAAGGCACTTTTTACATCCATCTGAAATAACTTGAACTTCAAGAGACAAGCAATTCCCAATAGGAGTCTGATTGATTCCAGTCTGGCTACAGGGGCAAAGGTCTCATCAAAATCAACCCCTTCAACTTGAGTGTATCCTTGAGCAACAAGTCTTGCCTTATTCCTGGTGACAACTCCTTCAGCATCTGATTTGTTCTTGTAGATCCATTTTGTGCCAATGATGTTAGTTCCTTCTGGTCTAGGAACTAACTCCCATACTTCATGTTGCTTGAATTGGTTCAATTTATCTTGCATTGCTCCAATCCAGTATTCATCAGTTAAAGCCTCCTTAACATTTCTTGGTTCAATTTTAGACACAAAGCAAGAGTTTGAGATGATTTCTCTAGATCTTGTAATGACTCCACTGTTAGGATATCCTATGATGAGTTCTTTAGGATGATCTTTCTGAATTCTGATGGAAGGGTTTTTGTTAGCTTCTTTTGATTCAGAATCTGATGCAGTAGTGTTAGGTAGATCATTCTGTTGAGTTGAAGTCTCAAAGAATGTCTCAACATTACAAGGGACATCTGTTTCCTCATGATAATCATCAACTATGACATTTATTGATTCCATCATGACTTTGGTCCTGGAATTGAATACCCTATAAGCTCTGCTGTTGGTGGAGTATCCTAGAAATATTCCTTCATCACTTTTAGGGTCCAACTTTCTCCTTTGTTCACGATCTGCCAGAATATAGCATTTGCTACCAAATACATGGAAGTACTTCACTGTTGGCTTTCTTCCTTTCTAGAGTTCATAAATGGTGGATGAGGTTCCCTTTCTCAAGGTGACCCTGTTATGGACATAACAGGCTGTATTCATAGCTTCAGCCCAAAAATGAATAGGAAGTCTTTTGGCATGTATCATTGCTCTGGCAGATTCCTGTATGGTCCTGTTTTTCCTTTCTACAACTCCATTTTGTTGAGGAGTTATAGGTGAAGAGAATTCATGATTAATTCCTTCTGAGGAACAGAACTCATTAAACTTAATGTTTTCAAATTCCTTTCCATGATCACTTCTGATTCTGACAATGCACCCTTCTTTTTCTCTTTGAATTCTTTTGCACAGTTCTTTAAAAACTTCAAATACATCAGATTTTTCCCTAATGAAGTTAATCCAGGTGAATCTGGAAAAATCATCCACAACAACATAGGCATATCTTTTTCCACCAAGACTTTCCACCTGCATTGGTCCCATCAGATCCATATGTAGAAGTTCTAGAACCTTAGAGGTGGTCAGATGTCTTGACTTTGGATGTGACATCCTAGTCTGCTTACCAACCTGACATTCACCACAGACTCTCCCTTCATCAATTTGCAGTCTTGGAATCCCTCTGACTGCCTCCATGGATATAATCCTTTTCATTCCTCTTAGATGTAGATGACCAAGTTTTTGGTGCCACAGTTTCACTTCTTTTTCTTCTTTGGCAATAGAACATACAGTAGAGTAATTAGTGTTCTCAAGCTCCCACAAGTAGCAGTTGTCTTTAGATCTGACTCCTTTCATTACAACTTCTTGTTTCTCATTAGTTACAAGACATTCAGATTTGGAGAAGTTGACCTTGAATCCTAGGTCGCATAATTGGCTGATACTTATGAGGTTAGCAGTCAAGCCTTTTACCAGCAATACTTCATTTAGATTTGGAACTCCATGATAGTCCAAGTTTCCAACTCCTTTGATTTCTCCTCTAGCACCATCTCCAAAGGTCACATAACTAGTGGTGTGAGGTTTAACATTATTGAGAAGATTCTTGATTCCAGTCATGTGCTTAGAACATCCACTATCAAAGTACCAGTCTTCCTTTGCAGAGACTCTAAGGGAAGTGTGAGCTATCAAGGCAGTAGCCTTTTTCTTCCACTGTGGAGTATATGGTACCTTGTTAGACTTAGGTTTGACACCTGGGTTCTGATTAGGATATCCATATAATCTGAAGCAGAATGGCTTTATGTGACCAAACCTCCCACAATGATGACATCTCCATCTTTGATACTTTTTCTTCATATTTCTCTGTTCTCGATGTTGAGTGCTATGTTGTGACATCTGCTTTGACATTTGTTTATCAGGCCTGATCTTCTTGTCTATACCAGATTTCTTTGCTGCCACAAATCCTAGACCAGACTTGTTTCCCACATTTTGTCCAACCTGAAGGATTTCTTCCAATTTGTCAGTTCCATTTGTCAGCATCTTGACAGATTTGGTCATCCAGTCCAGTTTTGAGTTTAGCATTTGAACTTTCCCTTCTAGATGACTTATAGTATCAATGTCTGCCTTTTTCTCAGCCTCCAACTTTATTATGAGTTTTGTTTGTCTCTCATTTTGCTGACAGACTTCAGCACTTCTGATACATAATTTCTTGTAGGAATCAACCAGTTCTTCAAATGTCACTTCCTCATCACTAGAGTCACTATCAGAGTTACAAATACCAGTTAGTGAAGTAACTAGTTTGGCAGATTCTTCTTCAGAATTACTTTCTGAATCACAGTCAGACCAAGTAACAGACGTCCCTTTCTTTTGTTTCTTAAGAAAGGTAGGACATTCAGCTCGAATGTGCCCATATCCTTCACACCCATGGCATTGAATTCCTCTGCTTTGATTTCCCTTCTCTTCAGACTTTGGTCTTCTGCTGGAGTCATAAGATCTGTTAATGTCAGAAGGAATGTTCTTAACATTTGACCTTGACTTTGGATCCATTCTCTTGATGAGTTTGTTGAATTTTCTTCCAAGCATGGCTATAGCTTCTGAAATATTTTCTTCTTCATCCTCCTTGTTTTCATCTTCAGTATTAGATACAAGTGCTATGCTCTTGTTTTTCTTGTCGACATTGTCACTGATCCCCATCTCAAAGGTCTAAAGAGACCCAATGAGTTCATCCACCTTCAAATTTATGATATCCTGAGCTTCCTCTATAGCAGTTACCTTCATTGCAAATCTTTTAGGCAAGGATCTGAGAATCTTTCTCACCAGTTTTTCTTCTGACATCTTTTCTCCCAATGCTCCTGAGGTGTTGGCAATCTCCAAGATGTTCATGTGAAACTCATGAATGGTTTCATCTTCCATCATCCTTAGGTTCTCAAATTTGGTAGTCAGCATCTGAAGTCTTGACATTTTTACTTTGGATGTGCCCTCAAGGGTAGTTTTGAGAGTGTCCCAAACTTCCTTGGCTAGTTCACATTGATGTACTAGTCTGAATATGTTTCTATCAATTCCATTGAACAAGGCATTTAATGCTTTGGAATTACCCAGGGCTAACTCATCTTCTTCTTTGCTCCATTCTTCCTTAGGTTTCAGACTGATTGTCCCATCTTTCTCAGTTATGGTGGGATAGTTCCATCCTTTGTCAGCAGCTCTCCAAGCCTTTTTGTCCAATGATTTTAAGAAGGCAATCATACGAGGTTTCCAGTAGTCATAATTTGATCCATCCAGAATGGGTGGTCTGTTTCCAAAAACTCCTTCTTTGTCCATAGCGCCAGAAAGTGATATCCCTAGATCTCACCCAGTAAGACAGGCAGGGTGCCTGCTCTGATGCCAATTGAAATTCTAGCAGCAGATACTCAATGTCACAGTAAATGTTATGACACCGTATCTAACTTTCTATAAGACAATTGTGATACGGTGAGAGAACTGACTTGAGGTTTTGCGTTTGTATTCGCACTTGTTCGGTTTAGCAAGAGTCGCCACCGACTTTTTATTTTATCCTAAAGGAAAGGTTAAAAAGCACAGGAAAAACCTTTTGAGATGTTTCGTGGGTCCGGGGGGGGGGGGGGTAGATTATGAAAAGGGAAGGTATTAGCACCCTTTTCATCCATGGTTATCCATGGGCTCTTAGTTACTTGTTTAGATCACTTGCCTTGATTTTCAATTGCTTTGAAATGGTGTGTGTGTGTGTTTTGAAAATGTTTTGAAATAGACGCCTTGTCTAGGCAACCATTGTAATGACTCGTGTTTGAGTATATACAAAGGTGGGTATCTTTTCGAAAAGATGTTTCAAATGTTTTTGGAAGTTTGATTTTGAAAGTGTTTGTGGATGTGGATTTTGAAATTGTTTTTGAAGAAGACGCCTTGTCTAGGCAACCATTGTAATGACTCGTGTTTGAGTATATACAAAGGTGTGTATCTTTTCGAAAAGATGTTTCAAATGTTTTTGGAAGTTTGTTTTGAAAGTGTTTGTGGAGTGTGGCTTTGAAAAGTAGGCAAGTGTTTTTGCAAGTTTGATTAAGTAACTAAGAGTTGTCTACCCCTAAATTTACTCAAAGGTTTTTCTCATGTTTTAACCCTTTTTAACAATTTTGTTCCACCATTGTATTTGGTGGACAATCTTGCGTTAGGATGTTTAACGGGACAGGCGCGGGTCATCGTATGGACCATGAATGCAATGGTGCCAAGTGTCTTTGGCAATTTTTCTTGAAGGGACTATGATCATTTTGATAGGCAACTTTCGAAAGCGTCATCGAGGGACTATGATCATTTGATTCGTTTTTTTTTGCCAAAGATACTCAACGTGCAAGCATGGCCCATTTTGGAAGGCAACAAGCGGGATTACCCTAGGGGTGTAAGTGTGATTGTGTATTAATTTCATGTATTTGTCTTTGTATTAGGTTATCTAGCGTTTGATTTTATGTACATACAAACCCTAGGTCTAACCATGGTATAATTGAAAGCGATAAATTGCGGGAATTTAAAGTCTACGCTATTACAAATAAGTATCCGGGAGTGGGGGTACAAATGTTTACAAATGGGGATGAGACTTAATAGGAGAGTAGCGTCCAAATAATTTACAACCAAATCGAATCGATCGCAATGTAAAATGTAACAATGTATAGGAATAAGCAAATGTGAAATGTATCAATGTATTTGTGTAAGTGTATGATTATTTACAAGTTGAGAAAGATGTTTAGCTTAATGAAAAAAATTAAGTATTGTTATCTATTCTTTTTTATTCTTGTATTTTTGTTAATATGTACAAACAAAGGTTTTAAGAAAAGAAAAGAAAACGCTTTAAGTCAAAGAAAAGTATTTTTATGTATTTATATATAAACAAATGTTTAATCAAAAGAAATAAAAAGAAAATCTATTTTCTTATGTATTTATTAATATGTATTTTTAAATATACTAATAAAAGAGTAATTGATAAAAATAATAAAAAGAAGAGTTAGTGGATTATTTTACTTTTCAAAATTTAATTATGTTATAAAAGAAAGTAAAAGAGTTAATACAAATTTGATGTAAAAAATTAGTGTGTTAATTATTTAACAAAGAAAGATGTTATGTGCTTAAAAAAGGTACTCCCTCCGTTCCTTTTTAAGTGTCGTTTTAGAAGATTTTTTTTGTTTCTATTTAAGTGTCGTTTTTATAGTTTAATATTATCATTTATCAATTATATCCCTACTTTCTCAATAACTCCACTTCACATTTTCCATAAAATTAGTTATTTTCTCAATTAGTTATTGGAAAAAGAGAGATGGTATATGATTGAATTTATTTGGAAAGAGAAAATAAATTAGGGTATAATAGGAAAAATAACTCTAATAATCCACTATCTTGGTTGAAGAGCTTTATACTAAAATGACACTTAAAAAGAAACGGAGGGAGTATTAATTTCTAAACAAAAAAAAGAAAGAATTAACATGGGCTTTAGGAAAAACGTTTGGCCCAAGCTAAAACAAATGAATCAGAAGCAAAAGGTGAAATGGAGGGGGTGCACGCCAGGTTTCCAATGGGCTTGGGCGTTTTACAGGGCAAGGCCCAGGTTTGACACAACAATTTGTTTAGGGTTGCTTTTGTTTGTTTCATTTGGATTAGGGTTTCAGAGCTTAGCGCGGCGCCGTCCCTTCATCGCTTCTTTGTTCTCTTCTTGTTCTTCTCAAGCTATGGATTCTGAGCAAAAATCCTTCGTGCAAGGCCACCAGGCGCCATCATCCCTCCTTCTCCCTCCGTGGACCACTCAGGCAGTGCTTACAAGGTCTGATTTCTCGTTTCTATGTCCTAAGGTTTTCATTAATTCTCTTTGTATGTTTTGATTTTGTATTCTGATTTTATATGTTATTGTTTCCTATTTGAAATGCATGAAAAGTGTATAAGAATACTACCTTTGACCTTGGAGACGGAGGAGGAGAGGATCGGAGGCGCTATAGGACGGCTGAAGGCGGAGGGATAGTGAAGCTGGCTTGCTCTTGCTGGAACACCTGGTACCTTTATTTTGCTTCTTTAGGGTTTCATGATGAACATCTGAAAACCTTGCTTTAATTTCTTTTCCTCTTCTATCCACTTGAACGCTTGCTTCTGTATGCTTGCTGAGATTCCTATTTGCTTTGACACTTCTTTTCCTCTTCCATTAGCTTGCCTGCTCAATGACGAACTCAGTTCTGAGAGCCTTAGGATTTGCTTGCCTCTGAGATGTTTGATTACTGTTGATATGTTGATGTTGGTTTTGAAAACGCGTGTATGCTACAGAGTTTGATTGTTTGGGATGGATGTTTTGAGTTGCTTGATGTATCACCCTGTGACGAAATCATTCTGAGGGTGTTGGCTATTTTGCTGATTCTGAGATGGTTTACTTGGCTTTGGGGACAAGTTTGACAGGTTTAGGCTTGTTTTGACAGGTTGGGTTAGAAATGGTTTAAGGCTTATGGTCTTGATAGGTTATGTGCTTGAAGCAAGTAAGGCTTGAAGTTTGATGTTCTGGTTTACAATCTTCAGGTTTAATGCAGGTTTTTTATGTTTGATGGTTTGTGGTGAGCCTGCAGGTTTAGGCTTTGTTTGGTTTTCAGGCTTCAGTTTGTTTGAGGCTTATCTTTAGTAGGGCCTACTGTTGGTATATTTGAAACAGGTTTATGCTTGAGGCCTGAAAGGCTTATGCAGGTTTGATGTCTTGAATGTTTTGGGTGTTTGAAGGTTAATGTAGGTTCCTGGCTTTTGTGAGGTTTGGAGCTTACGCTTCAAGCTTGTGGAGGCAGTTTTGCAATGTTTTTTTGTCTTACAGTTTGTGGTATTATCTTTTTGTGATATCTCTGCCTACTTTACTGTGTTTTGGTATCTTGCTTATATCTTTTTTCTAAGCCTAAACCTGCTGTAAGCCTATTTCTCTTCTCTCTTCTCTCTCTTGACAAATTAAAAAAGCATAAAATATTGCTTTAAAACTGTACTATGCTGAAAAAGTAGCTGGCCTAGGAAAATGATGAACATTTTGATGTTGCTTGCATTAGTTGCTTAGCTCTGTATATCTCTCCTGCTTTTCTGCACATTTGTTGACAACATTTTGTACTTCTTGATATCTTGATATCCTTCTATATCTTTGGACAGTTTTTGACAGCTTTTTGGCTTAGTTTGAAATTGTGATTCAGTTTGCCTTTATACTTGTACATGCTGTTTGTTTTGAAACTATGCAGTTGGTTGACAAATTTGAATTTGTGCAATTTGTGGCTTTTGTGCATTTCATATTTTAATACAAGCATATTCTATCCCTCTTTGTGAACCAAGAGTAATCTTGTGATTTGTAGAGAGGGGAACAACTGATTCCGGCCAGCTACTTTTAATGATGATTTTTGAATTAATTGTCCGCCTTTAATTTTTATCTGCATTTGACCCTTTTTTTTCTCTTCTTTGTTTTGCAGATGAAAATCAATGGAGCAAAAGAGGAGTAGCAGTATAGAAGATGAAGAGTTAGGAATTTAGGATAGTTTCAATTTATTCTTCAATTATTTGTAACATTATCAATGGAAACAAAATGTAAATAAATTTACAGTTGTTTAAATAATAATTTGTAACAAACAATTAAATATGAATAAAAATCTCTTTTTGTCAGTTAATTCCTTCTTTCTTTTCAATTGTTTATTTTAATTATTTGAGTTTCTTAAATTAAAACAATTGGAAATAAATCCAATTATTCTGACTTAGAAAAAGAAATAATTAATAAACGTCTGGCGTTCCGAATTAAACATAACAATGCACAGTCAAACAACAAACGTCCACATGTCCTCTTTTCACTGATTTAATCAAACACTGCAAACTCAATCCAAATGCTTCAGTCCAAATTTCAGAGTAAACTGAAAAGAACTGTAAAATTAATTCTTTCTGAGAATGCGCGCACAAAACCCTACTTTTGTTTTAATTGTCAGAGAAGCGTCCGCCTGATCAAAACCTGAGCCAACTCAACCAAACCTTAGCAATCTGCCTGAACTGCTTTAAAATCAAAGAAAAACCTAATTTTGTCTGACTGATAAGAAAAGTCTGTTTGACTGATTCTTACACCAATCTGAAAAGATCAGGAAAAGCCCAAAGCTGTGATTTCTTGTGGAAAAATACGAGGGCAAATTTTCGGGTACAACAGTTGCCCCTGTTCAATCTTCTTGAACCTGAAGAGTTAGATTGGCAAGTTTGCCGTTCGCGACTTGAAGGTAAAAGGAGATTGGACACTAGAGTGCCCAAAAATTTTCACTCGGTGATGTGATGGTGGAGGGAATGGGCTTAAAGATGCCATTTGGTGATGGGCTTAGAGATTCCATCTGGAGATGTGACAGAACCTTGCGGGAGTGGGCTTATAGATGCCATTTAGAAGTGTAATGGATAGTTGTGGAGATGGGCTTAAAGATGCCATCCGGGGTGTCAATCGCGTAAGAGATTCCTTAGCGAGAACTTGCGTACCTGAGAAAGAAAGATACAATCCTGGCTTGATACAGGGGTTGATCTTCAAACTCTTCATGCAAATATGCCTTGGCTGGATACAGGTATCGAATCTGGAATTGGTCGTCTACAGATATGCCCTGGCTGGATACAGGAATCGAATCTGGAATTTGTCGTCTACAGATATGCCCTGGCTGGATATAGGAATCGAATCTGGAATTTGTCGTCTACAGATATGCCCTGGATGGATACAGGTATCGAATCTCTAAACTCTTCATGCAGATATGCCCTGGCTGGATACAAGTATCGAATCTACAATCAATCACTCACAGATATGCCCTGGCTAGATACAGGAATCGAATCTGGAATTGTGACAGTTGATAGTAATCATCTTTGGATTGATCTTTTCCTGAAAAGGCAAGACATCAGTTGTATGCAATGTCATGATGTATGAAATGCATGATGTCATGATGCTCAAAATGAGATAGTTTCGTATGCACTTTATCATGTATGTAAGCAGGATGTATGAAATGTGAAATGTCTATGAATGTATTTTCGTCTAGGAAAATAAATCCTTGACGAGTGCCGGGAACTTGTTGAATCCTGGGCTGACGTTTTAAAGAGTAGAGTTCTTCGTTTCCGCTGGGGATGATGGTTGCAAGAATAAACCGGTAGGAGGAGATGACTTCGTTGGGGAATAAACTTGTTGGATAGATTACTCTGCGGGGAATTAATCTGTGGGACGAGATACTTCGCTGAGGTTTTTGATGAGAACTCCGCTGGGGATTCCACTGATAAGTTATGTTGGGGAAATTGATGAACTCCGCTGGGGATAGGAAGAACCTTGACTGCTGTCGGGGAAAGTGAAATCTTGACTGCTGCAGGGGAAGGCAAGAATCTTTTGATTGTTGAAAGTGAGAAATCCTGGGACGGCTGTTGGGGAATCCGGAGCTTGGGTTGTATGCCAATCTACTGGGGATTCTTGCCTTAAGGAGATCTTCACTGGAGAATATTCGAATATTCTATGAGGACCTGAGAATGAAAGACTTCAATCTGCTTGGGGATTGATAGTTGGAAGTTTTAGCTCCGCTGGGGATTGACAGTTTTGGCTCCACTAGGGATTTTGAAACTTGACTCTGAGGGGAGTTAGCTTCTGGAAGGCTCTCTGGATGGGGATGTCGAGAATCTTTTGATCGTTGCAGGTATTGATCAGGTTGGTCAAGGAGATACTGTCCTGGCTTATTTCAGGTGTTGATCTCTGACCTGAGAAAGAAATATGGTTCCCTGGCTTGTTACAGGTGTTGATCTCTAATCTCTTCATGTAGATGATTTCCTGGCTTGTTACAGGTGTTAATCCATAATCAGTCGTCCGCAGATATTTTCCTGGCTTGTTACAGGTGTTAATCTCTAATCTCTTAATGTAGATGATTTCCTGGCTTGTTACAGGTGTTAATCCACAATCAGTCGTCCGCAGATATTTTCCTGGCTTGTTACAGGTGTTGATCTGGAACTTAAGAAAGGTTGGTTGAGGAGATACTGTCCTGGCTTGTTTCAGGTGTTGATCTCTGACCTGAGAAAGAAAGATAGTTCCCTGGCTTGTTACAGGTGTTGATCTTCAATCTCTTCATGTAGATAATTTCCTGGCTTGTTATAGGTGTTAATCCACAATCAGTCATCCACAGATATTTTCCTGGCTTGTTACAAGTGTTGATCTGGAACTTAAGAAATGTTGGTCGAGGGGATACTGTCCTGGCTTATTTCAGGTGTTGATCTCTGACCTGAGAAAGAAAGATAGTTCCCTGGCTTGTTACAGGTGTTGATCTTCAATCTCTTCATGTAGATAATTTCCTGGCTTGTTACAGGTGTTAATCCACAATCAGGCGTCCACAGATATTTTCTTGGCTTGTTACAGGTGTTGATCTGGAACTTAAGAAAGGTTGGTCGAGGAGATACTGTCCTGGATTATTTCAGGTGTTGATCTCTGACCTGAGAAAGAAAGATAGTTCCCTGGCTTGTTACAGGTGTTGATCTTCAATCTCTTCATGTAGATAATTTCCTGGCTTGTTACAGGTGTTAATACACAATCAGTCGTCCACAGATATTTTCCTAGCTTGTTACAGGTGTTGATCTGGAACTTAAGAAAGGTTGGTTGAGGAGATACTGTCCTGGCTTGTTTCAGGTGTTGATCTCTGACCTGAGAAAGAAAGATAGTTCCTTGGCTTGTTACAGGTGTTGATCTTCAATCTCTTCATTTAGATAATTTCCTAGCTTGTTACAGGTGTTAATCCATAATCAGTCGTCCACAGATATTTTCCTGGCTTGTTACCGGTGTTGATCTGGAACTTAAGAAATGTGACAGAATGGCAACCGTGTCTGGAGCATATCTGGACCGTATCTTCCAACAGGTGATGAAGGAATTGTTGAACACTTTTGACATTCGAATGCCCCAAGTGGTGATGAAGGAATTGTTGAACACTTTTGACATTCGAATGCCCCAAGTGGTGATGAAGGAGACTTGCCCCAAGTTCACTGAATTTTTGAGAGATTTGTTGAAATCTTGATTGGACTGCCCCAGGTTAACTGAACTTTGAAAGATCTGTTGAAACCTTGACTGGACTGCCCCATGTTAATTGGATGGTTACATGTCATGCCTCTTTGTTGATAGGAGACTTGTTGTTGGAAGTGTCATCCTTTTGAAGTGATTTTTGCTCACTGAGAGAGTTTTCGTTCCTCCGAACATTCGCTGTATGAATTTCTTCGCTGTCAAACAAATAGCCAAATGCGAACAGTGATATTCAAGCAATGCAAAGTTTATGTTTGTCTCGAAGTTTTGAAAAATGCGTTTTTTAGCAGAAAACTTTTTATAAGACAAGTCAACACAAGATTTTAGAGCAAAGCCTTACAGGAGTCAGGATACCTTTTGTAACAGTATGCTTTCGAACTAACCCATGCTTCAATTAGGACTTTTGAAGGGTTGTAACGTGGCTTGGTTCACGGTTTAAAAAACAAAGGATAAAGGCTCAAAGTGTATTTGTACCCACCCGCTCTTCGTGATGTTCTTCAATCCTAAGCTCAGTTAATTGTGCGTCGCACTCTATTCGAGTTTGGAACGACTTTTGGGTGATAGTTCACCAATTGAATTTTGGAAGACAGTCATCATTTTATTTTGCAACATTTTTCATGTTGTTGAGGATTTGTAATGACCTCTCTATTTTGATTTTGATTTGTTATCCCTAACTTTTGCCTGACTGTTCCCGTTTTTGAGATTACAGTCAGCGGGATGCCCCAGCTTTCTTAAGCCTCCTTTACAGGTTTTGGCTTGGTGGGCTTTTCTCTTTTGAGAGATTGACTGCCTATGTGGTAGGGAACCAACACTGTCTTGTGATTCCAAAGGAATGTCTCTTTTTTTGACGTTGTTCATTGTGTTACGAACTGAGAGTTTGCGACTTCAATGCGCATTTTTTTTTGAATTAACTGAGAGACTACCCTGCCCCAGGTTTATATCAAAGGTTTTGATTGTTTAGAACAGAAAACTCCTACTTCTTTGGCTCGAAGGAGTTGACTAGGGATTATCTTCCTTATAACTCCAGTGTTTGGGAATGGAAAGAAATGCCTGTACATCATCAACAAGGTCTGTTCAAAAGCATACTGTATGAGATTATGGTATTGTTTCGTCATCCTCCCTCTAAAGGCTTGCAGCTTTTTATCAAGAGTCAAATATCATAAAGAAAGCATAAGAGTAGTGAAAACGAATGGATGAATTCAAGACAAACATATGCAATGCATTAATGAAACGGAGTTTAACATCAACAGATAATTGTTTGAATAACAAAAGAAATTACAACTTTGAAAATTCAAATGAAGCAAAAGTATTTCAGTTTGAGCTTTGTCACTTCAGGTGGAGAAACCCTCAACAGAAGATTTTCATCTCGCCGTCTGGCATGAACCTCAGTACTCCAATGTCAATCAGATCTTGAATCTTGTTCTTCAAGGCCCAACAGTCGTCGGTGTCATGTCCCGGGCTATAGGAGTGGTACACACAAAATACGTCGGGATGATAGTTAGGAGCGGTGGTATTGGGCTTCCGAATAGGATCCCTCAAAGCAGTCAGATTGACCTCCAACAAGCGCTCCAGAATCAGAGATGACGGTAGGACAGTCTCAGTGAACTGTCTTCCCGACGTCTATTGCTTACGCCGATTGCCCCGTTGACGCTGGCGAGGTTGTTGCTGGGCTTGTGACCCTGAAGCAAGCAGAGGAGACTTCCCCTTGTCTTCTTGTCTGGATGGGGGTTGAGTGGTGACTTGCTCTTCAACCTCAGATGTCTGCCCCAATTGGTTGTTCCGAAGCAGTTGGCTGACGAGAACTCTGAGTTCCTCTTGTCTTTGAGACAGGTCTTGGATGAGAAACATCTGACCCACCAGTTGCCCCATCACTTGGATCCTCAATGTTTCCAAATCAAACTGCAGTTCCCCCAGCTGATCACTCCTGGCATTGTTTGAATTCTCCTGGACCAAACCCTTTGTGAGGAGAGCTTTCATTTCTTCTTGCCCCAAGGACAGGTTCAAGAACATTTCCTGCAGCTGAGCAGTCTGGTCCTAGATATCCTTGACAGTTCTCTCTAGAGCCATCTCTACTGAAATAAACAGTAGGAGAGTAAGGAAGCCTGAAAAGGAAAAACTATCAAGATGCAATGCATGATATGCGGATGCATGCTTTCAAGGATCTCTTAGGGTAAACACAAGAGAATGTTAGAGGTTGAACTTCGATCTTTGATTGGAGAACTTTGCACTTGTGGATGTCTTTCCACGAGAATCAAGCTCACCATGTCAAGTGGGTCATAGCCCCTGATTCAAGTTGTTGTACTTGATCTTTGATTGGAGAACTTTGCAATGGTGGATGTCTTTCCACGAGAATCAAGCTCACCATGTCAAGTGGGTCATAGCCCTTGATTCAAGTTGTTGCACTTGATCTTTGATTGGAGAACTTTGCACCGGTGGATGTCTTTCCACGAGAATCAAGCTCACCATGTCGAGTGGGTCATAGCCCCTGATTTAAGTTGTTGCACTTGATCTTTGATGGCATTTGCTTAGAGGAGAAACCTCTTTCCCTTTGGTAGACGTCTGGTTCAACATAACCCTGCATCAAAAGAACCCTCGAGATCCTTGAAATGGTTATTGAAAATGCTATGATGATGTTATGATGTTATGTACATGTATGCAAAAGCAAGTGAGTGTATATACAGGTAATCATATTCACACAAAGCAAACAAGTCCTTAGGTTTAGGCTTGCATGGGGTTTGTAGGTAAGTACCCTCTTGAAGTTTCGTTGGTTAAGACCTGTCCTATCAAAAGTAACCGGGTTCTAGAGGATCTCAATATCACTGACTACCCTAAATCGGTCATAACTCCAGCATCGCAATCTTTTCTTGCGGCCAGAACCATCGCGAGAGTTTAGCCTCAATGAGTGTATCATACTGCTACCATTCTATGGCCAAGTTGGGTCAATTTAGGGTTCTAAGGTCGGTTGGTGCTTAATGACTCCTTAGAAGATCCATATTCTCCTCGTTGCAACACAAGGGATATCGGTACAGACGAGGTGCCACACCAACGTAGCCACTACTTCACCCATGTCGGTCTATGCCGGACAGGTCCCTCACAACTTATGCTACCTAAAGGGTATTCCCCAGATCCGGGTTAGGATCTATAAAACTCTGATGCAAAGCCCACAAATATAAAAGCAAACAAAGCAAGCAATTGAAAACAAAGGTGATCTAAACCCTAAGGTAACCCCACTTTTAAGTCAATCCCCAGCAGAGTCGCCAGTTCTGTGATACGGTGAGAGAACTGACTTGAGGTTTTGCGTTTGTATTCGCACTTGTTTGGTTTAGCAAGAGTCGCCACCGACTTTTTATTTTATCCTAAAGGAAAGGTTAGAAAGCACAGGAAAAACCTTTTGAGATGTTTCATGGGTCCGGGGGGGTAGATTATGAAAAGGGAAGGTATTAGCACCCTTTTCATCCATGGTTATCCATGGGCTCTTAGTTACTTGTTTAGATCACTTGCCTTGATTTTCAATTGCTTTGAAATGGTGTGTGTGTGCGTTTTGAAAATGTTTTGAAATAGACGCCTTGTCTAGGCAACCATTGTAATGACTCGTGTTTGAGTATATACAAAGGTGGGTATCTTTTCGAAAAGATGTTTCAAATGTTTTTGGAAGTTTGTTTTTGAAAGTGTTTGTGGATGTGGATTTTGAAAATGTTTTTGAAGAAGACGCCTTGTCTAGGCAACCATTGTAATGACTCGTGTTTGAGTATATACAAAGGTGTGTATCTTTTCGAAAAGATGTTTCAAATGTTTTTGGAAGTTTGTTTTGAAAGTGTTTGTGGAGTGTGGTTTTGAAAAGTAGGCAAGTGTTTTTGCAAGTTTGATTAAGTAACTAAGAGTTGTCTACCCCTAAATTTACTCAAAGGTTTTTCTCATGTTTTAACCCTTTTTAACAATTTTGTTCCACCATTGTATTTGGTGGACAATCTTGCGTTAGGATGTTTAACGGGACAGGCGCGAGTCATCGTATGGACCATGAATGCAATGGTGCCAAGTGTCTTTGGCAATTTTTCTTGAAGGGACTATGATCATTTTGATAGGCAACTTTCGAAAGCGTCATCGAGGGACTATGATCATTTGATTCGTTTTGTTTTGCCAAAGATACTCAACGTGCAAGCATGGCCCATTTTGGAAGGCAACAAGCGGGATTACCCTAGGGGTGTAAGTGTGATTGTGTATTGATTTCATGTATTTATCTTTGTATTAGGTTATCTAGCGTTTGATTTTATGTACATACAAACCCTAGGTCTAACCATGGTATAATTGAAAGCGATAAATTGCGGGAATTTAAAGTCTACGCTATTACAAATAAGTATCCGGGAGTGGGGGTACAAATGTTTACAAATGGGGATGAGACTTAATAGGAGAGTAGTGTCCAAATAATTTACAACCAAATCGAATCGATCGCAATGTAAAATGTAACAATGTATAGGAATAAGCAAATGTGAAATGTATCAATGTATTTGTGTAAGTGTATGATTATTTCCAAGTTGAGAAAGATGTTTAGCTTAATGAAAAAAATTAAGTATTGTTATCTATTCTTTTTGATTCTTGTATTTTTGTTAATATGTACAAACAAAGGTTTTAAGAAAAGAAAAGAAAACGCTTTAAGTCAAAGAAAAGTATTTTTATGTATTTATATATAAACAAATGTTTAATCAAAAGAAATAAAAAGAAAATCTATTTTCTTATGTATTTATTAATATGTATTTTTAAATATACTAATAAAAGAGTAATTGATAAAAATAATAAAAAGAAGAGTTAGTGGATTATTTTACTTTTCAAAATTTAATTATGTTATAAAAGAAAGTAAAAGAGTTAATATAAATTTGATGTAAAAAAATTAGTGTGTTAATTATTTAACAAAGAAAGATGTTATGTGCTTAAAAAAGGTATTAATTTCTAAACAAAAAAAAGAAAGAATTAACATGGGCTTTAGGGAAAACATTTGGCCCAAGCTAAAACAAATGAATCAGAAGCAAAAGGTGAAATGGAGGGGGTGCACGCCAGGTTTCCAATGGGCTTGGGCATTTTACAGGGCAAGGCCCAGGTTTGACACAACAATTTATTTAGGGTTGCTTTTGTTTGTTTCATTTGGATTAGGGTTTCAGAGCTTAGCGCGGCGCCGTCCCTTCATCGCTTCTTTGTTCTCTTCTTCTTCTTCTCAAGCTATGGATTCTGAGCAAAAATCCTTCGTGCAAGGCCACCAGGCGCCATCATCCCTCCTTCTCCCTCCATGGACCACTCAGGCAGTGCTTACAAGGTCTGATTTCTCGTTTCTATGTCCTAAGGTTTTCATTAATTCCCTTTGTATGTTTTGATTTCGTATTCTGATTTTATATGTTATTGTTTGCTATTTGAAATGCATGAAAAGTGTATAAGAATACTACCTTTGACCTTGGAGACGGAGGAGGAGAGGATCAGAGGCGCTCTAGGACGGCTGAAGGCGGAGGGATAGTGAAGCTGGCTTGCTCTTGCTGGAACACCTGGTACCTTTGTTTTGCTTCTTTAGGGTTTCATGATGAACATCTGAAAACCTTGCTTTAATTTCTTTTCCTCTTCTATCCACTTGAACGCTTGCTTCTGTATGCTTGCTGAGATGCCTATTTGCTTTGACACTTCTTTTCCTCTTCCATTAGCTTACGTGCTCAATGACGAACTCAGTTCTGAGAGCCTTAAGATTTGCTTGCCTCTGAGATGTTTGATTACTGTTGATATGTTGATGTTGGTTTTGAAAACGCGTGTATGCTATAGAGTTTGATTGTTTGGGTTGGATGTTTTGAGTTGCTTGATGTATCACCCTGTGATGAAATCGTTCTGAGGGTGTTGGCTATTTTGCTGATTCTGAGATGGTTTACTTGGCTTTGGCGACAAGTTTGACAAGTTTAAGCTTGTTTTGACAGGTTGGGTTAGAAATGGTTTAAGGCTTATGGTCTTGACAGGTTATGTGCTTGAAGCAAGTAAGGCTTGAAGTTTGATGTTCTGGTTTACAATCTTCAGGTTTAATGCAGGTTTTTTATGTTTGATGGTTTGTGGTGAGCCTGCAGGTTTAGGCTTTGTTTGGTTTTCAGGCTTCAGTTTGTTTGAGGCTTATCTTTAGCAGGGCCTGCTGTTGGTATATTTGAAACAGGTTTATGCTTGAGGCCTGAAAGGCTTATGCAGGTTTGATGTCTTGAATGTTTTGGGTGTTTGAAGGTTAATGCAGGTTCCTGGATTTTGTAAGGTTTGGAGCTTAGGCTTCAAGCTTGTGGAGGCAGTTTTGCAATGTTTTTTGTCTTACAGTTTGTGGTATTATCTTTTTGTGATATCTCTGCCTGCTCTACTGTGTTTTGGTATCTTGCTTATATCTTTTTTCTAAGCCTAAACCTGCTGTAAGCCTATTTCTCTTCTCTCTTCTCTTACTTGACAGATTAAAAAAGCATAAAATATTGCTTTAAAACTGTACTATGCTGAAAAAGTAGCTGGCTTAGGAAAATGATGAACATTTTGATGTTGCTTGCATTAGTTGCTTAACTCTGTATATCTCTCCTGCTTTTCTGCACATTTGTTGACAGCATTTTGTACTTCTTGATATCTTGATATCCTTCTATATCTTTGGACAGTTTTTGACAGCTTTTTGGCTTAGTTTGAAATTGTGATTCAGTTTGCCTTTATACTTGTACATGCTGTTTGTTTTGAAACTATGCAGTTGGTTGACAAATTTGAATTTGTGCAATTTGTGGCTTTTGTGCATTTCATATTTTAATACAAGCATATTGTATCCCTCTTTGTGAACCAAGAGCAATCTTGTGATTTGCAGAGAGGGGAACAACTGATTCCGGCCAGCTACTTTTAATGATGATGTTTGAATTAACTGTCCGCCTTTAATTTTTATCTGCATTTGACCTTTTTTTTTCCTCTTCTTTGTTTTGCAGATGAAAATCAATGGAGCAAAAGAGGAGTAGTAGTATAGAAGATGAAGACTTAGGAATTTAGGATAGTTTCAATTTATTCTTCAATTATTTGTAACATTATCATTGGAAACAAAATGTAAATAAATTTACAGTTGTTTAAATAATAATTTGTAACAAACAATTAAATATGAATAAAAATCTCTTTTTGTCAGTTAATTCCTTCTTTCTTTTCAATTGTTTATTTTAATTATTTGAGTTTCTTAAATTAAAACAATTGGAAATAAATCCAATTATTCTGACTTAGAAAAAAAAATTAATAAATGTCCGACGTTCTGAATTAAACATAACAATGCACAGTCAAACAACAAACGTCCACATGTCCTCTTTTCACTGATTTAATCAAACACTGCAAACTCAATCCAAATGCTTCAGTCCAAATTTCAGAGTAAACTGAAAAGAACTGTAAAATTAATTCTTTCTGAGAATGCGCGCACAAAAACCCTAGTTTTGTTTTAATTGTCAGAGAAGCGTCCGCCTGATCAAAACCTGAGCCAACTCAACCAAACCTTAGCAATCTGCTTGAACTGCTTTAAAATCAAAGAAAAACCTAATTTTGTCTGACTGATAAGAAAAGTCTGTTTGACTGATTCTTACGCCAATCTAAACAGATCAGGAAAAGCCCGAAGCTGTGATTTCTTGTGGAAAAATACGAGGGCAAATTTTGGGGTACAACAACAGTAAATCAAAAAGCAGTAAAGAACACAGTCAATTGTTTACCCAGTTCAGTGTGAAACAACACCTACTCTGGGGGCTACCAAGCCAGGGAGGAAATTCACTATAAGAGATATTAATTCAGGAATAAACCAACCAGTTTATCTCCTTCACTTAAGACCTACCCAATGCAACTTCAATCTAAGTTCAACTTAAACCTGAGTTCCTACTCACTCCCCCTCAATCACAACAGTGATACTAAACAATTGACTAATGAAATTATGAAGACACTCTTCAGAACATACACTTGATTATGCTTCACAGCTTTTAATCAAGTAACACAAACACTCGTGCTTCAAAGCTTTGAGTGATACATAAACCTAACTTGACTTTGCTTCAAAGCTTTAATCAAGTGACGCAAACACTCTTGCTTAAAAGCTTTAAGTGATACACAACCCTTACAATCAAAACCTACTCCAAGTCACTTATCACAATGATACTTGCTTGGATTACAGTAGTTAAAACTATACAGCTCCTTGTTGATCTTCTGTCAAAAAGTTGAGTTCACCAACAGCCTTCCTGTTGAATATATAGGCAGCTGTTCTTCAGTTAGGGCTTCCACGAAAATAGATAGGGTTAATTAGGGTTAACCTCAAGACTTGGTCACAAGACTTTATCAACCAAATTAGGGTTAAGCCAAGTTAACCTAAAGTCCACGTGAGATTCTATTCTGGAATGTATGAACCATATTCCTGAAAAATCTCAGAATTAACACAACTGCATAACTGTTAGATCAGTACAGGATGTCTTAACATTGGTTATGACAACAAGAATCCTGTTTACTGATTTTGGTAGAATTTAATAAATGTGAACATTGCATAATGATCAGCTACACACTCATAATGAGCAGCTACTGTATGCCATTCTTTTTCTGCAGAAAGTGCCTAGTAACCCAGAATGTTATGACATCAATCATGACATTCACACACCTGGTTTTACCAAAAATACATGCCAATAACCAAACACTTACAATCAACCCAACCCAAAAACATCTCTAAAGGTCTTTCCTATTGTGATACGGTGGGAGAACTGACTATGGTTTTGCGTTTGTTTTCGCAAATGTTTCGGTTGAGCAAGAGTCGCCACCGACTTTTTATTTTATCCTAAGGAAAGGTTTAAAAAGCACAGCAAAAACCTTTGAGATGTTTTCTTGGGTTCGGGGAGTAGATTATAGAAATGGAAGGTATTAGCACCCTTTCTATCCATGGTTATCCATGGGCTCTTAGTTACTTGCTTAGATCAACTTGCCTTTTGTTTTCAATTGTTTGAAATGGTGCTTTGTGTGTGTGGGTTTGAAAATGTTTTGAAAAGAAGCCAATGTGGTGGCAACCTTTGTAATGATCCATGTTGGGATGTATACAAAGATATATGTCTTTTGAAAAGTTTTTTTTCCAATGTTTTTGAAAGTTGTTTTGAAAATGTGTTGTGATGTGTATTTTGAAAAAATAGGCAAGTGTTTTTGTTTTGCAAGTTGGCAAGTAACCAAGAGCTATCTACCCTAAATTTCTCAAAGATTTTTGCTATGTTTTAACTCTTTTAACAATTTTGTTCCACCATTGTATTTGGTGGACAACCTTATGTTAGGATGTGAACGGGACGGGCGCGGGTCATCGTTTAGACCATGATTGCAATGGTGCCAAGTATCTTTGGGAAATTTTTCCTTTAAGGGACTTGATCATCTTTTAGGAAACTTTTGAAAGCGTCATCGAGGGACTATGATCATTTGATTGGTGTTTGTTTTGCCCAAAGAGACCTAACATGCAATATGGCCCAATTTTGAAAGGCAACAAGTGGAATACCCTAGGGGGTGCAAGTGTGATTTGTGTGTCCATTTTCATGCTTGTTTATCTTGAAATTAGGTCAAACTATTTTCGTTGTTTTTTCGCATACAAACCCTAATTCTAACATGGTATAATTAGAAAGCAATAAAGTGCGAAAAATAAATTTACTAAGCTATTACAACACAATATATGGGAAGGGGGGTACAAATGTTCAAATGGGTATTTTTGACAAGAAATTTAAACCTAAACTATTACATCAATATTGAATTATTTACAAGATATTTAATTACACAAATTAAATAAAATAAGAATAAATATGCAAGATGCAAAAATGGTTTTTGTATATATGAAAAAAAAGTATTTTTATATGTCAAAATAAACAAAAAGAAAAGTATTATTTTTTGGAGCTTTTTCATGTTTAGGGCTAAACCCTAATTTTATTAAATAAAATGTATTATTTATTTATTATGTATAATATTTATTTATTATATGCAAAAATAAAATAAAAATGAAGTATATTTGTCAAAAGATATTTTTATATTAAATATTAATAAGGAAAATAAAAGTGTGTATATTTTGTAATTTAACCTAAATATATTAATATCTATATAAATATTTGTATTATTTACTAATATGTATTATATATGCAAATTAATAATATTTAATATTTAATAAAAAAAAGTATTTTCTATATAAAATATTTTCAGAAGATAAAACAAAATAAAAATGAAAATAAAAATGTGTTTGTATATTTTTAGTATTTTTTGAATAAAAAGTGTTTATATATTCATTCCTATACAAAAACTAATCAAAACAAATAAATACCTAATAAATAGGAAAATGGTGAGAAAAATATTTTTCATATTTTTAATATCATAAGAAAAAATAGATAAGTCAAACCAAAAAAGAAAAAGTCAAAAAGTCATAAAAATAAGCAAAATGGGCTCAGGGGGTGTAAAAGTAGTAAAAGGGTACAAAAAGAAATATCACCCAGAACCAGGTCATCTTCAACCTCAGAACATCCTTTGTTCAAGCAAACACGCGTTTCCTATCTCCCAATTCCTGGACTTTTAAGCAAAACTTTCAACATGAAAAATGTAGAGCATGAGAAGACGAATCCAGGGATATAAATAACTTGACTTAACTCTCTAAGATGAGGGAGAATTTCTTCTCCCCCAATTCCTGACCTAGTTTTTCATCAATGTTCAGACTCAAAATTCTCTAAGCATACATAATATAAATGAAATCTAATCATATGGGCATGTTCAGGGCTATGATTGTGGCATGTTTCCTTCACAAACCTAAAGCTAACAATGCCTATACTGAGAGATAGAACTTCATGAATATACCTGTTCAGTTGGAATCGTGCCTTGCAATGGAGGAGCTTTCAGGGCAAGATGATGATTTGTACAGCTTCCTTGAAGTGTGAGGATGCTATTCCAAGCTTTACTTTGTCCTGAAACCTCTTGAATCGTGCTAGAGAACTTCAACTGCAAAACAAGAAAATGAAAATGGTGAAGTGGCCTGGGAGTGTTACAGGTCGTGTTTTAGGTTTTGGTTAGCTTCAAGGGATGCTATGGAATGTGTTTGATGAGTTTTTAGCAAGAAAGCATGGAAGTTTTGAGCTATGGGATTCAAACTGCAGGGATGCCCTGCTTTGAGAAGTTTGAAGGTGATTCTGGCTATGGGGAGGTATTGGGGATCTTAGGGTCGTGCTTCATCTTAGGATCAATGTTTAGAATGTGTTTGATAACTTCCTCTAAGCCCTGGTTTACTGATATGGAAGTTGGTATATGTTATGCTATCTTTCTTGAACTTTAAGCAAGCAATGGTCAAGTTGTGCTTCTAGCCTGTACAGGCCCCCATACTATGCTTCTAAACTTCCCCTTGATCAGTGTGATTAACCCATAAACTTGTGCCAAAGAGATTTCCTTTGTACCTTCTTGATTTGCTTTAGACATAAAGTGTAACTTTTGCAAAAATGGATATAATGCTTTTTCCAATTTGGGATTAATCCTTTAGGCAATGCTTGAACACATAGAACATGGTCTTGGCACAAGGGATTGGCATTAAATTTATGAGTGTAATTGAGATAAAAGACCTGTAATCAAGTTGTGCAAGCTGAGATTGAAATGCATAGTGTTATGAACATGTAACTTGGCCAATTCAAAAGTGAGTTTTTCCCATATTGCAAAATTCGATTCTCTCTAACCATGAGGTTGTTTGATGAGTTCTTGGACATTTTGGAAAGCTTGGAATGTGTAATACAATCCATCTTTGAAGTGCAAATTGAAATTCCAAGTGGAAGTGTATGGAAAATGGTCTTGAAGTTAGGTAAAAAACTTGCCTAAAATAGGTCAAATTTTCACTAAGTTAAGAATGGTTTGGTACCCTTGTTCCAAAAATTGTAACTTGAGATACAAGCTTCTTTTGGGAAAACTTTGTGAATAAAAGTTGTAGATTATGCAATAGGCTACAAATTTCATGTTTTGACTTTTGCTTGAATCCAAATGAATCTTGGTGAGAAAGTGGGGCAAATTTAGGAAAAAATTAGGGTTTTTCATAACTTAGAAAAATTCTAAGTTATGAAAAATCTTCATTTCAAACCCTAATTTGCATTTCTTGATTTCTTGATGGACAAGTTTCATGATTTGGCATGTTTTAATGAAAAATGAATCTTGACCCTTGATTTTGACCAAAAAGTCAAAGTTTGACTTTTCAGTATACAGTCAAAATTGATCAATTGACTGGGAAATTCAACTGTCAATCTTGTGTATTTGGGATCTTTTGAACTTGTTGAGCATGTCAAGATAATTCCATGGGGTCCTTGAGTCCATATGTGAGCTTGGTTTGCCATTGGCTAAGTCAAACAGTCAAAAATTTCCTTTGTGCAGTCAAAACCCTAAAAATGACCATTTTGCCCTTTTGATGATCTGATCAAATTTCTTGTGGAATTGTGATCCAAACTTGATAAAATGGTCCATGTGAGTTCATAATGTTGATGTGGGTCAATTTTCATGAGATTTGACTGTCAATTGGCCACAGTTGACTTTTTCCCCAATACAGTTGATTTTTAGGTCAACTGTCCAATTGACTGGGCAAAATTTGGAATCAAGACTTGAAACTTGGTATGGATAAACTTGGGAGTCCAACATGAAGTATGAAAGTCATCTTAGGCATTTTAGGTCAAAATATCTTTGTGCAATCACAAACCCTAATTTGGGTCAACAGTGCAAGGAGAAGTCTTGAGCAGAGGAAACCCTAACTGGATCTTGATCTTCAAGGGTCTTGTGATGAGAAAATGTTGAGGAAATGGGAGGGAAAATTTTGGGGTACAACAATTGCCCCTGTTCAATCTTCTTGAACCTGAAGAGTTAGATTGGCAAGTTTGCCTTTCGTGACTCGAGGGTAAAAGGAGATTGGACACTAGAGTGCCCGGAAATTTGCACTCGCATGTTAAAGTATCAGCAATGTGAGGTCGGGAATGGGCTTACAGATGCCATTTGGAGAGATGGTGGATAGGGAGATGGGCTTATAGATGCCATCTGGAGATGCGACAGAACCTTGTCGGAAATGGGCTTATAGATGCCATTTGGAAGTGTTGATCGCATAAGAGATTCCTTAGCGAGAACTTGTGTATTTGAGAAAGACAGATGTTTTCCTGGCTTGTTACAGGTGTTTGATCTTCAATCTACTCATGCAGATATGCCCTGGCTAGATACAGGTGTCGAATCTACGATCGGTTGCTCACAGATGTGCCCTGGCTGGATACAGGAATCGAATTCGGAAATAGTCGTCAACAGATATGCCCTGGCTGGATATAGGAATTGAATCTTCGAACTCTTCAGACGTGCCCTGGCTAGATACAGGAATCGAGTCTAGAAATATGGTCAACAGATATGCCCTGGCTGGATACAGGAGTCGAATCTGGAATTGTGATAGTTGATAGATATGCCCTGGCTGGATACAGGAGTCGAATCTTTGAACTCTTCAGACGTGCCCTGGCTAGATACAGGAATCGAGTCTGGAAACTGATTACTCACAGATGTGCCCTGGCTAGATACAGGAATCGAATATGGAATTGTGACAGTTGATAGATATGCCCTGGATGGATACAGGAGTCGAATCTTTGAACTCTTCAGACGTGCCCTGGCTAGATACAAGAATCGAGTCTGGAAACTGATTACTCACAGATGTGCCCTAGCTAGATACAGGAATCGAATCTGGAATTGTGACAGTTGAAGGTAGTTGTCTTTGGGACTGTCTTTTTCCCTGAAAAGGCAAAAACATAAGTTGTATGCAATGTCATGATGTATGATATGCATGATGTCATGATGTTCAACATGAGATAGTGTTGTATGCACTTTATCATGTAAGCAAGGTGTATGAAAATGTGAAATGTTTATGAATGTATTTTCGTCTTAGGAAAATAAATCCTTGACGACCGGCCGGGGAATTGCTCCGTGGAAGAGATACTTTGCTGAAGTTTTGATGAGAAGCCTGCTGAGGACTTCAATGATGGATTCCGCTGGGGATAATGATGATAAACTCCGTCGGGGATACCAAAGATAAACTCTGCTGGGGATTGAAAGAACTTTGCCGAGGGCGATCTTCCGTGGCAATTAGCTGAGGATAACCCAGTTATAAGCCCTTGTGAGGAATAACTTTGAATAAAGCTCGGGAGAGACGTCCGTATTCTGCAGGGGATAAGCTTCCGGAATCTACTGGAGATAAACTTTAAGACCTGCCGGGGATATGGATTCCACCTTCCTGGGGAAACTTTTAGAATTGCACTGGGGTATTGATATTCTGCCGGGGAATGTTGCTATCTTGTCTCGTTTTGTGGGGAGCTGAGATAACTTGGTCACATTCTTCAGTTAAATCTAACTGGGTACCTTGGCGGACAAAGCAACCAGACTGCATTAGACAACCTCACATTGCCCCTGTTTCTGATGTCACCTGTAATTAGTCTTTTGCTTCATATGCAAATATTTATGAATTAGCAATTTAATGTCAAATGCATATATCAAAAATGAACATTGGACGTTCTTCGCAAGACAAAACAGAGAAAAGGAAAAACAATGGCAATTTGTATAGAAAAGTGGATTCGTATTGATTTTGAATTTTTCCTGTGAATATGCGTTTTTGTACAAGAGGCTGACATCCTAGTAAGAGAATGCCGCCGAATAACATAGAATTTGCAATTTTGAAAAGGAAACAAAACAGCTATGTGAACAATCCCACTGGGTTCCAACTCTGCTATCGCCTTTATGTCTTCAAGCGTCTCATCACTTTGCTGATTGGTTGAAGATGAAGCTGTTTGATCGATGCCGAGATCTGAGCCAGATAGTTGATGCCGAATTCCGGATGCAAGGTGATCCCATGAGACATAATGTTACGCTTTATCCCTAACTTTTGCCTGGACCGCCCTTTCGGGTTTTCAGTCCACCGGGATACCCATTTTTTCCCAAGCCGCCTTTCCAGGTTTTCGACTTGCCGGGTGTACAGATTTTTTTTATTTCATCCCTTATTTTTGCCCGAACCCTTTTGGTTCGCCGGGAAGCCCTTATTTTTGCCTAGGTATGTCAACCTAGCATGTCTTTTATTCATGCGTAGTATCTTTTTACTATGTCTGCATTGGCGGGGTGAGGAAGGTCGTCACCATCCATGGTTGTTAGAATCATGGCTCCCCCTGAGAACACATGTTTAACCACAAATGGCCCTTCGTATGTAGGGGCCCATTTGCCCCGGGGATCACTTTGAGGAAGGATGATGCGCTTGATTACCAGGTCCCCTACTTGATACTCTTGTGGCCTGACTTTCTTATTGAATGCCATGATCATCCGTTTTTGGTACGTCTGACCATGACAGATAGCGGTGAGCCTCTTTTCGTCAATCAGGTTTAATTGATCAAGTCGAGTCTGGATCCAGTCATCTTCACTCAAGTCTGCATCCTTCATTATCCGGAGAGAGGGTATCTGGACTTCAATTGGCAAGACTGCCTCCATGCCATAGACCAAGGAGAAAGGAGTTGCCCCGGTTGACGTCCTTGTTGAGGTACGGTACCCATGAAGAGCGAACGGTAACATCTCGTGCCAATCTTTGTAGGTCACTGTCATCTTCTGCACAATTTTCTTGATATTCTTATTAGCTGCCTCTACAGCCCCATTCATCTTCGGCCGGAAAGGAGAAGAGTTATGGTGTTGTATTTTGAATTGCTCGCAGAGCTCAGTGATCATCTTGTTATTGAGATTGGTACCATTGTCCGTAATGATTCTTTCCGGGACGCCATACCGACAGATCAGGTTATGCCGGATGAAACGTGCCACGACGCTCTTGGTTACCGTTGCGTAGGAAGCTGCCTCAACCCACTTCGTGAAGTAATCGATCGCCACCAAGATGAAGCGATGCCCATTAGATGTCGTCGGTCGGATCTCACCGATCATATCAATGCCCCACATTGCAAAAGGCCAAGGTGCCGTCAGGATGTTAAGAGGAACCGGAGGGATGTGCACCTTGTCAGCATAGATCTGGCATTTGTGACAAGTTCGAGAGTGTTGGTAACAATCGGCTTCCATTGTGGACCAGAAATATCCTGCCCGAAGGATTTTCTTTGCCATGGTATGTCCACTGGAATGTGTTCCGAATGTACCTTCATGCAGTTCTATCATGATCTTCTCCTCTTCAGCCTTATCCACACAACGCAGTAGAGTTGAATCATGATTCCGTTTGTAGAGAATGTCGTTGCTGAGGAAGAATTTTGCCGCAAACCTCCTCATGAACTTCTTGTCATTGACAGATGCACCTTCAGGGTATTCCTGAGCTTCCAAGTACCTCTTCACCTCATGATACCAGGGTTTTTCAGTCACCTCTTTGGCCTCAAGATCGCAGTAGTATGCCGGTTCGTCCAACTTCCAGATAATGATCCGGGGAGCCTCATTGTCCCATTTAACTTTGAACATTGAAGACATCGTAGCTAGTGCGTCCGCTAGCTGATTCTCCTCTCTTGGGAAGTGCTCAAAAGTTATCTCTTCAAAGTGGGGAAGCAAAGTCAGCACATACTCCTTGTAAGGAATAAGATTTGGGTGTTTCGTATCCCACTCGCCTTTGATCTGATTGATCACGAGAGCGGAATCTCCGAAGACACTTAGAAACTTGATCCTTAAGTCGATTGCAGCTTGCAGACCCATGATACATGCCTCATATTCTGCCATGTTGTTGGTGCAATTGAAACACAATCGGGCGGTGAGTGGAGTATGAGTTCCTTTGGGAGATATGATTACAGCGCCGACGCGGTTACCCAAAGCATTGGAGGCTCCGTCAAAATGCATAGACCATTGGGATCCTTCCTCGGGTCCTTCATCCGGTCCAGGTACTTCACATTCAGTTACCACCATGATATCTTCGTCCGGAAAATCAAAGTTCAATGATTGGTAATCGTCCACAGGTTGGTGTGCCAAATGATCTGCCAGTACACTTCCTTTAATTGCTTTCTGAGTTGTATACTGGATATCATATTCTGTCAAGATCATTTGCCATCTTGCTATTCTTCCAGACAGAGCAGGCTTTTCGAATATGTACTTGATGGGATCCATCTTTGAAATCAAAAGAGTAGTGTGAGTCAGCATATACTGTCTCAGTCGGCGAGCAGCCCATACCAGAGCGCAGCAAGTTTTCTCGAGCAGTGAGTAACGAGACTCACAGTCGGTAAACTTTTTGCTCAGGTAATAAATAGCGTGCTCTTTTCGGCCAGACTCGTCATGCTGCCCCAGCACACACCCCATTGAATTGGCAAGTACAGTCAAGTATAGTATCAGAGGTCTCCCTTCCACTGGTGGCATAAGAATAGGTGGCTCTTGGAGATATTCCTTTATCTTTTCAAAGGTAGCCTGACATTCATCGTTCCAGCGTACTACTTGATCTTTCTTTAGTAATTTGAAGATTGGCTCACAAGTAGCAGTCAGATATGAGATGAATCAGGCAATGTAATTCAGTCGTCCCAGGAAGCCTCTGACTTCTTTCTCTGTCTTTGGAGTCGGCATCTCTTGTATGGCTTTTACCTTGGAAGGGTCCACCTGAATAACTTTATCACTTACAATGAAACCTAGCAATTTTCCGGACCTCACCCCAAAGGTGCATTTGTTGGGATTCAACCTCAGCTTGTATAACTTTAGTCGGTCAAACAGCTTCCTCAGATGATCAAGGTGCTCCTCCTCAGTTTGAGACCTTGCAATCATGTCATCAACGTATACCTCAATCTCATGATGGATCATATCATGAAATAAAGCAACCATGGCACGTTGGTAGGTTGCCCCAGCATTTTTCAACCCGAACGGCATGACCTTGTAGCAGAAGGTGCCCCACTGAGTCACAAAGGTAGTCTTTTCCATATCTTCCGGAGCCATCTTGATCTGATTATACCCTGAAAAACCATCCATGAAGGAGAACACCTTGTGTTGAGCAGTATTGTCAACAAGGACGTCGATGTGAGGTAGAGGGAAATCATCCTTGGGACTGGCCCTGTTCAAATCCCTGTAGTCGACACACATTCTGACTTTACCGTCCTTCTTCGGCACTGGCACCACGTTGGGAACCCATTGAGGATAAGAAGTTACTGCTAGAAAACCGGCATCGAATTGCTTCATAACCTCAGCCTTGATCTTTTCGGACATCTCTGGATGCATGCGGCGGACCTTTTGCTTTACTGGAGGGCAGTCTTCCTTGGTTGGCAGGTGGTGAACTACAATGTCGGCATCCAAACCAGGCATGTCCTCGTAGGACCAAGCAAATATCTCCATGTAATCATGTAGCATATGGATCAATCGTTGCTTCACGCTGAGCTCTAGATTGGCACCAATCTTGACCTCTTTTCTATCTGTCTCAATACCCAGGTTCACTGTTTCCACCGGCTCTTCATGCGGCTGAATGGCCCTCTCTTCCTGGAGTAGCAGTCTTGCGAGTTCGCCAGGCACTTCGCAATCATCTTCACCTTCGTCCTCGGCCAAGTTGATCGGATTCTCGAAGTCATAACTGGTGGTAGCAGAGCTGTTACCAGTGAGATCCAGAGTGGATTGAAACCTGTATGAGTGAGTGTGTGTAAATATAGCTGTTTTGCAATATATAGCACAGAAAGAAAAAAGAGCGCAAGATTTGAAATGCAACAAACGTCCAATGTTTTGATTGATGATATATGGAAATGTCATACAAAAAGCTCTCACAAATGGAGCTACGATGCCCCGGGTAGGACACCGAGCCAATAAAGTTTTAACATATTGTTTGTTACAAATTGAAAATCAAAAGAGTTAATTACTGCGTGACAAATGTGATAGGTGTAAAATCCTTTGCCGTCCAGTTGCTTGGTTCGTTGCTGGTAGTTGGATAGATCCAACTGTCAAACTCTGCTTCCTCTACGTCCTCCTCGATAGCATTCACCCTCGGGTTGGAGATAGACACCGGAGCCTTTCTGATCTTGTCCTTGTGCACTGCCCTCTGAGCCTCTGCAGTGAAGCCCATCCCAAATTTGTCATTCTTTTGAGTGAAGTCAGGAAGCTGACCCCAGTTTGCGCATTTGCCTTTCTTGATTACAGCCCGGGCATCCTTCAAGGATGCCATCTTCAATGGAAAGTCTTCTTCAACCACTGTTTCAGCTGATGCCAAAGTTGGAGGTACTTCCTCAAAATGCTGAAAGGGGGTTTCAATAAACTCCCCGTCCATCTCGATATACCGGAATGAATTCAAGTGGCTAACCATGTACTCCTCCTCACCCTGCACAGTAACAATCTTCCCTTTGACAGGGTATTTGAGCTTTTGGTGTAGAGTGGATGTTACTGCCCCAGCCTTGTGAATCCAGGGTCAACCCAACAAGCAGGAGTAAGATGGACGAATATCCATTACATAGAACGTTGAGTCGAAGACTTGGGAACCCACACGAATAGGAATGTCTACTTCACCGTGCACCATCCTCTTAGAACCGTCGAAGGCTCTAACAATGATGTTACTAGGTTTCAATTCCAGGCCCTCACAATCCAAGCGATCCAATGCCTTCTTGGGCAAAACATTCAGGGAAGAACCGGTATCCACCAACACGTGTGCGAGAGTAGTGCCCCTGCACTCTATGGAAACATGCAGGGCATCATTGTGATTTTTCCCTTTGGCGGTGAGGTCGGCATCCGAGAACCCTAAACCATTATCAGCTGTCAAATTAGCCACACAGTCAGTGAATTGGTCCGCGGAGGTCTCTTGCGGCACATGGGCCTTTTTCAGAAATGAAATCAGGGCTTTTGCATGGGTCTCTGAGCATAGCAGCAATGATAGCATAGAGATTTTGGAGGGGGTATGCCCCAACTGTTAAACAACATTAAAGTCACTCTTTTTGATGATTTTAAGGATTTCCTCCATTTCTTGTTGGGAGGCTTCCACAACAGTCTTTTTTGGTGCCTCCGTCCTGGCAGGAAAATCGGTAATAACTTCTTTGCCCCGAGTATCAGAGGACTCAGCGGCAGTAGTAGACACAGGAACTTGAATTGGAACATGCACACTTGCGGGTGTGATGGTGATGGGTTTTCGGATAACTGGCGGTGCAATGTCATGCGAGAAGAGTCTGCCACTGCGGGTAATCTTGGTGGGACCGGTGATGTTACCGATACTGGTACTGGTGTTGAACTCCTGCTTCACTCCAAGCACATACACGTCGGCCCCATAATGCCATGGGACAGCTTTATCAGACTCATAGGGGAGAGGCCCCAGAACAGTAATAGTAATGGGTGCAACAAACATAATTTGGACTGGCTTCCTCGGGGGAGCTTTGGTAGGATTGTAAATTGTGACAACAGATACTTCTTCAGCGGAAACAAATGGAACAACAGTTTTCTTGAACATAATTTCTTTGCTATCCATCAGGCTTTGGATACCTGATTTCAGCAGTGGACAACCGGTAGGGATAAAATCACACCGGAGGCAACCCTCGCCACAACCCGGAAATAAACCGGCTAGTAGTAAGTTCCTCTTAACAGTCAATAGAGGGGTAGCAACATCATTCACCGAAACAGCATACAAATCTTCCTCAATGGCATTTACTCTATGCTGGGGCATAGGAGCAGTTACAACGTTTGGTCTCTCAGGCGCTTCAAACTGATTTTCCTTCGCGTCGATAAGGTCTTGCACCTTATTTCTCAAGGCCCAGCAATCATCAGTAGTATGCCTGGGGCTATCGGAATGATAAGCACAACGGGCATTTGGGTTATACTTAGGAGATGCAGTATTCACGACCTTTGGCGCTTCTTTGATGGTCACCAAGTTGGTAGATAACAGTTGCGGTAAGATTTGTGACAAGGTCATACTCAGCCGAGTATACTGCCTCTTGGGCCTTTCACCTCTTTGTTGATTGTACTGCTGAGGAGCAGCAACAGGTTTTGAAATGACCAAAGCATTGACGGCTTGGCGACTTTCTGGCTTAACTTGTCTTCTAGGACCATAGACGACACTTGCTTCTTTCTTGAAAGGCCTCTTCTCAGTACTTGGGGAGGCAGATTTTTGTATCTTTCCTGACCTGATGCCAGCTTCAATTCTTTCTCCCGTCAGAATCAAATCCGTAAACCCAACAGAGGAGTTACCAACCAAATGATTGAAAAATGGACCAGACAAAGTCCCTAGAAACATTCAACCAGCTCATGATCAGTCAATGGAGGCTGCACCCTGCCAGCCAAATCTCTCCATTTTTGTGCATATTCTTTGAACCCTTCGCCCGTTCCTAGAGACATACCCTGAAGTTGGGTACGCGTAGGAGCGAGATCAGAATTGTATTGATATTGTCTGTAGAATGCGGTTGCCAAATCTTCCCAGTGTCGGATGCTAGTTCCATCTAGTTGGTAGAACCATTCAAGCTGTGACCCCGAAAGGCTATCTTGGAAGAAGTGAATCCAAAGGTTCTTATCTGCCGTGTAAGGTTGAATCTTCCTTACGTACGACCTTAGATGCAGCTTTGGACAGGAAGCCCCGTCGTATTTGGCAAAGGCAGGCGCCTTAAACTTGTGTGGGATTACGTGCTTGCTCACTGGATGAGTCTGGATTCATGATGACTGTTCAAAATAAACAGCGAAGGAGATTAAGCAACCTGTGAAATAGGGTACCTGCTATGCATATGGTGCAATGAGATGCGTATGTTTTATGTTTTCAAAGACAAACAAGATTCAACTTTGTAGACAAAAGGGAAACACACTTCATTAGATTCAAATTTTAAATTGTTCAACAACTTGCCCTTAGGCATTACAGGAATGAAAAATACTGAAAAGGAAATAAAAGCTGTAAAAGGAAATATCCAAAGCCCATCAGTGCTCCCATGGCCTCCTCTTCTCAGTGCAGATGTAGTTATTCAGGACCCGCTCTTCCTCCAATTGCTTAGTCAGCCTCTGGATCTTCCGTTCCTGCTCGTTGAACTTTTCCCGATAGAAATCCCGTTCTTCCTTTAGCTGCGCCCAAGATCTCTTCATTGTGTCAAAATCAGTGGGTATCTAAGGAGGGAGGACAGTTGGAGGAACCCCATCTTCATCAGGAGATTCAAGAATGATAGGTCTGACAGCTTCGTACGGCATACCTAACTTCTGAGCACGGATGCGGACCCATTTGCAATAGGGTTCCATTGGTAGAGAGGTCTTTGGTCCCAACTCATGTGGGTCAGCTTTGTGAATTCTGTCCCAAGCCTTAATGAATCCATGGCGTAGTTTGTCACTGTCTACCTGAAACTCAAAATGGAAGTGAGGAACCAACATTTCATGAGGCCCAACTCTTCTGGCTCTTCCAAACTGGCGGAGAGCTAAACATGGATTATAAGAGATCCCTCCTTGGATACCAATCAATGGAACATTAGGGTATTCTCCGCAACGATCAATAACAGCTACCTCATCCAAACCTCTGAGAGTCCAAGTGATGTCATTATCAGTGAGAGACATTAGCCTACGAGCCCAACCCTTTCCTTCTTCATTCTTCAGCACGAACTTAGGAAGGTGCGAAATAAACCACCTCACTAGCAAAGGAGCACAACACCTAGGAGTTCCCCATTTTCGGGCAGTACGAGCATAGAGTTGTTGCAGGATATCACCTAAAAGAGTGGGTACAGGGTTCCGAGACATGAAGATCCTTATGGCATAGATACTGATAAAGGTGTCAGGATTGGGAAACAGTACCAGACCATAGATTAAAAGAGCCAGAATGTCTTCGTACGCCTTGAAGTCCAAGTCATTCCAGAAATCATTAGCCTTGCCAACCAGAAATTTGACCAAAAAGCCCTTAACTCCACTTCTAGTTTCCCAGTTAGCCAATACCTCTTCTTTGGTCAAGGGGAGAATTGCAGCAATCTCTTCAGGCCTAGGAGTCTTTTCCAAACCAGTGAATGGAGTTTGCTCCAAGACAGGGATACCAAGCAAATAGGAGAATTCTTCCAGGGTAGGGACCAGCTGGAAGTCTTGAAAGGTGAAGCAATGATACAGGGGGTCATAAAACTGGGTCAGAACACTTATCAGTTGTTGGTCCCATTTTGCAGTGATCAAGCCAAGGAGAGAACCATGCCTGTTGATGAAGGAAGAAGTGTTTGGAATCCTACCAACCAAATCCTTGAGCAAAGTTGGTGGTTGAACAAAGTTGAGCCGGACAGTATTCCTACGCACGAGCATCATGATGTCCTACAAAACAGAGCAAAGATGAAACTTTTTTGTCTTTGAAATGGGTTAGTCCTTTATACAGGATGCATGCAATGGTATGATGGCATGATGCTATGATGAAGCACACCACAAGTATTCACACAGGCAAGCATGATAAGGCATACAAGTCACACAAGACAACCCTTAGGTTTCAGGCCAGCATGAAGTTTAGGTATTACCCTCTTTTGGTTTCGTTGGTTAAAACCTGTCCTATCAAAAGTAACCGGGTTCTAGAGGATCTCAAATCATTGACTACCCTCAATCGGTCATAACTCCAACATCGCAATCTTTTCTTGCGGCCAGAACCATCGCGAGAGTTTAGCCTCAATGAGTGTAGCATACTGCTACTGTTCTAATGGCCAAGTTTGGTTAATTTAGGGTTCTAAGGTTGGTTGGTGTTTAATGACTCCTTAGAAGACCTATATTCTCCTCATTGCAACACAAGGGATATAGGCACAGACCAAGGTGCCACACCAACGTAGCCACTACTTCACCCATGTCGATCTATGCCAGACAGGTCCATCACAGATTATGCTACCTAAAAAGGGTATTCCCCAGATCCGGGTTAGGATCTATGAAACTCCGATGCAAAACCCACAAATATAAAACCAAACAAGGCAAACAATTGAAAACAAAGGTGATCTAAGCCCTAAGGTTACTCCACTTTTAAATTTATCCCCAGCAGAGTCGCCAGTTCTGTGATACGGTGGGAGAACTGACTATGGTTTTGCGTTTGTTTTCGCAAATGTTTCGGTTGAGCAAGAGTCGCCACCGACTTTTTATTTTATCCTAAGGAAAGGTTTAAAAAGCACAGCAAAAACCTTTGAGATGTTTTCTTGGGTTCGGGGAGTAGATTATAGAAAGGGAAGGTATTAGCACCCTTTCTATCCATGGTTATCCATGGGCTCTTAGTTACTTGCTTAGATCAACTTGCATTTTATTTTCAATTGTTTGAAATGGTGCTTTGTGTGTGTGGGTTTGAAAATGTTTTGAAAAGAAGCCAATGTGGTGGCAACCTTTGTAATGATCCATGTTGGGATGTATACAAAGATATATGTCTTTTGAAAAGTTTTTTTTTCAATGTTTTTGAAAGTTGTTTTGAAAATGTGTTGTCATGTGTATTTTGAAAAAATAGGCAAGTGTTTTTGTTTTGCAAGTTGGCAAGTAACCAAGAGCTATCTACCCTAAATTTCTCAAAGATTTTTGCTATGTTTTAACCCTTTTAACAATTTTGTTCCACCATTGTATTTGGTGGACAATCTTGTGTTAGGATGTGAACGGGACAGGCGCGGGTCATCGTTTAGACCATGATTGCAATGGTGCCAAGTATCTTTGGGCAATTTTTCCTTTAAGGGACTGGATCATCTTTTAGGCAACTTTTGAAAGCGTCATCGAGGGACTATGATCATTTGATTGTTGTTTGTTTTGCCCAAAGAGACCTAACATGCAATATGGCCCAATTTTGAAAGGCAACAAGTGGAATACCCTAGGGGGTGCAAGTGTGATTTGTGTGTCCATTTTCATGCTTGTTTATCTTGAAATTAGGTCAAACTATTTTCGTTGTTTTTTCGCATACAAACCCTAATTCTAACATGGTATAATTAGAAAGCAATAAAGTGCGAAAAATAAATTTACTAAGCTATTACAACACAATATATGGGAAGGGGGGGTACAAATGTTCAAATGGGGATTTTTGACAAGGAATTTAAACCTAAACTATTACATCAATATTGAATTATTTACAAGATATTTAATTACACAAATTAAATAAAATAAGAATAAATATGCAAGATGCAAAAATGGTTTTTGTATATATGAAAAAAAAGTATATATGTCAAAATAAACAAAAAGAAAAGTATTATTTTTGGAGCTTTTTCATGTTTAGGGCTAAACCCTAATTTTATTAAATGAAATGTATTATTTATTTATTATGTGTAATATTTATTTATTATATACAAAAATAAAATAAAAATGAAGTATATTTGTCAAAAGATATTTTTATATTAAATATTAATAAGGAAAATAAAAGTGTGTATATTTAGTAATTTAACCTAAATATATTAATATCTATATAAATATTTGTATTATTTACTAATATGTATTATATATGCAAATTAATAATATTTAATATTTAATAAAAAAAAATTATTTTCTATATAAAATATTTTCAGAAGATAAAACAAAATAAAAATGAAAATAAAAATGTGTTTGTATATTTTTAGTATTTTTTGAATAAAAAGTGTTTATATATTCATTCCTATACAAAAACTAATCTAAACAAATAAATACCTAATAAATAGGAAAATGGTGAGAAAAATATTTTTCATATTTTTAATATCATAAGAAAAAATAGATAAGTCAAACCAAAAAAGAAAAAGTCAAAAAGTCATAAAAATAAGTAAAATGGACTCAGGGGGTGTAAAAGTAGTAAAAGGGTACAAAAAGAAATGTCAAACAGGCCCAGCCCAGAACCAGGTCATCTTCAACCTCAGAACATCCTTTGTTCAAGCAAACACGCGTTTCCTATCTCCCAATTCCTTGACTTTTAAGCAAAACTTTCAACATGAAAAATGTAGAGCATGAGAAGACGAATCCAGGGATATAAAGAACTTGACTTAACTCTCTAAGATGAGGGAGAATTTCTTCTCCCCCAATTCCTGACCTAGTTTTTCATCAATGTTCAGACTCAAAATTCTCTAAGCATACATAATATAAATGAAATCTAATCATATGGGCATGTTCAGGGCTATGATTGTGGCATGTTTCCTTCATAAACCTAAAGCTAACAATGCCTATACTGAGAGATAGAACTTCATGAATATACCTGTTCAGTTGGAATCGTGCCTTGCAATGGAGGAGCTTTTAGGGCAAGATGATGATTTGTACAACTTCCTTGAAGTGTGAGGATGTTATTCCAAGCTTTACTTTGTCCTGAAACCTCTTGAATCGTGCTAGAGAACTTCAACTGCAAAACAAGAAAATGAAAATGGTGAAGTGGCCTGGGAGTGTTACAGGTCGTGTTTTAGGTTTTGGTTAGCTTCAAGGGATGCTATGGAATGTGTTTGATGAGTTTTTAGCAAGAAAGCATGGAAGTTTTGAGCTATGGGATTCAAACTGCAGGGATGCCCTGCTTTGAGCAGTTTGAAGGTGATTCTGGCAATGGGGAGGTATTGGGGATCTTAGGGTCGTGCTTCAGCTTAGGATCAATGTTTAGAATGTGTTTGATAACTTCCTCTAAGCCCTGGTTTACTGATATGGAAGTTGGTATATGTTATGCTATCTTTCTTGAACTTTAAGCAAGCAATGGTCAAGTTGTGCTTCTAGCCTGTACAGGCCCCCATACTATGCTGCTAAACTTCCCTTTGATCAGTGTGATTAACCCATAAACTTGTGCTAAAGAGATTTCCTTTGTACCTTCTTGATTTGCTTTAGACATAAAGTGTAACTTTTGCAAAAATGGATATAATGCTTTTTCCAATTTGGGATTAATCCTTTAGGCAATGCTTGAACACATAGAACATGTTCTTGGCACAAGGGATTGGCATTAAATTTATGATTGTAATTGAGATAAAAGACCTGTAATCAATTTGTGCAAGCTGAGATTGAAATGCATAGTGTTATGAACATGTAACTTGGCCAATTCAAAAGTGAGTTTTTCCCATATTGCAAAATTCGATTCTCTCTAACCATGAGGTTGTTTGATGAGTTCTTGGAAATTTTGGAAAGCTTGGAATGTGTAATAAAATCCATCTTTGAAGTGAAAATTGAAATTCCAAGTGGAAGTGTATGGAAAATGGTCTTGAAGTTAGGTAAAAAACTTGCCTAAAATAGGTCAAATTTTCACTAAGTTAAGAATGGTTTGGTACCCTTGTTCCAAAAATTGTAACTTGAGATACAAGCTTCTTTTGGGAAAACTTTGTGAATCAAAGTTGTAGATTATGCAATAGGCTACAACTTTCATGTTTTGACTTTTTCTTGAATCCAAATGAATCTTGGTGAGAAAGTGGGGCAAAGATAGGAAAAAATTAGGGTTTTTCATAACTTAGAAAAATTCTAAGTTATGAAAAATCTTCATTTCAAACCCTAATTTGCATTTCTTGATTTCTTGATGGACAAGTTTCATGATTTGGCATGTTTTAATGAAAAATGAATCTTGACCCTTGATTTTGACCAAAAAGTCAAAGTTTGACTTTTCAGTATACAGTCAAAATTGATCAATTGACTGGGAAATTCAACTGTCAATCTTGTGTATTTGGGATCTTTTGAACTTGTTGAGCATGTCAAGATAATTCCATGGGGTCCTTGAGTCCATATGTGAGCTTGGTTTGCCATTGGCTAAGTCAAACAGTCAAAAATTTCCTTTGTGCAGTCAAAACCCTAAAAATGACCATTTTGCCCTTTTGATGATCTGATCAAATTTCTTGTGGAATTGTGATCCAAACTTGATCAAATGGTCCATGTGAGTTCATAATGTTGATGTGGGTCAATTTTCATGAGATTTGACTGTCAATTGGCCACAGTTGACTTTTTCCCCAATACAGTTGATTTCTAGGTCAACTGTCCAATTGACTGGGCAAAATTTGGAATCAAGACTTGAAACTTGGTATGGATAAACTTGGGAGTCAAACATGAAGTATGAAAGTCATCTTAGGCATTTTAGGTCAAAATATCTTTGTGCAATCACAAACCCTAATTTGGGTCAACAGTGCAAGGAGAAGTCATGAGCAGAGGAAACCCTAACTGGATCTTGATCTTCAAGGGTCTTGTGATGAGAAAATGTTGAGGAAATGGGAGGGAAAATTTTGGGGTACAACACCTATGCTTTTTCACCTTTCCTTTTTGGATAAAAGAAAAGTCGGTCACGACTCTTGCTAAACCGCAACATTTGTGACCACAAACACAAAACCTCAAGTCAGTTCTCCCTTCGTATCACAAAACTGGAGACTCTGCTGGGGAAATCATTCTAAAAGTGGGGTTAACTTAGGGATATATCACATTTATTTGCTTACATTTGTTTGACTTGTGTGCTTTACGTTATGGCTCTTTGTTTGGGTTTGAATCCTCTACCCGGATTTAGGATACATTATAGGTAAGTAGCAATACATTGTGGAAACTGTACGGGGTATACTGACATGGTCTAAGCAATAGCTACGTTAGTGCAACATATTTGTGGGTACCAGTAGCCTTTGAGTTAATCAAAGAGAATACGGGGCCACTGAGTGATGTCATGAAGCATTAATTAACTTCTAGAACCTTACTTGACCAACTTGGCCTTTAGGATGTAGTGAGATGACCGGCTTTGGTGCAGTCCGAAGTTGGTAGATACTCGATACTACACTCATTGAGGGTTGGTTTCTTGGGATATTTCGGTCACCATTAAAGAGGCTTGAGCTGAAACAATAACCAAGGAAACAATCCGGTGATATTTAGCTCCTTAGAACCCGGTTACTACTACTAGGACAGGTTTAAGCCAACTAAACTTCAAGAGGAAATTTACCTATAAAACCCCATGCAAGCCTAAACTAAGAACTTTTTTGCCTTGTTTTTATATGAATACTTGTACATAACATCATGAACATCATGAAAATCGCATAACATCCACTAACCATTTCAAGGATTTTGAGATTCATCTTTGTTCTTGTTTTATAGGATATGGATTCACTTCGCAGGAAAACTATTCAAGTCAACCTTGTGAAAATTCCTCCACAACTTAAGGATCTAGCTTCAAGGATCCCATAGAACTCTCCATTCACCGAGAGACATGGTCGTCTACTCAACTTGGTCACCTCCAACACAGATGAGGATATGGTGAAGGTGCTCTTTCAGTTCTTTGATCCTTTGCACCATTGCTTCACATTTCCCGAATATCAACTTGTGCCTACTTTGGAAGAATTCTCCTAACTCTTGAGAATTCCCATTCTCAATCAACTACCTTTCAACGGTATGGAAAGAGACCCAAAGCCAGAAGAGATTGATCGAGTTCTACACTTGCACTCATCTGATGTCACAACTCATTGGGAAACTAGGAGTGGTGTCAAAGGCTTCTTAGCAAAGTTCCAATTTGAGAAAGCCCAAACTGTTGGAATTCCCTAGACTTGCAAGCCTTCGAGGAAATTGTGGCTCTCCTCATTTATGGGATGGTTTTGTTTCCAAACCCTGACCAACTCATAGATGTGAACACCGTCAAAATCTTCATGTCACGCAACCTGGTGCCTACATTGCTAGGGGATATCCTACACTCTTTTCACACTCGCACAATGAGGAAAAGTGGTGACCTTATGTGTTTCACTCCTCTCTTGGCAAGATGGTTTATTTCTCATCTTCCCTAATCAGTCTTAAAGAATGAACAAGGTTCAAGTTGGTCACAAAGGTTAATAACGCTCAAACATTCAGACATTCATTGGTGCTCCCGATCCAAAGAGAATGTTATCATTGTTGACCGTTGTGGAGAATTCCATAATGTCCCTCTACTTGGCATTAGGGGAGGCATCACCTATAACCCTTGTTTAGCCTTGAGACAGTTTGGTTACGCCCAAAGGGATGACCCGTACGAGATGCTGATTCAGGGTTTGGTATTCGACTACGACAACGACGATCAAGGTCTTTGCCAGAAATTTATCCTAGCTTGGAGGATACCAAACAAGGTGGATAGTAAGACTTTGGGGCATAAGAATTCCATCCCTCTTTAGTCTTACCTCAAATGGGTATGAACCCTTGCTCAAAGTCTTATGATCGTTGAGCCTGTCAAGGAGGGAGATGTTCCATACACTATCCTACATCCTGACATGCCCACATCTCTTGAAGACCTACAAAGGGATTGTATACAACTCAAAGGAGAGCGAGATACTTTCGAAGCCCAATTCTACGTAAGTGAGAAGAAGGTTTTGGAACTCACTAGGCTACTTCATGAGGAGCAGACTCTAAATTCCTACATTGCACCGAAGAGGATGCGCACTATCTTTTTATATTAAAGTTTTGCATTATTTTGTCCAAAGGGCATTGATGTACTCAAACTTTATCTTATTAATATAATGTGTGTTCCTTTTTGTCTAAAACAAACTTGAATCTTCGAAATCCATGAAAACATTGCATATGCACATATCATTCATCATAACATAAACAGGTCTTTTGCAAAAAATTTCCTCATCTCTCTACTGTTTATTTCAGTAAGATGGATCTCGAACAGACAGTGAAAGATCTCCAAACTCAGAACACGCAGTTTTAACAGTTGCTCATGACCCTGGCCAAGGGGCAAGAAGAATTGAAGACTTTGTTAGCTGAAGAGAGGAAAAAGAAAACAAAGAAGGCAAATGGAGTCTTGAACATGGGCAGAAGATTTCATGAGCAGACGAGAAGGACTTTAAACTTTGCAACCACATCCGGAGAAAAAGACAATCAGGAAGGGAAGGGTAAGGAAATAGTGGTCCCGTCAGAATTAGAAGAAGAAGAGGAAGAATAGGAAGACTACTCTGAAGAACAGTAACCTCCATCTGATGACAAGTACAGACATCTTGAAGAGACGTTGAGCGTGATGGAAGTACAAAAGGTGCCAGGCTTAGACTTTGAGGAATTGGGACTAGTGTCGGGGATTATGATTAATCTGAAATTCAAAGCGCCTACATTTGCCAAATATAATGGAGTGTCATGCACTAAGATGCATCTCCGGTCATATGTGAGAAAAATCCAACCCCATACCTCCAATAACGACTTATGGGTGCACTTTTTCCAGAACAGTCTGTCTGGAACACAACTCGACTGGTTTTACCAAGTAGAAAGAGCCAACGTCCACAACTGGGAAGATCTCTCTGCAGCTTTCTACAAGCAATATCAGTACAATTCCGATTTGGCGCCTACCCGTACTCAACTCTAGAGTATGGCCATGGCTTCCAATGATGGTTTCAAGGATTACGCCCAAAGATGGAGAGATTTGGCTGCAAGAGTTCAACCCCCTCTGTCTGAAAGGGAATTGGTAGACATGTTCTTAGGCACTTTGTCTGGTCCCTTTTTCAACCATTTGATCCGAAGCTCATCTGCAGGCTTTACTGAACTAATATTAACCGGAGAGAGGGTGGAAGCCGGTATAAAAAGTGGAAAGATTCAGAAGGATTCATTTTCTTCTACAGTTGTAAGGAAGCCTTTTGTTGTGAAGAAAGAGGTAGCTGCTATATATCCGCAAAGAAACCGAGAGAGGGCCGAACGTCGACCAATGGTGGGGGCTGTTGTGATTCCAAAGCCTACGACTGATCAACAAAGAAATAATCACCCAAGGATGGAAAGGCCAGTCAGGCAATTCACCAGAATTAACATGACTCCGTCTCAAGTATTACCGCATCTTCTGAGATCCAACTTGGCAACCTTGAAAGAAGCTCCGAAAAACCCCAATACAACATCTCCTTATTATCACCCCAATGCCCGTTGCGCATATCACTCTGAAAGTCCTGGTCACGATACTAATAACTGTTGGACCTTAAAGAACAAAATACAAGACCTCATTGAAGCAAAAGAAATTGAGTTTGATGCGCTCGAGAAGCCAAATATCATTTCTCCTCCTATGCCCAGACATGGTCACCATACCAATGCTATTGAAGAAGATTTGTTTGTTTCCACAGTTGATAAACTCATGACTCCACTTCCTACCATTAAAATAAATTTGTTGGAAGTCGGTGTGTTCCCGGGCTGTAATGAAGTTTGCCATCTCTACTTATCCTTACCAACTGATTTCCCTTTGTTGAAAGCAGGCATTCAGCGCCTGATAGAAAACAAAGAGATTCGATTTGAAAGTACTCCTGTTTCACCTATTCCTGTTGAAGATGTTTCAATCATTACCATTTCCGCCAATTTTTCCAGGGTCTCCACCAAAAGACCCGTTATAATTACATCGGTTCCGAAAGTAGTTCCTCTAATAATCATAATGCCTGGGCCAGTCCCATATGAATCAGACAAAATCGTGCTATGGAATTACAGAGGGGACATTTACTACCATGGCATCAAACAAGACCGGTCGGTCGCCGAGAAATAAACTCCGAAGAAGAAGATTCTGACATCAGCAATATTGCTAGAACTAGTAAAATTACCCGAAGCAGTAGGATCTTTTCTCTAGAAATTGCTCCCCCAAAATCAGTTCCTAGACCCGTGATCATCCATGTGGCTACTCCAAAGGTTACTTCCGTACCCATAATCATCTCTGCAAGTGCTCCTATTGAAAAAGACGTTACAACCCCTGTTGTCATTCCTACCAACACTCCTGCTGTTGAAACTCGAGGAAAAAATATTTTGGTCGAGCCTGTCCGGATGAAGGCCCAACTATTAACTGTCCCTGAGACATCTAAGAAAGAAATAGAGGAGATCCTAAAAATTATAAAGAAGAGCGACTATGATGTAGTCGAACAATTAGGGAAAACTCCCTCCAAGATCTCCATGCTGGCATTACTACTGTGTTCTGAAGCTCATGCGAAAGCCTTGGTGAAGTTCTTAAAAACAGCCCACGTGCCTCAAGAGACGTCTGCTAATCAATTTCAAGACTGCATGGCCAACTTAACAGCAGATAATTGCATAGGCTTCTCGGATGCTGATCTGACACCGAGGGGAATAAAGCACAATGAGGCGTTGCACGTCTCAGTGGAGTGTATGGGCATAACTCTGGCCCATGTCTTGGTGGACACTGGCTCATCCTTGAATGTATTACCGAAAAAAGCTCTTGACAGACTTGACTGCAAAGGGCTGACATTAAAGCCAAGAAACATAGTAGTAAGGGCATTTGATGGCTTGAAGAGAATGGTGCACGGGGAAGTGGATATCCCCATAGAGGCTGGGACTCAAACTTTCAATTCAACCTTATATGTAATGGACATCCTCCCTTCATACTCTTGCCTGCTAGGTCGGCCATGGATCCACAAGGCTGGCGCCGTCACCTCTACATTGGACCAGATGCTGAAGTATCCAGTTCAAGGAAAGATTATCACTGTCCATGGAGAGGAAGAGTACATGATCAGTCATCTAAATTCCTTTAGATATGTGGAATTGGAAGGATAATTCATTGAAACTCCATTTTAACACTTCGAAGAGGTCCCCCAAGAGGTAGCAGTGACCAAGACCGTGTTCCAGATTCCCAAGATCACAAGACCTCCACTATGGATGTCATCTCTGAAGGACGCCAAAGAAGTGGTAGAGGAAGGTGGATGCTGATCAGGATTATACTTAGGTATCCAATGATTCGGACTGCAAGTGCACAGTCTTATCGTGTAGTTTTAAAAGATATCGAACCACAGAGACTGATGTATCGATCTACCGTCTTCTATTGTTACTTCGCAAATCTAAATCTAATGAATGTTTGATTAGGTTGTAGGGAAAACTAAATACTAAATTAAGTTGGATTTTTAATAATCAATGAGCGTAACTACCAATATGCAATAGTCAAACATCGGGAACTAGCAACCGGTTGGGTGTCTTTATATTTTCAAAACAACTTTCAGTAAAACTTATTTAGTTTAAAAACCCTCGTCTCACACTGTCGTTTTGTTGATCTAGGCTATGCAGTTAAGTCCTAACGTACGCTTCCACCATCCCGCAGGAGTTAAAAACACCTTTTGAAAACTAAATAAAAATCTTAATTAACTTTAAAGTACTTCCGCTGTATTTTAAGCTAATGCCTAATTAATACTGTCTAGTTAAAAGATCTCAAGCTTCCGCTTTGTTGCCCCTAACCTCTATCTGTTCTTTACTTTCGTAACAAAACAATTTAATGATTAAAAATAGTAACTTAGACCAGAAAAGAAGGTTTTGTAGTAAAAATAATCCCAACTAAGTCACTCGATCCCTTGGTTAAGTGACCTTACATACCGGTATACGAATTCTAGCCTAACATAATATCTGACCAAATCACAGAACAATTCCAGAGACAAACAAAAATAAACATGATTATATTAATTAAAAAGTAAGAAAAATTCATAAACATAAACCTGGTAATAATTCTGGATATAGAAGCACTCCTGCACAAACTGTAGGCTTTGCTTCGATCGGGGAACAGATTTAACCGTACAATAAAAATAATGCTAGAGGAAATATAGAAATTGCTGGGAAATAAATAATGCTTAAAGAATATTTGATTAGAGTAAAAATGAATTCTCCAAAGTTATTGCCAAAAAAGAACTCCCTTTTTCGTATGGTCCAAGGTCCTATTTATCACCCCTGTGTGATAAGTTCGTTCTCGATAATGTAGGAACACTTTGAATTGGTTTCCTTCCGTTGGATACGTGGTCAAGAGGGAGAAAGTGGCCTTGTAACGTTCGTCACGTCCAAGTGACGATGGTCACTTGGTCTATCACTTCGCGTGACGAGCGGAAATACTTCTTGACGATCGTCAAGGCCTTTTTCATGGTGGGCCACGTGCTCACATGCTTGATGGGCTTAAGCTGATTTCTTCTCCTTTGGCCCTTTTTGCTATCTTTGCACCTTTTTTTCTTCATTTCTTCCAAAGTGTTCAGCTTAATGTATATCTGCAAAAATAGAAAAATACCTGCACAATACCTATAAAATAATTTAATTTAAACTAAAGTATGAGAAATATTTTGTGTATATCATGCCAGAAATATCACATATTTGTGTGTCATCAAACTCCCCCATACTTAAACTTTGCTTGTCCTTAAGCAAATGCTAAGTACGATGTTTTTCTAAACATGGTCAGATGCACGGTTATGACTCGGATCAACTAGTATATGGTTGCGTTGTGTTTTTGTCAGAAAATCGATAGCTTGATTCATGCTCCATTACTACGGTAATGACACTAGACAATCCCATTTTACGTAAACTAGTTACAGGTCCTATCATAACCTACCTCGAGTATTTGTCTTATTTTGTCCTTTTCATTCTAGTGCAATCACATTAAGCCCTTTATCTTTCCACGCGCATAGCAGAACAGTCGGTTAGTGGTTATGATCCTTTTAAACTTTAGAGGTTTCTGGCACAGTAATGTGGCAACCTTTTTCAATTCAATGGTTGGATGCGGGAGATCAGACCGTAATCTGCCCTACCGAGTTCAGTACCAGATGCTCCTGAACCATCTACCAAATTATTTTTCAGGTTACTTTGTAAGGTTTACATCCTTTGGATTAGACGATCGGGTAAGGATCGTCCAATTTAGTTGGTGTGTTTCCTTGCAACATTTTGCTGAAATATTATATCATCCACTTATATTCATCGACTTCCTGCGTAGTTTGTGTTTAAGATGGTGATGACTGCTAATATAAACTACTCAGGGTTACTACATAGACTAACACTCAGGGTGTTGGAATAACAGGTACTTGAACTAATCTATCATACTCTGGGGTTGTAGAATGTCTAGACGGTAGAAATTTCGCTTAATCTTGCCACAGTTCTTAACAATTGGAGATCTTGCAGTCTATGTATTTGTCAAGTGAGTCAAGGTTATGCTTTTAAAAAAAAAATTTATAGGGCTAAAAAAGAAAGGGGAGTCTAAAAGAACAACACAAAATGCTTCAATAGATAACTTGATAAATTTTTTTTTTGAATTAGAGATAACAGAAGGGAAATTACAAAGAAAATAAAAATTACTAGGAAAGGGAAATACTTCCTCCCCCATACTTGAATCATACATTGTCCTCAATGTATTGACAAAAGATAGAAAGGGTAAATGGAAACTAGACAATCATTCTTCCTCCTCTTGTCTTTGGAATCTACCACGTGTCCTCGCTCTTCGACGCGCTTGCTCACAGTTTCTGGAAGATTCGCCTCCATTCCTCTGAGAAATAACGTTATGTAAGTCGTCAACACGAAGTGTTAAGGATCGCATATCTTTCATCATTCTTATGGTGAATTCCAGCATACTTTGATCATGCCTACGAGTGTAGTCGTTTTGGTCTCTCTGCATTTGTTGCATGAGATTCATCATTTCAATTTGGCGCGTCTTGAGGCTCTGGTAGCGTTGAGTGGACAACTGGTTTTGCTGCATTATTGCGGCATAGATTGCATCAATGGTGGAGGGATTGTTGGCGTGCTGTGGTTGGGGCTCTTATTGCTCTAATTCTTCTTCTATTTCATCAGCGGCATCGTTGTTGGCCTCACCTTTATTTTCTTGCTCATTTTATCTGGGTTCTGGGGCGTTCAGGTTGTAAAGCCAATTATTCGGATTGCCCAAATTTGTATGATTGTGATTCGGCATGATCCCGCTACGAACTTTTGCATTCTTAACCATTAGATAGTACCCTCCAGCTTCTTTCACTTTGATTAGGAGGCCAACTCTACAGTTATCAATATCCATATAAACTGCTGGCAGCGGAGGTAGGAGTTGAATCCTTTCCCCCCAGTTTAGGTGAACTGCGATTGTGGTGACAATGCCTTCGATACAAAAAGGCGTAGTCCCATCTCTCGTAACAAGGTTTTGAATATGGGCCATCATTAAAGTAACGGGATTAAGACGGAGGTCTTGTGAAAAGGTACAGTGAAGAGCATAAAACTCTTTAGTGTTGACTTTGTTGTTGTTTGCCCTTCCAAATACCGTGTTTTCCATAATGTGATGTAAGAAGCGAATGTTCGGGTTGTGAATGTGAGAGGCATAACGTGCTTCGGGAATAACATTTGGTTCACTGATTATTCTCTCCCATAGTGCGTATGCACTTCCATTCCAATCCAATTCCGGGGGAATGTGATATTGCATATTATTTCCACGGGGAAAATGAAACATGTCGCTTAAATTTTCATGGTTGAGTGTGTACTCTCAATTGAACATCCGAAATTGAGCGGATCCCGTTAGGTGTGCGTCGGCCTCATCGCGAGTGTGATAGGCGTAGGAACTTAAGAATTCCAACTTTAGAGCTTTGTAGGTTGGTGTGTTCATCGTGCTTATAAAGCTGAGGCCAGCTTTGTTCAGCAAGCCTTGCATATGGGTTTACAACCCCAATTCTTGAAAGCAGTTGTTGTCGATGAACCTCGTGGATGTCAACCCTCGACGATGGAATTTTATGTACCTTTCCTTTTGAAGTTCACCTACTTCTCCTTGTCGGAGCACGAGATGGCGCATGTCGGGTTCGGCTTGGTTTGGTGGATTTCTTCGGGCGACCATGATTTTGAACTTGATAGAGAAGAAAAATGTATTTGTGATGAAGATATGGAAAGTGGGTGGTAGTGATGAAAACTAAGGGATGTGAGAAAGGTTTATATATATGGTTTTTATTGAGTATGAAATTGAACGGGGTTTATGGGATAATTATGAATATGAGAGGTTATGGAAGTTAAGGATGGATGGAGTAATGGGGTAGTGGGGGTTTTAAAACAAAATGTCGTTCAAGTTTCAATGTGGTTCAACGGTCACGGGAAGAGGAATCGTGGGAGACAGGCTTATGACGCTTGTCACGCGTTCCTGACGTTCGTCAGGGTCAAAGAGACAAGCTATGACGCTCGTCACATGCTTCCTGACGTCCGTCAGGGTGTCATGGTGTGTGCATGTCTTTTGTTTGACCGCGTGAAGTAAAGCAAGAATTGATTAATTAATTTATTCATATAGTTTGAGTAGTGTTACAAGGGATATATATCTATGTGAATAGTTAGTGGCACATAGTAGAACCGAAGGAATGATAATCGAAATAGAAAATAAGAAATAAATAAGAAATAATTTAATTAAAGATAAAAAATTAAATGAAAAACTTGTGAGTTTCCTCCCACACAGCGCTTGTTTAATGTCGTTAGCTTGACGGCTCATGAGTGCAAGCACTCATGGTGATTCTCTCGAGGATGACTCCTCGGTTGAACTTTTAGTAGTTGTCATTTTCCATGGCCACTTATCAAGCCATCTCACATATCCCTCACCTTTCTTTTCTTTCTTCCGTGGGGTGGTTTATTCTTCTGAACTTGTGGTGGTGGTTCTGGATCTATCCTAAGTAACAACTTTTCAAGTTTGGGCTTAGTGATTTCATCCACCACCTCAAAGGTTAACCTTACCCTCTTAACGCTAATAATATCCCTAGTTTCATGGTCCTCTAATTTTCTCTTTTTATGCAAGACTTCAAACAAGGGTGCATTGGTGTGGATATTTTCCAATACCTCCATACACGTTTTAGATTGGGAGTCTATCTGATCTTCCATAAAACTTTTCGAGAAATGAATTAGTGGGGTATAGGGATGAGGAACAACAATAGGTGCTTCCTTCTCTACCTTTTATATAACCTCCCTTTTAGATGGTGTTGGAGGATTTTTCTCAATCATTACTCTTTTCTCGTCTGAAATCTCCTCAACCACATCATCCCTCTCCTCAACCTCATTATCACTCTCCTTAGGATTTTCAATTTGTTTTTCACTACTGATTGTTACAACATCCAATTTCTCCTCAGGGAAGGGTCCTAGAGGGTTTTGTTCAAGCTGGGAGATTTGAGTCTTTAAGGCTATGTTGTGAGTCGCGAGCGACTCAACCACAGTGGTCAGTTGCCTAAGGTTTTAACTGTTTTGAAGACTTTGTTTTCTAAACTCTTCGTTCTGGACAGTTTGTGTCTTTATAAAGTGCTCCCATCATAGATTCTAACCTAGAGTGAATTAGCGTCGCATCAGAATCCTCCATTGATCATTCGAAGTTGAAATCATGCGATTCTTCTGATTCTTCAAAGTGAGTTAGAGTCACATTTTGTGTTTCCACAAAGCGCTCTGTCATCATAGATATTTCATTATCCATTAATATTTCGAGGTCGGATTTATAGGATTTTTTAGTCTCCTCGAAATATTGGGTGTAATGATTGTAGCGGAAATTTGGTTGAGGATAACTTTGGTTGGAATTATAATATTCTTGCGATTCCTCAAAATTTTGGGATTGGTAGTTGGAAAGGTAACTTGGGTGAGAATGAGTTTGTGACGCATTGAAATTCTCCAATAGTATTTCGATGTCGGATTTATGGGATTCTTGTGATTCTTCGAAATACTCGGAGTGGGAGTTGTAGAAAAAATTTGGGTGATACATAGTAATTGGGACAAGAATGCCTTAGTCTATACGGTGCATTAACGGAATAACAATATTGACTGTTGGTCGAGGAGCAGGAGATTCGAGTGATTCACAAGGTGGCGTGTTATGCAATAGATGATACTCTTGAATGCGGCGTCTAAGTCTGATATACCGCTCGATATCGTTGATTTGTATGTATAACAGCTCGCCTTGCGAATGAGTGTTTGACATACAAATAAGAAAAAAATAGAAAAGAAATAGAGAGGTTTTTGCTCTAGTCTCTACTGCGTAACAAAAGAGTAGTGATATCGACTTAAATCAGTCCCCGACAACGGCGCCAAAAACTTGATCAGGATTATACTTAGGTATCCAATGATTCGGACTGCAAGTGCACAGTTTTATCGTGTAGTTTTAAAAGATATCGAACCACAGAGACTGATGAATCAATCTACCGTCTTCTATTGTTACTTCGCAAATCTAAAGCTAATGAATGTTTGATTGGGTTGTAGGGAAAACTAAATACTAAATTAAGTTGGATTTTTAATAATCAATGAGCGTAACTACCAGTATGCAATAGTCGTACCTCGGGAACTAGCGACCGGTTGGGTGTCTTTATATTTTCAAAACAGCTTTCAGTAAAACTTATTTAGTTTAAAAACCCTCGTCTCACACTGTCGTTTTGTTGATCTAGGCTATGCAGTTAAGTCCTAACATACGCTTCCGCCATTCCGCAGGAGTTAAAAACACCTTTTGAAAACTAAATAAAAATCTTAATTAACTTTAAAGTGCTTCCGCTGTATTTTAAGATAATGCCTAATTACTACTGTCTAGTTAAAAGATCTCAAGCTTCCGCTTTGTTGACCCTAACCTCTATCTGTTCTTTACTTTTGTAACAAAACAATTTAATGATTAAAAATAGTAACTTAGACCAGAAAAGAAGGTTTTGTAGTAAAAATAATCCCAACTAAGTCACTCGATCCATTGGTTAAGTGACCTTACATACCGGTATACGAATTCTAGCCTAACATAATATCTGACCAAATCACAGAACAATTCCAGAGACAAACAGAAATAAACATGATTATATTAATTAAAAAGTAAGAAAAATTCATAAACATAAACCTGGTAATAATTCTGGATATAGAAGCACTCCTGCACAAACTGTAGGCTTTGCTTCGATCGGGGAACAGATGTAACCGTACAATAAAAATAATGCTAGAGGAAATATAGAAATTACTGGGAAATAAATAATGCTTAAAGAATATTTGCTTAGAGTAAAAATGAATTCTCCAAAGTTATTGCCAAAAAAGAACTCCCTTTTTCGTATGGTCCAAGGTCCTATTTATCACCCTGTGTTATAAGTTCGTTCTCGGTAATGTAGGAACACTTTGTGTTCCTTTCAGAAATAATAGGACCACTAAATTAGGTACGTTCTTCATGCATTGACTGAGTGGATCAGATAAATAGGGTGGTCGTTGGATTTGCTTTTGAATTGGTTTCCTTCCGTTGGTTACGTGGTCAAGAGGGAGAAAGTGGCCTTGTGACGTTCGTCACGTCCAAGTGACGATGGTCACTTGGTCCATCACTTCGTGTGACGAGCGGAAATACTCCTTGACGATCGTCAAGGCCTTTTTCATGGTAGGCCACGTGCTCACATGCTTGATGGGCTTAAGCTGATTTCTTCTCCTTTGGCCCTTTTTGCTATCTTTGCACCTTTTTTTCTTCATTTCTTCCAACGTGTTCAGCTTAATGTATATCTGCAAAAATAGAAAAATACCTGCATAATACCTATAAAATAATTTAATTTAAACTAAAGTATGAGAAATATTTTGTGTATATCAAGCCAGAAATATCACATATTTGTGTGTCATCAGATGCACCATCTGGGGGAAACTTCCGGATATCCCGTATAAGTCTGACAAGTTTGGCTTAAGTTTCACTTCAAGTGCTCAAAAGGCTGTACGTCGTGCCCGTGCTAGAGGGCCACTCTTAAAGATTAGCAACTGTGAGGTCAACGCGTTAGAAGATGGTGAAGATGATTGCAACTTGGAGGATTGGATCCTTTTTACCGTCAATGGAGGGCTCAACAATTAGGAGGCTAGATACTTCGTCCCAATAACCTTTATCCCACAGTAATTTACCTTTACATTTTTTTTGGATCTGTAATATTCAAAAACAATTTGTACTCTTAAAACCTTGTGTCTTGCCCGAGGTACAATGGTCCATTTGTAAGGGTTATTATTTCATCTTCATATGGCATCAATGAATCACAGACGTTTTTCGCATACAAACTTTTGTGCTCTTTATTTTTCTTTTACATTTTACTTTCTTTCAAAGATAGCCATACCCTTACACACACCCACAATGCAGGTTCCATCCATTCTGGATCCCTTGGGTAACGATACTGCTATGGACTTTTGTGACTTTGAGAATCTGATCTACCAAGCTGAAAACGAAGGTGAGGAAGATTGTGAAGTACCAGGGGAGCTTACCAGACTATTACAATAAGAGGAAAGAACAATCCAGTCTCACGAGGAACCCGTGGATACAATCAACCTGGGTACCAAAGAAGACAAAAAAGAGGTCAAAGTGGGTGCCAATCTGGAACCCCACGTCAAGGAGCGTCTGATTCAGTTGCTACACGACTATGTTGAAATCTTTGCCTGGTCATATGAAGACATGCCAGGGCTTGATACAGACATAGTGGTACATCGTCTTCCTACAAGAGAAGATTGTCCGCCAGTAAAGCAAAAGGTCCGCCGCATGAGATCTTCTATGTAAGAAAAGATTAAAGCAGAGGTCATGAAGAAATTCAACGATGGATTCTTGGCTGTCACTTCCTACCCTCAATGGGTTGCCAACATTGTTCCCGTACCTAAAAAAGACGGAAAAGTACGAATGTGTGTGGACTACAGAGACTTGAATAGGGCGAGCCCTAAAGATGATTTCCACTCCCCCACATTGATATCCTAGTTGACAATACAGCACAACACAAAGTGTTTTCCTTCATGGACGGATTCTCAAGTTACAACCAAATCAAAATGGCACCTGAGGACATGGAGAAAACAACATTTGTCACACAGTGGGGCACATTCTGCTACAAGGTGATGCCATTCGGACTGAAGAATGCTGGGGAAACCTACCAGTGCGCCATGGTAGCTTTATTTCATGACATGATACATCATGAAATAGAGGTCTACGTAGACGATATGATAGACAAATCGCAAACAGAAGAAGAGCATCTTGACCACATACAAAAGCTATTTGAGAGACTGAAGAGATATAAGCTAAGGTTGAACCCAAACAAGTGCACATTTGGGGTACGATCAGGTAAACTCTTAGGCTTTGTCGTCAGTAACAAAGGTATTAAGGTCGATCCTGCCAAAGTTAAAGCCATACAAGGGATGCCTGCTCCTCGTACTGAGAAGGAAGTCAGAGGATTCTTGGGGCGTTTGAACTATATTTCCAGATTCATTTCTCACCTGACAACTACTTGTGATCCAATCTTCAAACTATTGAAGAAAGATCAAGTAGTCAATTGGATTGATGAGTGCCAAGTTGCTTTTGACAATATCAAAGAATATTTATAAGAGCCTCTTGTATTAATTCCACCAGTCGAGGGAAGACCACTGATCATGTATCTGACTGTTTTAGAGAACTCAATGGGGTGTGTATTGGGGCAGCATGACGAGTCTGGCCGAAAAGAGCACACTATTTACTACCTTAGAAAAAAGTTTACCAACTGTGAAACCAGATATTCACTGCTCGAGAAAACTTGCTACACTCTGGCATGGGCTGCTCGTTGGCTAAGACAATATATGTTGACTCATACTAACTTGTTAATATCTAAAATGGACCCGATAAAATACATCTTCGAGAAGCCTGCTCTTTCTGGGAGAATAGCTAGATGACAGATGATCCTGACAGAATAAGACATACAGTATACTACCCAGAAAGCTATAAAGGGTAGTGTATTAGTGGATCACCATGCACACCAAACTGTAGAAGACTATCAGTCTATGAAGTTCAAATTCCCGGATGAAGGCATCATGACATTAGACAACTGTGAAGAATTCAGGCCATATGACGGACCTGAACAAGGATCACGATGGACCCTATTCTTTGATGGGGCCTCCAATGCACTCAGCAATGGTATCGGTGTTATACTCATATCTCCAGAAGGGTGTCATACTCCTTTTACTTCCATACTTTGCTTCAATTGTACGAACAACATGGCGGAATATGAAGCGTGCATCTTTGGTCTCAAAGCTGCCATAGACTTGGGGATCAAATCACTAGATGTATTCGGGGACTCAGCCTTGGTCATTAGTCAGATCAAAGGGGAATGGGATACCAAACACCCTAACCTTATCCCTTACAAAGAACATGTTTTGACATTGCTACCACATTTTGAGAAGATTACCTTCAAGAATTTCTCGCGAGAAGAAAATCAGCTAGTAGACGCTCTAGCCACAATGTCATCCATGTTTAAACTTAAATGGGATAACGAGGCTCCCCAGATCACCATCGGACAAATGGATGAACCAAAACACTGTCACGAGATTAATACTGAAGAAGTAGTAGACCAACCTTGGTTTCATGAAGTCAAGAGGTATCTCGAGGCTCAAGAATATCTAGAAGGAGCTTCAATCAATGATAAGAAGTTCTTAAGGAGATTCTCTGCTAAATTCTTCCTTAGTAATGGCATCCTGTATAAACGCAATTATGACTCCGTATTGCTTCAGTGCGTAGATAAGATTGAAGCTGAAAGGATCATGGCTGAATTACATAAAGGTACTTTTGGCACCCATTCCAGTGGGCATACGATGGCAAAAAAGATCCTACGAGCAGGCTATTATTGGTCCACCATGGAAGCAGATTGCTATCAGCACTCTCGAACCTGCCATAAGTTTCAAATTTATGCTGACAACGTACACACACCTACGGTTCCTCTGAACGTCTTGATAGCTCCTTGGCCCTTTGCTATGTGGGGAATTAATATGATTGGGGAAATCAAGCCGACAACCTCCAACAGACACCACTTCATCCTAGTGGCCATTGATTATTTTACAAAGTGGGTTGAAGCAGCCTCCTTCGCCTCCGTTACCAAGAATGTTGTTGCCCGCTTCATCAGGCAAAACCTTATTTGCCGGTACGGTATTCTGGAAAGGATCATCACTGACAATGGTACAAATCTCAACAACACTATGATTACTGCATTATGCGAGCAATTCAGGATCCAACATCACAATTCTTCTCCCTATCGGCCAAAGATGAATGGTTTTGTCGAAGCGGCAAATAAAAACATTAAAAAGATTATACAAAAGATGACAGTCACATACAAAGACTGGCATGAGATGTTACCATTCGCTCTCCATGGGTATCTTACCACAACTCGCACATCAACCGGGGAAACACCCTTTTCTTTGGTTTATGGCATGGAGGCTTTCTTACCTATTGAAGTTCAGATCCCGTCTCTGAGGATTATGAAATATGCAGGCTTGAACGAAGATGATTGGATCCAGACTCGACTTGATCAATTAAATCTGATTGAAGAAAAGAGACTTATTGTTGTTTGCCATGGCCAAACGTATCAAAAACGGATGATCAAGGCTTTCAACAAGAAAGTCAGACGCCAAGCATATCAAGTTGGGGATGTAGTGATCAAACGTATCATCTTGCCATAAAGTAATCCCAGGGGAAAATGGACTCCTACCTATGAAGGACCATTTGTAATCAAAAACATCTTCTCTGGTAAGGAAATGATCTTGACCACCATGGATGGCAACGACCTACCACACCCTGCGAATGCAGACATAGTCAAAAGATACTACACAGAAGAGACCCGCTAGGTTGACATACCTAGGCAAAACAAGGGCATCCCGGAGAACCAAAAGGTTCGGGCAAAAATTAGGGATAAAACAAAAAAATTTGTACACTCGGCAAGTTGAAAATCCGAAAGGGAGACTTGGGCAAAAAGGGTTTCCCGGTGGACTGAAAACCCGAAAGGCCGGTCCAGGCAAAAGTTAAGGAATAAAAGCGTATGACTATGTCCCGTCAGGTCACTTTGTGGACAATCTTTGGCTTCCACTGACAAACTCAGAGGTCCTGATCAATTCAGTCATCTTTGGACAAGGCAAAAATGGACAAGATGCTCAGAGATACAAGGGCTATAGCAGAATGGAAACCCCATGTGATTTTATACACATAATTATCTTTTATTTGTATCAAAATTTCAATTTTTACGACATCATTCTCTTACAAGAATGTTCGTCCCCTTGTACAAAAAATATAGTTATTCAAAGTCAATACAAAAATACCCCTTTGAAAGTGCAAAAAACTATTTGTCTTTTTCTTTGCGCTTGTGTTTTGTTTGGAAAAAACGTCCAATGATTCATTTTTGAACATATGCATTTGAACATAATCACTGTTTACAAATAAAAAAAATGAGAAAGGAAATTATTGATGGGTTAAAAGGATAAGAACATATCTCTAGACCATTCCATAATTACTCCCCACATAGTTTTCAAAACTCCCAGCTACTCCCCAGCGGAACAAAACTTCCAGTTTATCAATCCCCGGTAGAAATCATCCAATTTCTCCAGATTCCCCAAGCAGATCTTACAAGAAGTACATGGCATTTCCCTCACTACAGAATTTACTTCTCTCGACAAAATTTCATCAGTACTTCAGCTTCAAGACATGAAGACTCACATATCCTCAGCACATCCAGGGATTTGTTTTCTTCAAATCCAACAGCAATACAGCAAATCAGCTCACACACACATACATTGCATGCATTTATCATAAACATTGATAAAACAAATACATTACACCATGCATTTCATACAACACGACTTTGCATTTTAGCTAACATTTTACCCTTTTCAGGATAAGGTTAACAACTACCATTTCAACTCCTGATACAGTTCAAATATGCACCAGACACGGATGCCATTTTGATACTCATTCAGACTCTACTTTTGATACAGTTCAGATACGCACCAGATACGGATGCTATTCTGATACTCATTCAGAATCAACCTTTTGATACAATTCAAATACGCTCCAGACACGAATTCCATTCTGATACTCATTCCAAGACAACTCCTGATACATTTCAGATACGCACCAGACATGGATGCCATTCTGATACTCATTCAGACTCTACTTTTGATACAGTTCAGATATGTTCCAGACACGGATGCCATTCTGATACTCATTCAAAGACAACTCCTGATACAGTTCAGATACGCACCAGACACAGATGCCATTCTGATACTTATTCAGACTCTACTTTTCATACAGTTCAGATACACACCAGATACGGATGCTATTATGATACTCATTCAGAATCAACCTTTTGATACAGTTCAGATACGCTTCAGACACGAATGCCATTCTGATACTCATTCCAAGACAACTCCTGATACAATTCAGATACGCACCAGACACGGATGCCATTCTGATACTCATTCAGACTCTACTTTTGATACAGTTCAGATACGCTCTAGACACGGATTCCATTATGATACTCATTCAGACTCTACTTTTGATACAGTTCAGATACGCTCCAGACACGGATGCCATTCTGATACTCATTCAAAGACAACTCCTGATACAGTTCAGATACGCACCAGACACAGATGCCATTCTGATACTCATCCAGACTCTACTTTTGATATAGTTCAGATACGCTCCAGACACGGATGCCATTCTGATACTCATTCAAATGCAACTCTTGATACAATTCAGATACGCACCAGACACGGATGCCATTCTGATACTCATTCAGACTCTACTTTTGATACAATTCAGATACGCACCAGATACGGATGCCATTCTGATACTCATTCAGAATCAACCTTTTGATATAGTTCATTTACGCACCATATACGGATGCCATTCTGATACTCATTCAGAATATACCTTTTGATACAGTTCAGATACGCACCAGACACGGATGCCATTCTGATACTCATTCAGACTCTACTTTTGATATAGTTCAGATACGCTCTAGACACGGAGGCCATTCTGATACTCATTCAAACTCAACTCCTGATACAGTTTAGATATGCTCCAGACACGGATGCCATTCTGATACTCATTCAGATTTAACTCTTGATACAGTTCAGATACACTTCAGACACGGATGTCATTTTGATACTCATTCAAAACTCAACTTTTGATACAATACAGATACGCTCCAGACACAGACGCCATTCTAATGTTCAACTTATAAATTAGATCTCAACAAGCATTCTTGGATGGCATCTACAAGCCCATATCCAACAAGATACTATTACCTTTCTAAATGGCATCTTTAAGTCCATTCCTCCTATCATCGCATCTCCGAGTGCAAATTTCTGGGCACTCTAGTGTCCAATCATCTTCCACCTTCGAGTCACGAGTGGCAAAACTCGCCAATCTAACTCTTCAAAAATTTGCCCTCTAATTTCTCAAAGAATCACCCTGGATCCTCAGGTTTGCTTCCATCCAATTCCAAGCTTTGAATTACAAATTTTTCAAGAAAGTTTCCTACAAGGGCAAAATGGTCATTTTCACCCTAAAATGTCAAACTCTGGATTATGGACCAAGACCAAGTTTCAAGAACCCTATTTCATCAAGGCATGTTGAAATATGAAGTTTGTTTCATCAAGAAAATCAAAAGTCAATTTATTATGGGAAGAGTCAAATTTTTAAATACTTAGAACTTTTCTAAGTGTTTAAGAAGCATGACAAAACTCAGAACTTCTGGCCAGATTTTCACCTTGATACAAGTTGATTCTGGATCAGCCTCTGACATAAGAGTTATAGACCCCCACAAGATCTAGAACGTTGCTGAACAAAGCTTCTCCCAGAAATGCTGAGATTTCAAGTTATAACTTCTCAGAGACACGTCCTTGAAACTAAAACACCTAGCAAATTCTGGACACTTTCAAGACAGAGTTTGGTCAGAACTTCTGGGCAAGTTTTCACAAAGCTTCAGCCAGAGTTTGCAAGGGTAAATCAAAGAAGTTTATAAAGCGTGATACAAAGCCTCCTGGAAAGTCTGAAAGCTCCTTCAGAACATGCTGGAGCCAGAAGATAAGAGGATCAGAAGATTGGATGCTATGCTGAAGCAGAACTTCTAATCCAGAGTTTTCAAAGGTAAATCAAAGAAGGTTACAAAGCGTATTTCCAGCTTATTGGAAAATCTGAGGGATCCTTCAGAGCATGTTGAGGCAATAGGATACAAAGATCAGAAGTTGGGTGTTTGTTCTAGACTACACTGAAATGGAACTTCTGATCCAGAATTAAGCAATGATGCAAAATCTCACATTACATGATTTCTGATTTTGACAAATCTCATCATCATTTAATGCTCACAACCACTTTTGAGTCTTTATCCAAGAGATCTCCCCACGTGTGGCATAGAAATACCTTTGTACAAAAATATGTAAGGGTCAATGCGTTACTTTTTGCTTGTGGGTTTACTTTTCCTTAATCCCTGCTTGCTAATCCAGTCTAGGCTAAAAAACTATCAACTATCACACCTTTTTTGAACTTGCTTCAAGAACAAGTCAACATCTAGCGTATGATGTTGGCGCTACTTGACCTCTCAAAAACTACAAAATATTAGCCTATAAATAGAACACCTTTGGCCATTGAAAAGAGGTCGAAAATTTGAGAAAGAAAAGCCTTGAATCCCTGTAAAAATTCCAAGAGTTCCAAGAACTGTAAACATAACATACAAACACTTGTTAACTTTTTTTCCTTGCATTCAAACTCTATTTGTTCTCAAGTAGTTCTTGACTAAAAAACAATCCACACAGTTTTTGATTCACATATTAGACGTTGCCCTAACTTTTGTATTCATACTACCATACACTCTCCATCCATCTACACAAAGAAATCAGAACATCACCTTTTTTCTATTCCAGAAGTTGAAAACTTGTAGCTTACTGAGTACATGAAGAAGCTACTCAGAACATCATCAAATTTGAGGTTAACTCCGGTTCACAGAACCTCTTCCAGCGGCAAGGTAAGCTTCTGCTGACTCTCACCATATTACTTAAGCATTACCAGATTTGCATGCTCAAAAATACAATTTAGATATCATGTTTCTGATGTTGTACTAATTTTGAGATTTCATGCATCTGCCTGCCTAAATAGAGAATAAATCAATTCAGAACTTCTTGAAGAGATTAGAACTCAGAATTAGGATTTGCAAATTCATACTTGTCTTTGATTTATAGTTCTGATATTTCTTATTTCTTAAACACTATGACACCTACTGTGACTGTTCTATGCATATCTTCTGTTTTGTGGAGAAATAACCAAGTTGCAAATGTTCTGACTAGCATAGAGAGAGAGAGACCAAGTTCTGCCAGTGGTATCAGAACTTCTGAAGTCTGTTTTGATTAGAACTTCTGAAATCAATTGTGTCCCTGGTAGACTCAGAACTTTTGACTTTACCTATTTTTCACTAACAGGATTTCTGTTTTGCAGTACGCCATAGTCAGAACTTCTGACCTCATTTAATCAGCAATACGCTGATTCCTTTTTTCCTTTTCTCATTATTTTTTCTATTACTTCCTATTCCATTAATCAACAAATATTAAAAACATTTCTTTCACACTTTATTTTATTTCTTAAAAAACAAAAGATCAAAGATATTTTCTTAAAACAAAACAAGTTCATTTCACATTTTCTTGTACATTCTTATACATTTCAATGTGGTTGTAATAGTAACTTAAGACTTATTGTCACTTGCAATCCTCATTTGTAAATATGTACCCCCATCCCCAAATATTGTAATAGCGTAGGACTTTACATTTCTGCACTCTTATTGCTTTCATATGTTGTTAGTAATTAGGGTGTGTATGGCAAGATTAAAACTAATGCTTAGATCACCCTAATCAAGACAAATGCATGAAATCAAACACTTTTTGCACACATGAACCCTTAGGGTAATTCCACTTGTTTCCTTACAAAAATGGTCATTTTATGCATGTGGGATGTTTTAGCAAAAACAATCGAAATACAAGATCATAGTCCTTCGATGACGCTATCAAAGTCGCCTTTTCAAAATGATCTTAGTCCCTAAAGAAAAGTGATAAGTCATCTCACAACATTGCTATCATGGTCATACGATGTCCCAAACGCCCGTCCCTTCACATCCGACGATGGGGCTTCTTACCAAATCAATGATAAGATAGCCACATCTAAAGGAGGAGGAAAAACGCACATTTAAGACCTTTCGAGTAGGTAGATACGCTCTTAGTTACTCGCTTGCTCACAAGAAAAACATTTTTATACACGAACACTCTCATTTGAAACATTTTCAAAAGACAACGCTTTGTATGCGTTCTTATAGAAACAAGAACCATTACAAAGACACCTTTTCAAAATCACTTTCAAAAACACATCTCACAAACACCTCTTTGAACTTATTTTAGAAACAAACACTTTGTGTGCATTCTTATAGAAACGAGAATCATTACAAAGTTACATTTTCAAAATACTTTCAAAAACACACACCACAAGCAGATTCAAATAAAAGCAAGTGATCTAGCGAGTAACTAAGAGCCCATGGAAAACCATTAATGAAAAGGGTGCTAATACCTTCCCTTTTCATAATCTACCCCCCGAACCCAAAAACATCTCTAAAGGTCTTTCCTGTGCTTTTTCACCTTTCCTTTTTGGATAAAAGAAAAGTTGGTGGTGACTCTTGCTAAACCGCAACATTTGCAAACACAAACGCAAAACCTCAAGTCAGTTCTCCCACTGTATCACAGCAGGTCTACCAACAGAGTATCTCTTACATGCCTAAGTTTGGTCCCCGCAGAGTTTATTCTCAAGCATCTCTTCTTGACAGAATATTTACAACTCTCCAGCAATAATCAGGGATTTATTTTCCCAGACGTGAGCATACCCCGATAGCATTTCATAAACATACGTCATGACATACACATACATGACATATACAACATAATCTCTTTTATTTTGAGAACATCATCTCACCCTACATTTCATGCATCACATACAACTAACCCTGATATCTTTTGCAGGAAAGGACGATTAGCTTCAACAAATACAGTAGTTATACAGATCATATCTACAGATAACTAATGGAAACTCAGTTCCCGAAATCAAACGGGTCAACTAATCTACACTATCACTTTGAAGTAACCCTACCATCTAGGTTCCTTCTCATATCCCTACTATCCAGGTTGTCATATCGAAGTAACCTTACCCCGGTTCCTCCTAAAGTTTTACACAAACTTATCTCAAAGTAACCTTACCCCGGTTTATTCTGAAGTTTTACACAAACTTATCTCAACGTAACCTTACCCCGGTTCCTCCTGATGTTTTACACAAACTTATCTCAAAGTAACCTTACCCCGGTTCATTCTGAAAGTAACCTTACCCAGGTTCCTCTCGAAGTTTCTGAGAAGGTTCACTGCAAAGTTCTTCATCAGTAATGGAATTCTCTATAAGTGTAACCATGACTCAACCTTACTGCAGTGTATGGACAAGAGCGAGGCAGAAAGGATCATGGCAGAGTTACATGAATTTACCTTCGGAACTCATTCCAGTGGACACACCATGGAGAAGAAAATCCTACGGGCAGGATATTACTGGTCCACTATGGAAGCCGATTGTTATCAGCACTCTCGAACCTGTCATAAGTACCAAGTCTATGCTGATAACGTGCATGTACCTCTGGTTCCCCTGAATTTTTTGACAGCACCTTGGCCCTTTACAATGTGGGGCATCGACATGATCGGAGAGATCAGACCTACTGCGTCTAACGAGCATCGCTTCATTCTGGTAGCAATTGATTACTTCACGAAGTGGGTTGAGGCAACTTCCTTTGCTACTGTAACCAAGAACGTCGTGGCGTGGTTCATCCGACATAATCTGATATGTCGATATGGTGTCCCAGAGAGAATTATTACTGACAATGGTACAAATCTCAACAACATAATGATCACTGAGCTCTGTAAACAGTTCAAGATATAGCATCATAACTCTCCTCCCTACCGTCCGAGATGAATGGCGCTGTTGAAGCAGCAAACAAGAACATCAAAAAGATTGTACAGAAGATGATTATGACATACAAAGACTGGAACGAGATGTTACCATTCGCTCTTCATAGATACCGTGTCTCAGCACAGACGTCGATAGAGGCAACACCCTACTCTCTGGTATATGGCATGGAGGAAGTCCTACCCATTAAAGTCCAGATACCCTCTCTCAGGATTATGAAGGATGTGGGTTTGAACAAAGACGACTGGATCCAAACCCGACTTGATCAGCTGAATCTAATCAATGAAAAGAGACTTATGCTATCTATCATGGTCAGACATATCAAAAGCGAATGATCAAGGCTTTTAACAAGAAAGTCAGACGTCAAGAATATCAAGTCGGGGATCTAGTGATCAAACGCATCATACTACCACAAGGTGATCTCAGGGGATAATGGACCCCCACATACGAAGGGCCATTTGTGGTTAAGAACATTTTCTCGGGCGGAGCTATGATTCTAACCACCATGGATGGTGACGACCTTCTTCACCCCGTCAATGCAGACATAGTGAAAAGATACTACGCATAATCAAAGACCCGCTAGGTTTACCGGCCTAGGAAAAAATTGTTAGAATAAGATTATTTCTGATCATATCTCAGAGTTTTGATGATAGTAATAAATTATATTTTAGATAATTTATACTCTGATAAACGTATTTGAATGTTTCAGATAATGTTCTGACAGAAGCATTTTGATGTGCTGAGCTAAAAATAACTGAAGAAGTTCTTTGACGAAAGAACTATTTGCTTTAGCGCAACTACTGATGCTGACTCTGGTAAGACAATTATTTTTAAATGCATCTTCTAACAATTAACAAGATTCCTTGTTCTGAAATTTACTTGAAAGCCAGTGTTGTTCAGAAGTTTATTTGAAAGCAAGTGCTAATCAAGTTCTTGGAAAGCAAAGCATTGTTTAGAAGATAAGCAAGCATGTTCTGAATTCAAGACGTTGAAGCATGTTCTGAAATAATGTAAAAGCTAACTTGTCTTGTCAAGCTTCAGGAAACATGTTCTTACAAGTGTCGTTTGTTCATTTAATGCAAAGACGGCTGCATGCACTCAAGTGTCTACGCTAGTTCATTGGAAAATGGAATAATGCAAGGAAACACGCAAGCATTTAATGCTCTCCACTTTTTGAAGGCAGCAACGGTCATTTTGTTCTTACTATATATAGAAGGAGATTTATTGCAAGCCAACCAACCCAATCAATTTCAAAAAGAAGCAAGAACTACGTGAAAAATTCACGGCTCACAAATTCATTGTTCATACACTTGTGCAAATTATTCTAAGTGAAAAATCACAGTTGTCATATAGCTTTATTAGAAGAAAATTTTATTTCACTATCTGTAAAGATTAAACTCTTGTAATTGTTCCTTGAGAGACCAAGTTTGCTCATATTTCTCAAGTAGACTAGGACTAGATTTAAGTCTTAGTGGTGTTAGTCACTTGTAACATTACTTGTGCATTGTTAGTCACAATAATTGTTGTGTGTTTGTAATCAATTGATTATAGTGAATTAGCTCCTTGTTGAGAAAGGTGAAATCACCTTGACGGGTGGACTGGAGTAGTTTGAGTTCAAACGAACCAGGATAAAAATAACCTTGTCTTTCCATTATTGTTGAAGCTTTGTTTGAAAAGAAAAAGAGAAACTTATTCAACCCCCCCCCCCCTTCTAAGTGTTTTCTTACCCTTCAATTGGTATCAGAACTTGACTCTGAGCACAACACATAACCGTGTCAGGAAAAGATCCAGAAGAAAACACATATGGCCGTTGAACAAAACAACAATAGTTACAACAAACCTCCTGTATTTGATGGAGAATATTTTGAGTATTGGAAAGATAGACTAGAAAGTTTCTTTCTAGGTCATGATAGTGACTTATGGGATATAGTCTTGGATGGTTACGCACATCCTACAGACTCGGAAGGAAACAAAGTTGATAGACAAAATATGGATAGACAACAAAAAGCTGATTTTAAAAATCATCATAGGGCTAGAAATATTTTTCTAAATGCTATCTCTAAAGTGGAATATGAAAAAATCACAAATAGAGATACAACACATGATATGTTTGAGTCTCTTAAAATGTATCATGAAGGAAACACTCAAGTGAAGGAGTCTAAAGCTCTGGCTCTAGTCCAAAAGTATGAAGCCTTCAAAGTAGAAGAAAGTGAATCTATAGAAGCAATGTTCTCAAGGTTTCAAACTTTGATCGCTGTTTTGAGAGTTTTGAACAAGGGATACATTAAAGTAGATCATGTTAAAAAGATCATCAAAAGCTTACCCAGAAGATGGGCACCAATGGTCACTGCTTTCAAAGTTTCAAAAGATCTGAACAACGTGACTCTGGAAGAACTCATCAGCGCTCTCAGAAGTCATGAGATAGAACTTGATGAGCACGAGCCTCAGAAGAAAGGTAAGTCTCTTGCCCTTAAATCAATTAAGAAATATGATACTAATGTTTTTCAGGCTGACGAGAAAAACTCTGAAGAATCAGCGTCAGAAGAAGATGAAGTATCCTTGCTCTCCAGAAGGATCAATCATCTGTGGAAACACAGACAGAAGAAGTTCAGGAACTTCAAGAAGTCAGAAGATAAACCAGAATCTTCTGGACCCAAAAAGTCAAACAGAAGAGAGATCATCTGTTATGAATGCAAAGAACCTGGACACTACAAGAGTGACTGTCCAAAACTTCAAAGAGAAAAACCAAAGAAAAAGTTTGGTAAGAAGAAAGGGATGATGGAAACCTGGGATGATTCAGAATCCTCTGAAGATGAATCTGATTCTGAAGATGAGAATGCCAACTTAGCTCTGATGGCTACCACAACAGATGACTCAGACTGTGATTCAGAACCAAGAGAGGTATTTTCTGAATTCACTAGAGATGAACTTGCTGATAGTTTATCAGAACTTCTGGAAAACTATAGTCATCTCAAAATCAAATACAAGAAACTCAAGAAGAGTCTTGCATTTGATCTTGAGAAACATGAATCAGAAAAATCTGAACTCATAGAAAATAATTTTAAACTTTAAGAAGAAATTCAAAATGTTCAAAAAATTTCTAGTTCAGAATCTGTGTCTAGTTCAAAAGATATTATGAAAGAATATGACTGTAGCTTTCAAACTTTCCTGGCTAAAAGCATAGATAGAAGCAAAATGGCTTCAATAATCTATGGAGTTAGTGGGAAAAATAGAAGAGGAATTGGATATGAACCTCACAAAGGGAAGGAGACATACATACCAAAACCTGTTGCTAAGATGACTTTCACTTACAAACCTCTGAAAAAACAATTCAAGTTTGGACACTCACATGATATAAAATATACATCACATTCTGGAAACTCTTATGCTAACCCAAAGTTAAAACAAAACTTTAAACACTCTAACCCAAAAGGACCTAAAAAGGTATGGGTACCTAAGGATACAATAATATTTGTTGTAGATGTCCTTAACAGTTCAATTGAGACACCAGTCATGGTACCTGGACTCTGGGTGCTCACGACACATGATGGGAAAAAAGTCTATGTTCCAAAACCTGGAATTTAAAGCTGGAGGAGTCGTGAAGTTTGGAGGTAATCAAAAATGGAAGATTATTGGTTCTGGAACCATTAGAAACGGTAACCTTCCTTCTATCTCTAATGTTTTATTAGTAGAAGGATTAGCTCATAACCTGCTGTCCATAAGTCAATTAAGTGACAATGATTATGACATTATCTTCAATCAAAACTTCTGTAGAGCTGTTAGTCAAAAAGATGGATCAATCCTCTTTTCTGGCAAGAGAAAGAACAACATATACAAAATTGATTTATCAGATCTTAAATCTCAGAATGTTAAATGCCTCATGTCTGTTAGCGATGAGCAATGGGTATGGCACAGAAGATTGGGACTTGTCACTCTAAGAAAAATCTCTCAACTAAATAAATTAAATTTAGTCAGAGGACTTCCCAATCTGAAGTACAACTCAAAAGCTCTGTGTGAAGCATGTCAAAAAGGAAAATTTTCAAAACCTTCCTTTAAATCCAAAAATGTTATCTCTTCCTCTAAGCCATTAGAATTACTTCATATTGATCTGTTTAGGCCAGTTAAAACTGCATCCATCAGAGGTAAGAAGTATGGATTGGTTATTGTTGATGACTTAAGCAGATGGACATGGGTCAAGTTTTTAAAACACAAGGATGAGTCACATTCTGTGTTCGTTGACTTCTGTAACCAAGTGCAAGATGAAAAAGATTTTAAAATCATAAAAGTCAGAAGTGATCATGGTGGTGAATTTGAAAATCATTATTTTGAAAAATATTTTAAAGAAAATGGTATTGGTCACAATTTCTCTTGTCCTAGAACTCCCCAACAAAATGGAGTTGTAGAACGAAAGAATAGAACATTACAAGAAATGGCCAGAACCATGATCGATGAAACTAATATGGCAAAACACTTTTGGGCAGAAGCTGTGAACACAACATGTTACATTCATAATAGAATCTCTATAAGACCTATTCTTGAAAAGACTCCCTATGAATTGTGGAAAAACAGAAAACCCAACATTTCTTATTTCCATCCTTTTGGATGTACTTGTTTTATTCTGAACACTAAAGAAACTCTGAACAAGTTTGATTCTAAAGCACAAAAGTGTTTTCTGCTTGGATATTCTGAACGTTCAAAAGGCTATAGAGTATACAACACAAACTCTGATTGTTGAAGAATAAATCAAAGTCAGGTTTAATGATAAGCTTGGCCAGCAACAGCCAAAGCAAATTGATTTTTCTGTAGGTACAGAAGATCATCCCTCAAACTCTGAAACTTCAGAAGTAAAGGAAGAATCAAAAGCAAAGGAAGACTCAAAAGATCATCCTCTTGACAATGCTCTGAACAATCTCAGAATCTCTGATCAACCCACTCAGAAAAGGTTTCTTAAAATCTCTTCAGCTCATCAAGAAGACATAATCATTGGAAGAAAAGAAGATCCCATCAGAACAAGATCCTCTCTTAAAATCAATGAAGAATCATTATTTGGTTTGGTATCTCTGATTGAGCCAACTTTTGTTGATGAAGCTCTGGAAGATAATGATTGGATCTTAGCAATGCAAGATGAACTCAATCAATTTTCTAGAAATGATGTATGGGATCTAGTTCCAAGACCCAAAGGATTCAACATTATAGGAACCAAATGGGTTTTCAGAAACAAACTGAACGAGCAAGGAGAGGTGATCAGAAACAAAGCATGACTGGTTGCACAGGGTTATAGTCAACAAGAAGGAATTGATTATAATGAAACCTTTGCCCCAGTCGCCAGGTTAGAGTCTATTAGATTATTAATTTCTTTTGCTGTTCAAAATAACATTTCATTATATCAAATGGATATTAAAAGTTCATTTTTAAATGGCTATATAGAAGAAGAAGTTTATGTCCATCAACCTTCTGGATTTAATGATTCAAAACATCCATAACATGTTTTTAAATTAAAAAAGTCTTTGTATGGTTTAAAACAAGCTCCCAGAGCTTGGTATGATTGTCTGAGTAATTTTCTTTTAGAAAAAGATTTTACCAGAGGGAAAGTGGACACAACTCTTTTCAGAAAGACATTTAAAAATGATATTTTAATTTGTCAAATTTATGTTGATGATATAATCTTTGGAACCTCTAATATCTCCCTTGGAAAAGAATTTGCTGAGACCATGTAGGCAGAATTTGAAATGAGCATGATGGGAGAATTAAAGTTCTTTCTGGGAATTCAAATCAACCAGACTCTAGAAGGTACTTACATACATCAGACAAAGTATGTTAAAGAACTTCTGAAGAAATTTCAGATGTCAGAAACCAAAGATGCCAAGACACCAATGCATCCAACCTACATTCTGGGAAAATATGAGGTAAGTATGAAGGTAGATCAGAAGCTCTATAGAGGTATGATTGGATCCCTCCTCTCTCTGACTGCATTTAGACCTGATATACTATTCAGCGTGTGTTTATGTGCTAGATTCCAATCAGATCCTAGAGAATCTCACTTAACAGTTGTTAAGAGAATTCTGAGGTATCTGAAAGGTACTACAAATCTGGGTTTGTATTACAGAAGATCATAAGATTACAGACTAGTAGGTTATTCTGATGCTGACTTTGCTAGAGATAGAATTGAAAGAAAAAGCACCTCTGGAAGCTTCCAGTTTCTGGGTGACAATCTTATCTCGTGGTACAGCAAGAAGCAAGCAACAATTTCACTTTCAACCACAGAAGCTGAGTATATATCTACTGCTGGATGTAGTTCTTAGATGATTTGGATGAAAAGTTAGCTAGAAGATTTTAATCTTTATGAAAGTAAGATTCATATCTTCTGTGACAATACTTCTGCTATTTGTCTCTCTAAAAATCCAATTTTACATTCTAAAGCTAAACATATTGAAATTAAATATCATTTTATAAGGGACTATATTCAGAAGGGAATTCTAAATTAAATTTTTGTAAAAACAGACCATCAATGGGCTGACATTTTTACCAAACCCCTCTTAGAAGATAGATTTAAATTTATTTTGAAAAGTATTTGTATGGAATTATGTCCTGAATAAAATAATATTTATCTTCTGTGTTTGACTTCAGAATGTTCTGAAATGAATGTTCTGATTAACAACTCTTCAGAAGTTAGAAGAGAAGTTACATCAGAAGCTATATGAAAAGTTCTGAAATGTTCGAACGTTTCATTTCTAGTATAGTTCAGAAATTCATTAGAACAAACAACTGTCACATGCAACCTTCAGGAGATGAACACGTGGTGTGTTTCTGAAAGGTCACGTGTGCAAAATCTACTGACGCCGTTCTAGGTAAATGTTATGATTAGCTCTAATCTCACGTTTTCCCCTAATTTTGCAAAATCATTAAATGCATGTAATGATGAGATTCGTTTTAATTTCTTTAAAATTTTTTTACAGTTTCATTTCTAAACCTATTTCTGAAACTTTTTCATATAAATACTTTTGAAAAAACCCTTTTTCACTTTTTACCTTCTCCTTCAAAAATTAACTCGTTTCTGTGATTTTTGTTTCTGAAACCCTTTTTCCTCTCTAAAATCTAAGAGCTCCAATGGCTTCCTCCTCTACCCATTCTGAGAACATCCACTTTGAGCAATACATCGTTCCTGAGAGAACAACTCTCATTCCAGTGGATTTTGAGAATCTAAGAGATAATGGTTTTGATCTGATTCCTACTGTTGAGTTTCAAGGTTGGGGAAAAATTTTTGACCGTCTTGTTGGTCCAGTTTTTCCACACCTTGTGAAGGAATTCTGGATACATGCAATTTCAACCCCTAAAGTCATCCTCTCTTTCGTAATGGATAAGGAAATCTCCATTACTGAAAATCAAATCAGAAAGTTTCTAGGTTTTGAAGGACATGGAGTAACAGGCATTTCAAGTGAAAGAATGGAAATGTCAAAGGTCTATTCAGAAATTTTTACAAATGGACAAGGATCATCTAAAGTCAGGGACTTGAAAAATAATTACAAGATATGGGCAAGAATAATCCATGGGTGTATTCACCATAGGAAGGAAACTAGCTCTCCAGACTACATTAATGTTGATCAACAATACTTCTTGTTCTGCCTTGGAAAAATGTAAAAATTGATTTGCCTTATCTGTTGTTTGAATATCTATGGAATCATGTCAAAGAGACTAGGGAAGATGAAAGGATGAAAAAACCCAAATCCAAAAGGAATTGGATTCCTATGTGTTGTACCCCAAAATTTACCCTCCCATTTTTCACAAAAAAAAGGTACAACCCTAGGGTTTTCTCAGATACTCAAGATTGGCTCAAGAATCAATCAGACATATTTTCTCCCATGGAAGTAAATCAAGAATTAGGGTTTTTCTCTCGCGTTTTCTCAGAAGAACCTGAATTCTCAGAAATTCAATTAATTGTCACATGTATTCATGCTTTTTTTAAGTTTACTGAAAGGTTATTGGTTGTTCTCAAGGCCTGTTTGTCTGGGACAAGAAGTGGGAGCTAAGACTGTCATTTGGAATATTCAGGTTTTGACTGATCCAGGTTAACCAGATAATGTGCATCTATTAAGACATTTTCTTTGTTAATGGAATGAAACGTTTACTTGTTTATTGGAATACACAGTGTGTATTTTGATTAAAATACTGTTGCAAGGTTACGAGATTACAAAGTTTTTGGATTACTTAAGGTTTAAGTTATCTGTATTGGAATTACTGGAACGCAGTTTCAGTTATTTTTAATCAAGAATCTTAAAGAATTAGTGAGGATGCATAGAAAGAATTGCAAGATATTGACAGTAATGGACTTTTATTGGATATCATATTATCTCGTAAAAAACATTCTTCATTTATTTCAAATGTTGTTACAAAAAATAATTTATTATTCATATGCTTTAGGTTTTTACAACTTATAGTTATTGAAAAATAAATTATTACAACTAATGATAAATCTCTCTAGAGTACAAATCTAAGCCTAAGTTTCCATTGCTCCCATGCTCGCCACAAAGTCTCCTGCTTCCTCTGCTTTGTCACCACCCAACTTACGCTCATGAGAAAGAAAGACAGAAAAGGGATTAGTACAGTTAATTGAACATGAATAGAATTTTCAAAAAAACAAAAAGAAAGAAAAATTTCCATCATTAAAGTTTGCCGTTTGGAATCAGAGGGCTATTTTTCATCATGTTTTTATTTTCCTCTTTGCAAATCACAAGAAGATTGCTCTTCTTGGTTCACAAAGAAAAAAGAAAAAATGCAAGCTGAAGAATGCAAAAGCAAAATTATTCAAATGTAATGCAACAAGGAAAACTGAAAACATATGCCAAACGAGAAAATTACAAGCAGACGTACAAATGTAACAAGCCAAAGTGAAAACATAACAGCCAAACTGCAGCATGCTGCCCAAATAGCACAAGCATAGGAAACCAAACTGGATGCAAGCTAAACAAAGCAACCAAACTGGATACAAGCTAAACAAAGGCGCCAAACTGGATGCAAGTATTGCAAAGCAAACCAAACTGAGTGCAAACTAAATAATGCAGCAGGACAAGAAAAACACAACAGGCAGAAAGAGAATGCAGAGGGTTAACCAAATAATAAGCAAAAGGCTTGTTTCATAGCCTTTCATCATTTTCCAGAAAATTGGGGCAAACTTTTCAGAAAAAAGTAGAAAAGCAAACTGCTTTATCATTGAGAGAGGAGAGAGAGAAAATATATCACCTATCTTATTGGAATGGTACAATTTTGCTACCAAGGCTAATCTGTCACAAGTCACAAAGATATAATACCATCAAAACTGCAAGAAGAAAAGACAACAGTTTTGTCAAACATAAAAGGAGCTTGTAAAACAACAAATCTCCCACCTGTTAAAAAAGTCAAGAAAAATCCTCCTAACTGTCTACAAAAACAACCTGTCAAACCAATTTCTAAGGGGGCTTGAAAAAACCACAAAAGCCACAACTGTAACAACAGGGCCAAACCACAACAATCTCCAAAAACCTTCAACAGTCCAAACCTGCATAGCAGTTCAAACAAACAATCACCAAACCTGTGAACCAACAAACAACACAACCTGCATAATACCCCAAACCTACAAAAGCCTTCAAACTGCAAACTGTCCACAAAAACAGTTGTCAAACCAAAAACAACAAGCCTAACCAAACTGTCAAATAGCAACAACAACAAAAACTTGCAGAACCAAAACCTGCATAGCATGTTCAAACCACCAAGCTAGTTTCAAAAACTTGTACCATAGTTTCCAAACTGTAAACAAAAACTTCATAACAATGCAAAAACACAAAAAGCCTGCGAACTGAAAAAGCCAACAAAAGCATACATCTCATCTTCAAAAGTCCATCAAACCTAGTCATCATTCAAATTCAAAGAAGAGAAACAGAAAAAACCACGAAGTCCCAAAAGAAGCCTCATCAAAACCAACAATCAATATCCAACAAACTTACAAGAAACAACAAAGTCAGAGGTGGAGCAATATCACCAACAAGTTCAAATCAGAAGAACAAAATCATACCAAATCATCATCAAAGTTTCAGATACCAAATCATCATCAAAGTTTCATAAGCAAAATCATCATCAAAGTTTCAGAAGAAAAAATCATCAACAAAATCAGAAGCATTACCACCATCATTCAAGTTCAAGGAAAAGAAGGAGGTTACCAAAAAGCGCGTTCATCATCATTTCTTTTCTTCCTCATTTTCGGCCGCCAAAGAGCACCGTCAACTCCCTCTCACTATCCAACCATCCCAAACAGGTACGTTATCGCCCTAGCATCATTTTTCTGCACCTCATAGAATAACAAGCATGGTTAATAACGAAATATGAACAAAACTGTAAAACCAAACAAGCTTGAAAGCTGTTAAATCCAAAACAAAAAAAAAGATGAACCATACCTTGAAAAATATGTAGCTAGCTCTTAGTTGTTAGGAGATGAGAGGAGAGGCGCTCCAGTGACGGGAATGAGGGATAGAGGATCAGATTGAACGCGCTTCAAACCCTTTTGATAATTCTAGAACCTAGGTCTTTCAAGAAAAAAAAGCTTTTCGTTCATAAATCAAAGAGGGACGGGGACGATTAAGAGGCGATTGAGTGAGGAAGATGAATGAGTGAGAAAGAGATGAAGAGAGAACGAAGGACAACGGCGCCGCTGTGAGCGCAAGGCACAAACCCTAATTGTTCCAGTAACCCTAATCAAACAATAATTTGAACTTAAGGCATTGGGCCTATTCAGGCCACGAATCCAAAAGCCCATACAAATTGCTAACATGCCCCCCCCCCCCCCATTTCTGGCCTTACTTCTTCTCCTTTTATTGTATTTGGGCATAGCATCTTTAATCTTCCCTAAAGCCCATTCTTACCTTTTCCTTTTATTTACTTCTTTTTGTTAGCATTTTCAAAAAAAATCAATACTTTTTTTATCAAACTAAATTAATCTTGAAATTAATTTTCTTTTTTTTAATTTATCTTTGTTAATTTGTTACACATAATAAAAATACCAAAAATAATAAAGATTTTGTTTAATTAGATTTTATTTCTTTGAACTTTTCCTTTTGAAATTAATAAAATATAAGAAAGAATAATAATAATGTTTAATCTTTTAGAATATATTTTATTTATCTCTTTTTAATAAATACATGCATTTCATAATTTATTGATTTTCTTTATTTCATAATTTGTTATAGCTTTGTATTGAATCGCGACAATTCGATTTGGTTGTAATATTTGGACTTTGCTATTCTTATGAGATTCATCCCCATTTGTAATAATTGTACCCCCATTCCCGAATACTTTTGTAATAGCTTAGACTTTTAATTCCCACAATTTATTGCTTTCAATATATTGTGTAGTAATTAGGCGTGTATGGCAAGATTCAAAAATCAATCGATAGATGACCTAATCCAAGAATAAATAACTTGAAATCAATACACTTCTCACACGTGCACTTCTAGAGTAACCTCGCTTGTTGCCTCGGAAACACAATTATGTCCCTCGAATATGAGACACTCTAGCAAATGACCCTTCGATAAACAAAGATCGTAGTCCCTCGATGACCCTCGATATTCCCTTCTATAAAATGATCTCGTCCCTTACAAAATTTCTAGAGCGTCTCACAAAGTTGCTTTCAATGATTGTATGCGATGACCCGCGCCTGTCTCGTTTAACATCCAAATACAAGGTTGTTTACCAAATGCAATGGTAAAACAACAATGTAAAAGGGTTAAAAATGTGTAGGAAAGATCTTTGAGTAGATAGGGTAGACAACTCTTAGTTACTTGATCAAAACTTGCGAAAACATCCTTTCTATTTTCAAACACACCTCGCAACACAATTTTAAAACATTTTCCCAAAACAAACATTCAAACATTGAAACATCTTTTCAAAAGACAAACACCTTTGTATACATTCAAACAAGAATCATTACAAAGGTTGCCACAACGATGGCCTCTTTTCAAAACATTTTCAAAACCACACACAAAGCACCATTTCAAACAATTGAAAAGCAAAAGCAAGTGATCTAAACAAGTAACTATGAGCCAGTGGATAACCATGGATGAAAAGGGTGCTTGCACCTTCCCTTTTCATAATCTACCCCCCTGAACCCAAGAAAACATCTCAAAGGTCTTTCCTGTGCTTTTTGACCTTTCCTTTGGATAAAATAAAAAGTCGGTGGCGACACTTGCTAAACCGAAACATTTGCGAACACAAAACGCAAAACCTCAAGTCAGTTCTCCCACCGTATCACACAATGGGTAGATTAATTTCAGACATTCTGACTGAGAATGGTCTGATTGCTCACCTAGATGAAGCTAATCTTCTGGGGGAGCTAGAGCCTACTTGTGGAAAGGCTATGACTTGAAAGAATTTAGTGAAGAGGAAGATTATTGACAAGCTGCTGGTAGAACCAACTCTGTATGTGTCCAGCAACTATTAAGAGAAGAAGGATACCAATTGCTGATTCCCCTCTGTTCAACTCAGGAGATCATCCATGCATCATCCTGCACTACATTGAAATTTTGTAAAGAGATTGGAACACCAATTGATCCTGCTTGGCTCCAAGGAAGAAATCAAGATGCTCCAGACGTTGTTCTTCAACAACCTTTGAAGAGGAAAGCAGTCGAAGGACCTCCTGCCAGACCTCAGAAGAAAAAGAAATCAGGTAAACCTACTGAAATTATTACTGTTTATGATTCTGTCAATATATCTACATCTAATGAACCCCAAAACCTTAGGTGATATAGATGTTGATATTGACCTGACCATACCCTCTGACCCTCTTGCTGACAACCCTCAAAGAGATCAAGTATTATCAGACTTGAGCGACTTTGACTCTGATGAATTCTCTGAAACCGAAACAGAACCATCCCAATCAGAACCATCTCACTCAGAACCTTCTGAACCACCTATCTCTCAAACCATTCATGCTGAACACTTTTCAAGACCTCCTCCCAGACCTTTATCACCCAGACCTTCTGGATGGTATGATGCTGGCTCTTGGAGAATACCAGGAATCAACGTTCCTCTGTCAACACAAAAACCACCTTTCATCTTACCTTCTGAAAACATCTTTGCCATGAACATACCACAACCTCAGAACCCCATTCCCACTACTGACAACACAATTATTATTTCACCTGACATCACACCACCTACTTCTCCACAACTTCCAACACCTGACTCACCTATACTCTAACCTCCTCATATTCCATAACACAAAACTCATGAACCATCAGAAACATTTGAACCTTTTGAAACTCATGAATCATCTGAACCTCATGATCAATCAGCAACACCTAACCTTTTTGACCAACCTAACCATTCAGCCACTCCCTGAACAAACAGAAAATACTAAACCTGCTAACTTTTAAGAACTATAGTTGATTTTGAATCTCTACAATTTTTGAAAAACAAAAATTTTAAGAAGGTTGTCCCAAAACCTGTCAGCCCAGATGTAAATATATTATTTCAGAATTTTTTAAGAGAAGTTCAAGCATGGTTGAATCTGCTGAAATAAAACCGCACCAAAAGTGTGAACCCAGCTGCAACAGATATTCTGTGGGAAACCTTCAGAAGAACCTTAGATGCTGAGTCACCAAAGCTGCAGGACTTATGTCACTCTCAGGTGCTTGACAACTTCTCCAAACATCTACATGCATTCAAGTCAGAAGCTGCTGATATTTGGAACAAGAAGTCTTCTCTGATGATTGCTGATGCTCCAGCTGATAAAATGGACATATCAGAAGATGAATCTGAAGATGCCTCTGACGATTCAAACCCTCTGGCTATTGTTCTGTTTAATCAACCTTCTGTTAAGGCAACACCTGAACTTGTGCCAACTCTTGTGATGGATCTGGGAACTCTGCTGTCAACTTTTGTGCATTCTGACTCAACGGTTTCTGCTCCAAAGGTTGTATCTGCTGAAGCTTCTTCATTCTCTGCTCCTACTTCTCTTATCATGGATACTCTGAATGAGCTCAAGAGGGAGAATTCATTCATTCATGAGCGCTTGGATAAGCAAGACCAGACAAACCAAGAAATCAGAAACTGGATGATGAAACAAGAGGAATATGCATCTGAGATCAAGAATCTTCTTATGGCCCTTGTTATTAAGAAATCCTAGTGTCATTCTATTTCTTGTCTTTTGTTTGTTGTTTTGTACTTCTGAATATTTTTTTATTTTATTAAACCTTTTTAAGCTCTTCAACTATTTTTTTATATACTTTTTGATTATGCCAAAAAGGGGGAGAAATGAGTATTTTGATCTAATCTCTGATTAACAGCTATAGGACTAAGTCTAAGACATTCTAACAAAATACAAGATTTCTTTCTATGTGCAAAAGAATTTTTTTGCAGGTATCACTTAAACCCTGAAAGATTAATTCAGCTGAACATTATCTTCAAAATAAGTTTTGAAGAAATCCAAGAAGATATTTTTCAAAGCTCTGATAATTATTCTCAGGAAGTTTTATATATAGAAATATTCATTTCAGGGGAGATTCTTATCTCTTATTATATTTTATTTCTATATCTAATATTTTTTTGTCATCATCAAAAAGGGGGAGATTGTTAGAACAAGATTAGTTCTGATCATATCTCAGAGTTTTGATGATAACAATAAATTATATTTTAGATAATTTATACTCTGATGAACGTATTTGAATTTTTCAGATAATGTTCTGACAGGAGCATTTTGATGTGCTGAGCTAAAAATAAATGAAGAAGTTCTTTGATGAAAGAACTATTTGCTTTAGCGCAACTGCTGATGCTGACTCTGGTAAGACAATTATTTTTAAATGCATCTTCTAACACTTAGCAGGATTCCTTGTTCAGAAGTTTACTTGAAAGCAAGTGCTATTCAGAAGTTTATTTGAAAGTAAGCGCTGATCAAGTTCTTAGAAAGCAAAGCATTGTTTAGAATATAAGCAAGCATGTTCTGAATTCAAGACGTTGAAGCAAGATCTGAAATAATGTAAAAGATAACTTGTCTTGTCAAGCTTCAGGAAACATGTTCTTACAAGTTTCATTTGTTCATTTAATGCAAAGACGGTTGCATGCACTCAAGTGTCTACGCTAGTTCATTGGAAAATGGAATAGTGCAAGGAAACACACAAGCATTTAATGTTCTCCGCTTTTTGAAGGCAACAACGGTCATTTTGTTCTTAATATATATTGAAGGACATTTATTGCAAGCCAACCAACCCAATCAATTTCAAAAAGAAGCAAGAACTACGTGAAAAATTCTGGGCTCACAAATTCATTGTTAATACACTTGTGCAAATTATTCTAAGTGAAAAATCACAGTTGTGATATAGCTTTATTAGAAGAAAATTTTATCTCACTATCTGTAAAGATTAAACTCTTGTAATTGTTCCTTGAGAGACCAAGTTTTGGTCAGATTTCTCAAGTAGACTAGGACTAGATTTAAGTCTTAGTGGTGTTAGTCACTTGTAAGATTACTTGTGCATTGTTAGTCACAACAGTTGTTGTGTGTTTGTAATCAGTTGATTATAGTGAATTAAGTACTTGTTGAGAAAGGCGAAATCACCTTGATGGGGTGGACTGGAGTAGTTTGAGTTCAAACGAACCAGGATAAAAATAACCTTGTCTTTCCATTATTGTTGAAGCTTTGTTTGAAAAGAAAAAGAGAAACTTATTCAACCCCCCCCCCCCCCCCCCCCCCCCCCCCCCCCCCCCCCCCCCCCCCCCCTTCTAAGTGTTTTCTTACCCTTCAAAAATAAGGGCTTCCCAGTGAACCAAAAGGATTCGGGCAAAAGTAAGGGATGAAAATGAAGAAAAAAAACTGTACACCCGGCAAGTCGAAAACCTGAAAAGGTGACTCGGGCAAAAAAGGGTGTCCCGGTGGACTGAAAACCCGAAAGGGAGGTCCAGGAAAAAATTAGGGATCAAAGCGTAACACTATGTCTCATTGGATCATCTTGCAAACCATACTTCGGTATAGATTATCAAGCTCAGACGGCGCCAATCAATCTGATCCACCTTCGACCAAGCAGCAAAGTGATGAGACGCTTGAAGATATAAAGGCAATAGCAGAGTTGGAACCCGATGGATTGTTCCACATAGCTATTTTTCTTTCATTAACACAAATTATAATTTCTATCTTCATTAACAATACAATTCATTTTCAGTACAAATTTCAATTTGCTTTTATTTTTCTATTTTGTTTTGCAAGAACGTCCAATGATTCATTTTTTATATATGCATTTGAAAATAACGGTTGTTCATAAATATTTACATAAGAAACAAAAGACGATTACTCGTAATTCCAGGAACAGGGAAAACAAGAAGTGCCTAAACCTTACAGTTACTCTGCCCATCAGGTATCAGGATAGAGCCAGCTTGAGAACATGAGTGGTGGTACATACACTCCCCACAGAGTAAAAAGTATCCAAAGACGGTGATGCAGCTTTCCCGAACAGACATAACTCTCCCCAGCTAAGGTTCACAATCGCGATTGAGTCAGTAAATTTTTCCCAAGCAGAGTTTATTTCTCTCAGAAGCAAAATTCAATCTCTAACGGAATTCATTATCACCAGCAGCGAAAATTCATCCCCAGCTGAGTTATTTCTCCAAATTAGCGATCTATCAACAGAGTGTATCCTCTCCAACAGAGTTATAACCCGCAGAGTTATCCTCAGACAGGGTCTCTTCTGGCAGAATATTCACCAGCCGAATGGATGTGAATCCCCATATAGTCATCTTTGTTCACCATTTCTCATACTCTCCAAACAGCAGTCAGGGATTTACTTTCCTGGACTTAGATTATTGTGCCAGCATTTCATGTTCATACATCATGACATGTGCATGCATTACATATAGCATGGTCTCATTTATTTGAGAACGTCATCATACAATGCATCTCATGCATCGCACATCACTAACCCTGTATTTCTTTCAGGAAAGACAATTATTATCAACAATTTCCAGCAGGTACATGATCAACACTCGAAGCTAAACAAAGTAATCATCGGCGACAAATACAACCCTATCCAGGTTCCTTCTCATAGCCTTACTATCCAGGCTTTCATATCGAAGTAACCCTGCTATCCAGGTTCCATCTCACATCTCTACTACCCAGGCTTTCATATCAAAGTAACTCTACTATCCAGGTTCCTTCTCACAGCTCAACTACCCAGCCTTTAATATCGAAGTAACCCTACTATCCAGGTTCCTTTTTACAGCCCTACTATCCAGTCTTTCATATTGAAGTAACCCTACTATTGAGGCTTTCATATCTAAGTAACCCTACTATCCAGGTTCCTTCTCACAATCCTACTATCTAGGATTTCATATCAAAGTAACCCTACTATCCAGGTTCCTTCTCACAACCCTACTATCCAGGATTTCATATCGAAGTAACCCTACTATCCAGGTTCCTTCTTAAAGCCCTACTATCCAGGCTTTCATATCGAAGTAACCCTACTATCCAGGCTTTCATATCGAAGTAATCCTACTATCCAGGTTCCTTCTTACAAATCTACTATCCAGGCTTTCATATCGAAGTAACCCTACTATCCAGGTTTCTTTTTACAGCCCTACTATCCAGGCTTTCATATCGAAGTAACCCTACCATCCAGGTTCCTTCTCACAGCCCTACTACCCAGGCTTTCATATCAAGGTGACCCTACTATCCAGGTTCCTTTTCATAACCTTACTATTCGGGTTCTGCCTCTAGTATCCCCAGATAGCAGTCGCATAACATTGTAAGACCGAGACCTGACCAAACACAATTGATTTCACATTTCCCCATAAAGTCGTGGTGCAGCACATACCCTAACAAATACGCATTTAATTTATGCTTCCCAAACCGGAATTATTCCACAGTAGAATAACGGACAACTGAAGCTCCTAAAACTCTATGTCTCCCAAGACAGAGACCAACATTCCCCAGCGAAGTCCTCCTTAACAACAGGTATATGGGGTGCTCGCAAAGGAATATCTTATGCGATCGATACTTCTTCAGATGGCATCTATAAGCTCATTCCCGATATCACGAATCAAGTTCTACTTCGTGCGAGTGAAAATTTCTGGGCACTCTAGTATCCAATCATCTTCCACCTTCAGATCACGAAAGGCAGACGAGCCAATCTACATCTTCAGGTTTAAGAAGATTGAACAGGGGCAGCTGTTGTACCCCAAAAATTTGCCCTCTCATATTTCTCCACAAATGTCAAGTGAGGGCCCCCAAATTGCTCAAGGAAGTTCAAGAGTTGACCAGACAAACTCTCTCCTAAGGCAATCTATCTCAAATTAGGGTTTCTCTTTTCATCAAAATGTGTGAACCACAAAGGACTCAAATGCTCACCATTGTTCTAATATGTTCTCAAGATCATCCATATCAAGTTTCAAGCCTTGCAGAAGAAGTTTGCTCAGTCAATTGCTCAAATGTCTGAAAATCAACTATGCTAGGTCAAAAGTCAATTGTGGCCCACATACAGTCAAACATCAAGATTTTTGGTCAACATCCTCATTTTGAAGTATTATCCATCGTTTTATCAAGGGTTGATCATGATTCCTCAAGGATTGCTCACAATTCATCAAAACCCAAAAGTTGCTGAATTAGGGTTTTGTAGGAAAAGTCAACTCAACTTTGACCAAGCATAACTTTCTCATACTTTATCAGAAATGACCCATCCAAATCTAATTTTTAAGAGGATGAAATCCCATATAATTCATATTCAGCTCTCAAATTCAGAATATGCACTCATAAAAAGGTATGTATTTTGACATTATAGGTCCTTTTGAAAAGTCAACAAAAACACCTTTTGGGTCAAAGCTTCATACATGAACATGGAAGACTCAATTTATATGAAATAAAAAGGGTTGTTTAGAGGACAACCTAATCTTTATAAAAAGTCTAAGAACACCTCTCTAGGGTCAAAATTGAGAGAGTTATGCATTGGCCAAGTTGACCATTTTTGCAAAATTGCCAAAAGTCAAATGTGCTCAAATTTGCATTTTTTACTAAATGGGCCCAACTTTTTATGCTTGCACCTCAATCATAATATGGTCCACGACTCAAATGTTCACCCCACCAATTATATGCTTCATTTTTCAATTTATTTTGATTTTTTATCAATTAAAAAGTGAATTAAATCAAATAAATGATGAAGATTAACAAAGATATGATTTGATTTGTTTTTTTTTTTTTACAGTTTGGCAATCAAGATATGCTGAGCTTACAAGATCAATTCGAATCAATGGCAATTGGTACAAAAAGAGCATGATTGGCATGAAATAGAAAGATATCATATGGCTAAAGAATCAAATCAAATCTCATCAAAGCTTCAAGATTAAATCTATTTTGCAACCCTAATTCATTAAAGGATATATAATGAACAAGAACAAAGCAAAGAAAAGGGTTAGAGGTCGTGAATTTCCAGGAAGAAAACTGAAAAATTCAAGAAAAAGTGGGAATCGGTTTTCAATCTACAAGGCGTTTTAAAGAATTTCAGGATCACCAATCCCTTCCTAGACATCCCAGGAAGCTGTTCCAATCATTCCCAGGGCTTGAAGCACTCAGAAACTCGTTCTACAACTCACACGGTTTGGTATATTTTTTCAAATTTGATTATTGCAATTTATGCATCATTAGCACTTTTGATTTATATATTCTTGTTCATCATTGAGTTTGCAAGCTATTGGTAGCACTTAATTGCATTTGCAGTGCAAGAATCACAATATGCCATTGTTAGGGTTCCTTTGCTCGTTTTAGGGGTTTTCAATATAGGCAAAACAGGCATGGTCAAACAGGCTGAGATTTGTTTGCACCCAGAAATCAGACTGGCACCCCCCATAATTGCTAACAATCAGGCCCATCTCTAACTTGTTTTTATTTCTTTTCTTTAATCCTTTTAATTTTTTATTTTCTTTAATTATTTTAATTCACAAAATTAATTACCATTTTTCATAAAATCATAAAATCAATAAATCATAAAAATTAGAATTAGATTTTTTTATCAAATTTAATTTTGTTAAATTAATTTAATTTAATTTAACTTAGGGAAATTTTAACTTGTTTTTTTATAATTAAAACTAATTAGCAAATTAGGTTTAAAACTCTTGATTTAATTTTTCTTTATTTATCAAATAAAATAAAATAAAATACAAAATAGGGTTTTTTAGAATGAATTAATTTATTTTTCTTAATTTAAAATTAATTAGGACTTAGGATTTTCTTTTTAATTCAATTATTTCATTGTTTTCTCAAATAACAAAACATGACAAAAACATCTTTTTTAATCAATTGCAAATAGGATTAGTCAAAAGGGTCAAAACCCTAATTACCTCGCATTTAATTCGTCACGCGCCTTGTAAATTATTTTGGCCAATATTTTGTAATTGTTCATGGTTTGTAATAGTTAATTTAGGGTTTTTATTTACTGTTAAATCCCCGGGTTTTTGGCTATGTAATGAATCCCCCTCCCCGAAGCCTTGTAATAGCTAGGTTTAATTTCTCGCATTTCTAATTCCCCGCAAATATTTAACTGTTTAGATGTATGTTAATAGGATTGTATGGCAAGAATGCATGACACATTAATACGGTTAGAAAACCCTAAAGTGAAAAGATAAATAAACTGAAACAAATCACTCGCACATATCACTCTTAGGGTATACTCTCACTTCGGTTGCCTTCGGTAAACGATCATTAAGTATAATGTGTCTTAGTGGTTACCCTCATGTCTAGAAAGATCTAATGTCCCGTTCGAATGTAGCCTCTGAAATGTTGCCTCGGAAACGTTGCCTCGAAAGATCTTAAGACTCTAGGGTTATTAATAAGGTGTCATAATATTGCTTTAGTGATCGTGCATCCCTTTCGAATTGACCCTTGCAAATTCCAACGACGATACTACCTATTTCTCAATAGTAGGATGGCGCTTTCTAAAGGAAACAAGAATAGAAACAATCTTTTTTCGAGTAGGTAGATGCTAGTAGGTACTTTCTCAAATCAAAACTTTTCACACTTACACTTTTCAAACAAAATTTCAAAACAACTTTGTCACCACCTTTGAGGACTGATACAAGGTTTATCACGAAGTAAAACTTTTCAAAACAAAGCACACAAACACAAGCAATTTAAAAATGAGCAAGTACCTAAGAGCCAATGGAAAACCATGGATGGAAAGGGTGGTAACACCTTCCCTTTCTATAATCTACCCCCGTACTCAAAATACCTCGAAAAAGGATTTTTTTTCTGTACTTTTTTCCTTTCCGGTTGGATGAAATAAAAGTCAATGGCGACTCTTGCTTACCGCGACATTTTGCAAACACAAAACGCAAAACGCAAACCAGTAAAAAAAGTCAGTTCTGCCGCCATATTACACTCAACAAATGTCAGTTGAGGTCCCCAAGTTGCTCAAGGGAAGTCCAAGAGTTGACCAGACAAACTCTCTCCTAAGGCAGTATACCTCAAATCAGGGTTTCCATTTTCATCAAGATGTGTGAACCACAAAGGACTAAAATGCTTTCCATGGTATTAATATGTTCCCAAGATCTTCCATGCCAAGTTTAAGGCCTTGCATAAGAAGTTTGCTCAGTCAACTGCTTAAATGCTTGAGAATCGACTGTATTAGGTCAAAAGTCAATTGTGGCCCACATACAGTCAAACCTCAAGATTTTTGGTCAACATCAACATTTTGAAGTATCATTTGATCAAGGTTTGATCATGATTCCTCAAGGAATGCTCCAAATTCATCAAAACCCAAAAGTTGCTAAATTAGGGTTTTGTAGGAAAAGTCAACCCAAATTTGACCAAGCATAACTTCTTCATAATTTATCAGAAATTTTCCATCCAAGGCTCATTTTGAAAAGGATGCAATTCCCTACAATACATCTTCATCCTACAAGTTCAAAATATGCACTCATAAAAAGATATGAATTTTCACATTATATGTCCTTTTGAAAAGTCAACAAAAACACCTTTTGGGTCAAAGCTTCATACATGAACATGGAAGACCCAATTGAAATGAAATCAAAAGGGTTAGTTAGGGGACATCCTAAGCTCTCTAAAAAGTCCAAGAACACCCTCATAGGGTCAAAATTGAGAGAGATATGCATTGTCAAAGTTGGCAATTTTTGGAAAATTGTCAAAAGTTAACATTGATCAAATTTTCATTTTTTCCAAAGGGGCCCATGTTTTCTTGTTTGAAACATGTTTCTAATAGGACCCCCACGACCCCTGAGCTTTTCCACCTATTATTCTATTATTTTCATTATTTATTTTGATTTTATTTCATTTAAATCAAAACAAATCAATATAAAATAGTAAAATAATGAAATAAAATCAAATCCTTGATTTTTTATGCACATTTTGAGTCCATATACAGCAAACATGCCAGCCAATTCGTGCAAAGTGGATTTGGATTGAAAAAGATTGGATTGAAGCTTGTTTTAGAAATATATCATACAAGATCAAATCAAATCCAATTTCCATTATTTTTCAAGATTCATGCCAATTTTATTTACCTAATTCAGTCTACTATAAGTGCATAACAATTGCAGATCAAAAGAACAAGGGTTGCAGTCTTGAAAAGGCGAAAGCAAACTCAAAATTTTGGACAAAAAGTGAGGTTCAAATTCTATTATAGAGGGCTGTTCAAGACGATTCAAAGCCAGTAATCAATTCCTTGGCATCTCAGGAAGCATTCCCAACCATTTGCAGGCTTCAAAACATCAAGAATCCTTGCATAGAAGTATCACAGTTTACATCACAAACTCAAATTCGACTTCTATGTTTTACGCATTATAAATCCATTATATTCATATATTCTTGTTCATAATCGTGTTTGCAAGCTTTCTATATCCTTTAGTTGCATTAATAGTGCAGGAATCAATACCTACCATTGTTAGGGTTTGGGATCACGATTTGGGGATTCCTGGTACATGTTAAATTAGGATATGAATCAGGTACCGTGATGCTCGTGAGGCCAAGACGAGTTGATTGGTACCATCACAACTAATTTATCATGCTCGTATGAGATGTTTGAGTTTTACAGGGTTGTAGTTACAACAAACGTCTGTAGGTATAGGTCAATCACCTAAGACGACAGTTGCAACGAAGAAGATAATATGTGGCAGCCCACCATTAGTTCATTTGAATCTCGGGCGCCTTTCTGAGTCCATTACCTTGTTTTATTTATTACTTTTTGTTTGCATTATAATAAACAAGTTAACAAGGTAGCGCAACTGGAAACGCATCGTTGGTGGTGAGTATAAGGACCTGGGTCCGATCCCAGGTCCCAACGATTTCTTTGTTCTATTTTTTCTTCTCTAATCAAGTACAACACACTCACAACCATCCACCATGCGCTAGCAATTCCTGACCAGTTGATCTAGGATCAATCCAGATCCAACGCCTTGTAGTGAAGGAGTATGATACGCCTCCAGGTCAACGCTACACCTAATCCAGCGTGGTTGACTTGGGCTCAGCTTAATGGGCCAAAAATTTCAGCTTCACACCCCCCTTCAACAATTCATCACAGGTCCACTTGGTTATTTTTTCTATTCTTTTTTTAATTTCTTTATTTATTTTCTTTAATCATGTCTTTTTTCTTTTAATTAACACAAAAATAATTTTTTATTTAACAAATCACAAAAATATTTTTCTAACAATATTTTATTTTTTTGAATTAGTTAGTTTAATTAATTTAGGGTAATTTAATCTTATTTTTATAATTAAAAATAAAATTACATTTAGGATTTTAAATTATACATAACTTATTTAATTTTCTTTAAAAATACATCAAAAATCATTTTTCTCATAAATATCTATTTCTTTAAATAATTAATTTAATTAGAAAATTAGGTTAATTTAATTTCTTTCATAATTTAAAAACAATTAGAAACTAGGTTTAGTTGATTTGTAATTTAAATGTTTTCTCAAATAAAAATCCACAAAAAAAACACTTTTTCTCTTAGTTTGGGTTTTGGGTTATTTCAATCGTCCTCGCATTTAATTTTCCGCGCGCTTGTAAATTATTTATCCATAATTATGTAACTGCTTATTGGTTTGTAATAGTTAAAACTAGGGTTTTTATTTATCGCTTTTCCCCCATTTTTGGTTATGTAATTAATCCTCTCCCCGAAGCCTTATAATAGCTAGGTTTGTTTTTCGCACATTAAATTCCCGCAATCTTTAACTGTCTAGATGCATGGCTAATAGATTTTATGAAAAGAATGCTTGAAATTTAAAATGGTAGATCACCTAATGTGCAAAGACTAAATAACTGAAAAAAGTTCACATGCACATGTTCACTCTTAGGGTTTGCCTCACTTTGGTTGCCTTCGATAAACAGTCATTAAGCATAGGAAATTTTAGTGGTTGCCCTCCAGTCTAAAAGATCAAAATGTCCCATTCGAATGTTTCATCGGAAATGTTGCCTAGGAAATGTTTCCTCTTAAACGTTGCCTCGAAAAGATCTTAAGACTCTAGGGTTACTACTAAAGTTTTCTAACTATTGCTTTAGTGATTGTATTTTTCCCTTTCAAATGACCCTTACAACTCCAACGACGGTGCTACTTAATCCTTAATAGTAGGATAGTGCTGTCTAAAGGAAATAGAACGAATAATCTTTTTCGAGTAGGTAGAATCTTAAGTACTTGCTCAACAAAAACTTTTCACACAAACACCTTTCAAAACAAATTTTCAAAACAACTTTGTCACATCCTTGAGGACTGATGCAAGGGTTATCACGAAGTAAAACATTTTCAAGACAAACACACACAAGAAATTTTAAAAATGAGCAAGTACCTAAGAGACCATGGAAAACCATGGATAGAAAGGGTTCTAACACCTTCCCTTTCTATAATCTACCTTCGTACTCAGAATATCTCAAAAAAAGGTTTTTTTCTGTTCTTTTTCCTTTTTCCATGATTTGATGAAATAAAAGTCGGTGGCGACTCTCGCTTACCGCGACATTTTGCAAACACAAAACGCAAAATGCAAACCAGTAAAACATTCGGTTCTGCCACCGTATCACAGTCGTGAAATCAGTAATTCCACTCATTGTGTCAGTATCTATGCGACAATGTGTGAAATTTTCTATATATAGCTTATTGTGTCAGTATCCACACATGAATATGTTCCTCTTTTAAGATCTAGCTCATTGTGTCAGACCCTAGGCAACAATGTTGTGAAGTCAACAGTTTCACCCATTGTGTCAGTCTCTATGCAACAATGTATGAAAGTTTTTATATTTAACTTATTGTGTC